>CM051459.1:85247951-88029618 GCA_028095005.1 Rhynchospora pubera
TAATTATACATAGTTATTACGACAATAAATTGAATATAAAGCATGAATACCATTTGAGCATTTTAACTCTTATTGAAATTATTCTTAGTCATTTCATAATAATAATCTACTTTTGAACTCTCTATACGGTCTAGAATATGATTCAGAGCTTACTTCTTAAAAAAAAATGGATTATCCTAGTAATTATGCATATAAATTGCAAAATAATGCAATTCTGAGAGTCATTTTGAGCATTGTAACCGTTTCTAAATTTATTTTAAGCCATTTCATCACAATAAACTAAATTTGAACTCTTTATAGTGTCTAGAATATGATTCATATGTTATTTATTCAAAAAGATTGGATCATACATGGTAATTAGTAATTATGCATATAAACTGTAAATAATGCAATTCTGAGCGGCATTTGAGCATTTCAATCATTTTTGGATTCATTCTAAGACATTTCAACACAATAATCAACATTTAAACTCTTTATAGTGTTTAGAATATAATTCATATGTTATTTATTAAAAAAGATTGGGTAATATATGTTAATTGTGCATATAAACTGCAACTATTACAATTCTGAGTATCATTTGCATTTCAAATTGTTTCTGGATTCATTCTAACTCATTTCATCACAAGAATCTACATTTAAACTCTTTATAGTGTCTAGAATATGATTCATATGTTATTTTTAAAACAAGATTGGTTTATACATGGTAATTACGCATATAAAGTGCAAAATAATGCAATTCTTAGTGTTATTTGAGCATTTCAATCATTTCTGGATTCATTCTAAGTTATTTCATCACAATAATCAACATTTAAACTCTTTATAGTGTCTAGAATATGATTGATATGTTGTTAATTCAAAATATTAGATTATACATGGTAAATACACATATAAAGTGTAAATAATACAATTCTGAGTTTTATTTGAGCATTTCAATCATTTATAGATTCATTCTAAATTTCTAAGTCATTTCATCACAATAATCTAAATTTTTAACTCTTTATAGTGTGAAGAATATGATTCATGTTATTTGTTAAAAAAAATGGGTTACACACGGTAATTACCCTTATAAAGTGCAAATAATGCAACTCTGAATGTCATTTGATCTTTTCAATCGTTTCGGGATTCATTCTAAGTAATTTCATCACAATAATCTACATTTAAACTTTTTATAGTATCTAGAATATGATTCATATATTATTTATTCAAAAAGATTAGATTATACAAGGTAATTACACATATAAAGTGCAAATAATGCAATTCTGAGTGTCCTTTGAGCATTTCAATCGTTTCTGGATTCATTCTAAGTCATTTCATCACAATATTCTACGTTTTAAAGCTTTATACTGTATAGAAAATGATTGTTATGTTATTTATTCAAAAATATTAGATTATACACGGTAATTACGCATATAAATTGCAAATAATGCAATTCTGAGCATCGTTTGAGCTTTTCAATCATTTCTGGATTCATTCTGGGTCATTTGTTCACAATAATCTACATTTAAACTCATTATACTGTCTTGAATATGGTATATATGTTATTTATTAAAAAATTGAATTATACATGGTAACTACGTATATAAAGTGCAAATAAAGCAATTCTGAAATCATTTGAGCATTTGAATTGTTTCTGGATTCATTCTAACTCATTTCATCACAATAATCAACATGTAAACTCTTTATAGTGTCTAGAATATGATTCACATGTTATTTTTTAAATAAGATTGTTTTATACATGGTAATTACTCATATGAAGTGCAAATAATGCAATTCTGAGTGTCATTTTAGCATTTCAATCGTTTCTGGATTAATTCCAAGTCATTCATCACAATAATCTACATTTAAACTCTTTATAGTGTCTATAATATTATTGACATGTTATTTTTTTAAAAAAATATTCGATTATGCACAGTAAATAAGCATATAACGAGTAAATAATACAATTCTGAGTTTTATTTGAGCATTTCAATCATTTATAGATTCATTCTAAGTCATTTCATCACAATAATCAGCATTTTAACTCATTACAGTGTCAAGAATATGATTCATATGTTATTTGTTCAAAAAGATTTGGTTACACGTGGTAATTACGCTTACAAAGTGGAAATAATGCAATTCTGAATGTCATTTGATCTTTTCATTCGTTTCAGGATTCATTCTAAGTCATTTGATCATATAATCTATATTTAAACTCTTTATATTGTCTAGAATAAGATTCATATGTTTTTTATTTAAAAAGATTTGGAATATACAAGGTAATTATGCATATAAAGTGCAAATAATGCAATTCTGAGCATAGTTTGAGCATTTCAATCGTTTCTGGATTCATTCTGAGTAATTTGATCACAATAATCTATGTTTTAAATTTTTATACTGTCTAGAATATGATTGTTATGTTATTTATTAGAAAATATTGGATTATACACGGTAAAGTGCAAATAATGCAATTCTGAGCATTATTGAGTATTTCAATCGTTTCTGGATTGATTTTAACTCATTTCATCATAATAATCTATATTTAAACTGTTTATACTCTCTAGAATATGATTCATATGTTATTTACTCAAAAAGATTAGAATATGCATGGTAATTATGCATATAAAGTGCAAATAATGTAATTCTGAGAATTGTTTGAGCATTTCAATCATTTCTGGATTCATTCTGGGTCATTTGATCACAATAATCTACATTTAAGCTCTTTATACTGTCTTGAATTTGTTATATATGTTATTTATTCAAAAAATTGGATTATATATTGTAATTACGCGTATAAGGAGCACATAATAAAATTCTGAGCATCATTTGAGCATTTCAATCGTTTCTGGATTCATTCTAAGTCATTTGATCACAATAATCTAAAAATGAACTCTTTATACTGTCTAGAATATGATTCATATGTTATTTATTCAAAAACATTGGAATATAAACGATAATTATGCATATAAAGTGCAAATAATGCATCTCTGAGCATCGTTTGAGCATTTCAATCGTTTCTGGTTTCATTCTAAGTCATTTTATCAGAATAATCTACATTTAAACACTTTATACTGTCTATAATATGATTCATATGTTATTTATTCAAAAAGATTTGATTACACGTAGTAATTACACATATAATATGCAAATAATGCAATTCTGAGCATCGTTTGAGCAAATCAATCGTTTCTGGATTCATTCTAAGAGATTTAATCACAATAATCTACCTTTAAACACTTTATATTGTCTATAATATAATTCATCTTTATTTATGCAAAAAGGTTGGATTATACATGGTAATTATGCGTCTAAAGTGCAAGTAATGCAATTCTTAGCATCATTTGAGCATTACAATCATTTCTAGATTCATTCTACATCATTTGATCACAATAATCTACATTTAAACTCTTTATTCTGTCTAGTTAGAATAAGATTCATTTGTTATTTGTTCAAAAAGATTGGATTACACATGGTAATTACGAATATAAAGTATGAATATTGCAATTCTGAGAATTGTTTAAGCATTCCAATCGTTTTAGTATTCATTCGAACATTCGAAGTCATTTTTTTCCAATAATCTACATTTAAACTTTTTATACTGTCTAGAATATAATTCATCTGTTATTTATTCAAAAATATTGGATTATACATGATAGTGAGACGTATAAAATGCAAATAATGCAATTCTGAGCATCGTTTTAGCTTTTCAATCTCTTCTGGATTCATTCTAAGTGATTTGATCAGAATAGTCTACATTTAAACTCTTTATACAGTCTAGAAAATGATTCATATGTTATTTACCCAAAAAGATTGCATTATAGATAGTAATAACACATATAAAATGCAAATAATACAATTCTGAGCATCGTTTGAGCATTTTAATCGTTTCTGTATTCATTCTAAATCATTTGATCACAATAATCTACATTTAAACTATTTATACTATCGAGAATATTATTTATATGTTAATTATTCAAATAGATTGGATTATATATGGTAAATACGCATATAAATTGCAAATAATGCAATTCTAAGCATCGTTTGAGAATTTCAATCATTTCTGGATTCATTCTGGGTCATTTGATCACAATAATCTATATTTAAACTCTTTAAACAGTTAATAATATGATTTATATGTTATTTATCTAATAAATTGGATTATACATGGTAACTACGCATAGAAATTGCAAATAATGCAATTCTGAACATCGTTTGAGCATTTCAATTGTTTCTAAATTCTAAGTCATTTGATCACAATAATCGACATTTAAACTCTTTATACTGTCGATAATATGATTCATATGTTATTTATTGAAAAATTGGATTATACTTGGTAATTACACATGTAAAATATGAATAATATAATTCTGAGCATCATTTAAGCATTCCAATCGTTTCTGTAATCAGTCTTAGTCATTTTATCACAATAATCTACATTTAAACTCTTTATACTGTCTATAAACTCTTTATACATTGTAATTATACGTATAAAGTGCAAATAATGCTATTCTGAGCATCGTTTGAGTATTTCAATCGTTTCTGGATTCATTCTAACTGATTTGATCATCATAGTCTACATTTAAACTCTTTATACAGTCTAGAAAATGATTCATACGTTATTTAAGATTGGATGATAGATGGAAATAACACATATAAAATGCAAATAATACAATTCTGAGCATCGTTTGAGCATTTCTATCGTTTCTGTATTCATTCTAAATCATTTGATCATAATAATCTTCATTTAAACTCTTTATATTGTCTCGAATATGATTCATATGTTATTTATTCAAATAGATTGGATTATAAAAAGTAAGTACGCATATGAAGTGAAAATAATAGAATTCCGAGTATCATTTGAGCATTTCAATCATTTCTGGACTTATTCTGGGTCAGTCCATCACAATAATCTACATTTAAACTTTTTATACTGCCTATAATATGGTTCATATGTTTTTTTTTTCCAAAAGGATTGGATTATACATGGTAATTACGAATATAAAATACAAATAATGCAATTACGAGCATCGTTTGAGAATTTCAATCGTTTCTGGATTCGTTCTAAGTGATTTGATCACAATATCTGCGTTTAAACTCTTTATACTGTGTAGAATATGATTCATATATTATATATTAAAAAAAATGATTTATACATGGTAATTGCGCATATAGGGTTGGATGTTGTAGGAATTCGGGGAATTTGCAATTTCTAGGCATAAATTTATTGGGAAGTGTGTAACTTTGTGAAGAGTTTGAATTGTTTATAATAAATTTGGCATATAAAATTTCCGGAATTTGCAATTCTGGCACCATCCAAACAGCCCCAAAAAGTATAAATAAAGCAACTCTGAGCATTGTTTAAGCATTTCAATCGTTTCTGGATTCATTCTAAGTAATTTGATCACAATAATCTACATTTAACTATTTATACTGTCTAGAATATAATTCATTAGTTATTTATAAAAATAGATTAGAATATACGTGGCAATTACTCATATAAAGTGCAAATGATGCAATTCTGATCATCGTTTAAGCATTTCAATTGTTTTTGGATTCATTCTAAGTGATTTAATCACAATAATCTACATTTGAACTCCTTATACTGTCTAGAATTTGATTCATATGTTATTTATTCAAATAAGATTGGATTATATATGGTAATTACGCATATAAATTGCAAATAATGAAATTCTCAGCACGTTTCAGTATTTCAATCATTTCTGGATTCATTCTGGGTCATTTCATCACAATAATCTAAATTTAAACTCTTTATACTGATGAGAATATGATTCATATGTTTTTTATTCAGAAGGATTGGATTATACATGGTAATTACGCATATAAAATGCAAATAATGCAATTCCGAGCATCGTTTGAGCATTTCAATTGTTTTTGGTATCTTTCTAAGATATTTGATCACGATAATCAACATTTAAACTCTTTACACTGGATATAATGTGATTCATATGTTATTTATTCAAGAAAATTAGAATATACATGGTAATAACAAATATAAAATGCAAATAATGCAATTTCGAGCATCGTTTGAGCATTTAAATAGTTTCTGGATTCTTTTTAAGTGGTTTGCACAATAATCTACATTTAAACTCTTTATACTGTCTATAATATGATTCATATGTTATTTATTCAAAAAAATCGGATTATACATGGTAATTACCCATGTAAAGTATGAATAATGCAATTCTGAGCAACATTTAAGCATTTCAATCGTTTCTGGATTCAGTCTTAGTCATTTTATCACAATAATCTATATTTAAAATCTTTATACTGCCTATAATATAATTCATCTGATATTTATGCAAATAGACTGGATTAAACATCGTAATTATATGTATAAAGTACATATAATACAATTCTGAGTACCGTTTGAGCTTGTCAGTCGTTTCTGGATTCATTATAAGTAATTTGATCAAAATAGTCTATATTTAAACTCTTTACACAGTCTAGAACACGATTTATACTTTATTTTACTTAAAAAGATTGGATTATCAACGACAATTACAAATATAAAATGAAAATAATACAATTCTGAGCATCGTTTAAGCATTTCAATCGCTTCTAGATTCATTCTAAGTGATTTAGTCACAATAATTTACATTTAAACTCTTTATGCTGTCTAAAATATGATTCATATATTATTTATTAAAATAGATTGGATTATACATGGTAATTACGGATATAAAGTGCAAATAATGGAATTCTGAACACATTTGAGCATTTTAATAATTTGTGGATTCACTCTGGGTCATTACATCATATTAATCTACATTTAAACTCTTATACTGCCTAGAATATGATTCATATGTTTTTTATTCAAAAGGATTGGATTATACATGGTAATTACGCATATAAAATGAAAATAATGCAATTAAGAGCATCGTTTGAGCATTTCAATCGTTTTCAGGATTTTTTTTATCAGTGATTTGATCACAATAATCTACATTTAAACTTTTTATACTGTGTAGAATATGATTTTTATGTTATTTATTAAAAAAAAATCGATTATACCTGGTAATTACGCATATGAAGTATGAATAATGCAACTCTGAGCATCGTTTAAGCATTTCAATCTTTTCTTGATTCATTTTAAGTGATTTGACCACAATAATTTACATTTAAACTATTTATACTGTCTAGAATATGATTCATTCGTTTTGTATTCAAATAGATTAGACTATACATGGTAATTAGGCATATAAAGTACAAATAATGCAATTATGAGCATCGTTTAAGTATTTCAACCGTTTCTAGATTCATTCTAAGTGAATTAATCACAATACTATACATTTAAACTCTTGATATTGTCTATAATTTGATTCATATGTTATTTATTCAAATAGATTGCATTATACATGGTAATTACGCATATAAAGTGCAAATAATGGAATTCTGAGCACGTTTGAGCATTTCAATCATTTCTGGATTCATTCTGGGTCATTCCATCACAATAATCTACATTTAAACTCTTTATACTGATTATAATAAAATTCATATGTTTTTTATTCAATGGATTGGATTATACATGATAATTACGCATACAAAATGCAAATTATGCAATTCCGAGCATTGTTTAAGCATTTCAATAGTTTCTGGATTCATTCTAAGTAATTTGATCACCATAATGTAAATTTCAACTCTTTATACTGTATAAAATATGATTCGTATGTTATTTATTTAAAAAAATTGGATTATGCATGGTAATTACGCATATAAAGTATGAATAATGCAACTCTGAGCATCATTTAAGCATTTCAATCGTTTCTGCATTCATTCTAAGTGATTTGATCACAATAATCTACATTTAAACTATTTATACTGTCTAGAATATGATTCATTCGTTATTTATACTGTCTAATTGGATTATACGTTGTAATTACGCATATAAAGTGCAAATAATGCAATTCTGAGCATTGTACTCTTTATACTGTCTAGAATATTATTCATATGTTATTTATTCAAAAAGATTGGATTATACATGGTAATTACGCATATAAAGTGCAAATAATAGAATTCTGAGCACATTCAATCATTTCAATCATTTGTGGATTCATTCTGGGTTATTTCATCACAATAATCTATATTTAAACTCTTTATACTGATTAGAATATGGTTGATAAGCTTTTAATTCAAAATGATTGGATTATACATGGAAATTACGCATATAAAATGAAAATAATGCAATTTTGCGCATCCTTTGAGCATTTCAAACGTTTCTTGATTCTTTCTAAGTGATTTGATAATAATAATCTACATTTAACTCTTTATACTGTATAGCACATGATATATATGTTATTTATTCAAAAAAAATTGCATTATACATGCTAATTACGCATATAAAGTGCAAATAAAATAATTCTGAAATCGTTTGTGCATATCAATTGTTTTTGGATTTATTCTAAGTCATTTGATCACAATAATCTATATTTAAACTTTTTATAGAGCCTATAATATTATTTATATGTTATTTATTAAGAAAAAATGGATTATGCATGGTAATTAAGCATATAAAATGTGAATAATGCGATTCTGAGCATCATTTAAGTATTTCAATAGTTTGTGGATTAATTCTAAGTCATTTTATCAACATAATCGACATTTAAACTCTTTATACTTTCAAGAATATAATTCATATGTTATTTATTAAAAAATATTGGATTATACATGGTAATAATATGTATAAAGTGCGAATAATGTAATTCTGAGCATCGTTTGAGCATTTCAATTGTTTCTGGATTCATTGTAAATGATTTGAACACAATAGTCTACATTAAAACTCTTTATACAGTCTATAACCCGATTGATATGTTATATACTCCAATGGTTTGGACTATAGATGGAAATTACTCATACGAAATGCAAATAATACAATCCTGAGCATCGTTTGAGTATTTCAATCATTTCTGAATTCATTCTAAACCATTTGATCACAATAATCTACAATTAAACTCTTTTATACTGTCTAGAATATGATTTATATGTTATTTATTCAAATAGATTGGATTATACATGGTAATTACACATATAAAGTGCAAATAATGTAATTCTGAGCATCGTTTGAGTTTTTCAATCATTTCTGGATTCATTCTGGGTCATTTGTTCACAATAATCTACATTTAAACTCATGATACTGTCTTGAATATGGTATATATGTTATTTATTAAAAAATTGAATTATACATGGTAACTACGTATATAAAGTGCAAATAAAGCAATTCTGAAATCGTTTGAGCATTTGAATTGTTTCTGGATTCATTCTAA
The DNA here is from genome assembly GCA_028095005.1 of Rhynchospora pubera. NCBI lineage: Eukaryota > Viridiplantae > Streptophyta > Magnoliopsida > Poales > Cyperaceae > Rhynchospora > Rhynchospora pubera. The sequence continues at coordinate 85,257,206 of CM051459.1, forward strand.
GTCATTTGATCACAATAACTGCATTAAAAACTCTTTATACTGTTTGTAATATAATTCAGAGAAAGTTTAATATGCACCCCAAACCAAAATTTACAAAAAGATTGGATTATACATGGTAATAACACGTATAAAGTGCAAATAATGCAATTCTGAGCATAGGTTGAGCATTTCAATCGTTTCTGGATTCATTCTAAGTGATTTGATCACAATAGTATACTTTTAAACGCTTTATACAGTCTATAAGATGATTTATACGTTATTTACTCGAAAAGATTGGATTATAAATTACAGTTACACATATAAAATGCAAATAATACAATTCTGAGCATCGTTTGAGCATTTTAATCGTTTCTGTATTCATTCTAAATTATTTGATGACAATAATCTTCATTTAAACTCATTATACTGTTTAGAATATGATTCATATGTTATTTATTCAAATAAATTGAATTATACAAGGTAAGTACGCATATAAAGTGCAAATAATGGAATTCTGAGCATCATTTGAGCAATTCGATCATTTTTGGATTCATTATGAGTCATTTCATCAAATTAATATACATTTAAACTTTTTGTACTTCCTAGAATATGATTCATATGTTTTTTATTCAAAAGGATTGGATTATACATGGTAATTACGTTTATAAAATGCAAATAATGCAATTACGAGCATCGTTTGAGCATTTCAATTGTTTCTGGATAATTTCTAAGTGATTTGATCACAATAATCAATATTTAAACTTTTTATACTGTGTAGAATATGATTCATATGTTATTTATTCCAAAAAATTAGATTATACCTTGTAATTACGCATATAAAGTATGAATAATGCAATTCTGAGCATCGTTTAAGCATTTCAATCGTTTGTGGATTTATTGTAAGTGATTTGACCACAATAATCTAAATTTAAATATTTATACTGTGTTAAATTTGATTCAAATGTTATTTATTCAAATAGATTGCATTATACATGGTAATTACGCATATACAGTGCAAATAATGGAATTCTGAGCACATTTGAGCAGTTCAATCCTATCTAGATCCATTCTGGGTCATTTCAAAACAATAATCAACATTTAAACTCTTTATACTGATTAGAATATGATTCATATATTTTTTATTCAAAAGGATTATACATGGTAATTAAGCATGTAAAATGCAAATAAAGCAATTCCGCGCATCCTTTTAGTATTTCAATTGTTTCTTGATTCTTTCTAAGTAATTTGATCACAATCAACATTTAAACTCTTTATACTGTATAGAATATGATTCATATGTTATTTATTCCAAAAAATTGGATTATACAAGCTAATTACGTATATAAAGTGCAAATAAAACAATTCTGAAATCGTTTGAGCATTTCAATTGTTTCTTGATTCATTCTAAGTCATTTGATCTCAACAATAAACATTTAAACTCTTTATACTGTCTATAATATGACTTATATTTTATTTATTAAGCAAAAATGGATTATACATGATAATTACGCATACAAAGTGTGAATAATGTGATTCTGAGCATTGTTTTAGTATTTCAATGGTTTTGGATTAATTCAATTCATTTTATCACAATAATCTACATTTAAACTCTTTATAATTTCTAAAATATAATTCATCTGTTATTTATTCAAAAAGATTGGATTATAAAGTGTGAATAATGCAATTCTGAGCATCGTTTGAGCATTTCAATTGTTTCTGGATTCATTCTAATTGATTTGATCACAATAGTCTAAATTAAAACTCTTTATACAGTCTAGGACACGATTCATATGTTATTTACTCAAAATGATTGAAGTATAGATAGAAATGACCCATACGAAATGCAAATAATACAATTCTGAGTATCGTTTGGGCATTTCAATCGTTTCTGAATTCATTCTAAATCATTTGATTACACTAATCTACAATTAAACTCTTTTATACTGTCTAGAATATGATTCATATGTTATTTATTCTAATAGATTGCATTATGCAAGGTAATTACGCATATAATGTGCAAATGATGGAATTCTGAGCACGTTTGAGCATTTCAATTATTTCTGGATTCATTCTGGGGCATTTCATCACATTAATCTACATTTAAACACTTTATACTGACTAAGAATATGATTCATATGTTTTTTATTCAAAGGATTGAATGATACATGGTAATTACGCATATAAAATGCAAATAATGCAATTCCAAGCATCGTTTGAGAATTTTAATCGTTTCTGGTTTCTTTCTAAGTGATTTGATTACAATAATCTAAATTTAAACTCTTTATACTGTATAGAATATGATTCGTATGTTATTTATTCAAAAAAATTGGATTATACATGGTAATTACGCATAGAGTATGAATAATGCAACTCTGAGCATCATTTAAGCATTTCAATCGTTTCTGGATTCATTCTAAGTGATTTGCACAAAATAACCTACATTTAAACTATTTATACTGCCTAGAATATGATTCGTTCATTATTTATTCAAAAAAATTGGATTATACATTGTAATTACGCATATAAAGTACAAATAATGCAATTCTGAGCATCGTTTAAGCATTTCAATTGCTTCTAGATTCATTCTAAGTGATTTAGTCACAATAATCTACATTTAAACTCTTTATGCTGTCTAAAATATGATTCATATATTATTTATTAAAATAGATTGGATTATACATGGTAATTACGGATATAAAGTGCAAATAATGAAATTCTGAGCACATTTGAGCATTTCAATAATTTGTGGATTCATTCTGGGTCATTTCATCACAATAATCTACATTTAAACTCTTTATACTGATTAGAATATGATTAATATGTTTTTATTCAAAATGATTGGATTATACATGGTAATTACGCATATAAATGTAAATAATGCAATTTCGCGCATCCTTTGAGCATTTCAATCGTTTCTTGATTCTTTCTAAGTGATTTGATCACAATAATCTACATTTAAACTCTTTAGACTGTATAGAATATGATTCATATGTTATTTATGCAAAAAAAATTAGATTATACATGCTAATTACGCATATAAAGTGCTAATAAATCAATTCTGTAATCGTTTGAGCATTTCAATTGTTTTTGGATTCATTCTAAGTCATTTGATCAGAATAATCTGCATTTAAACTCTTTATACTGTCCATAATATGATTTATATGTTATTCATTTTCAAAAATTGGATTATACATTGTAATTACGCATATAAAGTGTGAATAATGCGAATCTGAGAATCGTTTTAGTATTTCAATCGTTTCTGGATTAATTCTAAGTCATTTTAGTACAATAATCTACATTTAAACTCTTTATACTTTTTAGAATATAATTCATTTGTTATTTATCCAAAACGATCAAAACGATTGGATTATACATGGTAATAACATGTATAAAGTGTGAATAATGCAATTTTGAGCATCGTTTGAGCATTTCAATCGTTTCTGGATTCATTCTAATTGATTTGATCAGAATAGTCTATATTAAAACTCTTTATACGGTCTAAAATAAGATTCATCTGTTATTTACTCAAAAAGTTTGGTGTATAGATGGAGATTACACATACAAAATGCCAATAATACAATTCTGAGCATCGTTTGAATATTTCAATCGTTTCTGAATTTATTTCTAAATCATTTGATCACAATAATCTACATTTAAACTCTTTTATACTGTCTAGAATATGATTCATATGTTATTTATTCAAGTAGATTGGATTGTACATGGTAATTACATAGGAGCATCGTTTGAGCATTTCAATCATTTCTAGATTTATTCTGGGTCATTTGTTCATAATAATCTACATTTATACTCTTTATACTGTCTTGAATATGATTTATATGTTATTTATTCAAAAAATTGGATTATACATGGAAATTTAGATAAATTAAAATTAATAAACAATATTCTTGATGCAGGTATTAAAACTGAGAAAATGATTAAGAAGAGCTACAGACCTCAGTAACTACAAGTTTCTGAATCCAAGACTAAAGCAAGAGTAGCTAACAATAATACTTTCAAACAAGATATTTACTAACCCTACATTTGTTTTCTATAAATGTAATGAGTAAGAAAAGATAAAGCTAGTAGTCTGTCTCTGTCTCTTCTTTTTTTTTTTTTTTTTTTTTTTTTTGAAAATCAGCTCATAAAGACATAATAGCATAATCTGTCTTACTCGTACCAACAAGAGCTCAATAATTTATGTAACTAAAAAAATAATAAGAATATTTAAGGAGATTCAAATCAATTATGTTTGCTACCTATCTAATATTATAAATATATATTATTATCAAATTTAGCGACATTGATATAATTTTTAGCATAGTATGTACCTGTTTGATAAGTAAGGACCACGAATCCTCATCTGATAACTTCTCCACTTGATGAGATGCTATTGCATTCATGAATCGTGCAACCTTGTCATCCCGAGTAGTGACGAGTAATCTACTACCACAAGCACCACTGATCATGGGGCCACGCAATAGTCCATCCCAAACATTTTGACTCTCAGGCCACACGTCATCCAAAACAAGAAAGAATTTCTTGCCTCGGATCAACCTCTCAAGCATTGGCACCAACTCTGATCTTTCCTCAGCAGCACCATGGTTGCCTCCCGCCTCTCGAATAATAGATTTGAGCAATTCGATACCTCTAACATCTTTCGACACACAAACCCAAAATTTTAGGTGGAACTCCTCCTGAACCCTTGGATCATTGAAAATCTTTTTTGCAAGAGTGGTCTTCCCTATTCCGGGCATCCCCACAATAGCAACAACACAAACATTTTCTTTCACACCCATCTCTTCTGTTGTTAGCCACTTCATAATAAGTTTTGTATCTTCTTCAATCTTATCACCGACAATATCAGCTAGCACAACTGACGGATCAGTTTTGAGGCTGATGTCAGAGTTCCTACGACGATGTTTAAATGGCCTAGCATCTTCTTGCAACTCATTTAAACCCAAATCTGACTTCTTCTTAGAAATCTCATCTAGCCTTGAATTAATCTCCTTAATTTTTGTGCCGATCTCGTGAGCAAATTTAGTGTTACTAAAGGATGAAATCAAACTAACACTCCAACTGAATTTGGAAGAGGAAACACAGTCATCAGTCTTGATTTGCCAGGTATCTATAAGGTCATCAGCATCATACATGACGTCCTTGAGCTCCATGAGCCATCGCTGGATAGCACTGCTGTCGATTTGCTTCCTCTCAGCATCAGAGAGGATGCATTGGATGTCATGTACAGTGTTCTGCAGCTTTTCAATACCGTCGGGAATACCCAGCAACATGCCCACCTTATCCGCTGCCATGTTTGTTAGCCGGCTACTAATGTTGCCGACAAAAGCTTGCAGGATCATCGCTATTTCTCAGCAACACAGCTAAGCTAAATTTGCAATTGGACAAATTAACAGTCAGTTTGTTGGTTAAAAGAAGTTCCTAAGTAGTCGGAATTGATATGATATATAGGTACAATATCGTGAATGAAATAATAATGATATGTCAGGAAGTGTTTCTATTATTTGCCGCGACAATAACTCGTTTGGCGCTTCCTTCGTAGCAGGTGGCAAGTTCTACGAGTCAAAAGTGAAGTCATATTGGTAGCTGCCGGTCAAGTTCCTTCAGCTTACATTAATACTAAACAGCTGGCAGGTGATATCATAGGTTAGACTCGGAAAACCTATCCTTATCCAACTACTACCCCAAGTTCGTTACTCGCAAGTTTCCGAAGTCGAAAGTCACCATTTTTATTTTTCGTTTTATTTCTTTTTGGCAAGGATAAGTCATCATTTCGTTGGTTCTCTTGGATTGGGATTAATTGTCACGTTTCAATGAATTATCAATGGATCTCATATTCTCATGTAAAAGAATCCGTGCATAGGTAACAATCGGATGAAGTAGAGAACAATCTGATAAAGTAGAGAACAACAATCTGATAAAGTAGAACCAGCTTTTGTGGTAAAGAGCAATATATCTTAAGTGAAAAAGATCGTAATTTTGAAACCCGGCTAGGGATTTTTCATAGACATTTAATTTAAAAATAAGTTGAGAGGCTTCACCCCAATTTATCTAAAAAAAAAAAGAAATCTGATAACGTAGATTTAGCAGGCCAGTAATACCTGGATGAAGACTACTTCGAGCATATTATCAAAACAATAAATTGGACAAAAAACAAAAGGGCCCTCCCAAAGAACTTCTTTGACCCAATTTTGATGACCATGGGCCTTTTTTTTTTTTTTTTTTTTTACCACAAATCAAGGGGTTTTCTATCCGGCAAATAATTTATATTTCGAAAGCTATTTATTCAATAAAAAATTACATTTTAAAAGCTAATCAACTGGCAAAATCGACTATCTACTGATTCCTATTGTAGCATCTAAAAAAGAATTTTGTAGACTTTTGCATATTAATCTAGGAATAATATTTGGAAATTTCAATTGCATTAAGTTCATTTAACTAATATTTGTTAATTCTGCTTAACTGCATTGGAATTAGAGGGTAAAGTCCAATAATTAAGCGGTGTAGTCAAAATAGTCAGATTTGACCAAAGCTCCACTCACCACTAACAGTCACACACAGTCACACTTACTTCCACTTTGGATTCGGGAATCAAAGATTGCCATACCAGCTACAGCCTACAGCTAGCTGCTCTAGCCACGGTTCTTTGTAGCCAGGTGTAATATAACTAAGCAAGTCCCACTATTCAGTCAGTGGCAGCTGTGAATCTATATGAGTGCTTAGTTACTGGCAACAGGACCAAATCTTCAGATTCAAAATGTTCTGAAACCAAAGAGATTAGAAATCAACGTAAGGGCATTTTAGGAATCAATTTTATCTCACAAACAGCTGCATAAAATTGCTTGAGACTCTAATTGGAATAAGAGATGTTTAGACACACCTGTAAAATTTTCAGAATTATTGGAATAAGAGATGTTTGAACCCAAGCTGTAAATAAATACCAGTAAGTCATTACAATGTTTCGACAACTTTTTTGTACAATGTTTATTGTGAATTTCTGTCTCTGGACAATCATGCATTGCTAACATAGCCTATGTGCAATCTAAAATCAGACCAGTGTAGAAGCAAATTTTGCACAAAAGACTTAATTGAAGGCAACAAAGAAAGCAGTGACACATGCTAACGAGAAAACAATCTAAAACAGTTTACCTTGATAACCAAATCAAATTACTGTTAATATTAGTGCTTTGAGTATAAACCAGAAAAAAGTAAGCCAAGAAATGGTAAACATACCAAATATCATTGATTTCTGCAGTATTACCTCCGCCACATCTCCAAGAAACATAAACAAATGTTGATCAGAGACCTTAAATAAGACCCAAAAATGAGATTGAAGTCACTATTGAAAAAGATAAGAAGGCATCCAAGTCTGTGTTTTTAAATTTACATCATCTTGAAACAATAGACAAAACTAGCTGTCTGAAAGACAAGCCTACTTGCAGAGCTGATATTGCAGCATGACACTCTTTAAGAAGTTACATAGAAGCAGTACTGACAAATAAGCATACATAGTGAGACAGTATTAGATGGTTTAAAAAGAAATGGATGTTGATTTCACAATTTTATATCACTACTACATAATAAGATTTTAAACAAATTCAAGCAGTGAATCATGTCAGCGCTCTGCGCAAGTAAGCTTTAGACATTGAAGAATATAGTTCAATGTGTTAATTAGCATCAGCCGCAGCATCTACAAAACATCAATTTAGACTACATTTTCATATCAGATGATCAAGAGTGATTCATTAGATAGCAAGTGTGATTTCTGTAGCTTCTATCTAATATAACTTTTAGAAAAGATCAAAGATATATCTTAAACTGGATGAACAATCAGGAAATTCCCACCAGTATCACAATGACCATACAGCAATAAGTACATATATTATCAGTTGATAATACATACATTTACAGAAATGGAATCTTACAAAAAAGATTGGAAAGGTCAACTGGATTTCAGATTAAATCCATTTCAGATCATACAAAAACCTTTATTGTATTAAAAAATTTCTTTATGATCAGGAGGTGAGAGAGAGAGATAGGAGCGAGATGGAGTTAAAATAGGACTACAGAAAACTACTTTACCTCTGCTACTCGGGGAACTTCACAATAATAAAATAAAATTAAAACTCCAGATTTCATATATAATATGAAGACGATTTTAACCTCACCTGCATTGGAGCAAATATGCACCGAAATTTTTTTCAATTCAACACATAACAAAATTTCTGAAGTATATATATATTGTTTAATAAGAACTTATCCAGACCAAAAGACTAATCATAGCCATCAAACTCAGTTGACATGAAAGATAATGCTACACTACATCTCTTTCTGCACCTCCTATTAATTTACATCATGAGAGTTGCAGAAATTAAAATCACAGAAGTAGGACCATGGACGTAAACAAAACAATCACACTGAGATCAAACCTTCATTACAAAAAACCAGCTCCAGTAAAGGCAGGACTTGTACGCACAATTGTACTAGTATGTTAAGGTGAACATAACAAAAACCTAGGTAGTAAACAAATATCTCCATCCCACATTCCTCAACATCTAATAACAGTCCATAGGAAATACACAATCTAATAACAGCAATACATCCAGAAATCTGTTATAAAAGCGTGACTGAAGTTCAGCTTGAATTTAAGCATTCATTTAGTCACAATCATAGTCTCTGTTACAAGCATATCATATCACAGTGAACGATAAGTGCAAATTTGAGATAATCCACAAAATAAACTTTTATTAACAGGTTGTCTAACTATTACTTTACAAAGAGCCAGCATTAGCATATTCCTTTTTTTTTTCCCCTCAAAATCAGTTGTGCAATTAGCTAATCTAAATCACAATTGATCTTTTCTATTGAGGTCGAACTGGTTCCTGTTTCATGCTGGTTCCGAGAATCACATACAAGGAAGTTTGTATTAAGTTGTAAACATATGTAACAAGTATATTCAAGATTCTATAGGTGGTTTATGATTAAAAATATTATATTAGAAATGAAAACATGTGGTCAATGATCTCATCTAATGATCCAAAGTTCCAAACAGCTAAAAAAAGCTTGGCTGAAACCACATTCCAAATTCTGTTGGCTCAATTAGTACTTCCTCGTCAAGGTCCTCCCACACTCCATCATCCTCGACAAGGTCCCACGATCCACCATTCATGACAAGATCCCACACTTGTTCCGTCTCTCCTTCCGGCTTGCCAGAAATGATCCTAAGATAGTATCCGACTTTCCCTTTGGGTGATTTGTACCAGAAATTGTACACATAACCCTCATGAATTGAGTCACAGTCATCAGGGCAGAATGCCAATAAGCAGGATAAACCAATATAGAAAATGGTTGTGTTGTTTTTGTCAGTGACTTTCTTGAGCTAAAACGGCTGTTCCTGGAACTGGTACAACTCATATCTCACTCCGAGCTTGAAGGCAACCAAGTACACCTCAGATTGCCATTCCAGAAAACGAAATGTGTCAGCTTCGAAATCGTTATCAATATAGCAAAAAAGCCTCTTCTCTGGTTTGTTTATATCAAAGGTCACCATGACTCGTCGACTTGGTCGACAAAGAGTAAATGAAACCGGCCATTGTAGTACATCACATCATTTGGAGCAAATGCCAGAGGGCTGTTAATGATTGTCCAGCATGGTTCTCCGACCCTGCAGCAGAAGATCACCAGATGATACAGGAACAGAGTTATCAGGCAGTCAGGGTCAGTCGGATTGCAAGAGAAAATCACCTTGCTTTTTGGATAGCCACGGTAAGAACTAAACACTTGTGGAGTATCGTGACGGAGAGCATCCCAGTCCTCTCCGAGATACCTGACCCCAGCAGTAAGAGGAGGGAGCACAATACGAGCCCGTGTTATTGGGTTCAGTAGGAAAACCTCTCTACCTTCAGTTTCTATGAACAAAAGCCAGCCACGGAGAGAGGCGCAGCAACGCTTGCCGATGATAGCTGGGAGGTGCAGCTGGTGCATCTTGGCTTTCCAGAGGTCATAGAAGAGGCGGATACCATCGTCATTTTTGTGTGGAATAGGGTAGTATGGAAGCATCAGCCAGGGGAGTTGGGGAGGGAGATGGTGAGGCTTGGGAAGGGAGCAGGAGCGCCACCGAGAGCAAACAGCACGAAATCGGATGAAGTCGGTGATGAATTTCAGCTTCTCTGAGATCAATTGGAGAACCAGTTGTAGGAGATAGCCCAATAGGGAAACTCGGATGCTGTGCCTTCTAATTTGAGAGAAAGCTTTTCCGAGAAGGATTGCATAACCTTCTCTTCTGTAAGATCAACCCGATTGGAACAATCAGATGGCGAGCCTCCCAATTTGAAAGACATTCTGAGATGAAATGCACGATCCTTGCTGGACGGGTTTGTCCAGGGAGGTTACAAGTAAAACCCTAATAAGCATAAATAAAAATAGTAAAACCCGAGTCCATCTGTTGGTGGCAGCTCAACAGGCGCAGGTTCGTAAGAGAGATTACAGACAGACTGCTATGGAGCTACACAAATTGTGGAAACTACAGCACTAACACCAGATACAGGTTCCTTCAGGAAGAATTCCACTACCAGGCAACTACACTGACACAAAAACAGTTCAACTGAAAGAAATTGTGGCAGAATAGGCACATAATACCTTGATTCAAGGTTTTTGTTTGGAGGGCCATATACATGGAGGACTGCTGACTGGAACAAAAAATACAGACAATCTTTCAGTCAACTCACACCAATTCCAAACCTGTGATTCAGACTAAGAGTGACTCACACATCCTGTTCTTTTGTATGGTTTACATACAACCTGGGAATTAGGACACACAACCTTACACAGCCACTCAGTCTCATATTTTCTTCATGACAGAACAGATGAGCGACCAAGACCAACAACAAGCATTTTTCTGCAACCTCCTCTGGAACATTGGAAATCTAGGAACTTGACTTTTTTTTTTCCAAGGTAAAATTATGACCCCACAGTCCCACACAGAATTCTGAACCAGAAAACATACCTTAATAACACCACTGTCTATCAGCAAAAACCCATAAGAGAGTTCAGAAGCAAACAGTACCTGATACCCTCAGGTTGTGCAATAATCCAAATAGATGCCTCTTGGGAACTCACACAAAATTCAGGACTGGATGCCACGAGATATAGCCCACAACATGAATTTTACAATAGTAATTCTCACAAAAAGTCAAATCACTTCTGCTTTCAACTCTGAACTCCAGGGTGCTCTTTTATTTTTCTTAATTTTTTTGGAAACAAAAATAGGGTTCAGGACCCATGTTTTTATCATCATTATATAAAAGGGCTTTTAGCTAGGTGCTGAAATTACAAACAGCTGACAAGACATGGCACTGAGCGAGCACAAGAGAGGGGAGAGCTGCTGGAACCTCCGAGAATTCTTTTTATTTTTCTCCTTCTATTTCTTTTTTCTTTTTCTTCTCTTTTATTTATTTACGGAGCTCATATTTGGGCTTCAACTATTGCTTTTTAAGAGCAGGCCTATGGGCCTTTTCCACTTATATATAAAAAAAAGGATTCGTGAAGTGTGAAGAGAGTGTTTTTGAATTTAATTGATCAATGATTCAATGTATTATGTATACTAGTGAAATAGTAAGTTGCGAGTAATCTGTGTTTGGCTTTCTTCCGCAATAATGCGATGTATGAACCACTAACTTTTAATTGAAATATCCTTTCTAATCAGCAGCTGATTAGCTTCTCTAAAAAGAAAAAAACTTTTAATTGAAATCTGGCTCATGCGATTAGAAATGTTGACTGTCAGTAAAAAAAAGATATATTTTTGGCACTCATGAATTGGTTAATTTATTTTTGGTCCCACTAATTTGACTCGTATGATTTTAATTTCAGTTTTCTTTCAAATATCCAATCGTTTGTCTTTCATTCTTTTTAGGACATTCGGTAGTGTTCTGATCTTCACAAAAAAAAAGTAGTGTTCTAACGTACATAATCGATAATAAATAAATATAAAAAAAATAACAATTTATTGAAAATTTATTTAATGATTTTATACAACCTATTTTAAAATAATATGGTCAATAATTATACAATATTGGGTTACATTTTGTGATATTTTTGTACATTTTGTAATTGAAGTAGAGTAAATTATACAAACAGTTGGACTTATAGTATAATCTAGTCATTACTTTGGTCTTTAAAATTTCCAAACCGCCAATTTCTCAATGTTTCAATTTATTCCAATCAATTATAATTTTGCAACTCATAAAAAAGAACATAGATAGAGATTTCTGTTAGCATCCACGCCGTAAGAATATGTATCAAATTTGTTGATTATCATTGAATATGTATCAATTTTGCTTGTGATGACAGATGACTCAATGAGGACATCCTTGTGCAATCTCAATCAACTCTAGTAACTACCAGATAACCAAATTCACATTGCAAGAAGGGATTACGTACATTTGCAAACATTTAAATAGTTCAATGTGTAAATTATTTTTCTAGAAAGGAAATCAGTAAATTATTTCATGGAATAATTGCACCTTAGTTATAAAAAACAAAAGAACACACTGCGCACATTAGCTGTGAAAGCACCCCTCTCTCTCTCTCTCTAGGGCTCCGTTTGGATGCGTTGAGAATAAGGCAGGAAGAAAGAAGAAGGGAATAAATTTATTGGGAAGTGTGTAACTTTTGTGAAGAGTTTGGATGATTAGAAATAAATTTATTTGGTAAAAAGTGGTTATTCCTTATTCCTTATTCCGAGAAGAAGCCATCCAAACGGAGCAGAGCAAGTTACCAACTAAGTTTTTCCATACTATAAAACAGAAACTTCACAATGTTTTATTTTATTGATTAAACTCCAAAACCATCTTCAACAAACCACTGAACTATATTAGTTACACTAACTAATCTGTATAATTTTTTAAGGCAGCATGGGGTTCAGCCGCCTTGGCAGCCGGTGTGGGCTCCACCTCAGGGGAAGGTACAACTGGTGTACCCAAAAGCTCTTGAGGCAAATCAGGTATCCCTTTCAAATAAAAGGTGTAAAATATCTTGAAAGGGAATACGATCTGGTGCAACTTGACTTGGCCAGTTACACCTTCGAAAATGCCGGACCCACCAGTCACAGCCAGGTAAGTGTCTTCATAGGTCAGGTACGGTCCTTGTACCGATATGTGGCCATAATCACCAAAGTAGAAGCTGAATATGGCCTCGTACCTGTCTCCATTTTTCTCTGGTACATGCTGGATTAGTATGCAGATGCCAGAAGTTATTCCTAGCCTCTTCTCCAAATTGCCATGATATACCTTAAATCAATTTTACAAGAAATTTTAGTAAAATTATATGCAAAGTAAATCCTAAAATTAATTTCCTTCTTTTCTTGCAAGATTTTACGTTCCATCCTTAGTCAAGTGGTACAGCTGCCCTAGTGCATGATAGGGACTGGGATGCAACTTGAACAGGTTCGTTGATGGAAGGTGTGATTGCTTTCACAAAGAAAGCAAAGTAGAAATTTGCCTTATTGTTCTATCCCTCTCTGTATTTTGAAGTGGTCTGCTTTCTGTGGCTTTCAAAATAATGCGTGGGATTTTATTGTTGGTTTGCTATTTTACCAGCTTTGTTACCAGTTCATTAAATAGAGGGATAATGTTGGTGGAAGATGCCAATGAGGCCGCTGTGATATATCAGTTGGTACCGGGTTCCATCATCTAGTATTTTTTTTCCTGGTCTGTTTTGATTACAAATATGTTTCTGTTGGGTCTGAATTCTCGTAATTTCAAATGGGAATCGGTGGATATGCCACTTTATTTTTTTAAAAAAATAAATAACAAATAATAAAATACAAATCTAGTTGGTAGCAAATACAACATGTTTCCTTTTCTTGTGATTTTACATTCACAAAGGAGCAGTTTAATTGTGCTCGACACCAAACTTTTTAAATATACAAAGACAGAAGATTCTGTCGGGTCCAGTCATGAAAAACAAGTTTTGCTAGCATATATGCATGTTCCACTAAAGTACCTTTCAATGACAAGAATAAATAGTGGGGCTTTGATCAAAATGATTTATACGCGAGATTTCATTTTATTGAAAATTGATTTTTCGAGATTTTGTTAGGTCTAATAACATAGAAATTCCGACCAAATGATATCAAATCCATCCATTTTGATAAAAAAAATTTCTAATGAAATGAAATCTCATGTTAAAAATGGCAAAATGCCATTGGCCTATCTATTTAGTTGAAGTTTACCCATATAGTAGGCATTCAATTAATAACACTATCTTAATTTAACCATCATGATTCATGATTAAACGTTAATACTATAGAAAACCTCACTTTATTACTGAAAGGAACGAGATCGCCTAGTGAATTAACCTCCTTCTGGCTAAGTCGCAGGTATGCCGGGCTGCCACGATCCCTCTCATTAAGCTCATACACACACAACTCTTGTACCTTGCCTATATGATTAAATTCATTAATTTATCAGATACTCAATTCCTTGGTTTTTAAATTAGTTCCACTATGAACAGTAGGATATTCATACCTGGTTTGGCATCTAAGGCTGGATGCTTGGTGGAGGCAGAGGAAGAAATAGAAGCCTTGATGCTTGTATTGATTGCTTTAAGATTCGTGGTCCTGGTGGGTTTTATTGGGATTTTGCATTGAGGAAAGGTTTGGAAAGAAGTTAGTGATTTAGTTTGACAAAAGGCAGTGTGCTTGAGAGAGAGAGAAGGGGCTTTGAGGGAGGCCATAACAGAGATTAGAGATGAGAGAAATTGATCAGAGAAGATGAGAAATAATTGAGAGTCGCTGGAATTTAATAGGTGGTGGGAATAAATAAGTGTAAAGTGGTGTGGCCCGTGTGGGGAATGATATGAAAGAAAAGACTGAAAGCTTGATTTGTGGAACTGAAGTGGGAAATAAAGTGAACTTGATTATTCAAAAATCATAATAAAGGGTACTTGTTTCTCTGTGTCTCTAATCTATGTGGTCGTATGAATATCGAGTCCCTGAAATTTGTTAATTTATAATTATATATATGGAACTTGGTTAAGGGATAATAAATTATGGATTCACCATCTTGGCCTATTCAGGTTGCAATGCAACAGGGGATTCAAAAAAGAAAAAAAATCATACCCACGTTTTCTGGTCACATGTATTGCTCATTTTGAACATGCAAATGATTATGAATTGTGTTAAGTAAAATAATAAGGATTAACATGAGTTTTTTTTTTATTTGTCCTTTTGGTAAATAGAACTTACAATAAGTGTAAGTAAATTTAGAAAAAAAAACTTTCCCTAAATGTTCCTGAAAATATCGTACATTTTCTTTTTTTTATAAAGACAAACAAACACCTAAATGTTCACCAGTTTTTACTTCCAAAGGTCCGGTTTGTTTGTGACTTAAATGGTGCATAACTTAAGTTATGCATCCTTAAGGCACCAAACACCTCTTACATAAGATGCCTTAAGGTTACATAACTTATGCAACCTAAATAGGTTGCATAAGTTATGCACCCATCCCTTTTAATTTTTTTTTCCAACAATACCCCTTAGAAATAATTAATAATATTATTTAATAATTAACAAATAATTAATAATATATGATTTTTAATAATTATTGTTACTTATTATTATTATTATTATTTGTTAATTATTATAATTAATAATATTTAACAAGTAATATTAATTATTAATAATCATGATTTAGGAATAATAATTAATTAAAGATAATTAATCAATAATAATTTTTTATTATAACATAAATAATATTTAATTAGAAGTAATTATTAATAATTCATAATAATAAAAATGATTAATTATCATCATTAATAATTAATAATTAACAATAATTAGGTTACAATGTATATAATACATAATACTAATTCAAATTTAAGGATATTTTAGTCTTTTGACATGAATATATGCATGCATTAATTTAGTCATCCTTACTACACAACCAAACATCTATTACATAACACTACATAAACACTTAGGCATCCTTAACTTATACAACTCCTTACTACACAAACAAACACCCCCAAATACTTTAAATTATTCTTGCTTCAATGCACATTAGTTGCTTATTCCTGTAGAGTTTTCACAATACAAATAGATGAAGCAAATGCAGATTTCTCTTCTACTTAGAGCATTAATGGAAAATGCAGAACTTTTTAAAAGTAAAAACAAGTGTTAGCATGATAATAAGCTTAATTAATAAAAGTAGCAGGATATAAGTACTAAACTGAAAAAAATGTATTTGCTTCTTAAGAAAATGGAAGGATAAGAAGAACTGTTAGATTTTCAAATTTAAATTACATATGAAGTACTAAATTGACTTATTAGTTTCAGTGGACATGCAGTTTAACATATGGTACACAAGAAGCTACACAAAAGGTCTGCCACATGAATTAGGATTTGTTTTCCAAGTGAGAAAAAATGTGGTCGGTGGGTCGCAGAAGGCACGAGTATAATGGGTTCCTCTCCAATGCTAAGGATATCAGTCAACAAAACTAATAATAGTTGAGCTGTTTATTTCAGATCGGACGGTATGGACTGATCTATTTTCAGATTAAAGTTCGGACTTTTCCAACCCATATGGTCTTATACAACTGAAGAGGATCCAGATCGAGGTTGCAACTTGCAAGAACTTAATTTGACACGTGATTTTGCTACATTTTTTTTTTCTCAAACACTGCTCTGGCCGGCGGAACAATATAATATTTTCCATTATTTCACATCTCACGACAAATTTTTTATTTTAAATTTGGGACAATGGTCCCAATTGACGAACTACATTAGTTTCTAATGAAATTGGTCGTTAACAACTATTTTTTTAAAAAAATAATACATGATTGAAAAATCATATTTTGCAAAGGATTTGACTAGCATAAAATTTTTCTAAAAAAGACCTTGACACAAGTCTATTGTGGAATTGGATTGCTTCTTATCGATTCAAAAGGGAAACAAAAATTGTTAAACTTGGAGCACTCCGTTACAAGAGAACTCAAAACTGGTCCCTTGGCTTGTCACTGAGTAGACCAGTAATACTGTTTCACCACATTGTTCCGTTCCATTCCATTTACACGGAACGGAAACGAAAGAGCAAATGGATTCTATTTTCAAAAATGGAACAGAAACGTAAATCGACATTTGTCAACGTAAGTGAAACGGAACAAGAAAATAGGCTGAAATAAAAAAAAATAAATGACGGAACGTTAAATAGAACAAAAATCTATTTTGTTTGATGAAACGGAAACAAAATAAAAATTTCGTTCCGTTATCGAGACGGAACAGAAACGAAAATTCTTGTTTCCGCTTCCGTATTCTACGCATGACAGGCCTGGTTGTCAGTAATGTTTGGGCCGATCAGATAGATGGGAAGTTGGGAACCGCAAACAAACAACATTGTGATTTCATTTCGGCCGAAGTATGGGCTAGTCTAAATTTCAGGCCTGCGTTTTTTAATCAAAAGTTCAAATGTATCCATTGGTATGTTTGGATACATTGGGAATAAGGAATAAGCCTCTTATTTTCTGTTCCGGTGAAAACCAAACAATGAAGGAATAAGGAATTTGGATTTATTCCGGCCCTTATTCATATTCTAACAAAACCTTGGTATTTGAATAAGGAATAAAAAATAAGCTTATCTCTATTCCTATTCCTTATTCCCAATGTATCCAAACACACCCCCAAACAATAAGTTGTTATCTTTGTTTCTTGTTTTTAAATAAAAATGATCCGTTGGCATAAGCAGTTCTATCTTTTAAAAAAAATGGAAATAAATGAGCAGTTCTATCTAACACGCACCAAAACGTAATTGGATATATAGAACTTAAGAAATAATATTACTTTTCTAAATTGGAATATATAATATCTGGATTTTTACCCTAAAATTTTGGAATTGTGCATCTGCATACCATATTTTGGAATTCGTCTATATTACGAGACAATTTTTAATTACTGTTTAAATTATAATATCTGTTTAAGCATTTTGTGTGGAATTTTGTTAATTTTAAATATTTATTGAACAATGAAATCAGGAATTTTTTGTTGTAAATTTGATCACGTCTAGATTCTACAATATATGCGCTTAATTCAGGAATTTTTTTTTCACTTTCCGACTAGTTCAGTAACTTTGAGACTTGGTTACCTTTATTAGAGATAAGCTTACTCCTGTTCTTGAGTTGATCTGAGATTCAGTTTTCTTTTTTTTTTTTATTTCTTTTCCTTTTAACTGGTAGTTGCCAGCATTTTTTCAGGCAAAATTGAATTATAGATCCATGCCGTGTGTAAGAAAAGTAAAAACAACACTTGAACACAGAGATTTTAACGAGGTTCAGTACCAACTTGGTGCCTACGTCCTCACGCACACACGCCTATCTCTTCTTTATTGATTTTTCTGGTTAAATTGTTACAATGGAGGAGGAGGATTATTAATAGAAACTATTCTAGAGACCCTAGTTTCTTTCCTATTAATTACCCTTTTAATTCCCTTCCTTTTACTTTACAATTTACATCTTTTTCACAAGGAAACCACAACCCCACACAGGGAGCACATCTCTGGACGTGCTAGCAACCTTTCCTAACTTGGAGACACCTTGAAGTTTCCTTTCTGTGCACGATACGCATCCATTCGGGCTACTGTTCGGCTGGACCCAGGCCGAACACATAGCCGAACGGCATGATTTTTATGTCATTTTAACACTCCCCCTCAAGTTGGTATGTACAGATCTGTCATACCCAACTTGCTAATCACAGTCTTGAAAGCATTGCTTGTTACTCCCTTAGTTAAGATATCAGCCAGCTGATTTTCTGATCTCACAAACTTCAACTGGATAATCTTTAAGTCTATGTTCTGCTTGAGAAAGTGTCTATTGACCCCAATGTGTTTGGTTCTGTCATGTTGAACTGGATTGTGAGACATGTCAATTGTCGCCTTATTGTCCACACATAAGGTCATAGCTCCCCCTGACTCAAAACCAATTTCTCTCATGAGCTTCCGTATCCACAACAATTCACATACACCTTTTACAACACCAATGAGTTCAGCTTCTGCACTTGAAAGAGCCACTACCCCTTGCTTCTTACTTCGCCATGTAACAAGGTTTCCTCCTACAAAAGCGAAATATCCAGAAGTTGACTTTCTGTCAGAGATACTACCCGCCCAATCAGCATCTGTGTAACCCATGATGTCAAGGTGTCCATTCCTTTTGAAGTGTATACCCTTCCCTGGAGTACTCTTTAGGTATCTGATAATCCTCATCACTGCTTCCATGTGAGCTTCACTTGGGTTATGCATGAATTGGCTTACCAGACTTACAGCAAAGGCTATATCAGGTCGTGTGTGAGACAAGTAGATTAACTTACCTACCAGTCTTTGATACCCTTCTTTGTTGGTTGGTACCTGATCAGGAAACTCTCCCAATTTCTCATTTTGCACCACAGGCGTGTCTGCAGGACGACAGTCTAGCATACCCACTTCAGCCAACAAGTCTAAGATGTATTTCCTCTGAGATAGAACTATCCCTTCACTAGATCGAGCCACCTCAATTCCAAGAAAGTATTTTAGTCCTCCCAGATTCTTCATTTCAAATTCCTTTGAGAGCTTCCCCTCAAGTCTTTGGATTTCCTCCGAATCATCACCTGTAATTATCATATCATCAACATAGATAATTAAAACTGTTAGTTTTTCATATCTCCTTTTGTAAAACAAAGTGTGATCCGATTCTCCCTGGATAAACCCATATTTCCTCATCGCTTGACAAAATCTTCCAAACCAGGCCCGTGGAGACTGCTTCAATCCATACAGGGCCTTTCTCAATCTGCACACCTTGTTTTCTGGGCCATTCGGGCTACCATTCGGCCTGCTCCTGGCCGAACAGCCAGCCGAACAGAGGTCTTGCCTGCCTTGATTTCTCATGTTGAATGCCCTTAGCTCATCAAACCCTGGTGGTAGTTCCATATAGATTTCTTCTTCCAGGTCTCCATGTAAGAATGCATTCTTCACATCAAATTGGTGGAGAGGCCAGTCTAAATTAGCTGCAAGGGACAATAACACTCGAATCGTGTTTAGTTTTGCAACAGGGGAAAAAGTCTCCTGATAATCAATCCCATACGTTTGAGTATATCCTTTAGCAACTAACCTAGCCTTGTACCTCTCGATGTTACCATCTGCACCATACTTAATTGTGAATACCCACTTACATCCTACTGGTTTCTTACCATTGGGCAAATTTTCTAAAGTCCAAGTTTCATTTTTATACAAAGCTTTCATTTCTTCATTCATTGCTTCTACCCATTTATGATCACTAAGAGCTTCATTTACATTTCCAGGTGTAGGTATAGTCAACATTTGGTCACTAAATTTCCTTAGTGGTTCTGGTAGTCCTTTTGTGCTAACAAAGTTTGCAATCGGGTATATGACCTCTTTACTTGTACCATCCTCAGGTACATACCTTTTTGGTGGTTTACCACGATTGTGTCTTGGTGGAAGAACATATCTTGGGTTAGAAACACTTACCTCAGGAGTATCCTCAGGAGATGCATGGGTTTGTGGACTCTGGTCAGTCTGTATCACTTCTTCATCCAATTCCTCTTCCTGTGGGTCCCAAGTACCTTGATACACATCTAGTATTTCGTGTTCCTCCCTTAGATCAAGTTCCCTAAGTTGATTGGCCAAGAACTCAACTGATTGCTCCTGTTTCTCTGTCTGTTCGGCCAAATGTTCGGCCGAATGGGTGGCCGAATGGCTGGTTTCTGGCTGTTCACTGTTACTTGAACTACCATATACTCCAAATGTTTCCTCCCCTTGGTGATACCACTGATTTATCTCATTATCTTTCTCCCCCTGAGATGAAACAGTGGTGTCTTGATAAAACCTCTCATTTTCCAAGAAGGTAACATCCCTTGTGACATACCATTTATGGGATTTTGGGTCAAAGCATCTATACCCCTTCTGGTTGGTTCCAACACCTAGGGATACACACTTGACTGCACATGGGTCTAACTTGGTCCGGTTATTTTTCTGGACATGCACATATGCCACACACCCAAAAGTTTTCGGTGGCAAGCTCAAGATAGATGGAATAGAGGTAAAGGTGCTAAGTTTCTTCAAGGGTGTTTGAAATTTATTGATCACAGAGGGTAACCTATTTATCACATACACTGCCATCATTACAGCACAGTCCCAGAATTTTTGTGGTACATTATTTTCAATTAACAATGCCCTAGCAGTTTCAAGAACATGTCTGTTTTTTCTTTCAGCTACCCCATTTTGTTGTGGTGTTGCAACACAAGTTGTTTCATGAATAATACCCTTTTCCTTGAAAATTTTTTTTAGATTTCTATTCACAAACTCTCCCCCATTATCACTTCTAAACAGTTTTATGCTTATCCCAAATTGAGTTTGCACCATAACATGAAAATTTCTAAATACTTCTTCCACTTCATCTTTTCTTTTCAACAAAAACAACCAGGTCATTCTAGTGCAATCATCAATAAAGAGGACAAAGTACTTATATCCAAAAATTGATTCAATCGGGGAAGGCCCCCACACATCAGAATGGATCAAGTCAAAAGGTTTATCACACTTATTCAAGCTAATATTGTATGTCACACGGTGACTTTTAGCTCTTATACAAGTTTCACAATTAAACTTAGATAAATCCATTCCACAAAATAAATCAGGCAAAATTTTTCTCATGTAACCAAAAGATGGGTGTCCTAACCGCCTGTGCCATGTCCAAATTCTTTCTTCCAAGTTCGAACTCCTGCTTGCTAAATTAGTTCTCCCAATCTTAAGGTCTTCTAAGTGATACAGACGACCTCTTTTAGTACCACGCCCAATGATCTCTTTCGTGAGGATATCCTGAAAAATACAAAAATCAGGAAACATGAGAACCACACAGTTCAATTCTTCTGTTATTTGTCCAATTGAAATCAATCGATTTGTCAAGGAAGGTACATGAAGAGTATTGTTAAGAATTAAAGAAGGTGAAATTTCTACATCTCCTGCCCCTTTTACTGGATACTCAAACCCATTTGCATTGTAGATATTTTTCACCCTTGGTCCCCTGAATCTTTTGAAATCTTTTATGTCAAAGGTCATATGGTCTGTAGCCCCAGAGTCAATTACCCAATCCAAATTATGACTTGTGAGTAGAGATATACCTTGGATAGATGTGTTACCTATCAAACCTGTCCCTTGTTCACTGTTGGTGGATTCTCGGGCTGCACACAGCTGCGCCCGACCTACGCCACCTTCTGTCCCCTCTGTCTGGTTGTCTGAACTGGTCATTCGGCTGTCTGTTCGGCTCTGGACAGCCGAATGGGTGGTCGAATGGTTGTGTTCGGCCGAATGGATGGCCGAATGGGTGGCCGAATGAGATGCATTAGCCACGCTGCTTGGGCCGGTGGCTGCCATATTCACTTGAGACCTTCTTTGTTGCTTTCCCTTCTTTCCCTTGAACCAGTTAGGGTAGCCCACGATCTCAAAACATGTGTCACGCAGATGCCCGTTTCTCCCACATTGGATACACTTCAATTTTGACTTGTCCTGATAATTACCACTAGAAACACCTTTAGTATACATAACCATAGAGTTTTGATGAGTACCTTCCTCGTTTTTTAGCATAACAGTTTGCCTTGAGATCGTTATGAGTTGGGTCATTTTGGGCTTGGATCGTTATGAGTTGGGTCATTTGGGTTTGTTGGGTAATCACAAGTTCGGTTAACTTTTCAAGGATGGATTTGGTCTCAGTATTGTCAGCCATGGCTAAGTTTTTTCAAGTTTTTTTTTTTGTTTTGATCTGTTCGGCTCTGTGTTCGGCCGAACAGGAGGTCGAACGGGTTGATTTTTTAGGTTTTTTTGTGAGTTTTGGTTTAGTTTCGGTTTTAGAACGAACCACGCTCTGATACCATGTAAGAAAAGTAAAAACAACACTTGAACACAGAGATTTTAACGAGGTTCAGTACCAACTTGGTGCCTACGTCCTCACGCACACACGCCTATCTCTTCTTTATTGATTTTTCTGGTTAAATTGTTACAATGGAGGAGGAGGATTATTAATAGAAACTATTCTAGAGACCCTAGTTTCTTTCTTATTAATTACCCTTTTAATTCCCTTCCTTTTACTTTACAATTTACATCTTTTTCACAAGGAAACCACAACCCCACACAGGGAGCACATCTCTGGACGTGCTAGCAACCTTTCCTAACTTGGAGACACCTTGAAGTTTCCTTTCTGTGCACGATACGCATCCATTCGGACTACTGTTCGGCTGGACCCAGGCCGAACACATAGCCGAACGGCATGATTTTTATGTCATTTTAACACCGTGCTTCAAATCTTTTCTTTTTATGGAGAAATACCTTCAATTTGACTAGATCCTTACGAAGTCCACAAAATTTTTCATTATATGTGCGAAATTAAGTATGTACAATCTAACATAAACCACACATATTGGTAAAACTGATCTTTAAACAAACAAAACTTGAACTCAATACAAATTACAGTGACAAAACTTCCAAGCACATCAACATGCACCTAAACACCTGTACTTCCCATCCCAATTTCCTTCCCTCAAGTAGCATCAGCCGAACATGTGATCTTTTTCGTGTCGAAAGTAGTTACTGAGTATTCAACTGTGTAAGTACAATTCACCGTGACATCAATATTCCTCTTGTAAACCCCCAAAACATTAACTCTTCCGGCGATGTCTGTGTAGCTTGTGAAGTTAAGATCTTCCCCAACTACAATCCCGGTTAAATTTATGGGTCCGGCTGCTGCCACGGCCCGATCAGTTAGAACGTCCAGTGAAACATTCATATGTGTGGTTTTGTATGCGCCGACCTCTCCGCTCGGAGCGTATGCCACCCCAACTGTCTGCCCCTCGTAGAAAAACTCGGTCGTACTGTTCTTAAATTTAAATGATGCAATATTTGGGTTTTTGAGGGATAAGTTTGCATTAAGAGTTAAGTTGACTGATACAAGATCGTTGTTCGTGCCAAGACCTGGGTCGACACTCGTTATGTTGATGTAATTTACAGTAAGAGAAGGATCTTTTATTTTGAAAACAGTAAAGGATAGGATCAGAATCACAATTCCGAGAAGAATGGCAACGGTCGCGCAACAGCCACAACAACAAATCATGCAGCGACGGCGGCGCAGATATTGCGAGCGCTCACCAGATGTGGTGCCGTGCTCCTCATCGATTGTATTGATAGGGTAGATTGAAGGGGATGAAGTGTGGTTTTGGGTTGAGGTAAGAGGTTTAGTGGGTTGTTCTTCTTTGTTAGTTTGGTTTTGATCCATTTTGGTTGGAGTTTGTAAATTACGTGTTGAAATTGGGGATGGAGGAAACTTGGATTGGTGTGTGTTAATAAAGTTGGTTGGAGGTGGATGGAGAAAGTCTTGAAAGAGAGACTGTATTGTAAATTTGAACTTTTTGGTTAGCGGAGGTGTTACGCCCAGTTGTTGACTAGACTAACAAGCAATTAAATCAACAGGTCAATATACAACTACGAGTGATCCATATATTAGAACTATGCCGTGTAGACTGAGCTGTTAATCTTATTTTAGAAAAAGAGTAGACCTGTTATTACAGTATTTTATGTGAACTTAGGATTTTATTGTTTATTCTTAGGAATTTTAGGTTTTCACAGTAAAATATTATTACTGGTGCACTGTTCAGCTGCCGGGAGATGAAACGATGTAATAAAATTATAAAAAGCTAACTTAATTTTATTATTGTCTGTTCATTTGTATAAGACATGATGAGATAGGTATATTGGAGAACATGTAGCCAAACAGAATGGAACACATCACACGCCACGGTCGCTCTCTTTGGGGCATTTCTGGTCAACAAACTCTTAATTAGGAAAACAATTGTTTATTACCCCGCGTGGCATGAGAAAGAATCATTAATTCAGTGACAGCGAGATCATGCGATACATTTTTCCTAATTGACAACTCCTGGTAAACATCAGAAATCCTGTTCTTTCAACGGTCTATGCTGGGTTATTTATTAATTGGTTCGACTCATCATGCTCTATTCTGATTATGATTCATATCGAATATGAATCATAATCCATAAGAATGCTCCAGTACCCTGAATTTTATTTCGGAAAAAAATATAGTCGTACAAATTGGGCGGAAGGTAGAATTCTGACCGATTTGCAATTTGGGCCTAAAAGTAGAATTCTTAATGCTTTTCAATCTTAGATAGAATATTCGGGCTTATACCAATTACCAAAGGTCCAGTCCAAAAGCTCATATTAATATATCTTGACTTCTTAAGAGTTCTAACTTCTAAGATAAGAAAAATACCGAAAAATTAAAAAATAATATTAAATTAATATAATATATTAAAAATAATATCAATATAATAATATTTTTAAATAGTATCACAAGATCGGAATCCCAGATTCCGACCGCAAGATCGGAATCCCGGATTCCGACCTTAGTTTTTTTAATTTTTTATATATTATATATTTATTTATTTAGTATATTAATTAGTTAATTAATTAGAAAAATATGACAAAAATTCGGAATAATTAAATTAAATTTTATATGTAATTTATTATTTTTTTGGGAAATTAAATTTATTTTCTTTTAATTAATTTATTTAATTAAAAAATAAATAATTAAGTATAAATTTTTAATTAAAATATATATTTTTATAACTTATTTAATTAAATGAACTGTACCATTTAGAAAGAATTATAAATTTTTAGAATTTGCAGGGATATAAAGGCATAATTCTTTCAGAATGTTCAAAGTTTTATTAATTCTTTCAGCATTTGAAGAGATACAAAGGCATAACTTGAATATTAAAACTTTAAACATGCATAACTTTTGATAGGAAGGTCCGTTTGGGGCAAACGAGCACATTTCAGAAAGCTGGCGACGAGATCTAAACATTTTATTAGGGTAAAACCCCGTAACGACCATTTTCGGAGCCAAAAAACGCTCTCTAGACTTCCAAAATCCACTTTAAAAGTTTGTAAACCTAAAAAGCACTCTAAACTACTAAATTTTTTTTAAATCATAAATTAATCATTAAAAAGAGAAATGCAGTAAATCAAGTGAATTTAGTCTTTCTTCTCCGTCTCAGTAAAACATCAACTTTGTGTGATTCCTTTCTAACGCAATCCAGAAATTGCTTCCTTGATCATAAGACTCGACATAATTGTTTAATATATAATATGGAAATAATATATAAAGAGGAAAATACATTAAAAATTTATATTTTAATTAAAAATTTATACTTAATTATTTATTTTTTAATTAAATAAATTAATTAAAAGGAAAATAATTTTAATTTCCCAAAAAATTCTAAATTACATATAAAATTTAATTAAATTATTCTTGATTTTTTCATATTTTTTCAATTTTTTTACAATATATTATCTATTTTTCTAATTAATTAACTAATTAATAAACTAAATAAATAAATAAATAAATAATATATAAAAAAATTAAAAAAGTTAAGGTCGGAATCCCGGATTCCGATCTTGCGGTCGGAATCTGGGATTCCGATCTCGTGATACTATTCAAAAAAATATTATTATATTGATATTATTTTTAATATATTATATTAATTTAGTATTATTTTTTAAAATTTCAGATAAAAATATTACTAGAGCCTACCAGTTCATAAGGCCCAAAATATTGTTTCCATTTGTAGGCCTCTTAGTGCAGCAAAAATTACAAACTGATAAGTTTTATTTTTTTGTAAATAAAATTAGGCATAGATAGATGATGCAACAGCGTAACAGGTGCGAGTAAAACTATGTCGCACATTTCCAAATTTATCAACAATATTACAACAAGACAATTTCTGTTAACTTGTGCGTCATCGCCCAATTCCATCCGCCCACGGATATTACTCGAGCCACACAAATTATTTTAATAAACAAAAGAAAAGCGATCATAACTCATGCACGCCAAAAATTGCCAAAGCAGTAAGCCAGTTGACACATCGAATTCATATCCGGAATTAACCTAGCAAGCAAAATCTAAAATCCAATAGTTCACGATAGAAAGTATAAATTGTTAGTATTATATGATGCAGAAATTATTTCGAGCGGATTTTGATGGATAATCAGAGGTTTAGAAGATCGTTTGTATTTTTTTTTAAAAAAATAAATTAGGAGTCAAGTCTCCCAATTTATTTTTAAATTAAATGTCTATAAAAAATCTCAAATCGGATTTTGAATCTGCGACCTCTTAATTGAGATGCATTCTTTTTTGCTACTAAACATACATTTTTCCATAAAAGAGTACCTTATCTGTTTGTATTTTAAGCGGGCCGTTGATGAAACCGATAGACATGCATTTTTCCATAAAAGAGTACCTTATCAGCTTATCTGTTTGTATTTTAAGCGGGCCGTTGATGAAACCGATAGACATGCAATTTTTTTTTTTTCCATAAAAGAGTACCTTATCTGTTTTTGCAAAACTCATTCTGGACTGATCTGAGACTCAAAGAGAGACAAAAGAAACAGACAGATTCCATTATTTTGATTTTGTACATCTAATACAAGTTCAAGCACTTGAAGGAGGATGTTTCGGTCACGATAAGTTGATCTCGTGGTTGTGCAGTGAGTTCAAGCCATTTGTGTTATGGAACAAGAGTTAAACTTGACATATTTTGGTCTAATCTCACTCGTTGACGAACGGTCCATCGACAAGAAAGAGCCAAACCGATCCAAGATTTCCGGAATTGATATTTCTAAGTTTGCAATTGGTATTTCTAAGTTTGTACTTAGATTACTTATTTAACGTCCAAACTCTCATAGAACCTATAATACATTCATACTCATAAGCATAATTCAAACTAGGTGTAAACAATTAAATAAGGAGTTTAAATAATTTCAGATTTTATATCAAATGTGAAACATTAATTTTTAAAATCTGTTTTGATAATTCATTCCGATGAAATTTTATCTATTCTTCATTTAAACTTGAAAGGTTAAGGTCGTCAGATTAGTTTTACAATATTTTTGTTGCACAACTGCATAGTGCAATAAAAGATGAGTAATATCAATGTTGTTATTTCTTTATTTACCCATGCAAACATATTTTTCTAATTATATTAAATTAAATATAGCGAATCATTTTGTTTACCCATCCTAGGTCATGCCACACTCATGGCTAGCTGGAAAATATAGAAACAAGAGCGAAATATTGAGCATTCAATCTTGAGAATGAACAAAAAAAATTGAGACCATAAATATACTGATACAAATCAATAGAAAAATATAGCGACCATCTAATCATTAATTGAAGTAGTTGGGATGATTAATCTCAAAATTTTTCTTAGGAAAGTGAGTTGGAATGCAACACATTCGTCTCTCACTTTTATTGTTCCCTCCCATAGACACTTCATTCTACTTTTGATTTTTTTGAAGAAAAAACAAGGATCAAGCCCTAACCTTTTATAATTAAATAAACTTATGTACAAAACAAATAAGCCAGAGGCTAATTTGGAGTCAAAAAGATAAAAAAGAAAAAGTAAGACCAATAAAAGTTTGTATACAAAAATGATTGAGTAAAGGAAAAAGTTATGGTGGTTTTCTGAGTGCGTCCCACTCCAGAAAAGTCTCAAGTAAAAGATCAGCTATTGTTTTGCACACATTCTTGAAGATCCAATTGCATCTTTCTCTCCACAAAATGAAAAAGCCAATGGCTACTAGATCCTTCAAAGGCTTTCGAGAAGTTGAGTTGTTGAGCAGGAATGTGTGACTGTGAGGAGGAGATAGGCCAACACCTAAAAGCTAGAAGATGCAACATGATGAAAAAGGGCTGTAGAATTTGTTGAAAGAGCCATTCTACTTTTGATTTACTGATTTACTTTTTTGAGATCCCCTTTTTCACTTCTAGTTAGGGATGAAAACGGATCGGATACGGAGTGGATGTTGGTCTTTCCATATCCGCATCCGTATTTTTTTTCCGGATACGGATACGAATACGAATGCATTCGGATACGGATACGGTTCGGATATTAAACGGATACGAATACGGTTCGGATATTATCGGATACTGAGTCGAATACGAATATATTTTGTCGGATACGGATTGCATTTTAATCTTTATTATTTATTTATAATAGTAGTTTCTATAAATATAATGATATTCAATATACTCATGTCTATGTTAGTACTTTGTCAATATTAGAGAAAAAATCAATTTTAGTGTTGTTATCATTTATAATCATCTCAATTAATAGGAAGTAAAAATAATTTTATGTTATTAGTCCAAATAAAAATATTTATTATAAGAAAATTTATTTAATAAAAATTAAGTATTATCTAATTAAAAGTATTCTCTAATATAGAGAAGTAATTATATTATATTAATCATCTTATGATGCTAAAGATACGGATAAACGAATTAATATTTATCGGATACGGATAATATCCATGTCGGATACGGATAAAGAGCGGATATTGGTCTTCCCATATCCGCATCCATATTTTTTTGACGGATACGGATACGAATACGGATATGTTCGGATACGGATACGGTTCGGATATTACGCTTATTTTTCGGATTCGAATACAAATCGTTTTGTTTGCGTTCTATTTCGTAGAACGTAATAGTTTTTTTGTTTCGTTTACTGTTCTATTCTTTATTTTCCATTGATTTCAGTCTAGTTTTCGATAAATGGAACACTAACATTTACCAATATTCGTTTAGTTTTCGTTCTGTTTTTAAAAAACGAAACTGATTTTCCTTCCATTTCTGTTCCGTTTTGGAACGGAGAAGAATGAAAATGTGTGAAACGGTACGGTATTGATAGCTGTGCATGTGGTGGCGTCTTGGAGGGGACTAAGGTTACTTATTTACTTTTTTGAGATCCCTTTTTTTCTTCTAGTGAAGTATACTGACTATTTCTGACTATGACATACATACATGTGGTGGGCTAGGGCTGT
Organism: Rhynchospora pubera; assembly: GCA_028095005.1. Taxonomy (NCBI): domain Eukaryota; kingdom Viridiplantae; phylum Streptophyta; class Magnoliopsida; order Poales; family Cyperaceae; genus Rhynchospora; species Rhynchospora pubera. The sequence continues at coordinate 85,287,121 of CM051459.1, forward strand.
CAATTTCATGCCGTTTCAGACGTTTACGTTTAACATCATGAATTTTGTTTACGTTTTACTCAACGGAACAGAAACGGAAGCGAAACTGATTCCGTTGGTAAGAACGAAATGAAAACGAAATTATCGGCTTCGGTTCCGTCGACCCACGTTGTTCCATCGGCCTAGTAATTTATTCGCGTAGAATACTTCGAATTGCAGAGACTCGTAGCCGAGGAGATATACTCGAGGCTGCATCTCTCTCTTCTCTCCTAACCCTAGCGCCGCGCAGCAGCTCCATCTCTCTCGATTCGCATCTCCTACCTTTCCTCTTTTCAGCTTCTTCTCTCTCGCCTCTACAATTGGAAAAGCCCTGTCTCTCTCCCTTATGGCAGAAGCTCTCAACCCCACACCCCTTGCTACTCTCTCCCCAATCAGCTCACTCTTTTCTCTCTCTCTCTCTCTCTCTCTCTCTCTCCTTTCGCAGAGATCAACCCTACCTACACCAGACCTCCTTCTCCTCTCTCTCGAGCCATGGCATTTGGGGGTCGTCATCTCCTCCGCTCACCTCCTTCTTGTCCACCTGAAACCCCATAAAAGAAACCCATCTGACCTCACTGCCCCTCTCTCCCACTCACTCTCACTCACTCACTGTCTCTCTTCTCAAACTGCTGCTAGGAGGCTGGCTGCAATCGACGATGGTGAAAGGAGACACTGCTGTAGCTATTGTGAAGGTAGCATCCCTTAGAGCAGTGAAGGCAGCATCCCTTCTGTCGGCATTAAGGTGAAGTAATATGCTTCCCTTTTGTCAGGATTCCTTCTGCTAGCTTAGAGTAATATGCTTCCAAGATCTGCTAGCATCGATTAGAAGATTATGAGCTGATAAATTTCTGATAATTTTTCTTTTTTCTAGTAAATTTCTGGTAATTTCTCTTTTTCTGGTAAATTTTTGGTAATTCTCTTTTTCTGGTAATTTTCTCTTTTTCTGATAATTTTTTTGTACATTTCTCTTTTTCTGGTAAATGTATACAAAACATTTATTACAATTTTTTCTGGTAAATTTGCTGGTAAAATTTTCCTTTTCGTTTTCCTTTTTCCTTATTATCAGATTCTTATGAAGATAATTAGCGGGATGTATAAAATACCATGGAATGTGAATTTTGTGTGTGTATTTTTTTTTATAATAGTGTGAATTTTCTGTTAAAGATAATGAGTATGTGTACAATGATTGTTTATGTTTAATTGTGATTCATTGATGTGTATAATACTAAGTTTGTAATTAGACACAGCCATGTACCTATATCCAGTTTTCTAAGTTATGCAGTTTTCTAAGTTTGCAATTAGTAGTTTTTTCTGTTCAGTTTTCAATGTTTCAAATACTAAGTTTGCAATGTTTCTAAGTTTCGGTTCAGTTATTAATATCTGTTTTGAGTTAAAGATTATTTGAATTTGTTGCAAAAATAACAAGTACTAGCTTGGTACCATGATTCTTTTTTGTGTTATTCCTTCAATTTTGGTATCAGTTTGGTACATTTGGAACACAATTTTAGTCTGACGGAACACAATTTAGTACCAGTTTGCAAAGATTATATATTTAAAGTTTTTAACGTTTATTTCGTTTAATTTTATAGAACGTTAAACGTAAAAAAATTTAGTTACGTTCTATTAACGTAACATAAGCGGAAGAGGAGACAGTTACGTTCATTAACTTCCGTGTACGTTCTGCACGTTTGACAGCGTCTTGGAGGGGAGGGACTGAGGTTTACTTATTTACTTTTTGAGATCCCATTTTTTCTTCTAGTGCAGTATAATGACTATTTCTGACTATGACATACATGCATGTGGTGGCGTTTTGGAGGGAACTGAGGTTTAGGGCTGTCAATTTCGCTCCGTTTTGGACGTTTACGTTCCATTCCGTCCGAAACGGAACAGAAACACAAGAGATTTTGGTTACGTTTCAACATTCGAAACGGATCACTGTTTCGTTCAGATGGATAGAACGTAAACGAAGCAGCCCATTTACGTTTGGTGGGCTAAAGTTATTCCGTTCGAATTGAAGCCCATACTTTACAACCCATTATGAGGCGAAGAAACAAAGAGAGAGAAGACCTAGTGCCGCTCTCGTACTTCTCTCGCCTCAGTCGCCTGTCTCTCTCGCTCAATTCCACTGCGCCGCTCTCGTCCTTCTCTCCTTGTGTCTCTCACTCGCAAAAACCCAGAAGCTCAGCATCTCTCCTCCGATGCGCTCCCTGACAGACCCCACCTCTCGCCTCTCCTCCACTATCTCCCTTTCAAACCCTCAGCCGTGACTAAACCCATCTCTCCTCCTCCATTTACCTACCTATGTGAGGGAGAAGGCATGATGGTAGTGAGGGACGAGGCACGATGACTGTCAATATGTTATGTTACCTCCATCACCTCCTTTTTCTTCCTCCACGTCACTCTCTTACTGCCGATCTAAGGCCTAACAAAAAAATTGTTAAGAACAGCGACATATCGTGGCACCAACGAGAGTTCTTTCAACACCAACCGGATAACCTAACCTAGCAACATGGTTTGTTAATAGAGAAAGACAGAGGTGCGATGGCGCAGAGGCCTGCACGAGTACCACTAGGAAACCCTAGATCGAGAAGCTTCTTCGAACCAGTATGAATCAAGATCTGTGCTGATGAATTTCATCGAGCTGGTATGAATTCGCCAAACATTGTTTTTTGCCTTTCCTGTTATCAACTTCTTTTGATCTTTTTGCGATTCTTGATGTTAGATTGTGGGTTGTTTGTAATAAAACATTTCAGATTGCTGTTTCATAATTCTGGCATTTTTTCAGTTTAGTTTTCTTTTTGAAATTAATTCTAAACTCTATAGGATATAGATAGCAGAGAGGTTGGTATCGTTTTTTGTTCCAGTGTGGTTCAGTCAGTTTTGTTGTATTGAACTTCTTTTTCTGTTAAATGGAATACTTAAATTTGTGATGTAATACTTATGTGATTTGTGATATATTGATACACTGATTCAGTGCTATTCAGTCACTTTTTTCTTCTTCTTCTTCTGTCTAATTTTATGATATGTAATACTTAAATTTGTGATTTGTGATATATTGATATACTGGTATGTAATGCTTAATTTTATTTTTATTTGATGTTGGTACGGACTACGGACTGGTACATGACATGGTACCAGAGAGGGCTATTTTTGCTTTTTGGGCTCTATAATTTTGTTTAATTTCAAAAATGAAACCTGATGGTGTAAAAAATTTTGTGTTGTGATTTGTATTAACTCAGAAAAATCGATGTCATTTTAAAGGCTCCGTTTGGATAGGTGTGGGAAGAAGGGAAGAAGTAGGGGTGAAAACGGGGCGGATAATCCCCGCTCCGAACCGTATCCATATCCGTAAAATAGCGGATTCGGATAATACTATCCGTATCCGAACGGATACGGATGCGGATTCGGATTTTTTTAAACGGATATGGATACGGATATGGAAAGCAATATTAGTGCGGATATGGATGCGGATACGGATATTTATCCGTATCCGTATTTCTATACAAAACGGATATCCGTTTTGTATATGGTAATGAACACTTTTTAAAATAACATCATAATTGACATATAGGTATAACTATTTCAATTATATATATAGCATCAAAATTGACGATTATTTTTTTTTACTATAAGATGATGCTAATTTTTCTATAAACTTGATTAAAGTTTGCTTTTTGTGATGTCTCAATATGTGCAAATAAGATGTTTTTTGTGGTTGTCTTTCTATATTTTTTTTATTTAATTCTATAGTAGTCATAAAAAAATAAACATTACACTCTTCAGTTTGAATATTGTCTTTTGTTTAATAAAATAAATTGAGCAAAATATTATCCGTATCCGACAAAATATATCCGTATTCGTATCCATATCCGACAATATCCGAACCGTATTCGTATCCGTTTAACATCCGCGCCGTATCCGTATCCGAATCCGAAAAAAATATGGATACGGATTTGGTATGACCACTATCCGCTCCGTATCCGCCCCGTTTTCATCCCTAGGAAGAAGTGGGAAGAAGTATTGGGAAGTGTATAACTTTGTGAAGAGTTTGGATTGTTTATAATTTTTTTTCTTCCTTCTTCCTCCTCTCATCCAAACAAAGGCAATAGTAACAAAATGTAACGTTTTTAATATTTGTTCCGTTTAATTAGACGGAACATTAAATGGAAATTTTTTTAATTATATTTTATTAACGTAACATAAGCGGAAAAGATTTTAGTTACGTTAATTATAACGGAACGTACACGGAAGTTGTTATTTCTTTGTACGTTCTACACGTTTAACAGCTTGGGTGCATGCCACACGCGCGCATATTGTTCGATGAAATGCCGGGCTCAGTTTACATAACAGTACGAACAATTGTTGAGGACTCCATAGCGCCAAGTTAACAACTTAACATACGACCAAGTGGTTCCTTTTTTGTCCAGGTTGGTCACCTCATATGCAGCGAAAATTGTTTCATAAATCATGAATAATAATAAAGGTACGATGCCCAAGTTTAATATTCTAAAGGCGTCAATACATGGACTTTGTATGATGGAAGGGCATGAAAACTATTTTCAGTACACATGCTGACATGCACTTGCCTACTTGGAGAGGCAAAATATAAATATGAATTGAATTATTCTTAATTAAATGCAGTATTAGGTGAAGTATATGATCTGTTTGATAATTTATATAGTTTCGTATTAAGTGTCTTTTTTTTTTTTTAAGAATTTCATTAAAATATTTTGTCCAATTATTCAGTTAATTGGAAACGAAAGCCAAATGCTATCGTGTAGTGCTTGATAATAAATATAGTTGCACAAAACTAAAAACTTACAGCACTCTTACAAACAAAGGTAGTGATGGAACCACACACTTACTCTTCACTTTACAAGCCATTATTAGTAGCATTCTTGTGATTAATTTAACTAAAAAATAATCTTGTCCCTTTCATACCATTCACCAATTCCACCAATGCATTGTACAAACTAAGGCAGTAATAAAACCACACACAGGCCCTCCTCTTTACCACCAATTATTAGTAGCATTCTTTTAATTAATTAAGCCAAAACTTAATCACCTCCCTTTCAAAACAGTGACCAATTCCACCAGTGCATTGTACGATTCACCATCCTCTGCCACTGCCCGGCATGCCGCCTCTTTAACGACCACCGTTCTCTCTCTCAGTTCCCTCCCTCCATCTGACTCCATTAGCCACTGGATCTTTCTCTCCACTTCATCAGCAGCCACCAATTCACTGTCATAACCTTCCACGGCAACTGCCAGCTTCATCTCCTCCTCTAAGAACACCTTGTTCATCCACTGCTCGGCATACAACGGCCACGCCACCATTGGCACGCCAGCTGTCACTGCCTCCAGAACAGAATTCCATCCACAATGTGTCACGAACCCTCCCACAGACTCGTGCCTCAGCACATCTATCTGTGGGGCCCATGACTTAACCACAAAACCTCGATCACTTGTTCGTTTCAAGAACCCTTCAGGCAAGAGCATGTCGAGGTCGGGCTCTGGCAATATTTCGAAACGTTTCTCTGGATTTGGTGGTGTCCGAATAACCCATAAGAACCTTTGGCCACATTTTTCCAAACCAATTGCAATTTCCTTGATTTGTTTAGCTGAGAATCGGCCGATACTGCCAAAGCAGAGAAACACCACACTTGATTTGGGCTGTTTATCAAGCCACAAGAGACATTCTCTACCTCCATGTTTCTCATCTGATTTTATCAAGGGGCCGATACAGTAGATAGGTGGAGTCGGACGGCCAGGGGGGACACATTTGCCACCGGAAATGGCATCAACGACACTCGGTTCGAGGGATTTAAAAGAGTTTATGATAATTCCATCATAGTCTGTAATTCTCTCAGACATGGTTAGAAAATCATGATAAGCCTTGTCATCTCGATCAAGCATTGGTACTATCATATGATTTGCTGGAAGAGGAGGAATTCCTGGTATTGACAATAATTCGCACCCGAGCTCTCTAAAGCTCTCTAAAGAACTCATGTGAAGAACCGGCATCTGAAAAAATGTTGCTAGGACTGACACACCAGAGGTAAAGAAGAGGTAACAAGGAATCTTCAATTCCCTAGCAACATCCATAGCACAGCTGCAAAAGAAATCTATAATTAGAGCACAGGGAGAAGCCAAACGCAAAAATGAGAGCAGCCCTGGGTTTGATAGTTCAAGAACATCAAAAGTCAGAGCTTCATGATGAGGTGATGTGTTGTTAGGAGAAGGCGTCACAGGTGGAAGCTTGTGGAAGGAGAGGGACGGGTTAGCAGCAGAGACACCGAAAAGAAATTCAGCCGTTGCGCCAGTGTTGTATGGGGGGTCGACAATCGGAATTGTGACAGAGAATCCGTGACGAATGAGTAGCATTCCGAGCTCTATCATTGACACAAGATGACCCATGCCCGGTGATGGGTATAGAACCACTAAGTTATTGATGGCACCATTGGTAGCCATTAAGAGTTCTAACTCTTTTAACTTCTAAAAGAGTGTGCAATGGTTGGGCTTGGAACTAGGTTCTCAGTTCAACCTTTATATGGGGGAAAGCGAAATGCTGCTATAGGTAATTTGTCTGAGTAAAGGATTCCTTCAACTGTGACTGAAGACATTATTATGATGGTTGGAGATAATAGCACGCTTAATATGTACAGAGCAGAGCAGAGAATCAATTCGTGACATAATTAGTGGACCACTTGTAGATTTTTGAGGGAAACATTTAGGTGAGCTCACTGATGAGTGGTGACTCGTCTTCTCCCAATTAGTTATGTGCTGTGATTCTATTGGTAAGATATGGATCAACAGTTAGGATTGCTTTTAAAAAGTCTATGTACTTTAAAGTGCAAAATGTGAACATGGACCACAAATGATGATTAATTCAGACGCAATTTTTTAATTTTATTTTAGACATCATCAAAAGGTTTTCACTACGGTTGAGTATGGACGTATACTGGTACTTGCTTGCTATCTCGTCTGGATCAGATTTGGAAGGCTCACACACCTAGGAGTAGGGCTGTCAATGGATACGGTACAGTACGGTAGAAGGTATTTTCATTACCGTATCCGTTAAAATTTTCTTTACCCGTACCCTACTCGTACCCGTTAAAAATAGCTTTACCCATACCTTACCCGTACCCGTTAAGAATTAACGGTACGGGTACGATAACAGTAAAACATGAATATAATAATAATAAAATTTTTACACTCTGTATAAATAAATTATATCAATAAGTATATTATTAAAGTGCAACAATGGTGGCGAATATTTTAGGTTTATGCTTTTTATTTTTTCGTACACTGAATGGAAAGAATTATAAATCTTAAATAAAATCTAGCAATATTTGTTTACCAATCATGCAATATAAGATGCCATATGTATCATGTAATTGTATCTTTTTAATTGTGGCAATTACCCGTTATGAAAACGGTACGAAATAGTTTTTACCCGTACCTGTACCCGTTAAATTAACGAAAAAATTTTCTTACCCGTACTCGTACCCGTTAACTTAACGAAAATAAAACTTTACCCATATCCGTCTTATACGGTACGGTACGAATTGGATAAACGGGTAAACGGGTTTCATTGACAGTTCTACCTAGGAGGTTCGGAGTCCATAGGATGTATGTAGGGTGTCAAACGTTGAAAACTACAGCGGAAATATTCCATTTCTTTTTCGTTCCGTTTCGACAATGAAATAAAATTTTATTTTGTTTCTGTTCTGTTTCGTTAAACGAAACGATTTTACTATTCCGTTTTCAATTTTCCATTGATTTCATTCTATTTTTCACTGATTTCAGCCCATATTTCAGTAAACGAAACAATAACATTTACCAGTTCCCATTTTATTTTAAAAATGAAACCAATTTTTCTTTCTATTTTCGTTCTGTTCCGAAATGAAAACAAAACGTGTGAAACGGCATTCGCTTGACATCGCTAGGTGCATGTAGCTGTAAAAGTGAAAAGACTCTTGAGTTTGTATTTTCCTTGCGATAATGTACAAATATGAAAAACTTGCTAGATAATTGTTCTTACATTAAAAGAGAAAATTAGACTTCAAAAAAAAAAAATTAGATATACTCATTTAATTAGCGAGATCATATTGCATAGTTTGAATCGATCATTTTAAACTATATTCATGAGCTTTGATCGCATCTCACCGAAGATTTTTTGTGATGCATTTCACCATAGCTAAACTCTCTCTCTCTCTCTCTCTCTCTATATATATATATATATATATATATATATATATATATATACATATATATATACTAGCAGCAGTGCCCGCTCAATGTGCGGGCAATTTTTTATGAAGCAGTGTATTCCATAAAAATATTAGCAAATAACTCGTGCAGCTTCTAAAGACAATGTTTGGTATTAAAAATTTTTTTTTGATCATTTCTAGTTTTCATTTTCAACCTGAGGAACTAAAGTTAGTTTGTTATTTTGGTTTAAAAAAATTGACATGCCAGCTGAAATTAGTTTGTTATTTTGTAAAAAAAAAATGAACAGACCAACTAAAGTTAGTTTGTTATTTTGGTTAAAAAAAATGAAAATGAATAGACCAAACTGTGGGCAGACTTTAATATGTGATATGTGAAAAACTGAAAATGAAAATATTATTTGTCAAAGTACAAATTAAACATAAAAATTAATGAATGAATGTAATAATATGTGTCAAATTTCAGCAATTTAGAATTTTGAGAGTTTATGGAACGAAGTGATTAAAACTCTTATTAGGTTAAGCATTCCTAACGCAAAAATAATACCTTACCAACGCCTTTATAATGACTTCATCGTTGATAATTAACAGATAAATTTCAATTATTCGGCAACTTTAGAAATATTCTGAACTATTATAATACTAAACTTTTTTTAAGAAGATTTTTTTTTTTGGATAAACAAAAACATGGTTGTCCCTTTTTAAAATCCAAACCATATTATAAGCGAATCTATCCATTGAAAAATCCAACAAGTGACCAGAATGCAGGATCTAAACTCCAAGGCTAAATACAAAAATATATCAAAAGAAAAGACCTCAGCAATTATCCATAAGCTAACAATCATTGACAGGAAAATTTGAAAGTATGAAATAAGAAACTACTCTACTATTTATTTTTCTTTCCATGCTTTCCAGATTTGGAAGACCCTGCTGTAGATGAGCTACTTCCAGTTGCCTCGTGCTTCTTGGTTCTCCCTTGATGCTTCGGAACCAACTCCGCAATTTGTAGCATCAAAGCCTTCTCAGCAATTTGATCTCTTCTTTGAATTGGAGATTTGAGCTCTTCTTCTTCCTCTTTTTTTAAAAAAAATTAATGGAGGATCCCCCCACTTTTTTATTATGAAAAGTAAACTCAAATATATCACATATATTGTTTTCAGCTATATATAGAGCATATCTACCCAAGAAGCAACCTGCACTGAGACCCCTTATCTAATGTACCGGTGCCTTATTATTAATCTAAGCATATTCAAATAAAACCAATTACAACCCCACATAATATATATCTTTGCCAATTTGGTACTTATTCGAATAAATGAGTCTTCTTTATCATTGGGTACATTATAAAGAAGCCACTTATAAATTGTTAAATTTTGATGCTTTACAAGGATCAGACGCTTGATGGCTTCGATATATGGTCAACTTTTTTCTGCACTAATGTCGACCAATTAAGTCAATCTAGAGTCTAGCTCCAAAGAAAACTTCCTCTCTATAATCCCTATTTAGTTTTCTATAGCATATGCCTAAATTAGTACTTGAATTCACTCACTCCGCTTCTGATAAGTGACTTAATGCTGGGGAATACTATGGAAAAAGCAACTGCTACTTGAATTCACTCACTCCACTGCCTTCCTTTCATGAAACTCAGCCTATTCATTTTGTATGCCTAAAATGTTGCATTATATACACACAAAATGCCCATATTGATTTTTAAAAAATTCAAATTATATTTTCTATTTTACTTTCTGTTGAATTGTATCATAAAAAAAAGGTTATAGTACTAACCATGACTCTTTCAACATTAAAATATAAATAATATTTTGTTTAAATAAAATTTTTTTTCTCTATTTCACTTGATTCACTAAATCCCCGCATATTCAACTATTAATAATTTCTTAACTCTTTCGTCATCAAAATTATTCAAGCCAAAATATGACTTCATAATCACTATTTAGCAATCAATTATATTAATGAACAATATCAACATCCATTTTAATTCAATCTTCAACCAAATGTATTTAGTTAAGTGTACCAGTATTTCTGAACACATCTCACTCCAGCATGGCTGCCAAATCGCATCGAGTCCTTCATATTGCCCTTTCTTCATCTTTCCTTCCTCTGCATGTGCACTCTGCAATGAAATGTATTAACAATTCAGATATAGCACATATATAAGAGAATTCTACAAGTATTAAGAAGCGGCACCATATAATACTTCTCAAATTTTTAACTGGCACACATAAATAACTTGTTATGATTGCTTGATCTGCAGGCTCATGGATGAAATTTTTACTCAAATTTTGGCTGTAATTATTTATTCATAAAACTCAAGTCCCTGACTTCTGGTGCTTGAGGTCAGCTTAAAACCTTTTTAACAACATTTTTTTTCTTTATAACAGTAGTTCAAACCTGATATGTTTTTTACTAAAGGGAAGCACAAACCATGGATATAGAGGTACTATTGACAGAAAAATACATCCATAAATAGGCAATATACCTGGAAATCACCTCAAATTCCTACAATAGGTAGGAAAAATAATTTTTAAGAAGAACACATGGAAAAGCAGAAGAATATATGTAGTTCCCAGTTCTAAAAAAAATTATATTCATAGGTGCGATATTGATAGGCAATATACCTGGAAATCAGAAAAGATTTCATCAAACGGTTTGAAAAGCCTGACAAATGGGCCATCCACTGACAAGTCCCCATGTGGCAAGATCTTTGCGTCCTTGGTGTGACAAAGGTGTAGTCTGACCTCAGCTTCTCGGCTAGGGCAACGAAGTTTTTGAATTTAAGTTTCACAATTTAATCTGTATGTGAGCTTTTTGTATTAAATTAATCCTTGCTAGAGGTTTTAAATAGTAATAAGCAGATTGTCTAAGTAGTAATAAGCATATTGTCTAAGTAGTACCTTAGCAGCAGTTGCATTGGAATAAGCTTCATTGCATATGATAACCCTAAGAAGAAATTAAAAATGATAAAAATCAATCAAAGAAATAATTAATAATGTAGAATTCAACATCTAATAAGTACAATAGCTCGAAGAAAAAAAAATTAAAGGCACAAATATAGTAGTTGTGCCTAGGTGGATCCATCTTTATATGAAGTTATCATAATCACCTGTATTTAAATTAACAAAGCAAATAATTTATTCAAAAAGGACGGAAATGAGATAGATTGTTCACTTCAAAGAAGTTTGTGATATTGAGAAATCAAACGAAAAGGAATCAATTCATGTGGAGTCAGTATTTTGGGTAGCTGGACAGTCTATATTGCAAGCCCTTCCACCTCTCCACCTCTCCAGTCCTTGGTTGAGGATCCATTAACAGTCTTTTGAGTAGCTCGACAGGAAATAAATACAAACTCACAATAAATAAACAAAGCCATATATTTCAAGGATATCTCAAAGTTACAGAATAAAAAATAAATACCGATGATTGAGTGAATGGTTGTCATCAAACCCTTATTGATGCCAAATTTGTCAATGACCTGCAAATATTGAACCCCACAATAAGTACTCATTATCCATGAATGTGAATTGTATAATAAATTCTTAAAAACTATATTACATTTAAACGACCAGAATGAGTATTGCCTTAGCAAAGGGAGCAAGGCTGTTGGTGGTGCAGCTAGCATTGGAGACAATGTTGATGTCAGGCTTGTATTCCTTCTCGTTCACACCAACAACAAACATGGAGGCATCTTTCCTGGGAGTAGAGATGACAACCTTCTTGGCACCATCGTATTTCAAAATCAAAACAATAAATTTAATATTATTTATTATAAAATTGCCTGAATGCACATATAAACTATGATAAATAGAAGTATTCACCTTCAAGTGAACGACAGCCTTATCCTTGTCAGCGAAGGCACCGGTGGACTCAACTACTTACTGAGCACCAGCTTCACCCCATGGAATCTCCTCAGGGTTCCTTCAAAACCAAACACGAATTGTTACTGTTTATTGAATGCATCTAAAATAAAAAGTAGAAAAGAAACAAGTTATAATATAAAATCCAGTAGTACTCCACCAGCAACTAATATCAAATTTCAAGGTTATAATTAAGAAAAAAGATATTGCGACAAATTAAATCAATAAAAATAAAACTAAATTAGACTAAAAATGAACCACATTATATCAACTCAAAACCAAAACCAATTAAATCCAAATAGAAAAACTAAGCCGAAAGCCCAAAAGGGACACATAGCAGTACATGTAGGGAAAGTTTCTTCATCAGTAGTTAACCAATGTTGTTTTGTTCACCTGAAAGCAGGAAGCAAATAAATTATAGGTTTTGAACAGTATCAATCAAAACTATTGAAAGATAGATTGAATTTGCTCTGGTCAATGTTAAAAGGAAGAAAAGAGAAGAATCCAGATGTGGGAAAGCCTACCTGAGTTGTAAATGTTAGGTTTAAAGGAGGTGACTCCCTGAATCGCATGAAAGGGGGTGAAGGAGCGACATGGAGGGCAGGGCGAAGCACTGTGCAGCGGAGGAAAGGGTGACCATGGTTGATCAGAAAGTGGATTTGAGAGGGTAAGTGGAGAGCGACGGCCAAAATCCTAGAATCGCCAAACGCCAAGAGAGAGGGTCGGAAGGAGAGGAATTAGGGAATCAATTTAATTTCTTATGCTAACCTGAAATCAACAAAATCGGCATGATTAATTTCTGTCAGATTGTTGGTTAAATAAGGAGAAGAATAGAGCGATGCAAACGAAAATTAAACATACTAAAAAACTCGTTCAATAAGACATCTATCAAAAAAATACAACAAATGGAAGAAATCAGAATAAACAGTAAATATTAGCAAAAAAAAACCTTTTTGAGTTGATCAGAAGCGAAGATCCACTCTCCCTTGTAACCACGAAAGAGCTTAACGAACATGGCGCCACAAGCAACACAGGAATCGTCATGTGAGATCAGAGATCGCCAAGATCAACAGGAGGAGAGCAGCTATTCAAGCTTGTACAGAGAATGAAGAAATGTTTCCATAAAATAGTAAGAGGTGAAAATAGTAGAAGATGAAGGAGAGGCGGCGTTTGATAGATCGCTCCCATCTAGGCTAATTCAAAGAAAAAGGAGGCGCGTCAGAGAAGGAAAGAATCACATGGAATTTGAAGAAGAATTAGGGCTCAGTGAAGGAGAGTAAATAAGAGAGGGTTTCCAAATCTGGCTTCGGTTGAGATGAGGAGGCGCCGTGCCACCTAAGAGAACAAACCCTAATGGGTCTTCCTTTTCTGGCCACAACAGGGTTAGGGAGGAGGGGGTGAGGGAACGAAGCTGACAAGGCATCTCATTTTTGTTAATATTTCGGATGAGAAGAGATACCTCTGAAAAGGGGAAGGAAGGGATCACGATATACCAAAAATAATTTGCAGGAGAAAGAAAAAAAAATTATGTAGGCGGAGAATCGAACCTCGCACTCGACTGAACGAACCAAGACCGCCCAGCGCCTAGGCAGTTTGGTGATAAAAGGTCGACCTTTTAGTCTGATATTTGAATCTGAACCGTAGATCATAGTAGATTAACAAAATCAATGATCCATATTTGATATTAGAGGGGTGTAACTTCCTTTTATCTCGAAGTTTATGCCTGTTCTACTGATGCTTTATAAGTAGTGGAGATATATATATATATATATATATATATATATATATATATATATATATATATGAGTTTTGTTATGGTGAGTTGCAACCCACCAAAGGGTCGGTGAGTCACACTCAAATCTTCTAAATTTTAGTTCAAAATGACTGATCTAAACCGTTTAATACAATTTTTCTATTAAAATCTCTATGCAGATCAAATTTTTCATTTTTTCGAAATTTGTAAGTATTTTATTGAAATTTTAGAAAATAGTTAATCCAATTAGTTATGAACCATTCAAAAACAGTAGTTTTTAAAAATCCGAAAAAAAATACTTAAAATTAAAAAAAATATATAAAATTTGGTCTGCATGGAGATTTCAATAAAGAAATCATATTGGATGATTTGTATCGGTCATTTTGAATTAGATTTAGAAACTTTGAGCGCGACTCACTGACCATTTGGTGAGTTGCAACTCACCATAGCAAAACGCACACCCTCTATATATATATATATATATATATCAAACTCTTTTTTTTTAATATCCCTATTTAATAATATTTATCAATGATATAATATATATAATAAAAGAGAAAATGAGATATTTAATGGCAAAAAACAATACATCTCAAGTGAGAGGTCGCAGATTTGAAATCCAACTGAAGGTCTTTATAGACATTTAATTTAAAAATAAGTTGGAAGACTTCACCACCCAATTTATATTAAAAAAAAAGAGAAAATGATTACGAACACCTTGGGTCCTCTTTCCTTGTTGATGATATCCAAAGTTGAGAAGAATTACAGACCCAGTATCGTCTTGGAAACATGAGTAGCACGACTGAGATACCGTGATAATTCTTTATTAATAATTTTTATTGTCGCGTGAGCACGTTTATATATAATGATGATGATGCCATCTTGACCCTCAAAAATGGAAATGCCATCTTAAAAATTCAATACCGTACAAGTCGCTGTTAATTTTGCGATAACAAGAACCACATGATTGGTACCTTTCATACACGTTCTATGATTTTATATCATTATATTTTTTCCCGAAAATTTACAAAATCGCATCAAATTTCGAAGTACTTTGAATTAAAAAGTGCATTCAAATGGAAGGAGTGCTCGTTTCTGGTTGGAGAAATATATAATTTAGAAAGTTTGCTTATAGTTAAAGAAAATTTGGTTCTCGTTTAAGAACTATTCATTGTTAGAATAATTAATAATGGCTCTATGAATTTCAAAATAGTTTATAGCTAATTTTAAGAAGAGTAATTTTTTTAGAGGTCACTAAAGTTTATAAGTTATTTATTTTTAGCCAATAGACATCGATTTGTGATTCTAAAACCATTAAACTTTGTTTTTATCGAATTTGATCCCTGTGTGACAATCTCAATATTTTCCGTCTATTTAGTCACGTTAGGTCGGAAAAATTGGGACGTCAATCAAAGGCTAATCTTTCTCCTCTTTTATGTCATTCGTGAATGCCCTCTCTCTCTCAGAGCAATGCCGACACTAACGATAAAAATAAATAATTACAGCAACTCAACCTTATTCTTAACTAGGTGGAGACATCGAGCTTTGCTCGATTTAGGAAATTTTTATTAAATAAATTATGATTATGTTTTTATAATTCAAGTATGTTTTTATTTTTAGATGTATAAGTATATATTTTTAGTTATGTTTTTTTGTTGATATTGTTTTAATAAATCCTACTTTCGATAGAAAAACGAAGAGGGAAAAAAGTTATTTTTCATTTGCATTCGGTTGTGCATTTTTTAACAATTAAATCTAGGAGGCACTAATTGAATTGTGGTCGTACTTGGTAGAGCGCTCAAATCAATATGGAAGAAACAAACAATAAGAATTAAATGTAAATAAAATGTTCACTGCAATAAATTAAAAAATATTTAAAATTTTTGTAATCATGGTTATAAATGTTCATTAGAACCAAAGATGTCTTTTAAGTCGTACAAATTTGCGATTTGTTTTATCCGCTTCATCAAGTATATCAGATTCAGTTGGTGGGAACAGAGAATCATAATAAAATGTCGACTGAGTGCATATCCATGCTTATTTCAATCTGTCCAATTTACTCTATCTAACAATAAATCATAACGGAAGAGTTTTAAAAGCTAGTAACTCGTAACTCGCTCGTGTTTGACTCGGCAAAAACTCGCTAACAGCTCGTTCGTTTATAGCTCGAACTGTTAACGACACGAGCTGTTGAGTTTGCGAGCTAAATTAGCGAGTTTGAACATGGCATAACTCACTCGTTAACAGCTCGGCATTTAACGAGTTATATATGAACCATACGATTAAAACACAATTAAATCACAACCGTTACTTTTCTTTAATATAACTAAACCCTACTGAATCTCACCGTCCTTCCCTTCCATAATTCCATTCGAAAAGTCAAAAAACCTCCCCAAACCTCGTAGCCATCGTCGCTCTCCTCTCCGGCTCTTCCGCCCCCTAGTGAATCGATCGAAGATAGCTAGATGGATTGAAAGAGAGCGCTTCGAACTGTCGAAATTGATTGGAACTTCCTCTCTGGCTCTTCCCCTCCGGCTCTTTATTGCCCCTAGTGCCTGAAATTGATTGGAGCTGCCGAAGGTGTCGAAGCTGAAAGGATTGCTCTCCAAAGGATTCAAATCTTACAAAGATTTATTTCCAAATCCCAATTGTCGAAGGTGTCTTCTGGTTTGATCCAATCCAAAACCCAATTTTAGTTGTAAACTTCTAATGAAAAGATGGTCTTTGTGACTCTGTACGAGCTAGATTGAAGCCTTCAACTCGCTCTGTAATCAGAAGGTGTTGTCTTGTACTCTTGTCGAGCTTTCCTCGAGCTTGCTTGAACTGGCATGAACCAGCTCGTTCAATAACGAGACGAGATCAAGCTAATGCGTTGAGCTCGTGACTAGTGAATTACAAATCGTGTCGTGTTAACGGTGTTGCCATGACACGGATCCGTGTTGACACGATACGACACGCCACGTGTACAGATTCAACACGACACGACTGTGTTGGTGTGTCGTGTCAAAACTGTGTCGCGTTGACATTTTTAGAAAATTAACAAGGTTTAACACGACACGATTCAATACGACACGATTTGACACTACACGGTTACAACACGACACAACACGATTTTATTTTATTTTAAAACTTAAAATTTAAAAAATATTATAAAAATATTAATATATTATAAAAACTAAGAATGATTTGAATTTTAATGATAAAAATATAATATGGAAACTATAATTAAAAATTTTCAACTAATTAATATTATGTAATTCGTAATTTATTATCTAGTTAATTAATTATTATATTGTATCATCATGAATTATTATCATATTATTTTTTTGTCGACTATATAACAGATTTATAAAATTTAATACAATTTTTTCTCATTTTATCTCTAATTTTAAAATATATTTAACTATTTTTAAATAAATAAATAAATAAATTTTTAACACGGTTCGACACGGTTGACACAACTGTATCGTGGCGTGTCAACACGGTTTCCAACTGTGTCGTGTCAATTTCCGTGTTGTGTCGCCTTTCCCTCCACTCAACACGACACGACACGACACGACAGGTTGCATATATAACCCGTGTCAACACGACACGATACGATGCTAAATACACCCGTGTTTGCCACGACACACCACGATACGGTAAGATTGCAATTCACTACTCGTGACCCTAATCGAGACGAGTCAGCTCGGCTCGCTAGCTTGACGAGACGAGCCCGAAACAGAACCAACTCGCTGCTCGGCTCGTGAACAGCCTGTTGCCGTGTTGTTCATGTATTCTCCGAAAAGTCGGAACTCACGAACAATTCTTGTTCTCCAGTTTGCGAATTCGATTTTTTATTTGGATCGTGCGAATATCTGTCGTTCGCGAATACCTTGTTCCCACCGACCGCCAAACACACCTTAAAATGTAAAATTAGCAAAAGAAAAATGTAAAGAGTGAGATATGTTTTCTCATCCTGCAAAATAATAATAATAATAACTAGCAGTACTCGCTCAATGTGCTGGTAGAGTTTAATATATGAAAATATTTTTTGACATGAATATATTGCATATTTTTAATATTTAAGATCAATCTTGTATTGATGACATTGAAAATAGCACAGTATGTATTGATTTAAGCAAATAGAATCAATAAAAATAGACATGTGAAAAGCTTAAAAAAAATAACTTCATGAAAATAAATATGTTTCTCAATAAAAAATTTTGCATAGAAGTATTAAATCTCAAAAAAAAAAATAATACAACATGACAAAATTCTTGATTCGCTCTTGTCCACTGTTGTAATGTACAATGATCATACTCAAGAAGGAGACTTATTTTGTAAAAAATAATAATAATAAATTAATTAAATAAATAATTAATTAAAATGAAAAATTAAGATAATTTTATACATTGAATGCATGTGTGAGTGTGATATGAGAGCAATTAGTATTTTTCAAATGAAATTTTGTTACGTTAATCCTTTCGCAATATTTCTCAGTATATAATATTTTTTTGTGCATGTTCCGTCTTCCGGGTTGAAATTAGGATAGAGTTTTATTAGCATCTTAGTTGTTTGTCAAAAAACACCATCATTAATGTCCATGAACATAATAACAATTTAAAGTCACTAAAATTTGTGTCGAAGTGACGGTATACCATTTCTAATTAATAATTAAAATTTTTAAAATAGGCACAAGCACTCGTCCAACATGATAAAATCTCCATTGGGACCAACATGTTGGACACAAGCACTCGTCCAACATGAAAAAAATATAATTTTTGAGATTAAATTGGCCGAACTGAACCAATCAAATTGTTCTTCATAATAAAATCTCCATTGGACCAAATTTTATATTTTTTTTTCAAAATTTTCTACTATTTTTTGGAAATTTTTGAAAATGGTCGATCTAAAAAGTTATGAACTCTTCAGTTTTGAAACTTCGAAAAAAATAGTTAGAAAATTTAAAAAAATATAAAATTTAATTTTCAAGTATATTTTAATATATATATCATATTGAGCACTACGAATTGCCCATTTGAAATTTTAACAGATGACTTTTCGAATCGTATTGGACGTCCTATATGTTTGATTCTAGCATTACTCATAAAATTAAATTAATTGAATGACAACTCTCAATTTTTACTAACTGAAGGTACGTTGTATGCCTCTTAATTTATATGGTTCGTTCGCATTTAATTGACAAAAAGAAAGATGTTGCAACTTTGCAAAAAAAAGAATACAAGCCCGGCTGTATCTTTTCATATAAAAAACGTCAAATCTGAAGATGCAATTCTAAATAGAAAGGGCTCTAAAGATTTTCATTATTAATTAGGTCTTGTAAAAATTAATTCCATAGTATCTTTCCATAGAAAAATGGATCTGAATAAAATGTATAATCTGAAAAGTTTAGGGCTAATCACATATTCACAAAAAAGAAATTAAATATGATAATTGATAACAAACATTATATTGTTAATTTGTTATAATGTCAAAATAGGCACCGAATTATTTTTTGGATGCGAGTGGGTCCCCTTGGATTCGGAATGGCCTGATATAGTGACATATATGATATGGTTGTACAGCAAGAAGAGATGTCGAGTACCTGATGAACACAAAAGTCGTTAACTAAAAATTTCAACAGTTAACAATTAGCATGGAATTAACCTCAATTGAATGAAAAAATAATAACAAAAAAACTAAAAAATGTAACAATTTAGGGTTTTACATGAAAATAATAAGCGCATGTTGTCTGAAAAAGTCCAAAATTATATGCATTTAGCTATATGGTCCAAAAAATAATTAATAATGTGCTAACTTTAATAGTGTATGATGAAATGTGGATTTCTTTGTAGATACCCTGCATTTATAATTCTTAGTATTAATATTGTGCTGACTTGATTTTTCCCAATGAATATATAACCTATATATTGATGGAAGAAACTATTTGTCTAATAAGAAAAGAAATTACAACACTCAACACATATACCTCGAAACTACTCGACAAAACATTGTAACTCAAATTCACCGACCTGACCTTCCTTCAACGTTATCTGTTAAAAAAGAATCAACATCCTAAATGTGATAAATTATTTGGAGAGATTCCAATTTTACCCTATAAGTCTTCTATTTGATATAGTTATGTACCAATATTTAAGTATGTATTGAGGGAATTAAATCAAATAACAATAGCTTCTAAGCTCAGTACATTGGGACAGATAACAATTATATCCTTGTACTATCCGACCAGAACCAAAAGATCAAAACACATCCTTCAATGAATATAAAAAAGAGTTAGGAACAATTCTTATGTATTAATGACACGTAGCAACATTGAAATATGCACATTCTATATTTACCAGTACCTACCATACCTAAAAGCTACAACTGAGAAATTTATCTATTTTACCAGTACATTTCATATGATAAATAATGTGCTACAACATGGAAATATGACATACGATAAATACTGTAGCGATTGAGCTATGCTACCAATTAACAATTAAGTCTAACTAACATATCAAAAGGAAATTAAAGCATGCCATCAGTATGCAATGCGAAAGTGAGAACTCAAAAAATAAAACAACTAGAACATATATACTGAAAAGTAAAGCAAGTAAAACGAAATACACTGTAAAATGGTTGTTGGTTGCTTCTCTGATGGGGGTTTCATCATATTTTTCTGATGGCCACAGCAAGAAAACAAAGACGTTGGACAACAAAAGTTTAATCAAAGAGACAGGAGACACAAAGCTGTATTCAATTTAAAATGAAGAAATGTGGTTGACTTATACCTTTGTTGTTTAACAACAATTGTGCTACTATTAAGTCACTAACTAGCATCTTTGATGTTTATGAAGACCTGTAGTAGCACACTATTTGATTGCGAAGAAATTACACTTTGGAAATTCAATAGATACTGTAAGGAGGCTTAAAATCGGACTATCTAAATCATATAAATTGAGATTTGGAGAACTTACCAAGACAAACAGTGCAATTCCTTGTTAGCTCTCATCATCTTCTTTATTCATACCTAAAAGAAATAAATATTGTCTTAGATACAAAAGATAAGGAAGCAGGATGCAACTTAAATAATTTCACCTACAAAGTTATCTCAAATAAATATTTCCAGTTATATTGTCAGTACCTAAAAATACATCTATATACTTTCAACTGTTTCATTTGTCATATTGGATTCCTTTCTTATTTTTTCCTTATGTCCTAACAAAAGTGGTTTGATGTGCAATGACCAAGCTATCATTTATTTGAGAAAAATGAATACTAAGTTAAAAAACTTATAACAAACTGATATGAAGAGATACATACAAGGCATTAGAACAAACATTTATATAATGTTTTCAAGCTGAAAATGGAGCATTCACATATCTATGATGTTTGTATAATATCTATATAATGTTTATATCAGCTTTTGTGATTTGGCTTGATGGTAATTGAAGCAACCACCTAAGCAAACCCCTTGTTTCCGAGATCTGTTCTTAATGGCAATGTGATTAAATAGTGAACTGGGAGAACAAATAAACTATCTCAAAGGATATTGCTTGCTTGTTACTCACTTGTAGCCATTGAGAGGAAATTATCCTTCTTTTACAATCCTAATCGACACATGATCTCGTTATTCAGTTAAAAATAAGATTAGGACAATTAGTACAATCCCTGGATTGCACCTATCTAATTTTAGAATTTCAGTCCATCATGATCTCGCATGATCTCTATGATTAGGATAATAAGTACAATCCCCTGGATTGCACCTCCCTAATTTTAAAATTTCCTAGGCTCAAATTGTTAGAATAAAACTATGTAACACTATGCATAGAAAGCTACTGTTGGCTAAAAAAAATTATATTTAATACCTCTCTGTCGACTAATATGAAATTATTCCCCCATATGTTTTCGTTTTTGGGATCAACAGCATCCCATATTTTAAGTACACGCCAATGCAGAACTCCTTGAAACCTGTTTATAATTTTCGATACCGGGATAACGCTAGACATTGTCACCTATACATAAAAGAAGAAAACATAATTTTAGCTCAAAAATCTTAATTCATTAAAAAATTTTGTATTACAAAAACAACAGCAACAATACCTCTGAATCTGAAAATAAATAATATAGATAACAAAACCTCCATCGGAAAAGTACACACCATATTTTCTCACATACCATCATATATATAGATATAATAGTAATAGAACCCAGAATAAGTGCATTCATTATGCAGTAATTACAATTTTAAATGTATTTAAAACAATTATAATGACCTTAGGGCGTGCAAAACCTGTAAATCAAATCTCTCAAAATTAAATTCCCTTACCTATTTCTCATAAATTTTAATCAAATCATTAATATGAATGTAATTAATTAAGACATACACATACAAACCAACCTTGTTAGTTGTTATACACAAACAACCCATGTACACAAGGGTTCCACATTAATACTTTTTTTCCCATATATATTTCTGTATACATTAAATGATTCATGCTGATACAATAATATTTGAGATACCATAAGAGAATTATTGATAGGATCTTATTGATACATTTCTATCCATAATTATTACACCATTTCAATATTTAAATATATTTTTACAATTACGGTAGGATCTTATTGATCAATTATGGTAAATTTCTTCCAGTGGTTCCATGCCTGAAGTTAGTGAGCGGGTAATGGGAATACCAAGAATATCACGTGCCATCCTAGAAAGAATAGGGGTACTCTAATTCAGTACTCTTCCACCAGCACAATACATCAAAATTGTCATCTGTCTCGTCCACTAAGTTGCTCTCTAAGTACTTTTTGAACTCCTTTTCATGTTCTGAATATTTTTTATTACTGGAGTTTGCTTTCATTTTGATATGCAATGTACAAATTGTGAAACCGTTAAAGAATTTCCTTTTTGTTTACATTGCTTAGTGGTTTAATTTAATAAGTTTGGAATTCCATGGGAGTATGCTATACACAAATTATACAATTAGAATATTCATGACAAATAAATACAAACAACAAATTTACCTCTGATTTTTTCTGACACCACCAGAGAGATGAAAGCAGAAGAGGTGTTTTCTTCCTGAAAGCAGTGCCTCCTCCCGTCCTTTCTTTCATTTGCTGCTATCTTTTTTTTGAGGGCTAACAAAAGCTAGCAATTTTCATAGAAAAGGATTACAGAAGTCTCATGGAGGTTGATAGCCGTGGAGACTCCTCCAGCACCTCCATGGACGTCTTCTTTCATTATTAAAAGGAAGAACCTATAGGAGGAGACTAAGAAGACGTCCATGGAGGTGCTGGAAGAGGGATGTGCTAGAAAAGAGGAGTCTAAATTTCCTAATTCATCATTTCTTGTACTCTTTGGAAAACCTTCATTGCTAGAAAACCCCAATTCATCATCCCCGAAAGGGGCCAAATGGGTATTCTGCACAGTCTCTCTTCTGTCTGAACGGTACCGATTTCTCTTGAACTCTCGCTGCCCGACTTCGAAGCAGAAAGCAGATGTGAGCAGCTGTTGGAGTGGTCTAGAAGTCTAAGCCAATGTAGCCGCGAAGGGGAGAAAGAGAGTCGGAGGAAAGCGGATCTGGGTTTGGAGGAGAAAAGAAAGGGGCAGAAGAGATGGAGGGGAAGGGACAAAACAAATATGCACCAATGACTCAGCAGCTTATAGTGTAACGGGTGGTGAGAATAATTTTGATTTGGCACACAATGGCGTGGAGATTATTGAGCCATAGAATTGAAAAAAATCATTGTATCTATTTAGAAATGTGATGGCGTGTCGGCAAAACAACTAAAAAATCAATTAGACTCCAACGCATCTTTTTATTTATAAATTACTGATTACTGCCTACGGGCATTATTGTTCAAAAAAAAAATAATAATAAAATAAAATACTGATTACTAGCCATCAGAAAACAGTAACCAGAACCATATATAGAACATTAAATTCTTACCAACAACCAAAGCATGACACTATTAAATTCTTAGTAGTACTCACGAGTCACGACAAAGCCACTATTAAATTCTCAGTTTCTCAACCAGCACAAGCATCTCGTAATCATTTATAGCTACTCAACCATTGTTTTGGTTTGATAATTAGGGATTTGGACCTGTACTTAGAGCTGTCAACGGAATGAAATAACACGTTATTTCGTTACGTTAAAGGTTAACGAAACGATAACGAAATCAAAATTTGTATCGTTAACGAAACGAAACAGAAAACGAAATAAGCCGGTATTTGAGACAAATAAACAGAACGGTAAACGAAATAGGGTGTGCCATTTCTGTTATTTCGTTTTCGCGTATTGTATTTTACAAGTTTACAATTATGCAAAAAACAGAAGAAGGACAGAGTAAACGAGGAGCCTGAGCGCCTCTCCATCCTGTCTTCTCCTCTTCTTTTTCCCATCTCTCGCATCCTTTCTCTCTTAAGCACTCAGGGAAAGGGGAAAAAAAAAGCAAAAAGCAAAGAAACAAAGTTAGATCTCTCTCTCTCTTACAAAACCTCTCCGATTATAGTTCCCAATTTAGAACTCTCTTGTACCTCTCTCTACCTCCAGTCCTCTCCTATGGCGGCTTTCTCCGCCTTCAAGATCCCACTCTACAAACTCTAGCCTTCTCCGCGACTCGAGCGCCACCTCATGCTACTCCTCCGCCATGCTCGCCTCTCCATTGGACACTTCTGCCTCCACCACCCTAAACGACAAGTACAGACGAGAGAAGAGGTCGTCGGACCAGAGGATTGAGTCGTTGCTTTAAAGGTGTCAATTTTCAATCTAACAAGTTTAAATATGTTGAATATTCATTTATTTTTCTCTTATTTTATTGAGAATTTGGAGATTGTAGGAAGGGATGCTGATTTTTTTTGTTTGGATGAAGAGTTGTTCAAGTTCTATGGAGTCTGAATTTTTTTTTTATATATTTCTTATTGATGTATATTTTTTATATTATTTTGTGATAATCAAAATAATTGTGCTGGGATGTACTTTTTGATAACTAGGTTTACTGGTACACCAGTGCCGTATGCTAATGCTGTTGAGAAGGCAGTCTCTATGTAGTTGTAATTGACTTGTGAGTTTTCTTTTCTTAATAAGAAAAAAGGTGGAGTAATCTACTTATTTCAAAACAAAAAAGTGCGTTCATCTATTTTTCTCTTTTCTGAGAATTTGAGCATAGTAATTTTCACTACTAGCTATAGATTTAACGTTAAATCGTTTATATCGTTTATCTAAACAAAACGATTAACAGAATTATTTTTTGTGTCGTTTGTTAAACAATGTCGTTAACGGAAAATTAATTTGTGTCGTTTGATTAAACAAAACGATAACAATTATGGTCATTTCTGTGACCGTTAACCACGTTTGACAGCCCTACCTGTACTCCCTCTCGGAGGATAGGAACCGTATCCTCCGCCCATCGCATTTTTTTAACATCAACTATAGCGTCAACCTCAGCAATTGACAAGAGGCGCAGAGACAAAGATCGAGAGGACGGGAGAGGGCCGATAGGTTTTGACTTTTGATAGAGATAAAAAGAGAGAGATCGAAAGGAGAGGAGAGGATAATGGTTGGTTCAGTTAGAGCTCGAGAATAGCAATGAGAGAGGGTTCTGAGAGATTGAGAGAGTTGAAGTTTTGATTCAGATCGGATTGGACAGTAGAGAGTAGGTTTCACGAAGGAGGAGATTGGGTTTGATTTAGATTAATTAGATGAACGGGATAAGAGTTTCACGAAGGAGATAAAAAGAAAGACTGGCCTTTGATTCACATTTCAAATTTTGCAATCTAACGTGACCAGATCGACGCAAAATATTGAAATTATAATAGAGGGATCAAATTCGAACAAAATTAAAGTTTGATAATTTTAGAATGACAAATCTAAGTTTAGTGACAAAAAAAATAATGAGCTTACAAATTCCAGTAATATCCGAAAAAATTTATTCTTTTATAAAAACTATGTACCGACAAGTCAACAACCTTTTTCTGAGAAGTTGACAGGAGCTACCAACTGAACGACAACATTTTTCAGTTTAAAAGTACGCATTTTGGTTCAAAAATTTGTTCAGTTGAAGTATAAGATGAAAATTTTTTCCCAAAATTATTACATATTTATTTTCATTTAAACGAGCATGAATTTTGATTGAAAAATGTACTGTACAGTGGAAGTATCTTAATATGATAATTATTTTCAAAACAATTAAATGCTTATTTCAGTTTTAAAAGGTACGTTTCTTAGGTGAAAAATGTGATTATTTTCGACTGGTTTATTGTTAATTAATTGACGAGTCTTTAAAGCTCGTACAGGATAGTCATCAGTTTGACTGTTTGACTGACACCAACTAGGATCGGGTGTGATTGGACCAGGTGTTGAAATTGAAATGAAATTCCGTCCTGCGCGGGACTGTCCAGCGCATTGCTGTGAGTCGTGTGATTTAATCTCAATGGTAAAGGGAGCCCCGTGCATGTAACCTGATTGGTAGGCCCGAATCGTTCAGATCAGATCGGACGGTTCGTAGGCTGCGCTGGACGGTCCCGCGCGGGAGCAGATAAGGATTCGTTGAAATTGGGCCAGATTGTCTAAACATGCTGACGTCATCAAAATTTTTGCAATTTTTTTAAAACATTTTTTTACGCGCTGACGTCATCGAATGGACGGATTTTGATGTTCATTTAGATGCGTCAAGGAATGAGTTAAACTAGTTATGCGTTCAGTAAGATGCAGTGATAATATGACGTTTTGGTTCTGATAATGACCATAAAGGATGAATTAATCTGCGTTATGTATTCAGTTAGATGCAGTGGTAATACGATAACAACATGATCCCTTAAAGTAATAAATATAACAGATATAAATTCTAATTAATCCTTTCAAACAATAAACATACATAGTGATACAAGACGATCCATTAGGAAAACTAACTTAACACATATGATCTCTAAGTAATCTTTCTACAAATTATGAATTGAGATAACCTTTGCATCGGTAACAAAAAAAAGTAAATAACAAATGTTAACAATATGATCTTTAAAATAATAAATATAACAGGTGTAAATTCTAATTAATCATTTCAAGCACAGACTCGACATCATCATCACCCCCCTATGTCTTTGAATTCATTCTCGAGATCATCAACGCCATGTCAATCTGCTCGCTGTAACACAATTGAAACCGTACCTATATCAAAGACATGAAACCTGGCATCATTAGAGAAAAGAATTCTAGTAAGTAGAATGAAAATGCAAATTTGTCCTTTCTACAAGAAACTGTGTTCGTACTAACAACGATTCAAACCAAAATGAAAAAAAAAACTTAACAACATGATCCCTTAAAGTAATAAATATAACATTATGATCCCTTATCCCAACATAAGTATTTATAGATATAACAATATAGTTAATCTCTTATTTTCATATCTCGTGTCAATATTATGATCCCTTAACCCAACATAAGTATCTCTGGATATAACAATATGATCTCTTATGTTAACAACAAAATCTTTGAATATAAAATGCAAAAAAAAAAACACATGAATACTTAATCATCTCCTTTCTTGAAAAGAAAACGTGATTAGAAACTCTAAATCTAAAAAGAAAAGAGAGATCATATAAGAATTTTTTAAAAAAGAAAGATTTGAGAGGAGAAAAAAATTGAACCTGCTGAAGACTTGTATCATCTTCTTTCTTGATCTCGTCACAGGCCATGCGCAACACCTCTAGTTTCCCCGCCTCGTTGTCGCACTTGTCAGCGATGAAGAGGAGTTGCAAAATCTTGGTGTGCGTCCGGTGTACATCGCGGCGTATGCCTCCACGTCCATCAACTCTCCCATGGACGCCATGGCAGGGGAAGTGGACTCGACGCCGAGCCTCATGTGGCCTTGCGATCGATTTGCTTGGTACAAGCTATGGATTTGGAGAGAGATTCAAAGGTAGGGTTTCGTGAGAAATTGGGAATATAAAAGTTTGAAATTGGAAGGGATGAAGAGAATATATAAAGGAGATGGATCAGATTTTGTGGGAGAAAAAAACACGATCCGTGGATTTTATTCTGATTGGTTAATAGTTGGAGCCACGGATGGATGACTTGGCAAGAGGTGCGAAGTGGTGGTCTGAATTGTACGAAAAGGTGATTTTATCGGTGGGTGGATGGTGTGGATGGAATTTAGTCGGATGGTAATTACCAATTACCAACCATTGTTACAGCAAATATCGACTCATGGGCCGGAATGGTATCGAGGGAAAAACGAATCCAACTATAATAAAGTAGGCCTTTAATTCTTGACCCAAATTGCGCAATTGATGGTCCATAGACAAACTGTTTGGGCCCATTTATATTCGTACAATCGTACTGGTCGTTTATATTAAGGATTGCCTTTTGCAATTTATGTTCATATTTGGTTTATAAAAATCAGTAGTTTCTGTGACTTTTGAGTCATAACTCATAAATAAATTTTGATATCATCAGAAGTAATATTACAGGACTAAGTTAGTACCCTATGGCTATATCTAAGATTCGGTCATATTTTATTGACATAAAATCATCATTGGCAATTTGGCATAATTTCTAATGTACATGAAACTAATAAAATAATAAAATAAAAATATACAACTTTGCTTTTAAGTTTAACTTTCAGCCATATAACAATATAGAATATATCTGAAAAAATAGAATTTATGCTAGAATCACCCATATTATTAAGTATAACTCTATTTATTGTTTTATTTTCCTCACTGTCACGATCACTACCAGTCTAACCACTATAGAATTCAGCATAGTAGAGCTATGTTTTGGACATGAAAGTAATGCAACATATATTTTCTTCCTAGCATCGAACTAAAAGAAGGGGAAAGAAACTACAAATTTGGTAGCTAGGGAACTGCATGGCGAAACTGGTTTGAACAATTAAACCCAACAATATGATATTAGTATGTTCGATTCAACTTAATGGGGTTATAGTTCACTCAATTGAGGTAAATATCCAGTAATTCAAATAATTTATCATGAATCAATATGTACGTAATTTAATGGCAACAATGATAGTTACTGCCATGGAAATTTCTCTGTACATTTCGTGTGGGAATTTTACTCGGATACAATAATGGACAGCATGCTAATTGTTTTTATTATCTTATTCTGGGCTGTGAGTTTCCGGCGTGCTTTGAGGATTTTGAATTGACAGATCAATTTTAACAATACTACATATCAAAATCTGTACCTATAATGTTTTTATTATGCTAGGGGCTATTCAATTAAGTATGCCAGTCGCAATCATGCGTGCTAAGTGGAAAATTATTACAAGAAAGATTTATATTTTAATAAAAAGATTGTCGACCAGTAAAAAAAAGTTGTCTCAAGTACGTTAATGGATATTTATTTGTACTGGTAATTGAAATTTTGACTTGGCACAGTTCTAAGGCTCCGTTTGGATAGGTGTGGGAAAAAGAAAAGAAGGAAAGAAGTATTGGGAAGTGTGTAACTTTGTGAAGAGTTTGAATTGTTTATAATTTTTTTCCTCCTTCTTTTTTCTCTAGAAAGAAGAAAAAGAAGGAAGAAGAAGAAGAAAAAAAATTATAAACAATTTAAACTTTTCACAAAGTTACACAATTCCCAATACTTCTTCCCATACCTATCAAAACGGAGCCTAAGATAGTAATGCGTTTTAGAGTTTTAGCTAGTCACATCAAGCTATATTTGGATAAAAAAATTAAAATGAAACGCAACACGTACAGATTGAGACTCCGGAAGAGAGAAAATGGCAAATTAATTTTTTTTTTATGTCATAGACCTCGCTAAGTCTAATAGGAGACGGAATAAAATTTATCCTTTCTGATACAAAATTACTAAGCATGAGAGCTAGATAACTCCAATGATTTCTGTTTGATCAAACCGGTCGATTCCTTGAATCGCAGTTGAAAACTGCCAAGGAAAAATAATCAAATTAAAACAAAATTACAATATAATGCTTGGTAAGAGGATATCAATTTGTGGCAATTCCATCTGAAAAGGATAAATGGTAAATTGGTAACCATCCATTCTTAAAACAATTCGCAATTCAAACCAAATCCAGTTAACTTGTGTGGGGCTCGAGTACCCGAGGTGTTATAAACTCGGTCAAATTAATACGTGTTTAGAAGCCGATATTAATAACTCGATGAATTAATTTCTGAATCGAATATGTCTCGACACCAAATAATTATATTTTAGAAATGATATGGTCCATCGCGTCCATATAGTAAACAAAAATTGCGTTAAAAGATTTTTTCCTTCTAATATGTATTAAAGGTCATATTTCACATTTTAATTTTATTCCTTGGAACATTTATAAGGAGAACTGTATAGTATAGACTCCAACTTGATGACGGACTGACGGTATATGTGTAATTTGTGCAATTATATTTGTCTACTATGCATTCAAATCCTCAGGTCATTTTTTTCCATGCGTGATATGTAATCAGCTATTCTTTTTTGCTCAAGCCTGCTGCCTTTTTCCTCTTTTTTAATTTTTTTTTGTTCTTTACCTAGCTTGTCAATATATATATCTCAAAATAAAAGAAAAAAAAGCATCTCACCTTAAAGCTTGACAAAAGATTCAATTTAATGACAAAGAATAATGATTTTCTTGAGTAGATTGCAAGTTTGAAATCTAAAATGCTGGAGTCGTTTCTCAAAATCTAAAATGCATGCAGTCGATCCGAACCTTTCAAATTGTTCTCCATATTAAAATCTACTAGGAAACCAAAATTTATATTTTTTCGAATTTTTTTGCTATATATTATGCTACTTTAAAGAAACACTGTAAATGAGTTGTAGAGGAGTATTTCTGACCCTTCAATTTGAAAATAGCATAATATATAGTAAAAAAATTCGAAAAAATATAAAATTTGGACTTGAAAGATATTTTTACATGGAGAACAACTTGAACGGTTTGGATCGACTGTTTGAATTTTAGATTTTGAGAAACGACTTTAGTATACGGGTTTGATCTGTATGCTGGAGTATACTTTAGCCAATTTCAAATTTATTTATAGATATAAACTCTAGGTAATCCATCTTTATCAAGATAGTAAATTATATTTGACTACTATGCATTCAAATTTTCAAGATCATTTTGCTACGAAAGGTTCATTTTGCTACGACGGTTCATTTTGTTTTCAAATAGAGTTGATCTCTAGAAAAATTTGGTCTATTGGATCATAAATTAGTTTATAAAAGGGGGAATGTACAGATCCATTTCGGATACTGTTCCTTTTTTCCGTCTCATCCGATCCCACCAGCCCACTCTTATCTTCTTGTGCGCTGAAGCAAAAAGGGGACCTATGGACTATGGTAGCGGATATCTAGATTCTAAAAAAACAAAAAAGAAGAAGGGGGGGGGGGGGGAGGGACCACCCAACAAGGGAACGTCAACAGCCTCGTGGCCCATCCCACCGCCCATCCTCAGATGTCTCAACCGATTTTGTTCCAAAAGACCAAAACCCTCACAATCGGATCGTTCCCCATCGATTTCAGTCAGACTCGGCTGATTCAAATTGGAATCGGGCAAGTATTCAGACCATAATTTGAAATTAAGATAGTAAATTTTTGTATAGATGTAAATTCTAGGTAATCTATCTTTATATAGGTCTCCGAGCATTCACCAAATATTTTTTGAAAAACACACAATGTGTCAATATATACCATGATACAATACGACACGTAAGTTGTATAGACAAGATATGAGAATTTTTTAGATAGCACGACATGATGGAAACACGGCTCAGACAGGACACAAAAGACATAACAAATTTATAATAAAAATTAAAGATGATAGATTTTATGAAAAATCATAATATTCTTATAATGTCTATATTTTAAGTATAATTTATAATTTAAATGTCCATTTTATCTAAATTATAATTGTATAATCAAGTTCACACAATACAATACATCTAGAAAAAATATGGAATGAGACACGAAATGCTTTGTGTCTATCTATTAAAATTTAGACATATATACATAATCTACACATAAAATATTTTAACACGACGCGATACTATGCTACACATGCATGATCCGAACACCATGTTGGACATGATATACCAGCACCCTTGGGCTGTATATTTCCGATCCAACTCAAAAAAAATAAAAAATAATACTAAAAATAAAATAAAATTGTTACACATGCAGGACCACAGATTCTGACATATTGTGCTATAGCCTATAGGATGCACACTAATGTAATAATGTTTACTTGTTTAATGTCTCTTTGACTAGAGCGTCTGTTGTCTGGTAGTGTCCGATTTTACGCGCCACAGACAATTCCGATTTTTATGGCAGTTGATCTGGACCCTTGAAAGATCTGTTCCGACTGTCCGAGTTTCTATCTGAGTTTTTGCTCAAGTTTTATACCTCTGCCCTCCTTTCTTCTTTCCCAATTTCTCTGTCGCGCGATTTCGAGTGGTGGTACTAGTACGGACAGCACCTCTCCTCCAATTTGGGCATTTGTATAGCCCTCTCAGTTTGGCTCCGTTTGGATGAGGTGTGGGAATAAGAGAATAAGAAAATAAAAAAATAAATTTATTATAAACAATCCAAACTTTTTACAAAGTTACACACTTTCTAATACTTCTTCCCACTTCTTCCTTTATTCCTCTTAATCACACACCATCCACGCGGAACCTTTGTGTCTTTATTTTTTTTCCCCTACAGCGAAAAGTGTTGAAATTATTCGGTTTGGTACCAAAGTCTTTCTGACCGACCATTGCGAAGTTTTTTTTTTTTAATTTCATTGTTTTAAGTTCTCGAAGTGCACCAATTAATCCAACTTTTCCTTTTTCGTATATTAAGGCGCTTTGTTTTGCCTTTCTTACAGAGTTTTTCCCTGGTTTACGTGGTTTTAGAACGTTTGGAAACGGTTGGGAATAATTAGTTTGACTCTCATTACAATGTTTTTTCAAATCACATAAAAATATTAAATATAGAAAAAACTATGCATAGAATAGATATATTGTTAATCAATTTGTTGTGCACCAATTTTATGTAGTTTCAATATTATTTTGTATTTTTATCAAATAGAATTTAATAATTAATATTGATCGTTGCATTAAATTCGATTATTTTATTATGTGTATGAAATATAATATAACCATGTATGCAATATTGGATTTCGGAACAAAAACTTATTTTTGAGATGATGGTTAAACAAGAAGGGCAGAGCCAAAAAAAAAAAAAGATTAGGGTGTTGTAATGCTAATGCCGATTGGTCTCTGCTCTGTTTTGGGCGGCATGATTTTTTCTTCATTAGTCCCATGTCTTTTATCTAACCTCATCTCCGTGCTTTTCCCAAGGAAAAAAACATTCAGTTTTCAGTGGCTCTAATCTTTCTGTGTTTTCAACATGTTTGAATAATGTTCTACTCAAACAACCTTGAACATTCAACTGCACAAAAGAAATTTTGGTCCACTGATCTCATCATTATGGTTTCGTTTGGATGGTGTGGGAATAAGAGGAATAAGAGAAGAAGTATTGGAAAGTGTGTAATTTTGTGAAGAGTTTGAATTGTTTATAATAAATTTAGAAGTAGGAAGAAACTATTCCCTCATTCATCCAAACACACTAAGAAAGAGCACCAAAAGAGGCATTTGCGATTCAAATCAAATTAAAAACTTTTAAAAGGTTAACCTGATTTTGTTACTCGTTTATATTCCATAAAAAGAAAATATGTTTATAATGACTTTCAGCTCTTGGTCTAGTGGCAAAGATCAATGCATCTCAATTGAGAAGTCGCAGATTCGATCGTGAAGATAATCTGAGAGTGGTATTACTATCTGGTATATAAGAATTCTTTGCTGATTTTTTTTGAAAGTTAGGTGACGATTGTAACACCAATAATTTCATTGAATAAACAAAAAAAGTTACATCACAACATGCAAAGAAGTTAAGAAAAGAAGGAAAAGAAAAGAACAAACAAAAAGCCAAAAGAAGAGAAAGAAAGCCTAAAATACAAATCTAAAAAAGAGAGAAAAATGGAGTAAAGAAAAAGAGAAGTGGTAAATTAACAGTGAAGCATCCAAGTCTTGAGTAAAGAAATGATATTCATGACAATAAGCTGCGGGAGTCTTGACTTAGAAGAGAAGATGCGAGCATTTCGCTCTTTCCAAATCAGCCAACAAGTAGCAGCACAAATTGAATCCCTATGGTTGTGAGTCATGGTACCATTATCAATTCAAAAATACAGGAAGTCCAAAGAGAATGTGAGTGATGGGAGGTGGAGTTTAATTTGGATAAGGGACCAAATTTGAAAGGCCAGCTCCCCATGGAGAAAATGATGCAGAGCCGTCTCACGGACGCTAGAAGTGCAGCAGTAGTAGGAAGTAGCCGTAGGCCACTGCCGTAGTAGAAGGTTGTCTTGTGTGAGGAGGCGGTTTTGTAGAAGGAAACAAAAGAAAATTTTTGACCTTTGGCGGTGCGTTTAAAGTCCAAAGTCGTGCGTGGTAGGAATAGAGGGGCCGTTTGGATCGCTTAGGAATTTGAGAAATTTGGAGAATTTTTTATTCCTAGGTATAAATTTATTGGGAAGTGTGTAACTTTGTGAAGAATTTGAATTGTTTATAATAAATTTGGGTGTAGGAATTTGAAATTCTCCAAATTCCTTGTGTATCCAAACGGCCCCAGAGGGATTTTTAATGAGCGAGATGTTGATGAAGGCGTAATGTGCCAGGATGTCCTTGAGTCCATTGAAAATTCTATTATTTAGAAAAAGTGTATGTGGGTCCAAAGTGCCATAGAGTTTTTGAATTGTGGCGGATCAGATGGAGTGGTTCAGAGAACAATTTCCAGAGCCATTTGATAAGGAGTGATTGATTTTGGACCTCTAGATTGAGAATTCCTAGGCCACCATTAGATTTAGGAAGGCAACACTTGCTCCAATTTACTAAACAGTGCCCTCTTAAATATTTTTCTTTTTCTTGCCAAAAAATCTTCTCTCATAATTCCATCAAGATGTTCGATAACCCAAGACGGTAGCTTTAATGCCTGCATATAGTGGAGGGATAAAGCAAGGACAGACTTGATGAGCCATCCATCCAACCTATGTTGGGAGTAGGGATGAAAATGGATCGGATACGGAGCGGATGTAGGTCTTTCCATATTCGCATCCATATTTTTTTCTCGGATACGGATACGAATACGGATGCGTTCGGATACGGATACGGTTCGGATATTAAACGGATACGGATACGGAGTCGAATACGAATATATTTTGTCGGATACGGATCATATAACGATCAATTTATTTTATTTCATTTCTTTAGAACTTTTTGTAAATTTCATATTGCGTATAAAAGTTTGTCATATATGAGAGTAGCTGAAGCATAAGAAAATTTTCATGTCATGCAATAAGTTATATTCAAACAATATAAATTATACGCTAGTAAGGTAAGCAGTGCACAAAATTTATTCTTTCAACCAATTAAATCCAAAAATTCATCAAAATATTATATATAATATTTATAAATTAAATTATTATTAAAATTATTGGTTGGATTCTCAACAGATATATTGGATTCAATAAATCACATATACATTTTTCTTAGTTTAATTCATATGAATTTAGTTTAACCGTAATTATCAAATTTATGAATAATAATTAATTTGACTTTTACTAAAATTTTCAAGTTAGACAGCTTTAAACCCCATAAAACGTAAGTGGAATCTATACATTGTCAAGTTAATATAAAAACTTTCAATATATATAGATATTAAAGGCATCATTCACAAAAGGTTTCTTGGTCCAGGTGGTTGAGGCGCTAGCTCAAATTAGTACATGTCTTGGTTCGATTCCCAGCTTTGGAGATTACTTTTGAATTAATAAATCTGAATAGATATTGCGGATCCAGCGCTGAACCATTCAAATCTGGATATCCGTTTAGCAAATTAATGCGGATGCGGATATTTATCCGTATCCGCATGCATAACTGTTCCCATATTCGCATCCGCATCCGTTTAAAAATATCTGAATCCGCATCCGTATCCGTTCGGATGCGGATATTAATATCCGAATCCGCTACTTTCCGGATACGGATCGGAGCGGATAATATCCGATCTGTTTTCATCCCTAGTTGGGAGGCATCAATGAGCGGTTTGAAGTGGATTTTTTTGGGACGCCTAATGGATAAAGGAGGTCCGAGGTAGGTGATTGGCGACTCTTTAGAGGAGCATGAAAGAATAAAGGCAATATTCGAAATAGCTTGTTGTGACTACGAGATCGGCACAAAAACTGATTTGACAAAGCTTGATTTTTGGAGACAGCGACTAGACTCCTAAACTTTTAAAGGTATTGTATGCTGGTTGAAAATTATTTATAGAAATTTTCTTAATTATTTTTTACTTTCAGAAATGGCTACCAGAGAAGATGCATTGCATGCTGAAGTATCCTTGAATAGAGATAGAGAGACTGCGGTAAGATCACGCTAATTCAAAATCAGCAACTTTTCTTCTCAAAAGACCAGGACGTTCATGTCCAGGTCTTTCTTGGTTGGAGGTTACAACTGGACATTCCAGTTGACAGCTGAGTTCGGGATGCTCTGCATGCATCTTGTTTGTGTGAAGAGAGCCATTGGCATGACAGCACGGTTTATCATTTTGATCCTTGACAAGAAGGGGAACCCGTCTAGCCATGGTTTTAGAGAATATGAGTACTATTTTGGTTTTAGCTGAGCTGCATAACTGTTCTCAGCTAAAAAGACGCGTGCCCGGAATTTTTGGGGTCGTAAGTAATGGTTCCAAGATCTGATTAAGAGTTGTGATTTAATTCTGAAAGAGCTTCTAATTCATAAAAGAAGAAAAGTTTGTCGATTTTAGCTGCTCGTCCCTTTACTTGAACAGAGTGAAGAATAGTTAGTGTTAGATGTTTTTGACTTTACATTTAGCCAAATCATCATTTCATCAGAGCTGCCCAATGCCGCACTTTACGTAGAGGGTTCTCATTTAGTCCGTTAAATGTAGCTAAGCTAACTAGCTAAGTGTCATGTGGTCCAAATTTAAGAACATTTATTAACATATAGAACGGATCAATTGACGCGGATAAAAGCAACATATATGAGAATTCTTCAAGAAAAGACAGACAAGTACACCAGTATAATCTTACAAATTAAAAAATTTCTTCTATTTTCATCGGATTTTTTTTTACTGAAATTTATTTTTAGTGCAGTAGATAATAAAAGATTTGATAACTTTATGGACCAAAATTTATACCAATTAAAAGTTTTATGCCGGGTACTACAAATATTGTTATACATCAGCTCAAAAATTAAAAATTTGAAAAAAAAAAAACATAGGATGATGAATCAATCTTTTGATAAAAAAAAACAAAAAATTGTATTTCAACATACATATCGTCTTGCTTCAAAAAAAAAAAAAAATACATATCGTCGTGCATGCCAATTGGATATACATTTTCAATTTTGTTTGTCTCAAACTCTCAATACAAATTAGACGATAAAACAAACAATATTATCATGTGTGTCCAAAGATATAACAAGTATGCATACTGAAAGGGACTAAATCAAATTTGGTACAAATGTTAAAGTCTTTTAAGACTCAAAGGGGGCCCTTGACATGCATGAGCATCGAATTTTTAGGTTAGTAAGCTAATTTTTTAACCTAGAAGTTAATAATTTTGTTTTAAAATATTTACTTCAAACATTCCAAAAAAAAACAGCTCCGCACTACCTAAACGGTAGCACCCATCCATAAATCCATAAAAAAAACTAAAAACCGAGTTTAAATAGAATATTCACACGACACATCCAAACCATTCAACGTGATAAACTAATCATTTCGTTTGTAAATATATTTTTTATTTAATAAAATTTGCGGTGTAGTATTTTGCCATCCGAACCTAAAAAATATATGATAAACTAATCAAAATATTCCAGAACATCATCTTTTCACTTATTTTATCGGGTGAAAATTAAATGGCAATATCAATGACTTCTAAACGTCAGTATATTTCCGTCAATGATAGAATAGTAGACAAAATCTTAAACAGTAATGATATATTTCTTAAAAACAAAACATAGTCAAAGCACACATAGGACAAATTGAGGCATTATTTGGGTTGAAAGGCTTACTACACATGTGTGTCTACTTATGTGCCGTGCGTGAGGAATTACAGATAGAGCAGATGAGTTCAATTACAATGTTGCGAGAATCCAACCAACAAGGTCCATCTATTCCAGCCATATTACAGGTTGCAATTACCATCAATTATAGAGAACAGGACATATATACTTGCTGTGCACTAACGCACCTTTTGTTTAGACTAATAAGATGAAATTTATATTTTTCGTAAAATTACAGTCCAAGTAATTTAGCAAAAGACATACTCTCACTACAAACAAAAACACCTTTTCCTTAAAGGATCAGCTAATATTGTCAAACTCCAAATGAATCTACCTTATTTTTATTACGTCTGTAGCTGTTGATTATCTTCCGTTCAATATGTCATATGCACTTATGCTGAACATTTAATCAAAAAAATTATAGCAATAATTAAATTATAATTTATTTAAAGAACTTCATGATTTCCTTGATGATAGGCAGTATATGTTATGTGCTATATCATATCTTAGATAAAAATAAAATTAGTGGCCATCTTGTTTTATTAGAGTAAAAGTTTGAAGTTACCTTTATACTTCTGACAGCATACGTAACTTTTTTTGAAACATTAATTGCCCATTGGGCTTTCATTAATAATAAAGATCCTTACAATACTCGGTCCACAACTGGTACAAATGAACAACAATAGAG
Source organism: Rhynchospora pubera (assembly GCA_028095005.1). NCBI lineage: Eukaryota > Viridiplantae > Streptophyta > Magnoliopsida > Poales > Cyperaceae > Rhynchospora > Rhynchospora pubera. The sequence goes on from CM051459.1 coordinate 85,325,768, forward strand.
AAAAAAAAATTAAGATAAAACAGAAAAACTGAAAGCACTCTACTGCTGAAGCAAAATAAACGGAGAAGGGCAATAACTCAAAAGTCTAAGAGCCACAATCAGAGAAGAAATTCCTATCCAAAGCTGTGCTGATGCCCCAAGCTGCTAGTGTATCATTATTCACCACTTTTATTGATGCTGCACTCATGCTTATTCTTGCATAATTGGCGAGTACATCAGCTGGTTGGACTGCCTCTCTACATAACTTCAACTTTTTCTTTTGTGCCACTCTCTTTCAAACTACTCACGAGAACCTTGAACGCCTGCCAAGATGGGCCACCTTCCTTCAGGGCTTCCATTGCCTTATCTTTAACAACAGCCATCCAATTTCTAAGCTCCTTCCCTTCATTTGATTCCATCAGCCAACGGACCTTTTTCTCCACTTCATCAGCATTCACCAACCCCTTCTCATACCCTTCGATCGACAAAGCAACCTTCAGCTCCTCCACCAAGTACCTTCTGCTCAATCTTTGCTCGGCATACAGCGGCCAACATATCATTGGCACACCAGCTGTGACGGCTTCAAGAATGGAGTTCCACCCACAGTGAGTAACGAACCCGCCAACTGCATCATGCTGAAGCACCTCCCATTGTGGGGCCCAGGACTTCACGACCAGACCCCGATCTTTAGTGCGATCCAAGAATCCTTTAGGCAGAAATTGATCAAGATTTGGTTCTTCAAACATGTTTTTCGGGTCACGCACCACCCATAAAAACCTGTGGCCACTGTTTTCGAGACCGGCTGCCATTTCCTTAAGTTGTTCAAAGGAAAAGGTGCCCATGCTACCGAAGCAAAGAAACAACACACTCTGCCTTGGCTGTTTATCAAGCCATGTGAGACAGTCATGCCTTTCTTGCCCTTCTTTACAGCTGCCTTTCGTAGTCACAGGGCCAATACAGTAAATAGGAGGTGTGGAACCGTCAGGCACGCAAAGCCCGTCTTTAATTACACGAACTTCTTTGCTCTCAAACCACTCAAATGTGTTAACAAGTATGCCACCAGCATTTTGTAGTTTTTTAAATGTATAGAGAAACTTTTTGTATATAGGTTTGTCCCTATCAAGCATTGGCTCAGGCATGTCAAATGCGACAACGGGAGAAGCACCAGGGAATTGAAGAGGAACTTCTTCCATGTCTTTCAGGCTAGCAGTTGTAGTGGAGTGGAAAAATGGAAAGTACAGGCAAATAGACAGAACATAAGCAGAAGCCGTGTAGAAAATGTACGAGGGAATGTGAAGCTCATTAGCGACATCAAGCACATCTATGCAAAAGAAATCAAGGATGATAGCACGGAGAGAAGAGAGAGTACCAAGATAGGAAAGGAGGTTTGAGTTTTGCAATCGGGGGGCCGTCAGCATGATGTCAATCAAGGGGGCATCAGAAGGGATCGGAACCGGAGGGAGAATGTGAAAATAGATCGAAGGATTGGCAGAAGAGATGCGGGAGAGCTCGGAGCCAGTATTTTCTGACTTGTCGATTATGAGTATGGTGACCGAGAAACCGTCGCGGATGAAGAGCTTGGCAAGTTCAACCATGGGCACAAGGTGGCCAAAACCCACGCCCGGGTAAAGCACTACCGTATCTTTCTCCATTGTTGGGTGCTCTGTTTGTTTGGTCATGTTATAAACTTATGATCGATTTGGTGGCGGTTACCTAACAGAGTTGGCGCAATTAATTTATAGCGTGCTCTAGTCGATCAGACTCATCTAAAAAATAAACTATTTTACCATTTTCCTCTGTAAAAAACCACCGAATGGGTTAGCTCTGGCGATTTCATCCTCCCTCGTTGCTTGGCCTAGCTGCAGTAATTCCTCTCAACTTCTCCACCTACTCCCCATTAAGCCTACCCGGTGCCTCTACTTTTCCCTTTAATTCCTTCTATGCCTCATTTACTGCTCTCTCTTCTTACAGCGTGTTTGGTTTTGGGAAAAAGGACGAAAAGAAAGGAAAAATATAAAAAGGAAAGGAATGGAAATAGGATAGAATGGAAAATTATTACCATCTATCTGTTTGGTTTAATAATGGAAGGAAAGAAAATAAATTCTCTTCCCTTCTTTTCTCCTGTTTGGATGTTTTAATTAAATATAGATAAAATATGGCTAATTAAAAAATAAATGACCATTATAACCTTGAACTCTTTAGCTTTTTCAGACCAAACTTAGAAATCTTATTACGTAATAAACAAAAATATATATCTTTGTATAGGTACCAGAACGTGAGTGTAAGGAAATGAAACAGTGTATTTATGTATCCCTAGTGAACCAGATTGGTACAGTGGTACAATGTACCAGCATGCAAGTCGAGAGAAAAAATCGCAAACCACATCATGTACCGAGTACGGAATATAATACAAGGGCAGTGGTATTGAAGAATGCTGGCACAGAGACGGAAGAAGATTAATGATAAAGAATACTGGCACATATGAAATGCACAGAGACACGGTCAGCACAAAGATAAAAACGTATTATTGAATAGCACTTCTTTTTCACAACCAAAATCATATGTTCAGAATTGTATTTATGTAAGGTCATATCATCACTGCTTGCAATAGCTATGGACAATATAATTTCAATTTTATAACAAGAGATCTAAACTAGCATATGTGAAACACATACCTGATTATTCAGAATTGAAATGTCTTCAAATGATAGAAAGGAGAATATAATACTGGTAGAACTAATTAACCTATTGCAAAATTAAAAGAGAAAATTGGGCAAAACCAAGAAACGTAAATTAACAACCATACTTGGTTGAAAATAAGGCTGAATTGAACTTCTAAACCATGAAACCAAGATACAGCACAGGAAAATCAAAACATTTAATCATTTTAATGCCGCTAATTAATTCAGTTTAAAATCTAGTACAAGAAAGAAGATATTGGCGATATATGAAAAATAAGTGGAGACCAAGATGAATTTATCGATTTGTAGAACAGACCAAGATAGTAATCACGAGAGGAAAAACCGAAGAAAAAGAAGTAAATTGAAAATTGAGAATTAACAAAGCAAGCAAGCCCTAGCTGTTGGGAATGACAGGAAGGCGTTCTTATATAGAACAATCTACGAAAATTTCTTACACAGAGAGGAATCGAGTGAAGGATCGATGAAGATTTTAGACAAATCGCGCCAAAAAGAGATGAATCGCGGCAAAAAAGAAGAATCACGAGGGCATCTTTGTCCAGCCAAATCCATCGATTTTCTTTCTCTCTTCGTTACACCCCGAATCGGGGGGAATAAATTATCATAGGATGGAAAAATAGCGAAGGAAATAAAGTTCCGTAGGTTAATTTTTTTTCTTCCGAAAAATTGATATCCAAACAGAGTAAAGTTGGAATTTTCCTTCCCTTCGGTGATTTAACCTCCTTTTTTTGAAAACCAAACAGACTTTTATGCGCTAGCTAGCATTTACTCTTTCTATTCTAGTTTCTTTTACTTCCTTTGGTGTGGTTCTGTCCTTGTCCTTGGTTTTTATTTCCTAATTCTCTCTAGCTAGCTTAACCTTATTTCCCTTGAACAATGTCTCTCTCCTTCTGCCATACTACTAAACTTTACCTTCGGATAGGGCAATTTCTACTACCTGTATAATAGTGCATAACTGCTCAGTGCTCACCTATCTTCTATGTTACTTGGGTGCGGGTGCGGGTATCGTATCGGATTCGATGCGGGTGCGGGATACGATATTTTTCAAAAAACTCGGATACGACTGTATATATAAAATAATTAAAATAATATTTTTTTTTGTAATTTATATATGTTGTAATAAAAAAAACTAATTTATATATTTTATTAATATAATGTTATTAACATTATATTATAATCTTTTAATTTATATTGAGAAATTTAACTGTTAATAATATTATATTTAACAATATAATTAACATAATGTTATTGGTGGTACAGTTTAGGCATTATATTATAAACTGTTAATAATATATGTTAAATAATACAATGTTAATTTAACATTCCCAATAAGTTTTTGAACGGTTAAAGCCCAGGCCCAATAAGCAATGTGGTTTGTCCGGTTTGGAAATGAAATATTAGTCCCACATGATATTTGTAAGCTATATATGAACACTATATAATGTTTGAGCTACGCAAGGTAGTAGCTGAGTTGCCTGTGCAGCAGCGGCACTTGCCCCACTCTTTGTGCACGCGATCCCTCTTACCTATCTTGTTTATATTAATATTATATTATATCCAAAAAAACTTAAATTAAATGTTTCTGATCCAATACGGCGCTCCTGGTTCCCGATACGCGCGTCAATACCGTATCTTTGACCGTATTTAATGGTCAAAGTGATTGAAATATGTGGATGCACCACGTGGCGTATTCAGTGCGAATCGCACGCGAATCCGCATCGGATACGTGTCCGGTGCGGGATATGTGACACTCCGTCGAATACCGTAACTGGACGGTGCGTGACGGAGTGTCCGCCGCGGATGCCTACTGCACCCGCAAGGCTTAACCAAGTCTAATTACAAATTTGAAGTTAATCATAAACAATTAATATACACGAAAAAAAAATATAAATATAAATATAAATATATAACTATTTACTTGAAGAATAAATAATACAATGGTCTGGTTTATATATTACAGGTTGCTAACCATAGATCCAATGGGTCGCTACTCGTCTCGCTGTCCAGCACTCGATCTGAAACCTGGAACCCACAACCAATAGTGAAAACAATGCAAAAGCAAAGAGTGAGAAATATAATTTATCTCAGTGCGGTTTTTAGTTCCAGTCACATGAACTTCTACTGTACATGTTCAGGAACTAATTACCGTACTAAGTTAAAACTAATAATAATAAAATAAAGAAGCAATACATAACAAATCAGTCATCAAAAGCAATCATTTAAAAGCATATGCAATGCAGAGGAGCATGGCTACTTATTCAATTTGCAATTCAAATGCAATTTGGCATTTCAAAAGCCAGCTCGGTTTGGACATCTATCTAATGCAGGTCTGGTATATCACCGATCAATCAGTTCAGTCATTTCATTCAGATACCGCGAACCACCTTTTAAAATGGATGCCAACGGTCATAAAATTCCATTTACAATCCAGACAATTCCATATCATATCACTTTAACAATTCGAATAACAAATATACCACAAGTCGGGAACACTCTCCTCCCTTGGACCATTCTAGACTGGTACCGTATCGGGACCCGGATCATAAGCGCTTAAGTCACGGTGTTTGGCCAGACGGGTCATGACTCCGACTCCAAACAGATGGAGTGCTTTTTCTCAACCGAACAAGTGTATCAGAAATAATACAGATTCTCAATTTAATCAACCCGGCAACCATTCAACATGCAATTCATTTATCAATACTCATAATAGTTCAATATGACAATTCAAGAATATATATACAAAATGATAAATATGCACACAATTAAATTCAGACATGAAATGCAAATAGTTATTTCCTAGCATGCAAGTAAAGCTCATGTGAAATCCGCACCTGAAAATAGAAGAGAAAGCACACAAGACACAAGCAATCCTATTGACTCTCAATCGTATCGGCCGTCTCTAACTTCAATAAATGACCGATCAACTCTAAATAACAACAATAACAATTCTAAGTTCTTATTCTAAATTAGAAATCAACTTGTTTTATTAACCGTGATATGTATAATAATTTATATAAGTACTAATCAGATTGGACTTAAAATAATAAACTTAATAATAATAATAATAATAATAATAATAATAATAATAATAATAATAATAATAATAATAATAATACGGTCTCCTATGTTATACAAATTGCAAGCAATCATTTGACTATGTAAAAATCAATTTTACAATTAATGAACGTAATTTATATAAGTTGCTAAAAGAAAATACTCAAAAGCTGGCTGAAGAATTAATTTAAAGAAAAACCTCAAATTGATAATTAATTATAAATAAATTATGAGAGCATAACTTATTAATTTTTTTTCTTTTGTAAAAATCTCAAGTTCGGCCAACAAGAAAAATTTCAGTTTATTCAATGAAATTAGCAAAGAACCAATATAAATATTTAAAGAACTTGTATAGATACCTTTGTCTAAAACTATTGAGGTTTACTTGTACATCCCACTTTGGTACCGACCCTCACTTTCACTTTGATTTTCCTCTTGGTTTACGCTTGGTTTTGGGTTATGCTATTGGATTTGTGTAAAGTGTTTGCATGAATTCTTCAATATATTTCTTTTGGTGGCTTCGGTTGCAAGTGGATAAGTAGAAGAGGAAATGAATTGGTGAAATGTCCAAAGTGTAGCCGACTAAAGGTTTAAAAGGGACGGTACTAACAATGTGGAATTGTAATACTTTTATAAGATAAAGGTGCACCATTAATTCTTTAGACAAACACACAATATGACACATGGGTCCCATTTGTAAATCTTTTAATTAATAGTATGCCAAACTTTTACAATCTACATGGGCTGGAACATGGAACATAATTTAATACGTAAGTTATGGAGGTTAAATGACATATAGGCCCCACTTTTCATTCTCCTGATTTAAAGTATACAAAGTCCATGAACAATTGATCTTGTAAAAACAAAATAAAATAAAATACAATATGCGTACACCCAAACAGAGTTTCTTTTAGTTTTTATGATAAGAATAATTTACTTTTCTAATTGTTTTCAATAAATAGAATTTATTGAAAATAAAAGCTGAAAATAACTTCATAATCGTTTATATTTATGAAAATTAAAAAAAATATTAACGAGCCAAAATTTATTTCAAGTAAATTGAGAATAAACAGAAGAACTAAAACACTCAAAGTAGATATCAAGCAAATCACCAAATGTTAATTACCAACAGAAAATAAAATTCTAACTCTTAAGAATAAAAATAACTTATCGGTTCAAAATCATAGTTTACAAATTTGTATTGTAACATTCTTCCCCCCTTAAATAGAATTTCGTCCTCGAAATTCTTTTAATCTTAGTTTTCCATTAAATTTAGATAATTTTAAAATTTTCAAACATGTGCAAACAACCTTAATTTATATTCAGAAATTGAGTTTCAAATTAACATATCAAAACACAAATTTACATACAATTAAACCACACCAATCATAGTAAGATTTTTTTTTTTAATTATTTTATCAACCTTTTAACGGTAATACATTTTGTAAATATATGAATAGAAACTAATTGCCAATCTTATTTAGCAAAGCATTATAAAAACAACATAGTTGCTATTAAAATGAAGATTATAAATAATTCATTCACACATATGCAGCAAATATGTTTATATAATCTTTTGTAAAAACTTTTATTTAGATAACACGAATAATTTAATTGCAATAATTGAATAAATTCAAACTTCTTAGTTATAAATTACTATATTTTACAAAGCAACCCTTACACCAATCCCGCTCATACGTCCTACCGGTCTAGTTTGGTCGCTAAACCATGCTCTGATACCAACTGTGACACTCCGTCGAATACCGTAACTGGACGGTGCGTGACGGAGTGTCCGCCGCGGATGCCTACTGCACCCGCAAGGCTTAACCAAGTCTAATTACAAATTTGAAGTTAATCATAAACAATTAATATACACGAAAAAAAAATATAAATATAAATATAAATATATAACTATTTACTTGAAGAATAAATAATACAATGGTCTGGTTTATATATATTACAGGTTGCTAACCATAGATCCAATGGGACGCTACTCGTCTCGCTGTCCAGCACTCGATCTGAAACCTGGAACCCACAACCAATAGTGGAAACAATGCAAAAGCAAAGAGTGAGATAAATATAATTTATCTCAGTGCGGTTTTTAGTTCCAGTCACATGAACTTCTACTGTACATGTTCAGGAACTAATTACCGTACTAAGTTAAAACTAATAATAATAAAATAAAGAAGCAATACATAACAAATCAGTCATCAAAAGCAATCATTTAAAAACATATGCAATGCAGAGGAGCATGGCTACTTATTCAATTTGCAATTCAAATGCAATTTGGCATTTCAAAAGCCAGCTCGGTTTGGACATCTATCTAATGCAGGTCTGGTATATCACCGATCAATCAGTTCAGTCATTTCATTCAGATACCGCGAACCACCTTTTAAAATGGATGCCAACGGTCATAAAATTCCATTTACAATCCAGAAAATTCCATATCATATCACTTTAACAATTCGAATAACAAATATACCACAAGTCGGGAACACTCTCCTCCCTTGGACCATTCTAGACTGGTACCGTATCGGGACCCGGATCATAAGCGCTTAAGTCACGGTGTTTGGCCAGACGGGTCATGACTCCGACTCCAAACAGATGGAGTGCTTTTTCTCAACCGAACAAGTGTATCAGAAATAATACAGATTCTCAATTTAATCAACCCGGCAACCATTCAACATGCAATTCATTTATCAATACTCATAATAGTTCAATATGACAATTCAAGAATATATATACAAAATGATAAATATGCACACAATTAAATTCAGACATGAAATGCAAATAGTTATTTCCTAGCATGCAAGTAAAGCTCATGTGAAATCCGCACCTGAAAATAGAAGAGAAAGCACACAAGACACAAGCAATCCTATTGACTCTCAATCGTATCGGCCGTCTCTAACTTCAATAAATGACCGATCAACTCTAAATAACAACAATAACAATTCTAAGTTCTTATTCTAAATTAGAAATCAACTTGTTTTATTAACCGTGATATGTATAATAATTTATATAAGTACTAATCAGATTGGACTTAAAATAATAAACTTAATAATAATAATAATAATAATAATAATAATAATAATAATAATAATAATAATAATAATAATAATAATAATAATAATAATAATAATAATAATAATAATAATACGGTCTCCTATGTTATACAAATTGCAAGCAATCATTTGACTATGTAAAAATCAATTTTACAATTAATGAACGTAATTTATATAAGTTGCTAAAAGAAAATACTCAAAAGCTGGCTGAAGAATTAATTTAAAGAAAAACCTCAAATTGATAATTAATTATAAATAAATTATGAGAGCATAACTTATTAATTTTTTTTCTTTTGTAAAAATCTCAAGTTCGGCCAACAAGAAAAATTTCAGTTTATTCAATGAAATTAGCAAAGAACCAATATAAATATTTAAAGAACTTGTATAGATACCTTTGTCTAAAACTATTGAGGTTTACTTGTACATCCCACTTTGGTACCGACCCTCACTTTCACTTTGATTTTCCTCTTGGTTTACGCTTGGTTTTGGGTTATGCTATTGGATTTGTGTAAAGTGTTTGCATGAATTCTTCAATATATTTCTTTTGGTGGCTTCGGTTGCAAGTGGATAAGTAGAAGAGGAAATGAATTGGTGAAATGTCCAAAGTGTAGCCGACTAAAGGTTTAAAAGGGACGGTACTAACAATGTGGAATTGTAATACTTTTATAAGATAAAGGTGCACCATTAATTCTTTAGACAAACACACAATATGACACATGGGTCCCATTTGTAAATCTTTTAATTAATAGTATGCCAAACTTTTACAATCTACATGGGCTGGAACATGGAACATAATTTAATACGTAAGTTATGGAGGTTAAATGACATATAGGCCCCACTTTTCATTCTCCTGATTTAAAGTATACAAAGTCCATGAACAATTGATCTTGTAAAAACAAAATAAAATAAAATACAATATGCGTACACCCAAACAGAGTTTCTTTTAGTTTTTATGATAAGAATAATTTACTTTTCTAATTGTTTTCAATAAATAGAATTTATTGAAAATAAAAGCTGAAAATAACTTCATAATCGTTTATATTTATGAAAATTAAAAAAAATATTAACGAGCCAAAATTTATTTCAAGTAAATTGAGAATAAACAGAAGAACTAAAACACTCAAAGTAGATATCAAGCAAATCACCAAATGTTAATTACCAACAGAAAATAAAATTCTAACTCTTAAGAATAAAAATAACTTATCGGTTCAAAATCATAGTTTACAAATTTGTATTGTAACAGGATACGCTGTTAAATTGCCGTATAGGCCAATTTCTATATATATATATATTAAAACATAATATACTGTTTCTTAAAAATTTTAATTTTGCCGCCTTTATTTTAAATTTTCTTCTAATTTAAAAAAAAATTTAATGTTACTGATTTTCATTCTTCCATTAATTTCATGCAATAAAAAATTTTTCGTTTCTTTCATTCTTATAGAGGAGTATTTCAAGCCCTCCAATTTGAAAATAGCATAATATATAAAAAATTGAAAAAATATAAATTTGATCTCCAACTATGTTGCATGGATTCGGGTTCGAGAATCGCACCCGAGGCGGTGCAGGTGCGGCGATTCAAAAATTTTCAAAAATCTCTGATTTAGGTGCGGCAATATATATTTTAAAACATACAAACATGGTTATTATAAACACACTAATTTGTACAAAAGTTACTAATTTAATAAATTTCTTTATTTAGTAATCTTTGTAAAAATTAAAACATCAATATTTAGAACTGATTTATAATTGTCAATGGCTCAATGATAAGAATAAAAAACAAAATATATTAATCCTTTAAAAAATCTCAGAAAATAAATTTAAAAATAAATTGCAGAAACAATAATTGCATGCGTCATAGAAAATGAGAGAGGTTCGGTTTTGAAACACCTATTTTAGTCCCACAATTAAAATTCATCCATCTTTGCAACTTATATATAGCCTACTTGTGGGAAGGAAAAAAATGAAAAAAATAAACCGGGCGATTTTGTTCAACGGTTCCATTAAAAATCTGGATCGGACCAGTCGGTTCGTTGTGGTTCGCCAACAGACTAAAAACCAGACTAATTTGGACCGGACTGGATCCGATTCGATCGGTTCATCCCAAAAACACCGATCGGGGAAACTAGGATAAGTGTAGCTGTGTTTGGCAGTACTATATATAAGTTAGTGTGATTATGGATTGAAGTTAGTACTTTTAGTGTCGTTTGGATTGCTTAGGATTAAGGAAGAATAGCTTCTTTCTAGCAATAGTTTTTTTCTAGACATCCAAACAAGTTAGAAGTAAGGAAAAAAATAGTTTCTTTCTAGAAATATTTTCTTCCAACAATTATATATAAATAATTTCAACTCACCATCCAAAAAATATTTTAAAATATCATAATACTACAAATTAATTATTTTGAATATATTTATATTTATTATTATTATTATTAAAATAATTATTACTTTATTTTAAAACAATACCCTTATTATTTATTCCTAACTCACCATCCAGACAACATTTCTTCTTCCCAGATTAATACTCTTTCCACTTTTCCCAAAAGTTACACTCTTCCTAATATTTCCGCTCGGAATAGTCTATTCTTCCTTATTCCTAAGCAATCCAAACGAGCCTTATTTAATGGAATTAGTTTTGAAATGAAGTTAGTAAATTTTAATTCTAACGTGAATACTAATTTCGTTGATCTCAAACTCATTTGGCAATTATAGATTAATAAGTTAAATTACTAACCTAAAAGTTATGTTAAACTCATACATGCCAAACGCCTAACCATGTTTGGTTGAGCAAAGTTAGCTCTAACTTTCTAATTTTATGGAACCAAACATCGTAGAGTTAGAGTGAGTTTGTACTAACTTGGCTCAAACTTCCTTACTTTGCTAAACGATGAGTTAGAGAGAAGTATGTTGTCATGAGTATTAAAAAATTAATAAAAGAGAATTTGTGATGATAATAATTATTATAATTATTAATTAATTAATTAACAATTATAATATTAATATTAATTATACTTATTAATTATAATGTTAAATAATAATAACAATTACTGTTTTTGTTATTATTTTTAATGAAATTATTACGGTACTGACTGTTGTAATAATAATAATAATAATAATAATAATTATTATTATTATTATTATTACTATTATTATTATTATTATTATTATTATATTTATAATTTGGTAAATAATATAAATGTAATTAATCAAATAATGATGATAATGATTATTAGTATTATTATTATTAATTAATTAATTAATTATAGTATTAATATTAATTATAATTATTAATTATTATATTAAATAATAATAACAATTATTGTTTTTATTATTTTTTAAATGAAATTATTATGGTACTAATTATTGTCATTATTTAATAATAATTATTACATTGATTGGGAATTTAGAATTAATAATAAAATACAACAATAAATATAGTATAATTAATGATCATTTTAATTTATAAAAATATAATAATAATAATAATTATTATTATTATAATATTTAAAATTTGGTAATAATAATACAAATGGTAAAATAATTGTAAATATAAAATAGTAATAATAAATGTAATATTTTATTATAGTAGATGGAGTTATAAAGAAAAAAGTATATAAATTAATGCTTTATTATTTTTTTTCTTCTATCTCTAACTCCAACATAGCACACCAAACAACATTTTCTAACCTCAAGTTAATTAGTACAAACTTTCCACAATTTTTAACTTCAAAATTACAAACTTCAACTTTTAACTTATCTAACTTCACCTCCAACCAAACGTACTCAAAATTTATATGGTAGGCAAGCAGCTACCAACTGTGTGGAAGTGGGGGAAGGCAAACTTCTAGAAGGCCATTTTTAATAATGTACAAGGAGAGATGGTAGAAGATATGCTAATCGGTAATCACGTGCATGATATTGGAATGCTGATTGGCAGTACTATGAACATGTGACATGAAATTAGTACTTCCTCCTCTGCAGATATGGTTAGGGCTCTCAAACGTGCGAAACGGAAGCGGAATAGGGATATTTCATTTCTGTTTCATTATTGATAAAGTCAGAAATTTTTATTCCGTTTTTGTTCCGTTTATGAAACGAAACAGTTTTTCGTTTCGTTAGCCGTTCCATTTCTCATTTTTCACTAATTTCAGCTTAATTTCTATTGATTTCAGTCATTTTTCAGTAGAATGGAACACTAACGTGCAATACAACTCGTTCCGTCTCTGAGAACGTAACACATTTACCATTCCGTTTATGTTCCATTTCGAACGGAACGAAATCGAAACGGCTGAAACGACAGACTATTGACACCCCTAGACATAGTTTTCGTCTATAAATAATTAATCTTTTTTTGGGTGGCCAAAACCCACTCCCGGGTAAAGCACTACCGTATCTTTCTCCATTGTTGGGTGCTCTCTAGGCCTGTCAAACGTTGAAACGGAACACGGAACAGACCTGTTCCCCTTCCGTTCCGTTTCAGTCGACTAACGGAAATCCCAATTATTAGGTTTAACCTAATTTTGTCATAATCGAATACGATACCTGCCTCTGCCTCCTTTTTCTTCAGGCTTAATCGAAAAATTCTCAATTTTAAAACCCTAAATCGAGTCTTTTGGAAAAAGTGTGTGGAGTCGTTTTCGGCGGGTCGCTGACTGGGCTAGCGGGTCGCTGACAATGAACGACCCAACAAGTCGCTGGTAGGGCCAGTGGGTCGCTAGGACTGAGATCTGAACAGACGTGATTTGTTCAGATCAACTTCTATATATACCCCTCTAAACAGAATTGCCTCTCTGGTTCGAGGATCTACTGTTCTGTACGTTCCACACAAAAAGAGAAGAGAGTTTCTGAGAGGGGGAAGCCATCTGAGAGTTTCAGAGCAATCGGATCACACACACTAGTCGAGACCGGTAAGTGAAAACGTAGAAGGCGACGTCAAGCCCTAACTTGAAACTGTGGTGTACCGGTTGCATATGGAGAGAGACAAGGCTGCATATACGAACTTTTACAGGAGGGTCTAGACGTTCGATCAATACCGCTGCGGTATATCTAATATTTTAAGTTATTCTTATAAGACTTTTTGGATCATATGAGATTAAGGGTATGATTAGTTATTCGGGATTAAAATTTTCAATCCTAAACGATCAAAAATAAGCTTTTTGTGTTAAAAAAGTGGTCCAACATTTGGATTAAAATTTTATTCCTAAGGTGTTTGGATCATCTTAAGAATAGATGTTGGGCCACTTAAAAATAATACTCTAGATCACAAAAAATTCATTCTTGATCGTTTAGAATTAAAAATTTTAATCCCGAATAACTAATTTTAATTTTATTCTTAGATGATCCAAACAGAGCCTATAGATTAGATATGCATATAGGTTTATACCTAGTTAAATCTAGAGAGCCTTTATATAAAAACTAGCTGCAGTGCCCACCCAATGTGTGGGCGGACTTTAATACGTGACTATTGGAAATTTGCAGATTACATTATCTATTTATATTTTTGATATTTTTTTTGTTAAATTTGTTACTATAAATAAGTCTTTCATATGTTGTGCAATTTCTTTATTTTTCTCTTCATTTGGACAATGCTATAGTTTAGAAACAGATATAATAAGGCTATAATATGTTCAACTTATCAATAGATATCATAATGGTATTGTAGTGAAGAAGCCATTCTGATCATCGATTAATATATAAAAAAAAATATCAAGAAATGATTAACGTGTAGTATAACTTGATTAGTGCATGTGTGATGTATAGTACCATGTGACATATCGATTAGTTCATGTGAAACATTGGAGAATATTAATGATTTGCACCAATATAAAATAAGACATTAATCCAAAAAAATTTTCTTAATATTTTAAACACCGAAAAATATAGAATTTAATATAACTTGATTTTTTATAATATTGAAACCTAAATAAAATTTGATGAAATAAATATGCTATCAAGAAACTCCTCGAGAGAACTCTTGCAGTCCATTAAAAAATGTTGGCTTACCGCCTCTCTAAATTTCTCATGTATCATTTTTAACTTCGCAGCTTGTCCTGCATTATTAAAAAATTGTCAAAATAAAAAATTCTCATATGCCCTCGCCAAAGCGAGATATAGTCATAAAACATTGGAGAACCTTGGAATTTTGATTCCAGCTCTTTTCTCTTTAATTTACTACTCTCGATAAGCTTCTTTCTGATTAGATAGGATATTGTTATATAGTTGATTTAAGAAACCTTTGAATTGAATAGTTAAGTTTCTAATCAGGAGTTCAGCATCCTTTAGTTGTTTTTTAATCTTCTCAGTGGCAACATCGAGTATTTGGAAGCTCTTTTTTTGTTCATTTGCATCTTTATCTTGGATTTGAGTTTTCTTAGAATAATGGCTAGGTGGCATACAGCCCTGTTATAAGATAAATTAACATTTAAAAAATATTACTAACTGAAAGCAATTTTCAATAAAACACTCTCCTTCGAAGAGAACTACTTGAGGTTGTGTTTGAATGTTTCAGATGAAAGAAATTGTCAGGGTAACTCTCCTCAGATCCATTACTTTCTTCTCCTAAAAAAAAAAAGGTAACACAATTTAAGATAATGAACTGTTTGAATTGCACAAATGGAATGACAAACATACAGAATTCAGAGATTAATACCAGACTTACCAATTGGAGTATGTGGGGATAGTTATGTGGTGCTCCTTTTCGCTTTTTTTTTTTTCACTGCTTTGGCCATAGTTCTTGTTTGGACTGGTGAGGACCATTCAATGGTGGTCTTTAGAGAGGAGAATAGCTTGTTGGTTCTTCTATAACTTATAATTTGACAAATTATGTTCCTTAACTATGATTTTCTATACCTGATTCAGCACCAACCAATCAGATCAGGTATCAATAAAATGCAGTGTTGTGTATTATATTGATGATCATCAAGAATCAAGTCTAAATTGGAGGATCACCAACAGAAGAGATCGCAGGGTGCAAGTTACATGCCGTATCAGTTGGATGTATTAGCATAATTCACATGTGAATTTGTACTTTTTTGAAAAAACCATTTGCATCACAACACTATGTCTAAATGGCTTCCTCTGAGGTAGAATGAGATGGCATCAATATCTCTTTCAACCTCAAATTCTAGTAATTTTATGTTACTGACATGACATGACTATCTCTAGTGCCATCCTGTAATAATTAAATTAAGGAAAAAAGGTATATATTAAAAATTAAAGAAAACTATAACCTTCATAAAAGGAGCAGTATTGTTGTTCGATTAATATTATAATCACCATAAACATTATTCAAAGGGCATAACCATAATCCTAATTTATTTGGGGAAAAAACACATGTAATTTTCCTATTGCACAATGCTAAGAAAGACACTGAAACATAGACAATGCTTAAGAAATGTATTTGGATGAAGCTTACCGATAGTTGTACATATGAATTGAACCTGAATCAGACAAGGATCTATAACTTTCTGGGATTTTAACGTTTCTTAGCTGCTCAGAAACTTCTTTAGTAGATTTTGTCCTTGGGTACCAACTCAGTATCTTTCAACTATCTTTCCTGTCTTTAGCACTATAAAAACACAAGACTGTTAGTACTGTATATGTTGTATTTCTACACAACATTAATACTGGCATATTGGCACTTTTAGATCCAAAAGAAAATATCAAGATAAGTTAATTCCTATAAGTATAATGAAGACCAATAAAAAAATTACTCTTTCATTGAAGTCGGTCGCTAAAATGGCTATTTAGTCATAATTATTGGTGTTTTGCCCGAAACTCTCCCTCAAGTACATTATTGGAATGTAACAATACAATTACTGGAGTTTTCAGAAACCAGTGCCACAAAATCCTTGCCTACGACCCTAAGAACTTTGTATAGTTAGGTAACAAAATAAAGACTTGTAATATTTCAATTAGGCCAACTCAGCGATGGGATGGGATCATGTGCGATGAAATATTTTCCATTTTTGTTCAAGCACGGAATAAAATAGCAAAAGAAAAAAGTTGGCAAGGAGAATCGAACTTTTGTGCTGAAGAATACTTACCAACCTAGCGCCTGAACAAACATGTATTAATAACACAATTGATCTTCAGCAATTAATTATCCTCCAACTAACCCAGCACCTCAACGGTTTTCATAAACGGCATACAAATCTTCAGGTTCAATATCTTCTTTCCCAATTGTCAGCCCATCAATCAGTAGTTTGTTCCAAAAGCTCTCTGGAGCTGCAATGTATTAACAAAAGTAAAAGATCAGCTTGGCAACTCTCTTAAGCAATCTTGTGTACATCACACTGTTTTACTTGGGAACCCTACCTTCAATTACAGATTCAAGGAACTTCTCTCTCGTAATTACTTTACCTCATTTATGATACCAGAGAATTTAAAAAGAGTTTAGAAACTAAAACAAGAACTCAATTTACAAAAAGATTTTGCAACCTTTAAAAGTAAAGTACCTTTATAAGCATAGCTACGCTTCCCGAGAATCTTGGAAGCATATAATTGCAACACTTTTTGTAGCATTGCTTGTAGCCCAGGCTTGTCTTCATCTTCTTTTGTCTAAATTACCTGCTTTTCTAGTTACTATCAACATGCATTTTATATGTATTTCTTCCAATACTGCTAACCTTTTGATAATATTAATCACTGAACGAATGCTGACATGTCGTAACTGTGCAATAACCTCAGCGAGGAAACCTTCATCTAGGTAGCCTTCTTGCTCTCTGGTTGATAATTCCTTTCAAAAACCAAACCAAGATATAGAAAATTTCCAAACTGAACTAATCATTTTTCCCAAAAAAAAAAAAAAAAAAATTGGACATACCTTTTGCCATTAATTTCAGTGCCTCAGGATCTCTTGGAGGCCAAGTGATCTCTTCATGCTCATCCATGATGGGGTTCAAAATTGCTTTTAGGACATCACTTGTTATCTCTATTTTTTTCCTAAGTAGTTAAGATGTGAAAAATCGCTTAAGATGTACTATAACAAAAAAATAAAATGAAAAAGAATAAAACAAATCATACTTCTGTCTTGTGAACAAGGCGGTCAACAATGCTCATAACACAGGCAGCCAGTTCTTCATAATCCTTCTGCACAATCAGTAATTTAATCAATATAAATATATGTTTCCATGCATTTTACACTAAAACAACAAAATTAGATTCAACAAAGAAATAAATATAAACAACTGAAAACATAAAAAACTGAAACCGTTCTTTATTGTCTTCTGATTTACAACTGAAAACATAAAAACCTTTATTGCAAGTCATTATCACATGAGTTTATGTCAGCTATCACAGACCATTTCTCAATTTTGGTCCCTACATCTTTAAGAAATTGCATTAACTAAATGAGATCAGGTTACCAGGTAACTGTCATACTTAACCAAAAGTCATTTTACCAACAGGCCCTTGGATTTTTTTGGTTCTACTCTCAATGTTTCCAACTCTCATTAAGTAATAAAGGGGAACCTTGCCAGTAGACCCTTCAAATGATGCTTCACCTTAATCATAATAAGTATCAATCGGTTAGACCATCCATTATTACATAGATATTAATTATCAAGAGAAGAAGTAAAACAAAAAAGAAATGAAATAATAAGAATGGAAACGATGAGCTCTTCAGTTGCCACTTGAGGCAAACAAGTAAATTAGTTAGTGAAGTAGCGCATTAGCTGATAAAATTAGAGAATCCATTTCAACTATGAGTGTATTGCTAATTGTTCAGTATAGCCCTTGTATTTTCCAAAAATTGTGTAAACTAAACGTAGTTAGTAAATCACACGCATTTTTTTTTGCATTCAAATTTGGCTTATACATACCACATATACATTATTCATTACCTTTATTATTTCTAGTACAAAGAGTTAAATTTTCCGGATATTAAATGACATACCAGCATTATATATATTCAAAGGAGGTTCAGGAGAGTTGCCACAATCAATTAAGATCACTATAGATTAGAGGTCAGTCTGGCTAGCCTCCAGTTGCTTTGAAGAGCCTGCAGCACTCAGTGCAGTAACAGAGATTTGCTGTACACAGCTTAAAACCTATTTCCTTGCATTCCTAGAATGTGCAAAAACAATATATCCAAAATTAATATTTGTTGAAATTTGAGGCATGAGACTATAGGAGAATAAAAATATCAAAGTTTTGTCTTTTTTCAGTCTATTTCAATCCTCACCAAAACAATTATTGAGGTTATCGATGCCTGGGTTTGTTCCATTAGCACATGATTAAATCTGTACTGTACATCCTAATATAACCTAGGTGTTTAAACACCTCTTTCTAACATAGCCTCTTTTGCAAAAGGGATCTTTTATATTGTTTGGCCAATTTTCATCAAAATTCACCCAATGCATAGTTCACTGCTTTTCATGCACAGCAAAAGTGAAATAATCAAATAGTATTAACAAAAAAAAAATGCATAGTTCATTATTTCTTGCATAAAAATAAGTGAACCACGCAATGTGTAAATTAAAGGAAAAAATTATTGGGAGATAGTTACCATGATCCTAAGAGGATGGTACAAATTCATTTTTTTTTTATATACAAAATTAGTAAGCACTGAATTTTCATATGAAGCTGGTAAACGTTTGTTGTTTTGACTGCTAATTGGAATCTTCATATGAAGCTGGTAAATTACCAATCATTTTCATGATTATTCATAATTTATTTTCATTATAAAGGATTATAATATGAATTTACCAAAGAGAAATTGTTTTCCCTTAAGAGAACAGTAAAGTTGAGTCCACGACAAAACTACTGTATAAAGAGAAAAATAAGATGCTTACAATTGGCTTTGCTTCTCATATTCATTTCAAACTTCGTGAACATGGACCATCACTTCAAGCTCGATCCAGCCATTTTTATAAGGCCTTCTCATGCATAACTACTTTTTTGGTTTCACATGCATAATCTGAAAAACCATGTTGGAACTGGGTCTCATGTGCGCAAGGGTTTCACATTGGCGATGGTTTTTCAGATTATGTGCGCAAGGGTTTCACATCGATTCAGCCCTCAGTAGATGGTTCGGTGGTGAAAGTAGAAAAGACAGGAGGTGAAACAAGCTGGCTCTCATGTGCATACGGGCCTGTTGCAAACATCATGTTGGTGGGGCCGCCAGGTGAGTTGGCAGAGAGAGAAAGGAAGCAGCTTGGCGACTGAGCAGTTGATGGCAAAGCTGAGTTGCTGAAGGAGGCAGGAGAGGACGAAGGTGCAAGGAGAGAAAGGTTTAAAGTAGTTGTTTGATTGGTGGCACCAGGTTGTGAGACGAAAAATGGGGAGCGGCGGCCGAAACCTAGACTCGAAAAAGGAGAAGGGGTAAGCGGGATAAGAAAATACTAAAATTGGGCAATGGAATCGGAAAAGGAAAGGAATGAAGGAGGTGCCTGAACCCGAACAAAACAACGGAGTTACCAACCCACCGCCTACACACTTTCTGATAAAAAGTAGACCCTTCATCTGATCTGATATTTGAATCTGATCACACATCATATTAGATTAACAAAATTAATGATCCATATTTATGATATTAGAGGGTGTAATTTTTTTTTATCTGCAAGTAAGGAAGTTTATGCCTATTCTATAGGGATGTGTTTGGATGAACCATGAATAAGAAATAAGAATAAAAAATTTCGGTATGCGTGCTTATCCAAATTCCTTATTCTTATACCATGATTTTGTTAGTATAAAAATAAGGATCCAAATTCCTTATTCTTGTGTTGTTTGGATTGCACAAGAATAAAAATAAGCACGCATACCGAAATTTTTTATTCTTATTCCTTATTCTAAGCTTATCCAAACACACCCTAGATGCTTTGTAAGTAGTAGAGATAGAGATTATCTTGACTGGAATTCCTTCATGCCTATTCTATAGATGCTTTGTAAGTAGTAGAGATAGAGATTATCTTGACTGGAAAATAGAAGGAGAGAAGGTTTAAAGCAAGGGAGGGGATCGAGCAACGTCATTCAGATCTGACTTCGCATCCTCTGGATGGCTATCCAGTGGATGGTTTCGATCTCAGCCGTCTGATTTAATTTCAATGGCTATAAATGTCCCGTGCATGATACTAAGATTGATAGGCCCGAAAAAATCTAACCGTTTAGATTAAATCAGACGGCTCGGATCAAAAGGATACGCTCCCTTCAGATTTCATCAATACTCGGAGAAAAGGGGAACCGTCATCCTTGTGTGTGCCCAGAGGAGGTGCACTCCCCACATAGGTCACCTTCGAGGCAACCAACCACAGCGCGACAGAGAACGAAACAGGGAATCTTCGAGTGAATCTTAAAAGAAAACGAAGAGAAGAAGGCCCAGATCAGACGAGAGAAGTCACTGGATCTCTTTTATTAAAATATATTCAGATATTTTGTGGCCAAATCCGTGTAACCAATTATGTTTCTATCCTCAGTCACCAAATTTTGTAAATTAAGCTATTTCACTGGTTAAATTAATTCGAGTAATAATTCAGGAGTCGGATACATAATATTCAGAAATACTCTACAATTTATGAACAGCATTTTCATCTTCTCAAATCAAATATCTCGTCAACTTTAACTGTTACTTTGATTTATTTCATTTGATTTCTCAATCATATAATTCATTATCTATTATAATTATAAGTTCTAATGTCATGATTTGACTCGAGGTAACTTTGGGACTAGGTCTACTATTGTTACTTTGATTTATTTCATTTGATTTCTCAATCATATAATTCATTATCTATTATAATTATAAGTTCTAATGTCATGATTTGACTCGAGGTAACTTTGGGACTAGGTCTACTATTGTTACTTGCATAGACTTCATACGGGTGTGTTTGGAAAGATCAAGAACTAGTCTGTTCATGAACAAAGTGCGGATAAGATGTGCCAAACGCAGAATTGCTGTTCACGATCTACGAATAGGAAGTAGTTCCCAGTTCTTAGTTTTTCACGAACTAGAGAACTACTCAACATGTTCGTGGGCTTGTTCATCTGCAGAGTGTCCAATGCTTCATATGAAACATCTCATCTGATCTGGGCCTTCTTCTTCTCAAACCTTTGTCTGCAGATTGTTGATTATTTTTTCTCAAAGCTGACAAATAAATGATTACCACTTCATATGAAACATCTCATCTGATCAGTCGTGTGTCCAATCGCATAAAATTGACACTCTGATGACACATTACTTTTTCTCAAAGCTGACAAACAAATGATTGAAACATCTCATCTCTATCTCTACTCTTTATAAATGCACAGATCAACGAGGTATTACACTCTAGATCTAGTGTGTAAACACATGTTTTGTATCGTTCGATTGTTTTGATCTGTGAATAGATATCAATGGCTCCGTTTGGATAAGGTGTGGAAAGAAGGAAATAAGGGAAGAAGTGAGAAGAAGTATTGAGAAGTGTATAATTTTGTGAAGAGTTTAGATTGTTTATAATAAATTTATTTCTTTATTCTCTTCTTTCCTTCTTCCCAATGGAATCCAAACGGAGCCAATAGCTAGACAAAGAAACAATATGTTTTGATTTTTCATCTAATAAAGAAACAAATTGAACAACAAAACTACATGTATCGTTGATAAATTGAGCCACATATTTTTATCACATAAAATTATTTTTTTTATTTGTCTACACCTGAAAGCATCTTATAACACGAGAATAGTTAAAATTTATACATTAAGTACCAAAATTACAAAAATTTATGCATGCAAAAAGTTACCATGATAATTATATCAAATGGCTCGGATCATATAACCTAATCATTGCACATTGTTAAGTAAATCAGAGGATTTGGACTCCCAGCTTTGATGCAAGGTCAGCAAAGTGTCAATTTCCGATCCAAATTGTTCGACATTAGCTAGTGTCGGACTTTCAAAGTCCGGTTTTATAATAACAGTTTAGAAAAACTGGATATTTTAATAATATAATCATTTTTTATTAATTTAATAATATTTTACGGATTTTCGGGTCATATGCGGATATTGGCATTCACGGTTTTTTCTTTTCAATAAATACATTTACTTTATTAAATTTTAAAATGAATATGTTTATAATTAAATTTTAAAAATAAAATAACTTTGGGGTTCGAAACTCCAATGTGACCTATTTCGGAATTTGAAATCACATCATGACTTCTGGATTTCAAATTGTGAAATGGGTCACTAGTTAGGTCACTACGTTGTTTTAAAATTATTTGAACCCGAAGTTGCAACGACGTTTTCAAATTTTAATTATTATAATATCTTGAAAATAAAAAGTACATATATTAATTAAAAAAAAACGGGGTTTACATATGCACGGTTTATAGAGTAAATGGGTCGATTAATCTCCATTTTTCTACATTTTATATAGTTCTAAATAATTATTACAGTAATTTTTAATATAATTTATCTGTAATTATACTAGAGTGGTTCGGATCAGCCGTACTAATTTCGAAAATTGATATCTGATCGCATTTGATGGGTCAAGTGTCAAATGCGTTCGACTCTAACAATACTCATTCTACTATGGTAAATTTTTAATGCAGTGAGTAACGCTAGTAAGTCGTAACCCTGTGTCGCAAGGAAAAACTTTCATAGACAAAGTTAGAAATAAATCTAAGTTATTGAAAAAGATACAATCAACTGACTGCAGACCTTAACAAGGACTTCTTAGTTCGAATTTCGAAATAAAAGTAAATTACGAAATTACATAACATAAAAAATAATTAAAATTTAAATAGTGAAATAATAGTAGCGTAAAATTTGTGACAGGATAAAATCAATCTGATTCGAAATATTCAAACTCTTCATATTAAAATCTAGTTAAAAATCAAACTGTAAGTAATTCGTATTTCGTAATTAATCCGAGCCGTCTGTTTCCTCTCGAGAATCCTGTCCGTCTGATTGGATCAATCCTCTCCGCACGATCGTCCGACTACAGATTGTTCCGCTGCCTGTCTTCATTTTGAAGCCAGCGCATCTCCGAGGCGATACCACGATAGGGGAGGGGAAAAAAAAAAAAAAGCGTCAGTCCTTAGCCTTTTAATCCCAGCGTTCTTCACGCTCACCTCGCAATTCAATAAGCACAGATAGAACCAGGCTCTTCCTCTTTCAATTGAATACTGATTTCAACGTCTTTATGCTATTTCTGAAATTAAGCTAAGTTACTTCAAGCCATTTCTGAGCTAAACGCATATTTGATTCATTAAAGTACAGTTTTCTCCAACTCAAACTTACCATGATTGAATGCATATGTAAGTTCTATGTGCAGGATATTGTACTGGATGCCCTCTTCTTCTTCACCATATATCCAGGTATGACTTCTCATTCTTTGTGTAATATAAATACTTCAGAATTGTTAATTGTAAATATTTCCATTATAAAGTAGTTGAGATTATTCGGCCTGTAAAGTAAAATAGGTGATTTATTTACCTTAAAAGTGTATAATATTGGTACACATAGCTATTTTCATTAATGGATAAGTAAAAGTATGTAAACCTGCGTAGATAGAAGTTGGAATGCTAAATCTGTTTAAGTCGGTGCTCAATGCCGCATCAAATTAGAAAGAAAGAGGTGAAAACGATCCACACAGTTTAGGTATCCAGGCGAACATATAGGCATGGTCGGACTAATGTTTAGATTGTAATTCCTAATTCTTTCATATATTGAGTATTGTTCAAATGGAACTTGAACCTGTTTATGACGAAAAAAAAACAATTGTTTTACTTATTTTGCTGCATTATAGAACTGGTTTACTTTGGCGATATGCTGCACGCAATGATTTAAATAGCGGCGATAGCGGCCGCTATAGCGGCGCAATAGCGGTGCTATATGGTAGACCGCTACGCTGCTAAATAAAAACTGTATATTTAGCGTTTTGCCAGTAGCGGTCAGAATAGCGGTCATAGCGGCATTTAGCGGGTTCTTTAGCGGACAATAGCGGTTATTTAGTGAAAATAACAATCAGTATTAGTATTTTAGGCATATCCTTTTCATACGAACTCCGATTGACCTGATTTAAAGTTCCGTAGAAAGGTTCAAAAATAAGCTACAACTTTCATATTTTGAGTTTCATCAAATTATAAATATTGTATTGTCAAACAAGCATGTAAAGAATGGTTCATCTAGCATTTATTAGAACTATTTGATCATAATTTTTTTTATTATTTTGGACTGAATCTTTAAAGAAAACTAATATATCTTTCAAAGAGCTAGGTATAAACAAATTAGTAAATTAGATTTTTTTCATCATAACTTTATATTATAATATTCTTTAATTAAATGTATGTCCATAACATAAAAATATAGGGCGGGAGGAAAATTATATTGCTTGTTGATAATGTTTTATATTGTGATCCGATAGCGTCCGCTAAATATCCGCTATCCGCTATCCGCTACAGCGGAAGCATGTCCGCTACGAATCCGCTATCCGCTATTTAAATTTTTGGCTGCACGAGATTGCTTGCAGAATCGATTTTGTTTGGACGATCGGCTGACATCAGTCATCCGGTGACAGTGACAGCAAACCCATGCTGGCGAAAAAGCACAACCCTCTTTTTCTCCATTTGATCGGTGAAAGCATGGCTAGCTCTATCATTGGCATCAGCTGGCCACTCCCATACCAGATTGACCAGCCAGAGTAAAGCACAACCCTCTCTTTCTCCATTTGTTGTTGATTTAGCGTTTTTTCAGTTGATTATTGTTTTAATAATTGAAGAAAAATTAGTGAGGTATCTTTTGAAAAGCTAATTAAAGCCTAAAATTTTCTCCATGTCAACGAAAGAGGACCAAAAAACAGTTTTGTTTCTCAGTCAATGACACAAGACAAATAATCAATTGACACTTGCATTATTTATTTCAGCATTTACAACAGTCGAGATGGAATATTTTGATTTAATGAGCTTTGTTTGATAGTTTGAGTGGAAAGATTTTCAAAGATTCCCAACAAGATGAACTTTTTATTTTTCTAAATATAATTCTGGCTTCTCAATGAACCTGTTTTCATCTCGTGTATTCCATAGCTTGTCTTCTGCATTCCTTTTTGTTTCTTCTGTCGTTGAACTCTTTGTTCTTAAACCACCTCCACTAAAAAAATAAAACATGGAAAAACAGAAAAAAGAAAATTGACATGCTATTCAAATTTTATAAAGGTAAAATATATATGCTATTCTGACTTGCATGCATCACAATCAACTGGCCCTTTGGTAAATTAATTGCTTATTAATTGCTCTTCATGTTTGATTTAAAGATCTCTGAATACCATCTTAAAACTTATTGCTCTCTAATCTCTATAAACTTATTGGTAAAGTCATTGCATACTATTTATTAAGAGCAAAAAGTTTGAAATCAATAAAATACAGATTTTCCTTATGGACTTCTTGCACCCTACAGAACTACAACGTTTTAAACTTTTAATTTGTACCATTCTGTTTTAAACTACTAGTTAGATCCCAAAATGCCTGCCAAGATGAGCCACCTTCCATCACTGCATCTTTTGCCTTATCTTTGACGACAGCTATCCGGTTCCTAAGCTCCTTCGCATCGTTAGATTCCATCAGCCAACAGATCTTTGTATCCACCGCATTGGCATGCACCAGCTCATTGCCGTACCCTTCGATCGACCCAGCAACCTTCAGCTCCTCTACCAAGTACCTTCTGTTCATTCTTTGCTCAGCATAAAGCGGCCAACATACCATCGGCACACCAGCCGTGATGGCTTCAAGAATGGAGTTCCACCCGCAGTGTGTAACAAACCCACCAATTGCATCATGCTGAAGCACCTCCACTTGTGGAGCCCAAGACTTCACGACCAAGCCCCGATCTTTTGTTCGGTCCAAGAATCCTTTTGGCAACAAAAGGTCAAGGTTTGGTTCTTCGAATATGTTTGTCGGGTCACGCACAGCCCATAAAAACCTGTGGCTGCTGTTTTCGAGACCGATGGCTATTTCCTTAAGTTGCTCCAAGGAAAAGGATCCCAAGCTACCAAAGCAAAGAAACACCACACTCTGCTTTGGCTGTTTATCTAGCCATGTGAGGCATGCATGCCTTTCTTGACCTTCCTTGCAGCTGCCTTTGCTGACTATTGGGCCAATGCAATAAATAGGCGGTGTGGAACCGTCAGGCACACAAAGCCCATCTTTAATTGCATTGACGGCTTTGGTCTCAAACCACTCGAATGTGTTAACAAGCATGCCATCGGCAGTTTGCAGTCTTTTGAAATGGTAGAGAAAATTTTGGTTTGTAGAACTGTCCCGTTCCAACATTGTATCTGGCATATCAGATGCAAGAATGGTCAAAGAACCAGGGAAATTTAGAGGATCATCTCTCATGTCTTTCAGGCTGATAGTTGTACTTGAGTAAAAAGTTGGATAGTACAGGGCAGTAGAAACTCCAACAGCAGGGGACGGGAAAAAAATGTATACAGGAATTTGAAGCTGATTAGCGACAGCAATCACATCCGTGCAGAAGAAATCAAGGACTATAGCACGGACAGAAGAAAGAGTAGCGAGAAAGGAAACAAGGTTTGGATGTTGCAAACGTGAGGCCGTGAGCATGATGTCAACAAAACTGAAATTCGAAGGGATTGGAACCGGAGGAAGGACGTGAAAAGAGATTGAAGGGTTGGAAGAAGATATACTAGCGAGCAAGTCGGAACCGGTTTTGTCTGGCTGGTCAATCATGACAATAGTGACAGAGATCCCGTTGCGGACGAAGAGCTTGGCAAGTTCAACCATTGGCACAAGGTGACCAACACCCACGCCCGGGTAAAGCACAACCTTGCCTTCCTCCATTGTTGGGGTCTATGAAGTACGTGCTCTCTGTTTGATCTAGTTGTGATTTTGTGGCTGCAGATCTGTTTGATCTAGTTGTGATTTTGTGGCTGGAGCCTTGAGGTTTGATAAGTACCACTGTACTAGCCTTAATTTGAAATGCATGTGGTCAAGAAGTTGGGGAAGAGGACAACAGAGAAATTAAATGCTTTGAAGTTTGAACTTGATATGTTTCTTATTTATATCGTATGCGACCTTCAGGCTGTGCTCCATAATTAATAAGTAACGTAATAAAAGAAGTGGGGACGGAGAGGCTAGAGGAGAGGAAGAGTAGGGTGTGAAAGAAAGTAGGCCTGCGCAACGAAAAAATAATTACGTATTTCGTGCATTTCGTCTGCTGCGGAACGATCTACGAAAGATTTTTTTATTTCTGATCTACGGAAGGTTTTCTGGTTTCGTGAGTTTAGCGTAACGATTCACGAAATTATGTCCTTTCGTTTCGTATACTTTCGCGAAAACGCGTTATTATTTATTATATTAATTAATATTAAATTATTTAACATAATTAATATAATTTATGTATATATATTGATATTGGCCCACTGGGGAGAGAAAGATCAAACCCTAATCTATTTTTCTCCGCCTCTCTTTCTCTGAAGCGGCGCCATGTCTTTTCAGTTGCCTTTGTCGATTCGAGATCTCCTTTTGTCTCTCTATCTTCCTAGTCTATCTTCTCTGTCTCTCTCTCTCTCTCTCTCACGCATGCTCTTGGAGAGCTGATGATTGACGATTGATGACATCGAGTCATCTCGATGTTTGATTTTCCTCCTTTTCTGTTGGTTTCGATGAAATCCTCATCATTACTATCGAAACCCTAGACTGATTAGTACTCTCTGTCTCTTGGTTTTCAAAATCTTAGCTTAAGTGTAGGCTTGAGAAAGGTTAATGATTGCTAGTTTTTGTGAGACTGGTGACAGAGTAGTCGATCAGTCAGGGTCTGTTGGCTATATAAGTTATAAGATGAAGAAACAAGGCAGAAAGGAAGGAAGGAAAGAAAAGAGGAAGAGAGAGAGAGAAAGGTATTTCTTCTCTGATTTTCTATCTTATTTTAATTTTTTCCGATTTTTTTATCTATTAGTTCTTAACTTAAGTTTAATTTTACTTCTTCTTCTTTGTAGGAAAAAAAGAAGAATGAAAGTAAAGAGAGACAGAAAGGTATTAACTTCATAACTTCTATTTTGATTTTAATTTTATTAGTTGTTTATTTTTTTTTGGGTTTTAATTCTTTTCTTGTTGTGCTCTGTGACTCTTTGTAATTGTAGGAAATTTACATAAATCTCTGACATGGCTGACTCACAGAGAGGGAGTGTGCAAGAGGAAGATTTTGATCTAATAGATGATGAGTATGATTTTTTTTTATGTTTTTAATACTTCTGCTTGTTATTGGCGTGTGGCATGAGAAACATCCATTCCTGACAGTATGTTAATGCCACTCATATGTGTGCTTGTTAATGTTATTTATATGTTGTATGCTTCTGCTTTGTGTGTTTGAAACTTTGAATGTTTGTGCAATTGTGCTTGCTATGTGCCTTGTTTCATAGTTGCCAGGCGTGGATGTCTCCCATGACAAACCTTTGCAAGCATGTTATGGTTATGTAGAGTAGAGAGGAAGTTGAACTGTTTAAGATTATATCTCTAGTAATCTGGTATGTATGACTTGATTGCTTCCAATTTATAGTATGGGACCAGGATTGCATTTTGAAACTGCAGAGGAAATTGAAAGGATCCAAACTGATGCTGAACTGGCTGATGGTGGTACTGGTACCCCAACCCCAAATGCTGATGGTGGTACTGGTACTCCAACCCCAAATGAACCTCAACCTGCTGCTGATAATGCTGATTCAGCAGCAAAAAAAAAAAGAGGAAAAATCCAAGGAAATCAAAAGTGTGGGAACACTTTGATAGTACAGAGAAAGATGAACATGGTGACTATACAGCCACTTGTAAGTATTGTGGCATTGAATATTTACAAGGCAACTCTAGGAGCACTAGCTCACTGTTGCATCATTGTCAAGGTGGTTGTAAAAAATGCCACCCACAAAGAGGATGAAACCTGATGCCTTGCAGAGACTGCTTGCACTTGGCAGTGGTGAAGGTATACTTCTCACTTGGCACTTGTCAGTTGTCACCAATAATGTATAATTGTTACTTAGTATTTGGCACTAATATGTATAATGTATTGTATAATTGTCAGGTCAACCCAAGCCTTCAGTTTGGCAATTTGACCAGAAAAGAAGTAGAAAAAACTTGGCAAATATGGTAATTGGCCATGAGTACCCTTTTAACAGTGCAACACATCATTTTTTGAAAGTTTTTGCAACTGATCTGCAGCCTTGTTTTAAAATGCCATCAAGGACCACACTTAGGTCAGATTGTATGGGTGTTTATGAGGAAGAGAAGTTACAACAACTACAACAACAACTAAGCCTTTTGTCCCAAACAAGTTGGGGTAGGCTATACTAAGCTTTGGTTGCATTGTTTAGTATAGCCCGGTCCCAAGCCCGGGTAAAAGGAGGAGGGTTGTGATAGGCTAGGCGAGCCAACGTAAAAATCCCAGTCATCTCTATGGAAATGAAACCCAATTACTTTGTTTATGAGGAAGAGAAGTTAAAATTGTATAAATTACTTGGGAATATGGATTGTAAGTTTAGTTTCACTAGTGATTTGTGGACTTGTAAGAGTAAAGATAGGGCTTTCATGGCTCTCACTTGTCATTTTATTGATGACAATTGAAAGTTGAGGAAAAGACTTCTCAGCTTTACACCAATGCCCTCTCCTCACACTGGAAAACACATTTCAGAAGCCATTTATGATATGTTAGTTTTGTGGAACTTGGACAAAAAGGCTTTTAGTTTGGTGTTGGACAATGCATCTGCAAATGATGCTGCCATCAAGGACTTGTTGAGTAAGAGTCATTTTAGAAAGAACCTACCTTGTGATGGTCACATCTTTCATCTAAGATGTGGATGCCACATTTTAAATCTGATTGTGCAAGATGGTTTGAGTGTGATGTCTGGTGAGATAGATGTCATAAGGGAAACCATGAAATTTATTAGGCATTCACAACCTAGAATGGAGAAGTTCAAGTTGGCTGCTTCTTAGGTAATTTATTTTTTTATTTTATTTATTTTAATGTTATTTTAATGTGTTTCAATTAGACCTTGTCTATGTTTATTTTTAGGTAAATGCTCCTGATAAGAAACCAGTATGGGATGTGCAGACCAGGTGGAACTCCACATATATTATGCTGGAATTGGCATTACAATTGAAGGATGCTATCATCATGTATGCAGAGTTAGATAAGACTTATTCTTTTTGTCCATCTGATCAGAATTGGGATCATGTGAAAGCATACATGGACATTTGAAAGTCTTCTATGATTCAACTCTAAGATTGAGTGGGGCCAAGTATCCAACCTTGAATTTGTATTTTCCTGATTTCTGTGAGGTTTATCTGAATATTCAAAAAATGAATAGTAGTCCATATACATTTGTTGTGAATATGGGACAAAAAATGTTCCAGAAGTGGAACAAGTATTGAGAAATTGGAAGTGGAAGTTGGCTCTTGCTTGTTCTCTAGATCCAAGGTGTAAGCTAGCAGTGGTTGAGTACTACTTCAAAATGTTGCATCCTGAAGAGTTGCAATCATTTATGACCAACTTGAAGACTTGCTTAGATGATTTGTTCAATGAGTATTTGATCTCAAATAATAAACAACCACAGTCACAAAGCCAAATTAGTCAAAGTACAGCACCAAGGTACTCCACTAGCACATCTGATATGTATATATATTTTTTTATTTTGTTATGTGTGTTGCAATCAAAGTTGAAAATGTCTTCTTTTCAGTTCTAGTGGATCAAAGGAAGAAACTGATTCAAGGGCTGGTTTGAAAAATTTCTTGAATGATAAGAAGCAGGCTGACCCCATCTTGTCTGATCTTGATCAGTATCTATCTGAACCACTTGATCCTTGTAGCTTGGATGATGACTTTGACATTTTGTCATGGTGGAAATTAAAAGCCCCTAAATATCCAGTTTTGTCTAAGTTAGCTAGGGACATATTGGCTGTACCAATTAATACTGTGGCATCAGAGTCAACCTTCAGTACTGCTGGTAGAACACTTAGCCCAACTAGAAGCTCATTGAATGATGAGAGCATTGAAGCTCTAGTGTGTGCACAGAATTGGTTGAGGACAACAGTGATTGGTATTATTTTTAATTATAATTAATTTCCATTTTAATTCAATTCAATTATTACTAATTTCTATTTTGTTTGATATTAATGTAGAAAGTGGTGGTGAACTTGGTGATGCAGATGATGATGCAATTGATGAGATTATTGAATGATCTCTGTGTTATGATTTTTTAACAGGTGAACTTGGTGATTGCAAGTTTGTTTTTTTTTATTTTGATAAAGAAACAGTTGGTTTTTTGTTTATTTTGGTGCCTATAGGACTAAGGAGAGTCTGTTAATTTAACAATGGGATTAATTATATATGGATGGGTCAATGATGAAGGGTACAAAATTGCCAAGTGCTTGTTCGAGGGAATGAGACTCTTACTTAGTAATTTCGATGGGTCAGTCGGGATTATTGGGTTTGTTGATATCTCCCCAATGATTTGAACTTATAATTGAGACCACTATAATTCATATGGAAATAATCCCTTGTTAAATTAGGTATTAGTTTGAAATTATTTTGATGTATTTTTTAAATGAAATATGTGTTTACAGTCTTCTGTTATTGTGCTCTTTTTTTAAGTATTTTAGTGTATTTTTTTGAATTATTCTTTGTCATATCTTATATGAACTGTGTCTTCACAGCGAAATTTAAATTTGATCGCGGTTGATCGTTTTTTTCGCGATTCCAGGCGAAACGATCAGCGAAATTTTTTTAACTTCCGTTCAAAATACGCAACGAGTAACGAAAAAATTTATACTTACGCTATGTTAGCGAAACGGATAGCGAAAATTCCTACTTTCGCCACCGTCGTCTACGTTAGACAGGTCTAAAAGAAAGTAAATAATTTACTTGGTCCACGAGTGTTTATAATAACATACTTTATTTGTCTACACTTTCATTTGAGAGTAACAAAATTCAAAACTTTAATAAAACTTACTCTCTTTCATTCTCTTTCCGTTTCCCTCTCAATTTGATGCTAGAACGAATAATTAACTTACTTCTCTATCTTTTACCTTCCATTCCTCTCCTTCCAAAATATCATCGTGGAGCAGACACTCAGGAACCAATGTTAATTCCTGAATGAGAAAAAGAAAATATTATCGTTAGAGTATGCATTCAATTTTCTTATATATGCCACGACCATATTATATATTATGCGAAAAGTCAGACATTTATGACTTATTAATTTTATATATTCTATAAACTTTTAGTGCTATTAACAATAATGACTTTCCTCCATTATAAGATCCGGTCCTAATATAATCAAACCTGAGTATCTGACATATACTAAAGTCTATAAGATTGGCTGACTGATCTACAATACTACATGATATCTCTTTTGTTATTTTTGGCGTGTAGCTAAGACATTCGTTAACGGGTCAATATGTGTCGGATTAAAGAGCAAACAATTATTACTGTGGAATACCGCATTGATCACATACCTCAAATCTTTCTTAATTGAATATTTATCCCTCAAATTTTTAAAATTGGTCATGTACCCTTCAAATCTTTATTAATAAATAGATATATATATATATACCTTTTCAGTTATTTAAATAAATTTTTTAATATTTAAATCTGATTTTTATATCTTGAAACAGAATTACCCCTCACTAAATTTCTCTCTGTCAGTCTTAGAGGACTTTCCTTTTTCCGCTATATATGCTCTTCAAGCATTATTATTATTATTATGAGGAGGGTTCCAATGCCAATATTTTGGTTGCCCCCCAAATGCCAACATTTCACTATTTAGTTATTTTTTTTAAATTTAAAATAGAAACGTCAATCCAAATCGGTCATCTTATTTAGTTCAATGACCGATGCATTTTGATATAAATTTTATAAATTTTATAGTTTATTTGCTACTCTATCAAGAGGTAGAAAAATAAACGAACCTTATTAATTGTGATAGATTCATTCTAATACGTCCATGTTTTAGCCTTTGATGGAGTATCAAATAAACTCTAAAATTTACAAAACTTATATCAAAATGCATCGGTCATTGAACTAAATAAGATGACTGGTTTGGATTTGACGTTTCTATTTTAAATTTTAAAAAAGTAACAAAATAGTGAAATGTTGGCATTTTGGGGCAACCAAAATGTTGGCATTAGAACCCTCCTCTATTATTATTGTTGTTGTTGTTGTTGTTATTATTATTATTATTATTATTATTATTATTATTATTATTATTATTATTATAGTTTCTTATTTTATTATTATAATTATTTGCATTATTAATAAATAAACTACAACAATAAAGATAAGACAAATGAATAAATTATAAAAATAGATAAAAAAGGACCAACAATTATTTAATTTAACTCTTCTATTCCTTAATCCTAACTCACTATCCAAACAATATTTCTTCTTTCCGAAATAACACTTTTCCAACTCTTTCCAAAGTTACACTCTTGTCAATGTTTCTTCCTAAAATTCTTATTCCTTTCGTATTTCCATATTATCCAAACGAGCCCAATTCTTTTTATCTCATTTGACATTTGTACACTTTAATTAATTTTCACCAGCTTTCAATGTCCACTATTAGAATTTTGGTTATTTTCAAGCAGTATAATCGATGGGGAGCCATCGCATTAGTCTATTTTCAAGAGTCACTACCACAAAAACAGGCTTTTGCAACGGGTCATCTGTAACGCTTTCTTTAAAAATGGAAAAACTCTTATCTCCCCTGCTTCTTTTTTGACCATGCTTTGGCTGTGCTAATGAAATACTTGTGATAGTTTCAAAGTCTGTATTACAAGTTCAACTCAGATATTTTTTAGCGGTGGACAAATTATGTAAAAAAATTATGTAAAATATATATCATTTGCATGGCTTGTTTGTTATTTGTATATGAATGTGTTTGATATATATGTGATATTGTGTCTGTGATATGCATATTAATTATATATTTGTACCAGTTTGTACGGCTAGCAACATGGGCTAGCCACAGAATACCTGCTATATAAAAAAAATAAAATAATTTTGCAACGTTTTTTTTCAAAAAAACGTTACAGAATCCCATATTCTATAACGTTTTTTTCAAATAGAGCGTTACAGATTTATTCAAAAAGCTGTGTGTAAAATATTAATTTAATAATCTGTAACGTTTTTTTTGAAAAGAATGTTGCAGATCTGTAACGTTTAATTCTTTTTGCAACGGAGCCTACTGTAACGTGTCCATAAACGTTACAGATCCTTTTTATAGAACGTTACAAAATTCCATATTTCGCGTAGTGAGTATACAGCTGTAAATAGATCGTGAAATAAAGCATAGTTGATTTTAGATATTATTTTCATGGGTCCCTTGCAAATAACACATTATAAGGGAATACCATGAATAAGAACGCATGAATTTGATTGATGTCTTGGGCCATCGTGCTTTTATTTCTAAGGAAATTCCACTGAGTTCACTGTTTATTTGCAAGCGCTTACAGTCATATGTTGTACGCATGATTTTACATACAGGGTCCATGTGTTCTATTTGCAAACGTATTTTACTGGCCCCACTGTTTATTTTACAAGAGTTTACGGTCGTATACTCGTATGTTATACGCATGATTTTACATGCGGGGCCCATGTGTTCTATTTGCAAACATACAAATTGTTTGTTTGCAAGCGTATTTTACTAGACTCACACTTTATTTGCAAGCGCTTATAATCGTATATTATACCCGTGATTCAATTTTCTTTCTTACATACGAGCGCATGTTTTATATTTGAAAGGGTATCTGTTGTTTGTTTGGAAGCGTATTTTGTGGTGTAAACGTCGGTTACCATTATTTATGTATACTCATGATAATTTTTATTTCTTACATATAGGGTTATTCTTGTTTATTTGCAAGCGTATGTTATTGAAACAAATAAGAACATGTTAAGCATGATTAATTTAAAATTCTTACAACTGGATCCATTATTATCTAATTTTGTAAATTAAGCTATTTCAATAGTTAAATTAATTTGAATAATTCAGGAGTCAGATACATAATATTCAGAAAATATTCTACAATTTATGAAGAATCTTTTCATGTTCTCAAATCAAGTATCCCGACAATTTTTACTGTTATCTTGATTTATTTCATTCGATTTCTTAATCATATAATTCATTATCTATTATAATTATAAGTTATAATGTCATGATTTGACTCAGCTAACTTTGGGACTAGGTCTACTATCGTTACTTGCATGGACTTCACATCTAATGAATTTTTTTTTTAAATTGCAAACATCTAATTTCTATCTCCATCTCTACTCCTTATAAACGCACGGAACAAAGAAATATTACACTCTAGATCTAGTGTGTAAACATATGTTTGTATTGTCTGATTGATTTGATCTGTGGTTAGATATCAATAGCTAGACAAAGAAACAATATGTTTTGATTTTTCGTCTAATAAAGAAACAAATTGAATAACAAATCTACATGTATCGCCGGTAAATTGAGCCACATACATTTTATTACCTAAAATTATTTTATTTTTTTATTTGTCCACACATGAATGCATCTTATAACACGAGAATAGTTAAAATTTCAACACTAAGTACAAATTTTACAAAATTTTTTGCATGCAAAAAAGTTATCATGTTAATTATATCAAATGGCTCGGATCATATAACCTAATCATTGCACATTGTAAAATCAGCCATATGCCATTCAAATTTTCTCTAATTAGTCATGCACTCTAATTTTTTTTTTAGTATTAGTCATATACCCCTGAAACCTTGGTTACTATTGCTATTTATCTTTCTTGCTAATCTAAATAATATAATAATTCTTAAAATATAATTTATAAAATTTAAGACTGAAATGCCCTGACCTTTCCCCTCCCTTCTTTCCATTCTGATCGATTCATCTTTGTCTAAATTTAGAATCTTAGCTAGTAGCTAGTTAGCTAGTGTCAAATTAATTTTTACAACAAGCTTATATAAAATTTAATCAGAAATGCATAACATAGAAACAACCAAAACTTAAAAACTTAGGACCCACTTCAAAATTCCAGCAACAATTTTCTTCTAAAATAGTGCCAACAAGTGTGAAGACCGAATTCTGAATTTAATATTGATAGAGGATTAGAGGTTGGAGCACAAATTGATTATTTAGAATTTTTTTCCCACCAAAAGATTTCTCTTTCTTAATCTATATCTATAGTATATATATATATATATTGTGTCCCTAAAAGAGGCGGCTTAACTAAGCTTTGGCGGAAGCGATTTAAGGTTTTAGACCGGTTTGGTATGAACTACCCTAACACAATTCAATTGGTACCCAAAACGAGCAAGCACACAAGCAATTCAAGTATAGCAAGATAATAAAGAGAGAAAGAGAGAGAGAAATTGAACACGCGATGTGATTACGGAGTTCCGACCCGCTAGAAGAAGCTAGCCTTAGTCGTACGTCTCCGGGAGTTCCGCTACCACGAAAGGGCGCGCTCCGTTCAATTCCAACAAGAACGGGACTACAACTTCGAACCGAATCACCTCGTCACAAGGACAATCGAGGCGGATCGGCCTAACTCGAATGGCACAACGGCCTCAAAGGAGAAGAGCTCTCAACCTATTCCAACCTACACCTAACGACAATGTCGGGGCGGTGGTGTTTGAGGCTACTAAATCTCTCAAGATGGTCTAGCTATGAAAAGCTCAAGTGGGAGAGTATCCCTGTGCTCAAAGGCTCAATTCTGGTCTAATTTTGCAAAGTGAAGCTCCTGAATGAGAGAGAACAAGGGGTGGATATATATAGGGCTCGAAATGAGCAGTTCCCCAGCAAAAACAGGCCACAGCGTTGT
The DNA here is from genome assembly GCA_028095005.1 of Rhynchospora pubera. NCBI lineage: Eukaryota > Viridiplantae > Streptophyta > Magnoliopsida > Poales > Cyperaceae > Rhynchospora > Rhynchospora pubera. Next base: position 85,363,328 of record CM051459.1, read on the forward strand.
ACAACGCTGAATAGCGTTATACAACGCTGGAATATGACCGTTGTAAAATCTAACGGCTCTTTTAATATAGCCGTTGGTCTGTCAGAGCGTTGTGCAACGCTATTTGCCGTCGCACAACGCAGGAGTGTAAAACCAAAGGAAAGCTCCGACAATTCCGTTGGAAATTGTCAAAGCGTTGCTTGCCACTGAATGGCGTTACACAACGTTAAAGGGAGACAAAAGGAAACAACTCTGACAGATTCAACAGAGCGTTGTACAACTCTATATGCCGTCACACAACGCTAACGTTACCCAACGCTGAAAGACGTTGGCTAACGTCTCCAGAGACTTTGCATGTAAAAACAGCACAGCTAACTTGGGATTTTTGTTGCGTTGTGCAACGCTATATGGCGTTGCACGATGGTACTCAGGAAAATTTCCAAGTTTCTTAACTGCAGCGTTGTACAACTCTGATTAGCGTTGTACAACGTTGTGAATCAGCGTTGCCTAACTCTATATAGCGTTGTGCAACGTTGATTCACAAAAGTATGAATTTAGCTGTTCTGGCGTTGTGTAACTCTATATAGCGTTGTACGACGCTAGGTCACAGAAAACAGGGTTTTGCTGGTTTATTGAGCTTTTCGCTATCTAGACCATTTTAAGGATAAACATGTTAGAGATATGTCCTAGAAACCAATCAGTTGGTGACTATTATATTAGTTTATGTTATTGATGATATTTAATCATTTGTTCCTAGAGATTATTAATGACAGATCATTCAGGTTGAGGATCTGAATTGTAGATCTCTGTGGATCATTCGTTAGAATGACAATAATATCTCTAAAGAGTCCATAATCTTGATAATTAACAAGGAACATTAATTATCATATAAGATTAGTATGCAAGTTAAGTGATGATTAAGTTCTACAAATCATGGGTAAGGAGTTACCGACTTAATTGCATATGTGTATGTTACTGGAACATAGCACAGGACATGACCCAATGAAATAAATATATGGATTGTGTTATGTGTCATTATTTATTTCATACGTGTTTGATTCTGAGTTTGAGATGATTCAGTTTCTCCACATGAGGATAGGTTCTATAAATATCGTCTAACGTTGATTCCTGATAAGGGCTGCTATACGGACTTTATTTATGTTCTCTTGAATTGTGCGGGGAGAAACTGTTCATCAAGACAACCGTATGTCCCTCATTAGTTCACCTAGTGAGTGATGATATCTACTGGGCCCCTTGATGGAGTTGGATCGTATGCGCGCAACTAGGCGATCAACTCTAGATCAAGAAACGTATAATCTGCAAGAATGACACATTCCTATCTTGGATTATACAAGGATATCATGTGACATAAGAATCAAAACAATAAGATATCATTTCTTATGCAGGATTGAAGTGTTGTATTGGTACAGTATTTGTTTATGCGAATTGGGAATCATAACGTGTTGCTAGATACCGCTTATGATTATTGGAAATAAATGACGATTTATTTTCCATGGCCAACATAGCATAAATCCTCAAAGGGTCACACAAATAGGACTTTGGCCATACGGTGTATTATTTATTTGATTGCATTAATGAATGCAATAATATGATATGTTGATTAATTAATTATATACCGTTGCGAACCGTTATAATTAATTAAGGTAAATGGATCATATAGAAATAAATTAATGCATATGCTAATCCCAAAATAATTATCAAATGGTTGATAATTAATCTTGTTCAACACAATTTAATTATTGGAATTAAATTGAGCCAACGGGCCTTTATTTAATTGGTAATTTAAAAGTCCGACTTTAGAGCAAACAAGAAGTCCATTGATTATTGAATTAATGGATCATTAACAAAAATATGTTGTAGCACAACATGGCCTATGTCAAGGCCGGCCACTTAGTGGCAGTTTTGTAATTAATCCAAATTTATTAAGATGGAATGGTTTGCTATAAAAGGAAGTAAAAAGGGAAAGAGAAATTCAGCCATTTTTTTTGGACGTTGCTCTTTCATACTTCTCCCTTAATAGCCGGCCCTAAATCAAATGAGAAAAATAGTTTTCTCCATGGATTAATCTTTATTTGCTCAATATAGAGCTCATGCGTTGAGCGCTTCCTTCCACGTATTAATCAGTTAATCGCACGCGAAGGAAATAGGGAATTAGCGATCGTCTCGGACAAGCTAGCACTTGTCTTGAGACCTTGGTTAATCTCCTAGGTGGACTCGAGGCAACCGGAGGCAGCCGTGAAGAGATGAGCACGCCACCGACTCCAAAAGATTGGACTCGAGCCTTCCGGATACGATTTCGGAAGAGGTAACCTCCTATGCTTCTCCATTTATGATGTTAATCACTTGAATAACTAGATCTGTTAATCGTGCGTATTAATTCTTTGTTAAAAGTTAATAAAAATTAAAATTGCATGTGGACTTGAGTTCCTAACAGTGGTATCAGAGCGCTGGTCGTTATTCAAGTTTTTAACATTTTTAAATCGAGAAATTTGTAATTAACAAAGTTAATTAGTGATGTGTGTGCTTTCTGTCTGGAAAAAAATCTGTTTTTCTGTATTGTTGCTTATTTTTCGTGATGTAAATTTCTTTGGAATTTTTTGTATCTTACTGGAGGTTGTAGATCTTTGAGTTGTGGTTCTTTTGGAGCTGGTTTTACTATTTTATAATCAGTTATGAATTTTTAGTGAATTAAACGGTAACGGTGCGCAGATCTGTCTTTCTGCTGCACAGTTCTGTTTGTTGGGCAAGAAACACGTATTTTTGAAAAATACCTACCTGTATCTTTTGGCTAGGGTTAATCTAGACTTGATACTCTTTCTGAATATGTGTAATTTGTTACCTATTTCGGATTTTATGTGGATGTTCAAGTATGGAAAGAATCGATATTGTCAGATCTGTCTTTCTAAACAAACTGGTTGTTTTGACACAATAAAATTATTGAAGGACTTTTACAGAAAAGTGTTTGAATAGAGTTGTTCTATTTCGAATTATGATTCTGTAAAAACTAGTTTTCATAATTTTTCGACAATGTTTGATGCATCAACTAGGTCATAACTTTTCGGTCGTCAGTCTGTTTCAGAACTGGACTTGTTACTTGTATGACATTTAACTCGAAAATTTTGAATAGACCTTACTGTTTCTTTTTCCATGGATAGGTAGCCAATAGTATATGCTAAGTTTTCTGTGTAAATTGTTTATATGGAAACTGAAAGGAAGATGATCATTTAGACCAAATAGTTGAGATGAAAAACAGAAAATCTGATAACGGTGTTTCGCGCACAATATCAGGATTTGTCTTTTTTGATTCTCCCTGATGGTAAATGATCTCTCCCTAAAATTATTACTGGTAGTTGTACTCATTGTAAGGAGATCTCTGGATTTATTTCGGAATTTTTGGAGACCGAAAAATTTCGGATTTTATCGGGTCCCAAATTGCTTATTTTAATTAGTTAAAATATATTCTAATTAATCAATTAGTTGAAATGTTAATTAGAACACTCCTTAAACACCCTCCTCTCTGTTTTTGAATTATAGATTAAATTTCAAAGGTTTAAACAAGTAGTTGTAATGATTAAACCTTTTTTCATTTGAAAAAACGAGCGACAAGCATACACAAAGATTCTAATTAATGAAGTTAATTAATAACAAGTGAAACATGTATATTGTATATGTGCTAACTCGTTTTTGTAGGAGGATCGTGGGTTTAGTATGGCTCAAGATTTCAATGCCTTGTGGTTTGTAATTGTATGCATGTTTGAATGTGTGTAATGCGGCCTTTGGTGCCATTAATTAATTTTGATTAATTTTAATGTAACTTGTGAGGCTTGCATGCCCCTAAGGCCTAGGAGGGAATTAGGACTTTTACACATGTATTTATTTCCATTAATTATTAGATAGGATCTAGATAATTAGTGGGAGGGCTTGAATTAGATTAGTCTTGCTACATGGAGATGCGGCGGAGACTAATATGCAAGCTGGAGCCATACAAACCCACAACAATGCTTGTGTTTGAGATGCATGTAATTATGTGATTGTTTGAATGCTATGAAATGTCATAGGATAGGTATGGGTGTATGTTGACACGACCACCAAACAAAGTCGCATAATAAATGTCCCATTAATTTGATCAAGCCGACCGCCCTCCTTCTCTCTATCCCCTTCACGTCGTTTGCCCTCTCATGGCGCGGTCCGCCCAAGCGGACGTCATGGTTGTCACTCGAAAGTAGGGGTACAAATAAGATTTGTTAGGATCAAATAGAGAGAGGTTGCTTATCGATGGACCCAACTAGAGTTTGGACATCGGGGCGAAGTTTGTAAATATATAGATATTCACAAACCAAGAGTCATATGGTTGATATGATTGGTTGGAGAACCTACCTTGTCTAGTTAGGTAGAGTGACGTGCCATAGCAGGCTCTACTTGATGAAAATGGAGATCTTGGAAACCGACTACATTTGGGACATTAAATAAATGTAGTGGGAGTTTTTGTTTATTATTATAAATAAAACATTGCATAAATTAAATGACCTTAAATTGAAATTGTTATAGATACTAAATGTGTTGCGATCAATCTTTAAAAATAGAACAAGCTCGTTTCTAAAGGAACTTACTTAGAGAAGTAGTACCGATTCCTAAGACATATTCTTAGCGAAGAGAAATTTGAGTATGTTAATTCCCAATTTATTTCGTCGACTTCCTGTACGTAGCATCGTGATACTTGATTGACTTTTACGAAAAGTTATTCAATAAAGCGGATGCCGATATCCTCATTTTTGGATCTCTAGACCTTTGGATTAGAGAATTCATACGGACTAGATTTGTCTCCTACGCTCGTATCCACTTACTCAAGAATGAGTTCTTAGAGAAAGTAGACGTTGACTCAATCATTTATGATCGAGTAATGGAGCATGAATTAAGTAAGAGAAACTTCTTTTAAGAAGGTACATGAAAGTTCCATTGGCTTGCGAACTGAAAGGTTTGAGTAGCTAATTGGCAACTAGAGATATCAAGATCTCCAATATCAAGGATTGTTGATATTGTCATACAATCTCTTCCTAATTAAATGAATGATATGATGTTACATTTCGCAAACTTGTTTGTGAAAATAGTAATTAGCTAAGTATTTAAGAAATACTTCGCTTAAGTATGAGTCGAGACTTCGAGACCCTCAATTGTGACCATGTGTCACATGAGATGTTTCATTTGCCGTTTATGGAGGCATTTGAAAGGTTGTTCGAAATACCGTGATTACCGTATGTTGTAATTCTTATGAATATTTGTCGTTCAAATTATCTCGCTATCTCTAATTCACACTAGTAACTGGGTACTAGTTCATGAGCTCGCATTTAGTGAAATGTGTAAGCAATGAAGAATAAGAGAATATTCGAGAGTAGTGAAGTGAACTCCGTATAAGGAAATGGTTTATTCACTTAAACCACTACCAATGGATACGTAGAGTTTACTTTACTAATAGGAATTGTAGGTCAAGTACCTCGTTACTTACATCCTAAAATTTTATCTCTATTCATATAGATGATGGATGATTATATTTTGTAAAAGACAAGCGATGTTCTTTTATTTTAGATTTGTTTATATGATTTTATGCCTATTACTTGAATATGCTTGAAATGGATAAATGGGTTTTGAATGACAAATAGGATGCATAAGACTTCACATAAAGTATTTGACTTTTGTGTGAAATGACCGCTTAGTCATACATAAATGAGAATCGCATTATGAGAGTCTAGATAGCGTAGATCTCATGAATCAATTCGATTGCGAATCAATTGAGAGATGCGAGTCATGTTTGTTGACAAAAGCGCCTTTGACCTTTAAAAGGTTTAAGGACAAGTAACTTGATTAGGACTTATATATGTCGATATATGTAGACCTATAAGTACTTGTGTAGTGAAAGGTTATTGAGACTTTACCACTTAGCCATCGATCATAGTAGATATTAACATATCTATTTGATAAGGTATAAGTGTGAACCTTTTGACAAGTTCAAGGAGTTCAAGAGTGAAGTTGAAAGATCATTCAAGAAAGGTAATAGTCTTATAATTAATCATGGTAAATAGCTAAGTCATATGATTTGATGCATTATCTAAAGAGTGTGAAAATAGTTTCACAACTCACTCCATTAGGAACATTATATTAGTATAGTGTGTCTAAGAATGGAGGTATCGAACTTTATTTGATATAGTTTGAGCAGTAATGAATCAGATTGACTTAATCGACTCATATTAGGAATTCGCGTTTGAGGACAATTTTTGTTTACACTGAATAATGTTCCATCGAAGTCTTTTGAGAAAGATTTCTTACGAGATTTGATCTATAAGTACATTATTTCTCAAGATTTGGTGTTAAGAAGCTTATTTCAAGATTTGTTGACTGATAAGCTTGAACCCAAATAGGACGCTTAATATTTTTGTAGGATACTTAAATTAATCGAAGGTACTACTTCTACGAACATGATAAGAACAAACTAGTTGTTGCTAATCATGACGTAGTCTTGGAGAATAATATTCTCAAGAAGAAGTAGTGGGAGTAAAGTGAGCATTAAAGGAGTTTATGCGTCACTACAAGAAGTACCCTTGTGGGAAACTTGTCACTCCATACATGGTGTTTAGTGGGAGTTGAGCGGAACTTCATTCACAAGTCGTTGTGAAAGGAAGAAGTTCATGAGCACGCTCGCTTCTAATGACGACTTAAACATATCACGAGTTGATGATGTTTGAGAAACTCAGTATATATGAGGATCAAGAACTTATTCTACAAGTCGTTGTAAAAGTAGTTCATGAACTCGAGCACTAATCCTACAAAAGGTCAACGAAAGTGATTGTCTGACCGAAAGGTGCATAGACATCATGACATCCTCGCACCTGACATATGAGGATCCGTTGATAATTAAAGGACCGATGGAAGAATTCGATTCCACAAGTATGGTTTGAACACATGTGATCTTTAAGTGCAATCCATGTGTAAGAACAAGGTATAGACCTTTGTTGATGTTCACGAAGGAGCAATCCGACAAGAACATTCAGATCTTTAAAGAAAAGATTGACATGGATGGCAAGTCAACTATGTACAAAGCACAGCTTCACGCTTGTAGCTATGTCTAAGTCGATGAAGAGTTAACTATGTACAAAGCACGGCTTCTCGCTTGTAGCTATGTATAAGTCAGTCAATAAAGATCATTTTAGCAGTAATTGCATTTCATATATATTGATATGTGGAAAGATACATCAAAACCGTCTTCATTGATTGAATGAAGAAAAATTTTGTGTATATGACACAAATCGAGGTCTTAATTGATGTATTGATAGAAAAATATGTGTGCTTCAAGGATCCATTAATGGATCGAAGCGAGCACTGTGGAATAAATATTTTGATAAGGAAGTCAAGGAGTTGATCTTCATCAAAAGTATCTTGTATAGACAAGATACTCAGTGGGAGCATAATTGTGTTATTTGTATTGTACAAGATAACTAGATATTAATTAGGAATTAACATTGATTAAATTAATATTGTCAAGATCTCATTGAAGAATGATTTCTTGGGTAAGATCACCTAAATCCTAGGAAACAAAATCTATAAAGATAGATTATGATGGATGTTAGGTTTGAGCAAATGTACATATAATGACGAAGTGTTCTGGAAACATGAAAGTTAGACTTTATGTCGAACCGCGTCATATGGCATGTAACTTGAGTTTGACTCGGTTTATTGTGACTCATTTCGAGAAGAAATGCTTGAAACAGTTCAAACATCCTTTCATCATGAGTTTCATTATGTATGTTATATTTATGCACAAGCCCCAATATGTTGTATCTAAGAAATGTGACAAGCAGTTGTCAAGCGGATACAAGAAAACACGTTTGGACAATAAACAAAGCATATTCTCGAGTATCTTATGAGAAAGAGAAATATGGTTTTCATCTGTTATGATGAAAATGAGCTCGTGTAAGTTGTTACACTGATGCTAATTTCGAAAGATTGATGTAATCACAATTAAGCTACATGTTTTGCTTAAAGGTGGTGTTGTAAGTTTAGAAGATGTTCTAAAAGGGATATTACAACCGTTTCCGTCACCAAAGCAAAATACGTAGCAACTTGTGAAGCAACGAAAGAGAATAGTTTGGATCAAGAAATTCTCAACCAAGTGATATGGTTATATGCATCTCGAACCATAGCTTAGTCTTGAAGAACCCAATATCTGATTGGTGAACCAACTATGATCTATGACAGTATCCCTTGATCTCATATGATGATGATCAAGACTATATATATAGGAGTATATATATGTGTAGGTTCAACCAAAAGTGGATAGTTTCGCGAACACAGCGAAGACTCTAACATAACCTCTACCTTAAGCAGTATACGAGATGCTATCGAGCATCCATACGTAATGGACGTATGAGTAACATGCTTTAAGCGTATTATTTTTTTGGAGGTTCGAGACATGTATATATGTAGATATATGACATCATTCTCAGTTCTTCATTGGCTAGATCACTGCTGATTGACTCTAGGCCAAGTGGGAGATTGTTAGAGATATGTCCTAGAAACCAATCAGTTGGTGACTATTATATTAGTTTATGTTATTGATGATATTTAATCATTTGTTCCTAGAGATTATTAATGACAGATCATTCAGGTTGAGGATCTGAATTGTAGATCTCTGTGGATCATTCGTTAGAATGACAATAATATCTCTAAAGAGTCCATAATCTTGATAATTAACAAGGAACATTAATTATCATATAAGATTAGTATGCAAGTTAAGTGATGATTAAGTTCTACAAATCATGGGTAAGGAGTTACCGACTTAATTGCATATGTGTATGTTACTGGAACATAGCACAGGACATGACCCAATGAAATAAATATATGGATTGTGTTATGTGTCATTATTTATTTCATACGTGTTTGATTCTGAGTTTGAGATGATTCAGTTTCTCCACATGAGGATAGGTTCTATAAATATCGTCTAACGTTGATTCCTGATAAGGGCTGCTATACGGACTTTATTTATGTTCTCTTGAATTGTGCGGGGAGAAACTGTTCATCAAGACAACCGTATGTCCCTCATTAGTTCACCTAGTGAGTGATGATATCTACTGGGCCCCTTGATGGAGTTGGATCGTATGCGCGCAACTAGGCGATCAACTCTAGATCAAGAAACGTATAATCTGCAAGAATGACACATTCCTATCTTGGATTATACAAGGATATCATGTGACATAAGAATCAAAACAATAAGATATCATTTCTTATGCAGGATTGAAGTGTTGTATTGGTACAGTATTTGTTTATGCGAATTGGGAATCATAACGTGTTGCTAGATACCGCTTATGATTATTGGAAATAAATGACGATTTATTTTCCATGGCCAACATAGCATAAATCCTCAAAGGGTCACACAAATAGGACTTTGGCCATACGGTGTATTATTTATTTGATTGCATTAATGAATGCAATAATATGATATGTTGATTAATTAATTATATACCGTTGCGAACCGTTATAATTAATTAAGGTAAATGGATCATATAGAAATAAATTAATGCATATGCTAATCCCAAAATAATTATCAAATGGTTGATAATTAATCTTGTTCAACACAATTTAATTATTGGAATTAAATTGAGCCAACGGGCCTTTATTTAATTGGTAATTTAAAAGTCCGACTTTAGAGCAAACAAGAAGTCCATTGATTATTGAATTAATGGATCATTAACAAAAATATGTTGTAGCACAACATGGCCTATGTCAAGGCCGGCCACTTAGTGGCAGTTTTGTAATTAATCCAAATTTATTAAGATGGAATGGTTTGCTATAAAAGGAAGTAAAAAGGGAAAGAGAAATTCAGCCATTTTTTTTGGACGTTGCTCTTTCATACTTCTCCCTTAATAGCCGGCCCTAAATCAAATGAGAAAAATAGTTTTCTCCATGGATTAATCTTTATTTGCTCAATATAGAGCTCATGCGTTGAGCGCTTCCTTCCACGTATTAATCAGTTAATCGCACGCGAAGGAAATAGGGAATTAGCGATCGTCTCGGACAAGCTAGCACTTGTCTTGAGACCTTGGTTAATCTCCTAGGTGGACTCGAGGCAACCGGAGGCAGCCGTGAAGAGATGAGCACGCCACCGACTCCAAAAGATTGGACTCGAGCCTTCCGGATACGATTTCGGAAGAGGTAACCTCCTATGCTTCTCCATTTATGATGTTAATCACTTGAATAACTAGATCTGTTAATCGTGCGTATTAATTCTTTGTTAAAAGTTAATAAAAATTAAAATTGCATGTGGACTTGAGTTCCTAACAAAACAAGGACTAAAGTATACCTTGTATCCTAGTCTAAACTAGCCTACAAGCTCTCTAATGACTTGATCTTGATCTTTCTTAAAGCTTTTATCTAAGTCCTCATAAATTGTATCTTCTTCCTATAAAACTCAAAGAAGATTGTTAAATGCCAAATGATATTGTTTTGCAATCGACAAACCTAGAGACGTTTAGAACAACAATCTCCCCCTTTTGACGATTTGCAAAACAATATCATTAGTAAAGCGATTAAATTTTGGCATTTCACAAGCTTTACTACAATTCTCCCCCTTTTTGTAAATCGACAAAAAGTGAAAATTGTAGCAAGCTCCCCCTAAATTTATGGCTCCCCCTTAATTTTGGAGAAAAGGAATTGGAGAACCAATTTAGAGCACTACTCAAAGTAGTGTGACCAAATTTAACCTCTCAAACAAAAATAAGATAGAAATAAAAAGGCTCCCCCTAAAAATTTGGCTTATAAGACCGGGGATAAACTTGGTATTTAGGCCATATTGGTTACCATACCACTAGTTGTACCACTAGAGGTACAAGCTTTTGGAACCCACTTTCCTTTGGACTCACCATTTGGTTTCCTAAGTTTGCATTCCAACGAGATATGACCAATTTGACAACAATAGTTGCAATATGCATTGGTTGGCTTAGGCATGGTGGAACCCTTGACAAAATGAGAATAGTAACGGGCTCTAAGGTATTCGGCCTTTTTCTTAGGATCATAGGATGAGGCATTAAAATCCTTTTTGCGATCCTTTTGGAAATGTTGGGAAACATTCTTTTTATGCCCATTGGATTGAGCTTTGTGGTTTTGAGAAGAGTGTTGCTCTTTAAATTCATAAAACCATCCATCGGGTCCTCTAAAATAAATTTTATTGGACGCCTTTGGAACAAAAACTTTCTTTTCTTGATTTTGCAAATTCTTTTCGTTTTGCACTCTAGTGTTTCTAGGTTTCCTTTGGTACATATATGCATGACCACGAGAATTCCTAGGTTTTTGAAATTGTGTGGTTTGTGCAACTTGTTTCCCATTATTGTGTGACAAGTTCCTTTTCTTGGTTTGATAAGGCTTTTGGTAACCAAGACCGGACTTGTCATGAGGCTTTTGACCTTTGAAAAGGTTTTTCAAATTCGTTTTAGGAACTTGAGCTAAAATCGTTTTTTCAAGTTGTTTTTCAAGCTCCTTAATTTTAGCCTCATACTCACCCATCTTAGAAGTAAGCTCATCTACCTTGGTTTTTAAGGTTTCTATGGTATCGGATTTCCTAACCAAGGCATCATGGGTAGCATCAAGAATAGAGTTCAACCTATCACAATCAACACATTTGGTTGAACAAGTTGGTTCATCATCACTCTCACTATCACTACTACTAAGAGATTCATTGAGAGGAAGATGTACCTTAGGAGAGCATGCCTTTGGTGATGTTGATGGAGTGGAATGATTTGAAAGAATCGGGGATTCCATCTCTTTGGCAATGAATGCATGTTCTTCGTAGTTGTCCGAATCGGATGTACATGGATCGAACTCCGAATCCGTGTGGACTCCTCCCATTTGGCTTCCTTCGAAACAACTCAAGATAGCTTTCCATATGTCCCTAGCTATATCAAAATCGCAAGCAAGTGTGCTACCAATTGATTCATGTACCGAGCTTAGGATGACATTGACCGCATAGTCATTATCCTCCTTTTCCCTCAAGGCCTCGGTGGTAAGCTTGTTAGTATTTGGTTTAAATCTAGATTCATTTGCCACAATATACCAAACACCCATGCTTTTGAGGTAGCTAACCATACCATTTTTCCAAATAGAGAAATTTGTGCAAGTATGGTCCAATTTACCCGGTTTTTGTACCATTCTAGCCGCCATGATCGAAAACCGAGATTAAGAATAGCTTAATCGAGGTTCCCTCTCTGATACCACTTTTTTGTCCCTAAAAGAAGCGGCTTAACTAAGCTTTGGCGGAAGCGATTTAAGGTTTTAGACCGGTTTGGTATGAACTACCCTAACACAATTCAATTGGTACCCAAAACGAGCAAGCACACAAGTAATTCAAGTATAGCAAGATAATAAAGAGAGAAAGAGAGAGAGAAATTGAACACGCGATGTGATTACGGAGTTCCGACCCGCTAGAAGAAGCTAGCCTTAGTCGTACGTCTCCGGGAGTTCCGCTACCACGAAAGGGCGCGCTCCGTTCAATTCCAACAAGAACGGGACTACAACTTCGAACCGAATCACCTCGTCACAAGGACACTCGAGGCGGATCGGCCTAACTCGAATGGCACAACGGCCTCAAAGGAGAAGAGCTCTCAACCTATTCCAACCTACACCTAACGACAATGTCGGGGCGGTGGTGTTTGAGGCTACTAAATCTCTCAAGATGGTCTAGCTATGAAAAGCTCAAGTGGGAGAGTATCCCTGTGCTCAAAGGCTCAATTCTGGTCTAATTTTGCAAAGTGAAGCTCCTGAATGAGAGAGAACAAGGGGTGGATATATATAGGGCTCGAAATGAGCAGTTCCCCAGCAAAAACAGGCCACAGCGTTGTACAACGCTGAATAGCGTTATACAATGCTGGAATATGACCGTTGTAAAATCTAACGGCTCTTTTAATATAGCCGTTGGTCTGTCAGAGCGTTGTGCAACGCTATTTGCCGTCGCACAACGCAGGAGTGTAAAACCAAAGGAAAGCTCCGACAATTCCGTTGGAAATTGTCAGAGCGTTGCTTGCCACTGAATGGCGTTACACAACGTTAAAGGGAGACAAAAGGAAACAACTCTGACAGATTCAACAGAGCGTTGTACAACTCTATATGCCGTCACACAACGCTAACGTTACCCAACGCTGAAAGACGTTGGCTAACGTCTCCAGAGACTTTGCATGTAAAAACAGCACAGCTAACTTGGGATTTTTGTGGCGTTGTGCAACGCTATATGGCGTTGCACGATGGTACTCAGGAAAATTTCCAAGTTTCTTAACTGCAGCGTTGTACAACTCTGATTAGCGTTGTACAACGTTGTGAATCAGCGTTGCCTAACTCTATATAGCGTTGTGCAACGTTGATTCACAAAAGTATGAATTTAGCTGTTCTGGCGTTGTGTAACTCTATATAGCGTTGTACGACGCTAGGTCACAGAAAACAGGGTTTTGCTGGTTTATTGAGCTTTTCGCTATCTAGACCATTTTAAGGATAAACAAGGACTAAAGTATACCTTCTATCCTAGTGTAAACTAGCCTACAAGCTCTCTAATGACTTGATCTTGATCTTTCTTAAAGCTTTTATCCAAGTCCTCATAAATTGTATCTTCTTCCTATAAAACTCAAAGAAGATTGTTAAATGCCAAATGATATTGTTTTGCAATCGACAAACCTAGAGACGTTTAGAACAACAATATATATATATATATTTATATATATATATGAGAAAGCCTTCAATCAAAGCGCTTTGACCGGAGTCTCAGTTAAACCCCGTCGGTTCTCAATTTTGAAAGTTCAAACGACCGATCCGAACCGTCAAATATGGTCTCCATATTGAAATCTCCTTGCCGACCAAAATTTTCATTTTTTTTAATTTTTTAATTATTTTTTTCGGATTTTCAAAAACAGCAATTTTTGTAGGGTTCAGAACAAATTAGATTAACGATTTTTGAAAATCCGAAAAAAATACTTAAAAAATTCAAAAAAATGAAAATTTTGGTCGGCAAGGAGATTTCAATATGGAGATCATATTTGACGGTTCGGATCGGTCGTTTGAACTTTCAAAATTGAGAACCGACGGGGTTTAACTGAGACTCCGGTCAAAGCGCTTTGATTGAATCCATTCTCTCTCTCTCTATATATATATATATAGTATATTAATTAAAACCCGTGGGTGTCGTGGTCCGTTTTTTTGTTTCGCTGGCGACACGGCCATCTTACCGTTCAATACTTTTATCGTAGATCGATCGATATGATCCGTTGAAATACACGTTCTCTCCTCTCTTTCCCTGCCAATCGCATCCGCAGACGCCGCCTCCTCCTCCTCCTCCTCCTCCACGAGACCTTCCTTCCTTCCTCATCCACCGACCACTCGGTCTCCTCTCCGCGGACCGCAGTCTAGAGCCAAACCCTAAGTCCTCTCTCTCTCGCTGAGATCAACCCCTTCTGGTCTGCCCCACCGCCTTACTGCTAATAATCTCTCTCAAGGTTAGACTTCTCTCAAGCTATTTGGTTTTTTCTGTATTTTTTTAATAGGTGATTACAGCTGGTCTGTTGATCTAGGTTGTGGTTTGGTTAGAAATTAATGCCAATATTTGAAAAATATTTTGTGATATTTATCTATTTGGGATTTTGGGTACGTTTGGATTAGGATTTAGGAAGTACACACTATATGAAATTTTTCTATACTTGCTGTCAAATTAAGGAAGCTTCACTAATCCAAGGAAATTCTCTCAAATTATGTTGTACCAGTTATATTACATAGCAAGTACCAGTTAAGTCCAATACGAGCAGTAATTTACTGTTTTTCCCTAATTTTTTTTGTTTGATTGAAGTTCTTTTACTGTTTTTCCCTAATTTTTTTTTGTTTGATTGAAGTTCTTAAAACTCTTAAACAGATAATCACATCCCATAAGAAACATTGTTAAAATTAAAGAGAATTAAAAGTTAAAAATGATTTATGGAAAAAATTATATAATAAGTATATTTATGGCAACTTCCTATGATAGAAGTTACTAATTTTAAATTTTGGAAAGTTTCATACGCAGAAATTTTATTAACATCCGAAATTTTACAATTTTGCTATTACCCTTTTTAATTACCATTCTTACGGATCTTATATTTAGAAGTTTATTTTGGTTAGAATGCTTATACCAATTTTATATGGCAAAATTAATAATTTTGAACTCCTAATTTTTGTTAACTTCTTTTAGCAAGTTATTTAGGGCAGAAGCCCTACCAGTTTTTTTTTAAATATATATATGCATGTTAAGTTCAGGATTCTGCATCAAACGAGAAAAAATTTTGAAAGGTAGTTTTTTTACGTGAAAAGACTACAAAATTCGAAGAGGTACTTTTTTCCTATATATATATATTATGCGTTTTATTCACTGGAGTTGATAATTTGATTTTTTTTGTTTCATCAAAGCTTTATTTTTTATTTTTTTTAATCTAGAAAGATTCAGGCAGCCATGGACATTGTTCTAGCAATCTCTCAACTTACTAACAGAGTTCAAGGTGTGATTCATGCAAGGGTATTCAAGATTTGGCAAGCTATTGATACCAAGAACAATAACGTATGGGGAATAAATTTTGTTTTGTTGGACAAAGAGGTATGTCATATTTTTATATTTATCTTGGTTTGGAAATACTTTCTGATAACTAACTGTTTAGTAGTATTAGAAAAGATTTTCATCATATCATTAAATTAATAGTAGTGTTGAATCGTTTTGTTTTGGACAATTTCAATAGGGGGATGCAATCCAAGGTGTTATGCCCATCAATATTTATCGCCGCATGGAGATAGATTTCGTTGAGGGAAATATATGTGAAATTTGTCGTTTTACTGTCGAACACATCAAGAACTCTGCATTCCGTACAGTAAAACATGATTTCACTCTCTATTTCTCTGGTCAGACCTATGTCACGCCATTAGCCCCTGATTTGCATGATGTACATGTGTGCTATTTTGATTTTAAGCGTTTAGAAGATATTGGCACAAAAATAACTGATGAGAAACAACCTTTTGGTATGTGTTATGTTTAAAAAATTCAATCTTTATCTGTAATGTTTTAAAAAAAAATTGTTGCTTATACACGTTTATAATAAACTAGATGTGATAGGAAGAGTGTCTCATTTTACTACTATTCAAGAAAAATTGGCAAATGGAAAGCCTACGAAAATGCAAACAATCTACATGACAAATGAAAGGTTTCTCATTTTTCCTTCATTCAATTAAATAAAACTTATTATTATCTTTATTTGTGTGTGTGTGTGTGTGTGTGTGTGTGTATTCGATATGACATATTTCCATATTGAATAGTGGGAAACTGTGGAAATGACTCTATGGGCGCATTTTGTTGATGAGCTAGACATTGATGGGGTCTATGCGAAATCAAACAATCAACCTATAATTCTTGCATGCAGTTCTGTTATGTTGAAACCGTACCGAGGTATGTATTACTATATTATATATATAATATGCATATATATATGCATGTATATTTTAAATGTGATGAGACATTAAGTAATGTACTTTGTTGAAATATACTTCTAAAATTCTTAGGGAAATATTCATTAAAAGCATATGCTGCAACTCAATTTTACATGGATCGTGGAATTAAAGAAATCAAGGAATACTTAGAAAGGTTATGATGATTTTACTATTACAGCTATATGATATTATAAACTTATATATTGATGCAGGAAATATTTTCATAACTAATACTATAAAAAAATATTTCATGACAGTGTCCATTGTGATGAAACTGCCATACAAAATACAGATGCTATTGTATCTAATGAAGGTTCACCATCAAACGCACATGCACAAACATTGATCGGATCAAAATTTCCTTGGGAGAACTCTCAATGTTACCATTAAACAACTTTTCTGTTAGCGGCTAATACTTACTTTCATTTTATGCCATTTTTTATTAAAACCCGTACGTGTCGTAGTCCGTTTTTTTGTTTTTGCCAGAGACATGGCTTCGTTTGCGCAATGCTAAAGTATGACCCTCCTTTTTCTCCATCTATCCCGTGCAGTCCTATCTCCAAAACCCTCGACGGATTCTTCGTCAGATCCTCATCTCATCAGGTCTGCCCCCATGGCCTCCTGTTCTGCTCCTCTACCAAGTCTGCCCCTTCCGACCCTGTCACACCCCCAGCCTCCTTCGCACCCTCTCTTCCTCCTCCTCGATGCTTCGCCTCTTCTTCTCCGCCAAATCCTGTACACCTCAAAATCCTCCACCAAATCCGTCCCCTGACAGACTGCCATCGGGTGTTTTGCTCCGGTAAGGCATGTGCGGCAGATCTCTAAATTAATAGAAAAGATGAAGGGACATCAGGGAGATGGAAAAGCTCTTGGGTTGTACATTTTTCTCTTTTCTACCAATTCTAATTTGTCTTGATCTTTTTTATCTTTTCTGCCCATTTTCAAGATAAACAAAATAAATTCATGTTGCTGTAAATTAAATCTAGACCAACTCTAATTTAGGTTGCATATTTTTTAATATTGCAAAATTTTATCAAGGCAAAGGCTATGTGCCTATGTGTTTTTTATTTGCTTTTTAACTTAAAACCCTTGAATTCTAGCTATTGACCGGACATGCACTCTACTGGGCTGATGTTGTGGCTGCTACAAACGCATCTTGCAAACTTTGGATATTTGATGTTTCAGCAATGTCTTTTCACGAGAGAAGGTATGAGCATCACAACAACCTAATTTTTTTTTTCTATTTGGGAATGAGAATTAAAGTAATCATTATATGCAAGTGTCACATTCCATTATGATATGTCTTCAAATAATTAGCAATTGGGCTTGATCACTTCATGAAGTTCTCTGTGTGCCTCACTTGGTTTGAACTTTAAATTTGTTTTTAAAATGAGATGTAAGAATATACTGGTATTACTGGAAGAACAAACATGTTAGAAGATAGAACATTGAGTACCGAAATTTCTACTGTTCCAAATTAAAAGAACACAAATTTTTCCCAAATTTATTTGGTCCTGATCTGCCATCAATAAAAGCTTGCTAGATTAGCTTTAGGCAATTGACATTTGTGAATCATGCAATAAAAGGAGAAGTATTCACATGATAATATTAAAATCAGATAAAAATTATTTTTCTGGTATTGAGCTGAATCAGCAAGTTATATTTTTTCTATTTACACTTTTGGGTCGTATTGGTTAGGTACCAAAAGTAAAGTGTGTAGTTTGGTGATTGTTTTCTATGCTTTTGAGGAAAATTTCATGATTTTTAAAATTCTAATTAGTCCTCTTTTGTTTGGACAATACGTGATGCATGGACAAGAATTTTTGTAGGTATTCCCATTAGTAAACTTTTTTTTTGCCACAGTTTCTTAAAAGTTCAACTTGAGTTTAAGGTTCTCAGTAACTTATTATTTTAAATTTTCATTTGTTCCGACTTTAGTAGGTAGCTTTTTTCACAAATTCAAAAAAAAAAATTCTATTAGAAATGGGAAAAGAAGAAATATTAGGAAAAAACAAGAAGCAACATTCCATACAGTGTTTTTATTTTGCTGCTATATACACGTTTGTACAGGTAAGAAATATTGCTTTTAATGATTACCTATTAATAATTACCTATCGACTGTACTTAGACAAGTTGAAAATGTGTTATAGTTTCAAAAGTGCTTCCTTGATTTTATAAGAGCCATCAATAGCTACTCAACAATCAACAAAATGTCATTTCAGTCCTAAATTTACAGTGTGCAGTCGAACACATATATTATTAAAATAATAGAATTTAATTTCATTTGTGAAATACTTTTAACATATAGTCCATGTATAATTATTTCTTTTTTACAACAATATTGTAGGGGTACTGACCTGTTCAATGCGCTTTGGATTATCTTTGGCGATTCAATCAGCTACATAAACTAATCGCGGTAAGTTTTTCGTTTCATAGAAGAAAATACATGAATAGTATACTTTTCTGAGATGAAATGAACTGTGGTCGAGGCAAATTATGTGGACAAAAACAGGACTTCTTCTCAGCTTATAAGCCCACTGATGAAAACAAGGTTGATATAGAGAAGCTGGCCAAGGATCCAAGAATTGGCGAAAGGGTTTATTCCTTCGACTCTTTTTCGTAAATAAACAACCAATATTTTGTTATTTGACAGATTATCAAGTCAATAGCTCCATCAATATATGGCCACGAAGACATTAAACAACAATCACACTAGCTATGTTTAGTGGTCAAGAGAAATTCTCTACCGGAAATCATAGGCTGAGATAAGATATGAATGTCCTTCTTTTAGGTGATCCAGGCACAACTAAATCCCAATTTCTCAAGTAAGACTCTAATTTCAAAATGCTTATTTATTTCTGATATCATTGTAGGTATATATATGCCGTATGTTATATCTTGCTGGCGAAAAATATTATGCTTAGTAGCACCTTTATAATGGCAAAGAATTATGAGTTCAGCTAGCAAATGTTTACATATGAGGTAAACAGTACAGCGTGCAAAAGAAGAATTATCTCATGTCATGCTTATTTACCCTTTGCTCCTCCAATCACATGAAATGTTTTCTTTTTAATTACTTTGTGTAACTTACTCTCAGATATACTCTAATTTCTT
This sequence comes from Rhynchospora pubera, assembly GCA_028095005.1. Taxonomy (NCBI): domain Eukaryota; kingdom Viridiplantae; phylum Streptophyta; class Magnoliopsida; order Poales; family Cyperaceae; genus Rhynchospora; species Rhynchospora pubera. The sequence continues at coordinate 85,382,963 of CM051459.1, forward strand.
ACCTTTATTTAATTTTGTATACTTTTTAAGTTTAATTTTGAGCAGCTCTATTTCAGACCTGGATGCAGATGCCGTTATTGTATTGGAGTGAGAAGAAGATGTTGAAAACCATGTTCTTAGTGATGAACAAGATCCACGTCTCAATAGTACCCTTAATTTTGATGACATTTATGTTCATACTTTTTTTCTTAAGTTGTTTGAAGACTGGATATGCTTGGGTAATGCACTATCATATATATATTCATGTCATGAAACGAAAAAAAAAAGAAAAAATGACTCTTAAGTGAACTAACTAAATTATGATATTCAACTACTCTTCTAACGTAATATCATTGTACCGTACATTTTTTTTATTGCTGTTATTTTTGTAGCATTGGAGGGTAAACACAAACTTTTTTTTTAAAAAAAAAGAAAAAAAGAAAAAAGCATAAAGCGACGAAGAATATTTAGCATTGCGTCCTAAAGAGATGCATACAAAAAAATATTTTAAAAAATACAGATATTTATTTAATTATTTCAAACACCAAATAAAATCAAATAAACAAATTAAAAGTATTTATTCAAATATAAACATCACAATTTTTATCGAAAAACTATAAAAAATTGTTGTCAAAGATAAGAAAGGTATGTACTTAAATTTTCACATTATTTCAGAAACCAAAATTGATTTTTAGCCCTCAAATGGCGGCGAAGCCGCCTTTTTCCACCTAGTGCCTTTAATTTCTGATGAGGCAACGGAATTTCGTTTTGAAAATCAGAATTTGGTCTTCGCACTTCGTTGCCGTTCGACATTATTTGAAAAAAAGGATTGGAGATGCAATCGATAAGAAAAATTCTAAAAATTCTACTGTTTCTAACTATTGATTTGGACTTTACTTCTTTCCATACGGTATTTGTAAATTCATATCTGATAAGATTATAAATTTAGACAAAGATAAATCGATCAGAAGGGAAAAAAGAGAGGGAAAATGTCAAAAGTCTTAAATTTTATAAATAAGATTTTCAAAATTATTATATTATTTAAATTAGCCAAAAGGATAAATAGCAATAATAACCATGATTTGAGAGGTATATGACTAATATTAAAAAAATAAAAAAGTATATGACTAATTAAAAAAGATTTGGAGGATATATGGCTGATTTTGCCTTAAGTAAATAAGAGGATTTGGACTCCCCGCACTCCTGTGGGCTGTGGACAGTAGACATAGAAGTTGTAAATTTCCTCGAGGTCTGTGCTTTATTTTATTTTATATCATTAAGATAGGACCATTATTCTCTTTCGATCTTTTAAAGTGAGCGGAGTGCCAATTTTCGATCTGAACCATTCGACATTAGCTAATGTCGTTCATCCAAAGTCCGGTTTTGTAAAATCAGAATATATGCAGATCACGTTTTTTCTTTTCAATAAATATATTTACTTTATTACTTTTAAAAATGAATATGTTAATAATTAAAATTTAAAAATAAAATAACTTTGGGTTCGAAACTCCAATGTGACTCAAGAGTCAGAGACCTATTTCGGAATTTGAAATCACACTAGTTTTAGATTCGCGCTTCGCGCAATGAAAGAAGTTTTAAGGCTAATTTATAATTTTTGTAAGGGCTAGAATTATGAATGTAAATATTTGAATAAATACCAAATTATCTTACAATTGATCTTTTGATTGTAATTAATTACATAGTTTTGTATGTGTGCCATTTATAATATATTTATCATTTATATCGGAACTATTGCTTTTGGAGATTTTTAATTTCAAGAGACCTTAATTGTCTCTATCATTTTTAATATATAGAAAGTGAAGGGTGACATGTAATCATTAAATATTTTTGTTAAAAAGTGTTAGAATTATGACAACAAAACCTACTGTGTTCATCTTGGACATAACCAACTATCTTAAAATTTTTCTAAATTTTATCAATTTGATCAACTTTTATTTTTTATTATCGATAATTAATAATTGAATACCAATAAAATTAAATATTATCTTACAAATAATTTAAATTACTTAGCAACAATGGATTTCTCATAATTACTATTCATATAAAACTTGATGAAAAAATTAATTTTAAAAAATCACCAAATATTTTAAAAGTTATGCAGTTCTATAGAATTTGTAAAATTTTAAAAAGATGAAAATTGCTAAAAATTGTATGACCATGTTAAAAAAATTATGTAGCATGATTGGATTTGTTATAATTTTGCTATTATTTATATAAAATTTTATGCACAAAATAAAATTATAAATTTCTTTGAATAATTAAAAATCTAATGTTATTTATGAAATTGTGGAGATTCAATATTTATTAGATTAAGAAAATTATTTAAAATATTTATAAATCTATAATTATAAAATTTTACATAATTAAAATTTTCATATATCTGTGAGTAATTAAATAAATTTTGATGGTCAATTAATTTTTTCAAGGCCTCCAAACAATTTTAAAATGAAAACTTTATGCAAATTAAATTTTATGAGATTCTTAAAATTATTTTATAACTCTATGAATTAAACATTTTATATTCATAAATTCTTTATATTTTTGTGAGCACACATATAAATTTTCATAACCAAATAAATTTTTAAAGATACCTAAACAATTTAAAAACTAAACTATATTTAATCTGAAATTATGAAATGGAGGTGTCCATTGTCTTATAGAATGGAGAAAAGATTATGCTGACATCATCCTTATACCGTAGAAAATACCCCTAGAATTGGAGTATTTATAGATTATAGATAGATTCTGAAATGGGTCACTAGGTCACTACGTTGTTTTCAAATTATTTGAACCCGAAGTTACAATGTTGTTTTCAAATTTTAATTATTATAATATATTGAAAGTAAAAAGTACATATATTAATTAAAAAAACCGGGGTTTACATATGCACGGTTTATAGAGTAAATGGGTCGATTAATCTCCATTTTTCTACATTTTATATAGTTCTAAATAATTATTACAGTTAAACCCCGTCGGTTCTCAATTTTGAAAGTTCAAACGACCGATCCGAACCGTCAAATATGATCTCCATATTGAAATCTCATTGCCGACCAAAATTTTCATTTTTTTTTAATTTTTTAAGTATTTTTTTCGGATTTTCAAAAATTGTTAATCTAATTTGTTCTGAACCCTACAAAAATTGCTGTTTTTGAAAATCCGAAAAAAATACTTAAAAAATTTAAAAAAATGAAAATTTTGGTCGGCAAGGAAATTTCAATATGGAGATCATATTTAACGGTTCGGATCGGTCGTTTGAACTTTCAAAATTGAGATCTGACGGGGTTTAACTAGGACTCCGGTAAAAGCGCTTTGATTGAAGGCTTTCTCTATATGAGAATGGATTCAATCAAAGCGCTTTGACCGGAGTCTCAGTTAAACCCCGTCGGTTCTTAATTTTGAAAGTTCAAACGACCGATCCGAACCGTCAAATATGATCTCCATATTGAAATCTCCTTGCCGACCAATTTTCAAAATTGAGATCTGACGGGGTTTAATTGGGACTCCGGTCAAAGCGCTTTGATTGAAGGCTTTCTATATATATATATATATATATATACACACTGTAGCGGCAATAGCATTACCGCTGTAGGACTGAGTTATAACGGCAATGCTATTACTGCTATAGCTGTGCTCTTTTTAAAATTTCAGATGGTGTTTTGTCTTTTTCAAAATTATTAGGGGCATTTTTGTCATTGATAAAATAATGGATCTTATTTATTTAAAATATTATTATAAAATAAATAAAAGGGGTTTATATCCTAGACTATCATGATTAGAGGGGCTTATATCCAATATTAAAGATTGGAGGGGTTATATCCAAATGAAGAAGATTTGAGGAGGTTATATCTAATTTTTCCTTAATAATATAATTTATCTATAATTTTACTATTGTAAATTTGAAATGCAGTGAGTAACGCTCATAAGTCATAACCCTCTATCGCAAGAAAAAACTTTCATATAGAGAAAATTAGATATAAAACTAAGTTATTGGAAAAAAGATACAATCAACTGACTGCAGACCTTAACAATGACTTCTTATTTCGAAATAAAAGTAAATTACGAAATTACAAAACATAAAAAATAATTAAAAGTAGTTCTAAATAATCAAAATATTAAAATAGTGATTAGCGTAAAATTTGTGACAGGATAAAATCAATCCGATTCGAAATATTCAAACTCTTCATATTGAAATCTAGTTAAAAATCAAACTGTAACTAATTCGTATTTCGTAATTAATCCGAGCCGTCTGTTTCATCTCGCTCATCCTGTCCGTCTGATTGGATCAATCCTTCCATTGCCTCTCTTCATTTTGAAGCCACCGCAGCTCCGGGGAGATATAGGAAGGGGGGGCAAAAAAAAAAAGCGTCAGCCCTTCGCCTTTTGATCCCAACGATCTTCACGCTCACCTCGCAATTCAATAAGTACAGGTACAACACGTCTCTTCCTCTTTCAATTGAATACACTGATCTTCACGCTCCCTCTTCTTCTCCACCATATATCCAGGTATGACTTCTCATTCTTTGTGTAACATAAAAACTTCAGAATTGTTAATTGTTAATATTTCCATTGTAAAGTTGTTGAGATTATTCGACCTGTAAAGTAAAATAGGTGATTTATTTACCTTAAAAAGTGTATATTGGTACACAGCTATTTTCATTGATGGATAGGTAAAAGTGCAAACCTGCGTAGATAGAAATTGGACTGCTAAATCTGTTTGATCGAGTAGGTGCTCAAAATGGCACCAAATTGGAAAGAAAGAGGTGAAAATGTTCCACACATTTTACGTATCTAGGTGAAAATCTAGGCATGGTTGGACCAATGTTTAGATTGTAATTCCTAATTGTTTCATATATTGAATATTGTTCAAATGGAACTTGAACCTGTTTATGAGAAAAAAAAAAGAAACAATTGTTTTACTTATTTTTCAGTATTATAGAATTGGTTTATTTTGGTGATATGCTGCACAAGATTGCTTGCAGAATCGATTTTGTTTGGAGGATGGGCTCAGATGACAGTCAGCCGGTGACGGTGACAGCAAAGTCATCCTGGTGAAAAAGCATGGCTGCTCTATCATGGATATCAGGTGGACCACTCCCATACCAAAGTAATCAGAGTAAAGCACAACCCTCTCTCGATACATTTCATGTTGATTTAGCGTTTGTTCAGTTGATTATTGTTTTAAGTTTTAATCGATGGAAAATTAGTGAGGTATCTTTTGAAATGCCAAAATTTTCTCCATGTCAAGCAAAGAGGACCAAAAAATAATTTTGTTTCTCAGTCAATGACACAAGACAAATATTCAATTTACACTTGCATTATTTATTTCAGCATTTGACAACAAACAGTCGAGATGGAATATTTCGATTTAATGAGCTTTGTTTGATAGGTTGAGTTGAAAGATTTTCAAAGATTTCCAACAAGATGAACATTTTTTTATTCTAAATATAATTCTGGGTTCTCAAATTGAACCTGTCTTCATCTCCTTGTGTATTCCTTAGCTTATCTTCTGCAGTCCTTTTTGTGTTTCTTCTGTCCTTGAACTCTTTGTTCTTAAAGCAGCTCCATTAAAAATAAAACATGGAAAAACAGAAAATTTTTTTTTGCATGTTATTCAAATTTTATAAAGGAAAAATATATATGTTATTCTGATTTGCATGTATCACAATCAACTGGACCTTTGCTAAAGTAATTGCTTATTGCTATTGATGTTCGATTTAAAGATCTCTGATTATCATCTAAAAACTTATTGCTCTCTATAAACTTATTGGTAAAATGGTCGCATACTATTTATTAAGAGCAATAAGTTTGATATCAATAAAATACAGATTTTCCTTCTGTACTTGCACCCTACAGATTTACAACATTTTCATTTGTATCATTCTCTTTTAAACTACTGGTTAGATCCCAAAACGCCTGCCAAGATGGGCCGCCTTCCATCACTGCATCTCTTGCCTTATCTTTGACCACAGCTATGCGGTTGCTAAGCTCCTTCGCATCATTAGATTCCATCAGCCAACGGATCTTTGTCTCCACCGCATTGGCATGCACCAGCTCCTTGTCGTACACTTCAATTGACCCAGCAACCTTCAGTTCCTCTGCCAAGTACTTTCTGATCATTCTTTGCTCAGCATAAAGCGGCCAACATACCATTGTCATACCAGCCGTGATGGCTTCAAGAATGGAGTTCCACCCGCAGTGTGTAACAAACCCACCAATTGAATCATGCTGAAGTACCTCTACTTGTGGAGCCCAAGACTTAACGACCATGCCCCGATCTTTTGTTCGGTCCAAGAATCCTTTCGGCAACAAAAGGTCAAGGTTTGGTTCTTCGAACATGTTTATCGGATCACGCAAGACCCATAAAAACCTGTGGCTGCTTTTTTCGAGACCAATGGCCATTTCCCTAAGTTGCTCCAAGGAAAAGGTTCCCATGCTACCAAAGCAAAGAAACACCACACTCTGCTTTGGCTGTTTATCCAGCCATGTGAGGCATTCATGCCTTTCTTGACCTTCCTTACAGCTGCCTTTGCTGACTATTGGGCCAATGCAATAAATAGGAGGTGTGGAACCGTCAGGCACACAAAGCCCGTCTTTAATTGCATTGACGGCTTTGCTTTCAAACCACTCGAATGTGTTAACAAGCATGCCATCAGCAGTTTGCAGTCTTTTGAAATGGTAGAGAATATTTTGGTTTGTTGAACTCTCCCGATCCCGCATCGTATCAGGCATATCAGATGCAACAATGGTCAAAGAACCAGGGAAATTTAGAGGATCATCATCTCTCATGTCTTTCAGGCTGGTAGTTGTGCTTGAGTAAAAAGTTGGATAGTACAGGGCAGTAGAAACTCCAACAGCAGGGGAGGGGAAAAAGATGTATGCAGGAATTTGAAGCTGATTAGCGACAGCAATCACATCCGTGCAGAAGAAATCAAGGACAATAGCACGGACAGAAGAAAGAGTGCCAAGAAAGGAAACAAGGTTTGGGTGTTGCAAACGTGAGGCCGTGAGCATGATTTCAACAAAACTGAAATTCGAAGGGATCGGAACCGGAGGAAGCACATGAAAAGAGATTGAAGGGTTGGAAGAAGATATACTAGCGAGCAAGTCAGAGCCGGTTTTGTCAGGCTGTTCAATTATGACAATAGTGACAGAGATACCGTTGCGAATGAAGAGCTTGGCAAGTTCAACCATAGGCACAAGGTGACCAACACCCACGCCCGGGTAAAGCACAACCTTGCCTTCCTCCATTGCTGGGGTCTATGAAGTGCTCTCTGTTTAATCTAGTTTTGATTTTGTGGCTGCCGGTCTGTTTGATCTACTTGTGATTTTGTGGCTGGAGGTTTGTTGACTAGCCTTAATTTGAAATGCATGTGGTCAAGAAGTTCGGGAACCAGGACACCAGAGAAGTCAAATGCTTTGAACTTGGATATGTTTCTTATATCATATGTGATATCTGACCTTCTGGAACCAATGTTAATTCCTGAATGAGAAAAAAAAAATTATTGTTAGAGTAAGCATTCAAGTTTTTATATAGGCCACAACCATTATATATTATGTCAAACGTCAGAAAGTTATGACTCATTAATTTTATATTTTCAATAAACTTTTAGTACTATTAGCAATAATGACTTTTCTCCATTAAAAAATCCTAATATAATCTAATCTAACATATAATAAAGTCTATATGATTGAGGAATTGCTCAGGCCACGCTAAATTTACTCAAACACTCTTAAATTTACCAAAATATCCTCCCTCTTCTATTTCGTTTTCTCAGATTTTAGCATTAGATAGAGAGTCTTTTGGTCATTTTAAAAAAATTAGGGGAGTGGATGAGTAAACAGAACGTGTCTTGAGCAATTCCCATAAGATTGGCCTGCTGACCTACAATACTACATGGTATCTCTTTTGTTGTTTTTGGCGTGTAGCTAAGACGTAACGGGTCAATATGGGTCGGATTGAAATGCAAACAATTTATTACAGTGGAATACTGCACAGTTTGATTCACATAAACCCGTTTTAATGAAAAAAATACGAGTCTCCCGTGACGGGACACGAGGCACGAAAAAAGGGTAGGGCGATTTGGAGTTTTGCACTTTCGGTTTCATTTTTTTTAGCTTTCTTCATTTGAGTCCCTCACCTCTTGATTTTAAAATTTCCCATTCGGTTGGACCCAAGATATAATAAAATTATAATTATAATTGCAGAAAACCTTATGGAATTATTTAAATAAACAAACTCGCGTTACATTATCGATTATTAATTCACGCTATTATAAATAAAAATTACTTAGGTACATTATATTCTTCAATCATCATCGTTCTCCAATTAATTTCAGCAAAATTGTTACTTTTGTGTTCCGGTCTTTTTTTAGCATTCTGTTAACAACTTAACATCACCGTTTTCAATACCTAGGATTGTCAATGAAATCCGTTTATCCGTTTATTCAATCTATATTGTACCGTATAAGACGGGTACGGATAAAGTTTTATTTTCGTTAAGTTAACGGGTACGGTATGGGTAAGAAAATTTTTTTGTTAATTTAACGGGTACGGGTAAAAACTATTTCGTACCCGTTTTCATAATGAGCAATTGTCACAATTAAAAAGATTACATGATCCATATGGCATCTTATATTGCATGATTGGTAAAAAATATTGCTAGATTTTATTTAAGATATATAGTTTTTTCCATTCAGTGTGCGAAAAAAATAAAAAAGTAAAAACCTAAAATATTCGCTACCATTGTTGCACTTTATTAATATACTTATTGATATAATTTATTTATACAGAGTGTACAAATTTTATTGTTATTACATCCATTTTTTACCGTTACCGTACCTACCCATACTGTTAATTCTTAACGGTACGGATAAGGTACGAGTAAAGCTATTTTTAACGGGTACGGATAGGTTACGGATAAAGAAAATTTTAACGGGTACGGATATGAAAATACCTTGTATCATGCCGTATCGTACCCATTGACAGCCCTATCAATACCCTACCGGTACTAGAAAAATCGAATCTAAATCCGGTAGGAAAAGACACCCATAATGGTCTGTTTGTAAACCAAAAAAATCGACAGAAAATTGGATAAACCAGAATATTTTGCTATTAGACCGGCTGGTTTGAAGCAGTAATCCTACACGCAGGTGAGTAGAATGGAAGCAATAGCTTTACCCACTGGGTCGACAGGCTACATTTGTTTATAGTGATCGTAAAATATGTATTATTATAGTTAACAGGTACTTACCAGCTGAACTGGAACATTGGTTAACATTTTTCCACCTAGTCTCCCCCACCCGTCCACAACATTCATTCACCCGCTTTGCCCTGACCTCCTCAGGCCCGAACACACCCGCTCCCCTGCAATCGACCTAAATCCACGACCTTCCGCCCCGCTCTCATCAAGATAATTAGTGTAGTTATTAGGACAATAAGCATATTCTATCAAACTGGATTGTCTTGCTAATTTTGTGTATTAATCAAGACAATATTAGTGTAGTTTATTAGGACAATGCGCCTATTCTAACAAGACAATTATTCTATGTTGCACGGGTACGGCGATTCAAAAATTTTCAAAAATCTTTGATACGGTACGGCGATATATATGTTATATATATAAAAAAATTAAATATGATGAGAGTTGATATATATGAATTTTTTTACTTTTCTAGTGATATTTGGAAAATTATTTGAATTCTTTGTATATCTATTATTAGAAAATTTTATTTCACTAAATATCTCATATTTTTGTCGGCACTCATATAAAATTCCATAGCCAAATAAATTTTTAAATACTTTGAAACAATTTTAAAAAAATAACACATCTTAATGAAAATTTAATTTATGAGTTTTAAAAAAAATATTCGAATTTTGTGTAAGTCTATAATTAAAAAATCTTATATCACCAAATTTCCAATATATATGGGAGTGTCCATATAAAGTTTCATAGCCGAATGAATTTTTAAAGACCTCAACTCTAAACAATTAAAAAATGAAATTATATTTCAGTATATGGAGCTGTCCATTTATATCCGGTTTTGAAGTTGAAATTTTTAGTCCCACGTGAGGTATGAAACTTATAGTCGATGCATACAGTGTGCAGCATACTATGTGTGCGCATGGGCTGGCAACGTGTGGGCTTGGCTGGGCCGAGTTTTGGATGATGGGCTATTGTGAAATAATGTAATGTATATATTATTTGTCAAATGAATTAATTAAATATATGTTCACTTATTTAATTTGTTTGTATGTGTTCACTTTGCTTTTTTTAAGTGTTCACTTTCTGTTTAGCGATGGCAGGGATGACAAAACTGTAGATGGCAGTAATCAATTTCCACAGCTATTATAAGTGCCATTGGCAGAATAACCATCCGCGCCATCGCCGCTATATGTTACAAATGTTCAGTTTAATAATAAAAAGTGTTCATTTTAATGCGTCAGAATCACGCTAAAGTCAGAGTCGCGCGTGGTCAAGAGGTGCGCTAGGAGGCAAGGGTAGAATCAGAAAAAAATTAATTTGAACCGAATTGGTTCATTTCCAATTCTAATTTTTACATGTATTCTTGTCAGGTTCATGACCCCGTTCATTATCTTCTTCATATTGAAATCTCATTAGAAACCAAATTTTATATTTTTTTGAATTTGTTTACTATTTTTTTCAGATTTTAAAAATACTTAATCTAATAAATTCTGGACCCTTCAATAATAGTGATTTTCAAAAATCTGAGAAAAATAGTAAAAAAATTTAAAAAAATATAAAATTTGGTTTCTAATGAGATTTCAATATGAAGAAGATAATGAACGGTTTGGATCGGATGTTTGAAGCATGAAATTCAAGAATGAATCCGTAGTACGAAGGGCATCCGTGCTATGCATAGCATTTTAGCAATTCTCTAATAATAATATTAATATATTAATATACGAGGAATAGATAATAATACGAGAGTGAAGCACCCGCACTCAATGGTCAAATTATAAGTCATATAAAATCCAGAATCAACTCACAAGTCCCAAATATATGACACGAATCGTACCTACAGATCAACCTAACTCAGCTCTTCTCGATAACTCAACTCTGCCCCTATTCCCACATCCCGTCAAGATGTGGGCAGTAAAACACGGTACCAGCCAACTGACTCATGGGGATCGAGAGGTAGTCTGATATAATGGCACACTCAGCTCTTAGTTCAATGTCAGACCAAAGGAATATAATAACACAAGACAAATGGATATCACAATAACACAAATAACCATAGAGTGACCGCAGTACCGCTTAATAGTCGGTCTGCAGTGATCATCAGAAATACGTTGCTCGAGATCGCTATCATAAGGAGCCCACCGGCGATGGCTGAGGTCAAGCTCCCGATAATGGAAACCGCGTGCAAAACGCTCTTATCTCACTTGGTCTCACTATCCTAAACCCTACCAGATGCATGTATTGATTAATGGCACTTTTAAGTTTATTTATCACTTTATTAATATAGATGTTTATCCTATAAATGCAACTAATCTTTTGATTACTAGAATGCTCTTAACTATTTACTTAATGTTAATGACATGTTATGCACACATAAAATTACTAATCTAATTCTTAAACTAAAGTTTAAAGAAAACCTAAAGCTTCCACACACCTGAAATGACGGGCGTAAAGACAGTTGTGACTGTAAAGCAATGGCGAAGTCCTTGCCAATGCCTTGCACAACTTACTCGGATCAGCAATTGGTCAACTACACCCAGGGGCGGATCTACCACCGGGGCGGGTGGGGCTGGAGCCCCACCTCACGCCGTCGAGCCCTTGGAGCCCCCCTTTAGCCCCAGCTAATTTTTTCTGCCATTGGAGCACTCAAAAGTGGGGCTGAAGACTTAAACAGAGATTGTCAGACCATCTAAATATTTTTTCTAGATCCGCCACTGACTACACCTAAGTGGTCTTATTGATTACCTGACAATCAGAAAGGCTACGAGTTAGACTAACAATCTACCCAATATTATCCCATAATTAAAATCAAGTGCTGGTTATCTGTTCTAAACAATACTTAGTTCATTTTAAAAGGGATTTTATGTTGATATATATATTATTAAATTTACTTATATATTTCATAAAATTTCAACAGAGTTTTATCTATAACTAGTGTGAAGAAATATTTATTAAGTTAGATCATCATTGTTACTTTTTAGAAATATTTATACATAATTTTATTTAGAAAACACAATATGAAGAAAGATGTGTTGTTGAATTTATATCAACTTAATTTGCATGTTTGAAACACTTTACTTTTAGTTTGTCTTAAGAAATCATTTTAATTGTGTAAGTGACTAAAGCGTATTTATTTTAAAATGAATAAGTAGTTCAATTCTACGTGTGCTTATACATTTAATATACTTGTTTTGTAGAATTGCTTTGATATGTATTATTGCTAAAATATATTTGCTAAATACTTATTTTATTTCTATAATGTTTAAATTGTTTTAGGTTTTAGGAACATTTATCAAGTGTACAAAATGTGTAAACTCATAGTGAAGTTTCCATTTTTATCTCATAACAAATGTATAATCTTATATTTATTATTTTTAGAAAAGTATAATCACATTTTAGTTATTTATATGCTGCTAATATTAATGAAAATAGATTATCATCCACATGAATAAACCACCATCTTAAAAATACTTGTACTATTTTGGTAAAATTTATACTAATTATGCGATTTGTGTAGAAGTGAGTATGTGTTTTACCTTCAGGAATTATTGGATCAAAATCATTTATATTTACGTTGTGTATTGAATTAAAGGTACGTTAGATTTTAGAATTATGTTTGGTAAGTATGTCTTAATTAGTATCAATTATACTAGCAACTAATCATTCAGTGTCAAATTAATAATATGAATAGATTATCCAATGTGATTTATTTTGCTTTAAGAAATAATCTTATGAAGGTGTTCATATAAATCTAATTAATTAAGTTGAAAAGAAATATTAACTTCTAAAAGCATTATTAACTTATTTAACGTTGCTTATTTTAAATTAGGAAGCCAAGTAGAAGTATTTTTTAAAAGGTCATTTTATAACAGGCGTATAAGGTGTATAACTACATAAAGTTAAAGACTTGTGATATTTAAGTCGTGTTTAGTCATTATAGTTAGGTTAAAAAATGTATACAATTTAAATTCGGTTATTTATAATTATCTATTACCAGTTTTAGAGTAGGTTAGACTTTTATTTAGTATAGATTATTTAGAAGTATCTGCATTGTTTTAAAGAAGATATTATTATATTATTTTAAAGAAGGTATTATTATGACACTTTTATTATTTACGCTACATATATGACTAATCTAGACATCATTCATTTTAATTTAAGAGATTGTTTACTGAATGTTATTCTATGCAAATCCAATTAGTATGTGTAATTATTTTAGATATTTTAACCAACGTGGTTCATTAATAATGAATTGAAGTTTTAGTTCATGCCATGTCTTAGGTAACCTCGATCCTACCATTAATTCCCATCTTCTGATTGTTACTCTCGGTCATTTCCATTAAATCTGATTCTTAACTTAATATCTTATTTGGTCTAATAACAGAGCATTAATTCTTAGCGGGTTTCTAATATAAGTTCCTCTGTAACTCTAGCTCCGGTAAGGTAGTAAGCCCACAATTAGTTTTATTCTCAAAATCCAATTATTATCTTTAGCTTATAACTCTCAGATAACAGGAAGGAAAAGACCACGCTAAACAACCCTGAATCAAACTAATTACTTTTATAATTTAGTCCAAACAACAGAATATTTCATAGATCAATTCAACAGCTATTCAAAATTATTTACAAATAGGTCCTTGAGTTAAGAATTTTTCTCACACAAAGGTCCCTGGAGCCAAAATGGCGTACCAGTAAACAAAAGGACCTGGTACAGAGCCTGTAACAGCCCTGTAACCATGCTGAGATCAATTATAACACAATAGAGCCAAATTGGCTATGTTAAGCCACACAATTTCAAAAAGAGGCAACTAGTCAATTAACAGATCAATTCAGAGCCTTAATCAAGCATTCTCAAGCACATAACAGTTCAAATGGAGTCATCAAAGCAAACAACACATATCAGATTTCATAGAGGCAATGCACACTTCAATCATTAAATCGAATCAATCAAACAATCAACACAATAGCTTAATTCAAATGCACGCCTTGACACAATCATTCACAGAGCCACCCCAGACAAGCAATTAACACAGATCAAAGGCAACGGAGGCCGTGCACGATTAACAACAAACTTTCAGTCAAGCAAACAATCAAGTAATCACAGATAACAGATCAGTCAGTGCATGCCTTTCAAACAAACACAGTTCAAACAAAAGAGAGAAAAGCCAAACCGAGCTCGCAAGTGAGGAAAAGAAGAAGGGGCAAGAGGTGTGTTCCGCCTGCAGTCGCCTGAGCTTCCTCGCCTCCGATCAGTCACCAATCGCCGTCGCCTTGGCCGTCAGGTCGCTGCCAGGCGCTGTCGTCACCGATGTCAGTCCAGAATCGAGGGAGAGAGATTGAGTGAGAGAATGTGGGAGAAGGGAGTAGGGTTTCGGTTTTGAGAAGGGAGAAGGGACTTGGTGGATGTCCATGAGTGAGGCTGTGGAGGAGGAGGGGGAAATGGTGAAAGGGAGAAGAAGGGCAGTGAGGGGGGGGGGGGGTCGCGGCTGAGAGTGGCGAGTGAGGGGTTTGGGATGGTGTTCGAGTCTGAGACGAGGGGTGAGGCAGGGGCACAGGTCTGTGATTGATCGAGAGCAAGTGGAGAGGTGGGTCTCGGTTAAGAGATGCAATCAACTGGGGCGAGAGAGAGACAGGGAGATTGGGGTTCTATGCTGTTGGTGTGCGCAAAAGAGAAGGAGAAGAGGGGAAGAGGAGGGGTGTTGATGTTGGGTTTTTGCGAGAGAGAGAGAGAGGTTATGGGAATGAGTGAGCGGGAGAGAGACGGAACTGTCGAGGAAGAGAAGAAGAAAGCAGGAGAAGGACGGATTCGTATCCTCTGCCGCTCGGTACAGCCGCACTTCTCATACGAGCCGTTCGATCTGATCTGAACGGTTCAGTTTTTTCGAGCTATCAATCCGTATTTTCTAGGGGCCGTTCAGATTAGATCAGACGGTCGGGATGAAAATTGCTGCCAGCCGCTCGCGGCAGAGGATGTGAGTTCAGAGAAAGAACGGTGGACGCCAATCCAAATGAAATGGAATTCAGAATCTGATAAATTCCATGAATTTGATAGGATATCCAGAATGACACTGATCTAAAGGTCAGAAATAATCCAAATTTCTGAAATTCAAATCGAACGATTCAGAACAGAGAAAACTGATTAACTAATTATCTGATCTGTAGATTACAGTTTTTAATCAAGTTTTAAACTGTGAATATTTTTATGAACTTGCAATTAGATTCTTAGTTAATTTCATTTATTTGTTTGCTTGAAGATTAATTAAATATTAATATTAAAATTTCATTTTTCAACTATTTTTACTATGATTTTTGAAAATTCTTTAAAAATTTTAAATTGTTCGTCAAATTATACGATTTTATTTTGTTTAGAAATTAACAGTCATTTTGAAATTAAACTTTTATTTTAAATTTAAGGGTTTTCACATATTTGGTCTAGCGAACACTTATAAAATAGTGAACAATTCTACTACAAAGTGAACATTTGTACATATTAAAGTGAACGCTTATAAAAACGAAATGAAAAAAAAAACGCACTGGGTGAGTAGAAGGGATAGAGCGTTGCTTTGACTTTCGCTGAAGCGCTGTGTAGCGCGATGGCGCGGATGACGCGAAGTGGGATGACATTAATCAATTTCCATTTGGGGTGATATTCTCAAAGACATAACTTTAAAATAACATTTTCAAATTTAAAAATTTTAATGTGACTTTTCTTTTTCTTTTAAGTTTTGGAAATTACAGTAGCTAGCAAGAGTTGCTAATTTGTACCGCTAAATTTCAAATCATCAGAATATTCATAACGTAGCTCATTTAGATTGATTATAGAAAGAAAATTTTAGAACTAGTCTTAAATATTACTGATGAGTCAGAAGACCTTTACATGTTAACAACAATATATGACATGATAGATTGATAGTGATAATTAGGGGTGTCAGCATGATAATTAGGCACGTGGTGCCGTTTCGTTTAAGTAAAACGGAACGCATAACAGAATTGGTTTTCAATCCGTTCCAATAACGAAACGATAAACGAAACGTGAAATTATATCGTTTCGACTATTTCAGTCTCATTTCAAACCATTTCATATATTATTTCTGAAGTGGAACGGTTAACAAAATGGAATTCTGTGCCGTTTCAAAAATGAAACAGTTAACGAATTGGAGTCCTATACCACGTTCCTTAACGAAACAGCAAACGAAACAGTCCGTTCCGTGCATTTCTGCCACGTTTGACAGCTCTAGTGATAATCAATCTAAGACAAAAAAGAGTCAGAAGACCTTTCATCCTGACCGTTCAATTTTAATCTCAGATCTCTCAAGAATTCGGTAAACGCCTTTGCTGATGGTCCATCTTCTGCCATGGCTTCCCTAGCCTTCTCCTTCACTGCTAACATGTGCTGATGTGCTCTCTAAGCACTCTCCTACCTTCTGACGCCATCAACCATCTCACCTTTTCCTCCACCTCCTCAGGTCGCACGAACTCCTCCTCGCACCCTTTCATCACCACTCCAACCTTGATCTCCTCAGTTAACAACACCTTATTTATTCCCTGCTCTGCAAATATAGGCCAGCATATTATTGGCACACCAGCTATTATTGCTTCCAGTGTTGAATTCCATCCACAGTGACTCACAAAACCGCCGATTGAAGCATGGTTCAGAACATCCACCTGGGGAGCCCATGAGTTGATCACCATTCCACGGTTCTTGGTACGGTCAAGGAATCCATCTGGAAGAACCAAATGGAGATCTGAATCAGGTTGTGGCTCAAACATTTTGTTCTCATCATTTGTGCTCCTGAGGACCCACAAGAATCGTTGCGAGCTGCGTTCCAATCCGATGGCGATTTGCTTGATTTGATCAATGAGCAAAGCAACAACGCTACCGAAACAGAGGAAGATCACGCTTCCTTTAGGGTGCGAGTCAAGCCATGTGAGACATATGTGCCTCTCCTCAATTTCTTTCCCATTTTCTTTCTTCACCAATGGGCCTATGCAATAGACAGGCGGCATCTTACGTCCTGGCAAACAAACCCCATCCTTTAGTGCTCTCACAGCTCTTTCTTCCAATGACTCAAAACTATTAACAAGAATTCCATCAGCTTCTGCTAGTTGTGTGAATTTCTCAATACGAGTTTGGTATATCTCAGTGTCGCGGTCTTGCAAGGTATACGGAACATCAGCAATAGGTATCGGCGGTACACCAGGGAAATCAAGAGATGTACATTCCATAACTTTAAAGGAGGTGTCAGTGGTGGTGTGAAAAACAGGGAGATGGATGTAGATTGCAAGAACAGAAGCAGCACATGGAAAGTGAACATAAGCTGGAATGCCAAGCTGACGACCTATTTCAAGAGCATCAGTGCAAAATATATCAACAACTAGAGCTCTGATTGAGTTTGTATTGGACAGAGAAGTGAGGAAATCATAAAGATGCCGGTTATTTGCACAAATTGCTTCAAACATAAGGTCCATTGGATGCCGGTTTGGGTCACGATGAATTGCGGCAGGTAGGTTGTGAAAAGAAATTAGATGGTTTTCTTTGGCTTGCTGATTTATAAGATTGCTAGCCGAGCTGATTTTGTTTGGAGGATCGGCTGAGATGACAGTGGTGAAGAAGCCATGCCGGTGAAAGAGCATGGCTAGCTCTATCATTGGCATCAGGTGGCCCACTCCCATACCACAGTAAAGCACTACAGTTTCTTTCTTCATTGCTTGTCGATTTAACTATGGTTGTGCGGATTATGGTTTAATTGAAGGAAATTAGTGAGGCATCTTTTGAAATGCCGAAAGTTCATCTTTATTATAGGAGGACAGAAAATAACATATTTCTTGTTCAATCAATATAGACGTAAGACAATTGGCACTTGCATTTTGTTTTTATATTTCTTGTTCAATCAATATAAACTAAAGTATCACAATAGAATATTTAGATATAAAGAGCTTAGGTTGAGAGGCCGAGTGGGAAGATTTTAAAAGATTTCCAGCTTGATGAACTTTCTTAATATTTTTGTCCTCAAGGTAACCTGTCTGCATCCCCTTGAATTTTTCGTTGTTCCTTCCTCAGTTTAGTTTCCAGCACGTCTTTTGCATGTCATTTTTTGGCTTATTCTGTCTTTTTTTTTCCATATAATTAGATCCAACAACTGAGAAATAAGTTCAAATAAAATGAAAATTGCATAAAAAACAATTTTGATCAAAGCCTCCTTTGATATAGGTTTTTAATTAAGAAAATATTTAAAAACTTTATTTTTTGTCATGAAAAAAATATCACAAGTTCACTTTCTCAGGTACGCAATTAATTAAAAATTTGAACCCTTTAATAATGAAAAATCACTACCTGTCTTAGATATAATGAAAATGAATAACAAGCTTGGACTGTTCTAGAAACACGATGACTAAACAATTACCTACATTTGTTCAAATGTGAAACTGTTTTTTCGACAATTTTTTAAATGCGAAAATGTTTTGAGACCCTTATTCTGAGCTGAATAGCTGGAACTGCACCAATAATATCGACCGTTATATTGAATTGTCTTTACAAATATATATTCTGTGTTGTTTAGCAAAATTTTGTGTTATATACTTATATTAATTCATAATCTTAATTGACAAGATTAAATAATATCATTTACATTTTATTAACATAAATACTTCTATTTGAATCGAGTGGATTTATTTGTCAATATGCTCTCCATGTCTCCACTTCGTTTTGTAAAAGTAAAACAAACAATAACAAAAGAAAAAAAAAGACACGGTAAATCCAGCAAACTCATTGATCTGCCCTTATTGTACTGTTTATGTTTCTGAAATCTCTCAAAAATGACGCAAAAACTTTTACTGAAGAACCATCTTTTGCCAATGCTTGAAAGGCCTTCTTTTGTACAGCCACCATGCATTCTCTCAGCATCTGTCCCTCTTTCGACTCCATTAGCCACCCGGCTTTTTCCTCCACCTCCTCAGCACTCACCAATTCCTCATTGTACCCCTTCATCACCACACCTACTTTAATTTCCTCTGCTAATATCACCTTATTGAGACTACTCGGCATACAATGGCCAGCATATGATCGGCACTCCTGCCACCGTAGCCTCCAATATGGAGTTCTAGCCACAGTGGCTCACAAGTCCACCGATTGATTCATGGTTCAGTACCTCCACCTGTGGCACCCATGACTTCATTATCATTCCCTTTTTTTAGTCCAGCTTAGGAATCCTTCTGGTAAAAGAGAATCTAAATCGGGATCAGGCAGTGATACATAAAGCTTTTTCGGATTGTCTGTGCTGCGTACAACCCACAAAACCTTTGGCCACTCTTTTCTAATACAATGGCAATTTCATTGATTTGTTTTGCAGTAAATGCTCCGGCACTACCAAAACTAAGAAAGACGACACTTCTCTTTGGTTGTGAGTCTAGCCAGTTAAGGCATTCATTTCTTTTCAGAACATTTTTTCTTGGCCTACTGTAATCAATGGACCAATACAATCAACAAGAGGCATCCTGTGTCCAGGTAAACATAACCCTTCCTTCAATGCCTTGACAGCTTTTGGATCAAATGCTTCGAAACTGTTTACCAGTATCCCATCCACTTTCCTGTGCTGTGTGAAATTCCTAAGGCACGTATGGTAAATCTCACTAGCTCGGTCTAACAATGTTTCGGGTACATCAGAGGCTGTTATAGGTGGAGCACCAGGAAAATTGACTGTAGCATTACCCATGTCTTTGAAGGAGGTTTTACTGGTGGTGTGATATATATAAAGGGAGGTGGAGAGAGAGAGCTAGAATAGAGGCACTTGATGCAAAGAAAACATAGACAGGAATCCCAAGCTGACGAGCGATGCCAATTGCATCTGTGCGAAAAAAAATCAATGATGATTGCACAGATTGTTCTGGTTGTCGATAGAGAGGTTAGGAACTCAAGAAATTTTGTATTGTATTCTCGAATTGTGTCATAAATTACTTGAAGTGGATGACTGTTCTTGGCAGGGGTAAATGAAACAGGAGGGAGTGCATGAAAAGATATTGCGGGATTCGCCATAGAGAGGTTTGACATGGTCGCATCAGTTGAACCGGTTTTGCGAGGCTGATCAGCGATGGCTGCAGTAACAGAAAATCCATGCTCGACAAACCGTTTTGCCAAATGTACCATTGGCGTTAGGTGACCAGCTCCCATACTGGGATAAAGCACTATTGTCTCTTTCTCCGTTGCCATCAAAGATGGTTCCGTTTAAACTTTAACTGATTGGTTTAAGTGGTGCAGGATGACGAGAAAGCAAGTGGCGCCTTTATAAGTACAGTAATTTACATTGTTTTGACTATTTAATTATGCATTGGTTTGTGGTAATCAGACCTTCTAGAACAAAACACCTTGTAGTTGGAATTGTTTGTTTAACTCCGAAATCTGCATGATTTGTTTCAAACCCAAGTATATATAATTGCAACCCTGGCTATGTCACCCGTTGTAGACAGGAAGGGAAAACAGTCAAATTGATCGCTAGATTTTCTATCACGGTCGCGGAGACACCATGCCATTGTTTCAAGTTATTCGGAAGTAGGACTACCCAAAAATACAAAAAGAGCAGACGTGCAGCTAGATATGTGCAGGCCTGTCAAACGCGTTAAAAAACCACGTTACCATCCATACCATTTACCGTTTCGTTAAGAAAACGGTTTCAACATCCATTCCGTTAATCCGTTCCGTTTATGAAACGGTACAGAATTTCGTTCCGTTATTCGTTTCACTTAATAAATTACATAGGAAACGGTTTGAAATGAAGCGAAACGGTTCGAAACATCACTATTCTTATTCCGTTTGCCGTTTCATTTATTGGAACGAAATGAAATTGCTACCGTTATTCGTTCCGTTTCGTATAAACGAAACGGAATCACGTGGTATTTTTTGCCGTTGACAGGCCTAGATATGTGAGCCTTCTAGAAGCTCAAAAAAAGTAAACTATGATATTTAATTTATGATATCTGATAAATTATGATATTTTCATTCCAAGAAGACCGAGTTTCGCAATTGCTAGAATATAGCAAATGGGGGAAAAAGAAATAATATTTAAAAAAATTCCTAGAATAAAATAGACTAGTACATTTAATTTTTACAAAGATCAGATAGCAATGCATGAAAGGTAGTAAATTCGAAATCCGACTGGAATTCTTTCGTAGATATTTAATTTAATTTAAAGATAAGTTGGAAGACTTGTTGACATCCAATTTATCTTAAAAAATTTTACGAAGACCAAATTCTTTACCACATTTTTAAGCACTAAATTGGTTCTTAAATTAAAAAAAAAAATCAATGAACTTCGAGGAAAAGAGAAAGAAAATAAAACTAATGTGCTACAAAAAGAAAGAAAAAAACCAGGGTTGTAACCGTCCAATCAAGATTTTTCAAAAATAACGAAAAAAATAAGAGCTAGTCGTTCTAAGTAAACGTTTTAGTTCATAGAATTTTACAAATAATTTAGTTAGTCATTCGAGTCCGCATCTTCTTTTACAGAAATGAGGGCATGTATTTGCTTGTGTTATATTTTGAACAATCCAATCAAGATTAAACGCGAACATGGGAGTCCAATACAAATGGTTGGCTCCCCGCTATCGTAGAGATAACGGGTTCAATTTCCGCTGGATACGGAAGAGCGATAAACTGTATTTCAGAGAGTGGACTATGTCTCTATAAATAAATGGCCTTCTTTCAAAAAGAAAAAAAAAGATTAAATGCTCTGAATTGTACTTTAATTTTTTTTTTTTTTGGGTACTTTTTTTTTCTGTTTCCAATAGCTTCATCGTTATTTTTAGGGAAATTTTTTTCCATACCCCCCAAAAGTAAGGAAATGGAGTATTTGCCTCCCAAAATTCAATCTTTCTTATTTTGCCCCCCAAAAATGTGGATTCATTTTGTAAATGCCACTGTCAGCCTTTTTCTATAATATTTAGCATTAAAACAATAAAAATCAAAATCTATGACTATTATAGTAAGTCAGTAACCCAAACCCATTTGTTCGTCTCCTCTCTCTCTCGCACTTCTCTCGTGTTCTCTCGCACGAAGAACCTGTGATGTGATGTTAGCTCCGATCCGAAGAGGCATAAACCCTAGCGCACTTCAATCTCTTCTCTCTCGCACTTTTCTCTCGCACAATCAGCCATAAACCATAGCGCACTTCTTTCTCGCACGATCTAGCAGCAACTCTTCTCTCGGCCGTACCATCCTCTGGCCTGCGTATTTGCTCAAATCTCTTCGCCCCAGGGCTTCTCTCTAGTAGCAACTCTTCTCTCTCGCACGTCTAGGGTTTCGATCAAATCAGGTATCTCTCTCTTTTTTCGATTTTTGGTCTATGGAAAATTTGTATTTAGCATTTTTTGGTTCTGTATCACAACGCATGGTTGTATTATCAGGTTTGTTAGTTTCCATTGTTATGATGGAATCTACCTTAAATAATAGATTGGATACAGGTAAATATACCACCTTGACTAATTGATTTTGTGCTTGATCCTGCAATGAGTTGCTGACAAATCAGCTTTTTGGGGTTTATGCTTAGAGTTGCAACAGTTTATTAAAATTTTGGGATATCTTTCAATTAGATTTATGATACCATATTTTTTTTTACCTTTTAATTTTGTAATATTATGAATAATAAATTAGACTTCTATGTTCAGAATGAGGCTATGTGCACAATTTTTTTAGATTTATACATCCCACTTTGTGATATTGATTAGCTAAATGGATGTCCCAGTTTTGTGTTTAACTTGGAGCTGAAATAAATGCAGATTTGTATCTAATAGATAGAAGTACGAATAATGAGGCTGAAGTGGAGTATTGGTGCAATTTGATGTGTTTATTTATTTCGTGTCATTTTGATGTAATTGCTTTGCTGGGAAAAAAACTATTGAATTGCTGCAATTTGATGTATTGACGGGTCATTTTGATAATTTTTTTTGTACTACCGATGCATTGTAAAATATAGCACAATTTCGTTAGAGCATTGTCATTTTCTATGTACTTTATATTTGGTTTGATTTGATGTGCTGCCTGGCATTAAACTGGTATAGACTCAAACTGGCATTAGACTGGTATAGGCTCAAATGGGTTAAAATAGAGCACACCTCCAATGGGTTGGCAGCAATCAGTGAGTTCCAAGTCTGTGCTCAGTTAGTATTTTGAGGTTCATTACTTCTGTATAGTATTTTGGGGTTCATTATGCGGGAGCAGAACGTATAGATTTTGTGAACTATTTTGGGAACTAATATGTGAACGTATAATTAATTGCATTATGCTTGAGAGACAATAGGCATAGATATTATTCATACGTTTAGTGAATAATAACAAGACATGTGAAATGCATTATACATGACTTACATTGTCAAGTACAAAATGAGATGCATTCCAAACAGTATCTAATAGAAATTACATACATATCATCCAAACATTTAACATCCTAAGAGCTACACCTGATCCAAATAGTATCTCATAGGAATTACATACATATCATCCAAACATCTAAAATCCTAAGCCAAACATCTAAATCCTATTATTCTTTTTGGAAAAAAAGAGAGAAGAATCTTAAAATAAAATTAGACAACAATGTTTCTACATCAAATAAATTAGGCAACAATCTCTGGTAAATTTCATGTTAAGTGTGCAATATATGGATTTCTCATAATTTCAATCACTAACAGCAACAATTAATAACAGAACACAAAAATAGAAGCTTATAGGATAGCGATGTATAGGAGATACATGTAAAGAAAAGGTACTGAAAAACATTCATTCAATTGAATTGTCCCAAACTCATATTTCTCCCTCTCTCTCTATTTACTGGTAAACAATACCAGACCAAGTCTTCTCAAGAAATCTATCACCCTAATTACTCGAAAACACACAAGTTAGAATCGGAAAGTACCCAAATCTCAATTGCAACTTAACTAATAACATCAATTTACTTTGTTTGAGCATCTGTAGAACAACCTCCATGGATTCGATGTTGTTCTACTCATAACGTCTTCACGGCGACACCACAGTCCGGGCATGGCACGAGAAGCAAACTTTCACTTCGACTTCGTTGGGAGGCAATGCTCGTCGACGCTAAAGGCGAGACGGATTCCGACCTGCTCGAATGACGACTTCGCTGGTGGTCGAAGGATGAAGATCGTGCGGGAAGATGAAAAAATTAGTGGGGCTGTTTGGATTTTCCAAGGAATTTGGGGAATTTCATCTTCCTACCATAAATTTATTAAAAACAATCCAAATTTTTCACAAAGTTACACATTTTCCAATAAATTTATTCCTAGCTATTGCAACTTCCCCAAATTCCTAAGCGATCCAAACGGCCCCAGTGTTCAGAGAGCTTGAGAGAAGCGAGACAAACTGAGAATTAGGGGTTCATAAGTGCTAGACTTCACTAGTGGTCGAAGGATGCACCTAGGGTTCATCGTGCAAGCGAGAGAAGCAAGAGAAAAAGAAGAGCTTGAGAAGGAGACTGGGTCTGGGTTCGTCGATTCAATTGATTATAATCTATTTGGGTTCGTAAATCGACCCGATCGATTATAATGGATGGGGGTACAATAGTCATAGATTTTAAGTTTTATTATTTTAATGTTAAATATTATAGAAAAAGGACGGTAGTGGCATTTTCCAAAACTAATCCATGATTTTGGGGGTAAAATCAGAAAGATTGAATTTTAGAGGGCAAATACTCCATTTCCTTATTTTTGAGGGGTACAGAAAAAAAATTCTCTTTTTTTTTTTATGATAGCGGATGTGGATTTTTAATCATAAATATTATTTTTAATGAGCTATGTTGATTCTAACTCGAGACCGATCGAGCAAAATATATCACATGGTCCATGTACTTTCATCTATAAAAGTGAAATTTCCACAAACTGGAGACAAATTTTAGAACTTATTGCTAAAATACTATGCAGATAGCTACTACACGTCTGAAACTCGAATTTTATGTTTTACAAGACTGATTCAAATCGTTTATTATCTTCTTCATATTGTTAGAAATCAAATTAATATTTTTCATTTTTTTCAATTATTTTATGAAATTTAAAAAATCATAGTTACTAGAGTGTTTAGAACTAATTTGATCATTGGCGCAAAATGTTCAAGAATAAGTTATCAGTTTGAGCAAGCGCAGAGTATAGAAGTGATAGACTTAATTATACGTTTAGTACTAAAAATGTATCACTTCATTCTACTTATTTTTATTTTCCTACTTTCCTCTAGGCACAGCATCTGTCTGTCACAAATAATTGGAAGTCCAGCACTGCACCCGCTGAGTGATTGGCCAATTGTGGGCTGACTGTCCATGTCCAAGCATCGCTATCCTATGCTGCAAACCTTTGAACGAACTGTCTAATCTAATTTCGACGGATAAATTTTTATGGACCGCATGAATTTTAATAGGCCTGATATTAATTTTGGATATTCATTATTGATCGGACAATTCAGATTCAAAGATTTTTTTTTGGGGCAGAAATGATAAGTGTCATGTGCAGTTTTGTCATCACTTGTCATCTCTTGAACAAAATAAACACATAAAATAGACAACATGAACATATATATAGATGTTCAAAGTGAATAAATAAAAAAAATTGTCATCTATTTTTATATGCATATTTAACTTATTTTCTATGTTGCTTTCTTACTCTCGTCAATTGCAATAATTTACAATATTGTACAGAAGAACAAATATTATGATACATGATTTGATCTCTGAATTGAGATTCAGCGCTAATGAGCAATGTGGTTTTTAAATGATGGCAACTATTATGATTTTTTTTAAGGAGTACTTCAAATATGTACAAAGTTTTTTCTAGACATGCGAGATAGCGGCTTTTCATAAAGTTGAGATCCTTTGTAACAGTCTCTCTGCTGTTTTTGCAAGTGCAACTATCGAAAAGATGTAAATTCTAGTTCAAGTGGAAGTGTGGAACAAATAAAAGAAATCGTGATTGACATTAGCTGACACTAATAAACAAATGGATTCATTAGAGACCATATGTTCTGTTAATCAATAAATGAAATATTAATCACATTAGTGCTCTGATCAAAATGAAGTTTACGTGGGATTTTATTTCATTTCATTTCAAATAAATTGATTTCATAGGATTTCGTTGGATCTAATTATATAAAAATTCGAACCAAATGACACCAAATTCTTTTATTTTGATAAAAAATATTCTAATAAAATGAAATGAAATTAAATTCCACGTTAAAAAAATGAAATTTTGATCCGTTCCTAGGTGTTGTCTATAGTCATGGATGACGTATGCCCGCCGAGAGTACTTGCTCTGCAAGAATTCGATTGGATTATTTTCTTTATTTTTTTTAATAGACGTGAAGATGATATTCTTTTTGGAGTATTTCTTAGGCGCAGCCGTGCAGGGCAACTATATTATTTATTACCGGATTTGTTTTTTTGTATCCCAACCAATTTGTCGATTTTATTAAATTTTGATTTGACCGGGTAAAAAAATTAAAATTTTTTTGAACCAAAATGGAGGGTCAGAGACCCCACTTTTGTATTAAAATTTTTTTTAAATAAAAGTACAAACTTTTAGCAAGAGGCTAAAATAAAAAATATCTATAAAAACCATAAAAGCATCTTTGATCTTACCGCAAATTAGACACATTAAAGGTACAATTTGTAGGCCCGTCAAAAGTGCATAACATGCACGAAAACCAACTTATTTCATTTTCGTTCCGTTCCAGTCAACTAAACAGAAAAGTTTGCTTTCATTTTCGTTTCGTCCTTCATTTGTTATTGATTTCAGTCCATTTCGTATTTCGTTTCAGGTAACATTTATAAATAGGCGTTCCGTTTCTGTTCCATTGTCAGAAACGAAACTAATTTTCTCTTCCGCTTCCGTTCTGTTCCGTTCCGTTCACGTGCGAAACGCAACAAAATTGACCGGCCTAGAGCCTACAAATAGGATCAAACGTGTTTGCAACTGCATCTCATACAAGCATCTTCAATCACCCCTACCTCCATCCTATCCGAAAACACCTATCTCAAGTTTCTACACTATTCCCAATCAATGAAGAAGGCGAAGGTTGTTCTCTACCCCGTAATTGGTGTAAGCCACATGATACCAATGATACAACTAGCCAAGTCGTTCATAAACCATAGCATCTCCATAGACATCGCCGTGTTGAACCCTCCAACAATGCCTGTCGCAACTTCGAAACTAATCTCTGAAGTTTCTTCCACCGACCCGCAAATATCGTTCACCCTTCTCCCTGTCATGCTTCCTTCCCCTAACCCTACATCCACTCTATTTGGAAACATGATTAACATAATACGATCAAACAACATAAAACTCCAATCTTACCTCCAGTCCGAAATGGAAACATCGTCCATTGCTGCCTTGGTCATGGACTTCTTCTGTGCCGATGCACTCGATGTCGCACATGAGCTCGGCATTCCAGCATATATATTTTTCCCCACAGGAGCAAACAATTTGGCCGTGTTTCTTCACCTACCAGAACTGGCCTCCACCTGGGATCGCACAAAGGAAAATGTTGGAAAAACCCCAATTGTTATCGATGGTGTTCCCCTGATTTATGCATCTGACCTACCAAGAGAGGTGCTTGAGATTTCCGATGATCATGAACTATTTATTAATGTGTTTAGGCGAATGCGTGAGGCAGATGGCATTCTCATGAACACCTTTGAGTCGCTTGAGCCTCGGGCCGTTAAAAGCTTAATGGATGAGGTTAGCTTACCAACTGGACCGGCACCACCTACTTATTGCATTGGACCATTGGTCACAGCTCCTGACAAAGAAGTTACACATCCATGTCTGAGATGGCTGGATGCGCAACCAAAGAAAAGCGTTGTATATGTTTCATTCGGGAGTTCTGGTAAATTCTCAATTGAGAAATTAAGAGAAATAGGTTTCGGGATTGAGAAGAGTGGCCATAAGTTCTTATGGGTTGTTCGCAATCCGCCAAAAGATGACCCGAAAGAGCCATATGACCCATTGGCAGAGCCAGATTTAGATGCATTGCTGCCGGAAGGGTTCTTGGACCGGACAAAGGAACAGGGCATAGTGGTGAAGTCATGGGCCCCACAGGTTGAGGTTTTGAATCACGATTCAGTCGGTGGATTCGTAAGTCATTGTGGTTGGAGCTCCATACTAGAGGCCGTAATCAATGGTGTACCGATTATCTGCTGGCCATTGTTTGCAGAGCAGAGGATGAACAGAGTCTTCTTAGCCGAAGAAATGAAAATCGGAGTGGAGCTAAAGGGTTCTGATGAAGGGATGGTTTCAAGAGATGAATTGGCTGAGAAAGTGAGATGGCTCATGGAGTCTGGAGGAGGTCAAGAGCTAAGAAATAATGTTAATGCACATAGGATTAATGGTATGGCGGCTTTAAGAGAAAAAGGCTCATCGGAAACAGCTTTTTTGGAGTTTATAGGAAATCTGAAATTATAGAGTGCTTAACACTCGTCGTGTATTAAACTATTATAATAATTAGTAATTTTTTTTTCTGAATTATTTTAACACTTTGTATTTGAATTAAACTAATTAAATAATGATGCATATCAATGTTGAGTATCTTGATAGTAAAATACCGTTTGTGAGGTTTAACAATTGGATGATGATTCGAATAAAACGGTTACAAAAATTATGCAGTATATAAAAATGCATTAATTAGATAAACAAAAAATGCAAACAGTCTCAATTTAACAATTTAAGAGTTGTATATCTCTAATTATCAATTTTTCATATAGTGGCATATATCTAATTATTTCTTAATTAAAATAATTTCAATCATTATTATAAATTTTTATTATCGTCCATTTTATGATTACTACACAATAAGAACAATAATAATTAATTTTTATTACTATATTACTTATTATTTTATTTTTATTTTTTAAATAATTAATTTTTATAATAATGATAAATTTAATAATCAATAAAATTCAATGGTACTTTTCAAGAAATAGAAAAAAATTATTATTTTAAAATCTTATCTCCATAATAAATTTTATAACAAGAATTATAATTATTATAACAATATTTTTATCATAATTATAATATTATTATTAATATTATCAAAATAATAATAATAAAATAATACCTTATGTCATCATAAATTATTCATCTACCTATGTTACAATCAAACACTCATCACATAACTTCACATAAACACTTGTGCAACAATAAGTTATACATATACTAATGTCAAAACCAAACGCCTCTTTAACCTTGAGAGTTTGTTTTAGATTGTATTTTAAGTTATTGACTTGAAATATTTGGTTTAAATAATCTGAAGGATACTATCTGTAGGTCATTTATAACAGTACATACGCAATACTAACCTAGATTAAGGTCTACATCAAATTTGATTCGGCAAATTATATATTTCTGTTGGTTGGGCTATTTTAAAAATCTAGATGACTAAAATCAGATAATAACAAAAAAAAGATGAAATTTATTTGGAATATAATAAAATGATAAATTAAATATGATTCAAATATATTGGCAGTGTTCTCACCAAATCTTAATGTGGCGTCATACTTACAATCATTTTATATTATAACATATCATATAGAATAATTTATATCGATAACATTAACCGCTCAAACTGGGTAAATGGCTTATCAAAGTAACAAAAATTAATAATTATAGATATAATTTATATAGTTTACTTTTATTGCATATCAATGATATGATGTAATTTTAGAAATTAGTTATCCAGTAAAGTGTTTAAAAAACATCATGATTCAACATTGACAGTACTTGGTCAATCATGAAGCAATTTATAAATTATAATAAATTTTACATACAGTTTATCTAGACTACGGAGAATATATTCTTTTTTTATTAAAATGGTTATCTTTTAAATTTTACAGTTGTCAAATAAATAATTCTCAATATAGACCTCTTCTCATAATTTAAATTATTCATTAAATTTGAAATTTGTATAAATTTTGAGGTCTTTAATAAAAAAAATTAAACCGTGTTGTACATATATTTAGTCAGAATGCGCTAGATCAAATACAGGGGCGGAGCTAGTAGGGGGACAAAGGGGGCTTGTCCCTCCTATGATTTTAATTTTGTGTGAAGAGCTTTTTAATTATCTGCTAAATTTTGTTAATACCTGACATATTGCATCCCTAATAAAAAAGCTCAAATACACTCTAGTTAAGTTTATTTTTTGTTCAAACTAGTTTAATTATAATTTTTTCTTTTAAACTAATTTAGAAGTCGAAAAATCACAAATAAAATATTGCTCAAATATATGAAATTTTTTACTTATTAATTTTTTAAGAAAAAAATACTTCTTTATTGTATTTGATTCAATTCATGTTTAGAAAAATTACCGCTATAAATTAATACAATATTATTTTTTATTTCCAATTTTTTTAGATTTTTAAGCTTTCAAACTAGTCTATCTAAGTCAATATTCTGAGCACCTAAGTCTAAATTCTAGCTTCACCCTTGATCAAATAGCATCTAGAGCAGCGTTACGCTGCCACAGGTTTTTGGTGCCACAACTTCATATTTTATCAATATTTTAAACTTTTAAAATTTAAACGTCAAATTCAAACCATTGATCTTGTTGAATTTAACGAGCGTTACGTTTTTATATAAATTTTATAAAATTTGGAGTTAGTTTGATACTCGATCAACTGGTCTACAAATGAACAAATCTAGTTAATTATGACAGATTAATTCTAATATGTCAATCATTTGATCAGTTGATCGAGTTATTAAACTAACTCCAAATTTTATAATATTTATATAGAAACACATCGCTCGTTAAATAGAACAAGATCAACGATATGAATTTGAAGTTTGAGCTGTAAAATTTAAAATATTAATAAAATATGAAGTTGTAGTAAATTGTAGTATAAAAAATCTGTGGCAGTGAAACGCTCCCTTAACAATAACTATGACGCCACTGCAATCATAAGAGTAGATAAGAATTCGGTGCAACTTACAAACTTCTGATCTAAGACAAATAACTTTTTGACTCGGATCATGGCTCATTAGGCGATCTTTGTCGAATTGTCGTCACGGCTGACGTCGCTTTAGGCATTTGGAATCTATTGGATTTCCTTTTTTTTTTTTGGGCAAAATGTTTCGTTTTAATTGTTAAACAAATTGATGTATATTTTTTAAAATGAGCAAAATTATCGTTATAAAAATCAAATTTTAATCATCAATCCCTGAGTGGATAAGTAGAATGAAAAATCAAAAAGTTGGAATGACCAATGTAGAATGTTCGCTAAAAGCTGGTTCAATTTTCATATATATAAAACGGCTTCTTCAATTTTTTGGATAATATTATTTTTTTGAAGGCCATTTTTTTTTGGATAATATTAACTTACCATCTATTGTCAATGTATAAGATCAAATATCAGATCAACCGGAATCACAAATTTTTTTGTTGAATTTGAAGGCGCAAACCGACAGCACCATTTATTGTATGTCATCATTCCCGTCCTCTTTGCTGCTGAACTTGGACTAATGTTGTGGGGGTTCAACTGCGAATAGAAAAGGAATCTTTCTTGTTGCTTCTAGTATAAGGGGACGAAGTGATCAATTTAGTTTGCAATCGCATTTTAACACAGTCATACCTGTTCAGTCACAGTAACAACCTTCTACACAAAAACACTTAATTTGCGCTTACTTTTCTGAGCAATGGAGGGGAAGGTGGTGCTTTACCCAATCACGGGTGTGAGTCACATAATACCAATGGTACAGCTAGCCAAGTTATTCTTGAAGCATGGCATATCTGTTGAAATTGCTGTTATAAACCCTCCTGTCATGCCAACCTCCACTACAAATTTTATTTCCAAAGTCTCTACCACCAATCCTGAAATCAAATTTAACCTTCTTCCTCCCCTCCCACCTCCTCCCAAACCTCCCACTACTCCGATCTCCACCATGTTAAATACAATACAATCAAACAACACGCAATTGCAATCATACCTTCAATCCCTGTCAGAAACTACATCAGTTTCCGCCTTGGTCATCGACTTCTTCTGTGTTGATGCACTCAATGTCGCAGCTGCCCTCGAAATCCCGGTATATACGTTCTATACATCTGGAGCGAACGACCTTGCTGTGCTCCTTCGCGTGCCAGAGCTTGTACCAACTTGGGACCACACAAAGAAAGATGTGGGAAAAAACCCGGTCGTCATCCCAGGCATTCCTCTGTTGCATGCGTCCGATCTACCACACTTGGTGCTACAGTTCAATACCGAGGATCACGAGCTGTTAATTAATGTATTCAAGCGAATGGCCGAGACAAAAGGAATTTTCATCAACACATTTGAGTTGCTTGAACCGCGGGCAGTGAAAACTTTGAAAGATGGGCTCTGCCTCTCAACCCGGCCAACACCACCTACGTATTGCATTGGACCATTGGTCACAGCTCCCCAGGAAGGAGTTGCACATCCATCTTTGAGATGGCTGGATTCACAACAAAAGAACAGTGTGGTTCTTCTTTCCTTCGGGAGTAGCGGCAATTTCCCAATCAATCAATTACAAGAAATAGCTTTCGGGATTGAAAAGAGTGGCCAAAAGTTCATATGGGTCGTACGTAATCCGGAGAGTGCCAGCCCGGATGGAAAGCCATACGATCCACTGGCTGAGCCAGATTTAGGTGCATTATTACCGGAAGGGTTCTTGAACCGAACAAAGGAACAGGGCATCGTGGTAAAGTCATGGGCGCCACAAGTCGAAATTTTACGGCATGAGGCCGTCGGGGGATTCGTGAGTCACTGTGGTTGGAGCTCGACACTGGAGGCAATTACAAATGGCGTGCCGATTATCTGCTGGCCATTGTTTGCAGAGCAGAAGATGAATAGAGTCTTCTTGATTGAGGAAATTAAAATTGGAGTGGAGCTCAAAGGTTGTGATGAGGGGTTGGTGTCAAGAGATGAATTGGCTGAGAAATTGAGATGGCTCATGCAGTCTGAAGGAGGTCAAGAGCTAAGAAACAATGTTAACGCTCATAGAATTAATGGTCTGGAGGCATTGAGAGAAGGGGGCACATCAGAGAGAGCATTTTTGGAGTTCAAAGAAAATCTGAAACTACAAAATGTCTAGTTTTAGCAAAAATTAGTTCATGCTGAATTTTATTGTCAGTTTGTTTTCTTGACTTGTTTTTGTTAGAATTATACAATTCCTTGTCGAGTATGCATTTGCGAAAATCTTTGTCCGAACTTCGTGTAAATATATATGGAATTTATATATCTACTGTCTAGTGACGATTAAAATATACAAAGCTCATTAATCAAATTATATAAAGCTCACTAGACAGTAGATATATAAATTCCATATATGTTGGAAAGGAGGCAAAATTTATATATTCCATATATATTTACCGGAATTGCTTAGGACCATCCCTAAGATACTATCATCCTCATCATCCTCACGCGTACGTAACTAACTCCTTCCTCCTCACGCGTACACGCTCTCTCCTCCCCCCTCCTCCGTACGCTATCTTCCTTCCCTGCCCCCTCCTCCCTCCCACGTACGCAGTCCCCCCTCCCCCCCCTCCTCCCTCCCACATACGCTGTCCCCCCTCCCCCTCCTCCCTCCCATGTACACCGTCCCCCCCACCCTTCTCCTCTTCCTCCTACACACTTCATAACTGTTGAAGTTAATATATTTAAATGTTGAAGTCGACATATTTAAATGTTGAAGGTAATAGTTGAAGTTGACATATTTAAATTGTTGAAGTTGACATATATAACTGTAACAGTTATATATATTAACTTCAACAGTTGCAGTTCGGATACTAACTATTGAAGTTAATATGATTAATTGATATAGTTCGAATACTAAATGTTGTACTTAATATGAGTAATTGTTGTAGTCCGAATACTAACTGTTGTAGTTAGTATTAGTAATTGTTGTAGCTTAGATATCAACTGTTGAAGTTAATATGAGTAAATGTTGTAGTTCGGATACTAACTGTTGTAGTTAGTATTAGTAATTGTTGTTATTGTAGTTAATGTGAGACGGAGATAGAAAAACAGAGGGATATCGCTGGGTACAGAGGGACAGAGAGAACAAAAAGGAAAGAGGGATGGGATATCGCTGGATGGGGATGAGAATTTTTTTCCATTTTTAGAAAACACGTCTGTTATTAATGAAGTAGCGCTGTGGATGATGGGGATGATGAAATACGGAGATGATCCTTATCACCCCGATTAGAAGTTTATATATTCCATATATACGTTGGAAACGAGGCAAAATCGTAAATATAATTTACTGTCTGTTGTGTTTCCAAATTATATCTACTGTCTGTTGTGTTTGCAATTCCATATATATTCCATATAAATTATATAAAGCTAATTAATCAAATTTTAATTATCCATCAGACAATCATGTCATATAAACTTCTAAAAGGATGAAACTCCCTACTCATTTCAAGTCATCTAGATGTCGTAATTAATTAGTTAAACTAATTGATGTACATGTTTTCTTCAAAATAAGGAAATCGTCTTTAAATGTATGAAATTTTTATAATCGATTCTCAGAAGATATGTACGAATGAAAATCGACAAAATCCAGATGACCAATGTAGACTGTTCGCTGATGTTTAAAACTGTTTGTTCGTTTTTTGTTATATGCACTCAACATTTATTTTCAAGAAATAATATCAAATATAGAAAAATATACTATGCATTTCTTGGGAGATTTTGTAGACGCAAACTAGATCTCATGGGGTTAATTAATGAATGTGGATTGTCGTCAGTGACAGCAGCTAAAATAAAAACAACTGCATGGCAGAAATTAAAAAATAAAAAGGACCTTTCTTACTTATCCTCTAGGACAGCTTTATAAATGGAACGAACAGATTAAGCAAGTTTGCAATTGCATCTCATACAAGATCTCCAATAATTTCACTAACATCTACACAAAAACTCTTTGTTCTCAACTTCTTATCTGGGTGCGTTTGGATCGTTGGAAGAAGGAAGAAAAAGAAAAAATTTATAAACAATCCAAACTCTTCACAAAGTTACACACTTCCCAATATTTCTTCCCACTTCTTCCCTTCTTCCCACACCTATCCAAACGCACCCTAACAATATTAGAGGGAAAGGTAGTGCTTTATCCCTACTTCTCACTGTTTCTAATGTACATTTGATGGATTCTCTTACTGACAAAGCTACTTGGACCTTCTCTTCTTCTGCTACTTTTACCACCAATTCTATTTATAGCTTGTTAAAATCACACCCACTACATTCTTCCAATCTTACTTGTATCTGGAAAATGAGGATAGCTCCAAGGTTCAAGATTTTCTTATGGCTCATGTTTCAAGATAGAATTGCTACTTTGGATAATCTGCAAAGGAGGGGTTGGTCATTGCCGAATAGATGTGGTTTATGTTTACTTGCAAATGAGTCTGTTTTTCACCTCTTCAACTCATGCTCATTTTACAGGCAGGTCAAGAATCATCTTTTGACAAATAGCTTAATTCTCCAAGCAACTACCCTTTCCTCTATTCCTTCACAGCATTCTGACATTCTTCTTCAGTCGGGTTTAAAAGGTCATGTCAGAGACCTTTTTGCAACACTTTTCTTCATTATTTGGAGGGAGAGATGCAATAGAGTTTTTAACGATGTCTACAAGTCAACTCATGATCTAGTTCAGGAGACTATCCTAGAATGGTCGTTTTTGAGGAAATAGTTTAGCTTTGTTTAATTTACTTTCTTTCTGTATTTTTGTTTTCTTTTTCAGCTGCTCGCTGATTGTATGTTACATTACTTTTTATTTATTATATAAGATAGGGGCTTGATCCCTATTTTTCTTCAAAAAAAAGCACGGTATCTCTATTGAAATTGCTGTGCTAAACTCTCCTACCATGCCTACCTCCATGACAAATTTTATTTCCAAAATCTCTTCTACCATTCCAGAAATCTCATTCAACCTACTCCCTCCCCTTCCACCACCTCCCAAACCTTCCCCTACTCCATACTTAACCATGTTACATACAATAAAATCAAACAGCACACAACTCCAATCATACCTTCAATCCCAATCAAAAGACGGGTCGATTGCTGCCTTGGTTGTCGACTTCTTCTGTGTTGATGCACTTAATGTCGCAGCTTCACTGGGCATCCCTGCATATATATTCTTTTTATCTGGATCAAATGTCCTTGCTGTGTTCCTCCGTATACCAGAACTTATACCAACTTGGGATAAGAACGATGTCAACAAAAACCCGGTAGTCATCCTTGGCATTCCCATGTTACATGTGTCAGACCTGCATATCCGGATAGTACAGTTTGACACTGAGGAACACGAGCTGTTAATGGGTATATATCGGCGAATGTCCAAGGCAAAAGGAATTCTCATCAACACCTTTGAGTTGCTTGAACATGGGGCAGTGAAAACTCTAAAAGATTGGCTCAGCCTCTCAAACCCACCGACACCACCTGCATATTGCATTGGACCATAGGTTACAGCTGCTGATAACAAAGAGATAGTTAATCATCCTTGTCTGAGATGGCTGGATTACCAACGAAAGGAGAGTGTGGTTCTTCTTGCCTTTGGGAGTGTTGGCAATTTCTTAATAGAGCAATTACGAGAAATAGCTTACGGTATTGAAAAGAGTGGCCAAAAGTTCATATGGGTAGTACGTAATCCAGAAAGTAACAACCCATTGGCTGAGCCAGATTTAGATGCATTGTTGCCAGAAGGTTTCATGAACCGGACAAAGGAACAGGGCATAGTAATGAAGTCATGGGCCCCACAAGTCGAGATTTTGCACCATGAGGAACAGTCGGTGGATTCGTGAATCACTGTGGTTGGAGCTCGATACTGGAGGCAATAACCAATGGCATACCAACTATATGCTGGTCATTATTTGCAGAGCAGAAGATGAACAAATTCTTGTTGGTCGAGGAAATGAAAATTGGAGTTAAGCTCAAGGGTTGTGATGAAGGGTTCGTTTCCAGAGATGAATTAGCTGAGAATGTGAGATGGCTCATGGAGTCTGAAGGAGGTCAAGAGCTAAGAAACAATGTTCACGTTCATAGAATTAATGGATTGGAGGCCTTGACAGAAGGGGGCTCATCAGAAACAGCATTATTTCAGTTTTTAGAAAATCTGAAATAACAAACTTTTTAATGCCAACTGTTAGCTTGAGTTACTTCATTCTGATGCATCTCACCTCCTCTTATCTTTTATTTGAAATAAAGAACTCCACAAATCATGTTCATTTCCATCCTCTTCTCAAACTATATTTTATTTGAAATAATCAGTTCTTTTTATATATTTAAAATGCATCTTTTTATTTACAGCTAATCTTAAAATATCTGAACCGATGGACTCTTTTTTTTCATTTTATATCTAATAAAACAATTAAAATATGCTATTAATATTCGATCTTATGTAACCGTCCTGTACTCTTATGTATATACAACCCCAAAATCCTATATAAATGCAGTTCATGCTACCATATATATTTGCTCACAAAAAAGAAGGAACTATTAACTATAAATATCGGGTAAATAGGGTGATGACGGGAAGCATGAGTAGCCATAGGTATGAAACGTGGTGGTTGGTAGCCTTAGCATGAGTAGCCATAGAGGGAGCAATAGTGTGATAAAAGTAGGTAGTAAGTAGAGTAATGGATGAACGAGAAATAATGGGAACGCTAATAGGGAGCAAGATGTTGTGGCTTAGAAACACAATGTTCGCTTAGGCAATTTATCGAACGCTTGATGAGCAGAAACATGAGACCCTTCAATCGGTACAAATGGCATGAAGAAGACGCCAAATGAGGTACTAAGAGAGGAATTGTGTCAGATAGGACAAAAGGGCTGGTGGCCGTTGGAGAAATTGAATTAGTAAAAGGAAGAGAGGATGAGAGAGGAGATGACGGACAGTTACACGCCGTATGGGAAGGGAACGTTGGAGGCAAGGGACCACCTCAATAAAATAACCTTGTTGTGTTCATAACCTTTGGATCACCTCAAGATTCGTGTTCTGTTAATTATGGCGTTATGATTATTTAGGGGAGCACAACATGTGGCGCTCTACCATTGGTTAGTAGGAAGAAGTAGAATAGTGGGGGTGAAATTGTAAATTATTTTCTTTACATTGTTGTTATAAAAGGGGAGAAACAATATAATACAGGCAGATTGATGATTAATAAAGATTCCATTCTTCTTCTTCCCAAAAAATTACCTTCTTCTTTACATTCTTTCCTAATTCTTTTCTTAATTAGCCCTAAATTACACTCAATTGACCCTCAATCCCTCCCAATTTCTCTGCTTGGAGCGTATCAAGTGGTATCAGCGCCTTCAAGATCACAACTGGGAACACCTTCTTCTCAATTCTACACCAAGAACTTGCAAGATGCCTCCCAAGCAGTGTCAGACAGGGCCGAATAGTGATGATTTTCAGTCAATGGTGTCTAAACTCAGTCAAGAACTCCAAGACACCAATCAACGCATTGAGCGCATGGAGAAGCAATGTGAGAACATGAGCCAAATTGGTGAACTGAAGGCATTGGTGGAACAATTAATCAAGAATCAAGCTACTACAACCTTCTCTTCTGACACTAATACTGGTGGCAGTTCTAGTAAAGCCACAGGTACACCATTTCTTGATAATTTGCATAGACACTCACCTCCTAGAAGGGATGGTACAGGTCCTGATGATTTCAAAAAAATGGGAAGAAATGATAACCCCAGGTTTCAATTGCCAAAAGCTGATTTTCCCTCTTTTGATGGTACAAATCCCTCTGTGTGGAGATCTAAGTGTGAGAGTTACTTTGAAATTTTTCAAGTACCAGACCATTGCAAAAATCCAATTTGCCACACTGCATTTCACTGGAGAGGCTCAAGAATGGTATGACTGTTTCAAGGATGATCGTCCCCATCTACCATGACCCTTGTTTTCAAAAGAGGTGTTAGATCGATTCCATTCCTATAATCATTCTAACCCAGTGGGTGAGTTCAAAAGAGTCCAACAAACTGGGAAGGTTGTTGATTATATTAGACAATTTGAAAAAGCCAAGTCAAGGTTGATTGGTGAAACCAAAATCAGGAATTCCATCTTCTTTATTCAAGGCTTCATTGAGGGCTTAAGGGAGGAGATTAGATATGCAGTAGAAGTTCTTGAGCCCACCTCTTTGAACCAAGCCTTTAATTTTGCTAGGAAGGCTGAATTGAATCTGGAGGGCATGGATAAAAGACAAAGGACTTGGACTAGACCAATTCCTTCCCATCCAGTGAGAAGTGATACTAGCTTAACCATACGAAAAGGAACTGATTCTTATGAAAAGAAATTGCCCCCTTATGCTATACAAAAACCTACACCATCTACTGCTACCAATTTTAACAAACTGTCTAGGGATCATATGAGAAAGTTGGGGCTGTATTTTTATTGTGGTGAGAAATACACTCCCAGCCACAAATGCCAAAAGAGGAAGCTCCTTATGTTAGAGGCTATTGACTACCAAGAAGAGTTACAACCAGTTGAACACATATCACCACCTCAAGAACTTGAAGAGGAGTTTGAACAAGCTGATATTTCCATGTGCACTCCTCAAGGGCAATCTAATTCCCAGACCCTCAAATTCAAAGGATTTATTCAGCAAGTACCCATAATTGCCTTCATTGATAGTGGTAGCACCCACTCCTTCATTCACCCTTCAATTGTGCAATTGGTGCAGTTGCAGGTCACTCCCTCTCCACCAATGATTGTTAAAACTGCTAGTGGCTCTTAATTAATTTCTGACCTTAAATGCACTTCCTTGACCTTTCAGTTACAAAGTCATGAATTTGTGGGTGATTTAAGGGTTCTGGAAGTACAAGGGTATGACATTATTTTGGGAATGGATTGGATTGCTCAGGTTGGAGCAGTGATGATTGATGGCTCTAAAGGATTGATTTCACTCTCAAGAGATGGACAAGTAGTACAGCTTAGAGTGCAACAGGAGATAGCTGAAATTAAATTGTGTCATGGAGAGGTCAACATCAACCAAGAATTGCACAGTGGCAGTGAAATCATTTTGGCACAATTGTTCATCACCAGTGGCACTTCATCTATATCTTTTCCAAAAGCTATAATGCCTCAACTACAGGAAGTCATGAACAACTATCAGCAGGTGTTTTCTGATCCCTCTTGTTTACCTCCTTCAAGGGAATTAGACCATCAAATTGTACTAAAACCAGATACTGCACCAATTAATCTCAGACCATACAGGTTTTCTCATTTTCAGAAATTGGAAATTGAGAAGATCATTGATGAACTGTTACAATCTGGTTTTATCAGACCTTCTTGTAGTCCATTTGCTTCTCCTATTCTGTTGGTGAGGAAGAAAGATCACACATGGAGACTCTGTGTGAATTATAGGAAATTAAATGATTGCACAATCAAAAATAAATTTCCAATTCCTTTAATTGATGATCTCTTGGATGAATTACATGGGGCTTGCATTTACTCTAAGATTGATCTCAAAGCTGGATACCATCAGATCAAGATAAGGGAATCAGACATACCCAAAACAGCTTTTAGAACTCACATGGGCCATTATGAGTATACAGTGATGCCTTTTGGTCTCACCAATGCACCTGCCACATTTCAGGCTTTAATGAATTCCATTTTTAAACCTTACCTCAGGAAGTTCATCTTAGTTTTCTTTGATGACATACTTATTTATAGTAAGTCTGTGGAGGGTCATGTTAGCCATTTGGCTATGATTTTAGCCATTTTACAGCAACACAAATTACATGCCAAGCTGAGCAAGTGTGATATTGGTACATCTAAAGTTGAATATTTGGGGCATTTAATATCTGAAGAAGGGGTAGCAACTGATCCTAGCAAGGTGGAGGCTATGAGAGATTGGTCAGTTCCTAAGACAATCAAGCAATTAAGGGGCTTTTTGGGTCTGACAGGTTATTACAGAAAATTTGTTAAAGGCTATGGTATGATCAGTCGACCTCTCACTGACTTACTCAAAAAAATGCCTTCCAGTGGTCTACAACAGCACAATTAGCCTTTGATCAAATCAAAAGTGTCATGCATGTTGCTCCAGTATTGGCCCTACCTGATTTTTCCAAGAAATTTGTCATAGAAACTGATGCCTGTCAAACT
Organism: Rhynchospora pubera; assembly: GCA_028095005.1. Lineage (NCBI taxonomy): Eukaryota > Viridiplantae > Streptophyta > Magnoliopsida > Poales > Cyperaceae > Rhynchospora > Rhynchospora pubera. Next base: position 85,424,253 of record CM051459.1, read on the forward strand.
GGAATAGGTGTTGTTCTTATGCAAGAAAGGAGACCTATTGCATTCTTCAGCAAAGGGCTAGGACTAAAAAACCAGTCCCTCTCTACTTATGAAAAGGAGCTGTTAGAAGTGGTTGCAGCTGTCACTAAATGGAAACACTATCTGTTAGGGAATACCTTTGTTATCAGAACTGATCACATCAGCCTTAAACACTTATTAGAGGAAAAGATAACCACTGCTATGCAGCACAAAAGTTTAAGTAAGTTATTGGGCCTCAGTTATACAATTGAGTACAAAAAGGGTTCTTCCAATGTGGTGGCTGATGCATTATCCAGAAGAGATGTGTGTGAGGCCCACAGCTGTGCTTCCTCACCTGAGCTTCACATGGTTTCAGAAATCATTCCTCAATGGGTTACAGACTTGAAAGACAGTTACCAAGATGATGAGTGGATCACTAAATTAAGAAGTCAAATTTCTGAAGGGCATTTTGGGGATACTGTTATAACTGAGCACCAGGGTTTATTGAGATACAAAGGCAGGATTTGTGTGGGACATAGTGGAGGATGGAGAGAAAAGTTTATTCATGAAATGCATAACTCCCCTATGGGAGGACATTCTGGTACTCTTGTCACTTATACAAGAGTCAAGTCCATGTTTTACTGGCCTTCCTTAAAGAAAGATGTTTTGCACCATGTTAAAGGATGTGACATATGTCAAATTTCTAAACCAGAACATGTTCCAACTCCTGGTCTTCTTCAGCCCTTACCAATTCCTCCAGAGGCTTGGCATAGCATTGGCATGGATTTCATCACTGGCCTTCCTAAGTCTGAGGGTAAGGAGGTACTGTTAGTGGTGGTTGATAGGCTCACAAAGTACAGTCATTTCATTCCCTTGGCACATTCCTATTCTGCAACTTCTGTGGCTCAAGCATTTCTGGATAACATCTACAAATTGCATGGCTTACCTGCTAATATAGTGTCAGATATAGATCCAATTTTTACTAGCAACTTTTGGCAGGAAATCATGACCAAATTGAGCATTAAACTGAATCTCAGCACTACATACCATCCTCAAACAGATGGTCAAGTTGAAAGGGTCAATCAATGTGTGGAGACTTATTTGAGAAGCATGGTCTTTGATCAACAGAAGAAATGGGCTCAGTGGGTCCCTCTAGCTGAATACTGGTATAACACTAACTTCCATAGTGCTATCCAAATGACTCCTTTCAAAGCTCTTTATGGTTATGAGGCTCCTTCTTTACCAATGGGGTCCACTCCAAGAAGCCATGTAGAACCTGTGAATGTGGTGATGAGAACCAGACAACAAGTCCTCACTCAACTAAGAAATCACCTGCTTAGAGCTCAGGACAGGATGAAGAAGCATGCTGATGCCAAGAGGCTAGAAAGACACTTTAGTAAGGGGGATTGGGTGTATTTAAAATTACATCCATACTGACAGCTTTCAATTTCTGGAGGAGGCAATGCCAAGTTAAACCCAAAGTTTTATGGGCCATATGAAATACTAGAGAAAATTGGTGTAGTGGCTTACCACTTGAACCTACCAGCAAATTCTTCCATTCACCCTGTCATCCATGTGTCTCAATTGAAAGGTAGGGTAAGTAAGGAGCAGGTGGTCCTTCCTAATTTATCTTTAATCAGTTCTCATCCTCCAAATTGTGAAGAACCTGAGTACATTTTGCAAAGGCGCCTATTGAAGAGAAGGAATGCTCCAGTGCCACAAATTCTAGTTAAATGGAAAGATCAACCCATTGAGGAGGCTACCTGGGAAGATTTTTTATTCAATTAAAAAGTGTTTCCCTACTATTAACCTTGAGGACAAGGTGGTTGTTGAGGAAGGGGGAGTGTCAAATAGGACAAAAGGGCTGGTGACCGTTGGAGAAATTGAATTAGTAAAAGGAAGAGAGAATGAGAGAGGAGATGACGGACAGTTACACGCCGTATGGGAAGGGAACGTTGGAGGCAAGGGACCACCTCAATAAAATAACGTTGTTGTGTTCATAACCCTTGGATCACCTCAAGATTCGTGTTCTGTTAACTATGGCGTTATGATTATTCAAGGGAGCACAACATGTGGCGCTCTACCATTGGTTAGTAGGAAGAAGTAGAATAGTGGGGGTGAAATTGTAAATTATTTTCTTTACATTGTTGTTATAAAAGGGGAGAAACAATGTAATACAGGCAGATTGATGATTAATAAAGATTCCATTCTTCTTCTTTCCAAAAAATTATCTTCTTCTTTACATTTTTTCCTAATTTTTTTCTTAATTAACCCTAAATTACACTCAATTGACCCTCAATCCCTCCCAATTTCTCTGCTTGGAGCGTATCAAATTGGATAACCCGTAAACAATAAATTGAAATTAAAATGATTTAAGGAAATTAAAACCCGGAACGGAGTTGGTGGGGATGCTTCACTTCTCCAACACACGAGTCAGATTGCTTCTTGGAGTGTGCAGAAATATTCTGTCATTCTTTCACCGTCCGAGTGTTTCTTTTGTTGTCTGGTTTAAATTCGAATCATGAAGACAAGTTTTTTTTTTTCTTCCCAAAACGATTAAGAAGGAAAACAACAATGATTGCTTATTGCCTAATATGTTGAATAGGGCTGGCAACGAGTTAAACTCGAGCGAGCTAATCTTAGCTCAAGCTTGATTTGAAATTAATTCGAGTTTTGTCGAATCGAATCGAATTTGTATCGAACTTCTTAACGAGCTCGTCGAGCTAAATTATAATACTTTTTATATATATTTTCAAGCAACTAATATACAAAATTAATTAATATTTATCAATTTTAATATTATTTTTATTCATAAACTTGTATTTTATTCATTTTATAATAATATTTTAAATAAGAATAGGTTTATATGTAATAAAAAATATATTATATATCAAATTATGTACTAATATATAAAAATTAGTTAACAAAATTATATTTCGAGCAAATTTCGAGTTAATTTCGAACGAGTCGAATTTTGTTTCGAGCCCAAATATATCGAGTCAATGTCGAATCGAATCGAATATTTACCGAGCGAGCCACGAGCCACGATCTTTTTTACCACCCTTAATGTTGATGGGTTGTTTTGTTGAATTGACTGAACAGCTTTCCTAAAATCAAATGTTGATTGAACTAAGAGTCTAAAACAAAGGAAATTATTGTTAAAGAATCTCAACATTTATGTAATAATATTTGTCATCAATTGGTTTGTATTCTGGCTTATCCGCTATCGGAATACAAAACGTATAATGTAAGTTCTGATTAATGCAATATTATTAATATGAACCATATCAAATTATCATTCAGTTAAATTTATGTATAAATTCAAATTTGTGTTCATTCAGACATCGAACGACAACTAAAACATTTGCTTTTATGAGTGACTGAGCTAGTAAGAAATAAACTTTGATGAATTCTCTTTTGGAGTAATGCTAGAATCAAACATATAGGACGTCAAACACGATCCAAACGTCGATCATTAAAATTTCAAACGATTGATCCAAACCGCTCAATATGATCTTTATATTAAAATATCCTTAAAAATCAAAATTTATAATTTTTCGAATTTTCTAACTATTTTTTTCGAATTTTCAAAATTGGAGAGTTCAGAACTTTTTAGATTAAGCATATAAAAATATTTCAAAAAAATAGTAAAGAAATTTGAAAAAAATATAAAATTTGGTTTCCGCAGAGATTTTATAACATACAACAATTTGAGCGATTTGGATCGGTCATTCTAATTTTAAAAATTAAAATTTTATCATGTTGGACGAGTGCTTGTATCCTATATGTTTGACACTAGCCACTCCCTTCTCTTTTGTGGTTAAACGGGCTAAAGCTATTTTTCTTGTTTATTATTATTATTATTATTATACTTACACAGCCCTTTAGGAAAATAGTGGGCCAACATTGCGAAAAGTTACACAAGAGAATTAATAAATGGGCTTAAGCATGGGCTGAATTTGAGGCTGACACAGACAGCAGAGCCGATTGCTGGCTTTATAACTAGGGCTGAAAACAGTAGCCGTTTCAACCGTTCTTTCGTTTCATTTCGTTCGAAACAGAACGGTAACGGATAAGGATTTCAGTTTCGTTTTAGGAACGGAACAACTAACGCAAATAGAAATATTGTTTCGTCTTAGAACGGAACGATTAGTGAAACTGGTACGTTTTGTGGTCGTTTATTTCGCGCATTTCGTCGAAATTTTTTTTCATGGTTTTATTATTAGATTGCAGAGGACCTCAGCGGAGAGATTGAGGGAGAAATGAGTAAAATTAGATTTCTGCAGCGTCGCTCCGTCATTTCTCCGCCGAACACAGTCACATCTATCTCTCTCGCCTCTGCACCACCCAGTACAATTGCCGTCGAGAGCGAGAGGTGATGATGGTGCCTCCTCCCCCTTTTCCGCGTGACCTAACCTGTCATTTCTCTATCTCTGTTTTATACAAAATGCAGAATAGTTTAGTTTCTTGCATCTTAATAAAAATGCAAAACAGTTAGGTAGTCAAAGACGATTATAACCGTTTTGAACGTTCCCATCAACGAAACGATCAACGCAACATGTGTTAAACGGATGCAACAATCAACGCAATAAGTACAAAAATTTCGTGCATCAATGCAACGGTTAACGAAAATGACCACTTTCGTGGTCGTTTTCCACGTTATGCACCCTTATTTATAACTGCAGGAATTATAAGTGCCATCAGCAAATATACCATCCCAGCCATCATTGCTATGTGTTACAAATGTTCAGTTTAATAATAATAAGTGTTCAGTTTAATAATAAGAAGTGTTCAGTTTAATGCGTCAGAATCGCGCTAGAGTCAGAGTCGCGCGTGGTCAAGAGGTGTGCTAGGAGGCAGGGGTAGAATCGGAAAAAATTTAATTTGAACCGGATCAGTTCATTTCCAATTCTAATTTTTACATGTATTTTTTGTCCGGTTCATGACCCCTTCTCTTGGTTTTTTTTTCTTATAACAGTTGTATTTCTGTTGCAACTAACTGAACATTCGTACTTATTAAACTGAACATTTATACTTATTAAACTGAACATTCGTACTTACTAAACTAAAAATTTATACTTAATAAAATAAACATGTTTGCTCATAACATTTATATTTTCTATTGCAACTAACTGAACAGTTCTACTCAATTAACTGAACATTTAACTTTTGGCAAAAAAAAAAAATCAAAATGAACATATTTGGTCTAACGAACACTTATAAAATAATGAACAATTCTACTACAAAGTGAACATTTGTACATATTAAAGTGAACACTTATAATAACTAACTGAACAAAAAATACGCGCTGGATGAGTAGAGAGGTCAGAGCGCTAGTTGAGGCGCTGTGCAGCGCGATGGCTCGGATGACACAAAGTGCGATGGCACTAATCAATTTCCTTATAACTGTAAAGTTTGTACATCATTTTAGGTAAATGAAAACTTGAGATAATGAGATTACAATCTGGAAAGCAACTCTTACCTGTATGTTTTGATTTGCCACAGGTTTTCTAGTCAGAAGATTAATGCAATTATTAAAAACTCGCTTGACCAATTTGGATCCTTTATTGGAATTCGGACCTTCCAAGTTGCAAAGAATAGTTTGATCGAATCAACAACTGGTTACTTCGTATAAAATAATATACCAGTTTTCAACAACATTGTATTCGTACAATATATACGAATTGGCAAATTGACAAAAATCTCACTTTAGTATATTCACGGCTACTGGACGGGTAACAATCCACGTCTAACAATGGAGAGTTAATGTCTATGACCGAACTATGTTCATAATAAACATCAATATTCACGAATTTACACCGAATCACGGGTCTGCTTCAGCAATTCCTGCGAAGCTAGGGCTGTCAATATACCGCTGTTTCGAACGTTTCCGTTTCGTTCCGTCTGAAATGGAACAGAAGTGGAAGGAAAAGTAGTTTCATTTTCAGAAACGGAATGGAAATGAAACGTTGAAATGAGAAATTTCAATGTAAAATGAATGTGGAAGTGAAATTTCCGTTCCGTTTAACGAAATAGAACGAAAATGAAATGGTTTTCTGTTTCGTATTTTAAAGTGGAATGGAAACGGAAAGATGAATTTCCGTTCCATCTCACACGTTTGACAGCCCTGTGCGAAGCTATGTGTGGTCCCATTTGCCAACAGTTGTTTTCTTAGTATCATCATAGTTGGAAAATTCAAAATTGATAGAAAGCACTCCTGTGGCTGTGAGCCTGTGACTGTCATAGTCAAAATTTCTACAATCCATTTAAAACACAAATTGCAATTAATTATTAGTGAAAGGCCGAAAGCTCTCTTGAATTACAATTTGAAAAATAGCCATCTTTCATCAGAAAACAAGAACGTTCATAATTAAGCAGAAATATGTAATACAAGTATACAACTACTTATGAACGAATCAAATTCAGTTTTATTCCCATTCACATGTTTTTTATTTGTTAAAAAACGAAAAGATGTAACATTCTCTTCTACTCGGTTCAGTTCCTAATTTTCCCTCCGGGGTTCTTCTAGATCTCTAACAAAATGAACAAACGCCTGAGAAGAAGACCCGCCTTTGCCAAGTGCTTCAGCAGCCTTCTTCTTCATCGCGGTCATGCGCTCTTTCAATGTCTCCCCTCCTTCAGACTCCATTAGCCATCTGACCTTGGTCTCCACCTCTTCTGCCCGTACCAACCCCTCATGGTACCCATCCATCACAACAGCAATCTTAAACTCCACCAAGATCACCTTGTTTAATCCTTGCTCGGCATACAGTGGCCAGCATATCATAGGCACTCCATAAGTGATTGCTTCCAATGTTGAATTCCACCCACAATGGCTCACAAAACCACCCACCGCCTCGTGTTGTAGCACCTGAGCCTGAGGAGCCCATGATTTCACAACCATGCCACGATCTTTGGTCCGATCAACGAATCCCTCCGGTAAGATACTATCCAAGTTGGGCTCGGACTGTGTCTCAGTAAGCTTGTTTGGGTCATCAAGAAACTTCACGACCCAGAGGAACCTTTGACGGCTATTCTCTAGCCCAATAGCAAGTTGTTTAATCTGCTCTGGTAAGAAAGCACCCATGCTGCCGAAGCAGAGGAATATCACACTTCCTTTCGGTTGGGAATCGAGCCATGTGAGGCACTCATGTTTTGGCTCACTGTTGTCACCTTGAGTGATCAACGGTCCTATGCAATAAACAGGTGGCATCTTGCTGCTCCACATCCCAGATCTCAGTGCCTTCACGGCATTCGATTCAAGTTCCTCAAAGGTGTTGATGAGTATTCCGTCAGCTTCAAGATACCGCTGCCAGTTCACTATACGCATTTTGTAGGATTCAGTTGATCGGTCATGAACATTAGAAGGTAAATCAGTTGCTGGCACCGGCGGAAGACCCGGGATGTCGATCAGTGTTCTTCCCATGTCCTTGAAAGAGGTGGACAGAGTTTTGTCTAGAACTGTAACCTGTAAGAGGGCTGCGAGAATGGAGGCACCGCAAGGCACGAAGAAATGGGTCGGGATACCCAATTTGTTAGTGATATCAAGGGCCGCAGTGCAAAACATATCGAGCACAACTCCACGAATGGAGACGGTTTTTGAAATGGAAACTAAGGAGTCTAGAAGATTTGAATTGCCTCCACGAAGGATGTCGAACATCCTGCTGAAAGGGTTATGGCTAATTTCAGCTGGGATGGGGATGGTGGGAAGGAGATGGAATGATATCGAGGGGTTAGCCGAGGCGAAGCCAGAGATGGCTTTTGCGCTAGAGCCCGACGTCGGGGGTGGATCAACGGTGACGATAGTGACAGCGAGGTTGTGGCGAAGGAAGAGGTTTGCAAGTGCCACCATCGGCACCAGGTGCCCAACACCCATCCCGGCATACAGCACCACCGTCTCCTTCATCCTGTCTGTCTGTCTCTCTCTCTCTCTCCTCTTCGAGCTACAATTAATGTTCTACCACGTAACAGGGAGGCACCAGCGAATTAATTGAAATTCTAGAAGTGCAATCCAATTCGAATCATTGTTGTATTTGTAGGAAAATTTCTGCATGAAGGATGTCGAACACCTAACAGTGTCCCCATTTATTTATTTTTTTTGGTGAAATTCGTGGTTGTAGGTACTTCCTGATATAAATTGTCTATTTTTACTGAAGTTTAATTAAAACTCGTTTATTCGGGCCATTTTTTTTTTTTTGATGATTTATTCGGGCCGTTCGGAAATACAAAATAAAAATAGAGACGAAAAAACAATGATTTTGAAATATAAAATTTAAATTAGTTTTATTTTAATTAGTCGTGTTCGGTAAAATGATACGTTACACTTTGATCTTTATTACGGGTTACAAAAAGAATCCGTATACTACTCCATTTATTCATGAAGCCGTAAATATTTTTATGGAATAAAAAAGCAACTACTGTCCAAAAAGGTGTTTAATTATTATTATTATTAATAATTTTTTTGAAATTCTAATATAGTTCAGCACCAATTCCAACACAGTTTCTTTCACAATTCCTCCAGTCCATACAGCTGAAACAAACTCACTTATGTAAGTAAAACATTTTTTTTAGGAAAACAAACTCACTTAGGTGTGACAGATTTTATTAATGAAATTAAAATATTTACAAGAAAAAGATAAAAAAAATAAACTAATTTAAAATAAAGAGGAGGAAAAAATTTCCTAAACATAGTTCAGCCATTAGTCGACTTCAACACAAATATTCTTGAGCAATAGCTCTGGTAAATTAAGTGTAGATGGTTGTGAAGATGCGTTTATTTTGAGACTTTCAAATATTTCAAATAGTCAATGCTGAAAAATAAAATTATCTTTTGCCCCCACTTCACGGTCTTTGATTTAAATTACAATTAGCTATGTTAAATAAACATTACACAATTTTTTTTTTGTTCTGTCGACAAATTAATCTGGTAGCATGGAAACATTTCAAAAATTGATAAATTATTGTCCATCTTACTATTCTTTTTACAAACTATTGAATTTTTTTAAGGATATGAAACTATAGATTTTCAATTTTTAGGATTTTTTAAACTAATTAAATGAACGTTGAAAGACTTATAGAATAATTCATATAATTAATTCATTCAAACATCCCTTGTTGCACATCTTCTGACTTCAGAAAATTGACCCTCCATTTGAGAACATGAACCCGGCATGCATTCATGGGATATATTTTCACTACCTTATGAATTGTTGAAATTTTTCTTATATGGCAAACTTTAGAGGCAAACAACTGGTAACTAGCCTTTTTACTCGTTTATGAAAGGCGCTATTCCTACTTACACGTTTCATAATTCAGAGTGCAGACTATTTTTCTCTCTTATCTAATTATCCATTCATAAATATGGTAATTAGCCTTTTTATCCGTTTATAAAATGCGTTATTCCTAATTACCCGTTTTATAAGTGGTGAGAGAGACTAACGTATTTTATTAGTAATTACTTGATTTTTATTAAAATAAAAATAATATTTTGTTGCTATTAAAAGTTTTATGGTTAAATTCTTTATGATAATAATTTCGGGACAAATTGACAATGATTCATATGTTCTATCTAGATCAAGCGTCAGCAGTGACGGCAGCAATCACAAATGCATGGCTAATTAAGTGATGGGGTTGGATATAATACCACAAAGTAAAAGTGCAGATTTGTCTTCCATTGTATCTTTTATTATTTTTTTGGTAAATGTGTCATCTACTTAGGTCGTATTATATTACAAGCCATTGTAATTTATAAATTTGTAATAAGCTGCTAGTTTTGTTGTTATAGTTGCTGTCAAGAGCTAGCAGGGTAGTCTTGACACAGTCAGTTCTCCCGTCGATTTCAGTTTTTTACATGACGGTGTTCAAGCTACCAGCTTGGGTGATTGCTACCATTGATCGTTTAAGAAGGAATTTTATTTAGGACATTAGCAATTCAGGAGGAAGAGGCATTCCACTGTTAGCTTGGGATAGGGTTTGCGCTCCAAAGGCTTTAGGAGGTTTTGGATTACATAATCTCAATTACAAAATATAGCTATCCTACTTCGTTGGTGGTGGAGACTTTATTCCATAGATGACTCGCAGTGGTTTTGGATTGCTAGCTCTTTGTACACTAAAACAGATCCTTTGATTCCTCCTGTTTGTTGGAACAAGCAAGATTCTTTTTTTTTTTTTAGGAAACTTTTGGCACTACGTTTCTATTTCCAATTGTCTACTTTTACAGTAGTTAAGTCAGGGAGAAATACTTCGTTCTTGTATGACAAATGGGGGGAGTTAAGGTTGCTACACTTTGGATTTGAGCGTGTACCTCCAACACATAGAGGAATCACATTGGCAAAGGCCTTGCCAGTCATAAAAACCCTGTTACCAAATCCTCTAAATTGGGGACAAGAGCAATTAATTGCACAAGTTGATCTTTTACTCACTGCAGTTACAACAGAACGTGACAGCTTGCGTTGGAAATGGAATTCTTTTGGGGAGTATACAGCAGCTTTCTTTTACAAGGCGTTTGTCAGTGCTGGTAGGAAGCCTTTCCAATTCCACCAGTTTTGGCAATTGAAGGTGACACCGACAATCAAAATGTTTCTACTGTTACTGTCGCATAACAGGATTTTGACTCAAGATCAGTTGCTCAAAAGGAAAATACCCTTCCAACAAGGATGTGCTCTCTGCAATCAGAACATTTGCGAAACTGCAGTGTATTTGTTTTGAACTTGCCCTTTCACAATGGAGCTTTGGGGATTATTCAATTTGAATTCTGGTAATGTTACTTCAACTTCGCAAGACAGCAGCATCGATGCAGCCTTACAGGCACTTGTTTCTGCCAGGTTGACACCCATTCAAAAAATAATTTGGCAACTACGCTACGGGCAGTTTGGTTGGAAAGAAACAACAGAATTTTCAGGGGAGAAAGTCATGAAGAAGGGCGAATTCATGATTGGATAATGGGTGAAGCAACACTGTTTATGAGATATAGCTAGAGTTTTTACGTGGTTGGAACAGAGCTGTGAACTTCGGCTCTATTTTTCTTTGTTATTTTTTTCGTTTGTGTTTTTCTTTGTTGCTTTTCTTTCTTTTACCTCACTAGGTAGCCTATATCTAGTTTCTCCAAAAAAAAAACATCTATGTCTATTTCGAGTATGAAAAATCGGAAATATAAGAGCGTGTGATGAATTGTTTGATCAATACTAACCAATATAAACATTATTAGGTGGATGTGTGGAACATTTCTCCACCGGTTTAAATTTTAATTCATCAATTAGTATTTTAACCTTATTGGTACTCGTATAATCAATTCTCTATTTAGGCATTGCGGTAAAGAACGAAATACGAATTACAGTGCTTACCTCCAAAGTTCACAATTCTGCTATGTTGCATGGTGCAGATACAAGTACAGTATCCGGTTCAATTCGGATATGGCGGTACAAAAATTTAAAAAATCTCCGGTACGGTACGGCGATATACATACATATATATACATATACATAGAGAGAGAGAGGGGTTGGCTATTGTCTTTTGGATAGGAGTAAAGTGTTTTCCTATCCAGTTTCGGACCATTAGATGGTGTTTAGATCCGTGCAAAGATTAAATCCTAAGGATGGGATATGTTTCGCTGAGGAGCGTTGCCTTTTAATTTCTCCATTTTTCTTCCGTTTTCTCTATGTTTCCTCTCTATCTCTTCCGTCCAAGCTATGTCTCTTTGTGTTTGGTTCCATTGGGAATAAGGAATAAGCCCCTTATTCCTTATTCCGGTGAAAACCAAACAACGAAGGAATAAAAAATTTGGGCTTATTCCGGCCCTTATTCATATTCTAACAAAACCTTGGTATTTGAATAAGGAATAAGCTTTTCTCTATTCATATTCCTTATTCCCAATAGAACCAAACACACCCTAAACACACCCCTTATTCCTTATTCCGGTCCAAACCAAACAACTAAGGATTAGGGAATTTGAACTTATTCCTAGGGCTGTCAAACGTGTAGAACGTACACGAAAATACTAATTTCCGTGTACGTTCCGTTAATCAGAACGTAACTATATTAATTTACGTTTATGTTTCGTTATTAGAACAGAATTAAAAATTTTTACGTTTTTTGTTCCGTAAGATTAAACGGAAAAAACGTTAATAACGTTAAATTTTATTTGCTATTTTGACACAGTAGTCACATGTTAAGGCCTCCGTTATTCTTTAGATTGGTAATACATAAAAAAAATGTGCCAATAACACTGAAAGCGATAATCTGTCAATAAGATAAAAATGTGCCAATAATGTTAAATTCATTTGTGTTGTAACTTATACCAAACATTGCTAGTATAAGTAACCCTTTTTTTTTTTTTGAAAACAAGCAGGGTTAAAACCCCTGCCACTCTCTATTAATAGAAAGCAACAAAACAAATTACAAAAATCCTGCATCTCAATCATCGATGCGTCACAAATAATAAAGAAAGCTATATCAGATAATTATTGAAGTCTACCCATACCCCTTTATCGACCCTAATCGGAAGATAGCAAATAAAATAAAAATCCAGTACCAAAGTTTCCGAAACACAATTAAAAGTACAGACATTATAAATACTTCAATTTCAATAAATACTTCAATTTCAAACCAGCCATTGCTGTTTAATTATTTGGACCGTCCGTTTTTTTTCCCTTGGCGCGATGGATTGAATCATGCCCGTTCGTCTCCACTGAAATATGCACACTCCTTTCGCTCCTGATTTTCTGTGTACATGCTAGGGTCTGTTTCATGATGCTTTTTCCTATATGCCCTTCAATCAACTTTCGCACCAAATGATACATTCAACCCTTCGTATAAAATAATTTTGGAATGCAGGGGGGTGCATGTTATGGGTTCTATTACTTCTGAATGGACGCGGATCAAATGGACCAAAAAAGAATAAGAGGGGCAATGATACGCGGCGTGCATGATCCAGGTTCACCTCTACATACATTCGGTAGGAGCTTCTAGCTTCTTCTCCTCTGCCAGTCAATCTAACAATTATATAAAAAAAAAATCAATTACTGGGAGTCTGGGAGAGAGGGGGTGGGGGAGAGAGGAAGATCGGGAAGGGGCCGAGCAACAAGCGGCTTGAGGTGAAAGGTGACCTCCCGATTTTCTGTGTACAAGCTTGCCGAGCTCCAATCAATACAATCATCAAAAGCAACCTAGCGCACCTTCCTCCGACTTCTTGCTTCCTTTAGAGAAAGGTGAGCTTTCACATTTTCTTATATTTTTATTCTTTTGATATGTAAGAAAGCTACGAGTGTGTATCGTTCATTCCCTCTTAGAAGTTGTATCCTTTTCTTTCTACCGATAGTTGAAGCAAGCATGCTCAGGTTGGGAGGTGGACAGACTCTGATCCGATTATTTCAGGCACGACTTTACTTATTTCACTTTTAGCAGCATTTGTTTCGATCTTTTGCGATTTTTTTGTAGTTCTTTTTTATTAATTCTTTTGTTCTCTTTTTTTCGATTGTTCTAGGTTCTTGCTTTTTTTGTCTTGATTCCACTGGTCGGGATTAATATGAGAGGCTGGACGGTTGGGATGGAGTGCAGAGCAACGGACAAGTTGGTCGAGCACAGGATTAATTTCTATATTAGTTCTTATGTATGATAGTTATTTAAAAGTTATTTTGGGAGTATCCTGAACATTAACTAAATTGTGTCCATATAGATTGAATTACTTTCATTAAGAAAATTGCGACCATTTTTGACACAATGTCTCGACTTTGTAATAGAAATATTATTCGTGAACAATCTTTTCTCAAAAAAAAAATATTATTATTCTAAAAACAATGTTTATATGTTTTGGGAGAAATATTTCATTTCACAAGTTCGTTGCAATTGTTTAGCAACCCTTATATTATTATCATAGTTTTTTTTCTTTTCTTTTTTTGCCTAATAGTGTGTTCATATGTTATTTTATTTCATTCTATTTTTTTATTTATTAGGTTGTTTAGAGAGAGCTCATGGTGCCAAATAAATCGTTTTCTTCCAGACTAAGTGTGTACCGGCGAAGGCATGCAGCTACTGGCTAAAAATGAAGAATAAGCTCAGTGACCAACAGATGGATCTTAGGTCAGGGAGCATATTAAGGAGTGAGGCAAGCTTTCAAAGTGGTGAGCAATCTGAAGGCGTACAATCCACTGAGAAAGAAGGAAGGATATGATTTGGTGTCTCCACGAAGGTTGTTGTACCCTGAAAGGTATATCTGTCGCACATATCTTGGGGTATTTCACTTCATACTATCGAGCCTGCAACTCTTGGAGTAAATTCCATAATTATATACTCATATTGTCTTCTCTTAAAAAGACACTCCCAGAACAAAGAGACCAAAAACTGCATTCATTACCTATTCCCAGTAGAGTGGTCGGCTCAGCAGCTGTAACATCGGTAGGAGAAGGTTGCATGTTATTTGCGTAGGCAATTAGGCTTTAGTAAAATTAGCACATCATAATGGCCTTAAATTTTTATGCAGGTTATCTATTTTTTTCAGGGTGTGCAACCTAGTAGAGTTGGTTTGATGGTACTATCTTATTGCAGCTTGGTGGAGTTCATAAAACCAACAAAGGTATTGTTCTATTTTCTTTGTCTTGATTATCACAACAGATATATTAAGGAATTAGTCTTTAGGGTGTTTGTCAGCATGTATTGACAATAGTATTTAATCTTTTCTGTTGTGTCGATTTACATTATGTGGACAAACAAAAATAACGTTTTAAGCTGGACTACAAAGATTCTCAGAATAAATTAATTGGTTCCTGTTGGCATGACTGCTTAATATTAATTATTTCTGTTTGTTATATTACTATAGATTAAAGAGATTTCTTAGCAGTTTTTCTTTGAACTTTCACATAGAGCGGCCATTTGTCTTGATCTTGATTGCTTACTTAGTGACATAACCTTTTGCAATTATTTTTTTTTCATTTATTTCATTACATTTAAAAATGCTCAATATTAATTCCTCAAAAACATACTGCTGATATGGCACTGATTTCGTACCATTTCTTATTCGGATTATCGCATAAAATGCTGCTCAATACTCAATACATAACATTACTGGTGCATTGAGGTATGTATCAGTATTTGCCAGTGCATGCTTTGTGAATTATATTGAGAAATTCTTAATATGTAGTATAGGTTATTACTATTCTTTATGACCTCTGCCATTTCAACTCCAAATATTTTATTTTAGCTTTAGTACCTCATGATTTACAATGATTCTTTTCATGGTTTAGTTAATGCTTTCTCGCTACTTGCTGGATAACCAAAGGAGCCTGCTTCAATAGGATGAGGTTAATTTTTCTACCTAACTATATTGTTAAAAAGTTTTATAGGATTAACGCCTGATCAATGCATCGTTATTGAAAGGATGAATGAATGTTTTAGGTAATTATTCCTTTTGTTTCTGATTTTCTGCGCGATTAGGTACTTTTAGATTTTGTAATTATTCCATTTATTTCTTTACGGGTTTTAGGTTTTCATTGCTTTTGTTTCTAATTGTTCTATGTAATAAGGCATTTATATCTTTTTTTGTCCTCATTTCTTTTCCTTATGCATGCTGCAGTGAATTTTTTATTTATGAAATGTGGTCAGTCTGTCATGCTCAGTTTTATCTTAGTCTTCGGTTTGATTCTGATAGTTCACCAATGACTTAAAGTGCTCATGGTAAGAGATAGCAATGAGTAATATTGGATTGGCATTTAATATCAAAAAAATAAATCGGGCCGGGTCAATGCAACATACTAACTGGATTGTAAATGTGCAGCCAGACCTGACCTATTCACTTACTCCGTTTGGATCATATGAGATTAAGGGTAAGATTAGTTATTTAGGGTAAGATTAGTTATTCAGGATTAAAATTCTTGATCGTAAATTTTTAAGAATAAGTTTAATTTCAGAATAAAGTTTTTTGTTTGGATGATGCAAGAAATAAATAATGAGTTGTGTCATTTTTTTCCTTTTTAATTCTTAATCTCGCTCTCTTATTCTACCGTTTTGCCAGATTAGTTAATTCGTCTCCAACCCGGAGTAAACCCTTAATCTAAACTGTTTGGATTGTGCCTTAATCGGAAAAACTATTTACTCCCGAATAACTCCTTATTCCTATCCATCCAAACAGAGCCACAACTCTAGTCATGTCCCTTCATTTTACTTAGATCGGATTAACCTACTACTTTGGTGTGTTTGGATGAGCCGGAAATAGAGAATAAGAATAAGAAATTTTGATTTGCGTGCTTATTCTTATTCTTTTGCAATCCCAACAACACAAGAATGAGGAATAAGGGCCCTTATTCCTATACTAACACAATCATGGTATAAGAATAAGGAATAAGGATAAGCACGCAAATCGAAATTAAAGTGCTGAATCGTCAGAAATTATTCCTATACTAACACAATCATTGTTTTAGTGCTGAATCGTCAGAAATTAAAGTGTTGTTTTAATTTCTGATTAGTGGCTTTAATTGCTATACGAATTTGAAAGGTTTATTCTGATGTTTTAAAGGTAAAAAACAGATCAGAAATTGAAAATACAAGTAAGTCTTCATGTGTTGAAGCTTTGGCTTTCTCTTCCTCAAAATATTTGTTAAAATATTCTATCGATTAAGCAATCGATCAAGACACGGGTGGTGGAGCTAGGTGTTGACGGGGAGTTCGCTGGCACGGACTCAACTGTCATTCTTGTTTCGGATTCAAGGTGAACCAAGAGGAACAAAGCTTCGTTAGAGACCATAGGTATGGCTCAACAATCCTTCTTATAGGAATATATGTGATTGTGATGCAAATATAATATAGGAAAGTTAGCGATAATAAGAACGATCTTCGATGTTATCGGTTAATAAAATTTTTAAAATTACCCGATTCGCATCATGAAATCCTTCAATTGGTATCAGAGCATTAGGTTCTTTATTATCGCTAATTATGCTATTTTATTATGTAATTTTATTACATAAGTGCTTAGTTAATTGTTCTTTTGTGTTGCGGTTCTAAAATTCGAGCTGAAATTTTGTTACATGCTTTGCAATATTGTTATTAGATTACTGGGTGATTATTTTTGAAATTTCTAAAATTCTTACTATTCTGAAAGAAGTTTAGAATAAGATAATCATATAGATTAAGGTTTCTGGACAGATCTATGAGGTTAAACAAAAATATGGAAAATAGCGCGTTGCTGGATTTTTCCAGCAGCAGTATCAGTTTTTGCTAAAATTAAAATAACGATTTCTCTCAAATAGATTATCGTATTTTAATGAAACCAGTTTTTAAATTTAGATATTGAAGTTTAGTTTTTAAATAATAAAACTTTCCTATACAAAAGTTTTATGGAATTTCGTCACAAAGGCAAAACAGCAACAGTGCGCAGTTTTTCTGTGACAAGAACAATAACGGTTTGAGTTTTCTTTTAAATGTTTAAAAGATTATTTTTCAAACTATGGTGCAAATCGTAACAGAGAATTATAAATCATTTTTCTGGGATTTAAATGATTTAGAGAACCGCAATTGCATAAGAAATGAAAATTAACTAAAAGGTATAAAATAGTGCATCGATATGCAATTCCTATTCTAATTTTGTTTTGCAGGGAACCGAGTTTGTATGTCTCATTTCAATGCCTTGTGTGATGTAAATTTTGATGTGATGTGTTTGTTTGATTGTAAGCAAGTTTAATAAGTGTTTATTAATTAGGCACAAAAGGCAATTTATGTATAGGATGCCTTTATTTATTATTTACATCATATGCATTGTGAGAATGAGATGGGTTCCTAATACTTGCACTTAGCAAATTTTTATTTTGAAAGGATTCATAATAAAGTTTGGGGCAGCATATTTATTTTATATGCAATTTTTCATCCAATGATGCAAGAAGACAAAACGGTGGATGAAGAGAAGCGCAAGAGGCATACAAACTCACAAATGTTTTGTGATTGTGTTATGTGATGTGCTTTATGATTATATGTGAATGATATGTTAGGATAGGTATGGGTGTATGGAAACATGGCCTACCAAACTATAGTCACATTTGAATTGTCCAATGAAAAATTAAGTATTTTTCCTTCTTATTTTATCCACTTTAAGCTAAAGATTATTGAGATGCATGAGTGTAATCTTTAATCTTTAGAAATCGTGGAATGTGTTCGGATATATTATCAGGTCATTGATAAGTGGATTAAATGTGAGGCATTTGATACATTTATTTTATGGAGATAATATAGCCAAGCATATTGACCAATAAAATAAGTTTGCTTAAAGAGCAGTCAAGATCTAGGCTTGAAGTCTCGGGAAAATCGTTTAGTAAGAAAAATTTCTTAATAAACAACAAGAGTCATAAAGTTTAGAAAATTGCAAACGATTGCAAAAGTTTTCTAAAAGGTTATGATTAGTAAATGATTACTTACCTTGATTTTATATTTCGGATGAGTTCGATTTATTTATGATGGGATCTTGAATATACTGCATAATGGACAAATTTTAAATATGTAGTATGAAGTTTTACATAAATATTAACAAGAAATCCTTTAATTTATTTTATAGAATGACAAACAATGTACTTATCCGATCCATACTCGAAAAGTTTCCGTTGGAGAATGATGGTTCTAATTTCCTTGATTGGGAATTGAAACTCCAACTTATCATCAGGTCGGAGGATCTTGTTAATGTATTGGAGGAAGATGCTCCAGTACTAAGTACAAATCCCTCTGATGAAGAAAAGACCAAATCTGAAAAGTACTGCAAGGACGAACTGAGCGTTCAAGGTCTCATGTTGGCAAGTATGGCTACTGAACTTATTAGAAAGTTCATAAACAATACTCCAAAAGAGATAATCGAACGTCTCTCCAAGATGTTTCTGGAGAATGCTCGTAAAGAGCGTTCAAAGATCACCTTAGCTTTCACAAGGTGTAACATGGCAGAAGGGTCTTCTGTCAACCAACATATGTTGAAAATGTTGGGTTACCTTGAAAAATTGGAGAAGCTAAATGCTCCAATGCATGCTGACTCTGCTGAGGATATAATCCTTGGTTCATTGCCTCCATCTTACAGAGATGTAGTCATGCATCTTCACTTGCGTGAAAAGGCAATGACCCTGGATGAGATCCATCAGACTTTGAAGCAAGCTGAGGCCGATATGAACAGACATAAGGGAGAGAAGAATGTTCTTGCGATCTCACAG
Source organism: Rhynchospora pubera (assembly GCA_028095005.1). Lineage (NCBI taxonomy): Eukaryota > Viridiplantae > Streptophyta > Magnoliopsida > Poales > Cyperaceae > Rhynchospora > Rhynchospora pubera. Next base: position 85,443,416 of record CM051459.1, read on the forward strand.
AATGGTAAGAAAGTTCAAAAAGGAAAGGGCAAAAGAAAGATATCTAAAAAGAACAAGGGGAATAGAGAAGCTCAAGCGAGCACCTCCAAAGGCAAAAAGAAAAATTCGCCAACTCCGCAAACCGAGTGCTATTATTGTCATGAGTTGGGACATTTCAAAGCGAATTGTCCAAAGTACAAGGCTGACTTAAACTCAGGCAAAATAGAGCGGAAGCGTCCCAAGGTTCCGAAAGGTATCTATGTTATTGAGATTAATTTAACCACATCTATTCATGATTGGGTAATTGACACTGGATCATGTGCTCATATTTGTGCAAATATGCAGGCACTAATGAATAGAAGACATCTCAAGAGAGGAGAAGTCATTTTGAAGGTGGGCAATGGTGTTAGTGTCTCGGCATTGGCCATTGGCTCAATAAATCTTCATTTATCTAGTGGTTTAATAATTAATTTGAATAATGTTTATTATGTTCCATCTATATGTAAGAACATTATATCTGTGTCATGTTTGGACAAAGATGGTTATGTCTTTACCATTTCAAACTCGTGTTTGAGTATTGCAAAAGATGGAATTTTCTATGCAAATGCTACTGTTCATGATGGTTTATATTTGCTAGAAGTGAATGATAAACATGTTCTAAGTATCAATAACAAAAGACTCAAAGTATCTCATGAAAATAACACTCTCTTATGGCACTATCGTCTTGGTCATATAAATGAGAAACGCATTAAGAAGTTACATGATAGTAATCTTCTTGGTCTCATGGATTGCGATGCAATAGAGACATGTGAATCTTGTTTAGTTGGTAAAATGACTAAGAAACCATTCAAGAAGAAAGGTTCAAGGGCGAAAGACTTGTTGGAATTGATACATTCTGATGTATGTGGTCCAATGAGAACAAGTGCACGAGATGGTTTTAGGTACTTCATTACGTTCATAGATGACTGTAGTCGTTTTGGCTATGTTTATCTAATGAAGAACAAAAATGAATCTTTTGACAAGTTCAAAAAATTCAAGAATGAAGTTGAAAATCAACTCAATAAGAGAATTAAGATTTTACGAACTGATCGAGGTGGAGAATACTTGAGTAATGGATTTGGTACATATCTGAAAGAGTGTGGTATCATACCACAATTGACTCCTCCAGGAACAGCTCAGTGGAATGGTGTATCTGAAAGGAGAAACAGAGCATTGCTTGATATGGTTCGATCAATGATGTGCCAAACAGAATTGCCTCTTTATTTTTGGGGACATCCATTGCTAACTGCAGCTTACACACTGAATATTGTTCCATCTAAATCTGTCGAGAAAACTCCGTATGAGTTGTGGACAAGAAAAACTCCTGACTTGTCTTTTCTCAAGATTTGGGATTGTGAGGCTTACATCAAACGATTGATGTCAACCAAACTAGAACCCCAAACAGAAAAATTCTTCTTTATAGGTTATCCGAAAGAAACAAAAGGATACTACTTTTGGCACAAGTCAACAAATAGAATATTAGTTGAAAGGGGTGCAATTTTCTTAGAGAAAGAATTTCTCGAAAGAATCAAAAGTAGTGGGAGTAGTGTAATGCTTGAGGAAACTCAAGAAACACTACAAGACCTCGATCAGGTCATGGATGACAACCATGTAGATCGAAGTAGCCCAACCATAGTTCCGACGGCTAGTGGGAGCATTAGTGTACAGGTTCCTCAACCTATTGAGGAAGAGGTTCATGAATCACCACATGGTGTTCAATCGAGTATTGAACTAATTTCACAAGAGATTGTGCAAAAGGTTCAAGGTACTCAAGATGAACATGAAGAGCCACAAGAACTAAGAAGGTCAACAAGATCTAGGAAGAAGCCTGATATGTATCTAGGACTTCATGAGATCTTGGTAATGGATATGGATGATCCAAAAACCTTTGAAGAAGCAATGAAAGAGAAGACTCAAAATCATGGTATTTAAGTCAATTCAGTTACTTGCCATTGCTGCATTTTATGATTATAAAATATGGCAAATGGATGTCAAAACAGCATTCCTTAAAGGGAATTTGGAAGAGGATGTGTACATGGTACAACCTCCAGGTTTTGAAGATCCAAATAATGGCAGTAAAGTATGCAAACTTCAAAGGTCCATTTATGGATTGAAGCAAGCATCCAGGAGTTGGAACAAGCGCTTTGATGAAGAGGTTAAACGCCTTGGATTTATTCAAAGTAAGGAAGAACCTTGTGTATACAAGATGGTCAGTGGGAGCTATATACTTTTCTTGGTCCTGTATGTCGATGACATATTATTGATAGGCAACTTTATTCCCTTAATGGAGCAAACAAAATTTTCATTGAAAGAGATTTTCTCAATGAAAGACTTGGGTGAAGACCAATATATCTTGGGAATCAAGATATGTAGAGACATGTCACGTAGACTCATTGGCTTAAGTCAACATACATACATTGACAAAGTGTTGAAACGATTCAACATGGAAAATTTCAAGAAAGAAAATGTGCCAATGAGTCAAGGTGTAAAACTTAGCAAGTCTCAACGTGCTATGACACGTAAAGACATTGATACCATGAAGAATGTAGAATATGCTTCTGCAATTGGTTCTATCATGTATGCTATGGTTTGTACACGACCTTGATATCGCGTATGCTCTAAGTATGACAAGTCGTCATCAAGCCCATGCAAGTCTTGCACATTGGAGTGCGGTCAAGAATATCCTTAAGTATCTTAACAGAACTAAGGATAAATTTCTTGTGTATGGAGGGACAAGGGAACTCGTTGTAGAAGGCTACAGCGATGTGAGTTTTGCAACCGATTATGATGATAAAAAGTTGCAATATGGATATGTATTCATTTTGAATGGAAGCGCTGTTAGTTTGAAAAGATTCAAACATTTAGCAAACAGCTGACTTAAGCATCCAATCAGAATTGATGGTTGTTGCTAAAGCCAACGAAGTAAATGTTTGATCAAAAAGTTCAATGAGGAACTTGACGTGGTTTACACTACAAGATCAAACATATGGATAGAAAGTACTTTGTCATTCGGGACTTCATAGAAGATGGTAAAATAAAATTATTAAAGGTGGATACGGATGGTAACATAGCAGATCCGCTAACAAAGCCTTTATCTCAAGCCAAAAGTGAAGTTCACTTTGATTCCATGGGTTTGAAAACACATGGAGAGTGGATAGAGATAACAGAATGAGTCAAAAGGCAACCCTAGTTTTAAAGTTCATACATAAGAATGTATAAGAAGTAACTTTAAGAACAAGTGGGAGATTGTTGGAATTGTGTTCTAAAAGTTATCTTATGGTGATTACTTTTATATGTTATATTTATGAATTGGATGTTATTACATTTTGTTCCATGAGTTTATATTCGTATTTAGAAGTGTTCAAGAAGATGCACTTGGTCTTGAACCGCAGAACTCTAAATAAAATGAATACATATCTCTAAAATGTTCACAGGTCTTGGATATTAGCAGGAACACTAATATGCCATACAAGACTGTCGTGTTGATTAAAAGTACGTTGTAGTTCTGTAAACGTTGATAAAGGATTATCATTTAATAACACGAGTATATGAAAAGTTTCATATATTGAACATACCTAATTGATAAAAATATTATATGGATTGTGTTTGTGTCATTAATATTTTTATCGTGTCATTAATTCTAAGATTGATATGATATATTTTCACATAAGAAATATGCAACGTGATTATTACTTAAAGCCATTTGAAGCTTGTGGTGATAAAAGTAATAGTTCTTTGTATATAACTTGTGTAGGAGGGAAATATATATGTCAATAGCTAATTGCCACTCATGAATTGAGGAATGATATTATAAAGGGCCCCTTGGTAAAGTAAGATTATAAATGGATCCAATATAACTGAAGTGCAGTTATAATTATATAATCATACTTATTGGAGACCAAGAAAAGATTATAATACGAAGATGACACAACCCTACTTGTATAATAACCATAATATCATATGGCAAGGAATAGACACAAGTAATGTTAATAGCATTACTAGAAGGATCGTGTTTCGTAAAAGGATTTGCTAAACATCTATATTATTTGGGTAGCTGTAATGTATGCTAGAGTACCGCTTACAGTTTATGGAATAAAATGTTTTATTCCATTGCCAACATAATATGGATCCTCAATATAGGTCACACCAACTGAATGGGAAACAAGAAATATATTTTCTATGTATAAGGTTTCATGTTGTATGAAACAAAGTGTACAAATAGAAAATTATATCACATGACGTGATTAACTAGCAAGGAATAAATTTATTGATATGTGAATATTATGAGTATAATATGTGTTTCACATAATAAAATAATATATGAATATTATTATAGAGTGCATAAATTTATTTAAAGCCCAAACCCAAATATTTTAACAAATGAAGAGAGAAAGAAGGCTTTAAATTCGGGTCAGAATTTGAGCCAACTTTAAACTGACAATTAGTATAGCAAATGATAACCAAATTGGACAAATGATATATGAAAATTGTAGCCCTGGAAGTGTAGAATCCAATGGTTCAAGTTTCATGTCGTTTGGAGTTTCCTATAAAGAGTTATCATTGTTTTAGTGCTGAAACGTCAGAAATTAAAGTGCTGTTTTAATTTCTGATTAGTGGCTTTAATTGCTATACGAATTTGAAAGGTTTATTCTGATGTTTTAAAGGTAAAAAACAGATCAGAAATTGAAAATACAAGTAAGTCTTCATGTGTTGAAGCTTTGGCTTTCTCTTCCTCAAAATATTTGTTAAAATATTATATCGATTAAGCAATCGATCAAGACACGGGTGGTGGAGCTAGGTGTTGACGGGGAGTTCGCTAGCACGGACTCAACTGTCATTCTTGTTTCGGATTCAAGGTGAACCAAGAGGAACAAAGCTTCGTTAGAGACCATAGGTATGGCTCAACAATCCTTCTTATAGGAATATATGTGATTGTGATGCAAATATAATATAGGAAAGTTAGCGATAATAAGAACGATCTTCGATGTTATCGGTTAATAAAATTTTTAAAATTACCCGATTCGCATCATGAAATCCTTCAGCTTATCCCTAATAATGCCCCCTTCCAGATAAATGATTCACCGAAAACACAGAAAAAAATTATTTACAAAGAGTTACCGTACATAAATACACAAAAAAATGGAAACTAAAACAACAATTCCATCCATCATCACCTGACCATCGCAGCCAACATGCTAAAGACATCTTTCGCCATGAACTGCAGACAAAACTGCATCGTACGAAGTGCGATGAGATACGTAGTTTTTAAATAAAAGCAAAGTAAAAGAGCTGACTTTGTCTGGCCTTCCTCATCAATTCTCCGCCTAACTAACTAACATAATTACCTCAATTTACTTGAATTCTTTCTACCAAAATATTATCCCGTCCCCGAGCATGCATGGCCTTAGCAATTCATTCATATCAGCTTGTCTGACAACATCCCAATCAGCTGCATCTTCTGTTTTCACACCTCTTAATTACTTCACTTGTAGAGGAGATGGGTAGTGTGAGAGGGGAGAGCTCAGCTGGGGATAGATTCTGAGAGAAAGACAGTGAGTAAGTAGAGGATAATTAAAGGCAACGGAGTTTGGGATTTCTGCTCTGGTCAGAGAGAGATACGGCGGAGGGAGAGAGAGAGAGAGTGGTGGGGTTGTGGTGAGAGAGGCCATCAGAGAGGAGAGGGAGACGGGTTTCTCTCGGTGGGGTTCAGACGGGCTCGAGCGAGGAGGAGCCAGGCGCGAGAGAGATCGTCGCTCTAGGGTTTGTAGTAGTGAGAAAGAGAGAGCGGCGCTGAGAGGCGAGAGAGAGACGAGACCTCTTTTTTATGGAAATTGATTAGTGCCATCTCCCATTCTACCATCGCTGCCATCGCTCCCTCCAGCGAAACACTCTCCTCTCCTCACCTAGCGAAACACTTCCCTCTCCTCACCCAGCGAAGCACTCTCTTCTCCTCACCCAGCGTGGGTACGCTCCCTCTCCCTTCTACGCACCCTTCCGTCTCTCTCCCTTCCTTCTGCGCATCTCTCTCCCTTCCTTCTGTGCGTCAGACTTTGTTCATTTTGTTTATTGCATCTGTTCAATTTGTTATTTTAAGTGTTCATTTTGTTTTGTTGTGCATTAGATTTTTGTGTTTATTTTATACGCCTCACTTTATTGGTGTAGATGTTCATTTTGTTCATTTATATGTTCAGTTTGTTACTTTATGTGTTCAATTTGTTTTGCTGTGCATCAGACTTCTGTGCTTATTTCATACGTCTCACTTTGTTTGTGTAGATGTTCACTTTGTTCCTTCATATGTTCAATTTATTATTTTTATGTGTTCAATTTGTTTTGCTATGCGTCAGACTTCTGTGTTTATTTTATACGTCTCACTTTGTTTGTGTAGATGTTCACTTTGTTCCTTCATATGTTCAATTTGTTACTTTTATGTGTTCAATTTGTTTTGTTGTGCGTCAGACTTCTGTATTTATTTTATGTCTCACTTGGTGTATATGTTCACTTTGTTCATTCATATGTTCAATTTGTTACTTTTATGTGTTCAATTTGTTGTTATAAGTATTCGCTTCGCTACTTTGCTGTTATAAGTATTATCCTCTCTCAAATTTTCAATTTGTTGATTTAAATGTTCAGTTTCTTGTCATATATGTCTTCTTGAAAAATTGAAATAGTTCTGAGAGAGATGAGAGAAATGAAGAGAAAGAAGAGGATCTAGGGAGGGAAAATCTTGAGAGAGAAGAGAGGAGAAACGAGAGAGGATCGTTAAGAGAGGGAAGAATTGCGACAGGAGAGATAGAGAGATGCAGAACAGAGCGCGCGGAAGGGAACGGAGGGTAGCGATGGTAAATTTAGCGATGGTGGTTATAATTTCTGCTCTTTTATCGCCTTACCTTTCCTCTACAATTTGTTTTGGGCTGCTGAATTTTTGATGGGCCGACGGAAGAACGTGGGCTGATGGAACGGAACTGACCTATTTCGCTTATGTTCCCTTCTTACCAACGTAAGCCGTTTCATTTTCGTTTCTGTTCCGCAAAGAGAAACGCAAGATAAAATCCCTTCCGTTCCGCTCCGTTTCGGACAGAACAGAACGTAAACGTCCGAAACGGAGCGATATTGACAGCCCTACTTATTCCGACCCTTATTCATATTCTAACAAAACTTTGATATTTGAATAAGGAATAAGGAAAAAGTTTTTCTCTATTCCTACTCCATATTCTTTGTGTTACCAAACAGCCCCATAGAGAAAACCTATGGAGCATACTAATGTATGGAAGCTTCGGTGCATACTAATTCAAATTTTTGAATCTGCTTCAAAATGACCGATCCAAACCGTCCAATATTATCTCCCTATTGAAATCTCCTTGTCGACCAAAATTTACATTTTTTTTTGAAAATTTTAAGTATTTTTTCAGATTTTTAAAAACTGCTATTTTTTAACGATTCAGAAAAAATTAGATTAGCGATTTTCTAAAATTTTAAAAAAAATACCTAAAAATTTCAAAAAAATATAAAATTTGGTCGATAAGGAGATTATAATAGGAAGCTCATATTAGACGGTTTGGATCGGTCATTTTGAAACAGATCCAAGAGTTCGAATCAGTATGCATCGAAACTTCCGTACATTAGTATACACCATATATTTTCTCTCTCTCTCTCCCTCTATATATATATATATATATATATATATAAAGAGAGAGAGAGGATGGCTAATGTGTCATAGATGGCACAGAGGGTCCCGTGCCATAGAGTCTTTTTTCGAGATTCAAAATCTAAATGCTCAATCCGAACCGTTCAAGTTATTCACCATATTAAAATACACTTGGAGACCAAATTTTACATTTTTTCGAATTTTTCTGCTATTTATTATGATATTTTTAAAAAAATGTTATAATTGGAGTATTTCAGACCCTCCAATTTGAACATATCAAAATAAATAACAAAAAAATTCAAAAAAAATATAAAATTTAGTCTCCAATGATATATCAATATGGTGATCAATTTGAACGGTTTGGATTGTTTACTAATTTCGGCATTGATTGTCAAGTGTGGATTGGATCACATGTGGTGATAGATGTACTATAATATATGTATGCGTGTTATCAAAATAAAAGTAGCTTAATATTTTGACCGCGGTGAGTAGAAAAAGGTGAAATATTTCTATATAAAAAGCAAAAAAATGACAGTCATCCAAGAAAAACAACGAAAATCAAAGAAGGCAAAAAAATTATTAATAAATCATTGCAGGTCGATCTTAACTTTTGTTAGGAAAAAAGAGAGTTTTACCATGAAGCGCGATTTATTTTTATTTTTAATATTTTTTAGGTTGTTCTTAGTATTATACTGTCTATTTTTTTGTTCGTTGAAAAATATATGAACAATAACAGAAAACAAAAAGTTATTTGACGATCTTCATTTATTTGATTTGGCACAAAATATTGTATTACCTTTTTAATTATTTGAGTATCTTTTAAAATTCATTTGGACATGAAATTTTATATCCATACAAATAAAAATGAAAATAATCCACTAAGATAAGAGGAAGGTTCTGGTACCAACATTTTAGTTGCCCCAAATGCCAACTTTTTGCTATTAATCTATTTTTTAAAATTTAAAACTTCAAATGTTGAATCCAAACCGTTGATCTTGTTTGCTGAAATTATTTAATATAAAAATTCAGACGCAAAAAATTTTAATAGAAAGAATTATTATTATTTTTTTTAATAAGAAGAAAGTTCGAACGCGTTTTATAAAAGGGTAGAGTATCTCTCCTTCGTACTCGTTTATAAAACGGGTAGGAAGGAGAGATATTGTACCGCTCCAGCTACGACTTTTGAGGCTGGTCAGACCTTCCTACCCGTTTATAAAATGGGTTGGAAGCCTTTGAACGCGTTTTATAAACGTGTTATTTTATCCTTTAGTAAATAAAAAAATTGGAGAGACTACAATGCAAAAAATAAGTTTGTAGAATTAAATAGTAAAATACAGGGTCATCGGCGAATAATTATTCAAACAAAATGATATTATACACATGTTCAAAAAAAATATGTGCAACTAAATGCATATAACGCGTTTATAAAACGCGTTCAAAGGCTTCCAACCCGTTTTATAAACGGGTAGGAAGGTCTGACCAGCCTCAAAAGTCGTAGCTGGAGCGGTACAGTATCTCTCCTTCCTACCCGTTTATAAAACGCGTTGGAACCCTTCCAACCCGTTTTATAAACGGGTACGAAGGAGAGATACTCTACCCTTTTATAAAACGCGTTCGAACTTTCTTCTTATTAAAAAAATAATAATAATTCTTTCTATTAAAATTTTTTGCGTGTGAATTCTTATATTAAATAATTTCGGTCTTGTTTAGTTTAACGAGCGATGTGTTTTCATATAAGTTTTATAAATTATAAATTTTATTTCATACTCGATCAAGAGACAAAAAAATAAACGAACCTTGTTAACTATGACAGATTCGTTCTAATACGTTCATGTTTTAGCCTTTGATCGAGATCAAATAAACTCTAAAATTTTTAAAATTTATATGAAAACACATCACTCGATAAATTAAATAAGATTAACGGTTTGAATTTAATGTTTAAATTTTTTTATTTTAAAATTAACTAAATAGTAAAATGTTTGCATTTGGGGAAACCAAAATGTTGGTAGGGGAACTTTACTCTTAAAATAAACTTTCACAATGATTGTCTTTCAAAATATATTTCTACATCTCATAATATTTCATTTCTGTAATTTAAGAAATGTATGAAAGTTTTAGGATGTTTAAGGGCTTTCCCAAATTTGTTTGTTCAAAAAAGTTTACGAACCGATTTTTGGAACATAGGGATAGCTTCTGGTACACTTGGGTATTCTGTTTCAATGGCTCAGGGAAGAATCTGTAATAAAAATAACTTTTGAGAGCTTTTCTGCAAAATTCTAAGGGTTTGTACAAGACATAGAGGCATTTTATAATTTTTTGTGGGTTTAAGCAAAAAATTTGAGAGGTTAGAAAAGATTAAGGGATCTTTGAGAAAAATGGAGGCCGTCTGACGTAGGGGGTGCATAACGTCTAAACGGCCACGAAAATTTGCGTTAACCGTTTCGTCTATCGAAATCACGTAAATACCATAAAAATATACATGAACGAAACCGTTTCGAGCTTTCGTTAATCATTTCGTTTTTAAAACACAATCAAAACTTTTAACCTTTTCGTTTCGTTTCCAGTCAGTGTTTTCACCCCTAGTCTGACGAATCACATTGTATTGTCGCCTTAATGGACTAACTTGTGGCGGACTCGTTACAGCTGAGCTCAGCTAATTAGGTCAGGTTGACTGGGTCTAATCAGATGTTAGGTGAGTCTTGTTGGGCTGAATTTTTGGGCGTGCGTTGGAAAATTAATTGTGGGCTGAGTAGAAAAATAAAGTGGGTTGCTTAAAATGAAATTGATTTTAGGCCCAAATAAATTAAATGCAGACTTTTTCGTGGGCTTTTAAATTAATATTCTGACAGATTTTTAATTAATAAGCTTATGGATTAATTAAGGTTTAATTAAAATTAATTATATGGCTAGTGACTCGGATTCTATGAGCTTGATTAAAAGTTTGACTAAAATACTTGGAACCAATAAATTAGTCTAACTACAATTAGTCGGATTTTTAGAGATATAATGAGATAAGTTTGATTTAAAATAGAACGGATATTTTGGCAAATATTCAGAGTTTAAATTATTTCTGACTTCTCACTTCTAAATTTTAACTTATGACTTTTGATTTTTGTCTGTTAATATTTTGATTATGTTTTGAAGTCGATATTAAAATTTATAACAAAAATAATTAACCTGATTCTTATAATTTAGGCAAGTAATTAATAATCATTTAACAACAATAATAATAAAAGGGGACTTTGAACCAAACCATCAATCAGGTAACCGTTAGGCAACCAGAACTATGTTAAATATGGTTCAGCCACCGGATTAAAGGAAACCGTTAAACTTGTAATAAAAGGGGACTTTGAACCAAACCATCAATCAGGTAACCGTTAGGCAACCAGAACTATGTTAAATATGGTTCAGCCACCGGATTAAAGGAAACCGTTAAACTTGTATTAGCAGATCTTTGTTTTGTAAACTGTGAATAAGATCGGACCCGAAAGATGCGAGGAACAACTTTGAAGGTGTAGAATTACACGGTTTCTCTCTTAGAACTCGAAATTTGATATTTTAAAATTCATACATAGCATGTTTAAGAAACTTTGATAGTGCATTCTGTTCTTTCGTATAGACATAGAAGCTCTAAGGCTCCGTTTGGATGCGTTGAGAATAAGGTAGGAAGAAGGAAGAAGGGAATAAATTTATTGGGAAGGGGTAAATTTATTGGGAAGTGTGTAACTTTTGTGAAGAGTTTGGATGGTTAGAAATAAATTTATTGGTAAAAAGTAGTTATTCCTTATTCCTTATTCGGGAAGAATCCATTCAAACAGAGCCTAAATAAACAAATTAACTACATGTTGAATGAGCTGTCAGCTCATTGATAATTTGATTATGTCAAGTCTGACGTAGTTAATTAGCCGTTTGACTAATGAATTGGATAGTAAGAGTTAAAAATGACTAGAATGGTTTCAATAATAAACGAGATTCTATCACGTGACTTTATTTGCGATAGAAGAATTTGACTGGAAATATGGAACTATTCAAACTCAGTATGCATAGCATAACTTAAATTATTGTTAGCTATCATTCTCCGGTGATTGGTTTGGCCACCAACCTAGTCATGATTTTAGTGTTATTATTATTGGGTATGCCCTATTTCTAATCTGTACCATATGATAAAAATCTATGGGTTTAAAAAGAGTTCTCTTTATATCTATCTAGCTTGGAGAACTTAATTGTAAGTTATCAGATATATGACTGTTATGTGGTTATGCTTAATTTGCTTTTGTTGCACATTGCATATTGCAGCATGCCGGATATAGGCCCATTCCAATTCATGCCGACGGTATTATTCTATTTCTGTTATCTAATTCAGTGGAATAACAAAGTATTATTTATTATTGTTATTCAAGTGAAAAATTCGATGCTCGAATTTGTACGAGTATCCGCATATTAGAACAAAAACTCGCACTATATATGATTCATTCTCATCCAAACATTAATTTGTTTTGGATGTTCCTCTATGGTTCAGGATTTAAGGAACGGCGTAGGCTTACCAGGCCTCGTGCAATAGTTACCATAGAATATATGTTCCTTGCTTAAGTTGGGTGTACATATTCCAAGCCTTCATTGCGATGCCAGTATATTACTCAGTTTGTTTGGGTTATAGTCAATGGTCCATCAACATTATCGATATTAAAAAAAAAATTAAATTATAAACTGAAATAATATAAATTGATCAATCTTTTACTGCACCTAACAATCTAGATAAGGAAAAGCCAGTGCACTAGAACTAATAATTAAAGGCTAAAGCATTCAATATTTGGAAAACATATGGTTCGACTATATTTTTTTCTTCGATCATATTGTAACACGAATCACAATTGCAACACCAGCAATCAATACCAGCACATTGCCTTGATGTTTTCTTAGTTCAAACATTCTAAAAATTCAAGAAAAGCACCAAAGGAAGAACCCCCTTCTTCCATGGCCTTAATTGCACTTTCCTTTACCTCCATCATTCTATTCTTGAGATCCATGGCTCCATCTGACTCAATGATCCATCTTACTTTTGCCTCTATTTCGTCTGCCCGCACGAAACCTTCCACGTACCCCTTCAACTCAATGCCAGTCTTCATCTCCTCCACCGAGAACACCTTATTCATCTTCTGCTCTGCATACAACGGCCAGCATATCATCGGTACCCCGAAATTCACTGCCTCCAGTGTGGAATTCCAGCCACAGTGACTCACAAAACCACCAACCGCCTCATGTTTTAGAATCTCCACTTGTGGAGCCCACTCTTTTATAATCATGCCCCGATCTTTGGTCCTGTCCAAGAAACCTTCTGGCAACAGTATATCAAGATCTGGCTCAGCAGTTGGCTCGACGACTTTGGCTGGGTTGACTGTTGGTGGGCTCCGTACGACCCACAAAAATCTCTGGCCACTATTCTCTAAACCATTTGCGATCTCCTTGAGTTGCTCTATGGGGAAAGAACCCATACTCCCGAAACACAGGTATACGACACTCTTTTTCGGTTGTGCATCAAGCCACGATAGACACGGATGCCGCTCTTCTTTCTGTTCTTCATAAACAATCACCGGGCCAATATAGTAAATAGATGGTATAGTACTGTTTGGCAAACAGAACCCATCTTTCAAAGCCCTCACAGCTTGAGGTTCCAGCGACTCAAATGAGTTAACAAGTATTCCCTTCCCCTCTGCCCATCGATTAATCATGTACATAACAAGTTTATACTGCTCTGTTGTCGGATCAAAAAGTTCATTTGGGAGGTGCGACGCCAACAAGGGTGGAGCACCCGAGAATTGCATTATTGTTGTACTAATATCCCCGACAGGGTGTGCGGGGAGATATGTCGGAAGTTGAAAAAATACAGACAAGGTTGAAGCACTACATGTGAACAAAAAATAAGCTGGTATGCCTAGCTCAGACACGATGTCTACTGCATGGATACAAAATATGTCAAGAACTATGGCAGAGATGGGTGAGATATCGGACTGCTTTATAAGGAAGGTGCGGAGGCCATCGTTGTAGCATTTTATCATGTTTATTATGTTAACAAATGGTGCAGGATGGGGGCTTGTTGGAGGGATTTGAGGTAGGATGTGAAACGAGATGCTTGGATTGGAGTTGGAATATTTTGATACCAAGTCTGTAGCTTGCCCTCCAGTCATCACCGGTATGATGACTGAGACACCGTGGCGAACAAATTGCTTTCCTAGTTCCACCATAGGCCTAAGGTGGCCTGCACCCATGGAGGGATACAAAACTACCTTTTTCGCCTTCATTGATTCTTTTGTTGGAAGGTAATTGAATGAGTTTTTTTTTTTTTTGTGTAGGAAAAAGTGGATAATTGGATGGCGCGTGTGAGGCTAGCTTGGAAGCCTGGGGACCTAATATATATAGGCTTCCAACTTCTTGTGACCAATAACTTGTTTGTGCCTACTTTCTCCAAAAATCGATAAAATAAAAATGTTTCTGTAAAGCGGAAGCAGCATACACTACCAGAATTTTGTTTTACTGCGTCGCAGCACCAACGTGTCCGCGTCCCTCAATTAAATAGAGACGCGGAAAGGGAAAAGTGGACTTGAGGACTTTTATATCGCGTCGTTAGGCCGACGGACATTAATTAGGACGCAACAGACTTTCAAATAGAGACGCGCTCTTGTTCTGTGTAGGGACGCAAATATGCTGACTGTAATTCGCGTCGGTATACCGACACACATCAACAGAGACGCGTATTAATTAGGTCGCATGACTCTTTTTGTTAGAGACGCAAATTGTTTTTCTTACAGGCACACATAATTGGAGTCGCTAGTTGACACACATAAACACTGAATCTTATTAACAAATTAATTAATTTAAAAAATTAAATTTACTTAGTAATAATGTGTCTGTATACTGACGCATATATAAATCTAATACCCAAATTCACAGCATACATAAACTCAATACCCGAATGCATTAACAAGTAAAGCACAAATATATTTAGAGAGAATTGTTCATATTACATCCATCAATCAAGCAAAAATTTAAAAAAAAATATGCATCAAATTCCTTCGCACCATCTTTCCCAGAGTGTAATAAAGAGTCATCAATCCTTAATTCCTTATCAAGGTATTGGTCAAAAGACTCTTGTGTTATTCTTTCATTTTCGACTCAAAAGTTTCGATCATCACCTCTTTTAATACCTATCAATTTGTAGAATATCAGTATACAACAATCATTTGTTACAAAACAAGCGTTACCAATCTAATTGTGTGTAAATACCTTGGTAAAACTAAAAGCCATACACTTTATATAGATAATCTCTATCTGCAAATAACAGCTTTAATTAATTATTTTTTTTTTGTAAAAGTCGAGTGGTAGAAACATCACAGAAGTTAAAAAATCATACAGTTTTTACCAACATTTTCCTATTCCTAATTATTAAGAAAATAAAGTAGATAAAACTAAAAGCCATACATTTTTCCTATCAAAGTAAAAAATCATATTCAAGCCCTCCGTTAGCCATATTTCACCCAAACAGTGGCAGCACATAAAAAAGAGACAGTGGTACCAGTATGTACCAGTATGTAGAGATGATAAGACACAAGTTAAAACTTCTATTAAAAAAGTAACTTCATTTATTTTGTACTGAGTTCTGTTAACCAATTGTTAAGTTGTTCTTAACCTTGTCAATTAATATTTTTAATCGGTTTTGTCTTTTTCATTGATCTTTTAATGATAAGTTGGGGCACTAAATAAAAAGTGTATTAAAAAAGATAGAAAAAAGCAATAACTATTTAATAGAATCTGAAACCGGATGATAGTGCACTGATTTTGTATCAATTATCAGGTTCCCTACCAGCCCAATTAAGGATAGACACCAATCAAATTTAGTCAAATTGAGGGCTTCCTTACCTATGTTAAAAGATGATTTGCTGAAGAAGATCAACGATCAAGCTCCTCCAAGTATGGTGTCTCCTAAATCAAACAAAATCAAGACATAAATCATTAGAAAAAGGTTTTGTGCAGCAAATGATAAAAGGTCAAACAATAGAGTGTATAACAAGCTTTCTAATAAAGAAAGCCCCAAGCTTTTTAATTTACTCATTAAGAGTGCATAACAAGCATTCGACATGACATGAACCACCACCAAATCAGAAGAAAAAAAACAAAAAAATACCAAGCTTTTTAATTCGCATATTAACTCATACAGAACCTCAAAAGCATGAAATTACTTCAAATTCGAATCAAATTTCTATATGCACTTGCTCAGACACTAATTTATCTCTTAATTTCAACTTCCTCTAACTCTATCTCTGGAAATAGTATAGTAACTGATTCCCAATTCAGATCAACAGAGAGGTAAGGTGCAATCAAAATATCTAACAAACTAAATCGAATTGAACCAAAAGTGAAGCTAAATAAACCTCAATTTCAGATCACACTAGAAACCTTGCGAGTGGAGGAACTGGGAGAACTAGCCAGCGACATTTCAGATCTTCTAGATCCGCATCTTCATCTCGTCTCGACGGTACGGATGCCGACTCCTCCTGCGTCGCCGCCTCCATGTCTCTCTCTCTCTCTGATATTCGCCTCTCTTTTTCACTCTCTCTTCAGCACAACGAGAAGTGCTTTTCTTTTAATACTTGTTTATAAATTATTTTTATCAGGATGGTGGACATTGACATGTGGGCCCGTATTAAATGACAATTAATTGGAAATGGAAATGAGGAGGCAAGAGAGGCACGTTCATTAAACCTAGACCGGCGAATATGGAGGGAACATTGGCGCCAAAAAGTTCAGAGGTATGTAGACGTATACTGTATTCATGAAATTTTACAAAATAATAATTTAAATGACAACATTATCTACGACATTTTGGAGGGAACATTGCCGCCAAAAATATCTCTGAATTTTACTAGTACCGAAATTTCCTATAAAATTTATTATTTATTATAAGTACAAATATGTACATAAGAAACAATATGTATAAGAATGTGTCTATAATATTTAAATTTATCAATTTGACCAAATATGTGTCTATAATTTGTACCGATTTTTTTAATTATTTATTTTGTATATGCATCTTTAAAATTTGATAAGACATCCAAATATTAATAAGGAATATAGTATTTGATGGCCTTCTTTAAAATTATTTGTTGATATAAAGAAAGAGGAGTTTCCGAAATGTGAAGTTGTGGCATTCAACTGTTTAATTTTCTAATTTTTTTATTTTGAATTTATGTACCCTGATTGTTGATCGTGTAAGGCCCTGATCAAAATATTTTTTTTATGGGATTTTAATTCAATTCAATTGATTTCATAGGATTTCGTTAGATCTAATTACATAGGAATTCCAATTAAATGGCACCAAATCCGTTCTTTTTGATAAAAAATTTTCCGACGAAATGAAATTCCATGGTAAAAAAAAAATGAGATTTTGATCAGACCCTAAATATGATTTGATTAATGACTCTTTGTCTTGAATGGAAATAAAATTATTTAGGGAGACAAATGACTAGTTTGTTAAAAAAAATTTATTAATATACTATTCAATATGATTTCTTTATTTTAGACCAAAGATATTTTGATTGATAACATATCATTTATCTTTATTATATATAAATGCTCAATGTATAATTAGATATAATATGGCGTGACATGTAACACGTTTAACACGTCGCATCAACATGACATGACACGATATGCACCTGAAGTCCTAATATGTGTCGTGTTAGCCAATATTTTCTCCCGACACGACGTGGCACTAGCGTTCTCCAAATAGTTTTCTAATTTTTCTAAGTTGCTTTGCTTTACTTGAGTTTATTTGCTGAAATTGTGAATTGAATTGAATTGATTTGAAGGTTTGCTCACTTGGTTAGGCCTGACCTCGTAGATTAAGCAAAAAGAACCCTAATCTCAAAACGATTTCTATTCTCAAACTTTAGGATAGTTAGTATACCCAAAAGGTGAAACCGGAACTTAGCCGAGAGGTTTATTCCCTCCTAAGATCGAGAGATCTAGGATATCCTACCGAATAGTTAAAGCAAACCCTAAAAATATTTGAAAAAAAAAATTCAATTTGTACAAAAAAACAGTAAAAATTTTTTTTAAAAAAAATATTTGATTTCTTATGAGATTTCAATATATATTGGATTAGAATATAAAAAATTTTATTTTTTATAAACAAATCGAGTGAAATTATGAGTCTCTAATAGTCCATATTAAAAATATCAACAAAAAATTATAATAAAACACTATGGGTCTCTAAATATTAAAGAGAAATTAATTAAAAATAATATTAAAGAATTATTAAAATTTTATTTTTTATAAACAAATCGAGTGAAATTATGAGTCTCTAATAGTCCATATTAAAAATATCAACAAAAAATTATAATAAAACACTATGGGTCTCTAAATATTAAAGAGAAATTAATTAAAAATAATATTAAATATAAAAATTATAGCCTAAAGAATACCTTAAAATTTCTAATATTAAAGAATTTTGCTAATATGTAAAGTTTAGAACCAACGACAATTTTTCTGGAGGGAGATAAATTTTAGAATTGCGCCAAAATGAAAAATCTAGCAAAAGTTTTTGAGGCGGAAATGAAAAACTTATCGGAAAATTTTGAAAATTTTTGGAGGGAGGCAGAAATGAGATTTGGCGCTAAGTGAAAATCTGAGGAAAATTTTGGGGAGATGAGTTCGCATCTATCTCACGCATTCTGATTACGCATCTATCTCACGCATTCTGATTAATATACATTCGTCCTCCTTTTGATTGCTTTATCAAAAATATATTTATATACAATCACACATCTAACTTTTCCATGTAAAATCCAACGGCTTAAATTTCTATTTGTAGTATATTATCTGTTATAAAACAGAAATTATAAGTGTCATCGGCAAATATACCATCTCAGCCATCGCTAAATATAAAGTGAACATATACAGCAAATAAGGTGAACATATGAATTATCTAAGTGAACACTTATAAACAAATAAGTGTTGTCATCACTTGTTCAGAAGTTTACATGCATATTCAACTTATTTTCATTTAACTTATTTGTTTGTATGTGTTCAATTAGATCGTCTATATGTTCATTTTATTTGCTGTATATGTTCAATTTATATTTAGCGATGACAGGGAAATTTTGCCGCTGAATTTAGTACCAATGACTGAATTAATTTTAAAGTTAAATTTGCACGTGGCGTTGATTGGACTAAACTTCTCTTGCTTAATTTCATTTATTTATATGAGACACACACGTGATCAAAGGTATTAATTATTAGATCAATGAAATAATGTACATATTGTTTCTTAAATAATGTCTAATAAAGCTTTTAAAAAACTTTATTTCTATTTTTTTATAAGTTTTATCTTAATAAGATTCATTGCGAAAGAAGAAAAAATGTGATTTATTACCAAGTAATATATTATATATCAAATGTGAGATGGGTCCACATTTTATTAATTAAAAGATAGTATAAATGATTACCAAAATTTTATTAATACAGTTCAATAGATTAAATTACTTACATTGCGCATATCTATAAGACGAGTTTAGCTACGGTGAGTCGCGACTCACGGACCCTCCGGTGAGTCGCGACCAATACTCCTAGATCTAGATCAAAATGACCGATCCAAACCGTCCAATATGATCTCTCTATTGAAATCTCCATGTAGACCAAATTTTTCATTTTTTCGAAATTTTTAAGTATTTTTTTGAAATTTTAGAAAATCGTTAATCTAATTGGTTCTGAACCATTCAAAAACATCAGTTTTTAAAAATCCGAAAAAAATACTTAAAAATTTCGAAAAAATAAAAAATTTGGTTTGCACGGAGATTTCAATAGGGAGATCATATTAGATGGTTTGGATCGGTCATTTTGATCTAGATCTAGGAGTATTGGTCGCGACTCACCGGAGGGTCCGTGAGTCGCGACTCACCGTAGCTAAACTCTCTATAAGACATATTTGGTCGATTTGATAAATTTATTTATTAATATATCAAATGTGAATGTGTTAAGGCACTCAAAGTATTACTTATATTAATTATTTAATAAAATAATATGCAGAAATATAGTTATCGTTTCTTAGGTAGGAATTCTAAAAATTAACAAACTTTAGAATATTTTGGCGCACATAATTGCCCCAAATATATTGTAGAAAGTGTTATCATATAACTGCAATTTTATAAAATTACACAAAAAACCAATCCTCCACTATTCCAAGTCCAACTTATAAAATTAATTTTTTTGTTCTATGAAATATTTAGTATACGCGCCTCCTTTTTCAAAAAAATTAGTAAAATTAAGAAATATTTTCGGCTGTCAGGCTTTTATTGCCGCCTCCTTTTCATTTGTGCCTAGGGTTTACTCTTTGTTTTAGAGAGACCACCTTCGGTTTCGAACTCCCGACGGCGCACGAGCGCACCAATGTCGATCCAGACCTCTCCTCTCCCTGCTCTGGCTTCGACAACGGCGGTGGAAGCAGAGCCATGAATCTACGTCCGGAGAACCAACTCCACCTTCATCTCCACGGCCACGACTTCGCGTTTCACCTCTATCGTTCCAATCCCCGATCTGTCGACTGATCCGGTCCCTGATTTGTCGACTTCGACAGATTCTACTTTGTTGGATTTGTCTATTGTGGATAAGGATGATACCTCCCCGGTAAGTTTCGATCGACATTTTTATTTTTAGTTGATTTACAAATAAAATCAGAAAGTGTTATAATGGATAATAGGAGGAGATCAGAGAGTATAAATTAGAAGTTTTTAACTGAAATCAGAGAGTATAAATTAAAAGTTTTTCACTCCTTCGGCTCAAACTTTGGTTAGTCTCTTGCTTGGACCCTTGTTATGTCTTTAGTTTTGTACCTCCCAAGCTTGGAATTGGTGCTTAATTTGTTGTTTTAACTGTTTAGGATCCTATAATTCAAGTTTTATGTGTATAAGTTTAGATTATTGATGTAAAATTTCTAGAATTTGTTTTCGTTGACAGAAAAAAAGGGCCTTTTGGCTTGCTATTGGTCTGTTGATCTTATACCCTATGTTGGAATTTCTGATTTGGTAAAATGATAATACAAATAAGTGAAATTTCGACCTAGAATTTTATCCTTGATAAACTTGAAATTGATTCTGTGAGGATTCTGGGTATTTAGTTCTAGGCTATACTGCTTGGGTAGATGGGAAGTAGAAAAATTGCTGAATCTTTTATATTAGCCTAAGAAAAGGAACAACTTCTGATTTTCTGCTTCACGCACTGAACTGTCGTGCTCTCTATCACCTCCTCGCAGAAGGCATACGATTCAGGTTGGATCTCGTAGAATCCAATTTGTTGTTGAAATTGCGATCTTTATTCCCTCTGCATCTAATTTTTCCAAAACTTTTATTTGGACAATAGGGATGCGCTAATGGTCAGGTTGGAGCTGAATTCCAACGAGGTCCAGGTGCAAATCGATGCGATGCATGTTGATCTAGATGAGTAGATTTATGACCCGAGAGGCCAGCTCCCTAAACTCAAAAGGGGTTAGTTTCGTTTTGTACTCCTTAAACATTGTGTAAGGCTTTTTTCTTTATTTTTGCCGACACTTCTGTGTCAATTGCAGGTTGCTCTTGAGATAGAATCTAAAGTCAAGTATCAAAATGATTTCATATCTCAGCTGGTTAGTTTCTGATATTTCTTGAGATCAAATTTGATAATTAAATTATTTTGAAAAATAATAAGAAATAAGCAAAGGGTTTTTTGGATAAATAAATGAAAAGGGAGTGAATAAATCAAGGCAATTAAACTGTTACTTCATTTTTTATTGTAAGCAACGACCTCTGTTTTAAGTTTAATAGTTTAACTTCAAAATTATGGAATTGCTAACATATGACTTATTCTGGCCAAATTGAGATAAGTTGTCTTTAAATTTCATCATTATATTTTACGAGTAGATGCATTAGGCACATATACTTTGATGATATTTTTTGACATTTGTATATTTAATTTTCATTAAGATACCATTTTTTTTACTTTAATCTGAAATGTTGTATATGTTTGTTTAATCTTTTGGGGTTACTTTTGCAGGCTGATCTCAGTAGTGGTACCTACTGTATATAAATTAGATACTGGTATATTTTTAGATGTACCATAAGCCTGATTCTAATTACTTCTACAAGCTTTAGACAGCTTTATCCTCATAAAGAGCATCGTTCTTGTGCCAAAAAGTGTGTAAGTAATTTGATGATTTGGTGCATGGAATTATATTCCACTACTTAGCATTAGGTATGAAAATCACTATGTACTTGCCAAATTTTGCAAAGACGCTTGTTTTGTATCATCAACAAAAATAATAATTAATTGAAACAATATTAAAAATGTAGATGTAATAATCAAGATTTTGGATCATATTCATAGGAGTCTTACTCTTATGAAATTTTTGTATTTTTTATTTTACTTAATTAAAAAAATAGTAAATTAGAATATTGTTCTTCCATAAGACACAAGAAGTTTTGGCCTTTTCTACATTTAACTAATTAATAGTTTTTCTATGTTTAACTGGTTATTTGTTTGCAAATATTTTAGAGAAAAAGGTTGCGTTTTCCTCTAAACAGTCCTGGAATACTTGGAAGAGAGCTTCACTTGATTAAAAAAGAATGATATATGTTAACTAATACTTGTGTCCTTGCAAAAATATTTTATTAAATTTAAGCCCTTCTAGCATACTTTAATTTGCTGCACATTTAATTGATATTGATGTGCCTAGATTTCTTGCATAGACAAGTGAAGCCTTCCATACTTTATATATCTTTTTGGCGTTCTATAGGAAATTGGACTCGATTGAATTGCCCAACCTGATTGATTTGAAGAGATCTTGGTTCGTATATGTTTTTAATCCATAGCTCATCGATACTTCTTTTTCTCAAAATAAACTTTTAATTCCTTTTGTAAATAATACTTTTGTTTAAACTCCATGTTTCCTTTTTTTCATCTGTTTTAGATACATGAATTCAACAAATTTTTATCTGATTGAAGGTGACTTGAATTGTATTTGGTGGCATAAAGTATCAAAGCAAGTTGCTGCCTTGTTTGTGCCTCATCTAGAGAAGTGCATGGGAAAGGTATCTCTTCTCATGAAATTATTTTTTTTAATAAAGGATTAGTTTTAGCTAATGTTGAAATATTGTTACTATATTTATTTTTCTACATTTAATTATTTTGTTAGTGATTGTTAATTTAATTTTGATATTTCAGCAACATAGAAGTTTTGCACAAATAGGTTCCCCCAGTAAATGCAGTATATAGCAATTGCCAATATAGGGTAGGTTTTGTTAGTTATTGCTAACTCGTTCTCAATCTTGATATTTCAGCAATATAGGAATTATGCACCTCCACTTGTCTGCAGCAACACTTCAAAAGAGCCCATAAATGAAGAGTACCTAGGTGTACCATCGGCAAACACTTCAAATGCTATGGGAGGATTCACTGCCATACTTGGATCGCAGGAGCAAGGCGACCATGGATATGTCAATGGTTATGAAAACTTTAGCTAAACTTGTGTTTGTAGGTTCTAAAGTTTTTTGTTTAGACAGATTTACAAAACATATGCTATTTTACTTTGAATTTTTGCTTGAATGTCATTTTAATTTGAATTCTGGTAAGAATGTTATTTAATGAGTTCATTGAAATTTACAATTTGTGTGTCATGTTTGTTTTGAATTAGTAATCATGTTTGTGTGATTGTCATTTTATTTTCTGTTCTAGTTTTGGTATAGTACTGGGCTACTATATATAGAATACAATAGTGGTGGTACCAAATTGGTACCGGACAGCGATGAATGGCCGTTCAATAGTGGTGGTACTAAATTGGTACCGGGCAGAAATGAATGGCCGTATAAATGTATTTGAAATGGATAGAAACAAATGCGTCGCTATACCGACTTCAAACCTGAAATCGAGCCCGGCTAAAAGCTGAAAAGGCCCTACCCAAATAAATCGGAATACTGACGCATTTGTTCTGACAACGTTGGACCCACCACGTTCTGACAACGTGGGTCCCATCACGTTCCGACAACGTGGGTCCCGTATTCTGACAAGGTGGGTCCCGCCACGTTCTGACAACGTGGGTCCCGTATTCTGACAACGTGGGTTCCGCCACGTTCTGACAACGTGGGTCCCGTATTCTGACAATGTGGGTCCCGTATTTTCTCATCTGGGTCGCTAAGGGAAGGCGTCGCCGTGTCGACATAGTTGTTTCCAAATAGGGACGCAGTAAGAATCGAATGAGCTGTTAGACGAGGGTATCGGGGTCCCTATGGTTGACGCAACAGAGATCATAATTAAGGACGCAGTAATCTAATTCGCGTCCATGCGACCCAGATGTTGAGTATTTGCGGCTAGAGTATCGGGGTCCCTATGGTTGCGTCGCTAAGTGGACGCGATGGCCTTGTCGTGTCGGAATAGGGACGCGAATTTGGGTAGCAGATAAGTCTGATTCTAGTAGTGATAGCTGCACAACAGCACAAGCGTTTGAGATGAATATATGACCAGCAAACTGGCGTACCCAAGTAATCGTTCATTTGTTCGGTTTAATAAAACATTGAAAAATCTGATATCATTCATCAATAAGTGATTTGTTTAGATAATAAGTACAATAATTTTAGTGCTTTTGTAAGAATATATTGCTAATATTGGTTATAAGCAAGACTGGATGATAATGGGGATACATGTAATCTGATATAAAATACATAATTATATTCCGTCCAAAAGAAGTTTCCAATGGCACAAATTTTCACGCTAAAAAAACATGACAAATCACCAACTTTTGTTAAACAAGAATAATTTATCGAACATCACATCATAAAATAGTATAATGATCAAATTAATGAAATTAATTCACAGCAAGCCCTGAGTGAGGTACAAGTTGGAGCAGTATATAACTTTTGTAAAAATTGAATGGCGAGCAAATTACTTTAAAATTTAAATTCATCACACGACCGCATCCATACATGGAATTGTCATCTGTGAGACTGTGACTGTGACCAGCCACTAATGCAACTGTCCATCTGTCCCTATAAAGGTACGACTGCATCTCACTTGTGATTTGTGAACAAAACCAATCAATACGCAACCAAAAAGAAGAAGATAATATTTCCAACAAAAAAAAAAAGAAGAAGATAAAGCCAATATTACGGTTTAGCCGTAGGATTTTGTGGTGAAGCATAAATGGTTATTGCTTCAAATACTGGCTAAATTGTTGTACGCATTAAGCGACATATTTTAATATTCGTCTGGTTCTTTCAAAAAAATAAAAATAAAAATAATCTTCTGGTTGATTTTTCTATATAAACAGAATTTCTCTTTTCTTCCTTTTTTTTTACTTTTTAAAGGATCTTTTAGTCAAAATTACTGACAATACCATATTTAATATATCTAGTTATCCACATTCACTTGATTAGAAATAATTTCCGGGTGCTCGTGATACGAGAGGTAATAACGAAGAATGAAAAGAAAGCATGTTACAAGTAAAAAAAAATAAAATAGAGAAAACTTTACTGTTCTAAAAAAATGACACGATACGTGTGCGTATTCACACGATGTGACAAGACACGAATACAAAATTAGCACGACATGACTTTTTTTATCATTTTGTGTCATAATCGTGTGGTATTGAGATATTAAAAAATTTGATACGGTCCAATACAACATGATTTGACATGCTACTCGACACAAAACAAATTAACACCACAGATCAATACGGAAATTTTACTATTATTGATTTTATTAACAAAATTAATAATGTAAATTCAGTTTATAATACTATATATATCATATTATTTACCATCACTTGATTCATAATTTTCTTAACTAATTATTATTTTTTATTAAATAAAATAAATAAAAATTTTAAACTTAACCAAATAATAATCACATAATTGGATATAACCCCCTAAGTAACACCTACAATCTTTACATTTAGATACAATCTTTACATTTTAGATATAACCCATGAAATCATGTTTGTGATGGAAATAACACCTTATCCCTAATTTAAACTTTCTTTCAATTTAAAATAAATTAATTGCACATTTTATGACAAAATTACCTCCGTGCCATAACAACGTTTCATCTTAATTCCTTTTTAACATTGACGATATAGAATTTTATCATTCTTATCAAAAGCATTTCATCATCTTCTTCTTACATTGACGATTCCAAATTCTTTCCAAGTCGGTAGTCTCTCTCTCTCTCTGGGAAAAATGGAAACTAAATTGAAATCAGGTATCACGCGACACTTGGTGTAGCTCGACATCCTGGCTGTCTGATCAAGATTCAATGGATAAGAGGAGCGCCGTGCATGTAACAGATTGATAGGCCTGTAAAAATGAACAGTCCGATCAAGATCAGACGGTTCTAGGTGCGCTACACCAGGTGTCGCGCGACATCAGAATCGGATTGATGAAACTGGGAAACCAAGAGAAAGAGAGATGTATTTTGTGTGGTTTGAATACTGTACACATGGGCTTTAAGTACTACAGGCATGGTGAGATGTATTCTACTAATGGAAAATAAGACCTTTTTCTATCTAGAAAACTACAAGAATTACTTAATGTTTGTGTAAATTTATGTTAAGTTGGCATAATAATATGTAATAAGTGTTATGGGGCCGTTTGGATCCCCATGGGATTTTGGGGAATTTCATCTTCCTACCATTGTACGGATGGAGAAAGGTCGCCAGACAGTAGAATCAGCAGAGGCACAAGTTGGAGCGGATCTCTGATCAAGTTGTTGCTTGGAAGGTTGATCCAGATCTAGTTTCTTGGTGTAAAATTATTTTTTGTCAATTTTGATCAAAGAAGTTTAAATTTGTTGAATATTTTTTATTAAGGGAGCTAGAAAGGTTTGATTGTTGGACAAATCAGTGGGAATTAGTACAATTTTTGAAAACTAATTCCATTTTCGTTCATCAAATTTCTCCCTTTTCTGAAGATTTGAGCAAAATATTTTTCATTACTAGTATACTGTAATTTAACGTTAATTCGTTTATATCGTTTACTTAAGTGAAACGATTAACGTAATTGTTTTTTGTGCCGTTTGATAAACGATTTGGTTAACGGTTAATTGATCTGTACTATTTAATTAAACAAAACAATAACGATTGTGGCTATTTCCGTGGTCGTTAACCACGTTTGACACCCCTACTCATGCACCAATGCACCTAATTACCCAAAGTATGGCGCCTCCCCTCTAATGGCGAACAAAAAAATTTATTAGTATTACTAATAAATAACTTCATTTGTAAAGCAGTAATGAATGATAACAATTAAATGCACCGTGTTAGGTAAGGACTTGTAATTTTGGGACTGCTTTGACCACTTTTAAGTTTTTTCATAAACTTCTCACCGTTGCATGATGTGCTAGAGGATGTATGGATTCGTAAAACGGTTCATCAAAGCAGCGGGTTAACTCGCAATTCGCAAAACAGACTCTATTTGGGTAGTGGAAAGCTTGATGATATCGAAAGGAAAGGAATATAACACGGAGTAAATCTATTGTGTACCATGGTGCATATAAGTTTTCGTGCATCATGATTATTTTGGTCGGTGATTTTACAAATTGTCAAATCTAATTTAACTAATCCAATTTATATATTGAAATCTCATAGCAAACAAAATTTTATAATTAAAAAAAAATTTTCTATTTTTTCGAATTTTTTAAAGCTCGTCATTTTTTAGCTATAAATACACTAATTTGTAGCAAAAAATTGCAAACTTTAAAAAATTCAAAAAATAGTAAAATTTTTTTAAATATTCCTTCAATACGACCGGGGACGGAACCAGCCAAAATTTAAGGCTGGGCACCATCACAAATTAATAAATTAAATATTAAAAATTATTTTAAATAATAAAATAAATTAATTAAATAATATTACCTTTTTAGCATAAATAAAAGTATCATGTATTTTTAAAGACAATTGTTTTATATTCTATTTTTTTTCATGTTGTTTGAGCATGAATTGAACAAAAATTGGAAGTTTCAACTCATGTAGCAACATGCGTTGGTGCACGTAGTGGAACTGTTGAAGGAGGAAAAAATAATCAAGAACAATGGTCTCTCCTGATTTTTTTCGTTTTTTTTAATCAATGATGCATTAAATGTAGCAAACCCCAACAATAGAATAGTATAAAATACATAAGAAAAATAAAGGAAAACTAGTCGTTTCATTTGGGAAGGAGAGCGCCTGAGCAGACTGTAGAGAAATTAGACCAAGGCCAAGGCACATGTATAATCCAAGGCCAGGCACTCTCAATTCTTTCAGTTTTTTAACGTGCAAAAGTCTTAACTGCACCACAAATTTCGGCAAAAAAGTCCAAAAACGTGCCTGGGCTTGTATGTAGCTCCATCCCTGAATACGACACGACACCACACGAGACTAACACGATTGTATTTTATTAAATTTTCTTATTTATTTCAATTAAACTAACAATTAACAAAAAAAAAAAAACGAGCGCGACAACTCGTATTATGCCTTATTAATTCATATTGTACTAAAATATTAATTTATTCTAAATATATAGTCAACACAATAAGAAATGTTATTTGTACTAGACACTAGCTGAGTCGGAACATAGAACATATTTAAAACACCAACTAAAGGTTCTGGATGTGTGTGCTTTTGTAATTATCGAAAGTGATTCATGTCATATCAAGGATTGAAATTAAACAAATTAAATCTTTCAAACAGATCAAAGTTAATTCGAAAGAGAACGACTAGTTCAGCCCAAGTAGCCAATCACTAATCACCTGATGTGTTTGGTTGGAGTGGAAATAAGGAATAAGTCCCTTATTTCTTATTCCGGTGAAAATCAAACAACTAAGAAATAGAGAATTTGAACTTATTCCGGCCCTTATCTATATTCTAACAAAACCAAAGAATTTTAATTAGAAATAAGAAATAAGAAATAAGTTTTTCTCTGTTCCTATTTTCCCACTCCAACCAAACACACCACTATTGCTCGCCAGTTATTCAGCCTAGCTGGTGACCGTAGGCATGACTGTGGACGCAATGATTTTTTCTAAATTCCAGTGTATAATGTGGAGCTGCATGCAAGAGACAGAAATTTTTAATAAAAAGAATTAAATATCAAGGAGTTTTAATAGGAACCACGTTCTTTTTTCTAATAATAACAAAGCAATTATTTTTTTTTATAGAACACGTTAAATCCTCTCACCTATTAATACGTACATAAAATGCGTTACGTAGAATAGCATGTTTTGTGTACACGTTTTATTGGTCTTTTTATCCATTTATAAAATGCGTTATTAGACTGAAAAGTTGTGTAATTTTTTAAAGTTTATCCGGGCCTAAACAAAACGTGTCAGAAACCCGTTATTCAAATTCCGCATTCATTAATAAATATTCCTATAAGTTTGTACACGTGATTTTGTACCATTTTTACTGTATACTTTATTAATTTTATTTACTTCATCATCTCGTTTTTCATGAAGTTCACATCGCTTGATTTTATAGCAGACTCTCAGAAACTATATTATAATTTAAATGACATGGTTCCTTGCTACATTTCTCAGTAAAAGTAGAAAGTATTTATTTTAATTTCTGAACTTAATTTTCATAAAATTACAATATATGTTAAAAAGAAGTCCATCAGTGAATCCTATATCTGATTTGGTCAAGTGGTACTTGTTTAGAAAAATAAAATTCATTAAATACTATATATTTGAATAAGTTATTTGTAGTCTATTCTAGTTAGTACATTTTGTTATTGAAAAAAAAATCTAATACATAGGTTTTATTCTATTGAATTAGATGTGTTAAAAAATTAAGATACAATCAATTTTCATAGTTACTTTTTGGTCGATAAATTTAACATTTTTACTTCTTTTGTGTCAAATTATAGTTCATCTTATGTCGATTTAAAAGGAAGGAATTTCAAGCAGTTTAATTAAAAGAGTAAAATATATTATACTTGTAAATTTAATAAAATTATTTTTACACTTCGAGTTCCTATATTTTTTGCATCTGTGCTTAATTAATTGTTTTAGGCTTTTTAATGTTAAAAGATGGAAATTGATTACTGCCATATGCAGTTTTGTCATCCCTGCCATCGCTAAATATAAAGTGAACACATACAACAAACAAAGTGAACATATAGACGATCTAAGTGAACACATACAAACAAATAAGTTCAATGAAAATAAGTTGAATATACATGTAAACTTCTGAACAAGTGATGACAACACTTATTAGTTTGTAAGTGTTCACTTAGATCGTCTATATGTTCACTTTGTTTGCTATATATGTTCACTTTGTATTTAACGATGGCTGGAATGGAATATTTGCCGATGACACTTATAATTCCTGTTAAAAGATTGAACTATTATAATTAAAAAAAGTAAAATTGCTCCAAAAGAAGTTGCCAGATTAAATTGAGAGAGGAAAAAGCCTATCATACCGAACAAAATAGAGCCTATACAGGGCCCATTTAGAGCAACTCAAGCCCATTTTTAACAAATTATTCCTACATACCGAAATAAGTAAGCAATGAATACATGAAAATTTATTACCATGAATTATAAATGGTATCGACAAATATATCATCCCAGTCATCGCTAAATACAAAATGAACATATATAGCAAATAAGGTAAACATATAGACGATCTAAGTGAACACTTACAAACAAATAAGTGTTGTCACCACTTGTTCAGTAGTTTACATACATATTCAACTTATTTTCATTGAACTTATTTGTTTGTATGTGTTCACTTAGATCGTCTATATGTTCACTTTTTATTTGCTGTATATGTTCACTTTATATTTAGCGATGGCAGTGATGGCAAAACTGCATATGGCAGTAATCAATTTTCATTTATTACTGCCATCGGTAGAATAATCATCCGCGCCATTCCTCGCTGAGCAACGCTAACACTCTCTCCCTTGCCTTGACCTGTACTCACCCAACGTGCATTTTTTTTTCATTTTGTTGTCATAAATGTTCACTTTATTAGATAGAAATGTTCACATTTTATTATAATTGTTCACTATGTTATAAGTGTTAGTTGTGTTCAGTATGTTTATTTTATTTTTTTAATTTTTATTCAAATGTTCAGTTTAATAAGTACAATGTTCTGTTATTTAAATATAAATATTCAGCTAGTTGCAACAGAAAAATATAAATATTATAAGAAAAAATGCTATTATTAAACCAAGTTAAGGTATCACGAACCGGATAAAAAACACATAAAAAAATTAGAAGGGGTCATGAACCGATGCGGTTTAAATTAAATTTTTTCCGACTCTACTCATGTCCCCTAGCGCACCTCTTGACCCACGCGCGAATCTGACCGTGATGCGACTCTGACGCATTTAACTAATCACTTCTTATTATTAAATTGAACATTTATAAAATATATACAACAGCGATGACGCAGAAGATTTTTTAAGCTATGTCACTTATCAAATTATCATTACAGTGAATAAAATATACATGGCCTTAGCAGAAATTCATATTTCAATTAGCCGTAAATCCGTAACCACCAACTAGAAGCTTTATTCGCAAGCCGAAATACGCCTATAGCAGCACACAATAGAGCTAAAATTATTCCAGATTGTCTTTGATTGGTGAAAGCAAACTATCCATGAATTCCTCCACAGTGATATAGTCAACCTCAGGATACAGCTCAGTTGCTTCTACAGCACTCGAAGGGCCAATATTGAAATTGGATTGTACTCCATTTATGTATACGGAATAAGCTATTGAAAGCTGAAAACTAAGCGAAGGAGGAGAACCTGCACATAATCAAATTGAATCAATTAAACTATACAAAATAGCGTGCAATTTTAGAGGCAGAGCAGAGAAAACTGATAATTAACATCAACTCGGTCTTGATTGTTTCACCTTCTTTGAAAATATATTTAGTGATATTTTATACTTCAAATAACGTCTCTGTAATCACGGAGAATTAGAAAATGTAGTTTTGAATGATCATGGGAGAGTTCTCACAGGAGATTTTTGCCAACATCTCTTCTTTCGTGACATACTTCTTTTGCAGAGTCTTCCCTATCTTTTTTTCCCATAATGCCACAAGCTGGTTTAAAGAGTAGAAATTTTCACGCGGTGTAATGTACAATATCTTGTTGAGAGTTCTTGGATCGTCCACAGTTTTTATGACGTAAGTGGCAATGTCTCGAGCATTAACATAAATGACTGAAAATATTATTCGACTTGCTTGTTAGTGTAGTATATATTCTCATCATGTACAGAAGTTCTTTTTTTTTTATAACTAGGTAGCAGCTACGTACCTAGAACATCATGTACAGAAATTGTCAATTATAACTTATTTGATCAAAGATTAATACATTGAATTACCGTGAGCATCTCCGTCGCCTATGATGCCTACCGTATCATAAATCGGAGGTGAAATTTCTGCTTGACCTAGCCGTGGAATGTAAAAATTCTGGAAGATATGACTGCGAATAAATGTATGTGGAATATTGTAATTTCTGATCATTTGTCTAATTTGCGCCTTCATCATGAACACAGTCTTTGCTGGTTCAACAGGACTAACACGTTCTGGATCCATGCCAAACTCTGAAGGAATAAATCTCTGGAGTGTTTCGAAAATTTAGAGTTAAATATATAATATTCAGTATCAAGTATCAACAACTTCGCAAGATGCAAATATAATACTTCCTGAGACCAATAATAGATCATTAATTTATGTAATAAATTATATGTTTATAATTATTAATCATTGAATTATCATATTATATTTTATTACCTTGATATTTCCTGCTTCCATGATAGCTTTGATAATTTTGGTTTGGAGCTCCAATTGTACCGGATCACTTCCCAAAGTTGAGATGATCACATCCACTTTCTTCACCGCCTCCAACAACATTTCATAATCATGTAACGATCCCTGAATTTTCGAGAGGACACACAAATTCTTGTTGTTAAGAGATGTTCTCGGTTTAAATTGCATCAGACTAGCAGAGAGTGCTTGTGTTACATACCGAAAAACTGACTCATTCTCAACTAAAATATATTGTTCATTAATACTTAAAAGTATGATTCAATGCTAGTTTTCCAAACTATCTGTATGCAAGGATGAAAATGTTGTGAATATAGGTCTTTCGTATATTTAATTTCTTGGATCAAATTATTCCAAAATATATAGCAGCTGAAAGCTTTGAATTTTAATATTTTCAACCTCGGAATTCTTAAATTTATGTGAAGGAATCTACCTTTACTTTTCTAGTGGAAAAGCAGGTATACGTTTCATACGTTTAAACGTGAAAAGGCAATAAAGGCCTAAGTATTACGTTTTTAAAATTTTTATTTAGCTAGTTTAATTTAATAGCATCAATAAATTTATTCTAAAACAAATTACGGCTTCTTTGGCAAGGCATTGAATCGCGTTTTCCTTCTCTTGGAAATACCGTTAGTTACTATATATTATCTGATTTTTGACATATCTATATGTCTATACTTCAATGCTAATAAAATCACCAAAAAAACAAGGTCATAACAATTTCACAAAAAGATTCAATCATTTGTTAACATCATTATTGACTATTGATCTGTACAACATGATCTCATATATGGTTGAGATCTGTATTTCAGACAAAGAATCAGACCACCTTACAGAAAGGGGACAAGACGTTGGATGGTTGTTAATATGTTATTTTTTTAATAATATTTTTTGTTCTTTCGTAATTTGTGTGCACAATAAAGAAAAGAGAAAAAAATAAATCAACCCTCTCCAACCGTACCAAAATCGTCTCAGATTTTCTTTCCCATTCCCACACAATCGGTGGGCTCGTTTGCTAGTGTTATGTAAAAGTATCATTGAATGTCCTTATAGCTAGATAATTAAATTACAGGTTATTTGCAGTTTTCAGACATTTGTATTTAACTCAACTAACCATTTTTGGATACAAGTGGAATTTAATTTGCAGTGAAAGGGGTATTGTTTAAATCTCTACTTGTTCGAAACAGAGTGCGAGTTCGCTTTTAATGTATAGTATGTTTGTATGAGATTGGACTTGTACCTTTTATAATCATGCATTACGTTAAAATTTGTATTTTATTATTAACCAAAATACTGGAATAGGATTCTTTATTGTATCTTTTATATTTGTGCTGTACGTTAAAATTTGTACTTATACTTGATGGAAGAATTTAAGCGCGGTAGCAGCTAAAGATGTGATTACCGATCACCCCCCCTCCCCCCCGCAAAAGAAAAAAAAAAAAACCCACACACACACACACACACAAATAACCAAGCCATCATTTAATAGCATGGTAATTTTTTTTTTGAAGAAATACAGAGGATCAAGTGACTTATCTTAACTAACTGGAAAAAAAAAATCATTCATATAGCGATTTTAAATTAATTTTAAAGCATAGTTAGAACTAAGAACTCTTTAGTTAATATCTCATAAAAGAGAACTGAGCTTTTATTCTCCTTATCCATGGCATAGTAATTTTTTTTTTTTAACAAAAAAGCCTTATAGTTTAATTTCATTGGAAGGTATGGTAAATTTGAAATTTCTTGAATTCATTTTTCTCGTTTATAGTAGATTGCGCATTTGGCAGGATATACTTCATATTTCATTTTCTTTCTGCATGCATTTTATAGCTTATATAAATGCAATATTCTATTAGGTCACTTTGGATTTGAATCATGATTAGAAAAATATTTTTTAAAAGGCTTTAATGGACGTTAATAAAGAACATAAAAAAAGTAATGACATTAATTCTTGTATTGATTAGAATTGCCTTGGCTATACATAAATATTGTAAAAAAATTGGTTTATAGGAAAGCTAACATACAAAGATGAGTTCGACTCCGAGACAAGTAAAAGACTCCAAGATCTTCTTTTTCTGTGTATCATCGGTAACTGGTGGCCTTGTGAAAACAAAGGTTGCATGGTTAGCACGGATACTGGCATCAACGACAAGCTTCCCAAAACGGCCAGTGCCTCCAATAACCAAAATCTTGGGCTTCTTTCCAACCACGTTTTCCATGCTGGACTAGCAATCTAGCACACTAAGAAAAAAGATGGGTTGAGTCTTTGAAAGTTTGAATTGTATCCTTTGATTAATGAGTTGGCTATATCACTTGAATTAGGTAGAGAACGTGCAGCTCTATTTATACACGACTTCTTAGTTGGGCATCTAGGATCTAGCTTTGTTGCGAGATCCGCTGATTAGATTCACAAAGTTTCCGTTTGGATGCGTTGAGAAGAAGTAGAAAGAAGGAAGAAGGGAATAAAAAAAATTATAAACAATTCAAACTTTTTACAAAGTTACACACTTCTCAATATTTCTTTCCACTTCTTTCCTTCTTTCCACACCTATCCAAACGGAGCCAAATCTAAAAATATCATATTTTTTTCTGAAGGAAAAATATGGGTCAGGCCCATAACTTTTTCATTGAAATTAAAGAGGTTACAAAAGCAAACAAAAAGGTAAAAGTTAAGTTCCCAAGCTTGGAACTAGTAAGAAAAACTTTTCATGTAACAAAGCAGGCAACAAAAACAGCAATTAAGAAAAGAACAAAACAAAAAGCTGAGCCGGATTTAAAAAGCGCCATTCTTTCAGAATTTGACGAGCAGTGGAGGGGGGAGAGCTTAAGCGATCCCTCAATATTCTATTACAGCGCTCACGTTAGGTGAAATAGCAGGTGATGGCCAGAATCCCTCTAAGTTTTTTTGAGAAGTGTTTGTCTACCAGTAGGGACTGAGTCGGTGCAGAGGATTGCGAAGTGAGAGAGGGCATTGAAAGCATGGGTTTTTGTTTCCAAGAAGAAGGAGCATGATATTTGATTTATCATTCTTTATATTTCCTTTTATTTTCTTTCAATGTTTTAATTTTTTGCTTTCTGCTATAAATCGATAGTACTACATCCAAGAGGGGATTTAGCAACAGTATTATTACAAGAACTTTTAGTTTTTCTTACAAATTGTATACTATTGTAAGACCGCTTATTAAGAATAATTGTTCTGTTGTTAGGATATATAGACTAATACAACATAAGTAGCAAGACTGATTTGAAATAGCGCAAACTGTGTTAATATTTGCTAATAAATCTGTAAAATTTTCCGCGCGAAATTTTTTGACAATTTTTTTGATAGATAGCATCACGAAGAGAGTACCATGAGGAGAATACAAATTCGTGTTTTGTCCAGCGAGAGGGTGCGACAAAGACTAATGGCCGAGCCAAAGAGTGGTGCGTGTAGAGAGATGGTTGTGTGTGACTGTGTGAGTATGATAGGAGTCGACAAGAAGAAACCGACACTGAGGCTTTTAATCGTGCAAATAGATAGAGCCAGTCAGAATTAACGGAAAGAAGCAACAAAATTGAAAGAAATGGAGGGGGGCGCTCTCAATCTCAACCATCAAATTTGATATCTGCATGAATTTAAACACGATCCAATAGTCCAAAACACTAAAACACAAGGACTCTAGGCTTTACAAAGCATTTTAGCGAATCTCTCTCTCTATCTATATGGCCTTAACATAAATTTATATTTCTATTAGCCATAACCCATAAGCGCCATTGCACCAACTAGAAGCTTTATTCGCAAGGAGAAGTACGCTTTATAAAAGATTTATTCGCGAGGAGAAATACCCCTATAGCAGCACATATTAGAGATAAAATATGCTAAAATTTATACATGGCCTTAAACAGATTTATATTTCTATTAGCCGCAAGCCCGTAACAGTTGAAGTGAGAGAAATATTTGGTGTCCAAGTTGGATATCAAGTGAATAAGCATGAGAGATCAATGGACGAGAGGCTCTAGTCATGTCATATGGTCCAGGTTGGGTCAAGTGGTCAAGGCGAGTCAAGACTTAGACCTTAATCCAAGTAATGAAGATATACTCAAGGAATACTCGGGTCGAGCACAAGTGTGCTCGAGTCGGGTGGATATCGTGTCATGCAATGAGCTCTATAAGTTGGCCAAGAAGGTAACGATCAAGTCATGTGCAAGTCAAGTAAAGGATGCTCAAGTCTAACATGTGACAGGTCAAAGGATTCAAAACCATTGAAAGGAGAAGTTGAAGATATGATGCGATAGAAGAAGACTAAGAGTAATCTACTTGGAATAAGGTTAGTAAATAATATCTTTCATGTGTGATGATATGAATGGTGAAGGTGGCTTAAAGCAAAAGGGTTACTTGGCTTTAGTGCACGGGGCGTGCCAGAAGGGCACGGACCGGGCAAAATGATTTGTTGCAAGGCGCTAGAGTCTAGCACAAGATGTGTGACTCGTGCCAAGTGAATAAACTGATCCATGTGGCGATGTGTGTCGTCGTCGTGTGTGCGACTCATGGAAAGTTTGAATGAAGAACTTGAAGGCATGTGTGTGCCAATGAAGACAAAAGGTGTGTGCCTTAGAAAACGGTGTGTACCGGTGTGCAGCACTCCATGCAAGTGAGACATGACAAATCAGTACATGTCCACTTTAGGGGGAGTGTGAGAAAGTGCTGCAGAAGATCAAGTTATGGATCGAATGCGTGGCACAAAATATTAAAATAAAATTGAAAAGTTGTCATTACAAACTGTACAACTTGAGGGAAATGTTAAAACATGAAGTATGGCAGTGTGTGCTGCCACAGGAGATCAGGAACATGGCATTCGGCCTGGTGTTCGGCTGGGGTCCAGCCGAATGGTACCCAGAATGGACGCGTATCTTGCAAGGAAGAAAGGTTCTAGGCGATCCAAAGATGGTAACTACTGCTGGCACGTCTAGGAATGTTATCCCTGTATGGGGTTGTGCTTTCCTTATGTAAAGATATGAAAATATAGAAAAAAAGAGAAAGAAAACAGAAGGAAATAATGGAGAATAATTGGAAAGAGATGTGTGTCTCTATAGGATAGTTTCCTATTTAATATTCTTCTTCTTCCTCTAACAATGTATCCCAGACATTAACAGAAAATAAAAAGAAAGAGTGTGCGTGTGTGTGGAGGACGTAGGCACCAAGTTGGTGCTGAACCTCATTAAATTCCCGTGTTCTCTTGTATCTAAATTGTGTGATTGTTGTACTGAGATCCTCGTGCTGACTAGCCCTAAGGGGCACGGTTCTTGTGCAAGTTGCACTTGGATCGTGCCTCCTCGAACCTAAAATCTAACTTCCGCTGCGTAGACGCTCGAATTCTTAACATGGTATCAGAGCGTGGTTCAGAGATGGGAGGACAAAACGAAGGCGATGGAAGGCGAAGAACGACTCGAAGCAAGTGCAAGGCGGATGTTTCTTCAACCAAAAAGGTGTATGGAGATAGACAACCGTTCGATTGGCTTTCTACATCGACTTTGGAGCACGAGCAGCGACATAAATGTTGAAAACAGACTATTCGGTTGTGTGTACGGCCGTACAGGATCAAGAATAGGGTTAATGGCTATGTGCGCGGCCAAACGGGACCAGAAAAGAGGCATTCAGCTGTGTGTTCGGCCGGACGGGAGCCAGAACGGTCACGTCCCTGGTGATTAATGGTGTTTCTGAGTCATATGAAGTTGTCACGAAGGTATCGCTTGGGTTGTGTGGCCTATGAGCGGTGATTGGAGCCCAAATCTACCATAAAGAAGCAGATCTGTCTAGCCACAATAAAAATAAGGTATCTTATTTGTTTTTCTGGAAGATTGAATCAACAAGGTGATTAGATGTTGGTTGGTTGTGCGACCATGATTTATCCAGAATAAAACTAGTTTGTTGTGGTTTGCTTAGAAAAGATCTTGTTGTATGGTTGATTGTATGGTTTGGGTATAGAAAGAATGTGACAATAGATGAAATGACCAAAGATAGAACATCAAAGTAACCCAAGTTGGGTCAGATTGAAGGCTCAGGTCGAGTCGATGAAGTAACCCTAGTTGGGTTTAAGTCTGTTCGGCTGTATGTTTGGCCGGATGGTAGGCCGAATGGTAGGCCAAATGATTTGTCTCATGTCAATTGATCAAAAGTATTGGTTGTGGCTCGAGTCGGGTCCAAATCGAAAACCTAGAACAGGTCAAATGGTCCATGATGGGTCTGTTCGGCCACGTGTTTGGCCGAATGGATGGCCGAATGGGTGCTAAAGTGGTCAGTTTTGAAGCAACGAACATGGTCCAAGTTGGGTCTATGGATATGGCCTACACTGGGTCATGATGTGGTCAAATCTGGTCAAATAAGAAGGCTCAAGTCGCGTCCAACAAGAAAAAAAAGAGGCAAGTTGCATGTATAACCAAATATCTCTCTCAGGGGGAGAGAAAAATTGAGAGAGATCTTTGGTATCAATCAAACATGTGGCCCATGACGGGTCAAGAAAAGAGGCTCAAGTCGAGTCTAAGAAAAGTTCTTCAAGTAGAGGAGCTAGATGTCTTCAAGTCGAGGGCATGTGAAGTCAAAGGTTCTAACCAATTATTGCAAGCTACCAAATATCCCTCTCAGGGGGAGAGTTGAAGTGAGAGAAATATTTGGTGTCCAAGTTGGATATCAAGTGAATAAGCATGAGAGATCAATGGACGAGAGGCTCTAGTCATGTCATATGGTCCAGGTTGGGTCAAGTGGTCAAGGCGAGTCAAGACTTAGACCTTAATCCAAGTAATGAAGATATACTCAAGGAATACTCGGGTCGAGCACAAGTGTGCTCGAGTCGGGTGGATATCGTGTCATGCAATGAGCTCTATAAGTTGGCCAAGAAGGTAACGATCAAGTCATGTGCAAGTCAAGCAAAGGATGCTCAAGTCTAACATGTGACAGGTCAAAGGATTCAAAACCATTGAAAGGAGAAGTTGAAGATATGATGCGATAGAAGAAGACTAAGAGTAATCTACTTGGAATAAGGTTAGTAAATAATATCTTTCATGTGTGATGATATGAATGGTGAAGGTGGCTTAAAGCAAAAGGGTTACTTGGCTTTAGTGCACGGGGCGTGCCAGAAGGGCACGGACCGGGCAAAATGATTTGTTGCAAGGCGCTAGAGTCTAGCACAAGATGTGTGACTCGTGCCAAGTGAATAAACTGATCCATGTGGCGATGTGTGTCGTCGTCGTGTGTGCGACTCATGGAAAGTTTGAATGAAGAACTTGAAGGCATGTGTGTGCCAATGAAGACAAAAGGTGTGTGCCTTAGAAAACGGTGTGTACCGGTGTGCAGCACTCCATGCAAGTGAGACATGACAAATCAGTACATGTCCACTTTAGGGGGAGTGTGAGAAAGTGCTGCAGAAGATCAAGTTATGGATCGAATGCGTGGCACAAAATATTAAAACAAAATTGAAAAGTTGTCATTACAAACTGTACAACTTGAGGGAAATGTTAAAACATGAAGTATGGCAGTGTGTGCTGCCACAGGAGATCAGGAACATGGCATTCGGCCTGGTGTTCGGCTGGGGTCCAGCCGAATGGTACCCAGAATGGACGCGTATCTTGCAAGGAAGAAAGGTTCTAGGCGATCCAAAGATGGTAACTACTGCTGGCACGTCTAGGAATGTTATCCCTGTATGGGGTTGTGCTTTCCTTATGTAAAGATATGAAAATATAGAAAAAAAGAGAAAGAAAACAGAAGGAAATAATGGAGAATAATTGGAAAAAGATGTGTGTCTCTATAGGATAGTTTCCTATTTAATATTCTTCTTCTTCCTCTAACAATGTATCCCAGACATTAACAGAAAATAAAAAGAAAGAGTGTGCGTGTGTGTGGAGGACGTAGGCACAAAGTTGGTGCTGAACCTCATTAAATTCCCGTGTTCTCTTGTATCTAAATTGTGTGATTGTTGTACTGAGATCCTCGTGCTGACTAGCCCTAAGGGGCACGGTTCTTGTGCAAGTTGCACTTGGATCGTGCCTCCTCGAACCTAAAATCTAACTTCCGCTGTGTAGACGCTCGAATTCTTAACATGGTATCAGAGCGTGGTTCAGAGATGGGAGGACAAAACGAAGGCGATGGAAGGCGAAGAACGACTCGAAGCAAGTGCAAGGCGGATGTTTCTTCAACCAAAAAGGTGTATGGAGATAGACAACCGTTCGAGTGGCTTTCTACATCGACTTTGGAGCACGAGCAGCGACATAAATGTTGAAAACAGACTATTCGGTTGTGTGTACGGCCGTACAGGATCAAGAATAGGGTTATTGGCTATGTGCGCGGCCAAACGGGACCAGAAAAGAGGCATTCAGCTGTGTGTTCGGCCGGACGGGAGCCAGAACGGTCACGTCCCTGGTGATTAATGGTGTTTCTGAGTCATATGAAGTTGTCACGAAGGTATCGCTTGGGTTGTGTGGCCTATGAGCGGTGATTGGAGCCCAAATCTACCATAAAGAAGCAGATCTGTCTAGCCACAATAAAAATAAGGTATCTTATTTGTTTTTCTGGAAGATTGAATCAACAAGGTGATTAGATGTTGGTTGGTTGTGCGACCATGATTTATCCAGAATAAAACTAGTTTGTTGTGGTTTGCTTAGAAAAGATCTTGTTGTATGGTTGATTGTATGGTTTGGGTATAGAAAGAATGTGACAATAGATGAAATGACCAAAGATAGAACATCAAAGTAACCCAAGTTGGGTCAGATTGAAGGCTCAGGTCGAGTCGATGAAGTAACCCTAGTTGGGTTTAAGTCTGTCGGCTGTATGTTTGGCCGGATGGTAGGCCGAATGGTAGGCCAAATGATTTGTCTCATGTCAATTGATCAAAAGTATTGGTTGTGGCTCGAGTCGGGTCCAAATCGAAAACCTAGAACAGGTCAAATGGTCCATGATGGGTCTGTTCGGCCACGTGTTTGGCCGAATGGATGGCCGAATGGGTGCTAAAGTGGTCAGTTTTGAAGCAACGAACATGGTCCAAGTTGGGTCTATGGATATGGCCTACACTGGGTCATGATGTGGTCAAATCTGGTCAAATAAGAAGGCTCAAGTCGCGTCCAACAAGAAAAAAAAGAGGCAAGTTGCATGTATAACCAAATATCTCTCTCAGGGGGAGAGAAAAATTGAGAGAGATCTTTGGTATCAATCAAACATGTGGCCCATGACGGGTCAAGAAAAGAGGCTCAAGTCGAGTCTAAGAAAAGTTCTTCAAGTAGAGGAGCTAGATGTCTTCAAGTCGAGGGCATGTGAAGTCAAAGGTTCTAACCAATTATTGCAAGCTACCAAATATCCCTCTCAGGGGGAGAGTTGAAGTGAGAGAAATATTTGGTGTCCAAGTTGGATATCAAGTGAATAAGCATGAGAGATCAATGGACGAGAGGCTCTAGTCATGTCATATGGTCCAGGTTGGGTCAAGTGGTCAAGGCGAGTCAAGACTTAGACCTTAATCCAAGTAATGAAGATATACTCAAGGAATACTCGGGTCGAGCACAAGTGTGCTCGAGTTGGGTGGATATCGTGTCATGCAATGAGCTCTATAAGTTGGCCAAGAAGGTAACGATCAAGTCATGTGCAAGTCAAGCAAAGGATGCTCAAGTCTAACATGTGACAGGTCAAAGGATTCAAAACCATTGAAAGGAGAAGTTGAAGATATGATGCGATAGAAGAAGACTAAGAGTAATCTACTTGGAATAAGGTTAGTAAATAATATCTTTCATGTGTGATGATATGAATGGTGAAGGTGGCTTAAAGCAAAAGGGTTACTTGGCTTTAGTGCACGGGGCGTGCCAGAAGGGCACGGACCGGGCAAAATGATTTGTTGCAAGGCGCTAGAGTCTAGCACAAGATGTGTGACTCGTGCCAAGTGAATAAACTGATCCATGTGGCGATGTGTGTCGTCGTCGTGTGTGCGACTCATGGAAAGTTTGAATGAAGAACTTGAAGGCATGTGTGTGCCAATGAAGACAAAAGGTGTGTGCCTTAGAAAACGGTGTGTACCGGTGTGCAGCACTCCATGCAAGTGAGACATGACAAATCAGTACATGTCCACTTTAGGGGGAGTGTGAGAAAGTGCTGCAGAAGATCAAGTTATGGATCGAATGCGTGGCACAAAATATTAAAATAAAATTGGAAAGTTGTCATTACAAACTGTACAACTTGAGGGAAATGTTAAAACATGAAGTATGGCAGTGTGTGCTGCCACAGGAGACCAGGAACATGGCATTCGGCCTGGTGTTCGGCTGGGGTCCAGCCGAATGGTACCCAGAATGGACGCGTATCTTGCAAGGAAGAAAGGTTCTAGGCGATCCAAAGATGGTAACTACTGCTGGCACGTCTAGGAATGTTATCCCTGTATGGGGTTGTGCTTTCCTTATGTAAAGATATGAAAATATAGAAAAAAGAGAAAGAAAACAGAAGGAAATAATGGAGAATAATTGGAAAGAGATGTGTGTCTCTATAGGATAGTTTCCTATTTAATATTCTTCTTCTTCCTCTAACAATGTATCCCAGACATTAACAGAAAATAAAAAGAAAGAGTGTGCGTGTGTGTGGAGGACGTAGGCACCAAGTTGGTGCTGAACCTCATTAAATTTCCGTGTTCTCTTGTATCTAAATTGTGTGATTGTTGTACTGAGATCCTCGTGCTGACTAGCCCTAAGGGGCACGGTTCTTGTGCAAGTTGCACTTGGATCGTGCCTCCTCGAACCTAAAATCTAACTTCCGCTGCGTAGACGCTCGAATTCTTAACAGTAACCACCAACAAGAAATAGAAGCTTTATTCGCAAAGCAGAAATACACCCATAGTAGTACATATATATTAGAGCTAAAATTATTCCAGATTGTCTTTGATTGGCCAAATCAAACTATCCATGAATTCCTTCACAGTGATGTAGTCAACCTCAGGGTACAACTCAGTTGCTTCTACAGCACTTGAAGGGTCAATATTGAAATTGGATTGTACTCCATTTATGTATACGGAATAAGCTATTGAAAGCTGAAAACTAAGCGCAGGAGGAGAGCCTGCACATAATCAAATTGAATCAATTAAACTATACAATATAGCGTGCAATTCTAGAGCAGAGAAAACAGATGATTAAAATCAACTCGGTCTTGACTGTTTCACCGCCTTTGAAAATATATTTAGTGATCTTTTATACTTCAAATAATGTCTCTGTAATCACGGAGAAGTAGAAAATATAGTTTTAAAATTATCTAAATCATGGGAGAGTTCTCACAGGAGATTCGTAACATACTTTTTTTCCAGTTCCCAATCTTCATTTCCCATAATGCTACAAGCTGATTTAAAGAGTAGAAATTTTCACGCGGTGTAATGTACAATATCTTGTGGAGCGTTCTTGGATCGTCCACAGTTTTTATGACGTAAGTGGCAACGTCTTGAGCATTAACATAAATGACTGAAAATATTATTCAACTTGCTTGTTAATTAGTATAGTATATATTATCATGTACAGAAGTTGCCAATTATAACTCAATTGATCAAACATTAATACATTGAGTATACCTTGAACATCTCCGTCGCCTATGATGCCTACCGTATCATAAATCGGATGTGAAATTTCTGCTTGACCTAGCCGTGGAATGTAAAAATTCTGGAAGATATGACTGCGAATAAATGTATGTGGAATGTTGTAATTTCTGATCATTTGCCTAATTTGCGCCTTCATCATGAACCAATGATTAAAATACCCTACCGGATCGGCCAGTTCAACCGGGTAAACCGGGAACCGGACCCTGGAACGGTAGGGTTAAGTCTAAAAACCGGAAGGTTGAAGAATCGGGAAAAACCGGATGAAAAAGGGTAAAACCGGGTAAGTATGTGTATCGGACCGGCCGGTTTATTACTTTTTTATGGATTCAAACTTTCAAACCTTAACCATTCAAATCGAACCTCACGCGTCTCAGCCTGTCAGTCTCAGGCCACGACCACGTGAATGGAAAATGCAAAACGACAAGCATACTTTTTCTTTCTCAAGTATCTCCATTTAATTTATTGAGAGCACGTCCATTATTTATCCAAGTAAAAACATTGTTAACGTTGGTTGATAACTTGATGGGCTGTA
Organism: Rhynchospora pubera; assembly: GCA_028095005.1. Lineage (NCBI taxonomy): Eukaryota > Viridiplantae > Streptophyta > Magnoliopsida > Poales > Cyperaceae > Rhynchospora > Rhynchospora pubera. The sequence goes on from CM051459.1 coordinate 85,488,019, forward strand.
CAAAAATGAACTTCAATTCTTCAAACTGGTTGACGAAATGGAGAAGATAAGATTTCATTAGGAAACAAAGGAGCGGTGGGGCACATCAACATTAATTCATTTTATTTCGAATGGAAAGCAATAAATAAATGCCAATTTAATCATTTTCGTATCTTCAATGAACCAACAATATGTTTCAGGATTTAATTATGTATATATATATTAAATGTTTTATTAATGAAATTTATATATATTTAAATAATTATGTAACGTCATTCGGTTTTTCGAACCGGTTCAACCGGTAAAACCGATAAACCCCGTACCAGTAGCTCGGCCGGTTCGATCACCGGTACGGTATTTAAAACATTGTCATGAACACAGTCTTCGCTGGTTCAACAGGACTAACACGTTCTGGATCCATGCCATACTCAGAAGGAATAAATATCTGGAGTGTTCGAAAATTTAGAGTTAGATGTATAATATTCACTACCAGCAACTTCGATGGATGGAAATATAATACTTCCAGAGACTCATAATAATAGATTATGTATATAATAAATTATGTATATATATAGTTATTGAATTATCTTATTATATTTTATTACCTTGATATTTCCTGCTTCCATGATAGCTTTGGTAATTTTGGTTTGGAGCTCCAATTGTACCGGATCACTTCCCAAAGTTGAGATGATCCCTGTATTTTGGAGAGGACGCATAAATTAATTCATCATTCATGTTGTTAAGAGATGCTCTCGGTTAAAATTGCATCAAACTAGGAGGGAGTGTGTTACATACCGAAAAACTGACTCATTCTCAACTAAAATAAATTGTTCATTTAAACTTAAAAGTATGATACAATGCTAACGTTTTCCAAACTATCTGTATGCAAGGATGAAAATATTGTGAATATAGGTCTTTCGTAGATTTAATTTTTTTGGATCATATTATTCCAAAATATATAGCAGCTTAAAGCTTTGAATTTCACTATTTTCAACCTCGGAATTCTCAAATTTATGTGAAGGAATCTGCCTATACTTTTCTAGTGGAAAAGCAGGTACACGTCTCGTACGTTTAAACGTGAAAAGGCCTAAATCATATATATAGAACATTTAAGTAGTACGCTTTTAAAATTTTTTAACCTGATTTAATTTAATAGCATAAATAAATTTATTTGCTAAAAAAATAATTATGGCTTCTTTGAGATGAAATTGAATCGCGTTCATGAAATATTTATTCGTTTTGTTTATCTGATTGTACTAGACACAGACTATGCAAACATGCATATATTTATGTATGCAAATGCATCTTTTTACGACATGTGTTATGTAAGTACGTACCATTGAATGTCCTTATAGCTAGGTAATTAAATCTACAGGTTAATTATTTGCGGTTTTCAGAAATTTGTATTATTTCCCTTAACTGACCATTTTTAGATACAAGTGGAATTTAATTTGCAGTGGAAGGGGTATTGTTTAATTTGTATGAGATTGGACTTGTACCTATTATATTTGTGCTTTATGTTAAAATTTGTACTTTACTTAAGAACAATGTTTTAAATACCGTACCGGAGGTCGAACCGGTCGAGCTATAGGTACGGGATTTATCGGTTTAACCGGTTAAACTGGTTAAGAAAACCGGACGACATCATGTTATATCTATATAATAATAATAATAATCAGCAAAAGTATATTTAATTTTAAAACCATAAAAAACTTCTAAATTTCCAATAGTCCAAGTACTCCTGTGCACTAAATTGTTCACTAAAATTGACTAAAATAGAAAAACAAGAAGTCAAACATGTAGAGTAATAGTTAATAAGCAATATGCAGCATGCATATTATTATTATTATTATTATTATTATTATTATTATATGCTTAAGCGCCTATAGCCTACATTAGTCAGAAGCATGAGATTTACATGAGTTTTACACTTTCAATACATTTCTTTAGAAAGCTACCTTAATTGCAAAACATGTGGTATCCTAAATTACATTAATTTAAACTTAGAAACTGAAGTAAGAAAGGAAGTGAATCGTATTATAATTATCCAAATTTCCAATGGACCACGTGATTGGAGGCACAATTTAGGGAATTGTGCAGCATGGTTTCCTTTTCTACCAATCGGATAATCAATTGAAGCGCTCAAAATTTAAACCAAGGAACTAAGGTGAACCAGCCGAACCGGTAGACGGTTTTACCCGGTTTATCCGATATTTTTCCGGTTTTTCCCGGTTCTCCAGCTACCCGGTATTCAAACCTAACCCTACCGGCCCAGGGTCCGGTTCCCGGTTTACCCGGTTGAACCGGCCGGTCCGGTAGGGTATTTTAAACACTGCTTAAGAATTTAAGCGCGGTAGCAACTAAAGAGATGTGATTACGTCCCCCCCCCCCCTCTCCCCCCGCCCCCGCACACACACAAAAATAACCAAGCCATCATTAAATGGCATGGTAAAAATTTTTTTGAAGAAATACAGAGGATTAAGTGACTTTTGTAACTAACTGGGGAAAAACAAATCGTTCGTGTTGAATTTAAATTTCAAAGCATGATTAGAACTTGTTAAGAACTCTTTAATTAATATCTCATAAAAGAGAATTGAGCTTTTATTCTCCGTTTCCTTGGCGCATAGTAAATAATTTTTATACCAAAAAGCTTTATAGTTTAATTTCATCGGAAGGCATGATATATAAATTTGAAAATTCTTTAATTCATTTTTGTCTCTTTTATAGTAGATTGCGCATTTGGCAGGATTTAAATATATATATACTTCATGTTTCATCTTCTTTCTGCATGCATTTTATTGCTTATGCAGTTCATGTTATATACATGCAATATTCTATTAGATCACTTTGGATTTGAATCATGATTGGAAAAATATTTCTTTAAAAAAGTTTTAATAGACAACCAACTTATGTAAAAGATAAGAAACCAATTTTTTGTCTAGTGACAAAGGACAAAGCACCTTGAGTGAAATGTTGCAAGTTCGAAACTTGATTGGGGTCTTTTATAAATATTTAATTTAAAAATAAATTGGATGGATTGACCTCCAATTTATTTTAAAAAAACTTATGCAAGAAATATCCATAAACGTTAATAAAGAATTTAAAAAAAAAAGCAATGACATTAATTCTTGTATTGATTAGAATTGTCTATACATAATTATTGGAAAAATAAAATGGTTTACATCTAGTGGAAAGCTAACATACAAAGATGAGTTCGACTCCGAGACAAGTAAAAGACTCCAAGATCTTTTTATTCTCTGTATCATCGGTAACTGGTGGCCTTGTGAAAACAAAGGTTGCATGGTTAGCACAGATACTGGCATCAACGACATGCTTCCCGAAACGGCCAGTGCCTCCAATAACCAAAATTTTGGGCTTCTTTGCTACCACGGTTACCATGGTGAACTTGAAGTCTAGCACACTAAAAGAAAAAAGATATCGAGTCTTTGAATTGTATCCTTTGATTAATGAGTTTGGCTAAATGATCACTTGAGTTAGGTAGAGAACGTGCAGCTTTATTTATACACTTCTTAGTTGGACATCTAGCTTTGTTGCGACATCTGCTGAAAAGATCCATTTAGATTTGTGTGTCAAATCTAGCATGATTAGAAATTGAAATGAGAGCAAATTACTTTAGGGGCTTAGGAATAAGAGGAATAACTTATTCTTAGTCGGAAAATATTGGAAAGTGTGTAATTTTGTGAAGAATTTGAATAGTTAGGAATAAATTTCCGTCCGAAATTTACTATTATTGCTTATTCCAAAAAATTTTTATCAAAGACAAAAGAGTACTATTTTTTTTTAAATAACACAACTATAGCGGCACTAGTATTGCCGCTATAGCGCAGCTATATTTTATTAATTTTTTTTCATTTTACTTTCCCTATAGCGGCAATACTAATACCGCTATAGGACTTTCCTTTTTTACCATTTTACTTTGCACTTTAATCTTTTCATTTTTCCTTTTATTTGTATCTTTACTTTATTTGTGTTTATTACATGAATAAATAATGTAATTTTACATAAATTTTACATGTATATATAATTAATATTTTTAAAATTGTTCAATTTTACTTGTATGTATGGTTCTTCAAAAATGACACGACACGACACGAGTACGGAATTGGCACGGCACGATTGTGTTATCGTGTCTGTTGGTAATCTTGAAAAATTAACACGATTTGACACAGCACGACTAACACGCAACACGATTTGTCAGTCGTGTTGACACGTCGTGTTAGAAGTTTTTCTTTATTTTTTGTGTTAAAAGATTAATTGATGATTTTTTTTGCTAACTCATTTCTTTATTGTTTCAACAGATTAAAAAAATAAAATAATTTAAGAAAGTAAATAGACATTAAAAAAGAAAGTACAGTTACAATTTGAATTTTAATATAAAATCAATTTAAATAATTTTTTAAAAAAACGATTTAAAAGAAGAAGTATGTTTATGATGTATTTTTGATAATGTTAAAAATTAAATATGCGTTGTCGTATCGTGTTAGTTCGTGTTCGTGTCGTATTGCGTGTTAGTCGTGTCGTGTCAAATCTTGTTATATTTTCAAGATTGCCAACACGACACGATTATGACACAACACGTAACATGATCGTGTCGTGCTAATTCCGTACTCGTGTCGCGTCGCGTCATGCCAACATGTATGTCATGTCGTGCCAACACGCAAAACAATACGTAAAAATTTTTGACACAAAATGTCAACACGACACAACTAACACGATCGCGTATTGTCGTGCCGTGCCAGAATATTTTTGTCAAAAGATTAATTGATGATTTTATTTTTTTGGTAGCTCTTTTCTTTATTGTTTGAACATATTAAAAAATAAAATATTTTTAAAAAGTAAATATAGTTAAAAAAGTACGGTTATAATTTGAATTTTAATATAAAAATAATTTAAATAATTTTTTTAAAAAATAATTTTAAAAAGTATTTTTATGATGTTATTTTTGATACTGTTAAAAATTAAATTCGTATTGTGTTGCGTGTTAGTCGTGTCGTGTCAAATCGTGTTATTTTTTTAAGATTACCAACACGATCGTGTCGTGCCAATTTCGTACTCGTGTCGTGTCGTGCCAATTTCGTACTCGTGTCATGTCGTGCCAACATACATGTCGACATGTCGTGTCGTGTCATTTTGAAAACAACTACATACAAGTAAAATTGAACAATTTAAAAATATTAATTATGTATATATATAAATTATGTAAAACTACATTACAATTCTTGTAATAAACAAAAATAAAGTAAAAAATAAAATAAGATGAAAAAGGAAAAGAAATTAAATGCAAATAAAACGGCAAAAAAAAAAGGGAAAGTCCTATAGCGGCATAAGTATTGTCGCTATAGGCAAACTAAAATGAAAAAAAAATCCAACTGCACTATAGCGGCAATACTAGTGTCGTTATAACTGTGCTATTATTAAAAAAAATAGTACTCCTTCGTTCTTTTTAAAATTATTACGAGTATGTTTGTCTTTCATAAAATTTTTCTCTTATTCCTTATCCATCCAAACAGCCCCAACTCAGAATACGACCGCATCATAGGTGAATTTGTCATCTGTGACCAACCACAAATGCAACTGTCCCCATAATTAAAGATAAGAATCTCACTTGTGATCAACAAAACCAATCAATATATTCGCAACGAAAAAGAAAAGAGAAAACCAATTATTTTTCATTTTATCAAAAACCAATCAATATATTTGCGCTCCCACTTTTTTTCGAAGAAAACCAATTATTACGGTTTAGCTGTGGGACTTTGTGATGACGCATAAATGGTCATTGCGCTAAATTTTTGTACGCATTAAACGACATATCTCATTAATTAAGACTCGTCTGGTTGAGTTTTCTATATAAACAAAATTTTTTTTTAGTATTTTTCTTAGTTTCAAGTATTTTTAGTCAGAATTACTGACAATACAATATTTAATATCTAGTTAAACCACATTCACATTATTAGAAATAATAAGTTCCGGCAGCTTGTGGATACGAGAGGTAATAACCAAAAATAAAATGAAAGCATATATGTTCCAAGTAAAAAAATAAAATTCACTATTCCCTACAAAAACGAAACGAAGTTGGCAAAATTTTTGTGTTCTCCAAACTTACAGGACACCATACATGTACGTGTTGACATAGTACAACACAACACAAATACATAATTAGCATGCCACGATCGTGTTATTGTGTGTCGTGCCATAATCATGTTGTATTGGAACAATAGAAAGTTTGACACAGTCCAATATGACACAAATTCGACATGCAATATGACACGAACAATAATTAACACGACAGATCAATACTTACTCGTGTCGTGTTGCTCTTTTTATCATTTAGCATGACACGACACGACCTGACACTATTGAAAACTATCTTATGAGACTACACAATATGAGACTCCAACATTATCGTATTTGACACAATACGATACAACACGCGCAATTAAAGAGTTAAAATTTTGTGGTTTAGTTAGGGATCTCCGTCCACACAAGCGCTAAAAAAGGCATTAATTGCCACTGAATACAACTTGAACGAAGCTGACACATAAATTTGCAACAAAGAGCACAGATTCTGTTTTCCGAATTGTGTATGTGGCTGATACGTTGGCGCCGTATGCATGAGTGCATGGACACGTCCTAATGACGTTAGATTTTTGTCCAAATATTTGGCTAAATATACACAATTAAAATAAATCTAAAATGAGACGTTGCAAGACATGGTCTGCACAATACAACACAACATGTCTTTATTTTTTATTAAATTTTCTTATTTATTTCAATTTATTTATTTCGATTAAACTAACAAATAATAAAAACAGAGAGCCGCATGCAATTCGTATTATGCCGTATTAATTCATATTATGCTAAAATATTAATTTATTTCTGTAGTCAACACAATAAGAAAGGTTATTTTTATTTGCACTACTGACAGACACCAGCTGAGTCGGAACATACGAACATATATAAAACAACAAGTACAGGTTTTGGATGTGTGCTTTTGTAATTATCGAAATTGATTGATGTCATATCTAGGATTGAAATTAAATAAATTAAATCTTTCAAAAAATCAAAGATTTAGTTTGAAAGAAAAAGACTAGTTCAGCCCAAGTAGCCAATCACTAATTACCTCTTGCTCACCAATTATTCAGCCTAGCTAGTGCCCGTAGGCATGACTGTGGATAGACCTGTCAATATTAAAGTTTCGTAATGTGTTTCGTTTCGTTCTGTCCAAATAGAACGTTAAACAAAAGAGAAAATCAATTTCGTTTCTAAATTAAAAGAGAACAGAGACATAATTAGAATTTGTAAACATAAGTAAAATAAAATACGGAAATAGACTGAAAGCAATAGAAAATGAAGGACGGAACGTTAAACAAAATAAAAAATTATTTCATTTGGCGAAACGGAACAGAAACGAAACAGCCATTTCGTTCCACTTCTGTGGAAAACGTTTGACATGTCTAATTGTAAAGTGTGGACGTAATGATTGCTTTCTAAATTCCAGTGTGTAAGTGGAGCGGCACGGAAGAGATGCACTCATTGCTTTCTAATTTTTCATTCCGATCAGAGCTTAAATGAAGTTGCCAGATTAACTTTTAAAATTCATTGAGAGAGAGAAAAGCATATCATAGCGAATAAAATAGAGCCTATACAAGGCCCATTTATAGCAATTCTGGCCCATTTTTTAACTAAATGAGGCCTACACACTGATATATGGAAGCAATGAATACATTATACATGCCTTAATCAGATTCATATTTCTACTATCCGTAAGCCCGTAACCACCAACTAGAAATAGAAGCTTTATTCGCAATCGCGAGGAAAACGCCTATAGCAGCACATAATTATAGCTAAAATTATTCCAGATTGGCTTTGATTGGTCAAAGCAAACCATCCATGAATTCCTCCACACTAATGTAGTCAACCTCAGGATACAACTCAGTTGCTTCTACAGTACTGGAAGGGTCAATATTCAAATTGGGTTGTACTCCATTTATGTATGCCGAATAAGCTATTGAAAGCTGAAAATTAAGCGGAGAAGGAGAGCCTGTGCACATAATAAAATTGAATCAATTAAACTATACAAAATAGCATCCATGCAATTCTAGAGCAAAAAAAACTAATAATTAGCATCAACTCGGTCTTGACTATTTCACCGTCTTTGAAAATATATTTAGCGATATTTTATTCTTCAAATAACGTCTCTGTAATCAAGGAGAGTTAGAAAATATAGTTTTGAATTATCTAACTCATGGGAGAGTTCTCACAGGAGATTTTTGCCAGCAGCTCTTCTTTCGTAACATACTTCTTTTCCAGAGCCTTTCCTGTCTTATTTTCCCACAGTGCCACAAGCTGGTTTAAAGAGTAGAAATTTTCACGCGGTGTAATGTACAATATCTTGTTGAGAGTCCGTGGATCATCGACAGTTTTTATGACGTAAGTGGCAACATCTCGATCATTAACATAAGTGACTGAAAAATATTATTCAATTTGCTTGTCAGTTATAGTATATATATATATTCTCATCATGTACAGAAGATGTCAATTATAACTCATTTGATCAAACATGAATACATTGAATTACCTTGAACATCTCCGTCACCTATAATACCTACTGTATCATAAATCGGAGGTGAAATTTCTGCTTGACCTAGCCGTGGAATGTAGAAATTCTGGAAGAAATTATTGCAAATAAATGTATGTGGAATGTTGTAATTTCTGATCATTTGTCTAATCTGCGCCTTCATCATGAACATAGTCTTTGCTGGTTCAACAGGATTAACACATTTTGAGTCCATGCCAAACTCTGAAGGAATAAATCTCTGGAGCGTTTCAAAAATTTAGAGTTAGATGTATAATATTTATTATCAGAAACTTCACAAGATGCAGATATAATACATTCAGAGACCCATATATAATAGATTATTTACATAATTAATTATATTATATTATATTACCTTGACATTTCCTGCTTCCATGATAGCTTTGAGAATTATGGTTTGGAGCTCCACTTGTACCGGATCACTTCCCAAAGTTGAGATGATCACATCCACTTTCTTCACCGCCTCTAACAACATTTCATAATCATGTAACGATCCCTGAATTTTGGAGAGGACGCATAAATTATTGTTGTTAAGAGATGCTCTCGGTTAAAATTGCATCAGACTAGCAGAGGGAATGTTAAATACCGTAACACTGACTCAACTAAAATAAATTGTTCAATATAGGTCTTTCGTAGATCTTATTTTTTGGATGAAATTGTTCCAAAATAGCAGCTGAAATTAAAGCTTTGAGTTTCAATATTTTCAACGGTTCAACCTCGGAATTCTTAAATTTATGTGAAGGAATCTGCCTATACTTTTCCAGTGGAAAAGCAGGTACACGTCTCATAGGTTTAAACGTATAAAGACCGAAATATATTAAAAATTTATGTAGTACTTTTAGAAATATTTAAGCTAATTTCATTTAATAGCATCAATAACTTTATTTGCTAAATATATTAATCAACTAACAACTTGCTGCGTTCACAATGGAAGCAGAAAAAAAAAGAAAAAACAAAGAAAAAAAGATATGGCTTCTTTAATTCATTTTTGTCTCGTTTATAGTAGACTGCGCATTTGGCTGGATATATATATACTTCATGTTTCATCTTCTTTTTGTATGCATTTTATGGCTTATACAGCTCTTGCTATATAAATGCAATATTCTATTAGGTCACTTTGGATTTGAATCATGATTAGAAAAATATTTTTTTAAAAGAATTTAATAGACAACCATCTTACGCAAGGGATATCAATATATGTTAATAAAGAACTTAAAAAAAAGGAATGACATTTATTCGACATATTTTGACTCCGAGACAAGATTGATTATAGGAAAACTAACATACAAAGATGACTTCGACTCCGAGACAAGTAAAAGATTCCAAGATCTTCTTTTTCTCTGTATCATCGGTAACTGGTGGCATTGTGAAAACAAAGGTTGCATGGTTAGCACGGATACTGGCATCAACGACATGCCTCCCGAAACGGCCAGTGCCTCCAATAACCAAAATCTTGGGCTTCTTTCCGACCACGGTTACCATGGTGAACTAGCAGTACTCGAGCACTAAGAAAAAAGATACTGAGTCTTTGAATTGTATCCTTGATTAATGAGTTTGCTATTTCACTTGAATTATGTATGCAGCTGTATTTATAGACGCACAGTTACAATAATTGCCTAAGTTTACGATTAAAATATAAAAGTTTAAATGTTCATACTACTATTGCCAACAAGCCAAAACAAAGTAAAAAACATAGCAATTATACAGTTATATAATCCATGGGAGAAGAGTCCAACAAGAAAATATGCAAGAAAAGTACTTCCAAGAGAGGACAGCTTGCAATTGCATGCATCCACTTCCTCTCCCTGATCTATTTTTGGTTGGGATAAAACGGAATCTCTTTCGTGGATTCGTTGAGGACCATACATATATATTATTCTTATAGTAGTAAAAAATTATTAGGTGAATATATACAAAAAATAGTATTGTTAGTTGGGATATCAAATTGCACAATGATTCGTACTGAAACAAAAAACATTGATGAAAAATACTGATAAATACTAAAAGACGTACAATATATGATGGAAAAAGCTTCAAAATATCCCAATATTAATGCTCCAAGTTGTCCCAATATTTTGCTATGGTGAGTTGCAACTCACCAAAGTGTCCGTGAGTTGCGATCAAAACACCTAAATCTAGTTGAAAATGACTGATCCAGACCGTCCAATATGATCTTCTTATCAAAATCTCCATGCAGACCAAATTTTATAATTTTTTGAAAATTTTAAGTATTTTTTTCAAATTTTTAAAAACTATTGTTTTTGAACGGTTCATAACTAATTGGATTAACGATTTTCTAAAATTTCAAAAAAAATACTTAAAAATTTTGAAAAAATGTAAAATTTGGTATGCCTGGAGATTTCGATAGGGAAATCATATTGGACGGTTTGAATCGGTCATTTTCAACTAGATTTAGGTGTTTTGATCGCAACTCTCAGACACTTTGTGAGTTGCAACTCACCATAGCAAAACTCTTAACTAATTGTTCTTATTGTTGTTATCCCTTTTTGATTTTATTATAGCAATAACACTATATATGACGTCCTTTTCTCATTTTTGGTGTTATTGGAAGAATAACAGAATTAATTTCTTCTCCTCTTTCTAGTTAGTAATTTGACCTTGTTCCTCAAAAATATCTCACACAACAAATGTAGTAGTTTAATTTAGTCCTTTCGGGAGCTATTTATTTTTTGTTTTCAACCTCTATATCTATGACCATATTTCTAAACAATAAAACTGTATGAAATATTTCTTAGAAATAGATCGCAGGCCACATAATACGAGGTCAAATAAAGAAAAACGTACTGAATAGAGAACAATTTCGGTAATACTAGAAGCCAGAACAATGATTAAAATGCCCGTATTTAGTACGGTAAGAGAAAATACCAAACAATTTTGGAAATACCGAGAAATATCAGATTTCGACCATCTAACCGGTAGGGTGCCGGTACGATTTTAAAAACACTGCATAATACTAATAGCATGAATTGTGGCCTTGTTGGTTGTGATTCAAAGTTGTGATGACAAATAGTTTTTGTTTTTGTCTTTTTGAGTATCACTTGACTATTTTTTTTTAAGGTTGTATCACATCGGAATCGGATCCTCTGGATTTCTCTGCATCTGGACCGTCCAATCTAAAGAAATGATTAGATGTGGAGCTTTCATTATTCCGTCGAAAAAAAATATAAAAAAAAGAAAAATGCAGGTACGCGTATATCCTCTTCCGTATAACATCCGTCGTTCCTCCTTTCTCCATCCCCTTCTCAAACTTTCAGAGAGAAAAAGAGAAAGCGATCTCGAGAGAGAAAACATAGTTTTCGTCAAAGCAAATCGTAGAAAATCGATTCTCCACCACTATCTGTCGCCTCTTCTTCGCCGATCGAAGCAAATCGCAAGAAATCGAAGGAAATCTAGTTCTTCGTCGTCTCTCTCTCCGCCTCTCCAACCAAACCCTGTGGTGGTAGCTGGCGGCTAGCCCGATCTGCATCTTTTTCTTCCACTTAGTTATTAATATGTTTGATTTGGTCTTGATTTTCTTTTTAAATTCTGTTCCTTTTCTTCCAATTAGGTATTACAGCAAAAAGATTTTGCATGGTAATCGAGCTGCAAATTTTACTGGTTTTTAGGTTTTTACTGATATTGTGCATGGTAATTGAGCTGTCATTATAATATTTTGTTTGTATAAAATTGATTGTCTAATATTGAGGTTGGATTGTTTTCAAGTTGTTTCGCTTTTCGAAATTAAGTGCACAGTGTTATAAGATATTGATTTTAGTACTTAGCCTTTGTTTGACTTTTGATTGAACAAGGTCAAATTACCAACTAGAAAAAGGAGAAGAAATTACTTAGCTATACTCTCATTTTTGGTGTTATTGGAGGAATAACAGAATTAATTTCTTCTCCTTTTTCTAGTCAGTAATTTGGGTACACCTGATCACCTTTGATATTGGATACACCTTAACCTAGCGCCTATACTAATCAATTCACTAGGGTTCTTTTGGATCGCTTAGGAATAAGGAAAATAGTCTATTCCTAGACGGAAAGTATTGGAAAGTGTGTAACTTTGTGAAGAGTTTGGTTTTTTGTGAACACTTTTGTTTACCCATGGGCTCTCTCTGATTTTCCACGAGAAAAAAATAAAAAACCCTGAATTTCTAAAATACTCCTGATACAAATTAAATAAGCAGAAATTAAAATGCTAATTTGTACAAAAACAGGATATAAATTAATAAAAAATAGGTCATCAGATGATGACCTAATTGTTTGCCAGACATTTTCCTGTCATGCTTCAATTCTTTTCACTCGGCTGCACATATTTGTGCAGCATTGTACCACCATGCAGCTGCTTTCATAAATAGGTCTTCAGATGATGAACCATCACATGATAAACGCAAGATACTGGTAGAGGATCTCTGAAACCGAGAAAAATACTTTGTTGGAAATGCGGACGGATTTATTTGTTAATGAAAGGATTGAACGGAAGATACTTTGTATAATATGTTTAAGGGAAAAATTAAACATTTTATTTTATACTTTGTAAAAAACGCAAGTTGCTGGTAAAACAGTTTCAGTCAAATTAAACTAAACTACTGTAACATTTCAGTCAGATTAAACTACTCTAATCTAAAAATCCAACCTATTATTTTGTGCAAATTAACTACTATTTTCAGATCGAATTAAATAGTTTATACAAAATTGACTCAAAGAATTAACTGATTAACTAATTTCTAACCTAAAAACGCAACCTATTCTCTCTGTTCATCTCTTCTCATAAAAGAATTCTGAGCTTGTACAAAATCGACTCATTTAGTTGGGCTATTAAGTGTGTACTTAAAAATTGAATGCATCAATCAGAATACAAACGAAGTAAAATCAAGTAAGAAAGAAATGAAAGGAAATAACCAAATCCGGAATACAAATCCAAGTAACAAAGAAAGGAAATTTTTTTTTTTGAAATGAAGCTTACTTTAATGGAGCTCTATTCACTCGCCGATCGACGGTGAACTCGCTGGTGGCACCCACTTCGCCGATTACTCCTCAGATCGACGCAGATCTGAGGAAGAGAGGAGCAACGGGAGGTAGTCGCAATAATTATGGAGAAGAGAGGAGCAACGGTATGAAAGAGTAATAAATGATTTTTCTCTCCTTCTGTCTCTATTTTTTAATTCTAGGAATGAATATTTTAATATTTTTTTCATCACGGGAGTTAGTTGGAAAATTTTTTTCAATGACAAAAATGCCCCTAACAATTTTAAAAAAGACAAAGCAGCCTCAGAAATTTTAAAAAGAGCACAGCTATAGCGGTAATTGGACTGCCGTAATGTCTCAGCCCTATAGCGGCAATAGGATTACCGCTATAAGGGACTATAGCGGCAATCCTATTACCGCTATAGGCCTTTTTTTTTTTACTTTTCGTACTGACATCGTACAGAGCTGTCTGTGTCATTGTTTGGTTTGGATTTTTCCCCTATAACGACATTGGCTTTGCCGCTATAGGGATTTTTTTTTTCCTAGGTGGGGGCTGCCATGATTTAGATAATTCATTCAGCGGTAATTAAATGATTTTTTTTTCCGTTCATTCTTAGATAATTCATATAAATTGTAAACAATATGAGAACTATATTCCAAACAAACAAACAAACAAACATATGAAAATAAATATATTTTATGTATTTACCTGCTTTGTTTCCGTGCTTTTGTAATTTATCATTGATTTTTTTTTTGCCATCTTTCACCCAAATTGAGCCCCTCCTTTTCTTCTTGTGTTCTGACGTTCATCCAGTTAGCACATTTATAAAACGTGCCTTCTACTACTGCTATCACCGGCAATCTTCTTTCCACTCTAAAAACACTATTCAAACTCTCAAATCCATTACTTGTCATTATACCCCATCGATGGCCTTTGTCTTCCGATTGAGCCCACATATAAGGTTTCGGTCTTTCTTTGGAATCTCTTTCATTATGTTTTCCACAATTTTTAAGATACTCATAAGCCTTGCGATTTGATCCCTTCAATTCCAACCATTTCTCTCTGAAACGAAACGGATTTTTCTTATTCGCAAGTCTACACTTAAAAATATCTTTCAATTGTTTGTGGTTTGGCCCGCCTGCCTCTTTCCATAGGTTTTCAGCTACGTGTTGCATGCAATATCGATGAATTGCTACCTTATATGGACCTTGTGCCTTCCAACCATATTCTGTTGAAGCAAACACATGTTTAATTGCCTTATGACGGTCAGATATGACACAATATTTGGTGGTCATGTCGCCTATAACCTCAAATCTAACCCAAGACATGAACCAACCCCAAGAAATATTTTCCTCCTTCTCCGCCAAACCGAATGCTATTGGAATTAAACGATTTTCTGGATCATAACCGCATACCGTAAATAACTTCCCCCGATATCGGCCTGATAGAAAACTAGCATCAATTGAAATCACAGGTCGTGCGTATTTCAGTGCCTCTATGCACGGCCCGAAAGCCCAAGCCGCCATTTTGAAAACTCTAACGTTTGGGTCGTTCGTCTCCCAATGATGCACTGGAGTAACCGGACATATCAATCTCGCTACTTTTTCCGCCCATTCATAACCTTTCGTCGATCCGATCACTGGAATACCCTCGGTTCGCAAACCATATATGAATGCGACATCCTTAAATTCAAATAATTGAAATAAATATAAGGAATAAATTCAAATAAATAATTTATTTTTTTTAAAGTAATTGAAATAAATACAACAATTTTATTTTTTTAAAGTAATTGAAACAAATAAATTCAAATAAGTAATTTTATTTGAATAAACCTGATCCGTCACAATGTTGAATGTTACGTTAATTAATTTCATAATCTATTTTTTTTTGGTAATGTGCCCGTGGGCATTCAATCAGGCATTCAAAAGTTGTCAACAAACTACTATTTTAATTTTAGCTTTCGTAATTTTTTTTTCTTGACATAGAATTGTATTTTTTTTAAACTATAATTTAATTCATATAATTTATGATAAATAAATAATTTAAAATTCGTTAGAAAAAATTACCTCTAATGTGACCGTCATCTCACCAATAGGAAAGTGGAAGGTATGAGTTTCGGGACGCCAAAATTCTGTCAAAGCCTTCAATAATGATACATCCAAATTGGCATTCGGCACCTTAGACATGTGAAGCAAGCCAAGCTTCCGCAGCCGACCTTCAATCCGCGCGTCGTTTGGCAATTCTCTTCTATGGCCGCATATTGAGAGATTTTTTTCACGCTTCAATCATACAAAAATTACAATATTTTAATAAAGAACAAATAAAATTGTACCGTATAAATGTGTGTTGAAATATTTATTTTGGAAAATATATTTACCTCATCCATAGGTAAGGAAATCAACATATCCGATCTCGACACAAATAAAATTGGACCGTTATCTGGATCTCCTTCACGCTCTGTTGCATTTATCGCTCTCCGATTCGGAGGACATGTCCTATTTCTATGTCTTCTAATCCTAGTCGTAGCGGCTGCACCTGGTGCAGAACCAGACGGACCGGCCTCATCTGGTCCAGAACTCATCTGATTGCAATAATTTTGTCATCAACAAATTTATACAAAAATTTCAATTAGATTTTTTAATACAATAACTAATGTTTTACCATAAAATAATTGATTACAAAATTCACTATTTTTTTCATTAACTAATTTTGTCATCAACGAACTTTTTACCATAAACTTGTTGTGACTAATTTTTTACCATAAACTTGTTGTGACTAATTTCCATTAAATAATTTTTTCCATTAACTAATTTAATCTATAATTTCCATTAAATAATAATATACATAAACTAATTTATTCAAAAATTTCTATTAACTTTTTTAAAATTAACTATTTTTTACCATAATTAGTCTAACCATATACAAATTAATATGGTAAAATTAACTATTTTTTACCATATACTCCCTTTTTTGTGTTCTCCAAACTTTTTTTGGATATAACAAACACGCATGAAAAAAATGAAAAAAAAAATCGATGTTAAACATTTAATTTCCAACAAATTATCTATGTTACAAAAAAAAATCCTATATTTTCCATAAATTTCCAATACATTTACCAAAACAATCTATATTATTTTTTTCATACAATTTCCATCACAATTTACATTCAACATTTAATATTCAAAATTAAACCAAAAACTACATTTCACTAATCGAGTCGTTACCGGTTACCACTTGCCGGTTGTCGATATCTCGCTCCGAACCGACTCAATGCGCGTCTCACCTCTCCTTCTTTCTCTCTTCCTATGGCTGCCGCGCCTCTCCTCTCCTTTCTCTTCTTCTTCTTCTTTTCCTTTTCTCTTCTTTCTCTTTCTCTCTTTCTCTCTTTCTCTTTCTCTCTTTCTTTCTTTCTTCTCTCTCGGCCGAACAAACAAAGTGTGGAGCAAAAAAAAAAGGGGAAGAGCGTACCCTCTTAACTCTCCTAACCATCACCGCATCACCTACCCTCTTCAATGCACATTTTTTATAAATTGTTTAATGTACATTTCGGATAAATCATGGCAGCCCCCACCCAGGAAAAAAAAAAACCCCTATAGCGGCAAAGCCAATGCCGCTATAGGGGAAAAATCCAAACCAAACAATGACACAGACAGCTCTGTACGATGTCAGTACGAAAAGTAAAAAAAAAAGGCCTATAGCGGTAATAGGATTGCCGCTATAGCCCCTTATAGCGGTAATCCTATTGCCGCTATAGGGCTGAGACATTACGGCAGTCCAATTACAGTTATAGCTGTGCTCTTTTTAAAATTTCTGAGGCTGCTTTGTCTTTTTTAAAATTGTTAGGGGCATTTTTGTCATTGAAAAAAATTTTCCGAGTTAGTTTCCATGCTAGTTCTGACTTTTTCCAGGAACTAGAATAAGAGTCTGAATAGCCTATTCTCCTTGTTCCCACGTGTGTTTGGCAACCATCAAAATAATCAATTCCGAATAAGCTCTTGTTCTGTGGGTTCCAAACATCCCCAAAGTAATCCACTAGATTTCTTTTGAGAGAAATCCAGAGGATCCGATTCCGTATTACATGACTATACAATGAATATAGCCACCATGTTCTCAAAAGGTTAGAAGTCAGGGATAATCTCATTCGCAGTACGCCAGTACCCCAATTCGTCTGTAACAAATGTTGCGCATTAAACCGTGCATTAATTGGCACAATGCATACCTTTCGTAGAACTTTGAGAATAACAAAAATTTTACCATCTCATATTATTATGCTCCATACATTTCACTTAACAATTTAATAAGAAAAGTTATATATGTTGAGATTGGAAATATTGTTTACTGTGAAGGATTGACAATGAGTGATAAAATTAAAATAGTAATTACTAATTAGCAGCTTGTAGAAAACTTAAGAGGCATCCTGCCTTTTCCTTCTACTTTGGGTAATAAAACTATTTTTTTTCTTGTACAATTTTATCCATTTAGAGAAAAAGTCAATACCCCAATCCAATGGCGAGTTCGGAATTTTTTTAAACCTGGGCGTACTAAAATTAATTTATAAATATAAAATAATAATAATAATATTTGAGAATTTTTATTGTGAATCATGATGCATAGAGGGTTCCGTACACCATGACCGTTTTAGTCGGTGATTTTGTAAATTGACAAATCTAAATTAACCAACCCAATATTTATATTGAAATCTCATAAAAAATAAAATTTTACAATTTTTAAAATTTTTTACTATTTTTTTTTTGAATTTTTTAAAACTTATCATTTTTGGCAATAAATACACTAATTTGTAGTCAAAATTGGCAAGTTTAAAAAAATTCGGAAAAAATAGTAAAAAAATTTCAAAAATTGTAAAATTTTGCTTTATATGAGATTTCAATATATAGGTTGGATTGGTTAAATTAGATTGACAATTTATGAAACCACCGACCAAAACGATTGTGGTGCACGGAACCCTCTATACATCATGATTCACAATAGATTTACTCATAATATTTTTTAACCTAATTGCCAATAGTATTTTGTCAATTTACTCATAAAAGACATAAATTTAACTTTGTAACTTTAATAATTTAATAATGTATGAATGTCATCTCTATCCAATTGGATAACTTACTACTTTATTATAATATGATATAGTTCATCAGTTTTATTTAACACTACATTATTTTTATTACCACTGTGCAAAAATACTTTAGTGCATTGATAATAAAGTAATCCAACATCAAACTCGCTATATTAACTCATAAGTGAATATTAAAACCTAGGTCGCCTGTCGCACCGGTCAACTCTTTAGTCTTTACTTTGCCTCTTTTGTGTTAATTTTTTTTCGTGATTTTGTGATCCAAAGAGAGATCAAGAGATTGGCCGATTGAACCACTCAAAGTGTCAAACACAAAATAATAAAATAATAATAAAAGTGGGCAACACAAAGTCTAGTTTTGGAATGAACTAATGAAGGCTCCGTTTGGATGGTGTGAGAATAAGAGGAATAAGGGAAGAAATATTGGGAAGTGTGTAACTTTGTGAAGAGTTTGAATTGTTTTTAATAAATTTACTTCCTTATTCTCTTATTCCTTAATTCCTAAGGCTCATCCAAACGAAGCCCAAGTATGAGCATCTTAGTTTTTTAAGCATGGGCATCTCTATAAATATACATATATGGATCTCTCAATTTTGGAAATTAAGCCCGAGCAAGTGCCCAGCCTTGTCCTATACTGGACTCGCCACTGCCCCAACCATTTACCAAACAAATAATAAACTCTTTGGGGCCGTTTGGATTGCTTAGGAATAAGAAGAATAATCTATTCCTAGGCAGAAAATATTGAGAAGTGTGTAATTTTATAAAGAGTTTGAAGATTAGGAATAAATTTTCGTCTAAAAAGAAAATATTCCTCTTATTCCTAAGCGATCCAAATGGTCTCTTTATTCGAACAACAACTTTATTCCTAGCGTCATGTATCTCCCGTCATTCACTTTTAGGCCCTGATTATTAATTTACGATTTCATTTGATTAGAAATACTTTCTCAAAATAAACATATTGATTTTATTTGATCGGAATTTCTATATTATTAGAACCAACAAAATCCTAGAAAGACTATTCTAATGAAACAAAATCAAATAAAATCTGACATGAAAATTATTTTGATCAAAGCCACTCTCCAACAGACTTAAAAAAACTTTGTCATAATGCTTTTCTTTATTCAAGTTCACAATTATTATAATTAAAAAAAATTAATTAATTGCGGAAGTAGCGGACTGAAAATCCAACTGGAATTTCAATTGTGGATATTTAAATTTTAAATATGTACGACAAACTTGATCCTATTCTTCAAAAATAATAATATAAGGATACTTCCAAGAGTAGAACTTATATTGGTGCACGAATTTTTCTCTGAAAAAACAAACGCTTGTCGCTGAAAAAGCAATCCGTGAGGTACACTTGAGAGTGCAACATAGAACCTACTCTATTATCACGCCTAAGGTCAAAAGCGGCTGCTTGCCTGCTTGGTTTTTATTTTTACTTTTATTTTTTCCTTTTTCTTTATTTAATAAAGTTGGAAGCCGCCCCACACCACATTGGATGGTGCAAACTTTTTTGGTGTTTTTTGAATGAGCCATGAATAAGGAATAAGAATAAGAAATTTCGGTATGTGTGCTTATTCAAATTTCTTATTTTTATATTATGGTTTTGTTAGTATAAGAATAAGGGCTCAAATTCCTTATCCTTGTGTTGTTTGGGTTGCACAAGAATAAGAATAAGCACGCATACCGAAATTTCTTATTCTTATTCCTTATTCTAAGCTTATCCAAACACACCTTTTGTAAATTTTTTATAGTTCTTGTCACTATTTTTGATCCATCACTCTGAACTGAAGCTATTTGTACGTTCAACAACTCATAGTACGTGACATCAACTTCAAAATGCAGCTGAGAGGTTTTTTTGAACATTTAAATTTTGAAAATAAATTTTAAAAACTTGATCCAATCTTATTATTTAATAAGAGGACTTATATTTTTAGGTAAAATAAGAATCAAACCCTTATTTTTTTTTTAAAAAAAATAATGAAGTTGATTGAATTTTAAGATCAACTAAAGATTTATTAACCACACGGTTCTAAAATTTAATCTTCTACGGCAATAATTTCGATCCGTCTTTAATTGTATGGTAAGTTAATCTTGCAACTACAATGTCCAGCTAGACTAGAGACTTTTGGACTTTGAAATTAGATAGAAACCGTCTGCTAATAAATTTTCTTCGAAGACATTTGTTCTTTACTTTTCTTTTGCCATTATTTTTCAATGGAATTATTTCGGCTCACATTTGACCTTAACATGACAACATCTAAGCGCACTACTCAGTACTCACAATCTCTGCGTAATTGACAAGTATCAACCTGGACAAACTCAACTTTTCTTTATGTTAATTGATCACAATAATTGTTTGCACTATTATTCAGCACAATCAAATTAAGCGAATGCTAACATCATAAACATTCTTATTATAAATATACCACACTATTTCTTCATCTCGATAATCAGTAAGCATAAAAAATACACACGATCACAAACCTACACAGAGAGAGAGAGAGAGAGAGATGGCAACGATGAAGAAGGTAGTTTTGAAAAACTATGTGAAAGGGAAGCCCAAGGAGACTGATATGGAGGTATTGACAACATCTGCAATCCCGTTGAAGGTCCCCGAGGCATCTAATGAAGCAGCAATGGTGGTGAAGAACCTATATCTTTCTTGTGATCCATACATGCGACTTCTCATGACAAAGCACGATGAACCTCCAGAGTTCTCTTACCTCTCAGAGTTTGTTCCTGGAGAGGTAATAAAGCTACAATTAAGTACACCTACAAGAAGCCATTTGCATCATGATATCATGGCTTAGTATACTTTCTTGAGAGTAATCAGTGGAATGGAACTGTGATATGTTAGTAATATGAAAATAAATGAAGGTTGGGGCATTAAGAATTTCACCAAGTTGTACACCGTAGTATAGTACCATCGATATACCTGTTGCATGTCAAAGAATTGTTACATGTTGAGATGTTTGTCAATTTTGTCAAAATTTACCCAATTTGGTAAGCTTTTTATAGCCCCCAGCTAAGTTATTTTTTCTAATCATTTTGGCATAGATTTTGCCAATTTTGAATGCTTTCCATCAGAACTAATGATGAGAATACCACCAAAGCATATTCTGGAAGTACGTAAATAGCTATCAACTTATACAGCGCAGAGGGTACCTCTGTTTAAAATTCAAATAGGATGATAATTATTTTTTAAAAAAATGGTGGTATTGTGGTAACTTATAATGTTTCAAAAATATAAACAAAGTAACACTATATTGTATTTTCTTTATTTCCAATTGGATCAATGCTGTAATAAAAAAACTTTCATATTTGAATATTCTTTCTTTGGTGCAACCACTCGGGGGTAGTTAACAAAAGAGTAGCTGACTGGTACCGGGTTTGGTACCAGTACAGCTGATGAGTTTGTGCTAGTGCTAGCAGAACGGGTGTTTTTCCTCATATTCTTTTTATGTCATTAATTTGTGTTATATATGATAAATTTTTCTTCTCTTTTATCCATAACAGATGGTATTGTTACTCTAACACCTACATGATGTGTATCTGCAGGCTATTAGGAGTTACGGAGTTTGCAAAGTAATTGACTCTACGTATCCAAACTTTAAGGCGGGGGATTATGTATGGGGAATCACAGGATGGGAAGAATACAGTCTCATCACTAATCCAGAGATATTCATCAAGATCAATCACCCCGAACTCCCGTTATCCTACTATACCGGTATCCTTGGTATGTGATAAATAAATAGCCACTAGAATAACTAAGGGGCCTGGGCCACACTATGTGTAGAAACAGGGTGGCCATTTACCAAAGTTCCATATATATCGGACTATATCCTGGGTTAAGAAAATAAATTACCAGCTATATCTAGAATTGCCGGTGCTTAACCAGTGTTATTCAGAAAAATAATGTTTCCCACTGATTGTGCTGTCCATATCAACCTTCAGGCATGGCAGGGTTTACAGCATATTTGGGATTTCATGAAGTGGCATCACCTAAGAAGGGAGAATATGTCTACGTCTCGGCTGCGGCAGGAGCTGTCGGCCAGCTTGTAGGCCAGTTTGCTAAACTTATGGGATGCTATGTAGTTGGAGTGCTGGTTCAGATGAAAAGGTTTGCAACGCATCATTTCATTCTTGCTTGGTTAAATTTAGTGAGCCATGGCACTGAAAATTGTGAGAGATTATGTAGCAATCAATAACATTATTAAACAATTCAAGCTTTCAGGAGATATTAATGAAACATTCAATTAACAATTTATTGCTAAATTTTGTTTGTTAATTCTAGTCAATGTGTTTATGGCAAAATTGTCCTTTTGTGTTCTTAGCTATCATTTGCTATATATATCTGATCCAAAAAAATTTATTCTCATTTACTTCGTCTCCAAAGAAGCACTTCTCATTTACGTTCCTTTAAATTTTCATCATCGATCAGGTCGAAATGTTAAAGAGCAAGTTTGGATTTGATGATGCCTTCAATTACAAGAAGGAAGCCAACCTAACTCTAGCACTGAAAAGGTAGTTTACTGGTAAAATTATGATGTATTTTAACTTTTCGCACATTCAATTAATACGTATGCTACTTTGTTTGGTTGTTGGATCGATTCAATTGATTCAATTTCAATTCAAGCTTAGCTAATTAAAGTTGAGTTGCAATATTGACAGAAAATAAAAAAAAGCAAAAACCTTTCAGAATTCTCCATCCAGAAAATTAGACCAAAACCTCCATAATTAGTTTTATTTGGAAAACATATATACACATTTTTTGAACTTTCTTCCTAACTTCACTTTAAAAACGCATTGTAGGTTCTTTCCCCAAGGCATTGACATATACTTTGAGAATGTTGGTGGTGCGATGCTTGATGCAGTGCTGGTCAATATGAGGGTGCGTGGGAGAATTGCAGTATGTGGGATGATATCACAGTACAACCTTGACAATCCAGAGCCGGTGTACAACACGATGGTTATCACCCCGAAACGGATTCGGGTTGAAGGGTTTTTTGTGTTTGACCATTTCCCAAGCTATGGAACTTTTGAGGAGATGGCCGTGTCATATATCAAGGAGAACAAGATAACCTATGTAGAAGATATTGTTGAAGGCCTTGAAAACGCACCGGGTGCATTGATCGGACTTTATGAAGGTCGTAACGTCGGCAAACAGGTGGTCGTTGTATCACGCGAGTAAAAATGATGTTAGTAAAATTTGTACCGAAATATAATGAAATAAGTTTGAATAGAAACTGAAAAATGAAATGAAATTTGTACCGAAATGTAATAAAATGAACAAATTGAAAAAAATATAAAAAATGAACACTTATGATAACAACATAAACAAACAAAATAAATAAAAGCAACATTTATAACAACAAAAATAAAAAATATAAGAAATAAAGTTGAATAAAATAATGAAAATAAAATAAACATATTAAACAAATAAATTGAACACTTGTAATGACAAAATGAAAAATATAATAAACAAAATGAAACATATATAACAAAGCGAACATCTATATAGCCAACATAGTGAAAAGAAGAGAACATATATAGCAAATAAAGTGACCACTTACGACACCAAGATTAACAGTAGAAATATAAACTAAATATGAAATAAAGTGAGAGGGGGAGAAGGAAGCACAAATGAAAGATCGACAAATAAGGTAGAAAATAAAAATACACAGAAAAAAAAAAGGAGAGAGGATATGAGAGTTGATGTTGCTACGTGAGAGAGCGTGAGGGACCTTTTTCCTAAAGGGTCGAAATTAATATTAAAATTTCCACTAGGACTTAACTCCTAATATTATCTAAAAGGGTCTTCGGTAAGGTTGTGCACCTCGACTACAAGATATTGTTGTTTTGTATTCCACAGAATCGGAGTATGTCGCATTGATCTAGACAGTGAAGGAAATATTTTGGTTGAAAATGTTGTTTGGATAACTTGGGTTGAAGCAAAAGGAGTATGTGGTGCATTGTGATAAATCAAGGTGCCATACTATTAGGGCTGAAAACGGTAGCCGTTTCAATCGTTCTTTCGTTTCGTTTCGTCCGGAACTGAACGATAACGGATAAGGATTTCAGTTTCGTTTAAGGAACGGAACAACCAACGCAAATAGAAATATTGTTTCGTCTTAGAACGGAACGATTAGTAAAACTGGTACGTTTCGTGGTCGTTTATTTCGCGCATTTCGTCTAAAATTTTTTTTATGGTTTTATTATTAGATTGCAGAGGACCTCAGCAGAGAGATCGAGGGAGAAATGAGTAAAATTAGATTTCTGCAGCGTCGCTCCGTCATTTCTCCGCCGAACACAGTTACATCTATCTCTCTCGCCTCTGCACCACCGAGTACAATCGCCTTCGAGAGTAAGAGGTGATTATAGTGCCTCATCTCCCTTTCCCGCGTGACCTAACCTGTCATTTCTCTATCTCTGTTTCATACAAAATGCAGAATAGTTTATTTTCTTACATCTTAATAAAATGCAAAACAGTTAGGTAGTCAAAGACGATTATAACCGTTTTGATCGTTCCCATCAACGGAACAATCAACGCAATATGTGTTAAACGGTTGCAACAATCAACGCAATAAGTATAAAAATTTCGTGCATCAATGCAACGGTTAACGAAAATGACCACTTTCGTGGTCGTTTTCCACGTTATGCACCACTACATACTATGTGTGATGCCACATTATTCTTGATGTGCTATATCATGGGCAACTGTTCGTGAGAAAGGTTCACACGAAAGAGAATGTTGCTGACATGTTCACGAAGGTGGTGCCTCCTAACAAGATAATATTTTGTAAGAGACAATCTGATTTGGTTGAGTAACTCAATGTTTGAAGTGAGGTGCATGGTGTATGCTTGTATCATCACATGGGAGATTTTTCTTCAAGTTGGAGTTTGTTGGCGTGTGAAGCTAAATTTAGGCCGAAGCCCATGAAGACCCATAAAAAGAGGCGTAAAAGAGGTCACAGAGAAAGAGATTAAGTCTCTTGTGCGCATCTCTTAGAGGAGCTCTATGTCTCTTCTTGTGAAACTATCTAGGATTTATATTTTTCTTGAATTTCTTATTAGTTCTACCTCAAATTGTGAGAGAGTGTGAGTAAGAAAGAAATGAATGTTGGTAGATTGATGATCTCCCTATACTTGTAAGACAATCTTTTGATGAGTGGATTTGTAACGATTGCTCTCGTGATTTTTTGCATTTGAATTTTTCATATACAATTTTGTATTTTTTCTTTATTTTCTTGTGTTTAATTGTGTGCTTGTTGTTTGATTCTAACGTGATACCATTATAATTTTATTCTAACATGTATTGATTTATGTTCGACACGTGTTCGACTCATTGTTTATTTGTTTTCGCTGTGTTAAACACCGATAACAAATTTATTGTCCAACATTTGCCAACTTAGCCTTAAAAAAAATGCAACGATCAATTCTCAATTCCAACGTGATATAAAAAATGAAATCTTGCAGTAGTCCTTTATTCGCAAGTACAATAAACCTTATCGAAATCAGCTTATTGTTTTTCAAAATTACATTACATTACTACTACTCTGAGATAGCAAAGGAAAAATGTCATATATTTGTTTTATTTATAAGAAAAAGTTCAAACTACAACTATTTTCCCATTATGTGAGAGTCCACTTTGTGGTTTTGTGGGAACTAGAAACAAGAAACAAAGCTTTGAATTCTATAATTTAAGTTCCAATTCTTGAAAGACAAACCCGAATCATGGACCTTGTTTAATGGCACATGGAGTAATTTGTCACCAAAAAGTAGAATATACGAAATTCATTTGGTATTTCATTTAATATATAAAAAACAATGAACATAATTAATTATAACATGTTGATTTTTCTATATCTTTATCTCGTACCAAATTCAATAACATTATATAACATGCTGTTAATTATGAATGCAATATTTTTTATCGTACGTGCTCTACTTTGAATTCAACAAGATTAATGGTTTACTTTCGTAATTTGAAATTGCAATATTAAACTATTAATAATTAATCTAAACATGTTTTTGACCAAAGTAACGCCTATTCAGTTTAAATATAAAAATCATAAGAAATGATAAATGGCGGTAAAATTTATAATCTACGAAGGTGAATATATCATCCTAATAATGACCTGTAGTAGAGCTATCTGTGCGCTTCAAGTCGAAAACAATTTACAATATTTTTTCGCAACCACTAATGACTCTCCGCGCGTGCTACTAACACTGAAGTCAAACAAAAACAACTGCTGTAGTACGTCCCTCGAGACCCAAACAGGCGATACATAAAAAATTAAGTTTCTCAACAACCAGACATGTCTATAAGCACATTTACATTAGTTTTTTTTTTCTTTTGAGCAAAAATGTACATTTACATTAGTTTTCATTTTTCTTTCTGAAAATGGTGAAGCAGGCTCCATGTCCTATTGTCCTGCATTCCATGGAGGACATCAGTCTTATGTCTTTTGCTTTTTTTTTTTCCCCTTTACCTTGAATCTCAAACAAAATATGAAGACAAATCTCATTCTCTCCTATACTACTGTAGTGAACATTTTGATTATGGACAGCAAAACTATACAAAATAAATAGTATATTCCATTAAAACTATGTACGTGTAAGTGTGCTTAAAAATGCTCCTTGTGGAACTCAAAACGGGTTGCACCTCGTTGGTTGAACTCAAAGCAAAGCCTGCTTAGTTCTTGAGCAAGCTTTGGGACCCCACAATAAAAAACTCCTGCATAGCAACATAAAATTACATGATGACCTCAAAATTATTGCAATCTTATACTAAAGTAGTGTTTGCTCTTGACAGCCTAAGGGTCTTTATTAGGCTATTTGGTGTGTTGGTCACTATAATAATAGTTTGTACTGTTATACTGGATATGTAAAAGCAGGTACTATTTGAGCGATACGTGTAAAAAATGTTACGACCAACTTTTTAAATTGCCTTCATATCTACTAGTTAACTATGGTACGAAATCTGAACATACAATCAAGTAAAAAAGTGTTCTTATCTCCCTAGAAATATTATCAGATCAGTCTATTAACGCCTTTAGGTATGTTTGGCAAATTCATGAACTAGGAACAAGAGAACAAGCCTTGTTAAAGTTCTTGTTCTATTTCCATGGATTTGTGGGAACTAGGAACAAGGGCTTGTTCACCAACAAGCCTTGTTCATGCCTTGTTTGTGCCTTGTTTGAATTCTGCTAGTTCGTGAAGGTGCCAAAATTGGCAGTTGCATGCAGTGTCAAATATAAAAGAATAGTTTCAGGTTCGTAGTTTAGAAAGGATATCTATAACCAAAGTTACCTATTTTAGCATATGGATGCTTGGAACCAATTTTAGACAAAACCTTCTTCCAGTTTGGTCTTGCAAAATGGGTTCGAACCTACAAGACGAAAGAAAAAGATTTCATATATATCACCATAAAGTCACTTAACAAACTTCAGAAAAAACAAAAGAAATGCAATGAATTGGAAGGAGTGAACAAAGATTATACCCTGGTTCCTGAAACCACATCAACACCATTCTTAGCATGGTTCAGTGTTTGAAGCATTGTAATTAGAGCTGATCTGGCATCCCCTTCTTCATATACACTTGTAAGGTAATTATGCATCTCAATTATACCCTAAAAGAATAATGACCAATTAAGCATTACTGGTTTGTCCGGTAAAAGATTGCACAGCTTCTTGTAGCTACCAAATATATAGAGTTTTCTTTTTTCTTCTTCTTATTCTAAAGTTTGAACGATCTGTTAATGAGCAAAATATACCCTTTGGTCAAGCTCAGCAACCTCGTTCATGACACCTTTGAACCAATCAAAGGAACCCTGCTCGCGTGTGACCCAATAGAAGTACGCATTAGTCGTCTTAAACAACCTCTTTGGTCGAGATGTGATTCTCATAAGTGTTCCCAAGTCAACATGTGCACGGTTTTGGCTCAGTGGTGGATACAGATCTGCAAATGCTTCCTTTTGGGAAAAGGGAAAGACATCAGGTTAAATGTCTATAGAAGTCATGAAAATATAATGTCAAAGCCTGTGGTAGCTAGAATAACCAAAGAAGGTTGACTTTGCAAATAACCCATCCTAAAGTGCTTTCATAATGTAAAAGCAACTATATATATAAATTTATAGGAGGGATACTTAGGCAAAGATAATATGCAGCTTAATATTAATTTCTCATTGTCTTTTCACTCTCGACAAGAATAGCTGGCAGAAATAAGCACTTAACAGTAATGAAATCATGGTTGTTAAGACAACAGACAATAACT
Organism: Rhynchospora pubera; assembly: GCA_028095005.1. Taxonomy (NCBI): domain Eukaryota; kingdom Viridiplantae; phylum Streptophyta; class Magnoliopsida; order Poales; family Cyperaceae; genus Rhynchospora; species Rhynchospora pubera. Next base: position 85,516,957 of record CM051459.1, read on the forward strand.
TACATCTTCTTCCTCCATTTTCACAATATTGTTTAGTAGATCTTTCAAAATACTTATAAAAGGTGTTGCCCCAATCCCTAATCCAACAAGCAACAACACATCATACTTCTTATAATCTTGTGCAGGAGAACCATATGGCCCATCGATCAAAAGCTTTGGCAAGCTGTAAAGAAAAAAAATATATTAAAAAAAAATACTTGTAGCTCTGATTTCCAGTGTGCCAAGCAAACTATAATTTTACTAGTCACAATCTAACTTCCAATCTTTCATCAATCATCAAATTACTTACAACGTAACTGAACCGACCTAATGAAACATCAAATGGATAAGTCTTCAATTTGTTTGTACTTTATAGCTCCATTAGATAGGAGCGAAGAAGAATTTGACTTCCAATTTTTTGTCAACATAGTAAGTTCCTAAACTCTTTGTATAACATCCCAGGTTTGGAAAATAGCATGCATACCTTTTTTTTGTGGTTTCATCTGCTCTCAGGAGGCCACTTTTACCAGCAACAGGAGGCTCACAAGCCAAGGAAAAGACTCTCTTAAGCTCTCTTGTCCAGTCTCCAAGTTGCCTCACATGAATACTTAAATAGTCATCCCCAGGTGCTGAAGTAATAGAAAAGGGGTGCCTAATATACATTAACCAAGAAAGCATTTAGATAATATAAACATTGGTGTGGAAATTGTCCTAATTTAGTCAAAATAATTATCCGTACGGCGTACATTCTAAGTTGCATATCAAAAGCTTTAAAAGTTTCCATATCTGACTATCAATTTAGTAGTTGTATAAGAATTTTTCAGAAATTTCCTTGTTATTGAAACTAACAAGGATTTAGATGCAATTTTCTGGTTAAAAACCAAAGTCTTAATGCACTTGCATGTTCAGTGTGACAATGGCAAACATGATTATCAAAGTAAAATATGAAGTTTTTAATTGTAAAGCCTGCTTGCACCTGTTATGTATGCTGTCCTGGTACTGTACTGTAGCTTTTAAGGACCATTCTAATTTATGCATATTCAATCAAATAATATGTAGCGAGTAAATGTACCATTCAAAGGGAGAAACAGCGGGGCACTGAACAAACATGTATTGGCCACTCTTGTATCTGAATGCTGGTGGTTTTGACATTTGTAGTGTTAGAACATTACCAGGGTATATAGCAACCTATAAAAAATTATAATATTATGAATATTAGAATGACCATTCTAGAAAATTTTATGTTAAATAAGTTTTTGTCATATACCTTTAGCAGCCTGACAGAGTAATAGCCAGATCTGAGCATGCGTAATGTCCTCTCACCCAAATAGATTGAAACTGGCAAAGCCAAATACATCCATGTCTATATCACAACAAAGAAACCTCATAAGGGGGGAAAAAAAAGAGGAAAGGAATAAAATTGTAAAAAGTGTTTCAGGCAATATATGGTATAAAAGATAGGAGCTAGTTTGGTACCTATAGTAAAAGTCAAAGTAAAACTTGATTCCTAACTACCAACCAATGCAACAAGACCTTATATATACATTGCACTCAGTACATATGAATAAACTAGTGACAGAAAACTTATATAAATAAAAAATGTAACAGTTATTGCTTACTGTTTTGCGGTACCAGACGTGGATCAGGTACAAGCACTGGCCATGTACCACCAAGCAGACATAAACAATTGCCAACAAATGGTGTGAATACCAAAATGCATTAAATCCCGTCAATTTGTCAAATGGTTTTGGCAACTTCACAAGACTCCTTCTGAACCATCGAGTTGCAAGCGTAAATGCAATCACCATGCAAATTACCATAATAACCCCGGTGATACCCTCAACACCACGTACTAACTTCATATATGTCGGTTTTGTTTCACCGAAGTAGGGCTTCAATGGCGCGTATTTATCCTCTGATGCATTTATCAGGCGAGGGAAGTCACAAGTTAGATGATTGCCAGCATGGAGGATTACACCTACCACAATTGCTGCTGCTATTGTCTGTTACAAGAATGAGTGTAAATTCAAATTTATTAGTTGACAATCCATAATCCAGATTTTCATGAAAGCGCTATCAACAGAAGTTGCAATGGCTGCAGATATATGCACACAAGACAGAACACAAATTACGGCTCAGATGTGATAGCTGATATTGGAACAAAACTGACAGTTATTGAAGTAGCATAAGGATGCTGAGGTGTGAACAAATTCAAAAAAAGTAAAGAGGTTATCTATTAAAAAGAATCTCACCAACTAGAATAAGCCTAACCATATTTTCTGTCAAATGTCCCTTATTTTTTACAGAGAAAAGAATATTCCTTTTTAGAGCTGTTTTATAAAAAGTAAAGAATAGAGTGAGGTTAGTGGACCACCAAGGATACCAAAGTGCCAAATTTAACTAAACATTGTTCTGAAGAATCCACGAAGACATCATTTTTCAATCAGACAATGTTCTCCTCCCCGTTTAGATGTTTGCAGTGTGAATAAAAGAAAAGTAGTGATAGGGTGGAAACTGGAAACATGGAGAGAATTCTTGGTGGACACACTGCCACTAGGCTAAACTCTCTAATGGGGACACAAGCAATATGGTCCAATCTGTGTTCCCACAACATTAAATGCTACATTTACACCTAAAACCAGGATGCACAGCTTATGTGTATTAAAAAAAAGTTGTGTATCCAAGTGACAGAAATAGTGCAGGTTTAGTGGTGACAGTGGCATGGTAGCACATAAACAGAGTTAGAGCCAGCAAGGACTAATCTTGATTTATTGTAGCCTAACAAAATTTTTCTGTGTTAATTTCCACAAACCATGTACCTATTTCCAAAAAATTCAAAATATAAAGACTCATACAGCACTTTCTTAATATGTATGCCTACTAAAGGTCAGAAAGTGACAAGGCACATGAGTTGTAGTTCCAAAACAGAGGACAACTATTTAACACTCACAATAGAAGAGGCTACACAATAGATTCATACAATAACTGCTGTTTGTTGCTTACTTGTCAAAAAGACGTGTTGCAGATTTTAGGAGGAACCACAATTTCATAATGACCCCATTCAACTAAGGAAGTTAACAAAAATCAATAACATGATTTAACAACATATAACATATTGGATACCTTGATAGCCCCCCATACTGATGTATTTAATTCAAATGCTGAAACTATATCTTAATCTGGGATAAATTTTGTGGAAAACAATATAATGGAGTCATAATGTACATTGAGATACATTTCTGGAATCAGGGGTGCATAGAAAATTGTACCCTCAAAAATTAAAAAGCAGAACCAATAACATGTAAATGTACAACTTACCTTATGAAAGTTAATATTATCGTCAAACGGTACAAATCTTGAGGCACGTGTAGATCTCAGCCAAGTTATGGTATTTCGACAAACTGGTAACAAGATAAGGGCCATGTTAAGTTTTAAGGTCTCAGCTGCTCCTTTAGCAACAGTGAGGCAGTACCCCATGACCTGAAAAGCATATCGGTTTCGGTACTGGATGAACTTCCAAATGAACAGGCCAATCATGACCATTATCCAAAGGGCTATAACCCAAATACGGCGCCAGTTGTCTTCTAAATAGTAGCGAAATTTGGTACTAAGTTTCTGCATTGAGCCTTTCTGCCGAAGCCCAGCTAGGTTTTGACTTAGTGCCTGGCTGGTGTAGCTGAGTGCTTGGCTGTAATTCATGTAAGTGTCCTTTTGCAGCAGCAATGTCTCTAGTTGCCACAACTGTGTATCAATGTAATTTATTGTTAATTAAGCAAGTCAAACTGATTGTAAGAACAGAAAAAAAACACTAAACGTCAATTTAGGAACTTTTCATTTATGCTCTTGGAAGTAAATATTGTTTTGAGTTTTGACATGTTTCAGGAAGATCTCACAATTTGCAATTGTGCCAATGTCGCTACTTTATCTCGACTATAAATTTTAATTTGTTACGTCTTATTTTGCAGCATACATAAACCACATTTCTATATATGGACTTACAGTCACTGTATCCAAATGAACTGCACACATTTTTTTATTTCCTTTCTTTTATAGAGGGATGTCTTTGCCATCCAACTTTTTTGTGAAAATTAAAGGTGCATGCACGCTTTGAACCTTTGACCTCTTGGAAACTAGCCTAGAGTTCTTACCATTGAACCACTAGACCACATGCTTTTTTAATGTGATTTAGTGTCTGTTTTGATATACATTCTATATTCGCACTAATTTAGTGACTAAAAATTTAAACTTGAAAAAAAAATTAATAATTGAATGTACACTATTGGCAAATTAATTTGTTTATTTTAAACTTGAATATATGCTAGAAGTATTCCTTTCTTAATCCAATCATGGAACTAAACTATTGGCATTTCAAACAAAAATTTCATTTGTTCGCATACAAGTTAACATAGATTAATTAAGCTGACTAGCATTTGGAGTTAAAATAACAAGAAATACTGTTCAAAATAATTGATTTTGTACAGATAGATTAAAACCATCAAATCATGTGGAAACCAAATAATAAAACAAAAGAACTAAAACAAAGGAACATTTATAGCGCCACATGTATGTATTTAAGCTTCCTGTTCGTTAAAGTAGTTGGTGGTGGGGGTTAGACACGAATAAAGCATGCAAGCAAGAGGAGGTCATTTTCAATCATTTTGTCCTTTCAGAAAAAAATCGTAGAATCACACTTTATGCCTGAATTAATGATCCACAGTTGTCTCCAGTAGGTCAATTTCAATCAAAAATTAAATTCTTCAAAGACTCTATCTGGCAGCTGTTGAACCACTATCAAAATAATGATGAGTTTTGATAGGAAAACAAAATGCCAGACTCATGATTTGCGATTGTGGTATAGAGATGGTGGGAATGGGAATGCTTTTTTTTAAGAAAACCCAAAGTCTGAAAGTCATGAATAGGTCAAAGATTTGACCAAACAGTATTGCCTTCTCTTTTGCCAAAGGTTGTTAATTGTTGGCTCTGTTCAAACGCATTTGACGTCAAACACGATTCTAGACTCAACTATTAAAATTTCAAATTACCGATTCGAACTGCTCAATATGATCTCCATATTGAAATATTCTTATAGACAAAATTTTATATTTTTTTCGAAAATTTTAACTATTTTTCCACATTTTTTTTTAAATTGAAGGGTCTAAAATTAATTAGATTGAAGATTTTCTAAAATCCAAAATAAATAGTAAAAAAATTCGAAAAAAATATAAAATTTGATCTCCAACGATATTTCATTATGGAGAACAAATTGAGCGTTTTGGATCGGCCGTGCTAATCTCGAAATTTGAGATCTTATCGCGTTTGACAGGCCAAGTGTCAAATGCGTTTATTTCCCATAATTAATTTTTTGGAAAATATTTTTTTCCGAAAAAAAGAATATGTTTAAAATAGTCTACAAGATAAGATAAGAGTTCACCGGTACTTAGGATTGAGTCTACTACTGGATTTTCACATTTTTTCACGTATTTTAACTAAAAAAAAAGGGTCTTTGAAACATGTATCATGCCAGCTTGAAAAATACTAGATAATTTATGATGAAACTGTCATCAAATTGAATAAAAAAATTTTTAAATAGGACCAAGTTTCTTAATACGCTCAAATTGTAAAAAAAAATAAGAAGAAGAAAGTTTCCCAATGCGCTTTCTCAATCTCAGGGATTCCTGCTTCAAGTAAAGCCAAGTTTTGTGGAAAAGGATGAAAAATAAAGAAAAGACAAAATGCCCCAGTGCATCGTGACCAACCAAACTGTACAACAACAGAACATTTTGTTTTGGGATAAAGCCTGGAAACAATATGACAGTTTCCCAATGAGATGGGTAAATCAGCCACGACTGACGGATGCAACTGTCAGCTACGATAAAATCTCAATTTTCGAGATTCTAACAGTCGATCCGAACCGTTCAATTTGTTCTCCATATTGAAATCTCATTGGAGACAAATTTTTACATTTTTCTGATTTTATTTGCTATTTTTTTTAGATTTTTAAAAATCATAGTTATTGAAGGGTCCAGAATTGTTTAGATTAAGAATTTTGTAAAATATCAAACAAATACTAAAAAATTTCAGAAAAATATAAAATTTGGTCTCCAATGAGATTTCAATATGGAGAACACATTGAACGATTCGGATCGACTGTTAGAATCTCAAAAATTGAGATTTAATCGTAGCTGACGGTTGCATTTGTCAGTCGTGGCTGATTTTAGCCCATCTCTTTCCCAATTGCAAACCTTTTTGGGTAGTGCGTCCATTTATTATTCTAGGAAAAATAATATCACTCGAATTTTGGCGATGCAAGTGGAAAACAAAACTTCATGTGCTCAGTGTATTTTTGCTTTTTGTACGGTTGTTTGTATTTTTCACTTAAAATAATAATCATAATTCATAACATTTGACTAGTAAAGTTTACATGAGCATCAGACGATGATCAGAGCATGTATAATATTGAGTTGATTGCATCCAGAACTCTTCATAAAACGATATTGTGGGGTCATTTCGGGGGTAAACATGAAAAAATGTTTTAGACTCTTAGTCAACCAGTGTACAGTGATGAGTGCGGAGTGCAAAACATGGCGAGTGGATCTACCCAACCCTCATGGCGTTTCACCCCAGCGATATGCGTTTTGTCATGGCCTCCCTCCATACTACTATTTGTATTTTACCCCCAAGAAATTATCATCTTTTAGATGCTAATCAGAAAGTTTCTGGGAAGAGAAATGTTATATACTATTACAGCGGTTTAGCGGCCAGGTTCAAATGTCCAATACCGGATAGGTGAGGATTAATACCCAGTGCAATGCTACATTTTTTAGTGCATGTCTGCATTGTCGTTTTCACCAGCCTATAACTTTGTTTGCTTTCTACAGTTATTTAATTTTAATAACAATACAACTAGACTATTTTTCAGAAAAAATTACCAAATCGTAACAAAGTCACAAATAAATAATTGACCGTTTGGGGTTTTCCAAATGAATATACGCGTTAAATATATTTTAAATTTAAATAGTAGAGGTCGAGATGGCATATTAGCTTTCCAATTTCCGAAGGACAGGCGTAGACGAAAAAGCTAATTATTGGACCACGAATAAATAAATATTGGAGAAACTTTGAAAGTACGAATTCTATATATTATATAAAAGATGATGTGGTATTTAATGTATGAATTCTATATTTAAAATATGAAGTGGTTTACTATGTCAACACCTCTATGTAGCCAAGGCTTTCTGAATCCAGCTCTTCCATGATCAGTGCTGCGTATTCCTCCGCTTGGTCCTTTAATCTTGACAATTTATTCGCTGACGCGCTGAGCATTATTATCTGGAAAACAATAATTCATAAAATGAGACATTGTCAAATCGACTATACTGAATCATAAATTTATATTTAGAGAGACTTCTTCAAAGTCTATGAACAGTATTAAACTCCTCAAGACGATAATAATTAATAAATTATGTTTCGATTAATGAAAAGATATATCACAGAGTTGCCTGACATTGAGGCCCAATAAAGTAAGAGGAATTTATGAAAGAAATGAAGTGCCGGTCAATCTGGCATTTAGCTCTTTTTAGTGAAGTGTCGAAAATACCCCCCACCAACTTCATATAGTTAGTGAACATCCAAAAGCCTCTGGCCCTGGACCCGGCCCTGGCCAAGCCCTTCTGACACGAAGGGCCGGCCCGGCCTCTCTAAGCCCTTAAGAAGGGCCAGGGCCTAGAGAGGCCAGGCTTTGAAAGGGTCAGGCCAGAATCTCAACTGAAGAGAGGCCTAGAGAGGCCAGGCTTTGGAAGGGCCAGGGCCTAGAGAGGCCAGGCTTAGGAAGGGCCTAAGGTCTAGATAGACCGAAGTTATGAATAATCAGGCACAATCTCAAGTGAAAGGTAAGATCCTATCTGATACAATGTAAATTGAACATATCATTTCAAATAATATTTTAATTTTTGAACATGATGTTAAGACAAGGTAAAAATATATACATATTTCTCATCTTTTACGTTACATTATTTCATACATTTGTAATTTTAGTTTATTTTAATTCATTAATACATTAATAAAAAAATTTTATTTTTTTATGTTATTATAATATAACCGGTCTTAAACCCAAATTAAAGATGAAAAAATAAAAAATATTATATATAATGAAAAATAAAAAATATTATTCATTTTTATTATCTTTTATAAATAAAATTATTCATTTTAAATATAGTTTTAATAAATATTTAAAGAAATATATTGTCTGTTCGTCGGCCCTTCAAACCCTTCAGGCCCTTCAAGTCCGGCCTCTCGAAACTCGGAGGGCCTAAAAGGGCCAGGCTTGAGAAGGGCCAGGCTCGATCTTCATATTTAAGCCCTTCTAAGCCCGGCCCTTCCAAAAGCCTCCCTATGTCCGGCCCGGTCCGGCCCTTGAGTAGGTCCTTTTAGACCCGGCCTCCCGGGAGCCCGGCCCGGCCCTGGAAGGCGTTCACTATATAGCCTTCTGATCCCAGGTTAACAAGTGTAATTTTATTCTTCATTATCTTAATGCAAATTTTGAAAAATGTTGCTTGTTTCGCTCACCGACTGCAATTTGATTACATGAAAATATTTCTTGCGCTCAAACCCCCAAGAAACTACAAAAGCTGCTTGGGACCCCATTGTAATTTCCAAAACAAAAAAAAAGAGCCCGCAAATCCACAATCTGTTCAGAAAAATAAAAGCGGTCCCTTCCTTCAATATTATACGTTGAAAATTTCGTTTACACCCAGAAAGCCTACCAAACCTTCTATGTGCTCTTTTCAGATAATTTATTGCTTGTGAGCCCCGCCTAAATTTTTGGAGTTTGTGAACTCATATCTTGTCAAGTTTAATTAACCTAGGATCATAAATGAGTTCCATATTTTACGACATCCAGCATCATTCATATACATGTGCTAAGAAAAGCAATGGGAACAGTTAATAAATATGGTCAACTCCCACCAAGTTTACCAAGGCGAACAAAACAAAGTAAGAATTAAAAACAGAAAGGTCCAATGTGTAAAATGTAAAAAATAAATAAATAAAAGGTTCAAGCCTGGTTTAAGTACCTCTTTCACTTCTGCTTCTGTTATTCTCCCATCGGCATTCTTATCAACCCTGAAATTGATGAAAATTTTCACAGCAATATAAACTAATAAGTACTTCCATTAATGCACATGTAATAAATGAAATCAAGTACATTTGAAAGACCAATTAATACATTTCGAAGAAAATCTGAAGTCGAGAATCGAAGCTCTGATCTGTGATCTGCGACCAGATCTCTTTCAACTCCTCTTTACAGATCTTATCCATCTTTGTTCTCCTTCTCCTTGACACTGTATCGAACAATTCAAGTGCAAACTCCTTTGACTCCACCATTCCTATTTCCAATTTCCAATCCAATAAAATCTCTCAATTCTCAAACATTATCCAAAGGAAACAAATCATTCATCACAAATATGACAAAAATACAATAATCTCACCAATGCATTGTGCAAAATCGGATCGGGAGAGGTATCCGTCCTTCGAAAGCCGATCAAAGTTGCGCTGAACCTCAGCCCACGAATTGGTGCGGCTTCCACTGATGAATCTGAGACCGCGCAAGGCCTTGTGCGCGCCTGATTTGGTCCGATCAAGCTGTGCCAGCTGTCGCCTGGCTGCACGGGCCGCGAGAGCCGACTCAATTCCAGATCCACCGGCACTAGAACTGCTGGCAACATTATCCCGGCTGTGAGTTCGCGAAAGTTTCTTGAACTCTGCTTTCAAATCCTGCGAGAATTGCTTCGCTCTCGCCACTGCCTCGGCCTTCAACTCTTGCGAAAACTGAAGGAGCTTGTACGAAGACGTGCGCCGGATCGAAGGAGACCTCGAGTTAGCAGCGGATTGAGTAGACGCAGACGCACTACCTGATCCTGATACTAGATCCGCACTAGCAACTCCAGCTGTGGCCGGCTCGACGCTTCGAAGTACAATGGTATTGTCGTCTTGGAGATCTAGCGTGACCTCGACGAACTCCTCGGAGTCATTGTCGGATCCTCGAATGGAGCTTCCAGGAGAGGATCCGGCGCTGCTTAGCGCCTTTCCTTTGAGGAATTGATCGGATGCGCTTCTCCGCATTTGGCTGGTGGAGGCAACACTGGTGCCTCCACCTCTCATGGCGAGAACAGAGAGAATTTAAGAGAGAAGAGAGAATTAGTTGTGGTGTCAGTATGAGGAGACAAGGGGTGTGGCGGGGTGGGAGTTCAAGACATGGTAAGAGAACTGGTGGCAGTATTAATATGTTAGTAATTTATACGAGTGAGAAAACAGAGAGGAGATAAATCATAAATGGATCCGGAGGGGATTGGGGAATCTTTGGGAAGGTGAGAGAGAGGTCTCTGGACTTGGAGTAGTTTACAGTTTACAGAGAGGATATATGGAGAGAGTAGAGTATTATATATTTTGGTTTTAGAAACCTTTGGAAGGAGAAGTTTTCAAGCTGGCCAGCTGGGTTGGTCGAGGTTGTGTAACGATTAGTTTAAATGGAAAAGGTACACCAAAGGAAATTTTTAAAAAAATTATTACAAAAAGGAAATTAGAGCTGATGAGAAGAAATTGTTGGGAAATGTGAATCTTCTGTGGCGGGTAATGTAATGTCTCGGCGCTACAAAGGGAAGGGAGAGAATGGGTCATTTAATTAACAACGTGGCATTCTACTTAAAAAAAAGATTAATTAGATTTATGCCACTGTCAAATTTAAATAATTAGAGATATGTCATTATTAGATTGCTAATAAAATTTATATCATTATAAATTATTTAAATTAGAGATATGTCATTATCTTATTCAAAAAGATTAAATTCTTAAAAATGCCATCATGAAATTTTTTATTATTTGTAAAAATTTTCAAATTATCCTCGTTAATAAATTCTAAAACCAAAAGTGTTGAACAACCAAATGACATTTAGCGTGGTAATTTAGAGAAAGTTCCGTATAAATTTTGGCCCATATACATGTTACCTTCGGATTTGGACAAATACAAACATATTTTGGTCCATCTATTACCTTTGCATTTCAACAAAACAACCATGGTAATTTAGTGAAAATATGAATTATGCAAAAGAATTAATTTGACTTTTCCTTTGAATTTCGACAAACACAACCATGGTAATTTAGTGAAAATATGAATTATGCAAAAGAATTAATTTGACTTTTTTTCAGCATAAAACAATGGTACTAATTTTTACTATTTTATAATGACATAAAACTAATTTAACATTTAGTGATGGTATTTTACTAATTTCAAATTTTCATAGTGACATAAATCTAATTAACCCAAAAAAAAAAAGTATATTACAAATTGTTTTATATTTTTTTCCAGCCATTTTTTGACAAATTGTTTGGGTCCATATTCTTTTTATATTATATATATATATATATAGAGGATGGCTAATGTGCCATCGATGGCACGGAGGGTCCCATACCATCAAGTCATTTTTCAAGATCCAAAATTCAAATGGCCAATCCAAACCGTTTAAGTTGTTCTCCATATTGAAATATCCTTGGAGACAAAATTTTATATTTTTTTGAATTTTTTTGCTATTTATTATGATACTTTTGAAAATATTGTGATTTATTTATTTCAGACCCTCCAATTTGAAAATATCATAATAAATAGCAAAAAAAATTGAAAAAATATAAAATTTGGTCTCCAAGTAAATTTTAATATTGTGATCAATTTGAACGGTTTGGATCGACCGTTTGAATTTTAGATCTCGAAAAATAAGTCGATAGAAAATTGATGGCACGTGCCATCGATGGCGCGTTAGCCATTCTCTATATATATAAATAAATGCATACATCTACAATTTTAGTTTTGATTTCAATAGTATTTTTTTTTCATTAATTGTCAACATGTCATTTTTCTATTTAAGTATTGCATATATGACTTAGTTTTCATTAGTCATATGAAAGCACAGTCACGAATCATATCTAATTATTTAATTTAAAAGAGCGCGTATTAAAATAACTCACACAATCCAAGCGAAATTATATGAAATATATACAAGAAAATAGCCTCTTATTAGGCGAATAACTCACACAATCATCCAAACTCTTCACAAAATTATACACTTTCCAATATTTTTCACCTAGAAATAAACTATTTCACTTATTCCTAAGCGATCCAAACTGCCTAATAAATCATAAAATATAAGTCCTTTGAACTGTTGGCTGATGCAAATAGTGTATTATTGATGCATTGAGATTTGTGTTATTATATTTGATAAAATTATCAAGATCACCTACTTACATTTTGCATAGAATAATCACTCAATAACTAACCCAAAATTTTTCACAAGACATATATTGGATAAAAATTATTTGATAGGCAATGTCGTATAGACGTGGTCTATTTTTTGTTATATAATTATTGCACTTGGAAGACCTCAAAAGTCAACTTCGTGCAGGATTGTGGGCTTGTGGGTTGTGGCTCATCGGCGAAACATTTTTTGAGTTTCTTTAGACAAAACATGAACTGGACTCGAGACTTTCTTTTTTAGGCTTTATTTTTGGTAGTTTTTCTCGGATTCGAAGTCAACATTAGTTGGGGAGCTACCAAATTCCGAATTCGTGTAGAGTGTACGAGTACTGTACAGACTGTACTGCTTTACCCGCTGGTCCAACTAAATAAAAAAGAAATTTGAGCATGAAGTGTAAACTGTAAAGCCACTAAAATAAATTTGTATATTAAATTAAAAAAATAACAAATTTATATATGCTCCTAACAAGCAAGGTATACTTATATTGCTTTTGCATCATTTTAGTTTAGTAAATATCTTGCTATGACTCGATATATAATTAGTAAGATACTGTAGAAAAATATTAATAAGAAAAAAAAAATTATGAACGTTTACATGACAGTATTTTTATTATTGTTGTGTTACCAAATCATAGTATGTTTTGTAGTTTTAGAGACATTTATTCTTTCGTATTCACCTTTTATGGCCCGATAGAGGTATTCAAATCCTAACGAGTGTCTTTTGGTTTTGGGTTTGATTAATATTGTTGTCAAATTAAATTATTATTTCGAATTTAAAAGGATTTTCAAATTTTATTGTTTTTTTTAAGGTTAGTTGGCCAGAGCCAACCAACAATTTTATTAAAAAAATAAAAAGTCTAGAAAAATACAAGAAATTTTATTGTTAAGAATCCAAAAATTGTTAAGACAAAATTACTATTCCGCCCTGAAATCAGACATGAATTCGACTGGCTAGAATAGTTGAGTTTCTTGAAAGTTGATCTGCTTGACAGCCAAAATGATTTATTTATTTTTTTTAAATTGAGATTAAAGTAGAAAAATTCAAAACACAAATTATGATTTTATTAAAAGAAATTTACAATTACATTGAATTGACCTATTTCATATTAGATTTAAAATTTCATAAACTATATTTTACATATCGAGCTGACTCAGTTTGACAGATATTCCCGAACAAACAGTGTCTAGTTTAGTATGATTTGTAAGGTTCTCGATACTTTGAATTATAACAATATAGAATTGATTTGAACAAACTAATTTACGAAGGCTCGGTTTGGATAGTTGCAAGAATAAGGAAATAGTTTCTTCCTACTTCCAAATTTATTATAAACAATCCAAACTCTTCACAAAGTTATACATTTTCTAATACTTCTTTCCTATTCCTCTTATTCCCACACCATCCAAATGGAGCCGAAACTAATCACAAGTTGGGAACCTTTTTGCTGTCCTCAAAGACAGAACGCGCGTAATACGGTCAAAAGGCGAAATATCTACAAATAATTTAGGGGCTGTTTGGATTCCTAGGGGAATTTCATCTTCCTAGCATAAATTTATTATAAACAATCCAAACTCTTCACAAATTTACACACTTTCCAATAAATTTATGCCTAGGAATAAGAAATTCTCCAAATTTTCCAAATTCCTAAGCGATCCAAACGGGCCCTTAGTCAGAAAATAAAAAATGGAAACTAAGGCAAGGAAAAGCATATAAATAAAGTTATACAATGACACTCTCTCTATTTTTTTTTTTTTTTTGAAAACTAATGACACTCTCTCTCACACACACAAAAAAAAGGGAATTGCCATATAAAATTGATTGGTAATATCTACCATATTTAGGACATTCGAAAAGAGAACTATTTTAATTGGAAGCGTGTTTTTTTATAGAAACCGAACTAAAAGAAACAAGTGAGGTCATTTCCATTCAAAGCCCATACCTAATTTCAAAATCAAATGCTGGTTAATGCGATCATCCCAATAAAACTAAAAGTCTTATATGAAATTAACTAAAGACTTGTCACTTGCCAATGATCTCATCAAGAATATAGCAAACCAAGGGAAAAGTATATTGTATCGAAGAAGTATATATAGTAGAATAGGTTATAGGTCCAAAGGACAAATATGTTTAATCCAACAAATGCATATGATAAAAAATTATTGGAAAGAAATGTTCCCTAATTAAGACGCGGAATGACAAAAATCTACTCGTGTATAAAAAGCCCAATTGTAAATTTCCTTACAATATGGGCCTAATAAGTTGACTGGACTGTGTCTTAGTAGAAGTTGGACCGAAAAATTTTAAAATAATATTAAATTAATATATATATTAAAAATAATATCAATATAATAAGATCTTTTTAAATAGTATCACAATTACGGAATCCGTAATTCCGACCGCAATTACGGAAACTCAGATTCCGTAAAACTTAGAGACAATCAAAATCTCTAAGTATTTCTTTCCGTGTGTTAAATTATATTAATGGTCGATTAAGTTAATTGTTTTTGTAATGTTATGCAGTTTATTTTTATGAATTGTCTTGTATTAAATTTAAAAATTTAATATAAAAATATTAAGTACAAATTAAAAATTAAAAACTTTAACACAAAAAACTGAATTTTTTTATGAATTAGGAAATAGTAATGATTATAATTTAATTATTGGTGTATTATATATTGTTTGTTTATATATAGATGCTAAGAGAAAATATTATTTAATTATTAAGGTAAGAACCACAACATTTTAGATAATTGAAAGATAAATATTAAACTAATATATATAATATAGAATTATATTAAAATCATTCAAAATGACAATAATCCAATTCTGGCCTTGTTAGGAAACTCAAATTCCGTAACAAACTAATTACGGAATCCCGGAGTCTGAGATTCCGTACTTACGATACTATAAAAAATCTTATTATATTGATATTATTTTTAATATATTATATTAATTTAATATTATTTCTTAATTTTCCGGGAAGTTGGATCTATGCATAGACTAGGCCGCTCTTTTGTCAGACACTAGTTTAAAAAGGATTTATTTTTCAAAAACAATTTTTTTTTGATGAATTTTTTAAGAACAATTATTTGCACATATACATAACACAAAGGATCATAGAATGTAATCACCACTCTTTCCCAATCCCCAGCGCACATCAATCATATTTACTTAGACAAGTCGGTTGTGAAAAACAAAAAAAATATTCATGATGTTGCATGTGCATGATATACATGGCATTTAAAATACCTTTTTAGTCCTTCCTAACTTCTTCATAGCAGATAAAATAAATAGTTCTTAGTATACCTGTGCATAATAATTTCTCATCAAAATCGTGTAAGCTCCGATTTGAGGTTAAATTCCTCATAATACCCTAGTTACAATTCTCTTTAAGCCAAGGTTCCTGTTGGCAGTTAGCTCTTAATTTCACACATTACCCAGAGTAAAATTTCTGAAATGGAAAAAAAAAAGAAAAGAAAAGGAAAAAACAACAGCAGCAGCAGCAAAAACACAATGCAAATAAATAAAAAACCAACGTCTGAAAAAAAAGATAGCAAAGACATGCATACTATATCAATAACTAATTTGGATAATAGAAATTGGGTTATTCCTGTTTTCTGAAAAGGGATTTTGAGTCCCTAATCGGGTTCTCAACATTGAACTTAATTCTTTTGGGTTTTGGTGGTCATCAGAGTTGGTCATGGAGTTTCAGAGTTTTGCCCGATTTAGTCCTGCTCAGACAATTCCGGGTTTCGCCCCGCTGGGTCTCTTTAGGGATTGGTTTATTGGCTTTACTGGGTTTTGGGTTTTGGTTTAGCATTAGATTATTGTCCATCCCTTTATTGGTTTGACCTGAAAGGTTTAGGGTATGTGGGTTTTAGGTTTTGGCGGTGGTCTCGGTGTAGCTGTGGTACCAAGCATGTCATCTGTCGGGTTTCGGCAAAAATTCTTGATACCGTTGGGTTCCTCATATTTTTCTGGGTTCACAGGAACTTTCCATGTAGTTTTCTGAGTTTCCTGTGATTTTTAATGGTTTTTTCCAAGGTTTCTGCTGAGATGGCAAGTTGTGGTTGACCGCTTAAAAGGTTAAACATGGTTTGGTCCTGATTTTGGTCACGATTTCAGCAGAATTAAATTGCTTGTAATTTTCCGAGTTTACAGGAATTTTCCTCATATTTTTCTGAATTTCCTAGGATTTTTGGTGAATTTTGGAAGTTTTCTGGGTTTCAGAATAATCCTGGAAATGACGTGGCAATCTCTGATTGGTCAGGTTCTGGATTCTCCTTTTTAATTGTTCTGAACTGGTTTCGGCATGGTTTAGATCAGGGTTATGGTATGATTAAATTCCTCATAATTTTATGATTCCATAGAAATTGGATTTGTATTTTTCTGAGTTGCGGTTGATTTTCTATGAATTTTTAAATGTTTCCAGCAATATGATTGGTCCAGCTCATCAGATGTGGACACGTGGCAGGGTATTATTGGGCCAAGTCAGTATAGAGAGGAAATGTGCACCATTTTATTCTGTTTATCTGAGGAGACAGGTGTCATCATAATATTGGTCCTTTCTTCATGTCAGTGACTCGTCGTATGAAGACGCCACAGAAGATCAAAGGAAATGGGGCTGTTACATTGGAAATAATCCGTCAGCTCCATGGATCAGGTATTCCGTAGACCAATGCAATCTTCAACTCGTGGGGCCTACGGTCAATGACTGGGTCTTCATGCGCCGAGCCCACAGAAATTTGGGACATGACAATCCCTTCCTCCCTTCTTTTCCTTCTTTTCTTCTCCGATCTGCTGAGAGACATGACATCCCGTCATGGCCGCTTGGTCGAGACGGCTGAGCGCCAGAAGACTGTCAGGACGAGTTTGCCTAGTGTCGTAATGAACGCCGGATTCTGAGGAATTCGTTTGTCGAGTGTAGGGGCTTCTTCTCCGTCATAATTAATTTCCCTTCTCACGGCTAGGGTTTCGATGGGGTTCCATGTCAATCGCGCCTTTCTGATAATGTCGGCTCCAAATTGAGCGGCCTAAGAGCGTCGTATCGTTTCCAGGTAGCTTGGTATGTGACCAATTTGGAAGTTGGGGCCTTCGGCATGGTATTTCATTTCAGCATGAATCGGGGCACGGTAACGAGATGAAGGCTATCTTCTAATGGTTGTGGTGACTGGGTTATGCACTTACGAGCATGGTGTTATGGGCCAGAGGAGCGTTGTGTTCCCAATTCTGCTGCTGGGGGCCCTTAACAGTAAGTTTCACCTTAACTCATACCATCATTCTTATCGAGATGCCTCATTCTCTTAATTATGACAAAGAAGAAATCAGCATGGAGCCATGCATCCTTAGGTTGATTTAGTCAGCAGTTTATACATTAGAGGGATACATGACTTTATGGGACTTCATTGGCCAGCAATAGGTTGTGGGTTCAGGTGTAGGTAAACAAATGGAATAGCTGACAATGAGGATAGTTTTGACTTATGGGTTATCAGCTATGGCATGGTTTTAGGACATGGTTTAGTGATTGTGACTGGGTATGGGATGACTGGGGTCGCATTTAGGCTTGATTAAGGTATGGGCATTGATAGGGTTTGTTTCATTAAGGGATCAAGACATGGTGAAAGCATAACTCCTTTGAATGGCTTGGTTTTTAGTATGAAAGAAAGAGGTGACTATGGAGGTTTGTTTCAGGTTGCCAGGAATTGACAAAAATTGATCAGCATATCTCCTTAGATAGTTTGGCTTTTGGCAAGTCAGAGAGGGGTATGGCTGAGGTTTGATGGCAGTTGTAAGGATTTGTCTTAGGCAATGTAAGGGTATGATTGAGGCTATTTGTTGGTGGGTTGGGAACTGAAAGTGAATAGGCAACATAACAGCTTGTAAGGCCTGGTTTTGTCAGAGCAAGAGAGAAGCATAGCTGAGATCAAATGACTGTTTATAGAGGCTAAGTTTAGGCAACAAATCAATGTGATGAAGCCTATTTACTGAGGGATTAGGGGGTTGGTAAAAATTGGGCAGCATGATGGTTTGTGTAGCTTGGTTTAGCTTCAAAAAAAGAAAGGGATCACCATTTGAGTGCTTATTCTCACTCAAAAGGCCTTCATTCCAGGGAGCTTATTCTCTCCCTGGATGGTCTTCACAGGGCCTATCTCAGAGAGCTTATTCTCTCTCTGAGATGTCTTCAAATGGTGTGCCTCAGAGAGCTTATTCTCTCTCTGAGGTGGCTTCAAACGATCCTCAAATCCAGAGAGCTTATTCTCCCTCTGGATGGGGGGGGGGGTACCTGCTGTCCTTTGAGCAATATTCAATGATATGTTTCTTTTCTTGTTTAAACACTTTTATTTCATTAAGCTTTTTGTTTATTTATTGTGTAAAAGAAGGGGAAAAGGAGGGCAGCAAGCAAAGTAACAAAGAAAGTAAATGTAAAACAGGAAAGAAAAGGGAGGAGAGTAAAAGCACATATACTTTGTGTAGAAATACATTCTCTCGGCCTTGAGCTCTATGTACAGAGAGCCAAGGCTCATAGAACTTACATTTTTCCTTTCTTTCAGCAACACGATTACAATGCTCCTTTTGACTAGCCTAACAACACTTTACTTTTCTTTTCTCTCTTACTCACAGTGTTTGCTCAACACATGAGCAGTGTACAAGAAGTGTGTGTGTCTCTCTTGTAGAAGATGGAGGCAGTATGTGGGGAGCCTGGATGGATGGAGGAGAGGCAGTAAAGAGGTGTGAAAGAGGCAGAGTTTTTTGGAATGTATTCCCCCCCTCTCTTCAGCAGCATACCCCCTTTATTTATAGGAGAATGGGGTTGACTCCTGTAGATTGAAGATGATCTTCCATTTTTGCCCCTGGGTTCAATTTTGGTATTTCACTCCCCTTTTCGCACAACTCCTTTACTGTTTATTTGTTTAATTTCAGGAACTTCCTTTAACTTTCATTGACAAGGATGCCTTCTGTTAATTAATGGTGTCATTAGCCATTGCAAAAGTGATGGTCGACATGCTTCTCCAATTCCATTTGTTCACAGGTTAATTTCTCAGGGCAATTATCCATTTCACAAACAGCTTTTTTTATTAGTCTTTTTAACTTCAATGCTTGTTCCAAACTGCATGATCATTTTTCTCAATTTTCTCTTATCAAACTAGATGATAATTGCAGCACCTCAGTTATCCTTTCTGAATCATTTTGAAGTTAACTTGCTGGAAGCAAATTTGAGGATTTCACTGACATCATGAGGCTTAAGCAATTAAGTTTGGTTTTTAGTACTCGTCATGACCATGATACTGCCTGCAACAACCATACACATGTACTGTTATTACTCAATTGAGTTTGACTATTTTGGTTATAATTGCCCCCTTGATTCCAACTTGGAGACCACTCTTCCTTCAGCATTAATTCCACTTCTCATAAATTCAATTTTCTCTCTTGGCGTGTCTAGGTGATCATGGATCATTTGTGTCAATTGCAAAGAAATTCAGTAATTATCAACCAATTCACGGCTGCCACCTATGCACTTCCATCATCTCTTGTTGCGTGGGGACAGGTGTTCAGTCTCAGGTAAGCATTCAATTGTGGGGCCAACTTGTAAGAGGAAAGGATAGTAGGAGCGGTTGGTTCCTTTTCTTCTCCGTCATTCCAATTGGTGCAGGAGCGAAAGGAAAATTCAATGAGGACACTTAACCATCAACTGTCTCCTCTCTATGACAGGTAGGGTCCACGTTCACAGCGCCAATTGGAGATAAGAGCAGTGAATGCGAGAGAAGATGGCGGTTTCCTTGCGTCACGGCGTTCGTCAGATGAGGAACTGCAGTAACGGGGAGGAGAAGAGACTGACAGTGGGGTCGGCTGTCAGCGAGGGATGGAACGGAGAAGAAGTTGAGGCTGACAGGCGGGGTCATGTCTTCAGCGAGAGACGGAAGGGATGAGGCTGAGGAGTGGGGTCACGTCTCAGTGAGAGAGACGGACTGGAGGAGGATTTGAGGAGCTGGGCCAAGGTGGGTCTTATGGGCCTGATATTTCCCCCTTTTTTCTTATTTCCGATGGGCTGATGTGGGCTGTACTGGGCCGTGATTTCCAGCAGTTTGACAAATACTGAAGGTGCTATTTTCTCATGGAGTCAATCTGAACCGTTGATTGAGTTTTGCACAGATCTTGATGCATCCAGGGCCGTTTAAATGTTGAATTCTTATTCCTTGTTGCTTCTTGATGTATAATCATATAATTTCATGTATAAATATACATAAAAATCATATAATTATTTTTCCTTGTGTTTCATTTTGAGGCATGAATTTCGGTTTACATGGATCCAACGAAAAAAACATATTGCATTAACATTCTTTCGTCAATATTAGCGTTAATACAAATGTTGAAAATCGGAGCCAATTGTCTTGAAGTTTCGGTCATCATATCCATGCATGCATTCTTTGACTGATTCGGAATGATCTGAAATTGACTCTAGAAATTTATCCGTGCATCAAACGTCCAGTTTATTTACCCATGGGGTTTCCAGATCCCGTATAACAGTCTTTCAACTATGGCCAATTTTTAGGGTCAAACAAATGCCCCCCACCAGAACTGGTTGGGAGATCTAAGTTTTCGAGCAACCGGTTCTGGTGTCCTTGTAGATTGGTATTTATCCCTGAAACTTTGCCATCTTGGTATTTCCGGATTGTCATCTTGGTTTCTTCCTTGACCCATTTGATCGATCGTGCTCATAACCCTTGAGTTTCTTTTTACAGTTCTTATCATTTTTTCCAATGGATTATATTTTGTCATGACCCTTCAGCAGTTCCCTTGTTTGTTTACTTCTGACATTACATCCATTCTTTATAGGGTTTCGACAAAGCGATATGCATTGTCTTTTCAGGTTTAGAAATTCGGCGCTACTGCTCGGTCACACGTGCACATTCGTCACAGTCGCACCCCCTTACTTCTTTTAATTCCCTTTTTCTTTTCTCTCTCTTCATTCTTCTTTCTCTCTTTCCCTTTTTCTTCTTCCGAAATTCTCTTTCCTCTCCACTCCTTTACTATTACTACCGAAATGGCTAGCGGAGACGATGGTCGCTTCTCTCCTACTGTCAGTGAGTCGGGTTACCAGTCTGATCGTGCAGTTGAGGAGATCGAGGAGGTCGAAACTGATGCGGCATTGGAAGTTGTTCGTGAGCTTGGTGACGGCCGGGGTGCACCACCTGATCAAGAAATCCATGCATACTGGCGACCACTGCCTTCATATGATTGGGGGCTCAACACTACTTCGACTGAGCTTCCTGAGTTCGAGTGGCCATCTTGCTTCTACTTCTTCTGGCATCCAGTGATTGTAGTGCTTGGTGCAGTAGCTCTTCACTTGTACCTTTCGAGGGATAGGATTGACTGGAGAAAGTGATTAGGTGCATGAGTCTACTTCGGTTTAGCAATGTTGCTGTTGTAGTTGCGGTTTATTTATCTTGTTGCAGTTGTCTGTAGTCGAGATTGTAGCGGTTGTCATTCGTTATTGTTGCTTGCTTGTTGTGCTTGCAATTGTTGTTACTGTTACTGTTGTTGTCGTCGTCTCTGGTTGTTTATCTTGTTTAAGGGACAAAATATAAACCCTGTTCATTATTTTTGTGCTGGTATAATGAACTAACCAGTGTTGGTTGAATTATGGTTCACTCCAACAATTGACCATTTTGTATGTGGAATTTTGGCTTGTGGAATTTTGTGGAGTTTGGAAATTTTATGGAAGAAATATCTTATGTTGCTATAAAGCAAGATATTTCTTATTTTTATTCCGGGGACATAAGGCTTCAGCTGCTCCATATACCTGCAAAAATAGGAACAGAAGACTTTGTTATTTATTTTGTTTAAGGGACAAATATAGAAACCCTCGTTCATCTTTTAGAAACCGGCAGGATGAACGTATACCGGTGATAGTAGGTTTTAGGCCAGCACTATCAATAGGCCATTTATTTTTGTGGAAATTTTTGGCTGTGGAAATTTGTGGGGCTTAGGAAAATATTTTGTGGAAGAAACGTCTCATATGGCCACATGGCGAAACCTCTCTTGAGTATGGGACATGGGATCTTGATAGTCTTCTACAGTCAGCATCTCGTGAGGGAATGCCTTGAACTTCTTCAGGCTGCCATCTCCTCTGTGAAATTTTCTCTGACTAAGGCCCATAAAATCTTGGCCCAGTGGGACAAATTACTGTTCCTGTTGGCCCCTTTCCTAGATGGTCAATTCTATAGTAGGTGATGGTCTATCCCGTGCAAAGTCATTTTCTGTCGGTCTCCGTCCCTGTTGAACGTGTCTCTTGTCGCGGCGCTCCCGTCACTTCTTGTCTGCCACTACACTTGGCTTGCATGTGACATACTCCGTTCCTTTTGGGTTACGCTTGACTTTGTGTTCCAAAGGATTGATGACCAACTGGCTATATATGGAGGCAAGTTCAGTTGTTCTCCTTCATCAACTCTCGTTCACTAATCCGTAGCATACACTCTAGTTTCTCCTGAATAGTCTCATGGTTTCCATGGCTGCCATTGTTTCGGTAGTGAAGAGTTTTGTGAGAATTATTATGGAGGACTCTCTATGTCTGCCTTTCATCCTTTTTCTTCTTCCATGGCGTTGGAAAATGAGCGTGTGTGGTCCCCTCGACCTTGAGTTGCCTGCTAGGGTTTGTGTAACTCGGGGAATCATCGATCCTTTCGTTATCCTAGAGTTGCTGGCCTTTCTTATGCCGATTTACAGGCTTCGTATATCCATCTTAGGGTCCCTCTTGATTCTTTATCTCTTCTCAGCGGGGATTCTTCAGCTGGAGTGAAGGGTGTTGTAGAATCGTAATTATCTTGAGCGCTCTTCTTGGCTATCCATATACACATTAATCTCGTCCCTTCGAGAATTTTTGTGGATAATGGAATTGGTCCAAGTTCTTTTTGGGTGCCGTGAGAGGGTTTCTTCTCTTTCAGCTTCTCTTTCAGTCATTCACAGGTTTGCTACTTTGACTTTTCCATTTTTGGTTTTCCCTTTCTTGTCTTTAGCTGATATTTCTTCCCATATTTTTCAGCAGGTTCCTTATTACGAGAGACAAGAAGGTTATCATTGCATATCTGATCATTCGGTACATGCGTTGCGCGATCAGTACTACTCATGCTTCTTTTTCCTTATTGGTGGAAGAACTCCAAAATTTGCTCAACGGGTTGCAGTCTATTGGTTGGATTCGAGTCTCTCAATGGTACCTTAATTCCTTGATCGGCCTCACACGATCACTGACTATATCTTGCAACCTGAACTACCCATAATCAGTATGAACCATTGGAGGAAAGCTCCCCCCTTCCCTGTCGAGGATAGGCTATAGTCTATTTGTTGTATGGGTTTTCCATTTGTTTGGTTGGTGTTTATAGTGTTTGTTCAGGTACTCGGCTTAAGTGAGAAGATCCAATAGATGTATGTTGTATTTGAGTGGTTTATAAGGAAGGTTTTGAGTTTTACTGGTTGCATCTGTGTCTGATACGCATTTAGTTTGGGATTGTTTTGTACTCTCTGTACTACTAACTGTTCGATTTTTGGGGAAGATTCCTTAACGCTAAAACTTTTATCCCTGCCGTTCGGACAATCTGATCGCAGGTTTGTCCACGGTAGCCTTATAGATTGCAGTGGCTAACACGTCACGGCCGACTTTATTCTTGCGCCTTCGATCTTCTTCGTCTTCTAACGCTAGTATCATGCGACACCTTCGTTCGAAGAATTAGTTGTGTGAATCCTCAGATACCCGACGGGACGGTAGATCATTTCCTGGTTCAAGAAATCGGAATTGTCCCTTAGCAGTTTAACCGATCGGGTCAATAGATTGTATCTGGTTTTGGTTATCAGGGGATTAGGGTAGTGGATTGATATCCAGGGATTTCAGTCATCAGGGATTAGGGTAGTGGGTCGGCATCCATGACTTTTTAGGTAATCGAACTTCATCTGATTTCCTGACATCAAGTCGGTGGAGTACGGGGTTTGATCCTAGTAACCCTGATCACGAAAATAATTCATTCCTGATGAACCACGGTGTCGGTTATTTTATCTCAACCTTGTTGATCACCCATTTTCCGGCTAAGATTTAATGACTCTGTTGTGATTCTTGATTCATGGGTATTCTTCCTGATTAGGTTCATGGTAGCTCCGTATTACTGATTTCAAAGCCACTTTAATGAGTATGCCCGGGCATAGGAGGGTGCTTTGGGCATCATATGCACAATTTGCTCGAACGTTTCACATGTCAGAGTTAGAGTTCCGCTTAGGAGGCTAAAATTGCGAGCGTGATTGATTCATCTTCTCCATGGTGCAACATCTTATTCAGATGGAAAAAAGCCGATGAGAGATGATGAATATTTCTGCGATTCCATCCATTGTGACCTTCTTTCTGATCTCGTGAAACTTCGGGAGTTTTTGTAGATAACAAGAATGCACATCTGTTTGTACTCCTTTGGGCTAATTAGAGGGACTCTTTCGGTGCTGTGATAAAATCCCTCAAACTAACACTGAACCATTCAGGGTTTTAGAAGCTCCATCATCATTAATCGCACGAGTCCGGAGTCTGTCTTGTGTCTTTGGGGTGATGAAAGGGAAGGTAGAGTCTTTTGCCGATAAAGTTTTGTTGACCTGATAAGTCGAGGATTTGGCTTTCTGGTCATTTTTATCTTTTCTGTGACAGGATGGGTTTCTCCGGGTCGAATTCGGGTAATCGGACTTCATCCAATTTTCGTTATTGACTCGGTAGGGTTTTGGTTGTGAATTCACCATCTCGAGATACCAATTAGGCTAGGTGGTGAAATGGAATTGATCTTAGTCAGGTCGGCACTTAGTCCCCAGGTAGAGTAGATGAAGGATGATCACGTTTTAACTAGATTATGTTCAAAGGGTTTCGTACGGTTGGTGACCAGGCGAGGCGAGGTGGAGACACTCTCGATTGCTGATCAGGTATCCGTAGAATTGATCCATGTTATTGTTGAAATCAACGATGAACGCGGAAGGTGATCCTACTGCCGATAGAATTATCTTAGAACTCATCTGAATGGGCACCAGACGAGGTGAAATGAGGTTACATCCAACTATAAGCCGGATGCGAATGATAGGGCTGATTTCCGAAGCGAGAGGTGCAAAAGGATGGGGTTGACCTTGATTGGGCTTATTCTGGAGCCAGGATTTTCCAGAATAAGATAGTCTGCACTAGGGGCGCCAGGGTAGACTGTAGTGAAGTGGAAAGGCATTTGATTGGTAATATATATATTTTTTTGAGTCGGATCCATATTGGGTCCTGCAAGTAGACAGAACAAACTGGTCAGCTGGGTCCCTTGGGTAATCCAGACAGTTGATTTGCTCCGGGCTTTCAGGTATTCCAACACAAATTACGACAACGTTGATAAAGTTAGATAGGCGGGTGAAGTTGATCTCAGTTTAGTCCGCACTGGGTCCCTTGGGTAAGCCAGAACAAACCGATCTGCTGGGTCCCTTGGGTAATCCAACATCCGATCTGCCGGGTCCTTCAGGTATTCCAACACTTTCCGCATTGAAACCAACCACGTCGGCAGGGAAATAGGTTAGTAGAGTTGATCTCAGTTTAGTCCGCACTGGGTCTTATGGGTAAGCTAATACAAACCGGTCCGCCGGGTCCCTTGGGTAGTCCAACGGTTAATTCGCACCAGAGCCCATAGGTATTCCAACACATTCCGCAGTGATACCAACTATGTCAGTAGAAAATAGGTTAATAGGTAGGTTGATTTTTTTTGCTTCCACTTCATGTGATGGGGTCAATAGGATAGTAGGTGTAGCACAACCCTGCTGCTAGCAGAATCATCCTGGTTTGTTGTTTTTTTTTTGTTTTTTTGTTTTTTTTTTTTTTATTTGGCAGTCGAGTAGGAATGGATAATGTTGATTTCAGTGGGATTGATCAGAAAAGGTGATGGATCCTTTGAACTGAAGTTGATGTTGATGTGGGTGGGTAAGAATTGGTTTTGGAGAGGGCATAATCTTCCTAGGCTTGTCTGATTACCAATCAGACGAGATGGGGCGAAGATGCTCGTGGTCTTGGCTCTGACTTGTGATGCATGGATTTCCTTCATTCTCTTTAGTCAGGGGAGGTTTCAGTCTGTTGACCTCAGAATAGTGCCTTCACACTATTTGATCAGAGGTTGCTCAATTCCGGATTCTAGTTGGACAGGTATTAAGACGTATTTGGTTGCAGTTTGGGGGAGCTCTTGATCCAAATCGTCCAGGAAGCGGAAGATCGGGGTCATTTGCGTTTCGTGCAGCCCATTATTCAGGGTCGATCGTCCTATTTCAATGGGTTACAGGGAGTTTTTAGACCTGGGTTTGTTTAAAAGGGAAGGATTGGGATAGCCGGGAAAGTCTGTGGCTCAAGGTTTGAGGTTTCAAGGGGAGAGAGAACTAAGGTCATCATCCTTTCATGTGACTCAAAATTAGGGGTTCCTGGTTTAAATCCCAGGAAATCCTTTCCTTGTTGGGTCTCTTTTTGGTTTCTTGAGGGATAGCTCTCAGGATATCTCCTCCTGCCCCCTGCCTTCCTTTAAGGGGAGGTTGGAGTGGTGAAGAGTCCAGGTCTGGAGCAAAAAGGCGGAGGTCCTTGTTCCCAAAAGCTTTTATCCAGTGTTGGGGGTTCCAAGTCAGGCGTCTCCTGAGGTGGCACTCCGGTGGGACTTCTGGTGATTAGGACGATTGCGGCATGGGTACTCCATGTTGGTTATCCCTGAGGTAAATTGTCGGGGTTATTGAAGAGAGAAAATTCTTTCTTTGTTGAGCCCTCTTTTAGTCTCTTCAGGGATAGTTCTCGGATGGTTTCTTGTCGTCTCCCTCTTTCGAAGGGAGGTTGGAGGAAGTGTCCAGCATTGGGAATTCCGAATCAGACATCTGCTGAGGTGGAACTCCGGCGGGACTTCGGTGGTTGGAGCAGTCACGGTGTGACCACTTCATGTTGGTTGTTCCTGAAGGAACTCGTCGGGGTCATTGGAGAGAAAATCTTTCCTTGTTGAGGCCCTCTTTTAGTTTCTTCAGGGATAGCTCTCGGTTATTCCCTGTAGTCTCCCTATTTCGAAGGGAGGTTGGAGTAAGTGTCCGGCATTAGAATTCTGAGTCAGACATCTCTTGAGGCGGCACTCCGGTGGGACTTTCCCGGAATTAGGGTAGCCAAGGTGTGACTGTTTCTTGTTGATGCTCTCGGAGTAGCTCGTTGAGGTTATTGGGTCTCACGAGTTCCTTTCTGGTCGAGTTCCTTTTGTTTCTTCAAGGATAGCTCTCGGTTGTTCCCTGTCATCTTCCTTCCTTTGGAGGGAGGCTAAGGTGATTGGGACTTTCTTCTTCCAAGGCATCCTGGTTTGGGGAACTGGTTGGAATCCGTCTGCTGATGGCGACTCTGCTGATTCCATGGTTTTGGGTGTTTTCCGAGATAGTGTTCCGGTGGGACTTCTTGCAACTAGAATAGTTGTAGCATAGCCGCTCTATGCTGGTTATCCTTGAAGCAGATGTCAGGTTATCGGTTCTCAAGAAAGGGAAATTCCTTCTTTGTAGAGTTCCTTTTGGTTTCTTCAGGGCTCGCTCTCGGTTGCCCCCTATCATCTTGTTTCCTTTGAGGGGAGATTGAGGCGGTTGGGATTTTCCTTCTCCGAAGTGTCCTGGTTTGGGAAACGGAAGGAGTCTGTCTTCTGGTAGCGACCCTGTGTGATTCTAGTGCTTGTTAGAATTTCAAGTCAGACATTCTCTGGGATAGCATCCCGGCGGGACTCTATGCGATTGGAACATAGTCAATCCTCCATCAAGGGCTATCAGAGTATTCTTATCATGTCGAGCGAACTAACAAGACTGGGGAGATTTGGCCTGATTGTTGAAGTCGATGTTGTCAATCGAGGCCTGTCAGGTTTTTGGGGGTGTGGCGTGTGGTGCCCTCAATGATCCCTAAGGCTGGTTGAACCTTAGAGCCTCTTCATTGGGCGGTTGGATTTGTCGAGGATGTCGGTTGTCTCTTCTCCATCAATTGCTGGGCAGAGCCAGGGTTCTTCTGGTTAGCCGCGGTGGGTTGCGAGTAAATGACCTCCAAGACTGGTTTGGTGCTACAAGACAAAGATTGTCGAGCACTGGGGAATGGTGTGTGGTGCCCTCAATGATCCCTAAGGCTGGTTGAACCTTAGAGCCTTTTCATTGGGCGGTTGGGGTGGATTTCCACTGCCTGTACATTCAGAAGCCACACAGTCCTCCTCAATACTAGCTGTGGTTTGAGACTCTAGTCCTTAGAGGGATTCATAGGACATGGTCTCTGGTGCTACAAGACATGGGTAGTCGAGCACCGGGGTGTGCCCTCAGACGCCACAGAGGCTTAAACTTCATGGGGCACCTCTTCTTTTTCTCTCTTTTTTTTTCTCTTTTTTTATTTTGCTCTTTTTTTTTATTATTTCTTCTTATACATAATCGGACCGCTAGGCTGTCATTCCGTATTTTCTTCAAGGGAGAAGGCGTACTCCATTCCGTAGACTAGGGTTTACGCCTCTTCTGCTTGTG
Organism: Rhynchospora pubera; assembly: GCA_028095005.1. Lineage (NCBI taxonomy): Eukaryota > Viridiplantae > Streptophyta > Magnoliopsida > Poales > Cyperaceae > Rhynchospora > Rhynchospora pubera. Next base: position 85,545,765 of record CM051459.1, read on the forward strand.
ATGGGGATCGAACCTGCCACCTTTAGAATAGCGGCGGGGCCATCAACCATCTGTGCTGGGTCCCTTTGTTCGCAATCACGATGTTCTATTTATAGTTGATTGGCTTCTCACTGTAGCATTTCCTTATGCTTTACACAGTAACGGCTTCCGGATAATAGCTGGTCTGACTTTGACCGTTGAATTATGGTAAGGGCATGGGCTGTTTGCCTTCTGTTAGGTCAGGATACCAAACTTGGGGTGACTAGTCCGGTATCATCTGGTGGTCTGTAAAGGTTTTTTGGACTAGGTTGAAACATCAGACTAACAGGTCGTCTGATATCATCTAGGGGTTTGGGAAAGTCCCGGCTCAATGACATGAGGGTTTCCAGTCTCAAGTCGGGTTGGGATACCAGTCTTACGGGTCGCCTGATATCAGCTAAGGTTTGGGGGTAGTTTTAGACTGAAGACGTGGAGGTTTTCGATCCAGGGTTGGATTAAGATATCAGACTCACGGGTCGTCTGATATTACCTAAGGGTTTGAAGGGTTTCGGACCGTAGACGTAGAGGCTTCCAATCCGGGGTAGGATTAAGATACCAGACTCACGGGTCATCTGATATCACCTAAGGTTTGAATGGTTTCGGACCGTAGACGTAGATGCTTCCAATCCGGGATAGGATTAAGATATCAGACTCACGGGTCATCTGATATTACCTAAGGGTTTGGGTTTCGGACCGTAGACGTAGAGGCTTCCAATCCGGGGTAGGATTAAGATATCGGACTCACGGGTCATCTGATATCACCTAAGGTTTTGGAGGGTTTCGGACCGTAGACGTAGATGCTTCCAATCCGGGGTAGGATTAAGATACCAGACTCACGGGTCATCTGATATCACCTAGAGGGTTTGGAGGTTTTCGTCATGAGAGGTTGGAGTGAGACCATCAGCCCAACATTCCGCATTTACCATTAAGCCCCATGATCAAAGTCGGTTGCCTTCGTCAGCACCAACAGGTTGTACTCTCGCATAGGTAAGCTCAAATCTGGATGCCCGCACGAGGTGTTTTTTATTATAATTTTTTATTTATATATTTACTTATTAATTTACAGGGTGATGTTTGGCGTGTTACTGCCCCCAATCATGTTGTCGAGAAGCCTTGGTGAGGTGCTGGATCTTGCAGGACGTGCCATGGGAGCTTCAGTTCTCCTTTCGTGAACTTGTCTTCAACCCAATCCTTGAACATGCAGCAATCCTCAATTGCATGACCAAGAACCCTATGATATAGGCAGAAATCGGGTTTGTTGAACTGATATTCTTCTTCGGGGCGCCTGCACTTGGGTAGTCGCAAATTGCACTGCATGGCTAGGCTGAAGATTTCAGTGGCTGCGCCTCTGCGAAAAGAGTAAGGCTTACTCTTTCTTTCCCCTAGTGACAGTTTTACTTTCCGGGTTCCATGGTTTCCAACAACCTCAGGCTCTTCTACCATTGGCATCCCTTCTCTTTGGGAGACTCGAGTACGCTTTGCTCTGTTTCTGTGTCTCTTGGGGCTCTGTTGTTTGACTTGCTTTTGGGGTATAGTCAGTGGGTCGCCATTTGTTCCCAGTATATACCCTAGCAATTCTTGAGTTTCGGCGTTCTTTTCCGAGAGCGCCTCCATCTCTTGGCATATCGTTGCATTCTTTTGTTGCAGTTCTTGATTTCTTTGGCACAATTGTTTGATCGTGTGATTCATCATACTGTACTCATGATGCACTTCCTTACTTCTCTGTAAAAGTGCCATGAGTTGTCTTCCTTGTTCTTGTAGATGCATGATGACATTCGAGGTTTCTTGCCCCCTGTTGGCTTGTTGTAGCATTCCCTCAGATTCCACTGTCACGGATATGACCTTTTCAATCTTATCATCACAGTAGGTGTCCCTTTTCTGAGTTTCCGCCAGGTTTTCTTGAGACAGACCTTTTTCCCTTTCAGAGGTAGTCTCCTTGGTTTCCATTACTACAGGCACGATTTCTTTGGTTTCACTATCATGGTTTTGTGTGTCCTTTATCTGGGCGTCCCCACCTATAATGACACACGCTAAACCTTTTTTCGCTTCTTGACTTTCGTTGCTTGTTTCGATGGTGCATGTCGGATTTTCTCTGAATGGGTTTCCTTTTGTCTCATGAGCGGCCTCATGAAACTTCAGTAGGATTGGTTTAGTTCCGCTATCCTGACTTTGTGTTTCTTCCTCAGTTTCTTCATATGACCCAATGGCGTATGCTGTGAGGATTTCCGAGTTACAAGGCTCATGTGGTGCAAGCTCTTGCCTTTCATCCCTGGTAAGTGTTATTCTGCCTGACTGGACCTGTTCTTCCAGCCAGTCCTTGAACACCCAACAGTCTTCGATTCTATGTCCTAACACCCTATGATATAGACAAAAGACTGGATTGTCGGATTGTTCCATTTCTTCAGGACGCTTACTCGGTGGTAACCGGAGGTCACCTTGCATGGCTTGCTTGAAAAGTTCAGGGACTGCTTCCTTTCGAAATGAGTAGGATTTGCTGGATAACTCTACCACAGATAAGAGCCGTTTGGGGTTGTCATAACTGCGATCTCGTGGAATGCTAACATTTCTATCGCTCGAGACTTTCAAACTTTTGCTGGAGGAGGGTTCTTTGGAATCTCGAACTCTCTTGAGTTTTGTCTTCTTTTCCCGATTTCCATGATGATGTGACCTTGCATCTGAGCCCAAGCATTCATAATCTGATACCGCTGCGAGCAAAGCACCAAATCTGGTAATGTCTCTTGTTCTCAAAAATGATTTAATCGGTCCCTCTATGTTCTTCATCATCATTATTACACCCAGATAATCGGGAATTCGACTTTGACAATGCAAACTCATTTTCCACCATCGGATGATGTAATCTCTGATAGGTTCTGCCTCTAATGGCTTTTCCCTTGCCATATCATCCATTGTAATTCTTTGGGTAAATACCGCAAATGTCGAACAGAATAAATTTGCCATTGTCTCCCAAGTATTGACACTATTCTCCTTCAACGAAGCGTACCAGTCGAGTGCCGGTCCTATCAGACTTAAAGGAAATTGTCGCAACAGCAGAATTTTGTTGTGTGTCGTATCACCACATGCAGCTGTAAATCTGGACAGATGTTGTTTAGGACACGTTCTATCCTTTCCGCTGAATAGTTGAAACTGGGGTCTGATATATCCTTTGGGGTAAGGCACCAAGTCATACTCCTTGGGATAGGGGTTTGCACATTCCCTTGTGCGTCGAGTGGATTGAGATGTTCTGACTTCAGGCTTCATTGTCCCTTCCGTCTTTCTTCTAGTGTTTTCCCGCATTTCAAGAGGTGCATTGGGAGGCTCTGTGAGTTCTTCAGCTTTTCTTGTCGAGGAGACGACTTTCAAAGGGCTGAACTCTGTCCTGGTGGCATCCATTTTGTGGGAGAACATCTCTGTTGACTCTGTTTGGACCGGGTGGTTTGCGTTGGCGTGCGATGTTTCAATTTCTTCGATCTCTGGCCCTATTGGTGCAAACCGATTGTTGTTATGGTCTCCACAGGGTGTTCTTGAGCTGGAGTCTTTTTCATTCTTTGAAGATCCCCTTGAGTATCTCGAGACGGTCAACTCCCTATCATCCTTTTCGATGGAATGGAGTCTTTCACCCTTCTTGTGATGGAAATATGATCCTTCATCACCTCGGGATACTATTCCATTATTTCCCTTGTGGCGGCCCCCAGTGTCGGTACTAATGACGGAGACTGAGTTGTTGAGTTCTTCCTTCCCAACGGGCTCCACTGTTGGATCTGATTTGGACGTGTATGGGCTTACATCCTTTATTTTCTCTGAGACAACTCTTCCAGGGAGCGACTTCTGAGGCAATATCTGGAATGCCTGTTGATGGCCTCTTGTATCAGGGCTGACGGTGAAGGCCTGATTGTTGGGTTCCTTGTTTCCAATGAGTCCCATTACTGGACTCGTCTTGGATGTGGACGGACTTACATCTCTCGCTCGCTTTGGGACAACCCTTCCAAGGAGTGGGTCCTGAGGCGGCTTCTGGAATGCCAGTTGGTGGCCTCCTGCATCAGGGTCGGCAGTGAAGGCCTGGTTGTTGGCTTCCTTGTTTCCAATGAGCTCCATTACTGGGCTCGTTTTGGATGTGGACGGACTTACATCGCTCGCTCGCTTTGGGACAACCCTTCCAAGGAGTGGGTCCTGGGGCGGCTTCTGGAATGCCAGTTGGTTTCTTAGCTTGTTTCCCATTTCTTCGACATGATCGAAGCTGTCTCGAGCTAAGTTCCCTTTTGAGGTTTGTTCTTTCCCAGATTCATCTCTTAACCTCATCGTTTCATGGAAGCGGTGTTGATGCAAGGATAGGGTTTTGTCCGTTTCAGGGTTCTGATCCATGTTTAGAACTTTGGGTTTCCTGATCAACACGTAGTTCGCACTACTTTCACTGCCGATTAACTGGAGCATTCCTGCAGCATGAGGTTGGGTTCCGTTTCCTCTACTGCGCGTCTTCTTGGCTCTTGAATCAGGGACAGATCCAGTTGGCAGTGATTGTTTTCCAAGTTGGTCTTTCTTCTGAGGACGTGCTTCCATTTTGCCTTTGTCGAGGTGTTTTGAAAGCACTGAGCGTTCATCCTTAGGGCTTGGTGGTTTTCGCTCAGAGTTTGCCCCCAGGGATGGTCTAGGTGCAAAGAATCTCGCATCTGGAAGTTCCATTTCATGAATAGAGAAAGGATTATTGTCCCCTCTTATCTTTCCATGTTTCCCATTCCGGATGTACTTTATGCACTGATGTAGAGTAGATGGCACCAATTGGTTCGCGTGCAGCCATGGACGACCTAGTAACACCTTATAGGATGCGCTGGCTTCCATGACACAGAGTTTTGCTTGAGTCTCAAGCTTTCCAAAAGAGAATGGCAGTGTGGTTACTCCTAGTGCCATTTGAGAGTACAGGTTGAATCCGTAGATCAATTGTTGACTAGGGTTTAAGGCATTGGTATCGAGAGAGAAGTACTTTAGTGATTCCAGTGGAAGGATGTTGACTGATGATCCCGGGTCAACCAAGATTCGGTTAATCACAACTCCATTCGACACTCCTATGATGTACAATGGTTTGTTGTGGTACACTGTTCCATCAGGAAGATCATTCTTGGTGAAGGAGATTTGGAAGAGGTCGTCGTCGATGGCCGCCTCCATTGTAGCTTCACGCATCTGGACGTTGTAATTGGGTTCTTCAAGGTCTTGTGGCTCGCTGCTAATCGCATAGACAGTTGCACTTTCTATGCAATCCACAGGTTGTCTTCCACTCGATTGGCAATTTTTCTCAACACTTTCATCCTGTGTTCCAATGGCTTCTATCCCAATAAACGGATTGACTAAGGAAAGTGGTTGACATTCCCTAATTATCATGTTGCTCCCTAATGCGTAGTTCAGTTGATTTCCAAGGTATACCAGCTCATCAAGGAATGGTGGGTTTGGAACTCGTGCCCCCATTCGCCTCTTCTTTGTTTTTGGATTGATCGGACCCTCAACTAGGAAGACAGGTGCTCGAGGTTCTTTCCATTGATTGAGGGTTTTACCAGGTATGTGGTCTGCCCCCTTAATCTTGGCAACCATATCTTCGTCGGGCTGGACTGGTTCTGCATTCAGTACTGGCTGACGACTGACAGGTGAGCTGAAGATTTTTGGCGATTTCTCTCTCAGAGTTCGAGGTAGGGTGAGAGAGTGTATTGTTGACACGTCAATCTGAACCAATGGTTTGTCTTGATGGGTTTGCGAGGTTTTGGCGTAGGTGGTGTTGTCCTTCGCCATATTCTTCGCCATCGGTTCAATGATAACGGTGGTCTTCTCGTCTTGAGGTCCCTCAAAGTGTTCGTTCACTTCAAAGGAAAGAGTCGAGATGGCATTGGCGTACTCCGTACTTGTCATTCCAGAGTCATCAACAGTGAAGGGATTGTCTGAAGTCGCCTGCACCATCGGAAGAGTGACCGGGATGGACCCGACCATGAATGCGCTCGGAGTGAGTCTTAGCTTCGTTGTTCCTTGATTGTTGCTCTTGTGCGCCATTTTCCTACAAAAAGAAAAGCACTCAAAGATCATCGTGAGTAATGGTTTGAATCGTAAATTCCCTAAGCTTATACATTATATCCATCGATATTCCGTTAAACTGAGTTTCCCAGATGAGAGGTGAAAACTGTCCCACCGGGCGTGCCAGGACCTGTCTCGCGCCTTTCGGCGCCCTCCCGGTTTGTTGAGTGACGGTGCCCGTTTATGGCGGACTGAGGGCGGAAAAAGCATACGGATCAGATACCTCTCGCGGGCCTTAAGGTCACGATACGGCTGTCTCCTTTACGGGTGAGACAACTGTACAGCCTTAATGCTTCCCACGAGAGTTTATTATTTGGGGGGTTCGTCAGTTATTCCAGTAGGCGCAAGCCCCTACTGTTAATTACCTCTGACATGGTCGAGAGAACCTCTAGATCTGGAAACTCAAAGGGATATTGGTGGATTCTATGTCTTTAAACAGCTAGGGAATTGTCTAACACAATTAGCGTTTACGGGGTGGCTAAAAGACTTATTTCTATTTTTGGTGTTTTGAGTTTTTCTAGTTTTTTGTTGTTTTTTTGGGGGTTATTCTTCTTTTTTGTTGTTTTCTGACATATCAATGGATTTGATCGCAGGACAGTTGGTTCCGTGCCCTTGGTTTTGGAGTTGCCTTGGTAGATGTTGGGTTGTTGCCTTTTGTAGAGGTTTCGGCTCGATGCCCTTCAATTGATGTTGGCCTGGTGTTTTTGGCTCGGATCCTTGATTGCTGGAAGTTATCTCGGTTTCCGGGTTCTGATATGAGGAATTTGAGTTCTTGCCACTTGATAGGTATTATGAGGAAACTATGAGGAATTTGAGATTTGAGGATATAAGGAATCTGAGTTAGACTCCTGTTTGGATTCTGATGACTTGGAGAGGTTTCGCAGAGACCTTGTTCAGGTCTGAGCTTCGGGAAAGAAAGTTCAATGTGGTTGGTTATAAGGCTCGTTTTTGGAAATTTTTAGGTTGGTCGTTTTCCTGAGAACGGGTGAATGACTCGATACCAGTCGGCGACGGTAATATCGGCCATTCTATCTGTTATCATCATGTCCCTGATTATTGTTCCTGATAACAGTCTAACGCCTGACTGTAGAGGGCGTTATTGGGGTGCGCGGGTGACGTTTGAGACAGAACCACTCTGGCAGTCTCGCACATCGAGGTTATACTCATCCGTTGGCATAGAGTATGTGGCAGACATCTTAATCACCTGATCAAGATATCATGGTCTGACTCCCACTGAGAGTTGATGTGCCTCGACCTCGTCGGTAAGCACTTCGGTAGCCAACCGAAAATTTGGGGTGGATGCCAGTATGATGCAGAGTTAGCCGCCCGTCAGAGATACGAGCGCGATGCTTGAAGTTGGGGTGGAGAAAAATGCAATATGCACCTGGTTGCCAACCAAGTGGGTCTTGTTAGAGGGTAGATGACTCGGTGATCAATCGAATCATTGGAAAGGTCCATCTGATTGCCAGTCAGATGTTGGTAACTTGGTTCCTGGTTTCTTGCTAGGGTGTCAAGTTGGTTGGAAACATCGGGCCTTGGCGTATTGATGTTCTGAGGATTCAGCATGTGCCTTGGGTTGTTCTATACTGAATCCCGATTATGCGCGAGGGGCGGCTCCCCAGATCAAATTCTTCGTTGATCTGACCAGCCTTAAGAGCATTATGATTTGGGTGTTGACTGTTCAAATCGTCTCCTACCGACAACTTGGTGGTCGCAGATTTCCCAAGCTGCTTTCATGAGGGCGATATGAAGTTCATATTTAAAAGGGGGATTCAAGTAGTCATCCGGAACTGGATTATATGTTTGGCCGGATGCCAGAATCGGGAGGGGCCAGTGACTTGTTCAAATTGTCTCCTGAGGTTGGTTCATGGGTCATGACATATCCAAATTATCTCATGAGGTCAGTTTGAGGCTTGTCTCTGAAGAGGGGACTCATGTAGCTACCCAAGGTTGGTTGATATGTTTGGCTGGGCGCCAGAGTCTCGAAATGTGGTCTGTTAGGTTATGGTTCTGAAAGACGAAGATTGGTGTGTTAGAGTTTTTTAAGAAGAACTCCTGAGTTATTCCCTTGGGATATCCCTGTTGCGGATCTATTCAATTAAAGTTTTTGAATATCAGGGGGTTGTTGGGTGGATCTTGTCCCTATCGCAAGACTATCCGAGTTTTGCTGCTTAAATAGCCAGGGTTTATGGTATCTGAAATGGTTCCTCAGGTCATTCCAGACGGCCGGTTTAATGCTCTTTTTAGTCGGGTGGTTATCCAAATCAAATCCACTGACAATTCGGGTAACCGGGGTCGAAAGGTTTTGGCTTAGATGCTCAGAACTTAACTTCGCATCGTTGCTAATTTCATCTTCCCAAATGAAATGTTGGCCTTAGCTTTCTTGTTGTTTGCTCTCAGATTGAGGTCACTTGACCGCATTGGCGAAATACGATCAGTATGTGTGTGTAGTCTCAATTCGACCTTTTTCGTTTACGACCAGATTGTTTGTTTAGGTTTCCGCTAGGTTGGGTAGGACTGTTCCTCGGTTGTTTGGTTCCAATCTTGTCAGGACTTGGTTTCTCCGGGGTTCAGTGCTGTTTTGGTTTTGGTTTTGGGTTTTTGTTTTGGTGAGCCTTGGTTGGTCTGTTCCTCGGGTAATAGGGTGCCAGTCTTGTCAGGATCTGGGTTACTCGTGGTACAAGACTATTCGTTTTTGTTCTGGGTATTCCAGTGTTGGGGTTTTGGTTGATTGGTGCACCTTGTTGAGTTGGTCTGTTCCTCAGCTGATAGGTTCCGTCCTCGTCAGGCTCTGGATCTACCGGGGTACAGGATTGTTTCTGGTGGAATTGGGTTATTCCTGTTTTCTGAAAAGGGATTTTGAGTCCCTAATCGGGTTCTCAACATTGAACTTAATTCTTTTGGGTTTTGGTGGTCATCAGAGTTGGTCATGGAGTTTCAGAGTTTTGCCCGATTTAGTCCTGCTCAGACAATTCCGGGTTTCGCCCCGCTGGGTCTCTTTAGGGATTGGTTTATTGGCTTTACTGGGTTTTGGGTTTTGGTTTAGCATTAGATTATTGTCCATCCCTTTATTGGTTTGACCTGAAAGGTTTAGGGTATGTGGGTTTTAGGTTTTGGCGGTGGTCTCGGTGTAGCTGTGGTACCAAGCATGTCATCTGTCGGGTTTCGGCAAAAATTCTTGATACCGTTGGGTTCCTCATATTTTTCTGGGTTCACAGGAACTTTCCATGTAGTTTTCTGAGTTTCCTGTGATTTTTAATGGTTTTTTCCAAGGTTTCTGCTGAGATGGCAAGTTGTGGTTGACCGCTTAAAAGGTTAAACATGGTTTGGTCCTGATTTTGGTCACGATTTCAGCAGAATTAAATTCCTTGTAATTTTCCGAGTTTACAGGAATTTTCCTCATATTTTTCTGAATTTCCTAGGATTTTTGGTGAATTTTGGAAGTTTTCTGGGTTTCAGAATAATCCTGGAAATGACGTGGCAATCTCTGATTGGTCAGGTTCTGGATTCTCCTTTTTAATTGTTCTGAACTGGTTTCGGCATGGTTTAGATCAGGGTTATGGTATGATTAAATTCCTCATAATTTTATGATTCCATAGAAATTGGATTTGTATTTTTCTGAGTTGCGGTTGATTTTCTATGAATTTTTAAATGTTTCCAGCAATATGATTGGTCCAGCTCATCAGATGTGGACACGTGGCAGGGTATTATTGGGCCAAGTCAGTATAGAGAGGAAATGTGCACCATTTTATTCTGTTTATCTGAGGAGACAGGTGTCATCATAATATTGGTCCTTTCTTCATGTCAGTGACTCGCCGTATGAAGACGCCACAGAAGATCAAAGGAAATGGGGCTGTTACATTGGAAATAATCCGTCAGCTCCATGGATCAGGTATTCCGTAGACCAATGCAATCTTCAACTCGTGGGGCCTACGGTCAATGACTGGGTCTTCATGCGCCGAGCCCACAGAAATTTGGGACATGACAATCCCTTCCTCCCTTCTTTTCCTTCTTTTCTTCTCCGATCTGCTGAGAGACATGACATCCCGTCATGGCCGCTTGGTCGAGACGGCTGAGCGCCAGAAGACTGTCAGGACGAGTTTGCCTAGTGTCGTAATGAACGCCGGATTCTGAGGAATTTGTTTGTCGAGTGTAGGGGCTTCTTCTCCGTCATAATTAATTTCCCTTCTCACGGCTAGGGTTTCGATGGGGTTCCATGTCAATCGCGCCTTTCTGATAATGTCGGCTCCAAATTGAGCGGCCTAAGAGCGTCGTATCATTTCCAGGTAGCTTGGTATGTGACCAATTTGGAAGTTGGGGCCTTCGGCATGGTATTTCATTTCAGCATGAATCGGGGCACGGTAACGAGATGAAGGCTATCTTCTAATGGTTGTGGTGACTGGGTTATGCACTTACGAGCATGGTGTTATGGGCCAGAGGAGCGTTGTGTTCCCAATTCTGCTGCTGGGGGCCCTTAACAGTAAGTTTCACCTTAACTCATACCATCATTCTTATCGAGATGCTTCATTCTCTTAATTATGACAAAGAAGAAATCAGCATGGAGCCATGCATCCTTAGGTTGATTTAGTCAGCAGTTTATACATTAGAGGGATACATGACTTTATGGGACTTCATTGGCCAGCAATAGGTTGTGGGTTCAGGTGTAGGTAAACAAATGGAATAGCTGACAATGAGGATAGTTTTGACTTATGGGTTATCAGCTATGGCATGGTTTTAGGACATGGTTTAGTGATTGTGACTGGGTATGGGATGACTGGGGTCGCATTTAGGCTTGATTAAGGTATGGGCATTGATAGGGTTTGTTTCATTAAGGGATCAAGACATGGTGAAAGCATAACTCCTTTGAATGGCTTGGTTTTTAGTATGAAAGAAAGAGGTGACTATGGAGGTTTGTTTCAGGTTGCCAGGAATTGACAAAAATTGATCAGCATATCTCCTTAGATAGTTTGGCTTTTGGCAAGTCAGAGAGGGGTATGGCTGAGGTTTGATGGCAGTTGTAAGGATTTGTCTTAGGCAATGTAAGGGTATGATTGAGGCTATTTGTTGGTGGGTTGGGAACTGAAAGTGAATAGGCAACATAACAGCTTGTAAGGCCTGGTTTTGTCAGAGCAAGAGAGAAGCATAGCTGAGATCAAATGACTGTTTATAGAGGCTAAGTTTAGGCAACAAATCAATGTGATGAAGCCTATTTACTGAGGGATTAGGGGGTTGGTAAAAATTGGGCAGCATGATGGTTTGTGTAGCTTGGTTTAGCTTCAAAAAAAGAAAGGGATCACCATTTGAGTGCTTATTCTCACTCAAAAGGCCTTCATTCCAGGGAGCTTATTCTCTCCCTGGATGGTCTTCACAGGGCCTATCTCAGAGAGCTTATTCTCTCTCTGAGATGTCTTCAAATGGTGTGCCTCAGAGAGCTTATTCTCTCTCTGAGGTGGCTTCAAACGATCCTCAAATCCAGAGAGCTTATTCTCTCTCTGGATGGGGGGGGGTACCTGCTGTCCTTTGAGCAATATTCAATGATATGTTTCTTTTCTTGTTTAAACACTTTTATTTCATTAAGCTTTTTGTTTATTTATTGTGTAAAAGAAGGGGAAAAGGAGGGCAGCAAGCAAAGTAACAAAGAAAGTAAATGTAAAACAGGAAAGAAAAGGGAGGAGAGTAAAAGCACATATACTTTGTGTAGAAATACATTCTCTCGGCCTTGAGCTCTATGTACAGAGAGCCAAGGCTCATAGAACTTACATTTTTCCTTTCTTTCAGCAACACGATTACAATGCTCCTTTTGACTAGCCTAACAACACTTTACTTTTCTTTTCTCTCTTACTCACAGTGTTTGCTCAACACATGAGCAGTGTACAAGAAGTGTGTGTGTCTCTCTTGTAGAAGATGGAGGCAGTATGTGGGGAGCCTGGATGGATGGAGGAGAGGCAGTAAAGAGGTGTGAAAGAGGCAGAGTTTTTTGGAATGTATTCCCCCCCTCTCTTCAGCAGCATACCCCCTTTATTTATAGGAGAATGGGGTTGACTCCTGTAGATTGAAGATGATCTTCCATTTTTGCCCCTGGGTTCAATTTTGGTATTTCACTCCCCTTTTCGCACAGCTCCTTTACTGTTTATTTGTTTAATTTCAGGAACTTCCTTTAACTTTCATTGACAAGGATGCCTTCTGTTAATTAATGGTGTCATTAGCCATTGTAAAAGTGATGGTCGACATGCTTCTCCAATTCCATTTGTTCACAGGTTAATTTCTCAGGGCAATTATCCATTTCACAAACAGCTTTTTTTATTAGTCTTTTTAACTTCAATGCTTGTTCCAAACTGCATGATCATTTTTCTCAATTTTCTCTTATCAAACTAGATGATAATTGCAGCACCTCAGTTATCCTTTCTGAATCATTTTGAAGTTAACTTGCTGGAAGCAAATTTGAGGATTTCACTGACATCATGAGGCTTAAGCAATTAAGTTTGGTTTTTAGTACTCGTCATGACCATGATACTGCCTGCAACAACCATACACATGTACTGTTATTACTCAATTGAGTTTGACTATTTTGGTTATAATTGCCCCCTTGATTCCAACTTGGAGACCACTCTTCCTTCAGCATTAATTCCACTTCTCATAAATTCAATTTTCTCTCTTGGCGTGTCTAGGTGATCATGGATCATTTGTGTCAATTGCAAAGAAATTCAGTAATTATCAACCAATTCACGGCTGCCACCTATGCACTTCCATCATCTCTTGTTGCGTGGGGACAGGTGTTCAGTCTCAGGTAAGCATTCAATTGTGGGGCCAACTTGTAAGAGGAAAGGATAGTAGGAGCGGTTGGTTCCTTTTCTTCTCCGTCATTCCAATTGGTGCAGGAGCGAAAGGAAAATTCAATGAGGACACTTAACCATCAACTGTCTCCTCTCTATGACAGGTAGGGTCCACGTTCACAGCGCCAATTGGAGATAAGAGCAGTGAATGCGAGAGAAGATGGCGGTTTCCTTGCGTCACGGCGTTCGTCAGATGAGGAACTGCAGTAACGGGGAGGAGAAGAGACTGACAGTGGGGTCGGCTGTCAGCGAGGGATGGAACGGAGAAGAAGTTGAGGCTGACAGGCGGGGTCATGTCTTCAGCGAGAGACGGAAGGGATGAGGCTGAGGAGTGGGGTCACGTCTCAGTGAGAGAGACGGACTGGAGGAGGATTTGAGGAGCTGGGCCAAGGTGGGTCTTATGGGCCTGATATTTCCCCCTTTTTTCTTATTTCCGATGGGCTGATGTGGGCTGTACTGGGCCGTGATTTCCAGCAGTTTGACAAATACTGAAGGTGCTATTTTCTCATGGAGTCAATCTGAACCGTTGATTGAGTTTTGCACAGATCTTGATGCATCCAGGGCCGTTTAAATGTTGAATTCTTATTCCTTGTTGCTTCTTGATGTATAATCATATAATTTCATGTATAAATATACATAAAAATCATATAATTATTTTTCCTTGTGTTTCATTTTGAGGCATGAATTTCGGTTTACATGGATCCAACGAAAAAAACATATTGCATTAACATTCTTTCGTCAATATTAGCGTTAATACAAATGTTGAAAATCGGAGCCAATTGTCTTGAAGTTTCGGTCATCATATCCATGCATGCATTCTTTGACTGATTCGGAATGATCTGAAATTGACTCTAGAAATTTATCCGTGCATCAAACGTCCAGTTTATTTACCCATGGGGTTTCCAGATCCCGTATAACAGTCTTTCAACTATGGCCAATTTTTAGGGTCAAACAATACAAAATACAAAAATTTTACAACAGGCTGCATCAATTATTTGGGTTGGATTTTTGAATTGCACTATTATACAGTGCCTCTAATTTTTCAAAACGGGCCAGCACCTGACTCATCTCTTCCTTGTGCTTCCTTTCAATTTCAGCAAATTTAGCATCAATTTCCTGCTGTCTCTCTCTCTCTCTCGATTCACGGGCAGCAGTGTCTTTGGTGGCGGGCCCGCTTGTGGAACCCATAAAATGCTAGGGAGACTCCTGCTGTCTCTCTCTCTTTCTCGATTCACGGGCAGCAGTGTCTTTGGTGGCGGGCCCACTTGTGGAACCCATAAAATGCTGGGGAGACTCCTGCGTGATTGATCGAAAACCAAACCCAAAAATTCCCTGCCTGGGTTGGACGAAAGAAGCTTCCTTCCATATTAAGTCATCATGAATTCCCTCGAACTCGGAAAGAGACTTTAAGTACTCATACGCAGACTATATATGCAACCAAGAAAATGATATTAAAGATTAGAGGGGCAGATATTGTATTAAAGTAAAATATAGGGGCATTCCACTAAGTAGTCATACGCAGACTATATATGCAACCACTGATTTAGATACCAAATAATTAAACAACACATCTCATGGTAGGTAGGTCATATCAAAACATCTTAATAAACTACTGTGATACCATTCTTTTATACTAAATAATCATACGCAGAAGTCAGACCTTCAGATTTTCTATATAGCACCTAACATTACTATTATGACAGAAGGCTGGAACAGTTTCTCTTCAGATTTCCAGTGCATAAATGCAAAATAATTAAATGGGATATTTCTATAAACAAATGAATATCACTCTTGTAAGAATAATAAGTGACAAAGGAAACAATACCGCCACATCTGCTACCCTGGCATTCGCATACACAGCAGTACCATCTGGCAGCACCTTCTTGTGCATTTTATCATACACATCCTTCGATGTTACACCATGTGGATTTTCTTTGATCTGTCACACATTTAAATAAATAAGTCACCCAAGTTAGATGAGCCTGTAGTGATATTAATTTTATCATGCAATGGGTTGACAGAACAATTTAGTAGATGTATAGTGAAGTTAAACTAACCAATCGTTGCTTCACTTGGTATGCGCTACAAGGTCCTGCCACATGGTGGGCTACACCACCGTCTTTTGCTTTGTTGGAATGATTAGTTTGCTTAGCGCCTTCCAACCCTCCTACTCATACAGATCGCATAGACCTTGCCACACTCGAACCTTCTTCAAACACCACTGAGGCGGATGAGCTTTCCACAATGATGGGCTTGCGCCAAATTTCTTAGTATATTGGTCCCGCAAGCGACCAAGTGCACTCCTATAGATGTCAGCAGCAATGCTTTCAAAAACATCTATGCATCGCTGGCGCCGTTGACCTACTTCCCATCTATATATTTTCAAGAACTTTTTCAATATAGTTAACCTGACCTCATATGGGAAAATGTTGTAGGTTCGTGCTGGTATTGATATGTGCTCGAATAAAAGCATTCTGATTGTAGCATGAATTTTGTTGCATTTGGGGGTGGCTTCAAACTCCCCATCACCGACTACATTCAGACTCGGTCGGAACTCACGATGTGCAGGAGCCCTAGGCTTGCTCGGACCTCGACATTTCTTTTCTTTTTTCCCCTTCTCTTCAACCTCTCTCTTTCTTTTTCTAACCCTCAGCAGCTGGTTGAGAGGTATGTCATCTTCTGAGTCATCCTCGACATTGCTACATTCTTCCTGATGCTCAACCTCGCCGTCGTCTTCATCCTCATCAGTCTCATTCTCCCTAACTAGATCATTTAGGAAGCTCATGCTGATTTTGTGCATAAGCCGGGCCCTCTTTTGTCCATCATCCCAGTTGATAATTGCTTGGCATAAAACATTCTCTGCCTCACCTTCCCTTGGATTCCCCATCGGTTCGGCCTCGCCATTATTTGGTGGTGGCTGATCACCACTTGGATTCCCCATTGGCTCGGTCTCACCTTCCCTTGGATTCCCCGTTGGCTCGGTCTCACCTTTCCTTGGATTCCCCATCGGTTCGGCCTCGCCATTATTTGGTGGTGGCTGATCTCCACTTGGATTCCCCATTGGCTCGGTCTCACCTTCCCTTGGATTCTCCGTTGGCTCGGTTTCACCTTCCCTTGGATTCCCCATCAGTTCGGCCTAGCCATTATTTGGTGGTGGCTGATCTCCACTTGGATTCTCTATTGGCTCGGTCTCACCTTCCCTTGGATTCTCCATCGGTTCGGCCTCGCCATTAATTGGTGGTGGCTGATCTCCACTTGGATTCTCCATTGGCTCGGTCTCACCTTCCCTTGGATTCTCCATCGGTTCGGTCTCGCCATTATTTGGTGGTGGCTGATCTCCACTTGGATTTATCGGCGTCTCTCCTGTGCCGAGATCAAATTCCTGATTAGTGCGCGGTTGAGAGGTTGCACCAGGATCTGATTGCTCGGATCCCTGTATTGTTCTATTAGTCATGGAACGAGTTTGTACCCTTCTGTCAGATAATGGAACCTTCAGTATCTCCATTTGTCGTCTTCTTAGAGATAAAATATCAATAACCTTCTTCCTGGCTTGCCTCTTTGTCACAGGCATTTTATTTGTCATATGTTGAAAAAGAGTCAGCAGAGAGGTTAAAATAACTATAAGAATATGTACATAATACACAAGAGTACTACTAGGACATACGACTCAAAAGATGCTTTGCAGATGCACAATAGCAAGCAACCACATAATTATGAACTATAATAATGGTACAAAATTATTTATTATTTAAAAGAATTGTATGAAACAGAAGTTGAGACTTCAAAGTCATATATAAATAAAAAGAAGTTGAGACTTCAAAGTCAAACAACGAGAAAAATACATACATATATCATGCACATGTGACTATTATAGAGGCAAGAGGCATTAAAATGAAGCTCCTATCTTCAATTATACTTCTGGACTCATTTTATAAGGAAATCCATACATTTATTTTATTATAGGGGATGTTAAGTATAAGGTCAATACCAAGGTAATTTCAATGATCATTAAAACAAGGCCAACAACTACAGTTCTGAAAGGCATATAAGCAATAAAGCCTATCATTCATCAACAATAATCAGAAAATTCATTTAGGTCCCTTATTTCTTGACAATTATACTATCGATTTATACAGTTCAGAAAACTTATTCTTAATTTAAATCCTGCCAAACTACAATTTCTGAAAACAAAAGTAGACATGCAAAAAAAAGATTTCATGGAAAATGCAAAAAAAAGAGCTTACTGGTCTTCCTTTTGTCAAGGGAAATGCAAAAAAGATGAGCTCAGGAGCATTCTAATTATTGGACCATTCGAAGATAACAGCATAACAATCTGACATTTATTGTGTATAACTAAAGATTGAGGTAAAATGTGACATTTCATGGGTTTATTGTGTAAATGTGTAAATGTCTCAATCTGACCTTTTTTGAGTGTCGATAGAGGGAAACTAGTAACTTCGAGCTAGGGTTTATTGTCCCTTCGTGCCGATCGAGAGAGAGACTTCGATGGAGCTCCACTTCGTGCCGATCGAGAGAGAGACTTAGGGTTTATTCGCCTCCACAGAGAGACTCATTTGTATTTTCTAATGAGATTGTGGTATACTAAACTAAAAATTAGA
Source organism: Rhynchospora pubera (assembly GCA_028095005.1). Lineage (NCBI taxonomy): Eukaryota > Viridiplantae > Streptophyta > Magnoliopsida > Poales > Cyperaceae > Rhynchospora > Rhynchospora pubera. The sequence goes on from CM051459.1 coordinate 85,563,283, forward strand.
TTCAAATGTGTTTCTATAAACTTTAAAAGCATGTACATGTATATCAATGCTATGTTAGAAATATACCCAATAAATGATATAATATAATGCAAATTAAGTGTATCGGAGAGAGAGGTGTGAAACATGGAAATGGAGGGTCCAATGTGACGCGCCGCTGCAAGTAATGGAGAGGGAAAAATGCAAGTAGCGGAGGGTCACACGGATTGATGACTTGTCTTTGATCTGAGTCGTTTGTTCAAATCTAACGAAGGGTAGTGATGATCACAATTATATATAGAATCAATAATTAAACTTTGACGACATACATCAACTATGAACAAAAGCCATTTCCACAAAAGCTACGGTAATTAACATAAAAATTTAAATAATTAAAATAATAATTTATAATAAAATTGCTCCTTAATTTAAATAAAAAATTTGCTATTTTAGTTGCTCTATATAAGTATAACTTTACCCAATTCCCTTAAGTCAGAATTGGAATGTCATATTATTTTTATTTGATGTTTAGAAAATGGTCTTTTCTAATTCAAGACTAGAGAATTGCCAATTGAAAATTAATTATAAAAAATAGTTTAGCAACTTTACATGCAAGACTAGGGATGTCGTGTATATTATTTTTATTTGATGTTTAGAAAATGGTCTTTTCTAATTCAAGACTAGAGAATTGCCAATTGAAAATTAATTATAAAAAATAGTTTAGCAACTTACTAGTTGTTGAAAATTATTAAGAGAATTCATATGTTTTAACTAAGAAGAATCACATTAACTCAAGACAAGCTTTTTTTATTTTCATAAGTGTATTAATTTACAACTTTACAAACCAAATATATATATATATATATATATATATATATATATATATTTACTAGTAAAATAACTTCAAATGGTACTAATATATATATATATATATATATATATATATATATATAATTTTATAAGTATATCTACTACCTCAGAGAAATGGTACTAATAAAATAACTTCGAATGTAACATCAAGTGTAACATATATGTATTAGTGTGATTAAACACTAAGATATGGTGCCATTATTCCTATTGACAGTGAACAAATATTATACCTATCATTTCTAACTTCAAGTGTAACTTCAAGTTTAAAATCATGATACTCTATCATTTCTAACTTCAAGTGTAACTTCCAATGTTACACTGCAGAATTGATCTAACTTCAAATGTTACAATTTTATGCATTGACTAATAATAGTTACTACATAACTCTTTAATGCAATGATAGAGAAAAATAATAAGTGATTCATTCAAAAGTGTATTACAACTGACAAATCAAAATAATAAATCAGATACAAGTTTCTCAAATTATAATTATGATCTCGACAATATTTTTTTTTGGAAAAATCATCTCAATTACAATATCAATGATCTCAAAAATACAAGTTTCTCAAATTATAATTATGATCCCGACAATATTTTTTTTGGAAAAATCATCTCAATTACAATATCTATGATCTCAAAAATACAAGTTTCAATTGACAAATCAAAAGAAGAAATCAAATACAAGTTTTTCAAATTACAATTATTTCAGAAATTACAACAAATATATTATTTTGGCAGGAAAATATTTTCATAGATAAAGAAAATTAGATAGGTGAAGTTTGATTTCATAGTTATCAATTGCAAAATCCCTTATTAAAATATCTTCATCTAAGATATAGTACATGCATGCCTAGTTATTTTATACAGATCTCTAATATACTTCCCCAATAATTGATAATATTATACCTAGCTCAATAATTATAAATGACATACGTATAAATATATATTCAATATATATTTCTTAAATACAAGATATGAATTCAATCAACGGAATATTTTTCTAATCTCAATTCGTTCTCTACAATACACCTATACAGTACAAATTTTAAAGTCGTCAGATCTTTAGTCGATAATGGATGGTACTTCATTGTATATTAGTTGCAATAGGAAATTGCAGTGGTAGCAAATCTTTTGGGGGGGAAATCTTCGCCAGCTAGCGCCAAATATCTTCATATTCTCATCTACGCCAGCTAGCGCCAGATATCTTCTACGATAGATATCTTTTGGGGGGGAAATATTTTCTACGCACAGATATCTTCTACGACATATATTTCTTTCCTAAATTTCTCATCTACGCACAGATTTCATTTATTCCCACAAAACTTTTCATTATTTCAGAAATTTTCCCCCCAAAATTTTCGTCCAGGCGCTAAAATTGGTTTGGATTTTAAATCTGAATTATAGTTATGATTCTATTTCGGAGATATAAGCAAATTTCTCCTCCCGACAGAAAAACAAATCGGTATGATTCTAGATCTAACTTTTCTCTCCTTCCCTCTCTTTTCTCTCCTTCCTCCAAATTTAGATCTAACTTTCTGTTATTCTTTTAATTCATTTTTATTAACTTGGCAATAGGTTTTTTTCGGTTTGTGGAAGCATCAAGCTATCTGTTCTAAAGGTCAAATTTCGATTCACTCTCCGTTTCTTTTTAATTTTTGATGTTGATTTTGTTGTTTCACAGCATGATAATTGTCGTTTGTTTGAATTTTTTATGTTGAGAAATTTTTATTTACTTATAATAGCATGATAATTGTCGTCTGTTTGAATTTATTGTAAATAATAAGAAGAAACCTTCCTGCCAACAATAAATTGCAAAAGAACTGATTACCAAGCAATAGCAAGACAATAATTTATTACTTTTAAGATATCTCTTTTTCTTTCTGGAATTCAGATTCTGAATTTTCCAAAAGTGGATTATGAATAAAAATTCCCAATTTCCTTTTTTAATTTCCGATAAATTCAATAGTTAAGGTCCAGATCTCGATTCTATAGTGGTTAATTTAGGCTTTTAAGTATAATTACTACTAATTAAATTTAATATTAACTGATGTAGTTATATGATGACATTTTTGTATGTAAGGTTATTCTGATATAACATATATTGGGGGTTTTAATTGGCAGCCCTTGACTTACTGTATTTGTCTTATACCATAGGTCTACTACAAATGTCTACAATACTAATTGTAGCAGCGCATTTCTGCTAATTTTTTATAATTTGGAGTGTTAATCAAGTTGCTGTTTTGTTGTATATTTCCATTGCTATGGTATCCTTGGAGCTTACCTTTGAATAACACTAAAACTAACTATATATTGAGATATCTATAAATTTATAATTATTTCTACTGAATATGAATGTTATTTCCACCAGTAAAGTCGTGTAGGACTAGGTCAATCAATTGGATTAATCTTTCTTCACAAATAAGGGGTTAGTAATTGTTTGAATTTCAATTCAACAAGTAGGTTTGAAATACAGGAAAAGTCAACACGTTAGGTTAGTAATTGTTTGTATAAGCTGTCTTGCTATTTTTTTTTCTAAAATTTTTGTTTCATTTGTGGACGTTTAAGATTCTTTTCTCGATTTAGTTATGTCAGTCTAAGTGTTTTATTGCTATTACTTGTGTGATAATTAATTGTTTGGTTTTATTTCTTAACTTATCCCCTAATTTCTTACTTATTTTCTCTACTATCTTTTCTGCATTTGGGTCACATAGTTGGTGACTTCATTTCCTAGAACTCCTGGAGGTATGGTTTTGTTAGGAACTCAAGTCCACGTGCAATTTTAATTTTTATTAACATTTAACAAAGAATTAATACGCACGATTAACGGATCTAGTCATTCAAGTGATTAACATTATAAAAGGAGAAGCGTAGAAGGTTACCTCTTCCGAAATCGTATCCGGAAGGTTCGAATCCAATCTTTTGGAGTCGGTGGCGTGCTCGTCTCTTCACGGCTGCCTCCGGTTGCCTCGAGTCCACCTAGGAGATTAACCAAGTTCTCAAGACAAGTGCTAGCTTGTCCGAGACGATCGCTAATTCCCTGTTTTCTCCTTCGCGCGATTAACGATTAATTGGAAGAAGAAAACGCTCAACAGATGAGCTGTATAGAGAGGGAGGGAGGCACACAAGAGAGGGAGGCACGAAATTTCTGCCCTCTCATGGAGCCGTCAGCCAGAGAAGAAGAAGAGAGAGAGAAAATTAGGTTTTCCACGTTATTTCCATAAACAACGCTGCCTTATATAAAGATCAGCTCTCTTCCATTTTTGTCTGGACAAAAATACCTCTCTATGCACGAAAATTAATGGATAATTATGGGATAATCCACGTGATATAATGGCCCATTAATCCACTCCATTAACCAATCTCAAATCGGGCTTTTAATTAACTAATTAAACAAAAGACCGATCAGCTCAGTATAATAAATATACGTTGAACTAATTTAATTATTAACATATTAATAATTAATTTGGAATTAGCATATGCATTGTATTATTTCTATATGATTCATTTGAGTTAATTAATTATAACGGTTCATAACGGTATATAATTAATTAATCAACTTATCATATATTCGCAATACTCACTACTGTAAATAAACAAATAATGCACGTATGGTTAAAGTCCTATTTGTGTGACCCTTTGAGGATTTATGCTATGTTGGACATGGAAAATAAATCACTATTTATTTCCAATAATCATAAGCGGTATCTAGCAACACGTTATGATTCCCAATTCGCATAAATAAATACTGTACCAATACAATACTTCAATCCTGCATAAGAAATGGTATCTTATTGTTTTGATTCTTATGTCACATGATATCCGTGTATAATTCAAGATAGGAATGTGTCATTCTTGCAGATTATACGTTTTTTGATCTAGAGTTGATCGCCTAGTTGCGCGCATACGATCCAACTTCATCAAGGGGCCCAGTAGATATCATCACTCACTAGGTGAACTAATGAGGGACATACGGTTGTCTTGATAAACAGTTTCTCCCCGCACAATTCAAGAGAACATAAATAAAGTCCGTATAGCAGCCCTTATCAGGAATCAACGTTAGACGATATTTATAGAACCTATCCTCATGTGGAGAAACTGAATCATCTCAAACTCAGAATCAAACACGTATGAAATAAATAATGACACATAACACAATCCATATATTTATTTCATTGGGTCATGTCCTGTGCTATGTTCCAGTAACATACACATATGCAATTAAGTCGGTAACTCTTTACCCATGATTTGCAGAACTTAATCATCACTTAACTTGCATACTAGTCTTATCTGATAATTAATGTTCCTTGTTAATTATCAAGACTATGGACTCTTTAGAGATCCTCAACCTGAATGATCTGTCAATAATAATCTCTAGGAACAAATGATCAAGCATCATCAATAACATAAACTAATATAATAGTTACCAACTGATTGGCTTCTAGGACATATCTCTAACAGGTTTTCCCAATCAATTTCTCTACTCTCTTCTCTCTTCTCTCTATACTTAGTTCATATGCTTTTCTGAATTGTACATAGTCCCTGGTACTGACCTTATACTTAACATCCCCTATAATAAAACAAATGTATGGATTTCCTTATAAAATGACCTGCCGGCCAGATGTGATTAGTACTTATTATACAATATGAGTCCAGAAGTATAGGAGCTTCATTTTAATGCCTCTTGCCTCTGTAATAGTCACATGTGCATGACCTGATAATCTTATTAAAAGCGTGCCCAGGATATATGTATTTAGAGAGTAGGACTTAGTTCTCCATTTGATGCCTGTACACAAACAAGAACAAATTACTACTAAAAATGTAATATAATGAAAGGATATTTCTTTTGACAGATCGAGCCATCATGGTTACCCAATCAAGAATGAAGAGGAATCGGGCTGCTAGCTATGTAGCGCAAAATCAACCCCTGCAAATTGAGGGGGAACCTGTCAGGGAGTAATCCAATAACACGCTTAAACGTCGAGGGAGAGGGAGCAGCAATAGGAGGGAGCCAACCAGCGTTGTTAGTGATCGACCTCTGATTTGGCCTGTTGGTAAGAAGGAGTTCGACTCATATCCATATTGCAGCAAGATTCCCACCACCATTTGCAAGATCGCGCTAGAAAACTTTGACGGCCCATGGAATAGTTTCCATGAGTTCAATGTTGCAGCTAAGACTTCGGTTATGGAGGAATTTTTTGTAACATCCTGAATCACTCCCTTGTTTAAAATGATTATTTATTCATTCTTAGATCAGTCTAGGTAATACATTATACAAATCTTAAAGAAATTGTTGAGAGGTTACAGTAGATGCATTATACAAATTCTTAGATGAATTAAACCTTACTCAGATACATTATACAAATTGTACCTCAATTATACTTGTTACAACAAAACACATTATACTGTAGCAGATACATTCTTAGGTCAGATGCATTATACAAATTCTTAGATCAATTAAACCTTACTGTAGCAGATGCATTATACAAATTGTGAACCTCAATTATAGTTGTGTTATAGCAAAACATATTATACTGTTTCAAAATGTCTTGTGCAGACTTGCTACAGGTGGAGGTGTTTACATGTGGACAAATGTCCTGAAACTCCTGAACAGTGTCGAGAAGTTCTTGAAAAGATTGCTGCAAAAGGGTTTAAGGAGACGCTTCGTCGATGCCGGCTCGATTGCAAGAATAATTTTGATTATGACGTTGAGAAGTGGAAAAAGCAAGTCCCTGTGTGGTGCAAAAATGCTGAACATTGGGAAGAGTTGTGCGACCTCTGGTGTTCGGAGGAATACAAGAACAGTTGTGATCAGGCCAGACAAAACCGATGCAACTCTGGACAAGTCGCAAAACATTGTGGAGGAAGCATGAGTGCTTATCAACATCAGATTAAATGGGTATGCCTTTCTGAAAACATTCTGGAGGAGCCAAACAAAATTTTGTAGAGCACATTCATGATTTCTGGAAACATAAAATTTGAGTTCAGTAGTTATTGTTAAAACATGTGCCAGGTTATAGGTTTAATACTAAATATAATATGTTATATTGATTGTAAATCTGACATAGATTGAATTTCATTGCAGCAAAAAGATAATAACACAACTGACAAACCAAGTAAGATAGATATGTACATTCATCTCCATGCCAAGAAGAAGAATAAGAAAAGTTGTCATGGCAGCCATGTATCCGAAGAGAATGATGTTACTCCTGAGCTAGAAGGGGGAGAAGATCAATCTGACTTGGAATTTTTTGATGAAGTACAACTACAAATTTTAGTAAGCTAATTATTTCTGCTTCTTTCCTTATCATTAGTATTTTTAGTGTATTCTTTGATGAAATGAGTGACTCCTTAATTCCTGTGCAAATTATATTTAGTGTATTCTTTGATGAAATGAGTGAATCCTTAATTCCTGTGCCAATTCTATTTAGTGTATTCTTTTGATGAAATGAGTGACTCCTTACTGATCATTAAGATAAATGATGTTAGTGTGCAAATTTTATTTAGTTTAATTTCTTAGTCGTCATGTTTTATTTCTTATTTTCTATACATAGGAGCGGGTGAAGGAGTTGAAAGAGGATCCAGAGTATAAGGACCAACCTGAGGAGACATTATTTATGATTGCTTCTCGTGAAGCAAACAAGTGCAAGACTTATGGGTTCGGGAGTTTGCTCGACAATTGGGAGATGCCAACAGCAACCAATAGACGTGCTAGGCCCTCCAACTATTCATCTTTTAGCACAACCCCTGTATCGACTGTGTACACAAAAGAAGAGCTTGAGAAATTGCTAGAGGAACGCGAACAAAAGTATGCTGAAGAACGTGCGAAAGAGCGTGAAGAACAAGAGAGGAAGGATACTGAGCGTGATGCAAGAAACCAAATAATGTTTGGCCAGATATTTGCAACACTACGTCACACCATACCAATGATAAACATGCCAGCCTTCAACATGCCAGCCTTCGATATGCCCACCGACATGCCAACAAATATTATGGTAGGTACATAACCTTTAACCTGCATTGAATAGGTCAAAATTTAATATTGGGTTGGGTGTCAACTCTTTTGTTAAATTATTAGTAAATGATTAGAAAAGAACAAGGATAATGTGCTTGCTTGGTTATCATCCTACTACTTCACTATTCACTATTTCACTATTCACTGGCTGGATAGAGACTAGAGATGTGCTTGCTTAGTTATTAGTTTTGTTAAACCAGAGACTAGGATGATAACTACTCTTCTTTACAGTCTTACAGCAATGTGCTTGTTTGGTTATCATCCTACTCTTCCTTAATATTGGGTTTGGTCAATTTTTTAATGTGCGTGCTTGGTTATTAATTTTGTTTAACTTTATTAATGTGCTTGCTTGCCTCCATGTTTTGGTCAATTTTCAGCAACACAGAATTTTGGCAATACCACCAATGGGCAACACCACTGCATAGGGGGCCACACATGAAGAAGGGTTAAGTGCAGCATCTGCAAGCATGTCGAATGCTATGGGGGAATACACAACGCTACTTATTAATACTTCGCGCAAGCAAGTTGAGAATCAGTATGTGCCTGGATATGATAATTTAAGCTAGATATACTATGAATTCTGGTTTACTTTCAATTCTAAATCTATGAATAATTTTTGTTATTTGTATTGGATGATGATTTTTGTTATTTGTATTGGATGATGATTTTCAATTCAATTCACAATATATATTTGTGTGATTTTTGTTTGATTCAATGTGTATGGCTGAGAATTTCAAAATAGCTGTAACTAATTAAAATCGTAGGAATTAAATAGTGTGGTACCAAATTGGCACCGGGAAGAATTGAATGGCTGTAAAAATGTAATTGATGTGGCTATCAACAATGGTGTCAATATACCGACGTTTTTGATCTAATATACAGAAACGTAGAAAAACGCGGATATAGTGGGCCCCTCTAAATTCTGACAATGAATTTTCTGTGTCGGTGAGCAAAGGTGTCGCTATATCGACTTTAATAAGTTGTGGGCTCCGTCAAATTCTGACAATAAATTATCTGTGTCGCTAATAATAGGTGTCCGGATACCGACTATTATAAATTGTAGGCCCCGCTAAATTCTAACAACATATTATCTGTGTCGCTGATCTAAGGTGTCGATTTACCGACAAATTAGGTGTGTGGGACCCGCTAAATTCTGACAACATATTATCTAGGTCGCTCGATATAGGCGTCGGTATACCGACATATAAACGTCGAAATAGAGACGCGCTTACTGTTTGGATAAGCGATCGGAGAACCTGGTGTGTGTCGTTATCCCGACACAGATATAGGGACGCGTTAAGTAATCTGCGTCCTCGCGACACAGATGTTTATTATTAGCGGCTAGAGTATCGGGGTCGCTTAGGTAGCGTCTTTAGGTGGACACAGATAATAATTCGTGTCGGAATAGGGACGCCTTTCTGCGAAGCAAATAATCGGCATTCTAGTAGTGTCCCTCCCATCACCATCACACGATCTTCGCCTTTACTATCACGCGCTTCCCTCATGCTCTCCTCCTCCTCCGCTTCTGACCCTCTCGATCTACGACTCCACCTCCTTCATCTCCTTTTCTCCACCAAAATAGAATTAACTTCGGCTATCATGATCTCCCTTTGTCTCAGCTCTAGCTGAACTTCTCCCTCCTTTTTTACTCCAATCATCTACTATTATTCAGATCAAGAAGTAGAGATCAAAAAGGGTGAGATTAGGAAAGACATTTTAGTTCTTGTTCTACTTTGATTTGGAAGTAATTGAACAATTATTAGTGAGTAATTAAACAATTTCATTGGAGTATCTAATATACATAATCTTATTAATTATATAATATATGGGGTCGTTTGGATGTTGTAGGAATTTGGAGAATTTGCAATTCCTAGACATAAATTTATTGGGAAGTGTGTAACTTTGTGAAGAGTTTGGATTGTTTATAATAAATTTGGCATATTTTATGCCCGGAATTTGCAATTCTTACAAATTCTTGTTTCATCCAAACGAGCCCTATATATATATATAAGAGTAACTAATAGACTTTAAGGGAGTATCTAATAAATGTAAGAGAGTATCTAATATTTAAGTCTTAAGAAAGAACATTTATATTCTATTATGGAAGTATATAATTTATAGTAAGTGAGTAACTAATAAGTTTAAGGAGAGCATCTAATAATTGCTCGGTACTATCTAATATTTATCTTTAGAAAGAATATTTATGTTGTGTTATGGAAGTATATAATTTGTAGTAAGGGAGTAATTAATAAGTTTAAATAGAGTATTTAATACATGTAAGGGAGTATCTAATATTTATATCTTAAGAAATAACATATATGTTATGTTATGGAAGTATATAACTTATAGTAAGCGAGTAACTAAAAAGTTTGGGAGAATCTAATATGTTAAAATTTTGCAGTTATTTATGTGATTAACTAAAAAGTTTAAGGGAGGATCTATTATTTATTTTTTAATAATAAATATTTATATTTCTATCATGGAACTATATAAGAGAGTATTTTATTGGTAATATGAAAGTAATTATATAAAATAAGGAAGTACCTAATAAGTTTAAATGAGCAATTATATATAGTTTGTTATGGAAGTATATAATTAACAGTAAGGGAGTAATAAGCTGAAAAGAATCTAATAAGTTAAAATGAGCAATTATTTATGTAAGTGAACAATATAAGAGTAATTAATTGGTTCAATTGAGTATTTTAATTAGACTCAAGGAGTATATATATTAGAATAAGAGAGTATGTTATATGAATCATACAGTTGTAAGTCATAATGGAGTATTTAATTTGTATTAAGGAAGTATTTATATTTTTGATAAGCGAGTTCATTTATAAGTATGTTACAGGAGAAGGAGAAGGGAGATGAAAAATGTGAGTTATCTAAATGAAGTAGAGAGGGAGATGAGACAGAGAGAAGCGAGGAGAAACGGGCAGAAGAGAGTGAAAGAGGCTCATGAAGAGATAAGAAAAAGAGGAGACAAGACAAAGGAGACGAGGGAGAGATGTGAGAGGAGATGAGTGAGAGCGGAAAAGGAGAGAGAGGGGCGTGCAGGGGTGAACAGGGGAAGGGAGGTGTGACACCCCTAACCTGGGGCTAGCACAGCCCGCCGTGCATATTTATCCTTAAATATACACAAGGCGGTAAAACAAAATATGCATTTCCAATAACATAATTCATATAGTGCCAAAATTTAAATCAGAATATAAATCATAACCCAAATATACAAACGAATACTAAACTAAATGTGAAAATTTTGAGAGTACATGATAAGATCACATTTAGCCTAAGTATTAAAAGAATATAGAATTCCCACCACAAGGCACGATAGCTGGACTTTTTCTAAACTCACTTTCTCTCTTTGATTCTTCGGTACCTGGAACCCACAACCATCGTGGAAACACGCAAAGTGTAGTGAGAAAAAGAATTTCTCAGTGCGGTATTCAGTTCCAGCACATGAACACTCCACTTTCATGTTTGGAATTAAATACACGCAAGAAGAAACAAGCAAGTAATAACAAATAGATACAATATATAATCATGCACAATTATAATGCAATGCCGACAAGCAAGTCTAAATAGAACAGATCTCAACATCACAAGTGTTTACAAAAGTCGGCAATATTATTTGGTCCAAACTAATGCAACTAAGTCTGGTTCATATCTCTATCAAGTCACTACGTGTCAATCAGTTCCTCCCTATAAATAGGAATCAGAACCAGTTCCTACTCACAAACGAGGATCAAGACCAAATCCGACACAAGTCAATCATATGCAATCCTCAAAAGTAATCCAAGACAATATCAAAATACCCTACTTGACATTCCAGAATCACTCCCCTCATACCCCGTCTAGCTCGGGTATCTGAGTCCCATGTAACAGCGCTGACTACATAGCGTGCACCGGTAGCTAGCCGGCATCTGCACGATGTTTCGTGAAACTGGCCAACCGTACAAGTAGTAACATAACCAATACACAATCCAACATTTCTGTTTCTCAATATGAATACCATACAACATGCAAATAATTGCAATTCAATTCATAAGAATAACATAAGATAACAATCTCGAATGCAACGGTCATATGATAGTCATGCAATCAACATGCAAAATAAATAAAGTAAATAATTCCTACTAACTAAAAGCTTTGAGTTCATGTGAATCCGCACCTGAACTCCACAAGAAAAGAACCTGACTGAAACGAACTCGAAGCACCGACGTCACCCACACTAAATCTCTCGTCCCCTAAATCTATAATATAAGCAAAATCTTAGATTAAGCCCCTTTAAATGCATAATTAGGTTACAAATTCCAGATTTGAAAATTATATAGTTTCCCTCGTAACTTTTATCCTAATTTACAAAATTTAGTGTTAAATGTGTATAAAGTCTTCCTACATATTAACATAACATCTCATAATACTAAACAAGTCATTATAATTCATTATCATGTCAAAATCCATTAAAATACAACATACTATTTTCTGTCCAAAATGTGCAATAATGAGGTTATGAATGTAAATTATTTTACTACAAGAATACCATGAAAATGCAACATCAAGATGCCATTGTCTAAAAATTAGCTTGCTGAAATTTTTCTCTAAAACCCAATAATTTTTGTAGAACTCGTATAAGTTCTAGATTTTATAGAAACTCCAATGCACTCATTAATTTACCGTATGCACTAAGTAAAATCCCATAAATAAAAACCAAATTCGAAATATAATTTATTAAATTCGGCCAAAATATTTTTCATGCACAAAACCCATTGAAATTACATTTTATCCTCAAAATAAGTTCATCCCATTCTATAAGAACCATAATCAACTCTTTAATCAACCAATAATTGACATGCAACTACAAGACTCGTCAAAAATCCGAAAATTAAAGAATATATCATGCATGCAACATTTTTCCACTCAAAATCGAGTTTTACTCCCACAAATACAGTTCAAATCCATTAATAAGTTTAAAACCGAAATAATTAGAAAGAAAATGAAAACTTACATGAATAATGCTCAAAATCGAAAATAAATTAGTTGCATGTGCTCTTCTTCACCTCCACTTTCCATTTTCTATTTTTCCCAGATTTTTCCAGATTTTATTCTATTTTTTTTGAATGGGTTTTGTATAGAACCGAATGGAATCAAAAAGAAAAAAATGAAAAGGCTGTGCGCAAGAGAGAGAAAATGAGGGTCTCCTCTGTTGCACGCTGGGTGGGGAAGGGGTTTGGGGATTTTTCTTTTTTTTTAACTTAAAAGTATAAATGCTAAGTATCTCCCACTATGCACCCAACAACAAAAAGGCTAAATTAAAAGTACAAATTAACTCATGTCATGCAATGAAATGATACTTAATTAAATTCTCTTCACATTAATCATATCAATAATTAGCTTAATAGATCTCTTAAATAATATTTTAAGAAAATATAATTTCTAATTTTCACTAATGTAACAGGAGGGGACGCGGGTGAGAAGAGGGACACACCTTCCTTTTTGGGCAGCGCACAATTGTCATTTTCGGAATCCGATTGCTTAATTTGCTTTAGAAGCTGATTGCATTTATCAAATCTGAAAAAAAATATTATGTTACGCTACTGTCTACTAATGATCTTATCGAAGGAAAACAATTGTGAAGCAACGAAAAACTTGACGATCGAGCATTTGTGCATGTACCATTAAATGATCCTTACCATGCACTAATATTTTGTCTTTCAATTATATACTGTAAATATATTAATTGAATTTAACTAACCCCCTATCTGTTCTCTATATCCAAATACAAAAACATTGGATCGTTGAAGCATCAAAGATGGCAAAAGGACAACGATGTTTGTTCTCCCCCCCCCCCCCCCCGAAGTAGTAATTGGGTGTAAATATTATTACTAAAAATGTCAGTAAAAAAAAAAAAGACCAAGATCAAAAGCTAACATCTGAAACGACAAGGCCCTCGCGTCTCTATTCCGTTCAACTCACTACTAGAATCGGACTTATCTGCTACCCAAATTTGCGTCTCTATTCCGACACGACAAGGCCCTCGCGTCCACTTAGCGACGCAATCATAGGGACCCAGATACCCTAGCCGCAAATACTCAACATCTGGGTCGCAGGTACGCGAATTAGTTTACTACGTCCTTAATTATGATATTTGCTGCGTCAACATCTCTCCTCATCCAACAGCTCATTCGATTCTTACTGCGTCTCTATTTGGAAACAACTATGTCGACACGGCGACGCCTTTCCTTAGCGACCCAGATAAAACAATGTGAGAAAATACGGGACCCACATTGTCAGAATACGGGACCCACATTGTCAAAACGTGGTAGGGCCCACGTTGTCAGAACATGGTGGGGCCATGTTGTCAGAACGTGGTGGGGCCATGTTGTCAGAACGTGGTGGGACCCACGTTGTCAGAACGTGGTAGGGCCATATTGTCAGAACGTGGTGGGGCCCACAATAATTTGTGAGTCGATATACCGACGATTTTGCTCATCGACCATTGTAATATTTTGCGGGCCCGGTTTCAGGTATTGAAGTCGGTATAGCGACGCATTTGTTTCTATCCATTTCAAATACATTTATACAGCCATGCATTTCTGGCCGGTACCAATTTGGTACCACCATTATTCAATTCATATGATTTTAATTGTTTTATAGTATTTACAATTCACAAACATAAGTACTATTCATATCAAAAATCACACAAATCCTAAATTTCATTGAACACAATAAACAATATTCTTAGCACATTAAGTACAAGCAATTTGATACAAACCAAAATTCAAAGTAAAATAACATAAGTTTTTAAATCTGTCTTAAAAAAAACTTTAGAACCTAAAAGCAAAGAACAACAGTACAAGAACGAATAGTCGTTCTATAGCTAAAATTGTCATAACCATTCACATATCCATGCTCACCTTCCTCGTGCGAAGGATTGCTAAGTAATGCTGTGAATTCTCCCATAGCCTTTGAAGTTCTTGTCAATGCTGCACCTAAACACTCTTCATTTATAGACCCTTGTGAACTGTTGTTGCCGGCAAATGACGGTGCAAAATTTCTATATTGTTGAAATATCAAAATTAAGTTAGAGATCACTTACAAATCCTACTCTATATTAACAAGTGCCATGTACTGCATTTACTGGGAGAACCTATTTGTTCATAATCAGTATGAAAACTTGATAGCTACATTAATATTCCACTAAGCAAAACACACAAGCATGTACAACAAAAACAAGTAAACAAGGTACCATATTCTATGAGAAAAAAACACTTTGGCAGTACCAATATTTTCAAGAGAAGGAAACAATGCCTAGCAAATAATCATGTAGATTAGATAAGCTATGGATTCAAAACATATACGAACCAAGACCTGTTCAAATCAATCAGGTTGGGTAATTGGTCCATGTCTGATGCCAATTCAATCGACTCCAATTTCCTATAGAAAGCCGAAAAGAGATATTAAGTATGGAATGCTTCTTTTGTCTGCACAAGAAATCTAGGCACATTAATATCAATTAAATGTGCAGCAACTTAAAGTAAGCTAGAAGGACTTAAATTTAATAAAATATTTTTGTAAGGACACAAGTATTAGTTAATACATACAATTATTTTTGAATCAAGTGAAGCTCTCTTCCAGGTATTCTAAAGCTGTTTAGAGGGCAACACAACCTTTTTCTCTGAAATATTTGCAAACAAACAACCAATTAAACATAGAAAAAAACTATTTAAGTATTTAACACATACGACAATAAAAATCTGCCAAGTATTTATGACTATCGTACCTTATTTTGAGATGTCTCATCTTGTTTGCAGTAGTGAATATTATAACAAAGATAAAAAGGTATTGCATAATAGAAATTAGGTTACTATTAGTTGATTTACTACAATTGATAGCGAAAATTAGAATCGCACAATCAAATATGAACAAATTAGAAGACCTTGTTGAAAGTTCTGATGTATAGGACCTTAAAATGATAAAGAAAGAGAATTGATACCTCCATTAGTACTTTGATGATAGAAGACAAAGTACCGGTATGGTCGAAATTGTAAGCTGGCATATGCTATTGCTCTTAAACCATCAGCCCATGATAGAAAAGTCTACAATTCAAACAAATGATTAAAATAATTACAATAAAAAAGTTGAAACTTTTATACTTTCTTTTGAGTTCAGTTCTCTTGTAAAAATCACAGTACCAAAATCAGATAAGTGGTAAACGTACCTCGCCATTGTACTGCCAATAGGTTCTTTATTTGTAGTTGAGTAAAATAAAAAACACAAAAATTCAGAAAATTAAGACTCTTTGTAACTTTCTTATTTGTAACAATTTGAATCAATTTTGTTCAATGAAATGATACTCCATAGGCAACTAAATGAATAGTCAAAGAAACATAAAATTTCTGCCTAAACATACAAATAAAATAATAGAACTCTTGCCATATTTCAAAATTACAAGCAAGAACACACTAAACAAAAAAAAACAAAAAGGAGAGATGATTTAACCTGACGAAGGCATCGATGGAGAGGGGTACCCTATGGTGCGAGAGAGGGGTTTTCTATTCTGAACAGCTTCTATGAGTGGGGTTTAAAGCCTTTTTAGAAAAATTGAAATGCAATAAAAAAAAAAGATAGATTCATACCCAAACTACAAATCAAGAAGAACTTTGTATCATTTTTCACAATTGCAAAACAAAACAAAAAAACAAAAGGGCAAAGAGAGAGGATTTTAACCTGAAATAAGGCATGCATTGCCAAATCAAGAAGATTTAGGTGTGGCCGTCAGAATGGGTGCGATCGATGTATATCGGAGAGGTGTGATGGTCTGGTGCGGCGTTGGCAATGGAGGAAGCCGCATTCTATAATAGAGAGGCGAGATAGCAAAACCCTAGACATAAATGAAAAGAGGGAGGCGACAATAAAAGTTTGACGGCCAACAATCTATTTCTAAATCAAGAGGCGCCTACAATATATTTCAGAGTACAAATAAAATCATATTTTATGAGTTGCAATTGAGACTGACTATTTCATCGATGGAATTTTATAGAAGTACAATTTTATGATAACTTCCTATAGAATATTTTGGAGGCAAACATGGCGCCCGAAAAATTTCTTAAGTTGACTAACCTTGATTTTGACCTAAATACGAGTATATATCATTAAGAAAGGGTTTGTATATTATGCATATTATTTTATTGAACAATAAATATAATTAATACTTGGAGCGCATTAATACTTTTGATACATCAACAAATTTATAAAATTACCCAATATAAGATATGCAATATAAGTATTTTAATGTATCGATAATTTTTTATTTTAATGTTATTCCAAAAATATGTGTATTAATAATTGCAATATTAAGGATGTCTCCAAAAGATTTTTCAATTAATACATATTTATTTTATAATGCAAAAGTAGTAATGCAACAAGATGAGACATCTTTTTTTTTTAAAGATGGACTTAATTAATCTACCAACCAACAAATGTTTTTTTTTAAAAAAAAATTATAAATTTCATGGCATAAAATGAACATTATTATCATTTGGCCTCGTTTCTAAAAAAATTAATCACTAAACGGCCAATCTAAATTGTTCAACTATTCTCCATATTGAAATTTTAATATATAAAATTTGAACTTTTAAAACTGAAAATTGTGATATTTAAAAAATTTTAAATTCAAAATAAAATAAAATAAAATTTGGAAAACTAAACAGTTGAATGCCACAACCTCACATTTCGTCAATATTTTAAAATTCTAAAATTCAAATGTAGTATCTAAATAATTGATCTTGTTCAATTTAAGAGGCGATTAGCTTCTATATAAGTTTTGTAAAATATATAATTGATTTGGTACTCAATCAAGATGTCAATAAATGAATAAATCTGGTTAACTATGACAAATTAATTTTATTATGTTCATGATTTAATCTCTTCATATTACAATTATTATAATTATATGAAATGTATGCCTATAAATTTTTGGGGTAATTGCCAGCGCCTAAACAATTGAACTTTAACTTGAAAAATATTATATAATAAAACAAATTGGGAAAAAACTATAAATTTTGAAAAATATTATAAAATTTATTCCTGAATAAAAATATAAATTTAGTCTTGAAAAAATAACTATAAATTAAGTATTGAAAAGATACCTATAATTTAAAAAAAAAGTTTGACTTCAAGGACTTATTTGTTTGTACGTGTTCAATTTGATAATATATATATTCATCTTGTCTATTATAAGTGTTCAGTTTGTTCAAGTAATTAATTTCCAATTAGATTGGTAAAATTAGAGTTTTTCAATTTTCAAAAATATCGAGATGTCAATCCGTAATGCACAAAAAAGTCTATGCATTGAGATTTAACGATGAATTGTAAAAAAAAATGATTTTCTAAAAGAAATAAAAGGAAATTTAAAAATAAAATATGACAAATATATAGTTAAAATTTTTTTGCTTATTATGAGATTTTAATATATAAATTAAGTTAGTTAAGTTAAATTTGTCAATTGCAAAAATAGTGATGAATAAGGTCTTTGTGCACAAAATAGCATATGCATTACAATAATGGCCACCTTATTATACTCGTACAAGTCTTGTAGAAAAGTTTTAGTAAAGATCGTATTTCAATTTCACATAAATCTATACAAGTAATTGCAAATGTTTAGATATTAATTTTTATGCATGATTTTTGCAGCATGCATTGTGAATGAATAATAATGTCATAAAATTTACTGCGAAGTTTTCATAATTTTTTCATTTTAAAATGTATTTAATATTTATTTTGGAAATTAAAATTTAAGGAAAAATAAATAATTTTATTTTTTATGATACAATTGTTAGGAACTCAAGCATCATCAATAACATAAACTAATATAATAACTACCAACTGATTGGCTTCTAGGACATATCTCTAACAACAATCACCCAAAATCATATTATTAAGCTCATGCAAAGCAACCACCGTTTTTTCCACTGTCCATTGAATATTATTCATTTTCATTTGTCTAAATTATCCTATCGCAATATTTAAAGCCCAAATCTTGCTATAACATGTCATTAATAATAAAAAACACTATCATTATTTTTCCTTTTTAATAACATGTTAAAAAATACTATCATTATTTATTTTCATATCTTAAGGGGAAATAATTTTAGAAAATTAGAATTCAAAATTTCAAATTTCGCATTTCCAAATTTAAAATTTTTAAATGTATATAGAAGTTCAAATTTAAATTTCTAAGCAATATGTTTTGATTGGTATGATATATTCAAGTAATATTATAATTTAGAGTTGCTAATCTTGAAATTTACTAGGATCAAATACTGCAACATTATAGACGCGTTATAATTAAATTCAGTCACAAGTTATTAATAATAATAACAACAACAACAACAACAACAATAATAACAACAACGATAATAAATAAGTTGTGATTACCACAAATATTGATCCCCAGACAAAGTGTTCGTATATATGCATATATATGAAAAATTATTAAATAAGAATTTAACTGTCCTTTATTATTGTTATTTTTTGGATGATAATCAAATGATCCTTTCCAATTGAATTTTGTTCTGCTATTCCGTCCGTGTTATGAAAAAAGGAGGGAATTATTTTTGTTTACCAAGTTAATCCTGGCGCGAAATGCTTGTGAAAAAAATTCATTTGGCGCAGCTTCCCAAATGAATTTGGTCTTCAACAAAAAAAAATACAACTTGAATTAAGAAAAGCCATTGGATTTGATCTAAAGATCCATATACAAGCACAAAAACATCAATCCGTGGGCATGATCCGTGGCACATTAAAGCAACCAGTCACGAAGTGCCACTTGTCAGCGTTTGATTGTGTGATTTTGCAAATGGAGAATGAAAATGCGAGAAGATTCTAGATGCGCGTCCAGCACATATATTTGATATAAAAACTATAAATTTTTATTTGCACTGGATATCAATATGAATAATTGAAACATATATTTTAATATTAACATTTAGAAATTATATATTAATGATGTGGATAAATTGAAACATATATTTTTATATTATCATTTAGAAATTATATATTAAAACATATTATAATGCACATAATATATATTGAAGTATAATTTTATGATAACTTTTTATAGAATATTTTGGAGACATACATGGGTGCCAAAAAATTTTCTTAAGTTCATTAACCTTGATTTTGACCTAAATACGAGTATATATCATTAAGAAGGGATATGTATATTATGCATATTATTTTATTGAACAATAAATATAATCAATAATTGGAGCTAGTGTTCTAAAAAAAATATGGCGTGTCTGAACACGGCACGACACGATAAAACACGAACACGGCACGACACGACACGAGACATGTCACGATACAACCCAAGAGACATAATAAGTTTATAATCAAGATAAAAAAAGTAAATATTACAAAATAATAAGAAAATCATTATATTGACCAAAATTGCTTAATGTGTCTTCTTGAAATCTCATTAAAAATTAAATTTACATTTTTTATTATTTTATATAGATATATTTATTTAAGAACGGTAATAAATATTTATCATTATCTAAAACCATGTAATATCAGACATCATCGTAACATTATTTTATCCAATTTATCATGCAAACAATATCACCATATTAAATACTGATTTTATTCCGCGCTAAAATAATCTGAAAATTAGTAGTGGCGCCAATGTAAATTTGGTAAATATTTTTCCCTCGTTTTTTACAGCGCCAAAATCAATTTTTGAGTTTCTCTCTCATTTTTGACAGCACAAAATTAAGTTTTTCGGCTCATTGACAGGTGGTAACCACGAGTCTTGATATGTAATGAGCTTTTATATGCTTGTCTCTCTACTACCTTCTTCCCAAAATAGACTTCTAGTGTGTCTCTAATTTCTCCCTGATTCTCTCATGATTCCTCAAATCCTCTTTCTTTTTACCCTCTCAGAGTCGCTCGCTACCTCCCCCTGGACTTCGCCTCCTTCGACATCTGCTTCGTCTCCTCCGATCGTGTCGTTTTTTTCGCAGAGAAGGGGATACCCCAATCGAAAAGTTGGATGCAGGAAGAGATACCCCAATCAGAAAATTTAAGGTCGGAGTCACTGAAACCATCTTATTGGAGGTCTCTTCTATACCTAAATTTGAACTCAATTTTATAAGAGAAGCTTTAAATAATGCTATGAAGGTATGGTCTGGTGCCAAGAACCAATATTCTTTACTTGATCCAACGGATTAACATGACCTAGCAAAAAAAAAAATACTCAGATCTGATTTATTTTACTTGACATCAAATTCAATTACTGATCCTGTTATTATCCTGAATATGACAAGTATAGCAATTGAATAATAAAAAAGAGGAACATAGCTTGTCAGATGTATAGGAATGTTATAACCGAATGAAGTCAATCTGAGTGTCCCTTGGAGTACTGTTGTATTTGGGATTAGTGACCTGACCAATATGTTATGAAGTTCTTGTCCTCCACTATCAAACACTCTTAAGCCCCAATTAAATTACTTGTATTTATGATGTATAACCAAGGACATAAATTAGCTATCAATAGGTCGTGTGAAATAACTATTTCTTTGCTTCCGGACTGAGCATGAATAAGCTAAAGTTTTCTTTTTTATATACTTGATTAGAATTTGTATAATATTGAAAAACATATCGCAACCAATCTAGCACAATAGTTTGTATTGGTAGCTAGCTAGTAGGATGTATAGATGTACTTTGTAAACAAAATGATGCTTACTATAATGTTATCTCTACCTTTAGCCTGTCAATATCCCTGTTGTATACCCCATTGCTTGAGACTAATGTGTATGGTAGTTTTTCTCTTATACATAGCTTTATCGTGAATAAATATATGTGCTTGTTTGTTGGTTAAATTGTCATGGAGTGTAAATAACAAAAGATAGATTCTTGTGCCAACACCCAACCATTTTCATTCAGCCCTACAAATGTCTGATTTCTATTTCATTGGTACTAAGTACCAACACACCACATTTCTATACCAAACCAAATACAAGCAACACCTTACCCTCTCTGTACCAAGTCCAACTCAAATTGGTTCCGTTCGCTCAGCCTCTTGCAGAATAAATGGAGTCTTAAGTCGTCCTTACCTCACTATATTTGTGACACCCCGTCGAATACTGTAACTGGACAATACACGATGGAGTGCCCGCCGCGGATACCTGCTGCACCCGCAAGGCTTACTAATACTTAATTTACCAATTAATATTGATTCTACCCAAATAATATACCGATTAATTAGAAATTTATAATTAATTACTTAAATATAAAGTAAATCCTATAAAGGCCTGGTATTTTTGGATTACTTACCACAATATCCAATGGTCCGCTACTCGTCTTGCAGTCCAGCACTTGATCTGAAACCTGGAACCCACAACCAATCGTGGAAACAATGCAAAAAGCACGGAATGAGATAAATAAAATTTATCTCAGTACGGTATTCAGTTCCAGCCACTTGAGTTTTAATTATCATGTGTTGGAACTAAATACAAGACTGAGTCAAATCAATTCCAAATCAAATTTCATTTCTTTTTATTTCAAATAACATTAAACTAGACTTTCAATCAAGCAATGCAATTAGACAAATAAATTCAATACTCTTAGAAATCAATTTCTTTTCTTTGAATTCAAAATATGACAATTATCATTTCAATTACCTGAACAAATAATTAATAACTTGTTTCCAATAGAAATAGCAAGGTCAAATCAATTCAATCAATGCAATATGAAATGTGAGCTCGGCATCAATTCCATAACAATTCAAATATCAATGTATAGCAAAAGCCGACTCATTTGGTTGGACAATTACCTAATATGCAAGTCTGGTTTATCACAAGTCAATCATTTCAGTCATTTCCTTCAGATACCGCGAACCACCCTATAGATGGATGCCAACGGCCAATTCAATTCATACATAATTCAATCAATTAAATCATCAAAATGTACAAGCAAGCTGGGAACACTCACACTCCGGTCCATTCCAGACTAGACCTACTGAGTCCCGGTACATAAGCGCTTATTACACGGTGCTTGGTAGGATGGGTCATGACTCCACCTCCAAACATTACGAGTGTCTATCTCAACCACACAAGTTGTACTTACCTCAATCAAATCACATTTCAATCGGATACCATTCAATATGCCATTTTCCAACAATTCAATCGGATACCATTCAATATGCCACTTTCCAATCATGCATCAATATACAATTTCACAAAATGATCTCATGAACAAAATTCCAATTATGAATTCAGAATGCATAATGATAATAATAATAATAATAATAATAATAATAACAATAATAACAATAATCAGAATACATATCACATATAATTAAAACTCAAGTGAAATCCGTACCTGATAGCAAGGCAAATCCAAAGCAAAAGCAAGCAAGAGCATAAGACAAGCCAAATAATCCAATCAATAAGTACACAAGCAGTTTCTTTGACTCTTCTCGACCTTGACACTTGATTTTCTGACTCTAATACAAATAAATTGTAACCTTAAGTTCTTACTTAATTACAAAACCGAAGTTATAATTATTTTAAGCCTTCAATTAATTCTAATCTTAATTTCAGATTATTTCTAATTTAATTTCCTCCAAATTGCAAGTTGCTCCTAAATTCCGACTCATAACAGTCTGACTCTAAAACAATATAAATTCCCCTTTTTAATTTTTATAACACTCAAAGTATGCTACTTATAATTTTTATAAATTAGATTAGAAATTATACTACCATGCATCATGATTATGCCATGCATTTACTAGACTCAATAATCATAAGTCATGCAACTCAATTGATGCCATTTAATACACCTCTAATCTCACATGTAAAACTTATGCAAATGCTAATGCAACTTTTAGTAAAAACCATTGTGTTTAGTTTCCAATCAATTATAATAAGTATCTCTAATTCTAATATGCAAAAAATGCATGCATGATACGACCAAAAATTAGGGTTTAATGTCAAAATTCTAATCCAAACCCAATATGATCTCTTTTTACCAAAATAACCCTTAAACCCAAAGAGGTCAATATTGCAACATAAGTAATAATTATCCAATAAAATGCATGTCATGCAAAACCTCATATTTACCCTTTATATACATGCATCTATTTATATCAAAACTAAATGCGATACTTAAATTAAAATAATGTCATATGCTTAGCTACGCTTAAAAATTCCTATTATGCATAAAATCCTCACATATTAATCATCACATACAAGTATTCAATCCATCTCAATTAAAATTTGCAATTCAATCAAGAAAATAGCAAGGAATAACAGTATAGAACTAATCCAAAGAGATTACTTACTCAATTTCGGTCAAAGACCGGTGACGCGAGAAAACGAGCCGAAATCGCTATTTCTCGATTTTCACCACTTAATCCTCGAAAGAACTCTGCAAGACCACTTGGAAATCGATGGAGAGGACCCCAGAGTGCTCCAGGTCGAACGGCGGCCAAAACCGACGAGTTCGCTCCATTTCCCGAAAAACTTCCGTCGAGAAATACGACGAGGAGAAGCCATCAATCGACGATCCGAAGGTAGATAGTGCGAGAGGGTGGTGAGGCGAACGCGTGGGTACTTCGATCCGGTGAAACGATGGAGAAATGGTGGGGATTGAATTTGAGGGGAGGGGGCTCGGTTTGGGAGAGGAGAGAGGCGCAAGCCTCTCTGTTTGTTCGAAAGAAAAAATGAGAGAGACAGAGAGGAAAAAAAAAGGGTCGGATCCCACTTTACACATTTCCGATTTTTTTTTTTTTTTACAAAATTATTCCATAAATCAAAAATCAATATTCTATGCATAAAAACAATTATGCAACAAAAGAAAATAGCTAATTTTTTTATAATGCCAACTAAAAATTTTAAAATTTTCATATTCTTATTTTAAGAATACCAGTAAGTATAAAAATTTAATTTCCAGCACAGAAATTATTCAAAATAAAACCAACCAAGTGCACCCAATTTATATAAAAAAATAATTTCAGAAATCGTAAAAATTTCGGGTGTCACATTCTTCCCTCCTTAAAAAAAATTTCGACCTCGAAATTTATCTAAATACATAACAATCATACAGTCAATAATACAATCAGATATAATAAACATATTATGCAACAATGATCAAGAAATTTCAAGTTCATGCGATGCGAGGGAGCCCGACATTTTATTCAATTCAAAATTAAAATACTACTAATAATACTAGAATGTCGGCCCAATCTCGGTGAATTAAATGCAAGCATG
This sequence comes from Rhynchospora pubera, assembly GCA_028095005.1. Lineage (NCBI taxonomy): Eukaryota > Viridiplantae > Streptophyta > Magnoliopsida > Poales > Cyperaceae > Rhynchospora > Rhynchospora pubera. Next base: position 85,588,411 of record CM051459.1, read on the forward strand.
ACAATCCTAAGTCACAATTACAGGTCAATCAATTCAAAGTCAGATATCGCGAGTCTCTTCCTCTGAGAGCAACCAGCGATTACAGATATTCGGATACCGTGAATCACCTCTAAAGAGGGTTGCCAACGGTCAATCAATTCCATTTACAATTCAGACAATTCCATATCATAACATTATATCAATTCAAATAACAGAGTACTACAAGAAGAAAATACTACCACTTATTACGTTATCATTTAAAAAAAATAAATCTTTCAATTCTTGTAACTAGTAACATTTTGAAATATCTAGTTCTTTTCTTATCTTTTAGGAAGCACGGTAATATCAGAATTATTCTTGGCTGCCTTGGTGATCAGTCAAGGAAGTAAGAATAATTCTTATATTATTGAGATTCAATTAACAAGTCAGATGATCAGTCAGCTTGTTTGATCCTTGTGCCAACAAAAGATAAGAAAATCTTTACTCAAATAAGTTCCAAAAGTTTGTGCATACTATAGTAAATTCAGAAATCCTTAATATTCCAATTAGCATTAATATAACATAGAACATGCTTACTATAATAACCAAAATCCTTTAACTTGCCATACCAACTCTTTTGTGCGCTTATCAAAATCACTTTACATTTCAAACATTAGAAAATAAGCTCTATTAATTTCATCCACAAAAATTGTTACAATCTATTAAACATAACTTTTAAAATTACAACACATATATAAAATAATCAAGCAACTATAAACAATTAATATATTAGATATATACAAATACAAAGCATATGTATCCTATAATACTTATAACTTAGCTAGACAAATATTATTTAGCTAGCACAAATAGTAAGAAATCAACTTAATTACCTACAAAACAACCCTTTAGACGTACCCATTCTCACGCAATCTATTGGTCTGGTTTGGTTGTTAAACCATGCTCTGATACCATCTGTGACACCCCGTCGAATACTGTAACTGGACAATACACGATGGAGTGCCCGCCGCGGATACCTGCTGCACCCGCAAGGCTTACTAATACTTAATTTACCAATTAATATTGATTCTACCCAAATAATATACCGATTAATTAGAAATTTATAATTAATTACTTAAATATAAAGTAAATCCTATAAAGGCCTGGTATTTTTGGATTACTTACCACAATATCCAATGGTCCGCTACTCGTCTTGCAGTCCAGCACTTGATCTGAAACCTGGAACCCACAACCAATCGTGGAAACAATGCAAAAAGCACGGAATGAGATAAATAAAATTTATCTCAGTACGGTATTCAGTTCCAGCCACTTGAGTTTTAATTATCATGTGTTGGAACTAAATACAAGACTGAGTCAAATCAATTCCAAATCAAATTTCATTTCTTTTTATTTCAAATAACATTAAACTAGACTTTCAATCAAGCAATGCAATTAGACAAATAAATTCAATACTCTTAGAAATCAATTTCTTTTCTTTGAATTCAAAATATGACAATTATCATTTCAATTACCTGAACAAATAATTAATAACTTGTTTCCAATAGAAATAGCAAGGTCAAATCAATTCAATCAATGCAATATGAAATGTGAGCTCGGCATCAATTCCATAACAATTCAAATATCAATGTATAGCAAAAGCCGACTCATTTGGTTGGACAATTACCTAATATGCAAGTCTGGTTTATCACAAGTCAATCATTTCAGTCATTTCCTTCAGATACCGCGAACCACCCTATAGATGGATGCCAACGGCCAATTCAATTCATACATAATTCAATCAATTAAATCATCAAAATGTACAAGCAAGCTGGGAACACTCACACTCCGGTCCATTCCAGACTAGACCTACTGAGTCCCGGTACATAAGCGCTTATTACACGGTGCTTGGTAGGATGGGTCATGACTCCACCTCCAAACATTACGAGTGTCTATCTCAACCACACAAGTTGTACTTACCTCAATCAAATCACATTTCAATCGGATACCATTCAATATGCCATTTTCCAACATTTCAATCGGATACCATTCAATATGCCACTTTCCAATCATGCATCAATATACAATTTCACAAAATGATCTCATGAACAAAATTCCAATTATGAATTCAGAATGCATAATGATAATAATAATAATAATAATAATAATAACAATAATAACAATAATCAGAATACATATCACATATAATTAAAACTCAAGTGAAATCCGTACCTGATAGCAAGGCAAATCCAAAGCAAAAGCAAGCAAGAGCATAAGACAAGCCAAATAATCCAATCAATAAGTACACAAGCAGTTTCTTTGACTCTTCTCGACCTTGACACTTGATTTTCTGACTCTAATACAAATAAATTGTAACCTTAAGTTCTTACTTAATTACAAAACCGAAGTTATAATTATTTTAAGCCTTCAATTAATTCTAATCTTAATTTCAGATTATTTCTAATTTAATTTCCTCCAAATTGCAAGTTGCTCCTAAATTCCGACTCATAACAGTCTGACTCTAAAACAATATAAATTCCCCTTTTTAATTTTTATAACACTCAAAGTATGCTACTTATAATTTTTATAAATTAGATTAGAAATTATACTACCATGCATCATGATTATGCCATGCATTTACTAGACTCAATAATCATAAGTCATGCAACTCAATTGATGCCATTTAATACACCTCTAATCTCACATGTAAAACTTATGCAAATGCTAATGCAACTTTTAGTAAAAACCATTGTGTTTAGTTTCCAATCAATTATAATAAGTATCTCTAATTCTAATATGCAAAAAATGCATGCATGATACGACCAAAAATTAGGGTTTAATGTCAAAATTCTAATCCAAACCCAATATGATCTCTTTTTACCAAAATAACCCTTAAACCCAAAGAGGTCAATATTGCAACATAAGTAATAATTATCCAATAAAATGCATGTCATGCAAAACCTCATATTTACCCTTTATATACATGCATCTATTTATATCAAAACTAAATGCGATACTTAAATTAAAATAATGTCATATGCTTAGCTACGCTTAAAAATTCCTATTATGCATAAAATCCTCACATATTAATCATCACATACAAGTATTCAATCCATCTCAATTAAAATTTGCAATTCAATCAAGAAAATAGCAAGGAATAACAGTATAGAACTAATCCAAAGAGATTACTCACTCAATTTCGGTCAAAGACCGGTGACGCGAGAAAACGAGCCGAAATCGCTATTTCTCGATTTTCACCACTTAATCCTCGAAAGAACTCTGCAAGACCACTTGGAAATCGATGGAGAGGACCCCAGAGTGCTCCAGGTCGAACGGCGGCCAAAACCGACGAGTTCGCTCCATTTCCCGAAAAACTTCCGTCGAGAAATACGACGAGGAGAAGCCATCAATCGACGATCCGAAGGTAGATAGTGCGAGAGGGTGGTGAGGCGAACGCGTGGGTACTTCGATCCGGTGAAACGATGGAGAAATGGTGGGGATTGAATTTGAGGGGAGGGGGCTCGGTTTGGGAGAGGAGAGAGGCGCAAGCCTCTCTGTTTGTTCGAAAGAAAAAATGAGAGAGACAGAGAGGAAAAAAAAAGGGTCGGATCCCACTTTACACATTTCCGATTTTTTTTTTTTTTTTTTTACAAAATTATTCCATAAATCAAAAATCAATATTCTATGCATAAAAACAATTATGCAACAAAAGAAAATAGCTAATTTTTTTATAATGCCAAATAAAAATTTTAAAATTTTCATATTCTTATTTTAAGAATACCAGTAAGTATAAAAATTTAATTTCCAGCACTTAAATTATTCAAAATAAAACCAACCAAGTGCACCCAATTTATATAAAAAAATAATTTCAGAAATCGTAAAAATTTCGGGTGTCACAATATTAACACTAAGCAAACCCATACTGGTACAGTCTAGTCCCACAAAACCTCACCGGTACTCAAACCGCCAATCATCGCAAATAAATGATCATGACATGTTAAGTGAGGAGTACGAGGAGGACGCTTCATTGTGTGTTATTATGTCTTTTTCTAATTTACAAAAATTGCCCCCCTGCCCAAAATTAAAATTGTAATATGGTTGTACAAGCATGGAATCATTTATCTGATTTACATGAAGAGTTCGTGTTTTCTTACTTTTCTATTAGGCCAGGGAAGGTATTTCTTTAGCAAATCTCACCTATTGGTTACTTGCATCTTATTTTGTATAAAAATAGAAATTTCATCTTATTTTGTATATCTTTGTAATAAAGGAAAAGTCAATGGACTTGTTGGTAAAATTCCTAAGTAGAATTGTCAAATCCTAGATGTGCATCATATCAAATTTCTTTTAATTGATAATAGGTTCTTTGAAACGATATTATGTAAATTATACCTTAATTGGACTCCTTTTAGTACTACTTCAATGAATTTTCTTGTGTTACATCTCTTACTATGTGATATCATACAGAATTTTTGGTATCATACCACTTTATAAGAATGCATGTCCTACTAGTTTGGTATATAATATTTAATGCACTTTGTTTTTTTTGGGATATATGCAGGTAATGGTGATTTACAAGAGTATCAAACTCAATTGAGGTCTTCATTGCTATGTTTTGAAAAAAAAAATCTAGTGTGGAAAATGAGGAGTATGTTTGAATTTTCTTACTCCTTGATGTGTATTGATACATAAATATTAACTTGATTCATGAATCTAATGTATGAACTGTTTACCGTAAAAGTAACTATGGTTAACTTTTTAATGGATTTGGGTTTTGGGTTGCTATATACACAATGAATGCATGATTGGTATTGAAATTGGTACACATCAGAAAACAAGTGATGTTTATCAAATATAGATCCGTATATGCGTCAGTATGCGGACATATTATAACCAAGTAAATTTAATTTTAAAAATTTATTAATTTGTTAATAAGAGTCGGTGTTTATTTGTGTCAACTAGCGACTCCAATTATGTGCGCCTGTAAGAAAAATAATTTGCATCTCTACCAAAAAGAGTTATGCGTCCTAACTAATATGTGTCTCTGTTGATGTGTGTCGGTATGCCGACGCGAATTACAGTCAGCATATTCGCGTCCCCACACAGAACAAGAGCGCGTCTCTATTTAAAAGTCTGTTGCGTCTTAACTAATATCCGTCGGCCTAACGACGCGATTTAAAAGTCCTTAAGCCCGCTTTTCCCTTTTCGCGTCTCTATTTAATTGAGGCACGCGAACACGTTGGTGCTGCGACGCAGTAAAACGAAATTCTGGTAGTGACTATACCAGTATACATACATCAAAAAAAGGAAAAAAGAACTATATTCCCCAATTTATATCATCAAATCATAGATAACAAATACAGATGACTGCATCAAATGAGCTAGTTTATATCATTGATAAGAAAAATAACTGAAAATGAAAAGTTACATTGTGAAAGACTGGATTGTCTACAAATGTTTATCTTTCGAGTACATTTTATAGAGCTTTTATACAATTAACAGTTTGTCTAAAGTTGCACCGGATTTCATGCAACAGCAATCTAAATTATAAAAGCAAACTCAACAAGGACGAAATTAAAGTGGGAGATTTTGTTAGACTAAACTAGAACTGAGAAAGAAACTGGATTTGCTTAATTAGTGGACTCAATGCCTCCATCAACTTCTCGCAGGGATGGTTGTGCATTCCTTCATAAGTCGTCACAACAATGCTAGTATCCTTTGACAAACGTTGGACCTGCTTTTTTACGTTGCATGTGTGATGAGTGCATCGGTAATAGCTCCTGCATCAATAGTGCATCATTGTTAGCACGAAAGCAAAAATGCGGTTAATCTATGTTAAGTTTGTATTTAATCCATGCTCTTCAAGTTGCTACATATATGCATGGTTAAGGTCAGTTAACAAGTAGTTCTAGTAATCCACTATCATCATTTGGTCTCGTCTTGCATTTAGTAAAACCAAAGTAACATTTGGACTTTACTCTAACTAGCTACATGTAATGCAACAAATAGAACCAAGTCTAGCTACATTAAGCTTAAGCATTAACATTACCATTAGCAAAAACCGACAATGTGTGGTTTCAGTGTTTTTACATTTTACACATGCATAAAGAGTCCAGAAATATATGGTAATCATAGAACAAAAATGAAGCAGTATTTAATTGGCAACCCTTGTATATATAACTGTTCAAATTGAAAACCCTAAACAATGCGCATGCACACAACTTATCATCACTATTCGTATGACATACACACAAGGCATGGAATTTGGGAATGCATTTGCATATATGTGCCCATGAATAATCTAGTGCATTTATATTAAGTCCTAAACCCTAACTATTACATCAGAGAGTATTAATGTCATATCTCTGACTATAAGCTAATTAGTATGTTTAATTTTTTTATTAACAAAAATTAATTCTCTTTAGCTATCATCCAAGTTTACATTTTAAAGATCAATTTGTTGAATGGATTGGTTGTTCCACCCGGGGGTTTCTCTTTCTTCGAATAAGAAAGAACTTACAATTAATGACCACTATTGGAGCACATTCTATATAAAAAAGTTTGATCGATCGACAATTAATGACCAATATTTGATCGACACTTTCTTTTACATGAAGGATGCAATGAAGACAAGTTTGTACGTATACAATTACAAAGACATAATTAAACACTCTTGGTTGATATTGGAGGACATATGCAAATAACAAGGAAGAGGAAAATAGTTGATGAAGTGATTGTTCGTGGTGAAGAGTGTGAAAACCTTGACATATTAACAGAAGACATGTATCAGAGAGAGTACTTGAGGCCGGGGAATTAGAAACAGCGCACGGGAGTAAAGAGTGGGTTCACTGAACTTTAATTAGCAAGTTCAAATGAGATCATGGAAATATTATATCAAGTGTTGATATTGATCCGGCCGTTGGTTGAGTGGGACCAAAAAAAAATTAATGCTATTGGAAGGATGGAACGAATTTATCTAAATGCAGCATATATCACAAGTCCTAATTAATCCCAGTAGAAACAAAATTTAACAAAAATGAGTTACAAGGGCACCCAGAGTTTCTAGGGTTCTATCCTAATTCTAATAAAAAGGAAATTACTTCAGGAAAGGTTGGTTGTGATTGGTGAATATAGGTTTAACAGCTTGCATTCTCCATGCTGACTATAGCAAAATGGTTTGTAGTCTCCTAATGGAAAGTTAGCCTCATAACATATGTTAGCTAAGTAAATATCTTAAATCAATAACTAGAGCTGAAAAAAAAAATCATGCATCCCTATGCATGATCAGGTGATCGAGCAGGTCAGGATAGGGGTTTTAAGTTTTAACTCTTTTTTAAGTCTCCTCACATATATATGTTTACATTCAACTTTTGGTCCGAACCTATATTTCCAACTATACATTAACAATAATTTCCTTAAATAGAAGCGTTGATGTACGACAAATTAAGCTTTAATTTACCAACCGAGAAGGGGAGAAAGCATTAACATTTTACTTGAATAGTTGAATGTAATATGTTAGTTGTCACCATGTTAGTGTCACGGCATCAAGCGTATGCAATTCTCATGCCAACTAGATATATACCAAGAGCACTGGTGTGATGAAAAAACCGACACGAACCTAGGATATGCACTATTCTTCACAGCCTTCTGACCATACTTCCGCCACCGGTAACCATCGTCTAGTATATCATTTGCACTCCTTGTTTGAAATGCAAACCTTGGTCTGGTTGCCTTCTTCCCTCTTCCTGTACTCTTACCTTTCTCCTTGTTGCTGCTGCCACTACTTCCACTTGCACCATTTTCCTCAGCTTCTTCATTTAGCAGAGATCCCTGTACTGGCTGGTGGGTCCCAACCGCAGCACCAGATAGAAGAAGTGAGGCCCAGTCAATTGGCGGTGCAGATTGATTGGTTGCGAGATTGAGAGGGTTGAACGATGAGGATGAACTAGGCGGAGCAAGGAGAGGCGAGAAGTTATATGGTATGTTCTGTGGCAGTTGTGCTTGCTCTTCCAAGTGTTGTTCCATGAAATTTTTTAGGGTAATTAGCAGCCGACCAGTGCAGCTAGCCGAAAGTAGATGACTTTGTTTTATAGAAGGATCAATGGTGTGTTCAGGGTGTATCTTTTACGGAGAGAGAGGGAGAGAGAGAGAGAGGTCTGTTTGTTGTCTCGGTCTAGATAAAAGTGGAAGGTAAGAAGATGGTGAGAAGTATCAACTACACTGAACAAGATAAATGAAGCTCTAGAGAGAGCGAGAGAGAAGGAAAGAGAGAGAACCAACAAGATCTCAACTACCATCTTTCAGTTCAACTGCCCCCGTCCGCCCCCACGAGTCACTTGGAAATAATATATGCTCTTCGGTTTCAGATTACTGGAGATGTCCCTCACCACATAGCACACTATTGAGTTTATAAACACGCCAAAAAAAAATTGATCTCTTCAGTGCAACTAAACAGGAGAGTTTTAGGCTTTCTAAAAAACGCTCAGTTTTTTATGGGAGCTTCAGCATTACTTAACGGCTGATACATGGTGTCTCCTGCTTACAACTAGCCAACTCGTGCCAATTCAATTTCCGTATTTGAATGAAATTAATGCACCGTTATAATTAATAACTTAATAAATTTGCAGATGATTATACAATTTGATGACTCATCTCAATATCTCATGTATACGCATGATTCTTCTACTTGATTTAAGTAAGTTATCTGATGTTGCATCAATTAGGAAACCATTGAACAAGAACTACTTTAAATTAACCACATCTTGCCAGCAAATTAGTTAACTAAGCATTGAGTAGTTGAAATAGCTCATCTATTCCAAGAACTAGGTAGAAATATGTTTGTTTATAATGCACAGTAAATCACTACCACAAAAAGAGCCTTTTGTAACGGGTCATCTATAACGGTTTTTATAAAAACCGTTACAGAACTTTAGGAGACAGCGCGAGAAAAAGAACAATCCAATCTGTAACGGTTTTTTAAAAAAGAACCGTTACAATTTTTCCGTCACAGAGAAAGAAAAAAATCTGTAAACCCTTCTGTAACGGTTCTTTTTATTTAAAAACCGTTATAGAACGTAATTTTTTCTTCTGTAACGGTTCTTTTTAAAAACCGTTACAGGTTCGGGTCGAAATAAGCTACGGACCCTTTTATTTATCCGATCGACCCAGCCATCTCCCATCTTCTTCATTTCGTATTTTTTCCCCTCGATCTCTCCGCCGCCTCCTCTTCACGGGATCTCCACCTCTTTGCCTTGCTCCATCGCCCCACTCTAGCTAGCAGGACGAGAGATCGCCACCAACCTCTCTATTTCCCAAACCCTAGCAAGCGACAGCCACCTCTTCCCCTCATTCTCTTCTCAGCCAGGCGACAACCACCTCTTCCTCTCCTCTCGATTAAGTCGGCTTCCATCAGCTTTGCTCAACAACGTTGCTTCTCCTCTCGATTAAGATCGAGGGTAACCCTAGCGCTGCTTCTCCTCTCCATCGCAGGTAACCCTAGCTTTTTTTTTTCTCCAGACTCGTTATTAATTTCTAGTTATTTTTTTTTCCGGTCCGTACACTCTTCTCTCTTCTCTACTTCGTTAATCGTTAACAACTCTGATCGTGTTAATTACTAATGTTTGTTGTTGAATTTGATGATTGTGTAGATAGATGGCTGGGAAATCAAACAAGGCAAAGTTAGGGAAAAGGAGCTTTAGCTTGTTCGAACCCGAGCTCGACCGACACCAAACACTGTGAAACCGACTGCGGTTGTGTCTGATGACCGTGCAGCAACTAATTTGAACCCATCAATGGAGAAATAGTAAAAACTGATACAGAGGCTCACAATGATGAGGCATGTAGCAGCAAATTTGAATGAGGAAGGAGAAAATGAGAAACCAAGTTCTGGGGAGCAAAGAGAAGGTACTGAGTTTTTTTTTTCACACTGAGTTAAAATTACTTGACTTTTTTCAATTGATATTCATATATTTTTGAAATGTATGAATTACTAATAGAAAGTATAATTTTGTTCTTTCAGGGAGATCGGATTGTATGCTGTTCAAGTGAAGGTGGCACAATCTGGTGAAAAGTACGAGGCTCAGGCAAGCATACAATCCGGTCTCCCTGAAATTTTGTTCTTTATGTTGTGTTGAACTGGATTAATTATTGCTATTATTCATTCGATGTTATTTGGTTAATTAAATTTAAATGATGATTTTCTTGCTACCTTGGCCTCTGGTATAAGTAGGTACAACCATAGGAGATAGCGGGTTGGGATTATTAAAGAGACCTAGTTGATTGTATCTATTTTTTTCGAAATGGATCTTGTGGCTAATTATTCGCAAAATTGATCAGATTAATGTTTACAATATGATACTGATGGGCATAAGGGTAGCTTCATGGGAATATACAAAATTATTTTTTTTGATGGTTGGGGAAGATTATATATATTTAGTTTTGAAGTCTTGTTGACTAATTACAGTTATGTATTTTCATTGCTCAAGCTCCTGAGTTGGCTCTGCATGTAAATATCATCACCGAAAGCAAGCTACTAGGTCAGCTCCACAACTTGTGACATTAAATAGCCATGGATTTCCACTTTGACTGGTTAGTTTGAGTTAGCTCATTGATTTATCTTTATCGCTACTGTAGAGATATTGAATATTTTAGTTTAACTAGTTTGTGAACTCTTTGCTAATTTGATTCATCTCAAACACTTTGTGAACTTAAAACAGATGGAGCTATGTCTCGATTCTCAATCATTTGATAAGGAAATGGAAAAAGATGACAAAAAGAGAAGCAAAAGCCGTGGCCGAGCGAACGAAAGCCGTGTCCGAGCGAACGAAAACCGTGTCCGATGGATGAAAGTCGTGGCCGAACGAACGAAAGCCGTGTCCGAGCGATCGAAAGCCGTGTCCAAGGTGAAAGCCGTGGCCGACAGACTGTTATTTATATTAGTTTTATATTATTTATATGAATTATTATGATTGTTTCTAGCAATAAAAATATCATGTTATATATATTAGTTTTATGGTTGCACGTTATGATGGGTGATTGTAGCTGAAATTGTTTTTTTTTTTAAAAAAAAAGAATTTTGTAACGGTTATTATTTAAAAACCGTTACAAAATAAAATTTATTTTTTTAAAAAAAACAAGAGTTCTGTAACGGTTTATATCTAATAACCGTTACAGATGGTATTAAACTGTAACGGTTTTTAGATAAAAACGGTTATAGATTATTGCCTTTTGTAACGGTTATTTTAAAAAAACCGTTAAAGAATCTGTAACGGTTATTTACCCTTTTGTAACGGGGCCTACTGTAACGGTACCATAACCGTTATAAATGTGTTTTATTAACCGTTACAAAAGCCTTTTTTTCAGGTAGTGAATTCTTGAATCTATGGGTTTCAGTTAATTTTATACATGTATATATATTCCTCTCAGTCTTCATAAAAATTAATATAAAGTAAAGTGTCGACGTCGCGTATTATATATAAGGCTAAATTCTGTCCCAACGCTTTGGCTCAAAAGTTATTAAACAGATAATTAATTATTAAGTTACTTATATTAGAAGAAAAATGATTTGATATGCTAATTTTAACAGATATATAGATTGCACTAGCATTTAATAGTGAAACAGTTTTGTTTTTACAAATAAAAATAATCAATAAAATATTGGCTTAATTAAGATTTTGACTAATAAAGTTGGATTGTTCGACTTATTTGGTCATACTTTCTATATCAATCAAGTTGACGGAGAGAATATATGTCTTACACATTTTTCTTATGACAAAATTGTTGAATTGACAAATGCCAACCAAACCTTATAAAAATTATTTTGACTCAAATATAATATTTTATCTAACAATATATCAATGTAGCTTGTATGAGAAAAGATATTTCTTCTATATGAAATCCACTTCAATGTAGCATCATAAGTACACAGAGGCCTACAAACGCAACAATTAATTTTGTTTGGACCCTCCGGAATAGTTAACAAAATTGTTTTTCTATTTCGTAATTTCTTAAACGAAACGATCAACGAAAATCCATTTAGTTTCGTGGGATAAATGAAGCTATTAACGAAGTTGGCCTCTTTTGTTTCTTTTATTTTCGTTTAACCTTTATGTTATTTTTTATGTAATTTTGTTTTATTTTTTAGTATTTATGAACAAATTTTGATGAAATATTTAATGTCACATTCATATGCATGTATTTTTGTTAAAATTTGATAATATTAATGATGTATTTTTATGAAGTTGTTTTGTGATATATAAATTATATTTAATGTGATATTGCATTCGTAGATTACTAAGTAACTATTAAAAAAATTTGATCATTTGATTGTTTTGATCGTGCTTTGAAACGAAACTATCAACGGAATATTTTTTTTTACTTTCGTTTGAAAAAAAAAATAGTTAACAATAATAAATTTTATTTTGTTTCATAAACGAAAACTAATGATGAAATAGATATTTTCGCGATCGTTTATAATGTAAACAGGCCAAGTACACGTAAGGCAAAAATATTACAGAAATTTTCATTCGAGTCCTTAATGTAATGTAGTCAAAAGCGATTTGGTTTCTAGTTGATGGGGCCCCACAACGGCCGCATGTTCGGTCGCACACTATTATGATATAATAATGAAGCTATTAGTAGCAAATATATGTAATGTTATTAATTATAGGTGAAGGTATAGCATTAGTCAATTAAGTTTGTCACATCCAGTATCCAACTTTTCATCTAAACACCCCCTTTGTGGTACGTGTCATATATAGTTTTATGATAAAATTAATTATGAGAGGAGATAAATTTCTAGTACATCAAACCCTTCCAAAAGTGCATGCCTCGTGAAAACACAATTTCCATCACCGTTGATAATCAAATACAGAAAATTGGTAAAGTGTTAGGTGGATTGTGTAGAAGTACGCCAAGTATTTAAGATGCTGACGACAATATCTTTCCAACATCCATCATCTATGAAAGCTTCAGCATGAAGTAGAAATACACACGTGTGTGTGAAGCCCCAGAAATTAGGGGTGTCTAACGTTTACAACGGCAACGGAATGGCTCATTCCGTTTGCCGTTCCGTTTCAGTAAACGGTATGCTATTCCATTCCATATTCCGTTCCGTTTTAATAAACGGTATGCCATTTCATTCCGTTATTCGTTTCGTTTGGACGGAACGGAACGGAACAACGTATATTTACACTAAAAACACTTGTATTTGTCGAAACGGAAGCGAAATGATTCGTTCCGTTTACCGTTCCGTTTCAACAACGGTATGCCCTATTATTCCGTTTACCGTTCCGCTTCTGAAAACGAAATGAAAATTCGTACCGTTATCCGTTCCGTTCCAACGGAACGGAACGGAAAACAGCGAAACGGTATATCGTTGACAGCCATACCAGAAATCACATCTACAAGCATTCCAAATGTTTCTAGAACTTCCTGCCAGATTTGCCTAACCAATTCTATCAAAGATATTATCATCATAATAATAATTAACTAATCTTGAGAGGATAAACTGGATAAGAACTTTTTGAATTAGACATGACTATGGAACAAAGGAGGAATATATATTGGGTGTGTTTGGATTGTTGGAAGAAAGAAGAAGAAGAAGGAAGAAGAAGAAAAAAAATCATAAACAATCCAAACTCTTCACAAAGTTACACACTTCTCAATACTTCTTCTTACTTCTTCCCTTCTTCCCTTCTTCCCACACCTATCCAAACGCACCCATTGAGATAACGTAACTTTCACTTGAAGTCCGTTTATTCTGTATCACGAAACCTAACAGATCACAGGTATGAAATTATCAAGCATGGCTAGCTGCGTCGGGGTGCTACTCCCTTTAGATAGGGAGCTTCTCTGTTAAAACAGCAATTGGATAATATCATGAATTTTATGGGAGTATGACTAAGCTTGATAGTGATATATATGATGTGGTTATATACAGAGTATGACTAAGTAGAGTGTGAAAATTGCAAAAGGTTGCCATGTACCCTATGTCACCACTATATATGGTTGGTGAGCTTAACATCGATTTAAATATCACATCCAAACTGTAAATATTAAGGACTTTACAATCATGCATGGGATATATTATTAATTATTTTTTATTATTTACATAGGCTCTGTTTGGATAGTCAAGAATAAGAGCTATTCTGGACTAAATAGCTAATTTGAATTAAGAGACAATCCAAACAGTAGGATTAAGGGCTTATTATGAATTAGAGTAAGATTAGTTGATCTGACTAAATGTTAGAATAAGAAGTGAGATTAAAATTTTAATTTGTTAACAGTCAAAGATAAAACTTATTGTTATTTCTATATTATCCAAACAAAAATCTTTATTCTGAGATTAAGCTTATTCTTAAGAATTTGAGACTAACAATTTTAATCTTGAATAACTAATCATACTCTTATTCTCATACGATCCAAACATAGCCATAGAAATTAAAAACTGATATGTGATATATTGTAAAATCTGTTTGGCAATTTAACACCACAAGGAAAAAAAAATATATATATATGAAAGCACAAGAGCCATTCAATTATTAATTGCCAATTGAAAGTAAAAATAATGTAATATATTTACCTAAAAATTAACTGTAGCTGATTATCCGAATTATTAATTGTTCTTACAAAATATTGGTAAACCAATCAGCATAGTGGGTTTTAATCTAACCATTGATATTTTAACATACGGACAGATGTATCTGTCATCACTAGTCAAAATTTCTGAAACAGTATAGTAAAATGCAAAATAGAGTGAACCAAAACCAAAGAACTTTTTCCTTCTCCCAAATCCCGGAACCAGATCCTCTGGTCGGCAGACCACCTGGTCGTTTTCGATCTGGACCGTCTGATTTAATCTTAATGGCTATAGATGCCCCGTGCTAGTACCACGATTGATAGGCCCGAAAAAATATTAACCGTTGAGATTAAATCAGACGGTCCAGATCGAAAACGACCAGGTGGTCGTTTGTAAAAAACGACCAGAGGATCCGACTCCCCCAAATCCCAATCCCGGCTTCCAAGTTTCGACCTCCGAACAATCTCTGGATCTCCATGAGAATACCTTCGAAGCTTTTCCACCATCCCCGCTTCACCACCTCCTATCTTCGCTATATCTCCTCGAACCATGTTTCTATTTCTTCCACCGACGCCGCGGCCGCCGCCACACCATCCACCTCTCTCTGTTTTCTTCTCACCTCTTCTGACCCCACACACCATGCCCAAGCCATTTCTCTCCTCCTCCTCTCCACACCCAATTTGGACCCCACAATCTCTCCCCTCGTTTTCTCCTCTCTTTCTCGCAAAACCCACCATCTCTCTCCCCACTCAGCCCAACTGCTAATCAACCTTGCCAAGAATGGGACTTTCCCTACTGACACCAATCAATTCACTTGTATAGTTTCCAACCTCTGCCGACATGTTGGCCCTTCGAAAGCACTTGAATTTCTTCGAACCGTGAAAGAACAAGGCGGTGAGTTTGATGTTCGGGCTTTTAATGTGGTTCTTAATGGATTTAAAAGGGAGAAGGATTTTGCAAGCATGAATCAATTGGTTGGTGAGATGAGGAAAATGGGTGTTCGTGGTGATGTGTTTACGTATGGAATTGTTGTGAATCAGTTGTGTAAGTCTCGCCAGGTGGATGGTGCACTCAAGGTGCTCGAAGAAATGACAAAACCAGATTCTGATGTGAAACCTGATATCATCCTGTTAAATTCAATAATAGATGGTCTTTGTAAAGTTTATAGAGTAGAAGAAGGGTTGTCATTGTTTGAAAAGATGAAAAGTATGCACTGGTGCAAGCCCGACAAGATTACTTATAACTCTCTAATCGACGGGCTTTGCAAGACTGGAGATATAATCATGTCCATAAACCTTCTAAATAAAATGGTGTCGGATAACATTTCTCCTGATGTCTTTACATTGAATTCTGTTATATCAGGTTTATGTCGAAATGGCCAACTTGGTACAGCATTTGATTTCTTCAAAAATAAAAGACCTGCATGGCGTGATGTTAAATTTGATCAAGTCACTTATTGTACACTAATTGGTGCCTTTCTCCATTCAAACAACGTTGGAAAGGCCATGGATTTATACCAAGAGATGGTCAATAATGGGCTTAAACCTGATAGGATTACATATTTCACTATGATATCAGGTTTGACCCAAGCAGGTCGAATGAATGATGCATGTTCTATTGCTTGTTCTATGAAGGAAGCTGGCTATGAGCTCGATTTGAAAAGTTACAACACAATAATCCACGGGTATTGCCAGAAGAAATGGTTGGAAAAGGCATGTGAGGTGCTTGACGAAATGATGGAGGCAGGTCTCAGTCCGGACTTGTTCACTTACAATACTTTGCTGGCCGCATTTTGTAAATTAGGGGATTTTCAGTCCGTCAAAGGATTATTGCAAAAAATGAAGGATAACAAGATTCAACCTTCAGCGGTAACTTATGGCACGTTAATTCATGGTTGGTGCAAACATGGTGAAGTTACTAAGGCATTGAATATTTTTCGGTCTATGGATGAATTAGGACTTAAGGTTAACACTGTTTTATACAATACTTTGATAGATGCCCTGTGTCAAATGGGTGATGTTAAGATGGCAATTTCGTTAATGGATGAGATGAAAGAGAGAGGTGTAACAGCAAATGTGATAACCTACAATGCATTGTTCAAGGGGTTGAAACAAGAGAATATGTCAGAGAAGGCTTTTGAGTTAATGGATAGTATGGTGCAAGAACAGTGTAACCCGAATTCTGTAACAATGGATCTGCTTGTATGTTGGTTGACCAGCATAAGAGAAGAAAAGAAGCTCAGAAGCTTTGTTGAGAGTTTTCAGGCTAATTCCAAATTTAAGAAATCTAATATGATTTCAGACCATTTTGTTAACAAAGCAAATTATTTTGGAAATAGACCTAAGATATAAATTTTGGCTAGTGAAAAAAGCGGATGCTTTGTAATCTTTGTTGTCCATGGAGATGCTATGAAGAAAATGGATGTCCCTTTTCTTCTCTTTCTTTCTTTCCTTGTTCTTTAGTTCTAAGAGAATTTTTTTTTTCCCCTAATGTTGTGGTTCATTTGTTAATGTACATTATTATATTGCAATTCAATGGCATGAAATTATGATGGAAAAGGAGTAGAGGTCTTCTGGTCTTATTAGAATTCACAACATTGCAACTTGGTTGCACCTTCCCATCTGCCTGTCTCAATTTTGACTCTGTAGTATGCTGGGATTCTTGTTATCTTATTAGGGCTGGCAACGAGTCGAACTCGAGCGAGCTAACCTTAGCTCAAGCTTGATTTGAAATTAATTCGAGTTTTGTCGAATCGAATCGAATTTGTATCGAGTTTCTTAACGAGCTCGTCGAGCTAAATTATAGTACTTTATATATATTTTCAACCAACTAATATACAAATTAATTAATATTTATCAATTTTAATATTATTTTTATTCATAAACTAGTATTTTATTCATTTTATAATAATATTTTAAATAAAAATATCATTTATATGTAATTATTAAATATATTATATATCAAATTATGTACTTATATATATAAATTAGTTAACAAAATTATATTTCGAGCCAATTTCGAGTTAATTTCGAGCGAGTCGAATTTTGCTTCGAGCCCAAATGTATCGAGCCAATGTCGAATTTTTCTTGAGCGAGCCACGAGCTTTTTTGCCACCCCTATATCTTATTTGTTTATGCCACTATGTTTCAATTTAATGCAACCCACCCAACTACGGGAGATTTGTAATTTCAAAGTTCCAAATGGAGCGAATGAAATGCACTTAGAGTATAATCTATCACTAGCTATTAATTTGTTATGTAAAATTGCAGTGGGATCATGTTAGGGTTGGCCTTGGATTATGTCCAGGTTAAAAGAATAAGATTTAAAAATTAAGTTTCCTTGTCTGTTGTTGTATATTTATTTAACTCGATGCGCTATTATTTGTTCTCTTTATGGAATTCCTGACGACGTAAATATAAGTCTGATGGTTTGTTTTTTTTTCCAATAAAAGATGTCACTGCATCTGACTTTTCTTCTTTAAATTAATCTTGTTTTCTATCATTCATTTTATACAATCCAATTCCAATCAACAGCCTAAATCCTTAGTTTAAAATTTTATACTATTTTCCGGTCCTTGTTTCAGAAATCCATGTGCTATCCTATGAATTCCATAACCAAAAAAAGAATTATTCCCAGTTAGTGGGCTGCACTATCTCCAACTCAGGCCCAATAAAACCCCCAATTCCAATTCAATTCAAGCCCAACGGAACAAAACAAGAGCACACCTATATAGTCACTGAAATGCGGGCCCGGCTGTTGATTCCGGTCTCGGCGCGAGAAATGGAGGGGAAGAAGAAACGGCTTCTGGTGCTCTACGCGTCGCAGACGGGAAACGCCATGGACGTAGCCGAGCGCGTCGGTCGTGAGGCGGAGCGCGGTGGCTGTCCCTCCGTCGAGGTCCAGTCTATGGACCACTTCGACCCGGTCTCACTTCTCTTCATTTATCTCTTTTTCACTTTCTCCATTTTGACCTTTTTTAACTTTTCTTTTCGTTTATTTAAGTTCCCACTTCCATTCCATGACCTTTTTTTTTTTTTACACTATTTAAAGTTCCGGTGATGGTGCTTAGCGTGCCATTTTACCAGTGCTCATATCCTACGAGTTGCAATGTAGGACAGTGCAACAGATTTGTTACTAATAATAATTAGTACTAACCTTAAATGGGAAAGAATTTAAGTCAAGCTTTCTCCTATAAGTGTGACTACCTGTGATACTGGACTATTGTACATTTTTTGATGTGATGCGTCTTACGAAATGCTGCTACTATGGTACTTTAATCCTTAAGTTAGTGATTTACCTTCAAAATATTCTCTTAATTATAGGTTGATTTTTGATGCAGAATACTTTGCCGAGTGAAAGCACAGTTATTTTTGTTGTATCAACCACCGGTCAAGGGGACCCCCCAGATACCATGAAGGTATATATATTTTTTCCTTTCACAGTTCATCAGTCCATATGTTTGTGATAAGAAAAAGAAAAATTACTTGTGCCAATATTGTAATTGTTAATTGATTCTATGTTCAGGTGTTTTGGAGGTTTCTACTTAAAAGAAACCTTGGCAGTAGTTGGTTAGAAGGGCTTCACTATGCTGTGTTTGGCTTGGGTGACTCTGGCTACCAGAAATACAATGTACGATTCTCTTAATATTTTCAATATGACCTCAGAACTTTGGTATTAGTTTTTTATCGCATTATGTGATTATTGTTCTTTTATGATTTGTGCATGTTGTTCTTGTGTTGTTTTCATTGTTTCCTTATGTACTGTTCAGCTGATTTGTAATAATAAGATTTACATGGCATACTTGTGAGCTGCTGTATTTGTAATTTATTTGCAGTTTGCTGCAAAAAAACTTGATAAAAGGCTTCAGGATCTAGGGGCTAAACCAATAATTGAGAAAGGTCTGGGAGACGACCAACATCCCTCTGGGTAATATAAAGTCTAATTGTTTTAACTTTCCTTTTATTTTCTAGTATTGACTTTAACCAATGGTATGTTGGGTGTCAATTCTTGACGAGACCCATTTAATTATTACCTGATAGTTTATTTGATCAGTACATGTTTCAAGTTCAGGCCTGTCATGGTCAGGTCCGGTAAGGATCTTGCCTTACCCAACCAGTTCACAATTTTCATTTATTTTCGGGCCTTTATTTAGCTTGTTGCTGCACTGAGCAAAATAAACAGATTAACAGTTTCTCTTTAAGTCAATATAGTCTGACCTGTGACCTGACCAGGTTGGGTTGGATTGACAATTTTCTGGCCCATTCGCCAGGGTTGGCTTGGATTGATCTGGCCCATATAGAAATAATATTAAACAGGTAGTGACTCAATCTGGACCCGACTCATTGACAACCCTCCCAATCAGTGTATGCAATGGATTAGTTACAAAGAGAGATTCAATTTTGATGGTTTATCGAGGCTATTTTGTCAGCACTGAACTTGGTTGCTTGAATAGAGGTTAATTGAAACTTCATCCATCTGACTTGAGTTTATGTAAAAGATTTTAAATGAATTCATTGTATGCTTTTGTCATTTACCTAATGTTATGGTCCAATTTTAGCTGTCTCAATGTTAGTGTGATTCATTACAAATTTTAAACGTCCAAAATTGAATCTGGAGATTTACTTTTTTGACAACATTTTGTATGTTTCTTTGTTTGTAGATATGAGGGTGCTCTGGACCCTTGGTTGATGTCCCTCTGGAAGACATTAAATCATGTCAACTCCACAATTTTACCAGAGATGTCAGAAATTTTACATCCTAGCATGAACAAGTTGGAGCATCCCAAATTCAAAATCATGTACCATGCTTCTAGTGAGGTGGTACAACATGATACTCATATCTCAGGTTAAAATTTACTATTAACTGAGATTTAAAATGTTGTTGAGCATTTGTTGGGCCTTAATTTTTTCCTTGAATACCAGTACTTAATTCATTTTTTTTTTATTATTAGATTTGAAGGATATGAAAAACATGATTGAGAGAGCTAGGTCCATGTCACCTTCATTGCATGGTCATGACCATGGAGAGCCACATTACTTGTTAAAGATGGTATAATTCACATTTCAAATCATATCAATTTTCCAATGCAAAAGCTTCTAATTTCTTGTATAAGACTTCCTTATGACAAGCTCGCACTTACAAGTCAATATCTGAAATTTTGAATCAAAATCTCATACTATCACCAAATGAGCCTAATTTTGCTAGCTTGACACATTCATGGTTCGCCTGATCTTTCATACCATTTTCTGAAAGACATTCTGACTATTTGTTCACCAGGTCAATGTGGTATTGTTAGTGTATTATATTATTTATAAACTCCTTACATGATGTCATATTTGGATTATGTACAGGTGACAAATAAACAATTGTCAAAGGGGGATGATGGAAGAGATGTGCGCCAATTTGTATTAGAACCCTTGGCTTCGGTATGTTTGCTATTTCAATAAAGGGGCTATACTGACAACTAACTCTATTTGACAACCCATCAACACTATTTGTTAAAATAGAAGAAAATTATTATCATAGATTGGTTCTTTATCATTTAAATAGATGATTATGAAATTTGGTGCTATTTGAGTATCATTTAGTTACTCAAGTGCTGATAAAATCAATTGGATGAAGTATTACTAATTGGTTCTTGAATTGCACCTAATGCTAATTATATGTGATGTCATTGATAAAATTAAAGAATAAAAATTTGATCAGGTTTGGATGGGGATTGGCGTGGGCTTGCGGTCTCCAGTTGGGGCCTAGAAGGCAGCTGGGTAGATATTTTATAATATAGCTAGAAAAGTGCAGCCAAAGCAGTGTTTCCTTATTGCTTCGCCTGATATTCTACCCTACTTAGCTTTCTAGACTTTAGTGAGTTATCTGAACAAAACGAAGGGCAATTACTAATAAATTTAGAAAAGATTATATTTTTAGTGAGTTATTTGACTAAAAAGAAGGACAATTATTACTAATGCACCTAGAAAAAATTAATTTTTTTGTGTGACCTATCTATTTTTTTTAATCTTTATCTTGATAAGCTCTGTGTTGTTTGTTAGGGTTGTCAAATAAGTTTGTTGTTTCTTATTTACAACTACATTCATAAGCTGTGTATCAGTTATTGTAGTTGTCAAATAGGTATGTTGCCAATATAATTTATGCCTTATATTTAAAATTAGTTAGCAAAAATTCAATATGTACTTATTATAGGTGCTTTTTCTGGTGGGAAAAAATTCAGGTTGTTGAGTATCAGGTAGGAGATGTGCTAGAAGTTTTGCCAGGTCAAAACCCAGCTTTTGTTGATGCATTCATAAAAAGGTGCAAGCTAGATCCTGATTCTTATATCACGGTAATGATGCAGTCCCCATTTCTGTACTGTTTGTGCATATTTGTTGTTTTCTATATGTTTTCTTCTTAGCCAATTATGATCATAGATTTAATCTCAATAATGCAATTTTACAATGGAAGAGCACGTAGCAATATACAGGAAAGTGCAAGAAGCAAATATACAAAACAATTATTTAATTAATTACTTCATGAAATAACAAATGAATAAATAAATAAACAGGGTTCTGTAATTGTGTTGTGCTGACTTGTATTGACCAAAGTTTAATTTGCTGCATGATGGTACCAGAATAGAACGAACTGTTACAAATCCAAGATAGGTTTTGAATCGCTGGTGACTCTGGGACATAGTACCTAAGGTTTCATTTTTTCTATTTCTCTATGTAAGTATGCATCTGGATAAGAGTTATAACAAAATCTTGTAGATAGAGCCCTGGTCAGGAGAGAGAGATGCCATGGATTCATATGTGAATGGGTCATCAGATCATCCTATCCAACTCCGCACCTTCGTCTCAAGAGCAATGGATGTTGCATCGGCCTCTCCAAGACGGTATTTCTTTGAGGCAAGCATTGACAACAACAACAACTAAGCCTTTTGTCCCAAACAAGTTGGGGTAGGCTAGAAAAGAAACCCAGCAGAAAAATCATCGAAAAATAAAATAATATATAAAAGTACTAATAATAATGATAAAACCTACACCTCAGTGGAATCTAATAATGTGACCTACAAACCTATAGCATCACTCTACCCCTAGATTCCTATGTCATGGCTCCGGTACATGAATCTTTTCCATTTGAAAGAAAAATTCCTATTTCTTTGAGGCAGGCATTGACACTTGAATCTTTTCCATTACTGTTTTCCAGAAACTTTATTCCTGTCCCCTGAATTGCTATATATGGTATTAGAGTAATGCATAAGAGTAATTGGCCCTAACAGTCCTTACATAAACAAAAATTCTAAGTCCCTGTGAAACTGAAGGAATATCTCAAATGCTGTGTATGGGTTAATACCACATGCCATACCTATCTACAAACTGTAATGTAGCTAAACTACCACCATCAGTAGGCTAATGGACATACTTGTAGTTTTGGAGGGTGCCTATTGTACATGGATATGATATATTGTTGCTTTTGGAAATAAGGATAGCTTCAATAGTTTTCATTTAATAGTGCTTCATTTCTTAGAGACTTGAAATTTCTCATTTCCCTTAACATACATCATAGGTGATGAGCTACTATGCATCAGCTGAACACGAAAAGGAGAAGCTACAATTTTTTGCTTCTCCTGAGGGTAGAGATGATCTATACCAATATAACCAAAAGGAACACAGGACTGTTTTAGAGGTATCCCTTTTACGCTTGAATAGCAGCTGGGGTGATTTTCCAGCAATAATTTTAAATGTGCCAACAGTAAACTGAAACCAACATTCTTAGACTTGACAAAATGCTACCATCTTTGTATGTTATATCCAGTTCCTTGACTGCCAATCTGTGTTGGTCTGAGTCTCACAAGTTGGCTACCGAATTAGTCTGACACTTTGGGTAGATCCACATCTACTCTACTGATTCAAAGAGATTAGTCTGGAAAATGACATCTTTAATATTAGTTAATTATATAATTCATTTGTGCTTCAGGTACTAGAGGATTTCCCTTCAGTGGAGCTGCCATTTGAGTGGCTGGTCCAGCTGGTACCACCGTTAAAGAAAAGATTGTTTTCCATTTCCTCCTCCCCTTTGGCTCATCCAAACCAGGTGCATTTAACAGTAAGTGTGGTCTCAACAATGACACCATTAAAGAGGAGACGTTATGGCCTCTGCTCGTCTTGGCTTGCTAGTCTCGACCCAAACAAAAATGAAGGTACAATTGTTGTAAGAAATGCCTTTTCTTTAATGGACACGAATTGTACCACTGAAAGTATCATAAAATAATTGATGCTCCTAAATGACGTGGGCAAAAGATCTGGCTGTACGTATTAATTAAATGGCAGTTGTATCGCCAATCATTGCTGTACTGCACTGGATGCAGGGCGCCCATGAGAATGAAAACTTTTCTCTGTGTCAATCCCTGCCAGCTTGCTGCAAAAGACCCCAAACAATCTATGGAGAAAATTTTGAGCTAATTTTGTTTCTGTTCTTTTTCTTCTCCATTGAACAAAATGAGGGAGAAGGGTTCATGTGTCCCTTTTCTTTCTATACTCCAGATGTTTTCTTTTCATATATCGAGGTTTTAAGGGAGCACATCTTGAAGTACTTTTATAGTTTTATAAGTAATCTCATGTTATGTTTTGAAAGGGCTATGCTTTATGATCAATACATGAGACAGACATCAACATAAAAATTGTAATCATTTTAGTGCATAGCCAGTACAATGTCAGAAAAAATATTTAGTTCAGTTTATAGGGCTCCTTTGGATAGGAAAACTGCAAATTTAACAATGGCTTTTAATTTTGACAGAGGTGCTTGTTCCTTCTTGGATCCACCGTGGGACCCTCCCACCACCTCCTCCTATGCTTCCTCTGATCCTTATCGGACCAGGCACAGGATGTGCACCATTTAGGGCCTACATTGAGGAGCGTGCTATGCAGAACCTTGTTGAATCAACAGCCCCAATTCTCTTCTTTTTCGGGTGCCGGAATCGTGACTCTGACTTTCTCTATCAGGACTTCTGGCTGGCCCACTCGTCTGATGATGGCATTTTGTCAGAAGAAAAAGGCGGTGGCTTTTACGTGGCTTTCTCTAGGGAGCAAGAAAGGAAGGTATATGTTCAACACAAAATAAGAGAACAGAGTGCTAGAGTGTGGGGATTGTTGAATGCAGGCGCTGCAATTTATCTGGCAGGTTCTTCAACAAAGATGCCAGCTGATGTCACCGAGGCTTTAGAAGAGGTGGTCGCAAAGGAGAGTGGTGTGTCAAGAGAGGCGGCAGCAAGGTGGCTAAAGACTCTAGAGAAGGCTGGTCGATTTAATATTGAGACGTGGTCTTAGATTTATACATTGTTAAATTCTTTTGTATGATACATGTAAACTCTAAAATAAAACCTTAAAGAAGAAAAGGAGATTGAGTTTTCAATAAAAAAAAATGTGACCGTATATGAGGGCAGAGGGCTGCTCTGTTAAAAAAAAAAAAAAAAAATCGTGCCCCTTTTAGGCGTGGTCAATTGAGGTTAGAAATTCTGTTGTTTTGTTAATTTAAGAGTTGTCTTATGGTGTACAACAGCAACAAGTAGGGGTGCAATAAACTTATGTGATAAAGGATTAATGATTTTTTTTTGAAGTTGCGAAATTTTGTATAATGGTGTATGACTGAAAATTGTTGTAAGTTTCTTTTAGCTCTAGTGTAATTAGAAAAACTTGAGTTTGATAAAATGCGGTTGTTTAAACTTGAGAGAGTTTAGAGTCGTGATGGTTTTTTTCCTCGTTAATGCGGAATTTCCTACCATAGATCATTCAAGGCAGAATTGTGACTCAAAATTTGGCGTAAGCATACAATTCTATCTCACTATTATTCTAGGCTTTTCGTCCAGAAATTGTCCTCATATATTGTCCCATGTGATGATTTACTGATTTCAGTTGCCGCAGAATCTGCAGACTATATCAGATGGTCATTCATTCATAACGGTTTGCAACCACCGTTGACTATGAAAAAGGATATCTTTCAAGCGATTGACTTTGTAGTAGATATCTCTGTAATAAATATTCAGTATGAAAATTATTTTTTCAGCTCCGAATTTTGGGAAATCTAGCCATTACTCAACGGTGTCTTCCTTTTTAATTAAACCATCAATCTTTCAAGCATACCTGTACATAAGAGTTTTCATTGATAATTATTTTTTTCACTTGTATATATTTCACTGTCACGAGTTCACTATCTGATTAATATTGTCTGTTTAACTTTTGGTCAGATGACTATTTAGATGGCCTGCCTACCAAACTTTCACAAAAAGAAAGTCCAATGAAGTTTCAAAAAATAGAAATGTCAAAATCCATGAAGCGTTAAACATACAACATTACAACACCAGAGACCGACTGTGATTCCCAGCGGCCCTCTTGGGAAGAAAAAAAAAAAAAAAGGACCAACTGTGATTAAAAATGGATTATCAGACAAACAAACAAATAGTAGTGGTGTAACCAATATGTAATATTTTTTATTTTAGTGATTAATACCTTCTACCTTATTCTCCAACCCCCTCCAAAAAAAATAGACTTCTTGGCATATATCAAACAATTTTGGTACCGTTAACACCCAATTTCTTCTCCACACCTCCAGAATCAAACTCTTCTAAGCAGGTATCAAATTTGTGGCACCATTGGCTACCGATTTCTTTTCCTCTTGTTCTTCTTTTACTACTAACAACCTAGGTATAGTCCCATTATCGCCTTTAACTAACCCCAGACGCCGCAACACCGCAAGGGTAGGTTCCTCACGATTCATAGTGTAAAAGTGTAGTTCCCTGATCCCACGTCGAAGGATCTCCGCACACATCTCTGTTGCCAGCTCCACGCCATATGCTGCTAGCGCCACCTCATCTGACTTCAGCCTCTCAACTGTCTCCCTTATCTCTGTTGGAACCTTTGTCCTGCGAGTACGGTCCAGAGATGTCAAAAAAAAAAATGTCTAACTTGTGGCCAAAATAAAGCATTACTGAAACATTAAAAATATTTGAGCAGTATAGACCATACTTCGGAACCAATTAGGTTAATTTAGAATCTATGTATAGCTGTATACTGAGGTTCCAATGATTGGGAGTAATTCCAAACAAGGACCAACCTCCTTCACTTCTGTATTTTAACAAAGCAACATTGGGAGTAATTCCACCTTCCCAGAACAAAATGTAAGCATAAGCACCACCACAAGAGAAATTATAACATTATGTAGACAAAAGATTAATCTATACCTGCATGTCTTTGTCATAGTCTGAAAGCTCCTGTAGCTAACAATTGGGAGTATTCCCGGAACAATTGGGCATTGGATCCCGATCCTTCGGCAATCATCAACAAAATCGAAAAAGAAAGACATATCATAGAACAATTGTGTTACAATGAAGTCGGCACCTGCATCAACCTTCTTCTTTAGGTATACAAGGTCTTCTTCATATCCTTCTTTGGTAGCTACATCACTTCCTTCAAGAATCTTGCTAGGGTGTGCCTCTAAGATAATAATTTAGCAGAAGTTCACACAGCTATTATGTAATTTGATAATACAAAACAAAAAGACAACAAATAAGGACAAAAAGTAAATTAACTCATTCGTACAGAAAAAGAATCAGATCTCCTTGGACAAACCAAATAAAACAAACCATGAAGATTTAGAAATCAAATAAGCAAATTGCAGAGAGATTGTGGGTGAAAATGTATATTGCTTGATTGGTCAAATTCCTTTCAACCTCTACTTTTAATGAACCTTTTTGTTCTTTCTTATTTTCCCCTTCTCACTTCTGATATGTCATTGTCAAAATTATTCCATGTCAAGAAAAAGCCTTTCCTTTCCATATTCATAAAACACACCCATCATATCTACCTAATTTGCAAACAAACATCCAAATTACCCCAATTTTGCAATGTCGACGATTAAACTCTCCTCGCTGAGCTACAATTGAATCAAATTAAGCTAAATTAAGCAAAAAAATATAAACCCAATTCTTGCCAACCTGGATATCCAGCAACAGCAAGGCCAAAGAAATCAGCATGCCTCAACCTGATATGCTCCACAAGATCCAAGCCGCAAACCGGCACACCTTTCACCTCAACGGCTTCGGTCGAATCCGCCAGGACACCAACCGGAGGATCTCCTCTAAGCGCGAGAATGTTGCTAACACCGCGCGACCTCGCACCATCAATTGCCTTGTTTATACTCTCAAGCGTCATGCCAAGACACGTCAGATGCATCATGGTATCAACGCCGAGCTCAGTCTGCATCCTGCCAGCGAGGTCGACAGTGGCGTCAGCGCTGGTGGGTCGCCACGTGATGTCGCAAAAGGAAGCGCCGTGCGCCGCCATGCGAGCGACCTTGGCAATGAAATCGTCGGAGATCTTCTTGCGCGCGTCGGGAGTGGACCCTCTGGGGTATTTTGGCGTGAAGTATTCGAAGGAGAAAATTACATGGTTCTCGTCGGAATTAGTTGATTCCTTGATTTTGTTGATGATTTGCATGATTAGAGAGTTGGGTTGCGAGAGAGAGAGAGAGAGGTGAAGAGGAAAGGTGAAGAGGGATAATTAAAAGGGAAGGAAAGGAAGGGAAAGGGGGTAGGTGAAGAAGGAGGTGGGTTTCTGTAGCTTTCTTCCCTGTCCCGGTGCCCCCTCGTGCTATGTTTTGTTTTTTGAAAAAAAATAAACGATGTGTGATTTTCTGTGTGTATGTATATATTATTGTATTTGCAAAAATCTCAGGATGTCACGTGGCCTGAAGACCCGGACCAATTTTGAGCAGGCGGTTATAATGGAGAGGAGGGGTTTAATTCTCAGAGACCAGTGTTTAAGTCAAGTTATGAATCTGTTTTGATAGAAAGAAATCAGAAAGTTGAATGTGTCAGAGAAATTATATATGAAGAAGATTTTATAGTATAACATGAAATGTTGATCGAGTGGGCTTATAATAACTGAGGTTTATAATCCTAATTGAATAGGACATAATGGGGGCGTTTGGATGAGGTTGGAATAAGAGGGAATTGCAAATTCCAGGAATTTCATATGTCAAATTTATTATAAACAATCCAAACTCTTCACAAAGTTACACACTTTCCAATAAATTTATGCCTAGAATTGCAAATTCTCCAAATTCCTACAACATCCAAACGGTCCCAATAAAATATATCTTGTCATAAAATTTATAATTTTTATATATGATTTGACATTTGATCTAGAGGTTAAAAAAATAATAATAAATAGAGTTAGTAATGATAGATTGATTCAATTAATATGACATTTTTTCGACTGTCTTGATCAAGCTTTAAATAAAATCCAAGAATTATAAAATTTTCACAACGCATCTCTTTTGAATTTTAAATTTTGAAATATAAGTTTAAAAGGTCAAATTGCCATAGTTACTAAATTTTCTAAATTAGGTTTATTTGTTTCTCCGATAATGAAGATAATGGGGGGTATTTTCTCTATCTATTTTCTGGCAAGGAAAAAAGAATATTATGAACAGCATTTAGTATTGGCAAATATAACACATATTAGGCTCTGTTTGGATAGGCGTGGGAAGAAGGGAAGAAGAAAAGAAGTATTGGAAAGTGTGTAACTTTGTGAAGAGTTTGGATTGTTTATAATTTATTTCTTCCTTTCTTTCTTCTTCCTACCTTTTTCTCAACGCATCCAAACGGTATCTTAGGTATTCAAAGTTGGTAGGAGTGTACCGTATTTATTTATTTGTTTGTACGTAGCCTTTTTCTCCTAAATATTGGAAGACTAGTCTCTTTCCCTTTGTTTAGCACTTCAGCTATTGAATATTTTCAGTGGATCTTGACTTGGGGAATATGGCGACTGGTGAGCGATTAAGAAAGGTTTGGAGGGTTGGTACGGCCACATGTCAATTTGTGATTTGATAGGAGATTTGGTAAGTATAACTACAAAGTTGAGTGATTCAAAATTAGTTTCTTTTTTATGTTTTTGGAAAAAACAGAGATGATTCACAATTTTAGTGATCATGCTAAGTAAAGGCAGGCGTAAGTAGGGATGAAAACGGATCAGATACAGTTCGGATAGTGGTCATACCTGTTAGAGATATGTCCTAAAAGCCAATCTTATTAGGCTACTTCTATAGTTTATGTTATTGATGATTTCAGATCATTTGTTCTTTGATTTAATCGTTGACAGTTTATTCAGGTTGAGGATCTGAATTATAGATCACTGTTATTCATTTAGTAGTAAATGACAACGATAAATCTAAAAGTCCATAATCTTGATAATTAACAAAGGACATTAATTATCAATAAGATTAGTATGCAAAATAAGTGATGATTAAGTTCTATAAATCATAGGTTAAGAGTAACCAACTTAATTGCATATGTATATGTTATAGAACATAGTACAGGACTGGACCCCACGAAATAAATATATGGATTGTGTTACGTGTCATTATTTATTTCGTTATGATTTTGGTTCTAAGTTTGAGATGATTATCTTTTCCACATGAGGATAGATGCTATAATTCATGTCTACCGCTGATTCCTGATAAAGGCTGCTATACGGACTTGATTTAAGTATTCTTGAATTGTGTGGGGAAAAGCTAATTATCAAGAAAACCGTATGTCCCTCATTAATTCACTTAGTGAGTGACGATATCTGTTTGGGCCCCTTGATGGAGATAGATTGTTTGCTAGCAACTGATACAATTATCTCTAGATCAAGAAACGTATAATCTGCAAGAATGATACGTTCCTATCTTGGATTATACGATGATATCGTGTGACATAAGAATCAAAATAGAGAAACATAATTGTTCTCTTATGCAGGATTGAAATTTTGTAGCTGTACACTATTTATGCGAATTGGGAATCATAACGTGTTGCTAGATACCGCTTATGATTATTGGAATAAAATAGTGATTTAATTCCATGTCCAACGTAGCATAAATCCTCAAAGGGTCACACATAATAAGGTGTTTAACCACACGTGCATTAATTGTTTATTTGCAACAATTGGTTTTGCAAAATATGATAAGGTGATTAATTAATCGTATACCGTTATGGACCGTTATGATT
Organism: Rhynchospora pubera; assembly: GCA_028095005.1. NCBI lineage: Eukaryota > Viridiplantae > Streptophyta > Magnoliopsida > Poales > Cyperaceae > Rhynchospora > Rhynchospora pubera. The sequence continues at coordinate 85,618,977 of CM051459.1, forward strand.
AATTAAATCAAATAGATCATATAGAAATAATTTAATGCACTGACTAATTCCATATTAATTATTAAATAGTTAATAATTAATTATAATCAACACATTTAATTATTTGAGCTAATTGGGCTTTAAATTAATTGGTTAATTTAATGTCTAATGGAAGGTGTAATTAAATGGAAGAGTTTTGGGCTCAACTTAACTTGAGGCCCAACCCATATGTGGGGTAGGTAGGTGCGGCTAGGGCAAGGATAATTTTATCCATGTAATTTTTGATGAGAGCTAGGTTGAGTGGCCTATATAAAGGGGTGTTCTTTGGGAGCAAACCCTAGCCTCCACACACCTCTCTCTCTCCTTCTCTCTTTGGCCGCACCTCACAAGAGGGGAAGAAAATTTCAGAATTTTCTATTCCTCTTTCTCTCTTCTATACACCACCTAGCTCATGTGTTGAGCAAGCTTTCCACCTAAAAATTAATTGGAGAATTGACTAGAAGAGGGGAAGCTTATGAATTAGTTTCTTTCTCCTAATTACTAGTATAATTAGTTGAGAAAGTGGTTAATTCCTTAGTGGACTCGAGGCGCGCGATTAGGAGGTGCTTGGAGAGCTCGCCACCGACACCAAAGCCGTTGGAACGCGGCTCTTGGTTGCGATACCAAGAGAGGTATATTTCCAACCCTTTTCTCTTGTTTTAAATAGCTTTTGTGCTAGATCCTTATGTGTGCTTTGTTTGCTTGGTTAATTAATTGGTAATTAGCATAAAAATGAAAATTAGTACACTTTCTAACAGTGGTATCAGAGCCTTGGTCGTACTAAATCTATTTTGACACTTAATTAAGAGAAATTGGCTAATTAACGGATTAGTAGAGATGATGCGTTTGTTTGCTGTCTGGAAATAGTTTTTTCTGTGTTGTTTCGCGTTTTTCGATGTGATATTTTCTCTGGAAGATCTTTCCATATACATGAAAGTTGTAGATCTTTGGATTGTGATTCGTTTGGCATTGGATTCACATTTTTCTGAATTAGTATAGATTTACTGTGAATAAAATGGCGACAGTGCGCAAAACCAGTTTCTGCTCGTACTGTCCTGTTTGAATGGCTTGAAAGATTTATATTTTGAATATAAGTACCAGTGTTCTATGGCTAGAAATAAAGAGGACTTGAAACTCTTTCTGATCATGTATAGATTGTTGCATGACTCAGATTAATTTGTGGGTTTTCAAGTATGAAAAAGAAGATCTTGTCAGATCCAGTTTGTTGAGCAAATCGATTGTTCTAATAAACTGTACCAACTGAGAACTCCTTTAAAAATTATGTTTACATGGAGTTGTTCTATTTTGAGTTAGAATTCCAGAAAAATTAATTTCATAATTTTTCATGAAAGTTTGGACCTTCAACTAGGTTAAAACATTTCGATCGACAGTCTGTTCCAGTACAGAATTTGTTGATTGTTTAGCATGTAACTTAATATTATTGAACTGAACTTGGTTGTTTTCTTTTCATAAATGGCCTGTAGTCTAAACAAGTTTTTCTATGTATATTGTATATATAAAAACTGGATGGAAGGTGGTCTAACAGACCAAATGGTTGAGAGGATAAGCTGAAAATCTCATAACGGTGTTTCGTGCACTTGTAAGAGATTTGTTTTTTTTTATTCTCCCAGATGGTTTAAGATCTCTTCTTGAAATTTTTACTGGTAATCACAACTATGATAAGGAGCTTAAGTAATTTATTTGAGAATTTTTGGAGACCCAAAACTGTTGTTTTGGTTGGATTCCATTAGTTACGTTTTTTGGTAAATTACTGTTTTTCTAAGTATTCAAACTAGTTGAAATTAATTAGAAAACTGCTTGTTTGATCTCCTTTCAGTTATGGGATATTGAAAGAACTTTCTAAATGAATTTAAACAAATTTGGTTGTTTAAAATTGAGAATTTGTACACGAAATTTACTTATAGCAAACGATACGCAAAGATGCTTGAAAATCGTTAATTGGAAACAAAGTGCTTGTATGTGCTAACTTTGTTTTGTAAGTGGATAGTGGGTTTAGTATGGCTCAAGACTCAATGCCTTGTGGTTGTAAATGAATGCATGTGTGAATGTTTGTAATGCGGCCTTTGGTGCCATTAATTAATTAATTTGTTGATTAATTTTTTATGTAACTTGTGAGGCTCGCATGCCCCTAAGGATAGGATGGGAATAGGATATTTTCACATATATTTTTGTTCCTTTATTTTATAAGATTTAGATCTTTATAGAATTTAGTGGGAGGGACAAAAATTAGATTAGTTTTGCTTCATGGAGGATGTGGCGAAACTAATGCAAGCGGGAGCCATACAAATCCACAATAATGAGATGCTTGTATGATTGCTTGTATAGGTTAGGTATGGGTGTATGTTTACATGACCACCAAACAAGCGTCATGATTGTTAATTGTCCCAAATTAAAAAAGGATTAAGTCAAACCAAAATTCACTCTCCTTCTTTCTATCCCCTTCTTACGTGGTATGATCGTTCATTGATGTATTCTCGCCGACGCGGGACATCGTGATCCATCATCCGTGTCGGGGTGTAAATCGGATTTACTAGGAGCAAATAGAGAGAAGTAGACTTAACAATGAATCAAATCGGATTGTTCATTGGAGTGAAGTTCGTTAATCGAACCAAGAATCATAGGAACGTATGATTGGTTGGAGAACCTATTTCACTTTTGTTGGTGCAATATTCTGCCGACGCCGTCATTGCATTAACAAATAGTGGGAGTCTTGGAAATTCACTACATTTAGGGACATGATTTAATGTAGTGGAAGTTTTACTTAGTTAAAATAAATATTAAAGCATAAACTAATTGACCTTAAAACTTATGTATTGTTGTAGATGTCTTCCTCATCTTTTACGCTACGTTCTCTTCTTGAGAGAGAGAAACTCGCTTTTAATGGTGCCAATTTTTTGGATTGGCATCGCAACCTAAGGCTTGCCTTTAGGTATGAGAAAAGAGAGTATCTCCTCACCACTCCCATGCCATCGGCTCCAAAGGCAACCGCTACCCAAGAGAAAAAGGATGCCTTTGCGAAGCACGAAAACGAGGACATGGAGATGTCCGTCGTGATGGTGGCAATCATGGAATCCGAACTCCAAAAGGAGTTCATGGATAGTGGCTATGGAGTGTTCGCTATGATCACTCGCCTATCCAACATGTTCCAAACTAAGGCTCGCACCGAAAGGGCCCGTCTCATCAAGGTCGTCGCCAACACTCGCTTGGCCGAAGGTCATGAAGTCGGGCCACACGTCATGAAGATGGCGGGGTTGTTTCGGCAGCTCGAGAAGCTTGATATGCCCTTTCCCTCGGGGGCGATTCAAGACTTCATTCTCAATTCTCTCCCTCCAAGCTTCACCGGTTTCGTTGTGAACTACCGGATGAACGGCATGGACAAGAGCATGGATGACATCCAAAACATGCTCATTGAGACGGAGGAGAGTCTTAAGAAAGAGAAGGGCCCAAAGGATGTTCTTGCGGTGAGTGGAAATAGCAAGAAAATAAGAAAGCGTGACCGCAAAGGAAAAGGCAAAGGCCCGGTGACACCCCAAGGTCCGGCCAAGGGTGCTCCGTGGGTTCTAAGAAGAAGAAGAACCCGGCCACTTCCGAGACCGTGTGCTACTACTGTAGCAACAAGGGCCATTGGAAGAGAAACTGCCCAAGGTACCTAGCTGACAAGAAGGCGGGAACTGTCCAACCTTCTACCTCAGGTATATTTGTCATTGAAACCCTTCTCGCTACTTCTCACACAGATTGGGTATTCGATACTGGTTCGTGTGCTCACATTTGTCGAAATGTGCAGGTCCTAAAGAATAGAAGGCGGCTCGAGAAAGGCGAAGTTCAACTCAGTGTCGGTAACGGCACGTGCGTCTCCGCTATGGCCGTTGGGAGTGTGGAATTAACTTTGCCTTCTGGTTTTGTGTTGGAACTCAAGGATGTTTTTGTAGTTCCATGTATCACTCGAAACATTGTGTCCGTTTCTTGTTTGGATTTGGATGGATTTGATGTTGTAATAAAGAACAAGTTTTTGACTTTGTTTCGTAATGAAGTTCGTTTTTGTGATACACATTTATTGAATGGTCTTTATATGCTCGATTCGAATAGATTTGTTTTGAGTGTTGAAAATGACAAAAGGAAACGTAAGGTTTCACATGAGAATGCGACTTTAATGTGGCATTGCCGCTTAGGTCATATCAACGAGAAACGCATCAAGAGACTACAATCCGTTGGTCTCTTGGATCAATTCGCTTTCGAGCCAATTGACACTTACGAATCTTGTTTGATGGGTAAAATTACCAAAGCGCCTTTCCCCAACAAAGGGGTAAGGACAAATGGATTGTTAGATCTCATACATATGGATGTATGTGGACCTATGAGCATTTGTGCACGTGGATGTTTCTCATACTTCGTCACGTTCACTAACGATTACAGTAGGTACGGGTATATCTACTTAATGCGTCACAAATCTGAAACCTTTGACAAGTTCAAAGAGTTTAAGAGTGAAGTTGAGAACCAACTTGATCGAAAGATCAAGGCCTTACGATCCGATAGAGGTGGTGAGTACTTGAGCCATGAATTTGGCGATTATCTAAAGGAGTGTGGAATCATTTCACAACTCACTCCACCAGGAACACCACAATGGAATGGTGTGTCCGAAAGGAGGAATCGAACTTTGCTATACATGGTTCGATCGATGATGAACCAAACTGATTTGCCTATGTCCTTTTGGGGTTATGCAATTGAAACCGCAGCTTTTTACTTTGAACCGTGTTCCGTCAAAGTCCGTTGAGAAAACACCCTATGAGCTATGGTTTGGTTCGCAACCTAGCATGATGTTTCTCAAGATTTGGGGTTGTGAAGCTTATGTGAAAAGGCTAGTGAGCGATAAGCTTGGACCCAAATCGGACAAATGTCATTTCGTAGGATACCCTAAGGAAACGAAGGGTTACTACTTCTATAACCGTGTCGAGAACAAAATAGTTGTTGCACGACATGCGGAATTCTTGAAAAATGAGTTTATCTCAAGAAGAAGTAGTGGGAGCAACGTGGTTATTGAAGAAATTCAAGAACCACAACAACAAAACATACCTCAAGTAGGTAATGTGGTTGTTCCAAATATAGTGCCAAATGAGGTTGCGCCAAATGAGGTTACACCGAATGACATTGTAGCCGAACCCATTCCTCAAGTTGTTGTGGAAGAAGAGGTTCAAGAACAAACTCCCTCAAATGAAAACTCAAACATATCGCGAGTCGATGATGTTGAGGACGCACCTATACTTGATGTTCAAGAACAAAGCCCACAAACCGTTGTGGAGCAAGTTCAAGAACCTCAAGCATCTACCCTACGAAGATCGGCAAGGCCAAGTCGTCCACCTATAAGATATTTAGGTTTGCACGACGTTCTCGTCATGGATAACGATGAGCCTTTGACCATTGATGACATGAAAAGAAAACCCGACTCCAAGGAATGGCTTAAGGCCATGGAATCCGAAATGCAATCCATGTATGACAACAAGGTATGGATCTTGGTTGATCTTCCCAACGGAGTAAAACCCGTTGAGAACGAATGGATCTTTAAAAGAAAGGTCGACATGGATGGCAACTTGACCATTTACAAAGCACGACTCGTAGCGAAAGGTTACAAACAAGTTCATGGTATTGACTATGAAGAAACCTTTTCGCCCGTCGTCATGTTCAAGTCCATTCGGATCATGTTAGCAATTGCCGCATTTTATGATTATGAAATATGGCAAATGGATGTCAAAACCGCTTTCCTAAATGGAAATTTGGAAGAGGATGTGTATATGACACAACCCGAGTGTTTTGTGGATCCAAAGAATGCTAACAAGGTATGCAAACTTCAAAGGTCCATTTATGGATTGAAGCAAGCATCAAGGAGTTGGAACAAACGTTTTGATGAAGAAGTCAAGAAATTGAACTTCGTCCAAAGCGAAAAGGAACCTTGTGTTTACAAGAGGATCAGTGGGAGCGTGGTTGTGTTTCTTGTTCTATATGTTGATGATATCCTCTTGATCGGGAATGATATCCCCGAGTTGAATGCAGTTAAGGATTCATTGAAGAAAGTGTTCTCAATGAAAGATTTGGGCGAAGCCGCCTATATCCTAGTAATCAAGATCTATAGAGATAGATCGAGAAGGATGTTAGGCTTGAGCCAAGATGCATATATTGACAAAGTGTTGAACAAACACAACATGGCTAATTCCAAAAAGGGATTATTGCCTATGTCACATGGTATTTTCTTGAGCAAGTCTCAAAGTCCGACCAATGATACAGATCGTGAATACATGAAGAAATTCCAGTATCCATTTGTGGTCGGATCGATTATGTATGCCATGCTATGCACTCGTCCCGATGTGGCACATCCGATTAGCGTGACTAATCGATTCCAAGCCAATCCCGGCATGGCACATTGGACTGCAGTCAAGAATATCCTCAAATATCTCAAGAGAACAAAGGATAGCATTCTCGTATATGGTGGAGACCAAGAGCTCGTTGTAAGTGGTTACACCGATGCTAGTTTCCAAACCGATCGAGATGACTCAAAATCACAGTCCGGTTTCGTATTTTTGCTCAATGGTGGTGCCGTAAGTTGGAAGAGTTCCAAGCAAGATACTACGGCCGATTCCGTCACCGAAGCAGAATACTTAGCGGCTGGTGAAGCAGCGAAAGAAGGTGTATGGATCAAGGAGTTTTTGACCGAGCTAGAGGTGGTTCCAAGCATCTCAAGTCCAGTGGATATCTACTGCGACAACACGGGAGCCATAGCTCAGTCCAAGGAGCCTAGGTCTCATCAAAAGACTAGGCACATTCTACGACGATTCCATCTCATCCGTCAAATGATCAATGATGAATGGTTCAAGGTCAAGAAGGTGGACGGTGCCGCGAACACAGCGGACCCTCTGACAAAGCCGTTATCTCGAGCCGCACATGAGTTGCATGTTGCATCCATGGGGATTAGGCGTATGCCTGAGTGGCTTTGAGTTGTATCTTTTATTACTAGGCTTTAGTATGAGACATGTATATTTTGGATATTACATTGAGTACTATACACTTGCTAGAAGTCACCATTGATTGACTCTAGGCCAAGTGGGAGATTGTTAGAGATATGTCCTAGAAGCCAATCTTATTAGGCTACTTCTATAGTTTATGTTATTGATGATTTCAGATCATTTGTTCTTTGATTTAATCGTTGACAGTTCATTCAGGTTGAGGATCTGAATTATAGATCACTGTTATTCATTTAGTAGTAAATGACAACGATAAATCTAAAAGTCCATAATCTTGATAATTAACAAAGGACATTAATTATCAATAAGATTAGTATGCAAAATAAGTGATGATTAAGTTCTATAAATCATAGGTTAAGAGTAACCAACTTAATTGCATATGTATATGTTATAGAACATAGTACAGGACTGGACCCCACGAAATAAATATATGGATTGTGTTACGTGTCATTATTTATTTCGTTATGATTTTGGTTCTAAGTTTGAGATGATTATCTTTTCCACATGAGGATAGATGTTATAATTCATGTCTACCGCTGATTCCTGATAAAGGCTGCTATACGGACTTGATTTAAGTATTCTTGAATTGTGCGGGGAAAAGCTAATTATCAAGAAAACCGTATGTCCCTCATTAATTCACTTAGTGAGTGACGATATCTGTTTGGGCCCCTTGATGGAGTTAGATTGTTTGCTAGCAACTGATACAATTATCTCTAGATCAAGAAACGTATAATCTGCAAGAATGACACGTTCCTATCTTGGATTATACGATGATATCGTGTGACATAAGAATCAAAATAGAGAAACATAATTGTTTTCTTATGCAGGATTGAAATTTTGTAGCTGTACACTATTTATGCGAATTGGGAATCATAACGTGTTGCTAGATACCGCTTATGATTATTGGAATAAAATAGCGATTTAATTCCATGTCCAACGTAGCATAAATCCTCAAAGGGTCACACATAATAAGGTGTTTAACCACACGTGCATTAATTGTTTATTTGCAACAATTGGTTTTGCAAAATATGATAAGGTGATTAATTAATCGTATACCGTTATGGACCGTTATGATTAATTAAATCAAATAGATCATATAGAAATAATTTAATGCATTGACTAATTCCATATTAATTATTAAATAGTTAATAATTAATTATAATCAACACATTTAATTATTTGAGCTAATTGGGCTTTAAATTAATTGGTTAATTTAATGTCTAATGGAAGGTGCAATTAAATGGAAGAGTTTTGGGCTCAACTTAACTTGAGGCCCAACCCATCTTTGGGGTAGGTAGGTGCGGCTAGGGCAAGGGGCAATTTTGTCCATGTAATTTTTGATGAGAGCTAGGTTGAGTGGCCTATATAAAGGGGTGTTCTTTGGGAGCAAACCCTAGCCTCCACACACCTCTCTCTCTCCTTCTCTCTTTGGCCGCACCTCACAAGAGGGGAAGAAAATTTCAGAATTTTCTATTTCTCTTTCTCTCTTCTATACACCACCTAGCTCATGTGTTGAGCAAGCTAGCTTTCCACCTAAAAATTAATTGGAGAATTGACTAGAAGAGGGGAAGCTTAGGAATTAGTTTCTTTCTCCTAATTACTAGCATAATTAGTTGAGAAAGTGGTTAATTCCTTAGTGGACTCGAGGCGCGCGATTAGGAGGTGCTTGGAGAGCTCGCCACCGACACCAAAGCCGTTGGAACGAGCCTCTTGGTTGCGATACCAAGAGAGGTATATTTCCAACCCTTTTCTCTTGTGTTAAATAGCTTTTGTGTTAGATCCTTATGTGTGCTTTGTTTGCTTGCTTAATTAATTGATAATTAGCATAAAAATGAAAATTAGCACACTTTCTAACAATACCATATCCGTATTCATATTTTTTTCTGGATTTGGATACGAATACGGATATGTTCGGATACGGATACGGGTCGGATGTTAAACGGATACGGATACGGGTCGGATGTTAAACGGATACGAATACGAATCGGATATTACGGGATACGGATACGGATACGAATATATTTTAGATATTAAAACAAATATATATAAATTAAGAATAAATAAATAATTAATTCTATATTATCATCGTATTATGTTAATTATATTGCCAAAATGATATTTTAAGCCAATCTAACTAGTAAAAATTTAGTTTATTTAATCAAAAGTCTTTTCTATAGGTGCTAGAGGAGTAATTAGGTTTATTATCTTGTGTAATTGATTTAATTAAGGGTGAAAACGGTTCGGATAAAGGCCAAATACGGATCGGATAACGAATTTTTTTGTCGGATACGGATACGGATCAGATAGTAGTCAAACTATATCCGCATCCATGTTTTTTTGTCGGATGCGAATGCGGATACGGATATGTTCGGTTTCGGATATGGTTCGGATATTAAGCATATTTTTCGAATTCGAATGCGGTTCGATGTGGAGATTATCCGCACCGTTTTCACCCTTAGACGTAAGGTTTCTTACAAATTTGTTTAGAGAGAAATTCTGTAACAAGATGGCATTTTATATTACCTTCCATTAATTCGAAATTTGACATACAAAATTTGACATTAAGCAATATGAACTATGAAGACGTATAATACGGTGCATATCTATAGTTTTCTTTATATTCCTACAAACTATTTTATTAATTCGAAACCAAAGTAAAAGATGATATGAAGAGAAATAACTATCAAGTTCTACATAAATACAGTTAATGGGTTATATAGTACAGATAACAAGAAATTATGGTGAAGATAAATAACTATCAAGTTATACATAATACATCCAGCATGGTTGACATTTAAAATCCTTGATTATATTTCACTTTTCAGATCTAGCTAGATTGTTGGAAAATTTATTTGAAGCATCTGTCGGTCAGAAATTGTTTTGAAATGTTTTGAAGATTGCACGGAGACCTGGGCTAACAATTAATTCGCGAAGGTAAAAAATAAAAGAAAAACAAAAGCAAAATTTCAGCCAGAGACCCAGAGTGCCAGACGCCCAGTCCAGATCAACTCCTAACATCTTAAAACGGTGACATTTGCTTGAGGGCCTTCGGCTTTGTTATATTGTCATTTAAAGGGTATCATGACAAACCGAACCAAATAGCACGAGAGAAGTTTTGGCACATGTGCAGTGCGTGACAAGTGAGATGGGGAGGAGACTACATACAGTGTTTAGATCCGTTGGTAGACTAGTCATTCAGAAATGTTGCCACGTCATCATATTTTAATTAGGAGGAGCTTTTACTTTTTATTTACGATGAGTTTTATTGCACATTTGCACTGTACCGAACAATTTGAATGACTAGCTAAGTTCAGTGGAATCAAAAGGTACTTTTTAGATTAAAGGTTTAATTGTATCAGATGCAAGGATTGAGAGGATAATTTCAGATTTAATTCATTAGTTTTTTTTCAACACAGCAAACTGTTATTTTTTTTATTATTATTATTTTGCATAGTGTGTATGATTTCACAGTTCACGCAATAAACAGTGATTACAGTTTTTTTTTTTCATGAAAGGGATTATATTTAACACAAATTCATTTAATGGGCGCAAAAACAAATTCAATTGTCTCAACATAAAAGAAATAAAATTATGAGTATTATACATAGTTTAGATGACGATGATGATGTGTCACACTTAAAATATCACTAGTGTCAAACCTATTCGTCGTATCAAATTCTATACAATATATACCTACCTAAATTATATAAAATATTTTTTAAATTTGATTTTATTAGTTGTGATATTAGGTTTGTTAATTATCGGAGTTATCTTATAAAATTTATTCACAATGTAGGTAAGATATGAACCTAAACACACTAGAGACGAGCTGCTAATGGATGAGTTTCAGTCCATGTCCAGCTCCGTCCAATGATGAGGGAGTTGAAGTTTTTGACCAAATCAAGCTCATTATATATATTAATATTCAATTCATGTTCAGTTCATCTTTTAATCAAATAAAGGCCACTATTTATCCATAAAATAACCATATGGACGAAAATTTTAGACATTATAGAGCATAATATTAAAAAACTTCACAAATAGTATCTCAATATAAAGAGATCGATGTTAAGGCATTTAATCAAATTAACCTACTAATGGACGGATGGGTTTAGACCAGATATCTGATCCGGCTCTTAATGAAAGAAAAAAATGTCTGGTCCAAGGTTCCGCCCTGTAGCAATATATTAGAAATTTGAATTTTGAAATTTGAAAATTTGAAAATAAAAAAATTTAAAATTTGAAAATTTAAAATTTAAAATTTGAAATTTTGAAAAATCAACAAAATCAACAGCCATTAAGAAACATGTTACATGCTGACATGCATAACCATAGGGGTGAAAATGGTGATTGTTTTAACCATTTTTTCGTTTCGTTTTGTCCAAAACGTAACAAACCGGTCAAAGATTTTGGTTGCGTTTTAAAAACGAAACGGTTAACGCAACACATAGTCAGTTTCATCCATGTGTATTTTCGTGGTATTTTCGTGATTTCGATCGTTTTGTCCAAAACGAAACGATTAACGCAACATGTAATTAGTTTTGTGTCCAAAACGAAACGGTTAACGCAACACTCTATTTTCGTGGTCGTTTTAAACGTTATGCATCCTACATAGGGGTGCATAACATGGCAAACGGTCACGAAAATGACTGCTTGTGTTGACTGTTTCGTTGATGAAACGAAAATTCTTAGTTTTTGCGTCTTGCGTTTCGTCATTCGAACGAAATAAAAATTAGTTGCGTTAGCCGTTGCGTCCAATTTAAACGATTAAAACGGTTTACCCGTTTAAACCTTGTTAACCGTGTCTCATATGTACCACTTTGTTAACCGATCAATTATACTATCAAGACGGGCATATAAACATGTTAACAGCAGAAAAAATAAAGTAATGAAAGGCTAGTGGCATACATGTAACGCCTTCATTAAAAGCACAAGCTATCAAATTTAAAGCAAAACACAATTTACAAAGTTTGTTTCTAAATAAAACACAGATTATCCAAACACCTTCGTCAGTTTTGATCTAAGAAAAGCATAATTTATCAAAGTTTAAATAAAACACCATAGTGTTTAACACTGCTCCAAGTCTCCAGTGCTCCATCATTCATCAGTTTTGTTTGTTTCTAAACAAAAGTTTGATTCCACTAGGCAGAGGCAGGTAGGCATTGGAGCATAGCAGCGAAGGAACCAACAAACCCCATCCCTCTTTCTGCCTCACTTTCCCTCATTGCCTCAAAACTGAAACCCCTCACCTTCCCTCATTGCCTCTCTCTTTCACTCACCTTTCTACTCTTTCTTGACCACAACGCCACCTCCTTTTCCCCTCCACCTTGAGCTCGGCCATGGCGACCCACATCTCCCACCTCCTCTAAACTGACCCCACTCCCTCTCAAACCAAACCCCGTCCTCCATGCTCACTCTCCTTCATTCTGCGTGGTTGTCAATGGAGGTGTTTAATGATGGCTCGATGACAACAACAACGGCTACAATCGACAGCAGCAGCTGAAGCTCTTTCCAACCTCTTTTTTCTCTTTTGATTTTGGTGCTCTATCTTAGTTTAATTTCCTTCTCACTTTTGATCGGTGAAGATAAAGAGGGAGAAACAGAGAGAAGATAAGAGGGGTGAGCGGCGCAGAGAGGTAGGCCTGCCGACGGTATACCGTTTACCGTGTACCGTGCACGTTCCGTCCAAACGAAACGAGTGACGAATCACTTTTCAGCATACGTTTCCGAAACGGAACGGTAAACGAAATGGATTTCGGCATGCCGTTGTGTGAAATATAGTGTAAAATGACTCGTTCCGCTACGTTCCGTCCATTTCGTTACAAACGGAATGGCCCATTTCGTTGCCGTTTACCACGTTAAACAGGTGGGTGAGAGATTAGGTTTTATCGAAATACCTTGTTCTCTCCGCCTCTTATTCGCTGCAATACTAAAAATAGCACTACCGTAGAATGAAAAACGAAACGGACGAAATAAACAATCACGAAATTTGTATATGTCGTCAACCGTTTCGTTCCATAGACGAAACAAATTTCTATTTGCACCGACTGTTTCATTTCTGAAACGAAATCCAAATCCTTAACTATTACCGTTTCGTTTTGGACGAAACGAAACGATTGAACGATCGAAACGATTTTCGTTTTCAGCCTTAACCCTACATAACCAATTTAATTTAAAGGCCGAACTCCCAGAAACTTTTATTATCAACCTGTATTCAAATTACAAAAGATTGGATCACTTATAGGCTTCAATCAAAGCGTTTTGACCAGAGTCTCGATTAAATTCCGTCAGATCTCAATATTGAAAGTTCAAATGACCGATCCAAACCGTCAAATATGATCTTCATATTGAAATCTCCTTGCCGACTAATTTTTTCATTTTTTTTGAAATTTTTAAATATTTTTTTTCGAATTTTTAAAAACAGCAGTTTTTGTTGGATTCATAACAAATTAGATTAACGATTTTCTAAAATCTGAACCAAATAGCACAACATGAGTTCATGACATGAAGTCATGAACCGAACCAAATAGCACAACATGAGTTCATGACATGAAGTCATGAACCGAACCAAATAGCACAAGAAGTTTTGTCACATGTGCTGATGTGCAGTGTGACACGTGGATAGGTATTCATCCAAATGGTCTGGTGGGTGCAGTTCAACTAATGGTATTCATCCAAATTAATGGTATTCATCCTCAAATTAATGTTGTGTTGAGGATGAATACCACCACTAATGGTATTCATCCTCAACACAATGAGTCGACAAGCCGAGGCCTGGTGGCTTTGAGCCTCTTGGCGTGTGCTTAGGACATTTTAGTGGCACCAATTTTTTTGGAGAAAGAGAGGGCTTTGTCATTCAACTTTTTTTTTTTAATTAAAGGTGGATGTGAGACTTTAAAGGCTATTTTAATACTCTTATCATTGAACCACTACACTACATGCTAGCAGCATCTATTGAATGATAACATGTTTTGAGCACTTCTTTTTCGTTATTTCTTGTTCTCCTGATCATGTCCTTTATCGTAACTTTTGCCCAATGGAAAGTGGAGACATGAGCCACTATCCAAACGTCAAATGGTACTTCGAAATAAGTTGCTAATCGAATTATTGATGCTCATCAATCCAAGCGTAACGAATTTGAATAAAACTATTATTATTGAATAAAAGTTTGGTTCAAAAGCAGTTAAAAAGATTAAAAAACATTGCTAACAACTAATTTGTAATACTTGAATGAGTTAAAACTATTATTATTGATTAATTTGGTACAAAAGCAACTAATAAAAAAGAAAATTGATTATTGTCATCCCACTCCGTGCCATTTGACCCATCGCGCTGCACAACGCCTCAGCGAAAATCAGAACATCGCTCTATCCTCTCTACTCACCCAGTGCGTATTTTTTGTTCATTTCGTTTTATTAAGTGTTCACTTTAATATCAAGTTTGTAGCAATGTTTTGAATATTTTTTATTTAAATGCCATCTGCAAATATACCATCCCAGCCATTGTTGCGGTGTATTATAAATGCTCAGTTTAATATAACTTAGCAAGCATCAAAATAAGTTCATACTTCGGCTGAAGCTAAAAAAGCTGCTAGAACAAAAGAAGGGTAGTGTAGAGAATCTATTTAGACTTTGTTGGTGACAGGAACTAAAGCTCTTCGCTTGACATTGAATCAGAGCGCAATGCTTCTTATTAAGCAAGTGGGCTCTTTGAAGATGAGGGCTAAAGTTGACATGACCGGACCAAGGAGGAGTGGATTCACATCAACCAGAAGTGCTATTTTCTTATTCTGGGTCTCCGAAGACAATGAGTTTGTTAGTATATAATAGGCCCAACCCCCATAATTAAACTTATTATTATCCAGACCTGGCATGTATTTAAATCAGAAAAATTTGGATCACTTTTAGGTTTGTAAGCTCAAGCGTTGTGGTCTTCATATGTTTTTGATCTTTTTTTCAGAGGCGCCACTACTCCTCAAGTAGTCAAGTTCATTTAGACATTCTAAAGGTTTGAAGTTAGCTAGGGCCCTTTATACAGCAGGAGCCGAAATTTTGTAAAATAATATTAAAATAATATAATCCAATAAAATTAATATCAATTTAATCAGTTTAATATAAATAGTATCGTAAGATCGGAATCCTGGATTCCGAACGTTAGATCGGATTCTCGGATTCCGATCTAACGTTAGATCGAATTCTGGGATTCCGATCTAACGTTAGATCGGAATCCAGGATTCCGAACAGTGCAGTAACAGGAAATTTTGTCGTTTTTCATGATTTTATTGTAATTAAAATATAATTATTAATTTAATTTCACAATTTTAATTAAAATATAATTATTAATTTTAGTAAAAAGAAAAAGAAAAAATATTGATTTGATTTTGCGTGGATTCCTCTGACAAATGCTAAGATCGGAATTCTAGATTCCGATCTAATTTATTTTAATTTAATTTAATTTAAATATGTAGCTATTAAATTTAATTTAACTAATTTAATTTAACTAATTAAATTTAATTTTATTTAACTAATTTAATTTAAGTAATTATATTTGAAAAGGATGGAATAATTTAATTTAATTTCATTTCATTTAACTAATTTAATGTAAGTAATTATATTTGAAAAAAATAATTTATTTTAGGTAATGAATTATTTTAATTAATGAATATGATAAAATTAAAATCTATTTTAATTAAAATAAATATAATATATATATTTAAATTTTAATTTATTAATTAATATAATTAAAATATTTATAATAAATATTATTAATTTAATAAAATAAATAACAGTAAAAGGGAAAAGACCAAAAACTGATTTGATTGGGCGGTGGATTCCTGACATGCTTAGATCGGAATCCTGGATTTCGATCTAAGGTTAGATCGGATTCCTGGATTCCGATCTAAGCTTAGATCGGAAGCTGAGAATCCGATCTAAGCTTATATCGGAATCCTGGATTCCGATCTAAGCTTATATCGGAATCCTGGATTCCGATCTAAGCAATAAGTTCGCCACACAGCGGCAAATTATTTGATTTGATCGGGAATTGACGTGAACTTTTAAATCTGTTTGCTAATATCGGAATCTCAAATTCCGATCTTATCACTATAAATAGTTGGTCGTTATCACAATCTTAATATCATCTATCTTTTCCAATTAATTCTTAGTCATATAGAAATGTATTCAATTAGTGTTTTTGTCAATCAATCTCCCTTTAATCCAGCAAATAATTTTTATTTTGATGTTTTTCCACAAACTGATTATGAATCTATTAAACAAATAATTTTGTCCTCATTGGGAATTTATCAAGGTGAGTTCAATTTGAGAATTGTTTCGCGTTTCAACGTAATTATGGACAGAAGGTTTCAACAAATTATTTTGCCGGTGAACTCTCAAAATGAATGGCGATACGTTCAACACGAGTGCTTTGAGGCAAGGCGACTTGATGGTCTAGAAATGCATGTCGATTTACTTCCGGCACAAGGTAAATTTAATTTTGAATTTAATTATGTGACATTTAATTTTGAATAATAGAATTATGTGCTTAAATATATATATTTATATTAATATTAACTATGAAAATAATAATTATAGAATAATAATTAAAATTATATTAAAATCATATTAACTATAGAATAATAATAACTATGAAAATGTGATTTATAAATAATAATTAAAATCATATTGAAAATCATATTTTATTAATATTAACTATGCATAAAAACATAAATAAGAACAATTTCTAGAAATGGCTTTTAATAAGTAATATTTAATATCGTTATTAACTACGTTTTTGTATGTGATTACTACAATATTAACTACGTTATTATTTAACTACAATTTTTGTATGTGATTATAACACATTTTTTTTATTATAATTAGGTGGTTATTATAATTATAATTATAATGAACAACAAAATTATGAGGAAGAAGAACACCAACAACCAAATGCAACCAATCAAGAAGAAGAGAATGAAACCATTACATTAGATTGGGATCCTTGGGACCCTAACAGTATAGATCCTCGTGATAGTACACTTCAGGAAGAAGAAGGTACATACTACGAGTCTTACACCGGTCAAGGCACTTGGGAACATGGTGGTAGTAGTAGGCAAGAACATGGTGGTAGTAGTAGTAGTAGGCACGGCCGGCCACAAGAAGAAGAAGATGTCGTTCAAGTAAACGAAGAAAACGAAGAAGAAACACGTCGACTCGATGATTTATACGACCGAGGTCCCGGTTTTCAGTCAGACTATGCAACATGTGAGGACTTTAGTGATGAAGAAGTGGACTTATTTGAGTCAGAGGGAATCGATGGTGGACCCCAATCAAACGTGAACCCCAATCACCAGTATTATCTTACAGGAAGGACAGAAACATGCCATCCCGTAGGGCAATTTCTAGATATTTCTGAGAATAGAAATTCCGTACCTCAACCGTCTCAACCTCATGGATCAGGGCCATTAGCAGAAGGGACAATTTTTTTCTCGAAAGAGCAACTCATAGGAGAGTGTCAAAAATACTCATTACGTTTAAATGTACAACATAAAACCACTGCTAGTTCTCCGAAAAAATTAATATTGAACTGTAAGGAATATGGTTGTAAGTGGCGTATGTATGCCCGTACAGAAAGAGAAGGCAAATTTTGGAAGATAATAACGAATGAACACGAGCATACATGCGTGAGGAGGGCCGGAGACTTCACACATGATAATTTAACGGCTGAGGTTATTGCCAACTGTATTAAAAATGCAGTAAAGAGAGATGTCGGTATTTCCTTACCCGACGTTAAATCTCTACTGGAGAAAGAATACCCGAATGTGGTGCCCACTTATAACAAGATTTGGCGGGGACGAGAAAGAGCAATCGAACATCTTTTTGGTTCATGGGAAGATTCGTACAACAAACTACCGAGTCTTTTATTGGCTATACAGAGGACAACACCCGGCACGCAGATAAAGTGGTTGTTTAAAAGCGTAGGTGATCCGAACAGAGCTATGTTCGAAGCAGCAGCATGGGCATTCGGGCCTTGTATCGCGGCGGTTCCGTATATTAGGCCCGTGATTAGCATTGATGCCTCTTTCTTATCAGGTCGCTATAAGGGTAAATTCTTAGCGGCTTGCGGTTACGATCCTGAGCAACGGCTTGTTCCGTTAGCATTTGCTTTAGTGAGAATGGAGGATGAAACTTGCTGGGGTTGGTTCATGAAATTTCTAAGGGAACAAGTGGTGGGACCAAAAAAATTTTGTGTTGTCTCAGACCGTCATTGGGGAATAAGGAACATGTTTAAAAGACCACAGTACGGATGGCAAGAAAGTGCGGAGCCTGCATTGGCCGTACATCGGTATTGTATGCAACATTTATGTGAAAATGTGTACAAGGTTTCTGGTAAAGACAAAGGTATACCACACAAATTTAGAAATAAGTTGGCTAACAAGAAAAAGAAACGGCCATTCATGAAAATGTGGGAAGAACTTCGAGTGACAAACTCTGAAGTTATCGATTATCTTAAGAAGTGTGGTAAAGAAAACGAGACAGATACCAATGAGCGAATGAGACCAGAGAGGTGGGCACAACTTTTGACACTGGTGCACGTTGGGGTCTTATGACTAGTAACGGATCTGAAAGTCTAAATAGCCGGTACAAGGTTGAGAGAAGACTCCCAGTTGTTGGACTCTTAGAAGGCACTTGGTACAAGACTGTGCAGTGGTTTAATGAAAGGAAGCAAATAGCATTGGGAAGACAGGCAGATGGAGAACGGTGGCCAAAAGAGGTGCAATTAAAAGTCATGAAGCATACTCTTAAAGCGGGTAAGGATTACCGTTGTATACTTTACCTAAAATTAACCTTCATTTATATTTACATGTTTTTTTTATATATTTTAATATTTACAGCGCTGATGACTGTGGTAACCATTGATGTTGAACGTGGAGAGTTCGAAGTATAGGTGCCCAACGAGAAAGATTTCCCTGGAAGAACGTGGAAGTACAAAGTTCTCATCAACCGAAATTATCAACCGGAAGATCCTCAACTACCGACTAGGCGTGTGACGTGCAAATGTCAAAAACCTCAACTGACCGGAATACCATGTGCTCATGTTGTTGCCATATGCGGTACATATAGATGGGAAGTAGATGAATTTATAGACCCACTATATAGTACAGAGAACATGGTTAAAATATGGTCATCAAGTGACTTCCACTGCTATGAAGACGAAGAGAACTGGCCTCGCTACGATGGACCTGTGGTGTTCACTGATAAGAATATGATTAATCGGGGGCGGCGAAAGAAGGACCGTGATTGGATGTGGATGGATGCAATGCGAAATAATAAAAATAAAAAAAGAAGAACCACAGAGGACAACAACCCACAACCACCTATCTCTTTGGAGGAACTTCAATCTGGTAGGCGTGCCAACACGCATAGACGAACAAGTACAAGGAATAGAGCTCCGCCTTCAACAGGTAACCGAGGTGAAAGTTCCTTTTCCAGGGAGCCAGTTCAACCTGGCCGAAGTTCTGTTAGCGTAGATCCACGAACTCAAAGTCGTATTAGTCTTGGTATAGGAGGAAATGAACCACGCCGAAATTCCATTAGCGTGGATCCACGCTCAAGTTCTGCTAGGTATGTCACAAGTCAGGGGACATCAATTACAAGGGACAGTCAAGGAGCATCGAGTAACAGAGCACAAACCGGAATACGTGGTGGAATTTTACGTCTTGGCGCAAGAATAACTAATTTTGCAAGAGGAGGAAGAAAATAATTGTAATTTTTGTGGTGATAATGTAATATTTAGTTGAATTGTACTTTTATGTGATGTGAAAAATAATTGTAATATTCGTAATACTAAGTTGAATCGAGAGCTGTTTTTTCAGTTGAAAGTGTGACTATCTTGTTCCTTTGTTATTTTTGTTTTGAACAAATGGTACGCCTAAAAATTTTGAAATTTAAGTTTAGGAAAATAGGTCCGCCAATTAACAGCTCAGTATTTTTGATAAAAATTTTCAGAGCGTATTTCATAATTTTCTAGCGCCAAACTTTTCGAATTCAGAGCTGTTTTTTCAGTTGAAAGTGTGACTATCTTGGTACTTTGTTATTTTTGTTTTGAACAAATGGTACGCCTAAAAATTTTGAAATTTAAGTTTAGGAAAATAGGTCCGCCAATTAACAGCTCAGTATTTTTGATAAAATTTTTCAGAGCGTATTTCCTATTTTTCTAGCGCCAAACTTTTCGAATCCGGAGCTGTTTTTTCAGTTCTAATTTTTCTCATATTTAATTATCAAAATCTTAATTATTAAAAGCAAAAAAAAATAAATTAATTACACATAAATTTTCATATGAATTTTTCTTATTTTTCCGTATTGTTAAAATAATTTTACAATTTATTATCTATTTTTCTAATTAATTAAGTAGTTAATAAACAAATAAAAAGACAAAAAAAATCTAATATAATTAATAAATTACATATAATTTTAAATTTTATTTTTCCTCATTTTTTCCGATTTTTTCAATATTTTCTCTATTTTTTTATTTAATTAACTAAATTAAAAACTAATAAACTAAATAAATAAATAATAAAATAAAAAAAAATTAAACTTACTGTGGTCGCGCGCGGAAAGGAGGTCCGGAGCAGAGTTAGATCGTAAACATTAGATCGGAATCCAGGATTCCCATCTGACGTTAGATCGGAATCCCAGAATCCGATCTAACGTTCGGAATCCCAGATTCCGATCTTGCGATACTACTTATATTAAACTGATTAAATTGATATTAATTTTAATGGATTATATTATTTTAATATTATTTTACAAAATTTCGGCAGCAGGAGCTTATTTTATTTGGGCCAGAGAAGCATCATGGGCCAATCATAGCATTGTAATTTTTTATTTTTTATTTTATTAATTTTTATTTACTTTTTTACTTAAAACGTGCATCCATTGTTAATCAGCTATTCAGCTCCATGCCTGTAACAGTTCTATGGCATTTCACTGGCATCGTTCACTAAATCCAGACGAACAAGGAGGAGGGCACACTTGGCGGTCACACGACTACATCCTCAATTTTAATTGTTGTTAAATGAATTTCGAAAATGTTATCTAATTTTAAATCACTGATTGTAATTTCCATTAACGTTACCATTAAATTAAATCATTATTGTCATTTGAATTATGGTATATAAATTTTAATTCATCAATGGTTTTTTTTTTTTGCATCTATAAGTAATTAATGAACTAATTTTCTCAAACTAGCTATTTTGTAATGATAAATTTAGAAAATAAATTACTTCACAATTGCAAAGAATATGCAAGGTTCTTTTACTTTCATATATATGCGAAGTTTACGAGTGACTGATGGTCCAGAAGCTAATAATGTAAGAATATACTATATAATTTGTGTTAATTAATTGAGGACTAATTCTTAGTCTTAGTGGTAAAGGGCTATGGATTTTGGGTGTGAGGTCATATGTCTGAAACCAGGTTAATTAGAAGTGTCTATTATAGACATTTAAATTTAAAATAATTCGTAAGACTTGATCCAATTTATTTAAAATTTGTGTTAATAATTTGAGTCAATTGATTTGATAATATAAATGATTGATTCAGTTTGGATAAAAATTTCATCAACTAAATAGAATTATTAAAACATGCGTGCTAAGAAAAAAGCTAAGGATAAAATTAAGTGATTCTGTGAAATTTTGTACTAGATAGCTACATGTATTAATGAGCTCACCGACTTGAAGAAATAAAAGGCAAAGAAGGATGTCACGCCGACAGTTGAAGCAATGGTTTAATATGATGTAATAAATATTCACCTGTACAAGATGGGAATTTGCGGTGCTTCTTGACTAAGTTCATACTTCATACGCAACAACTGTTTGTAGATGATTGAACAAATCTAGCTAGCTGCGTATATTAATTAAACTAATGGTGGTCGAAGATAACAAAAATTTATTTACTTGTCATCAACATCATCATCATCATTATATTATTATTATTATTTTGTTTGTTTTTTTTTTTTGAGAAAAATGGGGTCATGATGTCCTCGTCTTTTTATTAAAAGGTAGATAATAATTACAAAAGATTAGCCAGAGGCTAAAAGAAACAAAACAAAAATACAGTGAAGATACTAGCTAAAATATCTCAGAAAAAGACATCTGTATTTTAAGCTGCCAAATAGGGAACATGGAGGAGTCTTACTTGGGGTAAGACATCTGCATCCTGTACATGGATTTCACAGAAAAAGCTCCATCTTTGATAAGGTTAAAACAGAAGCTGTCAATATTATTATTTTGTTTGTGTTAGGGGTTGGGGGTGCTAGCTAATATCAGCTAATGTAGCAAGCATCATTTACTAAGCAGGTCAATAACGGACTTCTGGCATGATAATTGAGGTGGCAATGGGACTTTGGCTAGGGTTTATCGTGAAATTTTTAAAAATTAAGACTACGAGACCAGATGTTAGTGTGGCTCAAGTTTGGAATGCAGGTTCTATGTATTTCTTCTGGAAGAGAGGGGTTTCAAGTAGCTTTTGGAGGGAAAAAGATAGATTTACTCTCTTTTTGAGGGGTTACAATTTTAATGAGGCCCTTCATAATTGGCATGCATCTTTCTGGCTGCTATACAGTCAAATCTGTATTCAATTTTCTTATTTCAGTGCGGTCAAATTCAATAAAAAGGATTCTGTGTGGCCTCTTAAGATTTCTTTAAAGATAAACTCTTTGTTTGGTTGGCATTAGAAAATAAAATTTTGACTATGGATAATCTTGCTAAAAGAGGTGGCTTGGGAATAATGAATGCTGATTCTATAGTCAGTTGGAGTAGGTCAATCATCTTTTTATTCATTGTCCTATGGTTTTTAGATTCTGGCATACTTTTAATAATGCCGATCTAAAAGGCCTGAGAATCACTTACAATAGATTAATTGATATTTGAAATTTTAGAGTGCTTTAAATAAGGATAAGAGACTCTACTTAAGAACTGCACTTGCTGCCTTTTATGTTGGCAATTTGGGGGCTAGGAACAAGATTGTTTTCCAAGATAATGCTGGTACATGAATTTTTGCTACTTGTCTGTTTTAAACTTGTTTCATATATATATAGCAACACAAGGGAGACAGTTCTAGGAGATGGCAACACAAGGGAATACAGCACTAGTGGCAACTGAAGAGGATGAAAATCTCCTGAATATTAATTAGTTTATTTCTTTTCTTTTGTGTGCTGTGTGTTGCTGTTTGTGAGTTTGAATCTGGTTCTATGTTGTGTTGCTTGGTTTGAGACTTTTTACTCTTTAATTTTTTGTTGGATTTAGCTTAAAGCCTCGTGCTATGTGAGTAATTGAGTATGTGAATTATTTTGTAATACCTTTTGTTTGCATGTTTTAATAGATACAGACTCCCCTTCGTGGGGGTGCTACTTCCAAAAAAAAAAAAATTAATATTAATAATTAAAATAAAACATATATATTGCAGTTTCTTAACATATCAAGCTCACGTATATTTATCCAACAGTATGCAAAATCAAATCTAACGTAATCATACAAGCATAGAAACAAACAGAGCACATCTATCTAATAATAGTGGTGTAGTGTGTTGTGTACATAGTACATTCTAGGTCCATCCAAGCCATGCAAAATATGGAATATATAGTACTCATTGCACTCTACTTATTGCGACTAAACACAACATGATCCTGGGGCAAGAAATGGCACACCGGTACAGTACCGGGTTTCACATTCAGTACTTGAAATGCGACGTGCTTCGGGTTCCATGCTGATGTGTCAGTATGGCATACGGCTGCTGCATCAACCACCGTCCCGTCTTTGCCTGTCATCTTCACCGCGTAACCCTTGGTTGACTTTGCCATGTGGCAGTAGAACACAGCATATGCATAGGTTTGCTGATGGCATGCCACAAGCTCATCTCCTGCCAAGTTTTTCACTCCTGAAGAGACAATTGTGTACTCTTGCCTTGGTGTCTCATACTTTGAATAAACAGTGGTGGATACCTATGAATATAACAGCATTAAAAGAGTCATACAACATAAATAGTTGGCTTAGATCGGTATATAAGCAATACAATAATTGGTGGTCATAACCCACATATAACTGTTCTACTCATATGCGTTGAACCGAGATCTATATTGAATTGATTAACTATCACTGGAGCTTCAATTAGTTAATTAAGAAATACATGATTTTTCTGTACATATCAACGTAAATATTTCCTAAGGTTTTAAGGTGCAACAGTGCCATTTTATGTTCATCTGTGAATGTTTAATAATAGAATTATAGTACTAAAAATCAATTTTTGGAAAATTACCGCTTTGACATTTTTCGTGCCAAGATTAGCAACAGTGAAATCCACCATTGATTCAAGAGAAGTGGCACACATCTTCTTCTCCCCATCCAACACCGGATCCTCACACTCTTTCAGTGTCTCCTTCATTGCTTCCTCCTCATCAGAACCAGGCTGAACTGAGAACCGGCTAATTATCTCCGGCAGTTTTTTTGAAGAAAATGGTATTGTCTCAGCCTCACTTCTAAGCAAAAACTTCGCATCTGTATTTATTTTCTCAAATTGCATGGTAATTTTGGAACCGGGATGGAGGTCATGCTCTAAGAAAAAGAAGTTAATCTGACGATTGTTGTGCAGCTGATCCTCGGTGGCAGCATAATTATACGAGAAGGGACCGACAGTAACCCTGGAAGGGGGTTTGCCATACTTCGGTTTTACATTGACTGTGACTCCACCGGGACCCACATGGACGGTGGTACTTCCGGGTTTCCCATTGCCGGCTCCAACATTGACCCCACCCTTGCCTACACCAACAGTTGTGCTGCCAGGGGTTCCTTTACCAGCAACGACATGGACCCCGCCCTTGCCCACTCCAACAGTTGTTCCACCGGGAGTTCCTTGGCCAGCAGCAACGTGAACGCCACCTTTGCCAACTCCAACTGTGGTAGCACCAGGTTTTCCCGGATGGGCATTCACGTAGACACCTCCTTTACCTACGTTTACAGTGGTACCAGTCTTGGTATCCAGAACTGTGTCTGTTTAAGGGGAAAAAAGTAATAAGAGTTCACGAATTAAAATAAGATCCAATTATTTTTTTGAAGATAAAGATGGAAGTCAAACCCTCCAACTTATTTCAAAATCAAATGTGTCGGATTTTGAACCCGCGACCTCTACTAAAGAAGCATTGCTTTTTATCACTAGTCCTAGAGCTGGTTCTCATGATCCAATTATTTGATGTGGCACAAACTTTGTTGATTGATTGATTTAGTAGGTAAATAGATGGATGGTAATTTTACATAGGGCAATCTTATATTAGGGCTCGTTTGGATGAAACAAGAATTTGCAAGAATTGTAAATTCCGGACATAAAATATGCCAAATTTATTATAAACAATCCAAACTCTTCACAAAGTTACACACTTCCCAATAAATTTATGTCTAGGAATTGCAAATTCTCCAAATTCCTACAACATCCAAACGGCCCCTTAGTGTTTGGATACCTACGGGGTCGGGTATTTTGTTTGGGTTGTTCTCTGCCGATGATAATTGAAATTTAGTTGTCTTGAATTCATGGACACTATTAATTCATCTGGCAACTCTAGTCCTAATAGGCACTACAGCAACGATCCAAATATGAAACTTTGGGGAAAAAAATATATTTCTAATAACCGCTGGTTTTTAATAAAAAGGAAATATAGTTTTTTTTTTTAAATATATGGCACTAAGCTAACCATGTCTTTTATGTAAGAAGAATTTCTATCATAATCATTTTAACTTCCATTTATAAACAAATAGAAGAAAATATCCTTTTAACTAAAATAGAAAAATTGTAAAATTTTTGTTTCTAGATTTATATTGAGAAATCGTATATATAAAAAGATGGATGACGACCTTCATGATTATAGTTTCTAGTATTCGAGTGGTGATCAGTTATGTTCCTTTTTTTAAGTTTGAGAATAATTAATTAAAAGTCACTGTACGTGTAACTGCATGTATATACTAGCATGGGTATGCACATGGGTTCACGACTTGATAAAATTCAGGTGAGAGAAAAAGAGACTGAGATAGAGAACCAGAGCTTAAGAGATCGCTTATGGCATTTGGCATGCGTGTATTTGGCAAGACACTGTTCCAGTAGACCTGAGCAGGCAGCAGCGCTGCATTGCTTGCGACAACTCCAATCTACAAACAATTAGATAAATTTAAATAACATACAAAAACAAACAAAAAACTGCATGACAAGTTGACAATTTTTTATGATCTGAGATATTACCAGTAGAGAACAGAGAAGTGTCATGAGACTATCCATGACCAGAATTTGGGTTTCTCAGATAGTGAGTACAATCAAAGAGAATAATTAAGCAGAGCTCACTCTTGAAGGACGCCGAGGAGTTGATGTGGATTTATACAAGGGGAGGTTGCATGTCATAAATTTTAATACATCACGACTTTTTTGTTCACCACCTAGACACATGACCACCTTAAATTATGCCGGTTCCTTACCCTCTCCATTTCTGTTCAACTCCTGACATAACATCTATAGATATATATAACATCTTGAATTACCTTTTAAGTAAATAAAATTGGCTGGAATCATTTTCTAACATTAATCTCATTAGTAAGCGCATTTTAAATAAAATTATATTGTATTTTATTTTTATAGTCATTTTGATTTGGAGGTGTTATAGAATATAAACTGGGATTTTTCAGAACAAAACAGAGTCAGTAATGCTGTTAGGAAAAGCGGTGTAGGTTTCTCCAGTTTTGGAAAAGTGGAGAGGAAGAGGTGGTTTTTAATAAAGGAGCTCAACTGCCAGCAGCTCAATCACAATGCAGTTGGGGGCTACTAGGAATTGGCACCGTACATCAAGATGACATGGACATTTTCCGGCACACGTGTACGGCTGACTGTTAGTTCCCCAACTGCAAGCTGATGCTCTGTGGCCTTGATTTGTCGAGTCGTGCATGCCCCAGAAATTATTGAGCTTGGCCAAAATATGTTTTTTGTTTGTTGGAGAAATGATAATTTTGTCGCCTAGGAAAAATTGTTCGGATTTTATGCACCAACAGAGCTGTCACATGTATAAAGTTTGAAGAAAATATTCAAATTAAGCATGAACCAAATATATAAAGTTTTTTTAACAAAATTTATCATAATTAAAACATTTTGTAATTAATAGAGTTTGGTGTATTGGTGAACGAAATTCTTATTTATTTATTTTTTCGAGGGCCGGGTGACGATCACAACACTGACCATTTTTTATTAATAATAAAATATTATCCACAATAATTTAAAAGAAAAAGAAAGAAAATAACAAGAGAAAATAAAACTAAATTCTTATTTAAATATTTTGCACATGGTTTTCACACATAATACATTCCTTTATTCATTGGCAAACGGATTTTAAGTAGTTTCTCTCTGAATTACAAAATGCACTTCATTTGCTATTAATCCTCTATGAATCGATAGTTTTTATGCTGAAAATGACTCGAAATCTTTTCGAAACCTTGACGGCAACAATCAAATAAATTTTTGCATCAAACATATTTACTATATATAAAAAAAATAAAAAAAACCAAGAGTAAAGAGGTACTCAGTTCAATAGTAGTACAAAACCCACAATCAAACAAAGTAAATATATATGGCTCCGTTTGGATACGTCTAGGAATAAATAAATATCCTTTTCTTAGACGTAAATTTATTTCTAACCATCCAAATTCTTCATAAAGTTACACATTTTCCAATATTATTTCTCTTATTTTTTAGCGATCCAAACGGAACCTATGATATATGTCATGTTCTAATCGACACCATGAATATCCATAGTCAACTAAACTAATTCTTTTTTTTTTAGCAAAAGCAGCATGTAGGATTCCATTGAAAAATAAAAAGTTCAACATACAAACAACTAATTAACTCCATATTAACTAACAACATCTAAACATAACGACCTTACTACTAAAGCGCAACTACTCACTTCCCAACAAAATAAGTCTACCAAATTTCACTGTCAAAACTACACATAGTTTTCCAATGAAGCAGACACAAACACCAGAGACTCAAAAAAACACAGAAAAAAAAAACTATTCGGCTACAAGTAAAAAGCCAATTAGCACATAAAATAATCACAGAGTAGCTCCAAGTTTTGAATTTAGTTTAGGAGTGGTGAGATGACAGAGGCTCAGTTCAGCAAATCTTTATCATCTGTATCAACTTGGTGCCTACGTCCTCACGCACATACGTCTCTCTCTCTTTTTTTTCTATTAATTTTCTGGTAAAATTGTTACATAGAGAAGAAGGATATTTTATAGAAAACTATCATATAGAGACACACATATCTTTTTAAATATTCTCCATTAATTTCTTTACATTTTCTTTACACAAAAAAACACACCAAAAATACCCATGGACGTGCTAGGCACTCCTTTCCTAGTTTGGGCTTCCATAATCTTTCCTTTTTCTCCAGAAAATGCGACCAGATAGAGCCATTCGGCTGTCCACCTGGCCGAACGACCTATTTCCAAGTCATTTTCACATGTCGGAATTCCCTCTTCATCTCTTTCTGCTAATTGCCTCTGCAATTCAGCTATGCTCTTGAAGTTAGCTTCCATGCATGTTTCAAAACCTGTCCAAAAAGTATATAAGCTTAATATGTTAAAAAATAAGGAATGAGAATTAGAGCCCTCTACATAATTAAAAGTTTTCTTATTTCTTTCAATCCACTGAAGCCAACACAGAGCTGCAAGCAAAGTTTTTGGGGCTGTTTGGATGCTCTAGGAATAGGAGGAATTTCCTATTCCTAAGCATAAATTTATTATAAACAATTCAATCTCTTCACAAAATTACACACTTCCTAATAAATTTATGCCTAAAAATTGAAAATTCTCCAAATTTCTAAGTGATCCAAACGGCCCCTTAGAGAATCTTCTATCCTCCTTACTCAACAAGTTTATATTATCCCAAATAGCATTAAAACTAGAAATATCAAGATTTATGTTCCTGTCGTTAAAAATATTGAAGTTTATCCAACTTAACTAATTCTTCAATTACGGAAAATCATAATATGGGAAATTCCCTTAGTATAAATAAGACAAATAACATGAGCTTTTTGTTCACATACCGTAAAAGTACTAGCCTCATAAAGATCAATACTAAATGTGGATTTCATTCTTTAAAAATATGTAAATGTGAATTTGGTTCTGACCAGAAAGGTATAGTCCAAGATGTCAGAACGAAATGCATGCTACAAAAAATCTGTGCTCCTGTTAATGGAAAGTCATATTTTTTTTTCTCATCCATTACGAAATCTACACTTAATATGAGAAGAGATCTGTGTATAAAAAATAAATTTCAATACCAAACTCATCCAAATAAATGCACCAAAGCATCGAGAAGAAGCTTCATTACTAAGTCCCATCATGGCACTGCTCTTAAATGCATCTGAAACAATAAATAAATTAAAAGCAGAGTAGTTGGGAATCCAGAATAGTTGACAAATGACTACGCATCTCATTGTTTACTAACACAACAAAATGGCCTACTTAAACAGCATTTTTCGACTATGTAAACCTGTGAGCTTAGAACTGTCTATTTTTTTTTATCATATTAAACGTCACTTTTGTGAAACGATTCATGATGTGGAAGAGCATGCATGTGGTTAGAAATTCACAAGTAATTTTGTGAAACTTTTTATGCACCCAGCTTATATGGGCGAATGGTTTTGAAACGCGAGGATGTAGAAGGATGAAATTGGAAATTACTATATAACATTTCTTCACGCGTCATTCTATGTCATCGCGTTTGTATTTGTACACTTTATTTATTTATATGTTCAGTTCATAATTATGAGTTAAATTTTATTTTTTTATATTATTGTTCATATTTTTATATTGTATATTTAATTTATTTTTGTTGAACATATTTATTTATATATGATCACTTTGATTATTTAAATATTCTTTTTTATTTTATTTTTGTATTCACTTTATTCAAACGATAACAAGCAATAACAAAACTGCATATTGCGGTTCTCATTTTTTGATGAAATTTAGTACTGATTACTGAACTCTGAACCTTATGTTTGATGAGTGGGCCTGTGGCCCAATAAATTGAATAGCATTAACTAATCTAGGCCGTCAAGTCTTTATAGAGTAATAAGCTAGCCTTGGATTACCGAAATTTTAAAAAATAATATTAAATTAATATAATATATTAAAAATAATATCAATATAATAATATTTTTTAAATAGTATCACGAGATCGGAATCCCAGATTCCGAACGCAAGATCGGATTCCTGAATTCTGATCTTAGCTAAGATCGGAATCCCGGATTCCGACCATAGCTAAGATCGGAATCCGAGATTCCGATCTTAGCTTTTTTTATTTTTTTATATATTATTTATTTAATTTATTAATTAGTTAAATAATTAGAAAAATAGATAATATATTGTAAAAATATTGAAAAAATATGAAAAAAAATCAGGAATAATTAAACAAAATTTTATATGTAATTTAGTATTTTTTTGGAAAATTAAATTTATTTTCCCTTTAATTAATTTATTTAATTAAATATAAATTTAATTAATTTAAAAATGAATAATTAAGTATAATTTTTTTATTAATTTAAATTAAAATTATAAATTTTTAAACAACCATTTGATATGCGTCCCGGATGTCGTTCTCTGTATATATTATTTTCATATTATATATTAAACAATCATATCGAGTCTCATGATCAAGGAAGCACTTTCTGGATTACATTAGAAAGGAATCACACGAGATTGATGTTTTACTGAGACAGAGAAGAAAGACTAAATTCACTTGATTTACTGCATTTCTCTTTTTAATGATTAATTTATGATTTTAAAAACATTTTTAGTAGTTTAGAGTGGTTTTTAGGTTTGTAAACTTTCAAACTGGATTTTGGAGGTCCAGAGAGCGTTTTTTGGCCTCGAAAATGGTCGTTATGGGGTTCACCCCGGTAACATGTGTAGATCTCGTCGCCAGCTTTTCGGATTGTGCTCGATCGCCCCAAACGGACCTTCCTATCGAAAGTTAAGCCTGTTTAAAGTTTTAATGTTCAAATTATACCTTTGTATCCCTGCAAATGCAGAAAGGATTAATAAAACTTTGAACATTCTGAAAGGATTATGCCTTTTTATCCCTGCAAATTCTAAAAATTTATAATCCTTTCTAAATGGTACAATTCATTTAATTAAATAAGTTATAAAAATTTATATTTTAATTAAATAAATTAATTAAAATGAAAATAAATTTAATTTCCCCAAACAAATACTAAATTTCATATAAAATTTAATTTAATTATTCCTGATTTTCTCCATATTTTTTCAATATTTTTACAATATATTATTTATTTTTCTAATAAACTAATTAATAAATTAAATAAATAAATAAATATATAAAAAAATTAAAAAAGCTAAGATCGGAATCCTGGAATCTGATCTTGCATTCGGAATCTGGGATTCCGATCTCGTGATACTATTTAAAAAATATTATTATATTGATATTATTTTTAATATATTATATTAATTTAATACTATTTTTAAATTTTTCGGCTTGGATTAGTGGTGATAGGTAACAAGTCAGCGAAGGGCCCTAATTGGACCGTCATTAATTGTCTATGTGACGTGATACCTAGATCAACAGTCTGTTTAACAGTATGCTGATAGATATGCATCATGTATGATGTATCTGAATATCATAACTACAAAAAAAAAAAAAAAACATATCTCATCTATTGAAAATAAATCAAATTCTATTCAGATTAAAAAAATTCTCTTTAAATTTTTAAATTTAAGCAAGTTATTTGTTAAACTTTCATCACGTTATCATTTTAACATATAAGCACAGAAGCACTTATTGCCCCGTATGTATATG
The DNA here is from genome assembly GCA_028095005.1 of Rhynchospora pubera. Lineage (NCBI taxonomy): Eukaryota > Viridiplantae > Streptophyta > Magnoliopsida > Poales > Cyperaceae > Rhynchospora > Rhynchospora pubera. The sequence goes on from CM051459.1 coordinate 85,650,931, forward strand.
AAGTACAAAATGAGTTCTAAAAGGAATAGTTTTGTTGAAATAAAAGGGGTCATAAAAGGAAGAGATAAATAGGACTGTCAATGGGTACGGTATAGTACGGTAAAAGGTATATTTATACTCACACCCGTTAAAATTTTCTTTACCCGTACTCGTTAAAAAATATCTTTATTCGCACCGTTAAGAATTAACGGTACGGATGGTAAAAAATAGATATAATAAAAATAAAATTTGTACACTCTGTATAAATAAAATATATCAATAAGTATATTACTAAAGTGCAACAATGATGGCGGACATTTTAGGTTTTTATTTTTTTATTTTTTCGTACACTGAATGGAAAGAATTATAGATCTTAAATAAAATCTAGCAATATTTTTTACCAATCATGCAATATAAAGATGCTGTATGTATCATGTAATTGTATCTTTTTAGTTGTGGCAATTAATCATTATGAAAACGGGTACGAAATAGATTTTACCTGTACCCGTATCTGTTAAATTAATGAAAAAATTTTCTTAACCATACCCGTACTCGTTAACTTAACGAAAATAAAACTTTATCTATATCTGTCTTATACGGTACGGTACGAATTGGATAATCGAGTAAACGAGTTTCATTGACAGCCCTAGAGATAAAGAGAAATATAGGAAAAATAGCTCATGTATACTCTTTTTTTAGATGTATGTAGGACCATACGTAGTTTTTCGGTTACTAGGATTAAGTGAAAATTTTTATATTTCTACGAGTATCCATTCAACTGTACTGCGGTTCAGGGGTTGTCTGCCGTTTTCACAACCATATACAATTGTAAACAACACCCAAGGAATTGTCTACGGAACTTTAAACTGGATTTATTAGGCCCTACAACTTCTCTAAGTCATATCTCTTGCTTCATTTATGTTGGAGGCCCATTTGTTTTCAGCTAAACAGTTTTTCCTGACCTGAACAGGATCAAGCCCACCTATTAGCAAGTCTGTTCTACTCTAGAGGTGATGCGAGCCTGTTTATGACAAAATCCATCTATTCTTGCTCAATCATGTAACAGTTTGTCTTCATTTTTTGCTTTTACCTTTTTGCACATTTTCTCTTTGTTAAATCAAAGCTAGCTTTGTTCAATAAAGTTTGAGTGCATTTTGGTTAGGCGACAATCTAGATTAATGATATATATTCTTCCACTTCATCTGTCAGACACCTCTGAAATCACCTTGGGAGTTGTAAAATTGCAATTTGAACAGCCAAATCATGATTTACATATACCGCACCAACACCCCACTAGACTAACTAGATTAAAAACTAAAACACTTTTTCACGTCTGCAACTTGATAATTAATTAATGTGGAGCCGATTTGTCATATTTAATTGCCTTGTTGATCTTCGTGAAATATCCCCAGTAGAAGCAATTTGAAGTGTTAAATTAATAAGAGAAGTTGATTCAAAAGTAGTCCCACATGATTGCTTCAGTGTGGTCATGGAGCCTCAGCAGTCCAGCTTCACTGCTGTCCGCTCAAATTGAAAAAGTGAAAGAGTAAAAGAAATTTCCAAAAAGTACCAAAACCTTACAATGTCTTAAATAAAAGAGCCAAGGCATTTCCCTCCAAGGAATTTGGGAATTCCATCCATTGCATTATTATCAGACCACTTGTGCCAAGAGGGTCCTAGGCTACTAGCTGTCCAGAGCCATTTGCTGCTTATCACATCATGTGTCAGAGAAATATCTTTTTAGAGCGAAGATAATTTGATGCACTTTATATAAGAGGCGATCAAGATATACAAAAATATCATCAAATATCTAGCTACATTGAATTAGAAAATAAATACTTCACAATGAAATGCAATACATTTAAGAAGGAAGCATGCATATATGCTAATATCAGTTAGTTGGATAGGATCATAGGAGTTTTTTTGACAGCAAGTATATTGTCTCCAATCAAGTAAAAGATCCATTTAAAAACTCTAATTGAAGTAGACTTTAAACATACTTTCTGCATGTAAGTTGGAAAAACCTTGTTTACTTGTGCTTTATATACCCCTTTGATAAGAAAAAAAAGTTTGATTAGTTCAAAGATGGTAAGTCTTTTTCTTGTTATCTTTGGAAAGTCGTCCTAGTACATGACAACTTGATTAGCTTTATATTATACTCACCAAATATGTATACCATATCCATAAAATAATATTTACAGTCTATTCACATAACGGACTCTTCCATGCCAGATCAAATGGTATCTGGTCATGTGCCATGGTAAAGCAAAAGCAATAATTTTTCTCTCATGTGAGGTGAGCCCGGATTCAACTCCCTGCCACAACTTTACAACCAATGGGGCCTTAGTCGGTGATTTCACTGCCTGGTTCATTTTGGGTAGGAAAAATCATCATCATCATCACTATCACACACACACACACAAACACACACACACACACACACACACACACGCAGAACAAAACTGTGGCTGATAACAAATGATTTTAAGCTAATATATATGAGGCACGTATATATAAAAACTGTTCATGTTGGTCCAAAGTTCTTGTATAGTTGCCTGCTTACATGCTAACATATAATTTCATTAGTCCACTCAATGTTGACCAAACTCAATATTTTAGTTCTCAGTCTACGTGTCATGCATTGGGATGTCGGATTTCAAGAGACCAAACTAAATAATAATAAGCCACAGAAGAATACAAGTAGGTAAAGACTTGGGAATAGAAAAATATTGTATTAACTCCTTATTGTTTCTTTGCCTACCTATTCCCAGTGGAGATCTTCCAAACATGCATGTCAGATATAATTAAAAAATTACTTAAATGATCTCAGTTGTCTTGAATAAATGTACATAAAAATATCAATAAGTTTTCTTTGAAAATTACTACAAGAAATTAAACAGCTTAAGTTATGTAAATACGGCAAAAGTTAAAAGAGCCCATGGCTAAAATTTATTGAGGCATATGAAAGATATTTTAAGATATGCCAGTCCTAATATGGATCATAACAAAGATATCATGGCATAACTTCTGGAAATGTCGATAGCAATGCTAAAGAAAATCCCAATTGCTGATAGCACGTCTCACTAAGTGCTTCAAAAGCATCAAATTTTCTCTGAAAGACACTGATGTCTATTAAACAGAGTTAAGTTATTTAAATACAACAAAGAGTTTAAGAGCCCAATGTCTAAAATTTGTTGAGACATATGCAACAGAATTTTAAGATATACCAGTCCTTATATGGATCATAACAAAAATGTCATGTTATAACATCCGAAAATGTATTGAACAGTACTAAAGCAATTCCAAGTTGCTGATGGAATGTCTCATATTGCAGTTAAGAGCTTGACTAGTGAGTGAGCATCTAGCACACAAAATGCTACTAGGAAAGTCTGATAAAAGGAACTTGTGGAACTTCTCATTTTTGTGATTTGACACAGTGCAGGGCCAATAATGGGAATATTCTTTCTCCCATGGAGTAGGAAATTTTTGTTATTCTGCTATTATTGAAATGTAGAGAAGGGCCATTAGGGTTCTTTGGCTGTCTGATTTCAATCTTATGTTCATAGATTTGAACATGTTTTTGGTCAATCCTTCTGTATTGGATCAGAAAGGTTTTGATCAGGATTCCCCAGTTCCTATTATTGGGTCATAGATAGCAGAGATGGGATTGATCAGGGTTGGCCCCAAGAATCTACTTTTGTGAGATATCTGATTCCATATTAGATTCTACCGTTTGCTTTTGGAACACTGACTTAATACAGAATAATCAAACTGCACCTCTCTTTTCCGAGGTATTTATGTCATAATAGATTATTTTCTGTAACAGTGACTTAATACTGAGTAATCAAACTGTACCTCTCTTTTCTGTAGTATTTATATCATAATTATTAAGTGTTCTATTATACTGAAATTGGCATAAGCTAAAGATATAACGTATAATATAAACTGAGAGGAGGGAATTTTTAAGTAATAAGTAAAGAAATTTTTGAATACCACACGAATGGTAACAAAGATCTCAAACGCTACAGGACTACAGGAGAGGTCAGTTAACCTTTTCCTATATAAATATAAGATAAGCAATTATACTGAAAGGACCTGGAATCTCTCCTCCAGTGGAGAAAATACTCAAGAGAGAAAGATTGCAACTATCACAACATATCTTGGCAGTGCTTGGCACATCATGTCACTCTGTAGTCTGTATAATGACGATATCATTTCATATGATTTAACATGGCACTTGTCGTGGTCTGAGACTTCGGCTTGGTAACATTATATTCTTATTACTTGAACTTCTTCGTATTGAGACCTGTGATTCATGGAGTTTTAACATCAGCAATGATCACAGTATTTGATTTTGATACAATGACGGGAATAAGGGTTACTGAAGCCACTATGGCTGGTAAACAGCTACTACCTGAGATATTTTAATGTAGAACAGCTCTGGAAGCTTAAACTTGATGCAACGTTCCTGCCTGTGTCAGTTTCAGAAAATAAAACTTGTCAACCAAGCCAGTCCACAAATAAAATTGTACAATTATTGTAAACAAATAGTTTCATATTTGTATATGATTTCTGTGAAACATTATTCTACCCACCATGTTCTGATATACTGATGAACGCTGAGAGAATACATATTAGTATGTGGTTGAGTAGCCATCAAAATACTTCAAATTAGAAGGATTTAACTATCAGGAGAAATAGTTCTGATATAGTACTGATGGCTAAGAGCTGAGAGAATACATGTTAATTAGTATATGTGTTTGAGTACCCATCAAAATATTTCAACTAGGACGAGAGATTTAGAAGGATTTCACTATCAGGAGAAATACGTCTTTGATATCATATATTACGAAAAAGAACTATGTCATACTTACCAAACTGGGGGAAGATATAGGAATGCATAGGCTATTTCGTGATTTGCCTAAAGTTAACTCTAGTCTTGTCACTAAATAAACAAGGAATTGATAACTTAAGTTTGTTTAAACAAATTTAGAAGGAGGCATTCTTGTGGATCACAAAAATTGAGTTAAAAAAAATGAGAAAATATCACTGATACAAAGATTGCGTAGTTGCATGTCATACTTATTCACATCTATCCTAAGTAATACAATACCATATTGGAACACATATAAAACTAAACCTATACAAACAACAATTGCTCTTTATCATTGGTTAATTAGTCAAAGCCAATGAAAAAAAAAACCCAAAATAGTGACAAAAGCACCTCTTTTCTCCTAATTCAAGCTATAGTTAATATGCATTTATACGTAATTAAAAGGGTGAAGCTCCATTAGTTATATGTTGATATGTCCCTGCTCTCCTCCAACACATTTCTATGTCTTGAGCTATTCGCGTGGCATCGAGAGAGGCACCCATCAGCCCACGTCGTGTGAATCCTACTGCATAAAGCCCCTTTTCCCCTTTCCATCCATTTGGAAACGGTTTTCTTGGTAATCCATCTTTTTCAGAGAACATCTCTGTTTCCTAAAAAGTTAAAAGCAAAAATTCATTAAGAATTATAAATTGAAGAATAAAGTAACTCAATTAGGATCTCATTCTGTTCAATTATTCAGCAAATTAATCTGATTTTCATAGAGATGCTAAATTGTAATTTGTGGTCTCAGTATGTTTCCTCATAATAAGTCATTTATCCCTTGTAGAGCTCATGTATCCCTTGCTGACTATTAAAATTAAGGTACCTTTAGCAAACATAAATTACAGTAGTCATTTTTGTTTTATCAAGTATAATTAAAGCACACCAACTTCATTACTATGCATCCACTCCAGTTCTTAAAAAATAAACAAACATTAGTATATTTCCACTGTCATACCTTTAACCAAAGGGGTACATTGCTTTTATACCCAGTTGCTAGAACAACAGCATCAAACTCCTCTGTTTTCCCATCTACGAACTCCACTCTTTTACCCACAATTTTTTTCACGGCCGGTTTAACCTGTACAAAATAAATATCTTAATTTCAGAATTTACTTAATCAAATAAGTGTTATGTCCTGTGTATCTGATTACTTCGGTAGGTAATAGGTTATCTACCTTGATGTCACCGGACTTGATCTTCGATAGTGTGCCTACGTCCAGCACAGGAGTCTTTCCGGTTTCTGATTTGAGCTCAAGGGGTCCGGTGTTTGGTCTCTTGAGTCCGAACCGGGCTGTGTTGCCAAGCATGAACCACGAGATAAGTAACAAAAAACGATCAACCCACTTAATAGGGAACCATTTCAGGAGCCACATAGAGAGCCCAAAGGTGGATTGTCCTAGCATTTCTCTAGGAAGTACGTGTACCTGGCACAATTAAGATATGAAGCGGATTGTAAGATGATTGATATTTTGTCTATTCATTAGGTATATGTATGCATGATTTAGGAACGAACATTTGTGAAAGTTAATAATTACTTCCTAGTTATGCTATATCGTTTACAATTCAACTAGCCTTTTCCAAGATTAAATTGAATTTAGTAAGCAAAATAAATAATTGTCAACTTGTTCTTAAGAAAAAGTTCATGGTGAATGCGGAAGTAGAATAATACTAAAGTAAACACTCAACATTTCAAATGTTATCCAATGCCAAATGGAAATGTATTGATTCTTTCAAACTCTCAAATTTTACAACTTTTTCTTGTGTCTCTACCGACGGTTACTAATTGGGAAATTGTTACTGTGTTAGGACGCAAAAGCACTTGAAATTTTTTATTGGAAAAAATAATGAGGATACATGTGGGCTGATGATTGGTAGATGGATTGTTCGTTCAAATCGGTACATATATTAGGCCCAAAATAATGCTTCAAAGAGATAGCTTTTTGCATGTTAATACAGGCCATTCCTTTGTGCGGCGGCAGCTTCTCTCTTTTGTGGAGCAAAGCCTAATTATTCTCTTATATCCTCTCATCATTTTATAATCATGCTTTGCATTAAACTTTGAATAAGTGTGACAAAAGGGTGCAATACTTAACACAAAGCTAGGTTCCTATGGAACTTCATATATATTAATAAATTAGTGACATGACAGACTATGCTTCAATTGTGGTGGTTGGGCCCCACGGTATGTATATTTTTAATCAAATCATAGAACTGCGGGTGAGTTCTTTTGCACTGGCTTTATGAGAAAATTAATGCCATGACTCTGGTAAAGAAAATAAACATGATGGATAGTCATGACTCATGAGAGGAAGAGAAAACAGAGGAATAAGATGTGAACCTACTATCTACTGTTAACTTTAAACCAGTCCTCTTTAAACTCATCACCGTGTGAAAAATCATTATTAGTAACAATTTTTTCATTGTATAGACTATAGACTTAGGGTGAAATATGAACTCATGACCTCTGCATTTGGTTTAATAAAACCAAACAATTGCTCTAAATGCTTAAGCAACAAGGACAAACAAGTCCAATTCAGTTATATATTTTATATATTCTTAACATAAAATCTGTACTCTCTCCATCTCCACAGAATCTTTCTTTCTTGGCGTGAATGTTGTTTGCACATTAAATGACGATAATTATATTGTGCTAATATTATATACGTGTTCACGGTGGGAATGCATGCAAAAACCCTAGTCACTCTTTTAATTCATGGCTTTTGGTGTAGACCACCAAAGGCAGGTCAATAGGCTTTCATTACATCCAAAAGTAGCAACAGAGGTCACTAAGTTCAAAAAGTTGATACTAACATGAAATTAAGCATGACTAATTTAGTAAAATAATATAGACTAAATGATCATGCACTGAAACTAGCAAGAACGTACCGTATCTCGGACGACAATATGTGGCTGTCCATTGTGGTTGCACAAGTCTAAACAGACCTCCATGCCAGAGTTGCCACAACCGACCACAAGCACTTTTTTCCCTTCAAACTGTTGACCGCTCTTATACATACTTGTATGCACCACCGGCCCAAAAAATCCCGTCAATCCCTCAATCTCCGGCGTCACTGTCTCTGCATTCTCCCCTGTTGCAACAATTAACCACCGACATGTATATTCTTCCTCTTCCTTGTTAGGTCCAATTACTTGTAATCTCCACTGGCCTAGAGTTTTGTCATGCTCTGCACTGATGACAGTTCGGTTAAATAAAGGGTTTATGCCGAAATTTTTTGCATAAGCCTCAAGGTACAGAACAAACTGCTTTTTTGATGGATAAGGCGGGAAGTCAAATGGAAAGGGCATCAGCGGGAGTTCACAAAATTTCTTTGGGAGATGGAGACTAAGTCTATCATATGTTTTATGTTGCCATAGAGAAGCTATGCAATCTGACCGCTCGATAACCAAGCTAGGGATGCCCTTTTCTTTCAGGCAGGCTGCAACTGCCAGTCCTGATGGCCCGGCCCCAACTATAACAGGTCCCGGAAATATGATGCATTGTTTGGAACTACTGCTTGTTGTGGTAGATGATGCCGGCATGTAGCTATCCTCACTTTTTTGTTGGTATTGTTTCAAGAAAAATGGGTCATGGATTCTTTTGCCTTCAATTTCTGCCCATGTATCCATTGTTTGCATGCCAAGAAATAACATGCATGTACAATGTTGACAAGGTTGGGGGAGAAGTGGGGGGAGAGGGAAATGTGTGTGTGTGAGAGAGAAGAGAGATGTGGACGATAAACATAGAGATATAGAGCTAAGATGGTAGTACATTTATAGTGCCTTTTGAGTACCACTGAGTCGTGTAATTGCTAAAGAAGGCCAAATGGTTTTAAAAGCTGCTTTCAAAGATTTTAAGTACACAGGTAAGTAGCTAGATAACAAAGATGCATGCTAGTAGGCAAGCCGCACATGAGATTCTTAGATCTATTGAGCTATACGTGGCACTAATTTATGAAAAGGTACGTGATTAAGGAATATAAATCTTGGTTACCTTATTTATTGTCAGTATTCCTAACTCCAAATAGGTGTAACACGGCATAGGAATGATGAAAACTGTTATGACACTTATTATAAAATGATATACAGAGCAGCACAACAGAGTTGACAATTTCCTGCTGTCTATAGAGTATCTCAAAGTTATTATGAGTAATTTAGGTTGAGACAGGGACTTTCTTCATTTTGAAAGTTCTTAATGTAGTAAACAATATTTTTAATAATTTTATAATGTTAAAAATTTGTCACACTGCCTATCTAGAGGAAAGCCAACTCCATATGGTAAAGAAGTGAATTGCAAGCTCTATTAAAGAATATTCCAAGATAATGTGTACCAATATTATCTTGGGAAAGAATAATTTCAATTTCCAGAAATCCTAGGAGGAAGTGATGATTACATCAAAATTTATGCTAATATAAAATGACAAAAGAGTGTTCTTTTTATGAAGGGTGAATAAGAGCTTTGATATTAATACGTAATTAATTTTAATAAAAGTATCGTGGCAACCATAATGAACACAAAAGAATGAGCTATCAGCAGCAGTAGTAACCAGAGGTAACTTAAAGTCAATTGAACGAGTTGGATTGTTCAGTTTCTGTTCTTTCTCAGATCCTAAATTATTTAAGTTTAGGTTAACTCCGATTATCAGATTATTTTGGATTTCTGTTGATACAGGTTGAGACTCTGTTGGGTAATTTCAAATTCAGTCATTTTCAAGCAAATTGTGGTTTGAGTACAAAATTAATCGGGTTCAAGCTTAAATGGTTGAGGTGTCATGCTGGTCAGGTCAAGTCTGATTTTGAGAGTTGTTAGATTTGGTTTAGCTTAATAATTTTAATTTTTTCAAATTTAGTATAGTTCTGATTCAGATCATCGATCAGATGCAATTGATTTTAACTGCAGGCTGACTAAATTTAAATTAAATTAATTAAGGTTTTGATTATTGGCTTAATGAATTAGAAAAAGAAAATATCGCTAAGGATGGTTTAAAATTTTGAATGGTTCTGAGTCTCTGACCGATTTTTACGTTCTTGTCAGACATCACCGTTTTAAGTTAGCATAATAAACAAGTTCTTAGAATAGTTCTTGCTTATACTGTTACACATCCGTGTTTATGTGTTTCTATCTTTGATTATATATAGTTATGATTAACTAATAATTAAGCAAGTCAACAATTTAGATTGTCAGAATTAATTGATTTATATTATATGAATGGATTATTGCAAATCTGAAATAAAGAAGGGAATTTTATCTTTAATGCTCCCTTGACACCAATCGTCACTCCAGAATCTAGTGGAAAGACCATTCCCCATGATATGTTTACAAAAAAAAAAGGATTTTACACTAGCTTGGCCACATATACCATACTTAGCCTGAATCGTATCTTTCCACCATCCTGTAGTGTTATGATCTCTCAATTTCCAATACCACTGGAATTATAATCTATAGTTTATGCAGACTATAGATGTATGAAGTGATGGAACTTAATGCAAGTTTCATGTTCATCAAATGACTTCAAGTTTACAAGGTCATGTTAAATGACTGATCGCATCAAATGATATTCAAATTGCATAAACAAACTTGATAATACAATCTATAATGCAACAATATATTTTTTTATATTTTGATTTTAATTTTTTTAACTTGACTTTAACGGTATTATCAAGGTTGTCAAGTTGTTAGCAGTGAATTCCAATTAGTGGTAATGTCTCTCCAAATAACTGTATCAAGGTTATAGACTTATTTTGATCATTTGAGCAAAAGCTTGCATCAAGGTTGGATCAATTTAAAAAGTTTTTAGCTTTTCATAGAAGCAACTGAACTAATGAATTGTAAGGAGCATGAACCTCGGAAAATTTTAGCTTTTCATTATTGGTAACAACAAAGAAAAAAATGAAATGAAATTTAATGTTTTATTGTTTTTGGTCAATTAATTTTAAGCAGGATAACCTCTATAACGTTAACGAAAGAAATTAACTGATGCAATATGGTCATGCGCACACTTCAATAAAATGAATGTAATTTTTAATCCGACCGTCGGATCCATGACTCAAAGTCCGATTCGTGATCTTAGCCTTCTTTTATGGACTTTTAGATCTTTCTTTACTATTTTTAACAGTTTTAGGGTTGTTTTGGAAATTTTATGTATTTTTTCTTTCTAGGATTTTTGTATTAGCTATTTAAGACAGTCGTCATAGTTTATTGAAGCTTAGTGAATTTTGAGAATTAAAACTTTATTAAAAATCTGAGAATCTTTGTGATTTCTCAACCAAAAAATCTCTATTTTTCGTACTTTTTCATTATCTTTCTCTGTAGTTTGTGCATCATTAACCTCATTGACAAATCAATACGCATTTGTGTGCTTTGACTACAATGCATATGGATCAGACTGTTATTCTCATTTCAAGAGACGAGTTTTTTTTTTTTTTAATCCACGCAAAAATTCTGTTGAAAATAAATGCAATTCCTTTCCGTTTGAGAGTACTGACAATGAGAATGTCACAAATCAAGGATAATTGACATGGATCTATCTGCAGTTAGGAAAACTATTCAGAGAAATCGAGGCAATATTTGAGAAAACTTTCTCCTACAATTCCGCGAGGAAAGAATCTCGTAGTTCAATCATAGCTAGTAATATATAGCTACATAGCACGGCTAATCACCTTGGCATGATGTACTTTAATTTTTATCGCCGTGCTGGTTTTTATCTAAGATGATTTGCAAAAGGGACACAGTTATCAACGGTGCCTTTTGTTTTGAAAACCTGGGCCGGTTGATTGGTCGTTATTTTTACTATATTTTTTATTATTATTTTCTATGAAAGTTGGACTTTATATCAAATTTATTTAGTACTTACAACATTTTTTTCCTAATCATTTTTGGCTCCCGATTTTTAAAATTTACGATATATGAAAATAAAAGAAAAAAATATTGTGCACTATTTTTGGTCATTTAATTTTATTTTCCCATAAATTTTTTTTAACAAACATCAATGAAACTGAAAATTAAATAATAAACATAAAAAAAATTGATTATAAACATGTCAAGGCGGCACTGGACATGGCACCCCTGCAGTCGCATCACTGGGAATGACGCTTCCAAATTCTAGAGAAATTAATATTTAAAAATAATAACCAAATTTTTATTTTTAAAAATATTAACTCACCATTGTGATTGGAGCTTTCATATAAAATGTTTTTTTAAATGGTAAAGTATTTTAAAATAATTTTATCAAAAGTATGATTTTTTTAAATATTAACACGCGAATCTCATTGGGGTTGTCAAAAAAAATTTATTTTTAAAAATAGTAATTCTTTTTTTTCAAAAATACTAAGCGCCACTAGGACTGCAGCATAGAAAATTTGAAATTTTTCAAACTTGAAAAGTAGACAGAGAGCTTAAATGGGTCTGAATTGGTAGGTGCGTTGATATCGTCATTATTTGTAGGCATTTGGACCGTACTTGGCACTCAAATAACACTCAAACCATTGAATTATTCAATAGATTGCTATGATTTCCATGGAATTGGCTCTACCGTCGTTTCTTCTCTCATTTTACAGGACTTTGATGATTTCTGATGATTTTGGAGCATATAGATGGATTCCCGACGTAGCACGCACGCTAGACGACTCATTCCTAGGATTGGAGGCTCTTTTCTCTCTCCTGGTCGACCCGAACAATCATCTGTTCGATCCGACCAGCACCTATGGCAGCCAGGCGTCATTTTCTCTCTCCTGTTCGGTTCGAACAAGGATCTGTTCGGTTTGACCAGGGTGCCGCCATATCACATAAGGCATTATTTTTTACATAGAAACTGATGGAAATGGCAATTTCTTGCGCCCTGGTGCCCTAGCCTTCCATCCTTGCGACCTGGGACATCCATATATACACCTCTAGACCTGAAGGAAAGAATACAACCTTCCATACCACAAATTCCACTTTCCATAGGCGTTTCTCTCTCTTCCACTATGGGAGATCATCAAAGCTTGGTTCTTTGAAGCGACGGCAGCAAGGAGACGAGTTTGATGACCATCTTGCAACACACCACTGCCTAGAGATCGTAGTTGGAAAGCATAAAGGAGTATTCGGTTTATTCTTCTATGTTTTCTTCTCTATTTTCAATGGGCTTGTATCTTGTTATTTCTATATTATTTGTTGTGTGTTTTAGTACTATGTTAGGCTAAATTTATGTAGTATTAGGGGTAAGGTAGTAACTTAGGTTTGGATGTTGTGATTTGACTCGTTATGTTATGATATGTTCTGTTGATTTGTTTCGTTGAGAATTATTATAATTGCTTGTTTAAATTGCTTGGTTAAGTCTAATTAACTTCTAGATGAATGGCCACATTTAGTTAAGTTCTAAAGTTAGGTTAATCAAGATAATTTAGATAAAGTATTTGGGATAAATCGTAGATCCGAAAGGGGAGATTAGTTGACACCAAAAGTGTAACTTTTAGACAAGTCCAAAAGACCTCTAGATATCCTTATGAACTCCAACAAACAAGTTTAAGTTGATTGAATTCTATACCAAAAGTTGTGAACCAATCGAGTTAATTAGGTTAGGTTGTGATTAAACCAGTTTCTAGTCCAACAAGCGACAGCTGAGGTTTAGAATATCTAGGTTTGACCAACAAACCCTAGCACAAAGCATAAAATATCATAAAAGTTCAAAATCACGCACTTATACCATCTGTTCGGATCGAACAGACTCCTGTTCGGATTGAACAGAGTCCTGTTCGGATTGAACAGACTCCTGTTCGGATTGAACAGACTCCTGTTCGGATTGAACAGACTCCTGTTCGGATTGAACAGATTCTTGTTCGGACCGAACAGAGCGGTATATGCTTGGAAAACACCGTTTGATGCACGAAAGTGATAAGTTCTGTGTTCTAGAGTCCAAACCGATGTGAAATCTGAACCTAAGATGACTTTTATATTGTTAAAACACCCAAAAATATTTATTTACTTGCACCTTTAGATTTAATCAACCAAAAACTCCATAAAAATATAATTGTCTAGCTTTCGTGAGGAAGTAAAGTCCGGTACTCATTAATCTGTCCCTTGGGTTCGACCCTAAAGCTGTACTCCAAAAGACTAGTGATGTTAGCTCTAGGTCTATAAATTTATTTGATTCCTAGGTTTTAAGCCTTCATCAAATTGGCGCCGTTGCCGGGGACGGTGTTGATATTAGAATTTATTTTAGTAGCGAGAGACTAGATATTGTATCTTTTATTTATTTATTATTATTATTATTTTTTTAAAAAAAGAACAAAAAGTTTCACTTGTATCACCATGTTTTATTCTTTTCAGGACCGTGAAAAAGAGAACAATTGGAGGCGTCGCTTGTATTACCAACTCGATGTTGTGAACAACCACATAAGGAAAGCATGCGATGGAGGATGGAGTGAAAATCGAAAGGATGCATGCGTGCAACAAATGTACCACCAACTCGATGTTGTCAACAACACCATAAGAAAAGCAAGCGGAGGAGCATGGAGCAAGCACCAAGACCCATATGCCCACTACATGGACCATACACCACGCAACATGGAGAAATCTATCTCTTCTATGGATCGAATCAAGTATCAACTCAATGTGGTGAACAACACTATAAGGAAAGCATGTGGGGAAGGACATCATGATGCAAAACCCGTACATAATGCATACAATTCTGGTTTGACAAATAACTCTTGTTTTTCTTGTTATAATTCATGTTCAATGTCTCAAGATGAATCTAGATCGAATTTCATGGCCAAAACTTCTAATCCTCAATTACTTTCACAAATGTCGAATGATAAACTAATGTATAAAGATTTCATTGATAACCAAAGGAAACAAAATGAGGAACTTCTTGAAAAATTGAATTCTCTATCATCTAAGTTCAAAGTTATTGCCACACAACAAGAAAAGATATTTGAGACTACAATTTTTCAAGAAACTTGTTCCTCATATAGATCACAAGTTGAACAAAATGATACAATGACGTTGCAAAGTAATGAGAAATTAGAAAGTTTTAGTTCTTTGAAAGAAATTGCGATTTGTTTTGAGACCGACCGTGATGATGACACACAATTTGAAATAAATGAACAACAGGAGAAAATTGAAGAACCAAAGATTGTAGCACCTCCACCCAATATCTTTCCAATTTTCATTCCACTTAGATTAACATATATTGACAAATCTAATGAGTTGGAATTGAAGGATCCTCCAATAGCTTCTATTATCGATGAAACTGAGAAGAAAGAAGATGGTAGTATACCTCTCCAAGTCGAGGCATCCGACATGACAAATGAAAAGATCACCAAAATCGACTTGAGCTCTCAACTTGAAAAATGCTTGAATAATCATGATGTGATGAAAGACGACAAACCACAAATCAAGTATCACATCAAAATCGAGCGAAGGAAGATGACATCAAAACTAGAAAATTTCAAGCATATTTCAAGAGTCTTTCTCAAGTACTTTTGGGTGAATTATGATGCGTTAAATGGGCGTAAAGCGAAGATAAGATGAACATGAGAGGTGGTCAAGCTCGTGACCTAAAACTAGCGCTTCTTGGGAGGCAACCCAAGGATTTCTCAACTCTTCTCTCTTTTATTTTAATTAAAAAGAATAGAAAATCACAAAAAATATAAAAACAGAAAATAACAAAAATAGAATTTGATGTTTGTGTTTGTTTGTTTGTAGGGAAATTTTGAGGAACAAACGAAAGAAGATGCGATTCGTGCTAGAGCACCATGGGTTACGTGAACCAACTAACCCCGATCGACCTCATACGGATTGCATCAAAAGATCTAGAAAAAATGATAGAGCCGTCTTGGACAACGAGAGAACAAACTAGAAGCAAATCAACATATGGAAAGCAAAAATTGTCTAAGTTCTCTTTTCCCTCCTATTTACTTTTTTTATTCGATTGCATGCATTGAGGACAATGCTTGATCTAAGTTTGGGGGGAGGGAATAGGAGAAAAATCGAACTTTTGGTGAATTTTGGTAAATTTTTGCATTTTTTCGAACTTTTTACTTCTCTGGTCAGCTCGAACGGACTTCTGGTCAATCCGACCAAAGCCTTGGAAACTTCCGTTTTTAACTTTCTCCTTGGTCGGATCGAACAGACACCTGGTCAATCCGACCAGAACATGGAAATTGCATAGATTGGTTTGATTTTGGCTTGGAAATTAGTTGGTTTTGCCTATTCTCTCTCGATTTGGATTTTAAACGTTAAATCTCACACTGCTTAAACTTGTTTTTGAGTCAAACAAAAATTTTCTCAAAGAACCCTAGAATGTTTTGATATCACACTTGATCTTGCACCAATGGACTGAATTGGAGTATTTTCTTTAAAATTTGAACTTGATCTTGGATGCTTAGAATTGTTATGACAATCTTAGTCGATTCTCACAAGTTTTTGCCGAGTGAACTGATTCGTATTTGACAAACTTTTGAAAAGAAATTTATCGACTTTGAAAATTGAAAGATGAACTTTGTCTTGTTGAAATTGCTTTTTAATCGCTCGAATCACCAACGAGCAAAATTAATGGGAAATTAAATCAAAATAGCTGTGAAAACGAGGACGCACTGAGGCCTTTCTCCACCAACTTAGCCACAAATTGGAGGGTATCGGGTTAGGTATGAATTGTTAGGAATTACAACTCAAAGAAACCGAGAAATAATTGGACAACTCATGCTTAATTCTACCGGACCCGGTGCGAAAGCATTGGTAAAGGAGTTGTTGAGTATTATGGCCCAAGTGTACCGTGGCCATAGTCGAGCAACACCCGTCTAACCTCCCTAGCGCGACATGTGCTAGTAGCAAACTCAAGGCCAATGATACCGCATTATCCTCTAGGGTGTAAAGCCCCACGGCTCGACTTGCACGAAAAAAAAAGAAAAAAAACATTGGTGAAAAATTAAAATTGTTTTTGAGAAAAGTTCATTATAAAATTTCTGAAGTTGATAAAGGCCTTTACAAATTTTTGTGGAATGTGAAAAGGAACGGGTAATTGAAATTGAGATCGCTTTTGAAATATCAAAGGGAAGTTAGAGTTCTAATTTTTGGGAAAAGACTTTACTTAGGGCCAAGAGTTGCATTAATTAAGTTGTGAACACATAACTTGGTTTTTGATTTTGATTCTTGTTTGACTCATTTGATGAAAGTGTGAGAAATGTTAGGCATAGCAATTGATTTCACGACATTTCTTGGTTTGAGATACAACTTGATGTTTAAGGTTTAAGTACAGTCCAAAACTCTAAGCTTAGGGTGTTGCTTGAGGACAAGCAAAGTTTAAGTTTGGGGGGATTTGATATCGTCATTATTTGTAGGCATTTGGACCGTACTTGGCACTCAAATAACACTCAAACCATTGAATTATTCAATAGATTGCTATGATTTCCATGGAATTGGCTCTACCGTCGTTTCTTCTCTCATTTTACAGGACTTTGATGATTTCTGATGATTTTGGAGCATATAGATGGATTCCCGACGTAGCACGCACGCTAGACGACTCATTCCTAGGATTGGAGGCTCTTTTCTCTCTCCTGGTCGACCCGAACAATCATCTGTTCGATCCGACCAGCACCTATGGCAGCCAGGCGTCATTTTCTCTCTCCTGTTCGGTTCGAACAAGGATCTGTTCGGTTTGACCAGGGTGCCGCCATATCACATAAGGCATTATTTTTTACATAGAAACTGATGGAAATGGCAATTTCTTGCGCCCTGGTGCCCTAGCCTTCCATCCTTGCGACCTGGGACATCCATATATACACCTCTAGACCTGAAGGAAAGAATACAACCTTCCATACCACAAATTCCACTTTCCATAGGCGTTTCTCTCTCTTCCACTATGGGAGATCATCAAAGCTTGGTTCTTTGAAGCGACGGCAGCAAGGAGACGAGTTTGATGACCATCTTGCAACACACCACTGCCTAGAGATCGTAGTTGGAAAGCATAAAGGAGTATTCGGTTTATTCTTCTATGTTTTCTTCTCTATTTTCAATGGGCTTGTATCTTGTTATTTCTATATTATTTGTTGTGTGTTTTAGTACTATGTTAGGCTAAATTTATGTAGTCTTAGGGGTAAGGTAGTAACTTAGGTTTGGATGTTGTGATTTGACTCGTTATGTTATGATATGTTCTGTTGATTTGTTTCGTTGAGAATTATTATAATTGCTTGTTTAAATTGCTTGGTTAAGTCTAATTAACTTCTAGATGAATGGCCACATTTAGTTAAGTTCTAAAGTTAGGTTAATCAAGATAATTTAGATAAAGTATTTGGGATAAATCGTAGATCCGAAAGGGGAGATTAGTTGACACCAAAAGTGTAACTTTTAGACAAGTCCAAAAGACCTCTAGATATCCTTATGAACTCCAACAAACAAGTTTAAGTTGATTGAATTCTATACCAAAAGTTGTGAACCAATCGAGTTAATTAGGTTAGGTTGTGATTAAACCAGTTTCTAGTCCAACAAGCGACAGCTGAGGTTTAGAATATCTAGGTTTGACCAACAAACCCTAGCACAAAGCATAAAATATCATAAAAGTTCAAAATCACGCACTTATACCATCTGTTCGGATCGAACAGACTCCTGTTCGGATTGAACAGAGTCCTGTTCGGATTGAACAGAGTCCTGTTCGGATTGAACAGAGTCCTGTTCGGATTGAACAGACTCCTGTTCGGATTGAACAGACTCCTGTTCGGATTGAACAGATTCTTGTTCGGACCGAACAGAGCGGTATATGCTTGGAAAACACCGTTTGATGCACGAAAGTGATAAGTTCTGTGTTCTAGAGTCCAAACCGATGTGAAATCTGAACCTAAGATGACTTTTATATTGTTAAAACACCCAAAAATATTTATTTACTTGCACCTTTAGATTTAATCAACCAAAAACTCCATAAAAATATAATTGTCTAGCTTTCGTGAGGAAGTAAAGTCCGGTACTCATTAATCTGTCCCTTGGGTTCGACCCTAAAACTGTACTCCAAAAGACTAGTGAGGTTAGCTCTAGGTCTATAAATTTATTTGATTCCTAGGTTTTAAGCCTTCATCATGCGTCAATGGGAGTAGCGCCGCCGCCGATGCGCCATGTCAGTGACGCTCTGGCATGTTTATTGATAAAATTATTTATTTATTTGGTTTGGTATTAAATTTTTAATTTAAGATCTGTGTATTAAAAAATTTACGGTTTCTGTTCACTCGTTAATTTATTGCTTGCTACTTGCATGATGCATATATATCCTTAAATTAGCAAAATCATTATACTGTCTCTTCAGGTGGGATCAAATATCACTATTACCACAGCTAATCAGAAGCATATTCTTTGAGCATTTAGACCAAATATGAAGGACTTTTTTCCCTAAATATTATGAAACGATTCTCATGTCGCCACAAAATTGGCAACAAATCAAGTTGCATTATTCAGATATCTCGAGAAGGGGCACCTTTGATCATTTCTGTACAGATCTGGGTTAAAGCTGCAAATTAAGTTGCAAGTATTTGCTCTAAGGTTCCAGTCCTCATTAAAAAAAAAAATCGTAATATGATTTCAAATAAAATGAATATTATAATTGAAATCGCAAAGCATTATTACTCGATATATGTGGTACACACTCATTGACATAAAATCATGAAATTTTTAAATTAAATGTAAAAATATTGGGAAAAAAAAGCAGTCAGGCCACCATACGTTACTCTATTATTAACTGTGGTTTAAATTATTCAATATGAAGTTTTTCATCATGCTTTGCGGCCAAACTTATTCTTTCTTACTCTACAGTTGTACTCAACTATTATGTCCGGCCCCAGGTCATCGCCAACATGCCTATTTCTGTGCTAACCTTCTGACCTAGTTCCTTTAAAACTGTTGTGCCATTGATTTGTTGTTTACTTGTTTAATAAGTACCAGGCACACCAAACAGGCAAGCACCAAGCAGAAGTCATCACTGACTCACTGTTATATAACAGGGGATAAATAGAAGGTTACAGAATTTATATTACAACGACATATAATCATGGGTTAGCAGATCCATATAGTAGCATGGACCTAAATCTGCTGCTTTATGACAGATATGTGTTTATGCATATGAGCCAGTCGATCAGAATCAGATGGTTCAGATTCAATCATGGCATCCTCCCTAGATATATCATATATCATGACATAATCCAGGAAACTTCGTTTCGATCCAAGGGCTCATATACACAAAGCCACATTTGCCGCCATCATGACAATGACAACTGATGAAGACTATTGAAGGATGTAAAACAAGCACGTTTCCTTGTATCACAAAATCAACATTTAAGCTTCATCTGTTTGCTTTGATGCAAAGAGCTGTTGAACAGATGAACTATCATTCTGTCCCTCGTATTTATATTAATCATATAATGTATAGTTAGCACAACGTGCCAGTATTTTACTGTTGAAGTTTTCAGACTGATATCCTGGCCAGCTGAAAATGCACAATCATACACCATAAGTTGCACTAAATGAAAGTGGTGTGTTCAATATATTTGGGGGAAAAAAATTATATTTCCGAAAGATTTATCAAAAAAATTCTAATATTAGATATAGACGCCATAAATTCTTACCTGGCAAGATTTATAAATAAAAAGGATCAAACAAAAGCAGCATCTACAATAGTAAATTTTTTTTCCCCATCATTGAACATTGCTTGAAAGGTTTTAACTTAAAATATTAGATTTTTACTAACCTGGCCTGAAACCAAAACCTCTTTTGAAATGGCCTTGGTATCAATCGATGGCAGCTTTCTCTAAGTAATTTGTAATAGGGTCTGTACTAAGGAATCAAAAGAACTAATCAGGACCAATTTCGGAAAATGGATCGCGAAGCAACTTAACAGAGTTACTCTGTTTGGTAATGTCCCGATGAGGAATATTGGAAGAAACAGAGTAGGACAATGGCATTTATGTAAATCAATACTATTTCTACATTTTAATTTAATTTGTTGTGAAACATTTTTAAATTTTATAGCAAGTCGCCATGGCATAGAATGCCATGGAGTTGAGTATCATCATTATCATCAATAATGAATACTGTGCTTTTTCCACGAGAAGTAATTCTTGACTGAACCAATTGCAACAAAATACGAAGTTCCCTTTCTCTCCAAAAAGCACTGCGTATTTTTTTCTGTTTAATATTAATTGCTCTTATGTATAGTCCTCTGATTATATTGGTTGTCATATTATCAGGTCCACTCTACAGTGGCTACAGCACAGATGTTCTTCTCCATTGGAAGTTCATGGCACTGTGTTGTGTTGCAATCGTTTCTTTAATGTAGTGTTATTGAGTCTATAAAAAAAAATAATAATTTAGATCGATATTATTGCGACATTAGAATGGAATGGGCTGTTTATGTACTCTTGAGTCGATGTCTTTCAATTATTTCGGGGCTGTTTGGATCATATGGGAATATAAAGAATTTCTTATTTCTAGGAATAAATTTATTATAAACAATCCAAACTCTTCACAAAATTACATACTTTTCAATACTTTGTGCCTAAGAATAAAAAATTCCTCCTATTCCTAAGCGATCCAAACGGCCCCTTCATTTATTTGTAAATCTGATTTAGTTATATGTCATATCCCCCCCCCCCCTTTTTTCCTATTCTATCTTTTATATTTTCAACATTGGTTGGTTGTCTACTGGAAAATCTGGTTGTCAGCTGGCTTTTAAAGAAAAAATAGGCTTCAAATATTGTGAAAAAAAAAATATTTGGTCGAGGATAAATGTACAAATCCGATGTTGTAATTAAATTGATTGGTGTTTCTTCTTCAAATTGATATCACTGGAAAATGGCTAGCGTTTGTGTGGAGAAGGCAGGCTGTGAGAACACATAAACTAAGTTTATATTTTTTTTCTCCATGAAATTATATTAATTCACATGATTTGAGATTGTGTTTAACTATAAAAGGGGCATTAATTAGGTCTCCATCAACTATGAAAAGTTAAATGCTAATCATTGTGAGTCTACTATAGGCAACTTAAGTCAAGTTGTATGAATAGTATATTGCAGAGTAGTTCACTTTCTAGAACAGTGATCAAAGTACTAGTAGTACTTCAAACTGGATGAAGGTGCACTCTGTGTAGAATTTACTTATAATTACATTATGTTTTGAGTTAATATACAAAACACATTACAGCTAAAGTAAAAGTAAAGTGAACCAAAGAAAAGCTTAAACTTCAAATGAAGAAAGCATCCCCACAAAGTACACAACAAAATGATAATCATGGCCCGATTTCTCTTCTTCTCTTTTTTTAATTACATTTATATAATGCATCGTAGGAAGCTTTGTTGTTTTAAAAAGAAAAAAGGCAGGGGTTGAATTTTAGCCCTATAAACCCGTAAAGTAAAAAGGGGAAAAAATCAACAACTTTACTGGGTTCTTTAAGTATCAAACTACCGATTGATATTCGAAAAAAATATGATATTTCAATCTAATGGTAAAAAATAACACATTTAGATATTCACAAATTCAAAGTTCAGTTTAGGACTTTTGCGATTATTTAAAATTAAGCTGAGATGCTTGGTTTGTATTATATTATCTTCGAAAAAAGAAATTAATAATAATACTGAATAATGCCACAACAATCATATCCTCAATCCGGCCAATCATACTTTTTCTGTCCTTGAAATTCCCGACATTATTAAATTTGATCTCATATAAGATTTTAAATATGTAGAACTCATATCAATCACTCGAGTTTCAAAAATTAACATGAAGTAAAGTAACGGTGCCTTTACTTCTTAATTAGAGCATATAGAAAAGAACCATCTTTCAAAAATCTTATATGAGACCATATGTAGTTATTATTATTTTTTTAATAGCACATGTAAGTTTTCTATGGAATCTTCATAATCATATGTAGTTGGCATTAGAGAAAAGCTAAGATCAACTATACATACATGAAATGGTAAATTTTTAACCGAAAGTACTATAATTTCAAATGCTAAAATAAGAACATTAAGAATATGTATATATAATAATACTTTACAAAAATTCTCTTTGTGCTCCTAAGAATAAAATAGCACAACAATCAAGAAGGATAGAAAGTAATACTCAATTACCAATAATTACATCAAAGCTTCCCCTACTACGAGTAGGCACTTACTTTCTGCTGACTTGTTTAATGATAAGCCAACAAAGACTTTTAGATTGAGCGAGTAAAATATAGTCCCGCGTTAAGTCATTATTTTAACGCTAAAAGAAGAATCAAGATTCTCTGTAGCATGTGTTTATGAAAGTGTCGTGTGGAGTTTTTGACAATTTCACTTGCAAGATGTGGATCCTACGAAAATTATGGCCCTGATCAAAATCTCATTTTTCTAACATGGGATTTCATTTCATTTTGTTGGAAAATTTTTTATCAAAATGAACGGATTTGATATCATTTGGTTGGAATTTTAATATAATTAGATCCAGCGAATTTATGTGAAATCAATTAAATTGAAATGAAATCCCGCGTAAAAAACATTTTGATTAGTTAGGGCCTATATTTACTAAAAACAGCCAATAAATCAGTATACATCTTGTTATTTCTGTTTGTCAGTGACTCACTACACCGAATGGATGATCTGTAGCAGACATAGAAAATGTGTACCGAGTCATCACAGAGTATTGTTGTTTATGAGTTCATATGCTCAGAAACTTAACCCATTTTGCAAAAGTTTGCGGTTCCTTAATTTACCTTTTCAAAAGGCGCAAAATGTAATTAAATTCAAACCCTTTCATGCAGAGTGGAATCAAACATGTTATGTTTATTATTATAGCTTTCATTTTCTATAATCCGGTATCTTATTCTTTAATTTTACGTGCTAACATATTCTTTAGGTAAGCAAGCATTATACAGAGTACAGACGATAACTCACTTTATATCTTTCAGTCCCCTGTCTGGACAACTCAATTTAAGTTTTTTTTTTTTTTTTTTTTGCAAAATGCTTAGTAATGGAGGAATTAACAGGGCCAAATGACCTCACTGGACTAATTAAATTGCAATAACAAATCCGATCTTTGTAACTAAAATTATTTAAAAATGAACTGTCGAAATTATAATTATAAATGAATAATGTTAGTTCGATTATCATCTCTTTCCAGGGATTTCTATTTATTTGTACATGAAATCAGTAGTCCATGTGCTACTTTTCAAGAAATTAAGATAGTTGGAGTTGTAAATTTCTCTTAGACTGAGGGCGTATGAGTATGTATATTAATTCCTCTTAATCTGAGCGCTTATGTATTCCTATTTTTCTTCTCTCATCTAATCAAGAGAAAGTTTAATATGCACCATAGTGCATAGAGCTTTTTATGCACCGCGAATTTTTTCGGTGGTATTTTTTCGCGGTGCATAGAATGCTCTATGCACTATATATAGTTTATAGTGCATATTAAACTTTCTCAATGTTTAAATTGATACAATTTTTTGTGTTATTCAGGAGAAATTTGAGTACAACTAATCCCATTCTTATCCATTTCACATAATTTTATTTCAGGAGGATTCTAATGCCACAACTTTTAGTGCGCGCGAATAATACACATTTATTTTTTAATTAATATTGATTTTAAAATTCAAGCATCGAATCCAAATAGTTGTTGATCTTGTTCAAATTAACGAGCTATGTATAATAGTCAGTGGCTAGAATCCAATATGTTGGACACATACACTCGTCCAACATGATGAAATTTCAAATTTTTTCAATTAAAATGTCTGATTTAAAGCACTCAAATTATTTTCCATAATAAAATCTCCACGGACACCAAATTTTATATTTTTTAAATTTTTTGTTTTTTTATTTAGAATATGCTCAATCTATAAGGTTATGGACCTCCAATTTTGAAAAAATATAAAATTTGATTTTAATGAGATTTTAATATAGATATCATATTGAGATGTTCGGATCGGACGTTTAAATTTTTTTCCGAGATCTGGCATTTACCGTTTGAAATTTTAGCAGTTGACGTTTTGGATCATGTTTAACATCGTATATGTTTGATTCTAGAATTGCTCATTAATTATTATACATTCATTATTTACCCATTTATCTAGCATCAAATGAACTTTAAATTTTATTAAAATTATATCATAACACATCACTCATTGAATTTAATAAGTTCAGATTCGACATTTGAATTGTATATTTTTATATATTAATGAAAAATAAAATTTTGACATTTGTTACACTAAAAGTTTTGACATTAAAACTTTCTTCTTATCAGTTTGAAATAAAATTTATTTGTTCCTAAAATTGTCCCTCGTAAAATTTAATGTCTTTCTGCGATAAATATTTTACTTTCGGGACGAAGTTCAAGAACCAGTTTTATTATAGCCAGTGCAAAATCCGATTAACGAACTCCGTTTGAATGCGTTGAGAATAAGGTAGGAAGAAGGAAGAAGGGAAGAAATTTATTGGGAAGGTATAAATTTATTGGGAAGTGTGTAACTTTTGTGAAGAGTTTGGATGGTTAGAAATAAATTTATTGGTAAAAAGTGGTTATTCCTTATTCCTTATTCCCGGAAGAAGCCATCCAAACGGAGCCTCATGAAATAACAGCTTAGTGGCCAACTCCAAAATTAGATTAATATTTGTAGTTTTTCTGGTGGAGTCTTGAACTTCAAATCGAACTAAACTGTTATCTAATGGCTATGTACTTAGTGCATTCCCTATGTATTTTAGTTTTTATAGGTCTAATTAATTATGTATGTCAATGACTCCTAATTGCACTGAGAAACTATCATCAAATTGTTCTTTTCATCACTTCCGAGCTCTTTGTATTGCTACTCAATGATGGATTTACTTGATATATAGGACTCGAGCATATTCTTTTCTTCTTTGCTCATCATGAGGTATCTAGCTGGCTTGAAGCACTTTACATATTTTTTCCCCATTTCATAAAATATTAGTTATAGTGCTGTAATTTGACTTTCACTAGCTAGCTAGCTAGCTAGTGATCACGCTCGTTCATGCTGCTCTCTCTGGCTAACTAGTTCAAATACTATGTACATCACTTTATTTCTCTAACAAAAATAATTGAAGTTGCACGCAATAATGCAGGTCTACATACATTTTGTTTGGATAAAATTAAGGATACGACTTGGCATGCAAGTTAGAAATAATTTAATCGTAAAAACAGCTAGGATATTTATGCACTCCGGGCAAATATATATTTGTTGATAATATTAGGATCGAACTGAAAATTTAATATAGTAATTAGGGGTTTTTTTTTAATCAGAAAATTTTATGCGGAAAGTTTCAGCAGTGTTTTGAAAATCTTATCGGATACCAGAAAATTCTGATAATACCAGGAACTGATCGAAACAGTGTTTCTGGTTTTGTGAGAGGAAATACCAGAAAATTTCAGAAAATACCAGATTTCGGCCACTTGGCCGGTAAGAGTACCGGTACGGTTTTATAAACACAGAGTTTCAGAGATGGAATCGGGTTCACGATTTTGCTTCACTTTATTTTTCAGAGAAGATATTTTGTCGAGTCCAGTTTATTGTGCTTCGTGCAGCAGATGCATTTCCTTCAAACAATTTGGCCCCCTCACGACCCACCAAACATATGCCGCACCCTGCAGTAGATCTCACCCCGAAAACTACTGTAAAGGAGAGAGGGATAGTTCAACATCACTGTCACTACTTGTAAAACATCCTTAAAAAAGAATTTAAATAATTTCAAACAAAGAGTGTAAACAATTCTTAATATCTAACTTTTCAATCTAATACGATAAGTGGTGTGCATATTGGTCTTGGATAAAAAAATATTAGATGTTGATTTTTCATCTAAAAGAAACTAATATATAGTAATTAATTGGTGGACATATATTTGATAAAATTTGTCTAACTATTAGATGAATACCTTCTCTTGTATGAGTAAAGAGGGGAGGGAGGGAGCAAGGAGGAAGCTGCAGAGCGAGGGGGTTATTTAAAACATGAGTAGACCATATTTTATCAATATGGCCGGAGTGAAATTTATATAATTTTGAGATCGCAGAAGATTAAACATTAAAAAGTTTGTATTTTAAAAAAGTTTAGATATGATGCTCATAATTTTGGAGATCAAATATTAAATTTTAAAGTAAAAGGATACATGAAATTGTGCTGTAGATTTATTGAGAGCAATTACATATTTCAAAATTTTATAAGAATAGACATCAAATTTTCCGAAATTATTTTAAACAGGAATTTGTACCTCTTGAATTTTAAAATTCAAGAGAAAGAACGATTTATTTTTATTTTAATAAGAAGCAAGAAATTACCCATTCAAAAAACGTGTTATTTCATCTCCTTTACAACGCGTTTTATGAACGGGTAAAGAGACTTCCAACGCGTTTTAGGAACGGATAAAAAGTCTGAACTTTGTCAGACATTCTTTCATAAAAATTCTGACATGGCCGACATATTAGCGCGTTTTATAAAAAGATAGCAAGGCTAATTACCCGTTTCATAAACGGATTATTATGCCAAAAATTTTTGTATAAATAGCTACACACCCTATCTTTCTATCTCGCACCACATAATGCTGAAAATAGGGTTGTACAAGAAAAAAAGAAAACCATCCGACCCGTTTAATTCATACAACCCAACCCGTATTTTACCGGGTTCAAACATTATCTGGATTGGTCCGAGTTTTAATTTTATTAACTCGATTGAATTGGATTGGGTTACATTTTTATTCTTGATAACCCGATTTGTACCCGACCCATATAATTTTACCATTAATCTATTTCAATACCAACACGAACCAGCAGTGACCACTGATTTTCTCTTAGGTGCACAGGAAATCAAAACATAACATATGCTGAGGTCATTTCGGCGCTGGCGCTGTTAGTATATATTAAGATAAATATCTGCTGTAATATTTGTAACGGCCAATTAGGATTAGAGATTAGACTCAGGTCTACATATAGGCCTCTGTATTGTAACAATTGACTCTCTGAAAAAAGAAACATTTCATTTTACAGATACGCTGCTACATACTATCTCTCTTTCTGGTCCTGTACATTTCTCTTCCAATATTAGATAAAAAAAACTTCTTTAGTTAGTCTCTATATTTGTTCAAATATTTTCTCGTTATTAAATTTAGCATCAATAAGCTTGCTTTTAATAACATTATTAAATTAGATCAATAAGCTTGTTGATGCTTCTCGAGTATTAAGCATGAGTAGGACAAACTTAAATTGGTTTCTTCTAATTTTTATATACCATCGCACCTCACAATTTCTGTAGGTTTCCAATTTACTTGTAAGCCTTTCAGGAAATGTAATCCAAGCCTTCAAAGTTTCAATAGTTGACCAAATTAAAAATGCTTCAGCAAAACAATTGATCAAATTAAAAATTAATGATGATTTTTGCAATAATCGATCTTGTTCATGCGTACCAATAAAATAATTTATCAAATTTGAAATCACAATCCATTTGACCCGCATAACCCGTGTAATCCGCATAATCCGTAATAACCCGTATGTAAAAAATCATAAGGGTTGGATTGGGTTACTGGTGGGTCGGTTAATTTTTTTTTTCAACCCGATATAATTGGGTTGGATTAAAATTTTGATTAAAATATATTTGTACATGTGACGACCGACCGATTTTTATTATAGTTGACCATACTTTGACCAGTTGACTAAACTTTGACCAGTCAAAGTTTGACTTGATGTTGACCACGATAAATATTTGTATATTGATTGTTGAACCGTGTACTTGTGTGGAACCGAATAAACATAAAAAAAAATTTGACACCTCTTGCTTGCATGGTGACACGTGTCATCTTCATATATCAATGTTGCCTTTTATGCATTTCTCCCTCTCTCGTTAATTCCATCTCCTACAGAGCAAAACCCAAAATGAAAATCGAATAGGAGGTGACTCCATTTCCATTTCCGATGACCTTTCACCACACTTCAAATTATGTACCTTGCCATTTGTTAGTTGCTTAAGAAATGATATCAAAAAGTTAATTGAAATTTGATGAGTCGATCGATTGGAGTTTTGATGAGTCGGCCAATTGGAATTCTGAGTCTACGTCGCAGTCAGGATAGTCGATTGGATTTGTCTATTGAATTCTGGATTGCTTAATCAGGTAACCGGACTTCTCTATATTTAATTTCGTATTGATTGATTGATTTGATTTATCGTTTGGTTTTGATTGAATATGTTTATTGTATTGTGAATTGGTATATTTTACGGGATATCGGAGTTTGGAATTGGATGTGAATTTGGATATGAATTTTGAGCCCTGATCCTCCTGAGTTCGGGGAGGGGCCGGTCCTGATCCTCCTGAGATCGGGGAGGGACCACTGTGACTGACTGACTGACTGGCTAGACCCGATTATCTCCGTAAAATATATTATTTGTTATGTGGATTAATCCGATCTGATTGAATTTTGATATAATAATTAAATGTAGAGAAGCTGCGTCGTTAAATAACCGGTTACTGAGGTTTGTACCTGACTCTGTTTATTTTCTGTTGCGACGTAGGTTGACGGGCCGTCGGATGGGTGCAGAAGATACCGTTTCGGTTTGCGTCCCGCGACCCGTCGGTGCGGGACGTGACAGATGGTATCAGAGCATTCGTTCCTCGGACTGTGTTTGGGTCCTTGTTCATTTCATTTGGAATTTGATCATTTGGTTTCTATTTGATTGAACTTGACTAGTTTTCGTCCGTTTGAATTTCGCGGACGAAATTCTTTTGAAGGAAGGGAGAATGTGACGACCGACCGATTTTTATTATAGTTGACCATACTTTGACCAGTTGACTAAACTTTGACCAGTCAAAGTTTGACTTGATGTTGACCACGATAAATATTTGTATATTGATTGTTGAACCGTGTACTTGTGTGGAACCGAATAAACATAAAAAAAAATTTGACACCTCTTGCTTGCATGGTGACACGTGTCATCTTCATATATCAATGTTGCCTTTTATGCATTTCTCCCTCTCTCGTTAATTCCATCTCCTACAGAGCAAAACCCAAAATGAAAATCGAATAGGAGGTGACTCCATTTCCATTTCCGATGACCTTTCACCACACTTCAAATTATGTACCTTGCCATTTGTTAGTTGCTTAAGAAATGATATCAAAAAGTTAATTGAAATTTGATGAGTCGATCGATTGGAGTTTTGATGAGTCGGCCAATTGGAATTCTGAGTCTACGTCGCAGTCAGGATAGTCGATTGGATTTGTCTATTGAATTCTGGATTGCTTAATCAGGTAACCGGACTTCTCTATATTTAATTTCGTATTGATTGATTGATTTGATTTATCGTTTGGTTTTGATTGAATATGTTTATTGTATTGTGAATTGGTATATTTTACGGGATATCGGAGTTTGGAATTGGATGTGAATTTGGATATGAATTTTGAGCCCTGATCCTCCTGAGTTCGGGGAGGGGCCGGTCCTGATCCTCCTGAGATCGGGGAGGGACCACTGTGACTGACTGACTGACTGGCTAGACCCGATTATCTCCGTAAAATATATTATTTGTTATGTGGATTAATCCGATCTGATTGAATTTTGATATAATAATTAAATGTAGAGAAGCTGCGTCGTTAAATAACCGGTTACTGAGGTTTGTACCTGACTCTGTTTATTTTCTGTTGCGACGTAGGTTGACGGGCCGTCGGATGGGTGCAGAAGATACCGTTTCGGTTTGCGTCCCGCGACCCGTCGGTGCGGGACGTGACAGTACACCCCT
Source organism: Rhynchospora pubera (assembly GCA_028095005.1). Classification (NCBI taxonomy): domain Eukaryota; kingdom Viridiplantae; phylum Streptophyta; class Magnoliopsida; order Poales; family Cyperaceae; genus Rhynchospora; species Rhynchospora pubera. The sequence goes on from CM051459.1 coordinate 85,681,493, forward strand.
AGCTGAAAACACAAACAGACATTGAAAAGAAGAAGAAAGATTGTCCGTTGAATCGCACAATTAAAAATAAAATTACATTAAATTACAGTATATAAAATTACAGTACATGAAATTGCAATACATGAAATTACATTACATCAAATCCGTGAAATAGTTCAATCCAAAATTTCTTTGCAAATGGTTCATTTTTTCTTCCTTCCCAAAGAAAACACATTGCGGAATTTCACCCCAAATCCTTTTCCTCCTTTATCCCCAGACGTAGTAGCTCTGTCTGTTGCAATGGTAAGAAATCTAGCTGACTCAATTTTCATACTCCCAGATGCGACATGGTTCACCCGTGGATCAGTGCTGATTGAATTTCTCCGTAGTGGCACAGATCCTTGGTCCTCTCATTACTAATGTTCCGTGGATCAACATGCAATGATCTAACTCCTAGATGAATGGACGTTTCACCAGTCGAAACTGTAGGTTGAATGGTCGCTCCGCTACTTTGATTGTTAGCCCTTGTAGATGGTCTACTAGTGTGTCGACCAAATTGCAATGGGTGCATTGAATATGGCGGTTGAGGTTGCGGTTGCGGTTGTTGCTGTTGACTTGTTGAAGCTTGACATTTATTTTTTCTTGGTTTGTTTTTTTTTTTTTTTGAACATGTACCTTTCATTCCTTCCATTCTGTTCATCCTCATCTCAGCACGAATTATTTTGCGCCTTCCTTAATTGATCAAACTCTTGTCTGTGACAATCATCGGACCATTATAAACTGGCCATTCATCCTCATTATACTCACATTTGTTACGAGTATAAGTCAACTACACATCGGTCGGCTTAATCTCCGGTGGAATTAGGACCGTGTAATGGGAATAATCGTACCCTACACCATCACGGTACCCCTCGCGAACTTTCATTCGAAATTCTCCACGGTCCAATCTTATCACGAAAGTGCTCATCAACTCTGTCAATGCAACAAATATATGAAGTTACTATAATGTTATATTAAAACGTATGAATAAATGAAATTGTTGATTTTAAATACTTACGTGATTTTGTATCGTACTTGATCAATTTATTATTTATTGCTTCTTGTCATCTTTCTCCTAAACTCAACTTTTGAAGTACTTTTTGTGTTCGCTTGTTCATCTAGTTGGCACATTTATATCATTGGCCTTCTACAATTGTTGTCACCGATAATCTTCTCTCTATTCTAAAAATATTATTCAGACTTTCTGATCCGTTACTCGTCATTATACCCCACTAATGCCATTTATCAAAGCTCTGAACCCATTTAAATAGTTTTGGCGGCTAGTTTTGATCAGCTTCATTACTTTTTCTACAATTTCGTAGGTACCGATAGGGCTGTATAAGGAAATTAAAAATCAGTCCGGCCCATTTAATCTGTTCGACTAGACCCGTATTTTGTCGGATTCAAGCATGATCTGGATTGGTTCGAGTTTTAATTTTACTAACCTGGTACAAATGGGTCGGGTCATTTTTTTGATAATCCGAGTACTAACCTGACTCATTTTATTTTTATTGATATGATCTGATCTATATTGCATTAACATAATTAGTATTTTTTTTCCCTTAATTCGAATATGAGAGACATCTCGTTTCCTGACAGAGACACGATTACCATAGGCTTTAGAATGCATTTTTTAATCAAAATTAAGTCTACTGCATTTTATTAGTTCGGAATTCGAGTACATAACTAATTATTTCACTAGAATTATTAAATTCACTCAGCTTGTGATTTTAGATGTTTGTCAGGTGAGTTTTTTTTAAATAAATATTAAAAAGGATATTTAGTGTATGAAATTTAAAATTTGTCAAGGATATACTCGGCTTCAATCCTCATTGAAGCTTTCGAATCATATGTATTATATCGATTCTAATTTAAGCATACTAGAAATCATAACCCGTCTAATTCAAAAATCTGTCAAAATCCCTCGATAAAAAAATTATATGAGTTGTATTGGATTACGGATGGGTGTGCTAAAGAAATATTTTAACCCGGTATAATTGAGTTGGGTTGAAACATTGATAAAAAATTACGAACCCGTTCTGTTGTATAGTCTTAGGTACCGATATGCCTTCTGGTTGGTACCCTTCAATTCTTCCCACTTTTCTCTGAAACGTCTAGGATTTTTCTTATTTGCAAGTCCGCACTTGAAAAAAAAAATTTGAATTCTCATTTTCTGACTCACCAGCCTCTTTCTATAAGTTTTCGACAACATGCTCCATGCAGTACTGATGAATTGCTACTGCATGCGAACCTTGTTCCTTCCAACCGTACTCTGTGGAAGCAAATACTGCTTTTTTTTTGCCTTGTGACGGTCATATATGACAAAATATCTGGTGTTCGGTCCGAGAACTTCCTATCTAACCCAAGACATGAACTATCCCCAACAATCCTTATCTTCTTTCTCAACCAATCCAAATGCAATCCGAATTAATCAGATCTTTGGATCATAACCACACACCGTAAACAATTTACCTTTGTATCGGCCTGATAAAAAACTAGCATCAATTGAGATAACGGATCTGTCATATTTCATCGCTTCTATGCATGGATCACAAGCTCAGGCCGCCATCTTGAAGAGGTTAACATTGGGATGTCCTTAGGCCAAGAAATTATCGTGTACTTCGTCCCTGAGATCATTGCCATGATTGCCACGAGGAGCCGTGAAAGTTTATTGTAGGCCCATTTTCAAGACCCAAATAATTACTCAAGTGCTCGCTCCCTCCCACGCCATAGTTTATTATAAGTGGATTCAAAACATGGATATCTAACCCTTATAAAGTCTCCTATATCGTCTACACTTTCACCTAGATTTTTTTTTCAATTCATATCTGACATGTTTAGCAACGAAACTAGCCATAAGGTTTTCGTGACCTCTTTGTCCGGACGGTCTCGAACAAGTACGCTCATTTAGATTGGTAGGAATCTTCCAATTCGTATTATAACTTTCACGTCTACTATACAATCGTCACTTACAATTCGGTTTTTGCATGCAAATCATTATTATTTTTTTATTTATTGCTAGTTTCCGTTCTGACTTCAATATTTTTTTTGGCAAGCAACATCACAAACAGCTAGAATTAGTTGTTTTTTGAACGGAATCTTTTACCAGGAGCAAGTTCGCCTATCGGCCCTAAATCAGGCTCCGGCATACTGACATACTCAAACATCGAAATATCACTCAATGCACTTATAGGATGGTGCAAGTTCGTTCTTCCTGAAATATACGGCTTATCATAGTTTGCATAGAAAGACAATTCTCGCTCGGAGAATCCTTGACATCGGTATATATATTCTTCTCGAGTTGGAAGTTCAGAGTAACTCGCTGGATCTTCTTCTTCATCATCATCTCCTGATGTGTTATTCTCTTCCACAGGAACGGGCTGCTCGCCAGTGTATTGGTACGGAGTGGATTACTGACCACACATAAGATTCAATGTAGTGTTTGGCTCGCTGCTGTTGGGCTCATCAAGGGGTGTTAGGTTAAGATCTGGCCCCATGCCGTATACAGGAATGAATCAACATACAACTCAATAATGGGTAATCCTCTCATCTCTAATGTCTCATGGTAAAAAATTCGCCATTGATCTTCATAATTCACAGGTAAAAATAGAGATTCATATCTTCCATTGACTATATCATTGTAACGGCCATTGATATTGAAAGTGTATTGGATTTCTAACATATGCAGCCTACTGTACAGTTCATTTCGAATATCAGCAAATGTGGTTTGCATACTATAACCAATGTGGAAATAACAACCACAAAAAGTTGGAGAGTAATTGTCATATATGGTAATTGTAGACATTTTTTAATTTGATTTATAAGTTTGGTTAAAAGGAAAGAGATAATTTGATTTGGACGATTTCAATTATGCGAGAAGGGTTGGTGTTATATAACTTGTGTTAACGTGGTTATAAATTTACAAAGTTATCGACAAATTTTTTTTTTTAAATGACATAAGTTGATTGAAATGACAAAAGTTTGGCTGAAATGACATAAATTTGATCAAAAAGGAAAAGTGTGTGAAACAGGGGTAATAACCCGCTTATAAAAAGGGTAATTAGCCTTATTATTCATTTTATAAACGTGTTAGTACATTAATCTTTACCATCAATTACGCCTGAAAAGTGAAAATAAGTTCAGGCTTTTTACCCATTCCTATAACGTGTTGGAAGCCTCTTTACCCGTTCATAAAATGCATTGTAAAGGAGAGAGAATAACATATTTTATGAACGGATATAATTTCTTGTTTCTTATTAAAATAAAAAATAAATAATTCTTTCTATTAAAATTTTAGAGGTATAAATATTCTTATTTAAAATAATTTCGGTCAAATTTTACATATTTTTTTATTGAAGTTCACATATACACTAGATGACATTTGTATTGTCGGATCGTTGTTTCCATATTTCTAATATTTTGACACCTATAAGTTAACACAAACATTTCATTAATTTGCATGACTCTAAATATTATTTATTTTATGTGTATTTAGGTTGACACAAAAAACTGTAATATGTTGATAATTGAATATTGTCAACTTGATAGCTTTCCATTTTAGTTCGCTCGTTATTACGCCAATCAGACTCCATTAGTCTTTTTTTTCTCATTTTTTAATATATTGGCGAATATAAAGTTTGTGAAAATAATAATATTTAGCTAGCTATCATTGACATATCGGTTATTTTAAAATTTACAACCTTTTTTTTTATTAAGTATATGAAATATAGAGAACCATGTTTCAGTCTAGTGGCGAATATATAGCAACGCACCTTAATTTAGTGGAGATTGCAGATTTAAAACCCTACTATAGATATTTTGTGATATTTAATTTCGAAATAAGTTGAAGGACTTGACTAAAAGTCTTCCAACTTATAATCAATAAACAAAGAGAAGTATATGAAATATAAATTGACAAACTTTAAAGCGCGTTCTTATATTAATTAATTTCTTGCTCTTGTAAATATATAATTTATTATCTTTAATATTTTAGCTAACTAGTTGTTTACTTGTTTTTTCTCTACGTATTTACTACAGAGGGTAAAAACTTACCTGATCAAACCATGGGCTTCAATTGGCAGGCCTAGCTTAATAATTCAATTCTATTTCTATGATTTAAAAGTTAAATATATAAGTACTTCAAGTCTCCAATTCGTCTGGATTAATTAATTTGGTCACATAAATAAGAATTTTATGCTTTTTGAAAAGATTATTTTGATTTTTTTTTACAGTGTCATGCATTGGATCTACAACATTATTTAAAGCAGCTCTCTATTCGAATACCTCTTTGAAATGTCACTCCGATTTCCCGATATAAAAGAAGTATTGATTCCTACTAGCTAGATTATTTTTGCCATCATTGTTGGGCTCACAAAGATTGTTTAAAATATTGGAAAAGTTTATGCGATGTAGCTTGTTATATAATACAATAGCTACCTTTTCAAAAACTAAAGAATGCACCCCTGATGAGGGAAGCGTTGAGCAAGCTGCCTGCTAGCTTAATTTCCCCAGTGCGAATTCAGAAAATAATAAAAGAATATTTTGGTTTTGTTTCCAGTTTTCTTTTGATGCTATTCCTATATATGTTGGGTTAAATCTATTATCACATCATACAAAAATAAAACAAAAAATTTTAAGTTAAAATGGTTTGCAATTCTCCAATTTATTTTTGAAATTAAAATTTTCAGCCAGATTTTAAACTTGCGAATGTCCTTTACGACTAAGGTGCAATGTCGCTTAAGGTGCATTGTCCTTTACGACTAAACGACTAAGGGTTGATTCTCAGGCATAAACCAACTCAATTAGGAACAATTTGTTTGCATTATCTTACTATTGGTTTGAGATAAATCAGTACTACATGAAGATTAACTAAGGAATAAATTAAGACAGGTATAAGAATTAGTCCTAGAAAACTAACTCTTAGTCTAGTGAAAAATAGCAATGCATCTTAAGTAAAAAGTCGCAGGTCTGAAATCCGACTATGAGTCTTTCGTAAAAATAAGTTGGCAGATTTAACCTCCAATTTATCTTAAAAAAAAAAAGAAGAAGAAGAATTAACCCTAATGTTGTGACCTGATTTATCATGTCCAACAAATTAAATCAATTAGGTAAAAACAAATAACAAATCAGCCCAAGAATTACCCATTTCTATGGCATGCTTAATCATCAAAAAAGAAATAATTAATAGAAAAAGATTATTCATCTATGCATTTCATGATGAATATATTCAGTGCGCTTTATATAATTCATTCTAAATTGCTAACAAATGAGTTTTTGAAATCAAATCAGGTTTCAGAAAATGTGGAACCTAAAGCCAGTGGTGGCACTTTTGAAAAGAATGCTATAACAATTATCAGAATATGCTAATCCAACCCCACAAAAACCATGCAAAATCTACAGAGCTTTGGCAAAGTAATAATCAATTCATACCCGCATAAAGTTCGTTAAATAAAATGATGCATGGCTTCTCATATTTGGCGATTGGCACTTGTTGAATCTGTTACCATGTGCCTCAGATACAAATTTTCACTAAACATTTATATTAACTGTTTTATTATTTACAAAAATACTGGTCAACTATTGTCACAACCGGAAGTTAAGTGTGCAAAATCATCCCGTCACGACTCACGAGACGTCAACCACGTCTCGTAAGACTTAGAATCGTACTATAATTTTTTTTTTAAGTTCACAAATCCCAAAAGAGAAAAAATATACGTACTAAGATATTTTATTTGCCAAACATAAGTTACATTATTTATTTTACAGTGCATATGTTACAACCATTTCCTTACATTCTACTCTTACCAACCTATATATATTACATCATCTTACACCATGTACATACTTTTACCTATTATTAATTCTGTTATCATTGGAGCAGCCTCTATGTCTTCACCCAGGCTCCGTTTAGATGATTTTTTTTCCGGAATAAGAAATAAAGAATAACCACTTTTTACCAATAAATTTATTTCTAACCATCCAAATTCTTAACAAAAGTTACACACTTCCCAATAAATTTATCCATTTTCAATAAATTTCTTTCCTTCTTCCTTCTTCCTTCTTCCTATATTATTCTCAACGCATCCAAACGGAGCCCCGTATAATAAGTCCCCTCCATCCGGTCCTATATAGCATGAATATATACATACGCATAAGTTTCTACAGAGTGAAGGTCCAAAAGATGAACGTGCCGCGGACACAACGGATCTTTTGACTAGACGTCTACCTCGAGCTCCACACAAGTTGCATGTTTCATTATGTACGGGGATTAGACGTATAACTGTTTTTCCATAAACTCGGTTCCAATTTTATTTTCGATTTATTTACACCGCTGTCATTATTTTGTTAATTTGTAACAGTTTCTATCAAAATGATTTTCATCAAAATGTGAGATTTCCTGTTACAGAAGCCCTTTTTTTTGTAGTGAAATTTACAAACATCAGGAAATTTGTGAACGGTTATAAAAAGGTACGTACACCAAATGGGGGCGTTTGTTTGTGACTTAAAGATGCATAACTTAAGTTATGTATCCTTAAGTCACCAAACATCTCTTACATAAAATGCCTTAATGGTACATAAGTTATGCAACCTAAATAGGTTGCATAAGTTATGCACCGGTCCTCTTTAATTTTTTTTCCAACAATACCCTTTAGAAATAATTAATAATAATAATAATTAATAATCTATAATAATTAATAATAATTAATAAATAATAATATTTAATAAGTAACAATAACTATTAAAAAATCATAATTAGTAATAAATATTAATTATTATAATTAATAAATAACAATATATAACAAGTAATAATAATAATTAATAAACAATATTGATTTATTATTAAATAATTAATAATATTTATATTATTTAATTAAAAATAATTAATAATATTTCATAATAATAAAATGATTTCTTATTATCATTAATAATTAATTTTTATAATAATTAAAAATTAAAATTTAATTAATATTAATTAATAAATAATAATAATAATAATTAATAAGTAACAATAATTATTAAAAAATCATAATTAATAACAAAGATTAATTATTATAATTAATAATATTTAACAAGTAATATTAATTATTAATAATAATGATTTAAGAATAATAATTAATTTTATTATAAAATAAATAATAAAATTTATAATATTTAATTAAAAGTAAATTATTAATATTTCATAATAGTAAATATGATTTATTATCATCATTAATAATTAATTTTTATAATAATTAATAATTAACAATAATTAGGTCACAACATATAATACATAATACTAATTCAAATTTAAGGGCATTTTAGTCTTTTGACATGAATATATGCATGCATTAAGTTAGTCATCCTTACTACACAACCAAACATCTGTTACATAACACTACATAAACACTTAGGCATCCTTAAGTTATGCAACTCCTTACTACACAAACAAACGCCCCAATATATGTAACAGCATAATATATTTGAAAAGAAAATTTAGTGAGGGGGAAAGAAAAGATAGGTCGAAGCATCTTCATTTTCTTCTCTCTCTCTTATCGAATTAGTTGATGCTTTACATATTATCTATTTTATTATTGTATTGTCTGTGCATTTTGTCCTTTTCTACGAGAATCTCATTACAACTAATATATTCCCCGAAAAGATTCTAGTATTATTTTGTTATATATTCAAATATTCAAAATAAAAAAAAAGATATATGTATCTCTTTTCAAACAAACTCGAAACGTGACAAATTTTAGTATTTGCACAGAGAAATAGACAAATATCGCGTATGATTATCTTATTTAGATATATGAAAAATGAGATTATAGTAAAATTTAAAAATGAATGTACAATACTAAATGTATCATAAATAGACTAAGATATTTGTATCATTCTATTTTAATACACTAGATAGAAACCATCTAGAAGAAATAATTGAATCATTCTTGTAAAGCAATAGTTTTGCGCTCAATAATTTAGGAGAAATGCTAAAGTTCAACATGTAGGATGAATAGGATTTATCTAGCATGGTCAACCTCGTTTTTTAAATTTCAAAGGAGTAATTTGAACTGTTTAATTTTTAATTTCTATATTAAAATATAATAAAAAAGTAAATAATTTTTTTTATATAAGTTTTCAATGTAGCGGTCGAATAGAACAACCATATTGGATGGACCGCATCCATCTTATATATATATTGGACTTTGGCATTACTCATAGTTTAGTTAGTTTAGTTATCACTTTCCTAAAAGATAATTAATTTCAAATTAAAAAGTGCACTGATGTCGTTAGAATTTGAAGATAAAATATATATAACTTATAAATTAAGAGGACAGTTTCAGCATCCTAAGATTATAGTGCCATAAAATGCCACAACCTCACGTTTTCAATTATATATTAATTTTAAAATTCAAATGCTTAATTCAAGTCATTGATCCTATCTTAATTTTACAAGAAACGCATGTGTTTCTATCAAATGCTAATAATTTGTTTTCAATTATATATTAATTTTAAAATTCAATTGCTTAATTGAAGTCATTGATCCTTTCTTAATTTTACAAGAAACGCATGTGTTTCTATCAAATGCTAATAATTTGTGGAGTTTATTTTATGCCAATTCAAGATGTCAAAAATGAACGGAACTAGTTAACTTTGATAAATTATTCATTTTAGACCTCTTGATGTTTCATCAAATAAATTTCAAAAATTATTAAATTTTATGGGAATATTGAATCTCTCATGAAATGGATTGTATTGGATGTATCATCACCTAAAAAGAAATTTCTAGAAGAGTACCATCTTAACATTGAATTATAGAAATCGAGGACAAATATCTAAAAAAATCCATAACGATAGGTGCCATATCTGAGCATTACATTTTCTATGTCCAGATCCTTGATATTCACAAAAAAAAAAGTCCAGGTCCTTACGTCGAATGAAATTATAGGAGAATAAATCAATTAAGGTGGAATTAAAATATGCATTGATGCATATGCATGTTAAATTAGTTTTAACTTTAATATATACGTGTATTAATTTCTGCCTACGGGGCTTTTCATGACAAAAAATAAAATACGAGATGGATGTTATTTTGATCAGGACATTCTTGCTATAATTAAATATAACTTGGATTATGCAATTATGGTATCACCTTTTAATAACTATATACACTGAGAGATCGATCGAGCGAGTTCCGTTGAATTTAATCTTCCTTGTGTCACGTTGGGTGCGTTTGGATAGGTGTGGGAAGAAGGGAAGAAGTATTGGGAAGTGTGTAATTTTGTGAAGAATTTAGATTGTTTATAATTTTTTTTCTTCTTCTTCCTTCTTCTTCTTTTTTTTTTCCAACGATCCAAACACACCCGTTGAATAAATATGCATATTTTTAACCATATAATACACCATATATCATTTGATCTTCCACTTCCGGCCCCCTGGAACTTTTGAATGGGGGATCTTTTAACTTTTATCACCCAATCTTTTAATCTTCTCTTATAAATATTTGTCTTAAGATACCAATTTGTCAAGTTGTTAGGGAATCAATAATGTGAAGGGCATGAACGATATATTATTTAAATTCACTACTAAATAGAGAAAGATTGATCCTCGTATTATGTATTCAAAATAAATTTGAGACGGCCAGCCCCTTCGCCTATAGCTATAAAATATGCATCAAATTGACAAAAAGAAATAATTTGGTATCAATGCACACTTAATTCAATTATCCTGGTGATTAGCCTTTTAGGAATGTTAAGTTAGATAGTTCGGTCAAATTCTTATTGCCTAGGATAGGTTGTTACTTTTCAAAGGGTGGTGCACTAATTGGGGAATGTAGTACCAACTATCAATTTCTTTAACTAAGTTCAAATAGTGAGATGTTATTTATCAAAAAAAATAAAATTAGTGAGATGTTCAATAATTTTATTTAGTAAAAGAAAAAACTTTAAAAATTTTTGTTTCCATAAAAGGAATATTGCTTTGAGATGGGCTAAAATCAACCACGACTGACGGATGCAATCGTTAGCTACGGTCAAATCTCAATTTTTGAGATTCTAATAGTCGATCCAAAATGTTCAATGTGTTCTCCATATTGAAATCTCATCGGAGACCAAATTTTACATTTTTCTGATTTTGTTTACTATTTTTTTGAGATTTTAAAAAATCGTAGTTATTGAAGGGTCCAGAATTGTTTAGATTAAGAATTTTGTAAAATATCAAACAAATACTAAAAAATTACAGAAAAATATAAAATTTTGTCTCCAACGAGATTTCAATATGGATCATACATTGAACGGTTCGGATCGACTGTTAGAATCATGAAAATTGAGATTTGATCGTAGCTGACGGTTGCATCCGTCAGTCGTAGCTGATTTTAGCCCATCTCGCTTTGCTTTACACTTAGAAAATTGTTGTTTTACTAAAAACAATTCTTATTCATATTAAACAAAGAAATATCGGTAATGATCGCTCAATTATAAATTATTAATGGTAATATTTTTACCTAATTTTACACAGAGAAGCTCTCAATACGCGCAGTCATATGCTAGCATTTTATGTTAAAATTAAGCAGTAGATGCTAGCTAATTTGATGCATCATGAAAAGTCATTTCTCCCAACAAGGAGACAATTAAAAGAAAAAACATGCTTACAGTTATGGTCACAAATTCATAATAGCGTTTAATATGATATAATGGACGTCCCTTTCGACATTTGGAGAATCAAAACTCCACTAACGCTTAAGTTACAAAGTAAACGAGCTTGGTAATGCCGAACTTGTTGCAAAACAAAACAATAATTGTTTTAGGAATCAAAGATCTTAACTTCTAGATGTTCAAAGAAAAATATATGATATTGTAAGAATGTAAAAAGGTAGAACAAAGAGACTTTCCTTATTAAATACTTCTATAATCATTAACAACAATATAATTAGCTCTTACAATAAGGAAAAAGAATTTAAAGAAATTAATTATTAATCAGTTCTGGTGACCATTGATCAATATTTCCTATTTTTTAAGAAAGAGCTCGGTCGGATTTCAACTCTACAATCTTGTACTATGTATTGCTCTTTGTCACTAGATCACCAAAGAATTGGTTCTTCCATTGATCAATATTTGAATTGGGTTCATGTCTTTCCTTAATTTATTTGTTGCAATATTTACAAGACAAGTCAAAGAGAAATATTTTTTGTCGGCAACTTCTTGATGACTAGCAGCTGCTAGTGAATTAATCCTTTACATAGTTGAATTTATGTACTATATATTGTCACCTTTTTAATAATGATGAATCATGGATTAATTTTATTAACTGTATGTGAACTTAAATAAGTCTAAATTTATACAAAATTCACACCTTTATTAATTTGTATGAAATTTGTAAAAGAAATATATTAAAAAAACCATAGAGTTTACACTTCAAACCACTTTAAACATTATATTTCATATAGTATAATTATATCAAATTATGTACACATGCATCCAAATTAGTGGTAACTGGATAGACGTCAGGGAGCTGACAACTGTCATCCTCCTGTCTCTAAACCAAATTGTTTCGCGTTGCTCTCACAACTGACAACTTGTCACTTGTGCGAACTGTTGGTTACAGTCTCATTAAAACCAAACAGTATAGCAGTTTTACACTGATTATTTAAAACAAAAGAAAGCACTCAAAAATTTTGTCAAGTTGAAATGGTTCGGTAATTTAGTTATCACTGAAATGAATTTATTTATTTTGAAAACCATGATTCGGTTCATTTGGTCCTGTTCGGTTTAAAAATTGTAGAAGAATGAGTTGTGATTTATGGTTTAGTTTGACAATTGAAAATGAAATAAATGGAAGAATGGAACAAGTCAAAAGAACCGAAATTTTAGTAATATCATTTTAGTATCATGATATATAACACACATTATCGAGGACGGTTCCAGTGCTCTCCTATTTTGTACCTACATTTTGTTTGATTTTTAAAGCATTAGAAACTTATAATTTAAAACTTCATTTTTAAAATAAAACTAGCTACTTCATGCGATCTATGACATTTCGACTTTACTTTGATAAACATCTATAATTTATAAAAAAGGAAGTGATGTGAACATCTTGACGCGCGTTAATACTTTCAAGTTATTGAATCTTATAAGACAAAGTCACGAGACCGTAATTTTGTATGTATATATGTCTGGAAAATAATCTACATATGATGTATTTCATATAGTTATTTGATCAAAGTTTTTGTTAAAAATAATACGAAGAGTAATGGCATGAAGGATACATATATTATGAAGTTAATAATTGTAATTATGGTTATAAATTGAAATTTGATGAGATTTTTTATGGGTTCGATTTATATGCAAATCAAATTAAAGTAAAAGTTGAATAACTTAATTTAGTCTGAACCGAAGCGGCCGACACAAGGAGCTCTGAGCAGCAGTGGGATTCAATCCCCTCAAGTCCTCAACTGAAGCGGCCGATACAAGGAGCTTTTGTACAAACAAGCAACTCTAACAGCGGGGGCCCTATAATTTCTATCCTTGTTTTCGTCCCCAACTGTAGTCTGTAGATCAGTAGATGCATGATTTAGAAAAGGGCCTGAGGCACATTGTATTTCTACTAAATTTAAAGCACAAATCTAGGCCCACATTGGTACTTTTTGGGTCAGGCTACTTATTAGAAGAGTAATTATTTAAAAGAGTTTTTTATTGATTGGGCCTTGTGGCCTAAAAAATACCTCATCCCTAGTAAAGTCGCCAGGCGACCTTAGCAGCATAAAACATGTACACTTTAGTACATGAAGGTCTGTATTATTTGATTCTTTTCATATCTACTTTGCAATGCCCATTATTCATTTTGTTTAAATTTGCAGGTGAAGCCTACTAAAGTTCATTAAATAATAATTAAGAGAAAGCACATATTTATTAGGTGATATAATTACAAGTAAAGGAGAAGCAGCAAAAAAGAAAAGAAAAAGAAGAAAAACGCACAAAGAAGTCGTAATTAAGCTATAAAATTCAAAACCACAACCTAGAAACTGTCCCCAGTCCGAAATTATTTTATATAGAATTTTTTACACCAAAAATTTTAATACACAGAATTATTATTTTTTTTAATAAGAAGAAAGTTCGAACGCGTTTTATAAAAGCGTTTAGCATCTCTCCTCCGTACGCGTTTATAAAGCGCGCTGCAGAGGTCCGAACGCGTTTTATAAACGCGTACGAAGAAGAGATGCTGTGCACTTTCCCCTCGTTTGTCAGAGTTTCGTACGCGTTTATAAAACGCGTTCAAAGCCCTGGAGCGCATTTTATAAACGCGTATGAAGGTGAATTGAACAGTTTATTATTTAATTTTTAGGAAAAAAATACAAGCATGCTCTGATAAAGACTGCAAAAGACATGACAAGATTTGATTTTACAATGTCATCTTTGAACTACTGAAATTATTTATAAAACCAACCATTGTTGAATTAGAATGCACAAACACCCACTACCTCCTTCTTGTTAAAACCTTCAGTACAATGGACAAAGGAAATAGCTCTAACTCAAATAATGATGTTCCAAACTATCGAAGAGCAACCCGCATTGAGTATTGGCCAACTTTCTACCATTACCCTGCCAATAGAAATCAACCAGAAAACGGAGAATACGAGGCAATTTGTCGCTCTTGTTATCGCACTTTGAAATACAACATCCATGAAGACACGACTGAGGAGGGGGACGTGCTCGAGTTAAAAATACACTACCAATGGCACATTAATGGTGGGCCGGAAAGGGAACAGAAGGAGTACCAGGAGCGGCGATGGCGGGAACACGAAAAGAATCTTAACCGAGAAAGGCGATATGACTGGTACAAAAAATATTACACAGAACCTCAACCCATCCCCCAACAACAACCGAAACCCTACCTCTCGTCTGAACCAACTCACTGAACCAACTTTCAATTACAAAGAAAACATATTGCGTGACCACTACCATGAGCACAAACGTCACGACGAGAATGAACAAAGAGCTCGGGACATAGAGACGCAGAGGATTATTAAAGAAAGAAATGAAGAAATGAATCGTAAAAAAAAAATAAGAGAAGAAGAGGCAAGGAGAAAAAGGCTGAGAAAATCGGAGCAAAAATTGAGAGAAATGAATAAGAGGGATGAACTTCGACAAATTGCAGCAAGCCGAATGGCAGACATAGAAAAAGAAGAAACCGAAGCGGCTTTTTGGAACGAAGCCGCTCAATTCGTTGACAACACTGTTCAGAGTAATCAACAAGAAGATGATGCTGCTTTTTGGAACGAAGTCGCTCAGTTCGCTGACAACACTGGTGGGAGTAATCAACAACAACCGAATGACGAAGATGAGCAACCATGGTGGGATGAAATTCTACAACATGTAGATAGTCAAAATCTCTAACTATTTATATCATTGTAATATTTATGTGTTTTATTATTATGGTTGTTAATGTAATTTAGTTTGAATTGTTAATGCAATGTTTTATTTTTATGGTTGCTTTTTATTTTTCTTTATTCTTTTTGTAGTGCTTTGCACTATAAGTTGTGGTTTTAATGTGTTGACGTTCAATGGATAAACGGTGTTGTTTGGAGTATTTCAATGAATAAAGGTTGTTGTTTGGAGTATTTCGTTTATTGGCGTTTCAATACATAAACGTTTATGTTTCAAGTAGTGCTTTGCACTGTTTTTTTTTTCATATTGATTACACATAAAAAAAATTACAATAAATAATACACAAGTCCATCATCAGTAGTACGAATCCAAAAAACATAGTCAATCATCATCAGTAATACACAAGTGAATCACAAGTCATAAACGAAAAATAAACAATCCATCCATCAGGAGTCATAAACAAGTCAGAAGTCCATAAACAAAAAAGAAAACAATCAGTCCATCATCATAACTAACGCCGCCGCCTCCTCCTAGGTCCTGAAGGTGAAAATCTATCAATCACCCTCACCGCACGCCTATCTCGTCTGGCCATGGCAGTAACGTCTCCTGAGTCAGTGGAGTCAGTATTGTTAGGAAGTGTGTAATTTTCGATTTTTATGCTAATTACAAGTTAATTAAGCCATCGAAACAACACACACAACGAATCGTGCACAAAAGCCAAGTTAACACAAAGAGATTAAGGTGGAAATTATACCTCCCGCGAAATCGTATTCGCGGGGCTCGATCCTACGGCATGGGAATCGATGGGGTGCTCTCCTTCGCCTCCTCCATGGCGTCCTCGAGTCCACCAAGAAATTTGGCCATGTCCCAATTCTTGTGCTAGCAAGAGAAAGGAGATAGCTAATCCTTTTCACCATTCTTCAAGTAATTCTAGCAATTAACCTTTTGGAATAGCTATTCTCAACACATGAGACCTATGGGAATGCAAGAGAGAGAGAGACCACCATGGGAGAATCAAAATTCTGCCCATGGATGGTGGTGGCGGCTAGGGAGAAGAAGGGAGGCAAAGTGAGAAGGTTAGGTTTTGCTTCTTCAAGTGGTCCTTATATAGACCACTCTCCACCAACCTTTGCTTGACCTTTTTACCCCTCTATGGCCGGCCATATACATGGGCCTTATGGGCCATGTGTTAGGCTTGTTCAATCTCTCTTAGTCCATATTAAATCATTTATTTAATAGGCCTTTCAAGTTGCATTCAATTTAGGCTCAAATAGACTATTAAAATAAAAGCCTATACTTTAATTTAATTCACTTAATTAAATTAAAGTGTGATGAATAAAATTAATTATCAATATGTTGATAATCAATTTAGGATTAGCATGTACATTAATTTATTTCTATATGATCCATTTGACTTAATTAATTATAACGGTCCATAACGTTATTTAATTAATTAATCAACTTATCATATTTTGCAATACTCACTATTGCAAATAAATAAATAATGCACGTATGGTCAAAGTCCTATTTGTGTGACCCTTTGAGGATTTATGCTACGTTGGACATGGAGTTAAATCGCTATTTAATTCCAATAATCATAAGTGGTATCTAGCAACACGTTATGATTCCCAATTCGCATAAATAGTGTACTACTACAGTATTTAAATCCTGCATAAGAGAATAAATGAATTTCCCTATTTTGATTCTTATGTCACACGATATCATCGTATAATCCAAGATAGGAATGTGTCATTCTTGCAGATTATACGTTTCTTGATCTAGAGATAATTGTATAAAGTTGCATGCAAACAATCTATCTCCATCAAGGGGCCCAAACAGATATCGTCACTCACTAAGTGAATTAATGAGGGACATACGGTTTTCTTGATGATTAGCTTTTCCCTGCACAATTCAAGAGAACATAAATAAAGTCCGTATAGCAGCCCTTATCGGGAATCAGCGGTAGACGATATTTATTGAACCTATCCTCATGTGGAAAAGATAAACATCTCAAACTTAGAACCAAAATCATTACGAAATAAACAATGACACATAACACAATCCATATGTTTATTTCGATGGGTCAAGTCCTGTGCTATGTTCCATAACATACACATATGCAATTAAGTTGGTAACTCTTTACCTATGATTTGTAGAACTTAATCATCACTTAACTTGCATACTAATCTTATAAGATAATTAATGTTCCTTGTTAATTATCAAGATTATGGACCGTTTAGATTTATTATTGTCATTCTAAAGAATGATCCACAGAGATCTACAATTCAGATCCTCAACCTGAATAATCTGTCAATAATAAACCTAGGAACAGATGATAAATTATCATCCAAAACATAAACTAATAATTAAGTCATTAAATTATTGACTTCTAGGACATAACTCCAACAATCTCCCACTTGGCCTAGAGTCAATCAGTAGTGACTTCTAGCCAACGAAGAGTTGAGAACAATGTCATATATCTACATATATACATGTCTCGGACCTCAAAAGAAATAATACGCTTAAAGCTAGTTACTCATACGTCCATCACGTATGGATGCATAACTGCATCTTGTATACTGCTCAAGGTAGAGGTCATGCTAGAGTGTTCGCTGTGTTCGCGAACCTATCCAAATTTATTCGACCCTATATATATATACTACTATATATGCGTTCTTGATCATCATCATATGATATCAAGTGATATCGTTATAGATCATATTTGAATCTCCAATGTAACATTGGGTTCTTTAGGAGTAAGTTTTTGGTTCGAGATGCATAGAACCATAATAACTCGACTAAGAACTCGATCCAAAATAAACTTCTTTTATTGCTTCACAAGTTACTATGTATTTTGCTTTGGTGACGGAAACGGTTGTAATATTTCATTTAGAACACTTTCTAAATTTACAACACCACCTTAAAGCAAAATATGTAGCTCAATTGTGATTATATCAATCCTTTGAAAAACTTTTATCAGTGTAACAACTTACACGAGATTTCTTTCATCTTAAGAGATGAAACATTGTATCACTCTTTCTCATAAGGTACTCGAGGATATCCTTGACTATCGTCCAAATGTGTCTCTCTTGTATCCATTTGACAACTGTTTGTCATATCCTTTGGATACTACACATTGGGGCATATGCATAAATATGACGTACAAAATGAAACTCACAATGAAAGAATGCTTGAACTACTTCATGCACTTTCTCGAATTGAGTTGTAATAAACCGAGTTAAACACTCAAGTCATGCCATGTGACGTACAGTTAGACATCCTTTCTTGGAGTGTAACTTTCGTGTTTCTAGAACACTTCGTCAATATATGCATATTTGCTCAAACCTAACATCCATTATAATCTATCTTTATAGATTTTGTTTCCTAGGATTAGGTGATTTTGCCCAAGTTCTCATTTGAGAAAGTATTCTCCAAAGAGATCTCGACAATATTCATTTTCTTAATGTTATTCCCAATTAAATGAATTGTTAACTTGAACAATACAAGTAATTCAATTATGCTCCCACTGAATATCTTGTTTATACAAGATACTTTTGACGAAGTTGAACTCCTTGACTTCCTTGTCAAAAATTTTTATTCCGATCTCCACAACATTTGCTTTAATCCATTAATGGATCCTTGAAGCATGCGTATGTTTTAGCAATACATAAACCTCGATTTGTGTCAAATGCACAACATCTTCCTTCATTCATACGAAGAAGGCGGTTTTATGTGTTTTTCCATATATCGACATATATGAAATACAACTATTGCTAGAATGATCTTTATTGACTTATACATAGCCACAAGCAAGAAGTTGTGCTTTGTACGTAGTCAACTAGCCATTGACTTAGACATAGCCACAAGCGAGAAGCCGCGCTTTGTACATAGTCGATTTGTTATCCATGTCGATCTTTCCTTTTGAAGATCTAAACGTTCTTGATGGATTGCTCCTTCATGAACATCAACCAAGGTCTATACCTTGTTGTTATACATGGATTGCTCTTTAAAGATCATATGAATTCAAAACATATATGTGGAATTGGATCATTCCATCGTTTCTTTGTTTATCAACGGATTCTCGTATGCTAAGTTTGAGAATGTCGTGAAACCCATGCACCAAACGGCTTAGGCAATCAACTCTCGTTGATCTTTTGTAGGATTGGTACTTGAGGTTCATTAACTACTTCCACAATGATTTGTCGAACGAGTTCTTGACTCCTCATATATTCCATGAGTTTCTCAAACATCATCAACTCGTGAGATGGTTGAGTCCTCATTAGAAGGAGCATACTATTAAACTTCTTTCAAAACAACTTGTGAATGAAGTTTCGCTCAACTCACACTAAGTACCATGTATGGAGTGACAAGTTTCCCATAAGAGTACTTCTTGTAGTGACGCATAAACTATTTTAATGCTCACTTTACTCCCACTACTTCTTCTTGAGAATTTCAATTCATCAAGACTACATTATGATTAGCAACAACTACTTTGTTCTTATCATATTCGTGGAAGTAGTGCCTTTTAATATAAAGCATCCTACAAATATATAGTGTCTCATTTGGTTTAAGCTTACAAGTCCACAATACTTGAAATAAGCTTCTCAACACCAAATCTCGAGAAGTATTATACTTAGAGATCAAAATCTCCCAAGATATCTTCTTCAATAGACTTCGATGGAACATTATTCAGTGTGAACAATATTGTCCTCAAACATAATTCCCTAATACGAGTCGAATAAGTCAATTTGATTTATTATCGATCGAACTATACAAAATATTGTTCGATACCTCCATTCTTGGACATATTATTCCTCATGGAGCGAGTTATGAAACTACTTTCATACTCTTTAGATAATACTTCAAATCATATGACTTAATTACTCACCATGATTAATTGTAAGACTTCCTTTTTTCTTGAAAAGTCTTTTAAACTTCACTCTTGAACTCCTTTGAACTAGTCAAAAAGTTCATACTTATACCTTATCAAATAGATATGTTAATATCTACAATGATCGTTGGTTAAGTAGTAAAGTATCAATAACCTTTCATCGCACAAGTACTTATTGGTCTTTATACATCGATATGTAAAAAGTCCTAATAAAGTCACTTGTCCTTAAACCTTTGTAGGTTAAAGGCGCTTTTGTCATTTAACAAACATGATTCGCATATCAATCGATTTGAAATCGAATTGAATTTACGAGCTCTACGTTACGGAGACTCTCGTAATGCGATTCTCGTTTATGTATGTGACTAAGCGGTTATATATAACATTAAAGTCAAATACTTTATGTCAAGTCTTACGCATCCTATTTGTCATTCAAAACTTGTTTATCTATTTCAAACAAATTCAATCAAGATGCATGAAATCATATAAACAAATCCAAAAGAACTTGTCTTTTATTAAACATAATCATCCATTTCATCGAATATGAAGTGGAGATGTTTTGAGAAGTTAGGATTAAGGTATGCAACCTTCAATTCCTAAACAAACTCTTAATAAAGATAACTCTACGTATTCAATGGTAATGACTTAGACGAACAAGTCATTGCCTATACGGAGTTTACTTTACATCTCTCGAACATTCTCTTATTCTTCATTGCTAACACATTTCGTCAAATGCGAGCATATGAACTAGTATCAAGTTACTAGTGTAAATTAGAGATAGTGAGATAATTTGAACGACAAATACACTTTTAGGATTACAATCATGGTATTTCGGACAACCTTTCAAAATGCCTCCAATAAACGGCAAATGAAACATCTCATGTGATACATAATCACAATCAAGAGTCTCGAAAAATTCAACTCATACCTTGGCAAAGTATTTCTTGAATACTAAACCAATTACCTTTTTGCATCAACAAGTGTGCGAAGAAGGTAACATTATATCCTTTATAATTTCAAAGAGATCGTATGACAATATCAATAATCCTTGATATCGGAGATCAATATCTCTAGTTATCAATTAGCTACTTAAATCTTTCGATTTGTAAGCCAATGAAACGTTCATGTATAAAAGAAGAATCTCTTCGTCAACTCATACTCTTTATATACTCGATCATAAATGATGGAGTTAATATCTACTTTCTCCAAGAACACTTTCTTGAGTAAGTGGATGAGAGCGTACGAGTTAAATCTAGTCCATATGAATTCTCTAATTCAAAGGTCTTAGAACTTTCAAATGAGGATATTAGCCACACGCTTTATTGAATAACTTTTCGCCAAAAGTCAATCAATCATCGCGTTGCTACGTTCGGGTAGTTTGAGAAAAATTTTGAGAATTGACATACTCAAGTTTCTCTTCGCTAAGATCGTGTCTTAGGAATCGGTATTACTTCTTTAAGTGAATACTTTTAGAAACGAGTTTGTTCATTTTCAAAGATTGATCGCAACAAAATTAACAATTTTAACATCTATAACAAAATCAATTTAAGGTCAATTAGTTTATGCAATTGTTTTATTTATAACAAATAAAACTCCCACTACATTCATTTAATGTCCCAAATGTAGTTGGTTTTTCCAAGATCCCGGTTTTCATCAAGTAGAGCCTGCTATGGCACGTCACCCTACTTAATTAGACAAGGTAGGTTCTCCAACCAATCATATCGTTCCATATGATTCTTGGTTTGTGAATATCTAAGTATATTTACAAACTTCGCCCCGATGTCCAAACTCTAGTTGGGTCCATCGAAAAGTAACCTCTCACTATTTGCTCCTTGCAAATCTTAGCTATTTGCACCCCGACTACCGAATTGGCAATCATGACGTCCGCTTGGGCGGACCGCGCCATGAGTGACAATCGGCGTGAAGGGGATAGAGAGAAGGAGGGCGATTTCACTTAATCGAATTTTAGTTGGGACTATCAATCATATGACACTTGTTTGGTGGTCGTGTAAGCATACACCCATACCTAGCCTATGACAATTCATAGCAATCACAAGCAATCACATATAAGCATCTCATAGTTGTGGGTTTGTATGGCTCCCGCTTGCATTAGTTTCGCCACATCGTCCATGGAGCAAAACTAATCTAATCCTTGTCCCTTCCCACTAAATTCTATAAGGATCTAAATCCTATATAAAATAAAGGTACAAAATACATGTGAAAACATCATATTCCCATCCTAACCTTAGGGGCATGCAAGCCTCACAAGTTACATCAAAAATTAATCAACAAATTAATTAATTAATGGCACCAAAGGCCGCATTACAAACATTCACACATGCATTCAAATACAACCACAAGGCATTGAGTCTTGAGCCATACTAAACCCACTATCCACCTACAAAACAAAGTTAGCACATACAAGAACTTTGTTTCCAATTAACGATTTTCAAGCATCTTTGCGTATCGTTTGTCATAAGTAAATTCCGTGTACAAATCCTCAATTTTAAACAACAAAACTTGTTTAAATTCATTTAGAAAGTTCTTTCAACATCCCATAACAGAAAGGAGATCAAACAAGGAGTTTTCTAATTAATTTCAACTAGTTTGAATATTTAGAAAAACAGTAATTTATTAAAAAACGTGACTAATGGAATCCAATAAAAACAAAGGTTTTAGGTCTCCAAAAAATCTCAAATAAATTACTTAAGCTCCTTATCATAATTGTGATTACCAGTAAAAATTTCAAGAAGATATCTTAAACCATCTGGGAGAATCAAAAATGACAAATCTCTTACAAGTGCACGAAACACCGTTATGAGATTTTCAGCTTATCCTCTCAACCATTTGGTCTGTAAGACCACCTTCTATCCAGTTTTTATATATACAATATACACAGAAAAACTAGTTTAGACTACAGGCTAGCTATCCATGAAAAGAAAACCACCAAGTTCAGTTCAGAAGGTTCGAGTTACATACTAAACAATCAACAAAATCTGTACTAGAACAGACTGTCGATCGAAAAGTTCTAACCTAGTTGAAAGTCCTAAATTCCACGAAAAATTATGAAATTAATTTTCCTGGAATCCTAACTCAAAATAGAACAACTCCATTTAAACAGAATTTTTAAAGGACTTCTCAGTTGGTACAGTTTATTAGAACAATCGATTTGCTCTACAAACTGGATCTGACGAGATCTTCCTTTTCATACTTGAAAACCCACAAATTAATCCAAGTCATGCAACAATTTATACATGCTCAGAAAGAGCTTCAAGTCCTCTTTAAATCTAGCCATAGAACACTGGTACTTATATTCAAAATATAAATCTTTCAAGCCATTCAAACAGGACAGTGCGAGCAGAAACCGGTTCTGCGCACTGTCGCCGTTTTATTCACAGTAACTCCATACTAATTCAGAAAAATGTGAATCTAACGCCAAAAGAATCACAATCCACAGATCTACAACTTTCATGTAGATGGAAAAAACTTCCAGAGAACTTATCAAAGCGAAAAACGCGAAACAACACAGAAAATACCATTTCCAGACAGCAAACAAACGCATCATCTCTACTAATCCGTTAATTAGCCAATTTCTCTTAATTAAGTGTCAAAATAGCTTAAGTACGACCATGTGCTCTGATACCACTGTTAGGAAGTGTGTAATTTTCGATTTTTATGCTAATTACAAGTTAATTAAGCCATCGAAACAACACACACAACGAATCGTGCACAAAAGCCAAGTTAACACAAAGAGATTAAGGTGGAAATTATACCTCCCGCGAAATCGTATTCGCGGGGCTCGATCCTACGGCATGGGAATCGATGGGGTGCTCTCCTTCGCCTCCTCCATGGCGCCCTCGAGTCCACCAAGAAATTTGGCCATGTCCCAATTCTTGTGCTAGCAAGAGAAAGGAGATAGCTAATCCTTTTCACCATTCTTCAAGTAATTCTAGCAATTAACCTTTTGGAATAGCTATTCTCAACACATGAGACCTATGGGAATGCAAGAGAGAGAGAGACCACCATGGGAGAATCAAAATTCTGCCCATGGATGGTGGTGGCGGCTAGGGAGAAGAAGGGAGGCAAAGTGAGAAGGTTAGGTTTTGCTTCTTCAAGTGGTCCTTATATAGACCACTCTCCACCAACCTTTGCTTGACCTTTTTACCCCTCTATGGCCGGCCATATACATGGGCCTTATGGGCCATGTGTTAGGCTTGTTCAATCTCTCTTAGTCCATATTAAATCATTTATTTAATAGGCCTTTCAAGTTGCATTCAATTTAGGCTCAAATAGACTATTAAAATAAAAGCCTATACTTTAATTTAATTCACTTAATTAAATTAAATTCTGATGAATAAAATTAATTATCAATATGTTGATAATCAATTTAGGATTAGCATGTACATTAATTTATTTCTATATGATCCATTTGACTTAATTAATTATAACGGTCCATAACGTTATTTAATTAATTAATCAACTTATCATATTTTGCAATACTCACTATTGCAAATAAATAAATAATGCACGTATGGTCAAAGTCCTATTTGTGTGACCCTTTGAGGATTTATGCTACGTTGGACATGGAGTTAAATCGCTATTTAATTCCAATAATCATAAGTGGTATCTAGCAACACGTTATGATTCCCAATTCGCATAAATAGTGTACTACTACAGTATTTAAATCCTGCATAAGAGAATAAATGAATTTCCCTATTTTGATTCTTATGTCACACGATATCATCGTATAATCCAAGATAGGAATGTGTCATTCTTGCATATTATACGTTTCTTGATCTAGAGATAATTGTATAAAGTTGCATGCAAACAATCTATCTCCATCAAGGGGCCCAAACAGATATCGTCACTCACTAAGTGAATTAATGAGGGACATATAGTTTTCTTGATGATTAGCTTTTCCCCGCACAATTCAAGAGAACATAAATAAAGTCCGTATAGCAGCCCTTATCGGGAATCAGCGGTAGACGATATTTATTGAACCTATCCTCATGTGGAAAAGATAAACATCTCAAACTTAGAACCAAAATCATTACGAAATAAACAATGACACATAACACAATCCATATGTTTATTTCGATGGGTCAAGTCCTGTGCTATGTTCCATAACATACACATATGCAATTAAGTTGGTAACTCTTTACCTATGATTTGTAGAACTTAATCATCACTTAACTTGCATACTAATCTTATAAGATAATTAATGTTCCTTGTTAATTATCAAGATTATGGACCGTTTAGATTTATTATTGTCATTCTAAAGAATTATCCACAGAGATCTACAATTCAGATCCTCAACCTGAATAATCTGTCAATAATAAACCTAGGAACAGATGATAAATTATCATCCAAAACATAAACTAATAATTAAGTCATTAAATTATTGACTTCTAGGACATAACTCCAACAAGTATCCCCATCGCCCTCCTCCTGGTGCTCCTCATGCTGATCCTCCTGCTGTATGGGCCCAAACTCAACGGGCTGCCCAGCCTCCTGAGGAGTAGCTAAAGGGACATAGTCACCCTCCTCATCTGCGGCCGTTCGTACTAATGTGCTGAACGACTCTGTCCCTCCCATACTACCCAACGGAGTGCCAAATGATGGAATAGAAGAAGGCGTAGGCACTGACGGAACAGTAAATGGAGGAAAAGAGGAAGGCATACCAAATGCTGCAAAGGAGTACGGTGGAGGATCATGAGGCTGGAAAATGCCAGTGGGATCCTGAGAAATGCCAGCAAACTGCGAGGTCGATGCTGATGCACTATGCATGGATGGAGTAGGACCTGAGGCTAGAAACTGAGTAGGAAAGAACGTGCGTGGTCCTAAAATATCATCTAATCGCCCGGTATTCAGTCGACCATCCTATAATATTAAAAAAAAATCAATGTCAATGTAAATAAATTAGTATCTAAAATTGAAACTTGCATATGAACGAATACTAACCGCATGCATCAGATTCTCCACCTGAAGGTCTGTGGGTACAGTCGGACGTGCAGAGGAAGACTCGTCCCCAGAATCTGGTATGTCCGCAATATTTGTTGGAAGTCCTCGCTGCTCCAACAAATCCTCCAACCTGTAATTTATAAATTATTGAATTTAAAATGCAAAAACGTAATCAAAAAATTAAATTATTTAAAATTACCTCAAAGGGATGGAAGCATCATGCAACTGCGAACGACAGTTGGCGAGAATTGCCTTTCCCACCCTTCTGCACCCCTTCTTCACAACCAGTCCCAATGCATGAAGTGCATTCTTCAGCGCAGAGTTGCCCTGCAATTTACGAGAATAATGACATATTGCACAATTCCATTTACCAATCATAATAACTCGATTTCGAAAGAGACGACCTTCGTACGCATTTATGAAACGCGCTCCAGGGCTCCGAACGCGTTTCATAAACGCGTACAAAGGCCTGACTCGTCTCAAAAGGCGTAACTGAAGGGGTGAATTTATTCCCCTTCGTACGCGTTTATAAAACGCGTTCCAAGCTCTTGAGCGCGTTTCATAAACGCGTATGAAGAGGAATTGAAATACGCTTTTATAAAACGCGTTCGAACTTTCTTCTTATTAAAAAAAATAATAATAATTCTGTGTATTAAAATTTTTGGTGTCAAAAATTCTATATAAAATAATTTCGGATCCCCAGTTGGTAGCTGTCATAAACCAATCTTATTAGTTGCATTACCAGCATCTTTCTCCTTGAAAGTTTTTTTTTTTTAATGTGTTTTCTTTGAGAGGTTCCACATACTTGCAATTAAAGGGTTAGGTTTGCTGTGTAGATGTAAATAATGAGATGGTTAATTAGGAACAAAAGTAAGCACTTCAAGAAAAATTATGCATATCTTATTGTTTTCTTTCTTTATTTATGTGTCTATGATTTGTAAATCCTAGGGGTCGTTTGGATGCGTCCCAAATTTCGGGAATAAACAATTCCGGACATAAATTTTAATATAAACAATCCAAACTCTTCACAAAGTTACACACTTTCCAATAAATTTATGCCTAGGAATAGCAAATTTCTCCAATTTCCCCAATTCCTAAACGATCCAAACGCCCCCCTAAATATTAACTGATGTAATTATTGTACTGTTCGAACTTGGCGACTGCAAGTCTAGTCAGTATCAATGTCCTTGAAAAATGTTCTGATGACAAGTAATTTTACATATTACAAAAAAAAATAATTTAAGAAATAGGCGTTGAAACTTTGTAACAGTAGTACTTTTTAATTCTTTTCTTTTTAGAAAAACAACAGTACTAAAAGTTAACCTAGCTAATTGTCTAACACAAAAGAACACTTTCACTGTACATGACCCAAGTGAAGAAAAAGCAGTTCTTAGACTTTATTCCTTCACCAAACCTCCATGTGTGAGACAGCTATCAGTCCAGGGCTATTCCCTCTTCGTACAAAATTTATCTAATCCATTTTCTTATGCTGATTTAATGCTTTGAGTATAAACAAAGCAACACCTTCCAAAAGAGAAGGGTTGGAGGCTTGGAGCTTAACTCATGATTAATAGCCAGACTGACATGTTTTATTGCTTGTCAATTGCGCCGCATAGAGATAACAAAACCATACAGTGGCCCCATTAATGATTTATAGGTTTGCACGCTGTCATTTCTTATGTAATATGTCTGGTATATTCTGTGTAGCGAGTCCTAATTCACCATATATAAGCAATCAGCAAATATTCTTTCTGTGCACAAATCCAACCGTTTATATAGTGTTAGTGTAGATAAGTGCTTTGAATATAATAGTAGAGGGGTTCCGGAATTACTTGATAGTGTTTATCTTAACAATTTTAAAATATTCCAACAACGTTAAAATTTACAAAAGCAAAAATTTAAGACAACTATATTTGATGTATAGGTATATAACATATTAATCAGTGTTTATGTAACTCAACTATCATTTGGTGATGCATGAATAATGGTTCTTTCACGCACAGTTAAAAGATCATATGGCTTGATTAACAATAAACATATGTGATATGTCAAATCTTTTTTTTTATATAGGCATCATGCATGAAACATGTAGATCATTTCAACAAATTCGGATTTTTACATTTAAGTTTTATATGTGAATAATGTTGATGTGACAATTGTAACTTAAAAATCAAGTTTTATATGTGAATAATGTTGATGTGACAATTGTAACTTAAATTATATAAAGATATTGAGTATATATAACTGCAAATGTAGAAATCTTGGCAAATTAGCAATCCATCTAAAACAATTTTTTTCCCCTTGCATTAGTGGGTCCCTTTTGCAATTAATGAGATGCTCTAAGCTGTAAGATAATGTTTAAAAATTACAAAAAAAATTATATATAAGTTATTTCTATAGCAATGTAGTATTATAAAAGATAAATTAATAAATTTTAAGTTTACATTTTGAAAAAATAATTTATATAATTCATTCGAGAGACCTAAATTTTTATTTCTCTCTTTATAGTTTCTATGTACTTGTGTCAAATTCTGTACGGTTTTATAATACTTATGAAGTCATTATTGCTAACAATTCATGGTTTAAGTACCGCTAAATTGATTTTTTTTTTAATAACTACAAAATTCATATGTAGTGCATCTTCGGAATATATTATATATTTAGTTATTAGTCCAATATAGCTTTCATTAAATTCACTGCGATCTGTTATTTAAAACATTAACTGTGACGACCCTTACAATGACATATATATATACTGCATGAAACGTTATGACTTATGACTCGCCACATTGATATCTTTCCAGGCACAATATGTCAGAGAATTAATACGCGTTTACGAGGGCAGAATCTGTGGTTTGCTTTTTATGCACAAACAAAGAACTATGGCGAGTTGTGTTTGTCGGGTTGTGCTTGTTGAAGAAGGGAAAAACGAAGCAGAGCCTAAATTTAATACAAGGATGGTAAGACCTAATGAAGTCCGTGAGAAATGGTTCAAATCTCCGCATTCATATGCCGAATTGGATAGTAAACAGTCATAAATTCATAATACATGTCAAGACGAATTTGTAGTTTCAACAATTTCTTGTAAAGGTAAATTATTTTCATAATTTAAGCCAAATTAATACTGATTTTATGTTTACAAGAGTGTATAATAAGCCAAATTATTTTCCGGTGCCACACTTTTTTGGTGCCACAAATGTCACACTTTTCTTTTTTATTTTAAATATCAATAGTTTTAAATATAATCGTCCGATCCGAACCGTTGATCTTGTTCATTTTAATGACGGATGCGTTGTCATAAAATTTTATAATTTTTTTAGTTTATTTGGTACTTGATCAAAAGGTGAAAAATGAACGGATCAAAATAACTAAAATAGATTCATTCTAATATGTCCATTTTTCAACATCTTAATCAAGTATCAAATAAGCTTTAAAAATTATGAAATTTTAGTACAACGCATCCGTCGTTAAAATGAACAAGATCAACGGTTTGGATTGAATGATTATATTTTAATTTTTTGACATTTAAAATAAAAAAGGAAAGTGTGGCATTTGTGGCACCAAAAAAGTGTGGCACTGGAACCTTGCTCTATATATATATATAGGCTTCCATGAGTATAATTGTCTAGTATTGAATATGTACCATAGTTTTATACCCGTCAATACATGCTTAATTATGATATGAATGAGTCAGATGTGTTTATAGATAATTGAGCGATGAATCCACAAATAAGATGATATAAATAAATATGTTCTTAACCTAAATGCAATTAAAGTTGGATTAAATTTTTATTAGAAATTTAGTCTGGTGTATTAAGGAGATCTAGAAACTATAGATGCATTCTGGGATAAATATACATACACAAAGTTAAATAAATATATAAACATATAATGGTTCTTTATGGGAGATACTTAATTGGAGGTCTTTATGTGCCCACCACATAATTAAGTTGTCCAAGGACGAATTAATTTAGCGCAATACCAAATTCAAGATTCCCATTTAATATAATCTTCGGATTAAATAGCATCGAAACACAAGAAGACAACAACCACGTTGGACAAAATTCTTCTTTATTGCAGTCTATATTGATATCTACACGCAGGTTGCTAGCCAGCTAGCCTTTTTTTACTTTTCTACTTAACATGTAACCTTGAGCAAAAATCTACACGCAGGTTCCTGATATTCAAAAAAAAATAATAATAAAAGTGTAACCTTCAGCAAAAATTGTAAATGTAAACATGTATAAAAATTTATGTTGGCCGCAAACTAACGAGAAATGATAACTGTCATTTGTAATTTTGTCATCCCTTATCATTGTTTGAACAAAATGAATATATAAAATAGATAAGAAGAACATAAATGTGATTAAAGTGAACACATAAAAAAAAAAATTATCATCTATTGTTAGATTTTTTATATCTATATTCAACTTATTTTTATTGAACCCTATTGTCTATTTTTTATGTTCATTTTGTTCAAGTAATGGTAAGCGATGACAAAATTGTAGATTACATTGATCAATTTCCCAAACTAATATACTTTTTTGTCACTTTTGCACATCATACTATCTGTACAGTATTCTTTTTGGCTCCGTTTGGATAAAGTGTGGGAAGAAGGGAAGAAGTGAGAAGAAATATTGGGAAGTGTGTTATTTTATGAAGAGTTTGGATTGTTTATAATAAATTTATTCCCTTATTCTTTTCTTTCCTTCTTCCCACACCTTATCCAAACAGAGCCTTTATATACTCTTCTTAGTATAAAACGTTATTTCGTAATTTTTTTGTGTGATTCGTCGTTTGTTGAGTTCATACTAATTAAATCAAGGCATTACTTTTACAATGAAGGTGAAAATGAAAATCAAGCTACGACAATAATAAGCACTAGTTAACTTTTAACTTTTTAAGAATAAATTGAACCAATATAGTATTCACAGCGCCAGAAATCGACACAAATTTTCAACAAAGAAAGCTCCCAAAGGTATTGTTTAAAGTCCTGGATTTAAAATATTTTTCGTCCGGCTAGCAACTACAATGCGGCTATCATAATTTGGAAGTATTTGGTAATATTATACTCAAGTGAATGTTTGACCAAGATCAATTTGGTTGAACCCATGTTCATTTTATTTTATGAAATACCATTAAAAGTAATCCACTATGGTGATCATTAAATATGATGATTTGAGTTAAAACAAGAGTATATGATATTGTAAGATAATGACGAATTTTGACTCTGTTCTACAGGGACAATATTGAATATGCCTATTAGTCCGAGAGAGATAATTAAAGCTCTAATTTTATTTTGTATTACTTATAATTTTATATATGCGTATGTTTCACAGCCGTTTTCAAAATACACAGCAGTAAAATTTTATAAGAGAAGCTAGAAGAATTTTAATGTAAATGAAGGGAAAAAAAACAAGGAAAGTGGTTCTAAAAATTTGTGAAATTATTTACAACTGGAGTACATTTATTTCGGTTTTTCGTGATGGACAAACATCTATCAAAAAAGAGATTAAGCAGAACAACAAGTTCCATTGTAAATACCTACAAATTACACACATCTGAAAAAAAGGAAAAAATAAATAAAACTAAAAGTTAAGAAAAATAATATATTTATCATGATTTGGGAAAAATAGAATCCCAAACATCGGCGAAAGCCGAGACGATCGTCGGATGATGCTCCGACGAATTCAACTCGAGATATGATTCCAACAACCTTCTCATATCATCTGCACCACTGATCCTTCTTTCCAAAATCATCTCAACCATTGAATTCCTGAAATCCTTGTAAGGATCAATGGATCGTTTCACCACCGCAAACCCGCTCTCCTCCTCCTCCTCCACTTGCACCTCCTCGATTCCTTCTTTCACACACCGGTTCTCCCTCGTGTAATTATTTTTACGCCGGTAAAACTCGGAAGACTCCGAAGAGAACGAAAAGCTCCTAGAATAAATTAATTCTTGCTTTTCTTTGTCACTGCTGAAGAATTCCGGCTCGTTGTCATTTTCGCTCCCGATTGAATTCGATGAACTACTAAACGTGTAACCATTGTAGAACAACTTGTTTGTAAAGTTCTTATCTTTTCTTTCGGATTTGGAGAGATATTGATGCTTCTTTACACAATTCGATGGCGAGTAAGGTGAAGTCGGCGGGCATGTTCGACCCTCGCAATCACCCGACACATACAAAAACCCGGTCTCGGTTAACCGCTTCTCTTTTTTCTTCTTACATTTCACACTTGGTGCTGCTGCATCAACAGAACGGCGCCCGGCACAGTCGATTGTGATTTGTATGATGGGTCGGTCGGAGTGCGAAGGGAAGGAGATGTGTCGGTCGAGCTTTCCTGTCGTGTTCGGGCTCGGTTTCGGGTCAGGTTGTGGGTTTCTCGGGAGTCGTTTGAAAGGTCTGGAGGAAGGTGTGGTGTTGGAGCTAGCTGAGCGGAGGAGGAATTTGGAAATGCGGTCTTTGAAGCTTTTCCTCGGTTTCTCCATGTAGAATCAAAGAAGAGGAAGGGAAGGAGGGAGAGAGAGGTTTGTTATCTCTAATTCCTTGCTGATTGTGTGTTGTTTATTATTATTATTTCTTTTTCGCGTGGATTTGCTTCTGTGAAAAGAAAATGAAATTGACAGAGAAGAAGCAGCAGGACTTTTTTATGTTCGGATAAAATGTCATATAGGGGCTTTATATTTATGTAATTGAGATCTAGTCCCTGAGAAATTACTTTTTTTTTATATAAATTCTTTGAACATTTTCCATCCATGAAAACTAATAAATGTAGTTACAATTTTCAACGCCAAAAAATACTTCCCTCTGATTATATTAAGAAAATTATAAAAGTAACTAAAAATAATTTATATCCATTGTAAAATGAGTTGTAATATGCCCAAAAAAGTTAAGAATATTTGGTTCTCAGTTATTTTATTGATAGCTAGACATGCATATGTCAAACTATTTGCAAATTATTTCCTTTACATTCTAATAAATCTAAAAATTAAAAAATATATTGCAAATAATTTTGTTTACTTATCAAATAAGTCTTACAATGATAAAATGTGAAATTTTGAATACTTATTATTTGCTTCGATATTGACATTACACACACAAAAGAAGTACACCAATCAAATGCACAAACTAGTTTATACAAACCATACATTAATAAGTTCAGTAATCAAAATTCAATTGTTGAATCTTATTTAAATTAGTATTATTTTTTAATTGCGATTTTTGTATGAATTTTACAGATTATATCCTAAATTTCTAATTACAAGCTTTCTATCTTCTGAATAAAAACGTCACCTCATTATTATGATTTTATCAACCCACACGAGCTTGCTAGCTAAGCTGCTGAGAGGTAATTGTTAAAAAGAAGAATATTTTGTTGAGATTTTGCAACAAAAAATAATAAGATTATATAATTTATGTACATTAAACGTAGTTTACAGTAACAACTCAGAAACGAGTAACAAATAATGATATTGATGCAAATTATCTAAATCTTCTCACAAAAGCCCCCAAAAAGTTTACCACTTCCGGAAACAATCTCCCATACCAAATCACAAATATCGCAAAAATGGAGGTACCTTTGATTTGTGCCGACAAAATTATTTATGTTTTCTGGTGCACCAAACCACAATATCTAATGGTGGTGACTAATGGTTAGTTTTGTCCTTTCTGTCTAATTCGGAAAAGTAGCGGGTCCACTTCATAGAACTAGAAACGGGTCGAATCATAATTCCCATAAACGGATCAACGATTGCGGCTCGGACCCGTGACTAGGTGTGGTTGCATCGAGTCGCAACAAGAGATAACAAACGTGGGGACACCTACTTGGTGTCAGATTGCACCAGTTGCACTTAAGCATGGGGTCGCTGGACAGTTTGGATTCAGGCTGTAGTGGTTTGGAATTTACTATTATGTTTTTCATAGTAACTGCACGTCCGCACAACATATAGTGTAATTTTCTTACATAAGAACATTTGATTAGAAACCAAAATTTATATTTCTTAACTTTTAATATTTTCATTTTTTAAAAAAAAAACTATAACAATATAAGTATTATATACTGTCAATAACAACGATTTTGTAAAAACATTAAAAAAATTAAGAAAGTTTAAAAGAATATAAAATTTTATTTAGAGAATGGATTCAATCAAAGCGCTTTGACCGGAGTCTCAGTTAAACCCCGTCGGTTCTCAATTTTGAAAGTTCAAGCAACCGATCCGAACCGTCAAATATGATCTCCATATTGAAATCTCCTTGCCGACCAAAATTTTTATTTTTTTGAATTTTTTAAGTATTTTTTTCGGATTTTCAAAAACAGCAATTTTTGTAGGGTTCAGAACAAATTAGATTAACGATTTTTGAAAATCCGAAAAAAATACTTAAAAAATTCAAAAAAATGAAAATTTTGGTTGGCAAGGAGATTTCAATATGGAGATCATATTTGACTGTTCGGATAGGTCGTTTGAACTTTCAAAATTGAGATCTGACGGGGTTTAACTGGGACTCCGGTCAAAGCGTTTTGATTGAATGCTTTCTCTTTTATTTATTATAATATTTTAATATAGAGTTTCATATTTAACATTTCCGAAACAGTCAATTCAAACTTAAAAATTAAAGGTAGAAGCGCTTGATGTTAGCTTTTCTCTATGGGTGCGTTTGGATCGTTGGAAGAAAGAAGAAGAAGAAGGAAGAAGAAGAAAAAAAAATTATAAACAATTCAAACTCTTTACAAAGTTACACACTTCCCAATACTTATTCCCACTTCTTCCCTTCTTCCCTTCTTCCCACACCTATCCAAACGGAGCCTATATATAAAGATATAGAAGATTTTGTTAGGTTAAAAGGTATCTAATCTCTTGACAGAAAAACAGACACCGAAGCCAAGTCAACAATACTTTGTGGAATTTTCTTTGTTTTTTAAGGCTTAAATTATCAAAGAAACTTTGAAACTAACCTTCATAATCATATGTGCAATCAAGTGGTCGTCGGTTGAGATTAATTTAATGTTCCGAGAAATGGGTAGTGGCTAAGAAGTAATTACCAGACGTGTGCTTCAATATTCCAGAGATTATACTTTCAAGAAAGAGGCAAATTCTGTGTCTCACATGGTGAGAAATGCTAAGCACAAAATGTCACCCCGGCCACGTGGCCATCTCAATTCTCAATTACCCACCATTCACGGCTAACAACTGTCCTTTTCAATTACTTAATTAGTATGTCATATAATAATAATACAAGTAGCTAGTACAGAAATCCCTGGCCTTTTTAGATTTTCTTCAATAAAGAGACAAATGCACTCATAATGAACTTATCCCCCGTTAGTATGAAGCAAATTAACTTATTCTTTCTGAAGTATTTTGGCATAAAAATTTAAATTTTATATCCAAACATTTAATTCAAATCGTAAAGATTTAGAGCGAATTAAGATTAAAATATTTATTTATATAATTTGTTTTGCTGAAGAGCTGAACAATTAGACCTTCCAAAATCTAGTAAATTACTTTTAAAACTTCAATAGTATTTACTATGTCAATTTTCATTGAGTCATTTTTTAGGTATCTGATTTAGGTGGATAATATTCGAATCATCTTATTTATATACAAACAGTTTATAAGATATTGATTAAATTTAAAACGTTAAACGGTTAACTCAAAACGCTGCCCACATGAGTGGTTAAGAGAAATATGAACTCTCGCTTATACACAGCTCAATCTCGTCAACGTTGACCATACCATTTAAACATTTTCATTCTGTAACGATATACATGAATACATGATCTATGTGATAATTATTAAAAAAAAAATTTATCTATTCGATAGAGTCTACAATGACCATGTGGCGTCGTACTGCAGAATCAGTGGGTTGCAGAAGTACGGCCATATATAAAATATTGATTAATTAAATAAAATTTATATAATTCATAAGATTACATTTTAAAATTTAGATATCACAAAATCATATTTACTTGTGATTTATGTCATTTCCTATATCCGGACAAAGAAGTCAGATGTTTTAACTTTATTGCATAAGACATGAAGAGTTTGTAATATCAACCATGTAGTAAATAAATAAATAAATGGATACATAAAGGGTGTGTTTGGATGAGTCAAGAATAAGGAATAAGAATAAGAAATTTCGGTATGCGTGCTTATCCAAATTCTTTATTCTTATACTATGGTTTTGTTAGTATAGGAATAAGAGTCCAAATTCCTTATTCTTGTGTTGTTTGGATTGCACAAGAATAAGAATAAGCACGCATACCGAAATTTCTTATTCTTATTCCTTATTCAAGGCTTATCCAAACACACAAGAGAATTAAAGTTTTCAAGCTCCTTTTGTTTTGATTGTCATATGTTCGATCTTGCATCTCTCTCCAAATTTTTTTTTTATTGAATGAATTATGTATTTTTTATGTATGTAACACTAATAATGTGTGTTGATATATTTTAGGTGCAAATAAATTTACATACTCCTCTATAGGAATTAATACACTTATCGTGTTACTTTTTCCCATTGTATGTTTATTTAGCAATTTTTTAAATATTTACTTGTGCTTGAAATTTGTTGAAATTTAAGTTTTATAAATATTATATTTATATCAAAACGAAGTGAGATAACCAATTTTAGTATGGGTAGCTTGAACATTGTTATGACTAAACTAAATTATATAAACTAATCAATAACCTTATAAATGTAAAATCTTTTGAACCTTCCACAATAAACAAATACATTAGCTTGTGCCTAGTCATTGTGGTACAACTTTAATTTATTTGCTTTAAAGTTTAAACCAAGGAAAATTATAATAAATAAAATTAAAACAATATACGACGCCCCCGTTTGAGGGAACGAAACGAGGTTCCTTAGGCGGATTTCCAGTGAATGACGAATAATAAGAAATACAAAAGACCTTCAGCCTGATAATGATTGTTAGATCATGATATTTTTTTTCCTAATACTGCCAATCTAAGGGGCAAGAACTATACACAGTTACACACAAACCCTGCTTCAGGTATATGCAGACGAAGTGCTACAATATACAATATATATAATAATAATTTTAGGAAATTGATTACCGCTAATTTTGCCATCCATTCCATCGCTAAACATAAAGTGAACACTTAAAATAGACAAGATGAACATATATAGTGATCAAAGTGAACACATACATACATATAAGTTCAATAAAAATAAATTGAATGTGCATATAAATTTCTGAGCAAGAGATAACAATACTTATTTGTTTGTAAGTGTTCACTTTAATAGTCTATATGTTCATCTTATATGTTCTATATGTTCATTTTGTACTTAGCGATGGCAGGGATGACAAAATTAGAGAGGACACTTATAATATCGAATATGGAAGTTATTCACAACGACCCAAAAAAGATACTATTATGTAGCCCACGGGATAATAGCACGTATCGTATGCAACAAATGTCATATCAATTAGTGATTAGTGATGCAAGAGTCTCTACAATATCTTCAACAGTCCAATACTTGGCAGAGAAACTGAGAGAGGCCTTATTATAAGAAAAATTGTCTGATAATAGAATAGAAAATGTAAAGAGTTGTGCAAGAAGAAGTGCATTTTGCACTTCTACTATCTCATTTGAACTGAATTGTCCTGTCAAAATTTGAACAATCTTTCACTCGCCAGAAATATTATCCTACAATTACCACTTACAGTGGGATTCGTATCCTCTGCCGCGCGGCACAGCCACAGTCGCACTTCTCATACGACCTGTCCGATCTTATCTGAAAGGTTCAGTTTTTTCGAGTCTATCAATCCGATATTTTCTAGGGGCCGTTCAGATTAGATCAGACGGTGGGGATGAAAAGTGCTGCCAGCCGCACGCGGCAGAGGATGTGAGTTCACTTACAGTGTACTATCAGGAGTGGCCTTCTTCTATACATTGGTAAAATCCTATTCTAGTAACTAATGCTTTAGCCAGTAATTTCTGAGCTGGGACATGTGAAGAAGAATCTCATCACGGCCCATGTTGGTGACAGTACTGGTCATGATCCATGGTGGAGTCGACTCAAAAAATTCACTTATCAAGCTTTGAAAAGTCTCGGCATTTTCTTCTGGTCTCCTCCCACCATTCTTTTTCTTCTTTCTCTTGTCACACTTGGTGAATATGATCGTCATCGGGATCTGTATAAGGAATTTGGCACATAATAACATCGTGAACAGAGATCTTATATTTTCAAGTAATCCATCAGCCTTAAAAGTAATCCAGAGAAAATTCATTATAGACCCATTTATGTTTTGGGCCATAGATTACAGTTTGTCATCCATCGAGAGCCTCTAGAAAACATCTCTAGAGGTGTTCTTCCATAAATCAAACAGAAGTGCATAACCATACAAACTTAGAGGTGGATCTGGTAAATATAGACCAGTAATCCATAATATTTCTTTATACAGACATTTTTTCCTTTTTATATCTTACTATTATGCTTTAGTAAAAAAGGACTTGCTGGACTTCAATACCATTATTTCTGTCAACAGTGCATATCCAAAATTTTGGTATCTCACAAATAAATGGGTTCCTTTTTCTTGATCAATTTATTTTTTGTTATTAAAAGGAGTGATTCATATTTCCAAAAATCACTGTTGCCAAGGATGTGTACCTGATTTTGACCAAGCC
This sequence comes from Rhynchospora pubera, assembly GCA_028095005.1. NCBI lineage: Eukaryota > Viridiplantae > Streptophyta > Magnoliopsida > Poales > Cyperaceae > Rhynchospora > Rhynchospora pubera. Next base: position 85,720,370 of record CM051459.1, read on the forward strand.
AGCTAGCATAGTCTAGATCTATTTTCTTTGCAGGGATGCTGGCATCTATAAGTAGGAAAACTGAGACCAATGTCTCTCTTTTAAGGAAGTAGTCTTTTGTAAATTCTTCCCAATTTAACCTTGACTCATGGGGTGCAGCTGCATACCTGTAATGATCAGTATTGTTTAGGCAGGGTATTCTTTCTTCGATCCTAAGTTGTTGGGTATATTATGTTTGGTGCACACAAGGTGCTTGATGACGTTGACAACTTCAGCAATGATATATTGAAATCTAACAAGAAGCTCCTTGCCAGGGCCCAAGTATGATGACATTATAGTATTTGGGACAGGACATGGCTTAAGAATCATAAAGGTAATTATGCTGAAAAGTAAGCACAAATGGACTTTGGCTCAAAGTTGGCTATAGCTTAAAAAATGTAATGTTAAACCTTAAGCTCAATGGAATGGAACTAAGTTAACTAACCTTTAAATCCTGCAAATCTTAGAACTAAAATAGCCATGTGTGTACTGATACTGAGACTAACAACCAGCAGTTGAGACTATTATGTACCAGTTGGACAGATTAGTCCCCAAAATGCAACTAAATTAGGTTCAAATTGCAAATATGAGAGGTGGTGGATGTTATTTACAAGTTTAGCAAAATGTTGCAACTGCGAAGTTAATTGTTCCTCCAAAAACATACAAAAAACCATTCATTTTCACTGAAAGTTCATTTTCAGTAAAAGTAGCAAAACATGTTGCAACTTGCAAAGTTAATTGTTTCCCAAAACCACAAAAAATACCCACATTCAGTAAAAGAGAAAACAAAAAATGCACACAGACTTCTACAAAGGCATGTATAGTTATCTACTTTTTCCAGCATTTCTGTAACAACACGCCAACGTTCCTATGCTGCTCAATTTCTCTAATGATGGTATTTATGGTATCTTCGAAATTGGAAGTTGGATAAGTTCATCTTTTCCATTGATATGGTACATGGCATGTTTACCGTTATGCAGAAACACTCACGAAAGTTTCTCAGGTTGAAAGTTGGAACTTAAAAGAATAGATATAAGAACAGTACATACCCATAGCCAGGTAGATCCACTAGGTACCACTTATCATTTATCCTGAAATGGTTGATACATTGTGTTTTCCCTACAAGTAAAAATGTGAAATGAGATGAAATTAGCAGCAAAAAAAGCTGAACTGAGGAAGAAACCAAAAATAAAAAATGCTCAATTTGGGTCCGCCTGTTCCTTGATTGCTATACATTCAATTTGATTATTTTAATCCTTCATTACTAATATAGCCCAAATTAGAAACCGAAAGCCCAATTCTGGAAAACTAAATTTAACAAAAACCATCCTTCCCTAAAATTTTATACTCTTAACAGCAATCAAACAGTAAATATCCAGTTACCAAGTCCCTTTTTAAGAATAAAGACTAACAACGCAGAAGATAAAAGCTCATTAACCAGGCTTGTAAGTAGTTAGTAGGATAGTTAAGTGTGATTTCTATCTTTCTGACAAGCAACTTAGTACAGTCTAAACCGGTTTACCAAATGTACAATCACTTCAAATACTAATTGCACATATTCAATTAAGCTAACAATGTCCCAATTCAACATAAAAGTGAAAAGCTTTTGACTTTCATGTTACAACACAAAGCATTCTTCATCATTAACAAACCTGGTTTTTTTTTTTTGGAAACAAGTGGAGTTTCCTCCACCACTTTCTATAGAAAGAAAGAACACCAGAGTACATATCAATCTTATCCAGGTTAACAAATGTACCCAGACTAAGGACCCCCCACCAGAGAAAAAGCACTGACAAACCTGGTTTCTTGGAAGTAAGCGCAAGCTTCTTCCTCCTCACAAGCGAATTCAAAAGCGACGATTTCCCGACATTCGACCTCCCAACAAGCGCAAACTCAGGCAATCCATCAGAGGGGCAATCAGCTGTCCGTACGCTGCTCTTCACGAACTCGGCATTCACCACTTGCGAGTCGAACGCGTACGGTCCCAAGACGATGTTAGACCCAGTCAGGACACGGGTGTGCGCCGACGCTGACGTGGCGTCGCCGGGAAGTTGGGTCTCGGGCGGAACGAAGAGCTTTTGGAGAGGAAGAGTTATCGGGTTTTGGGTTGACGGGTCAAGATCCGAATCGGGTGTGAGTGGAGAGAGGATTGGTGGGGAGGGAAGAGGGATGGTTATTTGAGAGGCATGAGTGGAGAATGGAGAGAAACGGGGTTTGGATGAAATGGAGAGGACGCGAGGAAGGAGGCGCGGTTGGAGGAGCATCGCTGAGTGGCCTAGTAACAGAGAAGAGGGAAGGAGGGAGCAGCAACGGCAGCGGTGGAGACTGGAGAGGAAGTGGATAATGTGAGAAAAAGTTAAATTAAAAGGGAAATTTTCATTTTCTACCCTCAAGCTTCGAGATATTAATTACGAAGGTCGCCTGAACAGCATATATAGAGAGGGGAGACGCAGCTTGGCCACCGCATTGGCCACCGCATTTTATTTGTTGAGCAATTTAATAAGAAATGGTGTGAATCAAGTTAATTATACATATACGAGAAAAATGCTAGTTCATAAAAAAAAAAAAACGTGAAACTGGACCTTTTATTTATTCTCACATTTACAGCGATATACTAACTAATGTCTAATATGAAATTTTTCTTAGTACATCTCTGAACAAGTAATACTTGCATAAATACGGTTTTGGTCTCATTTATGTCAGCTGAAAGGTTTTAGACTGCCTTCGATGGTGAGTACCGTTTTGTAATGTAAGTCTTCCTTAGCTCTGTCAGTTCCAAGTTCCAACGCGCCGTTGCTTAGAAAAAATCTATAGGTTGAAAATAATTTTCATTCGGGATGAGAATCAGCTCTTAGTCTAGTGATAAAGAATAATGGGACCGTTTAGATCGCTTAGGAATAAGGGGTGTGTTTGGATGCGCAAGAATAAGGATCCGGATAAGAATAAGCCTCAAATTCCTTATTCTTGTGCAACCCAAACAACACAAGAATAAGGAATTTGGGCTTATCCGGCCCCTTATTCTTATACTAACAAAACTATGGAATTTGGATAAGAATAAGAAATTCTAGAATCTCGTGCCAATTCTTATTCTTATGCTTATCCGGCCTCTATCCAAACACACCCAAGAGGAATAGCCTCGGGCGAAAATTTATTTCTAACTATCCATACTCTTTACAAAGTTACACACTTCTCAATATTTTCCGCTTAGGAATATGCTATTTTTCTTATTCCTAAGCGATCCAAACGGCCCCAATGCACCTTAACTTCTTGAGTAAAAGGTCGTAGATTCGAAACCCGACTGGAGGGTCTTTTATAAATATTTAATTTAAAAATAAGTTGGATGATTTAGACCTCCAATTTATTTTCAAAAAAATTTCATCCGGGATTTCAGTTCATTTCATTAGAATTGATTTCTCGATATTTCGTTGGGTCTTTGATATAGAAATTCTGATGAAATGAAATAAAAACCATTTATTTTCATCAAAATATTTCTAATTAAAATGAAATGAAATGAAGTCCCGCTTCAAAAATAAAGTAATTTTAATCGGGACCTATTTGTCCTCATAACTTCTTCGTGGGATATTCGGAGAGAATCATGAAACAATCTTCTATTTCCAAAGGATGATAGGATGCAGGTGTCCTTGCATTTTGGTGTTATTAGGACAAGCGCAACTCTTCTTATATAGGTGCTGTTAGGAGACCTTTTTTTTATTCAATTTTTTAGGATAATTTTTCATTTTCGTTTTCGCCACATCTGTCAATATTATCTAAAATATAAAAAAATAAAAATACTTGCAAGTTACACATAGAAGTATAAACATACAAATACTTGCATACAAATTTGTCAAATTTTTAGCTTGCTATAATAAAATGTCATAAGTTTGCTATGATAAAAATGGAAAAATGCTTTTGGAATGATCCAACATGCATATATGCACTATTTCTCCAAAAATGAGTATATACAGAGTCATTGTATGCATTTTCATTCAAAAAGTAAAGCATAGAAGCAATTTATCTTATTGTCCCTGGAGTATAATGTGTTAAGTGTTTTAATTACAAATTTTGAAAAATATATTACATGTTCCGATCATGCTAGCAAAGTCAAAATAATGGCAGACAAAATCCAAACTAAGATGACGGAGAAAACTGAAATTTGCATCTTTGAACATGATTGTTATTACAACTAAATCACAACTCCATCGTATTAGGATTGTTTATTTATCCCAGCTAATATTTAACACATGCATATTTAACTCCCCAAAGATTATTTCAAACAATCTCTAACAACAAATCAAAGTTAGAACCATAATCATTGTTAAGTTAGAATACAGATTGTTCAAAGAAACTAAATTGACAAATAATGCACCGAAAGAATTAAGAAATATAAGTTGAAAGAAATAGATATTAGATTATCTACCAAGTTGTAGCTCAATGATTCAAAATTAATTATAAAAAATTTCATAGAGTAAAATTATTGTTTGAGTATTAGATGACAACTTTACAGATATGTTTTTTTAATTTGGACAAATACATTACTTTCTAAATTGTTTTTCAACAGTTTCACAATGAAAAATATGAATACATTATTCAATGGGCAAAAAAAAATTATCATTTAAAATATAGTTGTTATATTAAATGCAAAGTAAAATTAAACACTTTACACATAAAAGTTAACAAAGCTAAAACCTTATAATAAAGCCGAAAGCAGACACTCAATGGAGACAAAACATTGTCATTAGGGCCGTCAAATGTGAAAAACGGCAGCGGAAATACCGTCGTTTTCGTTTCGTTTCAGCAAAAAAACACAAGCTCTCTGTCATTTTCGTTATGTTTCATTAAACAAAACGATTTTTTCATTTCATTTACGTTCCATTGATTTCAACCCATTTTGTATTGATTTCAGTCAGTTTTTGGAAAAACGAAACAATAATGTGTACCACTTCCTATTTCATTTTCGTTCCGCTCTCAGTAACAAAACACATATTCCCTTCCGTTAGTTGTTCCGTTTGAACAAAACGGAGCAAAAACGTGCCAAACATAACGAAATTGACAGCCCTAATTATCATTCACGTCAACGCTGGTTGCCAAAGCCATTATAATGGACGACTATCTATTATTACTCAATTAAAATTATATATCCGACAAATTAGTTGAGCCTACTTTATTTAAGAGAGAATGTTCAGCGTTCTTGTACACTCATAGTGCAACTTTTAGTATGCTCATACTGCATGTAATTAACATCAGTCACGGAAGTTTAATGCGTGCTAGATTAATGCATATGGAGTAAGGTCTTGGTTGATTTCCTTCTCCTTTTATTTAAATAACGAAGAAATTTTAACCAAAAATTGTCGGAGTATAAATGGTCAGTACTATCATGAAGAAAATATTACAACATGCATGTGATAGGTACAAAGCACCAGACAGATGCTTGACATAATATTCTTTGAAAGACGGTTAGGAAGAGCTCTTGCATCTGAGATAAAAAAAAAACAGTTACTGTCTATTGCAGGTACTAATAACAACCGAGTACTAGTTGATCTCCAATTCTCAATAAAATACTTAAATTTGTTTCTCCTCTTGCAACTTAATTATGTTCTTAACTGACAGCCGTAAGAACTCAATTGAAGCCATACACGAAGACGAACAAAAAGATCAAATAGAAAATGTCTACAGCATCGGCACAATACTGTACCAGACTACCAGTATGTAACAACTGATTAGGCAATCAACCATTTTGTTACTGATTAGGCAATCAACCATTTTCACAAAATTCCACATAAAATTTTAAAAATTAACTCCTTGAAAGTAACAGAGAGAGGTACCTACTCCAAATTAAAGATCTCACATAGTCACATTCTTCTTATTTCGTAATTATTCTCCTTTGCCACGTTATAGCAAAAATTAATGGTTCCTATGTTTCAGTGGCATTTTCCATTACCAGAAATATTAGAAGTCTAAGATTGGATTTGAGTATATATCAATTTACAAACAAGCAATTATTCTCAGAAGCCGCTGATCATGAAAGCATCACATTTTCTCAAGCACAGACTGGGACAACAAACAGAGCATGCAAACTCTAATTTCACATCCAATAGAAAAAACTCTGATTCAACAAACATTATATTATATATTCGATGTAGCATTTCAGCTGTATTTCAACAAACAGATATTCTCACTTCTCAGTAATGATTCACAAAAACATTATACTCCACGATGGCATCGTGGGTGTTCTGATCCAACCAGTGTGTCCGTGCCTGCACATAGCCACGAGCAAATCTAAACAACCCGCTCCCCCTGACAATCGGCATTTCCCGCACTGGAGAAAGAAATTCATTGTGACCTAAAATAGCAATGGTACTTCCATTATATTTGCCATCAGTGAACACAAAGTTCATCGCCATCAGGAGCCCCATTTTTTCTATCTCAGCTGAGGCATAGAAACCCTGTGCACGGCCCACTGACCTGGAATTGTTTTCGGGTCCAGTTGTCAGCAGATCATCGATCATGACCACGAGCCCGAAAAGTGTGGCTGATGTATTGGTTCCAGGTGCTTCTGCTAAAGTAATGGCAGTTGGATTCGGGCCACTGACAATGTCGTGAAAATAGAATCGAAAATGGCTCTGTTTTTCTGCGGTGGCACGAGAAACAATCCGGCTGCTATTGAGATAGGTGTTTCCTTGGTCGGAGGAGGTGACGCATGAAAGGAAGAACAATAGGAGGAGAGAGCAAAAAATGGATGTAGCCATATGGGAGGTAGTGTTAGTGTACTCTTTGTTCTTTATTTTAGGTTGGTTGGAGAAGCAAATGAGAAATTATCAAATTAACTGAAAACATGGTTGTGTTATTTAAGGCAATGTTGAGGTTAGTGGATTTGGTCCATGTTGGGTGGTAGTTTTGACTTTTGAGATATTTTTTTAGAATTTTGAGATGATATTTCAGTATCGAAATTTGGTAGTTTGATGCTTTTTTTTTTTAAAAAAATATATGTATAATTGTTTGATTACTGTATAGTTGTTGCGACTTGAAAGTTAGTCAAGACGGTTTACTATTTGCACGTGACACATTATTAAACAGTTTTAAAATATTTTTAAATATCTCTACAATAAATTAATACAAAACGTTAGTAATATTTTTTTGAAAGTTCCACATTAAGGTTTATAATATGCATAATTCATATATATAAATTGCAGTTTTGTGTTTTTCTTTTCGAACATATAGACGAAGGACATCCACTGTGCAGCGTAATTTAAAAAATAGTATCATAGACTCTCCATTTCAATCTTATTTTGATCACAAATGCTGCATATTTGATCTGTCCATTACATTACCCTTAAATTTGTTATTGAACTGGGGAATTTAAAATTGTTGAGACCCATTGAGGCCTCACCAGCAACGTAGCAAAACTTTTGTCGCAACTAAAAAAGAAAATCCGTCCATAAATCAGACGTCGTTGAATTCAATTTGGATCTGATATGTTCTTATATCTTAAATTCTGAATTCAGAGATGATATTAAAAAAAATTAAAAAGGTTCAGATATATAACATATCCAAATCTGAAATAATATACCTGAATATGACATTCTATATTTATTGCAAAATCAATACAGACAATTAATAAAATTACGTCTCGAATAAGAATTTATTTTTCTAACATGTTCATTATAACAATTTAACCGAACAAATATAGAGCATATATGTAATTTAATTTAATTAATATTCTGTACAAGCTGGTAGGTGTTGCAGATCACCAAGAATTTTACTTATGTAAAAGATTAATAATATTATATTATTGTTTCTATTATAATATGTGTAAGAGTGAAATACATATTCCATACCAACGGGTAAGGTTTGACCTTTGAGTTCCACGTTTGCATAATATTTTATTAGAAAAACACCACTCTTAGATAGTTAATTTGGAATATGCCACTCTAAAATAAATAAAATAAGTTTTATATCATTAATTACTTCAAGATATAGGTAAAATACTCAATTTATCCTAATAACATTAAATCATTAAGAAAAAAAGGAAAAATAGACCATGTTACTTCAAAATTATAATATTTTAAAAAATAAAATAAAAATTTTGAACATTTACAAACTTAATTTTAAATTTTGAAAATGTTCGCAGCACACAACCAATTAATTCTTCTGATCACATATTTCAAATTTTAATATTTATAATGTCATATTCAAAAAGCCATTTCAATTGGCTGGTGGCAAAAAAATATTTTAATATTTTATAGTGGTATAAAATTAATTATTGTTTACTCATGACATATTTCAAATTTCAAACCTTTTTGCATTGACATATACCCAAATTACCCATTTTATTAGATATGATTAAATATTTTACACTTCCGAGGGTTCACCGAAAAAATTGGGAGTATACCTCAAATCATATAAACAATCCAAACACTTCGGAGGGTTACTTTAGGCACCGTTTGGATGCGTTGAGAAGAAGGTAGGAAGAAGGAAGAAGGGAAGAAATAAATTATAAACAATCCAAACTCTTCACAAAGTTACACACTTCCCAATACTTCTTCTCACTTCCTTCCTTCTTCCCTTCTTCCCACACCTATCCAAACGGCAATCCGAATCTGCTCCCGTGCGGGACCGTCCAGCGCAGCCTATGAACCGTCTGATCTGATCTGGACGGTTCGGGACTATCAATCAGGTTACATGCACGGGACTCCCTTTGCCATTGAGATTAAATCATACGGCTCACAGCGGTGCGCTGGATGGTCCCGCGGGACTGGATCTCATTTCATCCAAACAGAGCCATAAGTAGAAATATCCTCCTCTTTGATCTTTAAATTTCAAAATATTAACAATATATAGACATACGAAATAAACGTTAGTTAAGAAAAAAAGAATATGTAATTATACTATATATATGATCGAGTTAATGCTTGGTAAATTACCATATTATCGATGTTGTAAATTAAAAAAGTTATTTAAACCTTTCTATTTATTCACACATTTACAGTATTACAAACTAATGTCTAATATGAAAATTTTGTAAGTACTTCTGAACGAGCTTAATGCTTGCAAACGGTTTTGATCTTAGTTATGTCAGCTCACAGCAGGGTTTAGAGTTTAGACACGGAGCCCTTCGGCGATCGGTGCTTAGGAAAAGACCATCACATTGTCCCTGTAGATTGTCCACATATACTGATTGTGGGGGACATTCGGAGTGAATCACGAAACAATCGGGCATTTCAAAAAGATAATTGGGACTGCAGGTGTCGTTGCATTTTGGTGTTTGGTTAAGGGCAACTCTTTCTTAGGTGCTGTTACGAGGCTTTTGTTATGTATTTAATTCTTTTTTAGGGTATTTTCATTTCCGTTTATGTTCAGGTGGCCGCCACTGCCAATATTATCTTAAAAAAAAAAAAAGGTACTTGTACACAAAGAAGTATACGTCAATTAGTCGAGTATAGACATACAAGCACTTGCATAACTTTTCTCAAATTTATAGCTTGTTAATTATAAATGTACTCATAAGTTTGCTATGATAAAACAAAATACTTTTAGAATGATCGAACATGCAAATATGCACTTTTTCTCAAAAAATGAGTATATATACCCTTATAATATACAGTGTCATTCATAAAGTAAGCATTATAATTAATTTGTCGTATTGTCCCTAGAGTGTAATGTCAAGTGTTTTATTTGCAAATTTGATAAGATATGTCACTTATTCTGATCATTCTAGAATATTCTAAAGAATGGCGACAAACACCAAACAATAAAATTATTAAAATATAAGATGATGGAGAAAACTGATTTTTTACATATTTAAGAGACTTGGTTGATGCTCCAGCTTAGATGCATTCGAATTTCAACGCATGCACATTCTTAACTTTTTAATTAAAAATCGCAACAATGTAGGGTGTTGCTTCAGGCACCAAAAAATTTGGTCAAACAATTTGGATGTTGTGAACAAAAATGTCATCACTACTAATTCTAATTTTGTTGGTTTAATAATTTATGCCAAATAATTTTGTTTAAATAATTCTTTTTTATATTTCATAGGTTAAAAGTTTTTTTTAAACAAGTATTTTTTTTCTATAAGATGTTGTATTAATAAGCATTTTATTTTCAATGGTAGAGTCATTTTGCATTTAACTTGGGTTGGTTACATAGGCTTTCATCAAATTTAAACTAGTATAGAAACTTTCCATACTATTCAATTTTTTTTTTTAGAATTTCACGATAAGAAATATGAATATGAATAATTTATTAAACCTACAAATAAAAATTAAAATCAAATTTCTCATTCAAAATATAAATGTTAACTATTAAGGCCAAAGTAAAAGTAATACTTATGTTTTGAAAACTGAACCGATCATCAAACTGGCTGAGCTTCAGATTCAACCTATTTGAACCATGACAAAACCAGACTATGTAACATACGTATTTTATATAGTCTACGACAAATGATTCAAAAGCTTGCTTTGGCCTACTGTAAAGCCTAATACTAATAATCCCATAAGATCTAGAGTTAGATTCTCACTGATCCTATTTTGCTCCTATTTTAGGCTTGTTTATTTTTAATAAAGAGAAAACTGACATTTGTTAAAGCTCAATTGACCGGACCAAGGTCCGATTTGTGATTTAACTGATCAAAACGATCGGTCCGGTTCTATTTTCAAAACATTTATTTGAGTCAAGATATAAATCACCCCACGATTCCTTATACAACTAAAAAATATTATTAGTTGTTTAGAATTAAAAAAAAATTTAATGCATGCTTGATTAATGAATTACGTCTTATTTATTTCCTTTCTTTTTTTTTTGAATAAAGAAACAATATTTGATAATGACATGTCGAGATTTTCTCAGTTGATCTTGAAAACGACCACGTTATTCATGTACATAAATAATCATCAGGACACTCGATTTAACAGAATTAAATATTTGAACTATAATGAAATAATATATTCATGCTTCGCATATAATTTTGGAAAGATGGTCAGAGCTTTCGCAGCAGAGATAACAAATAACAAAATAAGATAACGAAAATAATGCTACTGTCTATGGCACATGTACCGGTAACAACAAACAACCAATTGAACTCAAATTGTCAATTGAATACTTAATTGGTTTCTCTTCTTGCCATTTTTGTTTTCAATCGATGCCATTAGATTTAACTGAGAGTTGTGTGAGCTTAATTGAAGCCAATACACCAAGACAAAAGAGGGTGCAAAAAGCAAACTCTATAGCACTGATACAACACTGTACCAGTATGTACCGACTGCATAGGCACAACACCACCGTACCAGTATGTACTGCATAAGAAAAACTTTCTCAACAGTAACAGAGAAAGAAACAACTATTACTTCAAATTAAAGATAAAATAAGGGTTGGTACATTTCAGTGGCATTTTCACATTGTAACAAAAAACAAGCAATTATTATCAGAAGCACCTGATCATTAAAGCATCACATTTTCTCAAGCACAAGCAATATAAACTCAAATTTCATATCAATAACTCTAAATTAAACGAACAAACACTATATTCAAAGTAGCATTTCCGCTGCAGAGAGCACCAACTCTATCGCTATTTATTTGTACCAGACAATAACAACATCAAAGTGTCGCGGCTTTTTCGTCATTATTCTCCTCGAAGGGATTTCTCGAAGAACAATGGGAACATAGCCTAGATTCACCTCCCTTAAGGTTTCGATCTCTATGGCGGATATCTCTCAATCACAAGAGAACCCTATAAAGAGTCGCTACTTAAAGAAGTTTCTTGATTTAGCGGGTCCTTTCTTTCCAGTAGGCGCAAGCCCCTACTGTTAATTACCCCGTAGTTTCCTACGGGAACCTCTGATTAAGGGACATGAAGGGTAACGACGTAATGGGCTAAGAAAAGAGACTTATGGAGTGCTATCGCGGAGGACTTAATTGATGGTACCAAACTCAATGGACGGGACCCAATTAAGGATCGACAAAAGACTTCTGTCTTGACCAAAAGAAGGGAATGGATTCTTGGTTTAGATGAGGTGTTTGATGGGTTAAAGGGAAGGCTTAACTGGAGGTTATTCATGGTGAACTCTCGGGGCTATGACTGGCCTTCTTGTGAGAGTGAAAAGAGTTTTGCAACCTTCGGGGCCTCTTGGGCGGCCACGACAAAAGTTGGTTCTTTTACAACCCTAGGGACCATCTTCATCGGTCTTCTTAATAAGAGTTTGTTCTTTAACGACCCTAGGGACCATCTTCATCGGTCTTCTTAATAAGAGTCGGTTCTCGGGACCATCTTAGTCGGTCTTCTTGTGAGAACAAAAGAAGTTTTGCAACCTTCGGGTCCTTTTTAATGGCTACTCGACGAAAGTTGGTTCTTTTGCAACCCTAGGGACCATCTTCATCGGTCTTCTTAATAAGAGTTGGTTCTTTAACGACCCTAGGGACCATCTTCATCGGTCTTCTTAATAAGAGTCGGTTCTCGGGATCATCTTAGTCGATCTTCTTGTGAGAACAAAATGGAATTCTTTGGACGAAGGGGGCCCGTAAGAATTCATTTTCTAAGTCATCTAAGGTCGGTCTCAACCTTAGTGAGGGACTTTTCCTCAAACGAAGAGGTTTTGGCTTTGACTTTGGATTTCGTATTTGGACTTTTAATTTCTTGATGTTTTTCTTAGGATGTTGGTGATTTATTCACTTTGGCCTTTTGCACTTTTGATCTTTGAAAACACTTTTCTATTTCAAAATACTTGATCCTGGAAGATATTTGACTTTAAAAGATATCATTTTTGAAATCATTTAGGCTTTTGAAAATATTTGTACTCAAGTAGACTTAGCACATTTGAAGTTTTATTTCGAAAATACTTAGCATCTTTCAAGGAATTTTCTAAAATCCATTTTTAAGGCGAAAATACTTCAAAAATACGAAAGGCCACTACTTTGACATATTTTTATATCGAAGCATCAGTGAAGTCAGCTTATCTTGATTCTTAGAATTTTATGGATGTGTCATTTGTATTTTCCTATGTTTCTTATTATTTCTAATAAGTTTTCTAAAGTTTCTGCCTGCATGTCTTATTCCTATTGGGCCATTTCTACTAAGAGGGATGAAGTGGTGCTGACTAGGCTTATCGCGTCGTCAGAGGGGTTTCCTGGGCCGATGATTACTTTGGGCCCTGTCATGAGTTCCATCTTGGGCCGTAGCTTTCTTCAACTTCATTCAGCGTTTCGTCTGTGGTCAGAGGTCGGGTATATGGTTTTTACAGATGCGCTGCCACAAAGGATCGAGGCGTCCCCCACGCGCTAAGCTTTGAACGGAGATGAAGGCGGGTTCACTTCTCTCGCTAACGGGTTCGACAAGTTAGCGGATCCAGATCCGATATCGTTTCCGACCGTCGCGAGACACAAGAAAGGGGTCCACAGTACCATGACACCAAGGAGAAGATAATGGTGGGGTTCGTTCGCATTGCGTCGCTTTGGATCAGTGGGGGAACCGAGTAATAGGTACGGCAAAGAAGGGGCTTGGTACCAATATGACTTGTGGGACTAAACCGTACCAGAGTTGATTTATTTGGTTACAAGAATTTGGAGGAAGGGGTTGGTGATCTTATTTATTACAGCATATGTCTAATTTGAAAAGGAATAGATGTTGAGTGCTGGTATATCAGAACAAAGGTTATACTTAAATCAAAAGAGGGATGGTACAGACTAATCAATCTACACTCTTATATACACATATTCTAATTTTAACGCATAACCAGGTCAAGCATGATAACCTTGGGGTCCTGACGAATTGTGTATTATGGCTCAGGTCTTTACTTTCCTTTTCAATTATACAAACATGGTTAGTATACAGGAGCACATGGTCATATCAAACAAAGTTGTATATACATCTCAATAAACTATCAACGCAACCAATCATATATTAATTTTCACCATATAATATTAACATAACCCTGGACTAATAAGTGTCAAACATTCTTGTCTTCGGCTTCAATTTGACTGAATTATAACCCGACTCTCATGTGCTTCACATACAATACTAACAGCCATTTAACATTTTATCTCCTCTTAACAATATTACCAACAGGTCCCTTAAACTTCATCAATTACCAGATGTGGAATAGTTACACAGAACAAGAACCTAAGCAAAATAGATATGACTAGGTCCAGCAACACTATTAATCTTGCAAGTAACTGTAATAAAAGAAACTTATCCTACCTTGAGAAAACAGAAATCATCAGATTATACCCTATAAGAACAAAACGTTTCACATAAAAGACCCTAATAACATTCCAATTTTCAAATCGGAGATTAATACAACGCAAACTTTCCATCCCTTGCACGATCTGAGCTATGCATCAGAATCTTGCATGAGATGTACTCATCATTGCGTTCAAACTCAGCTTCACAGTGACTCAGCTATGCTTAAGACCACATGAGAAGTGAGGGGAATTACTCTTCCCATGGCTACTGAGCTAGGCTCGAGACATCCATGGGAGAGTTTATGGAGCTTCTCCGAGTCATGACTGAGCTATGCATCAGACCAAGACTGAAGGATCAGCTGGATCGTCTGTGAAGAAGAAGTCGAATCAGATTTTGAGGAAGGATAACGAAGATAAGATCTTTATGAAAGATTAACCTCTCTTTCACCATGACTGAGCTATGCATCAGACCATGATGAAAGAAAGAACAAGAAAGAAAAAACATCACCTGAGAAGATCTTTATGAAAGATTGACCTCTCTTTCACCATGACTGAGCTATGCATCAGACCATAATGAAAGAAAGAATAAGAAAGGGATAAGAAGAGAACCTCACCTGAGATCTATTTGAAAACAACAAAGGGAAGCACATGATTTGACCAAACTTATACGAGAAACCGTAACAGCTCACACTTTGAAAGTAAACGCCTAATCTCCACCATGACTGAGCTATGCATCAGACCACGGCTTTGAAGAGGAACTAGAAAGAGACATCAAGCTAGCTCAAGGAAATAGAGAAAGAAAGACAGAACTGAATGAAATCTATCAAAGGAAGCCATAAGAGGAAAATCGTCACACCTTGCATTATAAGAAAATCACCCGATTTCCACCATGACTGAGCTATGCATCAGACCATGGCTTTAATCCAGGTTAGGAACAAAAAGGGACAAGATCGTATAATGCTAATTTCAAGAAATTCATCAAGAATTGCACAGAATCGGGAAGGAGCAAAATCCAATCTATTCTCAACAGAATTCCATTTCAATTCATCAAAACACTTACCATGTACACAGAGATCCTTACCTGTACACACGATCTTTTACCTTTATTCTTCACAGAGGTTTCTTCCTAATGCTTCCTTTCTTTCTTTCTTACAACGCACACCAGATGCTTGTAGAAATGCTAACCTATGTGTGCGTGGTGTGTGTACTACAAGGTGTGTTTCTAGATCTGAAACTAGCTAACCTATGCTCCGTCTGGCCTCTTTTCTCTTCTTTGAACCCCCTTATATAGGCAGCGTTCTCTGCTCTGATTGGTTGGGAAACGCCAGCTGTAGCCCGGCGGTTTTCGCCTAACCATTTCTGTTGCGATTGTTTCTCCCTCCTTCTTTCTTTCTTCTTGGCCGCCCTTGGAGTATGATAGACCAAGGGATTGCTTCATGGGCCCCCTTGCTTATATCTCTTCTTTGGTTCACGTGTTCCGTGTGCACCTTTTTCTTCATTCGTGAAGGGGTTATATTTGGGTCAAAGCAGCTCCCAGCGACATTTTTTCCCATCTCTTGCATACACCCGATGTTTCATGCACCTTGTACAGCTTATCTAAATCGCCAACTACGGTCTTCGTATAACAGGTGTGGCCATCTCTCGTCACTGTACAGAGGGAGATTCAAATGCTTATTTACTCTCCTCTCCATTCCTTGTGTCAATGAACCCCTCCATTTCACCATTTATTCAATTTACATGATATGCTGATCTCAAATAAATTGTTTAGGCCTCCATCTGATCGAGTTTAGCTATGAAATTTAGTACATAGGTTCATAAAAATATTTAGAACTCAATGGTGTCGATAATTTTCTGAAAAGACCCCTCCATCTATTTTATTTATTTTCTCCAAAATCAGGGGCTTCTTTGCATAAAATGGGGATTCTGTGGCTCCTTTGATCATTCTGAATGCACCATAAATTCCCTCATGCTTCACTGAATTTTTAAGTATTTTTCCATGATTTTTGAGGTCCGTTTTCTATTTTTCATGGTTTTCTCAAACTTCTTGCAAATCGGTCTGTGTCTCCAATCGCGAAATTTTAGGGTCAAACAAATGCCCCCCACCAGAGTAGGTTGTGAGGATCTTGGGCAGAACAGCGTACTCTGGTGGCCCCTTCTTGACCCCTTGTATGTAGTCGAATTGGTTGCATACCGATTTTGTCTAGTTTTCGCAAGAATTCGGGTTTGGTTGGGTTGAGCTACACTTGCCTTCATTTTGGGGCCTTATATCTCTTAGTTGCCGGTGGGATTTTGAGAGCTTGTATTTTCTATTCCAAGAACATATTGTAGGGCCTTAATCATGATGAATGAACTGTTTGTGGTTATCTGGTTTGTGTTGATGTTTGTCTCTTTATGTTGTTTCCTCTTAAGTTCTTTTGGTTTGTTGTGCATATTTTTCTTGCTCTTGCATTTGTAGGTTAAGACATGGACGATCATGACATGGACCCCGCTTTCAACGTTAACGACAACGCTCCTCATGGTGACCTCCCTGGGGCTTGGTTGGCTTTCATGGCACCGCCACCACCTCCTATTTACGCAGGTAGCCTTCCTTAATAGATTTGGTACTTCCATTTTCTCTTTTAGCCTTTTACTGCTTTTCACCTTTTTTGATTTCTTTCCTATTGTCTTTGTAGAGGTCACTGTGCAGACTCTGAGGAATGCCGTGACAGCTCTCCAGGCGGTCAGTATGGACACCGCCATGCCTCTTGACGTGATCTCTGACGAGCTATTCCTTCATCTTACTCTGGACATTCCGGCCAACCGTGGCGTACCAGGTCAGGTAGCGGGCCTCATAGGGATGTGTCATGCTGCATTAGCCACTCTCCGCTGGGATATCCTTGTTCCAGAGTTTACCTCTCTCTCTACTCGTATCGGAGCTGCTACTCAGATCTTGGAGGCTGCTTCTCTCATTTATAGTGATGTGGTTACCCGTTACCAGGCCATTGGTGAGTACACCTCTTCTCTCCTTACCGCCTATGCAGCAGCTGCTCCCTTGGGTGGCGCCTCTTTTGCGCAGAACATAGAGGCTAGTCGTGCCAGAGAGGAGTTGAGGCGTGTGGCTCCTCTGGAGACATCTTATTCTTCCCTTTTGGACCATTGGGGCGAGTTTCTAGAGACAGCTCGTGCTCGCTGTGAGGAGGAGACTGGTGGCATGGCTCCTTTCTTCAGTGAGGTTCTGAGGCGCAAGGATGTCGCTCGTGATTATTATGAGCGCCTTGTTCAGTTGTTGGCCCGTGCTAGGGCGAGGAGCATTGCAGCTGCTGCGGCAGTTTAGCAGGTTTACTCTCTATCCTCTTTTGTGATCTTGATACCATGGATGTCGATACTTGTGATTTGTCATGTTCATGTTGATGCTTGCCACTTGGCATGGTTGTATTGATGCTTACACTTATTGGACGTATGCCTGGATGATGATACTTGATGTCTGTCTTGTCTGGTATGGATGTTTGCCCTTGACTTGGTGGGTGCGTTTTGTATGTATGGATGTTTTGGACTTGGTTGAATTGACTTTGTGATGCCTGGATGCCTTGGGATTGGTTGATTTATCTTTGTGGCATTTGGATTTCTTGATAGTTAATGAACTTGGGTGCATGCCTGGTTGATGAATAGTGCTTCTCTTGTGATATTTGGTTGACCTTGTATCTGACTGAGTCTTTACGCTCGGGGTCTTTTGCGTACTTGTTTGCAATGCAACAAGTAATCTCCACTATCTCTTATTCCAACCTGATTGAGCTTTCGCGCTCGAGGTCTCCTTTCTCTTTCTTTTAGCAATGAAACGGGTACTCCATCATTCTTGCGCCGATTGGGCTTTCGCGCTCAAGGCTTTTTCTTACTTATCGTGCGGGGTTCGAATAATCTTACTCTTACCACCACTTCTTCAAGAGACATGGGAATTTGGCCCATACTCATTTTCCTTCCTTCTTTCTTCTTTTAGAATCCTGAACACACATAGATCCACTCCACAATTTAGGTTAGGGTATTTGGCTCGCCCCTGTCTTTCCTTGGGCCTGAACCTACATGGGCCTTGACTCCTTTTTTTTTTTTTTTGGTTGTTTTCTTCTGACACCGGCCTTGAACGTTTCCGCTTCTTCCACGCCTTCTTGACTTCATACCGTTTCCTTCAAGTTTCGGTTTGAACGGTTTACTTCCACTTCTTACCACTACGGCCTTAACTTTCTTCACATGTTCACACATTCACCATTAACTCCAAGTTATAACCTTTCTCTTTCCATGCCTATATAAACGCACCTTGGTTCTTTTCTCTTCTTCATCCAAATTCACCATACTCTTTCATCTTCTTCTATACTTTTCCAATCACTTATCACTATGTCTTCCACTCCTTCATCCAAACGTGCCAGAGGAGATTCTAGTTCTTCTGTCTTGCGTCTGGATTCCACCTTTACAGATTGGTCCCTTACTCCCGACAACCGCTATCTTTTTCGCGACGAGACTGCCTTCCTTTCTTATTACAATGACATGGGTAACGAAGAGCGGCCTGTGGCTGATTGCTACTTCTTTCGTCCTATGAGAAGGATTCCAGTGGAGCAAGTGAATCTTATCAGAGGTTGGTTGGATTCATGGAGCTTGGGCGGTTTAGCTGACTGTGACCATCCATATCATCCTAGAATCATCCGCCTCTTCTATGCCAATCTTAGGATCTCTTTCAACCATTATGGAACTCCTTCGGCCTCTTCCTATCTATTCGGTCGCTTCTTTCACATCACGGTCGGGGATCTAGCCAACTACTTGCGGGCTGCCAATACTGCCAACGGTTCCTCCATTTATGCCTATCAAAGATGGCCTCAAGGTTTTGGAAGTTATCAGGAATGTCGCCAGTGGTTTCGGACGGCGGCTCCTGATATGGAGAGGGTGTCTACTTTCCATCTACCTGCTCTTCATAGGTACTTTCTTTCTTCATTCTTTCTCCTTATCCTTTAATCGTCTTTCTCTTTTGATCGTGTTTCTCATCAACTCCTTTTCTTTACATCTTTTGTCGTGACTTCTAGGTTTCTCTTCTTGGTGATTAACGACATCATCTTTCCGCAAGGGACAATGACTCATCTCGCCAAACCTGGAAGCCTCTTCTACCTCCGTAATCTGATTCAAAAACAATGGCCTATCAACCTGGCTCACATGATTCTCTTCCACATGCACCAAGTAGCGATCTCTGATCGAGAACCGCTTCCCTATGGCCATCTTATTGAAGCTCTCATGCTGAGGACTCGTATCCGTGTGCCTGACATGTTATGGGGCAATCGTACTTCTGATGCTGATGTAGCACATCCCTTCAACCTTCTTCTTTCATTGCCACTTATCGGGTGGGTTGAATCTTCAATGGACATGTTGGTCCCCGATCCCAATCAGCCTGTGAATGACTACATCTTGCTTCCTAATGCGGCCCCCAATCAATATGGTCCTATGGGTGTTGATTCTCCTCCGGATGATAATTCTGCCATGATGGCTCTTGATGACCCTGCCCCTGTCTCAATTCGGGGTTTGATTGATCAACGCTTTGGTGAATTGAATGCCCGCTTGGACACCTTGGAAGGAATGATTCAAGCTATCTCCGTCACTCTTAACAACTTGGCTGGTGGTGGAGCTGCGGTTGTTGATGAAGTCGTGGCTGCCCCAGAGTAAACGGCCATCTCGCTCTGCCTTGCCCCAGTGTTAGCTTTAGGGCACTCTTATATCTTCTGTTTTGTATCCCTTTAGTCATCGTCGGTTGTTGTTTAAGCCTCTCTTGTACCAGACTTCTTTGTGCAATGGTTGTAATGATGTATCTTCTTTTAGTGAATGGAGCTCTCTGCTTTCTTCTTTTTACTCTTCTCCCCTACTTGTCTTGCGTGTTTTGCGGCTGTCCCAGTGTAATTGTCCTTCGTCTTGTATCTCAACATGGTTGATTGCTTATCCTTGCCCCAGTGTGGTCCTTCTTTCTTGTAACTATCTCCCACAATGCGAACAATATTAGTAGCATAACTTTGCACCCTCGAGAATCATAAGAATCCGTCATCGGTTGCAAGAGGGGACTCTTGTGTGTTTTATTATAAAAATGTAGGCCTTTGTATTGGAAATGCCCTATGAACGCCCAAAAGGACAAGGACACTCCTTTACACTTAGGCCCGGCGGGACGAATTCCTATCTAACATGTTCTAAAGTTGAGGACTTTTATTTATCTACAATTGCCTTATTTATTTTGGGCCTTGCAAAGGAATGTTCCATGGTGTTCAAAAGAACGAAACACCCTTACAAGCATTAGCCCGACACGACATAATACCTTGCTCTTCGGGTTTTGGGTTTGAAAGGTTAAGTTAAGGTTTTAGGTTTGAAAGGTTAAGTTAAGGTTTTTGGATTTTGGGTTTATTGGATCCTAACGTTTTCGTTGGACTTTATTCTAAAGTTTATTGGACTATGTACATGGTTTTGTGGTTTTGGGCTTTAATAGGTTTTGGTTATTATGGGCTTTTGTGGATTTCTGGGTTTTAGTGGAGTTTTGGATTTTAGTGGACTAGGCCTTATTGTGGTTAAGTAGTAGTTGTAGGTTTTGGTTGTTTTTTGTAAAACGAGTTTTTGGGTTTGAAGTGTGTCTCAGGTGTAGTACTTCTTGATCTACAAGTTCATGGGATTTTCCTTCTTGCATTTGCCTTCCACTTTGGGCTTCTTATTGGTGCTGAGTGCATTCTTCTTCATCATCTCAGTCCACTCTTTTCTCTTTTGTCGATCTTTACCGTTGAACGCATTCACCGCCCTTACAACTTCCTTATGAGTGAATTTGGCTCGAAACGCTGTCACCATATCATACCACGTTCTAATACTATCCTTTTCCAATGATAAGTACCATTCCCGTGCTAAACCGCCGAGAGTAATGGGGAATTGCTTCAATAAGTAGCAATCATTCGTTGATGTATCTTCACAGTAGATCATAAAATGCACCAAGTGCAACTCTGAATCCCACTGATTATCCTCCCCCGTGAATACCCTGAATTCTGGTACTCGATATCCTTTCGGGTATGGCACACTATCGTACTCAATAGGATATGGCTTCCTTTCTTGCTGAGGTGCGGTCAAACCCTTTAACTTTCTTTCCATGTCAATCATATCTTTTTGATGCTTTACGCCCCTTTGCACAAGCATTGACACCTTTCGCTTTTCTTCCTCCCTTTCTCGTTGCATCAAGTTCTTTTCGTTCTGGACTTTCTCAAGCGCTCGGCGAAACTCTTCTTTCTCACCATTGCACTTCTTCCATATTTTCTGGAGCTCCTCTTTTTCTTTCTTCACCCGTATTAAGGCCCCACGGGTTCCTTCTTCGGCCCTTTGCCAAATGTTGACCTGCCGTTCGTATTTCTCACCTTTTTGCTTCCAATCTTCTATTTCACAGTCCTTTTTAATAACCTCTTGTTGAAGCTCGGCTTCTTTCTGTTTTCCCACCCGTTCTTCTTGCTTTCTCATGTCGAGTTCATGCTGTAAGGTTACATTATCCACCAAAAGGAGAGCCACCTCTCGTTCCGCTTTTTGTTGGCCCCGCCTTGCCTCCTGAAATCGCCTTTCCACTTCTTTCAACAAGGCTGCATCATTCATACTTGCCTTAGTAAGGTGAGCCTTTTCCTCCTCTAATCTTTCTTTAGGTACCACCACTTCCGATTTTTCAATCTTTACTTCTATCGTATGACATTCGGCCACGAATACTTTATTTTGAAGTGACTGAAAGCCTAAACCTTTAGTATTCTTTACTTTCCCATCTACGCCCATTACTCGCCTAGACTTTCCACTCCACAGGTCATGGAATATCTTAGTTCTTTGCCTCGAGACCGGGTCTAAGCAATGATTTCGTTGAAATAGACTGATCAGCCCCTGATTGTAGTATCCCATTATTTCTATTCTTTCATACTCTTCTTCTTCTTCTTTTAACAATTTCGCCCAATCATCCGAGCTAAGAGGATTACTAGATGAGTCTACACTTTCAGTTTTGTAAAATAGAATGCCCTTGTGGAACACCGTCCTCCCATTCACTTCTTCCACCTTTGGCGGGACGTAGAAGGTTTCCAACTCCTTAATTTGGTATACTTCTCTTGGAGTAAGCTCTTTATAATAGCCCATGGGCACTTGCTCTATGGCCATTGAGTCTTCTCCGCGCTCATAAAACTCTTCATCTGATTCAGTGTCATAGACATGAATTACCTTTTTTGACGTTTGCTCTTCCTTTTCTGAATCGCTCTTTATGCAGATTTTCCCTTGTCGGCCTTTGTTTTCATCTTCATCATCGGATGACTTTATGTAGATGGGAGTTTTCACGGTACAAGCGACTTTTGACCTTTCTTTTAGCCTTATCTTTTCTTCATTTTCCTCACGAGGTATCACCCTTGACCTTAGAATTGGGGAAGTGCTCCTTTGTGAGGTTGGAGCATAAAATCGATCAATCTCTTCCAATTCCACTTCGTGTACACCATAGTGTTGAGCATCGCCTCTAATCTTCTTTTGTTCACCATCTCGTATGTACTTGACGCATTGGTGCAGGGTTGAGGGTACAAGGCCGTTTTCATGTAACCATGGTCTTCCTAATAGAGCTCGATAGGAGGTATCGGCATCGATTACGTAAAATTTCACCAAGGTTTCAAGTTCTTCGAATTTCATTGGCAAGGTGATGGCTCCCAAGGCTCGCTCGGAATTTTGATTGAAACCATGTATGAACACATTTTCATCAGAAAGTCGCCTCCCACCTAAGGCCAATTGATTCAGTGAACTCAGTGGCAAGATGTTAATAGATGACCCAGGATCTACCAACATTCGGCTCAGTTGACTTCCATTAGTCTTGCCCGTTATGTACAATGGCTTGTTGTGACAAGAGGTTCCCATCATCAGATCATCATTCGTGAAGGTGATTTGGCTTTGTGGCTCAATGTAAAGGGCCTCAGTCATGTATTTTTCGGCCATGTAAGTCTGAAACCTCTCGGGCTCTTTGAGCATCTCCATCATTGTTTCCCGCAAGTCCTTGGACATCATTAATGCTTCAAACACGCTTATCAGTGCAGGAGTGCGCCTTAGGTGAGCCAAGATATTGTATTCTCCTTTGATTTCTCTTGCCTTGTAGCTTGGCCCGGGCTCGTCTTCCACCTCTTGGATTCTAGCCTTGCCTTTCATCTTTTCACTTTCCTTGGGGACTTGCCTCTCGGGAACGTTTGTGCCCGACCGCAAGTTCACGTGACAATCCTTTTCCTTGAACATGCCCTTAGCAAAGAGACCTTGATATAGCGCTTCATTCTCATCTTCCGTCTCATCATCATAATAATAAGTGACCATTTCTTCCTTTTCTTCTTTTGTTTCTTCAACCTTTAACACCGCTTCTTTTCCTTTTCCACTTTCACCTTTCTTTTCATTACTATTCCCAACTTCACCTTTCTTTTCTTCCACATCTTCCTTCTTTTTATTTTCATTTTTCCTTTCTTTCATCTTTTCCACTTTTTGCATTTCCTTTTCATCTTCCTCTTCATCTACTATGACAATGACGTTGCATTCTACATTTCGCCTTGGATTGCCTCTTTGCGCTACCACATTGGCCTGCGCATGCGGAGCGGGTGTTTGCTTATAACTCTCGGGCAAAATCAAGTCCCCTTCCTTGATCATCTTTTCCGCTATATTCTTGAAAACATAGCAATCGCCTGTTGGATGACCTAGGACTCTATGAAAAGCACAATAGGTTGGATCGTTGGTCTTGTGCATTTCTTCCATCCTTTTACACACCGGCAATTCTATGGCCTTTCTATCTAGGAGTTGTTTCAGTAAGGCCGTCGTTTTCTCCTTTTTGAATGAGTAAGGTCTACTCAATCGTTCGACGAGGGAGGTAGAGCGACCATTTCCGTTACCATTGTTGCTGCTATTGCTGTTGTTGCGGAAACTCTTTTGACCGCTACCTTGACTCGTTGATGTTTCATTAGCACCCGCTATCTTGATGGGCCCTTGTGTTTTGTTTCTTGGCTCGCTTCTAAAGTTTGAAGTCTCCTTGGGAGGGCCAATGTGCACTATCCTTGCGACCCGTGTCACCAAGTCCTCATAGGTGTAGATATCGCTACCCGAGAGAGGTCGCTTTATCCAGTCATCGAGATTCCTTATCAAAAACTCCACCGCTTCCCTCTCGGGCATCTGATGAGAACACCTTATGTGCATGTTTCTCCATCGGTTGATGTAATCGAGTGGTGCTTCACCCGGTTTCGGCTTTTCGCACGCGACATCGGCTACGAGGAGCCTTTGGTTGACCATGGCGAACTTGGCTCTAAACAAATCCTCCATCTCCTCCCATGTGTCCACGGAATCATTCTCGAGAGATGAATACCACTCGAATGCTGCCCCAGTGAGGCTTTGGGAGAATTGCTTGAGTAAGAGAGCTTCATCGTGAGCGGTGTTTCCACAGGCATTGCGAAACTGGATCAGATGCTGGTCGGGTGTGATGCTCTCTTTACCCGTTCCATCGAATAGGTTGAACTTTGGCACTTGATAGCCAAGAGGATAAGGAATGTGCTCGTATTCCTTAGGGTATGGTCTCCCACATCTCTTGCGCAAGTTAGCAAATCGGCCCGCTCCCGTGGCTTGAAGCTGTAGATTAATCATCTCTTGAATGACTTGCTTGGTTGAATCGGGCCTTCTTGCCCCAGTTCGATGCCTACGCTCGAGCATTTCCTCTTCACTCGATTCATATCTCACTTTATTTCTTCTTCCTTTAAGATACCTTCGATATGCCTTCTCTTCATCTTCTTCTGATGATTCATACTTGTGCCTATTCCTTTTTTCTTTGGAATGTCTTCTTTTAGGCCTCTCTCCTTCCTCATCGGAATACTCATATCTACTCTTACTTTTTCTTTCTTTGAGCACCTTCCCTTTGTACTCATCTTCTTCTTCACTAGAAGAATCCTCCTTTTCAAGATCTTCAAGTAGCTTCTTCTTTTCTAGAAACTTGTACATCTTCTTGAGCATTCTTCTTTCTTTTTCTCTTTCGTCCATCATGGCCGCTATCTTCCTTTCATTCTTTTCTATAATACTCATCAACTTTGGCTTCTCCCCTTCATGCCAACGATCTTTGCCGTTTAGATCTCCTTCTTCCTCTTCTGTTGGTCCTTCTCCATGTAGAATGTGACTTGAAGAGGCGCGATCTTGTTTATCTTTGCTATCTTTCTTGGTGTAGGGAATTTCTCCATCGCTAGCCATATTCACAAAAGCGTGCATCTCGTGCTCTTCACTAATCTCCACCATATGAACTCGGGCGTGGACCACAAGTTGACCATCTTCCCGTGCCACATGTCTCCTTTTATTTCTTGGCTCTCGATCTATCTCCATTGGTTGAGCTCCCTCTTTGGGTACCCACACCTTTTTGTGCCCCACTCTCTCTTTGGCCGGCCTGATCCTTTGCCCCAGTCTCTGGTGCACGGAAGAGGATCCTTTCTTTTGACCCTTCGGCCCCAATCGATCGTGAGCCGATACCCGTGGGAATGTCAATCTCTCCTTCACCGACTGCAGATTTTGCGGACTTCTCCCCCTAAATTGCGCTTGGTAATCTTGAGGGAATTCTTCCATAGTCTTCAACATGGCCACGGGTGAGTTCTTCCGCACCAAGCGGAGCGTGGCAAAAGGATTGCTCACTGGCAAATTGGGCCTTGCCTCCAATTCATTCTTATAGGCCCGTTGAACCTTCTTCATAGTTCTTGCGTTTTGAGAGATCGGTGCATACACCTTCTTCACCACCATCTTCTTGGAAGGAGAGCGGCGGTTGCATTGGCGCCGTTGAGGAGAAGGGGTCAACCTCGAACGGGTCCGCTTGTGGAGCACGCTTGACCATTCATCCTTCTTGACAACATCAATCTCCATCGGATCTTCCACAGTTTTGGAGACTTCCATCACCTCCTCTAGCGGTTCCTCCACCACGACCTTGGCAAGTTGGAAAGTACCATCGCTAACTTGAACTACGGGCACATAAGAGTGTCCAAACGGCATGCCCCCGATGGTGAATTCGTCATTGTAGCAAATCGGCACTCCTCCGATCTGGAGAACTCCTGTCGGCTTGAAAGTGTCAATTGGTGCGAATGCCATTTCAACCTGCAATAACAACAACTAAGTGTTACCGTTAGGAGTGTTCATTAAAATTTCCTTAGCCCTTACGTCACCCTTCAAGTCCCAAAGATGGAGAGGAGAAAGAGGTCCCACTGGGCGTGCCAGAGAATCTGTCGCGGCTTTTTCGTCATTATTCTCCTCGAAGGGATTTCTCGAAGAACAATGGGAACATAGCCTAGATTCACCTCCCTTAAGGTTTCGATCTCTATGGCGGATATCTCTCAATCACAAGAGAACCCTATAAAGAGTCGCTACTTAAAGAAGTTTCTTGATTTAGCGGGTCCTTTCTTTCCAGTAGGCGCAAGCCCCTACTGTTAATTACCCCGTAGTTTCCTACGGGAACCTCTGATTAAGGGACATGAAGGGTAACGACGTAATGGGCTAAGAAAAGAGACTTATGGAGTGCTATCGCGGAGGACTTAATTGATGGTACCAAACTCAATGGACGGGACCCAATTAAGGATCGACAAAAGACTTCTGTCTTGACCAAAAGAAGGGAATGGATTCTTGGTTTAGATGAGGTGTTTGATGGGTTAAAGGGAAGGCTTAACTGGAGGTTATTCATGGTGAACTCTCGGGGCTATGACTGGCCTTCTTGTGAGAGTGAAAAGAGTTTTGCAACCTTCGGGGCCTCTTGGGCGGCCACGACAAAAGTTGGTTCTTTTACAACCCTAGGGACCATCTTCATCGGTCTTCTTAATAAGAGTTGGTTCTTTAACAACCCTAGGGACCATCTTCATCGGTCTTCTTAATAAGAGTCGGTTCTCGGGACCATCTTAGTCGGTCTTCTTGTGAGAACAAAAGAAGTTTTGCAACCTTCGGGTCCTTTTTAATGGCTACTCGACGAAAGTTGGTTCTTTTGCAACCCTAGGGACCATCTTCATCGGTCTTCTTAATAAGAGTTGGTTCTTTAACGACCCTAGGGACCATCTTCATCGGTCTTCTTAATAAGAGTCGGTTCTCGGGATCATCTTAGTCGATCTTCTTGTGAGAACAAAATGGAATTCTTTGGACGAAGGGGGCCCGTAAGAATTCATTTTCTAAGTCATCTAAGGTCGGTCTCAACCTTAGTGAGGGACTTTTCCTCAAACGAAGAGGTTTTGGCTTTGACTTTGGATTTCGTATTTGGACTTTTAATTTCTTGATGTTTTTCTTAGGATGTTGGTGATTTATTCACTTTGGCCTTTTGCACTTTTGATCTTTGAAAACACTTTTCTATTTCAAAATACTTGATCCTGGAAGATATTTGACTTTAAAAGATATCATTTTTGAAATCATTTAGGCTTTTGAAAATATTTGTACTCAAGTAGACTTAGCACATTTGAAGTTTTATTTCGAAAATACTTAGCATCTTTCAAGGAATTTTCTAAAATCCATTTTTAAGGCGAAAATACTTCAAAAATACGAAAGGCCACTACTTTGACATATTTTTATATCGAAGCATCAGTGAAGTCAGCTTATCTTGATTCTTAGAATTTTATGGATGTGTCATTTGTATTTTCCTATGTTTCTTATTATTTCTAATAAGTTTTCTAAAGTTTCTGCCTGCATGTCTTATTCCTATTGGGCCATTTCTACTAAGAGGGATGAAGTGGTGCTGACTAGGCTTATCGCGTCGTCAGAGGGGTTTCCTGGGCCGATGATTACTTTGGGCCCTGTCATGAGTTCCATCTTGGGCCGTAGCTTTCTTCAACTTCATTCAGCGTTTCGTCTGTGGTCAGAGGTCGGGTATATGGTTTTTACAGATGCGCTGCCACAAAGGATCGAGGCGTCCCCCACGCGCTAAGCTTTGAACGGAGATGAAGGCGGGTTCACTTCTCTCGCTAACGGGTTCGACAAGTTAGCGGATCCAGATCCGATATCGTTTCCGACCGTCGCGAGACACAAGAAAGGGGTCCACAGTACCATGACACCAAGGAGAAGATAATGGTGGGGTTCGTTCGCATTGCGTCGCTTTGGATCAGTGGGGGAACCGAGTAATAGGTACGGCAAAGAAGGGGCTTGGTACCAATATGATTTGTGGGACTAAACCGTACCAGAGTTGATTTATTTGGTTACAAGAATTTGGAGGAAGGGGTTGGTGATCTTATTTATTACAGCATATGTCTAATTTGAAAAGGAATAGATGTTGAGTGCTGGTATATCAGAACAAAGGTTATACTTAAATCAAAAGAGGGATGGTACAGACTAATCAATCTACACTCTTATATACACATATTCTAATTTTAACGCATAACCAGGTCAAGCATGATAACCTTGGGGTCCTGACGAATTGTGTATTATGGCTCAGGTCTTTACTTTCCTTTTCAATTATACAAACATGGTTAGTATACAGGAGCACATGGTCATATCAAACAAAGTTGTATATACATCTCAATAAACTATCAACGCAACCAATCATATATTAATTTTCACCATATAATATTAACATAACCCTGGACTAATAAGTGTCAAACATTCTTGTCTTCGGCTTCAATTTGACTGAATTATAACCCGACTCTCATGTGCTTCACATACAATACTAACAGCCATTTAACAGTTTATCTCCTCTTAACAATATTACCAACAGGTCCCTTAAACTTCATCAATTACCAGATGTGGAATAGTTACACAGAACAAGAACCTAAGCAAAATAGATATGACTAGGTCCAGCAACACTATTAATCTTGCAAGTAACTGTAATAAAAGAAACTTATCCTACCTTGAGAAAACAGAAATCATCAGATTATACCCTATAAGAACAAAACGTTTCACATAAAAGACCCTAATAACATTCCAATTTTCAAATCGGAGATTAATACAACGCAAACTTTCCATCCCTTGCACGATCTGAGCTATGCATCAGAATCTTGCATGAGATGTACTCATCATTGCGTTCAAACTCAGCTTCACAGTGACTCAGCTATGCTTAAGACCACATGAGAAGTGAGGGGAATTACTCTTCCCATGGCTACTGAGCTAGGCTCGAGACATCCATGGGAGAGTTTATGGAGCTTCTCCGAGTCATGACTGAGCTATGCATCAGACCAAGACTGAAGGATCAGCTGGATCGTCTGTGAAGAAGAAGTCGAATCAGATTTTGAGGAAGGATAACGAAGATAAGATCTTTATGAAAGATTAACCTCTCTTTCACCATGACTGAGCTATGCATCAGACCATGATGAAAGAAAGAACAAGAAAGAAAAAACATCACCTGAGAAGATCTTTATGAAAGATTGACCTCTCTTTCACCATGACTGAGCTATGCATCAGACCATAATGAAAGAAAGAATAAGAAAGGGATAAGAAGAGAACCTCACCTGAGATCTATTTGAAAACAACAAAGGGAAGCACATGATTTGACCAAACTTATACGAGAAACCGTAACAGCTCACACTTTGAAAGTAAACGCCTAATCTCCACCATGACTGAGCTATGCATCAGACCACGGCTTTGAAGAGGAACTAGAAAGAGACATCAAGCTAGCTCAAGGAAATAGAGAAAGAAAGACAGAACTGAATGAAATCTATCAAAGGAAGCCATAAGAGGAAAATCGTCACACCTTGCATTATAAGAAAATCACCCGATTTCCACCATGACTGAGCTATGCATCAGACCATGGCTTTAATCCAGGTTAGGAACAAAAAGGGACAAGATCGTATAATGCTAATTTCAAGAAATTCATCAAGAATTGCACAGAATCGGGAAGGAGCAAAATCCAATCTATTCTCAACAGAATTCCATTTCAATTCATCAAAACACTTACCATGTACACAGAGATCCTTACCTGTACACACGATCTTTTACCTTTATTCTTCACAGAGGTTTCTTCCTAATGCTTCCTTTCTTTCTTTCTTACAACGCACACCAGATGCTTGTAGAAATGCTAACCTATGTGTGCGTGGTGTGTGTACTACAAGGTGTGTTTCTAGATCTGAAACTAGCTAACCTATGCTCCGTCTGGCCTCTTTTCTCTTCTTTGAACCCCCTTATATAGGCAGCGTTCTCTGCTCTGATTGGTTGGGAAACGCCAGCTGTAGCCCGGCGGTTTTCGCCTAACCATTTCTGTTGCGATTGTTTCTCCCTCCTTCTTTCTTTCTTCTTGGCCGCCCTTGGAGTATGATAGACCAAGGGATTGCTTCATGGGCCCCCTTGCTTATATCTCTTCTTTGGTTCACGTGTTCCGTGTGCACCTTTTTCTTCATTCGTGAAGGGGTTATATTTGGGTCAAAGCAGCTCCCAGCGACATTTTTTCCCATCTCTTGCATACACCCGATGTTTCATGCACCTTGTACAGCTTATCTAAATCGCCAACTACGGTCTTCGTATAACAGGTGTGGCCATCTCTCGTCACTGTACAGAGGGAGATTCAAATGCTTATTTACTCTCCTCTCCATTCCTTGTGTCAATGAACCCCTCCATTTCACCATTTATTCAATTTACATGATATGCTGATCTCAAATAAATTGTTTAGGCCTCCATCTGATCGAGTTTAGCTATGAAATTTAGTACATAGGTTCATAAAAATATTTAGAACTCAATGGTGTCGATAATTTTCTGAAAAGACCCCTCCATCTATTTTATTTATTTTCTCCAAAATCAGGGGCTTCTTTGCATAAAATGGGGATTCTGTGGCTCCTTTGATCATTCTGAATGCACCATAAATTCCCTCATGCTTCACTGAATTTTTAAGTATTTTTCCATGATTTTTGAGGTCCGTTTTCTATTTTTCATGGTTTTCTCAAACTTCTTGCAAATCGGTCTGTGTCTCCAATCGCGAAATTTTAGGGTCAAACACAAAGCACCAAAGCTTCCAGCTTTCTACAAATCTAAACAAAAGGTAAAAGGGATATAACGAAATCCCTCCACAAAGATAAAACCCAGCAAAAAGATACAATTTCTCACATTAAAACCTGATCAGATCTGATGAAATCAGACGGGGCTGAGGAGCTGGTACACCGATGGCTTGGGATCGGAGTTCATCCCTATGACAATAATCAAAGGGATGAATCCGACATGCGCCGCCACTTTCGCCTTCTTCATCGTCCAGGTGCCCCATTCCTTCAAGCACCTCACGGCCGTGCTCTCCTCCTGCGCCGCCGCGGGAAATGCGCCGCGATTCGACTTCGCGGCCTTGCCTTTTCCCTTTTGAGATGCTTTCGTCGCCATTGGAGGGATCAAGCTTTGATCCGATGCGACAAGAGAAGGTTTGGAGAGAGAGAAAGTTGAAACGATTTGTCAGAGGTCAGAGGAGAAAGGGGTTTAAGGGGCTAAAACCCTAGAACTTTTTGGTTTATAGTGTTGGCGAAGACCATTTCATCTGGACCGTTGGATGGGACCAACTGACAGGTGTCAGTAAGAGAGCGTCCCACACTTTCCGTCTTTTGAACGACTCTTCGCGTTCTTTTATTATAGGGCAAACTTTGTAATTTTTTTTTTACTACATGAGAGAAATTTGAGTAATGACAACTAATATTATATAAGACGAATAAATTAGCATGAGTTTCAACTTTCTTATATTTGGATCGTAATGTTAATTCTAACATTTATGGAATTGACCTTACACTAGATTTATTGGGATAAAAAAGACGGTTTTGCATTAAATTTATAAATGTACTTTGTTTGGAAATATCTTTTAAATGTACTTAGAGTTAGAGTGCTTATGAGTTTAAACATTTTCTAAAGTCAACTATTGCCATAGAGGAAGAAAAAATATAATTGGAAGATATATATTGGACAGAGTAATTGTTAGAGGGAAAACTTTTTTATGCAAAATTTATTATTTTTACACGAGCAAATTTTATAACTTTTGATGAAATATTAAATTATTCTTGAACGATAAGAAACTTAATGCATATTGAACAATAAGACAAAAAATATTCTTCTACTTTTTAAATTTTATTAACTGGATCTTTAAAAATAATAAATAATAATGTATTGTTCATAAATAATAAATTCCCTCTTCATTTCCTTTTCTTTTCCCCCTTTGCAGCAAGACATCGAGGATCGACGTTTACAAGATTTTCCGATATTACGAGGGAAATAGGGAACAGTCAAAACAACCAAAATCATATTCAATCATGTTACAAGGATAGACACGAAAAATTCCCTCCTAAAGCCTATCCTCCCGCTTCGCTTCACTAATTTCCTCCTAAAACCTCTATAAACCACCAGTGAGTGAAATTCTAAAAGCATCCAGCCAATTCAATGGCAACATCATTCCATTTCCATCCCTTTCTTCTCAAACCACCTCCCACCAAATTACACTTCTGCCCCTCGCCTCCTCTCCTCAACCGACCTCTCAAACCCCTCCTCACTCCTCTCCATGCCGGTCGCAAGAAGAAGAAAAGCCCTGGCGGCCGGATTGAGGGACCCGGGGAGCTACGGCGTGAGGCGAGAGAGAGAGCTCGAATTAAAGGCCGCCGTATGGCGGAGAATCAGTTCTACCGCCGGAGCAGACAGGCGGCTAACCAGGCTGACTCGTTCACTGAACAGGAATTGGAGATGATTGGTTTGGGATATAATCGCGCCGTGCGGTTCATGTCTGGGCCCGATGACCCCAATCTTCGCCACCCGCATGATTGGTATTGTGCTTATGCTTTTTCTGATTTGAGAAATTTTAAGTAATTTGTTAGCATCGGAGTATACATTGTCTTATGTAGCAGTGGGAATTGGCATTTCTGTACACATTGTACTTGCATCATTGTGCAATGTGTCATTTACCAGAAAAAAAAAGAAGGATAGGAGTCCAACATGTCATCAATTGCTTATCAGGTTGTTTATGGTTGATTTTATAACTTCTCAAGACAAAAAAATGATAATAATAATAATAATTAAGATCCATAGTTATACGAAATTAGCATAGGAGTAACAACATGGACACGCTATAATTGGTTATCTGATATTGTAGTTGTTGTCTTTCAGCGACATACATGTCCATATGAATTGAAGTATTACTATAACAGCGTAATCACAAGTAGATAAATTACTACGATGAAGCACCTTATAACTGCCCTAATGTAAGCCTGATTATATATTATATTTATATAGCATGATTAAATAACACTGCATTATTTTTTCTATAGTAGCATAGTTTGTGTGGATTCCAGGGTTCAAATAACCCAGGACTTTTATTTTGCCTACATCATGCTTTCCTTTTTTACTAGTTAAATAAAATAAAATTCCAAACTCAAGCAAAATAAAATTGTTTGATTTGGTTTTTATTACTGTGGACATGCACACACATTTTAGAGTGTGAGGTGATTTTGTCATTAGATGTGATGAAATCAACCAAAACACTTGCTAAGTAATATGTTCTTGTGCATACAATATTTTTCAGATGATGTATATCTAGTATGATAGGCTTTTCTCCAGGAAAAGAAATAGCATACCTCGTGTTTTAGATTATTGTGATTTGTGAATTTGTGAATTTGTGATATACAACGTATTGGGAATGTTTGCAAATTATAAAAAAAAAAAATAAACTTTTATATTTGAATACTTGCTACCCCATTTATATAAATCATTGGTGAATGGTGGATTGTTAGGCTGGAACCTTCTGTGGTTTAAAATTTGTGCAATCTGTCTGGCACGACAAGAACACACGCACACAAAATTTTTCTATAAATTCTGAGAGAAGAGCTAGAATTGCAGTAACACAGTAATTATGTGTAAGTAGCCAATTTTAAATAAGCTACTTCTAAATCATAAAAAAAAATGAGATCAGATCCACCTTGTCAAAATTTAACTTCTGCATGTGCAGAAGTCATTTTTTGAGCATTCTGACTTCCAATATGAAGCTAAAAGAAAGTCCCGCATTTCATTTAGGTACAAGTACGGCCAGTATGGGCCATTCTCTTGGAGGGGCATTGTGGTTGGACCACCTATCCGAGGCCGGTTCTCCGATGATCGTGTAACCCTAATGCAAGAAGTTTCCTCTGACGAGGAATGGGAAAAAATTGAACAGTTTGAGATGGCAAAAGAATACTCACATCGGCTTGAAAAATTAAATTCTAAAATTGGGTT
Organism: Rhynchospora pubera; assembly: GCA_028095005.1. Classification (NCBI taxonomy): domain Eukaryota; kingdom Viridiplantae; phylum Streptophyta; class Magnoliopsida; order Poales; family Cyperaceae; genus Rhynchospora; species Rhynchospora pubera. The sequence goes on from CM051459.1 coordinate 85,754,696, forward strand.
AAGGCACTATTGGGTGTTTGTACGGCACCCAAAATGGAGGCCGTCAGAGCTCCCCTGGCAGCAATGGACATTAGTTGCTGAGGTGGCAGTCGAGGCTAGTAGAAAAGAAAGAATAGATAAGTGGAAGCTAATGACCCGCCTTGGGAACCGCACACGGGCCTTAATTACAAAATGTGCTGGGTGGTTTCGTCCTGATATTATATATGTCAAGCGGCCCTTATACCAGTGTAGGTTTGAGCCCCAGGTGTGGTTATTTTTTATTTTACTTCTTGACACTGGGATGTTTATCTTCATTATGCTGTCTTTCAATTTTTGACTTGATCTTTACAGACTTGAGATTTGCTTTTTGGTCCCTTCAGCTGTTTTGCTGTCACTTGTCTGCATAGACTGCATCCTGTGCATTTGGACCTTGAAAAACATTATTTTACTACATTTCAAACCTCTCATGACTTAGGATTAGCTGGATTTTAGTTAATTTTATTTATTTTTGAACCAAACTGAAAAACTAAGCTTTAATTTTACTCTCACAGTTCAAAAACACATGACCATTGAGATGTATAGCATAGGTACTGCACTAGTATGGCTTTAGTAGTTTCCAAACGCCCCAGTACTCAGATATTACTGCTCTAGTGCAGTACCCGTACATGTAGTGAAATCTTTTCCTGTGCTGAAAACCACTATTTTTTTATGTTGCCTATAATTAGTGTAATATTGTAAATTTGTTGTGCCAAACTCATGTCTTTATAATTTTTTTAACTGCAGATTGACTTCTTTAGGCCTCTTGGCCCCATTTTAGACCCTGAGACTGAGAAGGATTTCCTCTTCATTCTTGATCCAACCTCACCACCTGTCACCTACTTCCAAGGCCTGTGCAAGATTCTAAAAGTAAACCCAAAATCTTATGTGGATGATGTGGTAAATGCATATGAGAAACTAGATGACGAGGGGAAATCACGATGCCTTGAGTTTTTACTGGGCAACCATCCAACTGAGTTACTCCACCCATTTACCAAAGAATGGAAGGTGAAATTGGAGGAGATGGAATTGGGATGTGACGCGCCTGATGATGATAGCGATGTTGAGGAGTCAGATGGGGCCCATGTGTCAGAGTGGATCGAAGAAGGTGATGATAATGATGATGATGATGATGATTATGATGAAGAAGAAGAAGAGGAAGAGGATGATGATGACATTATTGATGTTGAAGGCAAGGAAGAAGAGGGAGAAGAAGACGAGGATGACGATGAGGAGGAGAGCGAGGAGTATTGGGATCAGCAGTGGGATAAGGCAATGAAGAGTTCTAAAGACATGGAAAAGTTAGTTGAGAGGAGTGTGAAGGCCTCGACCGATTATTATAAAAGACAGATTGAAGAAGAGGAGAGGATGAGAGGAGAAGAAGAACTAGGTAGCACAGTTGCTGTTGAAGAGATGAGGAGGGAAGAGGAGAGAGCGAGAGAGAGAGAAAGAGAGAGAAAGGAAAAGAAGAAGTTGAAAAGTGATGTACCACCTGGTTTATTTATGAAAGCAGCAGTAAGGCCTTTTACGTACCGAAATCTAGTTAAGGAGATTGTTTTGATGCGGCATGCCATTGTAGATGGAGATATTAGTCCCTCAAAGAATATGTAAGATACAGGATTATAGGACATTTTTGTTTCTCATTTATCATTTTTATTTTTTGTTACCTATGTAGTTTGGACAATGAATGTTGTAGAGATTGCATTAAGATGTGCGGCAGCGTGAGAAGAAGTAATGGATGTATATGAAATTCAAGCGTAGTGGGATTTAGGACAGTATAGTAGCAACAGAGACACTGAATGGCAACATTTCCTCTTTTCGTGTTGCCTATTACAAGTCCAAGTTGTAGCAAACAAAGACATTGTAATGCTTATGTATCCTTTCGTAAGACAACTGGGAAGCATCTGATCACAAGCCCTAACGATATCTTTGGCAAATTCTGGCTAACTGAGTTAGTGTAGGCGAAAATCATGCTTCTTGGGTTAGATGATGGCTACTGGCAAATAAAACATTACTGTAACAAATAATTTTTGCAAAAAAATTTTGATAACATGATCATGTTATCGATCCAGTATGAAACCTTACTTTTTCAAAATTCTAAAAAAAATTATTATAAAATATATTAGGGGAAATACTTGACAATTATATATCTTTTTATAATTTTGAAAAAGTAAAGTTTATATCAATTCAATATTATTGACATGATCTATATATGCATAGATTATGACTATAAAAATGCTGAGCTTCTACTCGACAGCTTCTATCAAGCCTTTGAAAAAAAAATGTGGTGAGCTTGATGCATTTTTTATTGTTCCTTGGAATTTCAACGGTCCAAATCAATGATCCTTGATGCATCATAAAATTTTATTCAGATTATATAAAATTCAATTGTAATGCTATATATATCTTTATTAATATATTATTGAATTAAATTTTTATTTTGAACTTTATGTGAACTAATGTAAAACCATTCTCAAAACCATCAAAACAATCATTGTCAACTGATCTCTCAATTAACAATCAGATGTATATTATTTGCATATATATATGACATGTATGTTAAGTAGGACTGCTTGTTTCGACTGTCAAATATCTCCTACAGCAAAATACTCACTTAAAGAACGACGACTTTGACCAACGCATTACGCATTTGACAAAGAAAGGGTGGAAATGTATAACCCAATCTAATTCTACAACTACAATGACCACTTTGAATTATTGAATCGAATATGCAAAATGGGTCGGATCTACCCAACCAATTGCTGTTTGCGTCCAAATTGACATTAAGCTATTAAATAATAAATACAGATGAATTCTCTTATTATATTAATAAAGCGAATAAAACATAAAAATTACACGTATGGGTCTTCGTTATTTTTAGTTTTTAAAATATTTAATTTTTATTTGGTCTCTAAATTTATTAATTTGCTCCAAAATAATATTGTAATCAATAAACAATAAAAAGGTGGCCAGATGGTACGTGGGTGGAGTCTATATATTTGTTTTGGGAATTGTTTCAAACCATCTGACCATCCCAGTCTCAGCTGTCTCATCCCAGCTTCATCTCTTTTCTTTTACATTAGTTTTGAGTTTTGGCTTCAATCTCTTAGTTACATTAATTGTTTAGTGTGTTGCACGTGGCAATTGCATATGTAAATAACAAATGGCCATTATTTGATTCGCTACCTTTCATATCCAGAATGACCAAACAACTTATATATATGATTTTTCTCCACAACTTAATGCATATGTTTTTTTAGCAACCAATTATAGGTACGTTTATCCGAAAATTAACATGCTTCCCTTTTAATTTGTTCAACATCTAACAAACCCACTTTCAATTTGAAAGCATTATATTCATCCTATCAATGCAACAACATCTTTTTTTCTAAATCCTGAAAAAAAACAACTACAATCTTACCTTGCACATGTTAGGCGGGCACAAATCGCAGCCGTGGCTCGACTTGTGGAAATCATGGTATGGGAAGATCCTAAATCGGCCTTCGGCATCGACATATCCAGGATTGGTGTTGATCCAAATTGAAAGTACGTGCTTCACATAATACATCTCTTTATATCAATTGAGTTGAGAAACTCAGCCATGGCAAAGTCATAGGAAAAATACCGTGCACTTGTCCAATGTAAAAGACACCAAATTATACTATAAAATTAATAATATTAATATTTTTTGAGTAATTTGTATGATTTGTATTCATAATTAATATGCAAATAAAATTAATAATATTAATATACACACCATTAGAAGAAAAACTAAATTTTATAACCATAATATAAATTAGCACACTCAATTTTAAAAAAAATACATTAAAAAAACCAGAATATAAATTAGCACACTCACTTAAAAAAAAAAGTACCTAAAAACAATCCACTTAGTTGCTGCTTAAAAACAAAATACCTAAAAAATACATAAATATTAAAAAGTAATAAATAGTTAGAGATATTGACTATCTACATGTTCCAGAATTTCATCCCACCATGGTTGGTCTTCTTCCGCATTCATTTCATATTGATTACTGAAGGCAGGGTTGTCGGCGAATTAAGCTGCTTCGTTCCAGAAAGCGACATCATGTTCTTGTTCATTACTGGCATCGTAGTTTTCAGCGAGTTGAGCGGCTTCATTCCAAAAAGTCTCATCAGGTTCTTGTTGATTACTCGCACCAGGGTTGTCAGCGAATTGAGCGGCTTCGTTCCAGAAAGCTGCCTCTGCTTCTTGTTGCTCTATCTCAGCCATTCTAGCTACTGCATTTTTTCGTTGTTCATCTCTCTTCTTGATCTTTATTAGGCTCTCTTTGATTTTTTTTCTAATTTTCGCTTGTTGCAACCTCCGGCTCTCTTCGGCAGCCTTTTCTTCCATTCTTCTCCTTTCGAACCATTGTTCTTTCACTCTGAATCTGTTTTGAATTTCATTTCTCTCTTTTTGTCTTTTGTGTTCATCGTAGTGGTCACGCAAAATGGTATCTTTGAAATTGAAAACCTGACCACACTTTGTACAGCTCACTCTGTGGTCTCCACGAAAATCGTATATGCTTTCGTAAACAATCATCGGTGTGGGAGGTGATTTCCACAGTTTAAGTTCCGACATCGGTTTCGGTTGTTGTTGGGGGATGGGTTGAGGTTCAGTGTAATATTTTTTGTACAAGTCATAATTTTTTGGCCGGTTGATATTCTTTTCGTATTCCCGCCATCGCCGCTCCTGGTACTCCTTCCGTTCTTTTTCTGGCCCATCATTAATGTGCCACTAGTAGTGTATCTTTAAGTTGAGCACGTGGTAGTGTATCTTTTGTTAGAGTTGTGCCCTAGAAGTCAATAATTTAATGACTTAATTATTAGTTTATGTTTTGGATGAGATTTTATCATCTGTTCCTAGGTTTATTATTGACAGATCATTCAGGTTGAGGATCTGAATTGTAGATCTCTGTTGATCATTCTTTAGAATGACAATAATAAATCTAAACGGTCCATAATCTTGATAATTAACAAGGAACATTAATTATCATATAAGATTAGTATGCAAGTTAAGTGATGATTAAGTTCTACTAATCATAGGTAAAGAGTTACCAACTTAATTGCATATGTGTATGTTATGGAACATAGCACAGGACTTGACCCATCGAAATAAACATATGGATTGTGTTATGTGTCATTGTTTATTTCGTTATGATTTTGGTTCTAAGTTTGAGATGTTTATCTTTTCCACATGAGGATAGGTTCAATAAATACTGTCTACCGCTGATTCCCGACAAGGGCTGCTATACGGACTTTATTTATGTTCTCTTGAATTGTGCGGGGAAAAGTTAATCATCAAGAAAACCGTATGTCCCTCATTAATTCACTTAGTGAGTGACGATATCTGTTTGGGCCCCTTGATGGAGATAGATTGTTTGCATGCAACTTTATACAATTATCTCTAGATCAAGAAACGTATAATCTGCAAGAATGACACATTCCTATCTTGGATTATACGATGATATCGTGCGACATAAGAATCAAAATAGAGAAACATATTTATTCTCTTATGCAGGATTGAAATATTGTAGCAGTACACTATTTATGCGAATTGGGAGTCATAACGTGTTGCTAGATACCGCTTATGATTATTGGAATTAAATAACGATTTAATTCCATGGCCAAATGAAGGGGTTTAATGGCCCATAAAGGCCCATTTCGTGGCAGCCATTTATGGTGGTAGGTTGGATGGCATAGTTGTAATTATGCAAGAGGTCAATTAGGTTTTGTGCTCTATATAAGGACCACTTATGAGAGCCTCCACCTAGACTTTTCTCTCTCCTCTCTTCCTCCCATTCTAGGCCGACACCTTCCTCTTCTCTCCCTCTCTTTTGCTCATGTGTTGAGCTATTTTCTCTCCACTAAATCAAGGTTGTTGATTGATGCAAGAGAGAAAACCATAGGGATTAGGCTTGTTCTTTGGGTATGCTAGCACGTACCTTGTAGAACGTGATTAATCCTCCTTGGTGGACTCGAGGGCGGTTACGAGACGTGGTGGAGACGGTGGAGAAGGCACTCTTGTTTAATTGGATTGATTAGTTAGTAATTAGTCACAAAATTAAAATTGGGCGATTTCCTAACAGTGGTATCAGAGCACATGGTCGTACTTAAGCTATTTTGACACTTAATTAAGAGAAATTGGCTAATTAACGGATTAGTAGAGATGATGCGTTTGTTTGCTGTCTGAAAATGGTATTTTCTGTGTTGTTTCGCATTTTTCTCTGTGATATGTCCTCTGGAAGATCTTTCCATCTACATGAAAGTTGTAGATCTGTGGATTGTGATTCTTTTGGCGTTGGATTCACATTTTTCTGAATTAGTATAGATTTACTGTGAATAAAACGGCGACAGTGCGCAGAACCAGTTTTTGCTTGCACTGTCCTGTTTGAATGGCTTGAAAGATTTATATTTTGAATATAAGTACCAGTGTTCTATGGCTAGAAATAAAGAGGACTTGAAGCTCTTTCTGAGCATGTAGAAATTGTTGCATGACTCGGATTAATTTGTGGGTTTTCAAGTATGAAAAGGAAGATCTTGTCAGATCCAGTTTGTTGAGCAAATCGATTGTTCTAATAAACTGTACCAACTGAGAACTCCTTTAAAAATTCTGTTTAAATGGAGTTGTTCTATTTTGAGTTAGGATTCCAGGAAAATTAATTTCATAATTTTTCGTGGAAGTTTGGACCTTCAACTAGGTTAAAACATTTCGATCGACAGTCTATTCCAGTACAGAATTTGTTGATTGTTTAGGCTGTAACTTAATATTATTGAACTAAACTTGGTTGTTTTCTTTTCATGAATGGATAGCCTGTAGTCTAAACAAGTTTTTCTATGTATATTGTATATATAAAAACTGGATAGAAGGTGGTCTAACAGACCAAATGGTTGAGAGGATAAGCTGAAAATCTCATAACGGTGTTTCGTGCACTTGTAAGAGATTTGTCTTTTTTGATTCTCCCAGATGGTTTAAGATCTCTTCTTGAAATTTTTACTGGTAGTCACAACTTTGATAAGGAGCTTAAGTAATTTATTTGAGAATTTTTGGAGACCGAAAACTGTTGTTTTGTTGGATTCCATTAGTTACGTTTTTTGGTAAATTACTGTTTTTCTAAGTATTCAAACTAGTTGAATTTAATTAGAAAACTCCTTTTTTGATCTCCTTTCTGTTATGGGATGTTGAAAGAACTTTCTAAATGAATTTAAACAAGTTTGGTTGTTTAAAATTGAGGATTTATACACGGAATTTACTTATAGCAAACGATACGCAAAGATGCTTGAAAATCGTTAATTGGAAACAAAGTTCTTGTATGTGCTAACTTTGTTTTGTAGGTGGATAGTGGGTTTAGTATGGCTCAAGACTCAATGCCTTGTGGTTGTAAATGAATGCATGTGTGAATGTTTGTAATGCGGCCTTTGGTGCCATTAATTAATTTTTGATTAATTTTTTATGTAACTTGTGAGGCTTGCATGCCCCTAAGGATAGGAAGGGAATAGGATGTTTTCACATGTATTTTGCACCTTTATTTTATATAGGATTTAGATCCTTATAGAATTTAGTGGGAGGGCAAGGATTAGATTAGTTTTGCTCCATGGACGATGTGGCGAAACTAATGCAAGCGGGAGCCATACAAACCCACAACTATGAGATGCTTATATGTGATTGCTTGTGATTGCTATGAATTGTCATAGGCTAGGTATGGGTGTATGCTTACATGACCACCATACAAGTGTCACTTAATTGATTGTCCCAAACAAAACATGATTAAGTTAAATCGCCCTCCTTCTCTCTATCCCCTTCTAACGTGTATGATCGTTCATTGATGCATTCTCGCCGACGCGGGACATCGTGTTCCATCATCCGTGTCGGGGTGTAAATCGGATTTACTAGGAGCAAATAGAGAAAGGTTACTTAACGATGTTTTCTAATCGGATTGGGCATCGGGGCAAAGTTTGTGGATATACATGTGATATTTCACAAACCAAGAATCATATGGAATGATTGGTTGGAGAACCTACCTTATCTAGTTGTTTTGGTGTCACGCCGACGCTAGCACCATCTCAACGAAAATAGGGATCTTGGAAAACCTACTATATTAGGGACATTAAATAAATATAGTGGGAGTTTTATTTGTTATTGTTGAAACCTAAATTATCGTCATAGTTACCGAAAAACGATGCAAGAATTTTTTTTAGACCACTAAAAGCAAAAATTGGGCACATGATACACTTAAGGGCGGCCTGAAAGATATCACGGATAAATCGGGAGAATTCACGGACATGACCATTAAAAATTTCGATGTTGTGCCGAAGTGAGCGGTCCTAAATTCCGATGACTATGTTGGTGCTAATATTGACAAAGAGTATACAATCATGTTAATTGGGTGTACGATATACATTTTTAGATAAAAAAAAAGCAAACTATACAGCAGAAGAATGATCGTATAATTTCATGTATACTTGTATGTGAGATTATATGATTAGATGATATATGAATTTGGTATGGTTATGAAGGGCATCAAGACTCAAGAGCCATATAACAATTTAATCAAATCAGCTTCTTTGCTAAGGCCCCATAATTTGTCTTGGCCCATGTTACAAAAGACCACCGAGAAATAAAATGAGGCCCACGGAATATATCTCTCGGTCCAGCACAGTGAATTCATCTCCTTCTCCGTTCTTGCCTCCTTCCTCTTCTGACGAACGCCATGACGCGGAACATGGACCCCTCTCTCTCGCATGCTTGTTGAAATACGAAGCCAAGCAATGATGACAGGAGATCGAATCTCACTGTCTCCTCTCCTTCTCACGCTGGGCACAGGAGCTCACGGCTCACCGCTGTCTCCTCTTCCTCTCTCATGCAGCTACTGAAACACAATGATTCCATTGGCACACCTTGACTCACCTCTCTGCCACGCCATGATGACTGAGCATTTAATTGCGAGAGAATGGAATCCCAATGCTAACAGACAAGTTCAATTACATATTCTCCAGTCGGTTTGAGGTGAAGAAGGCTCCATTCCTCATGGCCTGAAAATTCAAAACATGCTAAATTGATGGAAATGAAACCCAATTGATCCAATTTCATGATTAGGCAACAATCTGGGAGTATTAATGGAGCTACATGAACTAACAATTGAGGGTGTTATGAAGCAAATCCATCAAAACCATAAAGCAGTCGTGAGCAAATTTCATAAAATGAGTAACACATGGTTGATGCTATATTGATTTCAATACATAAGAAATGCATATGAGAAACCTGTAGAGCAAGAAGAAAAAGAAATGGTAAATTGGCATAGCTCAGTCTATGAATTTTGACAAAATTTAATATGAGCTGTTATTCGTCATACAGCAACTTTGATTGAGAGCATGCTATTTTGGCTGCAAAATAAAATGGAGATATGAAGAGATAAAGAAAATAAATGAAGGAGATGCTGGTTTAATATAGTTCAAATTAATAAATTTTAAATCCACATGAGGCAAGCTGTGAAAAGAGGGAAGCAAAACAAATGCAAGGCCAAGTAAACTAGTGATTGCATTAAAAACAACAAGTTCAAAGGAGCATGTAATGCAATCAGCAGTTGAGACTCCAGTAATGTGCTTGAACTTGAGGTTATTGATATCACCATTATTTGTAGGTATTTGGACCGTACTTAGCACTCAAATAACACTCAAACCATTAAATTATTTGATAAATTGCAATGATTTTCTACGAATTGGCTCTACCGTCGTCTTTTCTCTTATTTTCAGGTTTCTTGATGATTTCTGGTGGATTCTCAATCTTTAGATGGATTTGGCACTTGGCATAAGCTAGATGACTCATTCCTAGCACTTGAAGGCGATGTTCAAGCCACCATTCGGATCGAATGACTCATGCTCGGACCGAATGGAGCTTTGCTTGGACCAAATGACTCATGCTCGGGCCTAATTGAAGATTTAGGAGAAGAAAATGACCAAATGAAATCAATAGCATTGAAGAGCTCATCCTAAGCTTTCCAACGGTTTTTGAATCGCCTCAATCGGAGTCCGGATGAAGAAATTATGCTCAAAATACAAATGGAGGCCAAAATCTGAATTTCATGCTTCTGCTCGGTCCGAGTGAACAGTAACTCGGTCCGAGTGAACAGTACTCGGTCCGAGTGGATCCTTACTCGGTCCGAGCAGAGCACCGACAGAGCTCAAATGGCAAATTTTTATGCGGGGAAATTGGATTTTTTGGCAAGTTTTCTTTCCTTAGTGCTCCAATTACCTTTCTATGTGCGTGGAGATCATTATAAATGCACCCCTAGGCCAGAAAGAAGGAGAGGAAGCCACCATACACGAAATTCCACCTCCCACCACGTTTTGGCACCTTTCCACCACCGTTCTCATGCCGAAAGGCATGGGATTCCACCTCCCGCATCATAGCACGACCATGGCATCATCTTTGGAGCAATTCTAGGCGCGACGGCGACAGAATCAACCCAACCACGGCTCTGGACGTTCGGTATCTTGAGTTAGAAGCGAAATTTGGTTTATTTCTTCCATTCTCTTGATATTTTGATTTGATGGAGCTTGTATCTTATTTTGCTTTCATGTTAGGCTAGATTTGTGTTGTCTTAGGAGTAGGGAAGTAATTTAGGTTTCGATGTGTTGTGATTTGACTTGATATGATATGATATGTTTTGTTGATTTGTTTTGTTGAGAATTATGTTAATTTCTTGTTTGAATTGCTTGTGATTTCCTAATCACCTTCTAGTTGTACGGCCGCATCTAGTCAAGCCTAAGTTAGGATAAACAAGATTAGTTCAAATAAAGTATTTGGGATAAATCGTAGATCCGAAAGGGGAGATTAGTTGACACCAAAAGTGTAACTTTTAGACAAGTCCAAAAGACCTCTAGATATCCTTATGAACTCCAACAAACAAGTTTAAGTTGATTGAATTCTATACCAAAAGTTGTGAACCAATCGAGTTAATTAGGTTAGGTTGTGATTGAACCAGTGTCTAGTCCAACAAGCGAAAGCTGAGGTTTAGAGTATCTAGGTTTGACCAACAAACCCTAGCACAAAGCATAAAATTTCATAAAGAGTCAAAACCACACACTTATACCATCTGTTCGGATCGAACAGAGCGGTATATGCTTGAAAAACACCGTTTGATGCACGAAAGTGATAAGTTCTGTGTTCTAGAGTCCAAACCGAGGTGAAACCTGAACCCTAAGACATCTTTTATATTGTTAAAACACCCAAAAATATTTATTTACTTGCACCTTTAGATTTAATCAACCAAAAACTCTATAAAAATTTAATTGTCTAGCTTTCGTGAGGAAGTAAAGTCCGGTACTCATTAATCCGTCCCTTGGGTTCGACCCTAAAGCTTAACTAAAACGACTAGTGAGGTTAGCTCTAGGTTTATAAATTTATTTGATTCCTAGGTTCTAAGCCTTCATCAAATTGGCGCCGTTGCCGGGGACGGTGTTGATATTAGAATTTATTTTAGTAGCGAGAGACTAGATATTGTATCTTTTGTTTATTTATTATTATTTTTTTAAAAAGAACAAAAAGTTTCACTTGCATCACCATGTTTTATTCTTTTCAGGACCATGAGCACAAAATGGAGTACAATTGGAGGCGACGAGGAGATCCAAAGGATGCATGCATGCGACAATTATATTACCAACTCGATGTTGTCAACAACCACATAAGTAAAGCATGCGATGGAGGATGGAGCGAAGATCCAAAGGATGCATGTGTGCAACGAATGTATCACCAACTCGATGTTGTCAACAACACCATAAGAAAAGCATGCGGAGGAGCATGGAGCAAGCACCAAGACCCATATGCCCACTACATGGACCATACACCACGCAACATGGAGAAATCGATCTCTTCTATGGATCGAATCAAGCATCAACTCAATGTGGTGAACAACACTATAAGGAAAGCATGTGGGGAAGGACATCTTGATGCAAAATCCGTACATGATGCATACAATTCTGGTTCGAGAAATAACTCTTGTTTTTCTTGGTACAATTCATGTTCAATGTCTCAAGATGAATCTACATTGAATTTCATAGATAAAACTTCTAATTCTCAATTACTTTCGCAAATGTCAAATGATGAACTAATGTATAAAGATTTCATTGAAAACCAAAGAAAACAAAATGAGGAACTTCTTGAAAAATTGAACTCTCTATCATATAAGTTCAAAGTTATTGCCACACAACAAGAAAAGATATTTGAGACTACAATTTTTCAAGAAACTTGTTCTTCATATAGATCACAAATTGAACAAAATGATACAATGAAGTTGCAAAGTAATGAGAAATTAGAAAGTTTTTGTTCTTTGAAAGAAATTGCGATTTGTTATGAGACCGACCGTGATGATGACACACAATTTGAAATAAATGAACAACAAGAGAAAATTGAAGAACCAAAGATTGTAGCACCTCCACCCAATATCTTTCCAATTTTCATTCCACTTAGATTAACTTATATTGACAAATCTAATGAGTTGGAATTGAAAGATCCTCCAATTAGTCCTATTATTGATGAAACTGAGAAGAAGAAAGATGGTGGTAGACCTCTCCAAGTCGAGGCATCCGACATGACAAATGAAAAGATCACCAAAGTTGACTTGAGCTCTCAACTTGAAAAATACTTGAAGAATCATGATGTGATGGAAGGTAACAAATCAAAAATCAAGTATCGCATCGCAATTGAGCGAAGGAAGATGACATCCAAACAAGGAAGCACCAAGCATGTTTCAAGAATCTTTCTCAAATACTTTTGGGTGAATTATGATGCGTTAAATGGACGTAAGGTGATGATAAGATGAACATGAGAGGTGGTCAAGCTCATGACCTAAAACAAGCGCTTCTTGGGAGGCAACCCAAGGATTTCTCAACTCTTCTCTCTTTTATTTTAATTTTATCATTAAAAAAATAAAAAATCACAAAAAAAAAATAGAAAAACAGAAAATAACAAAAATAGAATTTAATGTTTGTGTTTGTTTGTTTGAAGAAAAATTTTGAGGAACAAATGAAGGAAGATGTGATTCGTGCTAGAGCACCATGGGTTACGTGAACCAACTAACCCCGATCGACCTCATACGAATTGCACAACAACTCAAGGAAAGGAGTAGAGCCATCTTGGAAATCGAGAGAACAAATTAGGAGCAAATCAAAATGGTGGAAAGCAAAAATTGGCTAAGTTCTCTTTTCCTCCTATTTACTTTTCTTTGCGATCGAATGCATTGAGGACAATGTTTGATTTAAGTTTGGGGGGAGGGAATAGGAGAAAAATCGAACTTTTGATCGAAATTGCTCATTTTTTTGCATTATTCATCCTTAGATTTTTATTGGAAATTGATTAGATGTGCCTAGTCTCTCTCGATTTGGATTTTAAATGATAAATTCACACTGTTAAAACTGTTTTGAAGTCAAACAAAAAATTTTCTCAATGGACCCTAGAATGTTTTGATATCTCTTGTTGATTTTTGCACCAATGGGCCGAATTGAAAATATTTTACAAAAATGGAACTCGATTTTGGTTGCTTTAAATTGTAAAAACACTCTAAGTCGATTCTCACAAGTTTTTACCGAGTGAACGGCTTTGTATTTGACAAACTTTTGTTCAAAAAGGATTTTATGAACTTTGGAAATTAAAAGATGAACCTTGTCTTGTTGAAAATGCTTTTAATCGCTTGAATCACCAACAAGCAAACTTAATGGGAAAATAAATCAAAATAGCTGTGAAAACGAGGACGCACTGAGGCCTTTTTCCACCAACTTAGCCACAAATTGGAGGGTATTGGGTTAAGCATGAATTGTTAGGAATTACAACTCAAAGAAAGCGAGAAATAATTGGATAATTCATGCTTAATTCTACCGGACCCGGTGCGAAAGCATTGGTAAAGGAGCTGTTGAGTATTATGGCCCAAGTGTACCGTGGCCATAGTCGAGCAACACCCGTCTAACCTCCCTAGCGCGACATGTGCTAGTAGCAAACTCAAGGCCGATGATACCGCATTATCCTCTAGGGTGTAAAGCCCCACGGCTCGACTTGCACAAAAAAAAAATTGGTGAAAATTTGAAATTGCTTTTAAGAAGGGTTCATCATAAAATTTTTAATTTTGATAAAATTCTTTACAAACTTTTGTGATATATGGAAAAGAACGGGTAACTGAAATTGAGATCGCATTTGAATTGACAAAGTAAAGCTAGAGTTCTTGAATTTGAGAAAAGATTTCATTAGGACCAAGAGATGCATGAATTAATTTGTAGAACACTAAACTTGGTTCTTGAAATTAAATTTTGGTTTGACTTATTTGATTGATGTGTGAAATTTTAGGCATAAGCAATTGATTTTCATGGTAATTTTTTTGGTTTGGAAAATGACTTGATTTAGATTTAAGTACAGTCCAAAATTCTAAGCCTAGGGCGTTGCTTGAGGACAAGCAAAGTTTAAGTTTGGGGGGATTTGATATCACCATTATTTGTAGGTATTTGGACCGTACTTAGCACTCAAATAACACTCAAACCATTAAATTATTTGATAAATTGCAATGATTTTCTACGAATTGGCTCTACCGTCGTCTTTTCTCTTATTTTCAGGTTTCTTGATGATTTCTGGTGGATTCTCAATCTTTAGATGGATTTGGCACTTGGCATAAGCTAGATGACTCATTCCTAGCACTTGAAGGCGATGTTCAAGCCACCATTCGGATCGAATGACTCATGCTCGGACCGAATGGAGCTTTGCTTGGACCAAATGACTCATGCTCGGGCCTAATTGAAGATTTAGGAGAAGAAAATGACCAAATGAAATCAATAGCATTGAAGAGCTCATCCTAAGCTTTCCAACGGTTTTTGAATCGCCTCAATCGGAGTCCGGATGAAGAAATTATGCTCAAAATACAAATGGAGGCCAAAATCTGAATTTCATGCTTCTGCTCGGTCCGAGTGAACAGTAACTCGGTCCGAGTGAACAGTACTCGGTCCGAGTGGATCCTTACTCGGTCCGAGCAGAGCACCGACAGAGCTCAAATGGCAAATTTTTATGCGGGGAAATTGGATTTTTTGGCAAGTTTTCTTTCCTTAGTGCTCCAATTACCTTTCTATGTGCGTGGAGATCATTATAAATGCACCCCTAGGCCAGAAAGAAGGAGAGGAAGCCACCATACACGAAATTCCACCTCCCACCACGTTTTGGCACCTTTCCACCACCGTTCTCATGCCGAAAGGCATGGGATTCCACCTCCCGCATCATAGCACGACCATGGCATCATCTTTGGAGCAATTCTAGGCGCGACGGCGACAGAATCAACCCAACCACGGCTCTGGACGTTCGGTATCTTGAGTTAGAAGCGAAATTTGGTTTATTTCTTCCATTCTCTTGATATTTTGATTTGATGGAGCTTGTATCTTATTTTGCTTTCATGTTAGGCTAGATTTGTGTTGTCTTAGGAGTAGGGAAGTAATTTAGGTTTCGATGTGTTGTGATTTGACTTGATATGATATGATATGTTTTGTTGATTTGTTTTGTTGAGAATTATGTTAATTTCTTGTTTGAATTGCTTGTGATTTCCTAATCACCTTCTAGTTGTACGGCCGCATCTAGTCAAGCCTAAGTTAGGATAAACAAGATTAGTTCAAATAAAGTATTTGGGATAAATCGTAGATCCGAAAGGGGAGATTAGTTGACACCAAAAGTGTAACTTTTAGACAAGTCCAAAAGACCTCTAGATATCCTTATGAACTCCAACAAACAAGTTTAAGTTGATTGAATTCTATACCAAAAGTTGTGAACCAATCGAGTTAATTAGGTTAGGTTGTGATTGAACCAGTGTCTAGTCCAACAAGCGAAAGCTGAGGTTTAGAGTATCTAGGTTTGACCAACAAACCCTAGCACAAACCCTAGAACACAGAACTTATCACTTTCGTGCATCAAACGGTGTTTTTCAAGCATATACCGCTCTGTTCGATCCGAACAGATGGTATAAGTGTGTGGTTTTGACTCTTTATGAAATTTTATGCTTTGTGCTAGGGTTTGTTGGTCAAACCTAGATACTCTAAACCTCAGCTTTCGCTTGTTGGACTAGACACTGGTTCAATCACAACCTAACCTAATTAACTCGATTGGTTCACAACTTTTGGTATAGAATTCAATCAACTTAAACTTGTTTGTTGGAGTTCATAAGGATATCTAGAGGTCTTTTGGACTTGTCTAAAAGTTACACTTTTGGTGTCAACTAATCTCCCCTTTCGGATCTACGATTTATCCCAAATACTTTATTTGAACTAATCTTGTTTATCCTAACTTAGGCTTGACTAGATGCGGCCGTACAACTAGAAGGTGATTAGGAAATCACAAGCAATTCAAACAAGAAATTAACATAATTCTCAACAAAACAAATCAACAAAACATATCATATCATATCAAGTCAAATCACAACACATCGAAACCTAAATTACTTCCCTACTCCTAAGACAACACAAATCTAGCCTAACATGAAAGCAAAATAAGATACAAGCTCCATCAAATCAAAATATCAAGAGAATGGAAGAAATAAACCAAATTTCGCTTCTAACTCAAGATACCGAACGTCCAGAGCCGTGGTTGGGTTGATTCTGTCGCCGTCGCGCCTAGAATTGCTCCAAAGATGATGCCATGGTCGTGCTATGATGCGGGAGGTGGAATCCCATGCCTTTCGGCATGAGAACGGTGGTGGAAAGGTGCCAAAACGTGGTGGGAGGTGGAATTTCGTGTATGGTGGCTTCCTCTCCTTCTTTCTGGCCTAGGGGTGCATTTATAATGATCTCCACGCACATAGAAAGGTAATTGGAGCACTAAGGAAAGAAAACTTGCCAAAAAATCCAATTTCCCCGCATAAAAATTTGCCATTTGAGCTCTGTCGGTGCTCTGCTCGGACCGAGTAAGGATCCACTCGGACCGAGTACTGTTCACTCGGACCGAGTTACTGTTCACTCGGACCGAGCAGAAGCATGAAATTCAGATTTTGGCCTCCATTTGTATTTTGAGCATAATTTCTTCATCCGGACTCCGATTGAGGCGATTCAAAAACCGTTGGAAAGCTTAGGATGAGCTCTTCAATGCTATTGATTTCATTTGGTCATTTTCTTCTCCTAAATCTTCAATTAGGCCCGAGCATGAGTCATTTGGTCCAAGCAAAGCTCCATTCGGTCCGAGCATGAGTCATTCGATCCGAATGGTGGCTTGAACATCGCCTTCAAGTGCTAGGAATGAGTCATCTAGCTTATGCCAAGTGCCAAATCCATCTAAAGATTGAGAATCCACCAGAAATCATCAAGAAACCTGAAAATAAGAGAAAAGACGACGGTAGAGCCAATTCGTAGAAAATCATTGCAATTTATCAAATAATTTAATGGTTTGAGTGTTATTTGAGTGCTAAGTACGGTCCAAATACCTACAAATAATGGTGATATCAGTTATCATCAATTATTCTTTATTCAGTCCGAATGATATGTAAGATGCCGCCCCTCACTGGTGATAACAGTAAATGCTGCGACAATAGAAAGGAAATAAGAGAGGATGAAATATTCTCTGGATGTGAGTAAATGAGCACAGTCAAGCCCTGTGTAGAGATGATGAAATACCTAAAATGGGCAGCAGGGGCAGAATCGTCTGTTCCTTTCAAGAGGGTGATTATTGGTGCCATCTACAGGAACTCGCCTGTTTCTTCTATAAATAGAGCATCAGGAGCCATGGAAAGGAGAGGAGAAACACACACAACCAGGGAGAGATATCCACGAGAAGTTCAGTAATAAGGCTACCATTTTGAGAGGAGTATTTTCTGTGCAAATTAGGATAGCTAAAAAAAAAACAAAAAAAGAGTGTGTTAGCAATAGTTTATCTTTCTAGCAACAGTGAGGATTGTGTAATCTACTTTTTCTTTTTTGGTGTAATCTGCCTTGGTAAATCAAGAAGGTTTATTCCTTTTCTTTGCAACTTTCATTCCTCTTATTTTCTCTTCTGGCTTTACACATACCTAGCAACAATGTAAGGAATTGATGAATATTGGTTCACATGTAAATATGTATATAAAATTGTAAATGCATTTAACCTACATAAGTATCAACAACAATATATGAAGTAACTAAAAAACTATTCTTATCTTATTGCCTTTTACATTCTATATTCATGTAGAATTGCACTTGCATTAGACGTAAATGTAATGTAAGATATCATAACTATGTCTAATTAAGCATATATATATGAAGCAAACTATTGTATAAAATAAAAAAAAAAGATGGACAACAAGGACAGCAAGATAAACAATGGACAGCAGGTTTTAAAGGACAGCAGGTATTGAAGTTCATGGAGCTCTGAACATCACCTTATGCCAACATATGGCAACCCATGAAGGAGGCAGTCATCATCAGTTCAACCTCAATCATACCAAGGAAGAGCTGTGCAGTGAAGGTTCCATTGTGTTAATCTGATGGCTTGTTGTTTCTCAGATAAATGCTGTCACCCTCTCATCTACATCCCATTTCAAATCAATATCAAGTGGCTTCAGCACAACCACCATGGCTAGACTCAAATTCAAGAGGACCCCCATACTACCATAGTCTCCATGATGTAATTGAAGGTTCACACACACTCAAAGGAATGCCAACATGCTCATATGTTGATCTCTGGGCTCTCTATAAACTTGCATCAATGAAGGGAAAGACAACTCTCAGTATAATCATTATGGCCAAAGCAATCGGAGAGTAAACCCTTGGATGGAGGCCCTCGGCAGTCAAATTGACTGTCCAAACACCTTCCTGCATATATCGCCAAGCTCGTAGATGCCTCACTTGACCCCCACCATGGCCAGTCGACTGCATTGACCAACTCACCGCCATGGCGGGTCCTGGCTGAGGCGAAGCACCAGGCCGAAGGAGCTCGGCAACTAAAATAAGGGTACACCACGCTTTATAGACCTCCAATTATGCTCTCAGGTGCGCCAATTTGATTCGACAGCCATCAGAAGTCCAAAACCACCGTCAGCCATGATAAAACCCTAGCCGTCATGGAGAAGTTCATATACGACGAAAGAAGCATTTTCATGTCTGTCAAGTAGGCTCTGTAATCTCAGGGAGAATGAACGATGCTCAATGATCCCTCCTCTGCACTTAACAGTTCCCCAGACAGCTCAATCAAGTAGCCATGGTGGGCTGCTTCATCGGCAAGTCGAGGAAGGAGGAAGAGAAAAGGGGGATTAAGTCCAACAGCTCGTATGGACACGGTGCATAACATAACAGCTAAACCGAACCCCCTGACAACGGGACCCACACGTGGAGGGATCAGCGTTTCCATGAAACACTGGTTGTATAGGAGAAACAGAACAGATTCAATAAAAACCGTCCCAAATCCTATGATATTCTGTGGCATTTTCCGTGTGGCGAGTCAGTATGGTGTAATGATCCATCGATAACCAAACAGAAAGCGACATGTGTCCTGCTGTGACAATTCAGGTCGCTGCTGACCTCTCTTTTCTCCGCTGGCGTGGACCAATCAAAGCCTGACACGTGGCTCCTCTGCTGACGTGGCGCCACCCTATTGCTGTAAATTTTAAAAATTCGTAGAAGTTCAACCGTAACTCAGAAAAATCCAAACTAAATTTCTACAGATCCAGAAAAATATGGAGAATACAGTCATGCCAAAACCATAACCAAAATCCAAACAGAACATTTTAAAACCATATTTTAAGCTCTGGCCAATCACAAATTGCCGCCTCAACCTTATATTTATTTTAAAATCTAAAAACCCTTTGAAAATTCATGAAAAATCACAGGAGGTTCAGAAAAATATGAGGAAAAATCCTGGAAGCTCAGAAAAATAAAGGGAATCTATTTGGCTAATCATCACCACTAAAAAACCCTACCAAATATATTCCTACCTGGATACTATGAAGAAAAGCCGTTCCGGCAAAGGCTCAAAGGCTCATGATCAAATCACTGAAGGCATGGATAATATTGTAGAGTTCAGAAAGTCATACCGGAATACTAGCACGACCGAGTCTAGTGCTCCGTTTATGACTTAAGATAAAGCTCATCGCAACCCCAGTAATCAAAACCACCAGACGGTCATCGTCACAGCAAAGACAGATAAAAGAATGGAGACACCGAGTACTGTTGCTAATAAACAAGAATACTGGTGAAGTATCAAGCTCAATGATCTGGTTAAATTGAGACTCGCTAGCCTCAAAATGATGGATAGTGAGATCTATCACAATGTCACGGGACTCTATCAAGAGACCCGAAATAATATGCAAATCAGATGAAGACCAAATCAATATTCAAGCAAACTGATAAAATCCCAAAGAGAAGGCAAATCACACCGCAAGATATTACCGGTGAAGAATATGGATCCTATCACATACGAGTGGAACTCTTTGCAGTCAGAGAAAAGCTCATAATGTTGTCCCAAGCCTGCTGAGACGATAGAAGCCATGATTATCAAAGGCACCCGCTCTCTCGAGAAGGCAGGAGGTCCTATCTTGAGTGTATGCAATCTACCCGCCAGAGATAACATATGCCAACACCGCTGACACAGGCACACAGCATTATGATCCTATCAAAGATATGCAAATATTGTCACCATGGACAAATTCCACATCATCATACCCGTACCTTGGGGAAAGATCACACTTTTATTTCAGGAGTCTACGATTATCTAAGGCACCCGCTCTCTCAAGAAGGCAGGAGGTCCTAACTTGAGTGTTTGCAATCTAACCGCCAAGGATATATCGAGGCCAATACTGTTGCTGTAAACGACTCCCTCAGATTATATTAAAGACCCTATCCCACATCATACTACCACATCAGACGGATCCATGTTCCTTACCCAGATAATATCCGCATTCAGAAACCTTCAACATGTTCCTTGGTCACATTACTTATGTCTCAAATAGCTCGATAATGTCGACTTGTTTAATGATCTGATCAAGAATCAGACGTCACTTTCAGACACCCTCGGCAAAGATCAACAGGGAGTCTAGGAAACCCGCTTCGGGAAGTCTGTGCCTTATAAATACAAAAATGCAAACTAGAAGAGCCTAAACCTTGATTCCTCACATTACAGAGAAAACTCGGAAAACGAGAAGATTACAAGCATCCAGCGACGGCAGTCAACCGAAACCTCTACAAGATCAGAATTCCAGAGACTGCTGTCCCCTGCAATCCAAAGTCCACAAAAAAAAATATATAATAATATGATAAATTAATATTGCATTATAGTAGTAATATTAATAAAAAAAACAAAAAAAAAACAAAAAAATATATAAATGCATGATAGGACCGCTAATTGCATATTTACAATTCCCTAACAGCTCACGACACACAATCCTTTGGTTTTCCCGATCTAGAGGTGCTCCTGACCATGTCGGAGGTAATTAACAGTAGGGGCTTGCGCCTACTGGAAAGAAAGGACCCCTTCAAATAATAAACCCTCGTGAGAACTCAAGACCGTACAGGTACCGCGCTTCGGGGTGGTATCGGTATCGGCCTCTTGAGGCTCGCAAGGGGTATCTGATCCGCATTCTTTTTTGCCCCTCAATCCGAGACCGGATTTTCCTCTGTTGATCCGAGGGCCGTGAAAAAGTGCGAGACAGGTTCTGGCACGCCCGGTGGGACATCTTTTTCCTCTCATCAGGCGAAAACCAAAGGATTGTTACCTCTATTGATAGCCACCGTGCGTATCTGTCTCGCAAAAGTGCGAGACAGGTTCTGGCACGCCCGGTGGGACCACTTTTTCCTCTCATCAGGCGAAAATCAAAGGATATAGTGTATGAGTTAGGGAATTGCTGATTTAACATGTCACTGACAATAATTTCAAGTTACTATTTTGCAGAAAATGGCATATGCGAACAACAAGCATGATGTGGGACCTGCTCCAGGCATGCTCATGGTTGGGTCCATCCCGATTACCTTTCCAATGGTGCAGGTGGCTTCAGACACTCATTTCACCTCTTATGATGTTGCCACAACAGACACAAAATACGCCAATGCCATTTCGACAACTATCTTTGGGGCAAATGAATGCTTCAAGGAATTTCAAGATGAAGGAATCAACGTTGTCACCAAACCAACACTCAAGTCCGTGACAGAGGAGGACACTCCCCATGCCAAAGACCTACAAGCATATCAAGACGAATTGGTGATTCAGGGGAACATACCAATGAGAAGCTCTTCTGCTCCACTTGAGATTGTGGAGGAGAAATCGCTTGGGATACAGAACTCACCTCCTCATTGCAAGACGGCATCGGTTCCAGTGCATGCCCAGACAAAGAATATTGCAGCTGCCGAAATCAATCAAAAATCATGCCAAATGATTAATGATAAGAAAAAAAAAAGGCAGCCCACTTAACTACCCCAGTGCCTGCGAGTATTTCAGAAACGAAGAGAAGGCAAATGGGGGCACGAGATCAAGAACTTCATGACCATGAAGGGATGGAGGTGGGAAACCAAAAGAAAAATACATCGAAAGACGAAACAATCATGGTCAAAGAAGAAGAGAAAATAATCGAGGAGTACATTCCATTGACCTCAAACGATTCACAAGTTAAGCCGGAGACTATCCACGCATTAAACAAAAGTGTCAAAAGATTTCATCAGTCAATACGGCAAAATGGAGGATGTGGAAACCATGCCATGAAAGTGGGCACGAAATTGAAGGATGTTGCAACTGTTTGTGCAACTAATGACGAAACATATAGCCCTGGAAGACTCGAGCAAAATTCAGAAGAATCTTATGCGCATCAAAAAGTTGAAGAGGCCATCGATGATAATTTTTCATCGATTACCTTTACGAAGAACGATCTCCCCGATGGAGCAACGTATCACAATAAACCATTGTACATCACGGGAGTATCAAATGAAGTTAAGATCAACCGAATACTGGTCGATCCAGGGTCAGCAGTTAATATCCTTCCATTGGAGTCACTGAAATACTTCTCGCTCGATAGTAATACCTTGACTCCAAGTCGATCAAAGATCTATGGGTTCAATTTACACTCTCAGAGAGCACTTGGAGTAGTCACTCTGAAGTTCCGTTTTGAGAAACTCGAAACTCAAGCAAAGCTCTATGTCATGGATGCCAGCGTGTCTTACAAGGTGTTATTAGGTCGCCCTTGGTTGCATACATATCAGTTGGTACCTTCCACTTTGCATCGATGCATAAAGTATGTCAAAAATGGAACCCATGGAGTGATAAAAGGGGAAGAGCATCCTTTCTCTATCTATGAAATGAGACTTCCAGATGCAAAGTACTTCACACCCAGGCCACCTCTGGGGGCAAACTCTCAACAAAGACCATTGGATACCAATGACAAATCCCTAAATCGAAAATCGGACCCTACACAAGCCAATGACAATGATAAGGCCGTAAGCGGAGAAATACCTGATACATTTGACAGGCCTCGCTCAAGAGTTTTTGAAGAATATCCTGACAGACGAGAGATAACAATTCAGCCTCCGAAGAAAAGGCAACTAAGAATAGAATCTATTTCCGATAAATTCTTCGGAGAAATTGTAACTGAAGGGATGAACCAAGCTGCTCAGACAGAGGCCTCATTTGCACCAACAGACCTAGCTAGCACCAAAATCATGCAAGACAGCCATTTGACACATTCAGAGAACAATGAGTCATGTTGCATGATTCAT
Organism: Rhynchospora pubera; assembly: GCA_028095005.1. Lineage (NCBI taxonomy): Eukaryota > Viridiplantae > Streptophyta > Magnoliopsida > Poales > Cyperaceae > Rhynchospora > Rhynchospora pubera. Next base: position 85,778,408 of record CM051459.1, read on the forward strand.
GTGAGTGATTCTGATGCTGAAGGCGAAGATGATGAAACACAAATTTATGCCTCAAAAGTGATTCGGTCAATCCAAAACGAAAATGGTGCAAATCCCTTGCTCGAAAAGTTCGGCACTTCAAATACGCATCTAAATCTCGAGGCAAGAGAAACATCATTTTTATGCCATTACCAGAAAATAGGGGCAAATGGAACTCCGCACTCTCCAGATTACCCTAGCAAGACAATAAGGTCAACACATGAGTCTTGGAAAGTATCAAAGAGTTCTAATGATAAGGAAGGAGAAGACCTTTCCACAAAAACTGAAAAGAATAATGGCAAGCAAGCAAACGTAAAGGCACTACAAATTCCGCTCCGAGACCCACTCTTGGGAAGATTTGTATCGGAAAGAATTATGAACCAATGCTTACCCAAGAGATGCCATGAGAACTCAGTAATAGGATTTGCTGAGAGAGAAGAAATTGATGACTCCATTTCGATCCGCACAACAAGTTCCGACAATGATGGCCATCAACGAAATGGAGATAATATAATGTCATCCCAAAATGATGAGAATTTGAACCTTTCTTCCGACCATAAGAAAGATGAAGGTTCCTATTTCAACAAAGGGGATGAAGACTTAAACAGACAAGAAGAAGATCCTGATTCGAGGGTATCCTCGGAAGATGGCAATACCACTATGTGGAAAGAAGTAACACCGAGGAAGCAAGAAACCAACCGCGTAAGGATGCGGTGTGTGGATATTCAAAGCCATTCGATTAAAATGGAACCAAGAGAAAATTTCTTTCCTGAAAATGATGCTTTAAGGGTAAAGTCAGGTTATCTAAAAAGTGCGCCAATGCCAAAGACTGCTAAAAAGCTTGAAACTTCTTCTAATGCTTCTCTTGAAACACGAGAAAATATTAAAAAAGAGATACAAGAAATGATAGGTCAAGAGTTACAAAAAGAGAGAATGTCTCGTCCCACTCAACATGCAAGACGGCGCGGGAACCCATATCCCAGAGAATATGATTCTGTGCAATATCCTGAATGGTATGTCAAACCAAGATTTCAATTGTTCGATGGAGGGAACAAGAAATGTCCTGAGCAACATTTGTTCAAATTCAAAAACTCATGTGGTGATACAGCGCGCAATGAAGCCCTATTAATGCGACAATTCCCTTTAAGTCTAACGGGAGAAGCACGTGATTGGTACACCTCATTAGAGAAAAACAGTATTAAAACTTGGGAAGAAATGGAAGATATATTTTGTTCGACATTTGAAAAATTTACCCAAGAGATCACGAAGGCTGACATGGCTAAAGAAAAGCCGGGAAAAGGAGAATCAGTCAGCAACTACATCACTCGATGGAGAAACCTAAGCATTCGTTGCCAACCCCAAATTCCTGACCATGAGGCAGTAGGGATGATAATAAGAAACATATACGGACCGATTAAGCCATTTCTGGTGATGGGAAATATCACTAGATTTGATGCCCTACTCACTGCAGTGTCAAATTATGAAAGCTTAGGTTCAGATGCATGGTCATATCACCCTAAAAGAAAAGGAAAGAAGGCAAAATCCAAGAAGACTCGAGTATCGAGAATACCCTCCTCATACGAAGTCGGCAATAGCTCAAGAGTCTCGAACAACAAGAATATTGGTTGTTTATATGGTCGTCCTAATAACAATCCTAAAAGGCTCTTGTCCGTGGCAGAATTATCTAGCAAGCCTTATTCGTTTAAGAAGAAAGTAGTTCCTGAGTTATTTCGACGGGCTATGGAATGCAATCTTCAGCTGCCACCAAGCAAACGTCCTGAGGAAATGGAACAATCCGACAATCCAAACTTTTGTCCATACCATAGGGTATTAGGACACAAGATTGAAAATTGTTGGGTATTCAAAGACTTGGTAGAAGAGCGAGTCAAATCAGGCGAAATATCATTGTCAGAAAGCGAAAGGCAAGAACCTACACCACATGAGCGTTCTGACGTTGACTCAGACGATGAATCCTTCACAGTTTATGCAATCGGATTAGATGATGAAGCTGAGGGAGAAACACAAAGCCTGAGTAGCGGAACTAAACAAGTTTTTTCCACGATAATGGAATCTGACGAAGATACCCATGAGATAGAGAAAAATCCATTCGAAGAAAGCCCAGTATATACCATTGGGACGTATAACAATGATCAAGAAGAAAATGTACAAAACTGGAGTAGAAATACTGAAGAAATCCGCCCTGTGATTGAAGAAACTACCTTTGAAGATAAGGAGAATTTATCTCAAGAAATCCTGGTGTATGGGATAGATAACGATATTCAGGAAGAAAACATACAAAATCGCAGCAGTGATACTAGAGATGTCGTACTCGAGATGGAACAATTTGAGGAAGTCACCCTCAAAGAAGAGAAAAGTCCATCTCAAGAAAACCCGGTACATGGGACAGACATTGAAACTCAGGAAGGGGGTATACAGAGTTGGAATGGTGAAACTGAAGAGATCGCGCTTGTAGCGACAGAATCTGAAAGTATCTCCTTTGAAGAAAGCAAGGTGCAAGGAACCATAGCTACCATCGCCTGTAATGATCAACAAACCATGGAGGGCCTTGCTAAGCATCTACAAAGACATGAACAACAAATCATGATGCTCCATCAAAGAAATAGTGAGATGTATTACGAAGGCGATATGATGAATCGGGCGATGAATAAATTATGTCGAGAAAATGAGGACTTATGCAGGGAGCTTTCCATGCTACAAAAGAAACATGAAAAGATATGCCAAGAGATGCAGGAACTTCAGAAAAGGCACACTGAGATTCAAAGATTATTGGGAGGCTTGCAAAAAACAAGCGACAATACTCCAATCACCTCACAGAAGCAATTCGAGAAACTAAACCCCAAGAAAGTAAAAAACAAACTGAGTGATGTTCAGATGATCCAAGAAGAAGAAACATCAACGACAAAAATCCCTAAAGTTGTTACAAACCGTAAGAACCTTAGGAAAAATTTGTCAACAAGAGAATGGCGAAAAAAATTATACTCTTTCCAAAAAGATAAGATTATTGAGATCTTTGATCTAGCCATGCAATGTGATTTACAATTACCTAAATGTAATCGCCCAGATTCAGAACATCAACGCGACAATCCCAACTTCTGTTTATATCACAGAATCATTGGGCATACAATCAAGGATTGCTACGTATTTAAAGATTGGATTGAAGATAAACTTAGAAAAGGAGAATTGCATCTCCCAGAGCACGTCCTGCAAGATCCAGCACCACAAAAATGATGACCAAGCGACATAGCGGGGGGCAAAAAAAAAAAAAAAAAAAAAAAAAAGGTGTACCGGTTGATATCAGACCGATCACCGTGAGTCTGGTATCTCGACCTATCCGAAAACTTCTACGCCTCTACAATCTACTGGTTGATATCAGACCGATCACTGTGAGTCTGGTATCTCGACCTACTCGGGACCGAAAACTTCTACATTTTCAGCTCGAAACCGACTGGTTGATATCAGACCGATCACCGTGAGTCTGGTATCTTGACCTATCTGAGATTGAAAACTTCTACGTCTTCAGTCCGAAGCCTCTACAATCTACTGGTTGATATCAGACCGATCACTGTGAGTCTGGTATCTCGACCTATTCGAGACCGAAAACTTCTACATTTTCAGCTCGAAACCCACCGGTTGATATCAGATCGACTACCGTGAGTCTGGTATCTCGACCTATCCGAGATTGAAAACCTCTTCGTCTTCAGTCCGAAACCTTTAAGATCTACCGGTTGATATCAGATCGACTACCGTGAGTCTGGTATCTCGACCTATCCGAGATTGAAAACCTCTCCGTCTTCAGTCCGAAACCTTTAAGATCCACCGGTTGATATCAGATCGACTACCGTGAGTCTGGTATCTCGACCTATCCGAGATTGAAAACCTCTTCGTCTTCAGTCCGAAACCTTTAAGATCTACCGGTTGATATCAGACCGACTACCGTGAGTCTGGTATCTCGACCTAGCCGAGATTGAAAACCTCTTCGTCTTCAGTCCGAAACCTTTAAGATCTACTGGTTGATATCAGATCGACTACCGTGAGTCTGGTATCTCGACCTATTCGAGACCGAAAACTTCTACATTTTCAGCTCGAAACCCACCGGTTGATATCAGACCGATCACCGTGAGTCTGGTATCTTGACCTATCTGAGATTGAAAACTTCTACGTCTTCAGTCCGAAGCCTCTACAATCTACTGGTTGATATCAGACCGATCACTGTGAGTCTGGTATCTCGACCTATTCGAGACCGAAAACTTCTACATTTTCAGCTCGAAACCCACCGGTTGATATCAGATCGACTACCGTGAGTCTGGTATCTCGACCTATCCGAGATTGAAAACCTCTTCGTCTTCAGTCCGAAACCTTTAAGATCTACCGGTTGATATCAGATCGACTACCGTGAGTCTGGTATCTCGACCTATCCGAGATTGAAAACCTCTTCGTCTTCAGTCCGAAACCTTTAAGATCTACCGGTTGATATCAGATCGACTACCGTGAGTCTGGTATCTCGACCTATCCGAGATTGAAAACCTCTTCGTCTTCAGTCCGAAACCTTTAAGATCTACCGGTTGATGTCAGATCGACTACCGTGGGTCTGGTATCTCAACCTATCCGAGATTGAAAACCTCTTCGTCTTCAGTCCGAAACCTTTAAGATCTACCGGTTGATATCAGATCGACTACCGTGAGTCTGGTATCTCAACCTATCCGAGATTGAAAACCTCTTCGTCTTCAGTCCGAAACCTTTAAGATCTACCGGTTGATATCAGATCGACTACCGTGAGTCTGGTATCTCGACCTATCTGAGATTGAAAACCTCTACGTCTTCAGTCCGAAGCCCCTACAACCTACCGATTGATATCAGACCGATCCCCATAAGTTTGGTATCTTGACCTGTACGAGATTAAAAACCTCTACGTCTTCAGTTTCTATAATCAAATCAGATCGACCCTTGCGAGTTTGGTATCTTGATCTCCTAAAGACCGGAAACCCCTATGTGTCAAGTCCTTAACCTCTATATTCCAACAATCGATATTGAAATGATTTTTGCAAGTTTGGTATCTCAACCTATTTTTGATAAGAATATTGAGAGGGGAGAGGGGTGATGCTACGATCAAGCGGTATAGACGATCCATATGAATCAAATGACTATCATAATAACGATTGTGATTTCGAACATGGGGGCCCGGCACAGATGGTTAGTGGTCCCGCCGTTATCCTAAAAATAGCGGGTTCGATTCCTACCAAATGGAGAAAATGGATAAGTTCCATTTCATGGAGTGGTCTATACTCTCTCGCATTGAAGGAAATGAGGAATGACAGCTGGATGGTCCGATTGTACCTCAAAAAAAAAAAAAAAAAAAAAAAAAAAAAAAAACATGTCCTATATTCAAGGGATGCCTCGCCATAAGGCAATATGAGACGTCTCTTCCACAAAACATTTTTTTCCCCAAAACTCTAGAAAATTCCACAGCCAAATTTCTACATAATAAAGGGCCTATTGATAGTGCCGGCCTTAAACCTACTATCACCGGTGAACGTTCATCCTACCGGTTTCGAAAACGATGAACGAGGGTTTTGTCATTTTGTCCCTTAAACAAAATAAATAACAATTTCCCATTTATTATTTTATTTTGCAGGTACATGGAGCAGCTGAAGCTTTATGTCCATAAAGGAAAATAAGGAGCGTCTTGCTTTATAGCGACATAAGACGTTTCCTCCACCAAATATATATCCTAAGCACCACAAAATCTACAAGCCTAAATTCCACTTTCAAAATGGTCAATTGTTGGAGTGAGCCATAATTCAACCAACAACGGTAAGTTCATTATACCGGCATTAAATAATGAACAGGGTTTTATGTATTTTGTCCCTGAAACAAAATAAAGGCACGAAAAAAAAAGTAAGGGGAGATGAACAAATCGATCACCAATCGCAGCATAGCATTCATAAAATTGAAAAATACATGCTACCTACTCCAATCGATTCTTTCTCCCGAAAAATACAAATGGAGGGCTGTTATACAAAAAGCTACAAGAACAGAGAGCCAGAAAAAATAAAAACAAGAAGGCCGCTCGTATTCTGGGAGTTCAGGCGGAGCAGAATCAACATCCCAATTGTATGAAGGAAGTGGCCTCCAGTAAGCATGGATCTCTTGGTCATATGGGTTTCCCCAGTCGCCACCAAGAGCGTGCACGATTTCCGGCATTGCATCCTCTTCAAGTTCCTCGATCTCCTCTATGGTACGGCCAGGATGGTCGTTAAACTCGTCAGCAGAAGAGGGAAAGCTCTCGTCGCCTTGATTAGCCATTTGAAAATAATAACAAAGAGGTGGTGGAAAGACAGAGTGAAGAAGTCGGGTTAAAAAAAAAGAGAGGGGAAGAGACGCGATAAAAAAAGAATGGGAAGAGAAAGAGACAAGTAAGGGGGGACCACAACTATGGTGAATGCACACGCGTGACCACACTACAACACCACGTTCCCTAAACGAAAAGACATTACATGATATGTTGGCCCACGGTCATAAAGAGACAAATATTGGAATCAGCAAAACACGAGGTGAATAAAGAAACACATATATTACAACATCACAAAGCCTGCCATTACAAGTTTTAACCCTTATACTTGCAAACGTATCATACATGTGTCTACACGGCCTTACCCAACACACATACAACAACAGAGTGCCCATGATAAGACACAGAAAAACCACCATACAAAATGACTATCATGGTGCAACGCGGTTCCACCGCGACAAAACTGGCCAGATCTGAGACAGAGAAATTGCAAAATCGAGGAGGCTAGCGCCACTTCGAAGCAGCAACATCACCCAGAGCGGAAAATGAGACACTCCTGATTAAAGCAGCATACAAGAGCAAGGAAATGATAGGCGTGTAATTCTTTTCATGAATGACTCCTTTCGTAGTAAAGATTTTGCAAAAGAAAGGGTGTGCGCCATGAGGAGGATAAGTTCGTCACACCTTCTGAAGAGACCTCAACTTCTACATGTGACGAAGGAGATCTCAACTTCTACATGCGAAACATTTGAGCAAAACGTGTACGATGTCTGACGACATCTCACCTCCTACCCCAGACATCAAAGAAGAGGTGCTAGGATTAGCGATGCGAAGATATTATGGCTAAAACGGGAGAGTACCGGAAAGACCCAGAGATTATATAAGGCATCACAAAGCTCTGAAAACTTTATAGGCCACTCAAGAGATGTTGGGATATTTTCTCAAAGCATTCATGGATTATGATGGGAGATATAAATGGGAGGTTTAACGAAAAGGGATAGTGACAAAAGAGAAAAAAGACTCCCATATATAAACACGGATAAGGCCTCACTGTGCATAACCGAACCAAAAGGGGAATCTATCCGAACCTGGATCCGAACCTCTAAGGCCACAGGCAAAGATGTGACACAAAGGCAATGACGCATTGAGAATTGGCGAAAATTAAATGCGGGGATTAGTACGAAATGGACCACCGAATAAAGAAAAGACAACATTTTTAGAAAGCATGCGCGCGTGACCGAGTAGCAGCGTCATACTTATCATAAAAAAGGGGGCATCATATTTCAGATGAGAAACCCATAAAAGACAAACATGAAAGCAGTGGCTCATGACAAGGCACCAAAGCAGGTCGCTCGAAAATAATTCTCCCAACCCGCTCTGGTGGGGGGCATTTGTTGAACCCTAAAATATCGTCATAGTTACCGAAAAACGATGCAAGAATTTTTTTTAGACCACTAAAAGCAAAAATTGGGCACATGATACACTTAAGGGCGGCCTGAAAGATATCACGGATAAATCGGGAGAATTCACGGACATGACCATTAAAAATTTCGATGTTGTGCCGAAGTGAGCGGTCCTAAATTCCGATGACTATGTTGGTGCTAATATTGACAAAGAGTATACAATCATGTTAATTGGGTGTACGATATACATTTTTAGATAAAAAAAAAAGCAAACTATACAGCAGAAGAATGATCGTATAATTTCATGTATACTTGTATGTGAGATTATATGATTAGACGATATATGAATTTGGTATGGTTATGAAGGGCATCAAGACTCAAGAGCCATATAACAATTTAATCAAATCAGCTTCTTTGCTAAGGCCCCATAATTTGTCTTGGCCCATGTTACAAAAGACCACCGAGAAATAAAATGAGGCCCACGGAATATATCTCTCGGTCCAGCACAGTGAATTCATCTCCTTCTCCGTTCTTGCCTCCTTCCTCTTCTGACGAACGCCATGACGCGGAACATGGACCCCTCTCTCTCGCATGCTTGTTGAAATACGAAGCCAAGCAATGATGACAGGAGATCGAATCTCACTGTCTCCTCTCCTTCTCACGCTGGGCACAGGAGCTCACGGCTCACCGCTGTCTCCTCTTCCTCTCTCATGCAGCTACTGAAACACAATGATTCCATTGGCACACCTTGACTCACCTCTCTGCCACGCCATGATGACTGAGCATTTAATTGCGAGAGAATGGAATCCCAATGCTAACAGACAAGTTCAATTACATATTCTCCAGTCGGTTTGAGGTGAAGAAGGCTCCATTCCTCATGGCCTGAAAATTCAAAACATGCTAAATTGATGGAAATGAAACCCAATTGATCCAATTTCATGATTAGGCAACAATCTGGGAGTATTAATGGAGCTACATGAACTAACAATTGAGGGTGTTATGAAGCAAATCCATCAAAACCATAAAGCAGTCGTGAGCAAATTTCATAAAATGAGTAACACATGGTTGATGCTATATTGATTTCAATACATAAGAAATGCATATGAGAAACCTGTAGAGCAAGAAGAAAAAGAAATGGTAAATTGGCATAGCTCAGTCTATGAATTTTGACAAAATTTAATATGAGCTGTTATTCGTCATACAGCAACTTTGATTGAGAGCATGCTATTTTGGCTGCAAAATAAAATGGAGATATGAAGAGATAAAGAAAATAAATGAAGGAGATGCTGGTTTAATATAGTTCAAATTAATAAATTTTAAATCCACATGAGGCAAGCTGTGAAAAGAGGGAAGCAAAACAAATGCAAGGCCAAGTAAACTAGTGATTGCATTAAAAACAACAAGTTCAAAGGAGCATGTAATGCAATCAGCAGTTGAGACTCCAGTAATGTGCTTGAACTTGAGGTTATCATCAATTATTCTTTATTCAGTCCGAATGATATGTAAGATGCTGCCCCTCACTGGTGATAACAGTAAATGCTGCGACAATAGAAAGGAAATAAGAGAGGATGAAATATTCTCTGGATGTGAGTAAATGAGCACAGTCAAGCCCTGTGTAGAGATGATGAAATACCTAAAATGGGCAGCAGGGGCAGAATCGTCTGTTCCTTTCAAGAGGGTGATTATTGGTGCCATCTACAGGAACTCGCCTGTTTCTTCTATAAATAGAGCATCAGGAGCCATGGAAAGGAGAGGAGAAACACACACAACCAGGGAGAGATATCCACGAGAAGTTCAGTAATAAGGCTACCATTTTGAGAGGAGTATTTTCTGTGCAAATTAGGATAGCTAAAAAAAAAACAAAAAAAGAGTGTGTTAGCAATAGTTTATCTTTCTAGAAACAGTGAGGATTGTGTAATCTACTTTTTCTTTTTTGGTGTAATCTGCCTTGGTAAATCAAGAAGGTTTATTCCTTTTCTTTGCAACTTTCATTCCTCTTATTTTCTCTTCTGGCTTTACACATACCTAGCAACAATGTAAGGAATTGATGAATATTGGTTCACATGTAAATATGTATATAAAATTGTAAATGCATTTAACCTACATAAGTATCAACAACAATATATGAAGTAACTAAAAAACTATTCTTATCTTATTGCCTTTTACATTCTATATTCATGTAGAATTGCACTTGCATTAGACGTAAATGTAATGTAAGATATCATAACTATGTCTAATTAAGCATATATATATGAAGCAAACTATTGTATAAAATAAAAAAAAAGATGGACAACAAGGACAGCAAGATAAACAATGGACAGCAGGTTTTAAAGGACAGCAGGTATTGAAGTTCATGGAGCTCTGAACATCACCTTATGCCAACATATGGCAACCCATGAAGGAGGCAGTCATCATCAGTTCAACCTCAATCATACCAAGGAAGAGCTGTGCAGTGAAGGTTCCATTGTGTTAATCTGATGGCTTGTTGTTTCTCAGATAAATGCTGTCACCCTCTCATCTACATCCCATTTCAAATCAATATCAAGTGGCTTCAGCACAACCACCATGGCTAGACTCAAATTCAAGAGGACCCCCATACTACCATAGTCTCCATGATGTAATTGAAGGTTCACACACACTCAAAGGAATGCCAACATGCTCATATGTTGATCTCTGGGCTCTCTATAAACTTGCATCAATGAAGGGAAAGACAACTCTCAGTATAATCATTATGGCCAAAGCAATCGGAGAGTAAACCCTTGGATGGAGGCCCTCGGCAGTCAAATTGACTGTCCAAACACCTTCCTGCATATATCGCCAAGCTCGTAGATGCCTCACTTGACCCCCACCATGGCCAGTCGACTGCATTGACCAACTCACCGCCATGGCGGGTCCTGGCTGAGGCGAAGCACCAGGCCGAAGGAGCTCGGCAACTAAAATAAGGGTACACCACGCTTTATAGACCTCCAATTATGCTCTCAGGTGCGCCAATTTGATTCGACAGCCATCAGAAGTCCAAAACCACCGTCAGCCATGATAAAACCCTAGCCGTCATGGAGAAGTTCATATACGACGAAAGAAGCATTTTCATGTCTGTCAAGTAGGCTCTGTAATCTCAGGGAGAATGAACGATGCTCAATGATCCCTCCTCTGCACTTAACAGTTCCCCAGACAGCTCAATCAAGTAGCCATGGTGGGCTGCTTCATCGGCAAGTCGAGGAAGGAGGAAGAGAAAAGGGGGATTAAGTCCAACAGCTCGTATGGACACGGTGCATAACATAACAGCTAAACCGAACCCCCTGACAACGGGACCCACACGTGGAGGGATCAGCGTTTCCATGAAACACTGGTTGTATAGGAGAAACAGAACAGATTCAATAAAAGCCGTCCCAAATCCTATGATATTCTGTGGCATTTTCCGTGTGGCGAGTCAGTATGGTGTAATGATCCATCGATAACCAAACAGAAAGCGACATGTGTCCTGCTGTGACAATTCAGGTCGCTGCTGACCTCTCTTTTCTCCGCTGGCGTGGACCAATCAAAGCCTGACACGTGGCTCCTCTGCTGACGTGGCGCCACCCTATTGCTGTAAATTTTAAAAATTCGTAGAAGTTCAACCGTAACTCAGAAAAATCCAAACTAAATTTCTACAGATCCAGAAAAATATGGAGAATACAGTCATGCCAAAACCATAACCAAAATCCAAACAGAACATTTTAAAACCATATTTTAAGCTCTGGCCAATCACAAATTGCCGCCTCAACCTTATATTTATTTTAAAATCTAAAAACCCTTTGAAAATTCATGAAAAATCACAGGAGGTTCAGAAAAATATGAGGAAAAATCCTGGAAGCTCAGAAAAATAAAGGGAATCTATTTGGCTAATCATCACCACTAAAAAACCCTACCAAATATATTCCTACCTGGATACTATGAAGAAAAGCCGTTCCGGCAGAGGCTCAAAGGCTCATGATCAAATCACTGAAGGCATGGATAATATTATAGAGTTCAGAAAGTCATACCGGAATACTAGCACGACCGAGTCTAGTGCTCCGTTTATGACTTAAGATAAAGCTCATCGCAACCCCAGTAATCAAAACCACCAGACGGTCATCGTCACAGCAAAGACAGATAAAAGAATGGAGACACCGAGTACTGTTGCTAATAAACAAGAATATTGGTGAAGTATCAAGCTCAATGATCTGGTTAAATTGAGACTCGCTAGCCTCAAAATGATGGATAGTGAGATCTATCACAATGTCACGGGACTCTATCAAGAGACCCGAAATAATATGCAAATCAGATGAAGACCAAATCAATATTCAAGCAAACTGATAAAATCCCAAAGAGAAGGCAAATCACACCGCAAGATATTACCGGTGAAGAATATGGATCCTATCACATACGAGTGGAACTCTTTGCAGTCAGAGAAAAGCTCATAATGTTGTCCCAAGCCTGCTGAGACGATAGAAGCCATGATTATCAAAGGCACCCGCTCTCTCGAGAAGGCAGGAGGTCCTATCTTGAGTGTATGCAATCTACCCGCCAGAGATAACATATGCCAACACCGCTGACACAGGCACACAGCATTATGATCCTATCAAAGATATGCAAATATTGTCACCATGGACAAATTCCACATCATCATACCCGTACCTTGGGGAAAGATCACACTTTTATTTCAGGAGTCTACGATTATCTAAGGCACCCGCTCTCTCAAGAAGGCAGGAGGTCCTAACTTGAGTGTTTGCAATCTAACCGCCAAGGATATATCGAGGCCAATACTGTTGCTGTAAACGACTCCCTCAGATTATATTAAAGACCCTATCCCACATCATACTACCACATCAGACGGATCCATGTTCCTTACCCAGATAATATCCGCATTCAGAAACCTTCAACATGTTCCTTGGTCACATTACTTATGTCTCAAATAGCTCGATAATGTCGACTTGTTTAATGATCTGATCAAGAATCAGACGTCACTTTCAGACACCCTCGGCAAAGATCAACAGGGAGTCTAGGAAACCCGCTTCGGGAAGTCTGTGCCTTATAAATACAAAAATGCAAACTAGAAGAGCCTAAACCTTGATTCCTCACATTACAGAGAAAACTCGGAAAACGAGAAGATTACAAGCATCCAGCGACGGCAGTCAACCGAAACCTCTACAAGATCAGAATTCCAGAGACTGCTGTCCCCTGCAATCCAAAGTCCACAAAAAAAAATATATAATAATATGATAAATTAATATTGCATTATAGTAGTAATATTAATAAAAAAACAAAAAAAAAACAAAAAAATATATAAATGCATGATAGGACCGCTAATTGCATATTTACAATTCCCTAACAGCTCACGACACACAATCCTTTGGTTTTCCCGATCTAGAGGTGCTCCTGACCATGTCGGAGGTAATTAACAGTAGGGGCTTGCGCCTACTGGAAAGAAAGGACCCCTTCAAATAATAAACCCTCGTGAGAACTCAAGACCGTACAGATACCGCGCTTCGGGGTGGTATCGGTATCGGCCTCTTGAGGCTCGCAAGGGGTATCTGATTCGCATTCTTTTTTGCCCCTCAATCCGAGACCGGATTTTCCTCTGTTGATCCGAGGGCCGTGAAAAAGTGCGAGACAGTTATAAATAAAACAATTGCATAAACTAAATGACCGTAAATTGATTTTGTTATAGATGTTAAAATTGTTAATTTTGTTGCGATCAATCTTTGAAAAATGAACAAACTCGTTTCTAAAAGGTAGTTACTTGAAAGAAGTAATACCGATTCCTAAGACATGATCTTAGTGAAGAGAAATTTGAGTATGTCAATTCCCAAAACTTTCCTCAAACTACCCGAACGTAGCAACGCGATGATTGATTGACTTTTGGCGAAAAGTTATTTAATAAAGCGTATGGCTAATATCCTCATTTAAAATTTCTAGACCTTTGAATTAGAGAATTCATATGGACTAGATCTAACTCGTACGCTCTCATCCACTTACTCAAGAAAGTGTTCTTGGAGAAAGTAGATATTAACTCCATCATTTATGATCGAGTATAAAGAGTATGAGTTGACCAAGAGATTCTTCTTTTATAAAAGATACATGAACGTTTTCATTGGCTTACAAATCGAAAGATTTAAGTAGCTAATTGATGACTAGAGATATTAATCTCCGATATCAAGGATTGTTGATATTGTCATACGATCTCTTTGGAATTATAAAGGATATAATGTTACCTTCTTCACACAATTGTTGATGCAAAAAGGTAATTGGTTAAGTATTCAAGAAATACTTCACTAAGGTATGAGTTGAAATTTTCGAGACCCTCATTTATGACCATGTGTCACATGAGATGTTTCATTTGCCGTATAGGGAGGCATTTGAAAGGTTGTCCGAAGTACCATGATTGTGACGATTAGAAATATTCTAATCCTAAAGTGTATTTGTCGTTCAAACTATCTCACTATCTCTAATTTACACTAGTAACTTGATACTAGTTCATATGCTCGCATTTAACGAAATGTGTTGGCAATGAAGAATAAGAGAATGTTCGAGAGATATAAAGTAAACTCCGTATAGGAGATGACTTATTCATTTAAGTCATTACCATTGAACACGTAGAGTTATCTTTATTAAGAGTTTGTTTAGGAATTGAAGGTTGCATACCTTAATTCTAAAACCTCTCATAGCGTCTCCATTTCATATTTGATGATGGATAACTATATTTAATAAAAGACAAGTTCTTTTATTATGAATTTGTTTATATGATTTCATGCATCTTGATGGAATTTGCTTGAAATAGATAAACAAGTTATGAATGACAAATAGGATGCGTAAGACTTGACATAAAGTATTTGACTTTCATGTTATATATAACCGCTTAGTCACATATATAAACGAGAATCGCATTATGAGAGTCTACGTAACGTAGAGCTCGAAATTCAATTCGATTTCAAATCGATTGATATGCGAATCATGTTTGTTAAATGACAAAAGCGCCTTTAACCTACAAAGGTTTAAGGACAAGTGACTTGATTAGGACTTATACATATCGATGTATAAAGACCAATAAGTACTTGTGCAATGAAAGGTTGTTGATACTTTACTACTTAACCAACGATCATTGTAGATATTAACATATCTATTTGATAAGGTATAAGTATGAACCTTTTGACTAGTTCAAAGGAGTTCAAGTGTGAAGTTAAAAAGACCGTTCAAGGAAAAAGAAAAGTCTTACAATTAATCGTGACAAATAAGTAGTTAAGTCATATGATTTGAAGTATTATCTAAAGAGTATGAAAATAGTTTCATAACTCACTCCATGAGGAACATTATGGAATAATGTGTCCAAGAATGGAGGTATCGAACAATATTTTGTATAGTTCGATCGATAATAAATCAAATTGACTTATTCGACTCGTATTAGGGAATCATGTTTGAGGACAATATTGTTTACACTGAATGGTGTTCCATCAAAGTCTATTGAGGAAGGTTTCTTACGAGATTTTGATCTCTAAGTATAATACTTCTCGAGATTTGGTGTTGAGAAGCTTATTTCAAGTATTGTGGACTTGTAAGCTTAAACCAAATAAGACACTATATATTTGTAGGATGCTTTATATTAAAAGGCACTACTTCCACGAATATGATAAGAACAAAGTAGTTGTTGCTAATCATAATGTAGTCTTGATGAATTGAAATTCTCAAGAAGAAGTAGTGGGAGTAAAGTGAGCATTAAAGGAGTTTATGCGTCACTACAAGAAGTACTCTTATGGGAAACTTGTCACTCCATACATGGTGCTTAGTGGGAGTTGAGCGGAACTTCATTCACAAGTTGTTTTGAAAAGAAGTTTAATAGTACGCTCCTTCCAATGAGGACTCAACCATATCACGAGTTGATGATGATTCGAGAAACTCATGGAATATATGAGGAGTCAAGAACTCGTTCAACAATTCATTGTGGAAGTAGTTCATGAACCTCAAGTACCAGTCCTACAAAAGATCAACGAGAGTTGATTGCCTAAGCCGTTTGGTGCATTGGCTTCACGACATTCTCAAACTTAGCATATGAGAATCCGTTGATAAACAAGAAAAACGATGGAACGATCCGATTCCACATATATGGTTTGAATTCATATGATCTTTAAATAAAATCCATGTATAACAACAAGGTATAGACCTTGGTTGACGTTCATGAAGGAGCAATCCATCAAGAACGTTTTAGATCTTCAAAAGGAAAGATCGACATGGATAACAAATCGACTATGTACAAAGCGCGGCTTCTCGCTTGTAGCTATGTCTAAGTCGATGACTAGTTGACTACGTACAAAGCACAACCTCTTGCTTGTGGCTATGTAAAAGTCAATAAAGATCATTCTAGCAATAGTTGTATTTCATATATATTGATATATGGAAAAACACATAAAACCGCCTTCTTCGTATGAATGGAGGATGATGTTGTGCATTTGACACAAATCGAGGTTTATGTATTGCTAAAAACATACGCATGCTTCAAGGATCCATAAATGGATTAAAGCAAGTGTTGTGGAGATTGGAATAAAAGTTTTGACAAGGAAGTCAAGGAGTTGAACTTCGTCAAAAGTATCTTGTATAAACAAGATATTCAGTGGGAACATAATTGTATTACTTGTATTGTTCAAGCTAACAATTCATTAAATTGGGAATAACATTAACATTAAGAAAATGAATATTGTCGAGATCTCTTTGGAGAATGCTTTCTCAAATGAGAACTTGGGCGAAATCACCTAATCCTAGGAAACAAAATCTATAAAGATAGATTATGATGGATGTTAGGTTTGAGCAAATATGCATATATTGACGAAGTGTTCTAGAAACACGAAAGTTACACTCCAAGAAAGGATGTCTAACTATACGTCACATGGCATGACTTGAGTGTTTTAACTCGGTCTATTGCAACTCGATTCGAGAAAGTGCATGAAATAGTTCAAGCATTCCTTCATTATGAGTTTCATTGTGTACGCCATATTTATGCATATGCCCCAATGTGTAGTATCCAAAAGATATGACAAACAGTTGTCGAATGGATACAAGAGAGACACATTAGGACGATAGTCAAGGATATCCTCGAGTACCTTATGAGAAAGAGTGATATAATGTTTCATCTCTTAAAAGGAGCTCGTGTAAGTTAATTACACTAATGCTAGTTTTTCGAAAGATTGATATAATCACAGTTGAACTACGTATTTTGCTAAAAGGTGGTGTTGTAAATTTAGAAGGTGTTCTAAATGGAATATTACAACCGTTTCCGTCACCAAAGCAAAATACATAGCAACTTGTGAAGCAATAAAAGAAGTTTATTTCGGATCGATTTCTTAGTTGAGTTATTATGGTTCTAAGCATCTCGAACCATAACTTACTCCTAAGAGCCCAATGTTACATTGGAGATTCAAATATGATCTATAACGATATCACTTGATATCATATGATGGTGATCAAGAATATATATAGGAGTATATATATATATATAGTCAAACAATTTTTGGATAGGTTCGCGAACACAGCGAACACTCTAGCACGACCTCTACCTTGAGCAGTATACGAGATGCAGTTATGCATCCATACGTGGTGGACGTATGAGTAACTAGCTATAAGCGTATTATTTATTTTGAGGTCCGAGACATGTATATATGTAGATATATGACATTGTTCTCAATTCTTCGTTGGCTAGAAGTCACTACTGATTGACTCTAGGCCAAGTGGGAGATTGTTAGAGTTGTGTCCTAGAAGTCAATAATTTAATGACTTAATTATTAGTTTATGTTTTGGATGAGATTTTATCATCTGTTCCTAGGTTTATTATTGACAGATCATTCAGGTTGAGGATCTGAATTGTAGATCTCTGTTGATCATTCTTTAGAATGACAATAATAAATCTAAACGGTCCATAATCTTGATAATTAACAAGGAACATTAATTATCATATAAGATTAGTATGCAAGTTAAGTGATGATTAAGTTCTACTAATCATAGGTAAAGAGTTACCAACTTAATTGCATATGTGTATGTTATGGAACATAGCACAGGACTTGACCCATCGAAATAAACATATGGATTGTGTTATGTGTCATTGTTTATTTCGTTATGATTTTGGTTCTAAGTTTGAGATGTTTATCTTTTCCACATGAGGATAGGTTCAATAAATACTGTCTACCGCTGATTCCCGACAAGGGCTGCTATACGGACTTTATTTATGTTCTCTTGAATTGTGCGGGGAAAAGTTAATCATCAAGAAAACCGTATGTCCCTCATTAATTCACTTAGTGAGTGACGATATCTGTTTGGGCCCCTTGATGGAGATAGATTGTTTGCATGCAACTTTATACAATTATCTCTAGATCAAGAAACGTATAATCTGCAAGAATGACACATTCCTATCTTGGATTATACGATGATATCGTGCGACATAAGAATCAAAATAGAGAAACATATTTATTCTCTTATGCAGGATTGAAATATTGTAGCAGTACACTATTTATGCGAATTGGGAGTCATAACGTGTTGCTAGATACCGCTTATGATTATTGGAATTAAATAACGATTTAATTCCATGGCCAACATAGCATAAATCCTCAAAGGGTCACACAAATAGGACATTAATCACACAGTGCATTATTTATTTATTCACAGCAGTAGGTTCTGTGGAAATATGATAAGATTGATTAATTAATTATATACCGTTGCGAACCGTTATAATTAATTAAGTCAATGGATCATATAGAAATAAATTAATGCATTAACTAATCCTAAAATAATTATTAATGAGTTAATAATTAATTTAGTTCAACACTTATCAATATAAATGGTTATATTGATTAATTGGGCCGTTATTTAAATAGCAAATATATAGCCCAATTAAAGAGCAAAGTTGAGGGACCTTAATTATATGAATTAATGGTCCAAATGAAGGGGTTTAATGGCCCATAAAGGCCCATTTCGTGGCAGCCATTTATGGTGGTAGGTTGGATGGCATAGTTGTAATTATGCAAGAGGTCAATTAGGTTTTGTGCTCTATATAAGGACCACTTATGAGAGCCTCCACCTAGACTTTTCTCTCTCCTCTCTTCCTCCCATTCTAGGCCGCCACCTTCCTCTTCTCTCCCTCTCTTTTGCTCATGTGTTGAGCTATTTTCTCTCCACTAAATCAAGGTTGTTGATTGATGCAAGAGAGAAAACCATAGGGATTAGGCTTGTTCTTTGGGTATGCTAGCACGTACCTTGTAGAACGTGATTAATCCTCCTTGGTGGACTCGAGGGCGGTTACGAGACGTGGTGGAGACGGTGGAGAAGGCACGCCATCGATTCCCATGCCTTGGTCGAGCCCCGCGAATACGATTTCGCGGGAGGTATCAAAATTCCACCCCTTTCTCTCTTTGTGTCGAATAGCATTGTACTAGATCTCTTGCTCTTGTTTAATTGGATTAATTAGTTAGTAATTAGTCACAAAATTAAAATTGGGCGATTTCCTAACATCTTTAAGCCACCGGTTGATATCAGTGGTGTCTTCATTGATATTGTATTTGAAACTTCGATAACATGAGCGACATATTGCCTCATATTCTCCATTTTCTGGTTCATTTCTATTGGCAGGGTAATGGTAGTAAGTTGGCCAATACTCAATCCGGGTTGCTATTCGATAGTTTGGCGCATCATTGTTGGAATTAGAGCTATTTCCTTTCTCCATTATAGTGAAGTTTTTAAGAAGAAGGATATAGTGGATGGTGTGTATTCTGGTTCATGAATGGGTAGTTTTAAATACAACTTTAGTTGTAGAATTTTTCAATGTAAAATAAAATCAATGTGACACCTTTTCAGCCTTTAACAAAGCACGCATGTCCTTTTACATCATGGACCATGATATCACAGAACTTTTCAGTTTTTATAAGAGCACGTCTGCCTTTTTAACAGTCTTTATTACAAAACATGTAATTTAATTAATTTTTTTTAACTGAAAACTGTATTATCTTGACGATTTGTCAATTTTTTTATGACCAAACGGTTTATCCAAAAATTTTGAAATTTGAGTATACCAAAATAGGTCCTGCAATAAGCATTGTGTATTTTTTTTTAGAATTTTTGGAAGCTTCCTTGATGGTTTTCTAGCGTAATACTTTTGGCATCCGGAGCTGTTTTTGGAACTGAAAACTGTATTATCTTGGCGAATTGTCAATTTTTTTGTGACCAAACGATTTATCCAAAAATTTTGAAATTTTAGTATGTCAAAATAGGTCCTTCAATAAGCATTGTGTATTTGTTTTAGAATTTTTGGAAGCTTCCTTGATGGTTTTCTAGCGCAATACTTTTGGCATCCGGAGCTGTTTTTTAACTGAAAACTGTATTATCTTACCGATTTGTCAATTTTTTTGTGACCAAACGGTTTATCCAAAAACTGTATTATCTCGGCACAAATAAAATTGGACCGTTATCTGGATCTCCTTCACGCTCTATTGCATTTATCGCTCTCCGATTCGAAGGACGTGTCCTATTTCTATGTTTTCTAATCCTAGTCGTAGCGGCTGCACCTGGTGCAGAACCAAACGAACCGGCCTCATCTCGTCCAGAACTCATCTGATTGAAATAATTTTGTCATCAACGAATTTATACAATAATTTCAATTAAATTTTTTCATACTGTACTAATGTTTTACCATAAAATAATTGATTAATGTTTGTCATCAACGAATTTATACAATAACTAATGTTTGTCATCAACGAAAAAATATTGTACAAGAAATTGTTGTGACAAATTTTTACCATAAACTATGACATTGTCATAAATTCAATAATTTCCATTAAATAATTTTTTCCATAAACTAATTTAATCTATAATTTCCATTAAATAATAATATACAAAAACTAATTTATTCAATAATTAACTATTTTTTAATATTAACTATTTTTTACCATAAACTAACTAATTCAATAATTTCCATTAACTAAATTCTTAAATAAATTCTTAAATAATTTCTATCAAATTTTATCAAATTATTTTTTCCGAAATATTATTATTAAAAAATTAAACTCATTTCTTAGCGATTTGTAAATTATAAAATAATATATTGTCAAAAACTACCCACATATGACTAACTTCCTTTTTTTTTGTTCTCCAAACTTTTTTTTTATATAACAAACACGCATTTAATTGTGAATGCTACATGACATGCATGGAAATTCACTTACATCATAAAAAAAAAATTAAACTTATGTACAAACAATCTATGTTAAACATAGGCTTATCCTATTACAAAAAAAAAAAATCCAAAATTTTCCATAAATTTTCCAATACATTTACCAAAAGAGGCAACAAGCGTAATTTGCAATTATGCTGAAAATTTTCATTCGCATTATTATTTTCATTCGGATCAATCCAAAGAGGCAACACGCATTTAATAATCGAGTACCATGAACAAACAATTTACCATGAATTCACCCTTTTAATCGAGTACCATAAAAAAAATTGCACGAACAAACAATTTACTAATCGAGTATCATGAATTCACCCTTTTAATTAATTCATATACACATATACAATTTACATTCAATATTTATTTAATATTTAAAATTAAACCAAAAACTACATTTCATTAGTCAAGTCGTTACCGATTACCGCTTGCCGGTTGTCAATATCTCGCTCTGAACCGACTCCTTGCGCGTTCTGTTTAACTGTTCCATTTTTAAAACAAAAACAAATTTCTACTTCATTAGCTGTTCTGTTTCGACAGAACAAAACTATGAAATGGTATATCATTGACAGACCTAATTTCGATATTATTATATCTTTACAAGACCGATAGTAAACAAAAGGAACCTAAATCAATCGATCCAAAATGAACAGGAAGAAATTAATGTGAACGTTTTAGGGAATACTAAAGCAAAATTTGAGGAAAATGACGTCACAATAGGTATTTTAACAATTTGCTACACAAGCAAGGTACAGTAAGAAGCTGAATCATTATCATTACAATTATAAAAAATTTTATTAAATGCAACTTAATTCGTGTTAATTTTTAGTGTTAAATTATATTACATTGCAACTTTAAATGCAATGAATAAATAACTATGACTTTTAAATATTCTGATCGAGTTAAATTGTGATCCTTCAAAACAAAGGTTGTTATGTTAAGTCTGTTACTGTGTTATGTTATTCATATTAACATGTGAAGTCAAAGCACACATATCCCATATACATTTTTACCACTACGTGAACATTTCATGGCATTTCATATACAATTCAAAGAATTTTCATAATCTAATCTAATATAATTAAAAATTTTGTTTTGTTCAGAATATTAAATTGATAAATTTTCCTTTATGAAATCTGTCGAGTGATCGAAGTGTACTTAGTGAATTCGCTGGAGCTTTTGTAAACCCTGGGGCTGATGTGTACGAGTGAAAGGTGGTAATTTAATGATAAGCGAAAAAAAAAGAGCCACAGAACTGCCGCGCTGCGTTATTTGTACCCAATGCAATCCAACTCCATGGCAAATTTAACAATTTAATACATTTTTAGACTCAAAATTAATGCTTTTATAAACACTTAAATAATCGAAATTATGATTACTACTAGTAAAAATAATAACATAACAAATAAAATTAGTCTTTTTGGTAACCTACAAAACTTATTTGAAATTTTGATTACTAGATTTCATTCTAACCTACAAAACTTATTTGAAATTTTGATTACTAGATTTCATTCTAACCTACAAAACTTATTTGAAATTTTGTTCATTTATAGGTGAGCTCATCACAAGTTTATTTCTCAAATTTAACAACATTAAATTTTCAAATCTCTTTTACTTTTCTATTTTTTTATAGATAGAGGAATTAAATACCTTTTACTGTCTGTCTGTCGAAACCATATTAGCCACCCTCTATTTTACAAAAGACCTTCACGTCCATTTATTTCTATATAATTTATCAAATTTATTAGTTACTATAAATGCAAATTATAAAAGAAATTCTGCACTAATAAATATTCATATGAAACAAAATTAGATCCATTTGGCCTCACATTTGTATGGACTGTATTCAACAAAATTCATTTATTCATTTATAATTTATTATATATAAATTAGCTAAAAGAAAAGAAATATTTCACCTTGTTAACTAGGGAGTTTCATGAATTGTATGGACTTTCTAAATTCATAGAGGCAAGGCACCCGAGTTTTCCTTTCAAGTTCCGAGCACTGTTTAATAATTTGAGAATACCATTTCCCCAAATAAAAGTTGCAGAATCACAAATACAAAAACAAAAACAAAAGAAATACGAAATAAGGTCATCAGCTAGGAGCGAAAGACTATCGTTTATAGTAATCATAACCTCAATAGAGGTTATCATTTGAACTATGCATTTTCTGATCATCACACGACCTCATTCAATATATAGCAAATAAAATAACAAAAATTATCAAAATAAAGAAGTTGCAAAGTAGTGGTCTCAGAAGGAAGGCAACAGTAGGATTTATAATCACGAATTTTCATACAATACTAATATTCCACAACTTCATCACTGACAACAAAAATCAGAAAGGATTTTAAAAATATCAAACTAAAACCCAACAAAAATATAAACAAACCGAATCTGACAATTAAATGACCTCATAGGCGATGATGAAAACTGTCCACACAAGAAAATTCAGACATATGCTTGTCTTAAAATTATTTAATCATTGGTCAGATTGCTCAAATAAGAAAGAGAGAAACAAAAATAAAGATAATATGAAAGTAAAAATAAAAAAGGAGAATCAAAGACTCGGAATATGGGTGGTGATATAACAGGATGGTCGTCAAGGAGGAGATCGCCATTACGACGAACGAGACCTTAACTGATGAAATCGTCACCGTCCGATTCCCCTCTTTACATCTGTTTGAAAAGCAACGATTCAAATCAAATCTAAACGTCAAAACGCTTAAAAAAATGGAACTTCATGGAATTTCATAAAGGAGGAAAAGTGATCGCCAGTTGGGATGCCAAGCAGTGGTGGTAGATAATTATATAGAGAGGCGGCGATAGGGATTAGGGTTTGGGGATTTTGGCAAGAGATGTAGCGGCGGTCTGGATAAATCCTAGCCGTTGGATAAAATAAGCCTAGTAATGGGTCAACGGCCCAGCTTATTTTAGCAGGCTATGGTAAATGAAAAATTCCAGCCCAATTCAAAGATTGTAGACTTGTAGAAGTATAACCTGTAGGCTGTAGGCTGTAGTCAAGTCGTGTAAAAAATGTGATGATGATGATAAAGCCGAAATTATTTTATATAGGAATTTAAACATCAAAAATTTTAATAGAAAGAATTAATATATATTTTTTTAATAAGAAGAAAGTTCTAACGCGTTTATAAATCGCGCGTCTCTCTCTCCTCTCGAACGCGTTTATAAAACGGGTAAGAAGGCTTCTTACCCGTTTTATAAACGCGCTATAAGGCTCTTATAAACCGCGCGTCTCTCCTCTCGAACGCGTTTATAAAACGGGTAAGAAGGTTTCTTACCCGTTTTATAAACGCGCTACACCCTCTCTCTCTCTTTACTGATTTTGGCCAACGAATATTTTATTATAATGGATGTATTTTCTATGAATCTTGCTGTACAACTTATGTGTGTTCATATGAGTTTGTCTTGTTTATAGACACTACACAAAAAAACTACATTATTATACTATACAATATTGCAAAAGACGTCACGTGGTTTGAGGAGAGGTGTTGAGACATTTATTACTAGTGCACAATAAAATTTTTGAACTCACATTTTCGGCCCTGACATCTCTTTTAAATTTTTTTTGTATTTCTTATAATGGATAGTTTTTAATTTAGTGCTAGTACATTTACTCGATGAAAGTTCGGATCATTTTTGTCCTCACATTGAATATACTCATAACCATCCTTAATTTACTGTGGTTATTTTATTTTTATTTTCACAATAAAATCGTTACATCATATTGACGTGCATTATTATGAGAGTCAACATAATGAATTTATTTCATAATTTATTATGAGAGTCAACATATTAGAGACCATAGGTATGGCTCAACAATCCTTCTTATAGGAATATGTGTGATTGTGATGCAAATATAATATAGGGTGCGTTTGGATCGTTGGAAGAAAGAAGAAGAAGAAGGAAGAAGAAAAAAAAATTATAAATAATCCAAACTCTTCACAAAATTACACACTTCCCAATACTTC
Source organism: Rhynchospora pubera (assembly GCA_028095005.1). Classification (NCBI taxonomy): domain Eukaryota; kingdom Viridiplantae; phylum Streptophyta; class Magnoliopsida; order Poales; family Cyperaceae; genus Rhynchospora; species Rhynchospora pubera. The sequence goes on from CM051459.1 coordinate 85,803,349, forward strand.
TTCCCTTCTTCCCTTCTTCCCTTCTTCCCACACCTATCCAAACGGAGCCATAGGAAAGTTAGCGATAATAAGAACGATCTTAGATGTTATCGGTTAATAAATTTTTTTAAAATTACCCGATTCACATCATGAAATCCTTCAATTTCAATATATAGATTGAATTTGTTTAGTTAGATTTTCAATTTGTAAAACTATCGACAAATATAGTCGTGATGTACAAAAGGTTTGAAATACTAAAAACAAAAGAGACAGTAGTGATAAAGTAATAAAAAACAAAACACAAAACTTTCTCCTCGCGGCTTGTGCACTTACACCTTTTGCAATATTGTATAGTATAATAATGTAATTTTTTGTGTAGTGTCTATAAACAAGACAAACTCACATGAACACACATAAGTTGTACAGCAAGATTCATGGAAATACATCCATTATAATAAAATATTCGTTGGCCAAAATTAGTAAAGAGAGAGAGAGGGTGTAACGCGTTTATAAAACGGGTAAGAAGCCTTCTTACTCGTATTATAAACGCGTTCGAGAGGAGAGAGACGCGTGGTTTATAAGAGCCGTATAGCGCGTTTATAAAACGGGTAAGAAACCTTCTTACCCGTTTTATAAACGCGTTCGAGAGAAGAGAGAGACGCGCGGTTTATAAACGCGTTAGAACTTTTTTCTTATTAAAAAAAATATATATTAATTCTTTCTATTAAAATTTTTTATGTTTAAATTCCTATATAAAATAATTTCGGATGATAAAGAGTTGGATGTTTCTTTAACACTTCAACAGGTGAACATTATACACAAAATATATAATCCTTAGGTTCATTTTTTTTTTTCGTGAAGATAAGAAGGGAACAGGAAAACTGTTATTTTTCTTTACAAAGTTAAGATCGTGCGACAGAAGAAAGAGATAATTTTTTATACAAGCAGCACAAAGTACCGCAACTAATTTTGCATGCAAAAGAATTAAAAAAATTATTAATCGTGGTCGCAATTTTTAAGTTAAACTTTTTACTGAGTAGATTTCTTCGATATTTAATATTGCCTTTCATTAAAATTAAAAATGTTAAAATAGCTAATAGCATTAAGTAGATTTTTTTCCCCTAAAGTAAAACTGTTAAAATTGCTAATAGCATTAAGTAGATTATTTTTTCCCCAAAATAGCTATTAGCAGAGTCATTCCAATGACTCAAAATACTTTCTTTAGTATTTTAATGGAACCCCTGCTTGGGATCTTTGATTTTTTTTTTTTTTTTAAAAATAGCTATTAGCATTAAGTATATTCTTCAAATAGAAAATAAAATTTGATAAATAAATTGTAGATATCTCAATCTACCAACGATATACATGTTAGCCAACAAAGATAGATATCTCAATCTACCAACGATATATGTAGATATCTTTTCAAAAGTAAATAAATTGTTTATTTGTCAAGTGATACAACACTCAATTTTTTTTTGCATTTTAGATGAAAACCCAAAACATATGACTCTTATTCTGTATCAATCAGAGATCAAATAGATCGAACAACATAGATAAGTATTTACATACTAAATCTAGCGCATAGCCACTCTTGAATCCGTACCTTTTTATTAGGAGTAGAGATAGAGATAAACTGACGGTGAAAAAATTCTTCCAAAGAATAAAAAAATGATTATAATAATTTGTTAATTAAATGTGAATAGAATAAATGAAAACACTACTCTCAGTTAACTACGACTAAAAATAATACAGGAATTTTAATCTAATATTCAAATATGAAGCAAATAAAACTGCCAGATCAGCACCTACAAATAAGAAAGTAAGAAACCACACATAACTAAAACTTTGTACTGTGGGAAACGAATTCTAAAAATATATTCTCGCTAAAACAAGACGCAAGGGACTTCCAAACCAAACACCTTACCACATAGCATAGCCAACTGGGTTTACATAATATACAATACAGCATAGTAAGCCTAACAGTGAAGCTTATTACACGAACCTAGCTAGCCACCCAACCGCAACAAGTTTTATATTGTAACATTCAAGATCAACACATAGTGAACTTGTTATGTTGCCTAAGAGAAGGAAAATTTACGTATCAACTTCTCGAGACACTCGGTCTATTATCTAGGATTATTTCTGGATCAAGTGTTGATAGAATTTGTGGCATTGACATCCCACCTGACACTACAATCTCTGTTGATAACCAAAAAGAGAAATCAATATAAAATTAAGTACAATTATTAAAGAAATTGGAATCACAAGTAATTATTAGAAAGAAACCTGGTGCGGTCTAAACCGCAAAACCAAACCAATTTTACTATAATTTTGGTAAGGAACAGCAGTAGCATTTTACCAGTATGCTACTGCTACCAGTCATTCAAGTTTCCTGCAAAACTAGCTTCACTTTAGATAAGTCGAGACTTATAAGGGTTAATTGAGTAAAATCAAAGCTTTATTCAGGCAGATGGCTGCTCACACCACTGTAACCCAACAGGAATTTTAGGCTGTGCTCCAGAAACGAAATGACGGGGGGGGGGGGGGGGGGGGGGGGAGGAGGAGAAGAGGGATGCAGAGGTAAAGCTCACACCAAATCAGGGATTACAGATTCCAAATTAACTCACCTCAAATTGAGTCTTGGTTACTTCAGCTCATCCCGCGTTATCCAAGTTCATCTCCATCATGGAGCGGGATTCACTCCCTCAGGCAGGACGTCCAGACATCCACAGCTTACTTCGTCTCCCCTAATTCCCCCCTTACCATATCAATTGTGGAGCACAGCCTTAGGGATTTTTACTAAGGAGATAGGGGCTAGGACTATTGTGCAATTCAGGTTCAATTGAATTCAGAAGGCTGACAACAAGACTTAATTGGACTAAATTTGGATTAGTTGGCCTTACCTATTCCCTCACGAACAGATAAATTGGGCCTTATGACATCTCGAGAATTGACCATGAAGATATCTCCAATGTATAAGTGGTTAGTTGGCACATATACACAGTACAGCTCCTCTTGACCAGAATAACCCTGTCATAACAGAAGTGCACAATACTTGATTGGAAGGATCTAGAAAATAATAAACCAAATCAACTTAATAGAGATTATAAAAAAGGAAGAACAGTAATGCAGCTTATTAAAGAACCTGGAGAACAACAGAAGAGGTGATGAACCCAAAAGCATACTCGCCAACACGTGGGTGCCTTATGATGACCACTTCTTTAAAGGCTTGTTTGTTTTGATCTGCATGAGCAAAAACCATAATAAGTGCAGTTTCTTCACAAAGTATAGAAAAATTATTCACTGATGTTATTAATGAGATATATCATGTGTGCCCATGCAGATCCCTGAAAAATGTGTATGCATAAAAAAAGAGATATATTATGCATAACAACATAAAATATGAAGTGCATATAGATTCTTTACTTCAAAAGATACGTCAATACCCATCTATTCTTCCAGTCCCTCTCAGCATAACTGAGCAGAATGCAGGGATTAGGTGATCCTTTCCAACAAACTGAGAGCAGCATGATACAGGTGCTATTTTAAGGGGCATAAGATGCTTTTCATATTTAAAAAAAAAACATACTAAAAAGGGACATACATCATTCAATATATCAATATATCTAGAATCCTAACAACTGTTATATAGAAGCCCACAAACTCCTTAAAACCACATTTATCCTTCTTTTTTATTCAACATTATTATGCGCCACCACACACACGTGTGTGTGTGTGCGCGAGCGCACCAGTGTGTGTGTGTGTGTGTGAGAGGAGAGAGAGAGAGAGAGAGAGTACCAGGAGAGATGGCAGCGCTGATTTGCTTGGATGCATTGTAGATATGACGAACAAATGGCATTCTTTTGATAATCCACTCACCAAGGCTCAGAATAGATGCACCAACCCAAGAAGACATGAACACGCCGACCAAAAATATAAAAGTTATCGAGGTAATGAATCCAAGACCTACATAAGTTAATAAAAAAACCAACCTTGAGTAACCAAACATAGCGCAAAAAGAGGAACTGATATGGAAATGCCTTGACTAACATGAACTTTCTCTTCAACCCAAAAACATTAAACATTTTTCTTAAAACAAATATCTATGTTTACCCTCTTGCCAGCGCAAGACAATAAAAACCTTTTATAATTGGTTTTTACTTCTAGAGTGAAATAAACAACATTAAAAAAGCACAGGTACAGGGGAGGGGAGGAATAAGAGAGAGAGAGAGAGCAAACCAAATATGTTGATTCCAAGCTGGGCATATATTGGAGAGAAAAAGCCATCAACAAAATGAATGAACCACCAGGTTATGTAGAAAGTAACGGCTATGGGAAAAAGAATTACACTGAGACAAAAACAAAGAAAAAAAACATCAGAGACGAATGAAAAAAGAGCCACTTCAATGTATTTTGGAATATACAAAAACACGAGAGTTACCAGCCCGTCATAAATTTTTTTGAAGCCCAACTTCGGATCACCTTATGGAAAGCCTAAAAATCAAACATAAACCGAGTTGAAGAGAATAAGGTGGAGTAACATAAAGAAAAACAATCTACGCAATACATGGTCCTCGATTTCATTTTCTAATAAGAAATTCAGATTCTTAACATTTCTAGATGGAACACGAGGGTACACTTTAAAATGGAAATTAATTAAGTACTTTATACTTCATTTTTAAGAAAGCTTGCTTCTCCAGAAGCTAGAGAAAAACAGAATTCAGTGCACAAATTTGTAAAACAATAAGAAAATGCAGCACTGAACAATCAAGCTTAAAACGAGCTCCTAATTCAATAACCAAGTTTATCCCCACTTCATTTACAGAAGAAAAAACTAATGTTATGTCGATAATAATTTATCGCACTGACTGAAGCAAGAGCTCCACCTCATTTAGAGCAAGTAGTCAAGTTCAAATACCACTAAATTGTGTTAAACTAGAACCATGAAACTCTATTTCCTACTTCAGTGAAGCCTTTTATACTAATTAGTCATCTTCAACTAAATAAACAACATACACCTTTCACCAAAATATAATTTCCTTATAATAAGCTAAAAGCAAAAAGAAATGCCGATCTTGATCCAACTATCCCAGAAAATAAACCCAATATCAAAAATCACTTCCAGTTCCCAAAATTAAGCAATCAGAAACCCCAATTAGACTAAAACCGACTCAGCTACTAAATTGAAAGTGAAGCAAAAGACCATAATACCTCACGGCTTGAGGTGGAGAGGTGGTGAGAGGCAGAGGCGGCGGAGGAGGAAGCTTTGAGGTCGGGATCGGCGGAGGGACCGTCTCCGGCGACGGGGATGAGCAGCTCGCGATCCCTCTCTCTACTCCCCATCGAACTCGGCAATTTCTCGTCCCCCATCCAATCCAATCGCCTCTTCTTCTATCTTGTACCAACTCAATTCGCTTCGCTCGATCTCTTTCTTTCGTGGTCGAATTTGTTTTGTTTTGTGAATAATAGTTTATCGAGATTGATTAGGGATCGAGTTCAGAGAGAGAGGAGTTGTTTTACTTGGTGTTAGAGTCTCCGCCTGGGCCCGCTCTCTCGCTCTCTCGAGCGTCACAATGGGATAACTAGCAAATATTCTTAGACCAGGTGTAGCAAACCATTAAGTAAAAAAGTGACAGTGGGGTCCACTCGTCGTCTGTGAAGGTGTTTATGCCGGGACTAGATTGATATTTGACGGGGAAGAAAGGTGGGGCGGTCTAGAAAGGAGGTTTTGTGCTTCCTGAGGAGCGTTACAAGGGGTGATCTAATCAAGCGATGGGGTTTTCTTTTTGATCCAACGGCCTAGATCATCAAATCGTAATAACGTAGGGGATCTTCTGTGGCGCCGCGTGATGAGTTCTCTGAGTAGCGAGTCGTTACGTACTGATTTAGTTTATTAATGGTGGCATTGAAGGCTGTACACGCAACATAAATCGGACTTGCCCCGTGGCCGGTTCTATGCTTGTACGCACATGAAAAGGGTTTCTTGTAAGGCTGGAGACAACCCTAGTCGTTTGATTAATAGAATGATTGAGTTTAAATATCCAATTGCCATATGGATTAGAAATATGCTCTGACGGGTTGGTAAGCAATTAATGCGAGCAGTCATATATTATCTGGAGCCACATGCGTCTGAATGTACTTTTATTTTTGTTGCTTCAAGAGTTTGCTATAATATAAAATAAAATGTAATTTTTAAATTTTTTTACATGACCATCAAAGAAGCAAATTGAATAAAACGGGTTAGTGCCGAAAGAAAAAAAATAGTAGTATATAATATTATCTAATGTTACCAACTAAAGAATAAGGTGACAAATTTAATCTTGGATCAATACTACCAAAAAGTACATAAATTTTAAATTTTAGTCTACGTCAACATGTTTTTTTAATAGATTAATCATATACTAAATCATTAAAAAATATCTATAATCCAATCTCCACGTATTTTTTTACCTCTGAGAAAATCAGAAAATTGACTATATAAATAATTATTCAGGAAAGAATTGGAGGTTACACAGCTGTGCTGAATCCAACCTGTCACAAAACCTTCAAGTCAACTGACATCATCTTCATCGCCCCTCCATTTTCTTTTTTTCAAAGTATAGTTCTCATTTTTTTTTTCCTCTTTTTTTTAGTGCAGTTTGATTTTATATGTCATAAGGTCAATTCAGGTTTATTTAAATTTTATGCAGGTGCATATAAAAAGTCAATAGTATATTTGCCTATTTGATGAAGTCCTTGTTGGCACATGTGGTTCTATATTTAATTCGTACCAAGCATAATCCATAAATCCTGAAGAAGGTACAGATAAATAACATACAACATAAAAAATAGTAAATTAGAATTCTGTGCTGATCAGTCAAAATAAGCCCACTGCGCAAATATATTTATATTGCAAATAAATATAAAAGGCACCTTTCTATATTTGAGAATGAACAATAAAGGATTGCAAAGATTCAACTAAAGTGTTTGCAGTGGTTAAAATTTAACGCATTTGTTTTTTTTCTTTTTCTTTGTTTTTCCTGTTTCAGTACACATCATGACAATGACATTATTCAAACGATAAAGGTCCTAGCAGAGGTACCACGTCTACCAACTAAGCAGTTGCATTGACATTTTATTGGTAAAAAGCCTTGATGGTGCCAACATAACAGTTCGGTGATAAGTATAATCTGCAACAAGGAAGATTGCAAAATTGGTTATTACAAAGTTAAGGAAAACGACGAATAAGAAGTTTGAACAGAAAATCAATTTGAGGACATTGAAGTAGTAAAGAGAAGACTACATCAAAATAAGGCACCATAAATATGTCCCAAGTCCTAACTAACTGAGGTTTTAAGCAATTGAAATTAAGTACCAGTACAGATAAAATTGGTACTTGGACTGTAAAGCCCACAGAAAATTTTAGATATAGGTTATGATTTGTAAATATACATTAAATTTTATTTAGTTGCAGAGAAACCAAAAAATTGTTAAAATGATCATCTAATGTCAAGAAAAATAGTTATTGCATATAATTATGTCAGCATTGTCAGGTTAAATATAGCCAGGATAGATTTACAAATATTTATAATTTATATTGGTCAGGTGTTAGTTGCTGCCAATTAGAATATTGGTTCTTACATTTGCAAACACAGTGAAATACTTGTCCTGAATACTTGAATTGAAAATGAAAAGAAAAAACATGTAATACCTATATGGAATGTGGAAATTATTGCTTCAGAGCCTGGAAACAAAATGCTTTTCTACTTCATCGTCACTTTCTTGTGGGAGCCCCACAGACCGGCACAAGTCGGGGTACATGGACATGCGAATTGATGCATATACCCCTCCGATCCAATTCCTAGCCGCTAGCTGCTCTGCCATCTTCACCGCCTCTGGCAACACATCGGAGGCACTCTCAAACACCTTATCGACAAGACCTCTCTCCTTCCCCTCTATAGCATTTATCTTCTTTGCTCCTAGTGCCAAGTCACGTAGTGTCCTGGAATTACAGGAAGAAAAATGTGAAAGTGGCTTCCTGAAATTTATAATTTAACTCTATAATGAGAACCCACTACTATTCCCCCCCCCCCCCCCCCGCCCCCTAGTATGAACATTTTAATCCAGGGTTCAATGAAATGGTAATTGCTAGTTTGCTACTTTGGCATGAACTATGTTATAATTGTCAATTTGTCTATCTTATACTGGCTAGTATTAATAGTGGTATGCATGAATAATGTTATATCTTAAGTTGTCATAAAATATAGATTACGAGTATCATAACATGATTAATGTGGATCAAATCATATCAATCCGATCATATCAGACTTCTAATTCCATGTCTGATTAGTATGCACCACATAAGTACTATTATAAATTTGGAAATTGATTACTGCCATCTGCAGTTTTGCCATCTCTTGCCATCACTAAACAGAAAGTGATCAAATCAAATAGACAAGGTGAAGATATATAGTGATTAAAGTAAACACATACAAACAAATAAGATCAATAAAAATAAGTTGAATATGCATATAAAAATCTAAACTAGAGATGCTAACATTTATTTGTTTGCAGGTGTTCACTTTGATCAACTATATGTTCATCATGTATGTTTTATGTGTTCACTTTGTTAGCGATGACAAAGGATGGCAAAACTATAGATTACAGTTATCATTTCTGATAAATTATCAATCTCAAACTTGATGTCCCACTACTAACTAGAAATGCAAGCTGGTCCCAAAACATAGAGGGTTTGAACTCTTTATAAAATCAAACAAACATAAAAGCTGGATTAAGGCCAATTCGGCAACTCAAAAGCTCTAACTCCTAACCAGACATTCCACAAAAGATCATAAAACAGTTCCTTACCCTGGTTTAGTTAGCTTACTCCGCATAAGAACCATGAAATAAGGCGGGAAAGGCAACCCAACATCCAACTCACTACAGTAAAACACACCTCGATCTCCTCTCATATACACATAATCATGGGCCAGAGCAAACATCACCCCAGCTGCCGCCACGTGGCCCGAAACAGCCGCGATTGTCGGCATGGGAAGAGAAACTAGATCAGCGATCAGAGGTTTGGCTTGGGAAACTAAGGTCATGAGCTTTGCTTTGGAGTTCCCAGTCCAGGCGAGGTCGAAGCCGTTGCAGAAGAACCGACCTTCGTTGGTAACGACAAGAGCGCCCGCTGTTGAGTCGGAGCGGGCAGTGGCAAGCGCTGAGCGGAGGGAGGAGATCATGTCCGGGCCGAGGCGGTGCTCGCCGGAGCCGGTGAGGGTAAGGATCAGCACACGACCCCTCTTTTCGAGAGTGCACATGATGTGTTTGTCGAAATGCCTCGGTGAGGATTGTGCTGCTCCTTGGTTTCAACGAAAAGGCGAAAAGATGACATTATAATTCATAGAAGAGATAGCATTATAGCATATGACAGTTGAGGAGAAATTAAAAAAATGTGACGTTAATATTTGGACGCACTTGCTTATCCAAAAAAAAAAAAAAATCGCAAGAATTTGGGAAAAATTAATCAATATGCACGAGCGTGATGCGTCTGGCAGGTGGGTCATTTGGCGAAAGAAGGACAGGTGAGGTGGCCAGTGGCCAGTGGGTCGAGGAAAATGTGCACCTGAACTCCTGCAGAGTCCTACTTTGGTAGTTTGGTTCCGCAGTTCCGTAAATCGTTATATAGTAAAAAGTAGGATTAATCAAAAGCAAATTCAATATCCTCCAATTGATAAAGAAAAAACGTTTCTGTTTTCAAAAAAAAGAAAAAAAAACAAATCATTGAATTGAACAATATATGTTGATTTTTTTTTAAAATTATCTCTGTGTTGTTTATGTGACAACTAAAAATTGAACTATCATTTGGCATTAATTTGGGATAAATCATAGAATTAAGAACAAGTCATGTTGGTTTGTACTTGTATTCTTCTCAATTTTTTTTAATTGTTATTTTTTGTACAACAATTTTTTGTTGATATGTGTTTTATTAGCAACTAATAAAAAAATGAAGAAAATATGGATACTTTTATATTTTAACCGGCCTTGCAAACCAAAGAAATGAAAAAAATGAACAAATTTTAGGATTTTTTTATTAAATGGAAAATACAAATTTATACACCAACAATTTATTTATTGGTTATTTTATTTAATATTAACTTTCGCTATAATTGGATAACTTATTTGGGCAGTTGAATTCTCTAAACTTTCTTTACAGTTATTACCATTTAATTCACAGACACTTCTCGCGGAAATTTAAATGGGCCCCGTTGTTTTTTCTTTTTCTTTTTGTATATATAGTTAAGGAATTTATACCGTTATTATATTATGAATTTATGAATCACTCAATATTTAAGGCCATGCATGTCTTTGGAAATATTCTTAGTCACTAGCTTCTCATGGATCTGTATCCTCTGCCGCGCGACACAACCGCACTTCTCATACGAGCCGTCAGATCTGATTTGGACGGTTCAATTTTTTCGAGCCTACCAATCTGGTATTTTCTAGGGGCCATTCAGATTAGATCAGACGATTGAGATAAAAAATGCGGCCAACAGCGCGCAGCAGAGGATGTGAATTCAACTTCTCATGGGTTTTGTTTGGATGGTGTGAGAATAAGAGAAATAAAGAAAGAAATATTCCAAAGTGTGTAATTTTGTGAAGAGTTTGGATTGTTTATGTTGTCCCTAATTTGAAGGCCTAGAGAGGGGTGAATAGGCACAACAACAACTTTCTAAACCGGTATGGTCAATATTTGGTTCAATTCAAACTTGGTCTAACAATAATAACAAATCACAAGTAATTCACAAAGCAAGGGAAGTAAAGAGAGAAGAAAAGAAGTGACACGCGATATATTACTGAGTTCCGACCTGCTAGGAAGTGCTAGCCTTAGTCGTACGTCTCCGGGAGTTCCGCAACCACGAAATAGGACGCGCTCCGTTCAATTCCACAACGAACGGGACTACAAATTCGAACCAAATCACCTTGTTACAAGTACTCTCAAGGTGGATTGGCCTAACTCAATTAGACAAGCACAAACACTCAAAGAATTGAGGATCTAACCAAATCACTCAACAAATCTAGCAATTAGCACTAGTGGATTGGTTTACGCACTCTAATCTTAATGGTTTTGCTATTTTAATGCTCAAACACAGGAGGGTTTTAGAGTTGGCTGATAGGAGCTCAGAAAGTCTGATTTAGCAAGCTAGCAAAAGTGTTTTTGCAGTCCCAAAGGGGCTGCTATAAATAGAAGGTGCCAAGAGCTCCAAAACAACTAAAAAATACCCAGTGCGTTACACGACGCACAAGACGCGTTGTGCAACGCATCACTAATCGTTATAAACAGGCCAAAAGCTGAACTGTACAGTTATCAGTGCGTTGCACAACGTAATAGGTCGTTGTGTAACGCACAGATAACCGTTATGATAAGACAGAACGGATAAGGTATCCGTTTGAGTTGTCAGAGCGTTGCACAACGCAAGGGACCCGTTATGCAACACTTCAACAGAGACAAACTCAACGGCTAAAAAAGGTGTCAGATGCGTTGTGTAACGTGACGACGCATTACATGACGCATAAAAAACTGCTCAAGGATTAAAGAAACACAGACGCGTTACATGACGCCTTGGTCAGTTATACAACGCCTCATTAAATGCATTAAATGCTTGGAATTTTGGCTAAAAAAAGAGACCAGAAATTCCAGAGAATTTACAAAAGAGCGTTGTGCGATCGTGCAGAGCGTTGTGTAACGCTCTGTTTAGATAGGCAAAGAGAAGCGTTGCACAACGGGAGGTGATGCATTGTATGACTTTCCAAGTGCGTTACACAACGTTCTGGAGCGTTATGTAACGCACTGTCTGTTGTAACCAAAACGAAGAGAAGTTCAGCAAAGTATTGGTGCGTTGTCTAACGCGATAATTGCGTTGTACAACGCACTGTACTGAAAACCAACATTCTAGCAGCAAAACGACTGAGATTAGTTTAGAGATTAAATATACCTAAACTATTGACTCCAACTAGTCCAAAGCAATCTCTTGAAGCTCCAAAACGTGTGCCACACTTGCTTTAGTCCATTCTTCAAAGAATCTAGCTATAAAACACTAAATGGATATATTAGTTTTTGGGTTTCGGTGTTGTTTTGCAAATCGAGAAATCGAGAGAAAATGTTTAACCTACAATCTCCCCCTTTTGCCGAGTTGCAAACAACACCTAAGGTAAATTTGGGACTTGATACAACAAGGCAGAATACCACAAATTATCTAAATCTCCCCCTTTTTGCAAATAGGGAAAATGAAACCCAATAAGCACTTGAATATAAACCATAAAAATCCTCCCCATTTCAAAAAGAATTTGGCGACTAAGGTCACTTGTTTAGGGGTATCTAACAGGGTTTAATCAAGGCATAAATATAGAACATGCATGCATAAGAATAGAGGAAGAGGTAAGTAGAATATATAAAAAAAATGAACAAAGTCATTTTGCACACAACAATTCATTCAACTTAAAAGAAGAGTCATACAACATAATAGAAACCATTTAGCCATGCAAAACACCAAGAATTCAAAAGAGAAGCACATAAGGCAAAGAAACTATTGAAAGCATAAAAAAAATAAAAAGGAAAGGCTAAGGGTTTGAGAGGGTTTTGGCCAAGGTTTTGGTGAGAGAGCAATTTAATCCTCCTCGGAATCAACATCACCGGCTCCACTTGAGGAGGCCGCCTTCTTGCTCCACTTTAGGATTTTCTTGAAATCTCGCTCCGTGTCACCCCAAAATTTTTGGAAATCATTTTGAAGGTTGGTGATCGCGGTAGTGGTGTTTTGGCGGTGGGCTTTCTCTTCTTCCTTCCAGGTGGCAAACCCGTGTTCAAGGGTGTCCATGCGAATGCCATAGTTGTCCAAGGTCGTGTTGATAATGCCGAATTGCTTATTGACATTAGCATTGAAGGCATTGAATTGACTGTCCAAGTAGTCCTTGAGGTCAAAAGGCACGGAAGAGGAAGAAGTGCCCCTTGAGCTGGGCGGTGCATCAAAAATAGGCTCTTGGCCGATTGGAGCAAATTGGTTTGCCTTGGCGCCGGGTGCTACAATCCAAGAATTCTTCTTGTCATTTGGATTGGCTATGAGATGGTTATCGGCGGTAAGGACCCACCCCGTGGTCTTGAACACATTGATGAGATTTTTGGGGCGTGAGAAGTCATTGAAAGAAGGAGGTTGGCCCCACATATGCATGTTTGGATTGACCCCTTCCTTGTAGAGAATGTGAGAAATGATGTGGCCATAAGGGAGAAACATTTGGGTCGATTGGCGGACCTTGTGCATGTGGCTAAGGATGAGATAGGGAATGTTCACCATTGATTTCTTCTCAAGTATTGACCTCAAAAGAAACACCTCTCTCTTCTCAACATTTGCCTTGATGGTTTTCTTGGGAGCTATGACGTTGTTGATGATCAAGAAGAGGAAGCAATGATATGCCGGGAGATTGGTGGCCGAGAATTGAGCTAGGTCAACCGCTTGCCAACAATAGAACCACTCATGATATTTCTCAAAAGATTCTATGTCTCCATGATGATTAGAGGACCAATCTTGATGCACATAAATGTGCTTTCCTTCATCTTTCAACCCGAAATATCGACAAAGTTTTTCCATGGTTAGGTGAATAGCCACGCCACATACATAGGAGTGAGCTATTGGCATGTCGTTGGTATAGGTCACTCGAAGGTTGGCATAGAAAAGTTTGACAAGATGGGGCCGAAAAGCCTCGGTACAATCCAAAAGACCGGATACGGACCAATGATCAAGATAAGGTTTGAGGCGGTCCCACTCATAATTTGCAAAGGATATGTTAGTTTCTTCCGGGTGTTGTTTAAGGTAGTAACAATCGGTTAGACCACGGTTATTTCCAAGAATACTACTATTGAAGTAACGAAAACAAGTATCCCGAGAGAAGAAAAATTGGTTGTTGCTAGTGATGGCTCAATTTTCACCCATAGAAGATGGGGCTATGTCCATTGGTATGTTGTCAGTTTGGTCGGGTTGTTCCGGGTTGGAAGAGGATGCACCTTGGGGGTTTCTCCTAGACCTTTTGTTTGTGGCGGTTTTGGGTGGAGCCATTGAAATAAGATAACAAAGGATGAGAGTAACCTTTAAGAAGAAGAGCGAGAGGTGAAGTGGAGACCTTGGAGAGCTTGTTGCTGAAGTCGATTGAAAATCCGACGGTCGGATCGCCGGAAAAGAGGGTGAAGGTGGTTGCTAGGGTTTTAGAGAATTGAGAGAAAGGGGAAGAGAGAGAAAGAGTGAGTGGGTGGAGTTTGTAGAGGAGAGAGAGAGGAGTAGAAAGGTGGTCTCAGTCGAGAGAGAGAGTGAGGGAGTTGAGAGTATTGAAAGAGAGAGAGAGAGAGAGAGAGAAGTTTTTGGAGAAAGAAGAAAGGTTCTGTCGGTTTGGAGAAGAAGGAAGAGAAAAAGGCGAAAAATCGAAGTTAAAGGCGCCTCTTGGCGATAGAGCGTTACATAACGCAACATGTGCGTTGCATAACTCACTGAGAGCCAGTTCAGCGAAAAACATAGACACAGAGCGTTATGTAACGCACTTTGAGCGTTACACAACGCACAGTTAAATAGATTCAAAAATAAAAAAAAAACAAATAGTGTCACGAAACGATTCGTTGAGCAACGTAAAAAATGTGTTGACAACGTATTGAAGAGTCAAGCAACGCAAAGAGGCGTTGTACAACACAATTTAAGAAAAAAGAAACATTTAATAACGCATCAACACGTTGTGTAACGTTTATGGAGCGTTACATAACGTTATATTGCGTTGTATAACGTTTTGCAGAAAGAAATTCAACAAAAAAAGAGGCATCGATTTAAATTAACAGTGCGTTGTATAACGTGCCAGGAGCGTTATACAACGCACTGGCCAGAAAACTGAGTTTTGACCAGAAAACTGAGAAAAGTTCAATTAAAACGGTTTTTCAACTAAAATATCAATCAAACAGTCTCCAAAAGACACAGACAACTATGCTAAGCAATAAAAATTAATCTTTGAGTTCAAGCATACCGAGCTTGAACCTAAGTTCAAGATGTTGTTGAGTAGGGAGAGGTTTTGTGAAGATATCGGCAATTTGCTCTTTTGTGTCGATGTAAATCAACTCCACATCACCTTTCTCAACATGATCACGGATGAAATGATATCGTATCTCTATGTTCTTGGTTCTAGAGTGCAATACCGGATTTTTGGATATAAGGATGGCACTAGTATTGTCACACAATATTGGTACCTTTTGGAAAACTAACTCAAAATCCCTAAGGATTTGCAACATTCAAAGAAGTTGGGTATAACAACTACCGGCTGCTACATACTCCGCTTCCGCGGTAGAGAGAGCAACCGAATTTTGCTTACGACTAGACCAAGAAACTAGTGAACCACCAAGAAATTGGCAAGTTCGACTAGTACTTTTGCGGTCCATACGGTCACCGGCAAAGTCGGCATCGGTATACTCTAGCAAGTCTAGTTCGGTTTGTCTACCATACCAAAGACCTAGGTTTTGAGTACCCTTAACGTATCTCAAGATACGTTTTACCGCTTTATGGTGAGACTCCTTAGGATTGGCTTGGTACCTTGCACATAGACATACGGCATACATAATATCCGGCCTACTAGCCGTGAGATAGAGTAGGCTATCGATCATGCCTCGATAGAGAGTTATGTCCATAAGCTTGCCTTTCTCATCCGCATTGATATTTGCACTTTTGCCCATGGGTGTGTCTAAACTCTTGCTATCTTCAACACCAAATTTCTTCACCAACTCCTTGGCGTATTTGAATTGGTTCACAAAGATACCATCCTTGAGTTGTTTGATTTGAAGCCGCAAGAAGAAGGTGTGTTCTCCCATCATGCTCATCTCAAATTCACTACTCATCAAGGAGGAAAACTCTTGGGCAAGAGTTGCATTAGTGGAACCAAAGATAATATCATCCACATAAATTTGCACAAGTAGTAAATGGTCATCTCTTTTCTTAGTGAAAAGAGTTGTATCCATTTTGTCCCTACTAAAACCATTTTCTAGAAGAAAGGTACAAAGTCTACCATACCAAGCTCTAGGAGCTTGCTTCAAACCATACAAAACTTTGTGAAGCTTATACACATGGTCCGGATTAAAATGGTCAACAAAATTGGGTGGTTGTTGAACATAAACTTCCTCATCTATCCAACCATTTAGAAAAGCGCTCTTGACATCCATTTGAAATAGGGTAAAGCCTTTGTTAGCGGCATAAGCCAAGAGCATTCTAATGAATTCAAGACGAGCAACGGGTGCAAAGGTCTCCTCAAAATCAATACCTTCTTGTTGCTTGAAACCTTGTGCAACCAAACAGGCTTTGTTTTTAACCACAATACTATCCTCACTTAACTTGTTTCTATAGACCCATTTGGTACCGATAACTTGCTTACCGCTTGGTAAGGATACAAGTTCCCAAAATTGATTTCTTTCAAATTGGTTCAACTTTTCTTGCATGACAATAATCCAATTTGGGTCAACATTGGCCTCTTTGAAAGATTTTGGTTCAAGTTGAGAAACAAATGCACAATGACATTAGTAAGAGGATGAGAGGAAACTTCTCTAAGCACTTCGGGAGGCTCATGAACCGGTTAGAGTGAAGGTTGAGGTTGAGGATCTTCATGAGGCATTTCATTTTGAGTTGTATCTATGGTGTTCTCCTCGTGAGTCTCTCCCCCTATCAAATTGTCATCAACCCGGTTCAAAGGCTCTTCAATTATCACCGGTGGTTGTGCTTGGGGTTGAAACTCGATTTCTTGCGTAGTTTCTCCCACTTGTGTACCTACAATAAAGTTACCTTTTTTGGATTCCTCAAGGACCTTTTCATCAAATTTGACATTTATAGACTCAATAACTACCTTCGAGTTTGGCAAATAGACTCTATACGCTTTGCTTGTGTTTGAGCAACCAACAAAAATACCGGGTAAGGACTTGGCATCAAACTTGGTTACTTTAGGAGACTCATCAAGGACAAAACATTTGGAGCCAAATACACGAAAATATGATATATTAGGAGTATGACCGAACCATAATTCAAAAAGAGTTTTCTTGAGTTGGGAACGAATGCATGCACAGTTTACTACATGACATGCTGTATTTACCGCTTCGGCCCAAAAAATTTGGGTACGGCAAATTCATGTAGCATGTTGCGTGCTAACTCTTGTAAGGTAAATTTCTTCATCTCCACTACACCGTTTTGTTGAGGGGTGCGTGGAGCGGAAAACTCTTGTTTATATCCTTTTTCTATGCACAATTCATCAAATTTAGCATTTTCAAATTCCCTTCCATGGTCACTACGAATTCTAGAGATTTTCAACCCATTTTCGTTTTCAATCCGATTGCTAAATTTTACAAAATGGTCAAATGTTTCTTCCTAATGTACAAGAAAGAAAACCCAAGTAAAGCGACTATAGTCATCTACCACCACAAAGACATACTTTTTCTTACTAATACTCAAGACATTAATTGGTCCAAACAAGTCCATATGAAGCGATTGCAAAGGTTGAAAGGTTGAGATGATCTCTTTGGTTTTGAAACTAGACTTGGTTTGCTTGCCCTTCATGCAAGCTTCACACAACCCATTTAAGTCAAGTTTATGTGATGGAAGACCACGTACAAGTTTCAATTTCACAAGTTTCTTGATGGAGTCTAGAGAAACGTGACCAAGTCTTCTATGCCATAACCATGAACCGGTAGCTATGGCACTAAAGCATTGTTCACCATTGGTGAAGTGAAAGTTCAAGTAGTAGACATCCTTTTTCCTTTGTCCCGTGTAAACAAGAGAATTATCCGAACTTTGATGCACAAAATAAGAGGAGTATTCAAACTTCAAATAATACCCCGCATCACATAGTTGACTCACTCTTAAAAGGTTGTAGTTGAGACCATCCACAAGGTAAACATTAAAAACCGTTAGATTTTGGTTTCCAACCGAGCCTATACCAATAATAGAGCTCCTCCTAAGATTATTACCAAAAGTAACCTCACCACCATCAAAAGGTTCAAGTGTCTTGAAACAAGATTCATCACCCATCATGTGATTTGAACAACCACTATCTATGATCCAAGCACTTCTCTTGAATGATGATGACAAACAAACCTACAAGAATACATATTAGTTAGAAACAAACAACTAATATATCATCCTTGTAATCTCTCCCCCTTAAGATTTGACAAGAGCGCCCTTGGGGAAAGAAGATGGCTAACTAAGCCACACTCGAACCACTTCCACTAATTAAAATGGATGTGGAAGCGACTTTAGGAACCCAAATCATACTAGTTGAACCGGATGTATGATTTGCTTTCCTAACCTTGCATTCTAGTGTGACATGGCCATTCTTACCACAATAGTTGCAACAAGCACTAGTTGGCTTGTTCACTTGTGAACTTTCTCTAACAAAATGGGTTTCAAAATGACGCCTAAGCTCCATGACCCTAATCTTTGGGTCCTTAGAGAAAGTGTATGATTGAGAGTTTCTCAAATTTGATTTTTGAAAAATATTTTTGTTTTGTTGAGAGACTTTTTGGTTTCCCCCATTGATTTGAGGTCTAGTGTGTGTTCTATTCTTATTCCCACCATTGTTTTGAAAATGATGAAAACACCCATCAGGTCCTTTGAAATACAAGTTGCTTGGGTCCCGATTGCTTTAGAAATTCTTTTGAGGTCTTTGAGACCCATTTCTATTCCTACCAAAACTCTTTTGAGCACCATTTTGAGAACCAACAAAATTCTTTTGCCCTTGCCCGTGTGTGTTCCTACCATTGGTGCTCTTGTGATAAAGTCTCTTATTTTATGTCGGGCTTGATACGGTTCTTGGTCTAGAAAAGGATTGATTCCTTTTTTTGAAGCCAAGACACATTTTGTCATTGGGTTTTTGTCCCACAAACATTTTATCAAGATTCATTTTGGTGCTATGAGAAACACTAGACGAACTCGAAGCCCTTTCATTTTTCAAAACATTCGTCTCACTCAAAGGAGTTTGACATTTTTCACAAATATTTGGTTTTTCAAAACTTTCAATCATACTCTTATACCTTGTCACCAAAGATTCAAGATCATGCACCTTAGTCTTCAAAAGACTAATTTACTCTTTTTGACTAACAATAGTCTTAAGGGACTCATCAAGATAATCATTCAACCTATCAAATTGCGAGTTTGTATCATCATTCAAGCACAAGTCATTCTCACTATCATAATCACTATCACTACAAGAGGATGAGTTTAGAAATACATCATTTGTAACCTTAGGCATTTCAATGGCAATTGTAGATGGTTCCTCTTGGATAGTCGTTGGAGCTTGTGTAAGGGTCGATGTAGAGGTTGATGCTTCATCAAGGCTAGCTTTGCTCAATTGATGCACATAGATGTTCCCTCGGTTGAACTCGTTGAAGACCTCCTTCACCAAGTCATCTAGGTTGTCATCCACCGGCATCACTACACCATTGACTTGAGCCACAAGAGCAAGGCTGTCTAAGTCGCACTCGGATTCCGAATCGGATTGAGAGGATGAGCTTGAATCGGAATCATTGTCCCAAGTTGCTTGCATGACTTTCTCACCCTTCTTCTTGCTCTTGTAGTGTCCCCTCTTGGACTTGAACCGGCCATCACCCCTTCTCTTGCCACCATCTTCCTTATCCTTCTTCAATTGAGGGAAGAGCTTGAAGCAAGAGTACATGGTGTGACCTTCCTTTTGGCACACGAAGCAAAGAGCTCTTTCATCATTCTCAAGTCTTTCTTTGTTGAACTTTCCCTCAAAGATCATGATGGATCGAAACATCTTTGAGAGAACGGCTCCTTGCTTATCCTCATCAAGGTCGATAATGCCCTTGGTCTTGTCACTTGAGTGACGGTGCCTCCCTTGGTGGTTGTCATTGTATCGGTTCTTGGAGGGAGATGCCTTGTTGTCACTAGCCGACAATACCACAGTTTTGGACTCATACTTCAATTCTCTAAGTTGCTTGAGCTTCTCTTCCACACACCGGTAATGAGTATAGATGATCTTCGGTGTGAGGTTGTTGTGGGACCTTTGTTGTGTCTCAAGAGTCGAGATGAGATTGTCGAATTGAGGTCTTCCCACCAAAGCCCTAAGCAATCTTCCTATCACACGACTATCAGATAGGGTTTCTCCTATGTTGTTTAATTCATCGAGCAATTGTATAAACCGGGTATATATTTCCTCGATGCATTCACCATCCCTTATGCGAAAATTATCTAATCTAGACTCCAACTCAAATTGACGGGAGCTTTTGATTAGAGAATTTCCCTCATAACGGTTCAAGAGAGAAACCCACATTTCATGTGCACTAGTAGAACTACCAAAAATGGCTGCTATGGACTCATGTACTGAGTTTAACAAGACATTGACGGCATTGTCATTTTTGGTCCTAATGGTCTTAAAGGCATGAGTCTCTCTACCTTCACTATCAACCAATGGTGTATATGGCTTATCAACAACATCCCAAAGGTCAATTAAGTTGAGGTATACAACCATACATCTCTTCCAATAACGGAAGTTCTTGCAAGTGGAACCAAATTTGTTCGATTATTCTATCACCCTAGAGGCTATGAATCGAGGTTATCTATCTAACTAGAAGGTCAAAAGATAACCCCTGCTCTGATACCACTTTGTTGTCCCTAATTTGAAGGCCTAGAGGGGGGTGAATAGACACAACAACAACTTTCTAAACCGGTATGGTCAATATTTGGCTCAATTCAAATTTGGTCTAACAATAATAACAAATCACAAGCAATTCACAAAGCAAGGGAAGTAAAGAGAGAAGAAAAGAAGTGACACGCGATATATTACGGAGTTCCAACCCGCTAGGAAGTGCTAGCCTTAGTCGTACGTCTCCGGGAGTTCCGCAACCACGAAATAGGGCACACTCCGTTCAATTCCACAACGAACGGGACTACAAATTCGAACCAAATCACCTTGTTACAAGTACTCTAACCAAATCACTCAACAAATCTAGCAATTAGCACTAGTGCATTGGTTTACACACTCTAATCTTAATGATTTTGCTATTTTAATGCTCAAACACAGGAGGATTTTAGAGTTGGTTGATTGGAGCTCAGAAAGTCTGATTTAGCAAGCTAGCAAAAGTGTTTTTACAGTCCCAAAGGGCTGCTATAAATAGAGGGCACCAAGAGCTCCAAAACAACTCAAAAATACCCAGTGTGTTACACGAAGAACAAGACGCGTTGTGCAACGCATCACTAGCCGTTATAAACAGGCCAAAAGCTGAACTGTACAGTTATTAGTGCGTTGCACAACGTAATAGGTCGTTGTGTAACGCACAGATAACCGTTATAATAAGACAGAACGGATAAGGTATCCGTTTGAGTTGTCAGAGCGTTGCACAACGCAAGGGACCCGTTATGCAACACTTCAACAGAGACAAACTCAACGGCTAAAAAAGGTGTCAGATGCGTTGTGTAACGTGACGACGCGTTACATGACGCATAAAAAACTGCTCAAGGATTAAAGGAACACAGACGCGTTACACGACGCCTTGGTCCGTTATACAACGCCTCATTAAATGCATTAAATACTTGAAATTTTGGCTAAAAAAAGAGACCAGAAATTCCAGAGAATTTACAAAGGAGCGTTGTGCGATCGTGCAGAGCGTTGTGTAACGCTCTGTTTAGACAGGCAAAGAGAAGCGTTGCACAACGGAGGTGATGCGTTGTATGACTTTCCAAGTGTGTTACAAAACGTTCTGGAGCGTTATGTAATGCACTGTCTGTTGTAATCAAAACGAAGAGAAGTTCAGCAAAGTACTGGTGCGTTGTCTAACGCGATAATTGCGTTGTACAACGCACTGTACTGAAAACCAGCATTCTAACAGCAAAACGACTGAGATTAGTTTAGAGATTAAATATACCTAAATTATTGACTCTAACTAGTCCAAAGCAATCTATTGAAGCTCCAAAACGTATGCCACACTTGCTTTAGTCCATTCTTCAAAGAATCTAACTACAAAATACTAAATGGATATATTAGTTTTAGAGTTTCGGTGTTGTTTTGCAAATCGGCAAATCGAGAAAAAATGTTTAACCAACAGTTTATAATAAATTTATTTCATTATTCTCTTATTTCCACATCTCATCCAAACGGAGCCATGGTGTGCCTCCTTTTCTGACTACAGTTCTGGTGCGAACAATTATTGGCAGCTCAGAGTAAGACTCTGGAAAATGTTTATGTTTTTCCTCGGACCATTTTGCACCCAAACCTTCAGGCTTTTTTATCTTTTGAGAATGTAAGCTTTGGATGCTGAAGTATGGTATTCCAGTTCCCATTCCCATGTCGCTCTACCCCTTTCCAAAGTGAGTCCAGCTCTTCCTCCGACCAGGCATCTAGCTTCAATTTATCCTAAAACAAAAGTTATGAAGAATTTTATTGGATATAATTTTTTTTAGAACTCTCTTAAATTAACAGTTAAAAGTTAAAACTCACAAAATTCTTCATATATTACTTCTTCTTACATATAAATTCTTTACATAGACTAAAAACATGTCTTTCCAATAATCTAAACACACTAAAAACTACTTATTCTTACTATTATCTATGAATGATTTTCACTTTTTAATATTTACTTGGGATTTAATATATTGAACTCTTTGACTTTCTCCTCAAATCATTTGCAGGTCTATAATTAGGACAATTAACACCGAAATTATTTTATTTAACAATTTGTACAGTAAAAATTTTAATACAAAAAATTAATTTATTTTTTTTAATAAAAAGAAAGTTCGTACGCGTTTTATAAAAGCGTACATTATCTCTCCTTCCTACCCATTTATAAAACGCGCTCGAAGGTTTCGAACGCGTTTTATAAACGGATAGGAAGGGGAATAAATTCACTGCTTCAAAGACTGGTCAGACCTTCGTACCCGTTTATAAAACGCGTTCAGAGTCTTCGAGCGCGTTTTGTAAATGGGTAGGAAGGCGTAAATTTTTCGAAATGGAGTTATTACCGCTTTTTTCTAAATTAATAGGAAAATTAATGTGAAAATTAATTTTCCAATACCATTTTTAAATAAAATTATTCTGAAAATAAATATTCTAATATGAATTTTAAATAAAATTAATGCGAAAATTAATGTAAAAATTAATAATCCAATAGCATTTTTAAATTAATACTAAAATTATTATGAAAATGAATATTGAAATATGAATTTTAAATAAAATTAATGCGAAAAAATTAATGTCAAAATTAATATTCGAATGTCATTTTTAAATAAAATTGATATGAAATTAAATGTGATATTTTAAAAATTGTAAATTTAACCTAAATTGTAATAAAAATAAATTTAACCAAAATTTTCACATTAATTTTTCTATTAATTTTGAAAAAAAAACGAGAATAACTCCATTTCGAAAAATTTATGCCTTCCTAATATGAAATTTCCAATACCATTTTTAAATAAAATTATTCTGAAAATAAATATTCTAATATGAATTTTAAATAAAATTAATGCTAAAATTAATGTAAAAATTAATAATCCAATAGCATTTTTAAATTAATACAAAAATTATTATGAATATGAATATTTTAATATGAATTTTAAATAAAATTAATGCGAAAAAAAGTTAATGGCAAAATTAATATTCGAATATCATTTTTAAATAAAATTAATAGGAAATTAAATGTGATATTTTAAAAATTGTAAATTTATCCTAAATTGTAATAAAAATGAATTTAACCTTAAATTTCACATTAATTTTCCTATTAATTTTGAAAAAAAACGGTAATAACTCCATTTCGAAAAATTTACGCCTTTCTATCCGTTTATAAAACGCGCTCGAAGGCTCCGAACGCGTTTTATAAACGGTACGAAGGTTTGACCAGTCTCAAAAGACGTAACTGAAATGATGAATTTATTCCCCTTTCTACCCGTTTATAAGACGCGTTTGAAGCCTTCGAGCGTGTTTTATAAATGTGTAGGAAGGAAAAATAATGTACGCTTTTATAAAATGCGTACGAACTTTCTTCTTATTAAAAAAAATTAATTAATTGTTTGTATTAAAATTTTTACGTATAAATTCTTAAATAAAATAATTTTGGCAATTACCAAGTACCTAGCGGACTTTAATTTCCTCTGTATAACATGCAAACTTCTGTCCTAGGCTTTCTCGATGATCCTTTTCCTTTATCCTTTAGCGACGAAAATATCAACGTGCGCCTTATGTACATATTGTTGTTTCAATATTCTTGTTATGGAAACTTGTAGCGTAGGTCTCCTTTAATAATTAGAAAGCTTTTTTTTTTCTAAAATAATTAGAAAGTTCACTCAATAGAAACATATTTAATGCTCTCTGTTCAGATTTGAGTCAGCATTAGTATATCCATGTCTTGGATTACCACGAATTGTGCCATAAAATACGTGATGGAGTCTCTTCTCTGGGAGTTGCTTTGGGCAGCAGAGTTTTTACTAGGAACAACATAATTTTTTTTAGAATGACAAAATCATCCTTCTAAAATAAAAGGAAATTCATTGATATGAATCTCCCACCAAAGTCTGTCCTTCCCTCCTTTTCTATGAACTAGCAGCAGTGTCCGCTCAATGTGCGGGCAATTTTTTATTTGATATATTTTAAAAAATTAAGGACTTTTAGTATATATATTTTTTTATCTGATTTTTTTTGTTCTTAAAAAAATAGACCATCTTCACACTGTAAATCTTAATTTCAGCACCAGATACTGGTATATTTTGCTCGGTTGTTTATTGTACAGAGCCAGTACAAACAGTTTGGCATTGGTTGCACACTGGTTTTATGTCCATATGAAGAGTAACTCACACACAGTTTGGCATTGGTTGCACACTGGTTTTTACGTCCATATGAAGAGTAATTCCCGTTCCTCGTCAGTTGTAGCCCTAGACTATTGAATAGTTTCCATTTTTGTGGATACTGCATACCATAACTTAAAAGGAGATCATCAAGGCTCCAGAAAAAATGAGCTAACTTGACCCAGAACATAATATATTGGAGTCAGATTAAGATCAAATGGTGCTTAAACATTATGAATCAGTTTAGAGGTTCGATTTCTTTTTTGAAGAAAAAAGGTAAAAAACCCAAATGAATAATTTTTTTAAAATAAAGGTAAGAAACCGAAATGAATAATTATTTGTACCAGTAAAACAAAATGACAGTACTTGATCTACTTTTGTGAATGTACCAAAAATATAAACTCATTCTTGTTCGCAATAGAACACTGGAAGTGCCTACAAAAAGCAACATTGACATTATCATATTAGAATTAGATTCATTGCTGGTTTAAATTATTCAGTTTCGTTCACATAATCATATGAGATATACCTTTGTTATATAATGAAAAATACAACAATCACCGACTCATTCTTATTGCACATACATTTTGAAAAGATCAATAATTAGAACTATAATCTTTAAACAATAAATTCAACAAATAAATAAATGACCCACACTTTTAAACTCCAAATTCCTGAAAAGTAAAATCTCTATCAATTTGAACAATTTGCAAGCCAAACACTAAACGATTAGGTTGAGGATAGACATCTATTGACTAATTTTTAGAAGCTTTATTGGAAAAATAGAATGATCGATGCCCATTTCATTTTAAGCATATTTATTTTTGAAAGGATAGCATGATACTTTCAGAATTGAATAAGTCATCTTGCCTTATCTCATATTAGTTGAATAGTCATCTTGACTTATCTCATATTAATTTATAAACAAACTAATGCAATTTATGACTTAAAGCTTAGTGAAAGTTCAAATAAAAATATGTCGTCTAAAATTTACTCAAGCATAGCTCCACAAGAAAAGGCATAAATAAAAAATTTTACCCAAGAATCAAGCAGCCATTAGTGAAGAAGAACAAAGGAGCATCATCAGTGAGAACCATCAGTAAGAACCAAGTTCTTCAAAAAACGGTAGTACCCCAATGCCAATTGCAAGAATCTATTGGATACAAACCAAACTTGTCAGCTTGACAAATGAAACAAAATTAAAGAAAAAACAAAAAAGGCTAGGCATTTGCCAGCTCACCCAGCTGGTCCCACAAAGCCATTTCACCTTTCTTTTTAGAATTGAGGCAGGCAAGGAAAGGTTGATGATATAGCTAGTTTAATATCATCTAGGGAACCATATGCACATCCTTTCATCAAATTGATCTCACCAAATTGGGAATGGATAGACTGTTTTCAATTCAAAACTGGCACAAGACTAACATGAACCAAGCAGAAGTTATCGGGACCTGAAGATATTAACCAAAAATGTCAGAAGAAAATTATAACAACAAAAAAATTAAAAAAAAATTAAGGAAAAAAAGGTAGAAAGAAGTTTTACGAACACGATATGAGAATTGACCAAGAGCTTCAATAAAAGGCATCGACTCAATATCCCCTTTATCAAAATAATGAAGATAAGTAGAAATTGATGCCCCACTTAGCACTCATTTGTGCAATTGAGCTTCATTTAAACCAATAGTCTCAATTAACCTCATTGCATCATTAGCTTCACATTATCTAATATAGTCTCAACTAACTGCTCCAACAAGATGAATTCCACAAATTGTGCGTTAATTGCCCACAACTGTTCCAACAAATATCAACAATTAACCCCAAATCAATACCTAGAGCTGATTGATTGCATACTAACCTGAGCCCAAGTTTCTCTTTGGGTTTTAATATTGGCAATGATCAGGTAATATTTTTTTCACACACTTTTTGTACTGTACCTTGATGAAATCGGCAACAATCATGGCAGTCCATTGGGGATTGAGTGTGTTCACAGGTGTAGCTCTCATCTCTTGTGTTACACCATATATATGCAAGGCTGAAAGCAAAGGCCCCACAATCATCTAAACAAGAGTAAAAAAAAAATTTTAAAAGTGAGCTTATTGATAGTGTCACAGACTCACAGTGGTGCTTCTCTAACAACTTTTTGTATATTGAAAAAACCATATATCCTGAATGAAGGATGAACAGTGCCATACTTTGTAGTTGGTTGACTGCTTTGTGTGATCTTTTCGGTGGTGGGTTATTCTACCTAAAAATAAATAAACTCTTCTTTAGTTTGTTGCATGGATCCTACAACTCTGCCTACATTGATTGATCTTGGTTGGGCAGGGCAACTTTTTCTATTCTTTATATATGTTCACTTTGTGTTTAGGAATGACAAGGAATGGCAAAACTACATATGCCAGTTATCATTTCTATATTTTAAGATTTAAGATTTTAAGTGTTGTTCTTAAATCCTTACATCTTATTGGACCTCACATTATTACGAAAATCATAGCTTTTGAATATAGAACAACAGTACATAATATGTGTAACCCTTAATATTTATCTTCATTTAACCCTCCACATATTGCTTCATATAAGAACATAGTAGCGTGTCGCGGCGGAGCCGCCGCAACGGAAGAATCTAGTATGCCCTAAATAACAAAAATTTTATTTTACCTCCCATATGTAAATATCACTTAAGAGAGTGCAAAATTTGTATCATTCTACGGTGCTATAAAACACAGGTAATATAAAATTAACCCCATAACTGAAACGTTTCTACCAGCCTGACCTTTTACCTGTAAAGTTCAATAAATATTCATGAAATTTGTCTATAGTGTCTGACTTCAGAGTGCTTAGGATGATTCAGGATGGATAGCATTGGAATCTAAAAACCTCAACACTAATATTGTACGTTGCCATGCACCATGGTACTGGCATGGACATTCCAGCATTATAATTCTATAATATTGTGACACCCCGTCGAATACTGTAACAGGACAATACACGAAGGAGTGCCCGCCGCGGATACCTGCTGCACCCGCAAGGCTTACTAATACTTAATTTACCAATTAATATTGATTCTACCCAAATAATATACCGATAAATTAGAAATTTATAATTTATTTACTGAAATATAAAGTAAATACTATAAAGGTCTGGTATATTTGGATTACTAACCACAATATTCAATGGTCTGCTACTCGTCTTGCAGTCCCGCACTTGATCTGAAACCTGGAACCCACAACCAATCGTGGAAACAATGCAAAAAGCACGGAATGAGATAAATAAAATTTATCTCAGTACGGTATTCAGTTCCAGCCACTTGAGTTTTGATTATCATGTGTTGAAACTAAATACAAGACTGAGTCAAATCAATTCCAAATCAAATTTCCATATTTATTTCAAATAACATTAAATCTAACTTTCGATTAAGCAATGCAATTAGAAAATAAATTCAGTACTCTTCAAATCATTTAAAATTCGAAGTTTGCCAATTGTCATTTCAATTTATTAGAAAAGTAATTAATCATATGCAACAACTATCGTGAAAAAAAAACATTCACATCTTGCTCCAATCAGAAATAACAATGTCAAATTAATTAAATCAATGCAGTATGCAATGTGAGCTCGGCAATCAATTTCCATAACAATTCAAATATCAATGTATAGCAAAAGCCGACTCATTTGGTTGGGCAATTACCTAATATGCAAGTCTGGTTTATCACAAGTCAATCATTTCAGTCATTCCCTTCAGATACCGCGAACCACCCTATAGATGGATGCCAACGGCCAATTCAATTCATACATAATTCAATCAATTAAATCATCAAAATGTACAAGCAAGCTGGGAACACTCACACTCCGGTCCATTCCAGACTAGACCTACTGAGTCCCGGTACATAAGCGCTTATTACACGGTGCTTGGTAGGATGGGTCATGACTCCACCTCCAAACATTACGAGTGTCTATCTCAACCACACAAGCTGTACTTACCTCAATCAAATCACATTTCAATCGGATACCATTCAATATGTCACTTTCCAACATTTCAATCGGATACCATTCAATATGCCCCTTTTCAATCATGCATCAATATACAATTTCACAAAATGATCTCATGAACAAAATTTCAATTATGAATTCAGAATGCATAATGATAATAATACTAGTAATAACAACAACAATCAGAATATATATATATCACATATAATTAAAACTCAAGTGAAATCCGTACCTGATAGCAAGGAAAAATCCAAAGCAAAAGCAAGCAAGCAAAATAATTCTATAGTGGCTCTGTCAAGTCAGCTGCTCCTAATTCCGACACATAACCACCCAACTCTAAAACAAATATAAATCTCCTTTTAATTTTTATAACACCTAATGTATGCTACTTATAATTTTTATAAATTAGAAACTATACTACCATGCATATATGTCATGATTATACCATGCATTTACTAGACTCAATAATCGTAAGTCATGCAACTCATTTATAGATTATGTAACTCATATAATATCCTTACCTCGCATTTATCAAATGATCAAGTATCCTAATCCTAATTCAATTAATTTATGTAAGTCTAGTATGCCATGCAACTCAATTGGTACGATTCGAGTACCAATTATACATCTCATCTCACATGCAATACTCATGTAAATGCTAATACACTATTTGTTAGAATCTATTATGCTTACCTTTCCAATCAATTCAAATAAATATCATTAGTTATTTTAGAAATCATTTTTCTTTCCTTAATGTATACATGCATGCACGATATGCGTGTCGATTAAGGTTTAAGGCCAAACCCTAATCCAAATCCAATATAATCCCTTTTTCATAATCAACCCTTAAAATCCATAAAAATCAATATTACAACACGATTAATAATCATCCAACCCAAATGCATGACATGCAAAACCTTATATTTACCCTTTATATACATGCATCTATTTATACTAAAATAAATGCAATACTTAAATTAAAATAATGTCATATGCTTAGCTATGCTTAACAATTTCTATTATGCATAAAATCCTCACATATTAATCATCACACACAAGTATTCAATCCATCTCAATTTGGCATTACTCAGATTGCACATATCAATCAAATTTCATAAATTTCCCGATAAACCCTAAAAATTTCATACACATTCCTTCTCAATTAAAACTTGCAATTAAATCAAGAAAATAGCAAGGAATAACAATATAGAACTAATCCAAAGAGATTACTCACTCAATTTCGATCAAAGACCGATGGCGCGAGAAAAAGAGCCGAATTCGCCATTTCTCGATTTTCACCACTTATCCCCGACAAAACCTTGCAAGTCCACTTGGAAATCGATGGAGAGGACCCCAGAGTGCTCCAGGTCGAACGGCGGCCAAAACCGACGAGTTCGCTCCATTTTCCGAAAAACTTCCGTCGAGAAATACGACGAGGAGAGGCCACCAATCGGCAATCCGAAGGTAGATGGTGCAAGAGAACGGTGAGGCGAACGCGTGGATACTTCGATCCGTTGAAACGGCGGAGAAATTGAGGTGATTGAGTTTGAGGGGGGGGGTGCTTCGGTTTGGGAGGGAAGAGAGGCGTAAGCCTCTCTGTTTGTTCGAATAAGAGAGAGAGAGAGAGAGAGAGAAGGGTCTGCCCGACTTTTATTTCTGAATTTTTTTTTTTATTTTTTACAAAAATCAGAAATTATCCCATAAATCAACAATTAATATTCTATGCATAAAAACAATTATGCAACAAAAGAAAAATAGCTAATCTTTTTTTTTATAATGCCAACTAAAAATTTAGAAATTTTCATATTCTTATTTTAAGAATACCAGTAAGTATAAAAATTTAATTTCCAGAACAGAAATTATTCAAAATAAAACCAACCAACTGCACCCAATTTTATATTAAAAAAATAATTTCAGAAACAGTAAAAATTACGGGTGTCACATTCTTCCCTCCTTAAAAAAAATTTCGACCTCGAAATTTATCTAAATACATAGCAATCATACAATCAATAATACAATCAAATAGTACAAACATATTATGCAACAATTATCGATTTATGTAATGCAACTCAGCCCGACATTTTATTCAATTCAAAATTAAAATGCTAACGATAATACAAGAATGTCGGCCCAATCTCGGTACTTAAATGCAAGCATGACAATCCTAAGTCACAATCAGAGATCAATCAATTCAGAGTCAGATATCGTGAGTCTCTTTCTCAGAGAGAAACCAGCGATTACAAATATTCGGATACCGTGAATCACCTCTAAAGAGGGTTGCCAACGGTCAATCTATTCCATTTACAATTTAGACAATTCCTTATCATAACATCATAACAATTCAAATAACAGAGTACTACAAGCAGAAAATACTACCACTTCTTACGTTATCATTTAAAAATAAATCTTTCAATTCTTGTAACTAGTAACATTTTGAAATATCCAGTTCTTTTCTTATCTTTTAGGAAGCACGGTAATATCAAAATTACTCTTGGCTGCCTTGGTGATCAGTCAAGGAAGTAAGAATAATTCTGGTATTATTGAGATTCAATTAACAAGTCGGATGATCAGTCAGCTTGTTTGATCCTTGTGCCAACAAAAGATAAGAAAATCTTTACTCAAATAAGTTCCAAAAGTTTGTGCATACTATATATAGTAAATTCAGAAATCCTTAATATTCCAATTAGCATTAATATAACATAGAACATGCTTACTATAATAACCAAAATCCTTTAACTTGCCATACCAACTCTTTTTTTTTTGTGCACTTATCAAAATCACTTTACATTTCAAACATTAGAAAATAAGCTCTATTAATCTCATCCACAAAAATTGTTACAACCTATAAAACATAACTTTTAAAATTACAACACATATATAAAATAATCAAGCAACTATAAACAATTAATATATTAGATATATACAAATACAAAGCATCTGTATCCTATAATACTTATAACTAAGCTAGACAAATATTATTTTGCTAGCACAAATAGCAAGAAATCAACTTATCTACAAAACAACCCTTTAGACGTACCCATTCTCACGCAATTTATTGGTCTGGTTTGGTTGTTAAACCATTCTCTGATACCATCTGTGACACCCCGTCGAATACTGTAACAGGACAATACACGAAGGAGTGCCCGCCGCGGATACCTGCTGCACCCGCAAGGCTTACTAATACTTAATTTACCAATTAATATTGATTCTACCCAAATAATATACCGATAAATTAGAAATTTATAATTTATTTACTGAAATATAAAGTAAATACTATAAAGGTCTGGTATATTTGGATTACTAACCACAATATTCAATGGTCTGCTACTCGTCTTGCAGTCCCGCACTTGATCTGAAACCTGGAACCCACAACCAATCGTGGAAACAATGCAAAAAGCACGGAATGAGATAAATAAAATTTATCTCAGTACGGTATTCAGTTCCAGCCACTTGAGTTTTGATTATCATGTGTTGAAACTAAATACAAGACTGAGTCAAATCAATTCCAAATCAAATTTCCATATTTATTTCAAATAACATTAAATCTAACTTTCGATTAAGCAATGCAATTAGAAAATAAATTCAGTACTCTTCAAATCATTTAAAATTCGAAGTTTGCCAATTGTCATTTCAATTTATTAGAAAAGTAATTAATCATATGCAACAACTATCGTGAAAAAAAAACATTCACATCTTGCTCCAATCAGAAATAACAATGTCAAATTAATTAAATCAATGCAGTATGCAATGTGAGCTCGGCAATCAATTTCCATAACAATTCAAATATCAATGTATAGCAAAAGCCGACTCATTTGGTTGGGCAATTACCTAATATGCAAGTCTGGTTTATCACAAGTCAATCATTTCAGTCATTCCCTTCAGATACCGCGAACCACCCTATAGATGGATGCCAACGGCCAATTCAATTCATACATAATTCAATCAATTAAATCATCAAAATGTACAAGCAAGCTGGGAACACTCACACTCCGGTCCATTCCAGACTAGACCTACTGAGTCCCGGTACATAAGCGCTTATTACACGGTGCTTGGTAGGATGGGTCATGACTCCACCTCCAAACATTACGAGTGTCTATCTCAACCACACAAGCTGTACTTACCTCAATCAAATCACATTTCAATCGGATACCATTCAATATGTCACTTTCCAACATTTCAATCGGATACCATTCAATATGCCCCTTTTCAATCATGCATCAATATACAATTTCACAAAATGATCTCATGAACAAAATTTCAATTATGAATTCAGAATGCATAATGATAATAATACTAGTAATAACAACAACAATCAGAATATATATATATCACATATAATTAAAACTCAAGTGAAATCCGTACCTGATAGCAAGGAAAAATCCAAAGCAAAAGCAAGCAAGCAAAATAATTCTATAGTGGCTCTGTCAAGTCAGCTGCTCCTAATTCCGACACATAACCACCCAACTCTAAAACAAATATAAATCTCCTTTTAATTTTTATAACACCTAATGTATGCTACTTATAATTTTTATAAATTAGAAACTATACTACCATGCATATATGTCATGATTATACCATGCATTTACTAGACTCAATAATCGTAAGTCATGCAACTCATTTATAGATTATGTAACTCATATAATATCCTTACCTCGCATTTATCAAATGATCAAGTATCCTAATCCTAATTCAATTAATTTATGTAAGTCTAGTATGCCATGCAACTCAATTGGTACGATTCGAGTACCAATTATACATCTCATCTCACATGCAATACTCATGTAAATGCTAATACACTATTTGTTAGAATCTATTATGCTTACCTTTCCAATCAATTCAAATAAATATCATTAGTTATTTTAGAAATCATTTTTCTTTCCTTAATGTATACATGCATGCACGATATGCGTGTCGATTAAGGTTTAAGGCCAAACCCTAATCCAAATCCAATATAATCCCTTTTTCATAATCAACCCTTAAAATTCATAAAAATCAATATTACAACACGATTAATAATCATCCAACCCAAATGCATGACATGCAAAACCTTATATTTACCCTTTATATACATGCATCTATTTATACTAAAATAAATGCAATACTTAAATTAAAATAATGTCATATGCTTAGCTATGCTTAACAATTTCTATTATGCATAAAATCCTCACATATTAATCATCACACACAAGTATTCAATCCATCTCAATTTGGCATTACTCAGATTGCACATATCAATCAAATTTCATAAATTTCCCGATAAACCCTAAAAATTTCATACACATTCCTTCTCAATTAAAACTTGCAATTAAATCAAGAAAATAGCAAGGAATAACAATATAGAACTAATCCAAAGAGATTACTCACTCAATTTCGATCAAAGACCGATGGCGCGAGAAAAAGAGCCGAATTCGCCATTTCTCGATTTTCACCACTTATCCCCGACAAAACCTTGCAAGTCCACTTGGAAATCGATGGAGAGGACCCCAGAGTGCTCCAGGTCGAACGGCGGCCAAAACCGACGAGTTCGCTCCATTTTCCGAAAAACTTCCGTCGAGAAATACGACGAGGAGAGGCCACCAATCGGCAATCCGAAGGTAGATGGTGCAAGAGAACGGTGAGGCGAACGCGTGGATACTTCGATCCGTTGAAACGGCGGAGAAATTGAGGTGATTGAGTTTGAGGGGGGGGTGCTTCGGTTTGGGAGGGAAGAGAGGCGTAAGCCTCTCTGTTTGTTCGAATAAGAGAGAGAGAGAGAGAGAGAGAAGGGTCTGCCCGACTTTTATTTCTGAATTTTTTTTTTATTTTTTACAAAAATCAGAAATTATCCCATAAATCAACAATTAATATTCTATGCATAAAAACAATTATGCAACAAAAGAAAAATAGCTAATCTTTTTTTTTATAATGCCAACTAAAAATTTAGAAATTTTCATATTCTTATTTTAAGAATACCAGTAAGTATAAAAATTTAATTTCCAGAACAGAAATTATTCAAAATAAAACCAACCAACTGCACCCAATTTTATATTAAAAAAATAATTTCAGAAACAGTAAAAATTACGGGTGTCACAAATATGGCTAACATACCTTGCCTTGCATGGTCGAGCAAACAGTAGATGCGAGCTGAATACCAGCACCAATACCAAACACATTAAAAAGGGTAGATATGGCCTCTCCTTTTGCAAATAAGTCACTCAGGTTTCCCTCTTTTGCAAAAGATGAATAGATAGGTAGCCTTGTTGCTCTAGCTGCCACCACCGCCATGCCCTGAGAACATGGTGATATTAAAATTTATTACATTTCACTTTTCCAAAAATTCAAAATTTCAATTTTGCACTTTTGTTCCAATCACTTGTCAATTTTAAGATCTATTCCTCCAAAATCAAATCCTGTAAGGTCTTCTAAAAGAGGCATGTTTGCTTAACTTGACTTTGTTTGAAGTAGTACTTTTTGATGATCAAATAAATCAGCTCAACAGGAAGTCAGGAAGATAGGTTCTATATTGAGATATACTACAAGAACAATAATGATAAATTACTCAGCACAACCCCACTAAAAGCTGAACATAATCAAAAGGAAAAATTGGAATAATCGAATAAGAAACAAAATTTTTTACCTTGCCAAAATTTCCGAGGCCAGCCATTTCAAGAAAAAGCTGAGGGCATAATGGGGAAATAACCTCCAACCCAGTACCAATGTCATATAGGCAATATCACATTGGCTATAAAGCAAATTCAGAGAAAGTCCTTAAGCAACATTATTATAAGCAAAAGATTCAAACAGAAGAGAGGAGAAATTGCAGCATTGATTATATTTTATAATCAACAGTTTTAAATAGGTCACACCCACAAAAAACAAACAATTTATCTATATCAAAGGAGTAATCAATAAATGAGATTCAAGAAGCTGAAATACAGCACTATGGATCACAACCAGTATAATCATGTACCAGTAAGTAGATAGTATACCAAGTATACGCCTGTCTTAGGCTCCGAGTCCATTCGTGCACCCATGCTACTACAGATGAGTTTTCCCACACGTTGCGCGCATTCCATCTTTCAGTATCTACATGTACCAGAGACAAATATTATAATTGAGTTTTATCTTTCAATTTATATGCTTACCCAACTGACGGCGGTAAAATGGGATATCTATGTACTTCACCTTCTGAGGTTTCTGCTTTTTCTCTGCATTTACCTCAGCCACCATACTACAAAACATCATGCATATAAAAGTCCCTAGTTGAAGGTTAACTTGAAGAATTTATCTAAATAGAAGAAGAACCTTTCACAGTTGGCAGCCATTTTGACAATTTTGATGCTTTGTCCACTTAACTCGGCCTTGTGCCTGCAAGACAAAAATTAATATAGAAATAAACAACA
The DNA here is from genome assembly GCA_028095005.1 of Rhynchospora pubera. Classification (NCBI taxonomy): domain Eukaryota; kingdom Viridiplantae; phylum Streptophyta; class Magnoliopsida; order Poales; family Cyperaceae; genus Rhynchospora; species Rhynchospora pubera. The sequence continues at coordinate 85,839,518 of CM051459.1, forward strand.
TATATCAGTTTCATACACCAAAAAAAAATACAGGAATTTTGAACAGTTCAGTTTTCGTTGGATTTTACTTTTACAATTTGAAACACATCTTTTTTTTTTGCCAATAAAGAAACGAATCTTCAAAATTTGCTCCTTTGTATAAAATTAACATTAAAATTTATTTAATAAATGTAGCCAGTGCAATATGGTTTGTAAATTCCACTTTACTATCCCCAAAAGTACGATATCAGTAAAAACAATCTCTTGTATCTGAGTGTCTCCTACCAAAACCAGTAAAATTATAAACAGAACCTAATAAGAGTAATTATCACGTATCAGTCCAAAAATAGTTCAAAGAAGTTTATACTTTAGTCCCTGAGAACGAAAAAACCTCACAAACAAGTCCTTCGATCGCCAATAAGCAACAAAGAGGGAAATAGGATTGGTACCAAGCTGGTACCAGTCCCCTAAGTTATCGCAAACATTACACAACCAGATACAAGAGAAAACGACTGTAACAAAAAAAAACCCTCCTGAAATCCTAATCCAAATGATCAAACAGGAAAATTGAAAGGAAAATAACTGATCTTAACCGCGACCGAGCACCTTTTAAACAAATCACAGACCCTATCTTTATTTCTCCTTTTTAAGTTTAAAACAATGCCGGAATGATTGAGATATCATTTTGAAAGGAAGTATAGTGCGCAATATTTCAAAAGAAATTTCTTACCAGACTTCTATTCACTGGACCTCCTAAATTTAATAAAATACTCAATTTCGCATCAAGATAAAGAATTATAAGAAGTACCTTCATGAAATGTCATTTCAGATCGGTTAGTTTGACCCCTCCAATGCACTTCATTCAAATTGCAGATAGTAGGTCAGTACATCAGTACTTGCTTGTTTCATTTGAACTGTCTATGTAAAATTACGAAAATTTCCACCATTGCAAAGATTATAAGAAATTGAGTATGGTGTAAAAAGTAAAAACACATCAAATTGAAGTAATCTAAAAACTAAACCAATAAAAGGTATGTGCTTACAAATAAAAGCTAAGAAGGGCTGGATGAGGGTGCTGTCGTGACCGAAGATGTAGTGGTCACTTAAGGTCGTGATGATGGCAACCTTCCATGACGACAACAACAGCCTCATGGCGATCAAGGAGGTGGAAGAAGTGGCAGATAAGCTTCGCCTTGAAGATTGAGTAGGCTGCGATCTCCGTGCAGTGTGTGAAGACCATGTTGCCAAAGAAGAAGATGAGCATTTTTTATGTTTGGTGACCACCATGTGCGGAGGAAGCTCGATGCTGTAATTGGGACACAAAGAAAACAAATTTACAAGCCAATCAATGATCAATATATAGAAATCAAATAGAAAAGGAGATATCACCAGAAAAAGAGGGGAAGAGGGCTCAGTCGGACAACCTCTATGCCCCATGGCCACCTCTGCGACTGCTTGCTCACCAGCACCTTCAACCTTCGAAGTGAGAAGGTTGTAAGTTCGAGGGATAAGCATTGAGTGAAAGAGAGCACGATTTAGAGACGGCGTTGATCTAAGTTTACCGTGAGATAAAGGACATCCATAAAATCGAGACGACAAACAACGCCGGAGATTGCGAAGATTTGAGATGAAGTTCCCCTGAGACAGGTGTCGTTCAAAGGAACAATGGAGAAAGAAAAGAAGCGTGGGGAGGGGGGCGGAAAGAGAGAGTACACAACACGAAACTCTTAACTAATACTGTGCAAAATTGAAGCGAGACGGGGAAAAAAAGTAAAGAAATCATGGCAGATCACAGAGGAAAAAGGAAAAAAATCACGAGCGTAGCAGAGAAAAAATGGGAAAAATTAGTACCGTAGAAACCCTACAGAGATCTATTTTATTGCGCTTTTTCTAACTTGGAAGGATATCGGCAGAGATCGATCGAAGAGAAAAGGATAAAGGAATATAAAAAATAATGAAATTTTAATGAAAAGTGCGACGAAAAAAAAGAAACGGAGAATCGAACCGGTTACGTTACAGCGCTAACTTGCGCGAGCGCAATATCGCTGGAGTAAAATGTTAACAGCTCTATACGAAAGATTTAAATCTTTTATCTCAGTATTAAATCTACACCACTGATCTAATCAAATCGAAAAAATGAACGGTCTATATCGCATTGGGTAAATAATTGTTTGCACCTTTGGACTCAAATTTGGATAGACCTTTGAACTGGTGCTTTTATAAGTAGTAAAGATTCTGGATTCTATGAAACTTATTACCTATTTCTAATTAAGCTATGTCGTGGTGTAATAATTTTGAAGATTATTTTCCATAATTGAAAGAGTACAAATTTTTAAATATTTTAAGGCTCTAGAACAAACAAAGAAAAGAGGTGTAAAAAGTATACTAAAAAAAAAAGCAACATATATAACTATTTAGTTAGTCAACGAGTATTACATAGATTTTTAGTGCACAATCATATGTGAGATAGCAGCCGTAAAAAATCTCAAGAGAATATAATTGTCTTTTTACTTTTTTAGCAGAAAATCTAGAAAAAAAAGAAATCACAATAAAATAAATAAAATTAGAATAATATGTTTTTATTTATGCTAAGGGTAATTTAGACATTTAGACAAAAAATATGGTGCTTGAAGAAAAAATCATGTTGCCCAAAGCACTGGCCCTCTTCTCTCATGTAGGTCTAATATTTCCCGAACTACTTCATTGTGTGCGTTTTCTTTTGATAAGTTTTTCAACTAGTAAATTAATGATCCATCCCCTAAGAAAGAAGATAGAAATTAAGAAAAAACTACCCACAACTATGCCGTGAGGCCTTGTTCCCAGAGCTAATGGTGAAGGAAGATGAAGGACAAATTAATGACCATGATCTTGTTCTAGATTTCAATAAACACACATAAGAAAATAGTGGTGGTAATCTTCTCTCTGATATATAAAAATACAATATTATCCTTTTTATTTCATTGAGTTCTTTTCGTTACACCCTGATTTTGGGATAATCAATTTTCTCTTTAAATTATGTTTTAAGCAATGTTTTTAAATTTAGACCGGACATCGAACCGGATGGGCAATCGTTTCGGCTAGTTCGAACCGGTGACAAAATCGGAATTTTAAGTTTATTATTTATATATTTTAACTAATAACTAAGAGTAAATTTCATTGGAGGTCACTAAACTTTATACATAATTCCTTTTTGGTCACTGAACTTTCATTTGTCCCTTCAGAACCAGTAACGTTAGATATCGTCTCTTTTTGGTCCTTCCATCCCGATTCAAGCCAATTCCGTTTGTTTATAGATCGTTGGGTGAAAAAATTGGAATGAGAATCAAATTTCTTACCTTTTCCTATCTCTCCCTCTCTCTCTCAAACCTCTTTCTCCTTCCGCTCACTCTTTCATCTCCCACTTTCTTACTCGCTCTCTTCTCTCGCAAAACCTAGCACCTTCCGACAGTAGTATCAAACCCAAGCATCTCTACGTCTCAAACCCAAGAACCCTCAGTCTCGCTGTCTCAAACCTTAGCACCCTCGCAAACACAGGCTCAAAAGTTGACAAGATGCGATATTGAGAACACTCCAATGAAAAACTAATTTATGGTAAGCATCTAAATTGCTATTTTTAATGTGGTAAAATTTATGGTCAAATCTTCAATTTGTCATAAATTGGCTTACTATTATTCATGTTGTTAAGGTGTTTGATGTTATTTTTCAATTAATTTTGAATCAATTGCCTCTATTAAATGACTATTTGGTAATCAGCATGTACCATGATTAACAAGGCTGGTATTTGTTAATTAGGTTCCTTCTTTTGCTCGTAGGTACTGGTATTGATATTAGGTATTAGGTCATGGATTTGATATACAAAGCATTTCAATTGAAGTATTAATGTGAAACTCTTTTGATATCTCATATTTATATGTGCATTTTGGCCGGACTTTACACTTAAATGGTAACTCAAACCCCTACATTCATTGTGCTTTGTGCTATATTTGTCTATAATTGGATATTGTTGTGGTTTTTATATTGAATTGCAGGAACTCGGTGGATCACGCACAATTATTCCATGAAAGGGTGCATTTAGAAGACGGAAAAGACTAAATAAAAGCAATATCATTGTAGAGCTCATCTTAAACTTTCCAACGATTTTTGAATCACCTCAATCGAAATCCGGATGAAGAAATTATGATCGAAACACTATCGTTACTCAATGTTGGAGTCTCGGTTCGGTCCGAACTGAGAGCTGAATTAGTCGTTTTGGCAAGTTTTTGATGTAGAAAAGTGATAGTTTGGTAAGGTTTGGCGACCTGGATGCCCTAACCTCTCTTCGAAGCAACCTAAGACCTTCTATAAAGTGTCTCCTACTACCTTGGATGAGAAAGGAAGCCACCAACTACTAAATTCTACTTTCTACCACGTTTTGGCACCTTTTCACCACCGTTCTCGCACCGAAAGGAGTGAGATTCCATCTCCCGCAATAGATTCCATCTCCCACGATTCTAGATGCGACGACATTAGTTTCAATCCAACCACGGCTCTGGACGTTCGGTATCTTGAGTTAGAGGCGATACTTGATTTATTTCTTCCTTTCTCTTGATATTTGATCGAATGGAGTTTGTAGCTTCTTTATTTGCATTTGTTGTTTGTCTTATTAGCATGATAGCTTAGATTTATTATGTCTTAGGGTAAGGATGTAGGTTAGGCTTAGTTTGATGTTATGTTATGTTTTGACTTGATGCTTTGGCTTGTGATCTATTTATTGAGTAGTATTGTTATGCTTGTTTGATTTAATTGCTTGATCTAATTTACTTCTAAATGAATGACCACATTTAGTTAAGTTACAAAGTTAGGTTAATTAACTAGTGTTGGTTAAACATTTTCTCTCGATTTGTCGATTTGCAAAACAACACCGAAACTCTTAAACTAACATCTCTTTTTAGTGCTTTATAGCTAGATTTATTGAAGAATGGATTAAAGCAAGTGTGGCACTTAGTTTGGAGCTTCAAGAGATTGTTTTGGTCTAGTTAGATTCAGTAGTTAAGGTTTATTTAATCTCTAAACTAATCTCAATCAATTTGCTGGTAAAATGCTCAGTTTTTCTGTCCAGCGTCATACAACGCTAGTTGCCGTTACACAACGCAGCGTTAATTCGCTCCTAAATTGTAAAATCTCTGACAAGGTTGGAACAGCGTTACACAACGCTCAGTAGCGTTGTGCAACGTTAGTTCTTTTGCTTTTAAACCAGTTAAATCCATTATTTCCCCTTGTCAGAACGTTGTGCAACGCTAAGTAACGTTACACAACATTTCCACTCCTATGTTGTGTAACGCTATTCAGCGTTGTACAACGTAGTCATGAAGCAGGCAACTCTGCATTGCTCAGACATCGATCTGCATCGATGCTGCATGCATGCTGCCATGTTCCATGCATCGTAGCGTTGTGTAACGCTCTAAACTTCGCTCAAATTTCGCTCAATCGCTCTGGACGCGTAGTGCAACGCTGAATAGCGTTGTGCAACGGCGACGTTGTGTGACGCCAGTCAGCGTCGTATGACGTTCTGACAATATTGTTTGAGTTTGTCAGTTCTGCCTTGTTTCTTTTCTTGACTTCGTTGTGCAACGCTACCAAGCGTTACACAACGCTCTGACAAGTTCCAACGGAACTGTCGAGCTTCTGCTTTGAATTTTTGCTGAAGCGTTGTGCAACTCTATACAACGTTACACAACGCTCTGACAACTCACAACGTTATTGTCTGTGACCGTTTGATTTTTCAACGGCTATTTCTGCGTTGTACAACGCCATATAGCGTTGTATAACGGCAGAGTCTGTTTTGACTGGTTTTTGGAGCTGTTGGCGCCCTCTATATATATGGGGCCTCTTGGAACTGTTTAGATACTTTTGAAACCTTTGAAACTCCTCCCTTTTGAGCTCCAACCAGTTAGACATTACTCTCTCTTGTGTTTGAGCATTATTTTAGCAAAATCATTGAGATTAGAGTGTGCAAAACCAATCCACTAGTGTTAATTGCTAGATTTGTTGAGTGATTTGGTTAGAGCCTCAATCCTTTGAGTGTTTGAGCTTGTTTAATTGAGTTAGGCCAATCCACCTTGAGAGTGATTGTAACAAGGTGATTTGGTTCGAATTTGTAGTCCCGTTCGTGTGGAATTGAACGGAGCGCGCCCATTTCGAGGTTGCGGAACCCCCGGAGACGTACGACTAAGGCTAGCACTTCCTAGCGGGTCGGAACTCCGTAATATATCGCGTGTCACTTCTTCTCTTCTCTCTTTACCTTTCTTGAACTGTGAATTGCTTGTGCTTTGATTGTTTTTGTTAGAACAACTTTGAATTGAACCAAATATTGACCATACCGGTTTAGAATTTTGTTTTTGTGCCTATTCACCCCCCTCTAGGCCTTTAATTTAGGGACAACAACTAGAATTAAATCAAGTGCATGGGATAAGTTGTAGATTCGAAAAAGGAGGCTAGCTTGCAATGAAAGGTGTAGTTTCTAAATTGGCTGAAAGACAACTTAGATATCCATAAGAAAATCAATAATTTAGACATAGGTTAATTAAAATACCGACACCAAAGTTTAGGTTTAATTGATCTATGTGGGTAAAGTAGTGTCATGTGCTAACTTCTAGTCTAAAAGACGACAGTTGAGGAATAAGAACCTTAGTCACAGCCAGTCTAAGCCCTTCACAACGTCAAAGTCAAGTATAACATGTCATAACTCAATTCCATACTCTCTGTTCGGACCGAAGTAGTCTGGTTCGACCGAACTTAAGGTAGGGATTTTGGTTCTTGGGTATTTAATGCGAAAGCAAGCGATCCGGTGATCCAGAGGCTAAACCTAAGTGAAACCTGATCCCTAGGACATTCATTTGCATAATAAGAACACCAAAAACTTCTTTTTAAGCATTTATATTATTAGATAATTAAAATATCCAGAAATATTTATTTACTTGCACCTTTAGATTTAATCAACCAAAATCCATAAAAAATATCTTGTCTAGCTTTTGTGAGGAAGTAAAGTCTGGTACTCATTAATTCGTCCCTTGGGTTCGACCCTAAAGCTTAATTTAAACGACTAGTGAGGTTAGCTCTAGGTTTATAAATTTATATGATTCCTAGATTCTAAGGTTTCATCAAATTTGCGCCGTTGCCGGGGACGGTGTTGATATTAGAATTTATTTTAGTAACGAGAGACTAGATATTATATCTTTTATTTATTATTATTATTATTTTTAAAAGTTTCATTTGTATCACCATGTTTTATTCTTTTCAGAACTGCGAACATGAAAAAGAGGACAATTGGAGGCGACGCTTGTATCACCAACTCGATGTTGTCAACAAGCACATAAGGAAAGCATGCGATGAAGGATGAAGAGAAGATCCAAAGAATGCATGTGTTCAACGAGATGTTGCTCTGGAATTTTGTTGAACTGAGAGAGGTAGGGTTTCCGTAAAGAAGGTGTGAGACAAAGAGGCAATCGGAAGTATAAAGAGAAAGGTAAAAAATTTGATTCCCATCCTAATTTTTGCACCCAGCGATTTATAAACAAATGAAGTTGGCTTGAATCGAGACGGAAGGACCAAAAAGGGACGAAATCTAACGGTAGTGGTTCCGGAGGGACAAATGAAAATTCAATGACTAAAAAGAAATTATGTATAAAGTTTAGTGACCTTCGATGGAATTTACTCAATAACTAATTATAAAATCCACTTCGCCACAGTGGCACTGCTATTGGGTTATACGCAGGAGATCCCAGGTTTGGTTTGATGCTCCATGATTGCTCTATTTTGATATGATTTTTCTGACATTTTAAAATAAAGAAAACTGATGGTTTTTAGCTTGAATGGATCGGACCATAGTCTGGTTCGCGGTTGAGCCGGCAGTTCGGTCTGATTTTCAAAATATTGATTTTAAGTGATGTTCGCTTCCTTCCGTTTCCATCGGTTCAACCAACAATAAGGTCTAGACAAGGAACATCGGTTCCTTCTCTTTTTCTTACTTCTAGTTACTCCTTTCCTTTCTAGGGCAAACCCTAAGGCTTCACTCCAGAAGGAGAGAGTCGGAGCGAAGGGAAGGAAGGAGAGTTCGGATAGAGGGAGAGAATTGACGGAAATTAAAGAGAACAGAGAGACAGATAGAGGGAGAGATTGGTTACTTCCAAAATCGGAGAGTACCGAGTCTCTTTCCTTCGCTCCGAGTCTCTCCTTCTGGAGCGAAGCCTAAAGTAACTATCAAATAAAAGGGTAAAAAAGAAAAATCGAACTTAGACTTTTACATAACATAACTTACAGTTCTATGCATTGACGATTCCCAATTTGATTGATCACTGCTATGACAATATCCTTTATTTGCATCAATCTTTTTTTTCTCGACGAATTAGAATAAATTTTTGCTCTTTAATTATTTGAGCTCAATTATTTTTTCGAGGACTATAGACTTTATTTTATAAAGGGAAAAAGGCGATATTTTTTCTTTGATATCAATTGTGAGACTAAAATATATTAATCGAACCGTATATATATGTATATGTAATACTTGTAATTTATCCTTCAATATATAAATTGTTACTCTTTTGCGAATTTAGGACATGGTGAGAAAAGAAATTATGAATTTATTGTTGGAAGTAGGATTAAATTAATTCTATACTCTTTAGTGAATGATTTTAAAATATCTATTTTTTAATTAAAATCATTGAATTGCTCAAATATGGATCATTGATTTTGTTATTTAGATATCATCTATGGCTTAAATTTGAATATTAGATAAAAGGTCTGAAAACTATCTACGCGAAGGGTGAAAACATTTCATTAATATAATTCTTTTCTTTTGGTTAATCTAAATTAATGCAAAATCAGATAATATAAATAAGGAGACAATCTGTTTCGGAAATTTATGATCTGGGAAATCATTATATTATATGTATTAAAAAATATTGTCATATATAAATTCTATTTTGATACATTTTTTTAGTTTGTTAAAATTCTGCACTAAATTTTGTCCACATATTTAGGTGGCCACATTTGCTAGTTTATTCAAATCTAGTAATTAATTCGATACAATCCTTCAACTTCAGCTACATTAAAGTTCGTACAAATATGTTTAGTTTATTCAAATCTAGTAATTAATTCGATACATTCCTTCAACTTCAGCTACATTAAAGTTCGTACAAATATGTTTTTTATATTTGTTAAAACTACCGATCCAAACGTTTACTATAATTCGCGACTGGCTGCAATGGCGCAGAAAACTCGGTGCGTATTCAAGCACAAAAGACTTTAACGATTGACCCTTAATCGATCAATAAAGTAGATTCTCTTTCTGTGGAGAATAATCAATTGACTAAATTCTAAACCAAAAATAGTTACTTTCAAGAAGCTATCAGGCTTTCCTTAGCAGCCGCTGCTAAGTTGTCTTGAAAAAAAAAAAAAAGCTATCAGGCTCCATCACCGTGTGATTTACGGCTTTACAACTTTCTTTGTGGCAATATGGCAATGGCAGACAAGGAAGGAGCAACATTGTGGTCATTTATTTCCGGTTATACATCGGTGTAATTAAGGTGGTATAAGGTATAATAATTGCGGCGGCTAACCATAATTCCAAAATGGGTGATTTAGATTTATGCCATTATAAATATTTGAAATTAGAAATATATCATCATTAAACGACAAATAATTATTTTGCCACTATAAAATAATAAAAATTAATTTTTTGCCATCAAACAATTATATGACAATTTTGGGAGTTGCTAGTGTTAAACATATAGGACACGTACACTTGTCCAACGCGATAAAATTTTAATTTTTAGGATTGGAATGGCCGATCCAAACCGTTCAAATTGTTCTGTGTTATAAAATCTTCATGGAGATCAAATTTTATATTTTTTTCAATTTCTTTTACTATTTTTTTGGAATTATTCAATATGCTCAATCTAAAAAGTTCTGAACCCTTCAATTTTGAAAATTCGAAAAAATAGTTAGAAAATATGAAAAAATATAAAATTTGATTATCAAAGATATTTTAATCTAGAGATCATATTGAGTGGTTTGGATCAACTGTTTGAAATTTTAATGTTCTATGTTTGAATCGTGTTTGACGTCCTATATGTTTGATTCTAGCATTACTCGACAATTTTGCCCTTTTAAATATGGCACTATAAAATTTTAAAATTAGTAATATACAACCACAAAAGATATAATTAGTTTTATTCCATTATAAATCATTAACAATTAGTTTTATGTCATTGTAAAATAATAAAATTATTCTACGTCACTGCTGGCATAGATCAAATTAGTCATCTAACAATGACATAATTCTAATTTTCAAATAAAAAAATAATTAAGTCTTTTAAGATTTATTTGCAAAAAAAATTTTGTGCCGATTTTTTTCACGTAAGTAATCATGGGTCATTAAACAATAATGCTCTTTTGCTAACAGATGAACATTTTGTCTTTTGCTCATAGATGAAGATTCTCATCTATAAAAGTAAAGAAGTAACTCACCGAAAAAATAAAAATTGTCTTTTTGCTCACGGATGAAAATTCGCTTCTTAGCACATTTTTTTTTCATGAACGCCGACTGTCTGTGTTTTTTAGGGTTTGTTTTTAATGGATACAGAAAATTTAATGAAAAATTTGGTAATGGTATTTTTAGAATTTAGTATGTTTTTTGAGAAATAGTGATATAAATCTAATTTTAAAAATTCTACAATGGCATAAATCTAATTAGCAATTTAAGGATGGCATTTTCCTAATTATCAAAATTCATGGTGGCTTAAAACTAATTATCTTTTAAAATTCATCATCTCTATCATTTCCAGCACCTTCATAGACGTGTTTTTCATTTTTAGAAATACGTTAATAATTGCTTTTTATTTTCGGAAAGCTTTTTCTATCATCCCCTGTGACTCACCCCCTTTCTCCCTCTCTATTTCGCTCCCTCCCCCTCCTCCTCCTTCATCTCTGATTCAAAATAACATTAACTAGATCAGTTAGCATTTTTTTCAACGCAATTATTTTTTTCAGAACAACTAAAACAATTAGTAACATTAGTTAGAACAGATTACTAAGTATTCTATTTGATAAATCTAACTATTCTAGTTAATATTTATTACTGTTCTACTTGAATATATATAACTAGATCAATTATATATATTAACTAGAACAATTACGATATTAACTAGAACTGTTATATATTAACTCTATGTTTCAGTCCCTCCCTCCTCTCCCTCTCCCTCCCCCTGCCTCCATTCTGATTCGCTCTGTCCTCATCCTCTAGACTTCAAAAAATGAAATTAGCGCATTTTCTAAAAATTAAAAACATTAAACGCATCTGTAGGAGGATGATGAAAATAATAGAACAAGGAAATGATGGAAAACAATTCCGTATAAGAATTCTTATACCCATTGTGGACTCATCCAAATACAAAGTAAAATTAATAAGGTATAGTCCTTATTTCCTATTTCTCCATACATGAGGTATAAAGAGAGGTATAAGAGAGACCACACAATTGAAATGCATTGTTATTCCTCTTCCTTATACTCAATGCACCATCTAAATATAATTGAAGAATAAGATATAACATCTATACTCTATCAAAATTTATTGTCACTATTCTTTCTTCCCTCTTCTTTATTTTTGAATTATACTTGTGAAATCGAACACACCCGGCAATGTTAAAGTTAAGCATGATTGCGTCAAACACGATTTGAGTCTCAACTAATACAATTTCAAACGGTCTATCGAACCGCTCAATATGATCTACATGTCAACATTTATTTGGAGATCAGATTTTCTATATTTGTATTTTTGAAAAATTTAAATAATTTTTTCGGATTTTTTAAAATTGAAGGGTCCGAAATTAATTTTAAAATTTGAATGATATTTTATTCTAGAGAATAAATTTAGCGGTTCCAATTGACAATTTTAATTTTTTACGGTCTGAAGTGTCAAAACTATTTGACTCTAGCATTATTCATTATGGGTGTGTTTGGATGCAACGGAATAAGCCGGGAATATGGAATAGGAATAAGAAATTTCGGTTTGCGTGCTTATCCTTATTTCTTATTCTTATACCATGGTTTTGTTAGTATAGGAATAAGAGCCCTTATTCCTTATTCTTATGTTGTTTGGGTTGCACAAAAATAAGAATAAACACGCAAACTGAAATTTCTTATTCTTATTCCCTATTCCCTACCCATCCAAACACACCCTATATATATTACAGCCCGCTTCGATTAGTTAAATTTTTTTGCATTGTTTTGATAGTCAGAACGGATATTGAACCATAGTACCATATAAGCTATCGGTTGGAAGGTCAACCAAGTGGATACATCATCATTACTATCTTATATATAAGCAATTTAATGCCGAGTTGTTTATAAAGAGCCAACTGGCCCAGTGTGGTTGGAACCAATTAGTGTTCTAAATAAAATAAATATCGTGCCGTGTCAAATACGTCATGTCTAGATCATTTGTTATGTCATATTGTGCGTATTTAAATGTTTCATGTGCCGTATCGTGTCATGTCTAAATTCTAAGGGATGGACGCAACACATTTAAGGTGGCGTACACGATCGTGTCCTTGTGTCATGTTATGCCGTATTATTTTAGATGTGTCGTGTCATATTGTGTTTGAACATGTTTAAATTTCATAAGACATATTATATACTTATGTTTACGGATGACTTAGATATTCAAATTATGAAATTATCCTAAATAAATAGACGATATAAAGATTTTTTTTTCTTGTTAATTCATAAAATTTACCATCTTTTAACCCTCACCATGAACTCTCGGATTGTATCATATCATGTCTCATACAGTGTCGTGTTATCTCTATTCCATCAAGTCAGATACACACCTATTCAAACGGAGCCTAGGTGATAGCATCATTCTGGCTCCGTTTGGATAGATGTGGGAAGAAGGAAAGAAACATTAGGAATTGTGTAACTTTGTGAAGAGTTTGAATTGTTTATAATTTTTTTTAGATCTTCTTCCTTCTTCCAACCCCATCCAAACAACGCCTCTGTTCTTTGAGGGAGATGTGACTTGATGATACGTCCTTAGCTTACCAAATTTACCAAAACTTTGTTTCAAACTTATTTTCAATGAGTTAATTTTATTGAAATATTTAATTTACATATGTGGATTAAAAATTTTGATTTACAAACTTCGATTTTAGTTTAAACCCTCAGTAATAATTTATTTAAAAAAGAATGTTTTTATAGTGAGGTTAGCGAAACGACCTGCGAAATCTACTAAGTACATCCTGCGTAATGCATAGGAGAATACATACTTATTTTAACCAAGAACAAACTCTTGATAAATTTTGTTCTAAACTATAACTAGAATATATTTGAAAGTTTGATATAATCTGTCATCAAAATGAGAGAACTGAAATCTCATTGCCTTGTTTTATTTAAAGAAATATTGAAACCATTCACTTACTGCCTTTGCAAGGAGACCTGAGAGGTAATTTAATTAAAGTGCCCGCACGAGACAAATGAGCATATCGGAATTGCTTAAGACCATTATCTAGATTCTATCATCATCCATCATTCTCAGTGTGAACGCACATTTTTGGTCTCCACTATTTTGATGAATTTATTCGAAATTGCTCTCCGTTTCTCTTCTTCTCATCCTTTCCTATTTTGATCCTTACTATTTCTCTCTCTCATTTTTTCTATTTTTGGTCCCCACTGTTTTTGTTAATAGTTTATAACTTTATATATATAGAACTGTTGAAGTTATATATGTAACTGTTGAAGTTAATATATATAACTGTTGAAGTAATATATGTATTGTTAAAGTTATATATTTAACAGTTGATTTTAATAGGTTATATACGTAATTGTTAAAGTTAATATATATAACTGTTGAAGTTATATGTGTAACTGTTGAAGTTATATATGTAACTGTTGAAGTTATATATGTAATTGTTAAAGTTAATATGTTATATTTGTAACTGTTGAAGTTAATATATATAACTGTTGAAGTTATTTATGTAGCTCTTGTAGTTAATATAAGTAATTGTTGTAGTTTGGTACTAACTGTTGTAGTTAATATGAGTACTAGAAATGGAAAAGATGGGAGGGACAGAAATAATGGGACCGAAATAGGAAAGAATGAGAGGAAGAGAAACAGTGGGGTCTAAAAATAGAAAGGATAAGAGGGAGAGCAACAATGGGGACCGAAATAAAAAAGAACGAGAGAGAGAAAATTAGTGGGGACCAAAAATATTTTAAAAACAGAAAAAACTAAAATGTATTTCAGTGGAGATGATGAATCTTGGGGTCTTTGAGTTGTGGCACTTCGTCAACGCGCCTTCGAAAAAATGACAACATAGTACCATGTATACCGAGCAAAAAAGTCTTTGATCAGCAATAAATCTTACCATTAATTTGTGTCCCACTTAATTAATTATAAAAGGAGCACTTGAGTCTTGATTTTCGAAGTACGACAGACCCATTGTATACCCACTCACGGCGCAAAGCATGGAGATCTGTTACCATTTTCTCACTAAACACATCCTCTTATGTTTATCCTTGATTACTCCTCTTGCGGCCAAAGTGATCAACAGCAAAACTGATGCATCCGCACTTGTCTCATTCAGGTCCCAAATATCGAGTGATCCATTCGGAGTGCTGTCATCATGGAACGAGTCACTCCACCACTGTCAATGGCAAGGGATCTTGTGTGGTAAGCACCATCCAGATCGAGTGACTGCTCTTGTTCTCGACTCCAAACAATTGACAGGTTCCATATCTCCTTCCTTAGCAAACCTCACCTTTCTTCAAAGAATTAGTCTATCCGATAACCAGTTTCATGGAAGCATTCCAGTAGAACTTGGTTACCTGAGTAGACTACGCTTTGTCAACTTGAGCAATAATTTTATTGAGGGTATCATACCGTCAGCTCTTGGTAATTGTTCCAATCTACAAGTTATTCATTTACGTTACAATAACCTTCTTGGAGCCATCCCACCTAATTTAGTGCAATGCAAAAAACTTACATATGTTGATATCGGATACAATTTCCTCACTGGAGGCATACCTCCAGAGTTCGGCCATATCCCCCAGCTCCTTCACTTGGGACTAACGGGGAACAACCTCAAAGGAACCATTCCTTGCACCTTAGGAAATCTTAGTAGCCTAATGTATCTTTACCTTGATCAAAATGATTTCGATGGTCACATTCCAGATAGTTTAGGCAATCTTACTAGTCTATTACATTTTCTTGTGTCCGAAAATAGCTTCAGTGGTTTTATTCCACCTGTCTTAAGCAACCTTAACAAATTAAAGTATTTTTATTTTGACCAGAATAGTTTCCATGGTCATATCCCATCCACCTTGGGCAATCTTACTAACTTATTAGTTCTTAGCCTCTATCAAAATCAATTAAGCGGCACCATACCTTCTGCCTTAGGAAATCTCAATAATATTAACACAATATGGCTTGACAATAATATGTTAAGTGGTTTCATCCCGATCGCACTTGGGAAGCTTCGCAACCTTTCGACTTTTTATATTTCCAGTAACAACATTTCGGGCGAAATACCAAACTCCCTCTTTAATATATCGACAATGGTCGATTTGGGACTATACACTAACCAACTTGAGGGGGCTCTCCCATTTAATATGTGTGATGCATGTCCAAATCTGCAGACTCTACGTATATATGAAAATCAACTCAACGGACAGATCCCGCTGTCCATATCAAATTGTTCCGATCTTAAGCATCTTGATTTGAGTCATAATTTTTTTAGTGGCGTAATACCATCCACCATTGGATTCTTGAAAAGCCTCCAGTTTGTTAATATTAATTACAATGAATTGGAGGCCAAGAGATCTCAAGATTGGGTCTTCCTTAATACTATGGCCAATTGTACATCGTTGCAACGGCTATATCTCGGCGAGAACAAACTCCAGGGAACATTACCAAGTTCTATAGGAAACCTTTCTACTAGCCTTTATCAACTCGCATTTTATGGCAACCCGATTTCAGGAAACATACCACCAGAGATAGGACAACTTACTAGCTTAAACACCCTTTTTTTGCTTGACATGCTTCTCAATGGTACCATTCCAAAAGAAATAGGCAATCTTTTTAGATTAGAAAAGTTATATATGTCGAATAACATGATTACAGGAAAGATACCTTCTACTTTTGCTAATTTGACCAAAATGGAACGTCTACGTCTAAATGATAATTCATTAGAAGGCACTATACCATTAGAATTGACTAACATGAAAGCATTAGTGTTCCTAAACCTTTCAAGTAATATGTTAACCGGTAAAATTCCTAGAGAAATTATGGCCCTTCCTCTTTCTATCATTCTGGATCTGTCAAACAATCATCTGACCGGTTTCTTACCATTGGAAATTGGTAAATTTAAAAACCTACAATCAATTCGGCTCTCCAATAACAAATTACTTGGAGAGATTCCAAACACTATTGATGGATGCGAGGTACTTGAATCTCTTTTTCTTGAGAACAATATGTTTGAAGGTGTAATTCCATCCTCCCTAAGCAACTTGAGACGGTTACAAGAACTTGATATCTCCAGCAATTCTTTTTCTGGCCAAGTACCCAAATTTATGGGTAGAATGAACCTAGAACATTTGAATATTTCCTTTAACAATTTTGAGGGTGAAGTACCAAAAGAAGGTATCTTTACAAACATAAGTGGTATAGATATAAGAGGAAATCCTAAGCTTTGTGGAGGAATACCGGAATTGCATTTGAAACAATGCCTTTCACAATTGCCATCACAGAGAGACAATTCTCGAGGAAAATTTATTCTTATAATTTTGGTTGTCGGTTCTTTTATTTGCCTGGCCATAGGCTTGTACTTATTAGTTACATGTTATCCTAGAAAACGGCCTAGAAATAACACACAAACTGATAGAGATTTGAAATCTGAGTTGAGAACTGTTTCTTACTATGAGCTAGTTAGAGCTACTGAAAATTTTGCTTCAAGAAATCTAATTGGGAGAGGTACATTCGGAGCAGTGTATAAAGCTATCATGACCTTTGAGAATGCGACAACCATTGTGGTGAAGGTGTTTAACCTTGAGAAACATGGTGCTTTGTGAAGTTTTTTTTCTGAATGTGAGGCATTAAGAAATGTGAGACACCGAAATATCATTAAAGTGCTAAGTTCATGCTCTAGCATAGATCATCAGGGGAATGATTTCAAGGCCCTGGTTTATGAGTTCATGCCAAATAGTAGCTTAGCAGCATGGTTGTATCCATATACAAATGCTTATATGGATTTGCCAGTCAGAAGCCTCAGTATTGTCGAAAGGGTGAGAATAGCAATTGATGTGGCAACTGCGCTAGATTATCTTCATTACCATGGGTCCACACCAATTGTGCATTGTGATATTAAACCTAGCAATATACTTTTGGATGATAGCATGAGTGCACATGTAGGTGATTTTGGATTGGCGAGGTTTTTAGTTCCATCTAATATGTTGCCTTCTCAATCATTAACAAGTACAGGTGAAATTAAAGGTTCTATTGGCTACATACCCCCAGGTATATTTTATAGAGTATTTTTGTTTGATAAATATAATATTGTATTTCTTTTGATAAGTTTAACATAAATAATTGGAAAATATTTTTCTTCTACCAGGCGAAGGTAAACAATATTTTTGTTCCTTTCATAATTTCATAATGAAACTGATAAACTTTGAGGAATTTTGAGAAATACTCTGATATACTTTGAGGAATACTTTTCTGGCTTTCGAATGATCAATTCTCTATTGAAAACTATATCATTAACACATTTCTAAAAACAACAAATCTTCTAAAATCGGCTCTCTTTCCTAATCAACCTCTGGCACAGTGATTCTCTTGAACCAGCGATTTTATCATCTAGCACAGATCTGTTTTGACCAATGTTAATATCCTGACAGAAACATTCGTGAATTTTTTGAGCTAATCATACTAAATATAACTGTAACTCTATTAAGTTGTTTAATTGCAAAAGTTATCTCAAAGTATGTATACTTTAAACTATAGATTAACCCAACAATGATAAATAGTTAAATTACATATAGTGTGTGAAGGAATTAATGTATTGATATGCTCTAGAATATGGAATGGGTGGTCCTCCATCATTGGAAGGAGATGTATATAGCTATGGCATTCTTCTACTTGAGATGTTCACTGGAGTGAGCCCAACAAACGAGAGATTAAGAGATGGTGTGAGCATTCACAAGCATGTAGAGATGGCCTTCCCTCACCAAGTCATGGACATAATTGATAGAAATTTATTTTCAGCAGATGTCGAAACCAATATGCATGCATCAGAAAATGTTTGTGATTGTTTGGTTTCAATAATTCAATGTGGGCTTTGGTGCTCTAAAGAGTCGCCAAAAGAGCGCATCACTATCCAAGATGCTGTGAAGCTATTGAACTTAGTATTGAAAAAGTTGCTCACACATAATAGATAGAAATGAAAAAAAAAAAATTGGAACCATACTGCACAATTTGTGGTACTTACATACAAGTGTAATGATCTTATATCTATACATTAATATATTTGGGGAGCAATGTACATTGTACAAGGATTTTGAATTAATACACTGTATACATCCTATCAGCATAAACTCTGTACAATGTAAGCATAGGAATTTTCCTGTACTGGAAGTTTAAATGATGTAGAAATTTAAATCTGTGCAAATCAAATGCAAATTCCACACAAATTTACAATCAAATTTTGTTCAACTCGTCTTGTCCAGTCCTCATTCAGTCGAGCACAGATGGATTTGGTTAGACTGATTTTCTAGTGGATAAGCTTGGCATATATGTGCAAACAGTCCATAATAGATTTGATTTTGCGAAACCATAGACAATAGAAATATGTCTGATTTCTGAACCAAATCAAATATAACAAGGTTCATCTGTGAAGACTAAACACGGCAGATATATAAAATTTTTGTAGAAAATGAAAATTATTGCATTTAAAATAAAATTTGTTATTAAAATACCAACGTAGAAAAGAAGACTTGAAAAAACTAAATCGCTTCTTTCTATCAATGTTTGCAGAATAGTGACTCCAGGTGCTGTTCCAGGGTGTCGTGCGCCTGCCACCAGTCAAGAATTAAAGAAAGAAAAATCATGAAAGAAAAACCTACCCAGGCCTTGCTCCCAGAGCTAATGGTGATGGAAGATGAAGGACGAATTAAAGGCCATGAAAGTATCATGTTCTGGATTTCAATAAACATACATAAGACGATTATGGTGGTAATCTTCTTTCTAATATACACAAATGCAATATTGTCCTTTTTATTTCTAATTAGAAGGAAAACGATAACTTTATAAACAAAGAGCATTATCAGTAAAGTTATTTGGTTGCTTGAGTTTTCTTCGTTACACTCCGATTTTGGGATAATCAATATTCTCTTTCAATTAGGTTTTAAGTGATGTTCGCTTTCTTCCATTTCCGTCGGTTCGACCAACAATAAGGCCTACTTACTGGCCTAGGCAAGGAATACCGGTTCCTTTTCATTTTCTTACCTCTTGTTTCACCCTTCTAGAGCAACCCATAAAGGAACTATCAAATAAAAGAAAAAAGAAATCAAACTTAGACTTTTATATAACATAACTTACAGTTCTATGCATCGACGATTCCCAAGTTTAATTATGCATTGACGGTTCCCAATTTGATTGATCACTGCTATGACAATATCCTTTATTTGCATCAATCTTTTTTTCTACGAATTAGAAGTAAATTTTGCTCTTAAATTATTTTGAGCTCAATATATTTTTTTCGAGGACTATAAACTTTATTTATAAGGGAAAAAGGCGATATTTTATCTTCGGTATCAATTGTGGGACTAAAAAATAGTAATCGAACCGGAGTATATTAATATGTAATCCTTGTAATTTACCCTTCAATAAATTGTTATTCTCTTACGCATTTAGGACATTGTGAAAAGAAATTATGAAGTTATTGTTGAAAGTAGGATTAAATTAATTCTAAATTAACCCTTAGTGAATGATTTTATAATATCTACTTTTAATTAAAATCATTGAATTGCTCAATATATGTTGAAACATATGTTAATCTCTACTAGATTTGTACGTCGAGCTTCGCTCGACGATATTGAATTTTATTATAAATAATATATTGTTACATTACGTTCTTGTATTGTTGTTTAGATTATCTAAATTAATTTTGAAATTAATTTATCTATTTCTTATTATTATTTTGTACAATTATAGACAAATTTTTGAAAGCTCGAATTAAATTTTGGTAAGTTGTCCGTTAAACAATTTGGCTTTGTAATGTAACCATGTTTGATTAAATTTTTTTGTCATTTTCTGTTTTATATTTCAATGATTGTCGGTTTTAGAAGAAATAATACTTCTAGTTCCATAAAATGTGGTTTTTGTATAAAATTGAATAACTCAGGTCTATCATTAAATGTTAGAGTGAATTGTGGAGCCCATATGTCAAATACTTCTTGTGACTATGTATTTAACCATTCATTATGACCATCCAAAGCAAAATCCATTTTAGTACCCATTGTTTGTATCGCCCCATAAATATTAATCCCAATTCTTAGACGGTTCTCCTTGGTCATTTCACCCACTTCACTTCCTCATTTTATCTCCTGTTAACCCGTTACAACCGATGTCAAAAGGAAGAAGTCAAGAGAAATTCGTTGTAAATCGATGCAAAAACCTTATACTAAAATATAGAATACTAGAAATTTGTCATTCATAACCGAAAACCAATTTCCAAATCTAAGGAGGGGCCCGGTGTGGTGCAACAGTGAGTTAAGAGGTGGGCTTAAGGAAGAAATAATATTCCACAAATTATTTATCAAAGAAAGTAAGTTCAAAATCAAACTTGATATTTTCTTTATTAGTTTCTTACAAGTCTTTTGTCAAAACTGATTCTGTTTGTCTTAAAATGAATTTTGAAGCTTTCTACAAGCTGGCGTTGACTTGTTTTCTTTAAATTAGTATTTTTGTAATTTGTAAAAAAAATAGTAGGACCTTGTGGTTAAATCCATTGGTTTGTAAAATTAATTAGTACCATATCGCTATTAAAAAGGTATTTTTAATTTTCTTGATTTATATTAAAACCGACTCTGTAATATGATATATTGTCATTAAGCTTTTGGTAGTTAAACCTCAAACTTGCCTCATGTATAACCTGGTGCATGTTTTCTCAATCTTTGTATTTTATTTTATTATTTTACTGTACTTGAAACCGAGTGAATATTGATGGGCTTAAATAATATGTCAATTATTACTAAGTGGGTACCAAGAGGTACAAGTCCAATAGCTTAATCAGTTATTTAAATTAAATGACCTTGTGCAGTTGTCAAGTATGGTAACATCCAAACAGACCATATCATGTTTCTAAAATTTGAGGACTATTTTGAATATAAACATTTTTGTTGTATTTTAGAATAAAACTTAGTTTAGTACTTTTGAATTGGTTAGAGCCGGATGTCGAGTAGCTGAGCCGAGGACGGCCGGTACGACAGATTAACATTAGGATTGCTTGTGTCTTGCGTGTTTTGCGTTCTTGCTTTCAGGTGCGGATTTCACATGAGCTTTACTTTCATGTTAGGAATAACTATTTTCATTTCATGTCTGAATTGATTGTGTGCATATTTATCATTTTGTATATATATGCTTGAATTATCATATTGGATTATTGTGAGTTGTTAAATGAATTGCATGTTGAATGGTTGCCAAGTTGACTAAATTGAGATCTGTATTTATGTCTGATACACTTGTTCGGTTGAGAAAAAGCACTCCATCTGTTTGGAGTCGGAGTCATGACCCGTCTGGCCAAACACCGTGACTTAAGCGCTTATGATCCGGATCCCGATACGGTACCAGTCTAGAATGGTCCAAGGGAGGAGAGTGTTCCCGACTTGTGGTATATTTGTTATTCAGATTGTTGTGATGATATGATATGGAATTGCCTGGATAGTAAATGGAATTTTATGGCCGTTGGCATCCATCTTAAAGGTGGTTCGCGGTATCTGAATGAAATGACTGAACTGATTGATCTGTGATATACCAGACTTGCATTAGATAGATGTCCAAACCGAGCCGGCTTTTGAAATACCAAATTGTATTTGAATTGCAAATTGAATAAGTAGCCGTGCTCCTCTGCATTGCATTTGTTTATAAATGATTGCATTTGATAACTGATTTGTTTATGTATTGCTTATATATTTTAGTATTATTAGTTTTAACTTGGTACGGTAGTTAGTTAACTACCTGAACATGTACAGTAGAAGTTCATGTGACTGGAACTAAAAACCGCACTGAGATAAATTATATTTATCTCACTCTTTGCTTTTGCATTGTTTCCACTATTGGTTGTGGGTTCCAGGTTTCAGATCGAGTGCTGGATAGCGAGGCGAGTAGCGGCCCATTGGATCTATGGTTAGCAACCTGTATGAACCAGACTGTTAACCAAGTTGTTGTAGAATATATCTTAGATTAAAGTAAATATTTATAAGTATATATTTTTCATGTACATTAATGGTATATAGTCAACTTATAATTTGTAAATTAAGCATTGGTAAGCCTTGCGGGTGCAGCTGGCATCCGCGGCGGGCACACCGTCGTGTACCGTCCAGTTACGGTATCTGACGGGGTGTCACAGTTGGTATCAGAGCAATGGTTTAGTTACCTAACCAGACAATTGTTAAGGATGTGCGAGTGGGGTTAACCTAAAGGTGTATTTATATAATCTAGTAATTTATACAAGAAAAAGCTTAAATTAATTCAGCAGATGCAGTTAAACTATTTTTATTTCTTATTGAAATTATGATGTGTGCAACTTGTATTTGTATTTTATAGTAAGGAAATAACATTCGTGTTATTTGATAAACAAAGAATACAATAGTAATCTATTATCATTATTTTATAATATTTAATAATAGTAAAGCTTGATAATTTTAATAGAATTGTCTTATTGAGATTGATTGCAATAATATAGGTGAATTTCATTGCTTGTAATATTGTATTGATATGTTGATTTCAAATTTGTTTTCTGGAATGAAATTATTGATTGTTTGCACTTGTTTGAAATATTTAAATATATCTAAAATTGATATAAAACTAAGTAGAAAAGAATTTCGAGGACGAAATTCTATTCAACGGGGGAAGAATGTTACATTACGTTCTTGTATTGTTGTTTAGATTATCTAAATTAATTTTGAAATTAATTTATCTATTTCTTATTATTATTTTGTACAATTATAGACAAATTTTTGAAAGCTCGAATTAAATTTTGGTAAGTTGTCCGTTAAACAATTTGGCTTTGTAATGTAACCATGTTTGATTAAATTTTTTTGTCATTTTCTGTTTTATATTTCAATGATTGTCGGTTTTAGAAGAAATAATACTTCTAGTTCCATAAAATGTGGTTTTTGTATAAAATTGAATAACTCAGGTCTATCATTAAATGTTAGAGTGAATTGTGGAGCCCATATGTCAAATACTTCTTGTGACTATGTATTTAACCATTCATTATGACCATCCAAAGCAAAATCCATTTTAGTACCCATTGTTTGTATCGCCCCATAAATATTAATCCCAATTCTTAGACGGTTCTCCTTGGTCATTTCACCCACTTCACTTCCTCATTTTATCTCCTGTTAACCCGTTACAACCGATGTCAAAAGGAAGAAGTCAAGAGAAATTCGTTGTAAATCGATGCAAAAACCTTATACTAAAATATAGAATACTAGAAATTTGTCATTCATAACCGAAAACCAATTTCCAAATCTAAGGAGGGGCCCGGTGTGGTGCAACAGTGAGTTAAGAGGTGGGCTTAAGGAAAAAATAATATTCCACAAATTATTTATCAAAGAAAGTAAGTTCAAAATCAAACTTGATATTTTCTTTATTAGTTTCTTACAAGTCTTTTGTCAAAACTGATTCTGTTTGTCTTAAAATGAATTTTGAAGCTTTCTACAAGCTGGCGTTGACTTGTTTTCTTTAAATTAGTATTTTTGTAATTTGTAAAAAAAATAGTAGGACCTTGTGGTTAAATCCATTGGTTTGTAAAATTAATTAGTACCATATCGCTATTAAAAAGGTATTTTTAATTTTCTTGATTTATATTAAAACCGACTCTGTAATATGATATATTGTCATTAAGCTTTTGGTAGTTAAACCTCAAACTTGCCTCATGTATAACCTGGTGCATGTTTTCTCAATCTTTGTATTTTATTTTATTATTTTACTGTACTTGAAACCGAGTGAATATTGATGGGCTTAAATAATATGTCAATTATTACTAAGTGGGTACCAAGAGGTACAAGTCCAATAGCTTAATCAGTTATTTAAATTAAATGACCTTGTGCAGTTGTCAAGTATGGTAACATCCAAACAGACCATATCATGTTTCTAAAATTTGAGGACTATTTTGAATATAAACATTTTTGTTGTATTTTAGAATAAAACTTAGTTTAGTACTTTTGAATTGGTTAGAGCCGGATGTCGAGTAGCTGAGCCGAGGACGGCCGGTACGACAGATTAACATTAGGATTGCTTGTGTCTTGCGTGTTTTGCGTTCTTGCTTTCAGGTGCGGATTTCACATGAGCTTTACTTTCATGTTAGGAATAACTATTTTCATTTCATGTCTGAATTGATTGTGTGCATATTTATCATTTTGTATATATATGCTTGAATTATCATATTGGATTATTGTGAGTTGTTAAATGAATTGCATGTTGAATGGTTGCCAAGTTGACTAAATTGAGATCTGTATTTATGTCTGATACACTTGTTCGGTTGAGAAAAAGCACTCCATCTGTTTGGAGTCGGAGTCATGACCCGTCTGGCCAAACACCGTGACTTAAGCGCTTATGATCCGGATCCCGATACGGTACCAGTCTAGAATGGTCCAAGGGAGGAGAGTGTTCCCGACTTGTGGTATATTTGTTATTCAGATTGTTGTGATGATATGATATGGAATTGCCTGGATAGTAAATGGAATTTTATGGCCGTTGGCATCCATCTTAAAGGTGGTTCGCGGTATCTGAATGAAATGACTGAACTGATTGATCTGTGATATACCAGACTTGCATTAGATAGATGTCCAAACCGAGCCGGCTTTTGAAATACCAAATTGTATTTGAATTGCAAATTGAATAAGTAGCCGTGCTCCTCTGCATTGCATTTGTTTATAAATGATTGCATTTGATAACTGATTTGTTTATGTATTGCTTATATATTTTAGTATTATTAGTTTTAACTTGGTACGGTAGTTAGTTAACTACCTGAACATGTACAGTAGAAGTTCATGTGACTGGAACTAAAAACCGCACTGAGATAAATTATATTTATCTCACTCTTTGCTTTTGCATTGTTTCCACTATTGGTTGTGGGTTCCAGGTTTCAGATCGAGTGCTGGATAGCGAGGCGAGTAGCGGCCCATTGGATCTATGGTTAGCAACCTGTATGAACCAGACTGTTAACCAAGTTGTTGTAGAATATATCTTAGATTAAAGTAAATATTTATAAGTATATATTTTTCATGTACATTAATGGTATATAGTCAACTTATAATTTGTAAATTAAGCATTGGTAAGCCTTGCGGGTGCAGCTGGCATCCGCGGCGGGCACACCGTCGTGTACCGTCCAGTTACGGTATCTGACGGGGTGTCACATATATGAAAAAAATTGTGTCCTTACTTTTCAAGTCGATAGATGATTTTAAAATGAGAAGATTTTTAATAAAGATTTTAGTGGAAAGGATCTCATTATAAAAGTATATTTATTGGTGTAGTTGTATTGGTTCGATTGGATAATATTCTCCACCACTGTCATTGTCTGACATTTTTATATATTGGTTTTCTCCATAAAGCATTGGTTGCACTGGTACCATAAATAAAATAAGATTTATTATTATTTATCAATCTAAGTGGGGGATTATTGAAAATAGTTTGATAAATGCGTGAAGATGTGCACCGAGAAGATACGATCAATAGATGCCATGAGCAGATGTGATGAAAAGGTGCTATGGGTGGATGTCATGTGCAAATGTCATGGAAGGGTGCTTTGATTGGATGCCATGAAAGGTCTTGATGAAAATATATGTAGCCTATATAAATAAGTAGGAAATTATTGAAATTAGCTTAATAAATGTGTGATTGTGAAGAGCTGCATTGAGAAGATGCGATGAAAAAGTTCCATGTGCAGATGTGATAAAAAGGTGTCATGGACAGATGCCATGAAAAGGTGTCATGAACGGATGCCATGAGCAAACTGTTTGTGATTGTGAAGAGCTGCATTGAGAAGATGCGATGAAAAGTGTCATGTGCAGATGCGATGAAAATGTGTCATGGACATATGACATGAAAGGGTGTCATGAACGGATGCCATGAGCAAATTGGTTTTTTTTTATAAAAGAAAAGAGCATATATTTATAGATAAAATCTAGATACCCTTTGATGGAGACATCCCTTAGATGATACTCTATGGTCACCATGTAAGTTATGCATCTTTTCAATCACATATTTTAAACCATCAATTTGATTGCATCTTTTGACGAGATATCTTTGAAATGGCACTCTATAAAATATATATTAAAATAGACACATTTTCATTCGCACCCTTTGAAACAATCCACGCATCTTTATTATATGTAAGATTATGTGACAACTACGCGTTGGATCGTGTTATGCTATTTACCACTTAAAATTACCATAATATCTTAAATAGGAAAAAGAAAAACACGTTGATTAGTATTTTTTTGTGGTTCCCAAAAATTTTGTTGATCATGTGTTTCATTCAATGTTTTGAAAACCGAACCGGTAGAGCTATTGGGTTGATGGTCTAACCGGTTGAACCGATTATAAAAATCGGATGCTATTGTTAGAGATATGTCCTAGAAGCCAATTCATTAGGCTACTTCTATAGTTTATGTTATTGGTGATTTCAGATCATTTGTTCTTTGATTTAATCGTTGACATTTCATTCAGGTTGAGGATCTGAGTTATAGATCACTGTTATTCATTTAGTAGTAAATGACAACGATAAATCTAAAAGTCCATAATCTTGATAATTAACAAATGACATTAATTATCGATAAGATTAGTATGCAAGTTAAGTGATGATTAAGTTCTATAAATCATAGGTTAAGAGTAACCAACTTAATTGCATATGTATATGTTATAGAACATAGTACAGGACTGGACCCCACGAAATAAATATATGGATTGTGTTACGTGTCATTATTTATTTCGTTATGATTTTGGTTCTAAGTTTGAGATAATTATCTTTTCCACATGAGGATAGATGTTATAAATCATGTCTACCGCTGATTCCTGATAAAGGCTGCTATACGGACTTGATTTAAGCATTCTTGAATTGTGCGGGAAAAAGCTAATTATCAAGAAAACCGTATGTCCCTCATTAATTCACTTAGTGAGTGACGATATCTGTTTGAGCCCCTTGATGGAGATAGATTGTTTGCTAGCAACTGATACAATTATCTCTAGATCAAGAAACGTATAATCTGCAAGAATGACACGTTCCTATCTTGGATTATACGATGATATCGTGTGACATAAGAATCAAAATAGAGAAACATAATTGTTCTCTTATGCAGGATTGAAATTTTGTAGCTGTACACTATTTATGCGAATTGGGAATCATAACGTGTTGCTAGATACCGCTTATGATTATTGGAATTAAATAACGATTTAATTCCATGTCCAACATAGCATAAATCCTCAAAGGGTCACACAAAATTGGTATTTAATCATATGTGCATTATTTATTTATTTGCAATAAAGTGTATTGCAAAATATGATAGATTGATTAATTAATTAAATAGCGTTATGGACCGCTATAATTAATTAAGTCAAATAGATCATATAGAAATAAATTAATGCATTGTCTAATCTCTAAATAATTATTATTAAGTTAATAATTATTTATAAACAACACACTTAATTTAATTAAGTTATTTGGGCTTTAATTTTTTGGTAAATTAAATGTCCAAATTAAATAGCTTTGAGTGGGCCTTTAATTAATAGAATTAAAGGACCAAATAGGAGATGGACTAGTGGGCCAAGGAAGCCCACTAGTAGGCCGGCCATGAGGGTGGTAGGTGGGAGTGACACAATTGTAATTTGTGTGAACTCCTATCTAGGGTTAAGAGGCTATATAAGGCACCTATTGGAGGCTCCTTGGCTCTCTTCTCTCTCCTCCTCTCTCTAGCCGCCACCCTTCCCCCCCTTAGAGGTGCGTCGGCCCCCCCTCTCTCCTCTCCACTCTAGCTCATGTGTTGAGCATCCCATTCTCCCACAAATCGTTTGGTTCGTTGGTTGAAGAAAGGGAACGCTTGGGATTAGACTCGTTCTTCTCTTCGCTAGCACGAATTGAGAAGAACTTGGTTAATACCATAGTGGACTCGAGGCGCCGCGAATAGGAGGTGTTTGGAGAGCACGCCACCGACACCAAACCCAAGGATTCGAGCCTCTTGGTTGCTATACCAAGAGAGGTACAAATCCTTCCTTTTTCTCTTGTGTGGAATAGCTTTTGTGCTAGATTCTTTGTGTGTTTTGTTTGCTTGGTTAATTAATTGATAATTAGCATAAAATTAAATTTAGCACACTTTCTAACAGTGGTATCAGAGCCTTGGTCGTACTTAAGCTATTTTGACACTTAATTAAGAGAAATTGGCTAATTAACGGATTAGTAGAGATGATGCGTTTGTTTGCTGTCTGGAAATGGTATTTTCTGTGTTATTTCGCGTTTTTCGATGTGATATGTTCTCTGGAATATCTTTCCATCTACATGAAAGTTGTAGATCTTAGAATTGTGATTCGTTTGGCGTTAGATTCACATTTTTCTGAATTAGTATAGATTTATTGTGAATAAAATGGCGACAGTGCGCAGAACCAGTTTCTGCTCGTACTGTCCTGTTTGAATGGCTTGAAAGATTTATATTTTGAATATAAGTACCAGTGTTCTATGGCTAGAAATAAAGAGGACTTGAAGCTCTTTCTGAGCATGTATAAATTGTTGCATGACTCGGATTAATTTGTGGGTTTTCAAGTATGAAAAGGAAGATCTTGTCAGATCCAGTTTGTTGAGCAAATTGATTGTTCTAATAAACTGTACCAACTGAGAACTCCTTTAAAAATTCTGTTTAAATGGAGTTGTTCTATTTTGAGTTAGGATTCCAGGAAAATTAATTTCATAATTTTTCATGGACGTTTGAACCTTCAACTAGGTTAAAACATTTCGATCGACAGTCTGTTCCAGTACAGAATTTGTTGATTGTTTAGCATGTAACTTAATATTGTTGAACTGAACTTGGTTGTTTTCTTTTCATGAATGGATAGCCTGTAGTCTAAAAAAGTTTTTCTATGTATATTGTATATATAAAAACTGGATAGAAGGTGGTCTAACAGATCAAATGGTTGAGAGGATAAGCTGAAAATCTCATAACGGTGTTTCGTGCACTTGTAAGATATTTGTCTTTTTGATTCTCCCAGATGGTTTAAGATCTCTTCTTGAAATTTTTACTGGTAGTCACAACTATGATAAAGAGATTAAGTAATTTATTTGAGAATTTTTGGAGACCGAAAACTGTTGTTTTTGTTGGATTCCATTAGTTACGTTTTTTGGTAAATTACTGTTTTTCTAAGTATTCAAACTAGTTGAAATTAATTAGAAAACTCCTTGTTTGATCTCCTTTCAGTTATGGGATGTTGAAAGAACTTTCTAAATGAATTTAAACAAGTTTGGTTGTTTAAAATTGAGAATTTGTACACGAAATTTACTTATAGCAAACGATACGCAAAGATGCTTGAAAATCGTTAATTGGAAACAAAGTGCTTGTATGTGCTAACTTTGTTTTGTAGGTGGATAGTGGGTTTAGTATGGCTCAAGACTCAATGCCTTGTGGTTGTATTTGAATGCATGTGTGAATGTTTGTAATGCGGCCTTTGGTGCCATTAATTAATTAATTTGTTGATTAATTTTTGATGTAACTTGTGAGTCTTGCATGCCCCTAAGGATAGGATGGGAGTAGGATATTTTCACATGTATTTTTGTTCCTTTATTTTATAGGATTTAGATCCTTATAGAATTTAGTGGGAGGGACAAAGATTAGATTAGTTTTGCTTCATGGAGGATGTGGCGAAACTAATGCAAGCGGGAGCCATACAAACCCACAATAATGAGATGCTTGTATGATTGCTTGTATAGGTTAGGTATGGGTGTATGTTTACACGACCACCTGATCGGAGGTAAAACCTGGGTCAAATTAAACCTCAATCTAATCTAATGCAGTATAGCTTGAGGGTCGAATCCACAGGGACGGTTATTCTAAACTATAGACTTTAAGTAACTAAATTTAATTGATCTAGGGGTAAACAAGTCAAAGATTGATTAAATGGTTGAAAGGATTGAATTTAAACTAAAAGAATTAATTCTAAAACTCTAATTAATGTCTAAATTACTCTAAGTATTAAGGAAAAGATCTAAACTCGAATTAAGGACTTAAACTAGGGTCAATTGATCGGGTTCCACTTCCAGGCACTATCCTGGCGGGTCGACAGGATTCCTGGCGGGTCGACAGAGTTCCTGGCGGGTCGACAGGATTCCTGGCGGGTCGCCAGAACAGTACGACAATTCAGTTTAATTAGTTTCTAAGTTCTCTAAGTTCAGGTTTTTGGCTTAAACTCTGGTCCAAATACTAACTCTCGTTCTTGATTTGGTATTACTAAGTTTTAACCTCTAAACCTCCCTAAAAACCTAAGTTTCAACTCTCGTTTCTTGGCTTAAGTTTTAGGGTTTGCTTTAACTATTCGGTAGGATATCCTAGATCTCTCGATCTTAGGAGGGAATAAACCTCTCGGCTAAGTTCCGGTTTCACCTTTTGGGTATACTAACTATCCTATGGTGTGGGAATACAAATTGATTTGAATTTAGGGAACTTGGTGCTTATCTATTAGGCAAGGCCTTAACCTAATGAGCGAACCTTCAAGACAATTCAATTCATATTCTCAATTCAAGCAATTAAACTTAGGAAAAGCAAAGCAACTTAGAAAGATTAGAAAACTAAATTAAACTTCATAAATCTACCAAGTCATGGTTCCCTACAATTGCCCCTAAACTAAACTACTCACTAAAAGTCATACTAAACATAAAGACAATAGGTTTCAACAGACTAAACATAAAAAGAGAGAAAATAGAGAAAGAATACAACAAAGAACTAAAAGAAATGCTCTCAGCTTAAATCCTGGCGGGTCGACAGGATTCCTGGCGGGTCGACAGGAGACAGGCTGGGTGCGATTTCTGCTAACTCCTCTTGAATCTTGCTCCCAAATCTGACTTGTAAACTCACTTCTCTTTCTGGAGCTCTCCCTATGTTTAAATAGCTCTCAAAGGCGGTTCCCATAGGTGGAGATCATGTCTGGCTCGTCCAAGAATAGAGAAAGTGCTCTGCCAGAAATATCTCTCCAAATTGGGCAGGTCGGTTTATGTCTGGCGGGGTCGACAGGAATCCTGGCGGGTCGCCTGAATTCCTGGCGGGTCGTCTGAAATCCTGGCGGGTCGCCAGAACAGGGGACTTGTCTGGTTTGACCCTGTTCCTTTGCTCCAGTCGCTTGGACTCTGATTTGCTCCACTTGAACACTGCCTTGGGCCCAATTTTGCTCCAAATCATCACTGAACCTGAAATTAGACAAGGGCAAATAGCAGTACCATATTTCTAACCTAAATTGCATTAAATCTAACTAAAACACAAGCATTTAATTGAAATTAAGGCCTAAAAGGGTTGAATATTTCGATGTGAAACCCGCCTATCAAATCTCCCCAAACTTAAACTTGCTTGTCCCTAAGCAACAATTCAAACTTAGAAAGATAGTTTAGGACTTAATTGCAATTCAATGGTTGGTTTCCTAAGTCAAAGAAGGGTCCTTAGTATAATTAACATCAAAATTTGAGCAATTTCAAAATTGAGCATGTCAAAACAATTTTCCAAAATCAAATTTCAAACAATTTTAGTCCAAGTGACCATGACATTACACAAACAATTCTCAAAACAATTGACCATCATTAATCATGACTTTCCCCGTTTTTTCTTTAATCCCAATTGGTTTCCAAGTTCCTAAAATTTGCACTAACAATCAAGACACGGGATCACACCCTCTCATCACAAACGTTAGCCCAACAAATTCAATCAAGCAAGAGTTAAGACCATTCACCTTTACAATTTAAATTTAAAGATACATTTTGCTCCTGGGGCAAGGAGATTTTTCCCGAGGCGGAGAAGTCAGCCAGATAAAAGCGGATTTAACTTTAGAGGATTTTTCCTCTTTATTTCTTTTCTTTTTTTTTTATACCATGAATCTCTTTCTGTTTCTTACCCATGGTTTATGGAGTTCTTTTAATCCGCTAGTACCTATAGCTTCCTACAGTGTCCATGGCACTGCACCACTTTTTAGTTCCCCTTTTTATTTTGTTTTTTATTTTTCTGATTTTTTTTTTTATAATATTTAATTAAACTTAAAAACAATGTGACATTTCATTAACTCTTGCCATGATCTCTTTTGTTGAATCTCGATTTTGTGTT
The DNA here is from genome assembly GCA_028095005.1 of Rhynchospora pubera. Taxonomy (NCBI): domain Eukaryota; kingdom Viridiplantae; phylum Streptophyta; class Magnoliopsida; order Poales; family Cyperaceae; genus Rhynchospora; species Rhynchospora pubera. The sequence goes on from CM051459.1 coordinate 85,872,095, forward strand.
GCAAGAATCGATCTAAGGCATTTTGGGTATTAAATTTTAAGTGTGGATGCCAAATAAACCGAAATCTAGAATTTCAATGCAAACTTTAAAATCTTAAAACTCAATTGAACTCAAGGAACTACGAGACAAGTCATGCTCAATGCTTTTCAATTGCTTTTAACCCTTGAGTGCATTAAGTTAGGTCAAATTCAAATTCAGATTTTCAAATTTCAATTTCAAGACATGTTCATTTCATAATTTGCTCAAATTTCGATCCTAATCATTGCTAATTATCTCCTTAAACTATCTAAATGCAAATTATATGAATTAACCATGCAATATATACAAAACTATATGAAAAACGCTCAAGACAAGGTTTCAGGCGACCCCGCCAGGATCCTGGCGGGTCCGCTTGAAAATGTCCTGAGAGCAGTGCAAATAGGGGGTTGATTCGTGGCGAGCCCGCCAGAAACCTGGCGGCTCCGCCTGAAATGGTCCCGAAAGTTAACATTCCTACATGCTATGATGCAATTTTCTAGATACATGTGCATTTCCATCAAATTTTCAAATTTCCCTCCCCAAACTTGTTCAATTGCATCCAACAAACACAAACAAACGAAATTTAAAAGAGAAAAACAAGAGAAAAGTGAAGGAAACTCACCAAATGTCGTGCCGAACCAATCGGTCACCAAATCTCACTGAGGCGGTGGAGGCAGTGGCTGTCCATAGATCGGGAAGAACCAATCATATATCTCGTTCATCCGTCCATGAGCCACCACATTCTCCCTTTCGTCTCGCTTGATTGCCTCGCACTTGTCACTGATGCGCTTTCCTAGCTCGTTGGATTCGCTTGAGAGGCGAGCTAAATTGTTCAAGCTAGCGCATAGGGATGCGTAGCTGAACTCTTCATGTGGCAGGGCGCTCGAAGATGAACCACCCATATCAAGTCTTCCACCTTGAAACGGTTGCATGGCAAAGGGCGGCATTTGGTACGGCGACATCCTGTACTGGCCAAACGGCTGCGACCCTTGCTTCGACTCTTGTGGGGGTTGTTGCATAGGAGCATCAGGTATGGCCGCTCCTTGGATTGCTAGGGGTAGCAACAACGTGTTTGGATCTAGACCCTTCAAATCATCAATTGAGTATCCAATGGCTTTGCAATGAAGTCGCAACTCCTTCAAGAGCTTCTCAATTTCTTCACTGTTTAGATGCGCACTCACAATCACCGGATATGTCTCATCAGGCCCCAGGTATTGGTACTGGAGGTTGGAGGGCAAAGGCTTCATATTCAACTTCGGTTGAACAGGGCTGGCTTCCTGGCGGGTCGCCAGGATTTCTGGCGGGTCGCCAGAAACTGTCCTGAGAACGTCCACTTCCTCTTCTGCCTCTGGTTCTTCCTCCAAACTCACCACATAAGCATCCCATTCCTCCTGGTTGTCGATGGGGTAGGTGTAGGCTTTTGTCACCTCCGAATTGAACTCTTCTTGAACTATTTCATCAAGCATATCCACCATGCAACAAGTGTCAACTTGGTTGGGCAGCTTCATTGCTTTTTCAACTTCAAATTCGACGGTTTCGTCTCCCACCTTCACGAGCATCTTTCCATTCCTACAATTGATAAGAATACCAGCAGTTGCTAGAAATGGTCTACCAAGAATAATGGGTACCTCGGGGTCTTCTTCCATGTCCACAATCACGAAATCACATGGCACCACAATATCTCCAACTTGAATTGGCACATCTTCAACTATTCCCAAGGGCAAATGGGTTGATCGATCTGCAAGTTGCAATGTCATCCGAGTCGTCCTCAATTCTCCAACTCCGAACTTGTTGAAAATGGATTCGGGCATGAGACTCACACTTGCTCCCAAGTCCAGCAAGGCTCGCTTGATGTTCGCCTCCCCAATCTTGCACGGAATCGTGAATCTCCCTGGATCTTTCAACTTCAGGGGAAGTTTCTTGGTTGATACGGATTTACTCTCATGAGTTACAGCAATGCAAACGTCCTCTAACTTCTTCTTATTCGTCAAAATGTCTTTTAGAAACTTAGCATAGGAGGGCATTTTGGTCAACATGTCAGTGAAGGGTATGGAAATTTGAATTTGTTTCATTATCTCCATGAACTTCCCATACTCCTTCTCTTCCTTTGCCTTGGCTAGCCTCTCGGGAAATGGAACTTCTGGCGCATAACGGGTCTGAATCGGAGCCTTGATCTTGTCTTTCTGAGCTTCAGGATCTTTTCTGGCGGGTCGCCAGGAATCCTGGCGGGTCGCCAGAAATTGTCCTGAGAGCTCTGCATTCTGCGCATCATCTTGGCGGGTCGCCAGAATTCGTCCTGACAGCCATGTTTTTCTGCATTTTCTTCTGGCGGGTCGCCTGAGCTTCTGGCGGGTCCGCCTGGACTTGTCCTGGGACCGATTCGTCTGGATTTTTGGGACCAACGTACTCCGTTCCACTCCTTAGTCGATGCGTGACACTCTTGACTTCTCCGTTGGGGTTCACTTCAGGTTGGCTTGGAAACATCCCGGTCTTCGTTAAAGCTCCTTGGCTTTGAGAGTTAGCCAATTTGCTTTGTTGAATGAGGAATTGCAAGGACTCGCGAACTTGCTTCATCTCATCAAAGACCGTATGATTCCACTCCGTTTGATCTGCCATGAACTTGTCCACCAAATTCCTATGTTGCTGATAGTAACTAACTTGATTGTTATTACCTGCAGCGTTGTTGTTAGGCTTGTTTTGAGGTGGTGGTTGAGCTTGCCCCGGATTCGCGCACCCGCTTGGATTGCCATAAGATAGCCCAGGATGGTTTCTCTTGTCTCGGTACACGTAGTTCTGGGGGGCGTAGGGCGGAGGTGCCATGATTGCATTAACATCGGCTATGGGCCCGTCTCTTGTTACCAAGTGACATGCCTTTGCTGTATGTCCTTCTTCCTCACAGAATTGACACTTCTGGACTGCCTCTACGGGTTTGGTCTTCATTTCTTTCATCATTGTGATCAAGGCGTCCAGTTGAGCTTGCAAATGGGTCGATTTGTCCACTTCTATCATCCCTCCTTTGGAATTCTTCTCTCTCACCGACCAATTGGTTTGAGAGCTTGCCATGCTTTCGATAAGCACCTTTGCATCCCTACACCCTAGGTCGAGAAGAGACCCACCTGCAGTTGAGTTAACACTTTGACGAGTTTGATGATTCAAACCGTCATAGAAACTACAAATTAGTCTATCCTGGCCTATATCATGATGAGGACACATTCTCAACAAATCCTTAAAGCGTTCCCAAGCTTCAAACAAATTTTCATCACTTTCCTGTTTAAACCCAATTATCTCCCTCACGATCGATGTGGTTTTGATTCTAGGATAGAACCTTTCCAAGAAGGCCTTGGCCAAATCATCCCAACAAGTAAACGGGTTACTATTGAAACTATTCAACCAATCCTCTGCTTGGTCTCTAAGAGAAAAAGGGAAAAGAGTTAACCGGATTATATCGGGAGCGACTTCTTCGAGATTGAGAGTGATGCAATTCCGTAGGAATCGCTGCAAATGCTTGTTCGCGTCTTCCGTTGGATTCCCACTAAATTGGTTCTGTTGGATAAGGGCAATGAGAGATGGGTTGAAGAATAGATCGCGAGTCCTTCGAGCTTGGGGAGGGTTGACTCCAAGTCGGACATTGTTTGCGGTTGGGGCTCCGATCTCCTTCAAAGGTCGATTCTCCGCCGCAATCCTTGCCGCCTCCCTAGCATCATCAAGGGCTCGTTGAAGCACAGCTGGATCTACCATCAATGGCCCGTCTCCTTCTGGACCAATAGGTGGGTTCCCGTTCAGGTCTGCCATTGGTTTCGCGTCGTTTGAGTCTTTCGAACCCTCCTCAGGATCTTTTCTGGCGGGTCCGCCTGAATCCTAGCGGGTCGCCTGGATTGGTCCTGGTGGTTGGTTCGTGAATTGAGCTGATGGATTTCGCCTTCCTCGTTGGTAAACCAGCAAGGGAGTCGAAATAGGTGATGAAGTCGAAGTTGTGGCCTCATTGGCTTCTATTTGTTCTCCCGGAAAACGAACGGTTTGGGAAACAAACGAGGCAGAAGGTCGGGGTGTCTCGTCGCTCTTGGCTTGGCTCCTCGTGTAGTACTTGCACTCGCTTGCGGGTTGATGTTGCTTAGGCTTCTTCTTCCCGGCCAGCGTGTACTCCTACAAACAAGAAACAAGAGGAAAAGACAAAAGATCAATAAAACTTAATTACCTAAACTTAAATCTAGTCACCGTCCCCGGCAACGGCGCCAAATTTGATCGGAGGTAAAACCTGGGTCAAATTAAACCTCAATCTAATCTAATGCAGTATAGCTTGAGGGTCGAATCCACAGGGACGGTTATTCTAAACTATAGACTTTAAGTAACTAAATTTAATTGATCTAGGGGTAAACAAGTCAAAGATTGATTAAATGGTTGAAAGGATTGAATTTAAAATAAAAGAATTAATTCTAAAACTCTAATTAATGTCTAAATTACTCTAAGTATTAAGGAAAAGATCTAAACTCGAATTAAGGACTTAAACTAGGGTCAATTGATCGGGTTCCACTTCCAGGCACTATCCTGGCGGGTTGACAGAGTTCCTGGCGGGTCGACAGGATTCCTGGCGGGTCGCCAGAACAGTACGACAATTCAGTTTAATTAGTTTCTAAGTTCTCTAAGTTCAGGTTTTTGGCTTAAACTCTGGTCCAAATACTAACTCTCGTTCTTGATTTGGTATTACTAAGTTTTAACCTCTAAACCTCCCTAAAAACCTAAGTTTCAACTCTCGTTTCTTGGCTTAAGTTTTAGGGTTTGCTTTAACTATTCGGTAGGATATCCTAGATCTCTCGATCTTAGGAGGGAATAAACCTCTCGGCTAAGTTCCGGTTTCACCTTTTGGGTATACTAACTATCCTATGGTGTGGGAATACAAATTGATTTGAATTTAGGGAACTTGGTGCTTATCTATTAGGCAAGGCCTTAACCTAATGAGCGAACCTTTAAGACAATTCAATTCATATTCTCAATTCAAGCAATTAAACTTAGGAAAAACAAAGCAACTTAGAAAGATTAGAAAACTAAATTAAACTTCATAAATCTACCAAGTCATGGTTCCCTACAATTGCCCCTAAACTAAACTACTCACTAAAAGTCATACTAAACATAAAGACAATAGGTTTCAACAGACTAAACATAAAAAGAGAGAAAATAGAGAAAGAATACAACAAAGAACTAAAAGAAATGCTCTCAGCTTGAATCATGGCGGGTCGACAGGATTCCTGGCGGGTCGACAGGAGACAGGATGGGTGCGATTTCTGCTAACTCCTCTTGAATCTTGCTCCCAAATCTGACTTGTAAACTCACTTCTCTTTCTGGAGCTCTCCCTATGTTTAAATAGCTCTCAAAGGCGGTTCCCATAGGTGGAGATCATGTCTGGCTCGTCCAAGAATAGAGAAAGTGCTCTGCCAGAAATATCTCTCCAAATTGGGCAGGTCGGTTTATGTCTGGCGGGGTCGACAGGAATCCTGGCGGGTCGCCTGAATTCCTGGCGGGTCGTCTGAAATCCTGGCGGGTCGCCAGAACAGGGGACTTGTCTGGTTTGACCCTGTTCCTTTGCTCCAGTCGCTTGGACTCTGATTTGCTCCGCTTGAACACTGCCTTGGGCCCAATTTTGCTCCAAATCATCACTGAACCTGAAATTAGACAAGGGCAAATAGCAGTACCATATTTCTAACCTAAATTGCATTAAATCTAACTAAAACACAAGCATTTAATTGAAATTAAGGCCTAAAAGGGTTGAATATTTCGATGTGAAACCCGCCTATCACCACCAAACAAGCGTCATGATTGTTAATTGTCCCAAATTTAAAAAAAAAGGATTAAGTCAAATCAAAATTCACTCTCCTTCTTTCTATCCCCTTCTTACGTAGTATGATCGGTCATTGATGTATTCTCGCCGACGCGGGACATCGTGATCCATCATCCGTGTCGGGGTGTAAATCGGATTTACTAGGAGCAAATAGAAAGAAGTAGACTTAACAATGAATCAAATCAGATTGTTCATTGGAGTGGAGTTCGTTAATCGAACCAAGAATCATAGGAACGTATGATTGGTTGGAGAACCTATTTCACTTTTTTTGGTGCAATGTTCTGCCGACGCCGTCATTGAATTAACAAATAGTGGGAGTCTTGAAAATTCACTACATTTAGGGACATGATTTAATGTAGTGGAAGTTTTACTTAGTTAAAACAAATATTAAAGCATAAACTAATTGACCTTAAAACTTATGTATTGTTGTAGATGTCTTCCTCATCTTTTACGCTACGTTCTCTTCTTGAGAGAGAGAAACTCGCTTTTAACAGTGCCAATTTCTTCGATTGGCATCGCAACCTAAGGCTTGCCTTTAGGTATGAGAAAAGAGAGTATCTCCTCACCACTCTCATGCCATCGGCTCCAAAGGCAACCGCTACCCAAGAGGAAAAGGATGCCTTTGCGAAGCATGAAAACGAGGACATGGAGATGTCCGTCGTGATGGTGGCAATCATGGAATCCGAACTCCAAAAGGAGTTCATGGATAGTGGCTATGGAGTGTTCGCTATGATCACTCGCCTATCCAACATGTTCCAAACTAAGGCCCGCACCGAAAGGGCCCGTCTCATCAAGGCCGTCGCCAACAGTCGCTTGGCCGAAGGTCATGAAGTCGGGCCACACGTCATGAAGATGGCGGGGTTGTTTCGGCAGCTTGAGAAGCTTGATACGCCCTTCCCCTCGGGGGCGATTCAAGACTTCATTCTCAATTCTCTCCCTCCAAGCTTCACCGGTTTCGTTGTGAACTACCGGATGAACGGCATGGACAAGAGCATGGATGACATCCAAAACATGCTCATTGAGACGGAGGAGAGTCTAAAGAAAGAGAAGGGCCCAAAGGATGTTCTTGCGGTGAGTGGAAAGAGTAAGAAGATAAGAAAGCGTGGCCGCAAAGGCAAAGGCAAAGGCCCGGTAATGCCCCAAGGTCCGGCCAAGGGTGCTCCCGTGGGTTCTAAGAAGAAGAAGAACCCGGCCACTTCCGAGACCGTTTGCTACTACTGTAGCAACAAGGGCCATTGGAAGAGAAACTGCCCAAGGTACCTAGCTGACAAGAAGGCGGGAACTGTCCAACCTTCTACCTCAGGTATATTTGTCATCGAAACCCTTCTCGCTACTTCTCACACAGATTGGGTATTCGATACTGGTTCGTGTGCTCACATTTGTCGAAATGTGCAGGTCCTAAAGAATAGAAGGCGGCTCGAGAAAGGCGAAGTTCAACTCCGCGTCGGTAACGGCACGTGCGTCTCCGCTATGGCCGTTGGGAGCGTGGAATTAACTTTGCCTTCTGGTTTTGTGTTGGAACTCAAGGATGTTTTTGTAGTTCCATGTATCACTCGAAACATTGTATCCGTTTCTTGTTTGGATTTGGATGGATTTGATGTTGTAATAAAGAACAAGTGTTTGACTTTGTTTCGTAATGAAGTTCGTTTTTGTGATGCACATTTATTGAATGGTCTTTATGTGCTCGATTCGAATGGATTTGTTTTGAGTGTTGAAAATGACAAAAGGAAACGTAAGGTTTCACATTAGAATGCGACTTTAATGTGGCATTGCCGCTTAGGTCATATCAACGAGAAACGCATCAAGAGACTACAATCCGTTGGTCTCTTGGATCAATTCGCTTTCGAGCCAATTGACACTTGCGAATCTTGTTTGATGGGTAAAATGACCAAAGCGCCTTTCCCCAACAAAGGGATAAGGGCAAATGGATTGTTAGATCTCATACATACCGATGTATGTGGACCTATGAGCATTTGTGCACGTGGAGGTTTCTCATACTTCGTCACGTTCACTGACGATTATAGTAGATACGGGTATATCTACTTGATGCGTCACAAATTTGAAACCTTTGACAAGTTCAAAGAGTTTAAGAGTGAAGTTGAGAACCAACTTGATCGAAAAATCAAAGCCTTACGATCCGATAGAGGTGGTGAGTACTTGAGCCATGAATTTGGCGATTATCTAAAGGAGTGTGGAATCATTCCACAACTCACTCCACCAGGAACACCACAATGGAATGATGTGTCCGAAAGGAGGAATCGAACTTTGCTAGACATGGTTCGATCGATGATGAGCCAAACTGATTTGCTTATGTCTTTTTGGGGTTATGCAATTGAAACCGCAGCTTTTACTTTGAACCGTGTTCCATCAAAGTCCGTTGAGAAAACACCCTATGAGCTATGGTTTGGTTCGAAACCTAGCATGATGTTTCTCAAGATTTGCGGTTGTAAAGCTTATATGAAAAGGCTAGTGAGCGATAAGCTTGGACCCAAATCGGACAAATGTCATTTCGTAGGATACCCTAAGGAAACGAAGGGTTACTACTTCTATAACCGTGTCGAGAACAAAATAGTTGTTGCACGACATGCGGAATTCTTGGAAAAGGAGTTTATCTCAAGAAGAAGTAGTGGGAGCAACGTGGTTATTGAAGAAATTCAAGAACCACAACAACAAAACATACCTCAAATAGGTAATGTAGTTGTTCCAAATATAGTGCCAAATGAGGTTGCGCCAAATGAGGTTGCACCGAATGAGATTGTGGCCGAACCTATTCCTCAAGTTGTTGTGGAAGAAGAGGTTCAAGAACAAGCTCCCTCAAATGAAAACTCAAACATATCGCGTGTCGATAGTGTTGAGAACGCACATATACTTGAAGTTCAAGAACAAAGCCCACAAACCGTTGTGGAGCAAGTTCAAGAACCTCAAGCATCTACCCTACGAAGCTCGGCAAGGCCAAGTCGTCCACCTATAAGATATTTAGGTTTGCACGACGTTCTCGTCATGGAGAACGATGAGCCTTTGACCATTGATGACATGAAAAGAAAACCAGACTCCAAGGAATGGCTTAAGGCCATGGAATCCGAAATGCAATCCATGTATGACAACAAGGTATGGACCTTGGTTGATCTTCCCAACGGAGTAAAACCCGTTGAGAACAAATGGATCTTTAAAAGAAAGGTCGACATGGATGGCAACTTGACCATTTACAAAGCACGACTCGTAGCGAAAGGTTACAAACAAGTTCATGGTATTGACTATGAAGAAACCTTCTCGCCCGTCGTCATGTTCAAGTCCATTCGGATCATGTTAGCAATTGCCGCATTTTATGATTATGAAATTTGGCAAATGGATGTCAAAACCGCCTTCCTAAATGGAAATTTGGAAGAGGATGTGTATATGACACAACACGAATGTTTTGTGGATCCAAAGAATGCTAACAAAATATGCAAACTTCAAAGGTCCATTTATGGATTGAAGCAAGCATCAAGGAGTTGGAACAAACGCTTTGATGAAGAAGTCAAGAAATTGAACTTCGTCCAAAGCGAAAATGAACCTTGTGTTTACAAGAGGATTAGTGGAAGCGTGGTTGTGTTTCTTGTTCTATATGTTGATGATATCCTCTTAATCGGGAATGATATCCCCGAGTTGAATGCAGTTAAGGATTCATTGAAGAAGGTGTTCTCAATGAAAGATTTGGGCGAAGCTGCCTATATCCTAGGAATCAAGATCTATAGAGATAGATCGAGAAGGATGTTAGGTTTGAGCCAAGATGCATATATTGACAAAGTGTTGAACAAACACAACATGGCAAATTCCAAAAAGGGATTCTTGCCTATGTCACATGGCATTTTCTTGAGCAAGTCTCAAAGTCCGACCAATGATACAGATCGTGAATACATGAAGAAATTCCAGTATCCATCTGTGGTCGGATCGATTATGTATGCCATGCTATGCACTCGTCCCGATGTGGCACATCCGATTAGCGTGACTAGTCGATTCCAAGCCAATCCCGGCATGGCACATTGTACTGCAGTCAAGAATATCCTCAAATATCTCAAGAGAACAAAGGATAGCATTCTCGTATATGGTGGAGACCAAGAGCTCGTTGTAAGTGGTTACACCGATGCTAGTTTCCAAACCGATCGAGATGACTCAAAATCACAGTCCGGCTTCGTATTTCTGCTCAATGGTGGTGCCGTAAGTTGGAAGAGTTCCAAGCAAGATACTACGGCCGATTCCGTCACCGAAGCAGAATACTTAGCGGCTAGTGAAGCAGCGAAAGAAGGTGTATGGATCAAGGAGTTATTGACCGAGCTAGAGGTGGTTCCAAGCATCTCGAGTCCAGTGGATATCTACTGCGACAACACGGGAGCCATAGCTCAGTCCAAGGAGCCTAGGTCTCACCAAAAGACTAGGCACATTCTACGACGATTCCATCTCATCCGTCAGTTGATCAATGATGGATGGGTCAAGGTCAAGAAGGTGGACGGTGCCGCGAACACAGCGGACCCTCTGACAAAGCCTTTATCTCGAGCCGCACATGAGTTGCATGTTGCATCCATGGGGATTAGGCGTATGCCTGAGTGGCTTTGAGTTGTATCTTTTATTACTAGGCTTTAGTATGAGACATGTATATTTTGGATATTACATTGAGTACTATGCACTTGCTAGAAGTCACCATTGATTGACTCTAGGCCAAGTGGGAGATTGTTAGAGATATGTCCTAGAAGCCAATTCATTAGGCTACTTCTATAGTTTATGTTATTGGTGATTTCAGATCATTTGTTCTTTGATTTAATCGTTGACAGTTCATTCAGGTTGAGGATTTGAGTTATAGATCACTGTTATTCATTTAGTAGTAAATGACAACGATAAATCTAAAAGTTCATAATCTTGATAATTAACAAAGGACATTAATTATCGATAAGATTAGTATGCAAGTTAAGTGATGATTAAGTTCTATAAATCATAGGTTAAGAGTAATCAACTTAATTGCATATGTATATGTTATAGAACATAGTACAGGACTGGACCCCACGAAATAAATATATGGATTGTGTTACGTGTCATTATTTATTTCGTTATGATTTTGGTTCTAAGTTTGAGATAATTATCTTTTCCACATGAGGATAGATGCTATAAATCATGTCTACCGCTGATTCCTGATAAAGGCTGCTATACGGACTTGATTTAAGCATTCTTGAATTGTGCGGGGAAAAGCTAATTATCAAGAAAACCGTATGTCCCTCATTAATTCACTTAGTGAGTGACGATATCTGTTTGGGCCCCTTGATGGAGATAGATTGTTTGCTAGCAACTGATACAATTATCTCTAGATCAAGAAACGTATAATCTGCAAGAATGACACGTTCCTATCTTGGATTATACGATGATATCGTGTGACATAAGAATCAAAATAGAGAAACATAATTGTTCTCTTATGCAGGATTGAAATTTTGTAGCTGTACACTATTTATGCGAATTGGGAATCATAACGTGTTGCTAGATACCGCTTATGATTATTGGAATTAAATAACGATTTAATTCCATGTCCAACATAGCATAAATCCTCAAAGGGTCACACAAAATTGGTATTTAATCATATGTGCATTATTTATTTATTTGCAATAAAGTGTATTGCAAAATATGATAGATTGATTAATTAATTAAATAGCGTTATGGACCGTTATAATTAATTAAGTCAAATAGATCATATAGAAATAAATTAATGCATTGTCTAATCTCTAAATAATTATTATTAAGTTAATAATTATTTATAAACAACACACTTAATTTAATTAAGTTATTTGGGCTTTAATTTATTGGTAAATTAAATGTCCAAATTAAATAGCTTTGAGTGGGCCTTTAATTAATAGAATTAAAGGACCAAATAAGAGATGGACTAGTGGGCCAAGGAAGCCCACTAGTAGGTCGGCCATGAGGGTGGTAGGTGGGAGTGGCACAATTGTAATTTGTGTGAACTCCTATCTAGGGTTAAGAGGCTATATAAGGCACCTATTGGAGGCTCCTTGGCTCTCTTCTCTCTCCTCCTCTCTCTAGCCGCCACCCTTGCCCCCCTTAGAGGTGCGCCGGCCCCCCCTCTCTCATCTCCACTCTAGCTCATGTGTTGAGCATCCCATTCTCCCACAAATCGTTTGGTTCGTTGGTTGAAGAAAGGGAACGCTTGGGATTAGACTCGTTCTTCTCTTCGCTAGCACGAATTGAGAAGAACTTGGTTAATACCATAGTGGACTCAAGGCGCCGCGAATAGGAGGTGTTTGGAGAGCACGCCACCGACACCAAATCCAAGGATTCGAGCCTCTTGGTTGCTATACCAAGAGAGGTACAAATCCTTCCTTTTTCTCTTGTGTGGAATAGCTTTTGTGCTAGATTCTTTGTGTGCTTTGTTTGCTTGGTTAATTAATTGGTAATTAGCATAAAATTAAATTTAGCACACTTTCTAACAGCTATAATTTATATAAATAATTTTATAAGTTGAAAACACAACATCCCATATAGCCTAGTGGATAGAGTATGTGGTTGTTACCTTGCAGAACCCAAGTCTGATTCTTGGTTTTGCTTTTTTATATTCACAATTTCTTCAAAAACACAGAACCAAAGACAGACCCAGGTTCATTGGTTCTGTTAAAAATCGGACCGGACCGGGCGGTTCGTTGTGGGTCACAAACGAGCTAAAAACCGGCTCAGTTTGGACCGCACTAGGGTCCGGTTTGCGGTCGAACCGGCCAGTCCGGTCTGGTTTTCGAAACATTGGTTTCATTTGCTTTGAGAGTTTTTCAATAAATATGCAATAATATTTGTAATTATTTGTGATAGGAAAATACAGAAATAATGGATATTTATGATTTTTTTTCCGGCCATTTAACCATCTATTATATAAACACATGTGGAGTCAAGAGTCCGAAAATTTTAATAATTGATATGTTAGGAACTTTTACAATAAATGCAAATTTCAAATTTAGTACACCAAATATTTATTTGCTGATTCTTTCGCATTAAACGGATGATTTATTTGGGTAGTTGCATTCTCATAAATTTTCTTTGCCGTTGCTATCATCATCCAGACATCCAACGATACTGGTCGCTTTAATTTCTTAGTATCGTTAATGTGCCGGTTTATCTTCGTTAATATATTATAAGAGGATAAAATCTAGTATTATTATATATAAAGTAATGTAAATCCGACATAACATATATTCTCGCTGTGCTAAGAACTAGAGTTGCTTTAGATCCACTCACGCAACACAGGAATTCTGGATAATACAAAAGTTGATTTGATTTGTATTACTAATTTTATGAGCAAGATTTCAAATTTAAGGCTAAAATATTTCTAATATAATCTTACTCTCAACCTTGATCAGCCACAACTTATGGGATTGTCCATTATCCTGAAAAACCAAAAAATCTTATTAGCAACTCAAAAAATAACTAATTTCTAATTCGTAATTAAATATTAAGTTATGAAGGTTCTAGTGGAGCTTCAACGAGGTTACAAATTCAAACACTCTGACACTAATCGCTATTAGCGGCAGTGGCGGAGGTAATAGTGGGACAAAGGGGGCTTGGTCCCCCTTACATTTGAAATATGAGATTATGGTTTATTTTTGTTAATAGTTACTGTATCTTAGATATTCAAAACAATTTTATTAAAATAAAGAAAAATATGAAATATAATAGCCATTTGATTATGATCAGACATTAAGGATGTAAATGATATGTCATAGGTACGGAATTAGGACCTTAACATTCTTTGTGTGTATATATTTTTTACCAAAATAGTATCAGAAGAAAAATAAACAAAAGCAAGACTAATTAGCATGGTTTCAAGAACCCACTTACATCTTACTTCCTGGCGTAATGGCGTTACCCTTCAAGAAGAAACTAAACAGATTTCTAACATGTGACAAACAGAATTAATTACTACTAAAAACAGACAACAAAACAATAGTTTTCACACAACCAGAAACAACAGATACAAAAAACGTTAGATTTCTTGTATATATAATTATAATTAATATCAGTTTACATTTTAGAGGATAAATAAAAAAGAAAGAAAAAATAACAACAAGAAGCATGCACTGGACAAGATAAAATGCTTCCAGTCTTACTGGTACTAGAGAAATAGAAGTACATGATGCTTGTCTTTTGATTAACTGGTACGAAGAGGAAATGAATAGTTAATTCACTGGTAGCTACAATAAATGACTAAACGATTCTTTTAGAGGCATTAATTAATTATACTATTCCAGAATTTCTTAACATAAGAATGTGATTGACATACAAGGCTTAAATTATGAATCACAATTTCTATCTAAATTCATTCCCGCAAAATGAAAATTTTGAATCTTATTTGAGAAATGACCCTGCGGCCCAGCCTTAAAAACTTACCTATCACCTCTGAAAAGAATCTCAGTGAAAAGAATCTCAGCCTTAAAAACTTACCTATCACTCTTCGTCAGAACTGGAATCGATAATCACCACAACAGCTGCTTGATCAGAGTCCCCCCTTCTAATTTCTAGCTTCTCTGGTGCTTCCTTTTCTGACTCCTGGTCCATGGGTGCTGGAAAGTTCAAGTCTAAGTTTAGTGGAGGGGTCCCATCACCAGACTGATGTGTGCTTTTTAGGGTACACAAGACTAATTAAAAACCCTAATCCTATTTGGTCGGAATGCAAGCGCACTATCCTACCGCGTAGTACTTAGGGGTCGATCCCACAGGGAGGCGGTTTAGAATTACCGGACTAACAACTTTGGGTAATCTAGACCTGGCAAATAATTGAATTGGTGTTTAAACTACAGGGGTAAAACAGTAAAGTAAATAACTAAATTAAATGACAATGCAGGGGAACGATGCAGTCGCACTGGACTGAGTGCAACCAGAGATGCAGGTGAAGTGCTGAAGTAGGATGCAGGTTGAGATGCAACTGGTTCAAAACTGGATGCAGGTTGATAGAAAAGACTCGAATAAAAACTGAATGTATTTATGTATTTTTGGACTAGGGTTATGACTTCACAACTGTGTAATACTTGGATTAATGAAGCTTGTTTATTGTATTCACACGGTTTAATAGATGAGTGTTAATAAGTAGTTTATAAGTACTTTTGTGCATATCTACTTGTGTAAAATCTGAAATGCATTAATCTTGAGCGGACCGTTTGGTAATAATTTATTCTAACCTCCTCTTGAATCTGTCTACTCAAACTATAATCAAATAGTTTAAGCGGATTGCTAGGAAGTTAGAAAATCAATTATACCTTTGTGTCTAGCTACTCAATGATAAATCCAAACAGACTTTAAACAAGCGTGCAAGTGATCAAATAAATCACACAACACCATTTCAGCAAAGGATAGAAATAATTAACAACAAACCATGATATAAAATAAACTAAGCATCCAATAAACCAAGCATTTCAGTTGTTACATCATAACCCTAATTAAAGTTTAGCTACTCATAATGAAATAAAAACAAACAACAATATTGAACACAAACACAAGAGATAAAGAGATAAAGATGCAACCAATCTTCTCGGTCTTCATCTCTAGGATCAAGTGCTGCAGTCCCTTTTCCTCCTTGCTGTCACCAAGAAAGAGACAGTCGCCGTCCTAAGAGAGACCAGGGCCGAAGCCCTAGGTCAAAATTCGACCAGAGAGAGAGAGGAAGAAAGAACAGATCTAGATTTCTGGAATTCAGAGGTGGAAAAAGTGTAGAGAATGGACAGCAACTTTTCTTCCTTTTATTGCTGGCCTCATTAATCATTCCTTGATGTCCTCCTTAATTTCCTCTTTTTCAGCCTGGAGGACTTGAATCACATTCCATTTCAGCCTTGCAATAAAGGAAATCGGATCACAGAGATAGCACCCTGGGATGCGGGTGCACTCACAGACTGCAGCATATCATTGTCTTTAAGTGTGCGCCAGGATGCATCCTGGGATGCGGGTGCACTCTCAACCCTGAAACAGAGCAAAAACAACAAATCGGCAGTATCTCGATCTTTCGTGCAAAAATAGACAAAATGATGTAAAATGAACGTGAAAAGGACAGAAGTTAGGACGATAATTAGGCTTAACCGGACATAAATACCATGTCATTTTCATGTTCATCAAACACCCCATGCTTGAATCTTTGCTTGTCCTCAAGCAAAAGGCACGGTTTAACCTAATCAATCCCCATTGAGTACTGTTTTTCATCTCATTATGTGCAATTGGATTTCAAAGTTGAAATGTCCCATTTGATAATTTCTGGAATTTCTCAAGTACAAGAATTCAACAGATCAAAAACCTTTCTCTCAATTGAATGCGTACGACCCAAGGAGTTATCGATTTCAAACAAAAGCAATTTCTTTTTAGAGATTCAACCGACTTTGAAACAAACTTAAGACTAAACGCAATGCACTGTCCATGAGTCATTTACCTAGACATTGAGTCGATTAATTCTTCAAAGTTCTTTAATCGATTTCAAGACAAATAGAAACGGGATCGAACCCCTTCAACTCAAATAATTCTAAACCAATTCTGAGTCATGAAGCACATGTTTGGAAAATTTAAACCACACGAAAATTTTTGAAAACATTTTTTTGGTTAATTACACATTTTTCCCGGGGCAGGGAGGTTTCCCGCGGCGGAGAGGTCGGCCAGATGAGTGTGGTTTTTACTTGAGGTTTTCCTCAAAAATTTAGATGGATCCATTTTTTTATCCACACAGACCTATAGCTTTCCGCAATGGCCATCGTCAGAGCACCGCACTTTAGTTCCCCTTTTTTTTTTTTCTTAGACTTTTAAATAAACTTGAAAACAATGGTTTAATCATCCAAACATGCATTTCACTTCCTGCAATCAGTTTGATTTTTGAGTTGAAAGAATGATCTTAAGCGACTCGAGGTTGCCCTTTGCCGGCTCTATCAAACCGAATTCAATCAAAATCTTATTAAATTAATCAACCTAATGATTAGAAAAACGACTCTCGGACAGTTCTTGCTTTCATCTTTAGGTCGCTCGAATTCAGTTTCATCAAATTCAGTTTAAAACAAGATTTACTTAACAACTCCCAAAGTCCCATGAATTCAACCAAGAGAACAGAAATTGACTAAAGAATTACAAGTCCTTAATCTATTCCAAAAATTTTCAAAACCGTCATTTCAACCCCAAAACTTATTTGCTCGCTATGAGATTAGTTGACTCTTCACATTCAAACACAATCCATCAAAATAATCAATCAGGCCCATTCAAAACCCAAAACAGTGCCATTAGTTCATCCCCAAAGACAACAAAACAAACAAACAAACACCCCATGCTTAAGAGTAAGCATTGTCCTCAATGCACAAATGAAAACAAGAACAAACAGAGAAATGAAAAGAGAGGAACTCACAGAGAATAGTGCAGGGCAACAAGTCTGGCTGCATTGCATCATCTAGGTGCACTCGGAGGTTGTGCAGGTGCATCCTGAGGAAGTGCAGGTGCACCCTGAGGTAGTGCAGGTGCACTGGTTGTTGCTGGTGCAGCTGAGGATGCGCCTGCATTCTTGGGTGCACTCTTCATTATGCTTGAGAATTATTTGCACTATTTGTTGGGATGCAGTCTGACTGGATGCACTTGAAATGAGATGGTGCACTTGGATGAGGATGAGCATTGTGCTTAGAAACACCATCTGGATGCACCTTGTCTTGATGCAGGCGCATCATTGTTTGCTGCCTTTGAATTTGAAATTTTGTCGTTAGTTGCATCCTTCAATTTTCTTTTTTTCTTGTTCTCTGAAAAATCAAGTATCAGTCTCAATGCTTGTGATTTTATTGAAGATCAAACTAAAATGAAATAGAACGAAAGAAAATTATTTTATTATTATTATTATTATTTAAGAAACTTGGGCTGCCTCCCAAGGAGCGCTTCTTTTAGGTCATTAGCTTGACCGTTGCATTGCATCAAGTTGGAGAAGATGCTGCAAGAGAGATGAGGACTCTCTTTTCACCAGGATCGAGGGCCAAAAACTCTAGAAGATAGTCATGGTTTGGGCCGTCATCTTCTGCTATTGGCGGTTCATGCTTTGTCTCACACCTTACTTTGTCTCCGCAACTCGCATTGCCGCTTGCATTATAGGTTGCATCGCTTGATTTATCCTTTAGGCCTGAATATTTCTCATTGTGGCTTAAATTGTCGATGCAACCCACCTTGCTGCTTGTATTACCAAGTGAGTCGATAAAGTTTGCATTCTGGATCTGAACTGCATCTATAGCTGAGTGATATGACAGCAGTGCAGGTGCACTTGAGTCCCATGCCAGCAGTGCAGGTGCATCTGAGTCGCAAGCCAGCAGTGCTGGTGCACCTAAGTCGCATTCCAGTGGTGCAGGTGCACTGGAGTCACCTTCCAGTAGTGCAGGTGCATTTGAGTCGCAATCCAGCAGTGCAGGTGCACTGGAGTCGTGTTCCAGGGATGCAGGTGCACTGGAGTCGCATTCCAGGGGTGCAGGTGCACTGGAGTCACCTTCCAGTAGTGCAGGTGCATCTGAGTCAGGATGCATGGAGAGAACAGAATTCAGATCTTGTGCAATATCAATCACTTCGCTAGAGCGACAGAACAGCTCAGAATTCTCGAGTATAAGTTGGAGCAGGTCATCTAATGAATCCTCTTCAAAATCATCATCAACCGTTTCTTCAATGCAGTCGAATTCCTTCGGCTCGATGTCCTCAGTCTGGTTGGGTGCAGGGACACAGTGTGAACTAATATCGAATTCACCCTGGTTGAGTGCAGTTGCATTCTGGTAAGATGCACCTGCGTCCTGGACTGATTCATCTACACCTTGGTTGATGCCATTTGAAGCATCTGCTTGCTGTGCTATTCGGATTTGCAACATATTACTTTGCATGATAAGCAGATCAACATTGGAATTTAGCTTTTTAAATGACTCCTCCATATTTTCGGTCCACTCAGCTTGAGATTTGATGTAGTTTTCTAGTGAAGATTCCCATGCTGGTTTTTGTGGATTTTGAGGTGGTTCAAACTGAGAGTAATTAGGAAGTTGTCGGTTTGTGTGTCGAGGTGCACATTGGAGGTTTTGGTGTGAGGAATTGAAATGATCCCACCTATCGAAATTGTAAGCTCTAGAGTATGAGTAATTTTGATATCCATTGAAATTTGGTTGCTCAAACTCAAACTCTAAAGAACTATTGATCTCGGGTCTTCTGAATGCAAGTGGTTGTGCAGCCCGCATTGTGTGCCTATTGCTTGTCCAATGGTAGTCGTTCAGTGCCATAGTTAGGTGCAGCATTGAGAGTGCACCTGAATTGTGAGGGTGCAGGCGCACTGGACTTCTGAACCTAAAAGATGAACAAAAAAAATGCAAGGTGAAATAGAAAATAACAGAACCAAAAAAATAGAAAGAGAAAAATAAACAAAAAATAAATAAAATAAAATGGTGGTCTAGCCTCACTTAAGTTGGTTCGTATCGATATTCTGTTGCCTCCCCGGCAACGGCGCCAAGTTTGATGTGTGCTTTTTAGGGTACACAAGACTAATTAAAAATCCTAATCCTATTTGGTCGGAATGCAAGCGCACTATCCTACCGCGTAGTACTTAGGGGTCGATCCCACAGGGAGGCGGTTTAGAATTACCGGACTAACAACTTTGGGTAATCTAGACCTGGCAAATAATTGAATTGGTGTTTACACTACAGGGGTAAAACAGTAAAGTAAATAACTAAATTAAATGACAATGCAGGGGAACGATGCAGTCGCACTGGACTGAGTGCAACCAGAGATGCAGGTGAAGTGCTGAAGTAGGATGCAGGTTGAGATGCAACTGGTTCAAAACTGGATGCAGGTTGACAGAAAAGACTCGAATAAAAACTGAATGTATTTATGTATTTTTGGACTAGGGTTATGACTTCACAACTGTGTAATACTTGGATTAATGAAGCTTGTTTATTGTATTCACACGGTTTAATAGATGAGTGTTAATAAGTGGTTTATAAGTACTTTTGTGCATATCTACTTGTGTAAAATCTGAAATGCATTAATCTTGAGCGGACCGTTTGGTAATAATTTATTCTAACCTCCTCTTGAATCTGTCTACTCAAACTATAATCAAATAGTTTAAGCGGATTGCTAGGAAGTTAGAAAATCAATTATACCTTTGTGTCTAGCTACTCAATGATAAATCCAAACAGACTTTAAACAAGCGTGCAAGTGATCAAATAAATCGCACAACACCATTTCAGCAAAGGATAGAAATAATTAACAACAAACCATGATATAAAATAAACTAAGCATCCAATAAACCAAGCATTTCAGTTGTTACATCATAACCCTAATTAAAGTTTAGCTACTCATAATAAAATAAAAACAAACAACAATATTGAACACAAACACAAGAGATAAAGAGATAAAGATGCAACCAATCTTCTCGGTCTTCATCTCTAGGATCAAGTGCTGCAGTCCCTTTTCCTCCTTGCTGTCACCAAGAAAGAGACAGTCGCCGTCCTAAGAGAGACCAGGGCCGAAGCCCTAGGTCAAAATTCGACCAGAGAGAGAGAGGAAGAAAGAACAGATCTAGATTTCTGGAATTCAGAGGTGGAAATAGTGTAGAGAATGGACATCAACTTTTCTTCCTTTTATTGTTGGCCTCATTAATCATTCCTTGATGTCCTCCTTAATTTCCTCTTTTTCAGCCTGGAGGACTTGAATCACATTCCATTTCAGCCTTGCAATAAAGGAAATCGGATCACAGAGATAGCAAGCTGTCGCTTAAGACACAGCATGGTTTCCAAATCTGTCTCGGGATGCACCCTGGGATGCGGGTGCACTCACAGACTGCAGCATATCATTGTCTTTAAGTGTGCGCTAGGATGCATCCTGGGGTGCGGGTGCACTCTCAACCCTGAAATAGAGCAAAAACAACAAATCGGCAGTATCTCGATCTTTCGTGCAAAAATAGACAAAATGATGTAAAATGAACGTGAAAAGGACAGAAGTTAGGACGATAATTAGGCTTAACCGGACATAAATACCATGTCATTTTCATGTTCATCACAGACCCTGGCTGGATGTCAGCTAGATTAGACCTAAACCTAGGAGGAGGAAGTTCCATTCCAGGACCAGAAAGTCCAGTTTCAAATAAAGGATGTGCCATCATCTCACCAGAAAAGCCTATTCCACTACAAGACTTTGGCAGCTCAGAACCAGACTCGTCGAAATGTTTCTTCTGTTCCTCTAGCCGTTTCGAGCCCAAATCTTCAGGGGTTTTATCTTGTGCGAATGTAAGCTTCGGATCGTGAAGCATGTGATTCCAGTTCCCATGCCCATGTTGCTGCACCCCTGTACGAAGAGAGTCCAGCACTTCCTCTGACCAGGCATCGAACTTCGGTTCCTCTTGAAATGAAGTGAAGGATGTAGAGGGGCCCGTAACGGGATTGAAGAATCGCTGGCCAGTTATGGGACCTTGAGGGTGAGGTACCTGAAACATGAAAAAAATGTATAATAAATACCAGCACTACATAAATAAATGGTTTTCTGAATAGTGATTAGTAAGCTAGACTTCCTAAAATGCCCCTACTATATTCACAATCATTGATTGTACCATAATATGCTGACTATCAAATATTTGGTTTTCACGAGTTACTGCATTTATTCGAGTGATCCACAAGCAGCGAAGATATCTCTTTTTCCTTCCTCTATCTCAATAAGAGTAAAACAAAGCTCTTATTGTCTGTTGATTAATCGTTTGAGTCTGTCTTGAATGAGCTCCTGTAAAACCTGATACAAGGGAATGATTTTTTTTTTCGACGTCTTCGAGCTATATATCCTCGTCTCACTCTGGTCATTGAATTCCATTCAATTTGAATGAATCACCAATGGCACACCAGCCCACCAGCAGCAAAACCCAACCAGGCCCACTAGGTTGTGATGTAAATCATGCAACCTTGGTAGTTTTCAGGAGTAAACTATCAATAACATAACAAGCTGGCAAAAAAAATACTGTCGTTGGAAAGGAAAATAGAGTTTGAAAAGTAATCTACACAGAACAAGACACGAAAATTACATGAAATGTAATAAATACAAGATACAAGATAAAAAAAAACAATTGAATTAAAGTTTGTGATTTATTGAACCATTTTCCTGCCTTGAACTGTAGACTATAAATAAGGATGTATTATTTTAGTAAATTGTAAAACTAGCATAACACACCACAAGGACAACCTGCCCCGTCGAGAGGACATCCTTGTTTGATCTGGACCTAATAAGACTGGGAAGCAAAACTATCCAAGCCCGTTCCTAACTAAACTTGAATCAAAACTTGTGCGTATATTGACTGAACCTCAAATTACACAAAGAAAATAATCCAGAACCCAAAAATACTTGTGGACAAAGTATATTTCAAATGACCTTGACCAGAATTAACCGAGACCAAAAATAAGCTGAACTTCAAAGGCACTCAGAAATAGACAGCGTCGCAAAAAAAATAAATTAATTAAAAGCACAACACCATGAATGCTACCTTCATAAAATTATACAATGTAGCTATAAAAAATGAAAATGCATCAATTTATACACAATCGAACTTGTCAGTAAAACACCATGCAGCAGCAGCAATTCAGATTCTAATCAGATTGCATATCAGTAGTTTAAGGTAAAGAGTAAAGTTTATTTCTGTATAGTAAATGATGTCGAGAAAAGGTTTGCAAAAACAATATGCTTCACAGCAACATCATCACCATGTGACAGCCACAATTCAGATCCCTATCAGTTTAAGGAAAGACTTGGGAAGTTTACTTCCATACTGTGAATAGTGTCGGAAAAATGGTTTGTGAAACCAATAGATTCACACCAATATCTGCTGGGAATTAAATACAACAACTAAACCTTTTATCCCAAGCAAGTTGGGGTAGGCTAATGATTGGGTTTCATTCCATAGAGATGGCTGGATTTTTTACGTTGGCTCGCCTAGCCTATCACAACCCTTGCTGGGAATTAAATAAATATCCTAATTTTGTATGGGATTTTCTGTTAGGATTTAGGAATAGGACTTTGGTGCAGTTATTGCACTATGCTTTACATATCCATGCAATATGCAAACAACAATACATGAAAACCAAACACTCATCATTTATCTGGACCATATATGCACGAATTAATGAACCAATTAAACTTCAATACATGCACAGGAAAATTCGTTGATTTAACACCACACACGTCTGAAGCAGGTATCTAGATTACACAAAAGACATGATAAATTTCAGAACACCGCCAAAATTCTGAACTGAAAAAGGTTGAAACTGACGCAGAGCTAACACAGGGAGAACATCCACCATCAAATGACCTGAACCGATCTATATTATCTACTCAATCAGTTATTGCTACCTCCATAGCTTACCCCAATACAATAGGACCTCGAAATTGCCCGAAAATGACTTAGCAAAACATACGCGCAGTCGATCCTCTGTTTTCCACCTCAAGGCAGGCAAGTCATTAATTATGGTAGGTTAGTTGGCGGGTAATCTTATCAATTGTTGTAAAGTAGGACGTCTTTTTCCTTTTTCTTCATTAGAATAAACTATTCTCCATAATTACAGTAACTTGCATATGTGCAAAGTTGCCATTTTCAAAGTTCATAAATCATTTAAAGCACATTAAGACATCTGTAGAATTGCATAAATCTGATGTAAATGTTGTAAAGTCACACATAGCTTCCACGAAATATGAACAATTAACAAAGTAGAAAGGTTCCATGATCCATTTATCAACACTTGATTTACACCTCACCACCACTAAAGAAAGAAAATGCCTAATGGTCCATTACCTATATAGTAAGGCAATATGATGGGAGTTAAGAGTTAAGGTTCTCCCATATAGTTTTAGAAGTACCAATTTGAGCCTCCTCCATTTCATTAAAAAAATATAAAACAAAATGTAATCCACAAACAAATTAAAGATTCTATAAAGAGAAAAGGACTAATGATAGTTTACCGCGAAGAATGGAAAGACTGGCAGTGGCAGTTGCAATGCCTCTCTTCCATCTGGAGTTGGCTCCCTTAGGATAACTGTACTCTGTTTTTGAAGTGCGCTTGAGGCACCGAGTCGCACGACAGGTATACTAGGTGATGAAAGGACTGCAGAGTTTGGTACAGATGGTCTGTCTGGAGGGACGACAGGGTAATCAGAAAGAGGCTGTTTTCCTTAGTTGGGGACCAGTGTTTGGATATGAATTGGCAAGTTCTCTGGCCCAGTTGAGGGTTTAGATTTTGGTTCAGGTAGTTTAAAAACTACTGTTGTCTTGTCACCTTTGAGATGGAAGACGTCAGTCTTTTCTCTTGCCTGTGGTTCCTCGACATTGGGAGGAACAGGAGCATGCACAACCATGTGCCTTTGAGCTAGTCTTTCCTTTTGCCGAGCACGGAGCATATCACTGTTTTTTTTTTTTAAATATAAAAAAGTTTAAGAAGGTAAATAATATTCTAGAAAAAGGAATTTACAATCGAGTTTGTTGCTGACCAGGTGTAGGTGTCTGTTGAAAATGAGTTAACCATACTAGTTTGAACATTAATAAATAGTAAAACTTACTATTTTCCTTTCCTAGCTCGGCCAGCTATAGTGTGTTTGCACTCCTCTTGACTGCTCTGTAGCATCAACAAGTTCACAAAAGGTTTATAAGAACAAAGCAAACAAATTATATGCAATACAATCTTTAGAAGTCTTCAAGAGTGATTACCTCACTCAGAACTTCAGCAGGAAAAGATAGATATGTTTCATTGTAGCAAACTGGCTTTCGCTGTCTCTTTCCTCGGCCTAGAGATGCTTCAACCTCCAACTGATGTTTTTCCCACCTACAAGCACAAGTTAAAAATAAAGTCAGCTAAATAAATAGATTGGACATGATGTTGGAGATCACATAGCAACCCATCTGGTATATAAGCACACACATCCGCTGATACACATCTGATATACATGATTCATTGTAGCTAAAGTCAACGTCATATTTGTAACAAGAGTTTTGGCAACTACAAACCAGAAACACATCTGATATACATGATATCAGCTGCAAAAGAAAGTAATCTTAGGGTATCATCTGATAATTGATGTATTGAGTTTTTATTAGACATACCTGACACGTAAAAGCTTGTCCCATTCATTTTCTTCTTTGCTGGTGATAATGTTTTCATCGTCTTCACTGAGGTCCTCTGCTCCCTTTCTACTGGCAGTGTATGTAATAGCGTCAGCAGTAGAAGGCTCTTCATTTTGTTCAGCATTCCAATCCATCGTCTGATTGAAGGGTGTCCAAAAACATATAAAAAAAACTAATGAAATCGGTTTTTACAACCAAATAATCTTGTAAAATCAGTGCAAAGACATACCTTGACACTTCCAAGAAGGTCACTTTGAATATCAGTGTCGGCACTGTCCTGCATACCAAACTGTAGATCTGAGCGGTTGAGCAGCTTGGCAACCGAGCTCTCATTCCAAACAGATTTGGCACTGCCCAAACCAGTACACCTGTCTTCATACACGTTACCTAACCTGCCAACTCTTCTCCTATGTTGCTCTCCAACCCCATTAGCATTATTAGATCTTTTGTTGCTATCATTAGTATCTTTACTGTCAACAATATCACTAGGGGACCCTGTATTCTCCCTAAAGAGTTCTTCAGTACCCCACCTGAGGATGTCCTCAACTTCCATTTGTGAATCCGACTTGTTCACAAAAAGCTGGTCCAGCATGAGCTTTTTCTTGGCAAGTTGGAGGATCCGCTCCTCAACGCTAGTACGGACAACAAGCCGATACACAAGGAGTTGATTCGACTGACCTATCCTATGGGCCCGGTTCATCGCCTGTATATCATTATGTGGGTTAAAATCTGAGTTGTATATTATCACAGTATCAGCCGTTGCCAAATTTATCCCCAGACCACATGACCGAGTCGAAAGGAGAAAAACAAATCGGGCTTTATCCTCATTATAACGAGCAATGGCTGCTTGCCTCTCATCAACAGGAACAGACCCATCAATCCGCTCATATGTACCCAAACCAAATTCAACCAGCAAATAATCCTCCAAAATATCAAGCAGCTTCGTCATCTGTGAAAATATCGATACTCTGTGCCCTGCCTTTTGCAAAACCCTCAGCATCATGTGAAGAAGTGTTAGCTTGGCTGAAGCTTTAATTCTCATCTCATGCAAATACTCTGGTGTGCCAGATGTGGGCTCTGTGCCATCTATGAGGTATGGATGGTTGCAAACTTTTCTTGATTGCATTACAATATTAAGTAGTGATTGCTGTTGTGGCCCACCAGATCCACCCGCTGCCCTTCCTATCTCATGCAGAACCTGATAATTCTTTGTCAACAATGCACGGTAAAACTCAGCTTGAATTGGTGACAGTTCCACTGGCACTATTTGCTCAGTCTTTGGCAGAATATTTATCATTGCATCCTTCTTTCGTCGCCGCAACATGTGTGGGGCCACAAGCTTCTTTAACACATCCACCTTGTCGCCTGCAGCAAGGCCGTCAAACTTCTCCTCAAATGCAGCGAGAGAAGGAAAAGAGGCGGGCTGCAGGAAATGCAACAGGTTGTACATTTCCCTATGTTGTTCTGCAGTGGCGTTCCAGTCAGCAAAACCCTATGGTGAAATGAGAATGTGTTAAGAACTCTGAATAATTTGCTCTCCGAGTTCTTGAGTCGGTGCCCTTCATCTACTATTAGCACCTCCCAAGGGACTTTACGAAGATGAGAAGTATCTGCGAGAACCATCTAATACGTGGTCAATAGTACGTTGAACTTGTATGCTTTGGTAGCCTTGGGCAAATCAGGTATGCCAGATCCAACAGCATGCCACTCGTACTGACGAATGATAGCTCTTGCGTCTGCTCCACCACGATACTCCACCACATCCAGATGTGGAGCCCACAATGAGAACTCAGCTATCCAGCTTGGCATGGTTGAAAGTGGGACCAAAACCAAGGAAGGAAGCCTAACCTTAAACTCAAAATAAAGAGCAGAAAGAAAAGCCGTTGCTGAAACAGTCTTGCCAAGACCCATCTCATCTGCCAAAATAACATTCTTTGATCGGTACCAGCATTTCCTCAAACAGTTCAAGGCCTCCATTTGATGTGGGAACAATGTGCCTCCTTTCAGCTCTTTTGGTTGTTCAAGTAATGGATTCAGCCCTCTACCATCCCCATTCTCTTTTCTGGAGCCACCTTTTGCAATTGTCTTTGACTCTTTGTCACATCAGACTTGACAGCTTTAAATCGATTGATTAAGTGAGATGAGTCTTTGGTGACCGGTTCATTTATGATTTCCCATGTGCACTCATCATAGGTTAGGCCACACCATTTGACCAGAACTTCCTCTCGACCTTCTGATCTGGCCCGAATAGAGAGAATGCGGTGTGGCTGGGACCATTGCTCCTTGCATAGGTTGATCAGAGTATAACCATGCTTCGCCAGGAAGTTCTCAAGTTTTCTTTTAGCTATAACTTCAAGAACAGGCTCTGCTATCCATGTGTTGTGGATATTTGATTTACCAACCCATTTGACCAGAAACTCATATGAGCCTTTTTCAGCATCTTCCATGGGATTATCAATGGTCACATTGGAAGCTTCTGAGAATGCATCTATGTCCACATTTATTTTCCGAGATGCAGGCTCAGAGATGGTTTCATCAAATTTCAGGCGGCATCCCAGGACACGGTCAACCTGAGAAAAGAATATTATAGTAAGTATGGTTAATATTATTTTATATTTCATATAAAACGAAATAACAGAATAGGAATAATAATAGTAATAATTCTTCAGGAAAAAATTTACCATTATAATCATAATTTAAAAAAATCAACAAATGATCAAGTACCTGATGCATACTATCTGGGCAGACAGAGCATTTCTCTTTTGCACATTTTGGGCAGTACCAATTTCCCTCAGGCACCATCTTCATTGAGGAGACAGAAAAGTTTTTATTTTTGTACAAAAAGAGAAACACAGCATGGATGTTCTAACTTAGAAGTTTCAAAATTTTGAGTCATCACCTCAAGTGGCGGATCAAGACACTCCAAGTGGTAGGTACCCGGACAGCCATCGCAACACAGGAGCTTGCCGCCATTGTTGCACTCTTGGCATTCATAGTAGTGCTGTGTACAAAAAGACAATATATATGAAAAATAAATAAATAATTTAAAAGGTGCACTCATGCAAAATTTGGCCAGTAGATCCTTTCAAATTATGCTAATCCAATTGAGAATTTTCACACAGATTGCTCTTTCAAAGTAATCTCAGGTGACTTTTCCTCATTCTATTGTTCAAACTAAAGAATCTATTCAGAATCCGAGGGTCTTATTTACACTTGAGTGCGAAGTTTATTGACGAATTTGCATGTAAATACTTTAGCCAAAGACTAATCAGTTACAAATTTGATATTCTAATATGCACAAAAATATGCCTAGTTGCAAGATATATTAAACACTTACCCCATCATCCCCTATTACCCTGTCGCTAGACCAAGACTCCTCAGCAACTATCCTCAGCGCCTTGCTGGCAGAAGACCTGCTCTGTGCTCGGTTAGAGCTGCTCCCAATAATTTTCTTCCCTGAAGATCTTTTCTCACTCATGTTGATCTTCAAGCTGGGGAAAAAAAATAAATCAGTAAAAACTTGTCACTCACAAAAGCTTTAGTTTGTGTGGACATAAAAGCACAGTAATTTGTACTACAATTTGTAAATCATCTTACTTAATCAGAAACTTTCTGGCATGTATTATTTCTAATATAATAAATGATTTTGGTGAATTTCTACTATGAAATTATGGTGGAATCTAGAATAATAAAAAAAATTGCTCATACTATTAGTGCAACAGACATTGAAACTGGATCTACAATAAAAAAAAATTCTGCCTTTTTCACAATCTGAGATTGCATTATAATTCCATCTCCAGCACAAATTACGAAAAAGCTAGCTAAGTAAGAGGCTTAAGCACGATAGCCTTCTTATCCCTAATCTAGGCTCCGTTTGGATGGCTTCTTTCCGGAATAAGGAATAAGGAATAATCACTTTTTACCAATAAATTTATTTCTAACCATCCAAACTCTTCACAAAAGTTACACACTTCCCAATAAATTTACCCCTTCCCAATAAATTTCTTCCCTTCTTCCTTCTTCCTACCTTATTCTCAACTCATCCAAACGGAGCCTACTGACCAAAATCAGTGAAGCTAAATAGCTCTAAAACTTAATATTTCACCTCAATCGACCATTGTAGACTAATAAGAACCATAATTTCAACAAAAAATAAATTGAATTCGTATAAAATCAATCCGCATTGCCTCAGAAAAGTGCAAACAAGTACCTAGCAGCCTTAAACCCCAAATCCTTCGAATCAGGTCTAAAACCCTCTTCCTTCTTCGATTTCTCACCTCCTGAGCCAATCTAAACACCCGATCAACCCTCGTAAGGTACGAGAATGTAGCAGAGGATAGAGAAGGGTAGAGAGAGAAAGAGAGACAAAAGGACGCAAAGCACACACAGACAGTACATGCAAACTCTCGGAGAGAAGAGAAGGGTACATCACATCTCAACCGATGCCACGTCATGGGGCAGGAACAGTACAGCTGTACCCCACTATTCAGTGCATTACGTAAAGGGAAGTGGGGTCCGCATGGGAACGCTAACAAGGAGGGAGCGACACGTGGAATCCCGTTGCAGAGATGCATCATGCATCGAATTGTAAGGGACGAGGGTTTAATTACTTTCCTCTTTTGTTCTCAAGTAGTCAAGTAGTGGTGTGTGAATAAAAACAAGGAAAGAGAGCGCGAAGAGTTGTGAGTTGTGACACGGGGATAGCCGTTGAATGCTTGATTTTGAGTTTGGTAGAAAAAAAAAAGGGAGGGAGGAGGCGAAAGGGACGAACAGTCGCTGGGCTGAGGCCTGAGGGGTTTGTTTATCTATGGCAAAACAGTTTTTATGACTCGGGCTAGCACAAGACATTTGCATTAAAAAAATAGCACAATTAGTTTTTTTTTCATATCAATTATTTTTTTCGGGACATTTGTATCTAAAAACTAGAACAATTATTTTTTTAAGGACAATGAGTTTTTTTTTTCATGTCAACTATTTTTTTAGGACATTTATATCTAAAAACTAGCACAATTAATTTTTTTTAGAAAATTAGTGTTTTTATAAATATATAATGTAGTGTTTTTTTTAAAAAAAAAAAAAGAAAATCAGATGAATTTGCGAGCATACCATGGAACTAATGTACATGACGTGGAAGTAGCGCTCCACAGTCATGAACTTCTCCACTCACTGACCCAGGCTTTGAAACCTTGGAGCTTGAACTTCTCCGCTCACTGACCCAGGCTTTGAAACCTAACACAAAACAAATAGAAATTCATCAATTTACCCTTGTAAATAGATCATACAAGCATTCAATTAAATAGACTTGCACAAAATTATCTCACTTCTGTGTTTTCATTCAATTAGTTTTTTTTCCATGCCAACCATTTTTTGTCAAAACAATTAGTTTCTTTTTTCCATGTCAATCATTTTTTTCGGAACATTTGTATTTAAAAAGTAGCTTAATTAAATTGTTTTTTCCGAGCACAATTATTATCTGAAACTACGACAATTAGCTTTTTTACATGACAAGTAACATTTTTTACACGACAATTATTCTTTGAAGCTAGAATAATTAGTATTATTTTATAGTACGATTAGAAATAGCTAAATTTTCTAGTTTATATAGCTAATTGTCCTAGCTAATATCCTAGTTTCATATACTAATTGTTCTAAAAAGATTGTTTCATCTGAAAAAAAAAGTTCTGAAGAGAAAGGGAAACACATGGAAGGGAGGAAAGGAAACAAATGGAAGGGATGAGAAGAGTATGCTCTGGATGATAAATTCAGAGGATGTGCGATAAAATTAGAAAGTTAATTAGCGTTAATAAAGATGCTGGATGGGGATGAGGGATGAAGGAATCTCTAGAATGATGGTAAGCAATTTCAATTTCTCTATTTTTAGCGCAAAAATCATATCCATCGGATCTCAATTGTGCACGAATTTTAAAGAAATTTAAAATTCCAACGCCTTAAAACTAAATAGGACAACCCCTCTGTTCTATCCAAAGGACATTAATCAATCTCTCTCTCTCTATATATATATAATTATATATACATATTGAATAAATAGTTTTACGAATAAATTAATTCTTATTTTCTTAGTATCTGTATGTTTTTTTTTTTATGAATGAGTTCTTCGACTAAGGTTTTTGCTCTAGAAATTTGGTATGAAGTAATGGAATGGGAAGCAAGTTAAAGGAATGGTAGAAAATGAATGATATCTTGTTCCAGGTTTATTAAAGTTAAAATTTGTTACCTCGGTTCTAAGATGTAAAATGACTGTATTGTTCATTGTTCAAATTTTCATATAGATTGGTTAACGCCTATTTATTAGAGACTTTATGACAATATTAAAATAAAATTTATGTTTTCCATTTCCACTCTTTATAATCCAAAATCGAGGGTGAACAAATTTTTTCATAAATTATGAATTGTCCCTCTCGTTTCTCTCTATTCACCCTGGAGCGGATACAGGGAGCAGGGAAAGAATTTTTTCTTCCATTCCATTAATCCCATTCTCTCCTTCTTAGAGTAGAGTGTTAAGAATTAATTCACTATTTCCATACACTTTGCACCAGAATAATGAATAAAGAACGAAGAAAAAAAATAGAAAGGAAACAAAGAGCAAGATTTTCCACTCAAATTTAGAGTATAAAATTTTATACTTCTCAATTCTATAGAACAACTCCTTTTATTTCCCTCTTTTCCTTTCCTCACTCCATAAAAGAAATAAAAGAATAGATTATAAAAAAACCCACACACCACTATACCCTAAAAAAAATATTAAATTAAAAAAATGATAAAATTAAACTTAGATTTCATTTTATGTAATTTGACTTACAGGGATATATATCGACGCTCCACAATCTGATCGATCGTCACCAAATCGATAATTATTATTCCATCCATTGTTTCTTCAATGATTTAGAAATGAAATCGGCTCACTTTTATCATTTTGAGCTCTTTTTCTTTTTTTGAGGATTGTGATACGTCTGAGATTGCGGTGCTTATTTATAAGGCGGAAAGGCAATAAATTTTGTATAGTAGCGATTGTGGGACTAAACTAAAGAGTATCGGAACCGGAGTGTGTGTAATATTTGTTAATTTGCCCTCCATTAATTTCATTTTCTCTCTCACTTCTTATTCTATTTGGCCTCATTTTTTTTTCTTGTGTCACTTCACTTTTGATCCGCCCTTGCTTTTTTTCCATTTTATATTATGCTCCTTGTTTCCGTTCTCTACTTATCAGTCTTCCGGTGTTCTTTCCAATTCCCTACCTCTCCATTTATTTACACTATATTTGGATATAGGACGATGGAAGGAATAGAAAAGGACTAGATGTAAAGTTAAATATTTTTTCGTTTGTTTGAAAATAAATTACGAGAGAAAATTTTTAACATGGAGGAATATTTCCTTCCTAATTTTTCTCATATACAATTTTTCACCCAAAATGGAGAGAAATAATTTTTTCCCTTCTCTGAAATTTATATTTAATTTTACTTCTCTTTATGGAGACATTTCAAACAAAAAAAAAAAAGAGAAAGAATAATTTTTTCTTTTCCTTTTAGTAATCATTTAAACATGCAAATGTTAAAAAAAAAAATTCATCTCATTTCTTCCCTTCCTATGTTTCTCCTCCTTCCATTCCCTCCATATTATTCAAACATCAATTTTTGAGATTTGGATTAATAAGAGTCTTTGAGAATTCTTCAAATTGGAGTTATGACACACTACTAAGCTACTATTTCATTTCTTTTTGTTTTTCCTCTCAAACAATAATTATAGTTAGGGAAAAAATGAAGTTCAAGTTAGCAAAGCGGTTAGTCTCACGTAGGGCTGTATACGAGCCGAGTTCGAACGAGTTGAGCATAACTCGAACTCGAACTCGTTACTACTCGAGTCAACTCGTGACTCGTTCGGGAGGTGGTTCCGAGTTATCTGAGCTAACTCGAATTCGTCATTTTGTAACTCGAGTCAACTCGTGACTCGGTATTCAACTCGTGAATATAGTGAATAGATGAAATAATTATTTATGAGTATTACAATAATATAAAAAAATAAAATTTATTATCAATTTTATTCTTTTCCATTGATTTAAAGCAAAATATGTTTTGAAACTCAATATTAATACTCATAGATTATGGTGACGATCTCCAAAAAATTAAAATTTATTACGTCACGAGTCAGCTCACGAGTCAACGAGCTGAGTTGAACCTAACTCAAACTCGACTCGTTTATTAACCGAGTTGGTTCAACTCGAGTTCTTTTAGCTCGAGGTATAATCGAACTTTTCACGAGTCGAGTTCGAGTAACTCACGAGTTACGAGCTTTTTGCTCACCCCTAGTCTCACTCTCACGTCATTTTCCCTTCATTACTTCATCATAAGTTTAAACTTTTGTGATCATCGCGGATAATTAGTAGCAAACTTAAAGTTATAATTTCTTTTCACATATATAATTCAACAAATATCGGCATAATGTTTCCTGCTGGTTGCTCTGTCTGTCAATGATTGTAGTATAGTTTCGGATTTAAAAAATTGTGCAATCTAGTTCTTGATCTAGTGACAAAGAGCAATGCACCTTGACTCCTTGAATGAAAGGTCGCAGATTCGAAACCCGACTGGGGGGTCTTTCATAGACATTTAATTTAATTTAAAAATAAGTTGGGTGGCTTAGACCTTCAATTTATCTTCAAAAAGAAATTCTAAAACTTTAGTCTGTGATTGGCTCACAAAATCTGAACAAAAATTTCACATATCTATTTTTTATTCAAAATGCAATTTATTTGTAAAATATAATCTACTTTGGGTGCGTTTGGATAGGTGTGGGAAGAAGGAAAGAAGGGAAAAAAGTGAGAAGAAGTATTGGGAAGTGTGTAACTTTGTGAAGAGTTTGGATTATTTATAATTTTTTTTTCTTTTTCTTCCTTCTTTTTCTTCTTCTTTCTTCCAAGGATCCAAACGCACACTTTGTAATATATTTTATTCATGTTTCGCTTAATTCGGAGCTTGTGCCACACCCTGAGTCTCTTTTGAGCAACGCGCTAGATGTATCATGATAATCCGACGTGAATTTTTACACAAGACGAAATTCTCGAGAATGAATTTATAGCTCATTGCATGTGTCTACCCTTTTTTTCAAATCAATACTGACCACAGTTCGGATCAAATAATTTATCAAACAAGACTTGTATTCTTTAAAAATTATACATTTGTGGATGACGATACGTCAAAATAAATAATTCAACATGAATGCTTATGTCAAATGGGTGTTAGACAAATATTACGTATTCCTAAAAATGAAGTTTTTTTTTTAAAAAAAAATGAAGTATTTTCGATCTAAACAACACTTCCATTCCTTTTCGTCCTTTTGTTAACGTTTTGTGTTAGTTTCTTTATTTCTTTTTTTCCTTTCTACTGACCGGTTGACTTATTGTTTAGCCTTGAGCAAAGTGCAATTAACTGATGGCCACCATAACAACAATATGAAAAAAAAAGGGGACAAATTATGACTGCGATAAATGACGAAAAGTTAGACAACACGTCTGGAAACTTGACACCCTTTTTTTTCCCCATATTCAAGGGATAATAACTAATTCTTTGTCCAATAATCATTATGCAAGGAAACAATTTTATAATCTTTCACGATAACCACCAAGATTTCAAATAATTGATTGACAACAGATTTAAGCTATATATTTGAGCAAAACCCATCTCAAGTAACCACAGAAGTTAAAATTAACGCACTTTTTGTTTGAATAAATAATTACACTTCCGTGTCAAAGACTTTATTCTGGCCCCATAAAAAATTTCCACCAGCACCACCCAATATAGCAATTCCAAGAACTTGCATTTGAATATTCTACGGGCCGGATTATATAGTCTTGCGCATGCCTATATACTATAGTTCCTTGGCGAGAATAATCTGAAAAAATAATGATCAAACAAGTGTTTCATAAACAGTTAATGGAAAAACAACCAAGAAAAAATTATACCAGAAAATTATTTGAAGGGCTAGCAAGTAAGATGTTTAAAAAAAATAATGATATTATAACTGTGCACAAGCCAAGCAAAACTATTGAAACGTTTCAATCTCTAAATTCAAAACAGGACTACAAATTAAAACAAAATCTCTGTTAGTTACTTCTAAATATTGTTCGGTATCTAATTGTACTTCACATTTTCTAAGAAATAATTCTCACACCAAATTGGGCCGTATGACCAAAAAAACTTGGAGCAAATTTGATAAAAATATACCACCAAACATGACCACAATGATGTATACAAGCTCTTTGTATTGTACTTCTATTGGTATGCAAGAACAATTAGAAACTAGGGAGAAGGAAATATTTAGAAATATTTACAGGTATCATTCTACAAAATACACAACAGAACACTGTATTTGCTAAAATTAAGAATTGTCATACTTGCAGGCTTGCAGCAAATACAATTTAATCAGTCATTCACAAATAACAGCATAATATTAAAATTAAGGCCAAGTGAATAATAGTTATTATTTGTTGCTAATATCTGATAAGCTGCCAATTTCAGATGTACACACAAAATAATTCAACTAGCGTGAAATGTTACTTACAATTTGCAAATATGGTGGAATACAGGTGAAGAGATACAAACAGAACATCTGAAGCAATTACCTATAGATAACAGTAGCAGTTATTCTCTCAAAGCCGGGACGCAAAGTGCTTTCTAACAGCCTCATCGCTTTCTTGTGGGATTTCCAAGGACTTACATAACTTGGGGTACACCGACAAGCGAATTGATGCATATACCCCTTTGTCCCAATTCCTTCCCGCCAGCTCCTCTGCCATCTTTATTGCTTCAGCCACAGTCTCCGATGCACTCTGGCACACCTTATCTACAATACCTCTCTCCTTTGCCTCTGTACCAGTAATCTTCTTGGCTCTTAACGTGACATCACGCAAAGTCCTGCCATTATAATATTGTAAATCCTTCAGTTTTGATTGTAAATATGAAAATATAAATACCCATCCTTTATAATATATTTGCAATTAACATTCAACTTTTAGAATCAGCATTCCAAGTAAAAAACGACCAACTTTTGACTCTCCAACCAATCACAAGATCATATCATAACTAATGATAGGACTTTATCTAGGTTAGCCTGATCTAGACTAGAAAAGAAGAAGGTATCACCCAAACTGCTGTAGTGCTACCTGATTTTGGTACTGACTGGTACTTGCTGGCATGGTATTAATCCCACTCTCGCAGTTCTTTATTTATGGCTGGTAATGGCAACCTAGTCCGGTCAAAACCTTCTCAAATGCCAAATTGTGCACTTCTAGAGACTAGAATCTAGGGACCATCTTTGTTGGGGAAATGATGTGGCCATGTGGCGTGGGTAAGGCTTATTAAAGTAAGCTACTATTCATATTTTTTATGAACCTAACAACCTATCTACTTTCTGCACAATAAGACAATTCTGCACGAACAAATCATACTCACTCTCCTCTCTTTCAAAACCATTGGATGGTTCCAAATCTTGAGCAGCCTAACTATCTGAACCTCATTTGCAGTAGAAATTTTACTATGCATTTTACTAAATTACTAATTACTATTCAAATCCTTATTCTAAAAAATAATTAAATAATGTCCAAATCAAATCAGTATCTTGACTTGTATTTCCCAATCGCACCAAATTAAATATATGCAAACTGAAATAAGTCCAATTCAGCTCTTATACAAAACAATAGAGTAATTCACCGATTAAATACCTCGGATCCGTGATCTTAGCTTGCATCAGATCCATGAAGTAATCAGGAAAAGGCAACCCAATATCCAACTCGCTCATGTACAAAACCCCTCGATCTCCTCTCATGTACACATAATCATGCGCCACGGCAAGCATCATACCAGCCGCGGCAGCATGCCCGGTAACTGCCGCCACAGTCGGCATGGGAAGAGAGATCAGATCAGCAATCAGAGGCTTCACAAGTCTAACCAAAGTGGAAATCCCCTCACTGGAATTCTTAGCCCAGGCAAGATCAAGGCCGTTAGAGAAGAAGCGACCTTCACCAGCGGTGACGAGAGCGGCGACGGTCGGATCCGACCTGGCGGTGGCGAGCGCCGAGCGGAGGGAGGAGATGAGGCCCGGCCCCAGGCGGTGCTCGCCGGAGCCGGTGAGGGTTAGGATCAACACACGACCTCTCTTCTCCAAAGTGCACATGGTTTGTGGTTTCTTATTTTTGTTGTTTGGAAAATTGAAATGAAGAAATGTAGTTATGGGGTTTTATATATGTTGAGTTTGTTGAAAATTGGAAGCATGGAGAGATAACATGTTTAACAGGTATTTATCTTGTTGGTTGGTTTTAAGGCAACAATTAAAAATTATTTGATGAATGATGATGGTGGTTGACTGCTAGTACAAAGGGAAGGCGATTATTGTTAGAAGAAGAGACGAAGAGAGAAGTAAGAGGTGTATATTTGGATGGACATGGCAGAAACGATGCAACAGATAGATATTATGACAGGTGGGGTTGATTGTCAGGGGGTTTGGTACTATATTGTTTAGTACGATTATGGACCAGGTGTACGATAAGAGAACAGTTCTGGTCTTCGGACAAGCTAGCGATAAGCTACTTTATTAACGGAAGAGGTGTATACCGTGTACCGTTTTCCGTGCACGTTCCGTCCAAACGGAACGGTAAACGAATCTAAAATTTCAATACGTTTCAGTAACGGAACGGTAAACGGAACGCGTTTCGTCATTCGTTTGGGTGAAATACAGTGTAAATATACACGTTCCGTGACGTTCCGTCCAAACGGAACGGTTAACGAATCAGCTGGTACATACCGTTACCAGAAACGGAACGGCAAACGAAATGCACCATTCCGTTTCCGTTTGGCACGTTGTGCAGGCCTACTTATCGCCTTATCCGATGAAGATCTTAATCAAATTATTGGTTGAATGACCTCAAAATTATTTATGCGATAAGAGAAATCTGTAATCTTTAGACTGTATGTTACGGAAGTTAAAACTAGTTTATATTTTTGTAATTTCCTCTTGACTAAGTTGCAGAGCCTTCATTTGTATAAATTTAAGTTAAAGTAAGTATTATGTTATAAATTTGTATAATAGTTATTTTTTTAATATTTGAAAAATATTTATCTGTGCTTCAATTACTAAAAAGAATTATTTTAAATTGTTATTTAAAAGAGAATTTACTTTTTTTCAATGAATATTGCCTTAGTGAAATTAAGATACTCTAGTATGGTACTAATTAAAATGCAAATTGCTTCTGAAAAGATAAGCTAATACCCTAATACACAAGTTAGTCTATCTGTATACTTTATCCTCATGTAATACAGACGACTCTGATCTTATCTTTTGGTAGATCAACCACTCACAAAGTCTCAAGTCATAACACTACAATACTCGTGTAAAAATACACAACATTTCCAAAATTCAATTCCAAAATATTGTTTAGCTGCCACGTCATGCTTGCAACCTTCAACTCCATCCTCCATCCTCCCTACTTTATTAAAATCATAAGAAAAGTATATCTACTGAACTTTTCCAATTGATTAGATTAAAGTGTTAAACGCTTGCAAGTTTATGCGTTTACTAAGTTGACTGCGTGTCAAATGAAACAATGGACGACTCCATTACCATGGGAACGGAGAGGTGGTGACACCAACAAATCTTTGACTCACTTTTTTTTTTCCCTAATCGCATTTTTTATTTTTTGTTTATTTTTTATTCACTATTCAGACGAGTATAACGATGTGCTTGTGTAATTAAACTTATGATCGTGTATCAAACGTGGTCGCCATGACTTTTCAAAAATTGAAACACTTATGCATCTTCTATGTATTAGCACCATGTATTTGAAGCTAGTGCACACAGAAATCCTTTTTTTTTTTCCAGGCAATAGTTCGAGCTATTTATTGACCACCATAGGGCATAGGCATGCATTGTCAAATGGTTGAATAAATTATAAATAAAAAAACGCACAAAATTGGAAAAAAGCATTTAAATTTTTCGGTATCAATTAATTTACTTTCCTGGCATATACATTAGAAATGTAGAACATAATTATTGAATACATTACTTTTTTCTTTTTTAAAAAAAAAGACCTTTTTAAGGGTTCGTCTTTATTAGAAATAGACGAGTACATTACAGCTTGTAAATAACCAAGACAAAACTATTCCTATCACGCCATCACGGTGAAATTGTTTAGAAGCAACCAAATTAAAACAATTCGCTAAATGAAAAGAAATAATTTTGTTTCAACATGTAGTCACGGCCGAAGGGTTGTTCTCTCTGCATTTCCTACATTGAATCCAATGTATTTGATATAATTGTTATGATTTCAATTTACGTATTTTTTTGTGTCGCAAGGCTATTAAAAATGTTAATAAAGTTCAAATTTTAAGGTTTGAAACTTAATAGCAAAATTAAATTCATTAATTTCATGTGATTTAATATTCATTTCTTAATGTGCAGCTAAATACATATATTACTTTAGCTTCATTCAGATGGAAACAAAAAAAAATGAAAATTCATACAAAAAGTACTCATACTCTATTATTGTTTTTTTTTTATAAGTTCATGATTGTTGATGCAATGCTCGCAATGGTCCAATGGATATATCTAACTGAAGTTTGTTTTGACCGCTTGATGAGAAACGAAAGGCCCAATAATTACAGAGTACAGACCCTAAAATTATTTAGCAGTACTGGAGAGAAGGTAATGGAATTAGAAAATTGTTCAATTTCTTAGAGCACCGATTGTCCCATCTCCCATCCTCCTCCCCAATTTACTTATTTTCTTTGACGCTAGGCTTTTATAATTTTAATAAAATAAAATTTAAAGTTAGAATCATTACATATGATTTTATATTATTTTTTACTGTGTAAATGAAAAGTACATCACTTGAACTTGCTGCAGTGATAACAAAAACGCAAAAAAAAAAAATCTAACACACTAATTTTTTTCATACTATTATATTTTTATCAATTATTTTTTTTATTATGATGGTTGATATTATGAAACTAAGTCAACAATGCTTTAGACATTGATGTGTCTAAAAAAAGATATATATCACTGGCGGATCAGGGAATAAATAACTAAGGAGTAAATTTGCAATTGTTAGTGTGTAGAGTATATTGCTTAATTTACATATAATGTTATCAAAATTAGCACTAATAATATAGGAAAATTTGATATCATGGGGGCGAAACAGCCCACCCCTGCACTTCATGTGCCTCCGCCACTGATATATTTCACATACGCTTGAAAATAAATGTGGTACACATATTACATCAATTTCTTGCGAATACAAGAAGAAAATCAAACTGACTTTCCTTATTACATTACACATGTCCGACAATTTGTCCGTAGTTTACTCGATATTCGTAGCGGTTATTAAAGTCATCCACTCGCTCTCTTTACTCCAATTTCCAAATCTATGAGTGTATGTACTTATGGTTATCATATGCTTTGTTTTGAAATTCTGACAATTTTATTTTTCTCATCACTTTGCTTATTATTTTTCATATAAAGAAAACAAATAAAACTATGAGAAATATTAATGAAAAAAAAAGTAATTTCTGAATTTTTTTTTTAAATTCTTTGGTCTTGATGGGGCACCCATTAAGTCCCACCTGTAGAAGTTGAAACTGAAATTGAGCTTGACTAAATTAAATTCATTGTGCGAACATCTCCTTCAAGTAATCTTGTTAAATTTATTTCGACCGCTTGATATGAAATCAAAAGTCTTTATAAAAACCGGACCCTCAAATTTTTAATAGTACTGGAGAGAATATAATATAATTAAAATATTCTTCAACATAAAGAGCTCCATACTTCCATCTCCCTCCTTTCTTCCCCATATTTATCACTATTCACTTCCACCTAGACACTAGCAGTTACTAAAATGGAGCTAGATAACATTGCTCCACAATTCCCTTCTCTTCCATCATGCACCTCTGATTCAGAGACACGAAACACCATGCAATCTCTTCCCTCGGCGCCGTCGTCTCCTCTCTCAAATCCAACACCTCATGAAGGTGCAGAGGAGAATAACACAACATCATCAGGTGGGCCCCACGAGTCAGAGCCTTGTGTGGTGGTTGATTTGAGACTGGAGAGTACTGAGGTGGAGCTCTCTGGTACTCGACTGAGCTCGGTGTCGAATTCTGGAAGTGAGAAAGCATGTCGGATCTGCCACATCAGCTCAGCTCTCGCGGATACCGGGTCGGAGGTTATTCAGCTCGGGTGCGGGTGCAAGAACTGGCTCGGTGTCGCGCACCAGCACTGTGCTGAAACTTGGTTTAAGATCAAGGGTGACAGGTATATGAGTTTTTAGGCTGAATTTTTTTTTTCCGTAAAATCAAATTTAATCTATTTAAGTATATTTTTGGCTAGTAGAATTTACACTGATATATATTGGTACGGGTTTTGGATCTCCTACTGGTTATGATCGACAACTTTATATGCTGATAATTGTGGCAGATTGTTGTGAATTAATTAAGAATTTTTTTTAAAAAACTATAATTTTATAGGCGCCAGCATATTAGTTCTTTGATGAGATATCAA
The DNA here is from genome assembly GCA_028095005.1 of Rhynchospora pubera. Lineage (NCBI taxonomy): Eukaryota > Viridiplantae > Streptophyta > Magnoliopsida > Poales > Cyperaceae > Rhynchospora > Rhynchospora pubera. The sequence continues at coordinate 85,913,632 of CM051459.1, forward strand.
TAATAATAAAAAAAATCTAACCCTCGATTTGATTTAGGTTACAAGGAATTTATTTATTTTCTTATAGATTGCACTCCCTAAGTAGTTTCATAAAATGAAGATTATAATTCACAAATTAAAGGTTGCGAAATAGTTCTGGTTTATTTTTTTTGTTCAGAATTGTTAACTTTTAATTGCATGCAAAATTTTTTTTTAAAAATTTATATACATGACTTTGGATAGATCAACATAAAGTATAAACAGTTGGCATTTTCTTATTTGAAATTTATTCTGACTTTATAAAAAATTGAGCCCCAGAACTTCTTTCTGATAGCCTTAAGAAATCATAACTCTATTTAATTAGTCATTGTACATTTGAAGCATTTAATGATTTAAGGTTCGTACAATGTGTAACTTGAGAATTTTGCAATATTTTTCAAGTTAAGTCAAAGAAAAATTATAAAATAAAAATTTTCATAGATTTTGCATTACATATAGGGCTGTCAAACGTGGCCGAAATGCACGGAACACCCCCTACCGTTTACCGTTTCGTTTAAGAAAACGGTACGATATACCATTCCGTTAACCGTTCCGTTTCCAAAACGGTACAGAAATTCATTCCGTTATTCGTTTCACATAAGAAAATACACATGAAACGGTTTGAAAAGAGGCGAAACGGTTCGAAACGGCACAATTTCTTATTCCGTTTGCCGTTTCGTTATTGAAACGAAATAAAAACTGGTGCCGTTATTCGTTCCGTTTCAGTTAAACGGAACGGCACCACGTTGGTGGCACTGCCGTTGACAGCTCTAATTACATACCATTTGGATATAAACTTTTATAAATTTGGTGTTGTGTAATATACCATTTATAAATCATTGTAAATTTCAAGTTTGTTTGAAGAAGAGTATAAATTCAATTAAGTTTTATTTTTTGTTTGCATGATATAGAAATATCAAATATCACATTCAATGAGTCCCACTCAAAAGATGTAATTTATCTAGGTCCATGTACCTGATTCTATGTTCCTACTTTTTATTTTCCAAATATCAGATAATGAGATACAATCCTTAATAATAATAATAATAAAAAAAAAAGAAGAAACAGAGAAGCCTAGCTCTCTGGATATGGGAATATCCTACAATCAGTTTCTCAGGTGTTCATTTCTGTGTCCACCAAGCACACAGTACTTTCAACATTTTAGTAAAAGAGAAATAAGCAACTCAATTAATGCCCAAGCTGGAACTGGAAGCCCCTCACAGGGTAAAATGTCATTGACTAATTCGTTGTAAACCTTATCTAATAATTATCTTCTTATTGGTCTTAGAATATTGTTCCAGAATTGCAAAAACGACAAGTACTGGGGGCAAATATAATGGTGTCTGTCATTATATTAATTTACAGCAAATTACTAAGTACTTCCTCCTATTATTTATTTCAAGCTTCAGGTTATTGTGTGCACAATAACATGCAATTAATCTCTCCAAACTTCTTATTCAGGCGCTGTGAAATTTGCGGATTACATGCGAAAAACATAACTGGAATACTGGAAAACCGACAGTTTATGGATATATGGCATGGTAGAGCTGTTGCTGTTGCTGTGCAAGTGCAACATAGCACAAATCCTTCTTTGTCGGAGGAGAGATGCCTATTCTGGAAAGAAAACCAGCTCTTATGCAATATTATTATTGCCTCAGTTCTTGTTGCTTTCATAGTGCCTTGGTTTCTTCGGGTGAATATGTTTCTTTGATTAATCATTTAGTTTGTTTTCCATGAAAAAATTTAATATGCTTAAAAGGATGTATATCCGAGTAAATGGTTATATATAGTGGATCGTTGTATGAAAGAAATCATGCTGTAATATATTGATCATGCATTTGAGTGCTTGCTAGATGTTGAGATTAATTTAACCTCTAAAATTCCTTGCTTGGTTTTCAATTTTAACAGAACAAACATAAAAAAAAATGAAGTTTAGAAGATACATGCTTGTTTTGTAAATTAGATCATGATTAACGGTTCAATTTTACTTTTAGAAAGTGATCTGATACCTTTTTAGCTTAAGATTACGTATCCCTTGATGAGTTGCGCTCGCCTTAAGTAGTTTACTAATATATCATATGCTTAATTATGAAAATAATTTGTTTTTCTTATGGAAGCACACCCCCCCCCCCAAAAAAAAAAAAAAAAAAAAGCAAGTTCCGTTGAGATAAGGCCTATCTGTTAAAATAATGTGATAAACATTGACTGTCATGAGATTAATTGTGTGTCGGGGTTAAAGAAATAAATCATTTATTAATGTTGAGTTGTTGACAGACTAATCATTCATTAATCATTTTGTTGTTCTTAATATCTGAAAAAATTAAAAAAATTTCTATATTGACTGCATCAGAGACGGATACATAGAGGTAGGTCGTAGGTTTAAGAGTTCGTGAAGAATCCAGATCCTGTGCCGCGCGGGACCGTGCAGCGCACAGGATCTGGACCGTTCACAAAATCTGACGGTCTTAAATTTTTCCTCTCCTATCCCACGCAATATGGCCTTATCGGGTTTAATTACGGGTCCGTTCCTCTATCTGCTGCTCCGACAGATCCAAAAAGCATCAAATTCGAAGGATGACCTCTCTCCTCCTCCCACTCGCACACCACCCCCAGTTTCCGGACTCCCTCTATCTGCCTCTCTCGCTCTCGACCTCACCATCTCTCCCTTCTCCTTCACTAGAGCATCAAAGGCGACCATACAAAAGCCCCTCCGTCGCCCCTTCTTGCTTTCTCCTCAACACAGATAATCCCCTCTGTCGCCCCTTCACTTTGAAAGCTTTTACTTGTTCTTCTTTTTATTTCTATTTGATTTATTTTCTATTCTGATAATCCTCTATATTTTGAGTCTAGAATAAGTAGACATATTTCGTGTATCAGTCTAGAGCTTTGTTCAACATGGCATGTTGTGTTCAATCTGATTAATGCAGGTTGATGAGGAACAATCTGATTCAGCCATCCCCTCTTCGGGTGAGTGCACAATTTAAACTAGAACATTTACTTTGGAAAGATTAAAATGATTTGATGTAAGGATTTGTTACTTTTGCAATTTAGCTCTCTCAGAATCACACTTGGTGCTAGTGCATGTCAGATGACAGATGGCAGTCCAGCAAATGATCCCTTACTTCTTTGACTGCTAAAACTTGTCTCACTTCTATTTTTCCACTTTCTCAACAAGTAGTTTTTTTAAGCAGGTAATTCCTTAATAAAAGGCAGTTCGTTCTAAATAGAAAAAAGGTGAGCAACTGATTATAAACTGTTAAAGGTTCTAGTGTTTTATTTTATATTCTATGTTAGTAGACATGGTTCCTGAATGACTACTTTTTAATTTTGATGTAAGTAGACATGGTTCCTCATATTACATGGCATATGAAAGAAGACATGAAGGGGAACTAAGAAGAACAATGGCTTGAAAATATAGGACCTCAGTTTTTTTATTAGGCAAGGTTTCTAGTGTAAAATTGTTGTTGTTAATGTGCTTTGACCCTTTTTTAGCTTAATGCGTGCTATTTTAATAAATGAATGTATATTGGATTCGTGGATGCTAGTTTTGGTGGTGCATGATTGATGATTAACTAACTTTTGGGGTGTTTTTGTAATTTACAAGTTTACTATTTCACTATTCATATTTGATATTAGACTCTTTAACTTAGTCTTTTTATATATGTTTTCGATGCTATTTTACATGCCTTTGAAGCCGAATAAGATAGATATTAGACCAGCTAACTAGGGAGCACATTTGAACAAAACAAGCTAGCTCAAATTGTACCACAAAACAAGAGCAATAAATATTGTAGTTCAGACAGATTAAATTGACACCAAATTGGAATTGCATTTTTTTCTAAAAGAAACATCAATTTATTCACAGAAAGAAAAAAATAACCAATGTTAATTTCAAATAATTTTATCTAAATTACCAAATAAACTTAATAAAAAAAACTTCATCCAAACAACAAAAATTGATAACATCAAACATATTCTTCATATAACGTCATTTGCTATTATAAGTTAACAAACCTGCCGTATTGACCTAGCAAAAAGAAAAAGAACACAAAGTATTTGCTACTACTATAACGACCCTGCTGAATTTATATACCATTTGAATTTGTACAAACAAAACAACAGAAATTAAAAGAAAAAAAATGCAACGCTAAAGAAGCTCAATTTACCAGTAGAAGAAGACAGAAAGAAAGTAAACACTGAGTTGTACAAATGATTTTTTTTTTATTGAACTTTAAGTCCATAGTTACAAGTACATGTCTATATATATAACCAAGTTACAATTAAACTTTGAGTTACACTCTGCATACTTGTTTATACCAGCATCTCTATCTTTCTGTATACTGGTTTGTACCAGTATCTTGCGATATCTCAAAATATTTGTCTAATAAGCACGTCAAAAAGATATGAGAATATAAACACTTGTAGCAAAAATATATTTTTGCCACGCTAATTCTATTTGCAATGTTTCAATTTAGCCCTCTAATTAACAAAATATGAGCATTGAACATCGACCAGACAATGTACCGGTATCGAACTACTATTAACTGAAGTAACGAATTTGCTGAATTTGAGAAGAGGCGCACGATCCGATCGGAGGCTTTGGCGGAGTGAGACGTCGCCGGCGGAGGCGGAGGAGGAGGAGGAGGTGGGTCTGAACTCTGAAGGTTTGGTGCTTGAAAAGGAGCGAGATAGGAGCGCCGATCCGGTGCAGAGAGGCCAGTGGCATGGCTAAGGGTGAGCGAGAGGCAGTCAGAGGGTGGGGAGAGAGGAGAGGCGACGGAGAGAGGAGAGATGTTTCTCTGTATCGAGGGGGAAATGAAGAAAGGGGTGACGGAGGGGATTGTGGGGTCGAGAGCAAGAGAAGCAGAGAGAGGGCTGGAGGCGGTGTGCGAGGGAGTGGGAGGAGGAGAAAGGTCCTTCGTCCTTCGAATTCGATGTTTTTTGGATTCGTCGGAGAAGCAGGTAGAGGAACGGATCCGAAATAAAACCCGATAAGGCCAGACCGCGTGGGAGAGGAGAGGAAAGATTTAAGACCCTCGGATTTTGCTAACGGTCCAGATCCTGTGCGCTGGACGGTCCCGCGCGGCACAGGATCAGTGGGTCATATAAGCTGTTAAAATATAGTTAAATTGCATTTAATTACGAGTCAAAATATGTGAAGTCAGAAATTGAATATCAAAATAAAGTTCAAGGCTATGTTACCAGGATACGGCAATTTTAGAGCGTATCCCGTATCCGATACGTGTCGGACACGGATTCGCGTGCGATACGCACTGGATACGCCACCTGGCGCGTCTGAATATTTTAATCAATTTGACTGTTGGATACGGTCAACAATACGTATTGGACACGCGAATCGTTATATTTGATCGGATCTAGAATTATTCTATTTTAATTTTAACTAGCTACTGCATCGCGCTTCGCGCGATGTATGATTAATCTAAAATGGTTGTATTGTTGATTAAAGTCTTTTTTTATTGGATATCTAATTTTTTTTTTGTGCTGTCATTTTATTTTTTTCGGATTTTTTTTTGTGGGCAGAATGCAAATGTTTTGTAATTGAGATTGTGCATGGTTATAAGATAGGTTCCGCGGTTTGTAATTGAGATTGGTGTTTTGATTAAAGTATTGGCATTTAGCGTGCAATCACATCTTTTGCGATCTTTTTTTTTCTATGAGCTATTAAGAAACTATTATCGCAATAATTTTTCGATGAAATTGTAAGGTTTTATATTGTGAATAGTACGAATTATTGTACGCAGTAAAAATGGTAAATCTGATGAACTTACTTTATCGATTGTGAATTATTTTCTTACTAAGTCGTTTCTTTCATATGTAAGCCCTTCAATACCTCTGCAAACTTGAAATATCTGTTCATGAGAATAAATCACAATTAATATGAGGATTAGAGGATATGATCATTGCATTTAAGATTTTTAATAACTAATAAGCTGAATAATGTAGGAAGCACCTTCATGATTTTATTTTTACTTTTTTATCATCTATTTGTAAAGGTTGATGTACATTATACCTGGTAATAACACCATAACTACTCGCACCAGCCACCCAAAATGAAAGCACAATTGATTTCGTAAATGTTAAATAAAAATATAATTTTTTTGTGAGACAATATTTCCTAAAACCAACAGCAATCTTATATTGGAAATTTAACACAAATAACGAAATGAAATGAGAGAAAAGAATTATACAAAATTGAACTGACGTTGTTACTAAGGTGATCATATTTGAACAGATCAATCAAATTACTAAAGTCCGATACCGAAAACGTACCTAAAGCAAATTGTGTATATTACTAACTAATTTTATTTGTAAGTTCCAATATAATAAATAATAATCATTAAAATTTAATGCAATGACAAAATTATTTAGATCGGTCCTAGAATTCTTTTACTATACACCTATGTTCAGGATATACCCTTGCAGGATATAAGGGGAGACTTTATAGAAAAAAGAAAAACCTTGTAGATGTACCCTAGCTAACTATGCACACTAACAGATTATTAATCAGTATTGATATGGCATAAAAGAAAATAAATAAATAAAATTTGACAACAATAAAGAAAAAAAAGAAAATATACTATTTGATGAAATATTAATGAATATTTACTGGATAAGCTATGAGAAGAAGTTTTAATAAATGAAAGCAAATTTTTTTTTATATGAGATAAGCATACCTGTGGACTTATGAGAAAGATCGAGGCCGGTGCATAATGACCAACTATTTTAAATGCGTGATAAATTTATAAGAACCTAAGATGAACTTTTACATTGATTTAAAATTTGAAGGAAACAAAAGTTATGAGGAACAATATTGAACGGACCTTATTAATTCAACCTGCATATTTCTGAAATTATAAATACCATAAAAGAAAGCCGTACCAGTTTCAGATCAGATTGCTTCCATGCTTGCTAAAGAGGTTTGAAGCAACAGTACACATGAAGTGCACCTTGACTGTCATGGACTCATGGTCTTGACTTTATCTGCATGTAAAGGTTAAGCCTATTATTGAATCCCTTCAGACTACAACACTTATTTCTTCAGAAGTTACGTTCATTCCTATAACAGATAACCATGGAACTATTTGGTTAATTCATCTGTATATACATATGATAATTATATGACTTTTCAATTAGTTCATTCCTAATAAAATATATCGCACACCAATTATAAAATTGCATGGATGGTTATTTTACAGGTAAGCACTGTACATGTTGGTATAGAGCATGAGGAAAAGCCACTGATCCAACAAAATATATAAAAATTAGAGAGGATTAAATGAAGACATGATTTTTAATAAAGGTACAGAAAAATTCAGAGCCATCAATGACCTATTTTTCTTCCATGTAGTTAAAAGATTTGTAATTGTTTGTACCTTCAACCAAAATATATAGAATCTTCCAGAAATGCCCTTAGTTCTGATTCGCTACATAATTCATACTGCACAGAAGTTTAGAACTTAAGATTACGTATCTATCATGAAAATTCACATACATTGTCAGAAAAGAAATAAACATTAGTTATGAAAAGTGAACTTAGATGAGGATTCGTTGTTTTCTGACTACTTGTGAAAGGATGAACAAATCAAAATATTAATCAGTAAGCATAAAGTATAAAAATAAAATATTTATGTAATTATATATAATTTGATTTATTTGCACATAGGAATATCATCAAGAAGAAAACAACAGTCAGTTTGGCATGCCATTATTTATAAACACATTGCTTGTATACATAGGAGCTTCTAGGCAGGAACACTCTTTGTGTAAGCAACGAAACTATCATAAATTTTTTGAGGCGTGAAAATTTCATTGGTGAGTAATTTGAAGCATTTAATTTGGTTTTAAAAGACCCGACAACAAATAGCAGAATGAAAGAAATCAACAGAGGAATACTACTAACATGGGGAAAAAGAAGAAACCAACAAAAGCAGCCACAGTATATAAAGTGTGAAGTTATCTCTCTACCTTTTTTTTGGAAACCAAGAATTCTACATAGAAAATAAGAAAGCTATTTAAGAACAAAAAATAATATCTCAGAGGTACAATTAGAAAATGAAATTTTTATAATAAATAGCATAGAGATAGGCTGATAGAATGTTCTCATCAGAAAATTAATGCCATCTTCAAATGAAGCAATGAAATATTCTGGTCCAATGTGAACATTTTTTTGTGGAAAATCACATTGAAGCCTCAAGTTAGCAAAATCAGAAATGAATAAATAGGTTTAAGGACAGCTAAAAATTCACAACAAAATGCGAGGAAACACCGCGGCCTCTAGTAAGTCTTTCTGATATGAAAATTGAACATCAAACGAAGATCGGTAAGGCTTTCCAATAAAAGAACTAAACCCTTCGAATAAGATTGAAACAGTTAGGAATCTAGATAAGCGGTGAACTGTACCAGCTTGAAACAGTGAAGAAAATGACCTATAGACACATTCTACGCAAAAGAAAAGACTCCTAAACTAATTTTTACAAATAGAATAGAAAAGATAAAAGATAAAAAGCGAATATAAATCAAAAAGAGAAACATAGCTAAAATTTTAGAAATAGAAAGGCTAATTCCATACTTTCATATATGTCACAAATCTGTTAAAGCATCTACAAATATAAAAAAAAATCATGATAAAATTGAATTAAAGATAAAACATACCAGTATGATGGCATGGACCGCAAATGAACAAATTTAGGAAAACACCCATGCAAGAGGCGGTAAGGCAGTACAGACTCTGTTTTGAACATCTGAAGCTGAAAAGAAACCAAGATAGACTTAGCTAATGAAAACTCATTCTAAAAAAAACTTACATGGTAAGAAAGAGCAAGAACATACCTCGAAAAGCAAGAGCAGGCCAGCTAAGACATCACCAGAAAGAAACAGCCATAAGAATAATTTGCAGCACAGCACAGCACACGGAAGGGCCGTAGCAGCACAGCTGAAAGGAACGACCGTATAAAACAGTAGAGGGAAAAAAGGTAAGAAATAATTAAAAAACAAAGACAGGCCTGATAAGAAAAGAAAAGCATAGATAACCAATGAAAAAAAAATAAAAGTACAAACCCGGGAAAAGAACAGAAACACAGCAAGAAGAAAGCCTTGGAATGTCTGCAAAAAAAAAGATCAGGAACCTCTATAGACAGAAACAAAAATAAATAAGCAAACCAACCGAGCAAGTCCTAACAGGGAACATGAAGCAAAAGACCATGATTTGGCCAGATCCTCCCAAAATAAAGGACAAAAACATGATCAGATCCAACAACAAAAGGAAACAACAACAGAATAAGGTACAGAAACGGCAGGTACCCAAACATGCCTACTAAGATGAACACCTAAACAGGACCAGCAAAACCTAAACATACAAAACAATACCAACACAACACAGTCCCAGTAAACAGTGCTAAAAAGAAAATACCTAAGAAGTAGCACCTGCTGGAAAGAACTAAGCAAACAAAAGGGTAAAAAAAAAAAGGGAAAGCCAAACAATGATAGATACCTTGGTAAGCAGCGGACACGCAATAGGAAGAACCACCGGCAACCTGAAAAAATACCAGAAAGACAGTTAGGCCCAGAAGCAAACACCTTACTATTTGTCTTGCGAGGTAAAAAAAGAAGAAAATAGAGACCCGGAAAGAACCAGCAACAATCCAGAAGCAAACACCTGCCATGAGGTAAAAAAGAAGAAAATAGAGAGATCAAACAGGCTCAGAAGCAATTTTAGATTTAAAAAAGAAGATTAAATCTAAACCCTCTGAGAAATCTAATCAGAAGAAGATGAACGTACCCAAATAGCTTCTGTACTGCATCAGCACCGACCCAAATTTCCACACCAGCCGCTTGAAGAACCTCACAATCAACAAAGAAATATACATATTGTTGAGCTTGCTAAACTAAAAGGAAACATTTTCTCAGAAATGTCAAAAGATAATACAAAATCTGAGCTCACCTAACAAAGCACCATATTTGCTCTCCTCCCCACAGAGGCGGCCATGGGATAAAGGGCTTTCTAAAAGGAGTGAAAAAATCCTTGATTTTTCAGATGCTCAGGTGGCGGAACTCGCGAGAAGGAGAAAACCCTAGATTGAATGAAGAGAGACGAAAGACTCGAAATGTGAAAAGGGGAAAGTAACAGAGAAGTTTCGCGAGAGACAAAAAGGATACGGAAAAGGGGTTCAGATTGAATCCATACAGTAACTTCGGGGTTTCAAATTGAGTTACTTATAATTTGAGTAGAGGTGGTCCTGCATATAAAAACCTGCACGGCTGCACGTGGCATTTCATTCAAGCGAACCCATGTGCAAAGCTGCCAAAGTTCCAACTTTAAACGATAACTCATTGAATATATAGCCTCTATATATAACATCCGAATAGCTTGTGGGACTAACATATTAACTTCAAAAACCGGATAAATAACATGATTATTGTTTATTGGGCCGACCTGACCTGGGCTCTATATATAGAATGCCATTCACGTATAAATGTATAATCGTATATAGTCGTGTATATAGCCATAGGTGTGTAAAGGTGTTTCTGATGGGCTAGCAATTTATTAAAATTTAATTTACTCGTATACTTTGCACCTAGAATAGAACATAGGTACGGCACCCATGACCCATGCATGGAATAATTAAATTAAACTACTTGAACGTGCATCCTTTTCATTGATTTTTTATTAGTTTTTTACAATTTAAAATATATAAATTACAAAAACAGATTATTTTTAATTATTTTTATTGTTTTATATATACAGCCGTATCCTAGGTTTTTGAAAAATGGCGTATCCCCGCACCCGCATCGTATCCGATACGATACCCGCACCCGCACCCGGGTAACATAGGTTCAAGGTTAACTTCTTAAATTTTTACTTGACAGTTGACATATAAACTGCAGTTCAAATGTACAATATATGAACAATTTTCAACATTTCTTGACCATGCAATACTGTGAAACAATTACGGCAGAAAAGTTTCAAATCAGCGTGAACTATATTTTCTTTAAGTACTCCATTTTAAATTTGAAATATCATCAATAGAAAATTGGAAACAATTCCAATTAGATCAATATAGCGTACGTTGTACACTCTGGGTATACCTAGCACTAGCAATTCTTTACCTTGAGTGTGAATTTTGCAGTGAGTTAGTGCCCGGATGGTAGATCCTAGAGAGCAACTGACACGCACAAGTTACCAAACAGGTGTAACTGACATGCTGGTTTCCTGTAATTTTTAATTGCAATTGGTACATCAGTACATGGGCGCCATTGATTTGTCATAAAGGCGCAATATTTTTAATGACACGTGGTGAAGAAGCGCCACGTAGCTCGTTATGTTCTTTTCCCCAGAGGGAAGGAGACGGTGACTATCGAGCGTAATCCAATTTCCATTAGATTTGTTGCCTTGTATAAAAGTTGTCTATCTCTTTATTAAATAGTTTTCTTATATAAACGTTGTCTAGGAGAGGAACATAAGATAAAAAAAAATTCACTGATTTGTGAAAATGGGAGAGGTAGGAGATAAGTACCGATTGTACCTAGTTGGAGAGGGAGAGAAGGATACACACTGGAGGCATGGAGGTGCTCCAAAATATGATTTGGTTAATCGTCTCTTTGAGGAAGAAACGACTAAGGTATGATTTATGAAAATTATTACATTTTCTCTTAAAAAATTATCTTGATTTTTTAAATTCTGGTTATAAAGATTTTACATGTTGGAAGGATTTTTGTTCTGCATCCAGATACATATTTCATCTGGTACCGGTGGTACCAACATTGATTCTTTTTTCTTGTTTAAATTGATTATATTGAAAATTATAGAGAGATTATGTATGTTACTAATTTTCATTGATTTTTTTTTTTATAATACTCACCACTCATCTGATGATAAAATTATATAGTTTACAGAGAAAGGTTTCTAATATGCAATGGAATTATCGGTTAATATGTCTATTTCTGAAACATATGAGGGCAAAAATGAAGGAAATTTTGTCATGAGACATTGTCTAGTTATTATATATTCTGTATAGATTGTTAATGGTTGTAAAATTGGAACTTACCAATGAAATGATGCTTAATAGGATAATTCTGAAGCGAACACTAATGAGATTATACACCATTTAAGAGTGTAGATTAGACTGTAATACCGAGAACATGATAATTATGATAGTGGATATAGCGTTTATCAAAATGAAAAAAATATATAAAACGGTTTAATTAAATTATATTTATATTTGATGCAATTTGAAACTTAAAATATCAGATGTAAAAGTAAAGAAGGAAGGTCAATTAGTTTTTTTTCTTAAAGATTATGTATCGATGTTGATCTTTTATGTTTTAAATGAAAATATTGTAATGTTTATTTTGACTCTAATTCTTATTGCAAATATTCTAACTGCCCCCCCCCCCCCTTTCTCTAAAACAAAATCCTCTTACTGCCCCATATTTCACTCTCATGCTCAATTTCGTCTTTCACATTATAAAAAGTGCTTTTTCATTACATTCTTTGTGTGACAGGAATGGCCAGAGGGCTCCTTAGAAGAGACGGTGCAAAATGCAATAAAGACATGGGAGATGGAACTCTCACACAAGACCCGCCTCTCCGACTTCAAATCCATTAACCATGAAAAATTCACACTATCAGTCAATGGCCGAAAACCACTGACAGGTAAGGAAGCTTCCATATCAGGTTCTGATGCTGACACAAAAATCTTATCTGAACTAGCAGTATCTTGAAACTAAAAAATATTTTAATTTCTTTTACTTTCAAAATGTTAAATTTTTTTATAGAATTAACATTTAATCTACAGTTATCAACATGTTCATAATTACATTATGCGCATTATTCGTATTATTTACATTAACCATAGTAACAAGTAAATTATTGCATCAGGTGAGGAAACCCTATCTCTTGGCAGTTATAATGCAATGCTGGAAACCTCCATGCCAGCTGAACTATGCCCAAAAGGATACTACAACTCAAAGGAAGAGACATTTGAGTCATCCCATGAGAACTTTAGGTCAGCATTTCCTCGTGGATTTGCATGGGAAGTGCTAGAGGTATACTCAGGACCGCCGGTAGTGGCATTCAAGTTCCGGCATTGGGGACACATGGAAGGAAACTTCAAAGGCCATGCTCCGACTGGAAAGATGGTCGAGTTTATTGGAATTGCTGTTCTTAAGGTACATAATCCACATGTCAAGGCAATATATGCTGAAAAGAAAGAAAAGAAAGAAGGATAATAAGGAAGAAAAGTTGATAAAATTCACTGAGCTTATCTTAACAAAATCCTTGATAGATTTTTGAAGGTGTTAGACTGTTAGTATTTGACAATTTTCAGGGGGAATGCATAAGTGACATCCCAAGAAAATGATATCCTTGACATCCTACATTTAAAATTGATTCAAGACCCCCAATAATGTACCCAAAAGAAACAACATAAGGATAAAATTTTAAACAGAAATTTTCTTAGAAGGTATAATCAAACCCGAAATGCTGACCTAAAATATTTGAATAAAAGCCATTTAGAAATTAAGATTGGACATATAATATTGTTAAAAACACCACTAATATTTAATTTTCTTTATGAACGACTGGCGTATTACTTCACAAACTGAACCATACCGAAGTGCTCTCGCAGCTACCGAATCCATTGAAGAACCCCCTGTAGGTTTCATTAAACCTGCAGAAGTAACACAGAAGAGTACCACGGCAATAATAAAGCAAAACAACACAATCATTCAGCTGTTGGTAAAAATAAGCGAAAACCTCTCCGATTGTAAAGAAGCAATCCGAGATATCAAAAGGGTCGTAGCGGACCAATCATCCGCTGGGACTTCCTCAGATATCTCAAAATCCTTAGCAGATTTGCAAAAAGGATTTCAAAAACTATCCTTAGGCGAGCCCATACAAAAACCAAGAAAGAAGGAAACACCCTTTTACGTGTTTAAGGACCCAAAGAAAATAATTGAAGAAGAGAAAAATAAATCTTCTTCAAAATGAGCCAAACAAGAACCCAAACTACGATGGAATCACGACCATCAGTATCAAATCGTGATGAACAATCTCGAGAACAGACCCCAACCATAGAAGATCAAATCCGTGGCTACAGACTAGGCCACAGGGTAAGGCATGAGCTGAACAGAAGATTGCACCTGAGACCAAGGGGATATCAAAGAACGCTTGAATCACAACTAAATCCAGATGCTGAACTTAATATCTCACAATTTAGACGTGTACAAACAGTGCCCGCTGAAATTTTGTATCAAGCAGGAGGCTTGTTCAGAACACAACATCAGGTGTATCAACATTATTCTGACCAAAGAATCTCTGTTACAGGCAATCAACAACTTGAATTGCCATTCATTACACAACAGAGTTTCGAAGAGCTACAACGATCAGGGCTACAACACTTGCATATAGGCCTGATCATGATCAGACTCTTCACATTACATAGAAGAGCTGCTGGAGTAAATGCTCTAGTAGTTTTCAGAGACACACGATGGTCAGATGACAGATCTATTATTGGCACCATGGAAATAGATCTCACTCATGATACGCAACTTGCCTACATAGCCCCAAACATAATGTTATCAATCAGAGATTTCTTTAATCATATCCAACTGGTGATTCAAACACATGGGTATGATACCTGGCAGGCAGGTGAAAGCAATCTGCTATTAACAAGGTCATTAATTGGCAGACTTTCAAACACGAGTTACACAGGATTCAGATATAATGTCTCAAATGTATCTGATTATCTAGCAAGTAGAGGTGTTCAAGCTATTCCAGGCCAAAGATACACAACCACTGAATTACGAGGAAGACAGTGGATTATCAGGCCCTCACAACAACCAGAAATACAAAACCCTCAAGAAGCAGTATCACAGACTAGAACTGATGGTTCTATACTGCTTAGATTCAAAAATTATGCGGCTACTTCAACTCCCCAAGGTCCTTCCGTAGGTCCTAATGATGAGGAGCAATTATCTGATGAAGAAACAACATTAATGTTCTGGGTAGAAGATGATGAAGAACCAGAAGATGATACTGAAATCTTCTGGGAAACTTTACAAATAATGGCACAACCTGCTGTCATACAAAATGATGGCCCCGTATGGGATACTAATTACGAAGATGAAGAGGATTGGATCAATCCTTTTGCGAAAGGTGGTGGGATATTTGAGCCTGAAACCAAAACCTCAACTAGAGCCGAAACCGTAACGCAACATGAAACCAATGCCTCAACTACAGCCCAAACAAATATTGAAAGCCATGAAACAGCCCTCATGATGGAATTAGAATATCCAAAACTAAAACAATTCCTAGAGGAAATACCAATACAAGAAAAGGCTCTTTCAAGTGTCACCTCAAACTATAGACCACCTCCTGAACCAATAATGGGTCCAATAACCTACCCACCTGGAAGATTGAGGACAGACGCAGGACCATCCTCATCCCAATTCCAAGGGATAAGGCCAAGAGGTTTACCTGGTGGAATCGGTAGACACCAAAATGAGCAATGGAATTTACCAACTGCAAGTCAAACACAAGGAGCTATGTTGGTATTACCAGAAGATATTGGCCTATACCATGATACAATATCCCGTTGGGAATCTATCACCCTAAACCTCTTAAGTGAAAAAATTTTCGATGATAATAAAGCAAAAGTGAGGTATATCGAAAATTTATTGGGTGAGATAGAAAAGAAGATATGGATTCAGTGGAGGACTGAATTTGCAACAGAATATGAGCAGTTGATCGCAATTGCTGATGATACCCAAAATGTCATATCTCAAATAAGAAGGGTATTATTATTAGAAGATCCATATCAAGGAACCACTGAGGAACAAGATCGAGCTTATAATGATCTAGAACGATTATCGTGTGAAAATATGAAAGATCTCTTCCTCTACATGAATGATTTCAAAGTATTGGCAGCAAAATCGGGTCGTATGTATATTTCTCCAGAGCTTTCTGAGAAATTTTTCAGAAAAATGCCACCACTCATCGGAAAAGAATTAGAGCAAGCTTTCCAGGCAAAATTCCCAAATAATAATACGGGAGTAATGCCAAGGATACACTTTTCCTACCAATACTTGGCAGAAATGTGTAAAAAGGCTGCTTTACAAAGGAGTCTAAAGGATCTTACAATCTGCAGTAAGATTCCCATACCAGGAGACTACCGCTCTAACCGAAAGAAGTTTGGTCTCAGAAAGGCAAAAACCTACAAAGGAAAACCACATGATTCACATGTCCGGGTATTTAAAAGAAAACACTCGGATAGGGTTCGAAAATGTAAATGTTTTATTTGTGGAGAAGAAGGTCATTTTGCCAGAGACTGCAGAAGAGGTCAGGGAAATATTGCAAGGGCAGCAATACTAGAAAATCTGGATTTACCAGATGATCTGGATATTATATCAGTAGATCTCAATGAGCCAGATAGTGACGCCATTTGCAGTCTATCTGAGGGAGAAGCAGGCAATACAGAGCACCATGTACGAGCATGTCTAGAAGAACTACCATATGAAGGGGCATTCATGCTCAATATCACAAATTATGGGTGGCGTTGTAAGGTGAGGCTTTCCCCAGAACAAGAAACCTGTGAGCATCAACTCACAGAAGAATTAAACTTTACTGGGTTATGTAGCTTTTGCAAAGAAAATTCAAACCATAAAGTTGGATGTAAAGGATGTGGTTTAATAGCATGTCCATTATGTTCAAACTTTTACCTTGGCAGACCTATAAAACCCAAAACCCAGCCCAGGAGGTACCAGAACAAAGAACCCTTGATAAAAGAATTATTCAAATATGTCGAACACCTGGAGGCTGAAAATGAAAGGCTGAATGAAGAATTGAAAAACCTAACCGAAGAAAAACTAATCAAAGACCTTTCTAATGATTTTGAGGAGTTAAACCTTTCTAAAGGAAAAGAAAAGGTTGAAAATGAAATCGAAGATATCCATGTTATGGTCACAGAAAAACCCTCACACCAAATAGAAGAAGAGCAATACAAAGCAGAAGAGATTTCCAGACCAGGTCAACGAAAAATTATCAACCGCCTATATAACCTGGTGATACTGTTTGAAATTCCCAACCTAAAGCCATTTGAGATAAGAGCAATTCTTGATACTGGTGCAACAAATTGCTCCATATGCCAAACAGCTGTACCAGCAGAGGCTTTGGAAGATAGCCCATATCCTGTACACATAACCGGTGTAAACTCAAGGCAAATTGCCACAAAGAAGTTGAAAGGAGGACAAATGACGATTGGTGAGAATAAATTCAGAATACCTTTTACCTACAGTTTCCCTATGGGTATGAGAGATGGAATTCAAATGTTAATTGGGTGTAACTTTATACGCTCAATGCAAGGAGGGTTAAGAATTGAAGGGAATGTAATAACCTTTTACAAGAATGTAACGGTAGTTCAAACCAGCACTGAAACCGTTGCAAACACCATGGCAATTGAGGAATTGGGTCTTGAAGAAATCGAATACCTTACAATCCAAGAATCTGTGTATTACCAAACTCAAATTCACAACAAAAATTTCGAAAATCGCTTTGCTACCTTATTGGGAAGACTAAAAGAACAAGGATTCATTGGTGATAACCCTCTTCAACATTGGTCAAAAAATAAAGTGGTGTGCAAGTTGGATATCATAAACCCAGATTTAACAATAGAAGATAAACCATTGAAGCATGTCACACCAACGATGCAAGAGCAATTCAACCGTCATATCAAAGCCTTACTAGATATTGGAGTTATCCGACCTAGCAAGAGTAGGCATCGTACCATGGCATTCATAGTGAATTCTGGAACCACAATAGACCCAAAAACCGGAAAAGAAACGAAAGGAAAAGAAAGAATGGTCCTAAACTACAGAACCCTTAATGATAACACCCATAAAGACCAGTACTCTTTACCGGGAATAAACACAATCCTAAAGAAGATTAGCAACAGCAAAATCTTCTCGAAATTCGACTTAAAAAGTGGATTTCATCAAGTTGCAATGCACCCGGATTCTATTCCATGGACAGCCTTCATAGTCCCTGGAGGCCTTTATGAATGGCTAGTAATGCCATTCGGATTGAAAAATGCTCCTGCCATTTTTCAAAGAAAAATGGATAATTGCTTCAAAGGCACGGAATCATTCATAGCTGTCTATATCGACGATATTCTGGTATTCTCCAAAAATGAGGAAGAACATGCAAGCCACCTTGAAGTCATGCTTTCAATTTGCGAAAAACACGGCTTGGTACTATCCCCAACAAAAATGAAGATTGTTGTACCAGAAATTGAGTTCCTAGGAGCGCATATCAACAGAGGAAAAATCAAACTGCAACCTCATATTATCAAGAAAATTACAGATTTTGATATGGAAATGCTAAAAGAAAAGAAAGGATTAAGATCATGGTTAGGTATCCTTAATTATGCCAGATCCTATATTCCTAACCTTGGAACTCTCCTAGGCCCACTTTATTCAAAAACAAGTCCTCATGGAGATAAAAGGCTTAAATCATCTGATATAAGTCTTATCAAAAGAATTCAGGAATTAGTCCAGAATTTACCAAATTTGGAATTCCCCCCAGAAGATGCTTACATTGTTTTAGAAACTGATGGATGTATGGAAGGATGGGGAGGAATTTGCAAATGGAAAAAGATGAAAGGCGATCCGAGATCAACAGAAAAGATCTGCGCCTATGCAAGTGGGAAATTCCCAACGATAAAATCAACAATTGATGCTGAAATCCATGCATGCATGGAAACACTCTCAGCAATGAAAATCCATTATTTGGATAAATCCGAAATTACCCTACGCACAGATTGTCAAGCTATTATTAGCTTCTATAATAAAACTTCATCTAATAAACCATCAAGGGTAAGATGGATTAAATTTGTTGATTTTGTAACAGGTACTGGAGTGCATGTGAATTTTGAGCATATCGAGGGAAGATTAAATACATTGGCCGATACACTCTCTCGCTTAACAACCTATACACTTCAGGCCAAATGTCTCACAACAGAGCAGGAAAATCTCATTGGCAAGCTAGGTCCAGTTCTGGAGGAACTAGCAGACAAGCAAGTCCCAGAGAAGCAGCTCCATTCCTTACAGGAACGAATAGAGGCCCACTTCCCTGTGATAGCCTCTCCAATATTCATGCCATGCACCATAATACAGAAATCAGAGGAGGCCCTCTCAATGAAGTCCAACTACATGGGTACATTAGAAACCAAATCAAAGAACTACAAGTGCGAAACACCTTGGATAACGTTAAATCATTAAAATCCATGATAGAAAAAGAAATTTCATATACGCGTATTTACAAAAACTGTGATTGCGTAGCAGGGGACGCATATTGGATAAACAAGGAGCAAATTGAACAAATTACTCAAATGGAGAAACAACTGGAGAAAATGCTCCAAAATATGGTGTAATAATTAGTCTGGTGGTAATCTACGGAAAACCACTGACTTTTTCTTATTTTTATTTTTAGAACGTGGTGGACCCATGTTTGATAACCATCCGTTCAACTTTCGGTGGGAAAGATACCCACTAATTTATCTTTTAGTGTGTTTTCTTTTATAAAGTGGGCAGAATACCCACTAAATTATGTTAGTGCGCTCCACTTTCGGTTAGTGGATGCATTATTATTAGCTGAGTGGGAGACAAAGGTTTGTGGAAATTCTTTAATCACATGACGATGGGGCCCAATGAGCACCCGGTGTGATAATTGAGATTCCATCCCGAGTCTCTATATAAGAGTTTATTTTCAGAGTTGCGAAATAAGCTCAGAACGAGCAAGTTTCACTTCTCAATTTTTCTTTCTCTCTCACCACTTCTCTCTTGTAACATATTCTAAAATAAATAAAATTCCGCTTGTGTGCTTATGTTCTTCATTCTTCTCGTGTTCATAGTAACCAATTGAAGTTTGAAGAGTCCTCTGATCGATCCACCATCCTGGTATCAGAGCAAAGTGTGCATTCTTAATATTATTTATGGCTTTCTAAATTCTTATATATTTTAGGGAAGCAAATTAGGGGGAGATTTTACCAGATTATTAAAAACTGTTTAAAAACTTGAATTAATAAAGGTATCACTTAAGGATATTAACTTTTAGTGCGTAATTTTTGAAAAATTTAGTTTAGCCAAAAGAATCATCCTGCCTTAAAAGTACCAAGAGTAGGGAATACTAAGGAATACGATGAGGTGAGGTTAGACTAAAACCAGTAGGAAATACCGCCCTAATACTTTAATAATCAATAGATAATTGTGACCAATCTAGGCCCAAAATCATTAAGGCCCAATAGGATGTCATGGGATGTCAAAACATTAGGATGTCCCATATCAGTCCCGATTTTCAGGTGGATGATCAACTCAGAGCTGAAACTGTGGAAATTTACTATGATCCAGCAGAATTCATGGCTGGGCTCTATAAGGGCCCAAAGCTTGACACAGCAGAAGGGAGCAACAGTTCTAACGCTCAAAGATGTCCATTTATGTAGGGGTTTCAGTACAGCTTAATAAGAGTTTGTTTGATATAGATAAATAATTTTCAGGCTATATATATTATATAAATGTTTGTTATTATCTTGTAAAAGGTTTATGCTGTTGTTCGTTCTGGTTTTACTCTTATTCATCTCATTATTACCTTCGCAGTCCATTATGAAATTATTGATAAGATCTTTTTAATGATTGGGAAAAAAACACACACATACAAAAGACAAGCAACGAGGGGGTGTAACAGTAACACAACCAAAACATAGACCTTCCGTCTAACGAACAAATATATCTTATAATATACTGTCAAATGCACTGTCAAAGGTGTCTATGCGACCTAGCAAAACCTATATAGGACAGCATACAAATTAACCATAGCAACCGAAACACAAAATTGAATTGAATAATATAGAATAATAGTCCTTCAACTTCAATCACTTATAAAAACCAAAACAATATATAGCATAGACGAATCAAGACATAGACAAGGCAATGACATATACGGGATGAGAGATTAAACACCCATAATCAACAAATATTCTCTTGTAAATGACTATGATTCAAAGTTTCAAGTTTCAATGTTGTCGTCATGAAGACCACACAATATGAGTTAGTCATATACATCTAATATCATTGAGATCTATAAAAACTAACAGAAGTGGAACAAAGAAATAAGGTATCACCAGAGGCTAAAAGACAAAAAAAAATGATGCCCATGGTCTGCCAAAACATTCTGTCATAGTGTAAATACTCTTTATGTCTGACATCATGTATCATGCCGGTAATTGAAGCTTTGCATTGTTCTTCCAACTACAACCAATAAAGAAGAATTAATTAAGTACTATAGAATCAACTGGTAAAAACTGTTGGTTAATGAGACAATCAGTACTAGGGTGTTTTGGGTACCTTCCCCACCCCCACCTCCCCCAAAAGCTTACTTTGGTTGATGTCTACTGTTTTATAAGTGTATCAATAACCCAACTCAATATAGACCCCATAGAGATTGAAAAAAGAATAAACAATAACAGCTCAAAAAAGTTCAATACCAAATGGTCCCAGCTACCAGGATAACCCTTATGGTACAAACATATTGTGTAGACCAGA
Organism: Rhynchospora pubera; assembly: GCA_028095005.1. Lineage (NCBI taxonomy): Eukaryota > Viridiplantae > Streptophyta > Magnoliopsida > Poales > Cyperaceae > Rhynchospora > Rhynchospora pubera. The sequence continues at coordinate 85,935,262 of CM051459.1, forward strand.
AAACCTGTTAATTGTCTAAATTAAGGATATTGCATAGAAGTCTAGAAAGGAACTTTTGCTTTTGCTTTACCTCAAAAAGTAGTAATAGAAGAAGTCGGCATACAAAGCAGTTTGAACAAGCCCCGCCATCCATGCTGGGCAATTAATTATCAAGAAATAGCCTTGTCAGAAAATGTTTTCTAGCCCATACCAAAAATATAAGTACTTATAAATAGCCTGCACAAACTCAAGCATGACCATAAAGAATCTTAAAGGTATGCAAGTTCTATATCTCTTGTAGTATGTACATGATAAAAATTTCTTTTCTCATCTTGCTGAGTTATGCATAATATTTCAAGGTTCGATTCAGTAGGAGTAAATATGAGTTGAAAATGAAAACATTTACTTACGGATCCAGCGGAAGTAATGGCTCTCGGTAAAGTAGCGATAAATCCAGTTTAGAATGTAGAAGCCGCGATATGCACTGTCATAAAATTTGCTTATCAGCATCTTAATTTCATAGGTAAAAGATAAGCAACAGCTAGTTATGACAAATTTAAAACATTTTCAATTGCCTTCTGTTGTGACAATTGAGGTTTTAACATTTTTTGTCTATTTTATTGTTTTTGGTAGTTTAATCACCACTTTCAATAGCGCATGCAAATGAAACAACAAAAGGAACAATATGAAGAAACAGCTTTATAGAACTCTCACCCAAGGAAGAAAACATATTGGCCTGTCAAGTTGTCAACATTTCCACTTCTTTGCAAAAGAACCAACTGGGGAAGAATAGCAACTGCCTCTAGGTATATGGAAAATGCCCAAAAAACCTATTGGTTATGCGAATTGCACCATATTAGTTATGTGGAGTAATTCATAACAAGGACTTTGCTTAGTATAGTGTTAGCAGCTGTCTCTACACATTCTTCATCCACATTTAATAAACTAGCACAAAATGTAACCAAACAAGATACTGAAGTAAACTACAATTTGGATCTTTGACCAAACAAACCATGTGTAACAACACTTCAAAAAAATGATATTGGTATGAGGTAATGATGACAGACAAAATTAAACAGATTGAATCAGTCAGCAGCCCTAATACCATGTGTACTTCTGATATCCAATTTATGCTAAAGGAATTATATAAGAGCTATATTCAATGTACATGAACAGGTGGTGAAATAATCAAAGGGGCACAATTGGTCCCTCACATTTAAATTTACTAATTCAAACAGAAAAAAAATAATAAAGCAATACCTCTTTAATTGTGAACCGGTCATGAAATAACAGTGCTAATACAAAGCTAACTGCCATCAAAATATAATGCCTAAATGTATCTAGATCCTTGTCATAGGTACGCCTCACCAATGGATGTTTCCTCATGCACCAGACAATAGCAACTGTGGTCGAAATAAACACTAATTTCATGATTGTGTTATAGAGGGATATGAAATCTGTGAAGAGATCGAGATATCGCATGACAAACACTAGGGCATAGAGCTCCTGAGTCTTAAGTGAGACCCCTGGATTCAAAAATTCAACAAAAAAAAGGATAAATTACGTTTAAACATTGCACATTGTAATCACAGGAAAGGGAAATTATCAAGGCTTACAATATTAACTGAGGTTTTAATTGGAATAACAGAGAAGAAATTCCCCTTGCTTGCCTCACATTTCCGAAAACATTCACAGAAATTAACAACAGTGCAACTGGAATTTACCACAAGGATCATATACTGACAAAGCAGTTCCACAAGAAGGGTTTTGTAAGCACAATTATCCGATCACTATAAATGAAACTAGAATCACTAGTAATAGCGAGATTTAGTAAAAGAACTACGAACCAGAGCAGGATTTGGTGGCGTAGATCTTGAGAAGAAGCACTATAACGCTAAAGAGATGCGTCATGTCTCCGAAGAATCTGAAGATATTCATCTTGAAACCCTAGATCTTCTCTCGCTTCAACTACTAGATCAAGTATTGAAGCAAAGAGGAGACTTCCAATGGCGGATCGAGATCGATCGATTCGGGGGGGGGGGGGGGGGGGGGGGGGGGAGAGAGAGAGAGAGAGAGAGAGAGGAGTTTCTTTTGCGCTTTTTTTGGTGACGAAAATGGAGACAGGAAACTTGCGCAATGCGATAGAGACCTGAGAGCGATAGAGAATGATGAGGTGGCAGCTTATGAGAGATTCCACAATGGATGGATTTCCAGACGGTGCGAGATTGTCAGATTGGTATTGTAGAAGGAATTTAATTAATGGAAACGGAGACGTCCATTATTAAATGAAATGGAGATCAGAAAATGCTGGTTGACTGAGAATTATGAAAAGTTTTTAATTTTATATTGCACAATTGAAATGATGAGTATGTAATTAGGATGTAAGCATTTCGATTGGGGAATTAGTAGAATGTAAATATTAGCTTCCTCGAACAAATTTCTATCAGTTGTGCAGTCTTTTATTAATTTCTAGATGTATGTGCAGTCTTTTATTAATTTCTATCAGTTGTGCAATCTTTTATTAATTTCTAGATGTAAGCTGCTAATTTTTGACACAAAATACTATGGTATTGAGTTATGTGGGTTTTAAAATGAGAGGGAATGGGTGGTGCTTGAGAGAATTGAAGTATACTAGTTTTAGATTCGCGCTTCGCGCGATGAGAGGAGTTTTAAGGCTAACTTATAATTTTTATAAGGGTTAGAATTATGATTGTAAATATTTGAATAAATACCAAATTATCTTACAATTGATCTTTTGATTGTAATTAATTGCATAGTTTTGTATGTGTGCCATTTATAATATATTTATCATTTATATCGGAACTATTGTTTTTGGAGATTTTTAATTTCAAGAGACCTTAATTGCCTCTATCATTTTTAATATATAGAAAAGGAAGGGTGACATGTAATCATTAAATATTTTTGTTAAAAAGTGTTAGAATTATGAAAACAAAACCTACTGTGTTCATCTTGGACAAAACCAACTATCTTAAAAATTTTCTAAGTTTTACCAATTTGATCAACTTTTATTTTTTTTATTATTGATAATCAATAATTGAATAGCAATAAAATTAAATACTATCTTACAAATAATTTAAATTACTTAGCAACAATGGATTTCTCATAATTACTATTCATATAAAACTTGATGAAAAAATTAATTTTAAAAAATCGCCAAATATTTTAAAAGTTATGCAGTTGTATAGAATTTGTAAAATTTTAAAAAGATGAAAATTGCTAAAAATTGTATGATCATGTTAAAAAATTTATGTAGCATGATTGGATTTGTTATAATTTTGTTATTATTTATATATAATTTTATGCACAAATAAAATTATAAATTTCTTTGAATAATTAAAAATCTAATGATATTTATGAAATTGTGGAGATTCCATATTTATTAGATTAAGAAAATTATTTAAAATATTTATAAATCTATAATTATAAAATTTACATAATTAAATTTTTCATATATATGTGAGTAATTATTGATAGTCAAATGATTTTTTCAAGGCCTCCAAACAATTTTAAAACGAAAACTTTATGCAGATTAAATTTTATGAGATTCAGAAAATTATTTAAATTATTTTATAGCTCTATAAATTAAATATTTTATATTCATGAATTCTTTATATTTTTTTGTGAGCACACATATAAATTTTCATAACCAAATGAATTTTTAAAGACACCTAAACAATTTGAAAACTAAATTATATTTAATCTGAAATTATGAAATGGAGGTGTCCATTGTCTTATAAAATGGAGAAAATATTGTGCTGACATCATCCTTGCACTGTAGAAAACACCCCTAGAATTGGAGTATTTATAGATATTTTGACAAATATCCTACATGTAAGATGAGACACAACTTGCTACTCAAAATTACCCTTAAAATTTTGGTACGTCAAAAAAACATATATAATTTTTTTTTATTTGTAGAGAATTCAATGTTGGTCATCGTAACAGTGAAGATGACACATATTTTGTGTGACTGCCATTTATTTCAAACTGCTAGTTTGGTATGTAGACATGCTTTGTTGGTGGACAAACAAGAAGACGTGGAATTTGCTCCACCTACTTACATTTTGGATAGATGAAGTAAGCACTGTAAGAGAAATCATTTAGATGCAAAATTAGTTTCTTTGAGAGCAAATGAGAAGCGGGAGACATACAACAACATCTACTCACTGCTTCATGGTGTTTTTCTTGACTTGATCAACTATGCATTACTTGATGATTTTACCCTAAAGTTGTTGTGGATGACATAAACGGTCTCTGTCTAACAATAGAGAGAGTATAGGAGAAGCTGTTGGCAATAGTGGCAGTAATGGAGGAATGGCTCAAAGTGGATCTAGTGTGTAGTGGTTGTAGATGGTGACTCAAATCAAGAAGCAGTTAAAGATCCAATGAAGAGGCGAAAGAGGGGTCGGCACTGTCTAGACCTTTTTATCGTCGCAGAAAAATAAACTGAAAATCCACGGAAAAGGGAAAGATCTATCCAGATACCCTCCGCGCGTCACAATTCGATATAAGTTCTTTCTTAATGAAGAGAGAAGAACTCATATGAATTTATATTCACGCGAAGTTTTATTATTTTGTGAGTCCTTTTTTCCAGCAGGCGCAAGCCCTTGCTGTTAATTACCTCGAGAATGACCGCGAGAACATCTGATTAAGGGATCCGAAGAATTATGTGTCTACGCTAAAAGAGTTATGAAATGCAACTTGTTGGGTGATTATGCATACGAAATTTGTTTATGAGATTTTTATGGTAAGTTGAGATTTTAAATTTTAAATCTAACTTGAACCATAATGGTAAATTACCGACCAGTCCATTAGTCGATCAAATACCGCTTTGTTTTAGAGTTGAGATATTTGTTCTCATTTTTGACACTTGATTTAGGATTTGAGTTATTTGTCCTCACATCCTGTGAAGTACCAGTTCTAAGTACAAAACATATAATTGACTCAGAAGCAAGAACTTCGCAAAGTTAGGGTCAGGAGTGTAACCACACTGGTCACTCAGGCGCAATAACTTTGCAACTCGTACGTTGAATACAAAGCGGGCCGCTGATTCAGGTGACGATGGAAACTTCTGATCAAACTGAGGCTTTGGTCCAGTTATACCGCTTTTGATTTTATTTGGCACTTAACTTGAGTTAATTTGAACTCAAATTATAATTTGGTTTTACTTCTCTTAATTTGAATCAATTTGGGTTTAAATTATATCAGTTCGAGACGATTTGGGCCTCATACTAAATTCTAGATAACTTGAGTGTATTTGATACTCAAGTTAATTTTGATTTGGATTTGACACAATTCGAGTCAACTTGGACTCAAATCAAAATTTGGTTCGGTCTGGTTTGCATTTTTGTCAATTTGAGTTAATTTAAACTCAAATCAGAATTTTACCACAAATTTCAAACATTGAAGTCGCACAATTTCATTTTGGTTTTGTGGACTTTTAGAATTTCTAAAGAAATTCCAATTTAATTTGAATTTCACATGATGCATTATGATGAAAAACAATCAAAGTCGGATTTTGACATCAAATGATTAGTGAAAATGAAATCTTTAGAATTCTCTGAGTTTTGGGATATTTCATTTGAGATTTTTCGAGTTTTCTGTGAATTTTGATGTATTTTGACATTTGGACAATTTGGGAAATTTCTGGGCTGTATATTTCGGACAGGACCAACCAGATCTTTATTCATTTTAAAATTAGAAAACAGTCCCTAGGGTTCATAAAAAATTGAGAAACTAGAATCATTTGAAAGAAGACTCACAGAGGATTTTCAATATCATTTTTACATAATTTTCGAAATTTGTTTCATTGGGTATTGGGCTTGATCTTTTAGGGTCATTTTCTGAAATACAGTTTTGTCAGTTAATACGATCTTTGATCACTGTTTTAATGACTTTTTTTATTTTGTTTCGAATTTTGACATGAGGTTTGTTTTATTTGAAACTAGACTTCAATAGAAAAATTTTGATATCTGTCGCGGCTTTTTCGTCATTATTCTCCTCGAAGGGATTTCTCGAAGAACAATGGGAACATAGCCTAGATTCACCTCCCTTAAGATTTCGATCTCTATGGCGGGTATCTCTCAACACAAGAAAATCCTAACAAGAATCGCTATTTAAAGAAGTTTCTTGATTTAGCGGGTCCTTTCTTTCCAGCAGACGCAAGCCCCTACTGTTAATTACCCCGTAGTTTCCTACGGGAACCTCTGATTAAGGGACACAAAGGGTATTGACGTAATGGGCTAAGAAAAGAGACTTATAGAGTGCTATCACGGAGGACTTAATACACAAAATGGAATTCTTTGGACGAGGGGGCCCGTAAGAATTCAATTTCTAAGTCATCTAAGGTTGATCTCAACCATAGCGAGGGACTTTTTCTCAAACGGAGAGGTTTCGGCTTTGACTTTAGATTTCGTGTTTGGACTTTTAATTTCTTGAAGTTTCACTTGGGATATTGGTGATTTTGTTCACTTCGGCCTTTTTTAAACCTTTTACTTTTAGAAGATAGCATTTTGAAGTTATTTAGACCTTTGAAAATATCCATAATTGAATATATTTAGCTCTTGAAGATAGCATATTTGAAATTCTTGTTTTGAAATACCTAGCATTTTTAAATGAGTTTATTAATTTTCCAAAATTCATTTTTAGAGTGAAAATACTTCAAAAATACAAAAGGCCGCTACTTTGACATATTTTCATATAAAAGTATCAGTGAGGTTGGCTTATTTTGATTTTTAGAGTTTTGTGGATGTGTCGTTTATATTTTTAGGGGGGCTTCCTACTATTATAATAAGTTTTCTAAAGTTTCTGCCCATGTGTCTTATTCCTATTGGGCCATGTCATCAGGTGGGCTGAGGTGGCAGGGCATGAGAAACTGGTTTTTAAAACATTGGGCTTTTCCTGATTTTCCTATTTCTGGGCTTGAACGTCTATTGGGTTGAAAGTTGAAACTCCTTTATTTACATCATCTAATCCCGCCAGTCATCAGGAGTCGAATATATGGGTCCTACATCTGTATTGCCACAAAGGATCAGACTGATCGAGGCGCTGAACTTCGAAAGGAAATGGAAGCGGGTTCGTGTGCTAACGGATTTAAATCCGATAGCACTTCCGGTTGTCGCAACTGACAAGGAAGGGACCTGTGGCATCATAAGGCCGATAGGAAAACAATGGTGATAGCTGTTCGTCGTACATCGCCTCGGAAGATTAGCAACAGACCTTTATTCAATTTAGACCCTAAAAGTTTCATTTTCATACTTCCGGCGACCATCGCCATCACAGCTAACGGGACTAGCCTCGTTGGAACCACGGTGGGAAGGGGAAGATACAAGTGTTCTTGATTTGAGTTGTATCTATCAAGATCAACAGGTGAACCATTGGGATGATGCGAATCAGTCAAGACAAAAGCAATTTGGTTACCAGCGTATTCAGAAACAGTTTTTTTTATACCAGACAATAGTTCACTAGAGTTTTGGAAACAGTATATACAACGTCTCAACGGTCAATTTCTATCAATGAAGTTTGATTGGACAGAAAAGCCAAGTAGCAGGTACGGGCGTTGTCAAGTAACCATGAGATGACATGTAAATTGGTATCAAAATAAACCATGAAATGGAGTTGGATATCTTAATTAACGCATAATGACTAATTCCCATGAACACTTCTCAATATCAGTTCATACTTTGTTTTTAAATATTTGGCTTACACACATATGTCAGGGAGTATTATACATGCTGACCATACCTGAATTACGTCTTAGAACCTTGACATGTAACATAAGGTTATAACACCAATTGAATTTCAGGAATTATAATGGGCACTATATCGTATATCTATTATTTGCCCATCTTTTCATATTTCAGAAACCATAGTGAGGGAATACAACATTCACCTAGCAGATACGGATTAAGCAAAATGACTTAATTATAATGTCAAGTAAAAGGAACTCTTTGTTTATGGTCCTTGTAATAGCAAATCAGGAAATGTCAAACAACACCATTTTACTCATAAAACTCAAACTCACTATCATTTCCATACACACCTGACAAGCCACCAGGCACTACAAAACCATAAAACATTCTATATTGCTACAAAAATCAGACTTCTTTCAAGTTATGACAATTTAGCAAAGCAAGGCAAACTATAATTAATTCTTCATTACCAACTGGTCCTTATTTTATGCAATTGCAGCCAACACAACTAATGCCATATTGACGGACCCTGGAATAATAAATACTGAACATTCTTGTCTGCAGTTTTGGTTTTACTGAACCATAGCCTGACCCTCTTGTGTTTCACATACAAGACTAACAGGATGTAAACAGGAGTTTAAATGATAAGCAAAGACAATGCATTTAAATGGAATGCAAGCAATTTTCAGGTCATGATAGGTCAGATATCAGATTTTGCACAAGGGTCTTTTCGTCAGTCTAAATTACTATCCAAGCTTCAAAAAAGGTCAATGGCAACCATTAAGAATAATATTCAATTTGTTCTAACAGAGTGCAAGGAATTTATCAAGCTACTGCAATAGTACTATCCAGTTTCTAATAACGAATTCCTCCTTCCATACTGAATCGTAATCAAAGTAACCAATCATTATCACAATATTGACATGAAATAAGATAATAGAAACTATTAGGTTAACTTTTGCAATAAGGACCCTAATAATTACTCTAATTCCAAAACGGTGATAAACACAATCTTTCCACCTCTCGTGTAATCTGAGCTATGCGTCAGAATCACATATAAGATGTACTCACTATTGTGTTCAAACTCAGCTTCACTGTGACTCAGCTATGCTCGAGATCACATGGGAAGTGAGGGATGTTACTCTTCTCCATGGCTACTGAGCTATGCTCGAGACATCCATGGGAGAGTTTGTGGAGCTTTTCCAAGTCAGGGCTGAGCTATGCATCAGACCAAGACTGAAGGATCAGCTGGATCGTTTGTGAAGAAGAAATCAAGCCGGATTTTAAAGAGAGACAGCGAAGATGAGGTCTTTGAAGAAAAATCAATTTCTCTTTCACCATGGCTGAGCTATGCATCAGACCATGGTAAGAGAAAGAATAAGAAGGGGATAAGAAGAGGATATCATATGAAACTGATTCAAGAACGAACAAGAGAAAATACAAAATCTAACTAGACTTATGCAAGAAACCGTAACAACTCATGCCTTGAAAATAGTTACCTAATCTCCACCATGACTGAGCTATGCATCAGACCACGGCTTCGAATTAAGTCAAGAACAGCAGAGATCAAGATTAAGCAATGCTAATTCAAGAAATTCAGCAAGAACATAACGAAATCGAGAGGAGACACAATCAGATCTGTTATCCACAGAATTACATTTCAATTCACCAAAATATCTACAATGTACACAGAGATTCTCACCTGAACACACGCTCTGTACCTTTCTTCCTAACAGAATCTTCTCTCTAGCCTTCTTCCTTCTTCTCTTACAATGCACACCAGGTGCTCGTTGAAATGCTAATCTCAGTGTGTGTTATACTGTTATTGTGTACTACAGTGTGTGTAAATCTCAAACTAGCTATCCTATGCTTCGTCTGAAAGTCTGGGGAAGTGAAAAGAGAGGTCGAGATGGATCAAAAGTGGAACGGGATTGGAACGAAGTGGAACCCCCCTTCTGTCTTCAATGGGGGTATATATAGGCCTCAAGGCCTGGTCTCTTCTCCAAGAAGCTTCAGTCTTCATTTGATCTCATCCATCCATCTCAGAGCACACGGATCGACTCCTGATCCAAGGGCTGGGAGCGTGCCAATTTGTGTTTGTTTTGGGATGGTCAACAGATCGGGATTGGGATTTTGACCATGGCGGTTAGAGGGTTTGTTGCAGTCCCAATTGATCTCAGGCGTCAATTCTTTGGGACTCGATCTAACGGCTGTCGTTGTGTCGCAGTGGGGTTTCGAGACGGTCAACAGGCACTGAGGCGAGGCATTGACCCAGGCGGTTACGAGTCTGTTGCGCGATTTCCTCTCTCTTCGATTTCTCTCTTTCTTTTCTGTTGGGGAAGAAGGTCCCTTCAGCTGGGTCCCACGCGTCAGGTTTAGTGAGGTACAAACCAGCGCCTCTCTTCGCCTTGGCTCTGCGTAGACGGTAGACCAACTGAAGTTATTCAACTCTTTATGCATGGTGTACGAAGAAACAGGTGCTGCCAAGTTGCTCTACGTAGGAGGGAAGTTTGAATACTGAGCGCCTCTTTCTCCATTTCCTTGATTCACTTGACACCTCCACTCCTTCTTCTAAACTAAATTTTTATTTGTTGCTGAAACTGAATAAATTGTTTGGGGTTTTTTCCAATTGAGTTTTCGTATGCAATTTGGTGTGTAGATTCACAAAAATATTTAGAATCCAGTAGAATTAAGAAATTCCCAAAAATACCCCTATTCCTATTTTATTTAATTTCTCCAAAATCTAAAAGCACCATAATTTTCTTCATCATCTCCTGAATTTTTGGATAATTTTTCATAATTTTTGGGGTCCATTTGCTATTTTTCATGATTTTCTCAAACTTCTCGTGAATCGGTCTGTGTCTCCAATCGTGAAATTTTAGGGTCAAACAATATCTAGTATGGATTTTTATGACTTGTTTGATATTTTTAGACGATTTTCTGAATTCAGGGCAACTTTCTGAAATCAGATTCCTGAAACAGACAGACCTTACTGCAGTTTTTGAATTTTCATTTGCCCTCTGTTTGGAGTCAAAACTTGAAATTGTACATCTTGAGACAGTTACAGTAATTTTCGTAGAATTTTTAGAGATTTATTTCAAGTGTTTCAAGGCATGAACTTTCAGACATATTTGCTGGCACGATTTGCTGACAGTTTTCTGAAACACAGTTTCTCTCTGATTTCACAAATTCATTATAATTAATCTGTACATCTAAAAATTCTAAAACTTTTACAGGAGATGTGTTATATCATGTTTCATCTACAGTAAAAATTTCAATTGGTTCTGTTCAACCGCTCATGAAATAAAAATAGTTTTGTAAACTGTCCAGAATGTTTTTTGCTGGTACCAGAAAATTATCAAGAATATAAAATGAAATATGATTTTTCTAAGTAAATTTCGGCAGCATAACGACATATTTGTATGGAATTTTGATCTTTGTTGTTCGAACGACCCGAATCGAATGGGCTAAGCATGCTACAGATCCAATTCAATTAGGTCCATACCATCTCCATAGGGACTGAGACATGCTGCAGACCCCGTATGAAGCGGTTTCTTATTGATTAAATCACAACTAAGCATGCTACAGATTGTGAAATAAACAAATTTCGATCGAATTGGTTGCGTTAGATCAAAACTTTATGCCGAGAGCCATGCTGCGTAGCGAGGATAAGTAACGAGTTTTCTGTAATCTGTACTAAACCACAGTTAGAGATGCAGATACAAGGACAACCAAGTTAACATTTGTTTCATCTTTGTCAGAATCAGGGAATTTTAAAAAAGGAATAACAGAGAAAAGAAGGTATTTTGTCCTATGCTTAATTGATGATACAATGATGCAAAATATGTTACATAAGAAAAGAAAATAAGTTGGATAAAGAGATATAGAAATGGTAACAGGTATTTTATTTCACCATGCTTTTACAAACCTTTCTCATTCTTCTTTCTACAGGATTTCTCTCTTTTTTTTTACAGAAATTTTGTGGAAAAAGAACAAAACTCTCAATGTCACAGTTTCTCTTTATTTTTACTCGAGAGCTCTCTCTTTTTCTCTTTTCTGTCTTGTGTCCTCTTCTTTCAACAGATGTGTATCTCTCTCTTCTAAACAGAAGCCATCCCCTTCCTTTTATAATACTTTCATTTTGGTGGTTATCTTCTCCAAACGTGAAAGGGTGGGTCAAATGCTATCCAGTTGGCAACCTATCAATGGATAGATTCAAATGATGGGCAGTTTTCTTTCAGCGCAGCGCCTCTTCATTAATTTACACTGAACGTGATTTTTTTTTTTAGGCTTCACCTCTTCTCATTTCTTCCTATGACAAGTAGGTCCAAGATGTAAGAGTTGGGCCACCGAGCTTATCCATCACAATTAGGCCATTAATTATTTTTCAAATTTTTTTCTTGAGAAAATGGGCTGCGTTCTTCATTTGTGATGCACACTTTTTATTTTGGCTACTCTCCATTTTAATACATGCTTGTTCTCAATTTTAACTATATGCATTTTTTTAAGGCACAACAGGCACCTAACCAAAAGATTGAAGTCAAAGGAAGAAATAATCTTGATAAGATGGAAAAGAAGAATAAGAAGTTGACTGATGTTGAGGAAAATGCTAGTGGTGGAGCTATTTGTTCTGGTGGCAAGAGGAGTAAGTAAATTTTAATTTTATTAGTTTTCATATTTAATTGAAGGGATGTTATAGTTTCATAGAAGGGAGTAACTTATTTTATCCATGGTGTAAATTAATATATTTGTAGTAGTAAGTTAGAAGTTTAGTTGGAGAAAATTATATCATGACTGATAATATTTTATTTTGTATATAGGTTTCAAATCAAAGAACAAATTCGTGAAAAGACGAAAAAGAAGGTGAAAAAAGGATCTACAACAACGATTACAGAAAAAGGACAATCAAAATCGCCACTTCAACCAAGTTTGTTTACATTGACTCAATTCTCTTATTTCAACTCTTTGTTTTTTAGATCACAAAATTAAGAAATTCTATTTTGGATTTTTACTTGGCAATCATGATATAAAATATCATCCATAATTCAATACTTTTGTTTAATAATCAATAATTCAATACTTTTTTTTAATAATCAATAAGTCAATACCTATTACAACATGATTTTGCGATACAAAAAGTTATTACATTTTTCAAGAGGTATGTATTAATAATATCTGTCAGTAGAGAAGTGTTGATTTTGAGTAATTTAGAAAATATTAGTTTATAGCATAATCGGAGCTAAAGTATTAGAGTTATTAATAAGACTATTATTGAATATGACTAGATATATTTGTTGATTTACTCCAATTCCTCATTCTAAGATTAAAAATGTATGTATAATCAGAAATAATTAATAACGGTATTTTTTAAATCAAATTTCTTTTAGAAGGGAGCATGCCTATAATATTATTCACATGAATATGGAGGTTTAAAATACAACAATGAAATAACACATGCATGACAAAGTCATGCAATACTCTTTCTTTTTTTCTCTACTACATATGCAAATCTTTTCCTATACAGTACTATTTTGCGGAGAATCGTACAATATATCTCGATGTTAAGTACAATATATCTCGATGTTTAAGTTTCAGATGCATATATATTGTATTGTACCACATAAGGACAATACTTATACCATATATATTTTTTTTATTGGAACACAATACTTACTATTATTGTATTGTACCGCATAAGGACAATATTTATACCTTATAACAATGAAACACAATCCGATCGAGACACCACCTTTCAAAAAAAAATTTATTATGCATATCAGCTCAGTTATTTGATTAAAATTTTAGTATTATATGAGAACGATAGTTTAAGGACAAAAAAGAATCCAAGTCATCACTTTTCAAAATAAAATGTGATATTTGTGACATCAAAGTATTATATTCATTATGGAAAAGGGTAATATGCCTTAAGTGAAAGGTTGTAGATTCAAAATTTAACTGATTCCTTTAAATTTCCTTATGAACAATTAATTAAAAAAAAAGTTAATCGGCCTCCATATGAACTGTGATGGGCGCCAAGAGTGTGGCATCTGATCCTTTTCTCCTTTTTTTTTTTTGTTCCCCTCTTATTTTATTTTAATATTTAGTATTACATATGAGTAAAAAAAATAGTTAGCAAAAAAGTTGGAAAAATTTTGTGGGAAGTTTTCTTAGCACCCCTCTATAAAATTACAGTCAAGATAGATTATGAAAAGACTCGAAGAATGAAGAGTATACAAGTTTTTTTTTTTTTTTGGTAGTAGTAAAAGCATGCTTACTTCATAATAAAACATATATAATTGCTTTACCTGTGCAAGTTAAAAAATGTTTTTAGCAGTAAACAAATTTAAGAAATAATCTCTTTTACAACTATTAATACAGATATGACATACCTAAAAAATGTTAATTTTCTAATATGAATAAACCATTTAAATTTATTCTCGTTGAAGTTCTAATAAAGATAAAAATTTTGGTTTTTGGAATTTATAAAGATAAACATTTGGAATAGCTAGACAGACACCACAAAATTATAAAAATAGAATTTATTGTGCGCACCCGTAGAGAAAGTGCTTGGAGTGATAACTAATGAGTTTCCACCAGGTGTAAATAGGATTTTTGAAATTTTTTTTAGGAAATTTATGCGAATTTGTAGGCAGGAGAAGATAATAATAAAAAAAAAACTTGTTTGTACCAATATATTTTAGCCCACGGCAATAATCTTATATATATATATATATATATATTGAGATGGAGCAATAATCTTTTACTGTCAAGTTTTTGAGATAATCAGGTGGTGAAAAGATTTGTATTAATTTCTTATTATTTTTACAGGTGTTTACACGCCTATTTATAGGCTGAGGTACTAACGGCTATATCTATCACGTTAGGAAATTCTAACGTTATAATTTTGCAAAGAAGGAAAAATACAATTCTTTTTAATTAAAAGGTTGGAAGATATTTTATTCCTAATCAGCCTATGAGGAATTGCAATTCCTGAGGCTAGTATGTCTCTATTTATTTTTATTTTCAACACTCCCCCTCAAGCTAGGATTGAGCTAGGATTGTAGATGTCGATCAAGCCTAGCTTGCTTGCAATATTATCAAAGGTCTTGATGCTCAATCCTTTAGTGAAAATATCCGCCAATTGGTTTTGACTTCGAACATATGGTGTTTCAATCTCTTTGGCTTGAACTTTTTCTCTAATGAAGTGACAATCCACTTCTATGTGTTTGGTCCGCTCGTGAAAAACGGGATTTGCCGCAATATGCCTCGCTGCTTGATTGTCACAAAACATCTTCATTGGCTCTTTATGTGCTATATTCAAATCGACGAGTAATTGCTTGATCCACGTCAATTCGCTTGCGGTTGATGCCATAGCTCGATACTCCGCTTCCGCGCTTGATCGTGCCACGACATTTTGTTTCTTGCTTTTCCATGTGACTAAATTCCCGCCTACAAATGTGCAAAAACCGGTTGTCGATTTTCTATCGAAACTCCCGGCCCAATCTGCATCGGAATAGCCACATATAACATTAGTACCATTTTTCCTCATCCAAATTCCCTTTCCAGGAGAACCTTTTAGATACCTTAATATTCTGTTAATGGCATCTAAATGAGGTGTTCTTGGTGCATGCATGAATTTACTAATTTGGCTCACAACAAAAGATAAGTCCGGTCTTGTAACGGTTAGGTAAATTAATTTACCAACAAGTCTTTGAAAATGGCTTATGTCCTTTAATAATTCACCTTTTTCATTATCAAGTTTTTCATTGACATCTATTGGGGTTTTGGCCGGCTTACATCCTAATTTACCGGTTTCTTTAAGCAAATCAAGAACATATTTTCTTTGTGATATAAATAGACCTTTTGATGAATGGGCTATTTCTATTCCAAGAAAATATTTTAATTTGCCTAAATCTTTAATATCAAATTTTTGTTTTAGGTTTTTTTTATGTTGTCAATTTCGATTAGGTTATTACCGGTTATGATTATGTCATCGACATAAACTAAAACCGCCGTAGTACCATTGGTATTATGCCTAACAAACAATGATGAATCAGCTCCACTTTTTTTGAAATTACAAGATAATAAAAAATGAGAAAGTTTGCCATACCATGCTCTTGGAGATTGCTTTAATCCATAAATAGATTTTTTTAACCTACACACAAGATTAGAAGTATTCTCCTTTTTGTGGCCTGGGGGTAAAGTCATATACACTTCTTCTTCAAGTGTTCCTTGAAGAAAAGCATTTTTTACATCCATTTGGTGAAGGGTCCAATTGTTATTTACCGCTATGGAAGAAAGTATCCTAACGGTATTCATTTTGGCCACCGGTGCAAAGGTTTCATGATAGTCTATACCATAAGTTTGGGTATATCCTTTGGCAACTAACCTAGCCTTATACCGTTCTATGGTGCCATCACTATGATATTTAATTTTGTATACCCATTTGCAGCCAACAGGTTTTTTATTTCTTGGTAAAGTACACAAATTCCATGTTTGATTTTTTTCTAAGGCATGGAGTTCTTCTTCCATTGCCTTACACCATTTCGGGTCATTTTTTGCTACTTCATAATTGGTTGGTTCCTCAATTTTATCTAAAGAAGTTATAAATGCATAATGCTCATTAGAAATATTTTCATAGGAGATATAATTTTGGATAGGATATTGTACCGAATAAGTAACAAAGTCCTTTAGTCTTGTAGAAGGTTGATGTTGTCGACTTGATCTTCTTAATGGCATCTCTTCCTCTTGAATTTCTTCTTCATTCTCAATGTGTCCTTCTTGTTGGGTTTCTTCAAGTTCTTCATTTTGATTGTCTTCACTTTCTTCTTGTGATTCTTCACCTACACCATTTCTCAATTCTTTTCGAAACTCACTCGTTTCGATGTTAGTAACACAAGGATATATAAAATCAGTTGGAAGAACTTTTTCAACATTGTTTTCATTGCAATTTTCATAAAAAGGTTCATTTTCGAAAAAACTAACATCTCTAGAAATGTAAAGTTTTTTATTTTTAGGATCATAACACTTATACCCCTTTTTTTCGGAAGAATACCCAACAAAAATAGTTTTGATTGAAGTAAAATCAAGTTTATCACCTTTTGTGTTATGCACAAAACATTTACAACAAAAAATTCTTAAATGACTAATATCTAATTTTCTACCATAAAGAATTTCTAAAGGGCTTTTAAAATCCAAGATGGCACTTGGCAACCTATTTATCAAATAAGTTGCGGTTAAAACGGCATCCGACCAAAAAATTTTTGGAACATTATTTTGAAACAAAATTGACCTAGCAACTTCCAAAAGATGACGATTTTTCCTTTCAGAAACACCGTTTTGTTGAGGAGTATAAACACAAGTAGTTTGATGTAAAATACCTCTTTGTTTAAGAAAATTAGAAAAAGTTTGATTAACATATTCAGTACCATTATCCGTTCTCAAAATTTTAATTTTTTTCTCGAATTGATTTTCAACAAAATTCATAAAAGTTTGAAAATGCGAAAAAACCTCATTTTTATTTTTCATCAAATACAACCACGTGGTTTTTGAAAAATCATCAATAAAAATAACAAAATATCTATAATCATTGGAAGAAGGTATAGGAGCTGGACCCCAAACATCGGAATGAATAAGTTCGAAAAAATCATTACTTCTAGAGCTAGAAATAGGAAAAGGAGATCTTGTATGCTTCGCAAGCTTACAAGTTTCACAATTGCTATAATCTAAATTGGATAAATTAAATATTTTGCTTAAAACTCTATCGGAAGGATGCCCAACACGCTTGTGCCAAAGTTTGCTCAAATCTTCATCTTTACTAGTTTTGAAAATAAATTTATTGCTATTTAAAAAATAAAGACCATTTTCAAGAAAACCTTCACCAATTTTTTTCTTGGTGACTAAATCTTGGAAAATAACACTTTTCTCCTTAAAAATTATTTCGCAATTCAAATCTCTAGAAAGTTTACTAATTGACAATAAATTGACCGAACAATTTTCAACATAAAATACATCTTGTAAAAAAATTTTCGACAAAATACTAATCATACCCCATCCTTTAATTCTAATTTTCTCATTGTTTGCAACGGTAAAATATTGATCACCATTAATAGGCCGGTAATTTCGCAATAATCTTTGGTCTCCCGTCATGTGATCGGTAGCACCCGAATCTAAAACCCATTTGGTACAATTTTTTGGGGCAGCCTTTGTGCTAAATCCTACTGTTAAGCATTTATTTACTAATTTTTTTTTCCTAAATTCGTTTCTGGACTCAACCAGATATCGTGACTTGCATTTGGGCTTAATCAAATTTTGTTTGTTGTTATTTGGGCTTTCACTACAACTAATATTTTGAACATAACCTTTAGAGGAAATAGTTAAACCTGATTGACCCATTTTTTGACTCACAAGAGAGGTGAGGCGTGCTATTTGTGACTCAATCTGATCGAGTCTGTTTATTTCATTTTGACTCAGACCCTCTTCGCTCGAATCACAATTCGACGAGACAAAACTTTTCTTCTCCCCTGCCGCCTCAGCCTCGTTTCGATCATCATGCTTAGATCGTGGGTGAGGACAGAGCATCCAACACCTCTTTTTCTCTTTCTCCCCCTCTGGCCTACTCCTGTCGGCGATGGGTTGACGAGTAATGATGGCTTGGAACTCCGGCCTCGTGGTTGAGTCGGACATCCCTACAGCAACACATCTCGTCTCCTCTTGCCTGACTCTGGTTGTGGCTTCATTGAGGTAAGATCCTTTAGTTTCTTCCTCGATGTGGGGTGTTTTTTGAGATAGCAAGGGATTTGATTCTGGATTGGCTTTGTTGTTGATAGGCTTGGCTACAATTTGTGCCCAGGAAAGCTTGCTTGGTTTTCTAATCGGAACAGCTAAGAGATTAGATGAAGAGGCCTCAGTCGAGTGCTTCTCTCCTTGATCTGGTGCTGATTGATTTGTTGTTTCAATCATTTTGATTTACTGGTTTGTTTGCGGAAGCTATTATCAGAACCTGGCTCTGATACCATGTCAAGTTTTTGAGATAATCAGGTGGTGAAAAGATTTGTATTAATTTCTTATTATTTTTACAGGTGTTTACACGCCTATTTATAGGCTGAGGTACTAACGGCTATATCTATCACGTTAGGAAATTCTAACGTTATAATTTTGCAAAGAAGGAAAAATACAATTCTTTTTAATTAAAAGGTTGGAAGATATTTTATTCCTAATCAGCCTATGAGGAATTGCAATTCCTGAGGCTAGTATGTCTCTATTTATTTTTATTTTCAACATTTACGTACTTTCAATTATCTGCACATATTAAAGAAGATAAGTGCAGTTGGTGTTCAACTATATATAGTATCACTACAGGAAAAAAAGAAAAAGAAAATAGATTTTAATTTACTAATCGGATACATTTGATGGTACTTTTTTATATTTATATATAAAAAATCGATGAAGATCGCTAAAAGAGGTCAATGAACTATTCTTGTGTGGTGAAAAGAGGAATAATCCGTTGTTCATGAACTTATAATGAATGAATAATGTCGTGAGTAACTATTTTTATGAATGAGTCTCAGATGAAAGAGTCATAATGATGGTAATTTTAATAAACTAATAATAATAATAATAATAATAATAATATAATGCCTCTTATTTTAATTCGTCTCTTATGTCATCCGTTATATACATTTTTATTATTCAATTAGAGGTGAAAATGAGAGAAAAACAGTGGATGCGATATCATCATCACCATATCAAGAGGCGTGTAAAGATAAAATTCTGTATTCTCACTGACACCCGCATTGGATCCTCTCAGCACCAGTGTGTCATGTTTCCAGAAAAAAAACCAAGTATTTAACTCTTAATGCGCATATATGCTCTTTCATCTTTATTGTATGTGCCTTGTAAACTAAGTATAACGTACGTCTTCCAAGCTCTCTTTCCCACTTGTAAACTAAGTATAACGTACGTCTTCCAAGCTCTCTTTCCCACTTCATGACTCGTTGCACGAAGATACACAGAGAACTACCATAGAAAAACAAAAACTATTCCTAATCCAGTGTATTAATTAACGCGCAAGCACCGTTCTATTACTAGACTTTAACACCTCTCTTTTTCCTCTTTACATTGACCTCACACGGCACTGATTGATCCCTTTTTCACACAGCCTCTGGATAGATTTACGACGTAGAATTTATCCAGTTTTGATTTGTTGCGCGAGAAATCGAGGTCGCGAGGACGCCTCGATGGGGTGCGCTGGATCCACGCCTAGTGGCGCAGAAGGTGATTTTCTATTTTAAAATGCTTTTTTGTTGTTGCTAGCTTTAGTTCGATTTGGGAAATTTTGAAGTTTCTATTGTGGAATTGAAGGTTTGGATTTAGTACTCATTTTGGGTTCAATTTGTTTGAGTGATTTTGTAACTTTGTAGGTTTAGATCTGGAACTGCGAATTATTTAAGCTTGTTAGAGATTGACAATTGGAATTGTAGTGATTGTCTTAGTAGAGTGTGGAACTGTGTTAGTGAAGTGTGTGGTTGCTAATACTAAATTACTTGTGCAATTGGACTATTTTGTGACATATGAAATAGAAAAAGGTCATTATCAGGAGCAATTTCAGTCGGATAAGATTTCTGTTTTGGATTTGAGGCACTAAATGAGTTGCTGAGGTGACGTTGCTAATAGTAGGTATAGTTGATACGAAGAGTTCTATATGGAATTTATATAAATGCTCAGAATATTAATATCAAGTGGTATGTTTTTGTGGTCTAATTTGGGGCCAATTTGGGTTTAAGTGATGGTACTTTTTTCCTGTAAGAACAATAACTGAAAAAGGAATATAGAAATAGGAAGCAATAGTAATGAAAATAATAGAGTTTGTGGATGTTATTTTATAATTATTAGCTTTTTAGTACCTTCTGCTAGGTTGTATCTATGGATAGTATGGGCCAGTTCTTATGTTTTCTCCACAGTTCTCTCCTTCAATATTTTCGAAAACTCCAAAGTCTCAATTATCTTGCACTTTGCCCACAAACATAGTAATTTAACCTATAATCTTACTTCTCAGTTTATCCAGTTCTCGTATTCTTTTCAAATAATGCCCAAAGGACCCTTTTATCCTCTCTTTCTCAGGTTCTTTGGATCCGCATTAAAGATATGAGAAGGAAGGTGTTGGATGTGATATATCCTATATTATTAAGGGCTTATCTGAATATCTTTCTTATCTTTTTTATTTATTCATCTATAACACTGCAATTTGTGTATTTTTAGAGACTCCAAAGAAATTAAGGAAGCCAAAGCCATGGAAGCACACAGAAGCAATAACTGTAGAACAACTGAGACAAATGCGAGATGAATTCTGGGACACATCTCCTCACTATGGTGGCCGCAAAGGTTTCTTTATTTACTATTTGAAAAATGTTTAAATTAAAGAAAGGTACCATGCTGAGCTTTGTTGTGTTTTAACTGAAATGTGCTGGAAAAAGTTATGGGTTCCTGCTTAATAACAATTAAACACAAGCATAAAAATTAATAATTATACATATTGCTTAATAACATCCAACAAATGTTAATAAATTAAGTCTCAGAGCTGACCTGGTATCAGACTTCTACTGTATGGTGCTAGTATATAGTATCAGACTTTTACTGTATGGTGGTAGTATACAGTATTTTTGTCTGTCATTGTTACTTAGATGTTACCGACTTAATAATTTGCATTGTTCTAAAGGCAATGAGACATTTTAATTACCTTTTGTTATCTGTTTTTTTTCCTGTTGTGTGTGTTTAGAGATATGGGATGCACTTAAAGCTGCAACAGAGGCTGACTTGAGCCTTGCACAAGCAATAATTGATAGTGCCGGAATCATTGTTTCAAATCCTGATCTGTCTCTTTGTTATGATGCATTAGGTACCCTAATCTACAAGAACTTCATGGTTTTGCTATTGTTCTTTTCTTTTGCTAACATTCCAGCAATAATTCCTGTATTAGCAAATGGGAAAATGGGAATACAGTACAATGTGGAATTTAATTCTTAAAAGAGAATATTAATATTATAAAACCAAATGCAATTTTGGCCTTACTAAGGGATAGGCTGGTATTTCAGGATGGGTACTTGATACATTTATATTTACCTACTTACTGGTGGGAAAATTATGGGTAGATTTTGATTTATACACCTTAAGACTTCAGTCCCGACAAAAATTTAACTTCGCAGAGCCCATCTAAGAGAAACTATAAAGTTACAAAGATAATGAAAAAATAGCTGGTAATAAACTATTTTTACTCTGTAACCATCCGTTACATGGCTCATAACAAATAGTGCTTTATAAATGATTTTCTTTTATTTTGCATGTTTGCAACTTTTTGATTTATTCAGGACTTGTTAGACTAGTAGTTAAGCATTTTTGCCCAACAATTTTGTAGGCAACAAATATGAGCTTCCGAAGTTTGTTTTAAGCGAGCCAACGAATTTAATTAGAGACTCATAAGGAGACTATGAATGAGTTGCTACTTTTAGTGTAAAAAGTATGTAAATTTGAATTGAGTTTATCCATTTAATTTTCTGTCTTTTGTATTCTAGATATGACTTCAAGTGAATGTGTTCACATTTTTTCCTTAAATTTCTAGAGCATCTAATTCTAGGGTTCTTAAACTATTTATCAAATAAAAAAAAAGAATAAAAGAAAATAAAGGCAGAAAAAAAAAGAGGAGAAAAGAAGAAACAAGTTTCTGCATAGCCATATTGACATAAGAAATAAAGCTGAATCTTTAGTTCATTAGTTTTTCCTACCAAACTTATTTCCACTTTTCAACAGGACGTCGGAGTAACAAATTTGTTGTTAAGTTTAGCCTTGTTGTTATTATTCTTATTTATATTTTTTTAGCAACGTAGGCTTTTTGATAGATGATGAACTTCAAGTATGGTAACACTAAAATCATATGTATTTTTTTCTTCGATGATCTATGTAAAATTGTTAAAGAACGGAATAAGACATTTCTTGACGACATGGTCGAAAGTTGTTTATTAAATTAAGAAACTCAGATGGCTATGTGTACGCTGGCAAATGTCCTAATAAAATGCTAACCTGTTTTCATTGCATATATATTTCTTCTTTTCGTTTTGATGATTGGTAGGATATTACCTGCCATCAAATATATTTAATTAAATACATAAAATGACACAAAGTTAATAGTACAAAACAGAAGAAAATAAAAGGATCTTAACTGACACGTCAGAAAAAAATTAAAATAAATTAGAACTGAAAAGTGTAAAGTTAAAAAGATTTATCCAACTATCTAGCAATTCTGTAATGTAATCACTCTTCCGTCGTGATAAAATTTTTGTTTCTATTAATATGGGATTTCATTTCATTTCATTAGAAATTTTTTTATCAAAATGAACAAATTTGATGTCATTATTGAAATTTTCTTATAATTAGATCCAATGAAATCCTAAGAAATCAATTCAAATACAATGAAACCCCACGTAAAAATTATTTTTATCAAAGCCTTCAGCACGTAGACTTGCTATATATTATTATTTTTTTTTCTTTTGTTGATTTTGAACACGGGTCTCCATGGAGCCAGGCAATTAGCTAGCCAGCTGCTCTAGCACGTAGGCTTATTAATGAATTTCATTGTAGGTGATGTTTTGTGAGAAATCTAAATCGTCCAATTACTAGCAACATGACATGTTCATAGCATGTGTCATCTTTAATATTTTATTTCCTCTAGCCTCAAACAATAATCCATAACCGAATCTTCGTAGCAGAATCTTCGTAGTTTTTTATTTTTTATTGAAGGTTATCTTCGTAGTTCAAATGCATAGCAACAATATTCCCTCCACAGACCGCTATGTAATTTATCAGTTGTCCCTTTCCTTAATTTATTTGTAGTTAATTATTATTTTTATATATTTTTAGAATCAGCTGAGGTTTAGTTCTAAATATTTTCTCATTTTCTTAAAGCATTTGATTAGGTAATTATTGTAACCAAACTACCAAAGTATCAAACTGTCCCCTTCCCAAAAAGGAAATAACCTAATTGTGAGTTGTGACTATATTGTGGGCCCCCATATTCATTGGAAGAATTGCTAGCATTGCAATAATTTCCCCTATGCTATGTTGGTTGTTTCCTTTTTCCCTCTAGCTGTTTGCATCTTTGCAAAATGATTGCTAACTGCAGTTGCAAAATGCAGAGTACCACATCTCTCTAGCAAGACTAGCAGTAAATTATTTGGTCCCCCAACAATATTTATCCGTGCGATTGACTCCTCCATCTCATCTACACATGATCGGAAGGTTGGTGAATGGTGATATTGGATAGAGTAACGCACGAGATCCCCACATCTTCACATGTGCATTAGGAGAAAAAGACGGCATTTATTGATTTCTTTTTCTTTTATTAATAAAGGAACACGAGATGATATCTAATTAGTGTCTCCTTGATGAGGATCATGTACTACAGTACTAGTAGTGGTACATTGACAGGGTACCTTTTAAAGTGCTACTATTGAGTAATGAGTGTGATTTGTAAGTCATAACAAGCATTGAAAGATGGTTTTAGTATAATATTTTTTCTACCAGACTATATGCTGGTACTAACTAAAAATATACTTAATAGTAAGTAATGCATTAGAAAAAAGAAACGTTTCTGTGAAAAAATAACTTAAGAAATAATGGAAGCTTATGTTCATATGTTATACATCATATGAGGAGTAAAGCGACTATGAGCTCCAATCCACTTCAATGAATTGTGAATTTTACTTCAAAATCTTTCAGATTAATATCAAACATTACGTCGAAGCTCTTTAAACTGTTTGTTCCAAAAAGAAAAAAAGAAAAAGAAAAAACTCTTTAAACTGATTTTATTTCACGAGTGATACAGTTAAATGTAATATCCTACAATTTTGGACTTTATGCAGCATAAACAAGCTACCAAAAAAATAATAATAAAAGTTCATTAAAAATAGTAATATATAAATCTGATTAAAAATAGTAACGCATGAAAACCTTGTCAAATATATTGATTTTGCTTTCGGGCTTCTTTTGAAAACAAAAGAAAAGATTGGTTTGATCGAACAATTTGAATTCATCATTCAAAATCAAATCAATGTACGAATATTTTGAAACTTTATGTTTTATAAATTTTGTTTAATCTTTTTTTTTTCTCTCTACATGCTCGCAACAACTGTCTTAAATCTTAATTTAAATTCAACGAATTCTTTAAATTCCATCTTATGACTTTTGTCTGACAACTAATGAGAAATAAAGTGATTTAAATTGTTATTAAGAGATTTTAAGTAAGATGATTAATGTATTGTTTTATAGAAAAGGTCGTTGGATTTGCTGTGTTTAGGCATCTAGGCAAACAACACCATCAAGAGAGTGGAGCCCGGAGAAGAAAAAAATAAGGGAAAAAAATTCAACAAATTAGTTTCATACTTTTTTGTAATCTATTACAGAAAAAAACGTAAAATACCACGATTGACAAATAAAAACTAAATCATTGTAAAAGGTACACTAACAAAGTTTGATACTTACTGCAAAATTACGCTATCGATCATTTAGAATCCTCAAACATTGTTCACTAGTTAAGAAAAAGCAACATTGAAATTGTAATTTGATGTCATAAATTTGGTTTAAGAAAACATAAAATGCAAATTGTGTATAGAAATGAAAAATTTAATATTACAAATGAAATAATATACATTCGCAACAAACTCAATTTTACAATCATAACAATTAACAAAGTAGTATAATGTTATTAACCAAATTCTATTTTATATTAATTTTGTTTTCCGGTATAAATATTTTCAGCTTGGATAAAACTTTAACAGCCGTTATATATGTATATAATAACTTAGTTATATATGATATATCTTTGTTAATCAATGGTTCTTTTTTTGAGAAAAAAATCCAATTAACATCGCAATGCCATAATACATTTGGAGAACCTCCCTTGTTATGTAAGCATAGCAAGAGGGAACCAAATTCTGTGCCGCGCGACACCGTGCAGCGCAGAAATTCAGACCGTCCAAATTAAATTCAATGAATAAGGGAGCTCCGTGCATGTAACCTGATTGTAAGACCCGAAAAAATCTAACCGTAGAGATCGGATCGTACGGCTCGAATTGATGCGCGGCATGATGCGGCGCGGCACAGGATAGAGATCCACTAGCAAGAGCAGCCTCCTGGCAACCTCTCCTAGTCTCATGTCTCCACCGTACAGCAAACATCATATCACGACGCCACATCTACAGCTCTGTCTAAAGACTCCAACGGAAAACTTGAAGACTCCCATGTGACCCAGTGAGAAAAAGAACCAGTAACGAGACAAAACAGCACACACTTAATCCAACCATTCAGATCCAGCTCCTCTTTCTCTTCACTCCGTGACCCTACTCTCTCTCTATTTCTCAACTAAAGCTTCTTCCTACAAAGCTCGCAAGTCGAAACTTTGCATTTGCAAATTGCAATGCACCAAGCGTTATGGCCAGACAAAAGCACAGCCAATCCCACCTCCACCTCACCAATTGCATCCACTTGAGAAACCACCATCCACACAATCACTTGCGCCAGCATCTCCGGCACACCCCGAGCCCGGCAATGGACCTGGACCACCATTTAATGCGTGATTTGGTGCTACTTCAGCGATCCCGCTCGCTCAGAGATCCTTCTACCAGTCCTCCTTCTTGGTTCTCTCCTACTGAGGCTGCGCAGCGGGCCCGTGCTAAGCATGGAACTCGGAGCGAGGTTGGACGCCTGTCGACCCGGTCGTCGAACCTTGCGCCAGCTAAGGTTGCCGCGATTGAGTCAATTGGAGAGGAAGAAGGTGAATTGGTGGGTCGGGTTGGTGGTAATGGTTTGGTTAGGAGGAAGAAGAGGAGGTTTAGAGGAGTGGTGAGGCCAAACCGCGAGCGCCCACAACCTGTTCGGAGTAATGCCTCAGTGAACTCTAGCTCACAAGAAGCAGCATTTGGCAAAGGTCATATGAGAGAATTTGAAGAGGATGGTGAATTGGAGGTGTCCCAGGGTTCTAGAAATGTGTGCGGCATACCGTGGAATTGGTCCGGCATTCATAACAAAAGCAAGTCTTTGCTATCCTGCGGTTTGTCTAATTCCAAGGGGAGCAGAGGTGATAGTACCGGCCTCCCACTTCATAGGACCTGCTTGAATTTGAACTCTCCAACCAGTTCTGAATCAGAGGTTTTGCCATTACTCATTGAATCAAGTGTGAGTACCTACTTGCAAAGGAGATTTTCAGGTGAATTGAGTATATTCTCACATCAGAGTGTGGAAAATGATTCTGATCTGGTTTCTGATTCACGGTCTAAGAACAGATTGAAAAAACGACATAGAAGCATGATCCAAAAATACGCTCCAAGAACTTTTAAGGATATAATAGGGCAGAATTTGGTCGTACAAGCCCTCTCAAATGCCATAATAAAGAGAAAAATTGGATCGATTTATCTGTTCTATGGGCCTCATGG
The DNA here is from genome assembly GCA_028095005.1 of Rhynchospora pubera. Classification (NCBI taxonomy): domain Eukaryota; kingdom Viridiplantae; phylum Streptophyta; class Magnoliopsida; order Poales; family Cyperaceae; genus Rhynchospora; species Rhynchospora pubera. The sequence goes on from CM051459.1 coordinate 85,962,434, forward strand.
CACGGGTAAAACCTCATGTGCACGTATATTTGCGAAGGCACTCAATTGTACCTCGACACTTAGTCCTAAACCCTGTGACAACTGTTCTTCCTGCATTTCATACAATCTTGGGAAAAATAAGAGCTTGGTTGAGTTGGGGCCAGTTGGGAGGCACGAATCAGACCGAATTGTAGATATGCTAGAGAAGACTATGTTACTGTCCACTATTTCATCACAATATAAAGTATTCATCTTTGAGGATTGTGAAAATTTTTCAGTTGAAACATGGGGTAGGGTGTCAAAGGCGATTGACCGAGCAGCCCGGCATGTGGTTTTTATTTTTGTCTCGTCTGGTCTTGATTTGCCACACAGTATTGTCTCGAAGTGTCAGAAGTTTTTCTTTCCCAAAATTAAAGAGGGAGATATTGTTAGTGTGTTAAAATCAATGGCGACGAGTGAAGATCTGGAAGTGGATGATGATGCACTGCGGTTGGTAGCTGCGAGGTCTGATGGGTCGTTGAGAGATGCTGAGATGATGTTGGAGCAGTTGGGATTGATTGGGCAGATGATATCAGTGTCTCTAGTTCAAGAACTTGTAAGTATGGTGTTAGTTGAGTTTTATATTCTTACTTTCCTTTTATTATTACTGTGTATTTTTGGTTATTTTTTGAATATTTCAAGACTTCATTTAGGAAACGTTGCTAATTATCTTTCACTTAAACTGCTCTTGGCAACTCAATTTTCTAATTCAGGAGATTTTATGTTTGTCATTTCTCTATGTAATGTTAGAGCATTTTTTAGAAAAGTTTTGACTGGCATGTGACATTTTTTAAATGATTAGTTATTAGTTTCTTTCCTTTATTTATGATTTCTGACTGAGAAATATTATCCAAAGTTGATCACATTAAGGAAAATGTGAATTCCAATAAGGTTACTGCCCTTACTCTAAAACTCAACTACTTTCATTTTTTCCTTTTTTTTTTGTTTGTTAATGGCAGCCAGTTTCATTTTCTATAAAGAAAAAATGTGAAAGAGCGATGGAAATGAATTTAATTCCAAAGTAACACTGAAGTGGTGAAGAATTCAAGTTTGATATGTAATTCAAAGAGGATAAGCAGGGTTATTCCAGTCTTATCAGTACAAAGGCTCTTGTCAAAATCTACTCCCTACCAAAGACTAGGGAAATATTAGCTTCATTTTTGAACCATGAATTAGCTAGAGAAGTTGCTTAATGTTTCTTAAAAAGTGCAATCAATACACTTCCAAGTGTTACGTATCTTTTTTTAAATTGATCTTGATACTACATTGCTAACTTCTTTTATTCATTCCAAGATTGGCGTGGTCTCTGATGAAAAGTTGGTTGATCTGCTTGATCTTGCATTGTCGGCTGACACAGCAAACACGGTGAAGTGCCTCAGAGAAATTACTGAAGCAGGCATGGAGCCCATGGCGCTGATGTCACAGCTTGCAACAATAATAACTGACATTCTTGCTGGCACGTACATGTTCACGCAGGAAAGACCAAGGCAAAGGTTTTTCCATCATTGGACTAGTAAGATCACAATAATGACTTTATAGATTCTTATTTTCAAGAATGGCTTTCTTATGGAAAAATAGCCTTATAGGTATTATCCCCAATATTTGACCAGGGTCTGGGTGTCATTTCTAGCCTACCCACATAATATTTTTTGCCCCCCAGCAGGTAGTGTTTGGGATAAAAAGGCTCTGACTTTTTAAGCCTACCCCAACTTGTTTGGGACAAAAGGCTTATTAGTTGTTGTTGTTGTTGTTGTATTGGTTGAAAACTGAAACAAGAAATAAATATAATAAATGAACTAGAAAATTAATACATAAAGTAAATCATGGATTTAATAAAAAAAAAAGATTCAATGGAAAATAGTGTTATGTATTTGAGATGGGCAAAAATCAATCTCTGAGACAAATACCCAAAATTTTTTAAGAAAAAAAATCGATATGTACAATGGAAAATAGTGTTATGTGTTTGAGATGAGCAAAAATCAATCTCTGAAACAAAAACCCAAATTTCAAAAAGAAAAAAAAAAGATCAATATGTACCTAACCTTATGATTCTCACAACTTTCATCAGTTTACCTGTCATAAACAACAATTAAAATTCTTTTTCTTGTTGTATATTAGTCTCGAAAGAAGGCACAGAAAGACTACGGCAGGCATTAAAAGTCCTCTCTGAGGCTGAAAAACAATTGAGAGTTTCAAACGACAAAATAACTTGGTTAACTGCTGCGCTTCTCCAACTTGCACCTGATGCGCACTACATCCTCCCTACCCCTTCCCCTGATAGGCAGTCCCGACCTCGAGCTTCACATAACCCTGGTTATATTCAATCTGAGATTATGGAAGTGCAGGAAGAAGCACCAGGAAATGGTTTGGCTTCGGAAAATGCATTGACAGGTCAGGTGCCACGTCAGCTAAGCCTGGTCAAAGGGAAGGTCTCTCTTGCACAAGTCATAAACCGGGTTGAAGGAGGGGGTTGGTCAAGACAAAAGGCGATATCTATTGCTGAGAAGCTGGAGAAGCAAAACCTGTAAGTTGTATGGATATTTTGGTAAATCCCAGGGATTAATACCACACTTCTGATGGAGTGAGATGCTAGTATGTTACCTGGTCACAGTGTGCAATTAGAATTTGAAGGCAAGAATGAACTGCACTGTGTGATTTATGTAGTGAATCACATGAACCAATACTTGTAGAATCTGCTACATATGTTTCTTTCAAACCAAAAAAAAAGGCAGTCAGAGGCCTAGTGGTCCTAACTTTACTTGTATGAACCAGTGATAACTTTATAATATTTGTTGTTGCTTCTTGGAGATGTTTATCGAATAATATTTCTTTCCTGCAGGAGGCTTGAATCGAGATCTAGAAGTTTCATCTGTTGTGGTGCCCCTCGAATGTCTAAAGCCAAGGTACTTTGTTTCTTCTATTGATGTACATGGAACTTGATATCACTCTCTTTTAATCAATGCATCAAAAGATGTTTATTATTCTTGATGCGATTTCAATTTACAGCCACTGAAACGGAAGCTTAGGCTCAAGAGGCACAACTTTAATTTGTCAACGATTGTAGCATGTGGTAGAGGTTCTATGTGCACCAGAGGGAAGGCTAGCTAGTTAGGCTTTTGTTTGTTTGTTTCTCTTTTAGTTACTATTGTTTAATTTGTTGGTTGATAGGATCGGATTGTCAATCCTATCCTATCCATTTGCTTCAGTTAAGCAATTCTTTGTATATCAACATTTGTTCCCATTAACACTACTAATAATTCATTGTGGAAAATTTTCTTTTTGTTTATTATATGAAGAGCGAACCATAATGAAAACAAACGTTCTAAGGTGGGCGCACAACTTAGGGATGTTAATCTCAGATCAGACTCTAACGGGTCAACCATTTTGACCCATCTAAGATTCTTCTTATGTCCGATTGGTGATTGGTTGGATAGCGTCTAGAATTTTCCCTTTATGACACCAATCTGTGAGTCAAGCAACCTGTACTGTGATTTCTTAAGTTGTTTTAATCAAAACCGGAAAAGAAAGAACAACAGTAAAGTTTATTACTTCCAAATTTATATGGGTTACTTATAGTGGGCACATGACCATTCCCTATAGCCCATGGGTAGTATTTCCAAACCGACAAGGAAATGTGTAATATGGTATAACTGGCTGCCCATTAAATAAGCAGCGACAGAGGGAGCTTATGCTACTCGGAATGTTCAGCATTAGAAGTTTTTTTCTTGAAGATAAATTGGGTAAAGTTTTTCAATTTATTTTTAAATTAAATGTCTATAAAAACTCCCAGTCGGATTTCGAACATGTGATCTCTCACTTGAGATACATTGTTTTTTGTCACTAGATCAAGAGCTAGTTCTCATCATCATTAAAAGGTTATGTTGCAACTACATTTTTGAGACCACACCAAATAGGCAAGAGGAATGCTAATACTATGCATAGCACATATGACCTTCGTGCTACGGATTTGTTCTTAAATATAATGCTTCAAACGATCGATCCAAACCGTTCATTACCTTCTTCATATTGAAATATCATTAGAAACCAAATTTTATATTTTTTTATTATTTTTTTCAGATTTTTGAAAATCGCTATTATTGGAGGGTCTAGAATTTATTAGATTAAGAATTTTCAAAAATCTGAGAAAAATAGTAAAAAAAAATGTAAATTTTGATTTCTAATGAGATTTCAATATGAAGAAGATAATGGACGGTTTGGATCGATAGTTTGAAGTATGAAATTCAAGAACGAATCCGTAGTACGAAGATCATCCGTACTATGCATAGTATTTTAGCAATCCTCAATAGGAGGCAATTGATATTGAGGAATTTTTTAACCTTTACAAGTAAGAGAAAGGTGATATTAAATATTTTTCCATTCACCAGTAAATGTATTTAAAAATGTAGCTGACCTTGACAAAACAATACTATTCGTATGAAATAATATGAAGATGCAAGCTCAAAGCTGACCAAAATATTTTGTGCAGACATTGAAACTATGACATCTAAGCTCTTTTGTTAAATAAATAAAAAAGAAAACATTTCCATTTAAGAAAACATCCATATATTCAAAGATACACCAAGAACCTTATTCATATTACAATCATAGTACTATTAATAATCACCTCCACACAGTCACGTCACATTTATTAGGAAGAAAAAAAAGGAAATTCATGACGAACACTGACTACAACCGCAAGTATAGGGTTGAAATGCACAAGTACCAAAGGGTTTTCCCGGAAGATTGCAATTTATTCTGAAGCAACAAGAAGTCGTTTGACAATTGTTTGAATTTTGGCAACATTTACATGATGCACATTTCTGAAATGGCTGACTAGGTTGATTGCTAAGCGGCTTGTATTCCCCAATCCTTGGGTCACGTATATATATGGTTGACGACGGATGTGGCTTGTAAGTGGAGTCTATAGTTGATCCTGTTGGCATACATATAAAGTGGTTTCAATGAGCTATACTTTGAGAAATAAAATGAGATAGTATTTAGCTATTGAAATGTTGCAAAATGACCCAATTAGATTTAATTTTATTTTCAATTTTATTTATGTGCTTGAGCAGGCCATATTATTCTGCATATTTATCTAAAAGTATACATTATTTTAAAAATCTCGAATTTACCATTGGTAAAATATATGATATATTATATACTATTTACGTTTCATGATTAACAAAATGAAATTTACCTCCATGGGTGAGGTAATCGGGAAATTAATTTCATCTAAGCGACAACAAATATCTGAGGCATACGAATGATATATTAAGAGACATTTCTAATAAAATTTTTGGTTGTAAAAGAAATAATTGTTAGAGATCCTATTCATAGAATATTATAAGATACTTATTTCAATTTAATAAATATCAAAACTAAAATTTTGACATCTCAAATTCGAAATATAATTGGAAAAGAAAAATTTGTAGACACTAGAATGAATGTGTTTTCGCCATTGATTTTACCTTCGTTGATTGGGGCCAACAAGAGGAGAGACAGAACCAGCATGAGTGGCACAAATACGAAAGAATTCGCCATTGAACAGTGTGAAACAACTTCCACAAACTGTGTTCCTTTGTTTAGCGCTTCAAATGATATTGGTAAAAGGCACAAGAGAAACTTATTTATATAGAAAACAATGGATGGAAAGGAAAGGATAGAGGGGAAAAAAACTCCTCATAAACTAATTTTGTTTAATTAAGTGTGTTTAATAGTTACGATGTGGTGGATTTTGAACAGATGATGTTATTGAATGCATGGAAAATGAGATGATCATTTTTTTCATCGTTTCGTATGGTTGGTCTAATTTTGATGTATAAAACTTAATTCAGGAAGGAAAAAATGCAGAATTTTAAAACCGTTCTGTTTAACATATTCAAATTTGTTTTAACGAAATTTGTTGTTTGGTTTTGTTTGTTTGAGTTTTGGTTTATAGTTCAGTTTAGACGATTAATAACTTAATTAATCTTGTGTAAAATATTTTTGTTATTAGTGTAATATACCGAAATTATTTTATATAAGAATTCAGACACAAAAAATTTTAATAGAAAGAATTATTTAATTTTTTTTAATAAGAAGAAAATTCCTACCCGGTTTATAACAGCGTAAAATATCTCCTTTTTACCTGTTTATAAAACGCGTTCAAAGGCTTCCAACGCGTTTTATAAACGAATAGGAAGGAAAATAAATCTTTAGTCAGACCTTCCTACCCGTTTATAAAACGGGTTGGAAGCGTATTTGATCCCTCTACTTTTTTTTCCTTTATTATCTTTCTTTTGTCAGAGTAGGCCTCACTGTTGTGCAGCCTTTATCTTTCTTTTGGAAGCGTATTTGATTCAACTTAGACCAAAAAAAAATAATAAAAACTTCCCCAACGTAGTCAGAAAATAACTGAAGCGGAATCAATCATGGCTTGAAAGGAGGAAAAAAAAATGGCTTGAAAGGAGCAAAGACCACCACCGAGTTGTGCCCGCCAAATCCAAATGAATTTGAGATTGCTGCAAATACATGTCAATAACATGAGAAAATAATCTTAAGTAAAAAAGAAAAAATTGCATTGAGAAGAAGGATAACAAGATAATCAGCAACTACTTACCAACATTGATTTCATGCTGCTTTTTCTCATTTGGTACAGTATCAAATTCAACTGCAGGCTCAATATTCTACAAAAATTGGTAGAAAGAAGTCATCTCAATCAACTCATATATCTCAATAATCATAAATCAGAATAAAAAACTAATAGTTATAAAGGTTTCCAAAATAGAGCTACTAATAACACCACTGATTATGCTGCGAACATAATGGTTTTGTTGGATGAGGGTACACAGTTTAAATCTTTTGTCAGTTCTATGACAGTTGATGCCATTGGTTGAGATGAAAACATAATAATATAGAACTTAACAGTAACTATCAAGTTGTGATAGACAATGAACTTACAAATTGGTTGATAGTGGGGTGCAACCAGCCAGTAGTTATTGCTTTAATAGCTGCAATTGCCTCTAAACCTCCTGCAGCACCAAGGCAATGCCCTATCATAGATTACATACAAAAATGAAACTAAGTAAAATTATCCACATGAAAAATGAAACTACTATTACTAAAAGCTATGCTATAAAAGAAACAGATATAAAATCTGATGGGGTTGAGCAAAAGCAAAGAAGGATACCTTGGTTCCATTAATCTTAATCTCAGATGTGTCTTTGAAAACTTGCTTGATTGCATTGACTTCAGCAAGATCACCAGCCAGAGTTGATGTTGCATGAGCATTTATGTACACAGTACACCTGAAAAATAATCCACTCTCTCCTTTCAAGCCATGATTGATCTCAATTACGTTTGGGAAATTTTTATTATTTTTTTTTGGTCTAAGTTGAATCAAATACGCTTCCAAAACAAAGATAAAGGCTGCACAACAGTGGGGCCTACTCGGACAAAAGAAAGATAAAGGAAAAAAAAAGTAGAGGGATCAAATACGCTTCCAACCCGTTTTATAAATGGGTAGGAAGGTCTGACCAAAGATTTATTTTTCTTCCTATCTGTTTATAAAACGCGTTGGAAGTCTTTGAACGCGTTTTATAAACGAATAAAAAGGAGATATTTTACGCTGTTATAAACAGGGTAGGAACTTTCTTCTTATTAAAAAAAATTTAAATAATTCTTACTATTAAAATTTTTTGTGTCTGAATTCTTATATAAAATAATTTCGGTGTAATATATACTGATATTGGTAATTATGAAGTTAATAAATGTACGTATTATTATAAATTAAATTTTATACTCATTCGGTTTAGTTGGGCAAATATACGTTTGTAAAACCGAAACAAATAAAAATAAACTTAAGAAACCTTCTACAATTTTTTTAATTCCTTTTTATAGTAGTAGGCTGCGTGCCTGATAACCTTAATAATAAAATTTTTTTAATTCAATTAATGGTTAAATTTTGTTGACATCTCCCATTAGACAAAGCTAGAAACCATCGTTTCTTCTCAGCTATTTTCAAATCAAATCACATCCAAAAAATTTTCTTCTGCCTTCTTTAAGGAATTAATTATCTCAGGAAGGAACAAAATTGAGCATCATTAAGATGTGTTATGAAATGCAGGAGTTATGTGCGTTGTCTAATATATATAAGCAATGTCATTCTAAAAAATCCTAACAAAACATTGTTTTCTTAATTATCAAATCCAAAGTATCGACACCAGCATGGGTTATTGTGCTAATTGAAGTATCAACATTTTGTTCAAATATACTTAATTTAAACATTGTATTCATTATTATTGATATGGTCTTGTGATTTAAGCATCCGTGTGGTTGTGGTGCCAATAAAACAAATAATTAGCCCCAGAAAATAAGTAAATGAACAGAGATAAGAAAGCCAACAGAGGACGGTTGAGATATGCGCAAGTCGTAAAACGTTTTATTCCATTTGGCACTATAATTCTGTAAACCTCCTTTCGAAGTAAATGCATTATGCAGCTAAGTAGCTTGCCGAAATAGTCAAACTTCATGCATTTTTCGACCTCTCTACTTAAAAGCAGGCCTTCTTTTTTTTTTTTAAAGTAAACGTAGCCCGTAGGCTAAAAGCAGGCCTTACTAAAATCTGCTCATATATAGAAGATCATTTTTCTGTCGATAATTTCTTATTGTAGGAGTTTTCTTGGAGCTCACACTTGCTGAAAGAGGAGAGGTGGTTCTTCAAATCTTTATTAATCGCACTGATTGTCTTGAAGCTTCAACTAAAATCACTAGAGTTTAGTCAGAAGCATTCTTTCCTCTTTTGTTGAGCATTGTTCCTCAAGATCTGAGCACCTCTCTGTTTCCTAACTGAAGTATAGGTACAGAACTACTAAAATTACAACACTTTTCCCTAACTGAATACTTGTAAACAAATGTACACTTTTATTACATCAGATTCATTTTTTAATTAAAAATTACATTAATTATATGCATACTTAAATAGTTTAATTTAATATATGCATACAGATATGCATATATTATATGCAGTTTGTACATACATACATTATATGTAAAGATATGTTCGTAATTCTAATTATATATTAGCAAATAACAAATTCCGTAACTATATTTTTGCTACAATACCTCTAAATGCATATATATGTTATTAATTTTCATTATTTTAGACACCAGAAAAAACATGCGCTAAAAGTAGATTTTTTTAAAGTAATATTGCAGTACCCGGTACACTAATAAATGTCGTTGTAGTGGCACTTTTAATTTAGCATCATAACAATCTACCAAATCACACCGCTAAAGTGGCACTATTGCAGTCATTGCGGGCACTATTTAAATCACTGCTCGTAAAATTGTTACTCAAGCTGCAATTTTAAACTTTCTGATCCATAAATCTGTTGATTTCTCATGTTTTTCTTCATTTTTGCGTCAAGTAACAAAAGGGTAAAATCTATTAATGCAACCATACGTATTGCAATTTGCAAAAGATACTGGTATTTATTATTATCTTCATAAAAAAAGGCACAATATAACACGTTAGGGGCATATATTGTGCACACGTAAGGACATCTAAACTCTTGCAAATAAGTTCTATATCTCGCATAATTCAGACTGGTTTCCTAATACTTTTAATTTTTGGAAACTTCATTTATAATGTGTATCTATCAAAACTGATAAGTTCTTAATTACGATGAAAGTTGTTGAGACTGCTATAAAGTAGTGCTATATCATGATAAAATATAGCATTTTTGTTCACATACGCTACCCAGGATATAGGTTGTCGAAAGATTAAGACATATAGGTCAATTGATAAATGGATACAAACTTATGTACCAAGAAACATATTTCTCATACCAGTACAAGAAGCAAGTGCTTTAATTACTATATACCGCTAGTTGCCTTACACTTCGGCAGAGATAAACTACCAGTGAAAATATTTTTAATTGATTACTCGGTTCTTACTATGATTGGGATTACTGAACCCGATGTTCAAATCCACTCGCTGCTTGAATCTTCACATGTTGTTAACTTAGTTCAATTTGAGAAGAAGACTGAAATCCTTTTTTCTTTATGTAGATTTACTATATCTGACATTTTCAGTAATTATATCTAGAAAATGAGTGACAGTCATGGAGCACATGCAATTAATTGCTCATTTGCTCCTACAGGTAATATACATATGCTAGAATCATTTATTTGCAACTTTGCATAATTATCTAACTGTTAGATGTATATCCCTTATTGATGCCGATTATCCAATTATAATAAGTATATAGTGGGGCTTTCATTCTCTTGTCTCTTTGAAATGTAAAGAACATCTATCCTGGAGATATACTTTTGGAACTGACACCAACTCTTTTCATCTACTTCTAAAATAACCTATTATATATTTGCATGTGCATTTCTCAATATTCATTTCAATTTTTAATATTCACTACTCTTCAATTTTCCTTAAATGTATATTCAATTAACCAAAGTCGCCTGTTTGTAGTTGATGCATCTACCCGAGCTATAGGGATTAGTAGATAGTCACTGCTGATCTTGTCTACTAGATTCATGCATAACACACCAAAAAGATCATGATTCTGTTGATTTGTGCTCTTCTCGTCACTTTTGGAATCATCATTCTTTTTATTGAGCTTGCACTGAGGAAGCAAAATTGAATAGCACAAGACACCACAGCATAGGCCACAACACAAGCCACCACTCAGCTAGGTGCTTTATCGAATTCTTATTATTAAATTAATTATGCTGTTAATGATTAAATCATTTGCAAATGCAAATGCAAAATTGTTTGCCAAGACATGCCAAACGCTATAATTTGGGTAATGCAAGAGCTATAGTGCTATACTTCAACTGAAATTTACATAAAAGTAAACTTGGATACCATGGAGATCATTTGATGATGTTTATGTTATTGTTACAATTGCATGCTTCACAATATGCTTGGAGATTTTCATTGAAACTAGTTTAAACATGCATCACAATTAAGCCCCACTGCAGTTGCTATTTCAGATAATGCAAATGGAACATTTTCCAGGTATATATGTAGAGCACTTGACCCGAGGCTTAAGCTTGCCAGAAATTGAGATATTCCCAGTATCAGCTTACATGAGAGAAGATTTTGAATGCCTGACTAGGCATGATTCAGACAACAACAGTGTCTTGAAGAATTGCAAAATACGCAAACGACAGTGCACTTTTTTGTAGTCATTTCTTCCACGCAAGCTGCATTGACAAGTGGTTAGGCCAGAAGGGCACATGCCCTCTCTGTGTCAGACAATACACACAGGATTTGGTCTGAGACAGAGGTTTAGTTATAGAAGTATGTTATCATATTTATAAATTGCTATTGAATATGTATTATTTACTACAATATCAGCATGTAAGTTCAACATGACATCGTTTTCTATGAGATGGAGCTTATGGGCCTAGTAGTGTGTATATTTAGGGGTATGAATTAGAATTTTGTTTTCTCTCTTCGGTAAAAAAAATGATTACTAGATCAGATATACATGTATTATACGCAGTTCGTATATGCATACATTATATGCGAATGTGTATATTTAGGGGTATGAAGTAGAAGCTTGTTTCCTCTCTTTAGTAAAAAGAAATGATTACTAGATCAGATATACATATATGTGCACTTCGTATATATGTGAAAGATATGTTCATAATTCTAATTATATATTAGCAAATAAAAAATTTCGTAGCTATATTTTGCTAAAGTACCACTAAATGCATATATATGTTATTAATTTTCACCATTTTAGACATACATGTCAATTGATAAATGGATACCAACTTATGCACTAAGAAACATTTTCCTCATACCAGTACATGAAGCAAGTGCTTTTACTGTACTACTAGTTGCCTTGCACTTCGACAGAGATATATGTACCAGTGAAAATATTTTTAATTGATTGTTCGGTTCTTACTTTGATTAGAATTACTGAACCCGGGTAGTGTTCAAATCCTCTCACCACTGAATCTTCTCCTGTTGTTAACTTAGTTCAGCTTGAGAAGAAAACTGAAATCCCTTTTTTCTTTTATGCAGATTTAGGCCCTGATCGGAAGCCATAAAATGGAGCGGTAATCGGAAATGGAATTTTATTTTTAACAAATCCACTGATCGGAAACAAAATAAAATCGAGAAATGTTTTCTTTTTATAGGATTCAGCTAGGAAAATTTTCGGCAGACAATTCTCGCGAAAAAAAGGTAGAAATTTAGGACGATTTCGTTTGGGAAGAAAGAGATCTTGTATGACAGTCTAAATTGCCCTTCCGATATCCTCTATTGTTCCCTCTCACTCTCTTGCGTAGATCGTTTCTCTCTTCTGTTGCATTTTCTCATTCTCCACTAAAAGAGAGGCACAAAGATACTTTCTTATTCAAGTCATTCTATAGTATTTTCTTTTCTTTTTCCTTTTGATTTTGTTCTTTAATAAAATCTATTTTAACTTTTTAAAATCTTGATAAATGTTGATTAATTAGATTAATGGGAATGGTCAGAGGGAGATAATTAATCACAAGTATGTTCAATAAATTGAGTCGGTACAAAATACTGGGAACGTGCAAATTAATTACATGAAAAAAATAGTTAGTTGGACTAGATTGGTGAGAAAATCACTTAGTATAATGGTACTGGTTATATAAAGTTGTTCTCTTAGTTTGGATGGTTGAGAAGAAGTAGGAAGAAGGAAGAAGGGAAGAAAAAAAATTATAAACAATCCAAACTCTTCACAAAGTTACACACTTTCCAATACTTCTTCCCACTTCTTCCCTTCTTCCCACATCTAAGTGCTAATATGATAACTAATGTATGCTGGTACACGATTCTAAGTGCAATATGGTACACGGAAAGCTAATATCAGGTCTTCACTGGTGTACAATTGAAGGTATATAACGGAGTGCGTCTCTTAAAATACTGGAGCTCAACTGTTCCACAAAAGATCGCAAGGTTTAAAGAGATACATACGAGGTATAGTAGTCAATTTCAAAGTGTGAAATTATTTGCCCTTTATTTTTCGGTAGTTTCCACTCATCAAACATCAATTCTCGTCAATTCTCGTAGTATTAATTCCGATCACAAATTTTCAAGCGGAAATAATTTTTAATCAACTCTTTTCCATTGAATTGAAATCATCTCTCATCATTGATGTATCTGATATTTTCAGTAATTATATCTAGAAAATGAGTCACTCATGGACCGCATGGAATTGCTCATACAGGAAATAAACTGAATATAATGTATAGGGTTAATTAGATTTTTGCCACTGTGAAAAATTGAAATTAGTAAAATGCCATCACTAAATGACAAATTAGTTTTATGCCATTGTGAAAAAGTTAAAATTAGTTTTGTGCCATCGAAAAATTGATTTGCCAATTTTACCATTTTAAATATGTAACTACAAAAATTTAAAATTAGAAAAATACCATTACTAAATAACAAATTAGTTTTGTGCCACTACAAAACTTTGAAATTAGAAAAATATCATCACTAAATGATAAATTAGTTTTATGCCATACAAATTAATTAAAATGAGTCTTGTTCCATGTAAAAGTATAAAAAATAGTTTTATGCCATTAGAACGATGCATGGAATTTGATATAAAACGTCATGTATTAATAATTATCAAAGCAACATCAAAATGCTTTTTAACAACACAAATATATGCTTTCTAACAACGTCAAAATGCTTCTCATTAAAAAATAACGGATAAAATATTGCCAAAAAAATACCTTTAACAGTTTGTCATTCTGACACATGTCAATCATTCCTAATATGTTTCTCTCTCCTTTAATTAAGCCTTTTCTTTATGTAAACAAACCCTCCTCAATCAATATATGGCTATGATTTAATGGAATTAACAAGGGCAATATTGGATTTTTTTTTAAATATTGAGAGCATTCATGATGTTATTTTTAGAATTAAATCCTTTTTGGAATGAGATAATGGCATATTTCTAATTTACATAATTTGATGATGGCATGAATCTAATTTGCAATCTACCAATGGTATATCTCTAATTAGCTAATTTACACAGTGGCATAAAACCAATTAATCCTATATTATGAGTATCATATGAGCATTTCAATCTTTTCTACAATCATTCAAAGTCATTTTATCACAATAATCTACATTTAAACTCTCTATACGATCTATAATATGATTTAGATCTTACATATTAAAAAAAATGGATTATACCAAGTAATTTTGCATATAAAGTGCAAAAAATGCATATTCTAAGTATCATTCGAGCATTTCGACCGTTTCTGCATTCATTATAAATTACTCTGAATTGTATTATAGACAATACAAAGAGTTAGGTGTAGATTATTGTGACCAAATGGCTTAGAATGAATCCATAAACGATTGAAATTCTCAAAGGATACTCAGAATTACATTATTTGCACTTTATATGCGTAATTACCATGAATAATCCAATCTTAAAGAATAAATAACATATGAATCAGATTCTAGACAATATAAAGAGTTTAAATGAAGTTTATTGTGACCAAATGAATTAGAATGAATCTAGAAATGATTGAAATGCTCAAGCGATGCTCAGAAATACATTATTTGAACTTTATATGCGTAATTACCATGTATAATCCAATCGTTTTGAATAAATAACATATTAATCATATTATAGACAATATAAAGAGTATAAATATAGATTATTGTGACTAAATGACTTAGAATGAATCCAGAAACGATTGAAATGCTCAAACGGTGCTCAGAATTGCATTATTTGCACTTTATATGCGTAATTACAATGTATCCAATCTTTTTGAATAAATAACATATGAATCATATTCTAGATAATATAAAGAGTTTAAAAATAGATTATTGTGACAAAATTACTTAGAATGAATCCAGAAACGATTGAAATGTTCAAACGATGCTCATAATTACATGATTTGCACTTTATATGCATATGAATCATATTATAGACAACATAAAGAGTTTAAATATAGATTATTGTGATCAAATGACTTTGAATGAATCCAGAAACGATTGAAATGATCATAAGATGCTCAGAATTGCATTTTTTGCAATTTAAATGCGTAATTACCATGTATAACCCAATCTTTTTGAATAAATAGTATATGAATCATATCCTATATAGTATAAAGAGTTTAAATGTAGATTATTGTGACCAAATGACTTAGAATGAAATAAAAAACGATTGAAATCATCAAACGATGCTCAGAATTGCATTATTTGCAATTTTAATGTGTAATTATCATGTATAATCCAATCTTTTTTAATAAATAACATATGAATCATATTTTTAACTGTATAAAGAGATTAAAAGTAGATTATTGTGATTAAATGACTTAGAATGAATCCAGAATCGATTGAAATGCTTAAACGGTGCTCAGAATTGCAACATTTGCACTTTTAATGCGTAATTATCATGTATAATCCAATCTTTTGAAGTAAATAACATATGAATCATATTATTGATTGTATAATGAGATTAAATTTAGATTATTGTGATCAAATGACTTAGAATAAGTCCTGAAACTACTGAAATGCTCAAATGATGCTCCGAATTGGATTATTTTTACTTTATTTGCGTAATTACCATGGATAATCCAATCTTTTTCAATAAATAACATATAAAACATACTCGAGACAATATCAAGTAGATTATTGTGACCAATTTACTTAGAATGAATCCAGAAACGATTAATATGCTCAAACGATGCCCAGAATTGCATTATTTGCATTTTTAATGCGTAATTATCACGTATAATCCAATATTTTTGAATAAATAACATAAGAATCATATTTTTAACTGTATAAAGAGATTAAAAGTAGATTATTGTGATTAAATGACTTAGAATGAATCCAGAATCGATTGAAATGCTTAAACGGTGCTCAGAATTGCAACATTTGCACTTTTAATGCGTAATTATCATGTATAATCCAATCTTTTGAAGTAAATAACATATGAATCATATTATTGATTGTATAATGAGATTAAATTTAGATTATTGTGATCAAATGACTTAGAATAAGTCCTGAAACTACTGAAATGCTCAAATGATGCTCCGAATTGGATTATTTTTACTTTATTTGCGTAATTACCATGGATAATCCAATCTTTTTCAATAAATAACATATAAAACATACTCGAGACAATATCAAGTAGATTATTGTGACCAATTTACTTAGAATGAATCCAGAAACGATTAATATGCTCAAACGATGCCCAGAATTGCATTATTTGCATTTTTAATGCGTAATTATCACGTATAATCCAATATTTTTGAATAAATAACATAAGAATCATATTTTTAACTGTATAAAGAGATTAAAAGTAGATTATTGTGATTAAATGACTTAGAATGAATCCAGAATCGATTGAAATGCTTAAACGGTGCTCAGAATTGCAATATTTGCACTTTTAATGCGTAATTATCATGTATAATCCAATCTTTTAAAGTAAATAACATATGAATCATATTATTGACTGTATAATGAAATTAAATGTAGATTATTGTGATCAAATGACTTAGAATAAATACAGAATCGATTGAAATGCTCAAACTGTGCTCAGAATTGCAATATTTACACTTCATATGCGTAACTACCATGTATAATCCAATCTTTTTGAATAAATAACATATGAAACATATTATAGAAAATATTAAGAGTTTAAATGTCGATTATTGTGACCAAATAATTTAGAATGATTCTAGAAAAGATTGAAATGCTCAAACGATGCTCAGAATTGCATTATTTGAACTTTTTATGCGTAATTATCATGTATTATCCATTCTTTTTTAATAAATAACATATGATTCGTATTGTTGACATTATAAAGAGATTTAATGAAGATCATTGTGTTCAAAAGACTTATAATGAATCCAGAAACGATTGAAAAGCTCAAACGATGCTTAGAATTGTATTATTTGCATCTTATATGTGTAATTACCGAGTATAATCAAATCTTTTTGTATAAATAGCCTATGTATCATATTCTATGCAGTATAAAGAGTTTAAGTGTAGATTATTGTGACCAAATGACTTAGAATGAATCCAGAAATGATTGAAATTCTCAAACGGTGCTCAGAATTGTAATATTGGCTCTTTATATGCGTAATTACCATGAATGAGCCAATCTTTTTTATTGTCCCTAACAGAGGCGGCTTAATCAAGGTTTAATGGAAGCAATTAAGTTTCAAGACCGGTTTGGTGTGAACTACCATTACACAATTCAAGACCGGCTCTTTATATGCGATTTTAAAAGTAGATTATTGTGATAAAATGACTTAGAATGAATCCAGAATCGATTGAAATGCTCAAACGGTGCTTAAAATCGCATTTCTTGTAATTTCATTGCGTAACTGTAATGTATAATCCAATCTTTTTGAAGTAAATAACATTTGAATCATATTATTGACAGTATAAAGAGATTGAATGTAGATTATTGTGATCAAATGATTTAGAATAAATACATAATCGATTGAAATGCGCAAATGGTGCTCAGAATTACAATATTTGCAATTTATATGCATAATTACAACGTATAATCCAATCTTTTTGAATAATAACATCTGAAACATATTCTAGACAATATAAAGAGTTTAAATATAGACTATTGTGGCCAAATGATTTAGAATGAATCCACAAATGATTGAAATTCTCAAACGATGCTCAGAATAGAATTATTAGCACTTTATATGCATAATTATGAAGTATAATCCGATCTTTTAGAATAAATAACATCTGAATCGTTTTATTGACAGTATAAAGAGATTAAATGTATTTTAATGTGATCAAATGAATTAGAATGAATCCAGAATCGATTGAAATGCTCAAACGGTGCTCAGAATTGCAATATTTGCACTTTATATGCTTTATTACCATGTATAATCCAATCTTATTGAATAAATAACGTATGAATCAAATTCTTGATAGTATAAAGAGTTTAAATGTAGATTATTGTGATCAAATAACTTAGAATGAGTCCAGAAACATTTGAAATGCTCAGAGGATGATCTGAATTGCATTATTTTTACTTTATTTGTGTCATTACCATGGATAATCCAATCTATTTTAATAAATAACATATGAATCATTTTTTTTTGACAGTATAAAGAGTTTAAATGTATCTTATTGTGATCAAATGACTTAGAGTGAGTCCAGAAATGATTAAAATTCTCAAACGATGCTCTGAATTGCATTATTTTTAATTTATATGCATAATTACCAAGTATAATCCAATTTTTTTGAATAAATAACATGTGAAACATATTCTAGACAATATAAAGAGTTTAAATGCAGATTATTGTGGCCAAATGATTTAGAATGAATCCAGAAACGATTGAAATTCTCCACCGTTGCTCAGAATAGAATTATTAACAATTTTAATGCGTAATTACCATGTATAATCCAATCTTTTTGAATAAATAATATATGAATCATATTATTGACTGTATAAAGAGATTAAATATAGATTATTATGGTCAAATGACTTAGAATGAGTTCAGAAATGATTGAAATGCACAAATGATGCTCTGAACTGCATTATTTTTGCTTTATATGCGTAATTACCATGTATAATCCATTCTTTTTTAATAAAATAACACATGAAACATATTCTAGACAATATAAAGAGTTTAAATGTAGATTATTGTGGCTAAATGATTTAGAATGATTCCAGAAACGATTGAAATGCTCAAATGATTCTCAGAATTGCATTATTTGCAATTTTGATGCGTAATTACCATGTATAATCCAATCTTTTTGAATAAATAATATATGAATCATATTATTGACAGTATAAAGAGATTAAGTGAATATTATTGTGATCAAATGACTAAGATTGAATCTAGAATCGATTGAAATGCTCAAATGGTGCTTAGGATCGCATTATTTGCACTTTTAATGCATAATTATCATGTATAATCCAATCTTTTTGAAATAATAACATATGACTCATATTATTGACTGTATAAAGATATTAAATATAGATTATTGTGATCAAATGACTTAGAATAAATACAGAATCGATTGAAATTCTCAAATGGTGCTCCCAATTGAAATATTTGCAATTTATATTCGTAATTTCCATGTATAATCCAATCTTTTCGAAAATATAACATATGAAACATATTCTAGAAAATATAAAGAGTCTAAATGTAGATTATTGTTACCAAATGATTTATAATGATTCCAGGATAGATTGAAATGCTCAGAGGATGCTCAGAATTGCATTTTTTGCATTTTTAATGCGTAATTATCTTGTATAGTCAAATATTTTTGTATAAATAACATATGAATCAAATTATTGACTGTATAAAGATATTAAATGAAGATTATTGTAATCAAATGACTTAGAATGAATCCAGAATCGATTGAAATGCTCAAACTGTGCAAATAAATATGATTCATATGTTATTTATTAAAAAATATTGGATTATTATATATGGTAATTAGGCATATAAAGTGCAAATAAAGCAATTCTGAGCATAATTAAAGAATTTCAATTGTTTCTGGATTTATACAAAGTCAATTCATCACAATAATCTTCATTTAAAGTCTTTATACCATCACAATAATCATATTCTAGATGGTATAAAGACTTTAAATGAAGATTATTGTGATGAATTGACTTTGTATAAATCCAGAAACAATTGAAATTCTTTAATTATGCTCAGAATTGCTTTATTTGCACTTTATATGCCTAATTACCATATATAATAATCCAATATTTTTTAATAAATAACATATGAATCATATTCTAAACAGTATAAAGAGTTTAAATGTAGATTATTGTCATCTAATGATTTAGAATGAATCCAGAAACTAATGAAATGCTCAAATGATGCTCAGAATTGCTTTTTTTGCCCTTTACATGCGTAATTACCATGTATAATCCAATCTTTTTGAATAAATAACATATGAATCATTTTCTAGACAGTAAAATGAGCTTAAATATACATTGTTGTGATCAAATGATTTAGAATGAATCCAGAAACGATTGAAATGCTCAAATGATGCTCAGAATTGCTTTATTTGCAATTTATATGCGTAATTACCATGTATAATCCAATCTTTTTGAATAAATAACATATGAATCATATTTTAGACAGCATAAAGAGTTGAAATGTAGATGTTTGTGATCAAATGACTTATAATGATTCCAGAAACGGTTGCAATGCTCAAACGATACTTAGAATTACATTATTTGCACTTTATACGCGTAATTACCATGTATTATCCAATTTTTTAAACAAATAGCATATCAATCATATTTTTGACATCATAAAGAGTTTAAATGTATATTATTGTGATCAAATGACTTAGAATGAATCCAGAAACAATTGAAATACTAAAACAATGCTTAAAATTGCATTATTTGCAATTTAAATGCGTAATTATCATGTATAATCTAATCTTTTTGAATAAATAATATTTGAATCATATTGTAGACAGTATAAATAGTTTAAATGTTGATTATTATGATGAAATGATTTAGAATGAATCTAAAAATGATTGAAATGCTCAAACGATGCTCAGAATTGCATTATTTGCACTTTATATGTGTAATTACCATGTATAATCCATTGCAAAATGGATTATAGATATTATTGTGCAGCAATTCTATGGGTTTTCTGGAAACATAGAAATGAATGTAGTTTCGAAAACATCAAACCATGCTCTCATAAAAAATACATTTCTGATTTAAAAGGAATGCTCATATATTGGTCAAACAACTGGAAACATGCAGTGAAGGAGGAGATATGGGGAAACTGGCCTGCTGAGGAGACTGTACCAGCTCAGTTAGAAGAAGGATATAGTAGGAGATGAACATTGAAGATGAGAGACAGATCATGATCTATGTGGAATGGAGTCTTTGTAATATTTTCAGTTTCTTTAACTGTAAGGGTAGATTTTAGCTTAATTTGTTTTCAATATAATAATAGGTTACTTTTGTGGATTAAATGGGTAGGTAGATGGAGATAATGATAGGGCACTGGTACCGACTGGGAGTGGGGTACTAGTGCCAGTATGTTGCTTTTTGTTGAGTTTGACATTGTTGTTTTGATTGTTGTACTGGTTTGCTTTTCAGTAATGGAAAGTGGTGGACTCAGTCCACTTATTTCAAAAAAGAAAATATCATGTATAATCTAATCATTTTGAATAAATAACTATGAATTATATTCTAGATAATATAAAGTATTAAAATGTAGATTATTGTGATCAAATGATTTAGAATGAATCCAAAAACGGTTGAAATGCTCAAACGATACTCAGAATTGTATTATTTGCACCAGAATGGATGTGCTTTCCCCATTGATTTTACCTTTGTTGATTGGGGCCTACAATTGGAGAGATAGAAAATACGCTATTGAACAATGTGAAGCAACTTCGACAAAGTGCGTTCCTTTTCCTTTGTTTGTCGCTTCAAATGATATTTGTAAAAGGCACAAGAGAAACTTATTTATATCGAAAACAATAGATGGAAATGAAGGGAAATAGGAAGAAACTCCTCATAAACTAATTTTGTTTATAGTTGGTCAGGTTCAACCTCGTTAACATGGTATCAGAGCGTTTAGGGCTAGTCTAATTCATTGTATTAACATGAAACCCGACTTGAATCAAATTAAGGCAGCCTAGAACATGCTAGCCTTAAGCTGATAGAAGGAGTTTCTTCCAAGTGCACAAGTTAGATTTTAGGTTCGATGAGGCACGATCCAAGTGCAACTTGCACAAGAACCGAACCACTTAGGGCTAGTCAACCCTAAGAGGCACGGTTCTTCCTATTTACAAAATTAGTTTGATTCGCCAAATCTGGTCATAAACTAATCTGAATATGTGGATTGTACATTCGAATTTTGTTAAGAATTCGAGCATCTACGCAGTGGAAGTTAGATTTTAGGTTCGATGAGGCACGATCCAAGTGCAACTGCACAAGAACCGTGCCTCTCAGGGTTATTCAGCACGAGAATCTCAGAATAACAATCAAATACAAGTGAACACGAGATTTAACGAGGTTCAGCACCAACTTGGTGCCTACGTCCTCCACACACACGCACACTTTTTCTATTATTTTCTGTTAATGTCTAAGATATATTGTAAGAGAAAGAAGAAGGAATTAAATAGGAAAATTACAATGGAGATACACATCTCCTTCCCAAAATACCTCTTTATTTCTTTCCTTTTTTTTCTTATTCATACCATACACATTAAATCTCCTCACACAAAGAAAGATCTAATTTTCGCACAAGAAAATGTTCTCTGGACATGTAATCCACTTCATTCTATGTTTGACAGGTTGGAGCCGACCTGGAGCCTTCCCTGTTACCAAATTTGACCCATTCAGGATATCATTCGGGGTATTGTTCGGTTATTGTTTGGCCGAACACCTGGCCGAATACTCAGCCGAATGCCCTATTCTTGATCTTATGTGGCAGCACACACTACCACACTTCATGTTTTAACACTCTTTCTCAAGTGTACAACTTGAAATGAAAACTTGTAAATTTTATTTTAATAGTTTTGTGCCACGCATTCGATCTATAACTTGTTCTTTTACAGCACTTTCTCACACTCCCCCTCAAGTGGACATGTACTGATTTTTCATGTCTCACTTGCATGGAGTGCTGCACACCGATACACACCGTGTTCTAAGGCACATACCTTTGGTCTTCATTGGCACACACATGCCACAAAGTTCTTCATTCAAATCTTCCATATGTCGCACACACGACAACGACACACACCACCTTCTGGATAAATTTCTTCACTTGGCACGAGTCACACATCTTGTGCTAGACCCTAGCGCCTTGCATCAAACCATCTTGTCCGGTCCGTGCCTTCTTGGCACGCCCAGTGCACTAAAGCCCAGCACACACTGCCACACTTCATGTTTTAACACTCTTTCTCAAGTGTACAACTTGAACTGACAACTTGTCAATTTTATTTTAATAGTTTTGTGCCACGCATTCAATCCATAAGACCTTTTGCAGCACTTTCTCACAAGGATGCGGTGGATTTTGAACATGTGATGTTATTGAATGCATGGAAAATGAGATGAACAATTTTTTTCATCGTTTCGTATGGTTGGTGTAATTTTGATGTATCATACTTAATTTAGGCTTCGTTTCGATTGCTTAGGAATAAGAGGAATATTCTATTCCTAGACGGAAAATATTGAGAAGTATCTTATTTGTGAAAAGTTTGGATTGTTTACAATAAATTTACGTCTAGGAAGAAACTATTCTTCCTATTTCTATATTCAAAACCGTTCTGTTACTTTGATTTTAACATATTCAAATTTGTTTTAACGAAATTGGTTGTTTGGTTTTGTTTGTTTGTGTTTTGGTTAGTATTTCGAAACAGAAAGAGAAAGATAAAAACTCTTTCTTTTATTTATATTTTATTCTCTTATCTAATATATATAGATAGATGAAATGTACAATTACATAATTACTAAGAATAGAAAGAAAAACACAAAGAAATAAATCGGGGCTAAATCAAGGAAATGCTCCAACGGACATCTCATCGATTACGAAGAAAGGAAACATTATTAGCTGATGACAGCTCAGGCAGATTGTTAATCTCTCCATTTATTGCCATTGGATCGCATGTGTTATTTAGTCTGCTAGGTTAATATTGTTGGAATATTTAATGTGGCCTATGATAATTAATGTATGAGCCAAGTTCATCTAAGATATTTAACTAAAGGGTGCATCATAATTTGATGGAAATTCTGATGGACCAAATTCATTGTACTTGATCCCTTTAGTTGCCTCAGCATTAAATACTCTATAATCTGAAATTTTAAGGCACACTTTCCCATAATTCTGCCATTAAGAATTTTCAGTAAAGAAAAAAGAAAAACGCCATTGTTGACCATCATTATGGCTGAGGAAAACTCAAAGAAGATCAATACTAACGCTTCCGCCTAATGACTAACGATTTCTGCTATTCAATTTGGATACGGAGCAGATGTGATAGAAGAGGAGTCGTGCATGGCTTACGGGTTTCAACTTCATCCACTCAACACTCGATTTCGATTAGCGATGGCACGAGGTATTTTACGATTCCTGGTTAATTCCGCATTCTAGAATCGTGGTTGACACTTACAGTTGGTATCAGAGCGGGTTATACCGCTAGATTGCCTTTATTGAAATAGAATTTCATAACGGTTAAACAGAAATTCTGTTGTAAGTGTTGAGTGGATTGAGTTTTGTCTGATTTTCTTAATTATCTGAATTCGTGGATCATTATCTCAAGATCCGCTTATCCGATTTGAGTGAGATTTTCGGAATTGAAAAGATCTCTGGGTCTACTTTCCAAAGAGACCAACATCTTGAAAATCAAGCGGGTGCACAGGGAGATAATCAATTCGCAATCACAAGAGGTCAGAATGTCAGGGTTCTGAAATTTCTGACCTTTCAGTAGTACGGGATATGTTTCTCTTAATTGGTAATTCGGATTTGCATGAAATTTTACTGGGGTGTAGATATTTCATATATCTTTCCATAGAATGTAAATTTGTAAAATTCCAATAAAGTATCAGTGAGAAATGCTGTCTGCAAGTTAAGTCTGTCTGACAGTTTGTCGATTTTTCGTCTGGGATAGTCTGTTTTTTCGAGGGCTATACCTTTTGATCTATAAACTTGTTTTTGATGAAACTTATGTCACTGGAAAGATCTTTGAATCTAGTTTCCAGGATGATCAAGAACACAGAAAACGGATGATTATAGAGAAAGTTATTGTCAGATTACCAGAGAGTGTTCAGGCTGTCTGAAAGTTTTTGGATGAACTCTGGTCGCACCTTTTCGTGTAGGACGACCCGTCCTGGGTTTGGAACGACCCGTTCCAACAAAGTGTGGTCCAGAAATGATTTTTATGACAAAATTAAGGTACAATCAGACATATTATGGTTCTCTCTTGTCAATTGAACCTTGTAGATTACTTAATTATTATGTAAATCTATAGAATAGTCACAATTTGTTCAGAATACTGAATTTGTATATAGATGGTTGGCATCTTTATTGAAGGTTGGTTAGTCATTAGTGATATGCTTGAATATACTGTAGTAGTAAAGTTATGCATATGAATAATTTAAACCATACTAAGTTACTCATACTAAGTTACTTTTAATAATTTGGTCATTATCAATTTTAATAACTTTAATTGTAATTATCGTTTTATTAAAAGAAAGTGTGTGATATTTTATTTATATATATCACAATAAAGCTTTACATTTAATAAATTATGATTGTCAATTTTAACAACTTTGATTGTCATTGTAGTTTATTAAGTGGAATTTTATTATTATTAATTCAATTTGTTTCTGCCCAACGGTGATGCAAATTGATTTCATGGAACAACTATTTTGTCAAAATTGAAATTTTTAAATATTAATTTCAGTTTAATTAAGTATATTCCTCATAGTTGTTTATTTATATTATTATGTTATTTGTGATATATTAGTTTATGTATCACTATAATATATATATTTAATAAATATTAAGGATGTCAATTTGAACAACTTTAATTGACATCATAGTTTATTAATAGAATTATCTCATTATCTTCAATTTATTTTCTGCCCAACGGTGATATAAATTGAAAATGTTAAGAGCTTTATGTTAAAACTGAAATATTATTTGGCGTTTTTATTATTCATTTCAGTTTAATTTTATTATGCTATGTGAATATTAGTTGACTATTAATCACTTTATATTTCCTGAATTTTACAGCATTGAATAAAACTAATTATTCCAACTTAAAAAGAACCAATTGAGATTTGTCTTGGTATTTTGAAATTAAACCAGACATTATGAAAAGATTCTGCTGCAATTATCAATAAAGGCAGCGATGATGAAATACTAATTTTTCTTAATTATATCTCAAATTTGATGAGGTCAAGTTTGGATTTAAAGAAAATATTATAAATTAATGTATATATCTCAGGGTTAGTGGGAGTAATTTATCATTCTCATTTTGTACGTGGTTGATATTTTATTAGTCAATAAGAAATTCACATTAGTTTATTTATCTGTGCTTGTATATTTAATGATTAATTTTATGAAAGAATGTTTAGCAGTTTATAATGTCATCTTTCACTATGCAAGCAGAATTTTTTGTGGCATATTGTAAGGTCACTTATCTTATTTTTGTAATAACGGCGACTGCTATTTTGTGTTTTAATAACAACAAATTAAGTAACATGTCTAATGGATTGACATTAAATATCTTGTTGTTAAATACAAAGTCAAAGATATGACTATACAAATACAACATATTAATTTGAGAGTTATGCTGAATGATTATCTCACTAAAGTATTACCACCCATTTTTGCCGGCATGGGTTTGGTCGCTAAATTTTGATTTTGTTGTATTGAATTATGCATTAAGTTATAATGTGAAGCTTCAAATTATGAGTTTGACTTTGAATTATGAAATTTGCTTATTTCTTATAATGCGCATTATGTTTAATTTAAGCAAATTTACTTAAGTGGATCGAATGAATTATATTAACCATTTGTTGGAAAGAATACCAATGCTATAATTAGTGGGGATCAAATAACATTAATAGTTATTTTGATTGTATTAGTTTAGTTTGGTATTTCTAACTGAACAAGGTTTAAGATGTTGGCCAATTTTGAATTTGTGCTTAATTATGATGTATTCAGCATAGGCCAAGTGGGAGAATGTTGGAATATTTAATGTGGCCTATGATAATTAATGTGTGAGCCAAGTTCATCTAAGATATTTAACTAAAGGGTGCATCATAATTTGATGGAAATTCTGATGGACCAGATTCATTGTACTTGATCCCTTTAGTTGCCTCAGCATTAAATACTCTATAATCTGAAATTTTAAGGCACCCTTTCCCATAATTCTGCCATTAAGAATTTTCAGTAAAGAAAAAAAAAACGTCATTGTTGACCATCATTATGGCTGAGGAAAACTCAAAGAAGATTAATACTAACGCTTCCGCCTAATGACTAACGATTTCTGCTCTTCAATTTGGATACGGAGCAGATGTGATAGAAGAGGAGTCGTGCATGGCTTACGGGTTTCAACTTCATCCACTCAACACTCGATTTCGATTAGCGATGGCACGAGGTATTTTACGATTCCTGGTTAATTCCGCATTCTAGAATCGTGGTTGACACTTACAGTTGGTATCAGAGCGGGTTATACCGCTAGATTGCCTTTATTGAAATAGAATTTCATAACGGTTAAACAGAAATTCTGTTGTAAGTGTTGAGTGGATTGAGTTTTGTCTGATTTTCTTAATTATCTGAATTCGTGGATCATTATCACAAGATCCGCTTATCCGATTTGAGTGAGATTTTCGGAATTGGAAAGATCTCTGGGTCTACTTTCCAAAGAGACCAACATCTTGAAAATCAAGCGGGTGCACAGGGAGATAATCAATTCGCAATCACAAGAGGTCAGAATGTCAGGGTTCTGAAATTTCTGACCTTTCAGTAGTACGGGAAATTTTTCTCTTAATTGGTAATTCGGATTTGCATGAAATTTTACTGGGGTGTAGATATTTCATATATCTTTCCATAGAATGTAAATTTGTAAAATTCCAATAAAGTATCAGTGAGAAATGCTGTCTGCAAGTTAAGTCTGTCTGACAGTTTGTCGATTTTTCGTCTGGGATAGTCTGTTTTTTCGAGGGCTATACCTTTTGATCTATAAACTTGTTTTTGATGAAACTTATGTCACTGGAAAGATCTTTGAATCTAGTTTTCAGGATGATCAAGAACACAGAAAACGGATGATTATAGAGAAAGTTATTGTCAGATTACCAGAGAGTGTTCAGGCTGTCTGAAAGTTTTTGGATGAACTCTGGTCGCACCTTTTCGTGTAGGACGACCTGTCCTGGGTTTGGAACGACCCGTTCCAACAAAGTGTGGTCCAGAAATGATTTTTATGACAAAATTAAGGTACAATCAGACATATTATGGTTCTCTCTTGTCAATTGAACCTTGTAGATTACTTAATTATTATGTAAATCTATAGAATAGTCACAATTTGTTCAGAATACTGAATTTGTATATAGATGGTTGGCATCTTTATTGAAGGTTGGTTAGTCATTAGTGATATGCTTGAATATACTGTAGTAGTAAAGTTATGCATATGAATAATTTAAACCATACTAAGTTACTCATACTAAGTTACTTTTAATAATTTGGTCATTATCAATTTTAATAACTTTAATTGTAATTATCGTTTTATTAAAAGAAAGTGTGTGATATTTTATTTATATATATCACAATAAAGCTTTACATTTAATAAATTATGATTGTCAATTTTAACAACTTTGGTTGTCATTGTAGTTTATTAAGTGGAATTTTATTATTATTAATTCAATTTGTTTCTGCCCAACGGTGATGCAAATTGATTTCATGGAACAACTATTTTGTCAAAATTGAAATTTTTAAATATTAATTTCAGTTTAATTAAGTATATTCCTCATAGTTGTTTATTTATATTATTATGTTATTTGTGATATATTAGTTTATGTATCACTATAATATATATATTTAATAAATATTAAGGATGTCAATTTGAACAACTTTAATTGACATCATAGTTTATTAATAGAATTATCTCATTATCTTCAATTTATTTTCTGCCCAACGGTGATATAAATTGAAAATGTTAAGAGCTTTATGTTAAAACTGAAATATTATTTGGCGTTTTTATTATTCATTTCAGTTTAATTTTATTATGCTATGTGAATATTAGTTGACTATTAATCACTTTATATTTCCTGAATTTTACAGCATTGAATAAAACTAATTATTCCAACTTAAAAAGAACCAATTGAGATTTGTCTTGGTATTCTGAAATTAAACCAGACATTATGAAAAGATTCTGCTGCAATTATCAATAAAGGCAGCGATGATGAAATACTAATTTTTCTTAATTATATCTCAAATTTGATGAGGTCAAGTTTGGATTTAAAGAAAATATTATAAATTAATGTATATATCTCAGGGTTAGTGGGAGTAATTTATCATTCTCATTTTGTACGTGGTTGATATTTTATTAGTCAATAAGAAATTCACATTAGGTTATTTATCTGTGCTTGTATATTTAATGATTAATTTTATGAAAGAATGTTGAGCAGTTTATAATGTCATCTTTCACTATGCAAGCAGAATTTTTTGTGGCATATTGTAAGGTCACTTATCTTATTTTTGTAATAACGGCGACTGCTATTTTGTGTTTTAATAACAACAAATTAAGTAACATGTCTAATGGATTGACATTAAATATCTTGTTGTTAAATACAAAGTCAAAGATATGACTATACAAATACAACATATTAATTTGAGAGTTATGCTGAATGATTATCTCACTAAAGTATTACCACCCATTTTTGCCGGCATGGGTTTGGTCGCTAAATTTTGATTTTGTTGTATTGAATTATGTATTAAGTTATAATGTGAAGCTTCAAATTATGAGTTTGACTTTGAATTATGAAATTTGCTTATTTCTTATGTTGCGCATTATGTTTAATTTAAGCAAATTTACTTAAGTGGATCGAATGAATTATATTAACCATTTGTTGGAAAGAATACCAATGCTATAATTAGTGGGGGTCAAATAACATTAATAGTTATTTTGATTGTATTAGTTTAGTTTGGTATTTCTAACTGAACAAGGTTTAAGATGTTGGCCAATTTTGAATTTGTGCTTAATTATGATGTTTTCAGCATAGGCCAAGTGGGAGAATGTTGGAATATTTAATGTGGCCTATGATAATTAATGTGTGAGCCAAGTTCATCTAAGATATTTAACTATAGGGTGCATCATAATTTGATGGAAATTCTGATGGACCAAATTCATTGTACTTGATCCCTTTAGTTGCCTCAGCATTAAATACTCTATAATCTGAAATTTTAAGGCACCCTTTCCCATAATTCTGCCATTAAGAATTTTCAGTAAAGAAAAAAGAAAAACGCCATTGTTGACCATCATTATGGCTGAGGAAAACTCAAAGAAGATCAATACTAACGCTTCCGCCTAATGACTAACGATTTCTGCTCTTCAATTTAGATACGGAGCAGATGTGATAGAAGAGGAGTCGTGCATGGCTTACGGGTTTCAACTTCATCCACTCAACACTCGATTTCGATTAGCGATGGCACGAGGTATTTTACGATTCCTGGTTAATTCCGCATTCTAGAATCGTGGTTGACACTTACAAATATATCAATCCGTATCATTTACACTCCCCTCAAGTTGGTTCATATATATGAAAGGAACCTAACTTGGTCAATATGGTATGAAATTGGTTATCGGAAATAGATTTAGTAAAAATGTCTGCAAGTTCGTTTTGGCTTGAAATATAAGGGGTTCGAATTTCATTTGAATTTATTTTTTCTCGCGTGAAATGACAATCAATCTTGATGTATTTGATTCTTTTATAAAATACTCGATTATTAGGAACTGCCTGATTGTCGAACCGACAATGAAATGGGAAATTGATTACTTCTGCAGTTTTGTCATGACTTGTCATCGTTTGAACAAAATGAATATATAAAATAGACAAGATGAATATATATGTGTGTGTTTGGTTCGCTGGGAACTACTCCCAAGAACATCAGCCCATGAACAAGTTGAGTTATTCTCTAGTTCGCGAAAAATTGAGAACAAAGAACTACTCCCTGTTTGCAGTTCGTGAACTGTTGTTCTGCGTTTGGCACCTCTTGTCCGCACCTTGTTCACGAATATGCTAGTTCTTGGCCTTTCCAAACATCAAAGTGAATACATACAAATAATACAATCAATAAAAATAAGCTGAATATGCATATAAAAATCTGCACAAAGGATGACAAAACTTATCTTTTGTATGTGATCACTTTGATCATCTGTAGTTTTATGTGTTTACTTTGGTCTAGCGATGACAAGCGATTGCAAAAATGTAAATGATAGTTATCATTTCTCGATGAAATGTGTAATGGTATTACTGCTCATTAAATAAGCAGCCAACAGAGGGAGCTCATGCTACTCGGAATGTTCATCATTTGTTTGGCAGGAGGGGTGAACGAGGCACCAAAAAGAAATATTAAAATTATATTTCAACAAATGTTTGGACAACCCTAATTAAAATTCCATTCAGTTGAATAGTCTTGGCCTTTATATAAACTGTTTTAATTGATTTTAGTTTACAGTTATTAAGCTATGAATTTGATAATTTGATTTTAAAAAAATAAAAAATCATAATATAATTGACAAAAAAGAAAGTTACGTAATAAATTATTAATGATGTTGGAAGTAAAGTTATAATAAATATATAAATAATTTTGTATGAAGCTAAAGATCAATTGTACACCCATCCAAATGTCTACCGTTTGAAATCTGCCATTAATAAATCAATCTCATCTGTTCGATCATAAATTTTAACGTCTGAATTTTCTGGATCGTTGGATTTGTCTCCCTCTCTCCATTTATTTCCCTAGAATCGGGTGCGTTGGCCGTAGCCCTCCATTTCCCTTCTCCTTCACTGACCCGTTACCACTTGCAATTCTGCTCTCTTTATCTATGTCCGTCTCGTCTCTCTAGCGGAGCCTCGTGGAATCCCGAATCCGCTCCGCCCCATGAACTCCTCCCTAGACCTCCAATAACTCACCTCGTTGAGTCCTTCAGCTATAATCCTAACCCCTAACCCTATGCCTTAAGCCCTCGTTCTGTTGCCCATTGCCACCTCAGCACCATGGACCCACACCCACTCCTCTCTTGTCCATTGCGCCTACTTAAGCCCTGGTGGTCCCTGCTTTCTTTCACTCGGACCCATTTTCTCTCTAAAACCTCTAAAACTGACAAGATCAAAAGCAAGAAAGAAGGTGACTAGTGGAAAGTGGAAACGGTGAGACGAGGTGTTGACGGTAGTACAAGGAGGTGGCATAGCGAGACAGATCGGTGGCAACACACTTCATTTTTCCTTCTCTTGGTGCAAAACCCTTTGTCATCTTGTTTGTTTTCTGAGTCTGTTGTGGGTTGGTTCAATTATTGCTTATATTACCTTAATCTCTGTTGGGGCTTGAGAAATTTGTGAGTTGATTTGATAATCTCACTAGTATTGAGTTGATTGGTTATGCATGACTTAATCAGTGTCTTTCATTGCTCTGCTGTGTTGTTAAAACCGATATCAGACCCGTACCAGTCTCCATTTCCGTACTGATACAAAGTTCTTGCTTTTTTTTTTATGAATGTTTGGTAAATAATTTCTGTTTTAGGGTCTGGAACATAAATCTGTAATTATTCTCTGACAAAGGGGTTGGTTGTAAATTTGTTGGCTGTTGGTGGGTTCTGATTTGTTATAGTTTCGTTGGATTAAGTTGTCTTTTGGGTCTGTGAATCCATTTCTTGTTGTCTATTTAGATTGGTGCATTAAATAATTGTTATCTTGTAATCTTTTGACTTTGCTAGATCCTGTACCTAGTTACATGCTTGCCAAAACCTTTATTTCTTGCTGAGCCAAACTCAAGATTAAGTTACGAGGTTTTCAAAATTCTAATTTAGGCTTATATAAGTAGCCCAATAAATAATTGAAGAAAAAAATTTAATTACAAGATGTATCATTTATAAAGTTGCATCAAAAGTCTTGAGGCCGAGATTAATCACCGTTGATTTTGCAAATAAAGTTGTTAGTTCTCAAGACAAATACTTAGCCACAACATGATTTCTTTTAAACTAATAAAAAATGGTTTAGTTGAGTCTTTCTATTCATTAAATCAAAATGTGCTTTATAATAGTTAATTAAACAAATGCTCTCACAACACTAAAAAAACATTAAATGATTTTTCTAAAGCAAAACACGTTGAAGCATCAACAGGTTAGAAATACTTAAACTAAAAATATACTTAAGTACTTAAAATAATAACATTAATACATTAGTTTTGATATAAATAAAGTCACTAGATAATTTCCTAAAGCAAAAATATAAAGTATTAACTAAGCTATTGACATAGTTATACAAATAATAAAAGTGACATAAAAGTTTAGTCATTATTAAAAGAAGGATATGTATTTACAAAATGATATTCAACATCACGTAACACCTGGCTTTTTCTTTATAATAGAAAATAACAAGTGTTTCATGAAAATAAATAATAATAATTTGCTCACTACTAAATAGATAAATAAAGTATTTAACATGAATAACAAAGCTTAAAATGAAACTTCACTATATTCACACACATTCTATACACTACATAATAACATTCTTTTTAAATAGCATAAACAATTTTAAAATTAATTCATGTGTTAAGAAATAGTTTAAACAATAAAAATATTTCAAAACATAATTCCTTTTCTATTATTTAGGAGTTAAGTCTGGTATAACACCAAAGTAAACAGAACTTGAATCCAAATTGAGGGATAATGGGTTTAGTTGTTAGTTTAGCTTTTAACGTGTGAGTTCGTTCACCAGGGAATCAATCAGACTACCAGGGAATAGTAAATGACTACTATCCTGTGGATGTGGCACTAGACGAAGGCGAGGACTTTGCTGACGTCCCAAAGAAGTAGTTTCTCCTAGCCTGTCATCTCAGGTGTGGATGCCTTTTCGGATTTGATATTCTTTAGATTAGAAAGTGTATTGCATGCATTTGTTTTTTTAAAAGATAACTTGCATGATTTTAAAATACTTCATTTATTGATAAACTTGATGCGCATATGTATTTATCTCTGCAAAAGATTAATTAGTAATAGTGTGATTTATTAATGGATTTGTAAAACATCAAGTATCGATCACATGGTTTGCAAAGACTAGCGAATGTCTACTTGGACAGAACTTTGCATGACATATGATTTGATTCAGGATGTATTATGGTTGATTAAAAATGACTGAACAACTTGAACACAGATGGTGTTATCCGCCTAGTACTTAGACACTACCTTTATAGGCATTTGTCCCTTAGGTTTGACGTATTCTTGGATCTGTGATTAATAGTCCTACGCCAGTGCAGAGGCAGTAGGTGGGACGGTAGTAGGTGGGACGGGTAGATGTCAGGTTAGGTGTGGTTCATGTCATTAGTATTGTGAGGTTGATATGCATTTACTAGTTACGCGTCTGTCAGTGGTGCAGATAAACTTAGTGCCTGTGTGGTACATTACATGTTAGCTGTTACACATGTTTTTTCTTCATTTTGCATAATGACATTATTGGTTAGATATTATTACATGATTTATACATATCTACATGGAATATCAAGTTGAAAATAAAAGATTGCAAGTTTTATAATTACATTCAGCATGGTTTTTATATTCTGGTTTAGAGAATTCATAATTTGGATAGGCTCACTCTATTACCACATTGAGATTTCGCTGTACTCATCCCACAAATTTTTTATTTGTGGAGAGATGTATAAGTCTGACTGAAGATGGTGATCCTGTGTTAGTGACCTAGATCCAGTTGACACAGGATAACGCCACATACTTTGACTATTTTTAGATATCAGAATTTTTTTTTTCTTTGGTTTTGTTGGCTGGACAATTTTGTTGTAAATAATTTTAAACCGGCCCCCCTCTTTTATAAGAACCTGATATTATTATTTTGTGGCATTATTCTTATAATTATGTGATTTAGTGTGTTTGGATACTTTTATTTAGCTTTATGTGTGTACAACAGAGTGTACACACGGGGCAGGTTGTCCTCAAATTTTGACTTGGTTCGGGGTGTGACAAAATATCTTCCCAAGCAAAAATGAGAATAAAATCTAAAATTTCCTAGATTTTTGGTCTATCTCAACTTCTTTTTCCCTTGTTTGGAATAATTTTTTCCCTTCCACTCAACTTTAGAATTCAATCGCCGTTATTACGAGGCAGCAAGAATAGTGTGGCTGTTGTGCAATATGGTCGGCCAGGAAGGTGAGTGCGGTTTAGCCATGGTGCAGTGTCATTGGGGCTAGTGCGGCTGGCAAGTCTGGTACGGCGGAGGTGTAGTCGACCGTCTACGATGGCAGTGATGTGGTACGACCTTAGGGGGTGAGGCTGTGGTGCGGAGTGATGTGAGCATTATTGTGTTATGGTTGGCATGTGTGTTGCAGCCACTATGATTGTGGCAGGGTCAACGATAGGGGCGTAGCTAGAAATTCATGTCAGCAGGGTCCATAATTTTTTTTTCTTGAAAACATATGTACAACATAACATCTAATATAGATATAGTATAACAATATTTTTGAAACAAACAATTCTAAAACAATGTAAATAAAAAAAAATTATGAGAAATCAAATATATCTATGACAACAACACAAGATCTAAAATAATATATCCAATATCTAAAATAATAATTCAAGGCAATGAAAAAAGTAAAAATTACAACAATTTCCTACAAATTTTTATTTTTTTATAATTTTTGCAAATAGTTTTCGTTTTCAGAAATTATAATGGTCAAAGATTTTTGTATTAAAAATATGATTTTGGTTATTTCGATTAAAACAAAAGTCACTGTAGGAGGAAATAATTCAATTTCTAATTTTTAAGATGGGTCCAATAAATCTTTTAGATGGGTCCCTATATATATTTTTTATTTACATATAGGTCCTAATTCAAGTAAAAAAAAATTTCAAGGTGGGTCCATGGACCCACCAATCATAGTGTAGCTTCGCCACTGGTCAACGAGTGTGCTACGGTGTGGGAGTGGGTTTGGTTGAGCCGGTGCTGGTTTGATACCAGCATTTGCTGGGTATAAATTTTTTAGGAATTTATGCTGTTTTGTTTGTTGTTCATATCAGTTCTATTACTGGTGTGATATTTTAATTTTTCTCTTAATACTTTTGTAAACCTTTTCTTTTATTAATGAAAAATCATTAGTATTTTCTGACCCTCAAAAAAAAAAAACTTTAGAATTCAATACATACATGGATGAAGCTAAACGTTTCTGCGATTAATAAAACAACCTTCATTCTATTTTTTATTCGTTTTTAGAGTAGTAGGCAGCATTGGCCGATAATCTTAATTAATAGAAAATTCTTCATGAATATCGAGATCTAGTACAGCTGGTGAGTGACTCTGTTGTTTATAGAAAGATAATAGGTTCAAACACCAATTCTCGTTGTATTGATTTCGTTCACAAATTTTCAAGCAGAAATCATTTCCAATCAACTCTTTTTTATTGAATTGAAATCAACTCTCACCATTCCTGAATCTGACATTTTCAGTAATTATACCCAGAAAATGAGTGACACTCATGGACTGCATGGAATTGCTCCTACAGGTAATACACATGCTAGAATAATTTATTTGCATCTTTGCATAATTATCTAACTGTTAGATGTATATCCTTATTGATGCCGATTATCCAATTGATAATAAGTATATACTGGGGCTTTCATTCTCTTGTCTCTTTGAAATGTAAAGAACATTTATCCTGGAGATACTCTTTTGGAACTGACACCGACTCTTTTCATCTACTTCTAAAATAACCTGAATAGTGAAACTGAAATGAATGTCAAGTCAAGCAAAAAATAATTTAAACTAGAGCTTGACAACCTATTATATATTTGCATGTGCATTTCTCAATATTCATTTCAATTTTTAATAGTCACTACTCTTCAATTTTCCTTCAATATATATTTAATTAGGGAAAGTTGCCTCTTTGTAGTTGATGCATCTACTCGACCTATGGGGATTAGTCGATATTTTCTCACTGCTGACCTTGTCTACCAGAGTCATGCAGACCACACCAGCAAGATCTTCATTCCATTGATTTGTGCTCTTCTCATCACTTCTGGAATCATCGTTCTTTTTATTGTGCTTGCACTGAGAAAGCAAAATCGATCAGCACAAGACATCATAGCACAGGCCACAGCACAAGCCACCACTCAGCCAGGTGCTTTATCAAATTCATATTATTAATTTAATGATGCTGTTGATGAGTAAATCACTTGCAAAGAATGGAAATGGAAAATTGTTTGCCAAGACATTGCCAAAAGCTATAATTTGGGTAATGCAAGAACTACACTTCATTGAAATTTTACAAAAAACTAAAACTGGGTACCACAGAGGTCTTTTGTTGATGTTTATGTTAATGTTACACTAGCATGCTTCACAATATGCTTGGAGATTTTCATTGAAACTGGTTTAAACACGCATAGTAATTAAGCCCCACCAGAGTTGCTATTTCAGCTAATGCAAATGGAACATTTTCCTTGTGTTTATGCAGAGCACTTGACCCCAGGCCTAAGTTTGCCAGAAATTGAGATATTCCCAGTTTCAGCTTACATGAGAGAAGATACTGAAAGCCCGACTAGGCATGATTCAGACAACAACAGTGTGTGCTCGATCTGTCTTGAAGAGTTTCAAAATACTCAAACAGTCCGTACACTTTCTTGTAGTCATTTCTTCCACGCAAGCTGCATTGACAAGTGGTTGGGCCAGAAGGGCACATGCCCTCTCTGTGTCAGACAATACACACAAGATTTGGTCTGAGACAGGTTTAGTTATAGAATTATGTTATCATGTTTATAATTTCTACTGAATATGTGTTATTTACTACCATATAGCTTATGTGTGTATATTTTAGGGGTATGAAGTAGAAGCTTGTTTTCTCTCTTTAGTAAAAAGAAAAATGATTACTAGATCAGTAAGACAATAGATGAATTTGGTTAGGCATCGTCAAGTTGTATTTGGAATTTAGGAGAGGAAAAGGAAGTGAAATGTAAAAAAAAAGAAAAAGAAAAAAAAGAAATAGAGAGTTTTAGCTCTGTTATTCTCATGTTTGTTTATATTTACTTAATTCTTATGGCCAAATGATGATCAATCACAAAAATAAAATTAACTACTACCCTCAGCCATTAAATCCTCCTGGGCCACCAAATGAAAAAACGTATCCATTATTCCCTCCTTGATTCCCAGGCTGGATGCCATAAAGGTTAGGATTAGAATTGAAGGTTTCAACACTACTGTCAGCTGGAGGATGAAATATTCCATTTCCACTCATATAAGCCACCTGCTTGAACTCGCAAGCACCACCAAAAGTGTTTGGTCGGACTCCACTTCCCATTGGCGGGGCAATTTTTTCATTAGAAGGTGAGTAAACAATTCCTCCAACCTCAATTTTATCACTATCTGCTAGGTTGTTGAATATTTCATGTGGAAAGTATCCCATCAACTCATCATTAAAACCATTCATGGATATAGCTATCCACCAATCTAATCTAGCAGGATCCTGGATATACAGAAAAACCAAAATGTTTATTGATTTGTATTTTCAATTATATTGCAGGTTGCTTAATTTCCAGCTGCAATTACTAGCAAAGAGTCATATTTGAACCCAGTTAGGTTTAATTAGGACTGAGAATTGCCAGATCCTCAAGGAGGTGCTTGCTACTTTACCTTAGTTCTATTATGCTTATTTAGTTGGTCTGGAAGATGTATTCACAAGAAAGGGGGTTTGTGTGTGTTGGGGGGTTTGAGGCTTACCCTCCGAAGTGATAGCTTTACAATGCTCTTTCCTGTTGGGAGAATCATCCCTGGGGAGAACCTTTTACTTGTTTGCACCCATCCTGGACACAGTGTGTTTGAGCAACCTTTTTGGTACCCATCGGACTGCAAGAACAAAAGAAGAAACAATTTCTCATGCTAATTTAGTCTCCACCCTAGACAACTGATGTATCTACAAGAAGAACATGAATAGTTGTCTTACTGTCCAAAAGACAAACAACCGAGTGTTGTAGTCACCATATAGGTCATAGTTTACCTAATGCAGAAATAATTTAATTAATACAACTGAAAAAAAGGATGAAATAAGATAATTCAAAGAAATAAAGGTTCTTTGAGGTTAATATGGTAAGATTTAAGCTTACTTCCCATCCAAACTGGATTGTGTTCAGATAATTCCGAGGACCCCCATCACCTTTGGTAAGTATGATTTCTGCTGAAGAGATTTGATCATCTTTTATATCTGATATATTGTACACATCCATTAAAGCTTCTGCTCCGTAGTACCTCTGGTTTTTTTCATGTATCAGTGCCATGCTATACTAAAAGGTAAAATAAAAAGGATTTCATTAATTTATAAACAATAGTCTCTCTCCATCTTTGTAAATCAAACTTTTTATTTTCCTTCGTTGCATAACATAGGCCGTGACATGGCACTGCCATGATAACTGGCACGTTAATTTTGAAATATGCAGGGTTAATGGTGAAATCTAAAATGAAACATACTGGTAAATTCAATGTCAGAAATGCTTACAAGGTTTCCATCATATGGAGCTGTGCTTTTAGTCATATAGACCGGAGCAATGTTTCTTGCTCTGAGCAGATCTTCTTTACTTGTGCGCATTATTGGAACTGTTCCTTCTGGACAACCTTTCAGGGATTTAACTTCAGGAGTTTCAGAAATATTCCAAGATTCTTTCAATGCCAGGCTGGGGATTAACTGCTTGTACAAAACAAATTTGTATTGATCTCTTTTGAATTTGTTATTGTAAAGTTTCGGCCGAATATTCATATATGAAGTAGTTTGATTGTTGCAATACAGATTTGGTCACATATAAATTGCATATTTTCATATGCACGTTGGTTATGCCATTTATTTCTATTCATTGCATTGGATATTCTCTCAATTTTAAGTGGTTCGTTCACTTTTACATAGAATAGAAATTCAATAAGTGAATAACATGTTTTACCTGAAAAATGTGATGTTTTAGCAAAGGATGATCAAATGCAGGTTGCTTTCGGATTTCAACACAATCGAAGAGGCCTCTGCCTTCAGTCTACATCATGACAACGTAAACAAAAAATGATCATAGATCCAAGATAGTGGAATTTCATGTAAAATTGATGATTTTAATTGTAGTGAATTTAAAAATATATATTACCTTGAAAGAAGTGACATATGGCTTATTGAGCATTCTCACTCGTTTCTCTATTCCGATGTCTTTTTTGCCAAGTTCACCTCCAACTCCAATACTTGCATTCATTTCAAGGACTAAGAATATAACGAGTATCACACTTGTTTTCATGACACTTCCCTTCTCTCCCATTGCGATTCCTCTGGATATTGGGATTTATGATTAATCATTTATCCTCAATCACTAAGATGTATATATACTACATAGGGAGCATTTCCGAGACCAAATCACCAAATGACCTGGATATTCAATCCCACATTTTTGGAACAAAATGACGAAACGCCTATCTGTTAAAACCATTCACAAGAGGAAACTAATTAGTTTCCAGCCCATTGCAATGAAGGCAGGATGGTACAAAGATATTTTTCCATCCTTTTCCCGGCGCATTGATGTTTGAAAAATTTGTTCTAATCACATTTGTATGGCAAGGTCGGAAAATTGGACATATATTTATACAAATACGCATGAAAAAATAATTAAATTGAACCCAATTTGATAAGTAACACATTAAAATAAAAAGAACTATAACTATGTTGATGTAATTACAATTGGTTCTTCTATTTACTGATTGTATGATATTCTAAAAAACTCACAAAAATAGTGTACTAAATGTTTGAGCATCCATTAACAATTAGCGTGTTTATGCAGGATTCGGTAACTTTAGTTTTAACTAAATCGGCTGTTCGGTTGATTTTGTTTGGTTCAGTTTTAAAAATTGTACATGTGAGTTTTTATTCATAGTTCCATTTTGATCATTACTTACTGTAAAACAAAATATAAGTAAATCTTTTGTTCATATTGTTAATACATGTATTTACTGTCATAAATTAAAATTTTATATTCATTCAGTTTTAAATAACTACTGTTTGATTTATACATTAATGTAATTATTTAAACAGCTTAAGTTATGTTAATACAAAATAAATAAAATATTGTTTGGCCTAATCAAACTGAATGAATAACCATTTTCAAACAAACATTGGAAAGGTTACTGTGATTAACAGTACAACCCGTCTTTTTTTCTTTTTTTTTTTTATTATAGTTAGGCAGCGTAGCTGCCAGACGTAATTAACATAACAACCTTCATTCGCCTTAATCTTCTTTGAATGTAAACTATATTGAATTTTCTTTTTTTTTAGGAAAATTTATTCTACGCCTTTCATTTATTCTCAGTTGCCATATCTTTTCCATGAAAAAGTCTTCATTATTTAACCAATTTCTTCTACAGTATATCTAATTTTTTTGTTGTTATGATTCATATGACTAGATACATATAATACATTGAATTTTTTGAGATTGAGTATGAAATGAGCAATAAAAGTATCATTTTATCATTCACTATAACTTTAACTAGTAAGATCATGTAACAAAATAAATAATAATATTAATAATACTAGGATTTGGTCTGAGACAGAGGTTTAGTTATAGAAGTATGTTATCATGTTTATAAATTGCTACTGAATATGTGTTATTTATTAAAGAGAGAAAACAAGCTTCTATTTCATACCCCTAAATATGTATATTTAGGGGTATGAAATAGAAGCTTGTTTTCTCTCTTTAATAAAAAGAAAAATGATTACATATTTAGGGGTATGAAATAGAAGCTTGTTTTCTCTCTTTAATAAAAAGAAAAATGATTACTAGATCAGTAGGACGATAGATGAATTAGGTTAGGCATCGTCAAGTTGTATTTGGAATTTAGGAGAGGAAAAGGAAGTGAAATGCAAAAAAAAAAAAAAAAAAAAAAAAAATGGAGAATATTTGCTCTGTTATTTGCATGTTTGTTTATTTACTTGATTCTTATGGCCGAATGATGAGCAATCACAATAATAAAATAAACTACTGCCATCAGACATTTCCTCCTGGGCCACCAAATGAAAAAACGTATCCATTATTCCCTCCTTGATTCTCAGGCTGACCGATACCATAAAGGTGAGGATTAGAATTAAATGTTTCAACACTACCGTCAGCTGGAGGATGAAATATTCCATTTCCACTCATATAAGCCACCTGCTTGAACTCGCAAGCACCACCAAAAGCATTTGGTCGGACGCCACTTCCCATTGGCGGGGCAATTTTTTCATTAGAAGGAGAGTAAACAATTCCTCCCAACTCAATTTTATCGCTATCTGCTAGGTTGTTGAATATTTCATGTGGAAAGTATCCCATCAACTCATCATTAATGCCATTCATGGATATAGCTATCCACCAATCTAATCTAGCAGGATCCTGGATATATAGAAAAACCAAAATGTTTATTAATTTGTTTTATCAATTATATAGCTACTATCAAAGAGTAATATTTGCATTTGGGATTGAAGCCAGATAGATTCAATTAGGCTGAGAATTGTTAGATCCTCGAGGAGGTGCTTGCTAGTTCATTAAAGCTGTATTAGACATTAAACTGGATATCTCCATTAAAGGCCTTGTGATAGTTATAGCATGGTATCATTAATCAGATAGAAGACTGGGTTCTTGATTTCTTTAGCTATGCTCTAATTAGGATTGCTCTTAGTCACTGCCTATATAAGGAGAGGCAAACCATTGTATTCATCGATTCAGTTTTAAATAATATATTCTATTGCTCTTCTATACTGCGCCTAATCTCTTTCACCCTCTCTTCACTGGTACATGTTTACCAGTACATTAAACAACAATAGGTTGTTAACTTTTAAGCTGTATTATGTTTATCAAGTTGGTCAGGAAGATGCGTTCACAACTATGTTGCACGGGTGTGGGAGTAGGTGCCGGTATCCTATCAGATACAATACAGTGCGGGTGTGGTTGATAAGTCATTTCTCAAAAAACTAAGATATGACAGAATATATAAAATAATCAAAATAATAAAAATAATATATTTTTACAATTTATATATTTTATTAAAAATACAGCCTTGTAATTTATATATTTTGTAATTTTTAACTAACTTGTATGGTAAATAATTCGTACCATTAAAAACAAGTTATGATAATTTTTATATAATATTTAGACTAAAAAACTTTCAAAGTGAATTTCGGAGGTTTAGACATCGTTTTTTTTATCCCGAAAATGATTGTTACAAAGTGAACCCT
This sequence comes from Rhynchospora pubera, assembly GCA_028095005.1. Classification (NCBI taxonomy): domain Eukaryota; kingdom Viridiplantae; phylum Streptophyta; class Magnoliopsida; order Poales; family Cyperaceae; genus Rhynchospora; species Rhynchospora pubera. The sequence continues at coordinate 86,005,373 of CM051459.1, forward strand.
TGTAATCCGTGTAGATCTCGCCATGAGCTTTTCTGATTGCGGTGATACGTCTAAAACACATTCTTATCAAAAGTTTTAGCAGTTTGAAGTTTTAATATTCAAAAAGTATCCGAGCCATATTTTAACTGTATCCCAGCTATATCCAAGACGTATCCTGACTGAATTGGTCAGTCAAACGAATTAAATTAATAGGATTCACCAAATAGCGTAATCGATACAATCGCATGCGTATAAGATACTATCCGATACATGTGCGGCATATTTTTGCCGAATCTGGGTAACATAGGTTCACAAGAAAGTTAGAAAGGGGGTTTGTATGCGTTGGGGTCAGAAACTTACTCTCCGAAGTGATAACTTTACAATGCTATTTCCTGTTGGGAGAATCATCCCTGGGGCGAACCTCTTACTTGTTTGCACCCATCCAGGACAGAGTGTGTTTGAGCAACCTTTGTGTTGGTATCCATCAGACTGCAAGAACAAAAGAGAGAAAATTTTCTCATCACTAATTCTGATCTCTCCACTAAAGACCACTAATGTATTTTCAAGAAGAACATGAAAAGCTCTCTTACAGTCCAAAAGACAAACAACCGAGTGTTGAAGTCACCATTTAGGACATAGTCTACCTAATGTGGAAATAATTTAATTAATACAGCTAAAAAGAAGATGCCATAAAGAATTCGAAGAGTGAGGTAACATAAGGTAAGATTTAAGCTTACTCCCCATCCAAACTGGATTGTGTTTATATAATTCCGAGGACCCCCGTCACCTTTGGTAAGTAACACTTGTGCCGTAGAGATTTGATCAGCTTTTATATCTGATATATTGTACACATCCATTAAAGCTTCTACTCCATAGTATCTCTGGTTTCTTTCATGGATCAGTACCATACTATACTGAAAGGTAAAATAAAAAGGATCTCATTAATTTATAAACAATAATATCTTTTCATCTTTGTCAATGAGGTATTTTATTTTCCTTCTTTGCATAACATAGGCCGTGAATTGGTACTGTCATGATATCTGGCACATTAATTTTGAAATATGCAGGGGTTAATGGTGAAATCTAAAATGAAACATTCTGGTAAATTCTATGTCAGAAATCTTACAAGGTTTCCATCGTATGGAGCTGTGCTTTTGGTCATATAGACCGGAGCAATGTTTCTAGCTCTGAGCAGATCTTCTTTACTTGTGCGCCTTATTGGAACTGTTCCTTCTGGACAACCTTTCATGGATTTATAAACTTCAGGAGTTTCAGAAGTATTCCAAGATTCCCTCAATGCGAGGCTGGGCTTTAACTGCTTGCACAAAATAAATTTGTATCGATCATTTGATTTTGTTATTGTAAAGTAGCCGAATATTCATATGAAGTGGTATGAATGTTGGAATATAGATTTGATAACATCTGAATTGCATATTTTAATATGCACGTTGGTTATGCCATTTATTTCTATTCATTGCATATTTGCATTGGATATTCTCTCAATTTTAAGTGGTTCGTTCACTTTTACATAGAATAGAAATTCAATGAGTGAATAACATGTTTTACCTGAAGAATGTGATGTTTTAACAAAGGATGATCAAATGCAGGTTGCTTGTGGATTTCAACACAATCGAAGCGGTCTCTGCCTTCAGTCTACATCATGACAACGTAAACAAAAAATGATCATATATCCAAGTTAGTGGGATTTCATTAAAATTGATGATTTTAATTGTAGTGAATTAAAAAAGATATATTACCTTGAAATAAGTGACATATGGTTTATTGAGCATTCTCACTCGTTTCTCTATTCCGATGTCGTTTTTGCCAAGTTCACCTCCAACTCCAATACTTGCATTCATTCCAAGGACTAAGAAAATAACGAGTATCACACTAGCTTTCATGACAGTTCCCTTCTCTCCCATTTTGATTCCTCTGGATATTGGGATTTATGATTTATCATTTATCCTCAATCACTTATATGTATATATACTACATAGGGAGCATTTCCGAGACCAAATGACCTGGATATTCAATCGCACTTTTTTTGGAACAAAATGACGAAACGCCTATCTGTTAAAACCTTTCCCAAGAGGAAACTAATTAGTTTCCAGCCCATTGCAATGAAGGCAGGATGGTACAAAGATTTTTTTTCCATTCTTTTCCCGGCGCATTGATGTTTGAAAATTTTGTTCTAATCACATTTGTATGGTAAGGTCGGATAATTGGACATATTTATTTATACAAATACAAAAAATAATTAAATTGAACCCAATTTGATAAATAACATATATTAAAATAAAGAACCATAATTATGTTGATGTAATTACAATTGGTTCTTCTATTTACTGATTGTATGAAATTCTAAAAGCCTCACAAAAATAGTGTACTAAAAGTTTGTGCGTCCATTAATAATTAGCGTGTTTAGGTAGGGGTTTTTTTTAAAACCGTTCGGTAACTTTGATTTTAACTAAATCTGCTGTTCGGTTGATTTTGTTTAGTTCAGTTTTAAAAATTGTCGATGTGAGTTTTTATTCATAGTTCCATTTTGATTATTACTTACTATAAAACAAAATATAAGTAAATCTTTTGTTCATATTGTTAATTCATGTTTTTACTATTGTAAATTAAAATGTTATAAAACAAAATAACTACCGTTTGTTTTATAATACATTAATGTAATTATTTAATCAGCTTAAGTTATGTTAATACAAAATAAATAAAATATTGTTTGGCCTAATCAAACTGAATGAATGACCATTTTCAAACAAACGTTGGAAATGTTACTTGACTAACAGTACAACAGTCTTCTTTTTTTTTTTTTTTTATAGAGTAGTTAGGCAGCATTGCTGCCAGACGTAATTGACATAACAACCTTCATTCGCCTTAATCTTCTTTGAATGTAAACTATATAGAATTTTTTTTTTAGGAAAATTTATTCTACGCCTTTCATTCATTCTCAGTTGCCATACCTTTTCAATGAAAAGTCTTTATTATTTAACCAATTTCTTCTGCAGGAGATCTAATTTTTTGTTGTTAATTCATATGATTAGATACATATAATACATTGAATTTTTTGAGATTTGAGTATGAAATGAGCAGTAAAACATTATCATTTTATCATTCACTATAACTATAACTGGTAAGATTATGTAACAAAAGAAATAAGTGTACTACTACCTATAATTATAATAATAATAATAATAATAATAATAATAATAATATTATTATTATTATTATTATGATTATTATTATTAGATTATTATTTTTGTTAATAAATTTTTTAAAAACAATATCAAAGTTACTTTTCATCTCTCTGTATTATTCGATTATTATCAAACAATAACCAATAAGAATTTCTGTTACCATAGATTACTATAACTAAAGAAAAAGAAAATTTCTGATTCTCTTCTGATTGAATTATCTTTCCCAGCATAAATAAGAATAAAAATCTAAAATCTCCTAGATTTTTGGTCTATTCTCCATCACTTTTTTTTTATTATTTTCCTTTTTTTCATGTTTGAAAGAAAATTTTTTCCCTTGCACTCAAATTTGGAATTGAATATACATGGAGAAAATTGTACAGGATTTATTGTATTCGACATCACGACATCTCATGTCAAAATTGAATCTGTTTAACTCTGTTTACAATTTATTACGAATGGTCGATATCATTTTAGCATATAGAGTATTTTAGGCCTAATTTATGACATGTTTGCCCATCGATCAAATATGATAGATTTCGAACTGTCTGATTTTTCAAATCAATTAATCAACCGATCTATCATCCTTTCATATTTATTTGGGGACTCTTTAAACCATTAAGATAGACAAAATACTTATAATTCATAATCCTTCGTATTTTTCATAAAAAATTCTAGTTCACAATCATTCCGTTATATCTTCTGTTTATGTATAGTCTGTTTTATGATTTCAAAATAGTCTTTTCCTAAAATTTTTGTTTTTCAGAATAAATTAATAAAAGCTAGTTATCACTACTCAATACTCATCATAAAAGCATGGATCTAAGAGTGTTAAACTTCTAGATCTAACGTGTATATACCTTTTTTGTCCTTCAATCGATGCTAGATGTCAATCGATGGCGGGAGGTGCTCAATTTTTTTCTTAGAGCAACATAATTTTTTTCTAAATGTCTAAATTATCCTTAGCATCAATCAAGATTTAGTATTCCAATTTATTTCATTAATCATACTTTCTTCCTCTTCTACGTTTCTTGTTAAAACAAAAACAATTGTATTCTCTCTATTGGGACTTCTTTACGCCGGTACCATTTGCAATCCATCTTTTCAAGTTTTTGTTTGTATCCAAGTTGCACATGCATATTCCATATTTCCATTGGAATCTAGATTTTTATTTTGTTACGATTAAATTGAACAACCGGAGTAAAATAGCGTTTATGGCAGTTAGTGAGAAATATTGCATGATTGGGAGTCATCTGATGCAGTATCAAGAAGACTTGAATTTTACTAGCACAACTGATTTCAACGTAAGAGTGAAGGGAGGAGGAACCACCGGAGAGGGGAGGAGAGGACGGTTTGTCGTAGAAATATCAGCAATTTTTTTTGTTCTTTTTTAGCATACCAGCAAATTAACGAAGGGTACTTTGGTCATTTTAAAAAAATTTATGTTGCTCTAAGAAAAACACCCGTTGCCCAAAGCACCTCCCATGAAAAGATAATATGTTTTGAGCTTACCTTTAAAATGGAAAGAGCATTAATTAAAATTATAATTGTTTTTTTTTTCTATGTTGGAAAGAGGACATATATGGAAAATTTTTATCAGTTATAAGAGTTAAGAATAAAGAGTAACGTAGCAAGCACCTCCAACTCCAATACTTGCATTCATTCCAAAGACTAAAGAATATAACGAGTATCACACTAGCTTTCATAGTTTCGGGGCCGTTTGGATCGTTTAGGAATTTGGAGAATTTCATATTTCTAGGCATAAATTTATTGAGAAGTGTGTAACTTTGTGAAGAGTTTGGATTGTTTATAATAAATTTATGTCTAGGAATATGAAATTTCCCAAATTCCCAAGGCATCCAAACAACCCCTTCTCTCTCTATTCCTCTGGATATTGGGATTTATGATTTATCCTCAATCACTCAGATGTATCATGTATATATACTACGTAGTTGGCATAGGGAGCATTTCCTAGACCAAATCACCAAAATGACCTGGATATTCAATCTCACTTTTGGTACAAGATGACGAAACGCCTATTTATTAAAACCTTTCGCAAGAGGAAACTAAATAGTTTGAAAAGATTTTTTTTCCGGAGGATAATATAAAGATTTTTGTTTTTTTTTTCCATCCTTTTCGCCGTGCATTGATGTTTGAAAATTTGTTCCTATCACGTAATTGTATTGTTAGGTCGGATACAACATATTTATGCAAATACGCATGAAAAAAAATAATAAATTGAACCCAATTTGACAAGTAACACATCAGTATTCAGTATTATAAATAAAATTGGATATAACCCCCTCAAATCTTCTTCAATTGGAAATAACCCCCTCTAATCTTTAAAATTGGATATAACCCCCTTAAATTATATTAATTAAGGATGTAAACCCCTTAAACCAATTGTAATCATTTTTTTTAATTAAGAAAATTGATTTTAAAAATCTCTGACCAAATTACCCTTTAGCCATTGCTCATTGTTTGCTCCCCTGCCTTCTTATTGTTTTAGGCTTCGCTCCAGAAGGAGAGAGTGGGAGCGAAGGGAAGGGAGGAGAGTTCGGATAGAGGGAGAGAATGGACGGAAAGGGAGGAGACCAGAGAGACATATAGAGGGAGAAATCGGTTACTTCCAAAATCGGAGAGTACCGAGTCCCTTCCCTTCGCTCCGACTCTCTCCTTCTGGAGCGAAGCCTTAGAGGAGGTTTGATTATACATTAGGCGTCCGTCCTGGTTAAAGGGACTAAAGAAATGTAGAAAACTGTGTACATGAAACTTATTCCAACCGTACAATTGAGCTTCGACATTTTCACGTAAAAACATTATCCAATATCCGCTCTGCACTTTTTGTTTGTTTGCTAGTGAAGTCCGTAGCCACAAATTCATTAATGGAAAAAAAATCAAACTTACATTCCTTAAAATGCAAAATGAATAGATATTTAGCTAAGTCTAATATCCAATGTCCCCTCTGTATTTCTATTGAGAAATTGTTCCATGTCCAATGTCCCCTTGTACGTCCGGCCATTGGCTTTCGCTCCCATCAACTAACCTCCTAGCTGGCTATGTACGTAGTTTCGATAGTGTTACACTGCCTTGCCTAATTGATATGCTATATGGTACTATAATGGGAAAAGAACTTTTGTTATTGTTAAACAACTATCGTGCCTTCTAGACTTCCAGTTGCCCAGAGAAAAAAATTTGCTTTTCTGATTTGCTTTTCTGATGGGAAGACGAAAGGTCATATACTCATATGGGCTGAGGACAATTTGGTCATAAATTTTAGAAATAAATTGTTAAAATTTAAAATATGATTAAAATAAGGTAAAGGGGCTTATATCCTTGGCTCCGTTTGGATAAGGTAAAAGAGCTTATATTCTTGGCTCCGTTTGGATAAGGTGTGGGAAGAAAGAAGAAGTATTAGGAAGTGTGTAACTTTGTGAAGAGTTTGGATTGTTTATAATAAATTTATTCTCTTATTCCTTCTTCCCTTCTTCTCAAATGAAATCCAAACGGAGCCCTTAATGAGTATGATTTGAGGGAATTATATTCAATTTTGAAGATTTGAGGGGGTTATTTCCAATTGAAGAAGATTTGAGGGGTTATATCCAATTTTCCCTTAAAAACCCGTGGGTTTCTTGGTTGTTTTCTTAAAATGGAAGCCGACACGGCTAGCAGTTTTTCTAGCGTTAGATTTTCTTTTTAATTTTTTACAATTTCTGCAGCGTTAAACTCTGTAATCATTTGTGTGTAGAAAAATATCACTCCTACAATAGACCCGATTCACCATTGGGAAGTTTATTTAACAGCGCATTATTTTGCTTTCTATTTTTGCGTGCCTACTATTTTGTTATCCATCTCCTCTAGACCTCTCTTCCATGCCTCTTCCTCTCTTCTCTTCTCCTCCTCCTCCTCCTCCTCCTCCTCCTCCGTATCACTGCATGACTCAGGGATTTACCTTCAAACTAGCCCCACTTCTCCTCCCTTCATTCCTCCTCTTTTCTGACAAATAGGCGCAACCAGAAAACTCTAAATTTGTTATTTGCATATCATGTGCTTGAGATAAAAAAATAGAAGTTATTCTTCGCGGTCATTTCTACTCCGTCTGATCATTTCTTGGACATTGTTGCCAACTCCTCCAAGGGAAGCATCTTTTCCCAGGTTCATTTTGTCATCACAGTTTGTAACTTTATTTTTTTTTTAATCTTAAAAGTTATTCTATTGATAATGATCCACCTTCTCAGTTTATGCTTATATCTATATAAATTCTATTATAATATTTAGCCTCAATTTACTCAAATTTTGAAGTTTATGCTCATATCTATATAAATTCTATGATATTTAGCCTCAATTTACTCAAATTTGCCTTAAACAATGTCTAAATGGCAGTTTCATTTTGAATTGGCATATCCTTGAGTTGGATAAAATTTCCAAGATAATTGAAGTAAACTAGCAAAAGCATCGCGCTTTGCGCGATTAAATTTGTTTTTCATATTTTTAAAAAAAGATATAAAATATATATATATATATATATATATATATCACTAAAATTTTTAGAATTTTTTAAGAGCATCCATAAAATTTCATGCAAAAATGACTTGAAAAGCTTGTAAACAATTAAATAAAAGACATAAATCCTGAATGAGTTGGTTAAACATGTAAAATTTTATTTCGTAGAAGTTTTCAATGTATTTTGAATTATTTATTAAATTGGATTTATCATTCTAAAATAATATCATAGCATCCATATAAAATTTAATGCAAAAATAAATATAAAAAAGCCCTAAAAAAATTAAAAGATAAAATACATTTTTGTGGATTTTCTAAAACATTTAAGTAGTATATATATTTCAATTACATAAAAGCAATAATTTTAATAAGATTTAATTCTCTATTGGATGAAAAATAAATTTAAGAAGAACTTCAAACAACTAAATACGTAAAATATCAATTTTTTTAATATGACATCAAAAAATAACATTTTAAAAGTCTAAAATAAAAAATTCGATGTGATTAGATTTTTTTATTTTTTTTATCATGTGCATAAAATTTTATGTAGAAATATATCTTGAGGCCACTAATTATAAACTTAATATAAGTTTTAAATTATACAGTAATATATTAGAAAGTTTGAAAAATTATTTAAATTATTTTTTAAAGTTTATAAAAAATTATATAAAAAATTATAATTATTTCTTTGAGAATTCATATAATGTTTTATAGCAAAATAAATTTGTAAAGGATCTCAAATAATTTAAAACATAACATACATATCTCTAGAATTAAGGAATCGAGACTGAAGGGCAGAATGGAGAAAACTTTAGAGGAGGTGCGTTGATTGTTGTCTTTGTTTTAAAGTGGGTTGTTAGTTCCATATAATTTTTTACAAACTTACACGAGAGATTCATATATAAAAGATACGATATGGGATTTATTGTGGCCGAGGGTATGGGCCGGGCACATGAATTTTGGATGGGGAAGGGGATAAAAAGAGAAGGCAAAACATGGATGTACTGTACATGGGGATCCCACCCACGTGACTATAGGTGAAAAAGGGGGAAAAAATTATGAAACCAAGTGGGAATCAACGGTTTTGATCTGGCTAAATAAAATGAACGATTCGGATAAATATGAAGGAGTACTGTAGATAATACTTCTAGAATTGGAATATTTAAGATTAAGATTAAGATTCTCTGTTTTGTCTCAAATAAATAAATAAATAAATTAGATAAGACTACATATATACTTTAAAGTTGTAGAAAAGAGGTACACTAAATACTTTAAATAAAATGTAGGTCTATAACTCTAGACGTGGGAAATGGGTGCTGAAGGGTGAAAGATTGAGCCAATTTGTAGTACTGGACTACTGGGTAACACAACATTGGTAGACAGGTCCTACAAGTGGAAGTTTATTATACCCATGCCAAAAATATGATGTCCTCACAACTATGTTGCATGAGTACGGGTACGAGTACCGTATCCGGTACGATTCGATAACGGCAATACGAAAATTTTTAAAAATCTTCGATACAGGTACGATGATATATATTATTGATCTATAATTATATTATATTATAAAATATATTGTGCATAACACAACTATGTTTAGCTAAGGCTTGAATTTACACAAATAAATGAGATAAACTTGGAATTTACACAAATAAATGACATAAACACTAATATCAACATATTAACCGTTGACCATTGACCGTGTCGATACGTACCGAGTACGGTACCGGTATCTGATACATATCCGGTACGAGTACGGCTGATGTTCCAAAATACCGGGGTAACCTAGCCTCGCAACTATTTTCGTACTATCAAAACATTTACTTGGTTCCGGACTTGAGGATTTTGCCCTAAATTTGCTTGAAATTTTTTTTTAATTTGTTTGAAAAATTTGATGGGATATTAATTGTAGTAACCTGTATACATTCATATATTTTGGGGCGTTACCTGGAGGAATTATAGGGTGATTGTTTGATTGCCCGAAATTATTTTATATAAAAATTTATACTCAAAAAATTTTAATATACAGAATTATTATTTGTTTTTTTTAATAAGAAGAAAGTTCCAACGCGTTTCAGAAGCGAGTATTCGAATTCCCCTCCGTACGCGTTTATAAAACGCGCTCCAGGGCTTTCAACGCGTTTTATAAACGCGTACGAAGGAGAGATGCTGTCCACTTTCCTCTCGTTTGTCAGAGCTTCGTACGCGTTTATAAAACGCGTTGAAAGTCCTGGAGCGCACTTTATAAACGCGTTCGAAGGTGTATTATTTAATTTTTAGAAAAAAAAAGTACAAGCATGCTCTGATAAAGACTGCAAAAGACATGACAAGATTTGATTTTACAATGTCATCTTTGAACTACTGAAATTATTTATAAAAGCAGCCATTGTTGAATTAGAATGCACAAACACCCACTACCTCCTTCTTGTTAAAACCTTCAGTACAATGGACAAAGGAAATAGCTCTAAATCAAATAATGATGTTCCAAACTATCGAAGAGCAACCCGCATTGAGTATTGGCCAACTTTCTACCAATACCCTGCCAATAGAAATCAACCAGAAAACGGAGAATACGAGGCAATTTGTCGCTCTTGTTATCGCACTTTGGAATACAACATCCATGAAGACACGACTGAAGAGGGAGACGTGCTCGAGTTAAAAATACACTACCAATGGCACATTAATGGTGGGCCGGAAAGGGAACAGAAGGAGTACCAGGAGCGGCGATGGCGGAAACACGAAAAGAATCTGAACCGAGAAAGGCGATTTGACTGGTACAAAAAATATTACACAGAACCTCAACCCATCCCCCAACAACAACCGAAACCCTACCTCTCGTGTGAACCAACTCACTGGACCGTTTACGAGAAAATATACAACTTTAATGGAGACCACACAGTGACCTGTACAAGGTGTGCTCAAGTTTTCAATTACAAAGAAAACATATTGCGTGACCACTACCATGAGCACAAACGTCACGACGAGAATGAACAAAGAGCTCGGGACATAGAGACGCAGAGGATTATTAAAGAAAGAAATGAAGAAATGGATCGTAAACAAAAAATTAGGGAAGAAGAGGCAAGGAAAAAAAGGCTCAAAAAATCAGAGCAAAAATTGAGAGAAATGAATAAGAGGGATGAACTTCGACAAATTGCGGCAAGCCGAATGGCAGAGATAGAAAAAGAAGAAACCGAAGCGGCTTTTTGGAACGAAGCCGCTCAATTCGTTGACAACAGTGTTCTGAGTAATCAACAAGAAGATGATGCTGCTTTTTGGAACGAAGTCGCTCAGTTCGCTGACAACACTGGTGCGAGTAATCAACAACAACCGAATGATGAAGATGAGCAACCATGGTGGGATGAAATTCTACAACATGTAGATAGTCAAAATCTCTAAATATTTATATCATTGTAATATTTATGTGTTTTATTATTATGGTTGTTAATGTAATTTAGTTGGAATTGTTAATGCAATGTTTTATTTTTATGGTTGTTTTTTATTTTCCTTTTATTTTTTGTAGTGCTTTGCACTATAAGTTGTGGTTTTAATGTGTTGACGTTCAATGGATAAAAGTTGTTGTTTGGAGTATTTCATTTATTGGCGTTTCAATACATAAACGTTTATGTTTCAAGTAGTGCTTTGCACTCCGAAATTCCAAGTCATAATAATACACAAGTCAATCATCACAAGTCATAATAAACAATCCAATAAATACACAAGTCAATCACAAGTCATAAACGAAAAATAGTCAATCAACATCAGTAATACACAAGTCAATCACAAGTCCATAAACGAAAAATAAACGATCCGTCCATCATCAGTCCATAAACAAAAAAGAACTGTCATCATCAGCAATAAAATCAGTCCATCATCATAACTAACGCCGCCGCCTCCTCCTAGGTCCTGAAGGTGAAAATCTGTCAATCACCCTCACCACACGCCTATCTCGTATGCCCGGGGCAGTAACATCTCCCGAGTCAGTGGAGTCCGTATCCCCATCGTCCTCCTCCTGGCGGTCCTCCTGCTGGTCCTGCTGAGCCTCCTGCTGTATGGGCCCAAATATTATAAACATTTACAATAAATACAATTTATACAATTTATAATACAATTTATAATAAGCATTTGATACAATTTATTAGATTGAACATAAAAATTTATAATAAACCTCATTTTCAATTAATTTTTTAATACAATTTATAATAAGCATTTAATACAATTTATAAGTCTATTAAGAAATCTAAATTATTAAATCAAAAAAATATAAATTAACATAAAACAATCTATTACCTCCTCAAAAGACAAACCAACGAGATGCTCGTTATCCGTAACAAACAAAACCTGTTGGTTTTCTGCGTTGGCCGGTTGCACAGGTGGAATGACATTTTGCGCGCTCGGACGGGCTGCGCGACGCCTACGTCTTTTTGGCCGAGGCTGGGTGGAGGCTGCTTCGGTGGGGGGTGCTTCGGTGGGAGGTGGTGAAGCACCAGAAGGACCAGCCTCATCTTCTGCTGAACTCATCTGATTCAAATAATATAAGAACAACAATTTAAAACAACAATGAATTTAATATTTTTTCAATAATCAAAACGAACAAAACAAAAATTATTTTTCTATGTAATTGACATTTTCACAATAATTACTGATCAATAATCAAATAATTTTATCATAATATGTTAAAATTTTTCATGCACCATAATTTACGCCAATAAATTTATACATAATTTTCAATATACAATGGGAGTGGCTAGTGTCAAACATATAGGACACATACTCTTGTCCAACGCGATAAAATTTTAATTTTTAAGATTGGAATGGCCGATCCAAACCTCTCAAATTGTTCTATGGTATAAATTTTTTATGGAGACCAAATTTTATATTTTTTCAAATTTTTTTACTATTTTTTTGGAATTTTTCAATATGCTCAATCTAAAAAGTTATGAACCCTTCAATTTTGAAAATTTGAAAAAATTAGTTAGAAAATATGAAAAAATATAAAATTTTATTATCAAGGATATTTTAATATAGAGATCATATTGAGCGGTTTGGATCGACTGTTTGAAATTTTAATGTGCGACGTTTGGATCGTGTTTGACGTCCTATATGTTTGATTCTAGCATTACTCATATACAATTCCAGTTATTTGAAACTATGTTAATTTGCACCATAATTTTTCTATATAAATTTCTTTTTATTTCAACAATTTACTAACTAATTCCATTTCGGAAATTTACTAACTAATTCCATTTATACATAATTATCATAATTATCATCATGCATCAATTAATAACAATTATCAACAATTTCATCAATTATCATCATGCATCGATTATCAACAATTTAATCAATTTTCAATAATTCCACAATTTCATCAATTATCATCCATTATAAATAAATAATTGATCAATTAACTAATTCAATTATGAACAATTCCACAATTTAATCAATTATCAACAATTCCATCATAATTTCATCAATTAACATCAATTATCAACAATTCCACAATTTCATCCAAAATACAATTATCAACAATTATCACTATTTCACAATTATCAACAATTTCATCTAAACCCTAAACCCCTAAACCCCTAATTATCCACAATTTCAAATACAAAATACAAAATGCAATACCTCGCTGTCGCAAGTTCGTCGCTGTCGCTGCCGCTGCCGCTTCCGCTGCCTTCTCCTCTTCTCTTTCTCTCGCGGCCGCTGCCTTCTCCTCTTCTCTTTCTCTCGCGGCTACCGCTGTCTTCTCCTCTTCTCTTTCTCTCGCGGCTGCCGCTGCTTCCTCTTCTCTCCTTCTCTCCTTCTCTCTTTCTCTCTTTCTCTCCTTCTCTCCTTCTCTCTTTCTCTCTTTCTCTGGCGAATGAAAGGATGGCGAACAGAAAAAAAATGAAACGGCTAACTCGATTTTGAAAGAGACGACCTTCGTACGCGTTTATGAAACGCGCTCCAAGGCTCCCAACGCGTTTCATAAACGCGTACGAAGGCCTGACTCGTCTCAAAAGGCGTAACCGAAGGGCTGAATTTATTCCCCTTCGTATGCGTTTATAAAACGCGTTCGGAGCCCTGGAGCGCGTTTTATAAACGCGTACGGAGGGGAATTCAAATACTCGCTTCTGAAACGCGTTGGAACTTTCTTCTTATTAAAAAAAAAATAATAATTCTTTATATTAAAATTTTTTGAGTATAAATTTTTATATAAAATAATTTCGGTTTGATTGCAGTATCCCTTTATGTGAGAGAACTCTGCAATTTATTTCTTTCCGTTCAAATTTGTAATTTATTTCTTTGTCAATATGTAACAGTTTCATTCTATACGGAGAACGATATTAATCCCTGTTACAGGTTATGCAGGGTTTAAGGCAAATTAATTTTTAATAAGATCATTTAAATTTGAAATTAATACAGAACGTTAGCAGTTTTGAGCCGTATGTTCAGATTTTGTCTGTATGTAGAATCTCCTGTGAAAAAAATTTGTAGCACAATGCCAATTGTGGTATTATGATTTATACTTTCTATTTTCTAAGGTAATTCTGTTGTTATTTTTGTTCAATCCGTTGTTATGAGAAAACTTATAATGCTTACTGTAAAATTCTATTTTCCTTTCAAATTTGCAGGTTACAATGTTCACTGTTTTTAGGTAATAAGAAAATTGTCTAAAATTTTTTTTCTCTCTTAGATAATAACACTTACATTAAAATTCAGTCAATTTTACTTTTTTCTTAACTCTACTTATTATATGAATTATGCAGATGTTTCTTACGAAGAAACTGCTGATATTGAAGCCGCATATTGAAGAGATTAAAGCTTGATTCCTTCTTTTATACCGGTACAAATAACCACTTTTCTTTTTTCCAAATTTAAATTGAATATTATACATCTATAATTTTAAATTATGAGCTGTTTTATAAATTTCTATATTAAAATTTTAACGATATTTAACGCTTTTTTTTCCCCGCACATTGTTGATGCATTAAGCCACGACTTATTTTTTTAATATGTTCATGAGTGTACCAGTCGCAACTTATATGTCACCACTCATCTGGCACCAGGATATGTACCAGATTAAGGTTGTACAATAACCTGATGGATTAGTATTTTTTATAGGCTTAATGCAATTGCTAAAGAACTTTATGATAGCTTATTTTCTTACTTCTAAAAATTAAAATCATGTTATTATATTGTCGATACTTACTTAAATAATAGATGTTATTTGTTACCGTGTTTAAGAAGAAATTAATAACTATACCAGATCGAGCTACTACAACCTACATGATGGATTACTGTTTTGTAAGATATATTGATAATCCTTAATTAAATTATATGAATAGAGATAGACATTTGTAATTTTTTATGACGACAGGTCTTTTCATTAGTTTTATTTCTTTTTCGCCTTTTGAATTATTCTTTAAATTTTTACATTCACATTAAACTGGTGAAATTTTTGAAAAATTTGGCTTTCATTTCACTTATTTCAAAATAAATTTAATGATGATAACGTGACAACTTAAAAAGTGACTGAAATTTATTCAAAAAACATTGATTTGGTTCGGTTCCATCTTTAATATATGAGTTCTTCTTACTCTGTGCATTTCCTTTGGTGAGACGTATGTGGATTTCTTTTTTGTTTTATTGCATTGTCGCTAAAATTACAATTCAATTTTGAGTTTAGTACAGGAAAATGGATTTTTATAATGCTATGATTTTTCTTATGCTTTTTTCTCTACTCTTATTGTGCTAAATTCAATTCAATATTTAAGAATTTTATAAGCAGTTTAATTAAAAAATTATTAATCATGCACTTTGGAACTTTTTTATTAATGGTTTTGAAGTTCGGAAACAAGGTTCTTTAGTTTTCAACAATTATAAATATAGTATAATCTGTATTAGTAACTGTAATTTTTTTAACGAAGCTCGGTATGTATTAAGGTGGCTCAGATTTTCAGCAATTATCATATCTTGATATATATATTCCGATGATGAATATTTAACTTTTATCCACTACGCCAAAAAAAAGCATTAGTACCAGGTCTTTAGTACCGTTTTTTAAGAAAACCGGTATAAATATTAGAAGATGGCAATTCCGTAATTGTCAGTCAATACCTTTAGTACCGGTTTTTTTAAAAACCGGTACTAAATGTTTCTGGAAAAAATCTTAAAAAAATAGGTTAGCATTAGTACCGGTTTTTCCAAAAAACCGGTACTAAAAATTGCATCTTTAGTACCGGTTTTTTAGAAAAACCGGTACTAATGCTAACCCATTTTTTTTAATTATCTGCCAACTATTAGTACCGGTTTTTTATAAAAAACCGGTACTAATAATATGCAGATATTTTCAGTTCAAGGGGTATATCTCCTCCTCCTTCCCTTTGTATATTACTCATCTTCACTACTTCATGGCCATTATTTTCCATCTAAAACCGAAAGTGTTTTTCTCTTTGTAAAACCTCATAAAAAAATAGCTAAAAATTGTTAAAAATTCCGAAAAATTGCAAAATAAGTAGAGAAAGCAAAAGAGATCAAAGAGGAAGAGAAAGTTTTTCTATTGAAGAGGAAGAGGGCGGATTGAGAGAAGACAATTTCGGTAATTTTTATTTTAACCCTCAATATTTTTTTTTTGGATTTTTTTTCGATTTACTATGCATATACATATTGGTTAATTGGCATTTGCATCTATTAGTTAAGTATTGTCATGTAGGACCAAAATGCCGGAATTTGAACTATTTTAGGTCTTGCCCGTCCGAGATTAATCCATTAGGGATTAATCTCGGATAGTACTCCCGGTCGGGAGTACTGCTCTTTGGATACTATCTTGTCTCATTTAGGACAGCGAGCTGTACGTTAGATGCAACGTGTTGTGTGAGAAAAATTCGACGGCATTTCCTCTTATGTTCCCACGGGTACGTACGCACGAGTAATCGTGTGTTTGCGTATTCAGGGAACATAAGGGGAAATGCTGCCGAATTTTTCTCAGACAATACGTTGCATCTAACGTACGCTCGCTAATGAGACAAGAGTATCCAAAGAGCGGGCTAGGATGGTAACCGGCCCAAAAATCTAATATATTGCATTAAATCTATAAACCCTAAACCTTGGCTTTTGGATATATACAGATGGATCTGAGGGAGAAGTACATGTTTGACTATTCAAGAATATCAGATGAATTTGTTGGACTTGTTGATGAGTTCATAAAATGTGCAGAAGAACATCGAAAGTTGACTGGAAAGCCCAGAATTTTATGTCCTTGTAAACACTGTCTGAACTTTGAGAGACAAGATAGTAAAGTGATTAGATCACATCTGATTCAGCGTGGATGGATGACAACACCAAAATACCTCCGTTGGGTTTCACATGGAGAAAACTTGGAAGAAAATTTAGATGCTGGAAGGAGCAATATTAATGTATTTGATGATTTTGAAAATATTGTACAAAATGATTGGGGGCATGATATAGAGGATAATGTAATAGTGGGTGATGATCATATAGAAAATTTAAGTGAACCACAATATAATGATGACATTAGAGAAAATGATTTGGATGAAATGATGAATGAATTACCCAATGATTTTATTGATGATGTTCCTGATGTGTTTCAAAAGTTGGATGAAAACTCTCATATACCCTTATATCCTGGTTGCAATGAAGATAAATTCTCAAAAATAAAAACTGTTTTTAAGTTATATAACTTGAAAGCTAAAAACAATTGGAGCGATAAGAGTTTCACATCTTTGCTCGGTCTTTTGCGAGAAATACTTCCAGCAGACAATACATTGCCAGATACAACTTATAAGGCCAAAAAATTATTATGTCCTTTGAAATTAGATATAGTGAAAATTGCAGCATGTCCGAATGATTGTATATTGTTTCGAAATGAGTATGAGAACCTCCAGAAATGTCCAAAGTGTAATGCATCCCGGTATAGACAAAGGGACGGTGATTTGGATGACGAAGAAGATAGTCCATGGAAGAAGAAACCAGCTGCGAAAACATTGTGGTATCTACCTATAATACAAAGGTTTGAGCGTCTTTTTAGTAATTCAAAAGATGCTAAACTGTTGAGGTGGCATGCAGAAGGCAGAAAGAAAGATGGAAAGCTTAGACATCCAGCAGACTCACCCCAGTGGAACAACATAGACAGTCATTTTATTGAGTTTGGCAGCGAGTCTAGAAATTTGAGATTGGGATTGTGCACGGACGGAATGAATCCTTACGGTCTCATGAGTACCAACCGAAGTGTCTGGCCAGTTTTGTTGGTTATTTACAACCTTCCTCCCTGGTTATGCATGAAAAGAAAATATCTTATGATGCCGTTGCTCATTTCTGGTCCAAAACAACCCGGAAACGATATAGATGTCTACTTGGCTCCGTTAATAGAGGACCTTGATAGGTTGTGGAAGGACGGAGTGAAGGTCTTTGATGCGCATTCCAGAAGTCATTTCACCTTACGTGCGATGATATTTTGCACAATTAATGACTTTCCCGCGTACGGGAACTTGTCGGGTTATAGGAACAAAGGAGAAAAGGCATGTCCTGTTTGCATGGAGGAAACACATTCGATATGGCTATCGAATTGTAGAAAAACTGTCTATTTGGGACACCGTAGATTTCTAAGCCGTCATCACCCATACCGTCGGGCACCTTATAGGAACAAATTTGATGGCAACACCGAAACCCGCCGGGCACCTATACCAAAATCTGGAAGACAGACTTATGAAAGTGTTAAGGATCTTAAAATTCAGTTGGGGAAACCATTTGTGAATAGAATTCCAGAAAAGAGTTCTTGGAAGAAGAAGTCTATATTCTGGGACCTTGAATACTGGACTTATCTGGATGTCAGACATTGTTTGGATGCGATGCATATAATCAAGAACATTTGCGTTTAAGTGTTTGAATTGTTGTTTTAATTATTATCTATGTTAATTTGAACCTTAATTTGTATGAACCTTAAGTTTGGAAAATGTTATTTTGTTTTATCTATATCTATGTTTTAATGTTTTAATTATTATCTAAATTATTATTATTGTGTATGAATTGATTAACTATCCATGATTGAATATATGTTTTAATTATCATCTAAATAAATTATATATGGTGTTTTAATTAGGTAGTAATGGAGAAAGGTGAAGGAAGCAACCAAAATGCGAAAAAATCCATCGAACGAGTCTATGTTAGGCGAAACGTTCGTTCCAACCCAGCCTCTCAAAATCAAGCATCTCAAAACCAGCCTAACCAAAACGAGGCCAAGAAGCCGAATTATGAAGAGGCTGCAATATTTTTCAAGTTTTTAATTGATAAGTTTGTGGCACCGTACACAGAAATTAGAGAAGAAAATACTGATGACAAGAAGCCGAAAGATGAAGAATAATATTAGGGTTTACATGTTTGGATTAAGTGAACTTAGTGTTTATGTTTAAGTGAACTTTATGTTTATGTTTAAGTGAACTTAGTGTTTATGTTTAAGTGAACTTAGTGTTTATGTTTGAGTGAATTTTATGTTTATGTTTAAGTGAACTAAGTGTTTATTTTAATTTGAGCTTTATTAATTTTTGTGTTATGTGTTTGACTTTGTGCATGTAAGTTGTGGTATGTAACTTGGATTTTAAATTACAGCAATGTCGGACAGAAATGATCAGGATCCCGGGATGAACCCGAATGACTCGAGTTCGGAAGAGGAGATTATTGTTAGTAACAAAAGGGGACAAAGATCAACGGCTAAGTGTTTGAAGACACGCAAAAAGATAGCTGCTGGACAGGACCTGAAGGTCGAGTTTAACGAGAAATGCAAGCCGATTGGCGAAAATGCAAAGGCATTCACAAATTGGTGTGCTTCAAAAACAAGAGATATGATTCCTTGCAGGTATTAATATGAATTTGAGATATGAATTATCATTTGATTATAGTATTAATGCACTTATACAAATGAAATGAATGCAGTTATCCTAATTGGATTGCGGTGCCAAATGAGTTGAAAAAAATTTGTACAAACAAATAGCACAGGATTGGAAACTTCCGGATGACTTACCACTGGATGTTAAGAAGAAGATTCTACATAACTGTAACGAGTCTTGGAGACATTGGAAAATTCGATTGGTGAGAGAATTTCCTCTATAATACATGTTCATTTATAAACGATTGATTTAGCATCAATTTTAATTATAACGTGTCTTTTTGGTCATATCAGAATAAGGCTTACTTGGAGAATCCAAAGGAAGGTGCACCCTCACCATGGGATGTACAGAACATCTCGAAAGAAGAATTTGAGGCAATGCAAGAGTATCATTCCAGCGAGAAGTTTAAGGTATGAAAATGAGTATCTTTCGCTTTTACTTAATTGCTTAGTTTTTTTTTGTTTATACTAACAAGTCTTTTGAATCTGCTACTAGAAAATGAGTATGCAAGGCCGTCAAAATGCAGCAAAAAGGGACATGCCCCACAGACTGGGATCAGACGGTTATATAAGTGCTGAATCTAGATGGAAAGAAGGAGAAAAGGTACATGGTGCGTCATCAGTTATTACCAAGGATATGGATGACAGGACGTACAGTTGGAGTAGAGCACGTGCAGTAACGGATGAAGTTACCGGTGAACTTGTTGTAAAAAATCCTAGGGCTGCCGAGGTGGTCGACAAAGCAGTAAGTGTAACAACTCAAATAACTTTATTTTGTGAATTCAATGAGTTCAATTTTGTTTAACTTTAACTTTTTTTGTGATAGGTTGCTCTAGTTAAGTCAGGGGAAGTTCAACCGGTTCGTCAAAATGATATCTTGACTTCTGCGATCGGTACACCAGAGCATTCTGGACGGTTGAGAGGATATCCGGTGTTCTCAGGCGTAAAGCAGGTGTACGATAGTGGTACAAGAAAATCAAACAAGGGGTTTAGCAAAGAGGAGGTTGATCGGATGGTGCAAGAGGAAGTGAAAAGACGAATGGATGAGGAATTCAAGGCCCGAATGGATGAGGAATGGAACAGGCGAATGCAACAGTTCTCGCAAGTCCAAACACCGCAGACCTACGATCCAATTTTCCAACAAGCCATGATTATGCTATCACAGGGTAGCAACAATCAACCGCATCCGATTCCTCAATCTACTTATCAGGTTCTTAATTACACCTAGCTTATGATAGATATTAATTGCTTTTGCCCTCATATAGTATTTAGGATTTCTAATTCGTTAATACAGGGGCCTGTCGAAGCCTTGCTGCTCCTACCAGGGATATCTGGGACGCCTGTGTATGTAGCTAGAGCTATGGTGTTTGCACAGGTTTCTGAGATAGTCCATGGACAACCAGTTGGCATAGGGGAGGTGAAGGTACAAATCTTAGAAGTTTTCGATAGTGCCAGACACGTGATAGTACCTTTTCCACCTCCTAACGCAGATGATCAGTTTGGTGTTCTCCAAGGTTCATTTCTAAGATGGCCGGGTCATCTTATAGATTATGATTTGACAAAACTGGTAAATCTTGATTTCAATTATAAATTTTCCAAAGTTCTAATTATTATATATACTGCCATATTCAAAAATGAGAAATATATCGTTTATGACTAATGTGGATTTTATAGGAGCAAGTGAGGAAAATGACGAAACAAACTCCACATATTCCTCCGCAAGATAAGGGAAAGGAGAAGGTGCAAGAGGGTGATGAAGATGAAGAGGAGAGTGTGGATCAGTTTTTTGCGGAGGAGGACATTCAATTGCACGATCCGTTCGTCCCTGATGAGAAGTTGGCACAGATTGGGCCTCACGCAAAGAGAATGCATGACTATATGAGGATGTTCGACAAATCAGTGACTGAATTCGCCGATATTCCTGCTGATTTCGAATTTCAAGATGTGAAGACCTTCATCCTCGAATTTAAAGACATCCGCCATGTCTTCAGTAGGAATGAACTCTTCGTTCAAGTGATTAAACTTTGGATCTTGTAAGTACTTTCTTAACTTTACAACAATTGATCATTGGTTATATGATATGTCTAATAAATTAAAACCCTAAACCCTAAACATTGTACATACAACATTTAGACGGTGCAGGCAATATTGTGCTGATACTTTGATGAAGAAGTGGATATTTTGGGATCCGGAAAGATGCTCGGGTCGGGATGTAATGCAAGATGAGCTCGGAACTGTACGATACATAGCGAATCTTCTGAAGAAGTATGCTAAAAGGGATCCCTACCATGTTTTAGTGCATCATAATCGGTTAGTTATAAAATCTCTAATTCTGACTTTATCTTTTATTATGAATCTACAGTTTAATGTTAATTTCACCAACAAAGAGATAATATGTATGTAATTACAGGTCGCATTTTGTGATTATTATCGCAAAACTCTCGACACGAAAGATGTGGATAGTAGATTCACTCCAATCGAACGAAGGCTACCAATCTCCAATTCTACGAAAATACGATCAGTAAGTTTAGACTTAACATATATATATATATATAATGCGTGTATGCATTGTTTAGTTATATACTAATATTTAGAAATGAATTTTCATAATTTTATATTTAATTTTGCAGAGCTCTGTCAAGATTGGTCCAAGTTCCCAAGTTTGAAGTTCAAATGATTCCCGTACATAGTTCAATACTAATATATGTAGTTTCAACAATTTCGTAATTTATTTAATTTAAACTTAATAGTATTATTTTATGTTCTTGTAGAGTCCACGACAACCAAACAATACAGATTGCGGCTTTTATGCGATGACTTCGCTACGCAAGATCCTTGATCACTGCACGCTACATCCGGACCTACCATCGGTATGCATTAAGTTTAATTAACCTTAATGTATATATATGAAAATGTTTTAAGGTTTATAATTTAGAGTTTAATGTATATTATATTGTGGAGTTTAGAGTTCATAGGTTACTAACTATATGAAATGCCAATAAAATGCAGTTTTTGCAACCTATGGGGAAGCGTTATAGCGAGGACGAGATTAATTTTACTGTAAATGAGTGGTTCGGCTTTTTACTTGGATATTTAGGTGCTAATAATTGATGACTACAAAATTTGTGATATTAATATATTAGATGTTATGATAAATGTTAATTTGCATGTGATTTGATAATTATTATTGTGTGTATGATGCATGTGATATGTAAATTGCTGGTACATATCGGTATTCTTATTTGATGGCTAGCAAAAATGGCGCTAGCCCCAGAAACAAAAATTTTTTTTTTTATATTGATTATTATTAGTACCGGTTTTTAATAATAAACCGGTACTGAAGAGATATTTAGTACCGATTTTTAGACTAAAAACCGGTACTAATGATACCAAAATTTTTTTATTTTTAAAATAAAACAGTTTGCTAACATTAGTACCGGTTTTTATTTAAAAACCGGTACTAAAAGTATTATTTTTAGTACCGGTTTTTATTAAAAAACCGGTACTAATGTTAGCCGCTGGTTTCCCCCGCAAATTGAGCCCTGTCTTCAGTACCGCCTATTTAGTACCGGTTTTTAAATATCTTTAGCACCCCCTATTATTAGTACCACTGCAAAACCGGTACTAAAGATTCATAATAAACCGGTACTAAAAAAATAATATGGCGTAGTGATCTTTTCGTCATCATGGTATTCATATATCGCGCGAAGCGTGATTTTCACTCCTAGTAAAAACAAAGAACTATAATTATGTTGATGTAATTACAATTGGTTCTTCTATATACTGATCCTATGAAATTCTAAAATCCTCACAAAATTAGCATACTAAAAATTTGTACGTCCTTTCATTAATAATGCAATATGGGTGCATATATCACAAAATATTTTAAGTTCGCCAACATTCAAATCGAGGGTCTGATTGGCATAAATTGTTGGATGAAGTATGCCCCATTTTTTTAAAAATAAATAAATAAATCTATAAATAGATGCCCCACTTAATTTGGCTGTACATGACTTGAAAAAAAAAATTCACTAATCTTTCTGTAAGATCCCAAACTTTTCCATTTGGACTCATTTGTAAAATTTCCAATATTTTGAGGTTTGGAAAAATTTCATTCCTCTTCAATAGTCATCTTTATCTGATTTTAATCTCATCCCAAGTAGAAAAACATTGAAACTATAAACCTTAAGCTCTTTTGCTAAATAAATAAATAAAAGAAAATATTTCGATTTTAAGAAAACTTCCATATATTCAAAGATAAGGCAAGAACTTTATTCATATTCCACTCAGGCTATTATATTTATTAACCTTTTCACAGTCTGATCACATTTTATTAGGAAGAAAAAAAAAATTCATGATGGACATTGACTACAGCCGCAAGTATAGGGTTGAAGTGCACAAGTACCAAAGGGTTTTCCCGGAAGATTGCAATTTATTTTGAAGCAACAAGAAGTCGTTTGACAA
Source organism: Rhynchospora pubera (assembly GCA_028095005.1). Lineage (NCBI taxonomy): Eukaryota > Viridiplantae > Streptophyta > Magnoliopsida > Poales > Cyperaceae > Rhynchospora > Rhynchospora pubera. Next base: position 86,029,406 of record CM051459.1, read on the forward strand.
TTGTTTGAATTGCAACATTTACATGCTGCACATTTATGAAATGGCTCACTAGGCTGATTACTAAGCGGTCCGAATTGCAACATTCTCTTCTGATGGAAATATCTTCCCAAGCACAAATGAGAATAAAAATCTAAAATCTCCTAGATTTTAAGTCTATTCTCCATCAACTATTATTATTATTATTTTCCTTTTTTGATGTTTGAAAGAAAATTTTTTTTTCCTTGCACTCAACTTCGGAATTGAATATACAGGGACGAAATTGTGCAGGATTTATTGCATTAGATATCACAACATCTCATGTCAAAATTCAATCTGATTTTGCCTTAACATTGTATTACAAAAGTTTGATATCATTTTAACATACTAGCGGTCGCGCCCACCCAATGTGTGGGTAATTTTTTTTTAAAAAAATATCTATAATTGAATTTTTATTGATTTATTAGATTATTTTAATTTTTGTTATTAATACTCATTTGAAATTCTCATGTACTAATGGAGTATGATTTTAAATCGATCAAATTTATAACCAAAACTTTGCTCAAACCGTTGAATGGAACAGGTTTAAAATGAGACAAAAGGAATGTTATAGACAAAATGAACCGTTCAATGCACTCTTTTATTGAGAATATTTAGAGAGTGAAATTTATTGGATTCATTGCAATGAGACAAAAGGAAACATTTATCCATGGATAAATAGTTTGTGGAAGTAAAATAAAAAGAAAATAATAGCAGCAGTATAAATAAGAGAAGAATATATATTAAGTAGTTTTTAGAGGCACCAGCTCACACAAAATAAAAAAAAAATTAATTTCATATTCCGTCGAATGCTGAAGTTTCCGTTTCTAATTGAGGAATTTATTTTTTTCTAAGAAAAGAAATCCAAAGCATTGATTTCAAAAATGCTTGATATATGAACTTTCTTGTACGTATTCACTGTTCAGCCTGTTCACATCATATCATCATATATCATACCTTAAATTTTTGAAAGCTTGAGGGGCGAATGCAAAGAGACCAGATATTTATTGAGATGCTAATAATTCTGTACGTTGGGAGAAATAGAAAGAATTGCATATATGGTAAATTGGGTGCTAAATGGACAAGAGAATTTGATTGCGTCCATAAGTTTTCCATTACCGATATTAATATGAATATAAATCATAAATGAATTACGGAAATGAAAATTTGTGACCTAATCAAAACATTATTAATTATCTCATATATTATGTGAAATCCAAAGAAGCATTTTCATATCTGCACTTGATGTTTCAAAGGTGATTTCGAAATTTGATTTTCACATAAAGGAAATTACTCATGTTGATTGGAATTTGGATATCAGATTTTCACAAAAAGGAAATAATTTATGTTGATTGAAAAATCAAATTATCACAAAAGGAAGCCAGCGGGTAATTTATTTCCGTAATATTCATACAAGGTAAAGTATCCATGTCAAATCCTGCAGCCACATCAAGTGCAAAGGCCATGCCTTCCTCTTTCCTTAGCACATTCCTTCTTGTCTCTAGGACCTTCAGTAGTTGAACCCTGTAGCAAAATTGAAGAGGTTGGAGCTAAATTGAAGTTTACTGAGGCTTATTTATCAAATGATTGTTAACTGGTTAATTGTGCGGTTGAGGAATCACATGAATAGTTGATAATTACCAACCTCAAACTAATTACCTCAGGCATAGTTTCACAATTTGAAGTTCATTTGAGCTTAATTGCAGAAATTCAGGTCTGATTGAAGCGTTATTATGCATAGCTAGTTATCTATGGGCTATGCGCATGTGGCCTAGTAGCTCAGTGGTAAGAGCACTAGGCTGACTTCCATGAGGTCAAGGGTTCAAGTCTCGCATGCATCTTTAATTTCAAAAAAAAAGTTGGATGGCAAAGACCTCCCTCTTTCATCAAAAAAATCTATGGGCTATGGCCACTTTGATTTGTAATACAGGATTGTAAATCCATTGAATTTAGTGTTAGTAGAGGCTCAATTTGGGAATATAGGGCAAATGGGGCAACAATACCCTGTAGGAAAGATAAAAGGAGCTGTTGTTCGTGAGATATTAAGAGACAAGAGTGGTATACACCACTACACCAGCACAAACTAATCATCTAACCAGATCGGTACAACACTGGCATTGCAAATAAAAAGAAACAAACAAATAAATGAACATACTTAGTTTGAAGTTTCCTCTTGATTTGTGCTTCCAATAGATAATGCTACTTGTGGCTGTGATCCAGGCTGTCAATAACACAAAAAGGTAAGTAAAAATGAAAAATTACAATATGCTTTAGATTAACAACACAGACAAAAGGCCTTAGACTGAGAGTAAATACCTTGTAAACAACAATGGCCTTATCACCATCAACCAATAAAAATAAACAGTACAACAATAAATATTTATTTGGAGGCTCTTTAAACCATTGAGATATACAAGATACATATAATTCATAATCGTTCGTATTTTTCATAAAAAAAATTCTAATTCACAATCATTCTGTTAAATCTTCTATTTTATGTAGTCTGTTTTATGATTTCAATACTGTCTTTTAAATTTTTTGTTTTCTAACCTATGAAATCCTTGAGTTTTCACTCTTGGAAAGGACTTAACTCTCGTTAAAGCTAGTTATCACTACTCAATACTCATAAAAGCACGGATCCAAGAGTGTTAAACTTCAAAATCTGACGTCTGTTGTTCAATCGATTCAATTTTGAGGTTGGATATCAATTGATAGAGGAAAGGCTAATATGTTTTTAGTTTACATCTAAATGCATATTAAGTTTACATCTAAAATGAAAAGAGCACGGACTAAAATAATAATTATTTTTTTCTATTTTGGAAATATGGCATATATGGAAAAAATTTATCACCTATGATGTTTTAATATCTTTGTCATAAAGAAATATATATTTTTCTTAAATTATGTTTTTTATGTTGATATGCTGATTTTAATTTTTGTTGAATTACAAGTATTTTCAAAATTCTTATTTGACTACACATTAGGTGGGTACGTTTTCTAGTCCTAGCAAATGTACTCACCCAATTTGTGATCAAAATTTTAACAAACTAAAAATTCATAAAAATAGAATTTGTCAAAATACTTTTGCAATGTATTTGATGAAAAAAAATTTGCAAAACATTTAATTTTGTAAAGCATATTTTCATTTTTTATATTTTTCTAATTTTATCTTCTTCGTATTAATTTATATTGACTAAAAAAAGAAATTATATAGGATGAAAAGTATTTTTGCATTGCATTCTAGCTAGCATCTAGGACTTTTTTCATCTTAAGGGAAGAGCTTAATCTTTTCATTCGGATTTAAAATCGACATCCTTGATCAAATTAAATTATAATAATCAATGAACCATATTATTTGTAATCAAGGACATCTTTGGACTCAAAATCAGATAGAATTTTGGACTACAATGGATATATCTTAGAATTGGTGTTTTTTTTATAAGAGTAGGATTTGATCATTTTGATGAGTTAATTTTTTATCGAACTATGTTTTTACAATATTTCGAGAATCAATAATGAAACAAAGCAAAATAAAAATAATAAATACCGCAATTTGAGAATCAACAATGAAACAAAGAATAAAAAATAATTTATAATTTTGAATTATCAATAAACATAAAAAAAAAGCCGTGAAAGCAATTAGAATTCGTTGAAGTGGAAACGAACAAACTATTATTATTACCGTATTAATTTCCTCCTTGAAAGAGATTAAATTTTGTTGAAGAGGAAACAACTAAATCATCACTGTAGTAATAAATTCCCTGTATCATTAATATTCTCATTATATACCATCTAAACCAACTTTTTTTTTTTTTTTAGAAAATCTAGATAGACAGCATCTAAATTCTAAACCAAATTACTATTGTTATCCGAGTTCACTTCCCACCATTTTCAGCTACAATCTCCTAATAATTAGCCGAAATCTCAAATTAGCAGGTGCCGCTATGGTCCCCTCGGCGGAGCCGGAGGCCGAGCCAAGGCCCCCTCGACGGATATCCGATGCTCCATCAGCCCGAGGCCTGAAGCCTCGCCATGTCTCCGCTGTCCGCCGCTTTCCCCTCGGCTGCGGTCGCTTCCCCTCTCCTCCTACTCCTCTGAGTCCCCCCACTCCCGCTGAAACTGTCTGTAATCCTCTCTCTTTTCCTCTTTCTGATACAAACGAAAACCAGCTTCCTTCTCCTCCTCGCGTTGCTGAGGCTGATAGCGCAATTCAAAATGATTTGAGTTTACCAGATACTGATACTGGTGTGGTGGTGGAGGAGATGACAAATGGAAATGGAGTATTGCCAGAGCCAGAGAAGGTGACGGATTTGAGCAATAGGAGATGGATGCACTCCAAGTTCTATCCGCCTCCCAAGAGAAGGCCTGTGTCTGCGAAACGCCGCTATCCTCCTGGCTGCGGCAGAGGTCCCGATTTCACTTTTGGTCCTATTCAGGTGGATGAGATTGGGAGCGAGAATGATGAGATTGTGCCGGTCGAGGAGGATGGGAATGGCAGTTCCCATTCCCAATCAGATGGTGGTGTTGAGAAGACAGCGAATGAGAAAATTAACACTGATGATGATGGTTCCCAATCACAAGGTCAGGAATTGAGAGGTGTTGAGAAGGAAGAGTTCATGGAGGAGGACTCTGAAATTGACCAGCCTGATACTGGTGAAGATGTTAGAATTGGGAAATCCAAGGGTGATGTAGTGAGCATGCATGAGACAACACTTTTAAATAGTGATGCAATTGCTGAGGGTCTTGCAACCCAAGAATTAGAGATTGATGGGTTGTGCAAAGATGCTATGGAGCTCAAGGTGAAGAACAGTCCTCTGAAAAACTCTGAGTTTAGGAAAGTTAACTCGAACCAAGCTGCCATGAGCAATGATGGGATACAAGATGCAAAGGTAGAGCAGCCATCAATGGAGACAGTGGTCTTTGAAGAGAGCTTGCAACAAACTGATCAATATAGAAGTTCAAAAGGAAAGGAGAAAATGATTTTAAAGAAAAAGGGTATAGCAAAACAGAACACTGGTACAAAATTGGGTGGAAGGTCTGATGAGACAATGAGCTCTGACAAAGACTCAGCAATTGTTCCTTTCCAAAGTTGCAATGATGATTATGCAGCAATGGATGCTTGCGACAGCAGGCCAATAACACCACTTCAAAAATGCCTCAGTGTCGGTGCAAAGAAGTCAGTTGCGGGTCCTTCACAGCCCCGTTTGAGCCTAACAGAAGGCAAAAGAAAGAAGAAAGGAACCAGAGTTGCCAAAAAGAGCATCCGATCCCTTAAGGAGGATAGCCCAGGTGCACAGCTTTCTAATGTGATGACTCTGACCTTACCCCCAGTAACTCCCTCTGATGGTGAAAGACTGTCCACTGCACGTGGTAAGGTGAAGAGAATTCTTCGTTTATTTCAAATGGTGTGTAGAGTGCTTTTACAGAAGGAGGAATCTGGCGGATCTAGTCAAGGACCGCATGAGGAGCGCCAGCCAAAATCAAAGGGTCCCAAGAGGATTGACCTGAATGCATCTGATATTGTTAAGCGCTCTAGTGAGTATGTTGAACCGGGCAATCCTGTAGTGGGTCATGTGCCAGGTGTGGAAGTGGGTGATGAGTTCTGCTACCGGGTGGAGCTCCATTTGATTGGTCTCCATCGGCATCTTCAGAGTGGCATTGACTGGACCAAAATTAATAATGTTCCAGTGGCAACTAGTATCGTTGCATCTGGCGGTTACTCTGATGGCAGGGATGGCTCCGATGTGCTGATTTACACCGGCTCTGGTGGGCAACCTACTGGCAAGAAAGGCCAGAAGACTTTACCACAAGATCAAAAGCTTGAGAAGGGTAATCTTGCATTGAAAAACAGCATGGATATGAAAACACCCGTGCGAGTTATTCATGGGTTGAATACGAGCGAAACGGGACGGCGGGTGATGACATTTATATATGATGGCCTTTATATGGTAGAGGAATTCAAGAAAGAACCTCAAAATTACAAGATTGATGAAAATGAGTACACTGCCATGGTTTTCAAATACAAGCTGAGAAGGATGCTAGGTCAACCCGAGGTCGGTCTTCATATTGCTACAAAGTCCAAGAAATCAGAAGTTCGAGAGGGCCTTTGTGTGACTGATATCTCTCAAGGGAAGGAAAAGATACCAATATGTGCTATTAATACCGTTGGTAATGAGAAACCACCACAGTTCAAGTACATGACCAACACAATATATCCGTCCTGGTATGAGAAGACCCTTCCAAAGGGTTGTGAATGCACTAGCAGATGCTCTAGTTCAAAGAGGTGTGGATGTGCCTTGAAAAATGGGGGAGAATTGCCGTTCAATTTCAGTGGTGCAATAGTCCAAGCAACGACATTGATATACGAGTGTGGACCATCGTGCCGCTGTCCCCCTTCATGCTACAATCGGGTCAGCCAGAGTGGGATTAGAATCCCTCTCGAGATATTCAAGACCGAAACTCGAGGATGGGGGGTACGTTCTCTGAGCTCCATTCCATCAGGCAGTTTTGTGTGTGAATATGTGGGCGAGCTTTTGCAGGATGAGGAAGCAGAGAGGAAAGACAATGACGAGTACTTGTTTGATATTGGACACAACTATGATGATGCTGCCCTTTGGGAGGGGCTTCCAAGTTTTGTGCCGGGCATTGGGTCTATGGCGGAGAAAGGCAGCACTAGCGGGGCCAGTGCATCAGAGGGTTTCACAATTGATGCAGCTGAAATGGGGAATGTGGGGCGGTTCATAAACCATAGCTGCTCACCAAATCTGTATGCACAGAATGTATTGTTTGACCATGATGACAGCCGAATGCCACATGTTATGTTCTTTGCAGCTGAGAACATACCACCATTGCAAGAGCTGACATATCATTACAACTACACCATTGGGCAGGTGCGTGACTCGCAAGGCAACGAGAAAGTTAAAGAGTGCTACTGTGGGTCTTCAGAGTGCGAGGGCAGGCTTTACTAATATGGCCTCTTCAGGTGAAAAACTTGATTGTAATTTTTTGAAAGTGAAAGAGAATTTGTTATGACTTCATAATCTGCAACACTAGCTGTGGGGACTTCTGTATTTTTAGGCTTTTCCAAACTTTTGAATGATGTTAATTTAATGTTAGAAGAATAACTTCTGCTGTCCTTAATTTGTTTTTCTTTTTCTGGTCTGGTAGAACATGGATATGTGCTTAAGTAGAATTATACTATTGTTATAACTGGATGATTTACAACTCTTACTTTTTTCCCTTCAGTATATTGTGAGGTCTTGTATTAATGCAGTGAACTTCAAGAATCCTATAGAGGGGGTCAGTGGTGAGGGGTTCAAAAATAGATAATGACTATTGTCAGGCTGCTTTACTAGTTAAGTCTGATGAAGCGTGTCTCTTCTGAGATGGTGTATTCCTCGCCAAACAAGGGATTTTATATAGATTGGGTAGTCGCTTGTCTGTTTAGGCAGGGTAGGGAAGTGATACTGTGTGCTTAATTTCACAGGAACTTATAACCTATTTGGGGGTCAAAATCAGTAAATTTCTTTTTAATTCAAAATAGGAGATAAAAACAAAAAATATCAATTTTTTATTATAATTGACTTTGAAGTATTATTTTTGGTAGTCTTAATTTTGGTACAGGGATATTTACATTTGTTCATGTTGTTCATGTGGATGGCTTCAAATCTGTTTAGTTGCACATTTGAGGATAATTTGAAGCTGAAGTGAGGACCTTGTGCCATCATAAAGGGTATATTTGAACTGATGAATTAAGTTGGTAATTGCACTTTTTGACCAGTACTACCAAAACGTACTTGTATACATGTATTGTATCACACCAACAAATGCTGAGGATGGTTTTTTTTTTTGAATAACTGTGGGATGATTCTGGCATGAATGTTTTCTTTCTTAAATAATTGATTACAAGATTAATTTTTGAAATGATGATTTTCATATAATGCTGATTTCGGTCAGGGGCCGCAAGCCTACAATTCATGTATGTTTTTTCCTTTTTGGTGCAGATCTGTATTCTACTTAAATGTTCACTTTATATTCCCTTTTACGTCATGAAATTACATATGTTCAGTTTGGTTATGGCAAAGAAAATTCACCTGTTCCTTGTTTGGTGGACAGTTACAGGAGTTGGGAGCAGATCCCTCATTTGATCTACTGGCTAATAGCAGTGCAATCACTCCTTTAAAGGTTGGTATCTGTATTGGATCCTACAGTTCTACTGTATCATTATCAACAAATTACATTAATAAAGTTCACTTAGAAAACCTTTGGATCGCTAATGAAGCACCAACAGAAAGTAAACAACATAAGAAAAAAAATATTAAAATTAAATATACAATTTTATTAAAATAAAACAAGTTTATTGATACACTGATGGTATATTGTTTTATTATACTAAGCATATACCAAAACAATTTTCCTACCTCTTTTTTGTCACAGAAATCTGCACTTACTGATAGATGCTCTCTTTGACTTTAATAGTTGCATGGAAGATCTGTTCAGTCAGGGCTAGTGCAATGATGTTATTTGCGATAGACAACCTGGGATTTCTCTGAATGTGGGACCAGTGCCCCCAGCCAACTGACAAAGGAGAATTATGCCTCATCAGCACCACCCATTCTCCCCTGCCAGTCCAGGACTTCCATGCCACACTGTAGTCAAAGTCACATGTGGCAACAAGCATGCGGTTGCAGCAGTAACTTCTGGTGAGTTATATATGGGCAGTGGCCTCATATGCTACTCCTGGGACAGCAACACACATGGCCAGCTTGACCTTGGCCACAAAGTATCCTCATATGCTACCTTCAATGAAGAGTCCCCTGGGAGGTTTATGAGATAGCACATGGAACTTACATAGCTATACTCACACAGAAGAAGTCATATGGAGAGGATTCGAGGTTGGTGCTGGACTTTTGGGCTGGGAGATAACTGGCAGTTGGGTAACAGTTCTATTATCAGTTCAGACTACCCATACCTGTCATTGGTTTGCCAGGTGATGAATTATTGATTTCTCTTGATTGTGGCTTATTTCACACAGCATGCATCAGCAGACGGTAAAGTGTGGTATTGGGGCATGGAGAGGGGTTTGTGATTTTGTCCTGATGCAAGTTATTCTGGTGCAGATGCAGACATGCATTGCATTATTTATGGGTCAAACCACCTGAGACTAACAGATCCAAGTTCTTCAGCCCAATACAGATTGGCAAATTGCATGTGATGCATCCCACACTGCCTGGAGACGTGGTTGAAATTGTGTATTAGGTTTGGGTGTGACATATGACAGTATACCTCTGCTGTTGTTACCAGGCCCCCACTTAATGAACAAGATACGAACAAGAGGAGGAGGTGTTAGTAGTAATTTAGGAAGGAGTGAGATGGAAAGGGAAATGGAGACAAGGCTGTCAGAGACAATGAGAGGCTTGCTCTAATGGAGAGATGCTAATATGTTGTATATTTTGATATTTAAGAAGCAACTGGATGAGAAGGAGCTAAAAGAGTCATTTCCAGGAATGGTAGAGAGAATTTGAGAACTTGTTTGGTACTGCAAAATCGATTTTTGACGGAAAAAGACATATTTGATAGAATCGTAACCATAGAATACGACCACAATCGAAATACATACATTTGTCTTATACACTACGGGAATGGTGAGAACAAATATATTTTACATCCCAGAGGGGTTATAATTGAAGATACCAATGTTTTTGGTACAGAAGTTACTATATCAATGGGAAATGCCCTAGTGCAGTTTGAACTATTGATTTACGTAATTGGATGGTGATGAGCTAACACGCATGGAGGGGTTTTCCAGAAGCATACTTTTGAGTGTGAAGGATGAAGTATTGAAGAGCCAAAGCCTTGGTTAAATATCCATGGAGAAGGCATGGTTAGTAGAAATTGTTGTATTACAAAACAGGTTTAATTTTCTAATAAATTGATCAGTTGGAGGGCTCAGGTGTTAATTATTTGTGATGAATAAGCTAGAGATATTGCAATAAGAAAATAATTTGACCTGTGGTTATATTCTGTTATTACCCTTCCAGATGTCAATACAAGGACACCACGGTCATGGAAAAATCGGTAGTCTTATAAACATGCTCTTTTTATTATATATATGCATTTTTCAAACAACGGATTTGGCTAAAAGTACCTCAGACAACTCCGTACTGCAAATGACTAACATTTGAAATCTTTTCTTCTATTTCAAAATTCAAAACTATCCAAAATTTGCACACACATCCTAGTAACTTACAATTTTTTAAAATTGTAGCAAGTAGTCTTTGAGTATTTGGAAAAGAAGTGGTACTAGTGTACATTAAATTTTACAATTGATAAATTAAGCTAAAAAAAAAAAAAACCTACAGCAGCATCTGGAAATTCTCTTTTCGTATATACGATGTCTACCAGACTACCAAATACGAGAACTTCTCTGATAGGCATAGCAAAACGTTTTCGTTTCAGCCGAGTTTATTTAAATTAGTTATCCATATTCATGAAAATGAAATTCTCAGTAACTTACAAAGGGAAAAAGGTCAACAACTCAACATCATGACCTTGTATGACATCGGTGCTTATTTGATGTCATGGGACACCGTGAATAATTTTACACATAAAGTCTAAGCCTTTTATCCCAAACAAGTTGGGGTAGGTTAGAAATGACACCCCGACCCTGGTCATTTCTTGTATATATGGTTGAGTTTTTACGCTGGCCTGGACCTCTTAGAAGAGAGCCAAGTGCTCTTACCACCTGAGCTACTAGACCACATGCGTGAATAATTTTACACATATAAAATAATATATTTTAAAATCAATATTATATATCATTTGAGCGTAGGGCTGAAAACGGTAGCCGTTTCAATCGTTCTTTCGTTTCGTTTCGTTCAGAATGGAACGGTAACGGATAAGGATTTTAGTTTCGTTTAAGGAACGGAACAACTAACGCAAATAGAAATATTGTTTCGTCTCACAACAGAACGATTAGTGAAACTGGTACGTTTCGTGGTCGTTTATTTCGCGCATTTCGTCTAAAATTTTTTTCATGGTTTTATTATTAGATTGTAGAGGACCTCAGCGGAGAGATCGAGGGAGAAACGAGTAAAATTAGATTTCTGCAGCGTCGCTCTGTCATTTCTCCGCCGAACACAGTCACATCTATCTCTCTCGCCTCTGCACCACCCAGTACAATCGCCGTCGAGAGCGAGAGGTGATGATGATGCCTCCTCCCCCTTTCCCGCTTGACCTAACATGTCATTTCTCTATCTCTGTTTCATATAAAATGCAGAATAGTTTATTTTCTTGCATCTTAATAAAAATGCAAAACAGTTAGGTAGTCAAAGACGGTTATAACCGTTTTGATCGTTCCCATCAACGAAACGATCAACGCAACATGTGTTAAACGGATGCAACAATCAACGCAATAAGTATAAAAATTCCGTGCACCAATGCAACAGTTAACGAAAATGACCACTTTCGTGGTCGTTTTCCACGTTATGCACCCCTATTTGAGCGTAACAAAATAATATTTATGGTTATCAGTTGTTTTACTTACGAGGTCCGTCCGAATTTCATCAATTTGGGCCAGACGTGTCGGCCTAGGAACAGCCTGTAAAGTCTTATCCTTTGTAGATTCCATCTCCTTCACCTTTCCTTATTACTCTCACTTCCATCGCAGGACGCCAGGACGAGAGCTGTTAGGTTGCACGACTACCTTGTAATCGGCATTTCAGGTGCGTCACTTGTATCAATTTGAGCTTTTCAGTTGATTCTACTAGTGATTAAAGTTTAGTAAATTTGTGATTTAAGGTATTAGCTGTATATACTAAGGTGTATCGGAATGCATACTGTTAGAAAACATAATTTGATTAATTAAGCCTCTTAATTTGTCCATCATCTAAACTTAATTATTGATTTATCTGTGCTACAAATGTACTGGTCCCAGTCATTGCCATATGTGCCACATGCTTTATACCAGTATATGTATTAGAACCAGCAGTTATGAAACCCTTGCATTTGTCCCTTTATATATAGACATTAGGAACTGTCATTGTTCTCTCTTCCCAACTTTCTCTTTTGAAACTATCCCCAATTTCTCTCTGATATTTCTGCTACTTTTTTATTTTTTCCCCTTCTTCCTTTGATTTCAATTTTCTCATTCTTTTCCCTCCATTGTTTGTGCCACCCCTTTCTGTCTTATGCTTAACTCTCAATGCCCACTGCATGGCATCCCCTCTCCTTCTGATATTGAGTCCACAGTTTAGGTTTGATAGTGCTTTGCTTGGTTTCATGAGGATCTGCCCCCTTCCCTACCCTCTCTCTCTCTGTTTTTTTTACAGCATTACATATTGTTGGCTATTTTATTTTATTTTTTTTCATAACTTCTTCAAATCCATTAAGTCTGTTCAGGTGTTATACAATTTTAAGAAAATATATCAAAAGGTACACTGTCTTGTAGAAATGTGTTGAATTACCCCCAATACAGTATGTCGGCACAAGATGGATATGATTGTCTTTAATAGATGGGCTACATCTTTTATGAAATTAGTGGGTGTATAGAGCAGATTTTATAACTGTTAAAAGATTCAGATTCCTCCAGAAGATGGCTAGATTGGACTATTAAAAAGTCTAAGCCTTTTATCCCAAACAAGTTGGGGTAGGCTAGAAATGACACCCCGACCCTGGTCATTTCTTGTATATATGGCTGAGTTTTTACGCTGGCTCGCCAAGCCTATCGCAAGCATGCGGGCTTGAACCCTGGATCTCTTAGAAGAGAGCCAGGTGCTCTTACCACCTGAGCTACTAGACCACATGCCTAGATTGGACTATTATAATAACCAAATTGCATTGTTTTTCACAATCTGTGTTAATGATGGTGCTGTTTATGAATGCAGTGGCAGAAGAATAGACGGGCAGATTGTCACTTCGAGAGACGAGTGAAAACCACATATGTTTAAGATGGTGCATACATTGTCTCTTACCCCCTTCTCTTCACTGTCACCTACAGCTTCCCAATCCCAATCACAGTCCTCACTTGCCTCTCGTCATAGCCCCTGCCTTGTCTGCTGCTCAATACCCCAATCCAAATCTCAATCCCCCAGAATCACCAAGAAACCAAAACCACCATCCACTACTACCAACTACCCTAGTAAGAGAAATCTTGGGGAGATTCTGATGAAGCCGAAGAAGCAGCATTGCAAGGAGAAGGGGGAGCTGGAGAAGGAGGAAGGAAAGCAACACTGGAAGACGGGTCCCATTTCTACTGAAGAGGCCATTAACCGGTTGCAGTTTCATTTGGCTCCGCCAAACACTCCAACATCCATTTATGCGTTCAATCAGCTCCTGTCCACCTTGGTACGTGCCAAAACCTCAAGACGTTACCGCTCCATCTTTCCCCACTACAATCATTTAACACAAACCCTAGGAATTAGTCCAGATAAATATACCTATGGGTACATGATTAATATCTGTGCCCAGATGAATCAGCTCAACCTGTCTTTTATTTTTCTTGGACGACTTTGTAAAGAGGGTCACAGACTTGATGCCAAGATCTTTTCTCCAATACTCAAGTGCCTCTGTTCTGAGGATAGGATCTGCGAGGCAGTGGTCATGTTGCTTCACAAAATGCCTAAGCTGGGAACCATGCCCAACGTTTTCTCATATAACATTCTTATCAAGGGACTTCTATCTTATGGTAAGACTGACTTAGCCCTTCAGTTGTTTTTTAAAATGGTTAAAATTGGTGGTGAGTGTGAACCTGACGTGATCACATATACAACTATAATTGATGGGCTTTCTAAGGAGCGTGATTTCACTAAGGCATTTGTTTTGTATCAACAGATGTATTACATGAGGGTTATACCTGATATTGTGACATACAACTCATTAATCAACGGTTTCTGCAAGAACGGTGCACTAGACAGAGCAATGGAACTGCTACATAGCATGAAATCTGAAGGGCACAAGCCTAATGTGGTGACTTACAGCAGTCTTATAGATGGTATGTGCAAGAATGGTGAAATTAAAAGGGCCATGGAACTGCTGCATAGCATGAAATCTGAAGGGCACAAGCCTGATGTCGTGACTTACAACAGTCTTATAGATGCTCTGTGCAAGAATGGTCAAATTAAAAGGGCAATGGTACTGCTGCATAGCATGAAATCAGGAGGGCACGAGCCTGATGTCGTGACTTACAGCATTCTTATAGATACTCTGTGCAAGAATGGTGAAATTGAAAGGGCCATGGAACTGCTACATCGCATGAAATCAGAAGGGCACGAGCCTGATGTCGTGACTTACAACATTCTTATAGATGGTCTGTGCAAGAATGGTGAAATTGAATAGGTAAAAGAATTGGGTATATGATGATTCCTGAATGGTAGGAACCTAATGCGGTTACTTACAGCAATCTTATAGTTAATCTGCAAGAATGGTGAAATTGCAAAGGCAAAGGAATTGTTGTATAACATTATTTCTAGCATGATTTTTGAAGGGCAATGCCTCGTGTCGTGACATACACCACTCTAATGGATTATCTGTGCAAGAATGGTGAAATTGATGGGGCAAAACAATTGGTGCATTGCATGATTTCTAAAAGGCGCAAACTTAATGTCGTTGCTTACAACACTCTTATAAATGGGCTATTATGTAAAAATTGGGAAAGCCGGGAAATTAAAGGAGTTGTCAAAAAGTGAATACTATGATTTTTGATGGTCATGAGACCTTAATTGTGACGTAAGGCAGTTCAAGAAATGTCATTTTGAGGATGCAATGATTTGCTGCGTAGCAAGATTTCTAAGGAGCACGAGCCCAAAGTAATAACATATGCCACCATTAATAGATGAGCTCTATAATTGGTGGGCGAGGGTAAGCAAAGATGACACTATTTGGTTGATTCATTGATAAATGCCAATGATAGTTTGTTGATAAGATTTTTTTTTATTGATAAATAGAGGACTCGGAGAATGCAGAAGCATTTTATCAAAAACAATAATAGAATTTTTCGTATCGTTACAATTTTGTGTAATTGAGACTTAAATTTTTTTATTTTTTGACATACATGCACGTTGTACATATGTTTTCCTTATAGTAATATAGGTCGGGCCGAAATGGTTACTTGTTTCGTATAATAAATGTTCTCCTCCATTCTCCGCTTCCCTTCAAATTTTTAGTTTGGGATAACACCCTTGGGCAGGAAATGGGCAGTTGACATTCTCTTCCTTTCCCCTTCTGGAGCAAAGCCAAGGCATCGTGATGGAGTTCATTTTTTATAAAAATATATCAACAATGTATTTAAAAAAAAAAACTAGCAATTTCTATATGGACTAGTATGTTTATTATAAAAAAACTCAAAAGGGTAAACATAAGAATTTGAAATAATATTTCTCAATGCATGTTTTCGCCATATTAAAAAAACTGATAAAATGGAAAGTAAGATCTTTGCAAAAATACTGATGGCTGAGTCATATTTGTAAATGTTTCTTCATTTATATAGTATCGTTCCTATTTTATAAAAGCAAGCCGGATCTCACTTTCCTTGGAGGACTCCTACAATAGGCTTTCGTTGTTCGTATGATTTTTAGTAATACTATATATAAGAAGCCACTCCTGAAAATGGGCTGGCTACTCGAACTAAATATTGAACTTGCTCTTTAGCTCCCTAGCCTGCACCTTAAATTAAGAGATATTGATTGCAATCTAATAACCGATCAGCTTAATATAATGCATATAAACATTGATTGAACTAGAATTAAACGATTACTTATTGAAATAATTTGATCTTTTTATACCACCTAGCGAACACCTTCAGATCCGAAAATTTGCTAAAGCCATGGATGAAGAAGAGTAGAGGAAGAGAATGGACGCTAGAGTGGCGTCGGAAGGAGAAGGCGAGGCGATGGCGAGAGGTGAGAGAATGAAGCTGTTCCTTGAGGCTTCATTCTTGCGAGCGAGATCGCGATGGTCGATAAGATCTGAAGAGATGGCGCGTGGAGGTGGCAAAAGAAACAGCTGCGTTTCAAAGGCGGAGAAGTGGATCGGATCTGAAGAGAGGGAGAGGGAGAAAGAGATCAGATTTAAAGAGGAGAGGGCAAGGGCGAAGACAGAATTTAATGACAAGGCAGGCCGAGGTCAAACTTCGAGTTGCTCGGTCGACCAATCAAGCTTAAATATGACTGTATACATCAAAACTAAAAAAAAATAAAAAAAATTACTTTTTGTGGCATACAAGATGTAACAATGGAAACCATAAGAAAAATATAAACTTATGAGTATTGAAATATAGCCCTTAATCACTGATTCAATTTCTTGTCTCAAAATTTACATCGAACTAGTGGGCATCTCACGCGTTGCGCGATCTTTTTTTTTTTAAATTTTTTGACTTAGTATTATAGTGATAATTTTTGAATATTTCATTTAGATTAAAAGATTAATTCAACGGTGACTACTCAACCAATAAGACAAAAAAAATTACATACTTTCTTAGATTTTTGATATAATAATACATCAAATGAAACATTCACGATTTAGTATTACAGTGGTAATTTATGAATATTTGATTTAGATTAAAAGATTAATTCAGCCATGACTACTCAACCAATAACACAAAAAAAATTTACATACTTTATCAAGTTTTTGATATAATAATACATCAAATGAAACATGCACCTCACACAATTTGTTATTCTAATTGAAATGAAATGCTAACAACTCAAAACTTGTCAACTTACGTCTATGAATTTTAGAACATACAAAGAATAGCGAATATCTTCTCTTTAGCTGTCCGTGCACTCAATATTGCATGACAAACAAACCTAAAAATATATTTCTAAATAAGATAAAGTAAAATGGATGAAATTACAAATTAAAGTTAGAAAATGAAATCATTCAATGGAACTAATATTGATAAATCGAATAAGATTAGATTTAAACCTTTTGATGCCCTCATGTCCAGTAATGTCGTTCAGAATCTTTTGATTGCCATGTATCAATTTTGGTAAACTGTTTTGACCCTTTTCATCATGCCTATGTACTGTACTGTACTGTAATGCCATTGTAGTTCATCATAATTTATTTTTCTGTGTCCTGAAAAATAACAAACAACAAACAGCTGAACAACAATAATTCTAAACACACAAATTACCTTGCACTGCGTCACTCTCCAATACTCCAATATAGGTTGCTTAATTGTTGATTTCAGGAATTTAGAGCCTCCATTTTTAAAGCTGAGATGAAATATTGGAAACAAAATCAAAACATAAATACAAAAATCTATAAACATAACAAAAAAAACTAATCGATAAAGAAGAAAACTAATTGATATTAATATTGTGTTGAGCAGTATCAAGTGATTTTGGTCATGTGCTGAGGAACAATGGCAGAAAAGAAGATTAAACACACAAAGCAAGAGGAAAAAAGAACTCACATGTACATGGAAAGGCATGCTATGTGGCCATACTCATTGCAGTTCCAGGACATAGTTTATAACAATTTCAAGCAGCATCTTAAGTCTTGCACCAAAACCAAGTAGGACAATTTCAGCTAGTATGTTTGCAGAAGCAAGATCTGCTCCAGTGCAAATTAGTCTCATGCTAGTTTGTATGTATAATTTTGTGCGTGTGCTCTGTGCGTGTGTGTGTGTGTGTGTGAGAGAGAGAGAGATATATTAGCTATTCCAATATAGAAAAGAAGAGAAGGAAATAAGCAAAAGAGCGATACCCTGTCAAAAACACTCGTTGCAAACAACTTCATTGTGATATTCTCTTGCAAAGTGTCCAGGCTGCTTGCTCTTTATGTAGATCAAATCCTTGAATGAGTTTAATAGAAAAAAGAAAAACAAAAAAAAAAGAAATGGTCATTAAATTTCTCATCATAGAAGGGCACAATTGTCAACCAAATGTACTAAAAAGTTTATTTTTATTATCCATATCAAAATTACATGATTGGGAGTCATATTAAGATGGCAATTGCAACCAGAAAGAATGCTGACGATTCTGTGAGTATATGCCAGTATGTACCAACCAATAATGGGACTGCTGCATTGAAATGTATAACCAACATTCAGTTTCTGTACTTGACTACTTGCATATATATATATGATATTAGTATACTTGAGAACAACTGGAAAAGAATTTCATGTATCCTGATGTATCTTTCTTTAGTAAGTGAAAATAATAAAATATATTACACGAAATAAACAAAAAAAATGCATTGCAATAACACCTTTATCAGTAATTTGCTATAGAATTGCTCAGTCGCTATTATAGATCTGCCATCTGATACTTAACGTTCGATCAGAGGTGCAAAATAAGTATAAAAGCTGGAAAGAGAGTGAATTATAAAAAAAAAGGAGGAAAGAGCAGTCAACCTGGCCAGCTTATGATCAAGCAGGTCGAAATTAAATGTTCTTGCCAAAAAACAAAAAATCATGTTGCTATGAAGGATTTTCAGAACAAACCAGCCAGTATACTGGTAAAAAAGTTGACTTCTACTAAAACAACATGTATTGGTTGAGCAAACTCAAATGGGTTCATTGAATCTCCAATAGACCCTAACAAAGACAAAATTTTAAAATAACAGAGAATATGAAGTGAGAGGCAAGTAGGGTGCACGTGTCTTGGTGTAGCGGTCATAATAGTAAGTTGGGCAGTGGGGACTTGTTCTCCTGATACTATCGTCTGGGAAGCAGGCTAAGGGTCCTACTTCTAGTCCTGCTCATGGTTGGACTCATGCTTCATGTCCAGCTTGTGCTCGATCTCAAAGTCCTACTCATGATCATTCTTCAGCTGATGCTCCTACTCCTTGTAGAGCTCCGGCTCCTGCTTCTCATCTTCTCCTGCAGCATTATTGGAAAATGAATGAAGCATGAGTCCAAGAATGAATGAATATGCACCCACTTCCACTCCCACTTAGTATTGTATTTATATATGCCGCCAATGCCGATAATAATTGCCAATACCAGTATCAATCAACACGTAGCACATGTCAGTCAAGTGTACAAGTAAAGTAAATTACCATATAATTAAAATCAAGGCAAGAGGCAACATCAAATATTGCATCTACTCATTGGATGGTTGCTCCTTCATAATAGGCGAATGTTCTCTTTTTCTTACTATTGTAAGTGTCGTTCCTCTACTATCTGAACTGAATAGAAACACACCAAATTATGACAGTTGCTTATGCAGCCTTATACATTTTAGTATTGCAATGTGGAAGTTCCTTCCTATTGTACACAATTTGTTTTCTATCAACCTCAATCTGATACCAAACAAAATCTCCGCAACAAAAAAAAAGTTGAACTCCTAGGTAAAGGAACATATAAGTGTGACTGTCCAATACTCTTAACACTTGAGGCAAGACATTTTTGTAGAAAATAATTTAAAAAAAAAGAATGAGTCCATAAATACAATAGGGATATCTTAATTTTAAGCACAGGCTGATGAGAAACCAAAAAAAGAAAAATTTATCAAGCACCGGAAATCTAGATACGATCTAGCCAGATAGGATAGTAGCATCGTACCATAGCAGTATCTTCTAATTGCAATTGATAGTGTAATCATGCCTGCAAACATGGTTCGGATCATCCCACTCCTCAAATCAAGTAATAAATCCTGTGTAAGAAAAAATTAAAGCAATAAATCACTTATAAGTGTAATCGTCTATTTAGAAAAGATCAGCTAAAATTCTAGTATACCAATAATGAAATCGATAGTGCAATCGTCCCCTTCATTTGGTCCCTTTCCACAAATATAGAAGCAAAAGGAAGAAATTTTTGGATTGGCATTATAGTGGAATCGTCCCCTTTGCACAAAAGAGAAGGCAGAAAGAGGAAACCCAAAAAAATGAAGGGAGAAAAGTAGAAAACCTAGAAGAATGTGCAGATCGTCCTTGACACTTCAGAAATCGAAGAGGCAACATACGATAGTCGATTGCTACACTGCAAATGAAAAAGAGATAAAGCGAGTGGTAGATGCGTCAGGACTCAGGAGCAGCCGGCGAGGATCGTCCGTACGCGACACACATGGGAGAGCAGATCAAACCGATCCGTCAGGGGGGAGACTATGTACGCACATGGGTCTCGGAACTCTCTAGAAGAAGAAGCTCAGACGGAGAGGAATAACCTGTTAGAGTTATGTCCTAGAAGTCAATAATTTAATGACTTAATTATTAGTTTATGTTTTGGATGAGATTTTATCATCTGTTCCTAGGTTTATTATTGACAGATCATTCAGGTTGAGGATCTGAATTGTAGATCTATGTTGATCATTCTTTAGAATGACAATAATAAATCTAAACGGTCCATAATCTTGATAATTAACAAGGAACATTAATTATCATATAAGATTAGTATGCAAGTTAAGTGATGATTAAGTTCTACTAATCATAGGTAAAGAGTTACCAACTTAATTGCATATGTGTATGTTATGGAACATAGCACAGGACTTGACCCATCGAAATAAACATATGGATTGTGTTATGTGTCATTGTTTATTTCGTTATAATTTTGGTTCTAAGTTTGAGATGTTTATCTTTTCCACATGAGGATAGGTTCAATAAATATCGTCTACCGCTGATTCCCGATAAGGGCTGCTACACGGACTTTATTTATGTTCTCTTGAATTGTGCGGGGAAAAGTTAATCATCAAGAAAACCGTATGTCCCTCATTAATTCACTTAGTGAGTGACGATATCTGTTTGGGCCCCTTGATGGAGATAGATTGTTTGCATGCAACTTTATACAATTATCTCTAGATCAAGAAACGTATAATCTGCAAGAATGACACATTCCTATCTTGGATTATACGATGATATCGTGTGACATAAGAATCAAAATAGGGAAATACATATATTCTCTTATGCAGGATTTAAATACAGTAGCAGTACACTATTTATGCGAATTGGGAATCATAACTTGTTGCTAGATACCGCTTATGATTATTGGAATTAAATAACGATTTAATTCCATGTCCAACATAGCATAAATCCTCAAAGGGTCACACAAATAGGACTTTAACCATACAATGCATTATTTATTTATTCGCAACAGTGTGTATTGCGAAAATATGATAGTTTGATTAATTAATTGTATAGCGTTGTGGACCGTTATAATTAATTAAGTCAAAGGGATCATATAGAAATAAATTAATGCATTTGCTAATCCCAAATTAATTATTAATGAGTTAATAATTAATTATGTTCAACTCATTTAAATTAATTGAGCTATTGGGTCTTTATTTAATTAGTTAAATAAAAGTCCAATTTGAGGTTAGTTGAAAGAGCAATTAAAATGTTTGAATTAATGGGCTTGTAATACACTTGGTGTAGCCCACAAAAGCCTCCAATAGGGGGCCGGCCATATAAGGGCAATTTTGTCCACAATTAGTTGTGGTAGGTAGGTCAAGAGAGCACTATATAAAGGGGTCAAGTTTTGGGGAAACCCTAGCCTCCACACCTTTCTCTCTCACCTCCTCTATGGCCGAAATTCACCAAAAGGGAGAAAATTTCAGAATTTTCTCCATGCTCTCTCTTCTCTCCTCTCCTCTCTAGCTCATGGGTTGAGCACTCCTCTCCACAAATTAAAGCAATTAATTGCTAAATGAGAGAGGAAACCTAGAGGGATTAGCTTGTATCTTCCTCTTGCTAGCACAAGAGTAGAAGATTATGGTTAACCTCCTTGGTGGACTCGAGGCCGATCAACCGACGAAGGAGGAGGCGCATGGAGGCTCGCCACCGACTCCCATGCCGTGGTCGAGCCCCGCGAATACGATTTCGCGGGAGGTACAATTTCCACCTATCTCTTTGTGTCGAATAGCTTTGTACTAGATCCCTTTGTTGCTTGTGTTTTAATTGGATTAATTAAGGGTAATTAGTCACAAAATTAAAATTGAGCAATTTCCTAACAGTGGTATCAGAGCACATGGTCGTACTTAAGCTATTTTGACACTTAAATAAGAGAAATTAGCTAATTAACGAATTAGTAGAGATGATGCGTTTGTTTGCTGTCTGGAAATGGTATTTTCTGTGTTGTTTCGCGTTTTTCGATGTGATATGTTCTCTGGAAGATTTTTCTATCTACATGAAAGTTGTAGATCTTTGGATTGTGATTCTTTTGGCGTTGGATTCACATTTTTCTGAATTAGTATAGATTCATTGTGAATAAAACGGCGACAGTGGGCAGAACCAGTTTCTGCTCGCACTGTCCTGTTTGAATGGCTTGAAAGGTTTATATTTTGAATATAAGTACCAGTGTTCTATGGATAGAAATAAAGAGGACTTGAAGCTCTTTCTGAGCATGTATAAATTGTTGCATGACTCGGATTAATTTGTGGGTTTTCAAGTATGAAAAGGAAGATCTTGTCAGATCCAGTTTGTTGAGCAAATCGATTGTTCTAATAAACTGTACAAACTGAGAACTCCTTTAAAAATTCTGTTTAAATGGAGTTGTTCTATTTTGAGTTAGGATTCCAGGAAAATTAGTTTCATAATTCTTCATGGAAGTTTGGACCTTAAACTAGGTTAAAACATTTCGATCGACAGTCTGTTCCAGTACAGAATTTGTTGATTGTTTAGTATGTAACTCGAATTTTTTGAACTGAACTTCGTTATTTTCTTTCATGGATGGATAGCCTATATTCTAAACTAATTTTTCTATGTATATTTTATATATAAAAACTGGATAGAAGGTGGTCTAACAGACCAAATGGTTGAGAGGATAAGCTGAAAATCTCATAACGGTGTTTCGTGCACTTGTAAGAGATTTGTCATTTTTTATTCTCCCAGATGGTTTAAGATCTCTTCTTGAAATTTTTACTGATAATCACAATTATGATAAGGAGCTTAAGTAATTTATTTGAGAATTTTTGGAGACCAAAAACTGTTGATTTTGTTGGATTCCATTATTTACGTTTTTTGTTAAATTACTGTTTTTCTAAGTATTCAAACTAGTTGAAAATAATTAGAAAACTCCTTGTTTGATCTCCTTTCAGTTATGGGATGTTGAAAGAACTTTCTAAATGAATTTAAACAAGTTTGGTTGTTTAAAATTGAGAATTTATACACGGAATTTACTTATAGCAAACGATACGCAAAGATGCTTGAAAATCGTTAATTGGAAACAAAGTGCTTGTATGTGCTAACTTTGTTTTGTAGGTGGATAGTGGGTTTAGTATGGCTCAAGACTCAATGCCTTGTGGTTGTAAATTGAATGCATGTGTGAATGTTTGTAATGCGGCCTTTGGTGCCATTAATTAATTAATTTGTTGATTAATTTTTTATGTAACTTGTGAGGCTTGCATGCCCCTAAGGCTAGGATGGGAGTAGGATATTTTTCACATGTATTTTGTTCCTTTATTTTATAGGATTTAGATCCTTATAGAATTTAGTGGGAGGGACAAGGATTAGATTAGTTTTGCTCCATGGACGATGTGGCGAAACTAAT
Source organism: Rhynchospora pubera (assembly GCA_028095005.1). Taxonomy (NCBI): domain Eukaryota; kingdom Viridiplantae; phylum Streptophyta; class Magnoliopsida; order Poales; family Cyperaceae; genus Rhynchospora; species Rhynchospora pubera. The sequence continues at coordinate 86,052,846 of CM051459.1, forward strand.
GCAAGCGGGAGCCATACAAAGCCACAACTGTGAGATGCTTATATGTGATTGCTTGTGATTGCTATGAATTGTCATAGGCTAGGTATGGGTGTATGCTTACATGACCACCAAACAAGTGTCACTTAATTGATTGTCCCAAACAAAATATGATTAAGTTAAATCGCCCTCCTTCTCTCTATCCCCTTCTAACGTGTATGATCGTTCATTGATGCATTCTCGCCGACGCGGGACATCGTGTTCCATCATCCGTGTCGGGGTGTAAATCGGATTTACTAGGAGCAAATAGAGAAAGGTTACTTAACGATGTTTTCTAATCGGATTGGACATCGGGGCAAAGTTTGTGGATGTACATGTGATATTTCACAAACCAAGAATCATATGGAATGATTGGTTGGAGAACCTACTCTATCTAGTTGTTTTTGGTGTCACGCCGACGCTAGCACCATCTCAACGAAAATAGGGATCTTGAAAAACCTACTACATTAGGGACATTAAATAATTGTAGTGGGAGTTTTATTTGTTATAAATAAAACAATTGCATAAACTAAATGACCGTAAATTGATTTTGTTATAGATGTTTAAATTGTTAATTTTGTTGCGATCAATCTTTGAAAATTAACAAACTCGTTTCTAAAAGTATTCACTTAAAGAAGTAATACCGATTCCTAAGACACGATCTTAGTGAAGAGAAATTTGAGTATGTCAATTCCCAAAACTTTCCTCAAACTACCCGAACGTAGCAACGCGATGATTGATTGACTTTTGGCGAAAAGTTATTCAATAAAGCGTATGCTTAATATCCACATTTGAAATTTCTAGACCTTTGAATTAGCGAATTCATATGGACTAAAATTAACTCGTACGTTCTCATCCGGTTACTCAAGAAAGTGTTCTTGGAGAAAGTAGATATTAACTCCATCATTTTTGATTGAGTATAAAGAATATGAGTTGACCAAGAGATTCTTCTTTTATAAGAAGTTATATGAATGTTTCATTGGCTTATAAATCGAAAGATTTAAGTAGCTAATTGACAACTAGAGATATTAATCTCCGATATCAAGGATTGTTGATATTGTCATACGATCTCTTTGGAATCATGAAGGATATAATGTTACCTTTTTCGCACGCTTGTTAATGCAAAAAGGTGATTGATTAAGTATTAAAGAAATACTTCACCAATGTATGAGTTGAAATTTCGAGACTCTCATTGATGACCATGTGTCACATGAGATGTTTCATTTGCCGTTTATGGGAGGCATTTGAAAGGTTGTCCGAAATACCATGATTGTGACGATTAGAAATATTCTAATCCTAAAGTGTATTTGTCGTTCAAATTATCTCACTATCTTTAATTCACACTAGTAACTTGATACTAGTTCATATGCTCGCATTTAAAGAAATGTGTTAGCAATGAAGAATAAGAGAATGTTCGAGAGATGCAAAGTTAACTCCGTATAGAAAATGACTTATTCATTTAAGTCATTACCATTGAATACGTAGAGTTATCTTTATTAAGAGTTTGTTTAGGAATTGAAGGTTGCATACCTTAATTCTAAAACCTCTCATAATATCTCCATTTCATATTCAATGATGGATGATTATGTTTTGTAAAAGACAAGATCTTTTATTATAGATTTGTTTATATGATCTCATGCATCTTGATTGAATTTGCTTGAAATAGATAAACAAATTTTGAATGACAAATAGGATGCGTAAGACTTAACATAAAGTATTTTGACTTTCATGTTATATATAACCGCTTAGTCACATACATAAACGAGAATCGCATTACGAGAGTCTACGTAACATAGAGCTCGTAATTCAATTCGATTTCAAATCGATTGGTATGCGAATCATGTTTGTTAAATGACATAAGCGCCTTTTAACCTATGAAGGTTTAAGGACAAGTGAATTAATTAGGACTTATACATATCGATGTATAAAGACCTATAAGTACTTGTGCAATGAAAGGTTGTTGATACTTTACTACTTAACCAATGATCATTGTAGATATTAACATATCTATTTGATAAGGTATAAGTATGAACCTTTTGACTAGTTCAAAGGAGTTCAAGAGTGAAGTTTAAAAGACCGTTCAAGAAAAATAGAAGTCTTACAATTAATCGTGGTAAATAAGGAGTTAAGTCGTATAATTTGAAATATTATCTCAAGAGTATGAAAATAGTTTCATAACTCGCTCCATGAGGAATAATATGTCCAAGAATGGAGGTATCGAACAATATTTTGATCGATCGATAATAATTCAAATGGACTTATTCAACTCGTATTAAGGAATTATGTTTGAGGATAATATTATTTACACTGAATGGTGTTCCATCGAAGTCTATTGAGGAATATATCTTACGATATTTTGATCTCTAAGTATAATGCTTCTTAAGATTTGGTGTTGATAAGCTTATTTCAAGATCTTTGATAAGCTTGTACCCAAATAAGACATTTAATATTTGTAGGATGCTTTATATTAAAAGACACTACTTCCACGAATATGATAAGAACAAAGTAGTTGTTGCTAATCATAATGTAGTCTTGATGAATTGAAATTCTCAAGAAGAAGTAGTGGGAGTAAAGTGAGCATTAAAATAGTTTATGCATCACTACAAGAAGTACTCTTATGGGAAACTTGTCACTCCATACATGGTACTTAGTGGGAGTTGAGCGAAACTTCATTCACAAGTTATTTTGAAAGAAGTTTAATAGTACGCTCCTTCCAATGAGGACTCAACCATCTCACGAGTTGATGATGTTCGAGAAACTCATGGAATATATGAGGAGTCAAGAACTCGTTCAACAAATCGTTGTAGAAGAAGTTCATGAACCTCAAGTACCAATCCTACAAAAGATCAACGAGAGTTGATTGCCTAAGCCGTTTGGTGCTTTGGCTTCACGACATTCTCAAACTTAGCATATGAGAATCCGTTGATAAACAAGAAAAACGATGGAACGATCCGATTCCACATATATGGTTTGAATTCATATGATCTATAAATAAAATCCATGTATAACAACAAGGTATAGACCTTGGTTGATGTTCATGAAGGAGCAATCCATCAAGAACGTTTTAGATCTTCAAAAGGAAAGATCGACATGGATAACAAATTGACTATGTACAAAGCGCGGCTTCTCGCTTGTAGCTATGTCTAAGTCGATGACTAGTTGACTACGTACAAAGCACAACCTCTTGCTTGTGGCTATGTAAAAGTCAATAAAGATCATTCTAGCAATAGTTGTATTTCATATATATTGATATATGGAAAAACACATAAAACCGCCTTCTTCGTATGAATGAAGGATGATGTTGTGCATTTGACACAAATCGAGGTTTTATGTATTGCTAAAAACATACACATGCTTCAAGGATCCATAAATGGATTAAAGCAAGTGTTGTGGAGATTGGAATAAAAGTTTTGACAATGAAGTCAAGGAGTTGAACTTCGTCAAAAGTATCTTGTATAAACAAGATATTCAGTGGGAGCATAATTGTATTACTTGTATTGTTCAAGATAACAATTCATTAATTGGGAATAACATTAAGAAAATGAATATTGTCAAGATCTCTTTGGAGAATGCTTTCTCAAATGAGAACTTGGACGAAATCACCTGATCCTAGGAAACAAATCTATGAAGATAGATTATGATGGATGTCAGGTTTGAACAAATATGCATATATTGACGAAGTGTTCTAGAAACACGAAAGTTACACTCCAAGAAAGGATGTCTAACTGTACGTCACATGGCATGACTTGAGTGTTTTAACTCGATCTATTGCAACTCAATTCAAGAAAGTGCATGAAATAGTTCAAGCATTCTTTCATTATGAGTTTCATTGTGTACGTCATATTTATGCATATGCCCCGATGTGTAGTATCCAAAGGATATGACAAACAGTTGTCAAATGGATACAAGAGAGACACATTAGGACGATAGTCAAGGATATCCTCGAGTACCTTATGAGAAAGAGTGATATAATGTTTCATCTCTTAAGATGAAAGAGAGCTCGTGTAAGTTAATTACACTAATGCTAGTTTTTCGAAAGATTGATATAATCACAGTTGAAATACATATTTTTGCTAAAAGGTGGTGTTGTAAGTTTAGAAGGTGTTCTAAATGAAATATTACAACCGTTCCCGTCACCAAAGCAAAATACATAGCAACTTGTGAAGCAATAAAAGAAGTTTATTTCGGATCGATTTCTTAGTTGAGTTATTATGGTTCTAAGCATCTCGAACTATAACTTACTCCTAAAGAACCCAATGTTACATTGGAGATTCAAATATGATCTATAACGATATCACTTGATATCATATGATGGTGATCAAGAATATATATAGGAGAATATATATATATATATGGTCAAACAATTTTTGGATAGGTTCGCGAACACAGCGAACACTCTAGCACGACCTCTACCTTGAGCAGTATACGAGATGCAGTTATGCATCCATACGTGGTGGACGTATGAGTAACTAGCTATAATCGTATTATTTATTTTGAGGTCCGAGACATGTATATATGTAGATATATGACATTGTTCTCAATTCTTCGTTGGCTAGAAGTCACTACTGATTGACTCTAGGCCAAGTGGGAGATTGTTAGAGTTATGTCCTAGAAGTCAATAATTTAATGACTTAATTATTAGTTTATGTTTTGGATGAGATTTTTTCATCTGTTCCTAGGTTTATTATTGACAGATCATTCAGATTGAGGATCTGAATTGTAGATCTCTGTTGATCATTCTTTAGAATGACAATAATAAATCTAAACGGTCCATAATCTTGATAATTAACAAGGAACATTAATTATCATATAAGATTAGTATGCAAGTTAAGTGATGATTAAGTTCTACTAATCATAGGTAAAGAGTTACCAACTTAATTGCATATGTGTATGTTATGGAACATAGCACAGGACTTGACCCATCGAAATAAACATATGGATTGTGTTATGTGTCATTGTTTATTTCGTTATGATTTTGGTTCTAAGTTTGAGATGTTTATCTTTTCCACATGAGGATAGGTTCAATAAATATCGTCTACCGCTGATTCCCGATAAGGGCTGCTACACGGACTTTATTTATGTTCTCTTGAATTGTGCGGGGAAAAGTTAATCATCAAGAAAACCGTATGTCCCTCATTAATTCACTTAGTGAGTGACGATATCTGTTTGGGCCCCTTGATGGAGATAGATTGTTTGCATGCAACTTTATACAATTATCTCTAGATCAAGAAATGTATAATCTGCAAGAATGACACATTCCTATCTTGGATTATACGATGATATCGTGTGACATAAGAATCAAAATAGGGAAATACATATATTCTCTTATGCATGATTTAAATACTGTAGCAGTACACTATTTATGCGAATTGGGAATCATAACGTGTTGCTAGATACCGCTTATGATTATTGGAATTAAATAACGATTTAATTCCAATTCCAACATAGCATAAATTCTCAAAGGGTCACACAAATAGGACTTTAACCATACAGTGCATTATTTAAATATTCGCAACAGTGTGTATTGCGAAAATATGATAGTTTGATTAATTAATTGTATAGCGTTGTGGACCGTTATAATTAATTAAGTCAAAGGGATCATATAGAAATAAATTAATGCATTTGCTAATCCCAAATTAATTATTAATGAGTTAATAATTAATTATGTTCAACTCATTTAAATTAATTGAGCTATTGGGTCTTTATTTAATTAGTTAAATAAAAGCTCAATTTGAGGTTAGTTGAAAGAGCAATTAAAATGTTTGAATTAATGGGCTTGTAATACACTTGGTGTAGCCCACAAAAGCCTCCAATAGGGGGCCGGCCATATAAGGGCAATTTTGTCCACAATTAGTTGTGGTAGGTAGGTCAAGAAAGCACTATATAAAGGGGTCAAGTTTTGGAGAAACCCTAGCCTCCACACCTTTCTCTCTCACCTCCTCTATGGCCGAAATTCACCAAAAGGGAGAAAATTTCAGAATTTTCTCCATGCTCTCTCTTCTCTCCTCTCCTCTCTAGCTCATGGGTTGAGCACTCCTCTCCACAAATTAAAGCAATTAATTGCTAAATGAGAGAGGAAACCTAGAGGGATTAGCTTGTATCTTCCTCTTGCTAGCACAAGAGTAGAAGATTATGGTTAACCTCCTTGGTGGACTCGAGGCCGATCAACCGACGAAGGAGGAGGCGCATGGAGGCTCGCCACCGACTCCCATGCCGTGGTCGAGCCCCGCGAATACGATTTCGCGGGAGGTACAATTTCCACCTATCTCTTTGTGTCGAATAGCTTTGTACTAGATCCCTTTGTTGCTTGTGTTTTAATTGGATTAATTAAGGGTAATTAGTCACAAAATTAAAATTGAGCAATTTCCTAACATAACCTATCGAAAGAAGATGAAACGGACGACCAAGAATAACCCACAGTATCGGATGCGGATGGTAATGGATTAAACTCGGCCCGACCAGTCAGTCAGACTGTTTCAAACACTGTACACAAACAATAACTTCGGAGGCAGATCCAATTCTGCCGAATAATATATGTTTTGATTGATTTCTACTATATCCAAAAATTAAATATTTCTATTACATCAGAATTCTAATAAGATCATAGTTCAACGAAAGATACATCATATTTCTACTACATTATCTATAAAGTTACACCTCTACTAATTTTAATTTAGTCCTACAAGAATCTAAAAAGTCATACAAATCTATAATCTCATCTGAAGTAAATATTTTAGCAATTTTCTTCTTAATATAAACAATCATATAATCATGAGTATTTCCATATTAATAAATACTAGTTGTGTAAATTGACATTAGTAATTCCAAATTAATAAATACTAGTTGTGTAAATTGACTAAATTAGAAAATTTAAAATTCAACCATGAGATGAATCGCATAAGTACATAACGCATAAGGCCATAAGTCAGGGGCGAAGCCAGGATTTAATGACAAGGGAGGCCGAGGTCAAACTTCGAGTTGCTCGGTAGACCGATCAAGGTTAAATATGACTGTATACATCAAAACTAAAAAAAAATTAAAAAAATCACTTTTTGTGGCATACAAGATGTAACAATGGAAGCAATAAGAAAAATATAAACTTATGAGTATTGAAATATAGCTCTTAGTCACTGATTCAATTTCTTGTCTCAAAATTTACATCGAATTTCTACTACATCCAAAAATTATATATTTCTATTACATCAGAATTCTAATAAGATCATAGTTCAACAAAGGATACATCATGTTTCTACTACATTATCTATAAAGTTACATCTCTACTAATTTTAATTTAGCCCTACAAGAATCTAAAAAGTCATACAAATCTATAATTTCATCAGAAGTAAATATCTTAGCAATTTCCTTCTCAATATAAACAATCATATAATCATGAGTAATTCCATATTAATAAATACTAGTTGTGTAAATTGACATTAGTAATTCCAAATTAATAAATACTAGTTGTGTAAATTGACTAAATTAGAAAATTCAAAATTCAACCATGAGATGAATCGCACAAGTACATAATGCATAAGGCCATAAGTACAGCTCTAATAATTGCTTCCAAAGACCAAAATTAGATTTTATTTCTCAACAATTGTCTATTAACTTTTTAAGAATTTAAGATTGGACTATATAACTCAGTACCTCATACCTGAAACCTAGAACAAAATGCTCTCAAATGATATGTGAAACGGTACTAGAAAAATTATAGCAAAAAACTGAGATTACCTAACTAATAGATTATTGTTTGCCTCTAAATTTTCCTGCATGAAACCATAGAATAAATAAAACAAATCTCATTCCACAAATAAAACCAGACTCCATAACTCCAACAATTAAACAAAATGGCCTTGACAAAGCGATCATGAAGCATGAAAGGAAAATACAGAAATTCCTAAACAACGGACGGTAAATTAATTATGGGAAATGCCATTATGAGCCTGTGATATCCCTACAATTAATTACATGAAAGTCCTATAAATGGAAAATTTGTAGCAACCATATTCCTTACATCTTTATGGGGAACCCTGCAAAGTTTCATGCCAAACTGACCTATGGATGGGTACCAAAAAATTTTTCTTCAGACATGCAGTAAAATCGATCTCGAAACCACAACAAATGGACAGGTCCAATACCACAACAAATAGAGGCTAGATGATGTTTGCCTTCAAATTCGGCTACAAGTTGATAAATATGGGAATACAATCAAGCGATACCTAAAAAAGGGGGTCCAAATAAGATTATCTAGAAATTGTATAATTTTGGGCTCTATCAGTCATCTTGAAACCATACCATTCTGGGACTCTGTCAATTAAAATATCGGACCTAGACCAACATGTCTTAAAGAGAAGATGGCAACATACCAATGGAAAATGCTCATGTGCAATGCAAGTGGCTAAACTGACTGTCAACCATTCAGTATGATTATTTGCGAATATAGCATCAAAGGGAAAATATGAATATACATGTACATGGGCCTAATATTAACTAAGTAAAATAAAAGCCCAAAAGTGAGAGAGGCCCAAGAAAAAAAAATAGAATATAAAGGCCCATACAAAGACCCAGCCCAATTCGGATTAAAATCATCCATCTCACTGACAAGTGGGCCCCGCCTATTTCTTTTATTTTAAATCCACAATCCCACGTGGCGTCTCCCTGTTGGCTCAGGCCGTGGTCCCCGCTGGTTTCCGTTAAAAGAAAAAAGAATTAAAAGAGAGAGACAGACCGTACGAAGGAGCTTTCTTCTCCGGCGTAAGGATGTCCCTCGCCGCCGCTACACGCTGTCTCCGCCTCGACTGATGGTACCGCTGAGTTGACGATACCCTCACGAATCCAATAACACCAAGCTCGAGCAGCCAAGAGGCCTGGGATGGAACAATTTCAAAGGAGAAAAGGTGAGTGGCTGACGCGAATGCACGCGAAATTACACCAAATTGAAGGGAAATTGAGCAATTGCAACACCTGAGAGGCTTCTCTGGAGGTATGAGAGGAACTGAGGATGGTAGTTTGAGATCAATTTGATGAAGAAAGGATGGCGGCACCATTCACCAGAGCTGCAGTGATGAGCTCCGAAAGAAGGGGCGTCAAGTGGGGGTGTGAGCCGAAGGAAACCTGACAGGTTGGTCCTAAGGCAGTCAGGTAAACTATGGAATATAAATGGGGGAGAGAAGGATGCTCAGGACGGAGAGAAGAAGCATAGTGACCCACCAATTGGAACTGTCCAGTATGAGATGTTGCAAGAAAGACAAGAGGGCGCAAGGAACTCGAAATTGAAGGAGTCAGTACACTGAAACGCCAATTGTCTGGCTATTACACATTCCTGAAGATACTAGAATGATTACAATGTGACAAATTGTGGCCAGTTCATGGTCAGCAAGTGGGGACACTAGTTTAGTGACATGACACGGCTAGGAGGTTAGGTGCTGATTCAACAATGCTTAATAGTCACATACAGATGCAATTAGCCTTAAATACAAGTCAAAGAGAGTGCCTAAATGCTATAAGTATGTGATATGATTACTAAAACATTTAAAATAAACTGAAGAGGAATTGGTTTCGGTTACACTTGAGAGGAAATGGAAAAGTAAAAAAAATGCAGGAGTGCATGTCTTCTCACTGGTCCCTTCCCTCCAAAGAGTACTCTCAGTGCCAATAGAGACAAAACTAAAGGAACTTGCTCTCCAAGGAGCATCCTACAGCCGTCAGATGATGATCAAAAGGGTCACATATGTGTTGATAAAGGAGATAACATACAAATCATACCACATCAGCAGCATGCCAATTATTGAAGGCACCCTCTCTCCATGAATCTCAGCCCTCAGATGCTAACCAACCATTGGATGCTTGCCACCACTTGTACTCCAATCCTGGCGCCGAAAGCCAGCATGAGGAATAAAAAAGGCAATTGCAATTATACTGCCTTTTACTCAAAGGAACAAATGACATGTAACCCCACTTGTCAGGCTATGTCAAGTCCAATTGCAGACTGCCACAACATCAATAGTTAATCATTTTGATGATAGCGTAAAATCAGATCTTAATGATGGACTAATGAAGATGAAATCAAATTCAAAATAGAGAAATATACCAAAAATTAATTATAAGTCTAAGAAGGGCAAAATGGGAAGTAGCACATACAGAAAGCTATATGGAGCCCTCTAGACCATGGAATCAAGCAATGGAATACAGAACATGGTTGGGAAATGCCCCTCATACCCTTGTTGCCTCCCCTAGCTACTACATCACCAAACATGCCAATTGAAGAGCTTTGGCGCCAAGTCAGAGAGTGAAATCGAGTAGAAATTGATGGCAGCTACTTCCATATGGCAATGAACCCCTTCCCCAAGCCCATTTGAACCAATGAAATACTGCCACTGCACTCGCTGATTCCTTCAAGTTGAAATTGGTAAACTTAAGTCAGTGGTGTTAAACTCAAAGAGAATTGAAACTAAAGACGCATATGAAGCAGCAACAATCGAATCCACATAGCCAACATGGCATAAGTGAGAAACACAAGTCCAAATCAACATGCCACCTCCCATGCTTGGTGGACATCAATTGACATGTGTCAAAGCATCATTGGAAGTGTAATTGGCCAGTAAAAGAAGAGAACTGAAGGAAGATTACCCATGGCAGCTATATGCAAACCCTTGGATCAAAACCCTAACTCCATGGCTCATCTTCACCACACAACGAAAACCATCCACAAATTTTCAATACCAGCCCATGGTTTTACAAAGGAACTTGCTCCCCACGGCTCTACATCAACCACTGGATCGAGATGAAGGGTGAGATGTGCATGGCTCAACTCCATGGAAACCCTAACTTCAAGCCTATATATAGACCTTAAATCAGAAGAAAAAAGGCCTCCACCAACCCCAAGCTTACCCTACATACTGAAGCTCTGTCTCCATCCTTGGTTAGGTTAGAAAGAAGAGAGAAAGCTCTGTAATTTCATCGAGCAGTTAGCTTGTAATAGGAAGTAGAAGAAAAGAAGAGAAAAGAGAGAGCCTAGGTAGCTTGAATCTGTAAACCACCTCTTCCATATATCAATAAAGAAGTTTTGAGAGTTCAATTGCTGTTTTGATTGGCGTTCGAGTTAGCCCAGCCACCAAACAGTGGTGGTCTGGTGCCATATTGCTATTTCATGTTTATTTCCTGTTTTTGCATCTCACATCTGCATTTAAAACAATAATAAAAGTGACTTAACATGAATAAAAGGGTTTGTGCAATCATAAACGTACAAGGACAGCAGGTTGAGACACAGCCGCCATGGCCAGACCTCGAGTTCATCCCACCGACATGATTGAAGAGAAAGCACACCCTCCAGTGGCTCAAATCGACAAAAGGAGAGAAGTAGGTGTTGTGCAACTCGCCTGAGAAGAGAACAAACTCCTCAGAAGGCGCAATTTGGCGGAGATAGCCGAGCATGGTGAAAATAGCAAGCCAAAGTGGGCCCAATCAATTGCAAGTCCAATGGCGAAATTGAAGGCACAGAAGAGAAGAGGAGAAGAAGACGACGCTGTTGAAACAAACCATGAACGAAATAATGGTCAGACGGCTCAAGTCAATGGCGGAAAACCTCAGTAGCTGTCGAGTCAAAGGCAACAGAAGAAAATTGAAGGAAACGAAGGAGGAAAAAGACCTCTGTTGACCCCTGCACGAATCTTGAAGTCGATCGACGGATGGATAGGCATCAGAAGCAACGGATAAATGGAAAACGCCATGTGTTGATTTTCTGTGGCGACAAAACTGCTAGGCACTATACCAGAGTCAAGATATGCACAAAAATGGAGGCGTTGTACAAAGGGCCATTCCAGAAGAACCACAGAAAGAGGGAAACCGAACCAAACAACAGGCCAGCCTAGATGAACCTGGTGCACCAAGACCACATATGGACCCATCGATCGGAATCAGACCCAACCTGAACCCACATATGGTGCATAGATGCGTGCATGAACCAGTCGACCGAACCGACTCAACTGGTTTTCTGTGATCCGTATAGTGTGGCCAGCGTTGCGGCAGGACTCAAATCACACCTCCTTGCCAACGTGGACCAACAAGGACTTGACACCTCAGCTTCTCCAAAGACATGGACCAATCAGAGAATTTGCAGCAAACCAGAACTTCAAAAATACATTAAAAATAGCAATGAAATCAGAAAAATTCACATAAAATACCAAAATGTCCAGAAAATTATGAAGAACATTTCTATCTGACATATTATATACAAAAAAACAATTTAAGAGTCACTTTTATTTAAAAGTCCATAAAACTTTAAAAATATCATAAAAACAAATGATAAATAAATATAAACATTATTAAAAATTAATATTGTTATTAAAGGACAGCAGGGATTCTTGGATAACAGGTATTCTTCAGAACCAGGATACTCCAGAGCCAATCAAGCTAGAACCCCTATCTCAAACTCAAAACTCAATTCCAAGTCCAAACTCAAATGAAGATCCAAAAGTCAAGTTCAAACCTAGAGGCCAATACCAAGTCAAACACCAAATCGAATCGAACAAGATCCTAAAGCTCTATATCCTGGCACTACACAGAAAGCCAAATCCACATCAAGATAACCAAGACCAACCTGTGATCCAATGATCTGACTGTCTTATGATAACAATCTCAGAAGCAATAAAAGTTATAAAGATAATAGCATCAAAGTCTGCATATCACTTAAAGTCTAAGTCAGCATAGCATGCATATGCATTCTGCATCATAACCACATTCTGCATGTCACTAAGCCATTATATCATATAAAACTGACTCCAATTGCTTTCAATACCTAATCACTTGATTATTCCCGATCTAGAGGTGCTCTTGCCTGGTTTCCAACTCGGATCTAGACCGGAGGTAATTAACAGCAGGGGCTTGCGCCTGCTGGAAGGAAAGGACCTACACACAAACAATCAACTCTTGAGATCCCTAGGGTCGCATTGCTATCTTTCGTTCGTAAAACGGGTAGGGATGTTCGAATTCTAGGGGACTCAAGGGGTATCTGATCCGCATTTTCTTCGGCCCATAGAGGACTATCTGATCTTCCGTGGCTGGACTGAAAAAGTGCGAGACAGATTATAGATACCACGGAGCGTGGAAGGTCGCAAAATTTGAGCAGAATTATGGATGAATTTTTCTTTTTTTCCGATTGAGAGAGGGGTGGTTGTGACAACTGACAAGGAGAATAGGAATAGGTTTTTCCAATTTCAACATTTACACTGACGAAAAAAAAGGCTGCTGGGCTTATTTTTGTTGGGGGGCTAAATCATAAAATTTCATATACTAAGCATCTTTTTTAATAGTCGGTAAAAAAATTTTCAAAATCATGCGTGAGCCAGGCCCTCCACGGCCCCTGGGAGAGGGAGAGAGGGAATGAGAAAGGAATCAAATTAATTCACTTTCTATTTTTGAATGGGATGATACATGATGACAAATTTTGGGATTGCTTGAAGCAACTCCCAAACTTATTTGCTAGTTCTTACTCGTAATTGTTTTTTAGTTCCTGCCACAGTAAATGTGATATGCACCTTAAGTTCCAATTTATATCTTATTAGAAAGAAAATAGAAGGAAAAATAAGTGAATTGGAAGCCTAAGAGAAAAAAAAAGGTTTATGTCGATATCTCAAAATCAGCACAGGGTTCAAGAATGAAGAACTCAAACATACTATTAGTGATGTCAAGTTCTGAAAAACCAAAGAAAAACAACTCAGTTTTAGCTGGCAATGGCAAAAAAAGAAAAAAAAAAGTAGAAAAGCTCTTTGACAATATAATTTGTCAAATTAGAAATCTATTTGAGCTCATAAATCGCTAAAATCATAAGTACCTTTGTTTGGTGGTGCTTTGCCTTTCCGTCAGATGCCCTTGACTCTCTTTTCCTGAAAATTAAATAAAAAAAACCAAAATCGTGATAATATTAAAAAAAAAAGGAAACGTTGAGAACCAATGATCATTTAAAATTCATCTTTCTTATCCAGCAATAGCTATACGTACAGAACATGTTTTCTTCAAAAAGAAGACACAGACCCAATGCAACAACAAACTCAAAGACTAATGTTATTGCCAGAATTGTGTCAGACAAAAATTTCTTATTTGGTAAGATTTATTTAGGCTGAAATTTTTAAAGTTCATAAAATTTCAAAAGAAACATTTCATTCCTATATGGGAATGATTCATAGGCACACGACACGTTAAGTGCACATCAGATTACTTATTGAACAATTGAAGGGTAAACAAAATGAAGCTTATTAGCCTAAATCCTTACTGTACGGTGATCGGTATTTGTTCATTTGGTATGCTGCGAGAAGACCTCCGTATACCTCTGCAATTTAGATGAAAAACAAAAAAGAAATGAGGGGAAAGGATTTGTAAATAATAATCTTCTCTAAAGTGAATGATAATTGTTGATATTCCTGAACAGTTCCGCAATAGTGTTTCCCTAAAAGTTTATGTCAAATGCTGAGAAATTTAAATTATTATTGTGTCAAATATTCTCACACAGTAAATTTTAAGTTGTTTTAAAACAGTAATGTCATAACTTTAGATATAGTAAAATTTTTAAATAAGATATTACAAAAATTGTCAGCATCTGCTTCCTTGTTTTTTCCAATTAACCATTAGTTGTTTAAATTTTTTTTTCTCACAAAATGTTATTCTTCTCGATTATACTAAAATAACACGAGCTCTTTTTACTGTTCTTTGTGCTACTACTCCACACATGGGGAACCTCAGCGAAAGTTAAATTAGAGCAATAATCATGTCAAAAGATAAATGAAAACAAAGACCATTATAGACTTATAGTATTGCTTTGCACTAATAGGGAAAATTATAAATGCACGACAATAGTTCTTATAAAGAGAAAATTGGACAAAAAATTGAATAGTTTTTAGTGCATCAAAATAGGCTCGTAGAGCATCAAAACTAAGGTGTATGCTTCATTCAATATAGGTTTTCCAATATTATGGGATTCCAATTTAGCGAAACACCAACAAACAAATTAGTTGTTTTATTTAATGATTTTGGAGGAACAAATTCCAAAGGATGGTAGAAATGATGTGCTGATAGTTGTATTTGGCATTGTTGTACACCATTACATACAAAAAATAACCTAGTTAAATGAAATGGCACGAATAATCTTAATTGAATGAGAGCTAATTCAATAAGTCGATCATGGACTATTCATGCTTTACAAAAAAATAACCTAGTTAAAAGAACCTTATTTTTTTTAATTGCTAAAAAGAACCTTAATTTTTTTTTGAATAAAGAAAAAATGTTCTTATATGGCCACAATAAAACATTTTTGACAAAGTGAAAAGACCAAAACTTTTTATCCAAGCAAGAGTTGAAAGGGAAGAGCCCTTTGCTGCCTCTGACCTCCAATTGGGAGTTTTTGAACCACTGTGTTTCATTAGGCGATCACAAAACTCTAATGGACCAATATCTTTGACGATTTTACAATATTAAAGAGCGAATTGGAAATTCAAGAGTTAAATATGTCTGATTAAAACTCAAATTACAACACGCCCAACTTCTGAACACGCCCCCCCCCCTCCCACATATGTACCTCTGGTTACAAATCCCAAGGAGATAATGTGGGCCCTTTTTCAATAGAATGAAGGAACAAATTTCAGTTATATATAATTTTATTTTTCCTCACAAATTTCCTTACGTTTAGATTCACCACTTGCAATATATTTATTAGTTCCCAAAAAAAAAAAAAAACTGATGGACCAACTACCAGCCTTTTTTTATGAAAATACCAGTCAGTAACATGAACTACATAGCTGATAGCTCAGACTGTTCTAACGCAACAAACTCAGCGTTTTCCATGCCGTTTTGTTTCAGAATTAGCACATCATACAATTGAAACTCTAAAAAAAGGTTACAAAAAGTAAGCAGAACTAAATCTACTAACAAAAAATCTTTGAGACAAAAATACCCAGTACATGAGAGTATCAACATAGCTGAGAAGCATCTTGAGCTTACTGGCACGGTCAGAAGCAATACGGATGTTTCCTGGTAAGGGGGGAAAAAAAAAGTTGGATTACAACTGGTAAGGAACAAAGCTGCAATACTATAAATTAAACATAATATTATTAATTTGGTAGCATCAGTAAAATTTGGTAAGACTATATTACATAACGTCCAAATTAAAACAGAATGCAATCCTCAGAAGAGAAGAACTTGGTACACGTCAGCATATTAGCTTAGCACAATCCGTGTACTATCACCTGAACATAATAACTATTTGTCTCATCTGAACATGTTAGGTAATCATATGAGTGTACTATCACCACACATGTTTTAAGCGAGGACGACTAACAATCGTTAAAATAAATTTTCATGTTCGTCATTGAGAATAGTTGAAATCAAACTCATGCAAGCTATACGTTCACTATTGAATATCATGATATGATATATATCAATTTCAATATTTTGCTTTAAACTTTAGTCATAATATACTGAACTAGAATAAACGGGTCAATGAACATGTATAGATTGCTCGACTCCGATCTATCCCAAGAGTCAAATGTCAGAAAGTTGTTTTGATAGTTTGGATTGATCTTTGGAAGTATTTACTTAGTCTATAAACATTTATTTCCAACATTAAAAAGTCAGACGGCATATCTATTATGAATTCATTCATAGTAAGAGTCGTAAATAATCAAAATTTAATATAGCGGCTGCTTATTTCTTTCATGATCTATTTAATTTTCAGGTAAGATGTTATACATAATAAAATTCAACTCATAAAAAATAAAAATGGGTTACCAGAAATAACTGAATCATCGTTAGTAATAGCTCAATGGAACATAATCAATTTTTTATTAATAAGTAATAACAGTCTAACCTGGCCGTAATTTCCAACGCTCAATCACTGACGACGACGGCGATGGCGAATTCTTGGTATAGAGCGTCTTGGAACCACATCCTCTGTGGAGGCTACGTAGCAGCAGACAATATATGGGTTGTCCAATTGATGATGGATATTTTGTGATTAACGTCAGGTCCGTCGATATTCGTGTAGTTTTCGAAAATTTGTCCGTTGAGATTATATGATGTTTTTCATCCAGATGGTCCATGCCATCAGTTTCTAACCATCGGATTCGCTGAATGATTCGTGCACAGATTGAATTGAAGGACTTGGATGGAGTCGCTGAGGAGAGTACCTGAGTTAAATTTTCCCCTCCATCTCTGTCCTATTTCGCGTCTCCTTCAAAACCCGATCATGGTGGTTTTTCTCTCCCCGTCTCTCTCTCATTTCCGAATTGCTCTCTCTCTCTCTCTCTTATTTCTCCTTCTCTCCTAGTTTACTCGCTTTCTCTATATCCCGCTCCTCTCAAATCAACGCTGTCCCCACCATCCGGACCTTCGCCTCATCTTCTCTACACATGGCTAGCTTACATTGCTAGAGCCCCGGGTCCTGTTCTGTCTCCAGTCTCCTCTAGGTTTGAGCTTTCCTCAAGCCGTCACTGACGGAAGAGAAGCCTTTCTTCGTCAATTCCTCTGCCAAATGTAAACAAATATTTTAGCCTATACTTTATTTTCTTAGTTTCTCTCTGTTTCTCCTAACAAACTCGGCAACTGAGGCAAGAAGTTGCTACGGTTAGAATGAACTTGAACTAGAATTGTTCTATTTTAGTCAGATTGGATTCTTAATTTGAAAACCCAGCTATAGTTCTGTGAAATCAAAGTGAATAACTGAATACCTTCATTAGAATATTCAATGAATGCAAAAGCAACGAAAAAAATTGGAATATAATAGCCTGGGATATGGTACACGATGTGGAATTAGGAATCTGAATTTCGTTTTTTGTTTTTTGTTGTACTGTATACAAATAACGGATTATTTATATTCATGGAGTTATGCCCAATTGATGTGATATATTTTGTTTAATTAATAGTTTTATAACTAGTGAATTTAAATTGTATAGGAGCTAATTTTATAATTACAATAGAAAACATATAATGTAAGGCTAATGAGTTAAATTCGTGCTGGATAAAACCAGTGCATCAAACTGAAACAAACTTCATTTGTCTGCTGCAATTAGGTCTGTCAACGGATTCCGTTTCGCACGTTTCCGTTCCGTTCCGTTCCTTCCAAAACAAAACAGCTAATGGAAGAAAAATGGATTTCATTTTTGAAAACAAAACGGAAACGAAACTGATATCGGTAAACGTTAGTGTTC
The DNA here is from genome assembly GCA_028095005.1 of Rhynchospora pubera. NCBI lineage: Eukaryota > Viridiplantae > Streptophyta > Magnoliopsida > Poales > Cyperaceae > Rhynchospora > Rhynchospora pubera. The sequence continues at coordinate 86,071,055 of CM051459.1, forward strand.
CGTTTACCAAAAACTAGGCTGAAATCAATGGAAAATAGAGAACGAAAACATAATGGATTTTATTTACATTTGCTAGAACAGAACAAAAACGGAACACCCTGTTCCACTTCCGTTTCTAATGTTTGACACCCTTAGCTGCAATTATCTGTAGGTTTTACATAAAATTAATTTTCTTTTGTTTGACAACAGGGATATCTTGTCTACTTCATTTGTTGCACTAGATGCTAACTGTCACCAAAGCACGCTAAGACGGAATATTTATTAGTCAAAAGCATATCCTATTAGCTATTCCGATCATGAGAGAAGGTTTTATCTCAGTTGGGGAAGGTTTTATTAGTCCAGTCCCTTGGCAGCAAGCCCCTTGGCACGGATTAAGATCCTGTGTTGCGCGGCAAGCTTGTAGCGCACAGATCTGGACCGCTCGTCAAATCTGACAGTTCCGATCTCTTTACTCTCCGCTCCATACGATATCGGATCGGATCTGCATTATTTTCTTTTCTCTCCGTTTTCATATTGGATCCACTTGTCTGAAAGAGGTTCTGTGTGTCGCGATTTGGAGGAAAAATTGGAGATTGTCACATCTTCGTACTCAATTTCATTTCAAACTTCTCGTCCCTTCTATTCATTCTGCTACTGAAATAAAGTGTCTCAAGAAAATAGAGTCATCCCTGAGATTTTCTTGCAGTCATCCTCCGTCCTCATATGGCAAGGAAGTTATCTTACAGTGATTTTCGTTGAAAGCCACCTTCCTGCGATTTCCTTTCACATACATGAAATTAGCACCTTCCTACAAGCAATTATCTCCCAAATGGCTTCGCGAGTTCAATTATTTGTCTTGGTGAGTTCAATTATTTGTAATGCTCTTGGTGAGTTGAGTTACCATTTACTGACTTTATACTGCAATTCTCTGATAGTTTGTTGGAGCAGTAGTGTTCTTCCACATATCTGAATACCTCCTTGCCATCTAACTTCCATGGCCGCTCCAACGTCTCCTAATCATGTAAGTTCAATTCCTTTTGTGGTACTAAACCCTAGTTTGTGGGCTCCACATCTCGAAATTAATAGGCAAACAGCAATAGTATAAACATGTTAATCTTCTCCTGTAATTTCTCCTAGACACCTACAAATAGCAAATAGCAATAGTATTAATCGTCTCCTGTAATTTGGTGCACATATGTAAGAAATTGATCGTCTCCAGTAATAGTCCAGATCGAAATTGTCAGAGAACAATTTGAATAATTTGAGATAAAATATATAACTTCTTGCATCAATTTGAATAATTTTGTTAATGTTATTTTTTTCTAATAGGAAGGCTCCTCATTTGCTTTGACTTCAACTCATTCTGAAATTACTTCTACAAGTCGAGAGATACCTCTAATTGACTAGATAAATAGAATTACTTCATTTTTGTATAGCTTTTAAAGAAAAATCTTTATTTTGTGAATGATATTAGTATAGCTTTTTAAGAAAAAGCTTTATTTTGTGAATGATTAAGCATAACTTTTAAAGAAAATGTTTTATTTTGTGAATGATATTAGTATAGAAAAAGCTTTATTCTAGACATATGTTATTTCTTTGTCTTCTCCTAGTATGGCTTGTGAATGTAATTTCTTTGTTTGCAAATGAAATAAGTAGCTGTTGCTTAATTAATGAGAAGAGTAGCTGCTGCTAAATGAAATGAGTAGCTGTCGCTTTAAAATGAGTAGTTTTTAAGAATTTTGTTACTATTGTGATATTCTGTTAGTTACATGTATTATTATAGGTTTCTTTCATAAAATTCATTATTTATTGTCCCTACTTGGTCGATCTTTCTTTTCCTTGCACATTTAGTAATAAAAAGAAAATTGAAGGACTTGTTAATAGAAGTTTCAAAAGACATCGTTAGACATCAGAAATGTACCACTTTGAATCTTCTTTGGGTCATTTAGCTATTAGAAATGCTTTCTGGAAGGTTAAGGCAGACATTACACTGTAATATTCAGAATATATATATATATGCATTATATATCTCACTTGTTCAAACATCCTTTTACTGTTGAAGTTGAACTCTGGTAAGAGTCAAATGTGCAAAGTGTGCAATGTGGTACTTAGTTTTTAAATAGAATAAAGAATTTAATTTAAGAAGAAAAGGTAGCACATGTGTAATGGAATTTTTATGATCCTGTTAAGCCGTCCCTCATTTCATGCATATGACCAAACGTTGCACAATAGATAAATTGCAAAAATCACCTAACAATCATACAACATCCGATGTATATAGGAAAATTGTAAATAACAATCTCAATGACAATTAATGAACAGTTGGATTTAAATGAGTTGAGTGTGGCCAGGGGTGTCAAACGTGCAGAACGTACACGTAACTATAATGTACGTTCCGTTAATTAGCACGTAACTATATTAAATTTCGTTTATGTTACGTTATTAAAACGAAACAAATATTTTTTACGTTTTCTGTTCGGTAAAATTAAACGGAAAAAACATTAAAAACGTTAAACATGCATATCGTGTAAAATAATCGTCTCACGAATAGATCTCACGGTTCAAGTACTCAGTCATATAGTAGCATGCGTTACAATAAACTAGAAAAATGTCTCAGGCAAAAAAACCACAAAAATGTCTCAGGCATAAAAATCACAAAAAGCTAATGACCAATAATTACAAACCAGAAATAATTACCAACATGCATTAAAAGCTAATTCCTAAACTCCTTGCTCCTTACTCTTTGGCACCTAAAAATAGCATACCAGTAGGCATGGCAGAGCTGTACCCATCTGGTACCAAGCTCATACCAACCTCCTAAAGCCTCAACACCACTGAAAAAGAAAGATAAAAGAAAAATTAACAATAGAAACAAAAAGAACTACTTGAAGAGGCTTAATAGTACAAACAATTATTGCTGCATATTTCAAATATGAGAAGACGTTATTGAACATGGAAAAGAATCAAATCGTATGTATAGCAAGTAGAATCGAACTTCTCATAAATGCAAAGTAAACACAAGTTTACTGACAAAGTTTATTAAATCAAATAAGACGTTGAGACTACAAACAGATGATTAAAGTTTAAATCAGTAATTCAAACTTCTCACAAACGAAATAACTTCCCCATAACACCATTTCCATCCAGCAACCACATCAGAATAGATAAGTTGCAAAGAAAAAAAAATAATCCTCTAATCCAGCCTTTAATTGACAAACAAAAGCACAGAAAAGAAATAAGTTGCAATTCTAGCAACCTGATGAGAACAAATTTAGAGAAAAAATGAGAGATTGGTAATAACAACCAGATTTGAAGAAGATGAGATAGGGGAGCAAACGTACCTTTATGAAGAACCACAAGCTATTGCCCACTGCTACCTGGCAGCATGACCACCAGTAGGTCTGATTCTGTACCAGTACCAGTACCAGTAACTGAACTGATACCATAGTTGACATCAGAACGAACAAGAGAAAACTAAGCTGCTGGAGCCATCACCTGAGCTCTGTCGGGGCTGAGTTGCTCGAGGTAGAGGTACAAGGAGGAAGATGAGGAGGTTTGGTGATTTGGTGCGAGAGGAGAGGAGTTCTGGTGCTCTAGTGAACTCGAGAGAGAGAGGAGGGTGAGGTTTGGTACTCTGGTGCGAGAGGAGAGGACGACCCCCAAACGCCATGGCTCGAGAGAGAGGAGAAGGAGGTCTGGTGAAGGCAGGGTCGGGTTTTGCGATAGGAGAGAGAGAGAGAGAGGAGAGTGAGCTTGATTGGGGAGAGAGTAGCAAGGGGGTGGGTCGACGGCTTCTGCCATGAGGAGGGAGGAGACATGGCTTCTGCGATTGGAGAGGCGAGAGAGAAGAAGCAGAAAAGATGAAAGGTGGGAGATGCATTCGAGAGAGAGGCGCGGCTAGGGTTAAGCACGGAGACGCGAGAGAGAATTATGGGCTTCGAATTTTTGGGCTGGGATGGAATAACGTTAGTAAACAAAACGGAACTGGGCCGTTCCGTTTTCGTTTCGTCTAGCTGAACGAAACAACATACCATTCCGTTACCGTTCCGCATGCCGAAACGTAACTAAAAACTCTTCCATTTCTGCTCCGTTTCAGACGGAACGGAACGGAAACGTGCGAAACGACATGAAATTGACAGCCTAAGTGTGGCTGAGAAATCCCTTTGTGCATCAACTCCGTCTCCTAAAGTACCGAAATTATTTAATATAAGAATTTAGACACAAAAAATTTTAATAGAAAGAATTATTTAATTTTTTTTTAATAAGAAGAAAGTTCCTACCCGGTTTATAACCGCGTAAAGTATCTCTCCTTTTTACTCATTTATAAAACGCGTTCAATGGCTTCCAACGCGTTTTATGAACGAGTAAGAAGGAGAATAAATCGTCAGACCTTCCTACCCGTTTATAAAACGAGTTGGAAGCCTTTTAACGCGGTTTATAAACGCGTAAAAAGTTTGTTATTATTTTCACTCCTAAACGCGTTTTATGAACGCGCTATATTTATGTTAATTTTAAATTTTAATATTGGACCGATCAGCCTTTTATGAACGCGGTTTATATTTTCACTCCTAAACGCCTTTTATGAACGCCTTTTATGAACGCGGTTTATAAACATGGGGACGAAAATTGGGCTACCAGCCTAGCATCCCCTATATAGGAATCCAAAGCATATTCCTGTAACTAACAAGAAACAGAATGTGGAAAGTTATTTTATTTGATTTTCTCTCTCTTTGTTTACAAAGACAGTACACAATATATATACTTACATACAAAAACAGCATCTAATCTCTCTACATCTTTCTATATATTGAAAACAAATCTTTCTAAATATCCTAGATTGCTTGATATATTTAGCTAATCTTGTCAATCAAATTATTTCCGTAATACTCCCCCTCAAGTTGAGCATGAAGGTTCAGAATGCCCAACTTGCCAAGTAAATAGTGAAACTGTCGCTTGCCAAGAGCCTTTGTGAAGATATCAGCTAGCTGTTCATTGGTGCGGATGTGAGAAGCAACGATGCACCCAGCTTGAATTTGATCTCGCACGAAATGACAATCAATCTCAATGTGTTTTGTTCTCTCATGAAAAACCGGATTTGCTGCTATGTGAAGAGCAGCTTGACTATCACACATGAGTTTCATTGGTTGAGCATGTGAAACTCCAAGAGATTGAAGAAGTGTTTTGAGCCAGGTCAATTCACAAGCTGTAGTAGCCATTGACCTGTATTCTGCCTCTGCTGAAGATCGAGACACAGTATGCTGCTTTTTGGTTTTCCATGAAATAGGAGATGTGCCCAGCATCACAAAGTATCCGGTCAAAGACCTTCTAGTCAATGGACATGTTGCCCAATCTGAATCACAATATCCATACAAAGTCAGATCACTATTGGCACTCAATAGAATCCCTTGCCCCGGACTTCCCTTCAAATAACGCATGACACGAATGGCTGCATCATAATGAACATCAAGGGGTGCATGCATGAATTGTGCCAGTATATGCACCGAGTAGCACAAATCAGGACGAGTGATCGTAAGATAAATCAACCGTCCAATAAGACGCCTATAGCGCTCAGGATCCTTCATAGGTTTTCCAGATGCAATTGACAAATTGTGATTTTGCTCAATGGGAAATGCCGCAGGTTTCCCACCTAAAAGTCCACACTCAGCCACAATATCCAAGGTATATTTTCTTTGGCACAAGTAAAGACCTGTCCTATTTCTTGCTATCTCAATACCAAGGAAATATTTTAGTGCACCCAGATCCTTCATATAAAAAGTGCAACTCAAATACTGCTTGAACTGCACTATAGCTTCAGAATCATTTCCTGCTATGACCAAGTCATCGACATATACCAAGATAGCAAGAAATACATTTTCCTTCTTCATTGTAAACAAAGAATAATCAGCATATGACTGAGTAAACCCATATAGCTGCAGTGCTTCTGTGAGTTTAGAGAACCACATCCGGGGTGCTTGACGCAAACCATAGAGAGATTTTCGTAGCCTGCACACTTTTCCAGGATATTTTGAAGCAAAACCAGGTGGCAAGCGCATATACACCTCCTCATGCAGATCACCATGCAAGAATGCATTATGCACGTCCATTTGATGCAATTCCCAATCTTTTGCAACTGCTACAGCCAAGAAGGTGCGGACACTGACCATCTTAGCAACTGGAGCAAACGTCTCTTTAAAATCAATTCCTTCAACTTGTCGGTTCCCCAGCACAACTAGTCGAGCCTTGTATCTTTCCACTGACCCGTCTGAGTTGTACTTGATGCGATACACCCACTTGCATCCTATTGCCTTTTTGTTAGAAGGCAAATCTTCAATGGACCAGGTGTTATTCCGCTCTAGTGCCTCAATTTCAGTTTGCATTGCTTTTCTCCAGTTAATGTCTTTCATGGCTTCTCCAAAGTGGTCGGGTTCCTTCTTCGCTGTTACTGCAGCTAAGAACGTTCTATGTGCAACTGAAAATTTGTCACAATTTACATAATGAGCTATGGGATAAGGAGTACCTGAGGTAGCTGTTGATGTGGGGTGAGCGTAAGATGGGTCACATTTTGCAGTGTAGCAAATGTAGTCTTGTAGACGGGCAGGAGGATGGCGAGATCGTCTTGGTGCAACCTGTTCAGATGTGGGTGCATTCTGACTTGATGCAGGTGCACTTGGACCTGATGCGAGTGCACTCTCATCCAACGATACGGGTGCACTCTCACCGGGCAATGCGGGTGCACTCTCGCTGGGTGATGCGGGTGCACTCAGACTCGATGTGGGTGCACTCTCGCTGGACAATGCGGGTGCACTCAGACCCGAGGTGGGTGCACTTTGATCATCTGTAGATTCTGAATCATCAAAAACATGACTACTCCCCCTTGCTTCCACACGCTCATTGTCCAGTAGATGATCAATTGTTCTCCTATTATTTGCAAGTTGTATAAACATTGCATCATCACTTTGACCTACTCTGGGTGCATTCTGACCCGACAGATCCGATGCGGGTGCATTCTTAGATGTCATCTCAGAGAATGGATACACATCCTCACAGAAAATAATATCCCGAGAAATGATAAATTCTTGGGTTTCCAGATCAAACACCTTCCATCCCTTCTTCCCATACGGGTATCCAACAAATGCATATTTTCTGCTTCTACTTTCAAATTTATCAGAAGTGCGCGATTTAATATAACACAAGCATCCAAAGTTTCGCACGGCTGCATATGAAGGCGCCTTGCCAAACAACAGCTCATAAGGGGTTTTATTTGACAGCACTTGAGTTGGTGTCCGGTTGATCAAATAGGCAGCAGTTAGAATACATTCTCCCCAAAACTCAAGCGGTAAATTGGCTTGAAACCGCAATGCTCTAGCTACATTGAGAATATGACGATGTTTTCTTTCCACTCTACCATTTTGTTGAGGTGTAAAAACACAAGATGTTTGGTGCAAAATTCCAGATTCAGCATAGAATTGCTTCATGTGGTGTGATTGAAATTCCAACCCATTATCACTTCTAATGCATTTAACAGTTACTCCAAACTGTGTTTGAACCATTTTACAAAAAGATTTTAACAAGTGACTTGTCTCACTCTTTTCAGCCATCAAATAAACCCACACAGCACGTGTATGATCATCCACAATAGTTAGAAAATAATGTGCACCACAGTGGGAACCAACACGATATGGCCCCCAAATATCACAGTGTATAAGATCAAAAAAATGGGCTGCCTTATTCAAACTATCAGGAAAAACATCTCGAGTTTGCTTAGCTCTCATACAAATCTCACAAACATCTTTAGAATCATTATTATTATCAAATCCAGCCAAAAGTAAAGTTATCTGTCTAGAAGGATGTCCCATGCGTTGATGCCACAAATCATAAGGTCCCTTTCGGTTCACATGAAAAGCTTTTCCAGATGCACCCCGATGGTAATAGTAGACCCCATCTTTTTGCTCACCCACACCAATCAACATCCTCGTAATGTGGTTCTGAATAAGACAAAGCTCATTAGTAAATGTAACAAGACAATTTTTGGTGCTAACTAACTTGCTAATAGAAATAAGATTGCATTCCAAACTAGGAACATATAACACCCTTTCAAGAACAAAACCTTCACTTAGAACAACATCCCCTTCGTGTTTTGCCACTGTTTGCTCTCCATTTGGAAGTCCAACAGCAGTGAGATTTATGGTACAAACATTATGAAGGCAAGTAAAATCGCCTGTCATGTGATGGGATGCTCCGCTATCGAGTATCCAATCCAACTCTGGTATCTTACCATTCAACTTTTTATTTGATGCACCTTCATTGGATGCACCTACATCAGATTTAGCTAGAATAGCTATGATTTGTTGGACCTGGGCATCAGAAAGACCAGGTATAGAGATTGCACTCAATACGCGTGCAACGGATGCGCCTGCACTGGATGCGCCTGCACCGAATGCGCCTGCACCATAAACTGCATTTGCATAGGCATGTACGGGGTCTCTTCCACCTCGTCCACCACTTCGTCCTTCACGACTTCCAAGACGAGCTCGACCCCAGCCTTCTGGGTAGCCGATTAGCTCATAGCAAGGCGCCTTTTCATGACCAACCTTGCTGCAGTGGGAGCATACCGCCCGTTCACCAGACCTGGGTGCGGTTGCATCAACAGGGTGCATCACTGAACCATCTATGAAGCCAAACATGTTTTTGGACGAAGGCACCACTCCGTGGGCACCTACACCCCTGCCGTCACCATGGCCGTCGCCTTCCATGATATCTCCGTGCGTTAGGGCTCTGATACCATAACAAGAAACAGAATGTGGAAAGTTATTTTATTTGATTTTCTCTCTCTTTGTTTACAAAGACAGTACACAATATATATACTTACATACAAAAACAGCATCTAATCTCTCTACATCTTTCTATATATTGAAAACAAATCTTTCTAAATATCCTAGATTGCTTGATATATTTAGCTAATCTTGTCAATCAAATTATTTCCGTAATAGTAACAAGTCACCGGCACATGGGCCTACCAACAGTCCCTTCACACCTAAAAACTTGGAATGCCCACCAGCAAGCAACATGTAATAGGAAATGTACCAGAGTTCTTGTAGCAGATAACCCTGACTTTCTAGTATGTGGTAAAATACACATACGCTTACTAGTTTCCTAATACACCCAACAAAAATAATGAGTTTTAACTTTTCAAAGTACCAACCTCATATCCGTGTGGCAAAAGCTTTTGAGCCAAAATCTCTGCATTTTGCAAAAAGGCTTCTTCGTCGATAATCCATGAAAAGGAATCGTAAGAATTCCATCCCCTTGGAGGAAATTTCGCAAGAGTCTTCTCTTCTCCTTCCTTACAACATCCCCTAATATTCACATATGCTAATTGAAGCAAGTTTGCTTATATAATTGAATCGACATTCACAAATTTTACTTCTCACTGAATTGCAATTTACCAAAATAAGATACGAAATCGTCAAATTAAGCAAATTTGGAGCGATCTCAACCAACCCAACATAGCATGACCTCAGACAAACAAAGAAAGAACAAAATAATTGAATAATAGCAATACACTGTAAGATTGAAATGCAAGTAGAAGTATCTCCCTACCAGTAGAAGAAGTTCCCACAGAGAACTAGCGCAAGAAACAGGGAAGCTCTCATGGTTGCACTTTGTATCGCGCCTCAATCAATTTCTCACGACATGAATACGAAATTTCTCGGTGCTTTTTAATATAAAGCGATGTCTAAATCTAAGAGCGTATTTAATGAGCCGAAAATGCAGGTCATGGGAGGAATAAAGGTTGGGAAAAGCTGATCGGATAACCTCTGACGAGATTGTCCAATATTAAAATTTAAAATTAACACAAATATAGCGCGTTCATAAAACGCGTTTAGGAGTGAAAATAATAACAAACTTTTTACGCGTTTATAAACCGCGTTAAAAGGCTTCCAACTCGTTTTATAAACGGGTAGGAAGGTCTGACGATTTATTCTCCTTCTTACTCGTTCATGAAACGCGTTGGAAGCCATTGAACGCGTTTTATAAATGGGTAAAAAGGAGAGATACTTTACGCGGTTATAAACCGGGTAGGAACTTTCTTCTTATTAAAAAAAAAATTAAATAATTCTTTCTATTAAAATTTTTTGTGTCTAAATTCTTATATTAAATAATTTCGGCCTAAAGTACCCATTGGTACCAAGCTTTCAATTCCTGTACCACCGTATCAGTGCTTGGGTCCCACCAAATTAGAGCGACACAAGACAAACAAAGTGTACCCTCATGCTCTCCTCTCTGCCACGATTCTAACAGGCACAGCCTAGTCGACTGAGGTGACGACGATCGCCGAAAAATGTAAAAATAAACTTGTAAGGACTAAATCGAATAATTGTCTGAAACCGCCAAATGAAGGCGACGCGACAGAAACGAGGGCTACCATCGTGTTACTCTAGTTTCTAGTCTTAAGAGCCTGCGAATGACAAAAATGAGAGCCCAGCTCATCGGAGCTGCTCCCAGGGGACTCAGCCAGAAAAAGAAGATATATCGTGAATGATTTTTCTCTTTCTATTTTCTTTCATTCAAGTTGTGTTCTTTGATTTCAGATTCGGATACGGAAGAACGAAGCTAAATAAAATCCGATAAGATGGATATCGAGTGGGAGCGGACGTGAAAAGAATTAGCGCCGTAGGATTTTACGAAGGGCCCAAATCCTGTGCGATCTATGATCTGGATCCCCCTGGGCACCTCTGCCAAGTTTTTACTAAAAAAAGAATAATGTACTATGGTTGCTGCAATGAACCTTCCCCAAAGTCCATTAGACCATTTATCTTTAATTTTTTCTGATAAAACAGGCAGGGTTGAAGCCCTGCATCAATAAATTTAATAGTTGGATTCGTGATTTTTTTTTTCTATATTTCCCCTAATATTTTAGGGGTAAGATGATGTGTAGGTTTATTTCCTATAAAAGGATATGCTTTTTGATTTACTTTATTCAGTACTTTTCTGAAAGGATCTCAATGCATTTTCAATAAACTTGAAATTTCCAATGCTCTGCTGCTATGCATCATAAAAACAGAAAGAAGTCCCTACCAAATCTTTCTTTGTCAGAAGTTCTTTCCAGTGAACTGGGAGACCATATATATGATAAACATGAGACTAGAAAAAAAAAACAAAATCTAGATTTATCTTCCACAATATGTTAAATGATTGCTTTGTTTAACCCTTCCCTTCTATTCAACATTCTACTTCGTCAGAAAAACATCCGTCAGCACAGTCTTCGATTGTAGTGAAGCTTTGACTAGCTTTAAACCCTTGTTGGACAATGAAAATTAAGAATACACAAGCGTTGGTTAAAATGTATTTGATAAGTTTTCTTTTAAATAAAAGTTGACACTATATAAAGTCGTTATTTAGCATTTATTGAGTGGTATTTTTATTTGCATTTGTTATCATTTTATGTTATTTAAAATTTATAATAATAAAATAAATCATGTGAAATTCGTTAATTCATGGGGTCAAATTTATCTAAAGAAATGAAATTATATATATATTCTTTGAAGTGCAGATCAAGCGCACATCTATAATTCCAGTGACAAAGGAAAACAGCATATATAGATATAGATACCTCTTGGGAGCCGAGGCTGACTGTTCTTTCTTCAATGCAATTCAAGTCCCTGATACCCAACTTGTTAAGGAGAGAAATGGTTGATTCAGTTGACATCGGCACCACTGATAGATCATCCTTTATAATGTATACCATGACCCCTTTTACAAACCCCCGATCCTCTTTATCAGCAGAGTGTAATGACGAAGTCATCTGCCCTTGGCATGAAGGGCAAGCGGACCCATATACACTGCTGACATAGCTATGATCAGTTTTATAACACTTGTAGTACGTCTTGCCTACCAAGACCGGAGCACTAGGTGCAGAAAGAAGCCAGTGATTGGTTGGACCGAGGTTGGAACTGTCGGGGTTGAGAAGTTTGGATTTGATTCCAGTTCTGAGAAAATAGGTATCATCGAGTTGCTCCAGGCTACCATATGTTGCACTGAGGCATCCAACCATGGCTTCTTTGGTTAGGAGTTTAATAACGGACCCAATGGGCATCGACAAAAGACTGAAGAGGAGATCCACCACATCCTTGCCAACTTCGGCGAATATCACTTTCTGAGTTTTCTTCTCTATCAGAAGTTTCAACTCCAGCTTCTTCTCGCTTGCCATGGTCTCCAGATTTGGCATCTAATTTTGGGTGTACTTAGCAGTGATATGTAATTGATGACTGATGAGTGAAAATATGGGATGTGCTCATGTGCATATGCTTCTTTTATATTTTGAAGGGGATGGTGTGATGCAATTAATGTTATTGACGATTCAGTTCCCACTCCTGAGAAAACAAACGGTCAAATTGCAGCTGTTCCTTTAGGAACTCTTCGCATGAGGAGCCGGACCGTCTTTTTGGAAATGACTAATAGTAATTAGTAAATACAATTCAATATCTTATATATTGACTAACACGCATTGGGTTATTACATTAAAAAAAAAAAAAGACTAACACGCATTGGGTTCTTACTATTTGCTGCCCAAAATAGTTTTAAAAAACAGAATAGTATATATGTTTTTTTTATTTTACTATATTTGTCAAAATATCTTACATGATATAAGAACTTAGCGATAATATATATATATCATGCCTTGCGCGATCATTTTAATTTCTGGTGATTGCGGTTGATTATAAATTATTTTGGGGTTTTTTTTGGTGAAGTAATGAAATTCATGAAATATATTTATAAAATGGTATGCGATCTTATTGGAAATTTTTGGTATTATTGTATTTGCCATAATGCACATGCAATTTCATAAAAATAAACTATTCAACAATCTCAAACAATGTAGAAGATATATAGAAATCAATATGAGATTTGAAAACTACATAAATGGGAAGTAATATGACATTGAAAACTATAAGAGATTTAAAACTACATAAATAAAACAATTAATATGAGATTCGAAAACTATTAAAACTATTTTAAACGTTGAAAACTTAGAAAATTTGATTCAGCTTCTCAATCAATGGGGAAACAAAGCAATGAGAAGCGAAAGAAAAGCAGATTAAATAGGTAACGGATAATTAATGGAATTATAAATATGAAAAATATGAAAATAAATTTAGATTGTTAGATTTATTTTTAAATTGGTTATTTTAAAATTTAAAATGAATCTCAAAGGTGCACGCTATTTGATTTGATCGAACTACAATTGGAGACCTCTTTATTTATTTTTCTTTGACGTGCATTGGCTATTTAATTAATTCTTCAGCTCAAAATTCAAAATCTAATCAGTATCAGTATTATAAATAAAAACTCGTGGGAGTCTGCTTATAAAATTTTCGACAAAACTCGACACGGCAGCGATTATTTATTAGGATTTTAATCGTTCACTATTTCTGTATGAAGAACTCAGTTGGTAAATGTGTTGCTAACAATAATGGTGTTTAAAATGACCCGCCTCAACAAACAGTTGTTTTAAGGCAATGCATAAATATGTATAATCCGAAAAAAAATCATCTGCTTTAGTATAAGGCTAGGTGAAGCACCGCTCATCCAACAATACCAATTCCATCTGCGCCGCTCACCTTCCTCTCTCCTTCTCTGATTGCCTCTCTCACTCACATCTTCTTCCTCATCGCTCATGCCACCTCCGTCTTTCTCGCCTCCAGCACCGTTACTTTTAATCCTCCATGGAAATCTTTTCGGCAATTACTACTGGAGGAGAAAGAGAATAACACCCATTGATTTCTCCAGGGAATTTATTGGCCAAATCCAATCCTACTCCATTTCCTCTTTCACTCTAGGATGCCGATCTGTCATTTTCTTCATCACCTCCAAATCGACAGTGAAATCGAGGCACACAATACATGGAAAGAGGAAGACGAGGTCAGAATTTCATGCTCTCTCTATCCATCCAAAGTGGATATCGGCAAAGACGTCGATCTCTCTCCAGGGTATTTCTCTATTCATCCTTAGTCAGGATTTCTTCTAATATTTTAATCTCAGATTTGTTCTTTATTTTCATTTTTATCAATTTTTGTAGATTATTTGGGGTAAATTGTTGGTGCGACTCAATTATGAGCATTGAGCGCCAAAGGCTACAACTGAGACTAATTTCAGAAGTAATTTTTTCTTTGCTCTTAATTTCAACTAATTTCAGTAATAACTTAGCTTAGTTTAGAAGTCAAATTCAAATAGTCTATGAAACGAGGCTTCATTTTTTTTTTTGTCAGATGAAATCAACATTTTTTTGGTTAGATGAAATATCGATAAATACAGAAGTGACTGAGTTTTGTGAGGAAGATTTTGACCATGTAAGTATTAACAAATACTTGATATTAATATGGTTATTTCTTTTGAATTTGGGAGAAATTAATAATTTTTAGTACTGTAACAGTTTGTCATGCCCCATTTCTATCAATCATCTTTTTTTTATGGTTTTGTTTACTCATTGTTAAAGTTGAATATAATGGATAATAGGTGATAAACAAAATGTATAAATGACTTTTTGGGGAAAATGTCCAATGACATCACTACATAAAGCTTTTTAAAATGCTTCACTGGGTACAGGCATGCTGGTATTTTTGTGTGTGTATGTACCAGTGAAAGAGGTATAAATTATTTTAAATGATTGTGTGTAGTACATGTTAGAAATGGGAAGGATTGTGTACTGGTAATAAAATTGCGATCCACCACTCTATATTAGAACCTTTGAAATTATATTATTATTTTAGAATCATTGTTTTGATTTTGTTTAGCCGAAATTAATATGTGTAAGTACTTTATCTGTCAAATTATATGAGATAAAACAATAAACAAAAATTAATATTTTATCTCCTGAATCAGCATGTTGTATCTCCTAAATCTACTGTTGTAAATGTATTCCAACCTGTAGCAAATAATGTTTGGAAAAATATATAATAAAAAATGAAAGTTGAAAAGTGTCAGCCTGTTTTTGATATTAATGAATTGTGTATAACCAGGCAGATTTATTAACGCAAATCTTATTTATTTATTAGGGCAGTAAAATTGGTGAGCTGTGGTTTACAGTTTGTGCAAGGCTTAAGGGCATTAAATATATCTATTTACTGCATAATTAAAGCATTTAATATTTTATTCTGTCATTATTTTTCTATAAATATGAGGTAAACAAATATAGGAGGAGGCGATGCTCTGAGGAAGAAAACATCTCTTTTGCTCTCATCTCTCTGGTGGTGTCAGAAAATATCATAGGTAAATTTGTTATTTGTATTTCTTTCTTATGAACATTCTAATCGTATAATTTGTGCATAGCATAATCCCATGGGATTTCAAATTGAGCCTTTCACATCTATATTATTTATTATCATAGGTATTACTGGTACTGTTTTTGTAATGCAAATAATTGTTAAAGATTAAGATGATTGAGCTAAATTTACTGTTTATTTCTATATGTACAGCTATATTTGGCGGAGGTGAATAAGCTGTTTGATCTGGTCTAAAATCCCAGTGATGATAATTGCAATTAAAATTTGTGCGAGTAAGCAATGATATTGCCTGCAATCAAGGTTTGTGCAATCAAGCAATCAAAATATGTATGTAGTTTGTGTGATCGAGCTATCAAGTTAGCTATTCCTATAAAAATTTATAGATGACCACTCTTTGAAAAAGAAAAAGTGCACAACATTTTTTTTGCAAGGATATGAAAATGTATAATCTAGAACATCCCTCGAGTAAGATTTTTCAATTTTAAAGCTGGTGTTTTCTGAAAATACCATATATCATGGAAGTATCAGATAAAAAGAATAAAACATGGGTGTTTTAAATATACAATTCCTTTTCTACACCTTATTTCTTATTTTATTTTATAGGGAAGCATATCAAAATGATCTGAGTTACCATTATGTGGATGCTTCTGATGAAGCGGGTCTATTTGAATTTCATTTGAACAGATAAGTGAGCTTAAGACGGTCTTTAGAAAAGCTGCTTTTGTTGATATTCCTCTGTAGGCCTGCACAACGAAAAAATATTTACGTAATTCCGTGCGTTTCGTCTGCTGCGGAACGATCTACGGAAGATTTTCTGGTTTCGTCAGGTTTAGCGAAACGATCTACGAAAGTTATCTGGTTTCGTGAGTTTAGCGTAACGAGTTACGAAACTATGTCCTTTCGTTTTGTATCCTTTCGCAAAAACGCGTTATTATTTAATATATTAATTAATATTAAATTATTTAACATAATTAATATAAATTATGTATATATAAATATAATCCCTGGGAGAGAGTCAGAGAGATCAAACCCTAATCTATTTTTCTCCACCTCTCTCTCTCTGAAGCGGCGCCATGTCTTTTCAGTTGCCTCTGTGACTCTGTCGATTCGAGATCTCCTTTTGTCTCTCTATCTTCCCTGTCTCTATAATCTTCTCTGTCTCTCTCTCTCTCTCTCACGCATGCTCTTGGAGAGCTGATGACTGACGATTGATGACATCGAGTCATCTCGATGTTTGATTTTCCTCCTTTTATGTTGGTTTCGATGAAATCCTCATCATTACTATCGAAACCCTAGACTGATTAGTACTCTCTGTCTCTTGGTTTCCAAAATCTTAGCTTAAGTGTAGGCTTGGTAGCTTAAAAGGCTTGAGAAAGGTTAATGATTGCTAGTTTTTGTGAGACTGGTGACAGAGTAGTCGATCAGTCAGGGTCTGTTCTGTTGGCTATATAAGTTATAAGATGAAGAAACAAGACAGAAAGGAAGGAAGGAAGGAAAAGAGGAAGAGAGAGAGAGAAAGGTATTTCTTCTGTGATTTTCTATGTTATTTTAATTTTTTTCGAATTTTTTATCTATTAGGTCTTAACTTAAGTTTAATTTTACTTCTTCTTCTTTGTAGGAAAAAAAGAAGAACGAAAGTAAAGAGAGACAAAAAGGTATTAACTTCATAACTTCTATTTTGATTTTAATTTTTTTAGTTGTTTATTTTTTTTTGGGTTTTAATTCTTTTCTTGTTGTGTTTTGTTACTCTTTGTAATTGTAGGAAATTTACATAAATCTCAAAGTACCCCCACATGGCTGACTCACAGAGAGGGAGTGTGCAGGAGGAAGATTTTGATCTAATAGATGATGAGTATGATTTTTTTTTAATGTTTTTAATACTTGTGCTTGTTATTGGCGTGTGGCATGGGAAACATCCATTCCTGACAGTATGTTAATGCCACTCATATGTGTGCTTGTTAGTTATTTATATGTTGTATGCTTGTGCTTTGTGTGTTTGAAACTTTGAATGTTTGTGCAATTGTGCTTGCTATGTGCCTTGTTTCATAGTTTCCAGGCGTGGATGTCTCCCATGACACACCTTTGCAAGCATGTTATGGTTATGTAGAGTAGAGAGCAAGTTGAACTGTTTAAGATTATAATTTGAGTTGGTCATGACTGACATCCAGTCCTGGCAATATGTTGAATTGAGCAGGTAGAAATTAAGTGTTATGTCAGGGGTGGATGTCAATCATGACTAACCTTGGCAATCTGTTGAATTGATGCACTGGTATGCACTATTATATCTCTAGTAATCTGGTATGTATGACTTGATTGCTTCCAATTTATAGTATGGGACCAGGATTGCATTTTGAAACTACAGAGGAAATTGAAAGGATCCAAATTGATGCTGAACTGGCTGATGGTGGTACTGGTACTCCAACCCCAAATGAACCTCAACCTGCTGCTGATAATGCTGATTCAGTAGCAAAAAAAAAAAAGAGGAACAATCCAAGGAAATCAAAAGTGTGGGAACACTTTGATAGTACAAAGAAAGATGAAGATGGTAACTTTACAGCCACTTGTAAGTATTGTGGCATTGAATATTTACAAGGCAACTCTAGGAGCACTAGCTCACTGTTGCATCATTGTCAGGGTGGTTGTAAAAAATGCCACCCACAAAAAGGATGAAACCTGATGCCTTGCAGAGACTGCTTGCACTTGGCAGTGGTGAAGGTATACTTCTCACTTGGCACTTGTCAGTTGTCACCAATAATGTATAATTGTTACTTAGCATTTGGCACTAATAATCTAATATGTATAATGTATTGTATTTGTACAATTGTCAGGTCAACCCAAGCCTTCAGTTTGGCAATTTGACCAGAAAAGGAGTAGAAAAAATTTGGCAAATATGGTAATTGGCCATGAGTACCCTTTTAACAGTGCAACACATCATTTTTTGAAAGTTTTTGCAACTGATCTGCAGCCTTGTTTTAAAATGCCATCAAGGACCACACTTAGGTCAGATTGTATGGGTGTTTATGAGGAAGAGAAGTTAAAATTGTATGAATTACTTGGGAATATGGATTGTAAGTTTAGTTTCACTAGTGATTTGTGGACTTGTAAGGGTAAAGATAGGGCTTTCATGGCTCTCACTTGTCATTTTATTGATGACAATTGGAAGTTGAGGAAAAGACTTCTCAGCTTTACACCAATGCCCTCTCCTCACACTGGAAAACACATTTCAGAAGCCATTTATGATATGTTAGTTTTGTGGAACTTGGACAAAAAAGCTTTTAGTTTGGTGTTGGACAATGCATCTGCAAATGATGCTGCCATCAAGGACTTGTTGAGTAAGAATCATTTTAGAAAGAACCTACCTTGTGATGGTCACATCTTTCATCTAAGATGTGGATGCCACATTTTAAATCTGATTGTGCAAGATGGTTTGAGTGTGATGTCTGGTGAGATAGATGCCATAAGGGAAACCATGAAATTTATTAGGCATTCCCAACCTAGAATGGAGAAGTTCAAGTTGGCTGCTTCTCAGATAATTTATTTTTTTATTTAATTCATTTTAATGTGTTTCAATTAGACCTTGACACCTTGTCTATGTTTATTTTTAGGTAAATGCTCCTGATAAGAAACCAGCATGGGATGTGCAGACCAGGTGGAACTCCACATATATTATGCTGGAATTGGCATTACAATTGAAGGATGCTATCATCAGGTATGCAGAGTTAGATAAGACTTATTCTTTTTGTCCATCTGATCAGAATTGGGATCATGTGAAAGCCCTACATGGACATTTGAAAGTCTTCTATGATTCAACTCTGAGATTGAGTGGGGCCAAGTATCCAACCTTGAATTTGTATTTTCCTGATTTCTGTGAGGTTTATCTGAATATTCAAAAAATGAATAGTAGTCCATATACATTTGTTGTGAATATGGGACAAAAAATGTTCCAGAAGTGGAACAAGTATTGGGAAATTGGAAGTGTTCTGTTGGCTCTTGCTTATTCTCTAGATCCAAGGTGTAAGCTAGCAGTGGTTGAGTACTACTTCAAAATGTTGCATCCTGAAGAGTTGCAATCTTTTATGACCAACTTGAAGACTTGCTTTGATGATTTGTTCAATGAGTATTTGATCTCAAACAACAAACAACCACAGTCACAAAGCCAAAGTAGTCAAAGTACAGCACCAAGGTACTCCACTAACACATCTGATATGTATATATATTTTTTATTTTGTTATGTGTGTTGCAATCAAAGTTGAAAATGTCTTCTTTTCAGTTCTAGTGGATCAAAGGAAGAAACTGATTCAAGGGCTGGTTTGAAAAATTTCTTGAATGATAAGAAGAAGGCTGACCCCATCTTGTCTGAGCTTGATCAGTATCTATCTGAACCACTTGATCCTTGTAGCTTGGATGATGACTTTGACATTTTGTCATGGTGGAAATTAAAAGCCCCTAAATATCCAATTTTGTCTAAGTTAGCTAGGGACATATTGGCTGTACCAATTAGTACTGTGGCATCAGAGTCAACCTTCAGTACTGCTGGTAGAACACTTAGCCCAACTAGAAGCTCATTGAATGATGAGAGCATTGAAGCTCTAGTGTGTGCACAGAATTGGTTGAGGACAGCAGTGATTGATATTATTTTTAATTATAATTAATTTCCATTTTAATTCAATTCAATTATTACTAATTTCTATTTTGTTTGATATTAATGTAGAAAGTGGTGGTGAACTTGGTGATGCAGATGATGATGCAATTGATGAGATTATTGAATGATCTCTGTGTTATGATTTTTTAACAGTTGAACTTGGTGATTGCAAGTTTGTTTTTTTTTTATTTTGCTAAAGAAACAGTTGGTTTTTTGTTTATTTTGGTGCCTATAGGACTAAGGAGAGTCTGTTAATTTAACAATGGGATTAATTCTATATGGATGGGTCAATGATGAAGGGTACAAAATTGCCAAGTGCTTGTTCGAGGGGATATGACTCTTACTTAGTAATTTCGATGGGTCAGTCGGAATTATTGGGTTTGTTGATATCTCCCCAATGATTTGAACTTATAACTGAGACCACCATAATTCATATGGAAATAATCCCTTGTTAAATTAGGTATTAGTTTGAAATTATTTTGATGTATTTTTTAAATGAAACATGTGTTTACAGTCTTCTGTTATTGTGCTCTTTTTTTTAAGTATTTTAGTGCATTTTTTTGAATTATTCTTTGTCATATCTTATATGAACTGTCTTCACAGCGAAATTTAAATTTGATCGCGGTTGATCGTTTTTTTCGCGATTCCAGGCGAAACGATCAGCGAAATT
Organism: Rhynchospora pubera; assembly: GCA_028095005.1. Lineage (NCBI taxonomy): Eukaryota > Viridiplantae > Streptophyta > Magnoliopsida > Poales > Cyperaceae > Rhynchospora > Rhynchospora pubera. The sequence goes on from CM051459.1 coordinate 86,091,630, forward strand.
TTTTTTAACTTCCGTTCAAAATACGCAACGAGTAACGAATTTTTTTTTACTTACGCTATGTTAGCGAAACGGATAGCGAAAGTTTCTACTTTCGCCACCGTCGTCTACGTTAGACAGGTCTATTCCTCTGAGGTATCCCTCTCTGTCCCTCCCTCTCTCTCCCAGACTCCCAGCCTCTGTGTATATGTATGTGTCGTTTTTTGTGCATGTGCGCATGTGTGTGGTGGCCAGTTAATTAGCAATTTTAATTTCTTTGGACCCGAAGACTTCTTTATATTTTAATTTGCAATTGCTGCATAGTAACTCACATGTTCGTGACATTTCTAGCTAGGAATCAGGCAACCAAAAAAAAATTGCATGTTTTTATTTATTTTCGTTATATATACTACATTATCTTAATATTTGGTGATTTTTTTCTTAAATATTATGGAATGCGAGCTAATGTCACACAAAGTCATTCAGGAAAAGCTGAAGATTTTTCTATCCTAAATCTCTATTTCTAGGTTCTTTTAAGCAGTCGTTTGGCTTTGAATAAATGCATAATTTTAAGTAGATGAGACGAATCGGATTTTTAGCTGCTTGTGCACCAAGCGGTTTCAGCCATAAATATTGGTGTACCATGCGATTTCTGCATATATATAGGACAATATTTGCGATCTTAAATCGTAGTTTCTAATGACATCCTGGAGATCCAGATCGGTGGCGCACCGAGCTGCTTAGGGATGAGAGATTGGATTTTTATCAAAAGCATGGGGGATTGCTTTTTACACGGCTTCAATTAGCCATACACGCAAATTCCTTTATAATTTGACTAAAATATCCTTATCCATTACACTAACCCTCCCGCTTGTTACAACTTTGCGTGTATCCATTTCGAATTATATGGTCAGCGAGGCGAGGGATGTAAGAAACAAAATAAAATGTTGGGATAAGTATCGATCTTTATATATTGTCTTATATAATTTTATTCAAATAATCAAATCTTAATTCTAAAAACTATATTTTTTTTACAAAAGCTTTGAATGAAAGGGGAACTTCAAGAGCGTGAAAGAGACCAACAGTGTCAGTCATATGGAGCAAATTAGATGTGGATACTTAATTTCTATTCATATCAAAAATCAAATAATCTTATCCCATCTTGAAAATAGATATACAAAATAGGTCCACAAATAAATAAAATTCTACGAAAAGTATTTTTCATTTTCAAATCATGAATAGATACAGATACTAAGATGTCACAGAAATAGAACATCTAATTTTTTATGGGTCTACTGTCATAAGAAAAAGATATATACAGAAGTTAATATTGAGTAGGTGGGATGCGATGGTATTTGTATATATACGAGCCGGAGATTTTATACTCAGTTGTTGAGGGTATTTCGGTCAAATAAATGAAATTGGCGTGTATTGCTATTTGAATCCGTGTAAAAAGCAATTGCCAAAAGCATGAAGAGGAATGTAGTGGGGCCAGCAAAAAAGTTGACAAATCTTGCAAAAAGCATTACTTCAGGGTCACAATGCCTTTGAGATATGGCGTGTAATATTTTTTAAGCTATAGATAAGCTTTTAGCTCTGTCAAATTAGTCGTGCAAATAATTAGTAGATTTTAGAAGCTATATGTTTCTGTTAATCAAATTAATAAATATTCAAATAAGGTTGTTTATGAGCTCAAGGTTATTTGACAAAAAAATATATATTGAAATTAGATTGACGCAAATTTCATTTTTATATTTTAATATGCAAGTTTGAATGTCTTATTTTTCTTAAATAGCACAAGCGTGAAGGCAAAAAAGAGATTAGTTGTAGTAACAAGAATGATGTCATTATTGTTAGAACAAATTAGGTCAAGTTAGAAACAGAACTAACGTTGGTATAGGTACTTGCAGTCGTTGGAGTCATAATAGGGAGCTAAACCATGGTACAGGGACAAGTAGAATTGCAAAACTTGAAATATCTTTTTAGGTTGTAAATAGTACACGAGAGAAAAAATAATAAAGATATCTTCTTTTTTCTGTTTGTTTCATATTGTAGTATATAAAATATTGAAAATGTAAATGTTTTCTAAGTTTGTACTTCATGTACTACTATAGAAAAATATACAATTATGTGTATGGAAGTTGGAACAACCTCATGTAGAAAATGTTAATTTTATTGTTAAACGTATTATCAACAATAATTGCTTCCTTCAATAAATAAAAAATTCTATGTATATGAAATCCAAAGAGGCATTACAACTCATGTGCAGTATTTATTGGTACCCCTTTAGTCACAAAATTAATTGCTTCCTAATAATTTTTTTAGACTAATGTTTTAGAGAAGCCTAAGAGCCATCGCAGAAGAAGAGAATAGAGTCTTTAAAAGTTTGAAATGAATACTATTTAGTGCAACACCATAATTAAAAGTTCTAAGAGAATCCAAAAAACCGTCAGTTCACATTTAATTGTGCCTCGGTAAAAGGAGTGCAGATTAATTCTTGATTTAAAATTAAGGCAAAATTAAAAAGTTGAATCAAGATTAAAATGCTCCACGAGTTCTAAATTGTAATTAGAAAAGACAAAATTTTATATAGCATAAAATTAGATATTATACTTAAAATCATATTTAATCTGTTGAAAATAAAACCTTCTATAATTAGATATTATACTTAGATAATGCACCGTGCTTTAATTAGCAGTTAACTTACTACAATCTTTTAGTTTTCAAGGCTGGACAAACCAGCAATTTTTGTTAACTTAAACAAAATTTAATAGTACAAAATGAAAAAAAAAACCAAGAGGAAAAAGCACTATGTGACTGGTAATGGTACCTGTACCTAATCGGTATCATAACCAGTAACAGTATAAGCTGGACTTGCTACATTTGCAAATGTCTTTGAGATATTTTTCTATAAAGCTTTGCAACATGTGGACTCTCATTTTGCTACGTGGAGGCAATAAAAAATTGACAGACTATATAGTGCTACCGTACCATTGTCATTGTGAAAAAATATTAAAAATATATATTTATAAAAAATTCATAGATCTAGCGAAGCTCGATGTTCCCACCTAGTAAACAATTAAGCTGAATCCAAAACTTTTTTGATAAATAGATTCAGCCGTCACTAGTCACGTAGCTCCAATTTGAAAAATCGAAACTAAATCAAATTGAACCGCACGAGTTGAAAACAAGGACCCAGCTTCGAGCCTCAACCAATGGGAACTTGGGAAGCGAAGTGAACGCTGGGCCTGTCAGTCTCAGCCAATCAGTGCCCTCTCTCTCTCTTATTTTAATTTCGATTTATGAAAACCCTTCGTCTGTAATTAAGTTAAATGAACCGGGCGATTCACTTGATTCATTTTTTTTTTCACCTAAGCGATTTTGCTCTTGCATTAGAATTCGACGTTGTACGTATGTGGCAACATTATCTTCTTTATTTTGGTCTCTCCTGCACGAGTGTCATTGTGGGGAGCATAATTTTCAAATATTGACACGACACTATATGTCCTCTTCAACAAAACTATATTTCAACTCCAGCGCTGTCAAACAGATGTCGTTTCGTACGTTTTTGTTCCGTTTCGTCTGAAAACCAAACAAAAACGGTAGAGAAAATGAGTTTTGTTTTTAAAAAACAAAACAAAAACATAACCGAAATTTATGAACGTTACTGGAACGGAACGAAACGGAATACGGAAATGGGCTGAAATTAATGGTAAATGAAGGACAAAACAGAAAACGAAACAGTTTTCTATTTCGTTTAATGAAATGGAACAAAAACGAAACACTTTTCTATTTCGTTGACTAGAACGGAACGAAAACGGAATAGAAATATTCGATGTCCGTTATGAACGTTTGACAGCGCTGCCATGCTTCTCTCATAGAAACACCATATTGCAAAGAAGCATTGCTGGGCAAATCTCCTTTGGCAGTGACTTTATTGAACAAATGCACAAACTAGTGGGTTCATCCATGCATTGTGTAATAGTATCTGCCAGAGGAGATCTCGCCCGGTAATGCATTCTTGCATGCTACCATCTTAGAGCTCCCAAAAATTAACAATTTGGATCGATCGATAGATGATTGATTTCAATTTTCCTTATTTATAGAAGTCAGAATGAACTTAATTTCGTGCCATCTCTAGACGTACAAAATGCTACTTGATGCACCAAATATTCCAAAATAAGCAGCATATAGTAGTCGCCCACATTTTGCTCGTGGTCCTGGCATAGAGTACAACTTTAATGGGATATGCTTTTTTTTTATTCCTTAGTAACTTAGCATATCCATATACAAAAAAAAAAACTTAGTTAAATGTGCAATGTGGACAAACACAGTGTTGAGTCTAATTAACAAAAGTACATCTTAAAAGCATGTGGTCTAGTAGCTCAGTGGTAAGAGCATTAGGTTGGCCTCCATGAGGTCAAGGTTCAAGCCCCGCATGCACCTTTAATTTCAAAAAAGTTGGATGGCAAAGACCTCCCTTTTTCTTCAAAAAAAAAAGTACATCTTAAAATTTTGTATCCTATTGTATAGATAAATAACCCAAATAAGTTTATGCCACTGGTCTTCTTAATAATTTATACATTATCACTGGTCCATACTAGATATGGCATTTATATAATCTTTTGTTCAATATTGTTAATTATTTTATCAAAAGATAAAGTATATAGACCTTGACACCGTCCTGTCATTTCCACACCAAAGCATCAAATTTCAGTTATCACTCTTGAATGGAAAGAACCTACTAGATCTTGATGCCCCAGACAACAAAATCGAAGTAGGAATAAAATTTGGAAGATCCAGGGAATGTACCTCATATCCTCACTACGGGAAAAAGGACCTTCTGTAACGGCACTTCTGTAACGGTTATTGAAATAACCGTTACAGAATAGTGAGGCATTAGGCGAGAAAATAGGCGCCACAAATCTGTAACGGTTATTATGAAACAACCGTAATAACATTTCCGTCATGGTCAGGGAAAAAAATGCATCAACCTTCTGTAACGGTTGTTAGATAATAACCGTTACAGATTTATTATATTCTGTAACGGTTATTATCCAACAACCGTTACATAGAGGCAAATAATTTTGTTTTTATTTTTTTAGTGATTCTGTAACGGTTATTTGGAAATAACCGTTACAGAAAGGTTATGTATAAATAAAATATCATCCTCACTCATCTAACTCTCAGTCGCGCGCACTTTTCAACATTCAAACGGATCAGAAGTTCAAAGTATATTTTCATGAACTCCTCTTTATTTAAATTATTTTGCATTTCGTTAATAATTTGAATATATATAGGCATCAATTTCGTTCATATAGTAAACGTCATCAAGTAGTAGCTAGCAATAATATACAGATCAGGTGAGAAAAGGAAGAGAGTGAAGGCAAAGTAAAGAAGAATGCTCTTTGTTGATATTCCAAGAAGAAAATTTAAGGATTACAGCCATAAAGCATACAGAGCTAAACAAAAAATTTAAGACAAAGAGAAGAAGCACTTAGAACTGCTGTACATTAAAGGAGGCATTAATAGCATTAAAGAACCAAGGCAGAAAACTTGAAGAGGCAATGGCTAAAAAGGGATCACCAGTAGCACAATGTACTGGCAAGGAGACACCAGAAGCTGATCCAGTAGGAGGAGCAACAGAAGCTGATTCAGTAGAAGTTGAATCGGTGTCAGTCGATGGTGGTGGAGGAGGTGGTGGAGGAGGTGGAGGAGGCACCCAAGGCCTGCCGGGGCCTACAAAAGGTGGTTCAGTGGGCCCTCCAACTTGTTCAAAACCTTCAATAAATACCCTAGCTCTTGCAGCTCGAGGGTCTGCAGAGATAACCAAATGATGAGGGATCTCTGAGGGATGAGCTCCTTTAATAAGCAAACGCAAATGAAGGAAGATCCCATCAGAGAAGTGAGGAGCAGTGAAAATTGGATAACCAAACCCAGACACCAGCATGTTAATGGCACTTCTATTCCAGAGATGAAGAGGGGGACCAGTAATTCTGATTCTGGTACGATAAAGAGGAGGTTCATAAACTGTACCAGCACGCTCAGTCCACCTTGTTAGAACCAATCTAACATTCTGCAGGTAAATGACACCTAGGCTGCAGATTTCATTCCTGACCCCTTGATTTGGGCAAACCAGAAGAAAATCTCCAGAGGTTGGGTGCACTGGAGAGAGACGATACTGGTGAACTGCAAAACCAAACTGACGTGCAAGTCTGAATCCCAAGCGGTGCTCAAGATCAGGCGGAAGTAATCCTTCTGCTTGGAATGTAACAATCGCCGCTCTGTGCAGAACTTCATTTTCAGGGTCAAGATCTTGTATAGGAGAGTAAAACACATTTAAATGATCAGGTCTGAGATCTTCAAACTCAGCAGCACTGTTCATAGGCACAAATTGCCAATCATGAAGGTTTGCCATATCTGAAGAAAGAACTAAAAAGGAGGAGAAGTGGAAGAGGCAGCAAGAGGGGATTGAGTATTAATAGATGGGGGAGGGAGAGGAGAAGGCAAAGAGATTAAAGGAAGAATTGAAGAAGTTCTCTGACAATTATGACCAAATTTAAGACAAACCAAGCACCTCTTCGGAAGACTACAACTTGATTCAGGTGTTCTGATATTGAGATTCTGATATTGATGATTCAGGTACGTTCTGACCAAATTTAAGACAAACCAAGCACTTCTATCTAAGCTATTAATGATATTGAGATTCTGATATTGTACGATTCTGATATTGAGATTCTGATTTGATTGATACTTGTGAGGCAAACTAAATACTTTGTTTATTGTTTGTGTAATATGCATGATTATATATATGTTTGATATATGTGTGATATGCTGCATGTGTTTAATGTAAATTGGGTACCAATCTGGTACCAATTCGGCTAGCAAATTGGGCTAGCCAAAGCAAAAAAAGCGAAACAAAAAAAAGGACCTTCTGTAACGGTTATTAAGGAATAACCGTTACAGAATATTATAATTTCATTTTTTTTATTATAAACATTATCTGTATCGGTTATTACCTAATAACCGTTACAGAAGCCAATCTTCTGTAATAAGTCTTCTGTAACGGTTTGTTTAAATAACCGTTACAGAAAGGTTATGTATTTAGGTTAAGTCTTCCCAGCCGCATTCCTTTCTCTCTTCTTTTCATTTTATTCAAAGAAATCCCTCTCTTATCCCTTCTGTTTCACTCCAAAAAATAGCAAAAAATTTATAAAAATTCTGAAAAAAAAAGAACAAAAAGGAGAGCAGATTTGAGGTAAAAAAACAAAAAATTTGTATCGTATTTTTTCATATTTTTTCCTTATTTATTTCGGTTTTTTCATGAGAACGAGGGCAGATTCAACGGATCGATCGAAAGAACGAGAAGGAGAGCAGATTCAACGGATCGATCGAAAGAACGACAAGGAGAAGGAGAGCAGATTCAACGAATCGATCGAAAACTGGATAATTTTATATTTCTTCGGTACTTTCATAAACTCCTCTTTTTTCATATATATGCGATTTAGGGTTAACTGCTTTTTTTCCTTTTGCTTTTAAGTTGTAATTGACAAATAATTGAGCTTAATAATTGAGCTGAATTACGGTTGACAAACAATGCAATTTACATAGGCTGACAAACAATGCTATGGTCAATAGTGTCTGCCAATTGCATACCAGAGGTGTACATGAAGAAATTTTGTGTGTTAAGTTTTGAATTTCTCCTTGCATATGTATTATTGACCTCTGGTATGCGCATGAATCAAATTGCCTGTTGGCCACAAATGTCAAATGTCAATAGAAACCTTTCTACTAAAGAGCAATTTATATTGTTTCAAGCTTGATTCTGTATCTAAACATCACAAACATACATCTAAACATCACACAATTCTTGCCATTAACAGTACAATACAACAATAAATAACTGAGAAGTAAAAAAAAAGGGCAGCATCTAGGTAGAGGATGTGTCATCAGTAGAGCCATTGCTCTTCTTTGCTGCTTCCTGCTTCTTTGCCAAATCCATGAAGGTTTTTTCCATGTCTGTTTTCAAGTCAGTGCAATTATTGAAAAAGTTAAATGTATATTTATGTAGAGCTATTCTCTAAACTAGGATTTATGTAGAGCTATTCTCTAAACTAGGATTTATGTATTCTCTAAACTAGGATTTATGTAGGATTTAAACTATAGAAGTTATTTAGGGCTTTTGAACATATTGTCTAGAAAGAAGCTATTCTCTAAACTAGGATTTATGTAGAGCTATTCTCTAAACTAGGATTTATGTAGAGCTATTCTCTAAACTAGGATTTATGTATTCTCTAAACTAGGATTTATGTAGGATTTAAACTATAGAAGTTATTTAGGGCTTTTGAACATATTGTCTAGAAAGAAGCTATTCTCTAAGCTATTTAGGACTTCTGCACATATTGTTACTAGAAATAAATGTAGAGTTACCTTCTGTGGAGAATGACATCTTGCTGGGCTCCTCTGAGGGTGTCTTCATGAGTTCATCGACTGATTGGTCCTCAGTAGGAGTTGTATTGTCACTCTCTGTGTCAGTTTTTTCATCCTCATCCTCATCAGTATCAGTCTCCTGAGAGCTTAGGTTGAACCCAGGGGGTACACTGGGCCCACTGGTGTGCCCTGGGCCCTCATGTTGAGCTCTGTGGCTCTCTTTCCTAGCCTGTTTCATCTCCTTCCTGAACTGTGCCTCAAGATCTTCTTGTACTCCTTTTCCTTTAGAAGTAGAGCTTGTAGGTTTGATTACCCTGGTGTCTCCAATGAGAACTCCTGTCTCCTTAGTTCTGCTTCCTCCCTTGGTTTGTGATCTAGTAATCATTGAGGGGATGACCTCATCTATCTTCCTTTTTTTTTGCTTGAGTATTATTGGGGGTTGTGGTTTTTGCAGCCTTTTTCTTGGCTTTTCTCTTGCTCTGTCGCATGGTTGTAGTACTGCCAGAATCAACCCTATCAGGTGGATTGATACTTTGCAGTCTTGCCTCATCAGCAGGGGACCATTCAATCCTAGGCAAAGCTTTGATGTATTCATGACGTGGGTTTCTGATTTGTGGTTCCTCAACTACGTACTGAACACGAAGTAGGTCAATTTTTCCATTTCTTCTGTGTAATTCAAATGCACGAGAGGCTGGTATTCTATCCCTATGTTCAACCAATACTTCTACTCTAGCAAATCTGGCATCTATACCCATGTATGTTGGTGCATCAGCATGTAAAACTGTACCAAAAGGGAAAAAGATGTTTGCTCCATACCATGAGCACCATCCAAATGGAAGATCAGCAATTCTTACCCATAGCCTCACACTATCTGCTCTGGGGTCTAGTTCCCTTGGAGGATCAATGAGGATGGGAAATGGCCGCCTCATGTTGTTTCCATATGTGATTTCAATAGTGCCTTTTCTAAACATCTCATCGCGCCATTGCTCAGAGGGGCCGATGATGAGAAATCGGTTTTCTAGGAGTGTTGTCACTCTGTGTTGTCCTGCAGGGAGGCGTCTTCTCATCTCTATCATGACATCAAGCAAAGTTACACCTTCCATGGTTTGGATGACAATGGATTTGGTGATCTCTGCACTGGCCGGAGCAGTGATGTCGTCTTCATCAACTCTGATGGGATCAAGGTTTTCCATGGTTGGTTTTTGAGTAGAGAGATAGGAGGGAGAAGTGAGAAATTAGTTTGAAACTGAAAAGGCGTGGGGTTCTACAGTTTGGTCATTTATAGTAGAAATGATGAGTTTGAAACTGAAAATATGAAGAGTTGCGTGCTTTAATTTGAATTGTAATCATATGAAGAGTTGCGTGCTTTAATGAGTGTTCAGATAAGCATCTCTTGGAGTACTGGATTGAATTGTAACAGTATGCTGCATGTGTTATCTAATGTAAATTGGGTACCAATTTGGTACCAATTCGGCTAGCAAATTGGGCTAGCCAAATCAAAAAAAGCGAAACAAAAAAAAAGGACCTTCTGTAACGGTTATTAAGGAATAACCGTTACAGAATATTATAATTTCATTTTTTTTTATTATAAACATTATCTGTAACGGTTATTCTCTAATAACCGTTACAGAAGAGTGGCTTCTGTAACGGTTATTAGAGAATGACCGTTACACATGTTCTCCAAAAAGCTGTACCAGATTTCCCTTGCATAATACTATAACGGTTATTAGATAATAACCGTTACAGAAGAGTGGCTTCTGTAACGGTTATTAGAGAATAACCGTTACACATGTTCTCCAAAAAGCTATACCAGATTTCCCTTGCATAATACTATAACGGTTATTAGATAATAACCGTTACAGAAGATTGGCTACTGTAACGGTTATTAGAGAATAACCGTTATAGATCTGTAACGGTTATTAGACATTCTGTAACGGGGGCTACAGTAACGTTTCGTGTACCGTTACAGAAGTCTTTTATTAACCGTTACAGAAGCCAAAATTTCGCGTAGTGCCCTGATCATGTTAAAAGGATCAAAATTTATTTGGTACTTACCCTTTTTGGAATAGACTTATAATTGTTCCAATAGTCATATTTCAAAAGAAAAGGGTTTGACATCAACTATTATAAATTAAACTTTATAATTATACTCTTGTCCCTAAACGGCTATTACTACAAAAAAAAAGTTTATAATTGCACTATTTCTCAATGCTTCGACTAGCTGATAATTAAAGTAAGCAAGTCTTTATAAGCTTTAATTAGTTCGCAACTGATAAGATAGTGTGGATATTAATCAAGCACAGCTGCACAGGATTCTATGATCCAAAATCCCAAATGCAAGACAAAATTAATGTTTTCAATAAAATATATTTGATTCAATTAATATATTTGTCTGAATTGATTTTTGGGAAATCAGCCTAAACAATCTAATAGAAGTTTGGTCAGCACAGATTAAGATATCACTATCTTTCTAAGGCATGGAATAATTAATTTACTTCGAATGACAAAGTCCTATAGATTGCTCGATGAATGTGAAAGTAAATTTACTTTACGAAGATATTATATTCAGAGAAAAAACATTCTCTCATCCACAAGAAAAGGAGACATGCAATGACAGAGAAAAGGGACCATGCAATTGTCGAATAAAATTCCTCAAGGAATAGTCGTTGCTACCCAGCATGTGCTTCAGTATATCCAAACTTAGAAACCATCTCTGTTTACTATATATAAAATGAGGGTAACTGTTGAGTAACAACTTCGACAAGTAGCACTGCATGGATGAAATGCATAAAAATGTTTGTGAGGTATGAGAATAACAGTGCATTTCTCCTCTGGCAGGAAGGATGCAAGTTTTTGCTATTGATCTTGCCAAAGGAGAATTGCCCTGCCATTTAACCTCACACATTTGGAAAATCTGTGACATCTGCATTGAGGTTTAGATGTAAAGTTTCAGTGAGCACTCTACTATAGTTTTCTTTATCTAATTGTAGGCTGTTTTATATTTTGTAATGAAAATACTAAATCTTTTCACTATTCTATAGTTTAGCTAGGCATGGTTCCATACATTTTCTTTCCTTTCCCTGCTGTCCAAAATATAACTTCTCCATTTTTTTTCCCCTATTTCGAATTCTGATCCTTTAAATTTCGAATTTCTATCACGTTGAACTATATCTGTATTATTACTAATGGTTTGTTCCAGGAATTATAAGTGTCATCGGCAAATATACCATTCCAGTCATTCCAGTCATCGCTAAATATAAAGTGAACATATACAGCAAATAAAGTGAACATATAGATGATCTAAGTGAACACTTACAAACAAATAAGTGTTGTCATCATTTGTTCAGAAGCTTACATGCATATTCAACTTATTTTCATTGAACTTATTTGTTTGTATGTGTTCACTTAGATCTTCTACGTGTTCACTTTGTTTGCTGTATATGTTCACTTTATATTTAGCGATGGCAGGGATGACAAACTTGCATATGGCAGTAATCAATTTTTGGTTTGTTCGGTGAGTCAATAAGAAAGTGTCTTTTGTTTTTTTAATAATTTGATCAAGGGCCCAATAAATGACTCGTATTATAGTCTGCTAGCATAGCTTTTAAATATCAAAAAATCTGTTGGGTTTTGATTAATGTCTGGTTTGAGTGTATATTTTCGGCTGTTAGTGCATTGCATATTTTGTTTGGGCCGAAATTTTAAAGGCCTTTATTTGGGCATCATATCATATGATGTTTATACAGTCCTTGCTTTTATAATTTGCCCAAAAAATTTAAAATAATATAAATATTTAAAATATTCAGAAATTTTGGAAATATTATTAAAATAATCCGAATTATATCAATAATATCACAATATGTTCTTTCAAAGTACGATACTAATCCGAATTATATAAATAATATCACAATATCGTTCTTTCAAAAGTTCTTTCTAGATTGGGGTCAATCGTTCCAAACAGACATTTCTATCAAAAGTTAAGCGTGTTTGAAGTTGTAACGTTCAAAAATATGTGTTGTGTGATTTTTCTGTAATTTTTTCTAATATTTTTCATTTTCTATGATATATATGTGATATGTAATATCTCTGTGATATCTATTTCAAAAATAAATGTATATTTTATTTTCAAAAATAAATACATTAAAAAATAAAAAACCATACAGTTTGGAGGAAATACAAAATGACTATCTTATTTTTAAAAATTATTTATATTAATAAATAACTAATTTTTAATGAAATAATGAAACTATATATATATAAGAAATACGAAGTAACAAAATAAAAACGAAATGCATTAAAACAAATAAGTATTACATTTTTTATTAATAAAATAAATTAAAATTTATTTAAAAACATTAAAAAGAATCATTAAATAATTAAAAAGGCATAATAGCTATTGTTAAAATTTATCAGTATCGATTTTTCCAAACAAGATATTGTGAACCTATTGTTAAAATTCAGATTAAATTAGTAATAAAATCGAAATTTTATTAATATTTTCATATTATATTTTTTTCAGTATAACTTATGTACCTTTATCCCCAAGATCCATCGTCCTAGAGAGAAATCTTTAAACTGATTAAGTGGTTTGTAGATGGAGAACCTTGGAAACCAATTAAAATAATTATGACAGGTTAAAGGTAGCAGAACGAAGATACAAAATCTAGCCTGATAAATTTGTGCCTACAAATATATTTTAAACCTAAATTAAACAACAAAGAAAAAGAACTAGTGAATCTTGTCGGCACATCTCGAACAAGTCAAAAGTAAATCCTGTTTATATTTTCAGGAAACAAACATACATGATGATGAATTCATGATGCCATTTACTTGCAATCTTGTTCTAGAAATACGCAAAATAAAATTATCGTTTTAATAATAAATTGCGGTCAAAACTTGCTACTAATGAAAAAGAATTTTTAGAATTATTTACGGTTGGTGGGTTCCGCGTGTTGGTCTTCCACTTCAAATATATTATAATGTATAAAAAATTAACAAATTTCGTTATAAATTGTGTACTATATGTGGGTTTCGAGTAATAAAGAACAAATAATCTTGGTGAGGCTTCGAATATATTAAGTCTAATTGTTATTATTTTTTTCTAAAAAGATCACATTATCAATTGTAACCAAAACGCGTTCAAGGAGTAGCATGTCACTAATAATCAATATCCACTATTTTTGGTGCTTTTGTCTGAGAGGCCAGCAAGACTAGTCTTGATTTAGCTTTAAAAAAATGGAAAATAGAAGGTATCATAACGTATTCTTTATTTCTAATAACCTAATAGAGAAAATGCTTCGGAACACCATCATATATCCAAATATCCATACATAATACAACGACGTAACATTACTTTAAGATAATGATGCAATTGCTATATTTTAATTTCTTGATTATAGTGCATGACTAATCCCTGTTTTCATCATTAGTATTAATTGTGTTCTTGTTGATGTAATTATTGTTGTGAAAGATTATAACCATTTGGAATCAACTATTGAGAAAGATTATTCTTTGTTGATTTGTTATTTTTAATAACAAATCTGGTAAACTGACGATAATAACATTTGAAAAAATTATGCATATTATAATTTTTTAAAAATAAATTGGGGGTCTAAGCCACCCAACTTATTTTTAATTATGCATATTATAATTGATCGCCAAGATAATGGTATATGTACAAGAACAATGAAAAAAAGAATCCCAAGTATATCTTTTTATAAGGAAAAAAAAAACCAAAGTTGGGTACATTTAACATATAAGGTAGATTAAAGAAAATACTGGCTAGCACATGAGAATATTAATATATCAACCACGGAACACATGATAGGTAGATGTGAGGAGCACAACCTTCTTGGGTTTATAAAATACTACAGTAAGCTGATTTAAGAAAGAACAAAGAATTAAGATACCCCTCTCCTCTACCATCTTAGCCAAAAGTGACAATTATGGGGATACTCTACTGTTCATCCAATGGCTTTCTTAGAATTGCAGTTTCATATTTGCCCTACCAATTTTCATAATTTTCTTTTAATCCTCTCTTAAATTTTGTTTTCCTTTTTTTTCTCTCTCTTTCATTGTTGTTTTTCTATAATTTAAAACATCAATAATCTTGTTTAAGCAGGAAATACAAAGTATTGAATCATCAAACCTATCAGATATTGGGCTAGAAGCCTAGAACCAATGTAACCCAGTTGGACATCAAAATTTTAGTTTTAGCAGTTTGGACTTACAATATATAGGATCTAAAGCTGATACTATAAAAAAGACCATAGTAATCTGATGACCAGCGCGTGGACACTATACATGTCATATTCGAAGTCCAGATGTGCGAATTACCGAGCAACAGATACTAGCAAAAAAATTGAAATCATATAATTAAGTGAAAGTTAATAATTTATAAGAAATATATATTGTTTTTAAAACACCGAGGCATTTAACTATTTACCATATAATTCCATGTCCACAACATAAAATACTTCCAATCGTAAGAAAATATTAGATAACGGTGTTAATTACGTCATCTTTTAATTTCGTAGTTGCCAGATGATTATCTTTATGAACACTTTGAGAAGTACAAATTAAGCTATTGTAAAATGTACACCGGTTCATTATATGATGTGCACTTGTTTACGTGTGAAACTTCCAAGCTAATTAATTACAATGCACACTTATCTATTGAAATACGCACTTGACTATTGTACAATGCATACTTTTTCTTTTTAAATTTCAATATTTGTTATTTAAACCATCCCTAAAAACACAGTTGATTGTTGAATAGTACATACTTCTCTATTAATTTTTTTTTCTATTTGACTGAAAGTAATTTAAAATATAATTGCGCACGAAAAATCAGGAATAATGGCCAGAATAAACTTTAGGAAAAAAAACAGGGGAAAAAAGTGGGTAAGAATCATAGTTTCAGTAGGGTGTAACCACAAAAAGGCATTAACATGATAACCTAATCGCTAATTCAGTATATTCAAATACAACTACTGTACCAGATGTGAAATGGAGAAAAAGTGGGCGAGATGTCACTCTCGCACCTCCCCTTTTATTTTTTTATTTCTACTCCAACATTCTTATTTTTTTTTTATTTTATTCTAATTTAACATCTATGTGCTCAGCCATTTCCCCATCGGTCCCATCTTCACTTTCACACGCAGAAATGTTTGGTATTCTATTCTAGAAGAAATTCCGAAATACTCCCAGGATCGCTTCGGAATAAAAGGAATAGTCTTTTTCTAGGTGAAAATTTATTTCTAACTATCCGAATTCTTCACAAAATTATACACTTCTCAATATTTTTCGCCTAGAAATAGACTATTCCTCTTATTCCTAAGCGAACCAAACGGCCCCTAAAATTCAACTTCTCAAGCAGTAATGCCCAATAAAAATAAAAATAAAGTAAAGAAAGACGAAAGATTAATTACTCAAAAAAAAAAAACATTTGGCAAAACTGGTCCTAAGTAGTGATAGTCCAAAAATTCTTGATCTTAGCTTGATCCATCTTTTGGAAAACCGTTCTAAAATTCAGACCGGACCGGCTCTTCGAAGGGCTTTCGACGAACAAGGGTCTAGAAGGGCCAGATTTTGAAAGGGTCAGATCTAATTTTTTTCAAAGAGGGATGTTGAAAGACCGAATCCTACCTAGTCCTTCAATTTAGTGACTATTTGATCATGATGGGACGATAGAGATTAAAAAACTATTAAAAAAATTTAAATGTTAGTATTATTTTAGAAGGACTAGAAGGATCAATAACCTAGAAGGGCTGGTCTCATGTTTCAAAAAATAAATCCGTCTAATCCGTCCCATCTCGACCCTTTTTCTTAATCCGATCCGATCCGATCCGATCTTTCTACTAAACCCGCCAAGTCAGATCCTTTGAAATCCAGCCCGACCCTTTTTGCCTTTCACTAGTCCTAAGTTTTTATTTCCGAGGCTCATTTCGGTCTTCTAATAAGACATGCCATATATGTCTCTTCAAATAATAAAAAAAAATCTATATATAATATTATATATCATCATAGAACTATGTTATTTCATATACGGTAGGTGCATGATATGTATATATTAATGAGGAAGCCAAATTTAGATATTTTTTCGCACACCTCAAACAAAGAAAAAGAGTTGAAAATTTTAAACCTTAAAGCTAGACAAGTAATTACGACTAACCTACATAGATAGAATAATTTGTTCCTCAAATTATGATTTTACGCCACCCGCCATTTATATAATAGTAGTAGTTGTTGTTGTTGTTATTATTATTATTATTATTATTAATTATTATTATTATTATTGCTATTATTATTATTTATTTTGTTGTTGTTATTATTATTATTGTTGTTGTTGTTGTTGCTGCTGCTATTGTCATAAATCTATAATTATTATTTGTTATTATTTTGCATGGTACTCATTGTTTTTTAGAAAATTCTGCACATAATTTAATTTATTTTTCTTTAGTGAGAAGTTCAGTTTCATCGATCATTGGCCATTATCAAACGCATATCACCATCACTATTGATTTATTTTAATCTTAAATAAATTCCCATGACATATATTTTATTTCTAGATTAAGGTATACATGCGAACAATGACTCTTAGAAGTTAGAACTAATAAATTGCACCTTATCTTGTCCCTATTAGCCCCACTCCCCCTTTCTCCATAAAAACCAAAGCTGCCGTACCATACCTTACATTCTCTTTTGTTGTCACTGAATGAATCTTGTGTTGTTCCATAAAAGTTGATGAACTTTTGTTGGATATACATCTGAGAAAAATTGTAAAACAAACAAGGCAAGGTAGCAACGACTCGCCGGCTTGCGACTATTTGATCAACAATAAGATCATGGACGGCTATTGTAGCAACGACTCGCCGGCTTGCGACAGTGAAGAGAGCCAAGGAGGGGCCTCGCCATCAGACACACCTACTGAGCAGAAGCCGACACACCCGCTTCCTCCGCCTCCCTCTCCATCTGCAAAGAGAAGGTTTGCACATGCCAAGATCATACTTTTTTACTGATATATGTTAAAAGAGATCTTTTTCTCACCTGTACTTTACAATGGATTATAGTCGGCGATCTGTGCAAAAGAGGGTGGTCTCCGTGCCGATAGTTGGAGAAGGTGCACCACCATCAGATTCATGGGCTTGGAGGAAGTATGGTCAGAAGCCCATCAAGGGATCACCATACCCACGGTATGTTAACATTGAATAGGGAGGGAAGCATCACCTCTAATAATACTTGCACTATGACATATTGACATATTTTGGGGGGAAAATAAGGCAATATTTGATGAACTCTTACGACTTGGCAGTTGCATGGCTCCTTAAACCCATAGCTTATAGGGCAAAAAGTTTGTTTTCTTTTTTTTTAAATTTTTCAGAAATTGCTTTATCTAAGTGTCGACCTTACAGAACCAATTAATCATTAAAGCGCTTTCAAAAATTTTGAATAATTGTTAACACAAAACATCAAATTAATTTCTCATAATTTATTTCTTCAATTTTGAAATTCATAATTAACATCTTCATACATGCTGTGCAATATATCCTAATCCTATCAACTTTACTGTCAAAACGAGCAGGGGATATTACAGGTGTAGCAGCTCAAAAGGATGCCCGGCACGTAAACAGGTTGAGCGTAGCCGGGTCGACCCATCAACACTCGTTGTGACCTACTCTTTCGAGCACAATCACGCATGGCCTCTCCCCAAGGGCACCAAAAATCAATCCCGCCCCAAGGAAGAACCAGCAGCCCCACAACCTGAACAAACCACGACTGAGCCTGAGGAGATCAAGTTCACCGATCTCATCGGCGATGACTTCGGCTGGTATCCCAACGTGACAGCATCTCCTACATCCACATCACCCACAGCCGAGTCTGACGAGTTCTTGTTTGGATCTTTTATTAGTGTTTCTGTTGATGATGTGACTATGATTTTACCACCAGAAGGAGAGGGATGTCTTGGTGGCAGTGGGGGTGCTAATGGTGAGGATGATGCATTTTTTGCCGGGCTAGGAGAGCTTCCGGAGTGTGCGATGGTTTTCAGGCGCGGCAGCTGTGGTGTAGCGACAGATTGAAGAGTTCCATATATCTATTCATGTGTCGAGATTACATCAATTTTCATTCTTATTTTGGGTTTTCCCTCTAGTTGTTGCTGCTTGACGTACATATAAGACAGGTTTAAAGGTTTCTTTTCCAAATCCCTTTAACTTGATTATGTCTTATTGGGATTCTTTTGTCTTCTTTTACTTTTTGAACTCATTATTTTTTGGAGCTTAATTAGTATATTGAGTTACAGACAGGAAAAGGAATCAGTAGCAATTGTGAAATCTGTTATCCTTGATGATGTTTTCTTCTAAAGAAAGAGATAGTTTAAACAGGCACTAATCATGTCATCACGTTCTTAGTAGGCCCCAATGTTGAATAGTTAGTGGCATTTTATTTAGTGCTTGAACCTCATCTGAGTTTCAAATAGTACAAATCATGCTGATCATCTTCTAGGAATATCTTAGAATTGTTCAACCTTTAAAGTAACAGCTTGCATATTTTATATTTTCTTTTTATTTTTTGTGAACTTGAGACAGCTAGTTTATACATTCATACTTCCAGCAGAAACATATATAGTGCCTAGTGGTGGGTGCATAGTAGGCTGAATATACATTATTTATGATTAGGCCACGGGAATCTACAAGAAGTTAACATCTCTCAAGTTTCAACAGAAACTGAAGAGGTCCCAACATCTTTAGAGGTCTTTAGAGGTCGTTTTGTCTTTCTGAAAGCGTTCGATCTAAATTGAACAAACGCAATACTGATAGTTGATCCCTAAGGCTCTGTTTGGATCGTATGAGATTAAGGGTAAAATTAGCTATTCAGGATTAAGATTCTTAATCCTAAATTCTTAAGAATAAGCTTAATTTCAGATTAAGACTTTTTGTTTGGATGAGGAAAGAATAAATAATGAGTTTTTCTTTTTAATCTCAACTCTTATTCTAACAAAATGTCGGATTAACTAATCTTAGTCTGATTAAGAATAAGCTCTTAATCCTGGACTGTTTGGATGGTTTCTTAGTCCCGAATAGCTATTTAGTCTAAAATAGCCCTTATTCCTAACTATCCAAACAGGACCTAAGTTTCTACAACGCATGGAGAGAAACCTACCGTGCCACACCCAATTGCCCCCCTAGTTCCCTACGTAATTGTTTGAGAAGGAATATCCCTACATGTCAGTCATTATCCATGACTTCATGCAATCATGGGTTCATGATTGTTCCACTTCCTCATCAAGTCTTGTAGTTGAGAGGGCGTATTTCTTTTCTATTTGATTTAATATACGTAACAGCTTAAGGCATTGAGCAAATGATGCCCCAATGGCTGTGAAGAAAACATAACATGCTAGAAATGATTAAATATCAACCCTTTCCTTTTTGTAGAAATTTGTTAATTTGCATCTGATGAGAAAATGTTTCACTAAAAAAATGTTCACTTTTTTTAAACATGTTTTCAGTTTGAAGCAGTGGTTACCAAACTCAAAACCTTTAATATTTCCTAAAAATAAGTTATGTTCAAGGAGGAAAAGGAAAGAAAGTTCCTCCATATATAAGTTAATACATCCTATAGTTTGTTACATTCATATAAAACTTTATATTGTCTTTAGATCGTTCTAAGTTAGAACAATAGTTCATAAGATGAATAAATCAACTAAACTATAGTAGGTACAAATTTCTATGCTCATGTTTTCTTTGTACAAACAAATTTGAAAAGAAAAAAAAATGAAATTCTACATGGATTTTCATTCATGAAGATGTAATTTAAGTTTTTAGTTTTTACCAATATATGATCAAGACTTCTAGGAAAAGATTTTGCCTTCACAAAGGATCTGTTTCCATTAATATGATCAAGAAATTCTACGTTATTTCCTTAAGTTTTTTCTAGAAGTTTTTACCAATATACGTGGGTTTATAATGTTTCGTCTGTTAGAACTGGACAATGCTTTTCTTTCTTGAAGGATCTGTTTGATTTAAACTTCTAGAAAGACAAATTACCAAGGGGGCTGTTTGGATTCTCCAAAGAATTTGGGGTGTGTTTGGATGAGAGAAGAAGAGGAAGAAGGAAAATGGGAAGAAAAAAAATTATAAACAATCCAAACTCTTCACAAAGTTACACACTTCCCAATACTTCTTCCCACTTCTTCCCTTCTTCCCACACCTATCCAAACGCACCCTTGGAGAATTTCATCTTCCTACCATAAATTTATTATAAACAATCCAAACTCTTCACAAAGTTACACACTTCCCAATAAATTTATTCCTAAGAATTGCAATTTTCTCAAATTCCTAAGCGATCCAAACGGCCCCAAGGATAAGTTGGGATAAAAACTTCTCGACTAAGGAAATAACGAACCAACACATATAACTAGGAAAAGATTTCATTGACTAATAAAAGGTTCACATCAGTACTTGTTCTTTTCATAAGAATTGATAATGACAGAATAGAAATCACCAAAATATCTTCAAGCATGCATATTTTATACATAAATCATTATATGGGTACATAAATTGAAGCCATAGCTCTGGTCCTTCATGCTATTTGTACCGTCATAGACTTGTCAATATTAACACAAGGTTAATAGATAAGAGTATAATATCTCACGACTATATTCTATAACCATACCGAAAACAATAAGACGGTAAAAATTTCATGTTTCCTTTTATAAAGGATTCATTCTCATCTTTAATATTGTAACCACTAACAAATTAGTCTTTGTCACGTCTCGATTTTCTATCCTTATTTTAATTTTTCTTCCTTTTTCCTCTTGAATCCAAAAAATGATTACTTCAACTATCAGTTACACTCGTTCGACTCCGAACATTACAGGAGAACAATTACATTGTAATGAGGGAATGAATAAACTTTCACAACAAGGAAGTGAAAAGAAGTTTCACTTCTAAAAATGTCCTTCCAACAACACTCCCCTGTCGAGGCAAAAGATACAAGAAAGAATCACAACTCCCAGAAAAAAAAACAAATACTAGGAGAATAATTTTAAATAAAAATTGACTAGTCCACATCCAATGAAAGGAACTTCCAGATTTCATTTATTTCAATAAGTTGTTGCTTGTTCGTTTAAAATTCCTGCTAATTTTAATTATATTCATGTTATATGATGTGCACATAATACCTAAAAAATTTTGTTCGCGTTACAAAACAAATAGACATCTTGCTAGCTCCCTTACAATTGGAAAATAAAATAGTTCAAAGTTGCATCCTTATTTTTTTTCAAGACATTCAATCCTCTAATTCACAAAAATCCAGGCCAAGACTTCTGTTTTATGCAAATTAGGTTGCTCGTTCAATACTTCTCAGAATGAACCAATATCTGGCATCCTATGCTAGGTCAGCAACAAAGTGGATATTCAAAATTACAAGCCATTTGCCAAACATTGAATAGAAGCATTTTGCAGTTTTTAGAAGCAATTGAAATTTTATCAAAGGCAAATACTTTGCAAAACTCATGCAGATAATTATTATGAGTTCAAGTTTGCAATAAACTTTTGATGTCAATTAATGGAACCAGTAATTATTGCGAGATAATGTCACATATTAACTATATTTTACATGCATAACAGAATATGTGACCAGGTGACCTGATGCCGAAGAATAAAATTGATGACCTTCAGCAGGGCAAATTTATTGAATGAACAAATTTTAAAACATGAGAAATAGTCAAGTGTCCCTAGCATGGAAGTTACCATAAAATAAAAATAATTGAATAAAAGAAAGATTTCTAACCTGAAAAAAGAAGTGAGCAGAAATCAACAATTATCATGGTATCGGGGCTAACTTTATTATTTGCTCATTGTTGATGACAAATAAAAGTTCCAGAAGATGGAGCATGATGACATAAATGCAACACGAGCAGATAGAGGGACTACCCTGGAAAACATTTAGCAATAAAAAATTGGAGCCTTTATATCTTCTGGACAACATAGTTCAATTTAACATATTTACAAGTATGCATGAGAAACTAAGTGTAGAACTTAACAACTATTAAGAGTTACATTTGTAAAACAATAACCAGAGATGATATAAGCTAAAAACATTATATAAAAAAAAGTGATTGATCCAAGAACCCAGTGGCATAACCTGGATGAAAAATAGAAGGAAAAACCCAGAGATTTTTTTATTGATTGATGCTTCATGCTAGAACTAAAATGTATTCTTAACAAATTGTATTTGATGGCCTTGACTAGACAGTGTGATTGCCAGTGATAACACCAACATGCTCTCCACCATTCCAAAATGAAAAATAGGAAAAATTGTGAATCTACATTTGCTGTTATCCAAATTATTAGGATGAATGCTAAATTTGCTAAAGTTTTCTGAATTTTTTATCACTTATTTTTACCTGACGCATAAATTGTACTAACATCAATATACATGAAATTGATATAAATGTTGGATTTTGTGTTTGCACAAGGCACCATGCATATTAATTTTGCAGATATGAAACTTTCACAAACAAATTTTAGTTGTAATTTTACAAGAACTTGAAAGTAACAATCACAATAGTGAGAAGGGTTAGGTGTGATCTGCAAATATTGTGAAACATTGAGAACAGTTTATTGACAAGTAGAACATAATTTTCAAGAAGAAAACCGAGATGTTACCCGAAATTCAGTACTGAAACTGGGACCCAAAACCTAAAACCTGCAACAGCACATCAACAATTGATCACATAAAATGTTTCTCTCGACTATCTTTCGGCCAAATAAGAAAGTATTAAACAGGGATACCATAAAGAAGTGTAGGAAGTGCATCCTTCTGATACTTGGAGGGCAATTGGGACAATTTCCCCAGCCATAAATTATTCCATGCAAACACAACCGCAATCACGCATGGACCAAGCACAATCTGGTTTAATATAACCTAGGGAGAACGAGTAAACTAACTTAGAACAATCCAAAAAATTGAAAGGTCTACTTGCAACAACAAGAAAAAAATTCTAACTTTTCCAATCAGTACATCAGTTTTCTGGCGTATTTGCAAACAACAGATGAGCTAAACCCATGGTTTATTTTTCCTATTTTTGAAAGTATGTTTTCCAATTTTTTCAATCCTGTTAGCTTAAGGAAGTAATTAGAAAGATCTAAGAAGTTTTGCTGCTTGCTTAGACGCATCAGATCTGACAAATTCTTCCTTCACTTGTCAATATCTTACTGTTCAAGGTATTAAACTCTACTCTAGTATGAGGTTTATCATAGATAATAACCAAACGGAAATTAAAATATTTTAAAAAAGGAACTTTATTGCCCCCACCTCCAACTAATTTTAACTATTTAAAAAGTTTCATCATCTACCACTGCAATTTGCTTGTAAATCTTTTATTTAAACTTATATTATCCTTATCTTTTTGTCATTCAATTTGGGCTATAAATGCGTGTCACAAGAGCAAAGAAATATATGTTACAATTTGTAACGACCAAAAATTACACCTTTTCAAAAGCAATGGCAGCTGGTAAAAAGCTCAAAAAGACAAAACAGTGGTGCGAATCACTGCATAAATAATGTAATATTTGCACACACAATAACCCAACATTTGTCTGCTGCAACTGCCCAATACTAACTAATCCAAAATATAGGTTCTCTACCTTTGCTGAGATGTTAACAAATGATGGCTGAGGCATACATCTGTCAAGGAACTGGTACCAGGCATGTGAACCAGGTCCATAGAGAAAAAAACCATATGATGCCATGCGGAAAGCACGGAGCCAATCATGGTCTGACAAGAGAATTGAAGCAACCTCCTGATTGTTAAAAGTCAAAAAAATTAAATAAAATAACAATAAGAGGACGAAGATAATGGAGGCCTCGTTGTTCAAATTATAAGGAAATTGTATGTACAAAAAATACATCTAATTCCAGACTTTCAAAAGAATATTTAGAAAATTCTATCAGAGATTCTTTTTGTTTGTATGTGTGTGCAGAGATAACACCCAACATTTTTTCATAGATAATAGATAAATAAATGCAAATAGCATGCATCCTTACATTATTAGTGTAATGGTCAGATAAATCTTGACAGTTTTGAACCAACAGACTTGATAGGCTGAAAAGCGAAAATTCACTCGAAAGACAAAATCATATTGAATTTACCCTTGCAGTTACACAAACTTCTCTACAACAGATGTGATGAATTGAGGAGAAAATGTTAACAGAAATTTTGATTATTTCTCCTTAAGTTCACCTTGATTATAACATCTGCATGCCATTTGCAAAAAATACCCAATATAGTGGGTACATACTGAAAGAAAAGTAAATATGAAGCATGTCCAGTACATATAACAATTGGGATTGACTCATTAAAACCCAAACATCACATCACCCTTTTTTTTAACTTATTTCTAGTTCATATCATATTGCATAATTTCTAACTTGAAGCACACAAGCTCATTTTTTTATTTCTATAAATTACAAGAAATGAAAACATATTATTTTATCTAAAGCATGCATGTGGTCTAGTAGCTCAGGTGGTAAGAGCACTTGGCTCTCTTCTAAGAGGTCCAGGGTTCAAGCCCGCATGCTTGCGATAGGCTTGGCGAGCCAGCGTAAAACCTCAGCCATATATACAAGAAATGACTAAGGTCGGGGTGTCATTTCTAGCCTACCCCAACTTGTTTGGGATAAAAGGCTTAGACATGAATGGTGAATCACAAGAAAAGGACTTAATTTTAACAACAATGATAGCATATCATCACTTCTTTTCAGCAGAATTTCATGTATACTGTAAAAGACCACAATTGCATATCCACCTATCAAATATTGAAAAACATGGTATATAACCTTCCAAAACTAAGAAAACCCTAAAAACTAAAAACTCCCACTTTATATCCACCAACTCAAGCTTTGTGCTGCCCCTGCCCCCACCATCCCCATTTAAAAAATATCGCATCCATTTCAGCAAATATAGAAATTTTTTTATTTCTTCTTAAACTTAAAATGTTGATTATCTAAATCTGGGTTGGAAAATATTGTATAAGAGATTACATTTCTTTTTCAACACAAATCAGATTCATAAAGTAGGGAGAAAAATATAAGACCTCTGGTTTAATTTTGCCACTAATTTAAACTCAAAATTCAATGGTTTGGCAAGTTAGAAAATTTTCAAGTTTTGACAAATGTGGGGACATTTCTTAGTCTTGAAAGGAAAAGACATCATATTGAAAATTTGCAAGGGTATGCATGAAATTCTGCCCCCTTTTGTGGTCAAATGGAGAAGGCAAATAAAAATATCCCTCTCCATCACATACAAAGACTCTATAATTAATACCATCTATCCTACACACCACAAATAAACACCTCATAAAAATAAATAAATAAAACTACAAAAGCAACCTTTTCATCGAAATCCGCATCGCGACTCTTCTGGCGCCACCTGGCGAATTTATCACGGCACTGAGCGATGGTGTCTCCAGTCAAGGTGAGAGAAGCGGCGGTGGCGGCCTGCTTGTACGGAAATTGAAACCCTTCCTTGGCGAGATCCATGGAGTCCGACGACGACGAATTGGGGCGCTTCGAGCTCCTCCTTTTGTTGTTTCGACCTCCATTTGGGGGAAAATTCCACCATAGCCCCCCAGCTCGAAGCGCACCCATTTGTTCGTGTGTGTGTGTGTGTGTGTGAGAGAGAGTGAGAGAGAGAGAGAGATGAGTGAACGCAGTTCGAAGTTAGGTTTAGCGCCGATGTGTCTTGTCTGTTTCGTTTATTAAATGTTTTTTTCTCGTTTTGTGTGCCAGAGATATTAGTGGGCCATAGCATCTGGAAGCCCAGTGAAGAAGATATTAACCCTGGAAAGAAATATTCGTCTTTTAACGGGCCTTCTGTTAATTGGGTTGGATTTTAAGCCGCATAAAACCACAGGCTTGTATGGTTAAGACTTAAGAGTGTTGTTTGATTGTCTAGTAAAGCTCGCATAATTTTACTATTTAAAAAGAATAGATGGTATGTCCGGGTAAACAATTTTGTAGATCACTATTAATTATTAAAATATGAATTGTATTATATATATATATATATATATATATATATATATATATATATATATATATATATAGAGAGAGAGAGAGAGAGAGAGAGAGATTTGCTAAAGTGTACTCCAACATACAGATAGTCCGTATGCTGGAGTCGTTTCTCAAAATCTAAAATGCATACAGTCGATCCGAACCTTTCAAATCGTTCTCCTTATTGAAATCTCCTAGGAAATCAAAATTTATATTTTTTCGAATTTTTTTTCCTATATATTATGCTATTTAAAAAAAAAAAACAATGTAAAGGAGTATTTCTGATCCTTCAATTTGAAAATAACATAATATATAGCAAAAAAATTCGAAAAAATATAAAATTTAGTCTTGAAAGATATTTTTATATGGAGAACAACTTGAACGGTTTGAATCAACTGTTTGAATTTTAGATTTTGAGAAACGACTCTAGCATACGGGTTTGATCAGTATGCTGGAGTATACTTTAGCCATCACTATATATATATATATATATTAGGTGTTGATGCTGTGTCTTATTTTATTAGTAGATTGAAACTTGAAGCACAATTTGATAAGTTATATGAGGTTGAGGGACTGTGAACACAAGGAAGCTCTATATTGCTGAAAAAATATTGGGACAAATCATATACAAAGTCCTACAAAAATAAATTTGTACCTGTTAATTACCAGTGCTCAAGTTAAACTTTATGTGTCTATGCTCTTTCTTGTATGAGTTTTTTTTTTTTTTGACAATTTAATGCCCGTAGGCTTTCTTGTATGAATCAAAACAAAAGCAACTATACATTCCATTACTCAATCTCTGATGCCACTATCCTGTATGAAAAGGACTGTCCTGTATGCAGTGGGCCGAAATCCGGTATTTTCCGAAATTTTCCGATATTCCCTCTCACAATACCGGATACCGTCATTTCGGTCACTGTTATTATCAGAATTTTCCAGTATCCGGTACGGTTTTCAAAACAGTGCCTCTATGTATCAATAAAAACACACATGCAAGCGTCTGAAAACAATAAGGTGACGGTCACATTAGCAATTAGTTGACTAGCTATGCTCGTGTTTGTGTACGTAGGATGTTGCATTTAGGTAAGAGCATGTGCATATGATAAATTGATAGTGCTTTTTTGTGGAGTTATATTAGTTATTATGTTCTTTGTGGTATTTATGTTATTTATGTTATTTGTAGAAGTCTAGAGTCCTATTTGTAAAAGTACGATTCTTGATTAATATAAAAAGGGAGCCTCTGTACAGAGGCGAGTATCCCAAGTTTTAACCTAAATCTCTTTTCTAATCAACATGGTATCAGAGCCCCGTTGACGGCGGCGGCGCTGAAACCTTTCCCCTTCCTCTTCTTCTTTTTTCCGTGCACTGCCTACCTTTCTTTCTTCCTTTCTCTGCTTCGTGTGTGTGAGCCGCGTGAAGACCAGCTGCATCACCCCTGTGAACCGCGTGTGGACCACCTGCTCGCCCCTCCTCTTCGCGCGCAGGTGTGAGCTGCGTGTGGACCACCTTCAGTAGCTCACCGTGGACCACGCATGCACCAGGCAGAGTCTGACTCCTCAGCTGACCCGTCTGACTCGGTTGGTCTAAGCATGTCTTCTCTCTTCAGGTCCTCTCTATATCTTTCTCAAATCTGTTTTGTTAGATGCTGAAACCGTGATCGTGTGCATCCGCACGGTTTGTGGTTGAAATTGTGAATCTTGTCCTCTAGTTGTGTTTGTGTTTAAGATACAAATTTGGTAGTTAAGATGGATGTACCTGTGACTACTAAGGAATTACAGGCCGTTATGGAAAATATGGCCAAATTGTTGAATGTGAAGTTTGAGAATGTGTCCGGTAAGACTTCCGGATCTGTGTCAGAGTCACAGGTGGTACAAAAGATAGAACTGTTACCTAATGATATCAAACTTGAGGGGACGAGGAATTATCTGAGTTGGTCTCGGAGGGCATTACTGAACCTTCACATGAAAGGACTCGAAGGATATGTGAAAGGTGAGTGCATTGAACCTGTTGACAAATCGAGTGTTGAGTGGACAAGATGGAGTCACATGAATTCTCTGGTGGTTTCTTGGTTGTTGACATCTGTGTCTCCAGCCATAGCTGGAATGGTGGAATCAATTAGAAGTGCAACAAATATCTGGAATACTCTGGCTAAGATGTACTCAGGAGCTGGGAGTGTGATGATGATGCTTGATGTGGAAGAAAGGATCGATGCCACTGTCCAAGGAGAGAAATCAGTTCTCGAGTATGCGGCAGAGTTGCGCAGTTTGTGGGCTGATCTGGATCACTATGACCACTTGTCACTGAAAGATCCAGCAGATGTTCTTTGTGGAATGCAGTATCTTGAACGGAGGCGTGTGGCTCGCTTCCTTAAAGGTCTGAACTCAAAATTTGAGACAAGAAGGACGGCAATATGTCATTTGCCATCACTTCCGTCATTGAATGAGGTTATTGCTTCGATGGAGGAAGAAGAGGTCAGACAAAAAGTGATGGCATCTCAAGCCTTGCCCATTGTTCGCTCAGCAATGACGGTGCATGGAACCCAAGTCAGAGATGACAGGGATTGCTTTAATTGTGGACTGAAAGGTCATCTCAGTTTCAATTGTCCTGCGCCTCGAAAATCTATTGGTGGCCGAGGAGGTGGAGGACAGAGAGGTGGAAATGGTGGTCGTGGACGTGGAAATGGATATAGAGGGCGAGGAACCCGAGGACGTGGAGGTCGAGGTGTTGCTCATTTTGCCACGACAGAGGAACCCCATGCTGCAACAAAAACAACTGGCGGAGAACTGACAGAGCTGGAAGAACTGAGACTTTTCAAAGCCCAAGTTGAGAGCTCTAGAGGCAAGGAAAAGGTCTCGGAGGAATGTGATGACAGTGCTTACTTCGGTAATGTTGGTTATTATGCTCATGTGACTAAAGGTATTCAGGCACATGCTTTTGCATCCACTAAATCTCATGTAGATTGGATTATAGATTCAGGTGCATCTAGTCATATAACAGGATCATCTAATGAATTTGTGGAATATTGTCCTAGTCAACAAATCCAACCAGATACAGTCCAAACTGCTGATGGTACATCTCAACCTGTCAAGGGTATTGGTTCAGTCAATTATAATTCTTCTATTACTCTACCATCAGTGTTGCATGTTCCTTCTTTTCCTATTAATTTACTCTCTGTTAGTTCACTGATTGATCAATTGAATTGCACTATTTTTTTTGATCAAAATACATGTTTGATTCAGGAAAAGGAAACGGGGAGGAGACTTGGGAATGGCAACAGGCGTGATGGACTTTGGTATCTGCATAAGGAAGCTGCTATGCTCGTTGCTGCTATGGAAAAAGGAGCAGAAGCAGAGGCTATGTTGCAACATAATAGATTAGGGCACTTATCTTTTGATAGTCTGAATAAATTGGATCCTGATTTGATGAATAATGTAGATAGGGATAAATTATTTTGTGATGCTTGTGAACTTGGAAAACATACTCGTTCTAGTTATAAAATGATTGGTTTAAGAAGTTTGGAGCCTTTTGCACTTGTTCATTCTGATGTTTGGGGACCATGTCCTATTACTTCTGTTAGTGGATTTAGATGGTTTGTTACCTTTATTGATTGTTACTCACGCATGACTTGGGTATACATGATGAAACAGAAATCTGAAGTTCTCAAATGCTTTAAAAATTTCTGTGCTTGTGTAAAAACTCAATTTGGAATACAGGTGAAGGTCCTTCGAACAGATAATGGAACTGAGTATGTCAACAAAGAATTTGCCAATTTTGTGTCTGAGCAAGGGGTCCTCCATCAAACTACTTGTCCAGATACTACTGCACAAAATGGAGTAGCTGAGCGCAAGAACAGACATCTATTGGAGGTGACACGTGCATTAATGCTGAGAATGAACGTACCGAAGTTCCTATGGAGTGAGACAGTTTTGACAGCAACCTATCAGATCAATAGGATGCCATCAAGAGTGTTAGGAATGAAAACACCACGTGAGGTACTATTTGGATCTAATGATTTTGTTGTTCCACCCAGGGTGTTTGGATGTGTGTGCTATGTGAGAGATCACAGATTGACAGTAGGAAAGCTAGACCCGAGGGCAGTTAAATGCATCTTCATAGGTTATCCCTCAAATCAGAAAGGATACAGGTGTCGGAGTCCTATTGAAAGAAAGATCTTTGTTAGTATGGATGTGACTTTCCGAGAATCTGAACCATACTATGGAGAAAAGCCAGAGTTAGACTTATTGTTTGAAGATGACTCTACCAGTGCTGGTAGAGAGGGGGAGAAGGAGAATGGAGTTATAATTGATGATTATCTATGTCCTTTGTCGGGACTGAGTGGTGATAGTAATCTAAGTAATGATGGAAATGGTGATGATCTGAGTGGTAAAAATAAGAAACAGGGGGAGCTAATAGTGTATAAGAAGAGGCCAAAACAACCTGAGCAGCCTGAGCAATATGAGCAGCATGACCAACCTGAGCAGCATGAGCAGCCTGTTCCCTTAAATGCCAATGTCCCAAGTAGCTCCTCCCCAAGTCCTTCCCCAAGTGCTTCATCAGATTCTCACTCAGAGTTGATAGGTAACAATTCCCCTCAAATTTTCCTTCGTAGAACATCTAGGGTTAATGCTGGGAAACCTCCTGTTAAGTATGGTAATTGGGGAAATGATATTGCCAATTACGTTTCATATGTATCTGTTCCACCTGCATATAAGTCCTTCCTTGCATCTTTAGATTCTGTGCCTGTACCTAACACATGGCAGGTAGCTAAGCAAGATCCTAGATGGTTTGGTGCCATGCAGGAAGAACTTCAGGCGTTGAAGAAGAATGACACATGGGAGTTGGTACCTTTACCAGCTGGAAAACGTGCTGTTGGATGCAAATGGGTGTACACTGTCAAGCAAACTCCAGAAGGCAAGGTTGATAGGTACAAAGCTCGACTGGTTGCAAAAGGATACAGTCAGACTTATGGTATTGACTATGATGAGACCTTTGCCCCTGTTGCAAAAATGAGCACTGTGAGAATGTTGGTGTCGTGTGCTGCCAATTTCAATTGGCCATTACACCAGTTGGATGTCAAGAATGCTTTCTTGCATGGAGATCTCCAAGAAGAGGTCTACATGGAGATTCCACCAGGATTTGCTACTCCACAATCAGCTGGGAAGGTATGCAAACTCAAGAAGTCATTGTATGGGCTGAAACAGTCTCCGAGAGCATGGTTTGATAGGTTCAGACTCGCAGTCTGTGGCATGGGATACCAGCAGTGCAATGGAGATCATACTGTATTCTACAGACATCTGAAAGGTCGTATCACCATCCTGACTGTTTATGTTGATGATATTGTGATTACTGGAGACGATGTTGAGGAGATCAGGCGGCTAAAGGAAAATCTTGGAAAGGAATTTGAGGTCAAGGATTTGGGATATTTGAAGTATTTTCTGGGAATTGAAATTGCCAGATCAAAAACTGGCATAGTGCTTTCTCAGCGAAAGTATGCACTAGATCTTCTTTCAGAAACAGGGATGCTAGGTTGTAGGGTTGCCCCTACTCCTATTGAGCCGAATCAGAAGATGTGTGCTGAGGGAGGTGACTCAGTGGACAAGGAGCAGTTCCAAAGGCTAGTTGGTAAGCTCATTTATCTATGCCATACTAGACCTGATATTTCTCATGCAGTGAGTGTGGTGAGTAGATACATGCATGATCCGAGAGAGCAACATTTGGATGCTGTTCACAGGATCCTTAGATATATCAAAGGAAGTCCTGGAAAAGGACTGTGGTTCAGAAGCCATGGGCATCTGAGAGTTGAAGGCTATTGTGATGCTGACTGGGCAGGTTGTGTGGATGATCGTAGATCCACCACAGGATATTGTGTGTTTGTTGGAGGCAATCTTGTGTCTTGGCGGAGCAAGAAACAAGATGTGGTGGCCAGATCTACAGCTGAGGCTGAGTATAGGGCTATGGCACTTAGCCTATGTGAGTTGATGTGGGTGAGGAATCTCCTGTCTGAGTTGCGCGTGTTTCGACGAGAACCTTTACAACTTCGATGTGACAACAAGTCAGCAATCAACATTGCAAACATTCCAGTTCAGCATGATCGTACCAAACATGTGGAGATTGACCGTTTCTTCATCAAAGAACAATTGAATAATGGAGTGTTGATGTTGAACTATGTGAAATCAGAGGACCAGTTGGCTGATTGTCTAACTAAGGGTTTGGGTTGTAAACAGTTTGAGAGTTCTTGTAACAAGATGGGGATGATTGATATCTATCGCCCATCTTGAGGGGGAGTGTGGAGTTATATTAGTTATTATGTTCTTTGTGGTATTTATGTTATTTATGTTATTTGTAGAAGTCTAGGGTCCTATTTGTAAAAGTACGATTCTTGATTAATATAAAAAGGGAGCCTCTGTACAGAGGCGAGTATCCCAAGTTTTAACCTAAATCTCTTTTCTAATCAACATTTTTATAATTAGTGAATCAGTAAATGACAGAAGAAATTATTCTTACCTTCCTTCTATATGGATTCCTTTGGATGTATGCACATTTCCATAAAGGTCCACACTTAATAAAAAAATTTGTAGGTGAATATCAGGGCAATTCTCCTTTGGCAAGAAATGCATTTTACGAAAGGTGGCATGGATGCTTCCATGCCGAAGGAGAACTGCACTGTTATTTCACATGCTACATGTTACATGTTCCTATCTATATATTCTTCTTTTCAATTTGTTTCGAGTTGGAAGCTCCAATAGACCCGAAGCTTATATAGTGTGTCTGATAGTGTGCTCCTAGCTTGTCGCTGAATTCCTCGAAAATGATACATGGCTCTGAAATTTGGATATACAGTAGCATATTCTAAGACAAAATCTAATCCTAAAGAGCTTCTCTCCTTCTTTTCTTGGTGATCTTTCTTTCTCCCTTTCTTTTTCGATTGTGTGAACGAATAGTTCCTTTTGGCTTCATCTTGACAAAAATGATAAGGCCCTTGTCAGCATAGTAAGGTCATCT
Organism: Rhynchospora pubera; assembly: GCA_028095005.1. NCBI lineage: Eukaryota > Viridiplantae > Streptophyta > Magnoliopsida > Poales > Cyperaceae > Rhynchospora > Rhynchospora pubera. The sequence continues at coordinate 86,125,095 of CM051459.1, forward strand.
TTTTTCTGTTAGCTCTTCCAACCATTTAAGGAATATAAACAATTTTTTTGAATTATAATGAATTAATGACACATAAAAGGTTGCTTTATTTCTACGGAAATTGTAAAATTCTGATTATAATTAATTACTTACTGCACAAGATCGTTTCGTTTCATGCCAGAGAGTGAAGTTAATCATCTTTATTTTGTTTATAGAATAGTGGTGATCATCTTATTCAATTTCACTCAGCTATCAGCTTGAAATTTTGCATGCATGAAATGTAAGTCGTCTAAGATATACTCACAAAAAAACAAACTTCGTTCTTTTTGTCATGAGAGACTTGCTACTAAAAGTTGCATAAATCTCTGATGCAATAAAGAAAAACAAAAAGGAAAAGAGGTGGGAACTTTACAAAAGGAGAAATGCTCAAGGACAAAGGAATATTTCACCCATGTGGCTAGATGATAGTACATGCTTAGGGATCTTCTCCATATATGTGATGCTTTTCCGGTGATGTCTTAGTGTTAGTGGAAGTTGGTGTTACATGGTTACAAATTGGACCTTGTTGTACAGAGAGTACTTGAGTTCTTGTAAATAGGGAAAAGATTTGGTGTGGTACATATTAATCTGTCCTCTTCGTGTCTCGACAGAGAACGCATTAAAATGATGAATATGTAGTTAGATTTTTTAGCAATGAGTCAATGACATATTTTTTTTGTAGTAAGTTCATGAAAACAAAGAGAATTCTGCATATAGCAACAGTAACTATAATGTAAAGAACTATGGGTTCTTATATATGCAGCTGACAGTATGTGTTTTGGAGTACCTTTTGCATCAAGTGGTTACTATATACAAACTACCAAGTACCAACATGCAAAAAGACTTATACTTTTGATATTTCTCAAGGGTCAGTTTAAAGAAATGATTATGAAATGGACATGCCCCATTAACGGTTCAAACTAAACAAATTCAAGCTTCATATAAATATGCATTTTAATTATTTTCAAAGAAAAGGTTTTTAACATTACAATTGACGGGAGGCTTGACCCCATTTATCGTCAAAAGAAAACATTAGAATTGACGATATGGTATTAATAGAATAGCTACAAATTACTAATGAAAATAAGATGACATATCATCATGAGTACATAGGAACATCATATAGATTTCTCTTTCTGAGTGAGGCTAGGCTCTCACTCTCATTAATATTTAATAGTATACATTCACATTTCTACACTCTATATCAATTTTTTAATTTTTTTTAATGTGTTTTCTCATTTAATATGCAATTATAGAATAAACCTAAATTGATTTTTATAAACATCAAGTTAATGGAACATGAACCTAAAATGGACAGCAGAGTGGAGCTAATGAAGTACTACACAAACAGAAACTCATCCTGACACACAGTTCTAATACACTAACAAATTTAAGCACTCATAGACATATAAACAGCCTGCGCATTCGGCAAATGATTTATGTCTGTCATCATGATTTTGTGCTAGTAAGTATAGAATATGCTACAGAACAAACAAAAGCATATCCTTATCCTCCCCAAAGCCACATGCCGCGAGAGAGCATAATACGCATTAGGATAGCCAGCATGCCATGCAACGTCTAATAGAGAAGCCTATAAAAAAAGAAGACAAACTAAACCAAGGATGCATCGATCAGTGAGCAACACCCAAATGTCACCAAATGTTGAGGACGCAATGGTGCATTACTGGGCAAAATCTTGTTTTGCAGCATGTCAAATTGATATTTCCAGTTGAATATATAGATGCTGCCAAATGAGATTTGCCCAGCAATGCACTAATACAAATCCTGGTAAATTAACTGAGTTTTCATTCAACAAAGCAAACTTGCATTACTGGGCCAAGTCTCATTTGGCAGCAACCTTTACCCATGTTTTGTATTTATGAGATGCTGCCAAATGAGATTTGCCCAGCAATGCACGATTGCAAATGATAGAGAGATAATTTAGCCACTACTAGTCTAACAGACTAACAGCAACTGACGAGATGGAAATGTGCAATACATATTGCTAATTTGCATTTGCTCAACACAGCAAGGCAGGAAGGTTTACAAACATACGCGCGATAACGTATTTATTCCCAAAGATGCTACCTTATGCTTATTAGGCTATCGGCATAGTGTGACATACAAAGTTAATTCTTTGGATAATTGTCGTTTAATACTTCATGTTATTCTGTTTTTATGATTTTATTTTTAGGATAAAAACTTCAGTAATTTCAGTGTTTATACTAAATAAATAGTTGTCTTTTTTTTCATATGTGGAGTACCATTCATGATTTTCACTATTATAATTAGCTGCAAGGAATCAAGAGTATTGCAGTTTGACCTTTGATCAGTATCTTTTTGCACTAGAAGACTCTCTCAGCTTAGCATTTTTGCACAGACTGTTGTTATTCTCTAAGTCTAACACAATACAAATGTACTGACTGATAGTCAAGTGCAATGCATAATAAATTAATAATTAATGACGAATAGGTAAAAAGCAAGGAACTTCAATTTTTCTTACAATTGTATATTAAGATATTGCATTTAGTTTACACGCTAAAAGGGAAAGTCAACATAGCCATTAGCTTAAAACATGAGTACATAGTTGAGCTCATATCTTACAAAAACCTCAGAATTCACAATTTTCTGATCATAAGTAAAAATTTATACCTTTTTTATCATTGTTTAATAGTAATTTTCAAGCCAAACTTTTTTAGCATGCCAATTTGGTAGAGAAGATGTGTTCTTCTGGAGAAAAAACTAGTTTCTACTTTCTAGAGGTCTCAAAATTGTTTAACAAGCACATTTGAAATCTGAGCATAGAGGAGAACATTTATCTGGAGAATGCAGTAAAAATGTTCAAATATCTCCTAAGCATAACAAAAAAGACAGTATAGCTCATCAATTAAACAATAATAATCAAAAAGTCTTGCAGCATGTCAACCAGGTATGAGACAACGCAACATAGTCGGCACTCCGCGTTTCAGCCAACCACTGAAGTTCCTATGATGAAAAGCATCAGAATAAAGGTCCTAAAAATCTCCTTTCCATGAATTTGAGGTCAAAAGGTAATGATATAAGATATAGAAGGAACATGCTTCAGAATCTCCCTTTTTTTTATCTGAGTCACTCTCAAAGGGAACCATAAAGTACTTCAAACTTCTAGAGATTTCTCCTAATGACAGAATTTTTTATCTCCCTTATATACTCACGTTTTCTTTTCTACTATTATATGTATATATTTTTGTTATTATTTTGAGCTGGATCAAGCACTTTAACAATTTTACAGACCTTCTTCACCAAAGTAATTAGGAGGGCAGGTCGATCTGGGCCATTGCTGAAATTCAATGACAAAAACACATAAGCTAGTATATCATTTTGCTGGAAGTGCGGAGGACCAATCTGCCAAATATAAGAATTGAAGGAAGAGAATAAATGGAGCGGTGGTCACACATAGGCACATAGCCCAGATAATTAAGGTGGCAATAGCATGGTCCTGGATGCGATTGTGCAGTTGATTACATGGACCAATTAGGAATTCGATTCTAATTAGCTCAATGATTCACATGAGAAGTAGAAAACAATTTCAAACTTCACATTGTACATTTTACAGGTAGCACGTACTATTTGAAGGATTATGTGTTTTTCTTTCCTATAGATGCAAGAAGGCTTTTCTTACTACAGAATACAGAAGTAATTAAAAATAGTTCCCAAACAATATGAACTCACATTAGCTTGCAGCTCGGGTATGCAACTATGCATGGTCTTTCATGAGATATTGTGTGTATTATATATGATGCATTAATTAGACTATTACTGTAATCAATTAAAATGATCAATTAAAGGACAAGACATTGAACAACATTACTGACCTAATTTTGAATATAATTAAATGTATGTAGCACCAAACTAGAAATTAAGCTTTTGTTCCAGCTGTCTTCTCTTCATTTTCCTATGTAAGCTTAAAGGTTTTTTACGAATTAATGAGGTATGAAAATTTGACACTTTTTGTATCCTTGTATGTATGTCGGTCCACAATAACATGATATATACATAGTGGAATAGAAGATCGGTGATTAGAGGGGAAGAGAAAGATCAGCTTCTCTAATTGATGGTTATGGTATGCTTGACCGGCCATTCCGTTGATCGTGTAATAGCATTAATTTATTAAATTGTTGAGAGTACAAGAACCTAAAATTTCACCTGCATACTAAGCATTCATAGCATAGTACATACCTGCAGTTGTACTAATAAATTAATAATTTCTACTTAGCTTAGAGTGAGCAACTGATTAATTAAGCTATATATTAATTACTTTGATTACTTTGATTGTTACGTCTCATGCTTGTGTTGTTAATCAAGTTTAAGGTGAATATACATCAGTGTAGTAATTTAGTGTGCTATATTAATCATGGTATCTGAATAACTGAGAAATCATTCGTCATTTGGTCGATGGTCTCATTTCTCACTACGGGAAAAAGGACCTTCTGTAACGGCACTTCTGTAACGGTTATTGAAATAACCGTTACAGAATAGTGAGGCATTAGGCGGGAAAATAGGCGCCACAAATCTGTAACGGTTATTATGAAACAACCGTAATAACATTTCCGTCATGGTCAGGGGAAAAAATGCATCAACCTTCTGTAACGGTTGTTGGATAATAACCGTTACAGATTTATTATATTCTGTAACGGTTATTATCCAACAACCGTTACATAGAGGCAAATAATTTTGTTTTTATTTTTTTAGTGATTCTGTAACGGTTATTTGGAAATAACCGTTACAGAAAGGTTATGTATAAATAAAATATCATCCTCACTCATCTAACTCTCAGTCGCGCGCACTTTTCAACATTCAAACGGATCAGAAGTTCAAAGTATATTTTCATGAACTCCTCTTTATTAGAACCAATCTAACATTCTGCAGGTAAATGACACCTAGGCTGCAGATTTCATTCCTGACCCCTTGATTTGGGCAAACCAGAAGAAAATCTCCAGAGGTTGGGTGCACTGGAGAGAGACGATACTGGTGAACTGCAAAACCAAACTGACGTGCAAGTCTGAATCCCAAGCGGTGCTCAAGATCAGGCGGAAGTAATCCTTCTGCTTGGAATGTAACAATCGCCGCTCTGTGCAGAACTTCATTTTCAGGGTCAAGATCTTGTATAGGAGAGTAAAACACATTTAAATGATCAGGTCTGAGATCTTCAAACTCAGCAGCACTGTTCATAGGCACAAATTGCCAATCATGAAGGTTTGCCATATCTGAAGAAAGAACTAAAAAGGAGGAGAAGTGGAAGAGGCAGCAAGAGGGGATTGAGTATTAATAGATGGGGGAGGGAGAGGAGAAGGCAAAGAGATTAAAGGAAGAATTGAAGAAGTTCTCTGACAATTATGACCAAATTTAAGACAAACCAAGCACCTCTTCGGAAGACTACAACTTGATTCAGGTGTTCTGATATTGAGATTCTAATATTGATGATTCAGGTACGTTCTGACCAAATTTAAGACAAACCAAGCACTTCTATCTAAGCTATTAATGATATTGAGATTCTGATATTGTACGATTCTGATATTGAGATTCTGATTTGATTGATACTTGTGAGGCAAACTAAATACTTTGTTTATTGTTTGTGTAATATGCATGATTATATATATGTTTGATATATGTGTGATATGCTGCATGTGTTTAATGTAAATTGGGTACCAATCTGGTACCAATTCGGCTAGCAAATTGGGCTAGCCAATCAAACAGGCGAAACACAAAAAAAGGACCTTCTGTAACGGTTATTAAGGAATAACCGTTACAGAATATTATAATTTCATTTTTTTTATTATAAACATTATCTGTATCGGTTATTACCTAATAACCGTTACAGAACATTATAATTTCATTTTTTTTTATTATAAACATTATCTGTATCGGTTATTACCTAATAACCGTTACAGAATATTATAATTTCATTTTTTTTATTATAAACATTATCTGTATCGGTTATTACGTAATAACCGTTACAGAAGCCAATCTTCTGTAATAAGTCTTCTGTAACGGTTTGTTTAAATAACCGTTACAGAAAGGTTATGTATTTAGGTTAAGTCTTCCCAGCCGCATTCCTTTCTCTCTTCTTTTCATTTTATTCAAAGAAATACCTCTCTTATCCCTTCTGTTTCACTCCGAAAAATAGCAAAAAATTTATAAAAATTCTGAAAAAAAGAGAACAAAAAGGAGAGCAGATTTGAGGTAAAAAAACAAAAAATTTGTATCGTATTTTTTCATATTTTTTCCTTATTTATTTCGGTTTTTTCATGAGAACGAGAGCAGATTCAACGGATCGATCGAAAGAACGAGAAGGAGAGCAGATTCAACGGATCGATCGAAAGAACGACAAGGAGAAGGAGAGCAGATTCAACGAATCGATCGAAAACTGGATAATTTTATATTTCTTCGGTACTTTCATAAACTCCTCTTTTTTCATATATATGCGATTTAGGGTTAACTGCTTTTTTTCCTTTTGCTTTTAAGTTGTAATTGACAAATAATTGAGCTAAATAATTGAGCTGAATTACGGTTGACAAACAATGCAATTTACATAGGCTGACAAACAATGCTATGGTCAATAGTGTCTGCCAATTGCATACCAGAGGTGTACATGAAGGAATTTTGTGTGTTAAGTTTTGAATTTCTCCTTGCATATGTATTATTGACCTCTGGTATGCGCATGAATCAAATTGCCTGTTGGCCACAAATGTCAAATGTCAATAGAAACATTTCTACTAAAGAGCAATTTATATTGTTTCAAGCTTGATTCTGTATCTAAACATCACAAACATACATCTAAACATCACACAATTCTTGTCATTAACAGTACAATACAACAATAAATAACTGAGAAGTAAAAAAAAAGGGCAGCATCTAGGTAGAGGATGTGTCATCAGTGGAGCCATTGCTCTTCTTTGCTGCTTCCTGCTTCTTTGCCAAATCCATGAAGGTTTTTTCCATGTCTGTTTTCAAGTCAGTGCAATTATTGAAAAAGTTAAATGTATATTTATGTAGAGCTATTCTCTAAACTAGGATTTATGTAGAGCTATTCTCTAAACTAGGATTTATGTATTCTCTAAACTAGGATTTATGTATTCTCTAAACTAGGATTTATGTAGGATTTAAACTATAGAAGTTATTTAGGGCTTTTGAACATATTGTCTAGAAAGAAGCTATTCTCTAAGCTATTTAGGACTTCTGCACATATTGTTACTAGAAAGAAATGTAGAGTTACCTTCTGTGGAGAATGACATCTTGCTGGGCTCCTCTGAGGGTGTCTTCATGAGTTCATCGACTGATTGGTCCTCAGTAGGAGTTGTATTGTCACTCTCTGTGTCAGTTTTTTCATCCTCATCCTCATCAGTATCAGTCTCCTGAGAGCTTAGGTTGAACCCAGGGGGTACACTGGGCCCACTGGTGTGCCCTGGGCCCTCATGTTGAGCTCTGTGGCTCTCTTTCCTAGCCTGTTTCATCTCCTTCCTGAACTGTGCCTCAAGATCTTCTTGTACTCCTTTTCCTTTAGAAGTAGAGCTTGTAGGTTTGATTACCCTGGTGTCTCCAATGAGAACTCCTGTCTCCTTAGTTCTGCTTCCTCCCTTGGTTTGTGATCTAGTAATCATTGAGGGGATGACCTCATCTATCTTCCTTTTTTTTGCTTGAGTATTATTGGGGGTTGTGGTTTTTGCAGCCTTTTTCTTTGCTTTTCTCTTGCTCTGTCGCATGGTTGTAGTACTGCCAGAATCAACCCTATCAGGTGGATTGATACTTTGCAGTCTTGCCTCATCAGCAGGGGACCATTCAATCCTAGGCAAAGCTTTGATGTATTCATGACGTGGGTTTCTGATTTGTGGTTCCTCAACTACGTACTGAACACGAAGTAGGTCAATTTTTTCATTTCTTCTGTGTAATTCAAATGCACGAGAGGCTGGTATTCTATCCCTATGTTCAACCAATACTTCTACTCTAGCAAATCTGGCATCTATACCCATGTATGTTGGTGCATCAGCATGTAAAACTGTACCAAAAGGGAAAAAGATGTTTGCTCCATACCATGAGCACCATCCAAATGGAAGATCAGCAATTCTTACCCATAGCCTCACACTATCTGCTCTGGGGTCTAGTTCCCTTGGAGGATCAATGAGGATGGGAAATGGCTGCCTCATGTTGTTTCCATATGTGATTTCAATAGTGCCTTTTCTAAACATCTCATCGCGCCATTGCTCAGAGGGGCCGATGATGAGAAATCGGTTTTCTAGGAGTGTTGTCACTCTGTGTTGTCCTGCAGGGAGGCGTCTTCTCATCTCTATCATGACATCAAGCAAAGTTACACCTTCCATGGTTTGGATGACAATGGATTTGGTGATCTCTGCACTGGCCGGAGCAGTGATGTCGTCTTCATCAACTCTGATGGGATCAAGGTTTTCCATGGTTGGTTTTTGAGTAGAGAGATAGGAGGGAGAAGTGGGAAATTAGTTTGAAACTGAAAAGGCGTGGGGTTCTACAGTTTGGTCATTTATAGTACAAATGAGTTTGAAACTGAAAATATGAAGAGTTGCGTGCTTTAATTTTTGAATTGTTAATCATATGAAGAGTTGCGTGCTTTAATGAGTGTTCAGATAAGCATCTCTTGGAGTACTGGATTGTAACAGTATGCTGCATGTGTTATCTAATGTAAATTGGGTACCAATTTGGTACCAATTCGGCTAGCAAATTGGGCTAGCCAAATCAAAAAAAGCGAAACAAAAAAAAGGACCTTCTGTAACGGTTATTAAGGAATAACCGTTACAGAATATTATAATTTCATTTTTTTTTATTATAAACATTATCTGTAACGGTTATTAGAGAATAACCGTTACAGAAGAGTGGCTTCTGTAACGGTTATTAGAGAATAACCGTTACACATGTTCTCCAAAAAGCTGTACCAGATTTCCCTTGCATAATACTATAACGGTTATTAGATAATAACCGTTACAGAAGATTGGCTACTGTAACGGTTATTGTCTAATAACCGTTATAGATCTGTAACGGTTATTAGACATTCTGTAACGGGGGCTACAGTAACGTTTCGTGTACCGTTACAGAAGTCTTTTATTAACCGTTACAGAAGCCAATATTTCGCGTAGTGTCTCAATCACCTTTTATCTCACTTTAAATAGGCGGCATATATTTTATGTTAGACTAGGTATCTCCGTTTGGATATGCCATCCTCTTGTTTCAAACTTTCAATACTAGCTCGCTCCAGTAGACCTATTTATATCCTGCACAGTAATGAAGTTCGGTGTGCAACTTCCTAAGCTAGCTTAAATCTAAAACATGGAAGTAATATTATATATATATATATATAGATCCATATTAATTCATACAGAGTTTAATGTGTGCTCAGAGCCTCAGATTCAGATGTATGGTTGCATCACCGGGCAAATTCTCCTCTGACAGTTGGCACATTCTCTTATATTAATTCATTTAAGTTTGCCATGAATGCTCATGTCATGTATATGCATGAAGCATACTTACTGCCAAAGGAGATTTGCCCGGCAATTCAACCACACAAGTTCTTCTTCTAGATAGCTATATACAGCGCTATAAGGTTTTCTGCTACTTTGATATATTTTGTTAAAAATAATCACTTCTAATATTTTAGAAAAATATTTTGGTGGAGGGAGAGATAAGATAAACACTCAACAACAGAATTTTTTTTTCATTCTCTCTTACTTTTTTCATACAACAATAGTCTCCTTATATAGACCTAATCACATTTAATAATATTTAATTACTCAATAATCTAGGTGCATGTATTACATAACTCAAGATGAACCTAGATTCTCTACACACCTCTTTGATTTACTAATCTAATTATTATTTGACCATTTAATTAAGTTTACATTTAACACCCCCTCTTAAACTTAATTTCTTTGACATCCATCATCCCAAGAAGATTCTTGAATTTTTCAAACAACTTAATTGGCAACGGCTTCGTAAAAATATCGGTCACTTGATCTTCACTTTTCACATGAATTAGCTCAATATTCTTCATCTTCACTTGCTCCCGAATAAAATGATATCTCACATCGATATGTTTGCTTCTTTCATGATGAACCGGATTTTTCGCCAACTCGATTGCCGACTTGCTATCTAAATAGATTTGAGTAGCATCTTCTTGAGCAAAATTCATCTCCTTAAGTAGTTGCCTTAGCCATATTGCGTGACACACACATGTTGCCGCCGCAACATATTCCGCCTCACATGTCGAAAGTGTCACGATTGGTTGTTTCTTTGAAAGCCAAGTGAAAGCCGTGTTGCCAACATAAAACACAAATCCCGAAGTACTTTTTCTATCATCCGTATCTCCGCCCCAATCACTATCTGAATAGCCACATACTCCAAAATCATTAGCGGAAGAATCATAAAACAAACCAAGCGATAAAGTACCTTGAATGTAGCGGAGAATCCGCTTAATGGCTTTCCAATGTGTTGTTCTCGGCTCCTCCATGAATCGACTCACTAGTCCGACCGCATATAAAATATCCGGCCGTGTACATGTCAAGTACCTCAAGCTACTAACAAGGCTTTTGTATAAAGTCGCGTCGATCACATTTCCTTTGTCATGACGAGACAACTTAACACCACATTCAACCGGTGTACTAACCGGATTGCAATTCGCCATATTGAACCTCTTCAATACTTCTTTAGCATATGCTTCTTGTGAAATAAAAATTCCATCATCACTTTGTTTTATCTCAAGGCCAAGAAAGTAGGACATAAGCCCCAAATCGGTCATCTCAAATTCACGCATCATCGCTTTCTTAAACTCTTCAATCATTTCACCACTATTTCCCGTGAAAATCAAATCATCAACATACAATGCCACCACCAACATTTCTCCATTTTTGACCTTCACATATAGTGCATGCTCATACGGACATTGCACAAAACCGTGTGACTTAAAGTATTGATCAATTCGGGTATTCCAAGCCCGAGGTGCTTGTTTTAATCCATACAACGCTTTCTTTAATTTTAAAACTTTACCTTCATTGCCTTTCTTCACATACCCGAGGGGTTGCTCGACATAAACCTCTTCTTCAAGAATGCCATTTAGAAATGCCGACTTGACATCCATTTGAAAAATGCGCCATTTTAATTGAGCCGCAAGTGAAATGATAAGTCGAATAGACTCCATGCGAGCGACTGGTGCAAACACCTCTTCATAGTCAATTCCCTCCTTTTGCTTGTAACCTTTGGCCACCAATCTCGCTTTGTACTTGTCGATTTCACCTTGCGGGTTCATTTTCTTCTTATACACCCATTTCACTCCGATCGCTTTATGACCTTGGGGCAGAGAAGTTAGCTCCCATGTGTCATTTTTCTCAATTGCTCGCATCTCTTCATTCATAGCATCACACCACTTATCATCTTTAATTGCCTCTTCGAAAGAGATATTTTCGCCTTGTGCCAATAAACACACTAGATGCAACTCGCTTGTTTCCTCGTATAAGTCTTGCATGCTTCTCGTTTTTGGTGTTCTTGGATCGTCGTCCAATGGACCAAATCGTCTTGTCGTTGTGGTGGTTGCATTTGTCGGTGTAGGAATTATGATCACCGGCTCTTCATTTGCTTCTTTGTGTGCCACTTCTTGCATAGCACTCCAATCCCACATGCTTTCTTCATTTACCTGCACATCACGACTAACACGCATTTTTTTGGTAAGTGGATCATAAAGTTTATATGCTTTCGACCTCTCATCATAACCAACAAATATCAACTTTGAACTTTTGTCATCCAACTTCTCTCGCTTTTGATCCGGTACATGTGCATATGCAATGCTACCAAATACTTTCAAATGAGCCACCGTCGGTTTTGAACCGCTCCAAACTTCTTGCGGTGTCATATTCTCCAAACTTATTGTTTTGCACCGATTTTACAAGTAGACGACACAATCAACCGCCTCGGCCCAAAATTCCTTTGGCATACTTTTGGTTTTGATCATGCTACGAACCATGTCGAGAATGGTTCGATTCTTGCGATCCGCAACTCCATTTTGTTGTGGTGAATATGGCGCCGTCAAGAGACGCCGAATACCATTTGCTTCACAATAAGAATTAAATTCTCGCGAGGTAAACTCGCCTCCTCGATCCGATCTCAAAGCCTTGATATAAAAACCACTTTGCTTCTCAACAAAAACACGAAACTTCTTAAAAATGCCAAAAGCTTCCGACTTTTCTTTCAAAAAATACACCCAAGTTTTTCGAGAGAAATCATCAATAAAAGTTATAAAATATCGGTTCTCACCAAATGATCTCGGCTTTATCGGTCCACAAATGTCGGTATGCACCAACTCGAGAGGCTTTTTTGCTCTATATTCCGCCTTACTCGGAAAGCTAGTTCTTGCATGTTTTCCGAGTACGCACCCTTCACAAATCTTACCGGGCATATTAATTGTTGGCAACCCAAATACTATCTTTTTGCTGGCCATTTCCTTCAATCCTCCAAAATTCACATGCCCGAATCTCAAATGTCACCGCCAAGTTTCATCTTCTACACAAGCTTTCAAACATTTTGCACGAGTATTTTCCAAATTCAATTTAAACATTCTATTTTTAGCCATCTCAACTTGTGCTAATAACCGATTATTTTGGTCCCGCAAATAAAGAACTCTTTCTTTCATGAAAATCGAATAACCTCTTTCCATTAATTGTCCCAAGCTCAAAATATTGGTTTTCATTTCCGGCACATAATAGACATTTGAAATGAACTTTTGAGTCCCATTTTTTAATTCAATCAAAATGTTACCTTGACCTTCAACGCGCACTTTAGAAGCATCGCCAAATGAAACATGGCCATTTGCTATCTCCTCCATATCACTAAACATATGCTTGTACCCGCACATGTGATTTCTTGCACCCGTATCAAGGTACCACACTTTCTCATTTTCGGGGCTATTCTCTTTGCTTGCCAAAAGCACTACACCATTAGTCTCCGTTTCATCTTTACTTGCAAAGTTTACATTTTCCTCCACCTTTTTCTCATTGTAACATTCCCATGCATAATGACCAAATTTTCTACAATTATAACATTCAATATTTGACTTACTTGAGCGGCCGCCTCGACCGCGTCCTCTACCACGCGAGTTGTTGTAACTCCTTTCTTCTTTCTCATCATTTTCACTTTGTCCTCGACCACGACCTCTTCCGCGACCACGACCACTATGGCCACGACCGTGACCGCGACCTCGACCGCGACCTCGCTTACTATAACTCGACTTCTCTTCTTTTATTGTTGCCTTCACTTGCAACGCTTCTTCTAGCAATTCTTGCTTCTTCTTTTTCTTTCTTTGCTCATGAGCCTCCAAAGAACTCGAGAGTTCGTCGATGGTCATCTCCTCTAAATTTTTAGACTCCTCAATCGCGCACACCACATTTTCACAATCATCGGTTAAAGACCGAAGTATTTTTTCTACCACTCTTGTATCGGATAGAGTTTCACCATTCGTCTTCAATTGGTTGACAACGGTTTGTATTCTTGTGATGTAGTCGGATACACCTTCCGACTCTTTCATTCTCATTGATTCGAGCTCGCCACGAAGAGTTTGTAGCCGAACTTGCTTAACTCGCTCGGCACCTTTGTATGCATTCTTTAGGATATCCCAAGCCTCCTTTGAGTTTTGCGCATCGGCTATCTTCTCAAAGCCGGACTCGTCAACCGCTTGATAAATTATGTAGAGTGCGGTTTTATCCTTCTTGCGCGACTCCTTCAAAACCTTCAATACATTCGCCGCCAAATTGTTCGTTTTGTCGTGCTCCTCATAGCCTCCATCAACAATCTCCCATACATCTTGTGCACCGAGTAAGGCCTTCATTTGTATACTCCATTTGTCGTAGTTAGTTTTCGAGAGTCGTGGACATGAGAATTGTCCAACTCCGCCAAACATTGACTTGCCGTCTCCCATGGCTCTGATATCACTATGTTAGAAATAATCACTTCTAATATTTTAGATAAATATTTTGGTGGAGGGAGAGATAAGATAAACACTCAACAACAGAATTTTTTTTTCATTCTCTCTTACTTTTTTCATACAACAATAGTCTCCTTATATAGACCTAATCACATTTAATAATATTTAATTACTCAATAATCTAGGTGCATGTATTACATAACTCAAGATGAACCTAGATTCTCTACACACCTCTTTGATTTACTAATCTAATTATTATTTGACCATTTAATTAAGTTTACATTTAACATATTTTACTTGTTACATGGGATACTGATCGTTTAATTTCAGGCAATATGTTTCTTATTTGTATAAAGCTCATGCGCATATTAAATTAAGTAATGACTATGGGTGTGTTTGGATGCAATGGAATAAGCCGTGAATAGAGTATAAGAATAAGAATTTTCGGTTTGTGTGTTTATCCTTATTCTTTATTCTTATACCATGACTTTGTTAGTATAGGAATAAGGGGCTAAATTTCTTATTCTTATACCGTTTGTTTTGCACAAAAATAAAAATAAGCACGTAAACCGAAATTCTTTATTCCTATTTCCTATTTCCTATTTCCGGCCTATCGAAACACACCCTATATATATATATATATATATATACATAGGACACTAACTGAGTGTAAAACCTAAATATTTCTTAATATACAAACTCAACTCATTATTCATTCAATTTATTTGTTTCACTAATTGCTGAAGAGCATATCAATGGCTAAATATGCTCCGTTTAGTCATACATACTAATTAACATACATACATACATTAATTATTATATAGTATACATATACAATTCCGACGGGGGTTTTCTACAGTTCCCCATCAAGGCTCAAGCTCTTTCCATGATTTTCTATGCTAAATATAAAGATCTATAGTGTACCGAGTTAGCTTCAATGTATAATACATATATTTCAATTCGCAACACAAAAATCATATGGAATCCGCTGCAAAAAAAAATAAAAAGAATCAAAGGACACCCTATGTGCACAGTTTCAAGATCTGGTGTGCCAACTTCTCATGTTTTTGTGTGTGGTTAGCCGGCCAATCCAAATCTATTTTAGTACGCAACACAAGAAATTACACAACATACATGCAAAAATTAAAATAAAATAAAAATCCAGCGCCAACATTACATAGAAGTATTGAATTTTTTTGTTTGACCCCAAATTATGTTATAATTTCATCGAATTTCTTTCTTACTTTTTAGCCCATCTATTTTCTTTTATTACATAATCGATAATCTTAAAAAATTTTAGATAGTCAAATTACATAAAAATACAAGATATTGCAACAACAATAACAGAAAAAAATACATAAAATATAAAACATTATTGTTCGTGCATTTTAAATTTATTAAGTTAAACAAAGACATTCTTACAATTCTAAAAAAGTATTAATTATTAATATTATCCTTTTTATCTGATCGTAATATAGTGATGTCTCATCAAATTGCCATGGGCATATATTTTTGCCACATTCTTTAATATGTTTCTTTTCCTCCACAGCACATGACATTTCAATTATTCTCCAATAGATTAACAAGTCAAAAGCTTACTTGGATGACTCATTTTTTCTCTGTGTAGACGCATATAGACTGAGGTCAAACCTCGACTTGATAAAAAAAAAAAATTCCGTTCTGGCAAAATCTTCTGCTCTTTTATGATCCAATCCCTCAGAAAATAGGAAAATTTAAAACATCTAAAGAACATCAAACCCTTCTAACCAAAGTACACGTTTATTTCGATTATTATAGAAGCACAGATTTACACGTTAGATTTAGCATGTAAACAGGTATTTCTGTCATTCGATCAGTTTGATCTGTAGTTGGATATCAATTGCCAGACGAATCAACAATATATTTTGGTTTTCCGTCTAATAAAGAAACAATATACTAATAAATTACCTGAGAGAACATTCGAAATCAAACAGTGCCAAAAAAATTGTTAGGAATAGAAATTTTTGTATCTTCTAATTTCTTAAAAATATTTTATGAAAATTAGTTCTGCTGTACATGAAATAATAATAATAAAACCCGTCCAACTCGACCCATATTTTAATAGGTTCAAACATTATTCGAGTTGGATCGGGTTTTAATTTTACTAACCCGGTTGTATCGGGTCAGATTATAATTCAAAGGTTCTTAACCCGATTTGTATCCGACCCGTCTTACCTTACTAGCTTCTTTAATTAAATATTCCTTTTCAATTTTTATTTTTTCCCACATAGTTTTTTTCCAAATCTATGTTGCTAAATTTTCTGTCAATCTTTAACTTTGAGTCATTTATACTGTATTTCCACAATGAATTATGAAGTTCTATAAAATTTAAAATTAGCTTAAATAAGGTCGTTTATATAAGATAGTTGGGCTTATTATAATTAATGTATTTATATAGATTCCTTGATTGCTTAATTTTATAGAAGTATAATATTGTGTGAATAAGCTAACAAAATATAAAATTTACATGCAACCTATCTAATAAACAAAAACGAAATAACAACAGAGATATTCGCATAATTTATTTGAATTTATATTTTTGAATATATTGAGACACAATTTAAAATTATGTAGCCTTAAAGGGAACAAAAATACAAAGTTTAGTATTAATAGCTTTTTCCGCCAAATTCTACCATTTATGTCATAGTCCGTTTAACCCAAAAATCCGTAAAAAATCCATAGATAAAAAAATTTATATGGGTTGGATTAATTACGGGTGGGTCAACTAAATAAAATTTTTAACCGGGTGTAATTGAGTTGGGTTGAAATATTGATAAATTATTACAAATCTGACCGTTTCACAGCTCTAAAAATTAGATTTAAATTATATATTTTGTAACCGTAAAGTTGTATTTGCAATGAGAAATTTACCTTACTGAATATTAAGTTTGTTGCGTGTAAGTTAAACTACGAGGATTATTATAAATATTAACCAACATTAGATACCTCAGTTTTCTTTAGCAATGTTTGACCTGTTTTGCAATTTTCCAAAATTAATTAATACTAGCTATAGTATCGTTGTTAACGCGATGAATGTTAAATTAAAGTTTTTTTTTTAACAAAAAATATTGGCCTTTTAAAATTTCGTACGACCCAGAAATAAAAAAATATATATATATCAATCTAAAAAGTTTTGAACGAAATTTTAGAAGTCCAAAATAAATATATATATATATATATATTGTTGGATTGAGTGAAATTTTCTAACAATATTCATAACATTTAATTCAGAAATAATATGAAAAAAATGCAAACAACCCAAAAAGAGTAAGGAATATATTGATTATTTTTAATAAAAATTATATATAGTTGGATATTCAAAGATGATTCATGCGAATGAAGGTTCTCCAGAACGAACCCATTACCTTTATGTAAACGACAGAGTAGATTTTCATGTTCATAAAAAAAAATTTTATTAATTAAAGTTATCAGCCACTCAGCCTACTACTCTAAAAAGGAATAAAAAAATTAGTAGAAGGTTTTATTATGTTTATATATTCATTTGGTTCGATTTTACAAACGTATATTTGCACAACTAAACAGAATGACTATAAAATTTAATTTATGATAATACTTGCATTTATTAACTTCATAATTACCAACATGAGTATATATTACACTAATAACAAAAATATTTTACAAGAGATTTATTAAGTTATTAATAGTCTAAAGCTGAACTATAAACCAAAACTTAAACAAACAAAACCAAACAACCAATTTCGTTAAAACAAATTTGAATATGTTAAAATCAAAGTAACAGAACGGTTTTAAAATTCTGAATTTTTCCCTCCCTGAATTAAGTATGATACATCAAAATTAGACCAACCATACGAAAAGAAGAAAAAAATGTATCATCTCATTTTCCATGCATTCAATAACATCATCTGTTAAAAATCCACCGCATTCTAACTATTAAACGCACTTAATTGAACAAAATTAGTTTATGAGGAGTTTTTTTCCCCCCTATTTCCATCCCTTTCCATCCATTGTTTTCTATATAAATAAGTTTCTCTTGTGCCTTTTACAAATATAATTTGAAGCAATAAACAAAGAAAAAGGAACACAGTTACACAGTTTGTCGAAGTTGCTTCGCACTGTTCAAATGGCGTATTCTTTCGTATTTGTGCCACTCATGTTAGTTCTCTTGTTGGCCCCAATCAACGAAGGTAAAATCAATGTGGAAAACACATCCATTCTAGTGTCTTGAAATTTTTCTTTTCCAATTATATTTCGAATTTAATATGTGAAAACTTTAGTTTTGATTAAAATTGAAATAATTATCTTAGATAATACTTTCTGAGTAGTATCTCCAACAATTACTTCTTTTACAACAAAAATAATTATTAGAAATATCTCTTAACATATCATTCGTATGCCGGCCTCAGATATTTGTTGTCGTTTAGATGAAATTAATTCCCCGATTACCTCACCTATGGAGGTAAATTTCATTTTGTTAATCATAAAACATAAATAGTATAAATCATATATTTTAGCAACGGTAAATTCAGCATTTTTAAAATAATGTATACTTTTGGATAAATATGCAGAATAGCATGGCCTGCTCAGGCATATAAATAAAAATTGAAAATAATATCAAAAATCTAAATGGGTCATTTTTTTTCAATATTTCAATAGCTCAATATTATCTCATTTTACTTCTCCAAACATTATTCATTGAAAGGCACTTTATATGTATGCCAACAGGATCGACTATAGACTCCACCTACAAGCCACATCCGTCATCAACCGTATATATACGTGACCCAAGAATTGGAGAATACTTGCCATTTGCTAATCAACCTAGTCAGCCATTTCAGAAATGTGCATCATGTAAATGCTGTCAAAATTCAAACAATTGTCAAACGACTTCTTGTTGCTTCAGAATAAATTGCAATCTTCCAGGAAAACCCTTTGGTACTTGTGCATTTCAACCCTATACTTGCGGCTGTAGTCAGTGTCCGTCATGAAAATTTTTTTTTCCCTCGTAATAAATGTGTTGTGATTGTGTGGAGGTGGTTATTAATAGTACTATGATTGTAATAAGAATAAGGTTCTTGGTGGTATCTTTGAATATATGGATGTTTTCTTACATAGAAATGTTTTTTCTTTTTTATTTTTTATTTAACAAAAGAGCTTAAATTACATAGTTTCAATGTCTGCAGTCTGCACAAAATATTTTGATCTGCTTTGAGCTTGCATCTTCATATTAACAGTATTGTTTCGTCAAGGTCAGTTACATTTTTAAATACATTTACTGGTGAATGAGAAAATATTTAATATCATCTTTGTCTTACTGATAAAGGTTAAAAAATTCATAAAGATCAATTGTCTATTTGGCGTGGTCTCAAAAAGGTAGTTGGCGTGGTCTCAAAAATGTAGTTGCAACATAACCCCAAAAAAAATTAAAATAATACTAAAATATTCAAATATTCCGAAAATGTTACTAAATTAATCCGAATTATATAAATAGTATCACAATATCGTTCTTTCAAAAAACGATATTAACCATTCACTGCCTAACGCACTTTCTTCAGCCTTTTGGAGTGTTTCTTTATATAATTTTTAAAAGCCTTAAGTTAATAAAGTACAATTTTGATGATATTATAATATATATATATTGTCCCCATTCACATTTTGTTAGTGAATTTTAACTAAGAATAACAAAGAACAATAAAATAAAATGCGCACAGAGTTTTATTTGCATTTGTCTATCGGGTTCAAATTTTACACAGGATTTCATTTCATTTGAATGGATTGTTTACGATTTTGTTGGATCTAATAGCATACAAATTCCAACTAAATGATATCAAATTGGTTCATTTTGATAAAAAAAATTCTAATAAAATGAAATGAAATGAAGCCCCACGTTAAAAAAAGGCCTTAATGTTATTGGAACTAAAAGCCCCAAAAAAGAATTGTCGCTTTTACCCAACATATATATATATTAATTCCTCGTTCCTATCAGTAATTTATTTACTCCCTCTTTTCAATAATTCTGATTGACGAACAATATTGTCAGTTATTATTTCCACTAGAGAAATAAATCACATTTCCACGGCTAGTTAATCTTATGAATAAATCTACGGATATAAATACACGAAAGTTTGGGTTCGAGTTCACAAGATGAAGCTGAATATATAAATGTAACAATAAATACGTCGACCGTTGGATTATACAGTAGTTATAGAGTTACTGTTACTTTATTATAAGTCAAAACCAAACGGTCAAGACTGAAGACCTCCAAAGACCAGGTCTACAAAAACTTCATCTCCCCAGACCCCAGTTGGTCACAAACCGAGGTGGAGTCCAACCTGGCAGTCATGAAAAGCTGTGCCATTATAGAGCCGTTGGGTTTCACCAACTAAATTCAAATTACTTTCCAAATACCTTCCATCTCCAGCTTCCAAAGAGAGGCTGAGAGAATGGATGACGAATTGTTTGAATATCTGGACTCCCTTTGGTTCTTCTCTTGTGTTCTCAATCCACCTTCCCAGCTTCTCCCTCAAAATGCTCAAATTAGCAGAACTACCCATGAGTATACCAACGCTGAGAAGCAAGATCAAGCAGTAGAAGAGCAAGAGATAGAGAAGGAACCAAGTCAAGTAAATTCAAAGGTAAAAGAAAGTCCCAATTGCAAAGAACTAGTAGTTCTAGAGAAGCATAGGGTGAAGAGAAAGGGTAAACAAAGCAAGAACAGGGTACAGAAGTGGGTACAACAGAGTTCTGCTGCAATGCAATTGGAAAACAGAACGCCATTTTCTGTGATTTATGACAGCCAAATGAGAAATGGCGCACGCGATGAGCGAGATGGTATAGGCTCGCATTTTGGGAACTTGATGATGCCTCAGGTTAGGGATGATTTGGAAATGAAGGCACAACTCAGATCATGGGCTCATGCTGTTGCTTGTTCAGTGAAGTGAGGGTTTTTAGTTATAGAGTATTTTTTTTTTCCCTAATTCAAATGGGATTGTAATTTGGTTTGTAATTTTGTATTATTTTCCTAGATGTTCTTTCGTTTGTAATGTTAGCTATATTTTTTTTAGAAATGGTGATATCAGTTAAGAAAATGATTAGAATTTTTCCTCCTGAATTTACATAGCATAAATCCTGCCAAATTTGGTTAATAATGCCCATGCTAGCGATTTATAGCTATAATGTAAGAAAATGGTTGCTCCTTGCAGAAGTGCCACAAGGTACGAATATAACACGCATAAAAGAGAAAATTGCACAGTATGTAAAATTACAATATACTATATATTGCTATGCTGTAGTGCTGTTAGTGGTTTTCTTATCATTTGTTTTGCATTAGTATGTTTATGTTTTTAATTTGCTGACCACACCTTTCCAAAATGTCGTACTTTTTTTCTGCATTGCTCAGCTTTCAAAATTAACAGCAGCCATCATTTGTCTTCCTAAAAAATTTCTGTACTAACAATCAAGCAATGAATTCTCTAAATTCCAAGAAACTTCAATGGCAAAACTAGGTCAATCTTAATGGATTCAGTTAAAAAAAATCAAGTATGGAGGCAGATTTAACAGCAAAAAAAGGACCATAGTTTAATATCAGTCTTTGCCTCTTTGGGCAGGATTAAGGGAAACAAACTGTTGAGGCAACAATTTCTGTGGATATAGAAAAATTTCGTGACTTGCATTAACCAATTGTAAGGATAATAGTATTTCATTTCTATATCAGCCAAAAGTAAGAGAAATTTCAGAAACTTCGCAATGACTACTTTTTTGAAAAGATTTTTTTTTTTAAATATCAACCAACGAAACTGGCTGTGTTTTTTTTTTTCATCTAAACCTTCACTGAAATTGTTAAACAGTTGTGAAGTTTAAGTTCTTCAAGAAGAATATAGTATAAACAACTATGTAAGAATGTTGAATGTTTTCTTATTTACACTATTATGGTGGGCTATAGTAAAAGCAAGAGAGCAACAAGGAAACTAGAATTTGAAGCTCTCTGCAACTAACGAGCATTTTGAATATCAGGAACAAAATAAAAGAGTTTCTATACATTAATTACTACAAAACCTTATTATTCATTTGTCTTTGGAGGACATGGCCTCGGGAAGTTTGAAAGTTGGGGGCCGATCGGCACCTTTTCTGGAATATTCTCTCCACCTCCTCGCTGCTTCAGCAGCTCTTTTTGCTCTTTCCTTTGTCTCCTCTTCTGGTAAGCATACATCATTTTTTAATATTAGTTAAAATTTTAGTCCATAACAAAAGAAAATTGGTATATGTATGTATATAGTAAAGGAATTGAGGAACAAACAAAGAAGTTTTGAGTTTTCAATTTTGAAATGTCAATAACACCATAAACTTGTGACATTTGAAGTTTAGAACTCTTCTCAATGAAGAAATATGTAAATAAACATTTAAACAAGGTTCAAATTAGCAGATTCAAGACAACTCCCAAATTTATTAATGCATGTTGAAAAATACCTGTATTTTGGTAACCCTTTGGTTTTCCCCAAACATCACTCCAAGACCCGGTCCACCATTCCTCTTTATCTGAATCCTTTTGCTTCACCATCTTAGACCTCACCTTTTCCTGCAATGGTGTTATACATTTTTAGATTAAAATAGCAACCCAATATCTCAATTTAGCACCACACCAAAAGACATCAATTGCAGATTTACAAAATTAGAAAACAATAAAAAATTGGCAAAGGAAACCTACCAAGACTTTAGCCTGCCTTTTTTCCCATCGCGAGCTCGCCTGTCATCATTATAACAATGTGCAATAAAATAAGCAAAGCAACTCCAAAAAAATTAACAATAATGGGCATCTACCCAGATTAACAAACTCGTGCTATCTATATGTAATATATAAAATAAGCTGGAGAAATATCCAAATAGAAGAACTTAAACTTTATTAACGTAACAAACAAATGTTATGAAACACGTAGCTTCCATGCTGTATAGTTTGATTAATGTCACTATTAGAAATGTGAATTTAGCATGGTCTTAACTTCTGAGTTTTATTTTTCTTTGGAACATTGAACTGCAACATACAGTTTTCAGCAACCCGGCAAAAGTGATAGAGGCAATTCTTAAGTTTTGTGCAAATAACATAGTCAAGAACAATCAAGATTACCATTCGAAAAACATCAAGTGTACCTCCCATTCCCGCTAGCATTAGCCCAACCTGTAATTCAAGGCTCTCAAATTCAAGACCCAGGAGCATAAATTGAAGTCTAGAGTCAAAAGTGCAAAAGAACCAACTACTTAAAATTAGAAATAAAATAAGCAAAATCAATTATTTCAAATTGAACAAATATTATCTGAGCAAAAAAATAAAGAAAAATGTGAGGTAAAATGACGATAGAACTTACATTAACTCTCTCCACTCTGCGCATTTCATCTTCTAAAAGAGAGATTTGTGCCGCTGATGTCCAGTGAATACAATCAACAGGACTGAAATTTTCAATCAATTAACACAAATAGATTGGCTTTATTAGTTCTATGTATCAAATGTTGTATTTACTAACTTTTATCAACTCGGTCCTCATTTCTTAAGGTTCTACCATCTCAATAAATCCATTATATCCCCAAAAAATCATTATTAAACCCAAAAAGTAATAATCAAATCCCAGAATCTGTCTTAACAAGTATGATAGTAAGACTAGTAGACCAAGTTAACGTATACTGGATTGATCTCAGATAATTTGTACTAAATAAAATTTAAAAAAAAATTAAAACCTTTGAAAGTTTGTAATAACGTACCAACTCTCAATTGCTTCTTGAATTAAATTGGGATTTCCAGATTGACAATGCACTCTGGCTCGGCCAAAGTCTTCTTCGATTTGAAACGCGTCAGGGCAAATGTTTGCACAATTTTTGCATCCTATTTAGATATAAAGGCAAACTATAAGACATTCATATGGATAATTCATTATAACTGTACAAAATGATATAAATTGGTGATATAAAAATTCTAAATTGTTTTTCCTGCTTGCTTACTCAATCGGCAATTATTTACAGTTTCCAAATATAAAAGTATCCAACATTAGCAGTCTTCTCTTCTTAGATATTTTTAAAAAACACAACAAATAAATGTGATTTTAGGCAACCAAAAATTAAGAAAACATCAAGCTTTTAAAAAACTCCGTTTTTTCCGTTTTATCGCCGTTTTATCTAGATTTTTGTTCACACCGCACAACCATTTTATCCGCTATATCACCGTTTTATCACCGATAAACGCTAAATCACCACCCAACCGTTAAACCGCACAAATCGTATTTTAAAACCTCGGAAAACATTAATCAGTTCCTGTCAAAATTTGAGGTAAACACTTAAGAAACTATTTTACTGAGATCAATAATAGTAATTATTAATTCATTTCACAGGAGATTAAATAATCAGTTATTTTAATTTGGTTTCCAAGTTACATACTAGCACCAAACTTTAAAAAAATCACAATATATCCATGAGAACCGAAACAATGATGAAGTTACCTATGCAACTAAACTCGTCAACGAAGGCATGGTCCTTGGTGGCAGTGTCATCTAAGAAAGGATTGATGGCAGTCAATGCATAACCATGTATCTCATCATACACCATCCTTTGGACGGGATCACTCAATACCTGCTCCAATTTATCTTATTTATGTTAAAATATTTCCTCACGCATGCCTAATCAGAAAATTTCCCTGTGCAACACTGCAAAACCTTGATATTAAAATGCTACCTGGATAAATGGTACTTATCTTCTCAGCATATTCTTGCAGAATTTGCCCAACAACCTTCATACTTGAACCTTCCCAAATTACCACTCTAAAAATGCCAAAACTACCCCTCATTTCTCACTAATATATTTAATGACATCCCATATACAGCTGGGGAAGATGAAAATATCAACATTTTTAGCTCTAGATTTTATACTTTATCAAGAGTACCCAAAAGACCAAAACAAAATCCAGCCCCCCGCTGAAAGTGCAAATTAAGAATTTGAGAGAGAAAATGTGAATCAATGCAGTTAGAATGTTCTAAGACAAATTAAATTCAAAACATATTGACATATATCTTATTTACAGGGTAATACATGCAAGGTGAATGTCATGCAGTATGGGGTATGCATTATAAATTGAAATTTCATAATACGCTAAGGAAACTTTCTGAAAATAAATTAAATCACCAATGTCTATGTTCTGAAGAGAGCTTTGAGTTCCATACCGTGTAGATTTCATTGATGAACATACAGAAGTTGGTCACATCAGGGTCGTTGCCGCTCAAGTCGGGATGGCATGCTTTCATGCAATTATAATAAGCTTTCTTTATTTGCTGAGGTGTTGCATCTGGCATCTAATTGCACATTTTTATCAATTAATTAAAATTCATGTGAAATAAACAATACTAATCAATGTTTATGTACATCACTAATAATTCTGAACTAATACTGGACTTCAATGTGGAAACTATTACTTAAAAAGGAATCACTTCCTTCTTTATAAATCACTTTTTCTTAATCGCCAAAATATATGAAGAAAAACTAGCAATCCACAACAATTTCCAATAAAGCTTTTAAAATTGAAACAAACTAGATCCAGTACCGATAGAACAAGAAAGTTGACCCAACACTTTAATGGTATTACGAATTCCTCCTCAAACACTTATATTATTCACAGATCAGTGTGAATTATACAATTTTTGTTCCTAACATGAAAAAATTATAAATACTTACCACACCAAGCACCGCATAGTAATCATCAGCAACATCATTCGTCGAACTGGCCTCTCCAGTGACAGCAGCCATGGACACATCTCTACTCCTCCACCTGCGATTCAAGCTGAGGGGCCCGCTTCTGACAACAGTTCGCCAACGGCTGATGGAGGGAACGAAATTCCTCGCTTTGATTAGAGAATCGGCGCACACTGGCGAAAGAAGCTGCGCCATGGAAGAAAGAGGAGGTAAGAAGATCTAAGATTTTTATTTTTCTTTAAATTTGTATTTTGTTTTATTTTCTTTTTTATGTGTTTGCTCTCTTCGCGCCTCTTCTCTCCTTCTGCGCCACTACTACTGATTTTTTTTTTTTTTTTATCGGCGGTCGTGTAACTCTAATTTACGACTAATTACGTACTCCGATGAGGGAAGTGATCCACTAATTTCTTGCCACGTCAGAATTTGTAAGATGAAGTATTTATCATGTGACTATACGATGATTTCCAAGTTTGTTTCTCCTGAGAAATTTGCCTTTTTATGTTAGAAAGGCCTTTGTACATGACTGAACTTGCTTTGAGATTGAGTACTTGAGTTGACTGAACTTCTCATCCAATTGATGTTACAAAATTCTGAAAAGTTTTACTATTGACTTTAAAACAATCAGATCATTTTTCAAAAGCATTTATTCAAGCACAATTAAAGGAAAGGATTTTAATTATGTTTTAATTGTGATGATTAAAGATAAAAAAAACTATGAAAATTACAAAAAAATATTTACAAAAAATCATAATTTCTAATAAAAAATGGTCACAAAATGTTGTTCGCTTTTCTGGAATCTTTTTAAAATATTTATGTATTTCTATTGTTTGGGTGCTGTTCAACAGTGGGTCCCACGGAAGTGGGACAATGGAATCGTCAAGAATAAAGGGGCCGCTTGTATGTTGTAGGAATTTGGGGAATTTATAATTCTAGGCATAAATTTATTGAGAAGTGTGTAACTTTGTGAAGAGTTTGGATTGTTTATAATAATTTGGCATATGAAATTCCGAGAATTTACAATTCCCTTTTATTCCAACCCCATCCAAACGCCCGAAAGATGGTTAGATGGAGATGAGACATGAAGTCTCCTCCCTGCTGACATGGCACCTTCAAGACCACCAGTATTACTTGCACGAAACAAATACTGTACCAACTCCTGCCAAATTTTGTGGTGCAGCTCATTTCTTGCGACCCACAAGTATCAAATGTTGAAGGATTTTATAGACGGCAGCTTTTTTTAGCTTTTTACTCGCCTCTCGTTGAATTATTTTTATCTACTTATCCTTTCAAGGATAAAAAGCAATAAATTAAAAAAAAATCAGTTCTCGCTTTTCACCATGTATTTCTTCGGTTTATCCTTATAACTGCACTTGATTTTTTGTTTTAAATATCACATAAAGATTCCCAAGATGTCATTGATAATATCATAGACATGGATTTGTTTTAGAATAACTACTCTCATATTAAATGTGCCACTATCTTTAACTCAGGTAGTACAAATCATTGTTATAATAAAAGAGGAACATTTGAGCGGCTCCAAAATTTTTTAGCTCAACATTTTTTCATTTATTTTTAAGTTTTAAAATTTCATATGTCGTATCTAAATATTTTATCTCATTTAATTTCTAAATTTGGTTTGCCATAACATGTTGTAAATTTTTTTAGTTTATTTGTTACTCGTTCAAAATGTCAAAATAATTTGACCTATTAAATTTTAGTTAACAAGATTCATGAATTTTAATATTTGATCAATATCAAATTACTTCAAAAAATTACAAACATTTTTACAAATGCGTATGTCATCAATTAAAAATAAAATCAATAGTTTAGATTTGATATTTAATTTTAAATTTTAAAATATAAATAAAAAATGTTTGATGAAATCTAAAGATTATGGATATCAATTGAAACCACCACTTGTTTTATTATTATATGTTTCTTTAATGTAAATTTTTGTGTGCCTTTCTAGTAAGAAAATAATATATGAAATTAAGAGAAAGGTCACCCTGAATACAAAACACAAAATCAAATCAAAAGACACATAGGCATCGCCCTGTACATGAATCGGCAATGGTACCCCATAATCTCATATACCACTGTCCGAACTGAAATCCAGTACTGCGCGACGCAACTTGTAGCGCATAAACGGACAAAAGAAACCTGGAGATTTTTTCTTAAAGGACTTAAGTTTCATTTGAAGAGTCTAAATTTAAGGTGTCCGCGTACCTTAATATTCTACAAAAACTTTATTATATTTATGCTTTTCATGCACTAATTATGTGCCTTAAAAATTACTGTCTCCTCTCTTTATTTATTTGGACACGTCATTAATGAAGAAATTGAATTAAATAAATAGTATCCCAGGAACATAAACGACAAAGATCAATGGAATTAAATTTATGAATATTAGCAGGTACCTAAAACTAATTAATTATATCACCGTCAATTAAAACCAATTAAAATTTTAAATTTTAATTTTCTAAACATTAAAATTTTATTTTTATTTTCAAATTCAAAAATATTTGAAATTTGAAATTTTAGAATTTTATATTACGATATATATCTCCTGGAAAATGAAAGAAAGACTTCTCAAATTTTTAGAACTTATGAATTTATGCATCAACAACTACATATAAAAATTTCTTTAAAATATATTAATTATAAAAAATGAAGGAATGAACATAAACGACTTTTTTCAAACATTTCAAATGGGTTTTTATGTAAATTCCATTTTTATGGTATTAATTACTCGCCTTATCAAGTCTGCTAATATACAACTATATAAACATTATGCAAAATAAGGCGGTCAAGAAATTGAAACAGTTTGCAATTTTTAGCAAGGAAGTAGTCTGAAAAAATTGAATCATTACTAGCAATATTAATTAAATCCAATTAATGGATTAAAATTTAAAAGAAAATTTAAATTTTAAAGCTAAGGCCCTTTAATAAATTGAAGGACGTAGGCCCTTGATGGGATTTCAAAGAAAATTGAAGTCCTTTTAGCAAAAAGTCCATAATCTGGTACTATTTTGAGCGATACAGTTGTTGTATTTTTTTGTCCATTTGCGCGCTACACTTCGTGTCGCGCGACAGCAGATAAGAATTCACCAGTGTCCCTACACTATCTATGAATTATTACTTGTATCGAAAGCCATATAATTTATTCTCTATATATAGATTCCTAATAACAATTTACTCAAAGGAATTACAAATACTCCAATTTCCTTATGATATTATTCCAATAATTATAGGATATTGAAGGAGTTTTTCGTTGAGTTCTCTCATATGTGACTCGAAATAAAACAACTAGCCATACATAAGGACAATACACATTTAAATATAAGTTACTATCCTATATAAATATATTTTAATAATCATATTATTTAATATTATAAAATTTTTTCATTAATAAGTATTTTTTAAATATTTCTTTACTTTCTTTTTTCACTAATATGAGAGACCTAAGATTATTATTATTATTTTTTCATTTTCTCTAATATCCCAAGCAACTTCGAAATTGATCAATATGTCGTTCTACTTTGAAAGAAAGGAGGAAATTTACTTTCTTTCCATGCTTTTATTTCTGAAATAATTGATTGAAATCTATTGTAGATGCTTTTAACTCGTGGATTTGATATTTTACTTCATGGATCATGAATAGCGTGTGATGACCCAACATAAAATGTGCCTAAATAAAACGGAAATACTACTTGCCATCCTCACTTTCTACCATCCTAGACATCCCACGGGCCAACATAGCTGAAGGCCCATTAAAATTTATGATCACGTGAGGTGCACGAGTTATTTCCATATTTTTAATCGCCTCTCCGTCATAATCAACAAATCTGTTTCTCTCTCTTCGATGGTGATTCCTTCTCTCTCTTCGATGGCGATCTCTCTCTCTCTTCGCTCGAATAGATCAAAAAAGTCGTACATCAGATCGAAGAGAAGTAATCTGAGGTTCGAATTCTCGCTAGCTTTCTTGGCTTCAGCATTTGTCGATCAGATTAGATCAAAATTTGAGTGAACCGTGCCTTCAAGGTATTGATCGATGCAATCTGAGTTTCGTTCACTGTTAGTTTATCGCTAAAAACTTTAATTCTTCGAACTTGTGTACCTATGTGACTTCAAATATTTGCTTTCGTTGAGACGCGCCTTCCGTTCTGGATTTGAAAATGACTTACCCCCTTGTACAAGGTACGCTCTTTCTCACCCTCACTTCTACTTCAGTATTTTTACATGCTTAATTTAAGAATGCATGAACAGGAGCCTCCAATTTATTCATACACTAATCTAACTACATTACAAACTAACAATTTCAACGCCACTGAACAAAAGGGAATCATATTTTGACAGATACTTTTCATTCTCAAGGGCTAAGGTTTGCTTTTACCAAATTGAAAATTCTGACAGATATTGTGCGTTCTCTAAATAAAACGAGTATGTTGGATGGGATCAGTTATGATGGTTAAGCATTGGTTGCCAATTGTTAACATGCAAATCGATATGGCATGGTTACCAATTAGGCATTTGCAGCTGAGACCAGTGGTACTCTTATTAATATCTGGTTTCGTTTGTAGCTGAATCATAGTTTGTTGTTCTGCTTCTCTCTTTCACAGAGGTACACAAGTTTGAAGTTGCCGACAGCTTCATTACAAATATTTTCGAGGTGTAAGTAAAATGTATTTGTTAATTATAAAATGTATTGAAGAAGTACAAAACATAGGATAAGAAAGTAAATAATATCTAACAAGGGAGTACATATCAAAAAGCTTTGTTGTTTGTTTGCTGTTCTAATACAGGCTTAAAGGAGTACAAAATATAGGATAAGGGAGTAAATAATATTTAATAAGGGTGTACATATCAAGAACCTGGCTGGTGTGTTTGGTATATGTTAGCATAATCTTAAAGAAGTACAAAACATAGGATAAGGGAGTAAATAATATCTAATAAGGGAGTACATATCAAGAAACTTTGTTGTTTGTTTGTTGCTCTAATATAGGCTTAAAGGAGTACTAAATATAGTATAAGGGAGTAAATAATATCTAACAAGGGAGTACATATCAAGAACCTGACTGGTGTGTTTGGTATGTTAGCATAATCTTAAAGGAGTACAAAACATAGGATAAGGAAGTAAATAATATGTAACAAGGGAGTACATATCAAGAAGTTTTGTTGTTTGTTTGTTGTTCTAATATAGGCTTAAAGGAGTATCAAATATAGAATAAGGGAGTCAATAATATCTAACAAGAGAGTACATATTAAGAATCTGGCAGGTGTGTTTGGTATTTTAGCATAGGCTTAAAGGAGTACAAAACATATGATAAGGGAGTAAATAATATTTAACAAGGAAGTACATATCAAGAACCTGACAGGTGTGTTTGGTATTTTAGCATAATATTAAAGGAGTACAAAATATAACATAAGAGAGTAAATAATATTTAACAAGGGAGTGCATATCAAGAACCTAGCAGGTGTGTTTGGTATTTTAGCATAGGCTTAAAGGAGTACAAAACATATGATAGGGGAGTAAATAATATCTAACAACGGAGTACATATCAAGAACCTGGCAGTTGTGTTTGTTCTAACATTGGACAATTCTATATTTTGCAGATTAATGTTAGTGATGATAAACGTGTTGTTGCTTACCGGCTACTACTAGATCCTATCAATAAGGTGAAGCCGAAATTTAGATCTGCAAATGAGTGTGTTCTCTTTGATCTTGAGGAAGAAAGCTGAACATGGTGGTTGAATGAGAAAATTACAAAACTTGGTCGTTGAGTATTTGGTGTTGTATGTTTTTTGTTGAGTGAATTTCGTTTGGGGAATAACTCTTATTTGAACATGGTTGGATGAAAAGTTTATACTCCCTTTTTAAGAATTATATACTATGTTACTGTATTGAATTCTTATTCTTATTTGCACAATTTGTCTGCTTATTAAATGCTAATTTGGTAGTCAATATGTAGAAGTATATACTCCCTTATGGAGAAGTATTTACTTCCTTAATATTTTAATTTTTATTTGATTATTCTTATTTTCAAATTGAAATATTGAATGCTTATTTGAACGTTTTGACCAAAAATTATATAATCCCGTATGGAAAAATATGTACTCATCTCAGAAGAAGTATATACTTAATATTTTCAATTCTTATTTGCATATTTTTTGTTTGTTTTTAAATGCTAATTCTGTATTCCATATGTAGATGTATATACTCCCATACGTAGAATTATTTACTCTCTTAATATTTCAATATTTATAGGAATATACTTATTTTCAAATTCAAATTTGGTTTTACACATTTTTATCTGCTTTTTAAATGCTAATTTTGTATTCCATAGGTAGATGTATATACTCCCTTATGGAAAATTATTTACTCCCTTAATAGTTCAATTTTTATATGATTATTCTTATTTTCAAATTCATATATTGAATGCTTATTTGAACGTTTTTACCAAACATTATATACTCCCCTGTGGAAAAGTATGTACTCCTTTCAGAAGAAGTATATACTTCCTTAATATTTTCAAATTTGATTTTGCACATTTTTTTGTCTGCTTTTTAAATACTAATTTTACATTCTATATGTAAAAGTATATACTCCCTTATGGAGAATTATTTACTTCCTTCTATTTCCAACTGTTAGCTTCAGATGGCAGAATTTGATATATTAATAATATATTAAATTTTTTAATTTTATTAGAAAACACATTTATATACTTCTTTACACTAATTTAAGTACTCCCATTTTTTTAGTGACGTCAGCATCGCTGAATCGCTCCTCTATTTTGGACCAGCGTACTTTTATTTGGGCCAGATTAGTGTGGGATGTCCTGGGATGTCATTTTCCTAGGATGTCCCATATCAGCTCCGTAAATAAAAGAGTAAAAGACGATACCGTAAATAAAAGAGTAAAAGACGATACAAAAATTAATAAGTCGGAAGAGATTCGAGCAGGCAGCAATCCGACCATGATTCTCAATGGGCTTGTTTGAAAAAGTAACTAACAGCCCAAGTTCTATTACCAACCTACGAAGTGGTCCAATAAACTTCTCTTGCATTTTATTTCTTATTTTTTTTCCCTTCTTTACTCCTTTTTTATCAGATCAAGCGAAATAATGGGGATTAGGAATGTCGGGATCAGCTTGGATTTGAACTTTAGAGAGATGAAAGTTATAGTAGTGTAGTTCTAATTTGGGATTGAAGTTACGTGCAGTACATCTAAAATTTAGCAAGCCAAACAGCCCTAAATGATTTAATTAAGCATGTGAAAAGCCTTCTCTGTTAATTTTGACATATCGGTAATGTGCCCTGGTATACTAATTGTCAGGGTAATCCTGTAATTCGAACCTGGTCATATTACGGAATCCCTTTTTGAAAGTTTAATAGAGTAAAAGTTGGTTTTCTAACAGATCGCTTTATGGCGAGAAGGCAAGGAAGCTTCCAGAGAGGACAAATGAGCTGACTGGACATATGCAAGGATGGCAAAAAGAAGAGATGCCGATACCATGCATGGATGTATGGTCTGTTATGCAACAAAAAGAAGGATGGCAAAAACTATTCTTAACGTTTTTTTCACCTCCCTTATATCTGGATGTGTCCGTTACTGGTAGAAATGGCACCAATTGTACTGGAAACAGTAAACATTTCCTAATGTCATAATCCCATCCTTCACTATATATACCACAACTCCAATTAGATTACGCTACATGTACCAATTTGTACTAATAAAAATTAACTATACAAGTATACATTAGTACCTGGCACATACTGTCACATACTGATTTTTTAGACTCTAATTTGCAGGGATGGGCTGCACTTGACAGAAGAAGGCAATGGAGTGGTACACAGTGAAGTGTTACGAGCGCTAAAAATGGGGCTGGTTTAGTAGCAGAAGATATGCAGCTCGACTTCCGACACCACTCTGCAATTGATGGAGCACATCCAGAGATGGCTTTTCAATCACAAGGTAGTCTTGCTCTTTCCGTTGACTTGTGCAAATTACACCCAATATTCTATTGCATTAACGTAAGGAACCCAACATTTCTCATATTTTGCGTCTGATTTCCTAAAATGTTTTGCACATGTGAGAAGCTTCTGCTTTTGTATCATTGTATATCTATCGTACCTTCATACATTTTATGCTCTTTTACAATATCCCATGTACCTTTCTTTATGCATGTATAGGGGCCAGAAATTATATTCTTTACGGACATAACTGCGTGATATTTTGGGATACTAGTTTGGAAAATCTCTCCCATTAAATATAAGGATACTGCTTTTTTGTTATATATATGCAAACAGCTGAAAATTGTCACATACCCCCTTTCCAAATCATGAATATCAAGTACACTCTAGAGAACATGGCAATTATTTGTTAATGCAGCCCTTATTGCTTACTTTGAAAAACGGTTTGAAATTGATAGTAAATGGACAAATATATGAGATTTGCTCTTGCCGTTTAGGAAGTATGAATAATCGACAATGTTTTGTGATGGTGTCACTAATTGTTCTTTAATAATTTTGTGACCGTTTAGTGAGGCATGGTACAATGAAAGAACCATCCTTTCAAGAAAAAGGTGCCTATCCGTATGTGAACTAAGGGGTTGTTTGGATTTCTGTAAGGCCCTGGTCAAAATGATTTTTACGTGGGATTTCATTTCGTTTGAATTGATTTCATAGAATGTCGTTAAATCTAATTACATAGGAATTCTTATCAAATGACATCGAAACTCTTCATTTTGATAAAAAATTTTCCATCGAAATGAAATGATTAATGAAATGAAATCCTATGTTAAAAAAATTAAATTTTGACCAGGGCCTAAGTGAGGTACGTATTTGGTAAGAGAATTTGTAGTAATTGAGTTGTCCCCCAGACGTTTGTATATCTGTAGTTAAGAGTTACCGTTGTTTGAAAACTTCCCAAGAAACCAAACTGCTGAGCGTCAACCTATCTTTGTCGTCGCTCATACTTGGAGCCATTAATTGCTCCTTGCATATTAGTTAGTGACCTGGTCAGCGATTGATGCATTTGTTATAACTTCATGGTGTGAGGCTGTGAGCTGATCAGTTTTTTTTTTTTTTTTGAGGGTAGGGTGGTAAATCCACTTCTAAAGAATTTTGTTAATTAAAGAAAAATATTTACAAAAAGACTTCACAGAAAGATCAAACTGAAAATCCCTGAGCCAAACCTATATCTAGAGCCACTCAGTGGCCTTGTATGCTACCTATACACAGGCTAGGAAATTTAAATCAAGAGTAAACATTCCACAATATTGAGTCTTGTAATATCAATTTGAATGTATTTTGTAAGTTCGGTTGCTTCCCTTCGAAGATCAATTCATTCGTCGTCTGCCAAATTCTCCAAAGAGCCGCCATCCAAAGAGTTTGCTTATTCACTACTCACTAGTATCGAGCTGTTGCGTTCCCACAAGTCATGTACCTCATCAGCCGGCTGATAGATCAGTGAATTGGCAAACAACCTACTCCAGACCTCTCTAGCAAAAATGCAATGCAGAAACAAGTGTTGAGTGGTTTTCATTCTGATTACATAGGATGCAAGCTTGTAAAGAAGGCCAACCCCTCTTCTGGAGATTCTCTTGTGTCAGCAACCTATTCAATAGCAACAGCCAACAAAAAAATTTTGTTTTCAAAGGAGCTTTGAGCTTCCATAGCCAATTGTGGAAAGGAGAAAGTACTCCAGGGTCCCTCAGCAGCATGTAAGCACTCTTGGTCGTGTAGGTGCCATGAACTGTCCAATTCCAAATGAATTGTCTGTCCTGGGTTGGCTTCATCTATGCCAATGCAAGGTCTACGCCTTGCAATTCATCCTTGAGGCCGCAAGATAAGTGTGTAGACTCCCTCAGTAGTCATAGGTCTGTTGTACCATGCAGTTCAAGTACCGTTTTTGACGAGCTGATCAACTATTAACCCATTTGCTAGAACTTTAGGTTTCGTCGTCGCAAGCAAAATCCAGCAGCAATGGTCTTGAGTCAAGATGCATCTAATAAACTAATTAATCAAGTAAAATTAAAAGTTGATGCCCTCAGTTGAGGTTGAGAACATGCTAGCTAGAGTATAAACTGTTTGAGCACTTTCTTTTCCTTTTTAGGGTTGAGATCAGAGAGTAAAATTTGGTATTTTTTTTTTCCATAAAGTGGTCCAATAAACTTCTCTTGCATTTTTTTATTATGTTTTTTTCTTTTCTTCTTTTTTTTTAAGATAAATTGGAGGTCTAAGCCATCCAACTTATTTTTAAATTAAATGTCCATGAAAGATCCCCCAGCCAGGTTTCGAACCTACGACCTTTCATTTAAGGAGTCAAGGTGCATTGCTCTTTGTCACTAGACTAAGAACTGGTTCTCATGCAAGATGAATGCAAGATGAATGCCATTCAGTATGGGGCATAAAGTGAAATTTCGTAATACGCAAAGGAAACTTTATGATAATAAATTAAATCAGCAATATCTATGTTCTGAAGAGAGCTTTGAGTACTGTACCGTATAGATTTCGTAGATGAAGTTACAAAAGTTGGTCATATTAATCAAGGTCATTCCCAAACAAATCGGGATGGCACGCTTTCATCAATTATAGTAAGCTTTCTTTATTTGCTGAGGTGTTGCATCGGGCATCTAATTGACAATTTTGTCAATTAATCAAAATTCATGTGAAAATAACAACAAGTAGTAGTACATCAATTTTCCTGTACAACACTAACAATTCTGAACTAATAATACTGGACTGTGATGTGAAAATCGAAATTGAAAAAAGGATCATTTGTATTTTCTTTTTTTTTTATATCGCCAAAAATATGAAGAACAACTAGTAATACACAACAATTTCCAACAAAGCGTTTAAAATTGAAACAAACTAGATCCAGTATCGATAGAACGAGAAAGTTGAGCCCACACTTCAATTATATTACGAATTCCTTCTCAAACACTTATTATTGACGGATCAGTGTGAATTATACAACTTGTGTTATTAACTTAAAAAAAAAATTACACATACTTACCACACCAAGCACCGCATAGTAGTCATCACTTATCAGCAACATCATTTGTCGAACTGGCCTCTCCAGTGACAGCAGCAATGGACACATCTCTCCTCCTACACCTCCGATTCAAGCTGAGGGGCCCGCTTCTGACAAGTGACAACAGTTCGCCATCGGCTGGAAGGAGGGAACGGAATTCCTCGATTTGATTAGAGAATCGGCGCACACTGGCGAAAGAAGCTGCGCCATCCAAGAAAGAGGATGCGAGAGAGGATGTATGATTTTTTTTTTCTTCTGCCCTTTTTATGTTTTTTTTTTTTTTCGAAAAGGCCCGTAGGCATCCCTTTTTATGTGTTTGCTCTCTTCGTTTCTCTTCTCTTCTACTGCACCACTCTTACGATCTTTTAAGTTTACGACTAATTACGTAATACGAATGACAGACAGTTATTACCTGATTCTGAAGGGATACCTTCATCTCCTCTTTGCCACGTCAGGATTTTGTAAGATGTATATGTTGTTAGGTATAAAAACAATGTTCGCCACTTTTGCTTCTCCAGAGAAATTTGCCGTTGCTGAACATTTTTTTTCCCCAATTTAAATGTTACAAAGATGCCGAATGCAGCCTTTGTAGACAAAAAATAATCATAACAGTAATGATTTAGAAAAATGAAAATTATGTTTTCTATAAAAAAGAATGATAAAACAATGTTCTACTCTATAGGAAAATGGTTATCATTATTTTATTTTATTTCAAACAAAATAAAATCGTAAGGAAAATACTATTTTACTTTACAGAAATTTTTGTAATCGTGTATCTTTTTTATAGAAGCAATTTACTAATTTTTAATCTTTGGATCTACTTTGAAATTTTTCACTCGGGTCTCTGTCTGTCCGTTTCAACATATTATGTTCGGACAAGTGTACAGTGCTTTCAGAAAAATACAATTATTTAAAAAATATTTTAAATATGGAATGGCAAATTCTTAATTTTTCACAAGGGAATGGGAAGGGAAGGGATGCCGTTCAATAGTTGGTCCCACAGGGTTCAGCGGGGACAACCGGACAAGGGAATCGTCAAGACAGATGAGAGAGGAAGTCTAATTCTAATTCTTATTCTTATTCATCCCAAATTTCTTATTCACTCCATCCAAACACACCAAATAAATGAGATTCATGTACATATGAGATTAATAAAGTTAAAATGGGTCGGGTTACAAATCGGATTATCAAAATAATAGTATAACCCGACCGAATAAAACTGGGTTAATAACATTGAAAATATATGTTATAATACAGATTGGGTCGTACGAATTTTTATTTTTCTTATATAGTTGTGACATCCCTGAATTTAGGACCTGTTTGCAATACTTCA
This sequence comes from Rhynchospora pubera, assembly GCA_028095005.1. Classification (NCBI taxonomy): domain Eukaryota; kingdom Viridiplantae; phylum Streptophyta; class Magnoliopsida; order Poales; family Cyperaceae; genus Rhynchospora; species Rhynchospora pubera. The sequence continues at coordinate 86,163,192 of CM051459.1, forward strand.
AATTCTAAGGTCCTATTTGAAAAATGTCCATGCTTATCCACTTTGAAAATATATGTTTGATCTTATCCACATTTTTAGTAGCTAAGTAATCAGTATTTATATAAATAATTTTTTATAATTAATATCTTTATAAATAGGCTCAGTTATCTTTATAAATAGTATTAATATTTTCAGAAATAATAGCTAAGTAATTCCTTTCTACTTACTTAGCCATTAAGTAATCTAGAATATTTACCATTTTAGCCAGACCTCCACTATAAATAGACTCCAGCCTCATTTCATTTCATTTCGTATTTCATTTCTGTTTCTCTCTCTCCCTAGCAACTTTGAATACCGCCTTGGTTTTGAATAGTCGGTCATTTGGAATTCGAGTTCTACGTCGCAGTTATAGTCTTTCTGATTTGCTTTTGCACTGGATCGCTCAGTCATGTAATTGGACTTCTCTATATCTAGTTTCGTATTGCTTGATTTGATTATCGCTTGGCTTTGCTTGCATGTGTATGCCCGTATGTGGTATGTTTTGTGGGATGTCGGGTTTAGAATCCTGGATTTTTGAATTTTGTTCATGCATGTGCCCTGATTCCCCTGCCAGGGGAGGGGTTTGGTTCTGATCCCCGATACAGGGGAGGAACTTTATGATTGGTTCTGATCCCTGTGACTAGGGAGGAACTTTTTGTCCTGATTATGACTTGATATGACTGATCTAGACCCGATTATCGCCGTGAAATGTATGATTTGTTATGAGGATTAATCCAGGCATGTTTTATTTGCTTTATCAACTAATATAGAGAAGCTGCGTCGTTAAATAACCGGTTACTGAGCTTTGTAGCTGACATCCGTTTTGTTCTTTTTCTGCTTGCGACGAGGTTGACGGGCCGTCGGATGGATGCAGAAGATACCGCCCCACCGTCGCGCCCCATGTATCGGTGTGTCGGCGCGGGGTGTGACAGTTTGGTATCAGAGCATTCGTTCCTCGGACTGTGTTTGGGTTCATTATCGTTTCGTTTGAAAATTTGATTATAGTATACCGATTTGATGTTTCATTTGACTTGTTACCTTTCATTTGAAATTTCGTGGAAGAAATTTCCTTTTTAAGGGGGTGGAATGTGACATCCCTGAATTTTAGGATCTGTTTGCAATACTTCAAATTCTAAGGTCCTATTTGAAAAATGTCCATTCTTATCCACTTTGAAAATATCTCTTTGATCTTATCCACATTTTTAGTAGCTAAGTAATCAATATTTATATAAATAATTTCTGTTAATTAATATCTTTATAAATAGGCTCAGTTATCTTTATAAATAGTATTAATATTTTCAGAAATAATAGCTAAGTAATTCATTTCTGCTTACTTAGTCATTAAGTAATCTAGAATATTTACCATTTTAGCCAGACCTCCACTATAAATAGACCCCAGCCTCATTTCATTTCATTTCGTATTTCATTTTTGTTTCTCTCTCTCCCTAGCAACTTTGAATACCACCTTGGTTTTGAATAGTCGGCCATTTGGAATTCGAGTTCTACGTCGCAGTTATAGTCTTTCCGATTTGCTTTTGCACTGGATTGCTCAGTCAGGTAATCGGACTTCTCTATATCTAGTTTCGTATTGCTTGATTTGATTATCGCTTGGCTTTGCTTGCATGTGTATGCCCGTATGTGGTATGTTTTGTGGGATGTCGGGTTTAGAATCCTGGATTTTTGAATTTTGTTCATGCATGTGCCTTGATCCCCCTGCCAGGGGAGGGGTTTGGTTCTGATCCCCGATACAGGGGAGGAACTTTATGATTGGTTCTGATCCCTGTGACTAGGGAGGAACTTTTTGTCCTGATTATGACTTGATATGATTGATCTAGACCCGATTATCGCCGTGAAATGTATGATTTGTTATGAGGATTAATCCAGTCATGTTTAATTTGCTTTATGAACTAATATAGAGAAGCTGCGTCGTTAAATAACCGGTTACTGAGCTTTGTAGCTGACATCCGTTTTGTTCTTTTTCTACTTGCGACGTAGGTTGACGGGCCGTCGGATGGATGCAGAAGATACTGCCCCACCGTCGCGCCCCGTGTGTCGGTGTGTCGGCGCGGGGTGTGACAATAGTCCTACCCACAAATATCAAATATCGAAGGATTTTATAGACGGCAGCTTTTTAGTCGCGTCTCATTGAATTATTATCTACTTATCCTTGCAGGGATAAAAGCAATAAAAAATCAGTTCTCGTTTTTCACCATGTATTTTGATTGTGGCAAAGTCCAAGTTCAAAAAAAAATCTTGTTTCACCTGACTAGTTATTAGAATAAAGTTAAAGGTCGAATCCACATGGATGAAGTCTGGATATTAGTTCTAACAGTTTCTAAAATAAGAAATTTTAAATGCGAAAACTAAATTAAAAATCAGAAATTCATTCGATTTGTTTGTTTGGGATCCGAAAATCGGTGAATATACATTAAGGTATATGTTTTTTATTTCACTCTGACTATTATCATCATCTTTCGAAATCTGACGAACTAAAGGAATTCCTAATTATTTCTATTAGTTTTTGCTCTAATTAATTTATTTAATTGTTAAGCCCACAAATTAACTAGTGCAATAACTTGTGTAGTCTTATGTAACATTATGCAATCTTTGTTTAACTGCATATATAAATGGGGCATAGTGGAGTCATGCTACCCTTAAGTCGTAATCAAAACACCCATGAGAACATATATATGCACGCAATCTTGGTTTCCTCAAGTAGAAAATTGCAAGGTTTAATACATACTAGATGAGGGGGAATAGATACTTTATATATAAATCTATCAATAGATATTTGCAATATATCTATTTTATATCTACTTTATATATAAAGAACTATCTTAGATGATTGGTACAACTATTTTTAATATATTTAAAAAAAAAATTAATTAAAAGTCAATGCAGTCAAGGTTTTTAATTAAGAAGGGTAAACTTCTAGAATATATTCAGATTGATCGATCAACGAAAATTGGAGGGCTCAGATTGCATGTTGTATTAGAGGATAATTTTTTTTTATAGATTGGGCATGAACTACCTTAGACTTCCAAATATATTTACCGTAGATTTCTAATCATGAGTAGAACTATTTTTAATATATTTAACAAAAAAATATTTTTAATTAAAAGTCAATGCAGTCACAGCTTTTAATTAAAATTGGTAAATTTCTAGCATATATTCAGGTTGATTGATCAACGATAAATTGGAGGGTTCAGATTGCATGTCGTATGAGGGGATAATTTTTGCATTAACTACTTTAGACTTCGAAATATATCTACTATAGATTTCCAAATATATTTAATTTTGTAACTATTTTTAATTTATATAAATAACAGTGTAAAAAAATAATTTTAATTTTGACCGCATTTTAAATTTTAAAATGCGGCCACGGTTTTAATTTATATCTTAATCTTATAATTAATTTTTTAGCTTTTACCTCAAGCGACTCTGCTAAAGCTTGAGGTTTTTTTTTTTTTAATTCCAAACCCGTAGTTGACATTCCTAAAGATTGAGGTTTCTCAGTTCTTAGACATCATCTGTTAGCGAAAACAGTAAAATCCAAAATAAAATATTCTTTATTTGTAGACCTAATTATAAGAAAACAAAAACATGTTGGCAATGGCAGCTCCTGGCCAAGCTCCAACCACTACAAAAGAGATGGTTTTTAAATAGATTTTCTAGCTAAATTTTTTTTTGTTCTGTTGTTAGATTTATTTGATGCATTAAATCTAGTAATTTTTTAGCAAGACTCAATTTTCTATTAATATATGCTACATTAGTTGCTATATTAAACATTGCAAGATTCAAAAAGTCTATCAAAAATAATTCGCTAGATTTTTAAGGACATATTGATAGAAAATTGAGTCTTGCTAAAAAATTACTAGATTTAATGCATCAATTAAATCTAGTAATAAAACAAGATCCAACATTAATAAAAAAAATCTATCTAAATCTATGTAAAGACATCTCTTTTTGTAGTGAGCTGAGACAGTAACTTGGTGATGGACTGACGGTGGGTATTCCACAAAAGAAGTGCTTGCATAATTCTTTTTACTCTTTTCACCTGATGTGCTGATCAAAATTATTTGTTTATCTTTTTAGTTAGGGGAGGTGGTGTGGAAAAAGTTCAGAAATTAATTAATATAAAAATTTGGACACAAAAAATTTTAATATACAGAATTATTTTATTTTTTTTTAATAAGAAGAAAGTTCCAACGCGTTTCAGAAGCGAGTATTTGAATTCCCCTCCGTACGCGTTTATAAAACGCGCTCCAACCCACCGAACGCGTTTTATAAACGCGTACGAAGGAGAGATGCTGTCCACTTTCCTCTCGTTTGTCAGAGCTTCGTACGCGTTTATAAAACGCGTTGAAAGCCCTGGAGCGCACTTTATAAACGCGTTCGAAGGTGTATTATTTAATTTAAAAAAAAAGTACAAGCATGCTCTGATAAAGACTGCAAAAGACATGACAAGATTTGATTTTACAATGTCATCTTTGAACTACTGAAATTATTTATAAAAGCAGCCATTGTTGAATTAGAATGCACAAACACCCACTACCTCCTTCTTGTTAAAACCTTCAGTACAATGGACAAAGGAAATAGCTCTAACTCAAATAATGATGTTCCAAACTATCGAAGAGCAACCCGCATTGAGTATTGGCCAACTTTCTACCATTACCCTGCCAATAGAAATCAACCAGAAAACGGAGAATACGAGGTAATTTGTCGCTCTTGTTATCGCATTTTGAAATACAACATCCATGAAGACACGACTGAAGAGGGAGACGTGCTCGAGTTAAAAATACACTACCAATGGCACATTAATGGTGGGCCAGAAAGGAAACAGAAGGAGTACCAGGAGCGGCGATGGCGGGAACACGAAAAGAATCTGAAATGAGAAAGGCGATATGACTGGTACAAAAAATATTACACAGAACCTCAACCCATCCCCCAACAACAACCGAAACCCTACCTCTCGTGTGAGCCAACTCACTGGACCGTTTACGAGAAAATATACAACTTTAATGGAGACCACACAGTGACCTGTACAAGGTGTGCTCAAGTTTTCAATTACAAAGAAAACATATTGCGTGACCACTACCATGAGCACAAACGTCACGACGAGAATGAACAAAGAGTTCGGGACATAGAGACGCAGAGGATTATTAAAGAAAGAAATGAAGAAATGGATCGTAAACAAAAAATTAGGGAAGAAGAGGCAAGGAAAAAAAGGCTCAAAAAATCAGAGCAAAAATTGAGAGAAATGAATAAGAGGGATGAACTTCGACAAATTGCGGCAAGCCGAATGGCAGAGATAGAAAAAGAAGAAACCGAAGCGGCTTTTTGGAACGAAGCCGCTCAATTCGTTGACAACAGTGTTCCGAGTAATCAACAAGAAGATGATGCTGCTTTTTGGAACGAAGTCGCTCAGTTCGCTGACAACACTGGTGCGAGTAATCAACAACAACCGAATGATGAAGATGAGCAACCATGGTGGGATGAAATTCTACAACATGTAGATAGTCAAAATCTCTAAATATTTATATCATTGTAATATTTATGTGTTTTATTATTATGGTTGTTAATGTAATTTAGTTGGAATTGTTAATGCAATGTTTTATTTTTATGGTTGTTTTTTATTTTCCTTTATTTTTTGTAGTGCTTTGCACTATAAGTTGTGGTTTTAATGTGTTGACGTTCAATGGATAAAAGTTGTTGTTTGGAGTATTTCATTTATTGGCGTTTCAATACATAAACGTTTATGTTTCAAGTAGTGCTTTGCACTCCGAAATTCCAAGTCATAATAATACACAAGTCAATCATCACAAGTCATAATAAACAATCCAATAAATACACAAGTCAATCATAAGTCATAAACGAAAAATAGTCAATCAACATCAGTAATACACAAGTCAATCACAAGTCCATAAACGAAAAATAAACGATCCGTCCATCATCAGTCCATAAACAAGAAAATAACTGTCATCATCAGTCCATCATCATAACTAACGCCGCCGCCTCCTCCTAGGTCCTGAAGGTGAAAATCTGTCAATCACCCTCACCACACGCCTATCTCGCATGCCCGGGGCAGTAACATCTCCCGAGTCAGTGGAGTCCGTATCCCCATCGTCCTCCTCCTGGCGGTCCTCCTGCTGGTCCTGCTGAGCCTCCTGCTGTATGGGCCCAAACTCAACAGGCTGCCCAGCATCCTGAGGAGTCGCTATAGGGACATAATCACCCTCCTCATCTCCGGCCGTCCGCAGTAAAGTGCTGAACGAGTCTGTCCCTCCCATACTACCCAACGGAGTGCCAAATGATGGAATAGAAGAAGGCGTAGGCACTGACGGAACAGTAAATGGAGGAACAGTAAATGCAGGAAAAGAGGAAGGCATACCAAATGGTGCAAAGGAGTACGGTGGAGGATCCTGAGGCTGGAAAATGCCAGTGGGATCCTGAGAAATGCCAGCAAACTGCGAGGTCGATGCTGATGCACTATGCATGGATGGAGTAGGACCTGAGGCTGGAAACTAAGTAGGAAAGAACGTGCGTGGTCCTAAAATGTCATCTAATCGCCTGGTATTCAGTCGACCATCCTATAATATTAAAAAAAAACAATGTCAATATAAATAAATTAGTATCTAAAATTGAAACTTGCATATGAACGAATACTAACCGCATGCATCAGATCCTCCGCCTGAAGGTCTGTGGGTACAGTCGGACGTGCAGAAGAAGACTCATCTCCAGAATCTGGTATATCCTCAATATTTGTTGGAAGTCCTCGCTGCTCCAACAAATCCTCCAACCTGTAATTTTTAAATTATTGAATTGAAAATGCAAAAAACGCAATCAAAAAATTAAATTATTTAAAATTACCTCAGAGGGATGGAAGCATCATGCAACTGCGAACGACAGTTGGCGAGAATTGCCTTTCCCACCCTTCTGCACCCCTTCTTCACAACCAGTCCCAATGCATGAAGTGCATTCTTCAGCGCAGAGTTGCCCTGCAATTTACGAGAATAATGACATATTGCACAATTCCATTTACCAATCATACATTCCATATTTTAAAAATTAAAATGTACCGTATTGCGAAGTTTGGACCCCATGTTTGTGTACTGCCTCTGAGCAAGAGGCAGCTGCTGAGTGCGCTGGAGACGTGCCTCGGCATCCTCTCGTGGCGTGGGTCTCTCGGAGGCACCGTATCGCCAAAACCATCGGAAGTACCGCAGCGTATCAGTAGCACTCCAGGATCGAGTCTCCAGCTGGCGTGCCTGTAATGCCTCGTCAGTCCACTCAGCATGTGCACTCGCAAAAATGGTAGCAAAATCTGGGCGATCTCGATAGGTACCGTGCTGGAAGCCCAGCAGGTTCTGTGTCACGTTCCAACTCTGTTAAAATAAAGACGTTAGTTCTTTACTCTAATTAAATTGAAGTTGATCGTATAATAAATCGGAAAAATATACCAAACGTACCACAGGTAATGGAGGAGGAGTAAACTGGTACAGTCCAAACTGATGCCTACAACGGTCGGGGTAGTAGTAGGCAACAATGTGGTAAAAAATCAGCGGCAACCGAACATGCTCCGCTATGGAACCCTCCTGTGCTACCCGTGGCATGACAGCCCTGTCGAGTACGTACGGAAACCAGTTGACGTCTTCAACGTTCAACACGGCTAGGTAGTCCCGTGCGTTCTCCACTGCCCCGCGGTGCTGGCTCCGTGAGAAAGACCGAGCTTCGCCCCATTTCCTGAAAATTTTGAAGGTTAGGATTGATGTGTTGTAATTTGCATAAAATTATTGAAAAATTATTATAAATTATTACCTGCTAAACGGCACACATGAATCTAGGTTAGGCAGTCCTAATCCACCGATAGGAGCAACCTCTGGGCGACAAACAGGGAGGTATGACCATGCCCAAAACAATAGTAGCATCCATGGTCCCGTCACAACCTTGAAACGCATGGAGGCACGATCCAGAGCACGATATAGACAAGCAAGCGTGGCACCTCCCCAATTGAAGTCCGGAACTTCATTCAAATTGCCCTGCATTTAAATTAAACAACGCATTGAAAAAAAAATAATTTCAACATTGAAAATAACAAAATTAAATTGCAACATTGAATAATAATTTCAACATTTTTTTTCTTTTTTGTCATTGGTAATTTCTTTATCTTCGATACTAACTGATGTATTAATATGTTTTAACAAAAGTATCTTTGCTTAAAAATTAGACTGTTAACGAAATTATAAAAATAAAAAATATTATGTGTCAGCTTCATTACGAAAATATCGAATTTGTAACATTGAATTGTACTATTTTCGTAAACAAATAAAAATATTATTTAAGTTAAGAAAATTATACCGATACGAGCTCTAAAAAGTATGCTGGGACGGAATTCTGAGAAATATCGGGAAACATCAACGTCCCAAATAGCTCTAGGGCCACTGCACGCGTGTATCGGTCTAACTCCTCACCAGGAGCATCTGCCTGTGGCGCCATCCCGCAATTTTGCCGCAACCATTTCAACTTGATGTTGTTGCCCACAACAACATTGCCCCTGCATTGTACAAATTTAAAATAATCAATACAAGTAAGCAATGCATATATTGAATATGCAAAATCAATATTGCATTCTTATTTTTTTCACTTACTCCCTGGTACTCCTTTCTCGGTGCCACTCTCCCAAATCTTCATGAGGATAAAGATTTGCACGAATCTTTTCCTCCCAGGGCCCTCTCGTATTCGATCTAACTGGAATGCCCGTCGAGCGCAAACCATATAAGAAGACAACATCCTGGTAACAATTACAAAATACGTTAAATTTATGTCATGTAAATATTGCAAATTTGAATTTTAAATATAAAGTTTAAATTAATTTTATAATTAATTGTGAAAATTAATACGAAAATTATATGTTAGAATTAATTGTGAAAATGTTAATATTACGAAAATTATATGTTAGAATTAATTTTCATGTTAATATTACGAAAATTATAAAGTTTAAATTAATGTTACAATTAATTGTGAAAATTAATACGAAAATTATATGTTAGAATTAATTGTGAAAATTAATACGAAAATTATATTAAAAAAAATTAATATCAAGTTTAAATAAATTACCTGTAGAGTAACGGTAATCTCTCAAACGGGAAAATGGAAAGTATGCGTCTCTGGACGCCAAAACTCGATCATTGCCTTCAGTAATGGCATGTCGATGTTGACATGCTTCACCTTCATAATGTGACTGAGCCCCAGTTTGATCAGCCTTCCCTCAATCCGTTCGTCCACCTTAATTGTTCGCTTGTGCGATCTCAACTCCAAATGTTTTTCACGCTGCAATTTTTAATACAATTTTTAAGTATTTACAAGCATTTAAAATAAATACAATTTATAATACAATTTATAATAAGCATTTTCGATTAAAATTTTACTACAAATTATAATAAATATTTAATACAATTTATAAGTCTATTAAGAAATCTAAATTATTAAATCAAAAAAATATAAATGAACATAAAACAATCTATTACCTCCTCAAAAGACAAACCAACGAGATGCTCGTTATCCGTAACAAACAAAACCTGTTGGTTTTCTGCGTTGGCCGGTTGCACAGGTGGAATGACATTTTGCGCGCTCGGACGGGCTGCGCGACGCCTACGTCTTTTTGGCCGAGGCTGGGTGGAGGCTGCTTCGGTGGGGGGTGCTTCGGTGGGAGATGGTGAAGCACCAGAAGGACCAGCCTCATCTTCTGCTGAACTCATCTGATTCAAATAATATAAGAACAACAATTTAAAACAACAATGAATTTAATATTTTTTCAATAATCAAAACGAACAAAACAAAAATTATTTTTCTATGTAATTGACATTTTCACAATAATTACTGATCAATAATGAAATAATTTTATCATAATATGTTAAAATTTTTCATGCACCATAATTTACGCCAATAAATTTATACATAATTTTCAATATACAATTCCAGTTATTTGAAACTATGTTAATTTGCATCATAATTTTTCTATATAAATTTCTTTTTATTTCAACAATTTACTAACTAATTCCATTTATACATAATTTTCACAATAATTACAAACTAAAATTTACATCGATATTCATAAGTAATTTAATATACATCATTTCTAGAAAATAAATCCAACATAAAATTTAACTAATTATCATCAATCATACATATCAATTTCCACAATTTCCACAATTTTGGACAATTATCATCAATCATAAAATTTAACTAATTATCATCAATCATACATATGGACAATTCCATAATTCCACAATTTCAATTTCCACAATTTCCACAATTTTCACAATTTTCACAATTTCCACAATTTCACAATTATCAATTATCAACAATTTCATCAATTATCACTAAACCCTAAACCCTAAACCCCTAATTATCAACAATTATCACTATTTCAAATACAAAATACAAAATAATTTTGAAAAAAACCTCGCTGTCGCAAGTTCGCCGCTGCTGTTGCCGCTGCCGCTGCCGCTGCCGCTGCCGCTCTTCTCTTTCTCTCGCTGCCGCTGCCGCTGCCTTCTCCTCTTCTCTTTCCCTCGCTGCCGCTGCCGCTGGCTTCTCTATTTCTCTTTCTTTCTCCCTTTCTTTCCTTCTCCTCTTCTCTCCTTCTCTCCTTTTCTCCTTCTCTCTTTCTCTCTTTCTCTCTTTCTCTGCCGAACGAAGTTAAACGAAAAAAATAGAAACGGCTATTTCTCGAATTTGAAGGAGATGACCTTCGTACGCGTTTATGAAACGCGCTCCAGGGCACCGAACGCGTTTCATAAACGCGTACGAAGGCCTGACTCGCCTCAACTGCAGGGCTGAATTTATCGCCCTTCGTACGCGTTTATAAAACGCGTTGAAAGCCCTGGAGCGCGTTTTATAAACGCGTACGAAGGGGAATTCGAATACTCGCTTCTGAAACGCGTTGGAACTTTCTTCTTATTAAAAAAAAAATATTAATTCTGTATATTAAAATTTTTTGTGTATAAATTTTTATATTAATTAATTTCGGGAAAAAGTTGATTAAGCGTGCGTATCCTGCTGCTTTTCCTCTTCATCCCTTGTCCTTCGTATATATCAGGTTACGATCGGACCGTCTGATTTCAAACAGAGAGCTTAATCAGAGAATCCGCGATCCCACCACGTCAGTCCCTTCTCATGCATTTGGAGCAAATCCGCATTCCCCAATCCCCAATCCCCAGACAATCAGCCCAGTCAGTCCTCTTTTACTTTTTTTTTTTGATGAAAACGCCCATGGGCCTACTTCATTAAAAGAAGTCTAACAAATAACCGAAAATTTTTTTATTAGTAAATATTATAATAAAATAAACATGTTTAGTAAATCGAAAAACTTTTTAATATTCATAACAATTTCGGGACGCCAGAGGGGAGAAGACGCCACTGGTAGTGGCGTCTCCTCTTTCTTTTTGGCGACTCCAATTTTTTTCCGTATTTCATCCACCAAATGGAAACAAAAACGCTTGTTTTTTTTTATTCAAATTTTTGCATTTTAGTCTTCACAATTTTTATTATTGCAAATTACATATAAAAATTACATATAAATTAAATATGTATATAAAACATATAAATATAAATATAATTAACATGATTATAAATTACATATAAATTAAATAAGTATTATAAAACATACATATGTATATTTATTTATACATTAAAAATTTTTTATATTTTTATATTTTTTATTGGACTATTTTGTAAAAATAATAATTTCAGGGTCATCGGCGAAAAAACTAAAAATAATTTTATTGAATTTATTTGCCGATGACCCTAACATTATAAATTTTACAAATAGTCCAATAAAATTTTTAGAATTCATTATATGTACATATAAATATATATAAGATTTTAATGTATAAATAAATATACATATAAGTATGTAAAAGATTTTGTATATACATTAAATATGCAAACAAATATATATAATTATGTATGTATGAAATTAAATATGAATCAAAGTATTTTATATGTCACAATATAAATTATATTAAATTTTACGCATATATATTTTTTATAATTATATATATTTGTATATACATACATATTAATGTACATATAATGAATTCTAAAAATTTTCATTGGACTATTTTGTAAAATTGAAAATGTTAGGGTCATCAGTGAATTAATTCAATAAAAATATTTGTAGTTTTTTCGCCAATGACCCTGAAATTATTACTTTTTACAAAATAGTCCAGTAAAAAATGTAAAAATATTAAAGATTTTTAATGTATAAATAAATATACATATGTATGATTTATAATTCTTATTAAATTTATATGTAAATTAAAATCATGAAATGTATAAATATACATATTTATGTTTTTATATGTTTAAATAAATATACCAAGCTTTTAAAATGCGTTTTTTTCGGTATGACGGTCTGGAGTTTATTTAACGGTGCGACATTACTACAGTACAAGTCGGAATACTATATTTTTTGAATGTGATAATAATCTAATATAGTAATATACTAATAACTAATTATTGTACTATTATTATGTATAAGTATAATATTAAGACTATAATATAATATTGTATAAAGTCTCTCGTGTCTCTGTTTTTTCATCACTAAACGCAATTTTTTTGTCGAAATAACGCTGCGGAAATGACGCGTTACGCATTTTTCTGGTTTGAAACTATAACGTTGGTGCGATTTTGTCTGGAAAACCAAAATTTCGAAAATAACACCATTATTTCGGCGAAATTTAAAAACTTGAAATATACGTATAAAAATATAGAAAAAATTTTATGTATAAATAAATATATATATGTATGTTTTATAATACTTATTTAATTTGTATGTACTTTATAATCATGAAATGTATAAATATAAATATGTATGTTTTTATATGTATAAATAAATATACGTACAAAAATATAGAAAAAATTTAATGTATAAATAAATATACATATGTATGTTTTATAATACATATTTAGTTTATATGTAATTTATAATCATGTAAATTATATTTATATGTATATATAATTTATATGTTTTATAATACATATTTAATTATATATAATTTTTATATGTCATTTGCAATAATAAAAATTGTGAGGACTAAAATGCAAAAATGTGAATAAAAAAACAACAAAATGGTTTTGATTTTGAGTTGTTGAGCCGGTTTTGAGTTTGAGTGGAAAAAAATAGGACACGCCACTCATGCGGGAGACGACGCCATTACCAGTGACGTCTCTCTCCTCTGGCGTTCCGAAATTACTAGTGTTATTAACTGTTATGTCGATTTACTAAAAACGTTTATTATTTTATAATATTTATTATTAATAAAAAATTTGGTACAAATAAGCTTACAGCAGAGCCAATTAACAATGAAAAGCAACTGGCCGAAAAGTCCTCTTTTACTTCTTTCACTTAATTGAATACACCGGAAGAAGTTTTATTCCGGAAGAACACTTTTTCCCGGAAAAAATGTTATGATCTTTGAAGCAATTGGAGATAGATTGAAGAGGAATTTAGAAGAGAGGAGGTGGATTGTGGTAGATCGGAGAGTAGAGTAGTGAGAGAGAAGAAGAAGGGTACAGAAATGAAGAAAGAGTAACGGAGAGAGAGACAGTAGGATTCTTTATTGAAAATCAACATGAAAAGTTTATTACAAACCTTCCCCTATTTATAAGCAGGAAATTAACTAATTACAATCAATTTTAATCTAAAAAATGCAGTAAAAACATTTATTATACGCAACAGATTAACAGAAACAGTTTTCTCGAATTCAGCTTAACTCTGTGGACCCCGCTTGTCATAACACTTGCAGGCTTCAGAATGTTTAGCCCAATAACCCATTTCGTGAGCCCAACTGCATAGCTCCAAACTACATTTTAACACTTCTGCCCCGGTCAACACCACGGTCAGCTCCCTTCACCTTTTCCTACCACGCTTCACCTCAAATCCAACGATTAGCCCCAATTCCTCTATTTGAGTATCTGACATCCTCCTTCCCATGAAATTTTCCTTGTCCTCAAGGATAAATTGAGGGAACCTTCTTTTAATTTCCTCATAATCCTCCCAAGTGGCATCATCTTCGGATGAATTACTCCATTTAATAAGTATTTGCACACCAGGAGCATTACCACGTTTCACTAACTTCCTCTCGAGTATCTTCTCAGGCATTTCCACTTTCTTCTTTTCAGAACTGAATAGTGGCAGGGTTGGTGATATGTCTTGGTCATCTCCCACCTTAGCTTTGAGTTGACTGACATGAAACACTGGGTGAACTTGAGACCCAGCAATAAATTCAATTTGTATGACACATTCCCTACTTTAGCCAATATTTCAAAAGGACCATAGTACCTCATTCCTAGTTTTCTGTTTTGCATTCCTTGCACAGATATTTGCCTGTAAGGCTGTAATTTTAAGTACACCCATTCTCCTACCTCAAACTGCCTCTCAGTTCTTTTGTTGTCAGCAAAACGTTTCATCCTCTCTTGAGCTTTAATGAGTTGTTGTTTCAATTCTGACATCACGAAATGCCTTTCCTTCAACACCTTATCTACTGCCTCTACATTACTCTTTGGAAGACTACCCATTAGTAGCTAAGGAGGGGCATAGCCATACAAGGCCTGAAAAGGAGTAGTTTTTAAAGAAGTGTGGAAGTTGGTGTTGTACCACCATTCAGATAGAGAAAGCCACTTATTCCATTTCTTTTGTTGTTGATACACCATGCATCTTAGGTAATTCTCTAAGCATTGATTCACTCTTTCAGTTTGCCCATTAGACTGGGGGTGATAAGAAGTACTCATATTCAATTTTACTCCCACCTTACTCATTAATTCTGTCCAAAACTTGCTTGTGAAGATGGATTCTTGTCAGACACAATAGAGTTTGGTCACCCATGTAATTTATACACATGATCAAGGAATGACTGGGCTACATCTGTAGCTCTGAAAGGATGAGCTAGTGGCATGAAATGTGCATATTTTGTTAGCCTGTCTACTACCACAAAAATGACCTCTTTACCCTCTGATTTAAGCAACCCAGATATAAAATCCATAGAAATAGAAGTCCAGGCCTCACTAGGAACAGGTAGAGGTTGCAATAGGCCTGGTGGATTTACATGCTCATTCTTTCCCATTTGACAGATTTGACACTTTTGTACATAAGCATGCACAGACTCCTTCATTCTTGGCCAGAAGAACATTCCCTTTAGCCTCTGATAGGTTCCTAGTATTCTAGAATGACCCCCTAAGTTGGAGTCATGTACCTCTTTAAGCAATTTATCTCTCCAGTTATAGCCATTACCAACACAGATCCTGTTTTTATATCGTAGCACTCCTTGCTGGAAAGAATAGAGTGGTACCTCAAGTGATCCATCCTGAAACTTATCAATGAGATCTTGAGCCCACACATCACCTTCATAGCTTTGTTTAATCTCCTCCACCCATGCAGGTAATAATTCACTGATAGCCAGCACTTCTTCACCTTCATTATCATGTACTCATCTAGAGAGAGCATCAGCAGCCTTATTCTCACATCCCCTCTTATACTGAATCACATAATCCAGTCCAAGCAGTTTGCATAGCCCTTTGTGCTGCATTGTGTGATTCAATCTTTATTCTAGTAGGTGCTTCAAACTGATTTGGTCAGTTTTAATAATGAATTTGCCTCCCACCAAGTAATGCCTCCACTTTTGAACTACTGTTAGAAGAGCTAAAAACTCCTTCTCATAAGTGGATAATCCTTGTGCCTTGATCCCCAAACTCTTGCTGATGAATGCAATTGGCCTCTTGTCTTGCATCAACACAGCCCCTATTCCCTTCTCACTAGCATCGGTTTCAATTACAAATGACTTTTTGAAATCTGGCATGGCCAATACTGGTGCACAAGTCATCACTTCCTTTAGCTTGCAGAATGCTTCTTGGGCTAATTCGTTCCAATGGAATGCATTTTTCTTTAGTTGTTCAGTTAATGGCTTGCTGATGGTTCCATAGTCTTTTATAAATCTTCTATAGTAGCCAGTGAGACCAAGGAATCCCCTCAATTCCTTCATTGATTTTGGAATTGGCCAGTTAACCATAGCCTCAATTTTGGAATGATCAGTGGCTATTCCCTGGTGTGATATTATATGCCCCAAATACTCCAACTCCATCATACCAAATTCACACTTAGCTTTCTTTGCAAACAATTGGTTCTTCTTAAGTAAGTCCAATACTTTGGAGAGATGCATTTTATGTGATTCCTCGTCTCTGCTGTAGACAAGGATATCATCAAAAAAGACTAGCACAAACTTCCTTAAGTAAGGCTTAAACACTTGGTTCATGAGCTTCTGGAAAGTGGCTGGAGCATTGGATAGTCCAAAAGGCATGACAGTGTACTCATAGTGCCCTTCATGTGTCCTGAAGGCGGTTTTATGCACATCATCTTCTTTCATTCTTATTTGGTGATAGTCTGACCTTAGGTCAATTTTAGAGAAATACTTGGCCCCATTTAACTCATCCAAAAGGTCTTCAATTATAGGAATTGGGTATTTGTCTTTGATAGTGCAAGCATTCAACCTTCTGTAGTCTACACACAACCTCCAAGTATCATCTTTCTTCTTCACTAGCAGAATTAGGGAAGCAAAAGGAGATGAGGAAGGTTGTATGAATTTGTTCCTCAGCAACTCCTCTATGATCTTTTCTATTTCAATTTTCTGGAAGTATGAGTACCTGTAGGGTCTTTGAGTTAGGGGTTGTGTGCCAGGTACTTATGAAATTTGATGGTCTACAGTTCTTTTGGGAGGTAATGTTGAGGGCTCTTGGAATACATCAGTGTAGGCATTTAGCACTGAGTCAAGTTTGAGATGGGGTGAAACAGCACAGTTACTGTTGGCAGCTTGTACCTTGAACAAATGTGCTATAATTACCTCATTTCCTTTCTTGATTTCTTCCTCTGGGTTAAGGTTTCCAACACACATTCTCACTTCAGCTACTTCTTCATTCACTTGCAATTGCACCTCCTTATTCCCTCTTTTAAATTTGATATGTTCTTGTCCCCAATCCACCATTATTGGGCCTAATTCTGTGAGCCAATCAATCCCCAGAATTAAGTCATACCCCTTCACATCCAGCACCCTCATGTCTTTTTTAAATTCATGACCTTGCAGTGTAAATTTGAGCCCCTTACATTCCAAGTCTGTTACCATTTCATTTCCATTTGCTACCATCACAGCCATGGGGGTATTTTTTGGTAACCTCAAAGGATTGGGAGTGTATTACATCTGGATTGACAAAGGAATGGGTGCTTCCACTGTCAATCAATGCACATACACATTTCTAACCTACCTTCCCTTTTAGTTTCATATTTTTCACTTTATGAGTTTCTTTTGTAGTGAACAATGAAATTACAGCTTCCTCTATTTTGTCCTCTTTAACATCCTCCATGCAATCCTCAAATGTAACTTCCTCTTCTTTGTAAGAACTTTCTGGTCCCATCAATAAATGTACAGCTTTTATACCACATTTGTGACCAGGGAACCATTTTTCATTACATCTGTGGCACAAATTTAATGCTCTCCTTTGTTCATATTGGTTCTCTCTAGCTGCAACCCCCATTGTACTATTTCTTTGATTTGTATCAGCCAAGACCAATTGCTTATCTCCTTTAGGTAGTGTCACATGATAAGCAGGCTTAGGTGTGTTTCTAATTCTCCTCCATTGGCTTTCTTGCA
Organism: Rhynchospora pubera; assembly: GCA_028095005.1. NCBI lineage: Eukaryota > Viridiplantae > Streptophyta > Magnoliopsida > Poales > Cyperaceae > Rhynchospora > Rhynchospora pubera. The sequence goes on from CM051459.1 coordinate 86,180,912, forward strand.
CACTCTCATAGTGACTAGCACAATGATAGGCCTCGTCCAAGGATTGTGGCTTAAACAAGGTGACCATTGCCCTCAATTCTTCCTTCAGCCCTTCTATAAAGGCTGCCAAGTAAAAGTCATTTGGAATATATGGTCTCTCATGCATTAATTTGGCCTTGCAACCCTCAAACTGCCTGATGTATTCATTACCTTACCCCCTTGTTGCATTTTTTTGAATTCCCCCACCAATTCCTGAGCCACATTTTTTGAGAACCTTGAATTATTTCTTCAATAAGCAACTCCCATGGGGGATTCTCAATTCTCAATCTGAAATTTCTGTACCATGCACTAGCTTCACCAGCAAAGTTAATAACAGCCATTCTTGTTTTGTGCATGTGTGGGATCTGATATATGTCAAAGTAGTATTCTGCTTTCATCACCCATTCAGAAGGTTTAGATCCATCAAAAATTGGAAAGTCAATTTTTGGTAGAGTGACTGTTGACACTGAGCTTCTTCTACTATCACCATTCATACTTTCAACACCAAAGGGGCTTTCAAGCTCAGGAGGTTTCTTACCTAGTATTCCACTAGCATGCTCCTTTTCTTTGTCCTTCATCAATCTTTCAAACATCAGCTCCATTCTCAGCATCCTTTCTTCCATCAGCTTGTTGTTTGCTTCAGATTGATCTCTCAGCTCCGTCAACACCTGGTTAGATCTCGATTCTCCTTCTTTCGCCACCTTCTCAATCTCACCCTGCAATTGACTGAGTTGAGAACACATCTCATCCATTGCAGCAGATCCACCTCGAGTTGATGCCATAAATTTGAATCTGTTCTTCCTCGATGTTTTGTCAGACCAGCTCTCCAGATCTGATGCCACTTCCTCAAAATTGAGCTTCCCCAGCTAAAAATCGGTGCTCTGATACCACTTGTTATGATCCTTGAAGCAATTGGAGATAGATTGAAGAGGAATTGAGAAGAGAGGAGGTGGATTGAGGTAGATCGGAGAGTAGAGTAGTGAGAGAGAAGAAGAAGGGTACAGAAATGAAGAAAGAGTAACAGAGAGTGAGAAAGTAGGATTCTTTATTGAAAATCAACATGAAAAGTTTATTACAGACCTTCCCCTATTTATAAACAGGGAATTAACTAATTACAATCAATTTTAATCTCAAAAATACAGTAAAAATATTTATTATACGCAACAGATTAACAGAAACAGTTTTCTCGAATTTAGCTGAACTCTGTGGACCCGCCTGTCATAACACTTGCAGGCTTCAGAATGTTTAGCCCAATAACCCATTTCGTGAGCCCAACTGCACAGCTCCAAACTACATTTTAACACTTCTGCCTCAGTCAACACCACAGTCAGCTCCCTTCGCCTTTTCCTGCCACTGCTTCACCTCAAATCCAACGGCTAGCCCCAATTCCTCTATTTCAGTATCTGACAAAAATGGGATCCAGACTAGCTATATAGTCTGGAAAAAGAAGTTATGTAGAAGATTGCTCAATAAAAAATAATTTTATGTGCACAAGACCGAATAGAATAAATAAAATAATGTTGGAAATGTTAATATGTTGTATCTATTCTTCACGCTGTTACCATGGTCGATCTCGACTATTTTAGCTTAAAAATAAACTCTATTGGATGCCACTAAAGTTTATCCGTTTATTTTTTAAATGTAAATAAAAGTTAATTTTTTTACTGTAACAAAGCTTTTTTTTTTCTTTTTGGAGCTGTACAGTATGGACTGTAAGAGTAAAAAAAAAAGGGAAAATCAGAGATATACCCCTCAAATCATAGGTAATTAGAAATATCCCCTCTAATCTTATATTTGGAAATATCCCCTACAAACATGCTTTCTATGGATATTTGTCCTTTTGTCGTTTTTTTATTTTGAAAACTAATTTTCTAAAATTTTAGACAGAAAAACCCTTGGCCTGACTGTTCATCTTCCCTATGTTTCTCACTCTGTCTAATTGGAAAGAAATAATCGATATTTTCTGATGATTATGTTCTCCTCCATTTGCACATCTTTACTAAATTTCTGACCTATAAAGATAGAATCTCGTACATGCTTTTGCTAACATACGACTTAGGCAAATGAGAAAAAGAAGTTGAAGTCAAAATTCATATTCCTTTTAATTGAATAATTGTACATCGGCAAAAATTATCTTCTCACTTAAACTACAGAAACCAACCAGAAAAATGACCTTTTGCTAATTGGAAAGATAAGCTAATATACAGGTCTATTTTCTTGAAGTCGATTGGTCATGGAAGTAGAAGTATTCTTTATAAGCCATGGGATAGAAGCATTCCTTATTTAAGGAGTACTATATAGCACCAATATCAGAATCGGAATTGCTTAGGATCATCCCTAAGATTCTATCATCCCCATCATCTTCACGCGTACGTAACTAACTCCTCCCTCCTCACGCGTACACTCTCTCCCCTCCCCCCTCCTCCATACGCTATCTCCGGCCCGCCCCTCCCACATACGTTGTCTCCTCTTCCCCCTCCTCCCTCCCACATATGCTGTCCCCCCTCCCCCTCCTCCCTCCAATGTACACCGCCCCCCCTCACCCTTCTCCTCTTCCTCCTACACACTTTATAACTGTTGAAGTTAATATATTTAAATGTTGAAGCAATATCGTAATTGTTGAAGTTAATATATATAATTGTAGTTATATATATTTGTAAGTTAATGTGTAATTTTTAATTTTAGTGCTAATTACAATTAATTTAGTAATCAAAACATCACACACAAACGGATCTTGCGCTTAAGCTAATTTACACAAGAGAAAGAGGTGGAATTTTACCTCTCTTGGTTCCAACGGCTTAGAAGTCGGTGGCGAGCCCTCCAATCACCTCCAATATGAACACCTCGAGTCCACTAAGGAATTAACCACGTTCTCTACTAAATATGCTAGTAAATAGGAGAACTTGACTAATTCCTAAGCTTTCCCTCTTCTAGTTGATTCTTCCAATTAATTTATGTGGAAAAGCTTGCTCAACACATGAGCTAGATGGTGGATAGAAGAGAGAAAAGTGGGAGAAAAATTCTGAAATTTTCCTCTTCTTTGAGTGTGGTTGCCAAGGAAGGAGGAGAGAGAGAGGTAGTATGGAGGCTATGGTTTTCTCCAAAAGAACACCCCTTCATATAGACCACATAACCTTGCTCTCATCCAAAATTGAATGGACAATTTTGCCCCCTTTATTGCCGCACCTACCAACCCCATTTGTGGGTTGGGCCTCAAGTCTAGTTTAGCCCAATACTCTTTCATTTAATTGCACCTTCTATTGGACATTAAATTAACTAATTAATTTAAAGGCCCAATTATCTCAAATGATTAAATGTGTTGATTATAATTAATTATTTAATAATTAATATGGAATTAGTCAATGCATTAAATTATTTCTATATGATTTATTTGACTTAATTAATCATAACGGTCCATAACGGTATACGATTAATTAATCAACTAATCATATTTTGCAAAACCAATTGTTACAAATAAATAATTAATGCATGTGTGGTTAAACACCTTATTATGTGTGACCCTTTGAGGATTTATGCTATGTTGGTCATGGAATTAAATTGCTATTTAATTCCAATAATCATAAACGGTATCTAGCAACACGTTATGATTCCCAATTCGCATAAATAGTGTACTGCTACAATATTTTAATCCTACATAAGAGAATAATAATGTTTCTCTATTTTGATTCTTATGTCACACGATATCATCGTATAATCCAAGATAGGAACGTGTCATTCTTGCAGATTATACATTTCTTGATCTAGAGATAATTGTATCAGTTGCTAGCAAACAATCTATCTCCATCAAGGGACCCAAACAGATATCGTCACTCACTAAATGAATTAATGAGGGACATACGATTTTCTTGATGATTTAGTTTTTTCCCGCACAATTCAAGAGAAAATAAATAATGTCCGTATAGCAGCCCTTATCGGGAATCAGCGGTAGACGATATTTATTGAACCTATCCTCATGTGGAAAAGATAAACATCTCAAACTTAGAATCAAAATCATAACGAAATAAATAATGACACATAACACAATCCATATATTTATTTCGTTGGGTCATGTCCTGTACTATGTTCAATTAACATAAACATATGCAATTAAGTTGGTTACTCTTAACCTATGATTTATAGAACTTAATCATCACTTAACTTGCATACTAATCTTATTGATAATTAATGTTCCATGTTAATTATCAAGATTATGGACGTTTTATATTTATTGTTGTCATTTACTATTAAATGAGAAACAGAGATCTATAATTCAGATCCTCAACCTGAACGATCTGTCAAGAAATAAACCAAGGAACAAATGATATAAAATCATCAATGACATAGAACCATAGAAGTAGCCAAATATGATTGGCTTCTAGGACATATCTCTAACAATATTAACTTCAACAGTTAGGATAATAACTTCAACAATTGTATATATTAACTTCAACATTTACAATATTAATTTCAATAGTTATCTATTCAATTCCAACAATTACGATATTAACTTCAACAGTTATCTACTTAATTTCAATAGTTATCTATTTAATTTCAACTATTACGATATTAATTTCAACATTTATGCATAGTAATTTCAACGGTTATGAAGTGTGAGGGAGGGGGAGGGGAGGGGGGAGGGGTGGGGGGGACGGACTGCGTACGCAGGAGGGAGGGAGAGGGGGGTGGGGTGGGGGACGGACAGCGTATCCTGCGAGGGAGAGGGGATGGGGAATAGAAAACGTGTTGGATTTCTAAAAAACAGAAAACACGTCAAGGGATAATTTCGAAAATAGAAAGAGGTTACTGGGGATGACGGGGATGATGGATCTTGGAGATGATCTTTATCATTCCCGTATCAGAACTGATTGGTCCCAGAAATGCTTGTTTCCAGCCATAGGTTAGAAGCAGTCTCTAGCAATATTTAAGGAGAAATAAATGTTTTCTTATCACAATGGCCTAAGATGAAAATGTTCAAAAGAGGAAACATAAAATTTGGTATCGTATATTTCTATTTGATTAAACAAAGTAAGAATTAACGGGGAGATGAATCTCTGAGGGTATTTTGGTCTTAAATTTTAAAATAGATTTTTTCATAATTAAAAAGACAACACATGGGTAAATATCAATTAATAGGAAGTATGTTTGGAGGGTGATATTTTCAAATATGAAGATTAGAGGAGATATTTCTAATTAACTATGATATGAGGGGTATATGTCTGATTTTCCCTTAAAAAAATATGAAAACTAATGGATCCAACTTGTGCTTAATAAAATAGAATAAATTTGTGATATCCTATAAATTAATTAATTAATTTGCCCTAAACTGTGTTCAGTATGCATTAAATTGTTTTTATAATATTATAATATCATAATTATTAGAATATTCTATTACATATTTAATTATTTTGATTATTAATTATTTAATTATAATATTATTATGTTATTATAATGTTACAATATTGATTATAATAATAATAATATTAATATTATTTAATATATTATTCCTAATATTAGTATTTAATAATTATTACTATTTTATTTTACAATATCAAATATTCAATAACTTAACAAAGAATAATAAAACAGAAATTGGTTGGAAAATGTCACACTCCGGAAGCTAAGTATGACGGTTCCTTCGTCACAAGAGTAATTAATACCCTTGTTAAGGCTAGTAGACAGAAAGTACAAAAATTTTATTCAATTGAATATTCCAGTTTCTTGATTGCGGTTCCAAGAAAAAAAATTATCACGCAAAAGTATTTATTTTACTATTGTTTTCAAACTACAATACAGTAATATTACAAAGTCTGGTATTTTATTCTTACCTCTAACGTAAACTACGCCAGCTATATTATACAAGTAGGGGCTGATGGGTTCCACCAATCTATCCTATCACTGAGGCTTAGCTATTATATATATATATATATATACGCGCACGCGCGCACACACACATAGAGAAGGCACCACAAAATCAACTTCATGACAGAGGGTCCAGAACACTAACAAACACCAGAGGGACTTGGTAACAACTTCACCTATAACTCGTCAAACTTCCTCTTACGGGTCCGATTGTGGTTCCCACTCGGGTACAACACCATCACCTGGACCATTAGAACCAGAGAAATCAATGTAACCATAAGCATACATTTCCGACAAGTCATCAAACATGAGGAGCATAGCGACATTACATTGCAAATGGGGCACGTAGACTTCTTGTTAGAAAGTGTTCAATTTTTATTTTTCAAGTCAATTACACTTAATTAACGTTAATTAAACATCAAACACAAGGTTCTTGCCAAGCAATCAACACACAAAGCAAAAGAGGAAGGGTAGGAATTGTACCTCCCGCGAAATCGTATTCGCGGGGCTCGACCAAGGCATGAAAATCGATGGTGTGCCTTCTCCACCATCTCCACCACGTCTAGTAGCCGCCCTCGAGTCCACCAAGGAGGATTAATCACGTTCTACAAGGTACGTGCTAGCATACCCAAAGAACAAGTCTAATCCTTATGGTTTTCTCTCTTGCATCAATCAACAACCTTGATTTAGTGGAGAGAAAACAGCTCAACACATGAGCAAAAGAGAGGGAGAGAGGAGGAAGGTGGCGGCCTATAATGGGAGGAAGAGAGGAGAGAGAAAAGTCTAGGTGGAGGCTCTCATAAGTGGTATTTATGTAGAGCACAAAACCTAATTGACCTCTTGCATAATTACAACTATGCCATCCCACCTACCACCATTAATGGCTGCCAAAAAATGGGCCTTTATGGGCCATTTGACCTCTTTATTTGGACCAGTAATTCATATAATTAAGGCCTCTAAAGTTTGCTCTTTAATTGGGCTATATATTTTCTACTTAAATAATGGTCCAGTTAATCAATATAACTATTTATAGTAATATGTGTTGAACTAAATTAATTATTAACTCATTAATAGTTATTTTAGGATTAGTTAATGCATTAATTTATTTCTATATGATCCATTGACTTAATTAATTATAATGGTTCACAACGATATATAATTAATTAATCAATCTTATCATATTTCCATAGTACTTACTGCTGTGAATAAATAAATAATGCACTGTGTGATTAATGTCCTATTTGTGTGACCCTTTGAGAATTTATGCTATGTTGGACATGGAAAATAAATCGCTATTTATTTCCAATAATCATAAGCGGTATCTAGTAACACGTTATGATTCCCAATTCGCATAAATAATGTACTGCTACAATATCTCAATCCTGCATAAGAAATAAAAGTATTTCCTTGTCTGTTTCTTATGCCACAAGATATCATTGTATAATCCAAGATAGGAATGTGTCATTCTTGCAGATTATAAATTTCTTGATCTAGAGTTGATTGTACAAATTGGCCAAACAATCCAACTCCATCAAGGGGCCCAAACAGATATCATCACTCACTAGGTATATTGATGAGGGACATACGGTTTTCTTGATGAACAATTTTTCTCGCAAAATTCAAGAGAACATAAATAACTCCCGTATAGCAGCCCTTATCGGGAATTAGCGGTAGACGCTATTTATAGAACATATCTTCATGTGGAAAGATTGAACCATCTCAAACTTAGAATCAAAGTCATATGAAATAAACAATGACACATAACACAATCCATATGTTTATTTCATTGGGTCAAGTCATGTGCTATGTTCCGATAACATACCACATATGCAATTAAGTTGGTAACTCTTTGCCTATGATTTGTAGAACTTAATCATCACTTAACTTGCATACTAATCTTATATGATAATTAATGTGCCTTGTTAATTATCAAGATTATGGACAGTTTAGATTTATTATTGTCATTTTAAAGAATGATCCACAAAGATCCACAATTCAGATCCTCAACCTGAATGATCTGTCAATAATAAACCTAGGAACACATGATAAAATATCATCCATAACATAAACTAATATTTAAGTTATTAAATTATTAACTTCTAGGACATAACTCCAACACTTCTAACTTCACAAAAGAACACTCGATAGTAGCAACTGCACGTGGCCTAATAAGCCTGCGACGCTCTTGGTGTTAGAGATATGTCCTAGAAGCCAATCAGTTGGTAGCTATTATATTAGTTTATGTTATTGATGATACTTGATCATTTGTTCCTAAAGATTATTATTGACAGATCATTCAGGTTGAGGATCTGAATTGTAGATCTCTGTGGATCATTCGTTAGAATGACAATAATATCTCTGAAGAGTCCATAGTCTTGATAATTAACAAGGAACATTAATTATCAGATAAGACTAGTATGCAAGTTAAGTGATGGTTAAGTTCTTCAACTCATAGGTAAAGAGTTACCGACTTAATTGCATATGTGTATGTTATTGGAACATAGCACATGACATGATCCAATGAAATAAATATATGGATTGTGTTATGTGTCATGATTTATTTCATACGTGTTTGATTCTAAGTTTGAGATGATTCAGTTTCTCCACATGAGGATAGGTTCTATAAATATCGTCTAACGTTGATGTTGACCCTAAAAATTAAGCCCTGAAAACCAAAGTACAAAATACAACTTCAAGACAAAATCAAATTGCGAAAGCCAGAAGTCAAACAGCGAAAACCAGATTTCCAAATTACCAAAACTCAAAACCAAATTACGAAAAATATCAAACAAACTCCAAAAATCACCAAAAAATACCCAAAAATTCCTTGAGAATTATGATGAATTATCATAATTTTTAAATACCAAAAATGCCCACACAAATGCCAAATTTTGCAAACAAACCCAAAAACTTCACAAAATTATCAAAATAAATTCATAAGAAATTTTGCAAAAACAGTTGAACCATTAGATTCCTTATATTTTTCTAAACGTACCCATAAAATTTCATACAAAAATAACCAAGGGAAGGCCTCTAAACAATTTATTTTGGTTTGGCCTTAAAGAAATAAAGAGGAAATTGTGAAAATCAAATGGAAATCCCGCAAAAATCAGAAACTCTGGCGCGTGCATGCGATTGGAGAGGATCCAGAGAGGGCGCTAGGATTTTAAAATTACCATCTCCTCAGAAAAGTCCAAATGAGCTTGGTTCATGCACCATGTGTTCTCAATATTACTTTCAATACAGTGGCTCACGGTGCACCCACCCCATTTATCTCCTTGTCTCTCATTAAAACCCCACAAAGGGCCCACCTGTAAGAAGAGTCCCTTCCTTGGTAAAAAGAAGAAAGGAAGAAAGTTGCGATTTTACTGCTGTGACGCCGGGTGAAATCGTGAAGCAGCGTCGATGTGGCCTTCTCCAGAGCCACCAACCTAAAACCAACAGTGTCGCCCCTGGTATTGCGAAACTAGAGCCCTAACACAGTCAATGCCAGGCCGTTGGATCGAAATCAAGAGGTGGAGATGCTCACGGCTCAAGGAAGTGAACCCCTAGAGCTATTGCTATATAAACACCAAATTGAAGCCAGAAAAGAGAAGAGAAAGGAGAGGGGTTAGGTTAGGTTTGAACTAGGTTAGCTTCGTGGTGCTCAATTGAGAGAATTCCATTGTAATTATAAGAGGCATTTCAGCGAACAGATTGCAAATAAGAGAGAAAGGTGAGAATTGAGTGATTCTTCTGTGTAATCCCTTGTTTACAAGTCAAAAAGGAAATAAATTTGAAGTGAAATTGTGTTGTTTTGCTTCCCTTCTTCTCTCCTCTCATCTCTTGACCTCTACTCCCATGGTTTAGACTAAGGTTTCCTTAGATCTAGACTGAGGAGAGGTCGCATAGCTTGAGGTTTCCTCTTGACTAGGTGCAACAATGGTTCAGGCTGAGGTTTCCTCAGTGCTAGACCGTAATTCCATGGTTTGAGTCCAAAATGGCTCAAGTCATGGAATTTTTGTATAATATGTACAATGTTTACTGTTATGCTGCTCAATTCTCCGTAGAATTCACATGTGAATAAGCTTAAGCATCTCATTGTTACAAAAAAAAATGAAAATTCTAAGTACAAATCTGCCTAAAAGTGAAATAAATGTGAAATTAGGGTTATTTCTGCACAAAAATATGAAAACTGTGTGTGAACAGTAAGTACATGGCCTCTTGGACAGCAGGGAATGAACTTTTCCATTTTTATGAATTTTATGCAATTTTATATGAATTTATGAAAGCAGCAGTGACATTTTATAAATAAATTGATATTTTTCAAAGCTCGGGGTTACTTCTAAAAAATACACACACAGAAGGTTCATAAACATTGTTAAAAGATATTTCTACAAGTTTTAGTAGCTTTGAACAAATAATGAGTGTTTTATGAGGTATTTCTAAAAGGAACAGGAGATTACACAAGTGCAATATTATATTTTCCTACAAAAACATCAAAAGGTAACTTTAGAAAGTTGGAATGCACTCCTTACAGTATATCAAGGCCTCTGCAACTCATTTTTCAGCAATTGAGCAATTCAAATGAAAATTGCCTCAAAACAGTCTCAAATTTGCATAAAAATGAAAATTGTATATTGTGACAAATGTTAAAATACTTGCTCTTGCACTTAAGCCTAGCTAGATTAAAGATGTGAAGCAAATTAAAAGTGATCGAAGTTGGGCACTAAATCAAACTCATTTGCTGTAAAATGAGTAACATGTAAAATAAAAGTCAAAACTAAAAGTGCAACTCTGCCCTGATGCTTCTTCCAACAAATTACAATGCCTTAAATCAAATTGAATGTATAAACAAGTTGAAGTTGATCCCCTGAAGCTCTCCAAATCGTTTCTGGTGTGAGAAAGCCTCCATGTGGGCCCTACTGCCAAGACCTAAATCTGTTCAATTTCAGGCCGAAATGCCTCAGTCAAGTACATCTCCTTCCAAGCCTCTCTCTGCAAAATCGACACCACCAAGATCATTGACATACGCCCTTGGATGATACCAACCTACCTCTGGTAAAGAAAAAAAAACAAGAACCTTTGAGCACCATTAATGAAGACTCGGGACATCCCAGGAGCTACAAGACAATACAGGCTTCAAATTGATCCAATAAATGGCACCAATGTGATCTCCTAACCTCGACGATTCCAACGCACTCAATCTCAACTGAAATGGTGGCCGGAGTGGCTGCGAGTTGATCGGAGAAGTTTGAGGGGATAAACTGCATAAAAACCAATTCCAGGTGGAGGGGACGGGTGATGAAGGAATTAAATCCTAGTACCAAATAAATTTGTACCTAGACCTAACCTCACTAGTCGTTCGGAGTTAAGCTTAGGGTCGAACCCAAAGGACGGATTAACGAGTACCGGACTTGTTCTTTTTCTGAATCTAAACGGTAAAATAAAATAGAGAATGTTGCAAATAAAAGAATCGAAGAAACAATTCAATTATGTAAATATTTTTGTTCGAATTTTTTGTTCTAATTAGTAATCCAAGAAAGGTAAACTAAAGCAGGTAAATTTTGGTGTTTTTCTGATATAAAAAGGCGTCTTAGGGACCATGATTCACTTAGGTTTAGCCTTCGATTTGTTGGATCGTTCGCTGCCACGTTAAATATCAATAGATCGAGGCATACGCTCTCAGTTCAGTCCGAACACGACTTGTTCGGTCCGAACAGAGGCTGGTATGTTGAGTTATGATCTTACAACTTGACTTTTAACTTTATGAAGGGCTCGGAACGGCTATAGCTACATTAACTAATCCTCAACTGTCGTCTTTTGGACTAGAAAATAGTACAGGTCTCTACTTTGCCCACATAGGCCAATTAAACCTAAACTTTCGTGTCGGTGTTTTAATTATCCTATGTCTTAATTATTTATTTTCTTAGGGATATCTAAGTTGCCTTTCAGCCAACTTAGAAGCTACACCTTTCAGTGCTAGCTAATCTCCTCTTTCGAATCTTCAACTTATCCCAAATACTTAATTCAATCCTAATTGTTTAACCTAACCTTGTAACTTAACTAAACAGGCCTTTATTTAGAAGTAAATCAGGTCAAAACAAGAGAATTAAACAAGCAATAAAAAACTTCTCAATAAATAGATCATAAAGACAAACATCAAGTCATATCAAGTCATAACATCAAACTAGACCTAAGCTACACCCATACCCTAAGACATGTAATAAACTACTCTAACATGTTCTCGAAACAATAAATAAACATAGTATAAGATACAAGCCCATAGAACAAGAATATAAAAGCATAAAAGAAAATAAAGTCTACTCCTTTAATGCTAAAACAACTTCTCCTAGGCAGTGGATGAGAGATGAGATGATGAGAATCGCTCCTTGCTGCTGCTGTCGCTTCAAACAAGTCGTAGAACACTAGGGTAATGATGGAAATTCGAACTAGGTGGCTAACTGTCTCTCCAGAATCAAAAGTGTCTCGGAGGCAGGAGAGGTCTTTTTATAGCACCTCGGTTGCTTGGGGACGAGGTTAGGGCATTCAGAGCATCAAAAGTTGCCAAAACATCAGTTTCCATGTATGAAAAACATACCATAACACATCTGTTCGACCTGAAGGGATAGGCTTCGGTCCGAATTGGAGAAGAGCTCGACCTAGAGAAGAGAAGTGAAGTGCATGGAGGGCACTTCGGTCCGAGCAGGGGCAGTTCGGTGCGAATTGGAGAGAGAGACAGACCAAATAGAGGTGCTGGGGTCGAACGGAGCCATGGTGAGGTCGAACAGAGCCTAAGAATGAGTCATCTAGGTGGCATGTGGCCCGTATGTCGGTCTAGAACGTGTCCCTATGCCAGGAATGAGCTGTCTGGCGTGCATGCAACCATGAAAAATCATCAAAACCCTGTAAAAACAAGCAGAAGCAGCAGCAGAGCCAAATCCTGGAAAAATAGCAAGTAATTGTCAAGCAATTTAATGGTTTGGGTATAATTTCAGTGCCAAGTACGGTCAAAATACCAATGATATCAAGGATATCAACAGGTTTAAACCCGCGCCTTCTCAGATCTTCTATGGCACAATCATTTGTAGCGGGTCACTGACACGACGACAACTCGTTAAACAAAGCAATGAAAGATAGTCAGTGCTCGTTCAAACCTAAAATCGCGCCCTACCACGTCAGCTGACACGACAGCGCCAAGTCAAGTCCAGACAATGCCAAATCAGCCCTTTGTGCCTATGTGGACAAATCAGAAAACGACAAATACGAAGAAACTTTAAAAATTCATTAAAAATAGTACGAAACTCAGAAAAATTCAAATAAAATATCCATAAATTTCTAAAAATTCAAATAAACCAAATTTACTTATATTTTGATATAAAAATCTGTCAAATTATTGAGTATTTCTATTTTTGAAGTATTTTCAATATTAAACAAATTTTATAAAATTCTAAAAGGATATTAAATAAATTTTGTAAAATTCCAAAATGATTTTAAAGCTCAATTAAACTCTCTTGACAAGTTTTCAAAAATAGATATCGAGATTTTAAAAGAAATATATTTGATATCAAGTATTTTCAAACATAAACATAACTAAAAATATAAAAAGATATTCCAAAAGTCTAAAATTAAAAATAAAAATAAAAGGGAACCGTGAAAATTGTAAAACCCAAAGGGAAACTTAAGAAATTAAAAGTCGAAATACGAAACCCGGAATCAAAACCGAAACCTCTCCATTTCAAGAACGAAAACTCTTCAGCAGATCGAAATGTTCTCAATTGGTTCCCGCCAATTAGGTTTGGTACACCAATCGAGTCCGGTTTAAGCCAAAGAAATAAACTCAAGATAAAACATGAAACAAATGATTTTCCTAGCCTTTACGTATAATTTTTTATACCCCTTAATTAGAGGTTCTCATGAGCGATCACGGGGTGATTAACAGTAGGGGCTTGCGCCTACTGGAAAGAAAGGACCCACGAAATCAACAAACCTCTTTAAGAAGCGACTCGTGTTTTGGTTCTCTTGTCATAAAGAGATACTCGAACGGAGATCGGACCTTAAGGGGGGTGAATCCAAGGCTATGTTTCCATTTCTCGAGGAAACCCAATTCCATTCTTCGAGGAGTGACGAAAAAGCCGCGACAGTTGATTCCTGATAAGGGCTACTATCGGACTTTATTTATGTTCTATTGAATTGTGCGGGGGAAACTGTTCATCAAGACAACCGTATGTCCCTCATTAGTTCACCTAGTGAGTGATGATATCTACTGGGCCCCTTGATGGAGTTGGATCGTATGCGCGCAACAAGGCGATCAACTCTAGATCAAGACACGTATAATCTGCAAGAATGACACATTCCTATCTTGGATTATACAAGAAAATCATGTGACATAAGAATCAAAACAATAAGAAATTATTTTCTTATGCAAGATTGAAGTACTGTATTGGTACAGTATTTATTTATGCGAATTGGGAATCATAACGTGTTGCTAGATACCGCTTATGATTATTGAAAATGAATAGTGATTTATTTTCCATGTCCAACATAGCATAAATTCTCAAAGGGTCACACAAATAGGACTTTAACCATACATGCATTATTTGTTTATTTGTAGTAGCGAATATATGATAAGTTGATTAATTAATTATATACCGTTATGAATCATTATAATTAATTAACTCAAATGGATCATATAGAAATAATATAATGCATATGTCATTTCCAAATTAATTATTGATGTGTTAATAATTAAGTTAGTTCAACGCATATTTATTATACTGAGCTATTTAAATATGAGACGAATTGAAAGAGTGAATTAATGGGCCACTATATCATATGAATTTGACCCACTTAATCTCTGAAATTTCAGCCATGAAAAGGGCAATTTCTTCCATGAGTAAATATGAAGAGAGAAACCTAATTATGGAAACGTTCCATATATATTGATTGGTTTCTTTGGGAACAAGCCAGCAGAATTTTCTCTCTCTCTCTCCCTCCCTTTGGCGGCTACACAAAAGAAAAATAAGTTTTTCTCTTGTGGATTTGCGCCTCATCTCCTCTCTATAGCTCATTCGTTGAGCACCTCCTTCCTTGTATTAATCGGTTAATCGCACGCGAAGGAAAAACAGGGAATTAGCGATTTCTCGGACAAGCTAGTATTTGTCTTGAGACTTTGGTTAATCTCCTAGGTGGATTCGAGACAATCGGCGGCAGTCGTGAAGAGATGAGCACGCCACCGACTCGAAAAGATTGGATTTGAGCCGTCCGGATACGATTTCAGAAGAGGTAATCACTTGATAACTAGATCCATTATTCGTGCATATTAATTCCTTGTTAAATGTTAATAAAAATCAAAATTGCACGTGGACTTAAATTCCTAAATCGAGAAATTAGTAATTAACAAACTTAATTAGTGTTGTGTGTACTTGCTGTCTGGAAAAATTCTATTTTTCTGTCTTGTTGCTTATTTTTCGTGATGTAAAATTTTCTGAAATTTTTTCTATCTTACTAAAGATTGTAAATCTTTGAGTCGTGGTTCTTTTGGCTCTAGTTTCATAATTTTATAATTAGTTATGAATATTTAGTGAATTAAACGACAACGGTGCGCAGATCTGGAATTCTGCTGAGCAGTTCTATTTTTTGGGCAAGAAAGACGTATTTTTGAAAATACTTACCTGTATCTTTTGGCTAAGATTATTTTAAACTTGATGCTCTTTCTGGATATGTATAAATTGTTGCATATATCGGATTTTAAATAGATGTTCAAGTATGAAAAGGAAAGAAATCGTCTGATTTGTTTTTTCTAAAATAGTTGCTTGTTTTGATAAACTGTAATTATTAAAATACTTTTACAGAAAAGTGTCTGAATGGAAATGTTCTATTTTGAGTTAGAAATATGTGAAAATTACTTTCATATTTTTTCATTGAGGTTTGATTCTTCAACGGGGTCAAAATTTTTCGGTCGTCAGTCTGTTTCAGAACTGGACTAGTTATTTGTATGACATTTAACTCGAAAATTTTGAATAGACCTTGCTGTTTCTTTTTCCATGAATAGGTAGCCAACTGCATATGCTAAGTTTTCTGGATAAATTATTTATATGGAAACTTTAAGGAAGATGATCCTTTAGACCAAATGGTTGAGATGAAAAATAGAAAATCTGATAACGGTGTTTCGCGCACAATATCAGAATTTGTCTTTTTTATTCACTTTGATGGTAAATGATCTCTCTCTAAAATTTTTACTGGTAATTCCACTCATTCTAAGGAGTTCTCTGGATTTATTTCGGATTTTTCGTAGACCGAAAAATTTCGTATTTTATCGGGTCCCAAATTGTATATTTTAATTAGTTAAAATATGTTCTAATTAATCACATTAGTTGAAATGTTAATTAGAACCCTCCTTAAACACACTCCTTTCTGTTTTAAATTGTAGATTAAATTTCAAAGATTTAAACAAGTAGTTGTAATGTTAAACCATTTTGCATTTGAAAAAACGAGCGACAAGCATACACAAAGATTCTAATTAATGAAGTTAATTAAGAACAAGTTAAAATACGTATATATTGTATATGTGCTAACTCGTTTTTGTAGGAGGGTCGTGGGTTTAGTATGGCTCAAGATTTCAATGCGTTGTGGTTTGTATTTGTATGCATGTGTGAATGTGTGTAATGCGGCCTTTGGTGCCATTAATTAATTTTGATTAATTTTAATATAACTTGTGAGGCTTGCATGCCCCTAAGGCCTAGGAGGGAATTAGAATTTTTTCACGTGTATTTATTTTTATTAATTATTAGAATGGATCTAGATAATTAGTCAGAGGGCTTGAATTAGATTAGTCTTGCTACATGGAGATACGGCGAAGATTAATATGCAAGCTGGAGCCATACAAACCCACATCAATGTTTTGTGTTTTGAGATGCATGTAATTATGTGATTGTTTGAATGCTATAAAATGTCATAGGATAGGTATGGGTGTATGTTGACATGACCACCAAACAAAGTCGCATAATAAATGTCCCATTTATTTGATTAAGCCGACCGCCCTCCTTCTCTCTATCCCCTTCACGTCGTTTGCCCTCTCATGGCGTGGTCCGCCCAAGCGGACGTCATGGTTGTCACTCGAAAGTAGGGGTACAAATAAGATCTGTTAGGTGCAAATATAGAGAGGTTGCTTATCGATGGACCCAACTAGAGTTTGGACATCGGGACGAAGTTTGTAAATATATAGATATTCATAAACCAAGAGTCATATGATTGATATAATTGGTTGTAGAACCTACCTTGTCTAGTTAGGTAGATTGACGTGTCATAGCTGGCTCTACTTGATGAAAACGAAAATCTTGGAAAACCAACTACATTTGAGACATTAAATAAATATAGTGGGAGTTTTGTTTTATCATAAAACATTGCATAAACTAAATGACCTTAAATTGAAATTGTTATAGATACTAAATGTGTTAATTTTGTTGCGATCAATCTTTGAATTTGAACTAGCTCGTTTCTAAAGATATTTGCTTAGAGAAGTAACACCGATTCCTAAGACATGTTCTTAGCGAAAAGAAACTTGAGCATGTTTATTCCCAAAAATATTTTCCTCAAATTTTTTTTCGAACATAGCATCGCGATGATTGATTGACTTTTACGAAAAGTTATTAAACAAATCGAATGCCGATATCCTCATTTTAGGATCTCTAGACCTTTGGATTATAGAATTCATACGGACTAGATTTGACTCCTACGCTCGCGTCCACTTACTCAAGAAGGAGTTTTTAGAGAAAGTAGATGTTAGCTCAATCATTTATGATCGAGAGATAAGCATGAATTAAGTAAGAGAAACTTCTTATAAGAAGGTACATGAAGGTTCCATTGGCTTGCGAACTAAAAGGTTTGAGTAGCTAATTGGTAAATAGAGATATCAAGATCTCCAATATCAAGGATTGTTGATATTGTCATACGATCTCTTCTTAATTAAATGAAGGATATGATGTTACATTTCGCAAACTTGTTTGTGTAAATTGTAATTAGCTAACTATTTAAGAAATATTTCGCTTAAGTATTAGTCGAGACTTCGAGACCCTTATTTGTGACCGAATGTCACATGAGATGTTTCATTTGCCGTTTATGGAGATATTTGAAAGGTTGTCGACCGAAGTACCATGATTATCATGTTGGAAATGTTCCAACCCTTTGAGAGTATTTGTCATTCAAATTATCTCGCTATCTCTAATTAGTAACTTTGTACTAGTCCATGTGCTCGCATTTAATGAAATGTGAAGGCAATGAAGAATAAGAGAATGTTTGAGAGTAGTAAAGCAAACTCCGTATTGGAAATGACTTATTCGTTTAAGCCACTACCATTAGATACGTAGAGTTGTCTTTACTAATAGGAGTTGTAGGTCGAGTATCTCGTTCCTTACATCCTAAAACTTTATGTCAATTTCATATCGATGATGGATGATTACGTTTTGTAAAAGACAAGCGATGTTCTTTTATTGTGAATTTGTTTATATGATTTCATGCCTATTACTTGAATATGCTTGAAATGGATAAATGAGTTTTGAATGACAAATAGGATGCGTAAGACTTCACATAAAGTATTTGAATTTCGTGTGAAATGACCGCTTAGTCATACATAAACGAGAGTCGCATTATGAGAGTCTACATAGCGTAGAGCTCGTGGATCAATTCAATTGCGAATCAATTGAGATATGCGGATCATGTTTATTAGATGACAAAAGTGCCTTTGACCTATAAAGATTTAAGGACAATTGACTTAATTAGGACTTATACATGTCGATGTACGTAGACCTATAAGTACTTGTGTAATGAAAGGTTGTTGAAACTTTACCACTTAGCCATCGATCATAGTAGATATTAACATATCTATTTGATAAGGTATAAGTATGAATCTTTTGACAAGTTCAAAGGAGTTCAAGAGTGAAGTTGAAAGATCATTCAAGAAAGGTAAGTCTTCCAATTAATCATGGTAAATAGCTAAGTCATATGATTCGATCTATTGTCTAAAGAGTGTGAAAATAGTTTCATAACTCGCTCCATTAGGAACAATATATTAGTATAGTGTGTCTAAGAATGGAGGTATCGAACTTTATTTGATATAGTTCGATCAGTAATGAATCAGATTGACTTAATAGACTCATATTAGGGATTCGTGTTCGAGGACAATTCTGTTTACACTGAATAATATTCTGTCGAAGTCCATTGAGAAAGATGTCTTATGAGATTTGATCCCTAAGTACATTGTTTCTCAAGATTTGGTGTTAAGGAGTTTATTTCAAAGTTTGTTGATTGATAAGCTTAGACCCAAATAGGATGCTTAATGTTTTGTAGAATACCTTAAATTAATCGAAAGGTACTACTTCTACGAACATGATAAAAACAAACTAGTTGTTGCTCATCATGACGTAGTCTTGGAGAATAATGTTCTCAAGAAGAAGTAGTGGGAGTAAGGTGAACATAAAAGAGTTTATGCGTCACTACAAGAAGTACCCTTGTGGAAAACTTGTCACTCCATACATGGTTCTTAATGGGAGTTGAGCGGAACTTCATTCACAAGCCGTTGTGAAAGAAAGAAGTTCATGAGCACGCTCGCTTCTAATGACAACTTAAACATCTCACGAGCTGATGATGTTTGAGAAACTCAGTATATATGAGGATCAAGAACTTATTTTACAAGTCGTTGTGAAAGTAATTCATGAACCTCGAGCACTAATCCTACAAAAAGTCAACGAAAGTGATTGTCTAACCGAAAGGTGTATAGACATCACGACATCCTCGCGCCTGGCATATGAGGATCCGTTGATAATTAAAGGACCGATGGAAGAATCCGATTCCACAAGTATGGTTTGAACCCATGTGATCTTTAAGTGCAATCCATGTGTAACAACAAGGTATAGACCTTTGTCGATGTTCATGAAGGAGCAATCCGACAAGGAGCAACCCATGTGTTCATCAAGGTTTGCCTCTAAATTCTGATGCATGCAACCATATAATAAATCAAAGCCACAAACAAAACCATGTCACAAATCAGCCAAAACCAGCCATATAAGCAATCATACAAAAGAGGCTTGACAACCAGTCACAAAGGTATGAGAGGAAAAATACAGAAATTCCTAAACAGTGGACGGTAACTTAATTATGGGAATGCCATATGGAGCCTTAGATATCCCTACCATTAATTACATTTGTGTCCTATACAACGGAAAATCTGAAGCAGTCATAGTTCTCACATTCATACAGAGGGGCCCTGCAAAATATCGTGCCAAACTGACCAATGAATAGACACCAAAACAATTTTACAAAACCATGCAGCAAAATCAACCTCAAATCATAAATATCAAATTAGGTTTGGGCCTCAAAATTAAATAAAATCAAAAGGCCCATTTCTCTTTTTCACTTTCTGGCGGCCCTTGCGAAATAAAGGCCCAACAAATGATATCAGAATCGAGTCCGCTAGTCGAGCAGCGACTCACGCGCATGGACCCAAACCCCATCTTTGGACTCGATTCGATGAGGTCAGGAGGGTACACACGTGTCGCCTGTCACGTCCCGCACCGACAGGTCGCGGGGCGCGAGCTGAGAACGGTATCTTCTACATCCATTCGACAACCGTCAACCTACGTCGCAACAGAAAAACAAACAAGAATCAGGTACAAACCTCAATAACCGGTTATTTAACGACGCAACTTCTCTACATTTAATTATTATATAACAAAATCAATCAGATCGGATTAATCCACAAAACTAATAATATATTTTACGGAGATAATCGGGTCCAGACAGTCAATCAGTCAGTCAGAGTGGTCCCTCCCCGATCTCGGGAGGATCAGGACCGGCCCCTCCCCGAACTCAGGAGGATCAGGGCTCAAAATTCAGATACAATTCCATATCCAAATTCACATCCAATTCCAAACTCCGATATCCCGTAAAATATACCAATCACAAAACAATAAACATATTCAATCAAAACCAAACGATAAATCAAATCAATCAAACAATATGAAATTAAATATAGAAAAGTCCGGTTACTTGATTAAACAATCTAGAAATCAACAGACATATCAACATATCAAATCAACTAGTCAATTCGACTGCGACGTAGTTTCGGAATCTCAATCGGCCAATCAATTCTATTGAGAGGATTTCAATTTTTGGGTGATATAAAGGAACCATCACAACGAAGGAATAAAATGGCTTATAAAGCAAAAATGTATCGGATAAAATAAAAGTGATCAGTATAAAAGGAGAGCTGTATACGTGGGTAAAAGAGAAGAGTTGTATGTAGCAGGTGGCATGAAAACATTTGGTACAAATTCCCATTCATTTCCCAATCGGTTAATGGGTCAAAAAGTCCAATGATCCAATTCAGTCAAAGATGGTCAAAGGTCACATTTTTTTTTCGGTCAACAGGTCAAGAGGTCAACTATGGTCTACATTAGTCAAACTAATCAAAATTTGGTCAACTTCGATAAAAATCAGTGGAATGTTACATTCTTCCCTCCTTCAAAAGAATTTCGTCCGCAAAATTCAAACGAACGATAACAGATCAAGTCTAACTAAACAGAAATCATATTTCAAATAGCATAACAGGGACCCAAACACAGTCCGAGGAACGAATGCTCTGATACCATCTGTCACGTCTCGCACCGACGGGTCGCGGGACGCGAGCTGAGAACGGTATCTTCTACATCCATCCGACAGCCGTCAACCTACGTCGCAACAGAAAAACAAACAAGAATCAGGTACAAACCTCAATAACCGGTTATTTAACGACGCAGCTTCTCTACATTTAAATATTATATAACAAAATCAATCAGATCGGATTAATCCACAGAACTAATAATATATTTTACGGAGATAATCGGGTCCAGACAGTCAATCAGTCAGTCAGAGTGGTCCCTCCCCGATCTCGGGAGACAACCATGGGCATATCTGTCAATTGGGGCATGAAACAAGGCAATGTGGAGCATAGTTCAATAGGGAATGTACATAGAATACCCACTGTACCCCTCTGGACCTTGCAATAAGCTCCAAATTATCTGAATACAAAATTGGGATTAAAAATGCATAATGCACATTTAACTACATGGCAGGTAGCAACAAGGCCAAGTTACTTATGTGAAACGCTTGGCAAAGCCAAAAATTGACCAGGGTCAGAACTTTGATTATCTAAATATAAACCAAATTATAGATATGACTAGTGATTTCAAAACATAATGTAGCACCTAAATCAAGTGTGTAATTTCCCTCCAAAGCCACTGCTAGCTGGATTGCATAACACCCAGCAACAAAAGCAACAAACCAAATCAGGCCACACATGCCTATACATAACATTGATGATTTAAACCATGGTAAAAATATAAAGTTTACCAAGCAAGTACACTGCCTCAGACCCAATTAAAACGCTAGGCAATGTAATTTTGCACCCATACCCCTGAGAAGTCCAGAAATGACACTCAGAAAGATGAAAAGTAGCTGTTTCTATACAAAACCCATATGATGGAATGTGACATGTATCCTACTATACCAACAATACCAAACCCCCAAACACTTGTAGCCAAGCGCCAAAAAGCACCATATGCACAAAGGCACCATGAAGCTTGGTCACATGATATCTCAAAATGGAGAGAGGATGCACCATCCCAAATGCAATGTCAGATGACATATGGCTCAACTGAGGGAGGCTTATTCTCACCATCAAACCCAAATCATATGATGCCCATGAACCATTGGATGAATGCCACATCACATCACATCCTGGCGCTAAAGAGAGGCTATGCAACATGCCAAATGCCATGCCTCAACAGCCAACACATACAACAGCTACTCAAATCATGCCCAGTCAGCAAATATATAGAGGCAACTGTCTCAAAGCAACATTAAATCATCAATCAAGACCCTGTGAAGGATAAGAAGGGGAATTAAAACAAAGTTAACCGTTGAAGACCATCCCAGGCCATGTAAATCCTACTGGAGATGTACCAACAATCAGTGAAAGCCACAAATACCCCTCTGACATGGCTCAGAAGGCAGCTGACGCCAAGCAAACCCCATCCCCAAACATTCTACCAAGTAAGAAGAAGTAGAAAACTCTTGTTTATCCCCTCCCAAGCCTAGGTGGCACATACCTCACCTGTCACAAACACAAAACAAAATCTGTAAAAAGGAGTAAACCCCAAAGCCCCATATGCACTGCCCAAATGCATATGCCACATGTCAAATGCTCAATGGAAAGTGTAACGGGAGAAGTGAAGCATCCAAGTGAAGACAACATCCAAGGTTGAGGCGGTGGAGACAAGGAGACATCTCAACCCTTCATGAAGCATCATCAAACTTCAAAATTCTCAGAAAACGCCACATGACACATGAAGTCCTGGAGAAATCCTAGTCCCAGCTTATAAAAGAAGCTCAAGACGAAGGAATCCAGGCCCCCATTCTGTTAATTTTCAAGTATTATGCTAGATTTTGATTTTCAGAAAACTATAAAAGAAAGAAACAAGGTAATTTACATGTAAAAAACAATGTTTTTCACGAAATAAAGGGGGCCAAAATTGCTTTTCTGTTATTATTCTCCTCCTCTCCTCCCTTTTCTTTTGTTTCCTAGTTCTAATAAGCCTGGTATTTGGCTTTGTGCCTGGTATTTGGCACTGATTGAGTCTGGTATTTGACTCTGAATAATCACCATCCTGGTATTTGGCTGTGTAAACACCCTCTCATGAGGAGAAATCTTTGAGATATACACCTAAAGGCATGTAAACTCTATGCCCAGTGCTATTGTTTGCATGCCACCCCAAAATTTAAAAGTGAATAAGGCTAAACAGACTCTATGCCCAGTGCTATTGTCTGTTGTGTCAATTAAAAGTGCTAAAACAAAAAATAATAGTTTTAAGTGTTGCATTCCTCATATTTTAAAGAGCAGAGTTGCATTTCTACTCGAATCCGTGCATGTAGAAGACAAACAAAAGTTTCATGTAGCATCTGGCACTTCATTGTTTCATGCTTAAATCATATAGATATATGGAATTAGTTGCATAACATATACAAGTCATAAAGGTAGTCTGCATCCATGAGCATACACGGTTTCAGAGTCACTATAGATAGCATGTCATCAAAGTCTTGTAAAATATCTAGCTAAATCCATACTCTAGTATGTATGAGTGCCTTTTAGGTATGAAAAGAAATAAATAAAATTGAGGGACCAGATAGTAAAACTGATAGTTTGCATAGTCTCAAATCGGACACTAGTCGCATGCAAAGTGTATATAGAAATTGAGACCCAAAACAAAGGTCCTAAGTCTGTCTCAAGGTCAAATAAAAGGATGGATAAATTCAAGTCAAACACATAAAAATCCGTTAAGTGTCAAATAGGATTCAAGTGCATAGCATGAAAGCATCAGGGCTGCATATTGCATTCATATTGGTAAGAGGAGTAGTAGCATATATCCAGGAAATGCATCTGCATCTCTTTTGTTAACTCAAAATAAATCCAGGAAATGCATTTAGATATAAGCTCATAAGCATGGATTTTTAAAAAAATAAAATAAAAGAGAAAAGTCAGAAGTAGGCCAAAAGTTTAGATCATAAGTGGTAGCCTAAAAAGTCACCATGTGCATTTTCAAAATCGCATACAAAATGTTTTCATGATAACAGACAAAACAAACTCATGCATGAACACAAAAGCAAAATAAACACGACAGAAAACTTAACCGGGGTGTGTATATCTCAAAGATCAACTCATGAAAGGATGTTTACATGGTTGTGTAAACTCCAAAATGGTACAATGGTTCCCCAAAAACGGTTACCGTGAAATTGTAAACTCACTCAAACCAAAAAAGTGAAAACAGGCCAAATCATGGGTTAAAAAATAAAATTAAGCCAAGGTGCTGACTCAGTGTTGACTGGTAGCTCGTGGTCAACATTCAGTTGGTGTTAATTCAACTCAAAATAAAGCAAAAGGATGGTACCAAACCTTACCAGACCGTATGAAATAAAAGTCAAAATTGAAATGAAAGTGAAGGTTACCTTCGCAATTGGAGATACCAGGAACCTCTATGAACCACCATAACCCCATGGGACTCACTGTGGAAACCCAATTAAAGCTCAAGCTACTCAATTGAAAATCGTAGGTCAGACCCAAAGAAAGAGGGAAAATGTAAAGTCAAAATCACAAAGAAATCGATGAATTGAGATAGAGAGTAAGGAAAAGAAGCTCACTGTGAGTCCAAAAACGACCTCAATTTGAACCTTGACGATGGCCATCGCCATGATTGCTCTTCTAACAAAAAGACTTCTCACTCGACAGTCGAAGGAAGGAAGAAGGAAGAAAAGGAAAAAAAAAGGAAAAGGAAAAAAAAAGAGTCCCTGGGCACGAACCTTGACGCCCCAGGGACGGACGGATAGTATTCCTAACGGACCAAAAGGAGAATTGACGTGAACTCGGCACACCAAAATTGTGTCACTGACAGTTGTCTCGCACGTTTTCGGTCCTGTCCAGGGATGAAGATCATTGATCTCAACCACGGGGTGAAAACATACGGATCAGATACCCCTCGAGTCCCCTAAGGTTCGAACACTACTATTCATTGGTAGACAAAAGATAGTAATGCGACCTTACGGACCTCTAGAGTTGATTGTTTTATGTGCAGGTTCTTTCCTTCCAACAGGCGCAAGCCCATGCTGTTAATTACCTCCGGTTTGGGTCGAAATCAGAAATCCAGACAAGAGCACCTTCTCGGTCGGGAATGAACAAAAATAAATGGGAAGGGATAACTTGGAATTTGTTTCTTCTTTCGTTCCCCATCTTATGAGGAATGTTTTTATATTCCTTGTGTGAAGGGGGGTTTATTTAAAGACTTTGTATTTGGTACCGTACTTTGGCAACTAATACTATCTTTAATTGACTTATAATATTCTTATTATTTTTGGTACAATATTTTGATTAGTACCAGACTTTGGTCAACTTCTAAGTCACGTTTTAAAATCAACTTAGTTATTTTACTATGCTGAAGTCGGCTTGTGGCCACTATATGATTGCTAAAGTCGACACTGGGGGTTATATGTCTCAGGAAACATTTGGCCGATTTAGAGATTTAGAATTTGAGGGTTTCTCCTTCGAGTCTCGATGGTAGATGCGCTATGCCTCATCTTAACAAGAACTGGAGAGGTTGTTCTTCCCACTGGCTAAGCGCTATGCCGTCTCGAAAGAATCGTTTTGAGATTTTGAGTTCGACACTAGGCAGATAGGCAACCTAGGCCAATTCTCAACCGTTTTGTGAGGTTAGAGATATCTCAGGGTTTCGTTCAAGTCATCGAAATGAAGCGCTATGCCACCTTTTGACAAGAAAGCGAAACAAGTGCTCCTTCCACTGACTAAGCACTATGTCGTCTTGAAGTGAGCGAATGTTGGACTTTTGATAGTCACATTTGTTTTGGTCAAGACTAAGATCCTTTATATTTCCTTAAGGCTTTATTTTAGATTGACTTTCTTGAATTTTGCACTTTAGTTTGATTTCATCAGTGTTAAATGATGTAAGTTGGACTTTTAAGTTGTGAATTTCAGTGAAACGTCAGACCTACACTTCAAGTGAGACTTTTACGGTCCAGTGCCATAAAAATGTGTTCTTGATTCTGGTAGCGCTGAGTTACGACTCATAAGTTTCAGACTTAAGTGAGACTTATCAGATTTTATAAACTTTCAATCATCTTTTTTGTGCATAATTTTAGATGTCCATCCTGAAAGCTTGTGGATTCATTTGGGGATTTGTCTTGGAATTCGAATTTTCTAGGTATATGGGCCTAGATTTTGTGTTTGGAATTGGAATTTGGTTTTCTAGGAATATGGGCCTAGACTTTGTGTTTTGAGTTTTGAATTTCCTGGATTTATGAGGTATCAGTAGTCTCGGCTATGAGTCTTATTTGTACCTGTTGTCCAGAATATGAATATGAATATGTACCTGCTCTCCAGAACATAAATGTTTATGTATTTTTCAGAAATTTCATTTTTTATCTTTGATATTATAACTTTTATATTTTTAAAAATGATAACCTTTGATATTTTTAACCTCATATATTTTTATATCTTGAATGTGGGCTTGACAAACGACACTAAAATATTCTTCATAATTTTCTGAACATTTTGATATTTTATTTGTAATTTTCTAACATTCCTGCCATTTTCTATGCATTTTTGAAGTTTTAATGTTTTCGAAACTCTCTGATTGGCTGGGGCTTGCTGTTCGCTGTTCTGGGTTGCAGTGACCCGTCACGCGGCAGATGTCACAGAGAATCTTTCATGGCACTGAGGTTTTGGATTTGCGCCGAGTCCAGGCCCTGCCTTGTGGGACCCATATTTCAGTGACACGTTTTAGGCGGGCCGAGTGCATTTGAGGTTCAAATTTTAATCCTTTGAAGATTAAATCCGTCCGTCCCTGGGCGTCAAGATTCGTGCTCAGGGATTAATTTCTTTTTCCTTTTCCTTTTCTTTTCTCTTTCTCCTTCCTCCTCTCTCTTTTCTCCTTTGTCGAAATGTTGACTGAGGACGAGGTTTCAGTGAGGAAATTCAGTTGATGGCCTGGGTAATCCTGCCAATTGAGGTGGTTTTCGAGTATTGGACAGTGTTATCTTACCCTCATTCTACTCTTTTGGTTCAATTGGTACCCAATTCTATGATTTCATTTCTCCATTTTTACTTGAACGTTGGGGATAGTTTGAATTGTGTGGTCTTCGACAAAATTGAGCCATATATGTGGGTCCCTTGGAGTTAGAAGTCCTTGGAGAGTTCCCTGAGGGCTTCAATTGTTGAGGTAGCCTTTCACTTTGTTTCAATTTGGTTCGTGTTTCATGCGGTCTGGTTGAGTTTTGGTACCATACCTTTGCTCACTTTTAGGTGGATTAAAGCTTGTTGTCCCTAAATGAGGCGGCTTAACCAAGATTTAGCGGAAGCAATTGAGGTTTCGGACCGGTTTGGTATGAACTATCCTAACACAATTCAATTGGTACCCAATACAAGCAAGCACACAAGCAATTCAAGTAACAAGATAATAAAGAGAAAAAGAGAGAGAGAGATTGAACACTCGGTATGATTACAGAATTCCGACCCGCTAGGAAATGCTAGACTTAGTCGTACGTCTCCGGGAGTTTCGCTACCACACAAGGGCGCGCTCCGTTCAATTCCACAACGAACGGGACTACAACTTCGAACTGAATCACCTCGTCACAAGGACACTCGAGGCAGATCGGTCCAACTCGAATGGCACAAGGTCTCAAAGGAGAAGAGCTCTCAACCTATTCCAACCTACACCTAGCGACAATGTCGGGGCGGTGGTGTTTGAGGCTACTAAATCTCTCAAGGTGGTCTAGCTATGAAAAGCTCAAGTGGGAGAGTATCCCTGTGCTCAAAGGCTCAATTCTGGTCTAATTTTGCAAAGCAAAGCTCTCTTAAGAGAGAGAACAAGGGGTGGATATAAATAGGGCTCGAAAGGAGCAGTTTACCTGCAAAAACTGGATGTAGCGTTGTACAACGCTATTTAGTGTTGTACAACGTTACATATGACTATTGTAAAATCTAACGGCTAGATAATATAGCCGTTGGTCTGTCAGAGCGTTGTGCAACACTATTTGTCGTCGCACAATGAAGGAGTGCACAGCCAAAGAAAAACGCCGACAATTCCGTTGGAAATTGTCCGAACGTTGCTTGCCATTGAATGGCGTTACACAACGTTAAAGGGAGACAAAGGGAACAATTCTGACAGATTCAACAGAGCATTGTACAACTCTATATACCGTCACACAACGCTAGCGTTACCAAACGCTAAGAGACGTTGGCTAACGTTACCTGCAACTTTGCATGTAAAAACAACTATTTACATGGGACAGCGCTGTCTGAACAGCACAACTAACTTGGGATTTTTGTGGCGTTGTGCAACGCTATTTGGCGTTGCACGATGGTACTCAGGAAATTTTCCAAGTTTTTAACTGTAGCGTTGTACAACACTAGTGAGCGTTGTACAACGTTGTGACTCAGCGTTGCCTAACTCTATATAGCGTTGTGCAACGCTGATTCACAAAAGTCAGCTGTTCTAGTTTTGAAAACTCAGCGTTGTGTGCCACTATTTAGCGTTGTACGACGCTGGGTCATAGAAAACAGGATTTTGCTGGTATATTGAGCTTTTCGCTATCTAGACCATTTCAAGGATAAACAAGGACTAAAGTAACCTTTCTATCCTAGTCTAAACTAGCCTATAAGCTCTCCAAAGACTTGATCTTGATCTTTCTTAAAGTTTTTATCCAAGTCTTCATAAATTGCATCTTCTTCCTATAAAACTCAAAGATGATTGTTAAATGCCAAATGTATTGTTTTGTAATCGACAAACCTAGAGACGTTTAGTACAACAATCTCCCCCTTTTGACGATTTGCAAAACAATATCATTAGTAAAGCGATTAAATTTTGGCATTTCACAAGCTTTACTACAATTCTCCCCCTTTTTGTAATGTGACAAAAGGTGAAAATCGTAGCAAGCTCCCCCTAAATTTACGGCTCCCCCTTAATTTTGGAAAAACGGAATTGGAGAACCAATTTAGAGCACTACACAAAGTAGTGTGACAAAATTTAACCTCTCAAACAAAAATAGAAATAAAGAGGCTCCCCCTAAATATTTGGCTTATAAGACCGGGGGTTAACTTGGTATTTAGACCACATTGGTTACCATACCACTAGTTGTACCACTAGAGGTACAAGCTTTTGGAATCCACTTACCTTTGGACTCACCATTTGGTTTCCTAAGTTTGCATTCCAACGAGATATGACCATTTTGACAACAATAGTTGCAATATGCATTGGTTGGCTTAGGCATGGTAGAATCCTTGACAAAATGAGAATAGTAATGGGCTCTAAGGTATTCGGTCTTCTTCTTAGGATCATTGGATGAGGCATTAAAATTCTTTTTGCGATCCTTTTGAAAATGTTGGGAAACATTCTTTTTATGTCCATTGGATTGAGTTTTGTGGTTTTGAGAAGAGTGTTGCTCTTTAAATTCATAAAACCATCCATCGGGTCCTCTAAAATAAATCTTATTGGACGCCTTTGGAACAAAAACCTTTTTTTCTTGATTTTGCAAATTCTTTTCGTTTTGCACTCTAGTGTTTCTAGGTTTTCTTTGGTACATATGTGCATGACCATGAGAATTCCTAGGTTTTTAAAATTGTGTGGTTTGTGCAACTTGTTTCCCGTTATTGTGTGACAAATTCCTTTTCTTGGTTTGATAAGGGTTTTGGTAACCAAGACCGGACTTGTCATGAGGCTTTTGACCTTTGAAAAGGTTTTTCAAATCTATTTTAGGGGCTTGAGCTAAAATCGGTTTTTCAAGTTGTTTTTCAAGCTCCTTTATTTTAGCCTCATACTCACCCATCTTAGAAGTAAGCTCATCTACCTTGGTTTTTAGGGTTTCTACGGTATCGGCTTTCCTAACCAAGGCATCATGAGTGGCATCAAGAATAGAGTTCAACCTATCACAATCAACACATTTGGTTGAACAAGTTGGTTCATCATCACTCTCACTATCACTACTACTAAGAGATTCATTGAGAGGAAGATATACCTTAGGAGAGCATGACTTTGGTGAAGTCGGTGGAGATGGAGGTGGCTTTGTTCTTTGCGCTTGAAGTAGCGGATGAACGAATCTTGTCCCTTGATTGAATTCGTTGAGGACGTCCTTCATGAAATCATCTTCAACGTCATCCGTTGAGAATACCACATCTTCCACATTTGCCACCATAGCATACACTTCATAAAAATCCGAGTCGGATGAGCTAGTGTTGGACTCAACTTCCCATAAGGCATGAATGGCTTGAGCATTCTTCTATTCCTTCTTGTGCTTAGGCTTTGGCTTGTCGGTTTGCACTTGAGGAAAAAGCTTGTGACACTTGTGCATTGAATGCCCCTCTTTGTTGCACACAAAACACAACTCCCGTTCATCATTGGCTAATCTCTCATTGTTGAACTTCTTCTCATGCTTGAGCAATCCACGAAACATATTCTCAATCACCACCTCTTGCTTTGTTTCATCAAGCTCGTACAGGTTCAATGGTGTTTGATGTGGGTATCGGCGATGAGAGGATCGAGATGATGATGTGGAGGCGGGATTGCTTGTGGAGGTCATGGCTAAGGTTCTTGGAGGATGCTCTAGTTTGGCGAGTTGCTTGACCTTCTCCTCAACACATCGAAGCTCGGTGTACATTTGCTCCGGGGTGTACTCATGGTTCATCCGGATAATGGTCTCAAGCGACGTGATGTGAGCATCCCATTCGTGCCGTCCACTCATAGCCCGCATCATCTTCCCTACAATCTTGCCATTTGTTAGGGGCTCACCTCCTTCGGTGAATTCATTTTGGAGTTGTAGAAGACTAGTGTACATATCCTCAATGGATTCACCATCCTTTATGTGGAAATTCTCAAATTGAGAGTACAACTCATACAATTTAGAATGCGTAATTTGAGAATTTCCCTCATAACGGTGAGGATGACTCCTCATCCACATATCGTGTGCTAGATCAAAACGACTAAGGGTCACACCAATTGATTCATGGACCGAGGCTAATATGGCATTAACCACACAATCATTGTCCCTTTGGTCATTACAGGATTGCCTAGTCAAATTGGTGGAGTTTGGCATAAGTTGGGGTGTATACCGCTTTTCTACCATGTGCCAATATCCTAAGATATTGAGGTAGTTCACCATGCATCTCTTCCAAAAAGAGAAATTTCTACAATTTTGGCCTAATTTGTCCGGTCTCTCTACAAACCGAGCCGCCATAACCGAAAACCGAGATTAAGAATAGCTTAATCGAGGTTCCCGCTCTGATACCACTTTGTTGTCCCTAAATGAGGCGGCTTAACCAAGATTTAGCGGAAGCAATTGAGGTTTCGGACCGGTTTGGTATGAACTATCCTAACACAATTCAATTGGTACCCAATACAAGCAACCACAAAAGCAATTCAAATAACAAGATAATAAAGAGAAAAAGAGAGAGAGAGATTGAACACTCGGTATGATTACGGAGTTCCGACCCGCTAGGAAATGCTAGCCTTAGTCGTACGTCTCCGGGAGTTTCGCTACCACACAAGGGTGCGCTCCGTTCAATTCCACAACGAACGGGACTACAACTTCGAACCGAATCACCTCGTCACAAGGACACTCGAGGCGGATCGGCCTAACTCGAATGGCACAAGGTCTCAAAGGAAAAGAGCTCTCAACCTATTCCAACCTACACCTAGCGACAATGTCGGGACGGTGGTGTTTGAGGCTACTAAATCTCTCAAGATGGTCGAGCTATGAAAAGCTCAAGTGGGAGAGTATCCCTGTGCTCAAAGGCTCAATTCTGGTCTAATTTTGCAAAGCAAAACTCTCTTAAGAGAGAGAACAAGGGGTGGATATAAATAGGGCTCGAAAGGAGCAGTTTACCAGCAAAAACTGGATGTAGCGTTGTACAACGCTATTTATCGTTGTACAACGTTACATATGACCGTTGTACAACGCTATTTATCGTTGTACAACGTTACATATGACCGTTGTAAAATCTAACGGCTAGATAATATAGCCGTTGGTCTGTCAGAGCGTTGTGAAACGCTATTTGCCGTCGCACAAAGAAGGAGTGTACAGCCAAAGAAAAGCGCCGGCAATTCCGTTGGAAATTGTCAGAACGTTGCTTGCCACTGAATGGCGTTACACAACGTTAAAGGGAGACAAAGGGAACAATTTTGACAGATTCAACAGAGCGTTGTACAACTCTATATACCGTCACACAACGCTAGCGTTACCCAACGCTAAGAGACGTTGATTAACATTACCTGCAACTTTGCATGTAAAAACAACTGTTTACATGGGACAGCGCTGTCTGAACAGCACAGCTGACTTGGGATTTTTGTGGCGTTGTGCAACGCTATTTGGCATTGCACGATTGTACTCAGGAAATTTTGCAAGTTTTTAATTGTAGCGTTGTACAACACTGCTGAGCGTTGTACAACGTTGTGACTCAGCGTTGCCTAACTCTATATAGCGTTGTGCAACGTTGATTCACAAAAGTCAGCTGTTCTAGTTTTGAAAACTGAGCGTTGTGTGCCACTATTCAGCGTTGTATGACGCTGGGTCATAGAAAACAGGATTTTGCTGGTATATTGAGCTTTTCGCTATCTAGACCATTTCAAGGATAAACAAGGACTAAAGTAACCTTTCTATCCTAGTCTAAACTAGCCTACAAGCTCTCCAAAGACTTGATCTTGATCGTTCTTAAAGTTTTTATCCAAGTCTTCATAAATTGCATCTTCTTCCTATAAAACTCAAAGAAGATTGTTAAATGCCAAATGATATTGTTTTGTAATCGACAAACCTAGAGACGTTTAGTACAACAAAGCTGAACTGAGCACTGACCACGAGCTATCAGCCAGTACTGAGCTAGCACCCTGACCCAATTGTGTGTGAGACCATGACTTGGTTCATGATTCGATTTTGGTTTCACCATTACTGTTCACAGTTGAACTCTTATCTGTTCTGGTTAGTTTTGGTAACCATCAGCTGTGTAAAGGCTCTCTCTTGATGAGCTGCATGATGTGAATAATTCCCTCAGAATTTAGGTTTGGGATTTACTCAAATTTGATTTATGCTTTGTTTATGCAAAAAAGCACTTTTGTTTTGAAAGCATTTGGCATGCTGTGCAAGAAAGGTTTTGTTTTGTTTTGGATGCACATGGATGCAGTATGCTGACTAAACTCTTTATGATGACTCAGACTGTGCACATTACCTACATGCCGTGAGGTAATTTTGTTTACTTGAAATGCATTTTATGCAAATTTGAAATACAAGTTTTCACTGGACTGAGGGTAGCTTTTATGCAATGCTTCATTTTGTTTTGAAAAGTATGCATGCACTGAGAGAGTTGGCTCTCGACTGAGGGTATTATCTCTCTAACCATAACATGAGCAATTTATTTTATGCATATGAGCATGCTATCTTTAAACTGAGATGCTGTGTTTATTTGAGCTTTGATTTTTGAAAACATGTATGAACTGACTGAGCTATCTTTAGACTGAGAGCATTACTCAATTGACCATGACATGGAAATTTTATGTATTGGTTATCTCTGGGGTGGGAGCATCACCTATTGACACATTTTAAACTGACATGCTATGATGTTATGCCATTACATGCTATGCAACACCTTGCAGACCGATACTTAATGCACATGAGGTTATGTTTCACCCTGGCCCAAGCATTACTTACCCTAAGACTTTTATCTTTTGGTCCCTGGATTTTTGTTTATTTGTTTGCACATCAACTGGACATGACCATGGCTTGTCCTATATGACTTATGGACTTACCATGCTGATTTAGGCTTAAACATGACTTATCCTAACCTATAGGCATGAACCAGATTTGGTTTATGATTGCACCAGGTTTTGGCTTAGTACAGTTTGTACACTGGACATAACATTTCACTCTAGTCCTTGGCTTCTGTTTATTTTTTGTTTGTCTGATTTATTGAAGTTAGCCATGAACTGAACCATGCAACCTACAGACTTATCATGCTAGTTTTAATTTAAACATGCTTTAATCTAACATGTATGAACTAGACTCATTATGCAAGACCATGAACAGATGCAGTGAGTGTTTAATTTTGAAATTTTGGACTCAGTAAAGAGATGCAAGTGTATAAATGACATGGATGCATTGCTTTAAACTGACTCCTATATGCATGACCCTGGACAGATGCCATGATTGTTTTGTTTTAAATCATTTTGACATGATGCAACTTTGAAAGCATGCTGTTGAGCATTTTTTATTTTGATTTGTTGGAGGTATGCAAGCCCTGCACACTGGCTAGGAACTTACACACCTAAATTTCTTAGGGGTGGCACACAGACCCTACATAAAAGTTAGGAATCCATGTGCCTTATTCACACCATAAGCTCATTACGAGAGAACCTTCACAGCCAAATACCAGGCTGGAGTTTCTTTTTAGGCCAAATATCAGGCCAGAGTCAAATACTAGACTCATACCATGCCAAATACCAGGCATTATTTCAAAGAAAACAAAGAAAATAAGGAGTTAAGGAGGAGGAGAAGAAACAAAACATGAAAAAAACTTATTTTTGGCCCTTTTTATTTCATGAAAAATATAATTTTACATGATCATTACCTTTTTTTTCTTTTTTACAATTTTTTGAGAAATGAAAACTATCCTAACACTTCAGATTTTCAGAAAATAAGGTGGGGGCCTGGATTCTATCGTCTTCAGCTTCTTATATAGGCATTGGACTAGGGTTTCCTCCAGGCTTCATGTGCCATGTGGCATTTTCTGGGTATTTTTGGGTCTTGAACATATTTGATGAAGGGTTGAGATGTCTTCTGGTCTCCACCGCCTCAGTCTTCACTTGTTATCTTCACTTGGGTGCTTCACCATCTTCATATGCTATCCGTTGGTCTCTTGACATGTGGCATTGGCATTGGGGATGATGCATTTGGGGTATTTAGGTTTACTTCATTTTACTGGGTTGGCTTTGAGCCTTTGACAGGTGGGGTATATGCCACCTGGGCTTGGGAGAAGATAAGCATGACTTTTATACTCACTTTTACTTGGTATCAAACTTAGGGATGGAGTTTGCTTGGCGCCAGCTGCATCCTGTGGCTTGTTAGAGGGGAAATTGAGGGATTTCTGGGTCATTTGGGGTGTCTCCAGTGGAATTGCAAGGTTTGGGGCTGTTCCAACGGTTCCATTTGACTCACATTTCCCTTTTTATCCTTCTCTGGGTTTCTTTTGATGATTTGGTGTTGCTTTCTGCAGGTATCTTCCATGCAGTTGGTGATTTGGCAACGTTTGGTTGATTGTCACGCCTATTGGCTGTTTTGTGGCTCCTTTATGGCATGGCATTCCTATCCTTGGCGCCTGGGAGAGGTGGAGCTCTTGTGCACTGGGACAAGTGTCACAATTGAGTGGCTCTCTCCTTGGCTGTTGGCTGTGTGGTCTTGGCTGTAAGTTATGTTGCTTCAGCTGTTGGTTGTTGTGCCTCAGTTGAGCCTTTTGGTACATCCAGAGAGGTTTGTTCTTCTCCAATGCATATTTTGATATGGTTTTATGTTGATTTAGCATGATTTGGCGCCTTGTAGATGTTTTGGTTGATCCACTATGGCAGGTTGTTGGCATAGTGTTTGAGTGGTTTGAGATGTCACTTGTTGAAATTTGGACTCACACTCATGTCATATGGCCAGTTGGTATGATTTGATGATATGGTCAAGTGATAATTGAGTTCAATTTGGAACTTATATTTTGCTTTAATCACATTATATGAGTGACTGTGGCTTTATCACTTGCAGCTAAGTGTTTGAGTTATCATTTGTCAACGTTGACATTTTGTACTCATACTTAGTCCGTTAAGTGCTTATATGGTTGGATTTTGAGATTTTAATTTGTGTTATGTTCACAATCCAGTCCTAATTTCATTTGTCCCTTTAGCCAATGATGAGATCAATTTGACTATTTTGTCAATTTTAATCTGAGGCTTTATATTCAACAACATGTGTATTGATACTAACAGCACTTGTTCCTGGGATGTATTGGATCTTTGATTGCTATATGGTCTAATATTACTTCCTTGTGGTGCTTTTCTGGGACAAGTCAGGGGTAAAATTGGTACCTTTTTCCCCAACTTTGAAGCTATGATGAGTTTAGGCGCTTTCTCTTTTGTCTCATTCTTATATAGACCATTTGTGCATGGGGTGATGTATGTCATCTTCAGACCCCTTTTGTTGCCTTGCAATGCTATGATACTATGCAACTCCATTTGTATGTTTGAGATGGCATAGCTATATTGTACATCATCCTCCATTCCCTTGATCATTGATTTTGTATGAATGGTTGGATGCTATGGAGTGATTTGCTTTTGTGCTCCCCACTTTCATTGCATCACGTGGTATCTTCTTTCACATGAGGCATTGTTTGATCATGGCCATTGATTCAAATTCCCTCCTTATCAGATGGCTGGGTTCCAAAAGCGTGTTGTACCTTGACTGTTACCTTACCAAATCTTTTGTGCTTTTAGGACCATGCTAGAAGGCTCTTTTCAGGTGGTAGGATGTGGTATAGTACTGTTCACCTCCTCCATTACTTGTGTTTAGCTTGTCTTCTTCCCTTCTTTATACTGGAGACGTCCAATTGTGAGAGAATCAAACTGTCATTGCGCCAGTGAGCTTGTACTTCATCCAAGCATGCTCCCTGATCAAGGTTAAGTGTATTCTTTATGTTAAAGCTATACACAGAACCTTTCTTCTCTATTTGAACCTCGTCACCATTGTTGCTTGCTTCTGTCGTGATTCACTCATCTCCACAAACACTTGGCAACGAAATTGATTGTTCAGGTATGTAATTCATCTCTCTTAGGAACTACATTACCATTTAATTGCATGATTTCACCTCCGGAGTGACTCAATTTCTCTATCCTTTCTCCAGACAGTGAGCTTCCTCCCTCGCCAATCGGAGTTGTTTCTTAGTCGATCCCCACTTTGTTTGATCTCGTTGTGTTCATGAGAGCATAGCCTATCGAGTGGTGAAGTTGGTTTGAGCTGAGGTGGTCGGAGGTGGTGGCACGACGTTTGTCTTCGCCGGAGGCCCTCGTTGCCATTTCAGGTAACTGCTCCTCCTCATTTCCTTTTTTTGTTTTATTTCTTTTAATGGTAAAGAGTTCGAGCAATCATGCAATGACACGTGTGCAAACCCCTTACTCGACTTAGTCGAGTCAGTTGGCGCGCTTTGGGTCCAGTCGGCTGGGTCAGGGCGCATGAGTCCCGTATGAATCTGTTTCCGACAGACGGGTTTGGTTTGGATAGCGGGTCTGGGTCAGGATCCGTTATCTTTTTATTTGTTTTTCGTGGGCCACCAGAAATTTATATGAAGATGGGCTTGTAATTTTATTTAATAGGATACCCAACCCAATTTGATATTTAATATTTGTAATTTAAGGCTAATTTTGCTGCATGGTTTGTAATATTATTTTGGTGTCTATTCATTGGTCAGTTTGGCACGAGATTTTGCAGGGTCCTCTGTAAAACAATCTTGGTCTTGCATTACTAAAAACACAAGTAGTCTGTAAATGCATGAGATTTAGTAGCTCGCAGAGATTCAAACCCTATGGTTCAAGTCAGACATTCTGACTATAATTGGTGTTGGTTTCTATGTTTGAGGCATGAAGAGGATACAATTATGGACAGTCTGATCTTAATCTCTAATACTTGTGAGCACAATTAGGCCACATGACACACTTTATATTTTGTCATTAGCCCGTATATTCAATCAACCATCCTTGAAAAGAAAACAAAGACAACATAAAAACAAACACAAGGAAATGCACAGTTTATTATTTCAAAACAGAAGCAAAGAAAAAAGAAATTGAGGTAAATTGAAAGGAAAATTGGAAATAATAAACAGAAGTAAGAAAATCAAAATCGACATAATTTTGAAATTGAAAAAGAAATTGAGGTAAGGTACAGTAACAGTTGAGGAAAGAGCGGAAGTGGCGAGAGGGGGAGAGGGATGAGGCCAGGAGGAGATGAGCTGGGAGAGGCGGGAAGAAGAGAGGGGTTTCAGTTGCAGTTGCAGTTTCTTCAGCCTTTTCATTTTGTCTGGGTCTGAGGCAGTAGCAGTTGTCGGGGAGAAGGGAGGAGAAGAGGCCTTGCGCTTGGCGGTAGGGGAACGCGAAGGAGATGGCATGGTCTGGCGCGTGACAGTATATCCGTGAGCTGCAGAGCACATCTCTTGTAAATCGAGAGAGAGAAAGGGAGATGAAATCGAGAGAGAGACTGAGGGAGATACAATCGAATGAGAAAAGAGAGAGGTGTCGTGCTTGTAGATCTAGGATTAGACACACTTTTCTCTCTTTAGTCCTCACGTCCCTCTACAAAATTAAATTTTGGGCTGCAAATTGATGGGCCAACGGAAGGAAGTAACCCAACGGAGCGGAAGCCCACTATTTCATTTGCGTTCCGTCCTTACCAAAGTTATCGATTTCATTGTCGTTTTGTTCCGCTGAGCCTAACGCAACCAAAAACTGTTCTGTTTTCGTTCCACTTGAACGGAACGGAACGAAAAATATTCGAAACGGATGGTTTTTGACAGCCTATATGTGTGTTTATATAAGTATATATATATTTGAAAAGTAGACTCCCAAGCAAGAGGCTGCATTATATAACAAATGCCAAAGTCTACAAATAAGGTCATTGCAAAGATGACCTATAATATTGCTCCCTAGCGCTATGGGGGAGTATTTCTAAAGTGCAAATTTGCAATATTCCAAAAACGATTAGAATAATATGTTGTCCCCTCAATGCATGTTCCGTTTAGAAGTTTGGTACTGCCTGTGTCAGGGTTTATCGTCTTCTTCACATCAACTTTATCTTTATGTGGATGAGATGCCTTTTGAGTAATGTCACAATTGTCGCATTGGTAAAAATTTATATTAAAAACAGTCCCATTGGTAAAATTTCCACACCAATTGTCACGTTGGTGTTCCAATCGATCGCCACTTGGCCTTAAAAAAAAATTATATTAAAAACATAATACAGTTTTCTTTTTTTTTTATTGAAAGCTGCCAAAAACAAGTAGCATCAGTATGCATGCCATGCTTTAAGTGATGCTCAGAGAGAATCAAAAGAATCAGTACATTTGATCGCCCAAATGAGAAAGAAATAGAACCGAAAGGAACCAAAAAGGCCAAACTTCTAGGGTAATTTTTGTCCTTCGCAAGATCCGATAAAGTGTCTTCCCCTCCAATTTTTATTTTGAAAGTGCCTTCCCCAGCCTCGAAATTCTTCCCTGGCCATGCAACAATCCGAAAGTATAATGCCACTACAGCTATAAGCTACTATTTTTTTTTTAATCAAAAGCTGCCAAAATCAAGTAGCATGCAAAACAATTGCATCAGTATGCATGCTTTAAGTGATGCTGAGAGTATAAAAGTACAGAACCAAAAGAATCATGACATATGATCGCCTAATGAGAAAGAAATACAAGCAAAAGAACCAAAAAGGCCAAACGTCTAGGGGTATTTTTGTCCTTGACCTCGCCTTCCTCTCTTATAAATTGAACTTCCATTTCTTCCCATAAAGTGCGCTTCCCCTCCAATTTTTCTTTTGAAAGTGTCTTCCCCTCCAAATTCTTCCTTGGCCATGACAGAGAAAATTTTTTTGTTCAATGGCAACAATCCGAATTATAATGCCATTACAGCTATAAGCTACTTTTATTCGTCACATCTCACATTCATTCAATAGAAACAAGTTGCATCGACCTCTTCACCTTTCACTGTCATCTGAGAAGAATGTATAACAACGTACAACTAGAACATCTTTCACTGTTGTCTCGCATCCCCAAGCGTTTATTGGTTATGACCAAACCTCCGCCTCACCAAAAGCTTCCCTACTTCGACAAATTTTTTTCCCAATTTACCCAAAAAAGTAAGTACGTATACAAGCATATATATACACATATCAAGAGTTAACTACCTATGTTTTTTTCAGAAGCTAATTTTGTTTTGATTATTACATGCACATTAGATTTTTACTTTATAATTCTTTCCTTTCTTTCACTCGTCAGGAATAACTGGTTTTTGCTTTTTTTAAGTAACATACCAACTCCACATTTATCTTCCATTTCTAGATATAATTTTTGCGTAGTTGTGCCTTGTGGGGAGTGACCCCCATATTTATTCATTTTTTTTTTGCGTAGTTATCATTTCCTCAAACACCATGGTGGATAAATTTTCTTCATGATTTGTAAAAATAGAATAAATTTCTTATTCCTTTATGGTGCGTTTGGATCGTTTATGAATAAAATTAAGATTAGTTATTCAAAGTAAAAAATAGTATTTCTAAATGATCAAGAATAATGTTTTTTTTAAATCTATAGCGCTATTAATTTCTAAGTTGCCCAACATTATCCGTAATAGATTTTTATTTCTAGGGTGTTTGAATCATCTTCTTTATTTGAATTAAAAAGTTGTTGGCCCCTTAAATATAATAAGAGGTTAATGCTTTTGCAATGGCGTTGTCATTTTTACTTCCTATATAGATCCTAATTATCATATCATCTAGTACACATGTAAAGAATTTTAGGTTACTTTTATAATTAGAAATTAGTTAAGTATCATATGCATACTAATGTTAAGTACTTTCTAATATATATTTTACTCCGACCAATCCTTTCGTTCTCAGTAATATTCCTGATGAGGGATTATCATTTTGTATTCAAGTTTATTTTTGACAGATGAAATTTCTAATTTTCTGTAGTGCCTTTTTTTATTTCGTTTAAATTCATTTTAAATGGTAATTTTCAATAGTAAAAAACCAACCATAACTCAGATTTCCTAAATTATTCTTCTCTTTATTCATGGAATTTTATAGCTATAATTAATTCTAGATCATATGAAAGTCAAGTATCAAAATGCAATTAGTGATTCATGTTGCCAAAACTGTAAACAGGAGGATACACTGCATCAGATCAATCCTGCTCACGTGATAAGTTTGACAAACTAATAGAGAAGTTCGGTAATGGGAATATTTATTGTTGGTTTATAACTATGGCAAACTCGAGTCGGAAGGCTGACGATTATCATAGGTGGCACAACAAGGGCAAAAAACATGAAGGCGCTTGGACCCGAAGAAATTACGTACTGTCCCATTACAAGAAACCATGCAGCAAATATGGTTATGTATTTCATCTATTTGAGTTCGAGTACGCTAAGCGAACTGTGAGTAATTTCTAAACACTGCAGCTGTTATAGTTTATATATATGGCCATTACTTATTCATTTGTTTATCCAAATAATTTAATATATTATCATAGATAAAGAAACGGTCAAGCTTACGAAATTCAAAATATCATAATTTGATGAATTATCATAGATGAAGACACGGTCAAGCTTTCCAAATTTAAAATATTATAAGATATTCCGGCCCGATTTTAAATCCATGATTCCTTAAGGGGTGCTGTCAATAATTTATATATGCTTAAGATATATATTGAGTTTATTGGGAGATTTAACATTTTTTAGTCTTGACTTGTTACTTAATGAAGTGCATTTACCAAAAATTTTAGCTACTCAACTTTCCTTCTAAAATATGTAACTCGTTTCGTGTGACTTATATATTTTCTTGTATCTGAAAATGTCGCCAAGATTTTGCAAGAGAACATCTTATTAACAAAATTACTAACGAAAGAAAACTAATGTTTTTCGAAGTCCATGTTTTTTTTTTTTGGCTAAATCCGTAATCCTTGTCATAGGCGCATTTTGTCCCCTTTCCTTCAGCCACCTAAACCCTAAACCCTTTAACTGTTCCTTTTCTTTGTATTGTATCAGATCAATGGAAGATAACATTTTATTTCGATCGACCATCTTAAAATGATCATTTTAGTGTTAAAGTTTCTTGTAAAACAGCTATTTAATTTCATCTTTTCTTTAAACCAGATTGCTTACATGATGATGAAGCGTCTAGCATGTCCCTCACAAAAAAACTCACGCACATCGGTGGAAACAGGATCTGGTTCACATTCAATTATGCACCAAGGAAAGCAATGGCCCATCATTGTGAGATTTCACTTGCTCAAACCCTGAATTCTCTAGTTTGTATATTCTTTGTCCTTGATGATAAGTCATTTACACTTTAATTTGCAACACCACAGGGTGATGAAGAAGTGCCTGGCCAAGTATTGACTTCAGCTAATTATCGGTCCAGGATTGCACCTACACATGGTAAGATCAACCTAACTCTTTTTTAATCATAGTATCATAAGCATGCATTCTGTTAGGCTATGAAAATTTAAATTGTTCAATAATCTTATTTGGTACGTACAACATCACAGGTCTCTGAGCAGGTGAATATAGTGCAAACTGCAAAGTCCTAATAAGTATAGAAAAATCTAGCTACTTTGTTCTTGGTAGC
The DNA here is from genome assembly GCA_028095005.1 of Rhynchospora pubera. Lineage (NCBI taxonomy): Eukaryota > Viridiplantae > Streptophyta > Magnoliopsida > Poales > Cyperaceae > Rhynchospora > Rhynchospora pubera. The sequence goes on from CM051459.1 coordinate 86,223,761, forward strand.
TTTAAACCACTTTGAACTTCTAATTAACGCCAAAGCATAAAAAAGTCCTATGTTCCATTTTAATAATGTCTCAACATATTTTACTCTTAATAAGATTGATATTGTAGCTTATCTCATGCAATTTAATAATAATTTTTTTTTCTTCACCATCTTCTTCATCACCTTCGTGATTTTTTTTTTAAAAAAATAAGTGGATAGAAGGCCCACCACTTTTTATTACAACAAAAATAATTACAAAACCATAAAATCAGCATCAATCTAAAACAAAATACCGCTCTCTCAACTCCTCTAAAAGCCGTCTCACCAAACTAAATTTACCATCTATCTCCATGTTAAACAACTTATTAGAGTTGTACTTTACTATAATTTATCCAATGTTAATTATCTGATATAGTACGATATATAGAAGGAAGGTATAAATAACAGCCAAATGATTTAAGTGGATCACCAAATTAATAAGTAAATAACTTCCAGCTTTGGTTATAGGGTTAGACGTCATCAATGACATTTTTAAATTAATTGTGTTATAATTGAAAAAAAATATATATTGAAGGTTTTACGTTTGCAATCAAATCTTGACAAAACTACATGGGGAAGGCTCTCCCTAAGTGTTGTATTAGCCATGGTTCTGAAAATTGGCCGATTCCGATTCGAATCGGCCGAATCAGATCGAAATGGGTAGAAGGCGAGCCGATTCGGATTCGGATTAAATCACCAAAAACAGCCATTAATTGAGTTCTTGAATGGAGAAAGAGGTGTGGAGAACTCACCTAAGGTGGTAAGAGTGGGGAAGACGCGTGGGAAAGCCTGGAAACGCTCCACACAACTACGGTGGTGCATTTCGTGACTGTTTGGGAGGCCTCCATCCTTCTATCGTAAAACAAAAGGAGGGAACGGGAAGAAAAATAGATGATTGACGGAGAAGTGTTAGGGACAGGAGACATCCATTTTAGTTCATTTTTTCATTATAAATCACATACGGTTTATATTGTTATATAACTGGAATCAATTTAAAACTAAAAGAAAATTAATCTAGAAATTGATCCAAACATATAGAAAAATTATAAAATTTATGCTCTAACGATCCTGACTAACACATTAATATGTTTTAACGAATGTATATTTACTAAAAAAAATTCTGAAAAAGTTTTTTTTTGTTGATTATAAAATCTCAATTTATTTGTTTTAAAACTTTTATTTTCGAAAAATTTGATATTTCCTTGCCGTTGTCACTACTATAGGCTTCTATAGTTGTATTATTTACATAGTTTTGGTTGATTTTATGCTTCTATTTTTTTAACATAAATTTTTTAAAAATAATTTTCCCTAGTTTTCCATATTTATTTAATTTTTAAAAGCATAAAATATGTTTTAATAAAAAAAATACAAGTTTCCAATCCGATTTAACTCCTTGGACCAATTCTCCAATTCCGATTATGATTTTCAGAACCATGGTTTTAGCTTTAAGACCGTTGCTATTCGTCTTGATAAATAACTTATAACAACCATTAGCTCAAAAACATGCAGGGTGTTACTCAAAACAAGCAGGAACTTGGTTGCTACTTAGATGAATGAGTTGGAAATATATTAAATTTGCCTGCTTGTCAAAGAATATATATAAAGCAATGGTTACCTTTCGTGTTTCTTTCTCTTCTATTAGATGATCTCTCTCTCCATTTGAGATTGATGGGTCAACTTTCTTTCACTATATAAAAAGGAAAAAAAATGTGCCATTATTTTTCCTCAACCGTTAATTATTACCATGGAAATCATCTAATACACTAGCTTTGACTTTTTGCCCATTAGAAATTTTGTTTACTATTTTTCAAGCAAAATCAAACTAAGTAAATTTGATGTTATTCAAAGGTTTAAATAGCGGATAGCGGATTCGTCGCGGACATGCCAATGCCATAGCGGATAGCGGATAGCGGTCATTTAGCGGCCGCTATCGGACATAGCGGATATTATGTTCGTATATATAAATAATATAAAATAACCATATCACAAGAAGCAACTTGGTAGAGTGGTTGTTGCATTTGACTGGATAACCCATGGTATGGGTTCGATCCCCACTTTTAGCAATAAAAATGCAACATTTTTTCTTTCAACATTTTTTCAGGTGCAATATTAGTCCCACATGTTGAATTAAACTTCTACAAGCATAGTATATAATAAGTCGGATGGTATTTGGTTGCAACCGCTTGACCACTGGGTTGTACTTGTCCGTTTGTATGATGGCCGATATTACACCCGCTAATGGCCGATATATACCCGCTAAATCCGCTAATGGCCGATATTATACCGGCTAAATTCCGATATTATGCGCGCTATCAGACGCGGCGCTAATTTTATAGCGTGGTAGCGGTTGGACATCTGATTCCGCTATCTCGGCGCTATAGCGGCCGCTACCAGCGCTATTTAATCCCTTGAAATTGTTATTTGCCTAAGTAGGAAAAAAATGTTTGCCCAAGATCAGAGTAACAAAGAATTATTTCCTCATAGATACAAAATAGATCAAATCAATCTAAGTAAATTGGATGTTTGGAGATTATAGCTCTTACCTAACTAATTAAAGAGGCGATGTACGTGGTCCGTGTGGTGGGGGGCTAGAGCAGTGAAGCACTGAAGATGAAGGATGACAGAAAGATACGGAGGCAACTGTGGAGGTATATATGTGAATTAGAGATGCTGAATTTGGCGGGAGTTAGGGAAAAAAGAGCGGGAAATTTAATTAGTGGTGGTCCATGTGTCATGGAAAGGAGGGTTAAATGACAATGTACGAAGAGAACTTTGTTTCCTGTTCCCGTTGTTTACATATTTTAAGAATGTGTTAATTAGATTAGAATTAGATAATACGTTTCCAGAGTAAAGTATAATACTCAAACCCTAGGTGGGGATAGGGGTGTCAAAAGCATTTCGTTTGAAACGTTTTCGTTCCGTTCCGTTCCGTTTAGACGGAACAGCTAACGGAACGCCGATTGGGTTTCGTTTTTGGAAACGAAACGAAAACGGTACTGGTATCGGTAAACGTTAGTGTTCCGTTTACCAAAAACGAGGCTGAAATCAATGGAAAATGGTTGAAATCAATAGAAAATGGATAACGGAACAGCTAACGAAACGAAAAACTGTTTCGTTTTACGAAACGGAACAAGATCAAAACTGATATGAGTGACGTTACCAGAAACGAAACACCCTTGTTCTGTTTCCGTTTCGCACGTTTGACACCCCTAGATGGGGAGACTTGCCTGCGGCGGCGGCCTCTCACCAACCTTTTGGTATTATAATAATCATATTTGGTATTATAATAATCATATTCATTTTTGGCTTTTGCTTTAGTATCCTTTCTTAGTTCAATTCAATATAATTTAGAATATTCCAAAAATAAAAAATTAGGAGAGCACAATTCACGGAGCTATCTCACAAAATGTACCAAAACTCCTTTAAACCTTATGCCTCCGATTTATATAGGCCTACAGGTGCTTAAGAATAAAATGAAATAATAATAACAATAATAATAATATGAACGTGCTTTCTTATTAGATTAGATGTTACATCTTTTTCATGTCACCCCGTTATTAGTAATACTAATATGAATTTTGGAATGGAAAGATGCACAGTGATGCCATCATGTGCATCCATTATTTAATTTGAAATATGTTACATAACATGAGTACGTTCTACATGTTTGCACCTATGGAAAAAGGGCCTGATTTGTTTCCCTGTTGATTCGAATGAGCCGATCTTATGTGAAATGGATCAGTATCCTTTACGTGTTTCTTTTTTTAAAAAAAAACACGCACTGTGTGCCTTTTCATCTCGGTCATCTAATTTAATCTCGACAGATCTTATATTAATCACGGAGCATCTATTAATGATTGGACGATCATGATTAAAAGACGTCCACTGTGTGGTCACATAGAGGATTTCATTCCTATCATCCTATGTGACATAGGATGAAATTTTCAGAATTTAAGGTCCCCATTTTATTTGTTGAAATTTGAGGCTCCGTTTGGATGGCTTCTTCCCGAAATAAGGAATAAGGAATAATCACTTTTTACCAATAAATTTATTTCTAACCATCCAAACTTTTCACAAAAGTTACACACTTCCCAATAAATTTACCATTTCCCAATAAATTTTTCCCTTCTTCCTTCTTCCTACCTTATTCTCAACGCATCCAAACGGAGCCTGAGTGACTGAAAACTTGATTAGTACGGTGATTTGCTACATACTTTCTAAATTAGGTATATTCAGTTACAGGTGCATCTCTAATTAGGAATTCTTTTCTTTAGAAAAGATGCTTTGACAAAATAGAATTATTTAGAATCACTTTCACAATAGAATAAAATAAAATAAAATATAACAAGTTTTGATCATAATATCAATTCCAGATAGTTAAAGAATACAACACAACAAGAAATAAAACTAATGCGATACATGCACGACATCCAACATATATCATATGCTAGCAGAAGTCATTTTGACTGCAATCAATTTTATTATTATCAAATTATTAAAGTTCATGTAGAATCCGAGATACAAAGCATAAAGTCGCATTTTAATTAAATAGTTTCTCAAAATGAATAGTGGCTTCTCATAACTAGAGCTTAACTAGAAACATTTACAATTTATTTTTGAGAATGCCAAATGTAATCATTTTTTTTTTCAAGGAGACACATTTATAGAAAATCGGAATATACCATGCATTCACCTAGCACAATTTGATAGTTAAGAAGAAAATGGCTGAAGTTGTACCTAATTAGTTAGAGATTAACACATCATAGAATAGAATTAAATGAAAACTATTAACAGGCATGAAAATGGTTGGAAATACAATTATGTTCATGGTTGGCAATCTTTTAAGTTCATAACAAAAAATAACATTACATCTATAAACTCCCCACCAGGCCACCACTCTATATAGAAGAAAATTTTAATTACACCGTCTAAAAAAATATATATTTACATATTAAATACTAAATAAAAAATTACAATATATTTATATGGTTAACGATGTATGTCGCAGCAGAGCCGTGACAAAATAATCTAGTAATAATATAATATGCATGTGCTCCATTGCTTATCTTTTACCGGTTTAATTTATTTTTTCTATTTCAGTAAATGACATTGTAAATTTTAGTGAACAACTTAGTGCACATGAATATTATATTATTGATTTTTTAAAAATCTTTTATGGTTTCAAAATTACATCTATTTTTTGCTGAATTTTATTATAGATATTTTAATATATTTATATATTTAAAACAATAACATAACATCGTCTGGTTTATCTGATTAAATCGGTAAACCCCGTATGAGGCATTTAAAATATTGCATGCTAGTGTGATGGTGCGGGTTGTGAGATTTATTTTGCTTTTGTTATGACTTTGTAGTGCTTCACTGCTTCTTTTTCTTCTTTACTGAAAATTGCCAGCGCTTGACTGGCCTTCGAGGAAAAAAAAATTAATTATGCTTTTATTTTCCATCTTTACTTCTTCAAATTGGTTTAAACTTTAACATGCGTGAAGAACTTCTAATTTACTAAAATAGAAATGTGAGAGTTTGATAATATACTTTAATAGATATATTTTAACTTAATTTGCTATTCAGGTGATTCAGCTGACTTTTCTTGGCAAATCGAGTGCGCCAATATAATGCCGCCACTGGGAGCTTTCAACAATGATTATTACAATGCCATGAGCAATATTGGTATAGGAAGTGAGGGTTTTTTTCCTTACGGTAATCACTCCTCTGCTTCAACTGGAACAATTGTTGAGTTTGCTTCTCCGAATGTGTCCGAGGCTTACAATCACGAGTCAGTGGTAATGGTACCTTTACCTACCAGTAACTATCACGGCACTTTATGTGCTGCACAAGGTACCTTTCCTCCGAATGAGGTTAAAACTATGAATTTATTGTGTTCCCTTAAGTTTTTTCTCATTTCATTTCACTTTTCTTAAGTTTAGTGATTTGTATCTCGTATGAACTTCTAAATTGAATATTTATTCGTCAGTTGGTGATCACCAATTAACCTTCAAACAAGGAATTTATTGATGCCTTCTCCAAAGTTATGTTATGACATGCCAGTTCGAGGGGTGCAAGAAGTTCTTAATTCTGTTAATTAGTCAAATCTACTCTTGATTGTCACTTTTGTTTCCAAATATCATTTTAGATTAGTAATTTATTATTAGTTAAACAAGACATAATGCAGATATATTTGTGATATTGTCTCAATCACTGCATTCCAAGGTACTGTAGGCTGAAGCAATTCTGCTGAAACAAATCACAGAATACCATTAGATAGACTATCCAAAAAAACTGTTCGCTATTGCAGGTGAGGCCACCAAGCTGTTGTATAATGAAAATTGCTAGTGCTTGCCTTCAAACAAAAAATAAAAAGAAATTAATTAGGCTTTTATTTCCACTTTTACTTCTTCAAATTGCTTTAATTAAACCTTAATGTGTGAAGCACTTCTAATTTACTATATAGAAATGTGGGAGTTTTAATATATACTTTAACAGATAACTTTTAATTACTTTATTTGCAATTCAGGTGATTCAGCTGGCTTTTCACCAATTCAGTGCGCCAACATGCCGCCACTAGGAGTGGGAGCTATCAACAATGGTTATTACAATGCCACGGGCAATAATGGTATAGCAAGTGAGGGTTTTTTCTTTAACAGTAATAGCTCATCTGCTTCAACTGGAAGGACAGGTGAGTTTGCTTCTCTGAATGTGCACGAGGCTAACAATGACGAGTCAGTGGTACCTTTACCCCCCGGTAACTATCACGACAGTTTATACTCTACACAAGGTATGCTTTAGTTCCAGACAGTACATGAGGTTAAAAGTAAAACTATGAGTTTATTGAGGTCCCTTAAGTTTTTTCTTATTTCATTTCACTTTTCTTAAGTTTAATGATCTGCATCTCGAATGATTTTTAAATTGAATATCAATTCTTTAGTTGGTGATCACCATTTGACCTAAAAAAAGAAGTTATTGAATCCTTCTCCAAAATTATGTTATGACATGCCGGTTCGAGGGGTACAAGAAGTACTTAATTCTGTTAATTAGTCAAATCTATTCTTGATTGTAACTTTTGTTTCCAAATATCATTTTAGATGAGTAATTTATTATTAGTTAAACAACACATGAAGCAATTTCCAATCACTGCATTCCAAGGTACAGAAGGTTGATGCAATTCTGCTGAAACAATTCACAGAATTCCATTAGACTATCCAAACAAACTGTTGGTACTGCAAGTGTATAATGAAAATTGCCGGTGGTTGCCTTGCCGGTGGTTGCCTTCAAAAAAAAATAATAATAATTTGAATTAGGCTTTAATTTGCCAGTACTTTTACAGTTTTACTTCTTCAAATTGCTATAAAGTTTAAACCTTCAAATGCGTGAAGCAATTCTAATTTACTGACATAGAAATGTGGGAGTTCTAATATATACTTCAATATATAAATTTTAACTTAGTTTGCAATTCAGGTGATTCAGATAGGTTTTCATCATGGACAATGCAGTACGCCAATAGAATGCCGCCACTGGGAGCTATCAACAACGGTTATTACAATGCCATCGGCAATGGTATAGCAAGTGAGGGTTTGTTTCCTAACGGTAATTACTCCTCTACTTCAACTGGAAGGATGGGTGAGTTTGCTTCTCCAAATGTGTACGAGTCGGTGGTAGCTTTACCTACTAGTAACTACCACAGCAGTTTATGTGCTACACAAGGTATGCTTTTGTACCAGACAGTGTCTGAGGTTAAAAGTTAAAACTATGAATTTATAGAGGTCCAGGTCCCTTAAGTTTTTTCTTATTTCATTTCACTTTTCTTAATTTAAATGATTTGTATCTCATGTGAACTTTTAAATTGAATATCCATTCGTCAGTTGGTGATCATCAATTAATCTTTAAACAAAGAAGTTATTGAAGCCTTCTCCAAATTATGTTATGACATGCCGGTTCGAGTGGGGGAGAAGTACTTAATTCTGTTAATTAGTTAATCTGTTCTTGATTGCCACTTTTGTTTCCAAATATCATTTTAGATGAGTAATTTATTATTAGTTAAAAAGACACATAATGCAGATATATTTGTGATATTGTCCCAATCACTGCATTCCAAGGTATACTGTAGGCTGAAGCAATTCTGCTGGAACAAATCATAAAATTCCATTACACTATCCAATCAAATTGTTTAATTTATCCTGTTCGGTACTGCAGGTGAGGTCTCCCAGCAGGCGTATAATGCAATCCCCGCAGTGTCCCTGAGCACCTTCCCCAATGGTGATTACATTGCTACTCCTAGTGGTACAGCAGGGAACTTCCTCAAGTATTCAAACCTCTGTGATTCTGAATTGGACATGGGCGACTTTAATGTAGAGGCGCTAGAGGGCTGCTTTGACTTTGAAAGGTTAGGATTTAATGAGATAAGCACTTTCAGTTTGGTTTTGTTTTTTTAAATCAATGATACTTCTGCATATATGTTCACTATATTGATTGGTGTTTTGATAGATCCTTATTGGTATCTGTCTCTTGTTGCCAGCGTATGGAGACCACAGTCAGACCCTGACCTGATAAGTGACCAGATCAGTCCAGAACTAACAGATTGAGTGGTTCTATCATACATAAGCTTGTCAACATGCAAACTGATAGTCTGTTTGCCATCTAATCATACATATGTCAGCTTGCAAATTTTGTTACTGGTCTCTAGCGTCAGCTTCTGAGTAAAATTTTATCTGAATAATGAATCTAAAATTATATATATGCAGGGACTTACCTAGCTAGAACCTTTCTTAGCTTCCAATGAAACCCAGGTACGAAGAATGTGTCAGCATGGATCAAGACAAGCTGTGTATTAGTGAAAAGTTGTTTACAATTATCAAGGAAAAGCATGGATCGAGGAAGTTGTTTAGAATTAAAGAGTCTTACCTTTGAATATCTTGTTGTGCCATTGTGTTCTTTCATTCTGTTGTATTAGTGAAAAGTTGCTACAAGGTAACTTCTCTGTTCCTGTTGTTTTGTTTAACATTCAAATATATTAGAGATTTCAACCTATTACAGTTCTGCATGTGTCAATGTGATTTTCCTTTTTGTTTAGTTCGCTGAATTTGCTTAGGGTGTACTGTTGTTTTGAGTTTCCTCTATTCTGTTGTTAAACTCTTTTTGAGTTTTTTCTTTTTTTATTCGGTAATGACTATATTTAATATATTTTAGAATTCTTGAAATTGAAAATATTAGGATAAGAAATGCCAGATAAACAGGGGCTATTAGGTAATCAATTTAGCCTTCACTGAGGCTATTGATTTGAGCACTTGTAATGTCAGATTTACCAGTTGCGTTTGTATTTCTCACTAAACAGCTAATCAAGCGTTGTAATATTTGCTTGGCTTAAAGTATACAGGCCTAGCTAGTTCACATCTAAATGTCAGATTTCAACGGCAATTAATCCTCTGTGACTTTATTAACGTTTTTTGCTCAATAGATATTTTGCATGCGTTGGATTTTGATTAAATTTAATCTATTATTTTGTCGTTGAATGGTTGAATTATTTGTCTGGTCAATTTGGTAAAATCCCAAGTTACTCAATCGGAAAATTATTAAAAATAATGAAAAATAAATTTAAAGAGCATTCGTTTTGGCACTCTGAATCGAGTCCTGAAGACAGATATGATATATGCTGACCAGTGGACATGAAACTGACTATCATTTGAAACTGCTCTATGCCGCCGGATCCATCTTGTTTTAGGGGTGCGTAACGTCTAAAACGACCATGCAAATGGACTGTTGCGTTGATCGTTGCGTTTTGGACATGAAACTGACTATCATTTGCGTTAACCGTTTCATTTTGGATGAAACGATCGAAATTATGAAAATGCCATGAAAATACACATAGACGGAACCGTTTCAAACTTGCGTTAACCGTTTTATTTTTAAAACGCTACCAAAATCTTTAACCGTTTCATTTTGTTTTGAACGAAACGAAACGGAAAGACTATCGAAACAGTCACCGTTTTCAGCCCTACCTCAAAACAAAACGAAACGAAAAAATTTGTCGAAACGGTCACCGTTTTCAGCCCTACTTGTTTAATCTCACAAGTCACAACCTTGATCCCACGTATCAGAGTCGCACATTCGGCCCGAAAAATTTTAAAATAGTATTAAATTAATATAATATATTAAAAATAATATCAATATAATAATATTTTTTTAAATAGTATCACGAGATCGGAATCCCAGATTCCGAACGTAAGATCGGATTCCTGGATTCCGATCTTAGCTAAGATCGGAATCCCGGATTCCGACCTTAGCTAAGATCGGAATCCCGGATTCCGACCTTAGCTTTTTTATTTTTTTATATATTATTTATTTATTTATTTAATTTATTAATTAGTTAAATAATTAGAAAAATTGATAATATATTGTAAAAATATTGAAAAAATATGGAAAAAATCAGGAATAATTAAATCAGGAATAATTAAATTTATTTTCATTTTAATTAATTTATTTAATTAAAATATAAATTTTTATAACTTATTTAATTAAATGAATTGTACCATTTAGAAAGGATTATAAATTTTCAGAATTTGCAGGGATACAAATGCATAATCCTTTCCTATCTGAATGTTCAAAGTTTTATTAATCATTTCTGCATTTGCAGGGATACAAATGCATAACTTGAAGAATAAAACTTTAAACAGGCTTAACTTTTGATAGGAATGTCCGTTTGGGGCGATCGAGCACAATCCGGAAAGCTGGCGACGAGATCTACACGTTTTACGGGGGTAAACCCCGTAACGACCATTTTCGAAGCCAAAAAACGCTCTCTAGACCTCCAAAATCCACTTTGAAAGTTTGCAAACCTAAAACCCACTCTAAACTACAAAAATGTTTTTAAAATAAAAAATTAATCATTAAAAAGAGAAATGCAGTAAATCAAGTGAATTTAGTCTTTCTTCTTCGTCTCAGTAAAACATTAATCTCGTGTGATTCCTTTCTAACGCAATCCATAAAGTGCTTCCTTGATCATGAGACTCGATATGATTGTTTAATATATAATATGAAAATAATATATACAGAGGACGACATCCGGGACGCATATCAAATGGTTCTTTAAAAATTTATAATTTTAATTTAAATTAATTAAAAATTTATACTTAATTATTCATTTTTTAATTAAATAAATTAATTAAATTTATATTTAATTAAATAAATTAATTAAAAGGAAAATAAATTTAATTTTCCAAAAAAAATACTAAATTACATATAAAATTTTGTTTAATTATTCCTGATTTTTTTATATTTTTTCAATATTTTTAGAATATATTATCTATTTTTCTAATTAATTAACTAATTAATTAACTAATTAATGGAAAAAAAAATTTAATTTCCCCAAAAAATACTAAATTATATATAAAATTTAGTTTAATTATTCCTGTTTTTTTCCATATTTTTTCAATATTTTTACAATATATTATCTATTTTTCTAATTATTTAACTAATTAATAAATTAAATAAATAAATAAATAATATATAAAAAAATTAAAAAGCTAAGATCGGAATCTCGGATTCCGATCTTAGCTAAGGTCGGAATCCGGGATTCCGATCTTGCGTTCGGAATCTGGGATTCCGATCTCGTGATACTATTTAAAAAAATATTATTATATTGATATTATATTTAATATATTATATTAATTTAGTATTATTTTTTAAAATAATACGAAATTATTTGTCCGGCCCAGTTTGGGCACCGGCCCACCTTCTTACAGGATAATTTGGGTTGGAATTTTACCATCAATTGAGGATTCCAGCAGGCATTTCTTTTTTGGAAAATTTGATTTATACCGTTACAAAACATTCAAATTTTAAATATGCCATTACAAAATGACTAATTGTATATATGCCACTACAAATCTATACAAATTTGATATCTACCACTATTTTAATAAAAATATATTAAAAATAATTTCTGATAACTAAAAAATTAAAATTTTATCCCATGTTTAATTTTTTAACAAGTAATAATTGATTTTTTTTATTATTTTTTTTTATTCAAAGTCATCAAGTACAACATACATACATACATACATACAGATATTCATCTTCCATTTTATTTTTCAATCATCCAATTGAACTCTGTTGTCTCATAGTTCAACAAAAACATACCCAATATTCAACAATGTCAGCCCATACGGACTCAATTTGTTTATACCTTGGGTTCTGTAATTGAAATTATACTCTCTTATAGGTCGCCGCTGGTGCCAGCATGTAGCCAATTCATACTGCTACTGGTGGTTACTTGTTCCAATAAACTTCTCTTGCATTTTTATTTTTACTTCTTTACTCCTTTTTTATCGGATCAGGAGAAATAATGGGGATCAGGGATGTCGGATCAGCTTGCATTAATTTGGACTTTAGAGAGATGAAAGTTATATACAGTAGTGTAGTTCTAATTTGGGATTAAAGTTACGTGCAGTACTTCTAAAATTTAGCAGGCCAAACAGCCCTAAATGATTTAATTAAGCATGTGAAAAGGCTTATCTGTAATGTGCACTGGTATACTAATTATCAGGTAATCCTGTAATTCGAACCTGGTCATATTACGGAAACCCTTTTTGAATGTTTGCAGAGTAAAAGTTGGTTTTCTAACGGATCACTTTATGGCGAGAAGGCAAGGAAGCTTCCAGAGAGGACAAATGAGGTGTCTGGGACATATGCAAGGCAATGTGTCGAGCTAGTTGAAGAGATGCAGACACCATGCATCGATGTATAGTCTGTTATGCAACAAACAGAAGGATGGCAAAAACTATTCTTAACGTTTTTTCACCTCCCTTATATCTGGATGTGTCCGTTACTGGTAGAAATGGCACCAATTGTACTGGAAACAGTAAACATTTTCTAATGTCATAATCCCATCCTTCACTATACCACAACTCCAATTAGATTACGCTACATGTACCAATTTGTACTAATAAAAATAACTATACAAGTATACATTAGTACCTGATACATGTAAGTTCAGCCGATCAGTCTCGGGTCCTTTTCTGGCGGGGTCGCTAGGATTCTGGCGGGATCGATAGGATTCCTGGCGGGGGCTGCCAGGTTTCTGGCGGGTCGCCAGGACAGAGACTGCATCTGGACAGAACAAGTGATCTCAGCGCCTATTGGATTCCACCGACCCTGAGGCGCCTCCTGAGTGATTCTGTCATATTTTAATCCATGTTCTGATGGAGGACATTATTCTTTTCACATCCTATCACTCTATTCACCAAAATAGAGAGGAAGATAGAGATTGGGGAAGACGTGATCTAGTCCGACATCCCGGAAGTACGCCATCACTGTAAGGGAGGCCGATCGGACTAGTAGTGCCCTCTTTTCCTGCAGGAATTGGTGGCCATGGAGTGCTTGACGACTAGAAGTTCTCTCTCAGCGAAAGCGACTCATCCACAACACTCAAGAACAAGCAATGGCTGGAGGTAACCTGGATCCTGGTTATTTTCGCATTAAGATCGTAGAACCACTTACAGTTGGTATCACAGCCTATAAACCTCTGTCTTGTTTGTTAGAACTGAATTTCATTAAGGTTTAATGAGAAATTCAGATTAGTAAGTGTTATGGATGAGTACTGGTAGAAAATTAGGGATCAATTATACTTAATTTTGTGTTTTGATGGAAGAATTAGGGAAAACCCTAAATTCTAATTTGATTGTCTGAGTTCGTAAAGCGATATCTCGAGATTCGTATATCTGATTTGAGTGAGGTTTTCGGAGTTGGAAATATTTCTGAGTCTACTTTCCATAAAGTCCAAAATTTCGGAAATCAAACGGGTATACAGTGAGATAATCAAGTTGCAAGCAGAAGATGTCAGACTGTCAGTTTCTGAAATTTCTGACCTTTTGACAGTGCGGGCCAGTTTTCTCTCACAAGATAATTCGATTTTGCATGAAAATTTATAAGGATGTAGGTATTTTACAGAACGTTCCGTAGAGTATAAATTTGTAAAATTTTGATAAAGTATGAGAGAGTTATGTTATTCACAATAAAGGTCATTCTGATAGTTTGTCAGAATTAGTCTGTGATAGTCTGCCTTTCCAGGGGCATAGTTTTTTATCTATGAACTTGTTTATGTTGAAATTTACATTTTTGGATATATCTTTGAATCTAGTTTCTGGAATGACCAAGAACGCAGAAAACGAACAAGTATAGAAAAAGTTAATGGTATTTTATCAGATGGTGTGCAGTCTGTCTAGGGATGGCAATAGGCCTAGCCTGCATGTAAAATGTCAAGCCCATGCCTGGCCTGTTAATCCCAAAGTTTAAGCATGCCTGCCTGAGCCCAACGAAGTGGGCCTAGAAATTTACACCTGCCTGCCTGACGGGCCAATTTCTTAAGCCCACGCCTGTCTGACTTGCATGTGGATACCTGAGGGCTTTCTTACCTGCCTATGCCTGCCCAGACCCGATATACATATTTCATTCTAACAAACAACGTAAAGATTAAACAATACAAATTACATTTCACAAAGTACCAAATAAACAAGAATTTTAACAATATAATTATATTTTTTGTTACAAACAGCCACATCCGTAAAAATTAGCACAAATATATCAAAGATTTTCATATGATCCTTACTGCCTTATTGAACAAGTACCAACATTGCAACATAATTTTAACAAATTATTCTACAGAATAGTCAAGAACCGAACCAACATGGCAACACAAATTGTAACAAATGAGAATAAAAACTAAGTAGTTAACATCATTCTAGGCACCATAATTAACATAAAACCTAAATTAATAACAGTCTTTCCACCTCCCAGCAGCTGCTTCGCTTCAAAAGATAATAAGGAAAACAATGTAACATTTTAGACATTTGATAAAATACCGATTATAATACATAGAAACAACAAAGAGAGGGTAGGAAATAAACCTTAATAAAAGATTTTAAGTCCCTATATTGCTCTGGTAGATAATTAATCTACAAAAAAGGATAATAAGGAAAGATAGAGAGAACCATTTTCATTTGTACACATGTAGGTTTTCACTGATCATCATGAAAACAGAATAAAGGAAGAACAACCACTTTCATTGCATTTTGAGTATCTATTAATTTCATGCTATTTCAGAATCTAAAAAATTAATGAGTTGTTGCTTGTGTCTAAATCCTAAATTACACTAAGTGTGAGACATGCCAATATGAGTGCTTACTCTTAATCATGTTAAGACATGTAAACAATATTTATTGTGCATGCAAACAGAAGACTACAGTGAGAAATTTATAAGTAAAAGTAAAGGAAAATTATTCAAACAACTAAGGTAATACAACTTATGACTGGCATACAACTTACGGTAAGAATGAGTGGAGCGTATCTTATTCTATGTCAAGGACTGAAGGGAAATAAACATGCTGATTTGACCAAATTGTAAAATTTTAATCAAATTAATTTTTGCATAAAGAAAAATAGAATGAACTCACTTAAATGACTACGTTGTATGTACAAGATAAACCTGAAATTTATAATTCTAGATAGTGATGTATAGTGAATCAATATTTCAATTTGATTTTAAGAATATTGCAACAAGATCGAGGGACCGACAGAGGCAATGAGGCCAGCAAAAAAGAAAGGGAGAGAGAGGACTTTAGGAAGAAAAAGGCTTGCCGTTGTTGAGATCATTGAAGGGAGGCTGCGTCGCCAACTCGCAGCCGATCGCTGTGACGATGTCGCTATCTTCTTGCGAGTGAGAGAGATAGAGAGCAGATTTGAGCGGACAGATAGAGATACAGAGATTGGATGCGGCTAGGTTTTTCTATTTATTAAGAGTCATTCAGTCACATGACGAAAAATTAGAAGGCCTTATTCGCAGCCCAATATCCAATACACCACATATAAGCCCATCGGGCGGTCCATGGGCGCCCCTCAAGCCCAAGCCTGGCCTGGCCTGACTCTAGGTCTGACCCGATCTGGCCTGTTACGCTCCGGGCCAGGCAGGCACAGCGTTGGGCCGAGTAGACTGAGGCGGGCTATCGGACTATTTGGCTTTAGTGACGTCTCTAAGTCTGTCAGGAAATTCTAGTTGCTCTCGGCCAGATTTCTAGCGACCCGTCAGAATTCAGACGGGTCAGCCAGAAATGGTCCAGAAATGAATTTTAACACGAAAATTAAGGTATAAGCATGTAGATATTGGTTCTCTAATGTTAGATAAGGCTTAATGATAAATTAATTATAAAGAAAGTTTATAGAATAGTCACAAATTGCTAAAATACTATAAATTTGTGTTAAAGATGGTTGGCATCTTTTGTAGAAAATTGATTTGTCAAAAGTGTTATGATTGTTTGATGCTATAGTAGTACAGTAATGATGTAGTCCACTGACCATCATACTATAAGGAATAATCTATAAGTATTAATACTGCTAGCATTCATTTGACAAATTTAGATAACTATACATATGGTATAGTGGTATAACACAAATTGTATTTATAAAGAATATGGCAGGAATTGTGCATATGGTAATTATTCATATATAGACAATTATAATTATATAATCTATGTTAAACTTGAGTCTTATAAAGCAGGCGGATACGAACCGTATGGGTCTCTAATAGACAGTTTAGTTCATGTCTGCATAATGATCAATACACCTCTCGGACCGGTTTCAAGCGGATCCGCTTGAAAGGATTCCAAGGTGTACTCTTGGGACAATTCCTGGCGACCCGTCTGGATTCGGACGGGTCCGTCTGAAAACTGTCAGAGATAAGCGTGCTATCGGGAGTGTTCCTGGCGACCCGCCTGGATTCTGGCGGGTCCGCCTAAAAGGTACCCGAGGAGAGGTTTATGTCCAAGTGATTAATATATATAATAATTAATTGTAGAGTAGCCACAGCATCTCAATTACATTCATATATATATATTATATAGTGTATCTATGAATCACATTGGGATGAATAGACATAATTTGTGTCTAGTGATGAATATATTTTAATTGATTAAGGTTTAGTCACAGCACCCTTAATTATATTAAGGCTATGTATATATAAAGTTTATAAAGTCCCATTTGGATTAAAAGGACACAAAATGGTAATACATTGGAATGGTGAAGTCAATATCTTTCCACAGGACTATCGATGGAACCAAACTAATGTATTAGGATATAATGGTTAATTATGAATGCTTAATTTGCCCACAGAGATTAAGTATAGGAATATAATTAACTAGTTATATCATGAAGAGTCACGTATAATATTTAGCCCACAGGTAATATTATGCATGAATTGACTCATGAAGGTTAAAACACTTAGTTTGCATTGGTAAACTAAAGTATAAAGTTATGTCTCAATATAAAGTATAAGCACGTATCGGTTTTACTTTCATAAAAGAATAGCAGATTCCCTTTAGATATGATAAGTTCAAATGTTCCTGAGTTGAAAATAATAGTTATAATCCCTAGAAGGACGCTGTTCTCCTTCATTAAGATTGTAAGGATATTGAATTTGCCATCTGAAAATATCAACCGATAGATCTACTTTTGATGATGAACTTATAAACATGGGTTATTAAGAACAGTGGGAGTAGTTTAACTGCTTATTTATCATGTTTATGTCGCAAAAGTTCTTTCAATGTTTTGTAGTTTCGGTTGATGTGCATTTTCAATGAAATCCTTACTTGAGACATTATATGAGTAGTTTGCCTATTAAGTTGAAGGCATATATAGAAATATTAGTCATGTAATTATCACTTGAGCTTACTATCATTAAAGTGGTGCGATAGCACATAATGCAAATGAGGGATTTAGTTATTCAACTAAAGAGTCTATACGATATTTTTCAGTCATTACTTGTGTATTTTATTATGAACACTTGGCCAGTTTGGTATAATCATGTCAAAAACTCTTATAAGGATAACAACGCACATAAGGATCAATGGTCAATCAAGGTTTTTCTGACCATGTGTGTTTGGCAGAAGAAGGGACATGTTATGGACCAAACTGAGAGTGTTCATATGATTAAAATATGATTAACAAGTAGGAAATGACTAGCAGGTATCAAGGTAAAGTCTGTTTGTATCTCTTAATTGATGGTTACTCACAATAAATGTATCTCTACGTACCTTCAAGATATTCTTGGTGGAAGTAGAGAAACAATGCGGTATGTAAATAAAGATTGTGAGGTCAGATACTTGAAAAAGAGATAAGAAATATGACTAGGATTTTGAAACCTAGAAATTTTAATTTCTAGAGAATGTTCAGATTAGTGGGAGTGATTAGTTTTTGGTCATAACACATAATTGGATGATATTCATAAAGGATTAACGAATATTGAAAATTCAATTATTGACATTCGATAACCGACGTATAATACAAGAATTTAGATCAAGTTGAGTATTAAGATTCAACATTAAGGTGATCTAATAAAGGAATAAGGTCGGTTAATCCTAGTAATGATAATGTAATTTATCTACAAGACTCTTATGAAGATATCTATGTTGAGCATAATCCTATTGCATTTTTAGAAGTGATGACTTGCAATTAATCCATGTAAAGGTTTAATGCCATGTAAGATGAATTGGAAACACTGAAACAATGATGTAGTAAAGTCTGAAATCTAGTTACCTTATGGTTTAAACCTACTGGTTGTAGTGGATTTACTAAACCAATAAGGATTCATAGGTAACATCGTGTGACACAAGATAAGACTTGTCATCAAATGATTTATTTAAGAGAAAGAATTGACTACGTGAAAGTTTCTTTCATGTATTAAGAAAGATTCACTTCGTGTAATATGGCATTAGTAACTCATCCGGTTTCGAGTTACATCAAATGGATGCAAGGGGTCATAATTTTATTAGAGGTAGTGAGCATTTGGTTAGCAAGCTAAGAAATTTCATATAAGAATAAAACAAATATCTCACAAATGGTATTTGGAGTTCTATGAGGTATTTCTTCATATGGTTTAGAAGAAAATTATCATGAACTAGTACGTATACCAGGATCAGTGGGAGCATAATTTATTTTCTTATTTTATATGGATGGTGTTTTACTTGCAATTAGTGATAAATGACTATTTTATGAGGTGATACACTTACTTTCTAATATATTGATATCAGAATATGGGTAAAGCCTTGTTTGTTATAGGCATAAGGATCCATACAGATAGGAGTCAAGTTATTCTTGTTCTATCTCATCAAGCATATATCAATAAGGAATTAGAAAGATTCCAGATGGAAAAGTATTCAACAAATCAAGCACCTGTCAAGGTGATAGATTCAGATTGAATTGATATTCTCAAAACAACTCAGAAAAAGAACAAGTAGTGAATATTCCAAGTTTTTGGCAATTTAAAAGCATAAAGTATGTTCAAGTTTGTGCACAATAACTAACATAGTTTTTTGCCATTTGGAATACTTGAACTGATATCATAATAATAAGGGAAATAGACCACAGTTAAATGCTAAGAAAGTAATGATATATCTTTAAGGTACTAAAGATAATGTACTTATGTCTCAACAAACTTATAAGTTGAAGGTATTTGAGTATACAAACTGGCTGTGTCGATTTTGTAAATCGAATTAAGGTTACATGTAAGCTAGTAGGACCGTGTCATCTAGAAGTGTCTAGTAGACATTGTTTATTACTTCAGCATAAAGTGTAGTTTGTTGAGTGTTTTGAGACTGGCTCCCGTGGTGGTTGAAGAGTTTTGTTTTGAGGCTTAGAATCTCGGATTCTATATCTAGGCCATTAAGGATTCTGTGTGATGATTCTATTGCGGTCTTTCAAGCCCAGAAAGATAAAGGTAAAAGTCGAGATTAATATATCGACATTAGGCATCTGGTTTTGAAAGAGCATTAAGGAGAATCAAGTGGTCATTTATTTGTATTCATACAGAATAGCCGCTGACCGATCTTTGAATATATATTGCGGCTAAAGGAATTCAAAGATCATGTAGCGGATTGTAGGAGTTGGTCCTATGAATTAAATTGATCGTACGATTGTAAACAAACTCTTCATAAAGGTATAGATGTTTTTCTCATGTTGATTGTGCGCACATATATGGAATATATATTTGATCATACTGTTGAGCATTACATCATAAAGTTAGACCACGAATACACGTTGGGTTTATTCATAAAGAAATTACAGATAATCACATAAAGGGTTGAATTGCGAGTTTCAAAGTACATTTGTAATACATGGAAAGTAATATTTGCATTTACTAATTGTCACGGCATTAGTACCGATAAGAAGACTTACTGCCATGATTCGTGTATTTTGTCACTATCATTCAGCATAAGGTAAACTGGAAGGATTATTGTTGAATATGGTGGAGGCTGAGATCAAGTGGGAGAATGTAAGTTCAGCCAGTCAGTCTCGGGTCCTTTTCTGGCGGGGTCGTCAGGATTCCTGGCGGGGCCTGCCAGGTTTCTGGCGAGTCGCCAGGACGGAGACTGCATCTAGACAAAACAAGTGATCTCAGCGCCTATTGGATTCCACCGACCTTGAGGCGCCTCCTGAGTGATTCTGTCATATTTTAATCCCTGTTTTGATGGAGAACATTATTCTTTTCACATCCTATCACTCTATTCACCAAAATAGAGAGAAAGATAGAGATTGAGGGAGACGTGGTCTAGTCCGATATCCCGAAAGTACGCCATCACTGTAAGGGAGGCCGATTGGACTAGTAGTGCCCTCTTTTCCTGCAGGAACTGGTGGCCATGGAGTGCTTGACGACTAGAAGTTCTCTCTCAGCGGAAGTGATAGGCGGGTTTCACATCGAAATATTCAACCCTTTTAGGCCTTAATTTCAATTAAATGCCTGTGTTTTAGTTAGATTTTAATGCAATTTAGGTTAGAAATATGGTACTGCTATTTGCCCTTGTTTAATTTCAGGTTCAATGACGATTTGGTGCAAAATTGGGCCCTAGGTAGAGTTCAAACGGAGCAAGTCAAGATCCAAGCGAATGGAGCAAAGGAACATGGTGAAACCAGACAAAGCCCCTGTTCTGGCGACCCCGCCAGGATTCTGTCGACCCCGCCATGATCCTGTCGACCCCGCCAGACATAAACTGACCTGCCCAATTTGGAGAGATATTTCTGGCAGAGCACTTTCTCTATTCTTGGACGAACCAGACATGATCTCCACCTATGGAAACCATCTTTGAAAGCTATTTAAACATAGGAAGAGCACCGATTCGAAAGAAGTCAGATTTTGGAGCAGGATTCAAGAAGAGTTAGCAGAAATCGCGCCTAGCCTGTCTCCTGTCGACCCGCCAGGAAGCTGTCGACCCGCCAGGATTCTAGCTGAGAGCGTTTCTTTTAGTTCTTTGTTGTATTCTTTTTCTATTTTCTCTCTTTTGATGTTTTGTTTGTTGAAACCTGTTATCTTTATGTTTAGTATGACTTGTAGTGAGTAGTTTAGTTTAAGGGCAATTGTAGGGAACCATAACTTGGTAGATTTATGAAGTTTAATTTAGTTTTCTAATTTTTTTGAGTTGCTTTGCTTTACTTGAGTTTATTTGATTGAATTGAGAATATGAATTGAATTGTCTTGAAAGTTCGCTCATTAGGTTAAGGCCTTGCCTAATAGATAAGCACCAAGTTCCCTAAATTCAAAACAATTTGTGTTCTCATACCATAGGATAGTTAGTATACCCAAAAAGTGAAACCGGAACTTAGCCGAGAGGTTTATTCCCTCCTAAGATCGAGAGATTTAGGATATCCTACCGAATAGTTAAAGCAAACCCTAAAACTTAAGCCAAGTAACGAGAGTTGAAACTTAGGTTTTTAGGGAGGTTTAGAGGTTAAAACTTAGTAATACCAAATCAAGAACGAAAGTTAGTATTTGGACCAGAGTTTAAGCCAAAGACCTGAACTTAGAGAACTTAGAAGCTAATTAAACTGAATTATCATACTGTTCTGGCGACCCGTCAAGATTCCTGGCGACCCGCCAAGATAGTGCCTGGAAGTGAAACCCGATCAATTGACCCTAGTTTAAGTCTTTAATTCGAGTTTAGATCTTTTTCTTAATTTTTAGAGTAATTTAGAGATTAATTAGAGTTTAGATTAATTCCTTTAGTTTAAATTTAATCCTCTTAATCAATTAATCAACTTATCAACTTTTTGACTTGTTTACCCTTAGATTAATCAAATTTAGTTACTTAAAGTCTATAGTTTAGAATAACTGTCCCTGTGGATTCGACCCTCAAGCTATACTGCATTAGATTAGATTTGAGGTTTAATTTGATCTAGGTTTTACCTCCGATCAGGAAGCGACTCATCTACAATACTCAAGAACAAGCAATGGCTGGAGGTAATCTTGAATTCTGGTTATTTCCGCATTAAGATTTTAAAAACACTTACAGTACATACTGTTATGTGTTGATTTGAGACTCTAATTTGCAGGGATGGGCTGCACTTGACAGAAGAAGGCAATGGAGTGGTACACAGTGAAGTGTTACGAGCGCTAAATGAGGCTGGTTTAGTAGCAGAAGAAATGCAGCTCTGACTACCCACACCATTCTGCAATTGATGGAGCACATCCAGAGATGGTTTTTCAATCACAAGGTAGTCTTGCTCTTTCCGTTGACTAGTGTAAATTACACCCAATATTCTATTGCATTAAGATAAGGAACCCAACATTTCTCATATTTTGTGTCTAATTTCCTAAAACGTTTTGGACATGTGAGAAGCTTCTGCTTTTGTATCAATATTGTATAATTTTTGTACCTTCATGCATTTTAAGCTCTTTTACAATATCCCATGTACCTTTCTTTATGCATGTATAGGGGCCACAAATTATATTCTTTACGGATATAACTGCGTGATATTTTGAGATACTATTTTGGAAAATCTCTCCCATTAAATATAAAGATACTGCTTTTTTGTTACATGCAAAAAAAAAAAAGAAAACTGAAAATTGTCAGATATATCCCCTTTCCAAATCATGAATATCAAGTACACTCTAGAGAGCATGGCAAGTATTTGTTAATGCAGCCCTTATTGCTTACTTTGGGAAACGGTTTGAAATTGATGGTAAATGGACAAATATATGAGATTTGCTCTTGCCGTTTAGGAAGTATGAGTAATCGACAATGTTTTGTGATGGTGTCAGTAATTGTTCTTTAATAATTTTGTGACCTCTCTTTTGATGCTAGACAGGAGGCTTTTATATTTGTAGTATTAAAATTTGATCCATATTGTAAAAATAATCTAGAAAACAACGCTTAGGGCTCATACTGTAGAGTACTTGTTTTATGGATGTAGATGGATATATATTGACAACAATTTGCAGGACAACCATGACTGGGGTCACTAGGGAAAAAAGGACCTTCTGTAACGGGACTTCTGTAACGGTTTTTGAAATAACCGTTACAGATTAGTGAGGCATAAAGCGGGAAAATTGGCGCCACAAATCTGTAACGGTTATTATTAAAAAACCGTAATAATATTTCCATCATGTAATAGGAAAAAAGTGCGTCCACCTTCTATAACGGTTGTTGGATAATAACCGTTACAGATTTTAAGAAATCTGTAACGGTTATTATCCAACAACCGTTACAGAAGATACGAGAAAAAGAAAGAATTAATAATAATCTTCTGTAACGGTTATATATAAATAACCGTTACAGTATCTCTGTAATTCTATGTTGTACTAAACGTCTCTAGGTTTGTCGATTACAAAACAATATCATTTGGCATTTAACAATCTTCTTTGAGTTTTATAGGAAGAAGATACAATTTATGAGGACTTGGATAAAAGCTTTAAGAAAGATCAAGATCAAGTCCTTATAGAGCTTATAGGCTAGTTTAGACTAGGATAGAAGGTATACTTTAGTCCTTGTTTATCCTTGAAATGGTCTAGATAGCGAAAAGCTCAATAAACCAGCAAAATCCTGTTTTCAGTAACCTAGCGTCGTACAACGCTAGATAGTGGCACACAACGCTAGAACAGCTAAATTCATACTTTTGTGAATCAACGTTGCACAACGCTATATAGAGTTAGGCAACGCTGAGTCACAACGTTGTACAACGCTCAGTAGTGTTGTACAACGCTGAAGTTAAAAAACTTGGAAAAGTTCCTGAGTACCATCGTGCAACGCCATATAGCGTTGCACAACGCCTCAAAAATCCCAAGTTAGCTGTCCCATGTAAACAGTCGTTTTTACATGCAAAGTCTCTGGAAACATTAGCCAACGTCTTTCAGCGTTGGGTAACGTTAGCGTTGTGTGACGGTATATAGAGTTGTAGAACGCTCTGTTGAATCTGTCAGAGTTGTTCCTTTTGTCTCCCTTCAACGTTGTGTAACGTCATTCAGTGGCAAGCAACGCTCTGACAATTTCCAACGGAATTGTCGGAGCTTTCCTTTGGTTATACACTCCTTCGTTGTGCGACGGCAAATAGCGTTGCACAACGCTCTGACAGACCAACGGCTATTTTAAAGAGCCGTTAGAATTTACAACGGTCATATTCCAGCGTTGTACAACGCAGTGTCCAGTTTTTGCTGGGGAACTGCTCATTTCGAGCCCTATATATATCCACCCCTTGTTCTCTCTCCAACCAACGAGTTAGAGAGCTTCACTTTGCAAAATTAGACCAGAATTGAGCCTTTGAGCATAGGGATACTCTCCCACTTGAGCTTTTCATAGCTAGACCATCTTGAGAGATTTAGTAGTCTCAAACACCACCGCCCCGACATTGTCGCTAGGTGTAGGTTGGAATAGGTTGAGAGTTCTTCTTCTTTGAGGCCGTTGTGCCATTCGAGTTAGGCCGATCCGCCTCGAGTGTCCTTGTGACGAGGTGATTCGGTTCGAAGTTGTAGTCTCATTCTTGTTGGAATTGAACGGAGCGCGCCCTTTCGTGGTAGCGGAACTCCCGGAGACGTACGACTAAGGCTAGCTTCTTCTAGCGGGTCGGAACTCTGTAATCACATCGCGTGTTCAATTTCTCTCTCTCTTTCTCTCTTTATTATCTTGCCATACTTGAATTGCTTGTGTGCTTGCTTGTATTGGTATAACCAATTGAATTGTGTTAGGGTAGTTCATACCAAACCGGTCCAAAACCTTAATCGCTTCCACTAAACCTTAGTTAAGCCGCCTCCATTAGGGACAACAAAGTGGTATCAGAGCGGGAACCTCGATTAAGCTATTCTTAATCTCGGTTTTCGGTCATGGCGGCTCGGTTTGTAGAGAGACCGGATAAATTAGGCCAAAATTGTAGAAATTTCTCTTTTTGGAAGAGATGCATGGTGAACTACCTCAATATCTTGGGATATTGGCATGTGGTAGAAAATCGGTATACCCCCGAACTTAAACAAATTCTACCGATTTGACCAAGAAGTCTCGTGATAACCAAAGGGACGATGATTGTGTGGTTAATGCCATATTAGTTTCGGTCCATGAATCAATTGGTATGACCCTTTGTAGATATGATTTAGCACATGATATGTGGATGGCTCTCCTCACCCGTTATGAGGGAAATTCTCAAATTAGACACTCTAGATTGTATGAGTTGTATTCTCAATTTGAGAATTTCCACATAAAGGATGGTGAATCCATTGAGGATATGTACACTCGTCTTGTACAACTCCAAAATGAATTCACCGAAGGAGGTGAGCCCCTAACAAATGGCAAGATTGTAGGGAAGATGTTGCGAGCTATGAGTAGAAGGCACGAATGGGATGCTCACATCACGTCGCTTGAGACCATTATCCGGATGGACCATGAGTACACCCCGGAGCAAATGTACACCGAGCTTCGATGTGTTGAGGAGAAGCTCAAGCAACTCGCCAAACTAGAGCATCCTCCAAAAACCTTAGCCATGACCTCCACAAGCAATCCCGCCTCCACATCATCATCTCGATCCTCTCATCGCCGATACCCACATCAAACACCATTAAACCTCTACGAGCTTGATGAGACAAAACAAGAGGTGGTGATTGAGAAGATGTTTCGTGGGCTGCTCAAGCATGAGAAGAAGTTCAACAATGAGAGATTAGCCAATGATGAACGGGAGTTGTGCTTTGTGTGCAACAAAGAAGGGCATTCCATGCACAAGTGTCACAAGCTTTTCCCTCAAGTGCAAACCGACAAGCCAAAGCCTAAGCACAAGAAGGAAAAGAAGAAGGCTCAAGCCATGCATGCCTTGTGGGATGTTGAATCCGAAACAAGCTCATCCGATTCGGATTCTCATGAGGTGTATGCTTTGGTGGCAAATGTGAAAGAGGTGATATTCTCAACGGATGATGTGGAAGATGACTTCGTGAAGGACATCCTCAATGAGTTCAATCAAGGGACAAGATTTGTCCATCCGCTCCTTCAAGCGCGTAAGGCAACACCACCTCCATCTCCACCAACTTCACCAAAGTCGAACTCTCCTAAGGTATATCTTCCTCTCAATGAATTTCTTAGTAGTAGTGATAGTGAGAGTGATGATGAACCAACTTGTTCAACCAAATGTGTTGATTGTGATAGGTTGAATTCTATTCTTGATGCTACCCATGATGCCTTGGTTAGGAAAGCCGATACCATAGAAACCTTAAAAACCAAGGTAGATGAGCTTACTTCTAAGATGGATGAGTATGAGGCTAAAATAAAGGAGCTTGAAAAACAACTTGAAAAACCGGTTTTAGCCCAAGCTCCTAAAACGGATTTGAAAAACCTTTTCAAAGGTCAAAAGCCTCATGACAAGTCCGGTCTTGGTTACCAAAAGCCTTATCAAACCAAGAAAAGGAACTTGTCACACAATAATGGGAAACAAGTTGCACAAACCACACAATTTCAAAAACCTAGGAATTCTCGTGGTCATGCACATATGTACCAAAGGAAACCTAGAAACACTAGAGTGCAAAACGAAAAGAATTTGCAAAATCAAGAAAAAAAGATTTTTGTTCCAAAGGCGTCCAATAAAATTTACTTTAGAGGACCCGATGGATGGTTTTATGAATTTAAAGAGCAACACTCTTCTCAAAACCACAAAGCTCAATCCAATGAGCATAAACAGAATGTTTCCCAACATTTTCAAAAGGATCGCAAAAAGAATTTTAATGTCTCATCCAATGATCCTAAGAAGAAGGGCGAATACCTTAGAGCCCATTACTATTCTCATTTTGTCAAGGGTTCTACCATGCCTAAGCCAACCAATGCATATTGCAACTATTGTTGTCAAAATGGTCATATCTCGTTGGAATGCAAACTTAGGAAACCAAATGGTGAGTCCAAAGGTAAGTGGGTTCCAAAAGCTTGTACCTCTAGTGGTACAACTAGTGGTATGGTAACTAATGTGGCCTAAATACTAAGTTATCCCCCGGTCTTATAAGCCAAACATTTAGGGGGAGCCTCTTTATTTCTATCTTATTTTATTTGAGAGGTTAAATTTGGTCACACTACTTTGTGTAGTGCTCTAAATTGGTTCTCCAATTCCTTTTCTCCAAAATTAAGGGGGAGCCATAAATTTAGGGGGAGCTTGCTACAATTTTCACTTTTTGTCGATTTACAAAAAAGGGGAGAATTGTAGTAAAGCTTGTGAAATGCCAAAATTTAATCGCTTTACTAATGATATTGTTTTGCAAATCGTCAAAAGGGGGAGATTGTTGTACTAAACGTCTCTAGGTTTGTCGATTACAAAACAATATCATTTGGCATTTAACAATCTTCTTTGAGTTTTATAGGAAGAAGATACAATTTATGAGGACTTGGATAAAAACTTTAAGAAAGATCAAGATCATGTCCTTAGAGAGCTTATAGGCTAGTTTAGAATAGGATAGAAGGTATACTTTAGTCCTTGTTTATCCTTGAAATGGTCTAGATAGCGAAAAGCTCAATAAACCAGCAAAATCCTGTTTTCAGTGACCTAGCGTCGTACAACGCTAGATAGTGGCACACAACGCTAGAACAGCTAAATTCATACTTTTGTGAATCAACGTTGCACAACGCTATATAGAGTTAGGCAACGCTGAGTCACAACGTTGTACAACGCTCAGTAGTGTTGTACAACGCTGCAGTTAAAAAACTTGGAAAATTTCCTGAGTACCATCGTGCAACGCCATATAGCGTTGCACAACGCCTCAAAAATCCCAAGTTAGCTGTCCCATGTAAACAGTCGTTTTTACATGCAAAGTCTCTGGAAACGTTAGCCAACGTCTTTCAGCGTTGGGTAACGTTAGCGTTGTGTGACGGTATATAGAGTTGTACAACGCTCTGTTGAATCTGTCAGAGTTGTTCCTTTTGTCTCCCTTCAACGTTGTGTAACGCCATTCAGTGGCAAGCAACGCTCTGACAATTTCCAACGGAATTGTCGGAGCTTTCCTTTGGTTATACACTCCTTCGTTGTGCGACGGCAAATAGCGTTGCACAACGCTCTGACAGACCAACGGCTATTTTAAAGAGCCGTTAGAATTTACAACGGTCATATTCCAGCGTTGTACAACGCAGTGTCCAGTTTTTGCTGGGGAACTGCTCATTTCGAGCCCTATATATATCCACCCCTTGTTCTCTCTCCAACCAACGAGTTAGAGAGCTTCACTTTGCAAAATTAGACCAGAATTGAGCCTTTGAGCATAGGGATACTCTCCCACTTGAGCTTTTCATAGCTAGACCATCTTGAGAGATTTAGTAGTCTCAAACACCACCGTCCCGACATTGTCGCTAGGTGTAGGTTGGAATAGGTTGAGAGTTCTTCTTCTTTGAGGCCGTTGTGCCATTCGAGTTAGGCCGATCCGCCTCGAGTGTCCTTGTGACGAGGTGATTCGGTTCAAAGTTGTAGTCCCGTTCTTGTTGGAATTGAATGGAGCGCGCCCTTTCGTGGTAGCGGAACTCCCGGAGACGTACGACTAAGGCTAGCTTCTTCTAGCGGGTCGGAACTCCGTAATCACATCGCGTGTTCAATTTCTCTCTCTCTTTCTCTCTTTATTATCTTGCCATACTTGAATTTCTTGTGTGTTTGCTTGTATTGGTATAACCAATTGAATTGTGTTAGGGTAGTTCATACCAAACCGGTCCAAAACCTTAATCGCTTCCGCTAAACCTTAGTTAAGCCGCCTCCATTAGGGACAACATTCTATAACGGTTATTTCCTAATAACCGTTACATAAAGGCAAATAAATTTTTTTTAAATGATTCTGTAACGGTTATTAGGAAATAACCGTTACAAAAAGGTTCTGTATAAATATCTTCCTCCTCATTATGTCTCATCTAACTCTCAGCCGCACTTCCCAGGGTTCTCTTTTTTTCATTTATTGCGAAATTTGTGGTGTCCACTTCACTCCCAAAAAATAGCAAAAAATTTCTAAAAATTCTGAAAAAAATAATAATTAGAAAAAGAATAAGAAGGAGAGCAGATTTAAGATAAAAAAAATTAAATTTGAACCGTATTTTTTTTTTTTACATTTTTTCCTTATTTATTTCGATTTTTTTCATTAATTTATGGTTATTTTTGTTTTTTTATATATTTTAAGATCTCATTGAATAGGAGAAGATCTTACATCGGCCGGATAAGTCGCACGATTCAACGGATCGAAAGTCACACGATTGAAAGTATATTTTCATGAACTCCTCTTTTTTTAAATTATTTCCATTTCGTTAATAATTTGCATATATATATAGGCATGAATTTCGTATTATCATATAGGAACCAAATACCGGAACTCAACTGAATTTAGGATCTGTCTTTGGATACGATCTTTGGACACGATCTGTCTCATTTAGGACAGCGAGTTGTACGTTAGATGCAATGTGTTGTCTGAGAAAAATTCGGCAGCATTTCCCTTGTGTTCCCACGGATACGTACGCACGAGCAATCGTGTGTTGGCGAATTTTTCTCAGATAGCACATTGCATCTAACGTACGCTCGCTAATGAGACAGAGTATCCAAAGAGCGGGCTAGGATGGTGACCGGTCCGAAAACTAATATGACAAATTTGTCCGAAACCCTAATAATTTACATAAATTTTATTGTTCAGATGGATCGGACGTGGATGTACTTAAGTAATCGATGCTCGTCTACATTTTTGAGAGGACTTGAAGAATTTATGGTTTGTGCTAAAGAGAATTTGAAAATGAAAGAAGATGATAAAATGTATTGTCCTTGTCGTGTTTGTCAGAATTTGTTGAAGTGGTCTAATTTTGAAGAAGTGAAAGCTCATTTGATTATAAATGGATTTCAACCGGATTATGGTCGGTGGACACTCCATGGAGAGAATAGGGGGGATTGTTGTAATATCACAAATGTATTGGATTGTGTGTATGAGGAAGAAAATGTATCATTGGATGATGAAATTGATGATGTCAATGTATTTGATGATGAGAATGTAGATGATGATAGAAATGTAGATAACTCAGAATTTAATTCTGATTTAGATGAAATTGTGAACAATGTGGATGATAATTTTGTTGATAATGTTGAAATTTTTGGTATGTTACGTGAAGAAGATAAATTAGCTTTATATTCTGGTTGTGAATTGTCAAAACTTAATTATGTTTTCAAACTGTTCAATCTTAAAACAAAAAATGGATGGAGTGATGCAAGTTTCACATCTTTGCTCAAACTATTACATAAAGAATTTATTCCAAAAGATAACCAGTTGCCAGATTCAATTTATAAGGCTAAAAAGATGTTAAGTCCTTTAAAAATTAGAGTTGAGAGAATTCATGCATGTCCAAATGACTGCATATTATTCCGGAATAAGTACGGACACTTGCATAAATGTCCAAAGTGTAATGCTTCACGGTATAAACCGAGAGACGATCAAATTGAAGATGATGGTAGTAAGGGACCAGCTACGAAAGTGGTGTTTTATTTACCAATAATACCAAGATTCCAGCGGCTTTTCTCTAACGCGAAGGATGCCAAATTGTTAAGATGGCACGCAGACTGCAGGAAAAAAGGCGATGGCATGCTCAGACACCCAGCAGACGCTCCAGATTGGATAAATATAGATAGGGAATTTGAAGATTTCGACAGTGAACCTAGAAATCTGAGATTGGGTTTATGTACAGACGGGATGAATCCTTACGGCAACATGAGTAGCCGGCAGACTACGTGGCCGGTCTTATTGTGTATTTACAATCTTCCTCCCTGGCTATGCATGAAAAGGAGATACATGATGATGCCCTTCTTGATTTCTGGTCCCAAACAACCAGGTAATAATATAGATGTGTACTTGGCTCCATTAATAGATGACCTTGGTGAATTGTGACAGAATGGAGTGAAAATATATGATGCACACTCTAGAAGTGAGTTTAACCTCCGTGCCATGATATTTTCCTGCATACGGAAACCTGTCAGGGTATAGGAATAAAGGAGCGAAAGCGTGTCCTATTTGCATGGAAAACACCTATTCTGTGTACCTGAAAAACTCCAGAAAAAATGTTTACTTGGGACACCGAAGGTTTATTAAGAACCGCAATCACCCTTACCGTCGAGACAAGGAAAGGTTTGACGGTACTGTAGAAAAAGACAAGGCCCCAATACTGTTATCCGGTTCAGGGGTGTATCGACAGGTGAAGGACATTAATGTAAAATTTGGTAAGAAATTTGCAAATAAGATACCCAAGGGGATATGGAAGAAGAAGTCTATATTCTGGAATCTTGAATATTGGCAGAGTTTGGAGATTAGGCATTGCTTAGATACGATGCACATAATAAAGAACATATGTGAAGTTTTGATTGGTTGCATGTTGGAAATTCAAGGGAAAACTAAAGATGGCATAAATGCGAGGAAGGACATGGTTGAAATGGGGATCCGGCAAGAACTAGCGGCACAAGATAAGGAAAAAAGTCGAACTTGGCTACCTGCAGCACAATTTAATTTATCAAAGTAAGAGAAAAAAAGGCTTATTAGAATGCCTGAAATCTATTAAGGTTCCTACTAGTTATTCCTCGAATATATCAAGAAAAAGGTTTCTATTAAGGACAACAAATTACTTGGTATGAAGTCACATGATTATCACGTCCTACTGACCCAGTTACTTCCGGTCGCAATTCGAGAAATTCTAAGGGAAGAAGTGAGGAAAACCATCACTAAGTTGTGTTTTTTCTTTAATTCCATTTGCTCTAAAGTGATTGATCCGAATAGTTTGGACAAGTTACAAGAAGGTGTTGTACTAACCCTATGTGAGCTGGAGATGTACTTTCCGCCATCGTTTTTTGACTCCATGGTGCATTTGACCATTCATTTAGTTAGAGAGATAAAAATGTGTGGTCCTGTATTTCTACGGTACATGTATCCTTTCGAAAGAGTCATGGGTCAATTGAAGGGGCTTGTTCGTAGCCGATCTAAACTAGAAGGAAGCATAGTGGAAGGATATGTGGCCGAGGAGGTTATTGAGTACTACACCGATTATTTGCAGGATGTACAACCAATCGGTCTTCCAAAGTCTCGACATGAGGGTAGACTTGAAGGAAAAGGTTATATATTAACTTCCAATGTTCACCTTATTTAGCACAAATGTTCACTTAAAGCACAATATTTGTTCACCTTATTTAGCACAAATGTTCACTTAAAGCACAATATTTGTTCACCTTATTTAGCACAAATGTTCACTTAAAGCACAATATTTGTTCACCTTATTTAGCACAAATGTTCACTTAAAGCACAATATTTGTTCACCTTATTTAGCACAAATGTTCACTTAAAGCACAATATGTGTTCACCTTATTTAGCACAAATTTTCACCTTTCAGGTACAATTGAAGCTAGTACTCATATACCGGATCTTGCAATGAGAACCAAAGCACATATGAAAGTTCTCCAACATCTTGCTATTGTGGCGCCTTACATCAATGAATATCTAATCGAGTTACGTGAACAATACCCTTCTTACACCGAAAACTTGATTACCATAGAGCATGAAATAAAATTTGTCCAATGGCTTGAAGATAAAGTACAGTCCTAGTTGAAAGAAGGAACAAAGGTCGATGAAACCGTGAAATGGTTATCAAGACGTCCTGATGCCGTGGTCGAGACATACCAAGGGTATGACTTGAATGGATTTACCTGGTACACAAGGAAACATGATGGTAAAAGTGCCGTGCAAAATAGTGGAGTCACTGTTGTAGCTTTATCTAGTGATAATGTTAGGTCGGCTACTTATTATGGGTGGATCGAGGAGATTTGGGAACTAGATTACCTGAAATTTAAGATACCCTTATTCAAGTGTGCATGGATCGACAACGGTCACGGTGGAGTTAAAAAAGACAAGATGGGGTTTATAACTGTTGACTTCAATAAAAGGGCTTATCGAGACGATCCCTTTATACTTGCAAATAAGCAAGCAATGCAAGTTTTTTACATTCAAGATCCGGCGGATAAGAAAAGACATGTTGTGCTTCAAGGTAAATGTTCATCTTATTTAAGTACAAATGTTCACCTTATTGAGTACAAATGTTCATCTTATTTATTACTTGCCACTTTCAGGAAAAAGACGTATTGTCGGTGTTGGTGATGTCATAGATGAAGAAGCACACGACCACTTCGAGGAAATACCTCCTTTTTCTATCGGTATCGACGATACATCACAGCCAGTATCGATCAGTTGTAGGCGTACAGATAACACCGAAGGCGTGTGGGTCGACACAGGAAGGAAAAAAAAAGAAAGTAGCTACATAATCACATGTGAGTTAAAAAACTATTATGTGCTAATATAAATTATTCTTAACATAGATTTGCTAAATTGTTATGTTAATATTTTTATTTTTATTTTTTGCAGGTCATTAATTGGTGAAATATTTTGTTAACAAGAAGCTAATTTATTTTTATTTTTGGTTAATTTTCTAAATTGTAATTTTATTTTGTTAGAAAAAATGTAAAACAAAATTAAATTCATGTGTAACCAACAAAGAAATTAAATTCAATCAAAACACTTAATAACATGTATGGATAAACCAACACCGAAAATATCAGTACTAAATGAAATTAAAACAGACACAAACTTTAAAAGTTCAATAAAAAAATAAAACTAAACTAATCTGTAACGGTTATTAGCTAATAACCGTTACAGAAGGTTATATGTAAAAAACGTTTGACCTTCTGTAACGGTTATTAGCTAATAACCGTTACAGATTAACCTCTTCTGTAACGGTTATTAGCTAATAACCGTTACAGAAGGTTCAAACCCTTTTATTATCTCTGCCTGCAGGCGTCTGTTCGTCACTTCTTTCCAAACTCGAACTTGCCTTTTTCTTAAAACCCTACCTCTCTCGACACAAGCTCTCGCGCCTAGCTAGCTCTCTCGACACAGAAGCTCTCGGCGGCTCTCGATGGCTCCCCTCTCTCTCTCGAAAAAGGTAAATCCCTCTGTCTCCTCTTCCTCCTCCTCTCACCCCCTCACTCGATCCCCTCTCACTCACTGTCTCTCTTTGTTACAGCTTTGATCCCTCTCTCTCTGCCGCTCTCTCAACTCCTACAGCCAGCAACTCCCCTCTCTCTCTCGAAGGTAAACCCCTCTCCCTCCCTCGTCTCCTCTTCCTTTCCGTCTTTGTCTCCTCTTCCTCTCTCTCTCACTGACTCCCTTTCACTGTCTCTCTGTTGCAGCTCTCTCTACCGCTCTCTCAACTCAGACAGCCACCAACCCCCGACAGCACTCTCTCGAAGGTAAACCCCCTCTCTCTCAAATTTTAATTTAATAGGGACTGAAATGCTAGAAATTGATTGAAATGCAAATGCTAGGGGCTGAATTGATTGAACTGTGCTTGGGGCTAATTTAGGGCTGAATTGATTGAAATGCAAATGCTAGGGGCTGAATTAGGACTGTTTTGCATAATTTGAACTGTTTTAGGGACTGAATTGATTGAAATGGGTCCTTCTTGTTATTAATGTCGAGAAGCGCACCGTTCAAATAGCAGATTCTATCGAGCGCAAGAATCCAAAGATATTGATTAAGGGATTCATAACCCAGTAAGTTTTCGTTTCTAAATGAGATTCTGATATTGAGATAAGGACTACGTACGGTTCTATCTAAGCTATTAATGATATTGTATGCAGGATATACAAGCGATACCTTATGGAAAATGAAAAATATAACGCAAGGACCCGAACAACATTTGATTGGTACAAAATTCAGGTACGAGACTTAAAAAATATATTAGCTACCTAGGGTTTCTGAAACTATGCAAAATCTTAACTATCTTTCTTGTTGGATCTTAATTAGTGTCCGATACAAAAGGGCAGCACAGAATGTGGATATTTCACAATGCTCGCCATGAAAAACGTATTATCTTATTGGATAGCAATTCAGGAAATACCTCATGTAAGTAACTTATTCTTTTAACTAATAACATTTGATCAAACAATTAGATTTTAGAATTTCATGATCTAACTAATAATATTTTTGACTTGTTTATCATAATATGCAGATGATCGAGCCGGTTGGAGTACCATACAACGAAGAAATGATTGATGGTATCGTGACAGAAGTTATGGACTTCATGCAAGGGGTATATTTTGATTAAAATGTGTTATTTGATGACTTGCCATGTTTGATGATACTTGTGATATATGTAAATACATTGTTTATTGTTTGTGTGATATGCATGATTATATATGTTTGATATATGTGTGCTTTGTGATATATATATATGTTGCATGTGTTAATGTAAATTGGGTACCAATTTGGTACCAATTCGGCTAGCAAATTGGGGCTAGCCAATCAAACAGGCGAAACACAAAAAAAATTAAGAATTTTGTAACCGGTTATTAAGGAATAACCGTTACAGAATATTATAATTTTATTTTTTTTAATTATAAATATTATCTGTAACGGTTATTACCTAAAAACCGTTACAGAATCCAGTCTTCTGTAACGGTTATTAGGTATTAACCGTTACAGAAGTTCTCCAAATACCGTACATGTTCCGTCCACAATACCATAACGGTTATTAGATAATAACCGTTACAGAAGACTGGCTTCTGTAACGGTTATTAGGTAATAACCGTTACACATGTTCTACAAAAAACTGTACCAGATTTTCCCTTGCATAATACCATAACGGTTATTAGATAATAACCGTTACAGAAGAGGGGGCTACTGTAACGGTTGTTGTCTAATAACTGTTATAGATCTGTAACGGTTATTAGACATTCTGTAACGGGGGCTACAGTAACGTTTCGTGTACCGTTACAAAAGTCTTTTATTAACCGTTACAGAAGCCAAAATTTCGCGTAGTGGGTTAAAGCAATGAACCGATAATGAAAAAGCAATATGCTAGATGTGTTTTGTAAAGTTTAGATAGATTGTATATTAAAATTACATGTTTGTTGCTAATCAAGAGCCAATAAAGCATATCAGTTGCTAGATGATCAATCAATTTTCAAATTGCACCAAACAACCTATGTAAACTATATTGAACACATGTATTTTACATTTTGATCTGTGATAATTGTTTGTTGCCAAATAGATTTGTTGTCAATATAACCCAACCCTTTGAATATATATATGATACTCGACTCGAGTATGTGAACATATTTTCAGAACTAATATTTGTTGCCAACGCAGTTCATATCCATACCATCACTAGTATGTGTGAAGATAAGAGTGAAATAGGAGTTTAATTTTATAAAAAAAAAAAAGAGTAGGAATTCAATCAGTAGACTAACTACTTGCTGGTTGGTGTATATTGTGCTCTGTTCAGTTCTTGGAGCTGGGATTTTCTTTCCTCCAGGTAGTTTGAATTTTCTGTGTTCATGTGCGTGGTTTCTAAGTACTTAGTATTTGTTTCATCCCTCTATGTATGATTTTTTTTTTAGTTGGTTGAAGGTTGGTTCCAAATGAAGGTGACGGAGAGTGCAAATCAAGTGACAGTAAATGAGACCAGAGAAACAGGTCAAAGCCAAAGCCGAGTAGGTGCTGACATAGATAGGCTTGCAAATAGTTTATAAAAGAAATAAATAATTATATTCTCTTTTCTTTTTTGTTTATATTTTCTCCTTTTCTTTTGTTCATTCTTGTTATGAAGCAAGCATTCATAAATATCTACAGACTTGGTTAGGTTGGAAAATGCAGCTCGCATTTGATATGTGGAATTATTGTTAGTGATGTTGGGATTTAGCTCGCATTTGAATTGCGTAGTAATATCTACTGACTGCATTTTCCAACATTTATCTAGGGTGTCGCTTTTCACTTTTCTCTTAGCGGAATGTGATCCCTAATTACGTGGCATTTATGTTTGCATTAATGCATTATATGCTTGGACTGGGTTGGGTACGCAAAGGCTTTCTCACATCACAAGTCACAACTAACAGACGTATTTATTGATTTTGCTTTGTTTAGATTTCAGTTCAAAGCAAATAATAATAATAAATAAATAAATTACCTCGTCTCAACAGATCATTTGATAGTGTATAATGAATATCTTATTCTATTTATTTATTTAGTATTATTTATTTTCTCAATCAATTCGGACTTTCAGCCCTACAACTTCTGTTAAAAAAAAGCAAAGGATACATTTGTCAAAACACAATGGATGCATCTCAAAGCAAGATAACACTAAAGCCATCTGCACTAGCACACACCGGTGCACCTACGTTCTCTTTCTATTACACTAATCAAACTCATAACATAGAATTAATTATTAAGCAAAACCTAGTACAGGATAGTGAGATGGTCAGAATGATACATGTTACTATTTCAGAATGATACATGTTACTACTTACTAGGAGGTTTTGAGTTTTTGAAAGGGTCAATAACACGAAATTCTGCCTTAGGTGCACAAAGCAGTCGTCTACTGGTCTGGAATCCATGCAGAATGCCTGGTCACTGCAATCATGTGGTTCTCTCTGGCATGTAGGAATTGTTTCAACATTCAAAATGTAAATAGATGAATAATAAGTGAACCATATCAGTACTATCTTTGGCATGGACACCAACAAGTAAGACAGTCATCTCAGTTTTTTAAATAGGCTGTTGCACTGGTTTCCTAGGAGAGTAATTCTGATGAAATTACACCTGATAATTGAAATTACAAGATTCCAAATAGATTGCAACTAACCTTCAGATCAAATAATCCTTCTGCTTTTATGCTAACGTTTGAAACATCTCGAGTCACAAGACCCTCTTACAACCGTCGCATCAGAAAAAGAGAGGCTCTGACAAATTCTTTCATTTCTTTCCTTTCTAATGATCGCATGCAATAAGGAAAATTCATTAAAGCCAGATTTGGAAATTTATAAGCCATAATGTGTCACTGGGAGAGAGACTAACAAGATAACCCTGCCCTAATCAGTAATATCTGTTTGTACAAATTGATCATTAAACTGACACAAAAGAAAGCAAGCAAGCAACACATTTCCATTTTCCTGTTACATTTGTACAGCTCCAGACTCCAGAGTAACCCCATTTTTCTGTAATGAAAAGACAAAAAAGAAATAATGGATGAAAAGAGCCATGTAAGTTTGAATAGGAAATACAATTTACATGGTAAATACCTTAAAACTACTGTACTGATATAATATGGTATCCAAGTCTGGTTCTTCTGTAAAAATTGTGAGGAAATACTAATATACTATAGAAATTACCTTCAGGAAAGAGTTTGGCAGGACTGTCAAAAACACAACTGTCATAATTGCTCATATTTCTGTTATAGAATCTTCTTCAAATTTCATGTCATGTTCTTCAATCAAGTCTCCACTGTCGTTATCTTGAGACCCATCAGAGGAAAAGAACAACCCATTAAACCATGATCTGTTCAAGTTTCCATTGCCACTCTCTCCTGTTCCTAATTTTAAGCAAGATAACATTGTTGAAAGTTGGTACAGAAACATGCATGAGCTCAACAAAACATCAAATGAAGGTTTATTCTTTCATTTTAATGGAGGCAAACAAGCTTTGTTCAAAAAGTGAAGTGAAACTCAGAAGTTGGATCACCGTCACCACTTGTTATTGACAAATTCTCATATTTTTCTTCATATTTCCCTCGAACCGCAAGCAACTCATTGCGCAAAAATTGAGCTTGTTCTTCATTTTGGGCCGCCTTACCACATATTGGTGTTATTATATGAACCAAATCATCATTACGGTTTCTAACATCCAATAGAGGATCTTCAATCACCCTTTTCCCCTCTACATCCACAACAATAACATCTTTTGCCGCTTTAGTCCAACGGTTGAAAACATACCTCGGAGGTATCACCTTAATATCCTCACGATCCAACACCTTCAATGCATGCCAACACAAAATACCTTCTCTTTCAAACTTCTTACAAGAACATAACACCGTTTGGTCCTCTCGAGTCCAAACAACTTGTCCCCTCTTATATGGGGTTTCATTATCAATATCACACATAACAACCGTGTATGTATTAACCTCTAGGCATTCTATGTTAGCTGAACAGGATAACTCGAACTCCGCTTGAAATAATTCAAACACTTTGGGTGTGTACAACTTCCTGGCTTCACGAAGAATAGGAACATTCCACTTGAGTTTTGGTAATTTGCTTGTCACATTGTACTCAGACTTGACTTCCTTGTCACGATTTTCATATAGAACCCTATCAAAGTGTTCCAAAAACCTATGAATATCCAACTTGCAGGCTTTCAAGTCCGATTTGATGCTTTCACTTGCTTGTGTGCTACGCATTCCCATAGTGTAAGCATCTTTCATAAAGCAATGTGCCCACTTTTCTTTGCTACCATATATGAAATCTAGCCACGTTACTATGACATCCACGTTTCTCCTAAGAGCATTAAAGGCATCTTCAAACTCCTTTTCCTCCTCGTACCTGAACATATAAGCCAGAAAAAATCAATGACATTAATAACTGAAATAAGTTCCGGCAAATTACAATACACTATATTACTATGCTGTAATGCTGTTAGTGCTTTTCTTATCATTTGTTTTGCATTTTCTCATAATAGTATGTTCAAGTATGTTTTTAATTTGCTGACCAAACCTTTTTCCCAAAATGTCGTACTTCTTTTTTCTGCATTGCTCAGTTTTCATAATTAATAGCAGCCATCATTTGTCTTCCTAAAAAAATTCTGTACTAACAGCCAAGCAATGAGTTCTCTAAATTCCAGGAATCTTCAATTGAAACACTGGGTCAATCTTAATGGATTCAGTTTAAAATATCAAGTATCGAGGCGGATTTAACAGAAAAAACATGACCATAGTTTAATACCAGTCTTTGCCTCTTTGGGCAGGATTAAGGCAAACAAACTGTTCAGACAACAATTTCTGTTGATATAGAAAAATATTGTGACTTGTATTAACCAATTGTAAGGCTAATAATATTTCATTTCTATATCAGCCAAAAATAAGAGAAATTCCAGCAAATTTCTGAAACTTTGCAATGACTACTTTTTTTAAAAGAATTTTTTTTTAAATATCAACCAATGAAACTGACTGTGCTTTTTTTTTCATCTAAACAGTACTTCACTGAAATTGTTAAACAGATGTGAAGTTTTAAGTTCTTCAAGAAGATTATGGTATAAACAACTATATAAGAATGTTGAATGTTTTCATATTTACACAATTATGGTGCGCTAATAGTAAAAGCAAGAGAGCAACAAGGATACTAGATGTTAAAGCTCTCTGCAACTAATGAGCATTTTGAATATCAGGAACAAAAAAGAAGAGTTACTATACATTACTAAACATGCTTCATAACTCTTCAAATTACAAATTACAAGTATGAATGGAGAGAAAAATCAAAATAGAAAAGTACCTGTACATGCAAGCATTGAAATCTCCCATTATGTTCATCCCATCCTTGTTGTAGCACGACAAATGCTTTACACAATTTTGTTCAATATGCCATGTACATAAACCATGCCTTGTATCGGGCATTATTTTCTCTAAAGCAAGTCCCATTGCACCATCTTGAGTGGTAAATATGGTGATGGGCTTTTTGCTGCCATGTGCCTCAAGAAATTTTGTAAACACCCATTCAAAAGACTCTTTTGTATGGTCACACATGAGAGCCGCACCAAAAATCACAATCTCTCTAAAATGGTTAAAGCCAACAAAAAGACCAAACACGCCCTTTTCATTATTGATTTCAAATGTTGTATCAAATTCTACTACATCTCCAAACCGGGCATAATCCACAATCATTTTTGCATCCGTCCAAACGACATTCGCTATCTCTCCTTCCTCGGTGGTATCTTCAAATATTTTGAAAGATGGATCTTCCAAACTGCGCTTTGCAAAATACTTCGTCATAGCAATGGCTGACCCATATTTCATTGCCTGCTTTCGTACATCCCTCAAGCCATTATTACAATCTACTTTTGGTATTAGATAACAAGCTCCGGGTGGTTGGAGAGGATGGTTGTGCTGAGAAACAAATTCCACAACTTTGTATTTTTGGGTTTTTCTATTTAGTTTTATTTGTAGACGAACTTGACAACCGGTCCGCGTCTCCGGTCGAGGCCTCTTAGTCATATAATCTCGCTTATCTGCTACTCGTTTACCTTCGCAAGAGCACAAAAAAATCTTCGAAGTAATTACACCATCTTTCTCGCTCTTATGACCGTAGCTCAATCTTACTCCAAAACCAATTCTTCCACCATAAACTCTCCAAGCCGACCATGCTTCATCCAATGTTTGATATTCTCTACCCAAATGAGGTACAAAATCATCTTGTTCTTCTTCCATAGCCTTCATGAAAGTAACAGATAAGCAATTAATAGATAGATTAAGGATGCTATTGATTCTAACACAATACGTATACGAGATTCATATTTTTCCTATCAATATGTTGACGGGATTCATAGTGTTCCCATTAAAGATATATTTTTTTCCGTCTATAAATTATGTGTAAATTTCAAGCTGTTTAATTCAAACATGAACTAAACATGAACATGTACATGGTTCAGGAAACATGGTACTAATTACAAAACAACCTGAAGTTTTCAAAACATGATACTGATTCCAACCAGTTTAATTCCCATCAGCTTATATTATTATTACTCATTGCAAAGCCAATTTTAGGTCATGTAGTCATAAAGTTTGGTTAATTGCATCTATTACTCAATTAACAAGGTATTCAAGGTCAGCTCCAATTGCCTAGGAAGATGTCAAATTGCCTCTAATCCTAATGTGCTTACCATGTTGAATTAAAAAAAGGACATAAATAAACTAAGATAACATATATCGTGGTAAAATTACGAACAAGAGGCAATTTGACAGTTGCCTTTTCTGTTGCATAATCAACCTTTAAACCCCTAATTATATCAAAAACTACACTCAACTATAAATAAAATCTGTTCTGACAAGCTTTACTCCAATGTCAACCGGAGCATTCTGAATTTTTAAAAAACGCAAAACAGTTGCCTTTTCTGTTGCATAATCAACCTTTAAACACCTAATTCATCAAAAACTACACTCAACTATATTACACGCTACGCAAAGTGGTTTTACTAGGCAATCAGTATAGTTAACTCCAGCAACTGAAGTTGCTCTTAGAGAACCATAACAGTACAATCTACAGCAATAAATAGCAAGCAAAACCTAGTTCAGTGTTCAGTGTTTGTTTTATGCCTAGTTCAATTTTGTATACCAGTTGAGAAGTACAAACCTGGTTCAGATGTTTGTTGGATGTTGAAGCTATGCCCTAATCGCAATGTATGAACCAGGTCCAGTGCTCTTTTTACAACGAAGCGGATCCTCGAGTGGGCAAAAGAAAACCCTAATCAAGATAAAAACTGAAAAGACAAGCACTTTAGACCTTTCATCTTTCAGAAATTGGTAGTTTTGAGTTTAGATAAAAGGGAAAAGATGTGTACTCTCATAATAATAAACTAAACAAATATATTTTATTTTAGAAACATAAAGGGGGCAAATTGATGAAGAAAACTGAGAAATTACTTATTTCGCCACAGAAAAATTCAATAATGAATAGGAAAGAAACTTGGAAATCGAGATAAGTAAAAAAGTCCAAACCTATTTCTTCTTCGTAGGTTGTACTAGTCTCGATTAATTTCTCCCTTGTTTCGCTTCCAAAATAGTTAGTTCGGGGAGAAGAGAGGCGAGAAAGAGCTGAGAGAGAATAATCCACAAGGAACTGATCTGACGGCTGACGGAGATAATTAAAGGGATCAAACGGATAGGATGTAACAGAGTGGAACCAACGGCCCAGATGGATTGCTGTTCGGACTACAGTGTTCTGTTCATATATAGTAATCATTACTTTTCCCTTGCATATTTCTAATTCTATAATTAGTACATCAGTATTTAATTATAATTATATCTTATTTTTATTTTTATATATTTAATTAATAGAGAGGATTTTGATCAATTAATTAAAGAGATGCCTAGATCAATTCCCCCTCGCAATGTTCGGAAATTATCAGACCTGAAAAAAAATGTGTTTCTATTCGAAAGAGATCATTAGTTTTATGTCATTAATCATTATAAAAGTTTGTTAATTGGAGGTATGTCATTGTTAAATTGCTAATTTGATTTATGTCGCTATAAAATCGTTAAAATTAGTTTTATGTCATTATATTTTTTCCAAAAACATAATAAATTATAAAAAAAAAGTCATTCTAAATTCTGTCATTATTTTTAAAAATTTCTAAAATACCCTAATTTAATTAAGCCCTAGAAAAAAACAAAATGAGGGACGCTGAAAATATGCAACTACTCATTGCCCCAATTTTAAAGGAACATACGATAATCTTGCGTCATGTTTGATATGACCTTTATTTTCATGATATGTAACGTATGTTATAAATAATTGTATCAAGTTATGTAATATATGTTTGGTTATGGAATAAAGAGGATTAACATAATATTTCATTAAAATACCATAATGTTCTTGTTATCTTTAAAAGAATCATATAATGAGAGGGTATTAATTAATGAAATGATTATCTTTCTTCTGTCAGGGACCAGTTACATAACTTTCTAATTAATGGAAGGATTGTTAATATAACTTCCCTGAATTTCCGTGGGAAATGACTATAAACATAGAAAAGAAGAGCATAGAGCATGATGTCTTTTTATAAATAATATAAATACTTTTTATATTGAGTTAGTTTCTTATTTAAGTCACGCACGAAATATACATATTTGCATTTTTATGGATTTGCCTATATAGAGTATTTACTGGTGATTATATGGGTACAAGAATGGTAGGATGGAAATATATATTATTTGATATTATGAGAAAGTTTAATATGCACCATAGTGCATAGGGCATTCCGTGCACCGCAGACTTTTTCGAAGATATCTTTGTAAATTGACAAATCTAATTTAACCAATCTAATCTACATATTGAAATCTCATAGCAAACCAAAATTTACAATTTTTTAAATTTTATTATTATTTTTTTCAAATTTTTTAAAACATGCCATTTTTTAAATGTTGTACTATTTACAATATTCCAAAAATGACATGTTTTAAAAAATTCAAAAAAATAGTAATAAAATCTCAAAAATTGTAAAATTTGGTTTTCTATGAGATTTCAATATGTAGATTAGATTGGTTAAATTAGATTTGTCAATTTATAAAAATATCCCTGAAAAAGTTCGCGGTGTACGGAATACCCTATGCACTATAGTGCATATTAAACTTTATCTTCATATTATTTAGTAAAATATTCATGGTTGTTTAATATATTTTATTAATATAGAATAATTAGCAGCTTTCATGACATAAATAGACCAAGGTGATATAATGTAGAAATATTCTAATATACAACAAACTAACTTGTCGTAATATATAACTTGCTAATTTCAAACATGCCACCGTTTTTGTGCACTATTTACATAAAAACTAATTATTACTTTCTTAGTCGCATAAAAAAAAATTTACTGATATGTGATGGCATAATTAAAAGGACATAACGGTCCTATAAATTGTCGACATAAAACTAATTTTTTATTTTTTGTGATGGCATAAAAATAACTAATCATTAATAATGGCAAATCTCTAATTTCAAACTTTTACATGTTGCATA
Source organism: Rhynchospora pubera (assembly GCA_028095005.1). Classification (NCBI taxonomy): domain Eukaryota; kingdom Viridiplantae; phylum Streptophyta; class Magnoliopsida; order Poales; family Cyperaceae; genus Rhynchospora; species Rhynchospora pubera. Next base: position 86,268,650 of record CM051459.1, read on the forward strand.
AAATAATAAGATATATGAATATGCAAAATCATATTCAGATATCTCATTACGATTCAATCGCTCTGTGTTAAGAACTCAAATATCATTGATCACTTTGCAATCTGTTTTCACATGTAACAAACTCTGGTACGGAATAAGAGCTCGAAATATTGTTGGGGGTTGCCTACGGGTAATTTTAAAATAATAATAATAAGTTGGGGTTTCATGCAAAGTAAAATTCAAGCCAACAAGTTTTATGTATACTAGATATGGCAGTCGCGTTATATCTTTTTAGATTGACAACAATTCAATATGAACTATCTTAGATTTTCAAATATGTTTGATTCTTAAAATTAAATAATGATTAGTATTTTAATATATTTAAACAAGAAAGACAAAAATATTTTTAATTAAAAAAATGCAAAACTAGAAAACTATTTTAATTATAAAAACAGCGGTCATTTGTCCCAAACATACGTTCCTATCAAAATTTATGTCAGTTTGAAGTTCTAATGTTAAAAAAAATATTTTGTGCGATTTTCTGTTATTTTTTATATGATATATTTTACTTTATTTTTTTATAATCATTATTTATAATTAATATATTTAATATGTTTAAATATTATTTTTATTTTTTATTATTTATTATTTTTATTTTTTTATGAATTCCGAAAAACTATTCTTATAATTTCTTCAGTTTTTGATATTGAAAAACTATATGAAAGATAGTTCCAAAAAATATTAAGAAAAATCATGTTGTATAAAGGAGCGACTGTAGTTTCATACCTATGATTTTCATAACATAACTCCAAACAGGAAAAAAAAAACATAAAATTATCAAAAGTACCAAACAAATCAATTGTTGGAGTTATGTCCTAGAAGTCAATGGTTGATGACTTAAATATCAGTTTATGTTATTGATGATATTTGATCATTTGTTCCTATGATTTATTATTGACGTATCATTCAGGTTGAGGATCTGAATTGTGGATCTCTGTGGATCATTCATTAGAATAGCAATAATAAATCTAAATTGTCTATAATCTTGATAATTAACAAGGAACATTAATTATCATATAAGATTAGTAATTTAGTATGCAAGTTAAGTGATGATTAAGTTATACAAATCCTAAGTAAGGCGTTACCAACTTAATTGCATATGTTTATGATGTTTATGGTATTGGAACATAGCATAGAACATAACCCAATGAAATAAACATATAGATTGTGTTATGTGTCATTGTTTATTTCATATGAGTTTGATTCTAAGTTTGAGATGGTTCAACTTTTCCACATGGGGATAGGTTCTATAAATATCGTCTACCGTTGATTCCTAATAAAGGCTGCTATACGGACTTTCTTTATGTTCTCTTGAATTGTGCGGGGAAAAGTTGTTCATCAAGAAAACTGTATGTCCCTCATTTGTATACCTTGTAAGTGATGATATCTGTTTGGGCTCCTTGATGGAGTTGGATCGTATGCATGCAAACTAGACGATCATCTCTAGATCAAGAATGTATAATCTGCAAGAATGACACATTCATATCTTGGATATACAATGATATCATGTGACATAAGAATCAGACAAGGAAATACTTTAGTAGTACAATATTTATGTGAATTGGGAATCATAGTAGTACAATATTTCTTATTGGAAATATAGTGCGTTATATACTGTAGTAGTACAATATTTCTTATTGGAAATACTTTAGTAGTACAATATTTATGTGAATTGTGAATTGGGAATCATAGTAGTACAATATTACAATTATTTCTTATGCAGGATTAAATACTGTAGTAGTACAATATTTATGTGAATTGAGAATCATAGTGATACCGCCTATGATTATTGGAAATAAATAGTGCTTTATTTCTATGGCCAACATAGCATAAACCCTCAAAAGGTCACACAAATAAAGTTTTAACCATACAGTGCGTTATATATTTATTCACAGCAGTAAGTGCAGTGGAAATATGATAAATTGATTAATTAATTATATACCGTTATGAACAGTTAATTAGTTAAATCAAAGGGATCATATAGAAATAAATTAATGCATTTGCTAATTTCAAAATAATTATCAATAAGTTGATAATTAATTTTATTCAACATATTTTAATTGGATGAATTGAGAATTCAGCTTAATTAAAAACGTAATTAATTGGACCATTAAATGAATGATTTAATGTGTTAATATGAGAGCTAAATATGTAAATGAAATGGCCTAATTGTATCCATTTCTTGGCCAACAATTAAGGGGGAATTTTTGTCCATATAGGGTGAAAGACGGATGAGGTTTGGATGCCTAAATATAGGCTGTTAATTAAGGAAACTGCACCGCTATATATAGGATCAACCTCTTGTCTCTTTCTCCTCATAAGAGGTTCGAAATTTTCAGAGAAAAATATGGTTTTTCTCTCCTCCATTGCTGCCATAATTTTGCTCATCCATAGGAATTTATGTGTTGAATATTAGCCACAAATTAAATAGTTAATTTGGTGAAAAAAAGCAAAGGAATTAGCCCCGTTCTAGAGTTTGCTAGCACAAACCTCTAGAAGATGGTTGAAACTTTTGGTGGACTCGAGGCCAAAGCCGAGGTGGTGGTGAGCACGCCATCGACTCCAAAAGAACTAGGTTGAGCCTTCCAATTGCGATATTGGAAGAGGTACACGATTCTTCTCCCTTTCTCATGTGTGCTTGATGTCTAATTACTAGATCCTATGATTGTGCTTGATTAATTGATATTAATTAGTAATAAAAATTAAAATTGCACAAGGACTTGAGTTCCTAACATCAATTTCGAGAAACTATTCATTTAAATAAAAATATTCATTGTCATAAATAATAGATATTTTCTTTGTAATAAATATGTTCAAAACAAATATATATTATCTTTTGCATTAATCAAATATATTAATTTTTATTTAAAATTATTTGAAATAATAAAATAATCAAAATTTTTTATTTTGAAAATAGCTAAAAATAAAAAGAAGACTAGTATCGGTTTTTGAAAAGCTGATATTGTGATACTATTTACATAATTTTGATTATTTTAGTAATATTTTAAAAATTCATGAATATTATAATTTTATTTATTTTTATTTTTTCGGTTTTGTATCGCCTCTTAGGCACATTGTATGTTGGTTATCAGTCATCACACACTATGCATGAAATAAAATATCAAATCCATGAGTTCAAGCTTGTATAATAGATTTAGATTTCAATTATTATTTCAGAATTAAAGCATAGAAAGAAAGAGAATTTTCCCTTCCTTTTAAAGTAGAGCGACATATTAATCAATGTTAAAGTTGCTTCGGATATTAGAGAAAATGAAAAAAAAATTATAATAGTATACTCCTCTCCAACTGGAATAAAAATTAGAATAAAAATAAAGTAAAGCAATATTAAAAAATAAGTTGGGATAATAAATACGTTTACATAGTTTAAATGTAATCCATGTAAATGATTAAGAGACTTGTTTGCTTGTTATTTAAGGGTTTATTTGGTAAAATAAAGTTAGTAGGGTTATTTGTGTAAAATTAGTATTTTTTGGGATTTTCAAGGTATTTTTGAGATTTTCGAAGTTGAATAGTGAGGGGATGGGATTTTCGAGGTAGACCCACTAACATCCCTAACCCCACTAACCACATCTCCCACCATACTTGCTTTGTTGTAATCTAAGTTTACTTGCTCATTGTTATGCATGCCAGACATAGTTTCCTATTTTGTAATGAACAATCTAATTTTATATTTTCTTTTTTTTTCTCTAATTATATTTATGTAGAAATCGAATAATATATCTTCTGCTAACAATTGCAAAGTTGTGATTACACGACTTGACTTAACCATTGCTTGAATTTTCTTAAAAGACTTAACCAGTATCTGTATGAATTTATAATAAACTATAAAATTAAAAAAGTGTAAGGGTCCAACATGCATAATTTTTTTTACTGAAATTATAGTTTCAACTAAATAAATTTGATTAGGCTCTCTCTGTCTTTGTTTCATCTCACTCACAAACACACACACTTGTATGACCAACCTTGTGCTTGTATAATTAAATTACTTGGTCGTCTTCATCAGACGCATTATATAAGATTGTCCTTCACCTACGTGATGATGAAAACCAAGTGGGACGTGTCATCAGAGCAGAGTTTAATGTAAAACCAACATATACTAAAATAATAAAATCAAAAGTAGTTTGAAGACGACAAAAAATAAAATTTGGGGTTTACATCCCTGTCGGCACAGAAGGAACACTACATTTGTATCGAAACCTTACTTACACAGTTACGTTTTCTAGCTTGTACCAATACAAAATGAAACAGAAGAGTGAAAGCCACTTCAAACAAGACTCCCACCGAGGAACTTCTAAGTAGAACTAACAAAAAGACCAATATCATATATATATATAAAAAGTGAGAGGAAAACAAAATCATACACGCCGTTTTGCATGAACAGGTCGTCGACTCAACCTAAGCCTCGCCGAGCTGATTTCAACCCAAACTTGTCGAAAAACCTTCACAATCACATCATGATACTCGTCGGAATTTAAAACTAGGTAACATGCCAAAAGATTTTCAAGGTCCTCTGGCCGACTAATACACTTCAACCGTATCATCCTGACCATCGATTCCTTAAAATCTTTCTCAGGATTGCTCGATTTCTTCGCAACTGCAAACCCTTCCAAATCCTTCTCTTCCAACTTAGTCGCCTTCACACCTTTGCTTCGTCGACTCCGAACCATCGGATCAAGACCATATATGACTGCTGGACCATGGTAACTTGGCGGCTTGTAACCAATTTTTGGTCTCTTGGTTATATCAAAAGTGCGCTGTACCGATCGAGTTTGGGGCTGAGGTGGGTCCTTTGAAATTGGATCTTCTGTTTCGGGATTCAGATCAGGTTGGGGAGATTGGGGTTTTGGGGATTCTTGATTTAACACTTTGGAACCTAAACATGGATTGGAGATGCATAACAATTTAGACAAAAAACATGAGAGAAAAGACACCTGTTTTTCTCGCAATTCCTCTTGATTTTTCTCTGGGCTAATTTGCTTTCTCCTTCTTCCCCACCTCATATTTCCCTTTTGCTATTTGAAAATTGGAGCTGGTTGTGCTTAAATAAAAGGAAGATGGGAGCTTAGAAAGACAGAGCAATTAAAGATTGAATAGAGGGGAGCGTGAATGAGAGAAACGAAGAAAGAGAGGAAGCGTGAAGGCGCGTCTTCAAAGCTGACTTGCGGTTTGGAGTGTGTGCGCCAACTCGTGTGAAGAACTTGAAGAAGACGGAGTGAATTCAGATTCCTTGTGACAATTGAAATGCCTGTAACTGTGTCATAATGAACTGACGAAGGAGTCTAGAACAAAAGGTTCTTGAAGTATGTGGGTCCTGGATGTAAAGCACTCGCATTACAATATGGAGGTTCATATAGTTCAGATAAGACCAGCACTTGGGAAAAGCGCTCTGCGTGTGACTGTGTGTGTGGTTTGTTTGAATTTACTCCCGCCATTTATTTTACCACGCGTTCTGATCTCATGTTTTTTACGTTCTGGAGCGCTTTGTGTTAATTCGGCCGTTATTCCGAACTTACTTGAATCATAGTATATATTTTTATTTGTATGGTGAAGATTATCCGATATAATATATTAGCATAAAATTCTTTTTTTTTTAACTTCGAAAATAATTCCTCCTAATGAAATTGGAATGTCGTTCAAATGCATTAATTTTAGATTGGACGAAGCAAAGATCATGCAGTCAAATATTTGGAAAAATAAATATCATTAGTATAAATTATCCGTTTTCAACATCAAATACATCTATGTAGTATTTTAAATATTACTTATATTTTTTTTAAAACACATATTTGAAATTTAAATATGGTCATTGTCCCGTTGTTGACTCCAATGACAACATATTATTTTTATATAGTCATACTATAATAATATCGCCATTTGAAAAAAAAAAATTTATTATATTTTACCAAAACCTTATTAAAGAGAAATGTTGGCTCCTTCCCGATAGGTGAACATGGTTTTCAAAATTGGTATTTGTTTATGCTCTATCTGCTAAAAATATAAATTGAATAATAAACAAGACTACAATCATATATTGCCGAACTAAAAGGACAAAGGTATAAGTATAAATTGATCCAATATAATAGTATTGTAGACTTCATCTATTTTTTTATTTTAGACTTCTAAATTGATTGGACAAAGCAAGATCATGCAACCCAAATTTTGGAAAAAAAAAACATCATTAATTTTTAATTAACTTGGGAAAAGTACATATATGAAACAGAAGACATTGTCGGTTTTATAGATCGAATATATTTATATAGTGTTTTCAGTATTATATTTATTTTTTTACTTGAAATTTAATAGGATCATTATTTCGTCGTTGACTCCAATAGCAACAAACTATATAAATAGCTATTATAATAATTCCAGCATTTTAAAAATTGTTATAGTTCACCGAAACCTCAATAAAAAAAATTGACTCCTCGGCATAGGTGAACATGGTTTTTCAAAATTGGTATTTGTTTATGTTCTATCTGCTAAAAATATAAAATTAAATACTAAACGAGAGAACTAGTATCATATATTTGCCGAAATAAAGAATAAAGGCTACAAGTTGATGCAACATAAAAGTATTACAGACTGCCTCTAACATTTTTTTTTTCAATTATAGACCTTTACATTGAAGATATTAAATTATCTTCAGTTATTAAGGCATAATATATATAAAAAAAAATAAAGGCATTTTGACCCTGGAAAAAAAAAAGGTCTGAGTGCATACTTTGAGAAAAGGCTTTACACAGGGCAATTGTATAATAATCTAGTTACCGAGGCCCAGTCTCCCTAAAAATGGCCTTATTACATGCATTTCCTTTTATATATTTTTAAGAGTAAATATTTCCGGTGGTCCCTAAACTTTATGTATGATCTAATTTTGATCATTAAACTTTGATTTGTCCATTTGGAGTCATTGAACTTTAATTTTGTCTAGATTTAGTCACTACGTAACTCCATTTCACTAATGAGGTCTCTCTCCTAGCTTTTCTTCTTCCACCTTCAACCCTCCCCATCCTCTCGCGACTATTTGTCGCCTCTCCTTTGCAACGCCGTAACAGGCCACGGCTGAGCGCCTCCTTCGCATTGAGCCTCCCTCTTCCACTCCCGCCCCACGCTGGCAACGCAACAAACTCTTCTCCGCATCCCTCACCCCTTATCCAACAGTAACACCCAAATTTCCTGAGCCGATGTAAAACTATCATTTTTACTGGGTGTTAGATCGGTTGCTGTTAGAAAGTGACGTTTATTGAATAGGAGGTGAGGAGATCGTATTTTTTTAGTATATTTTATAATTTTTGTATGCCAGCGTACCTTGAATCAATCATAATTCAGTACCGATTTAAATGAATCTTTGTATTTCTTTTATTAAAATAATTTCCTAAGTCCAATTAAGAAATATCTTTAGCGTTCATTTATATTGATTTTAAGGTTTACTTTAATTTGTGCTATAATCTAGCTTCAGCAACATGCAAACAGAAACAAATTTAAACGAATCAATTAAGGCACATTTAATTTTAATTTTTTCCTTTTTTGTGTTTAGGAGAAATAAAAGAGATCTATAATATAGATATAACTTATGTTTATATGTCAATCTAAGAAAAATACTGAGAGATGCTGCTATGGGAAATGAATTTTTATTTTTGGGTTTAGAAAGAGACGAAGGTCAGAAGGTGGTTAAAGAGACGAATCATTAAAATTTTTTTTATTTGGGAAGCAACATAAGCTCAGAGCCTCAGAGGCATGAGAGACAAGGAATGAAATCCTCTACAGCCATTTTTTGACTGCTCCAAGCAGTCCTTTCCATTTATTTTTAATATTTCAAAATTTAGAAATTCAAATAGAGAATCCAAACTGTTGATCTTGTTAAATTTTACTGGCGATGCATTTTCATATAAATTTTATAAAATTTAAAGTCGATTTGATACTAGATCAAGAGGTCAACAAATGAACGAATCTGGCTAGATTAATTCTAATACGTTCATAATTATGTCATTTAATCATGTATCAAATCGACTTCAAATTTTATAAAATTTATATGATAACGCATCGCCGATAAAATTTAACAAGATCAACGGTTTGGATTCTCCATTTGAATTTCTAAATTTTGAAATATAAAAAAAAAAGAAAGGACTGCTTGGAGCAGTCAAAAAATGGCTGTAGAGGATTTTAGTCCTGAGAGACGAAGGGGCTGTGGGCGACAGAAGAGAAAGACATAAGATTTGATTCGGATCTTATATTCGCACCTCAATCGAGTAGATCAAACGGAGTTAGAAGATATCACAGCAGAGTGACTAAAAGTGGACAAAATGAAAATACAATGACTCTATAAAGACAAATCAAAGTTTAGTGACCAAAATTAATCACATACAAAGTTTAGGGACCTCTTATAAAATTTACTCTCTTTTTAGATACCTCGAGTAAAAAGTAGCGCTAGGCCGGCCGGCGGCCGCAGCAGCACTATAATCCAATTATTAACTCTTACTACCTCAACTACCTTCTTAGTGAGATCCAAAAGGGCTTTACAGAGAGGCAAAAGCACAACGCATTTTTTTTCTCTTGTCCTTCTTTGTCACTTTTTTATTTATATTTTCCTTTTTGTCTTATTTTTACTCCAAGGGACGTCATGAACAGAATCAAAGAAAATTGCATTAATGATCCGCAGAACGTAATAGTAGAGATCTATTCACAATAAATAAATTTGGTAATTTTAACAATGCCACTCTAAATTAGTTTAAAAAAGATTAAAGATTAAAAAGGTTAATACAACAACATTGCTTTCCTTGCTTTTTTATGTGAATAAAATAAACTAAATATCGTTCGGGTTTCAAGTATTATATTTAAAATAAAATAGGTAGTTAATTATAATTAAGTACGGCTCTAGCAAATTTTTAATAATTGTTACAAGTTTTTAATAATTCTTAACATTGTTACGTTTGCATACTATCAAGATATTCTCTAATTTACACCCTTTACACGTGATAAGCTGGCAGAGCTAGCAAACTGATACGTTGTGTGTTTGGATGAGCCGGGAATAGGAAATAGGAATAACGAATTTCGGTTTGCGTGCTTATTTTTATTCTTGTACAACTCAAATAACACAAGAATAAGGAATAAGGGCCCTTATTCCTATACTAACAAAACTATAGTATAAGAATAAGGAATAAGAATAAGCACGCAAACCGAAATTTCTTATTCCTATTCTCTATTCCCGGCTCATCCAAACAAACTTTACAAAGATGGATTCTAAGTTTTGAAATAATGTACTGTAATTTATATATACTTCGAATGGAGAGCGGCCACGGTGCAATATTCTTATAATATTCTCACTTAGGAGCTATATTATAACATATAATTAGCCTAGTCGATCTAGTCAGCGTTATCATATATTGTTAATATATATATATGATTGTGTAACAATTCCATTCTTAAATATGTCTAGTTCAAATGGAACAGATAAAATTGATAGTAAGCTTATTTGACAATTATAATAATTAATTCATAAGATAGTAATTATGAAAACTGATGAAAGTAAAATTGCATATACACAATTAGTTGTTCCTCTAAGTTTAGTTAAGTAGTATATACAAAAGCCGGTACAAACAAAAAAGCGTTGATCACCCGTCAAGCGATTGGAAAGTTTAACAATTCAACCTTTTGGCAATTGATCTATGACGAAATTAAGCAAAGATGGATGCTAACGTTCATTTTTCAATAAATTTCAGCAAGTTTACAAATTATACGATAACAATATATATTTGGTGCACACAATTATGATGTAATGCGCTTACAAGTTACAACTCGTATGGATCTACTCATGCTTTTTTTATTCAATTTATATAATATATACAATCACCAAAATCGATAAATATATAATTCGGTCTCCTTATTTATTTTCCTTTGTATTTCTTTATTTTTCTTTTTTTATCACTAAGGTCCACAGGCTTTCTTTTTTACGTTCAATATGTATTGAAACGGACTTCTCAAAATTGTATAACTACATGATTTATAAGAAAAAAATTCTTATATTTTCTGACAAAATATACTTGGTAGATACCTTTAACTTTTGCCCCAAATGAATTGAAACCGGACATCTAAACCTCTTGCCTCTAGGATATCCTTTCCAAAATGGAACCAACCGCTGGAAAAATTCAAAATTCTACAATAATATTCTCAAAAGAAAAGATTTCTCAGTTCACACTTAATTCAAATTGTTTGAAAATCAGTCTAGTAAACACAACCAAAAATCAACAGGTAGTCATGTCATGTGTAAACACTGCACTTTCCCTCTTGACCGTTCATTGCTAAATGCTAAATAAGAATTTTCAAAACCATTCAAAAGCAGAGGTCACTTTTTTGTTGGGTTTCATCTCCCATTTCAAAACCAATCTTTAACTAAACCTCACCCCGACACCACTTCCAAATTCCCTTGGTCTAGGATCCTGTCTACAAATCTTTAAAAGCGCATAGATTCACGGAGGACAAATTAACACTTGCTCTTGGCTGTTTCAATTATTAATTTCATCAAAGAAACATATAACCCATATTGAACCTTAATTTGTTTGCCACTTAAAAACACTATTTTTTGTCAACAGGAGGTAGTACCGTAGAGATAGATATCATTAATTAAGAGATTAGTTAGGTTCAATTAATATTAAAAGGAACAAGTTGGCTTTAGCACCTCGTTAATCAGAATTCTACGAAGTACGATCTACAGCGAGTCATTTTTATCTCCTAGTCATCACTCGTTACACAAAAAGTTATAGAGAAAAATACAATAAAGGATCAGAACCGGATCTTAAGGTACGCCGTGCGGCAGGGTGAATTTAGACCGAGCACATATATCCACCGAAATGCAGGAGGTTTTTGTTTTTAATTCAATTAAATTTGGGGCTGATACCAACGCATAATTAACGCAACTAAAAAAAAAGGGACACTTTTAATAGCTTAAAGTATGTAAAAGAGTAGCGAGTTAGAAAAAGAAAATATAGATAAATTTTGTTGGGGATTGCCTAGTTTGATATGAGATTCATTTTCAGTCACTGAACTTCTAATTATACATTTTAGTCAACGAATTTTAGTATTTTTCAATTTTAAATTTCATTTAAACAGTAAGGAATGTTGACAAAATTTGGATGGGAAATTAGTTCTGTATATAAAAAAATCGGAGTGAATAAATATAGATAAACATGGAAGTTGACTAAAAATGAATATTCAAAATTTAGTCACAAAAAAAATAATTTTCATATCAAAATTTATTGACTGTTTACAATTTTTTTTAAAAAAAAAAACTAGAGGAATACATTATACTATATCGAAATAATGCTAAAGCAAGGAATACATTATACTTTATCTTATTTATTTTGGCATTCATAGTAAGATAACTGATAATTTAGGAAAAGACATGCATAAGCATTAAATATCTTGCTTAAATGATCACTCAATCATCCCAAAACAAATATCTGCAATTAGTTCTGATTTTGTTCTTTTGACAACTTATTCAACAAGTGAAACATGTAGGTCTTACTTATGCTAAAAAAAGGAAAAGAAAAAGTAAACTAAAATCAATGTTTTAATTTTCAACTGTCAAATAAAACCAGTATGTAAATTCTGCAATAAAAGAAAGATAAACGCAATGAACAATAAAACCATCAAACTATAGGGTGTGTTTGGATAGTTGAAAGAAAGAAGAAGAAGAAGAAGGAAGAAGAAAAAAAAAATTATAAACAATTCAAACTCTTCACAAAGTTACACATTTCACAATACTTCTTCCCACTTCTTCCCTTCTTCCCTTCTTCTCACACCTATCCAAACGCACCCATAGAAATTTGACACATATGTATCTTGCAATTGATCTCTTGCTTGACGCTAAAGATTTCTAATATTTGAATAAATACCAAAGTATCACATTAATGTGCCAAATGATATCATGATACTATTTCAAGACATACTTTAGAGAGAGAACAAACTGGGACAACATTCATGCACAACATTCTAAGTGAGGGAGAATAAATCAAGGATTAAATTTTCAATTTTGAGAAACTATGACTTCAGTTTAGCAAGTAATCAAAGTGGCAATTCTATCGTAACTAAAGGATAAAAGCTGCACATGGAGTTGAACAACAGAATTGGTGATGGAAGTAGTTGTGGCTGCTGGAAACATTTCTCACTAATTAAATAATAAATTTTTAGAAGATTTTCAACGGCCCAATTGGAATAAAGCGGAGTAGAAGCAGGTAAACACTGACGCATCCAATTTGACTGCGCCTTATAACCAACTATTAGCCCCACACCTCTCCTCAAGTCCAAGCTCTTCTCTTCCTTCTCTTGAGACTCTGGTTTCTATTTTTGCCTCTTTCATTTTAGAATGAGAGCGCATCAAAAGAAAGAAGCACTTGGCCTTGTTATGATTCATGTTATGTTGATATTGAGCTTTGCTCAAGGAAGAATGCTTTTGGGTGTAGAGGAGGAGGCTAAGGTGCAGTATTTCGAAGGCGGTTTGGTTCTTCGCTTATCTTCTCCTAGCTATAGGAAGACTGGTACGCACAGGTCGAGTGATACTGAGAGGAATCTAAGATCAGTACCGAGTCCAGGTGTTGGGCACTGATATTTGGATTTTGAAGGTTGTATGATCAATCTCTGTGTATGCTCATTGTTGTAGAAACTAGTCTATTTTATCCAAAAAAGAGAGAGAAACAAAAGAATATGCAAAGGAATAAAAAAAAATAAAAAAATAAAAACAGAAAGGTCTTCTACCAAGGATACCAAAGTGTGCATACTAAGCTGAGGTATTGTAATGTTAGAATTTTCGTGTAATGTTGATGGTAGAATTTTTTGTGTCATGCTATAATTTCCTTAATTTTCTTCAATGTAGACATGCAGTATCAATATTTGTCCAATGTAAAATTACAGAGCCAACAGAAGATGTATTTATGTCATATAGCTAGTCCAAATTTCATGAGAAATAAAATGGCTTCAGTCTTTAACTTATCAACTTGGATATTTGATGGCTCCACTTTCATATTTTATTTTATCTGTTGTTGTTCATGATCATGTCATGCACATCAGTACATAGATTGATGTCTTTCTTTCTATTTGAGAAAGAGTTCCACGACCACTTGGAGTTGGAAATCTAGGAACAAACAAAGACCAAGTCTTACCCTTTTCAAGTTTCTATAGTGTGTTTGGATGAGCGGGAATAGAGAATAAGAATAAGAAATTTCGGTTTGCGTGCTTATTCTTATTCTTGTGCAACCCAAACAACACAAGAATAAGGAATAAGGGCCCTTATTTCTATACTAACAAAATCATGGTATAAGAATAAGGAATAAGGATAAGCACGCAAATCAAAATTTCTTATTCATATTCCCTATTCCCGGCTTATTCCGTTGCATCCAAACACAAAACAGGACCATTATAGTTTGCTTACATAGTTATATGTCAGCTTGACCTATTTTAACTTTTTAAGTTCCATCGCACCTTATGTGTTTGGTTGGAGTGGGAATAAGGAATAAGCCTCTTATTCTTTATTCCTGTGAAAATCAAACAACAAAGGAATAAGAAATTTGGATTTATTCCGACCCTTATCCATATTCTAACAAAATCAAAAAATTTGAATAAGAAATAAGAAATAAACTTTTCTCTATTCCTATTCCCTATTCCCACTCCAACCAAACACACGTCTGGAGGTTCAACTTACAAAACAGAATTCATTGTGAGGCAGCCAACTAAGTTTCTCCAAAAACCCTTTGTTTTCTTTCTTTATTTTAGAAAAGTCAGACGTAAAGAAAAAGAAAATACAATTTAGTATATAGAGCCAGGGTGTATGTATAGAAAGATGCCGTAGAATTTAAAACTAAATAAATAAGTAAAGAACAAGAAAATCCAGAGCTAATGGCGTGATAATAGACAATTTCCTTTCCTGTGAACCTACAAAAATGATAATATCATAACATATTATACAATGAATCAGTAGTAGATACATAAATACAAAACAACTCAAGAAAATCACACAAAAAAAAAAAACCTAAACACATAATTGCATTAATAAACAAAGCCTCTGTTAGGCTTGTCCCGCCGGTGTGAGATGTCCCAATTTATCAATAATTCGATCCACACCACTCTTATTCGACCAAATGCTGCCGATTTCAGACATCATTCCTTCACAACTCTCCTCTGATTTCACCTCAACACAAGTAATCGGGTTATCGGTCAAGAACTGCTCCCAAAAAGTATCATTTGTATTTGCGCAGCCAGCGACTCTGTCCTTCTGTAAGTCCACCTGTCTAGTACCGACTTCAGGCTCTGTATTCATGTCAATTTCTCCTGCTTTATTACAACCCAAATCCCCCTCCTCTGGTAACTCTGTAAGAGGAACTGTCGGACTGGGGGCATAACTGGATGCCTCCACTTCAGGAGCGGGACCCAGTAGAAACTTGTCAGCCTCAGCTGGCTGCACCTGAATTTCAGTTAAGACAACTGAAGGGGCACATGGCACAGTGTTATCATAGTAACAAACATCCTCACCAGAAGCTTGGCTTACACCTCTAAAGAGGTTTTCTAGGTAACTCAGTGACGACTCCATTTTTTCGAAAGCTGTGAAAGAGGTGACAATCTGTGTTTGGTCATAATGCGACCCAACTTTTGGGAGACGTCTTTTCTTGGCATGGTGTTCAAAATTTGTAAACATGCCAGGTTTCTGTATCGTTTGGCTGACAAAATTTAAAAGGTTTCGCTGTCGCATTTCCATGGATTGGAGGCGGTTCTCCAAATATTGCATTCGCTGATCCATGTTTTGTTGTGTTTCGGTGTGCTTGTGGAGATCAGCAATTAGAGAAATTTTTTCACGTTTTAGTCTCTCGATTTCATCCTCCAGTTCATGCCTCTCTTCCTCGGCTAAATGTGAGTTGTTATTTACCGAGTGGCTGTGCACCGGTTTTCTTCTATGGATGTTTTTCAGGAGGTGTCTTTGGCCGCGAATAAAATCTTCGTTGGCGAATTCCCATTGGTCAGGGTCAATTTTCCTGAAACCCTGAAACAAGAGAAGAAAAAAACTATTCAAGAGGCATGAATTATTTTATTCCTTTTGATCGTTTATATGTATTTTCAGGTTATAATAATACTATGCTCGTTTAATTTATTCGTTTTAGTTTTCTTTGAGGTCCAAAGTCTACTTTGCAAATATCATGAGATTGATATGGCCTGCGTCCATCCCACCAACACACACACAATATATAAAAAATAAGCAGACCAATTAAAAAGAAAAAAAATTTTAAATAATGTTCAGTATAATAAAAAGAATTCCGAAAAGAGTTCATCCATTGTATCTTTTACTAGAATAGAATAAAAAGGATAATTAACAAGAATATATCTCAATAGAAAAGTAATGCATAGGCATATACTTTATTGAAAATTCTGTTAATTCAGATAAAAAAAACACCTTAATGTTTTTTGTGATTTTTTTATTGTTGTTATTAAGATATATTCACAGAATTACCAATCCTGAAAGAAGAAGTGTAGAAAGGGTAATCGTGCTGGCAGATGTCAAAAAGGCTTTAAAAGAAATTCATGATATTCACAATTCAAATACTGAATTTTCTTTAAGGGTATGTCCTCCAATGAATTAAAGGATCTATTGTCAACAAACTTCATTTATTAATATAAATAAGTCAACTACGAATTTGTTCATTACTTCCTGTATTTATTCCTTTCTTGAGCTATAAGGCACAAGGAGACATGCCAATTATATTTAAGCCGAAAAAATTACTAAAAGTTGAAAATAATAAACACGCTTTTTAGCTATAATAAAATTTGTATTAAAAACTATAATATTATAATTAGTTGTTTCCTGTCCCTCTCACTGACTTGTCAGATGGAAATAACAAAACCACATGGAATAAGTTAATAAAACCATTTGATGGATTCACATTTCACTACTGAATTTTAAATTATATACTTCACTTTGGCACTTGATGTTATGTGTGCCATTTTTTTTATCCTCTGTAACCGAAATTTGCTTTATCCTCTTAGAGCTGTTCCCAATTTAATTATTATGAGGAGTAGTAACAAGAAGAGAAGATATACTTCTCTTTCCAAAACAATTCTGTGCAAATAGCTCCAGCATTATTCTGTATTTGCAAACATCATCCATCTTTCCTCCATTTGAACTTATAATGAGAAATTGTTGATTTTTTCAGAAACAACACTAAACCATCGCATCAAATACTAACTGAAACACAAATTGACCCTAAAAAAAGTTCTTCTTATGCAATTAATTATCCAAATTAACTAAAATGCAAAGCAGCTGGAACAATCAATAGAGAATTTGGCACACTTACATAGGTGTTGAGCTGGCGGATGAAGCTGGAGAAGTTATTGTGCTTGAAATATTTTGGAAGTAAATCTCTTGAAAACTCTGGTGGGTTCCACACAATGAAGCTCGAATTGGTGGGTCCCCAAGAGACGACGTCATCAGTCGACGGATCCTCCACCATCTCATATGTCTTCGTCAGAAACGGCGGGGGACCGCCCGATCCATTCTGCGAGGTATCCATTTCAGCAATTGTTTGCAAAGAGTAGAACGGTGCAATTTCCTGATACGCCGTGTTTGCGAATTGTTACTTTCTCAGCTGAAAATGAACCCCAATTTGCCTGAAACTCCCTGAGAAGAAACCCAAAAAAAAAAACAGAGCAAAATAAGCTGATTTTAGAAAAAAAAAGCATTGACTGACAAAAGTTACAAATTGGGAAAGTTTGAGAAAGATTCTGGTAATTATGCAGCCTTTTTTGAATGATGGCTGATTGAAACAAGAGAGAGAGAAAGGAATTTTGTGAAGCACCTACCAAATTCACAGTGCTTTTTCTTTGGTCTGAGCTGAATCGAGAAACAGAGCACGATCTTCAACGAATTCACCAACTGGCGCCAATTTCCCAACCGCCAAAACTGTAATTCAAGTTCCCCTTTCGATTCTCGTCGACCCAAGAAGATAGCTTGAACTCAAAGGTGAAAGAGGAAATTCGTCGAACAGTTGGCGAGCATGAGAACTTTTCTCTGCCGTTGGAGTGTTATGTATTGAAAATCTGAGATAGCAAGGCGGCGATGTTGTCGAAGGCGTAACGACCAATGGGTCTTTATAAGTAGTGGGAAGCGATCTCCTCTGCTTGGTTTTTCTTCTAAAATTTTAATTGCAAATTGCAGAATACCTGAAAATAATCCTGAAATACCTTGACAACATGTATGTTTGGTATACTAAGTTGGAGTCAAAGTCATGACGCTTGGATGAAATTGTGATGGCAGCGAAAGAAATGGGTACTGTGGCATGCGATAATTGGTCCAATTTTTTCTTTATTTTTCTTGGTTTGGAAGAAATTTTATTTTTGTTAAAAAATATTGAGAGTGTGAAGGGAACCAAGGAATCAATAATATGAAGTGTATAATAGCTTTACAATTGAAAGCGAAAAAAATGAAAATTAATATGGGGGTACGTGGCATTCATTCAGAACCTTTGCATAAAAACTTACCAACAAAACTTAAAAAATGTTAAAATGAATAAAAAACAAATAGAGAAACAACATGCAGAGTATCTGAACCATTAGTGAGGGTACCGGGAAATGTTAAAACTTCTAGAAGATTACGAATATAATATAGACGAGTTTTAAAAGCTTAGAAGCTAATTGTTATAACTTTTCATGCAGCGGGTCAAACGATTGATTTAAACCTGACCCGCAGCAGTATTTGTTGGAAACAAGCTCCATAAGTGGGACCCAGAAATAGCGCATGAGTCTCTCCTGAATGGTTGACTTCTAAGCAAGTGACTGCGACTGTGTGGAAAGTTACGTAAAGCCCTCATACTTTCTGATAATTGTTTTCCTCAATGCCTACATTATGATATTTTGCCTTTTCATTAGCATTTGTCCCCCTGAAATAATTGAATTTCACTTTTATCCTTGTGTTTGAAATCATCAATTAGCATACTTGAACTCATGTTGGAGAAGTTAAAGGGATTTAATAAATAAATAATTTTTGTTATTTTGATGGCGAATCAAGGTTGAAACTTCGTAGTAATCAGAAGTAATTTTCATGATTTTTATTGGATTAATAAACTACAGATAAAGTGTGATGAGCAAAGATTTTTACTATAAATAAAGGGTAAAGAGTATGTAATGAGAACTTTCCACAATGCTCTCCTTTTCTTTAGAAAATAAAAGGAACTTTACAATATAAGATAGGATGAATATATTTCGGATAGTCATTTTTTCTAAATAAATTTGAGTTTCAACACGCCCAGTATCATACGACCACTTTGTGATTCAAATTGTGATCTACGGGACTCCAATGTTGTGATTCAAAAATATAAACACGGAATGCCATTATGCTATAACATAGCTAGCTAAGTATGAGTGAATAAAGATTATTTTTTGTCGTATCTTTTAACAATGGTTTTTAGAATTCTGTAAAAATTATAAGAATTAGTATTTCAATGTCTGTATGGTATTTAGGTCACTTAATTACACACACACACACGATAATTATCAGGGCGGAGGCAGGATTTTAGAACAAGAGGGCAAAAGAGTTATTTACACTAAAATTTCAAGATTGTGAGAGGGACAAATTGAATAAATCATATACAAATACATGTAAATTTAATATTTTTTTAGGAGTTATTTGTAATTTATAGGAGGGCAATTGCCCATTTTTCATTGCATGTGGCTCAGCTGATAATTATCATTCTTTGATAATTCAATCTGCGGGTAAGGGTTAATATAAGCAAATTTGCATAATATTAAAGGGTTCCTTACAAAGTTTACCGGATCAATATGCAAAATATTAACTGACCACTTTTAAATTGATTATTTCTCCATCTGATTTTGGCATGTCCCTTTTAATAATTTCAACAAGCATTGTTGCTACCTCTCGCAAGCTTTACCTGATGATGTTTGTTACCTGTATCTCTAAGTTCCCAACCTTTATTGTAAATATATTTTTGTTCTTTTGTTTCCGAGGTGAAGTTACAACTTGTTAATTATTGGATGAGCAAGTATTTCTATTTACGTGTTTAGTTTTAATTGGAGAAGCCAAACAAAAAAAATAATTTAGAGTCTTTCAACCTAATCATTTATTGATGTTTGATAACAATTGCTGACAAAATAGTGTCACCAATCGTGCATTGTATACCTAACTTATAATATTATAAAACATATTTTCCTTATACGAAATATTCAATTTTATGGTATAATAAAAAACAATATATTGTACAAAACATAAAATTTGTGAAAAAAAATAAAGAATGAAATTTATACGATGCAGAGAATTTATAACATAGATAAAATAATCATTTTGTTGACAACAAAAAAATGAAATATGCACTGCATCAACCAATATATGTACATTTTATGTGGTAATCTGATAAAAAGTGTATAAAATCATGCTATCAAAGTCATCCTCTTGTAGTTCATGAACCTTGGCTCATTCCAGTCATGGAATGACCTCAGTTAGTAAACACTTGAGTAATTCATTCAAAATTCACATCCAATGCTCGCTCAGCAGTACATCCAATGTCATATTCTCTGATACTATCCGATAGTTCTTTTAAAAATAAAAATTATAATCTGAATAGTTGCTTGGCTTAGTGATTGCCACTTGTCAAGCCTAGAGGTGAGGAATTGTTATCAAAAAGTATCTTTGAAGGAGCAGAGGAGGCAAAGCTTAACTAGTCTCAATCAGAGTATAAAAATTTCAATGGTCTTTTAAAATAATAATAAAATTAAAAGTGAAAAACTTCGCTAGAAATTTAATACCTTACCCTTTTTTCATCTAAAAAATTTTGGCTATCGAATAAGCTAATTTCACTTGCAATATTCCTGAACTAAAAATGGGATTTGCGCAAATCCAACAGGCTTCCCATTGTGAATTCTTATCTTTTAAGTTTTTTTTTTTTTTTTGAAGAAAGAAGGAGGTTTTTGCCATCCAATTATTTTTGAAATTAAAAATGCATGCGGGCTTGAACCCTTAATTTCTTGGAGACAGTCTAGTGCTCTTACCACTGAGTTACTAAGCCACATGCTTATCTTGTTTATCTTGAATTATATAGAAGTCATTATGTTGAATGTACCGAGGCTAACTACTCGGTGGAGGATTAATTCACGCACATGAGGAGAAATTATTGTGCGCTAAAGTTTTTATGTTGTATACCAAGACCAATGATAGATCTATCCAAATTGTACCAAATTTATACCTCAGATATTTCACTTAATACTTTGCATGAATTTTACAAAATCTAAAAGCAAGATTATTGCAACTGCGGAGAAGATAGTGCGATGTATTATCATAAAATACTTCAATAGAAATACTAGATTAAAAGATAAAACTAATAAGCACTGAATCTGGTATCACAAGAAGTCAAGAACTGGATGATAATTATTTTTCTTTTATTTTCTTTTGGATATCCAATCATTATCTGTGCATTACTAAAAACTACTTATCTTCATTAAATAATGTTTATGCAAATGCCATATTCACTAAGTTGTATACGTAGAACAATTAAGGTAAGGATGTTAATCCAATACCATAGAAAGCAAATAGATTGATTTTTCTTAATTAGAACATAGAAAATACAAAATATATCTATACTAAAGTTTGTGTAACTGTTAAGCTATTTTCGTATTGTGAATTCTTTGAGGCCTGTAATAGAATTAAGAGAGATGACATTTAGTTTTTTTTTCTATTATTTCTTTTTTTTTCTGCGTTATCAATTAAAATTGTGAATTAGAATTTTTTTTTCTTTTGTTTTAAACTGAAAGGAAGATGAAAAGTTGTAACAAATGTTGAAATGTCCATCTACCCAATTTCAAAGAACAAAAGGGAAAAAAAATTAAGGTGTTTACGTTTTTTTTTATACAATATAAAAGCCAATGAATCTATACTAAAGAAATTTTGCTAACTTGAATTTGACTACAATTGATTCAAATTGGGAAAAAAAATTGACGTATATCGAGGTTGAGAAATGTTGTCATGTGCTGCAAACTAGAAAGTGCAAGATTGAAACAAGGCTGATGTGGAAATTTATAGTATCTTCACTGTATTTTAGAACAAAAAATATAGACAACAAAAATTTTAATAGTATAAAATCATTTAATTTTTAGAATCGATACAGTGAAAAACTATGTCAAATAAAAAAAAAAGAACCTATTATTTAAAATTTTGTAGTACAAGAAGATATACTATAATCAAATAAATTTGAAATCCAAACATTAATATATAAATATAAAATTGCAATAGCTCATTTAATCTGTATAAACTTAATGTTAATACTATAGAGTCATAACAATGAAAATATTTTTGTAACTTTTTTTCATTTTTTCAATAGACGTTTAGGTGACCCGAATGCTTACCATATTAAGAATCTATTCTTTTATTTAATATTTAAATAAAATAAAAGAGGTGTGAACGGAGAGCAAATGCAGTGCATCTGCAGTTCTGCGCAGTCATGTTTGCAAGATGAAGTGTACTCACCTGCCTCAAACCATTGTGTTGTAAACCTTACATTAACTATCAATCACCGAGTCGGTACATAAAAGACTGTTTTGGAAGTACATCAAACAGATAACAACTCAAAGACTTGTTCCCCATTTACAAACCAAGGGTAGCCACGTGTCACCACGTGAAAGGTCAGTGCCCAAGAGCAGTTGAAGTAATAGCGCTTTACGCTAAAGATAATTTGTTAGAATTAACTAATTTTGTCATTAGTCATCTGATGTTGACAGCCATCCATGTTCTAATAAAGTAGTTAATATGTTAATTTGTATATGGTTGCTAAAGATTGTTTAAGCGTGTCGCAAATTATTGGCAATGGATATTCGACAGAATCATTTTATTTGAATTTTTTTTTTACTAAGGATTGTTTCATTGGATCAGAACGCACTGTCAAGCCCCAATTACAGTTTTCATGGGGGGCAAATTTACAAATGTCAAATTTTATAAAGTGACTTGATTTTGAGGATCTTATTAGTCCGGAAATGGATAGGAACAACATTTGAAAGCAAACAATATCAGTATTATAAATAAAAAGTCGTGGGTGTCGTTGATTGGTTTTAAATGTTTTGTCAGACACGTTCAGGTCCTACAATGCATGATTAAAAAAAAATTTATTTCTGTAAGGGATTATCCTGTGACTATTTGTATACCGATTATTATTGATCATGCAAATGACCCGTTTCTGGAATAAGCAATTATCAGGCACCTCATTTGATCCTTTACATTTTTTACGCCCCAATTTTGTTTTCTTATCCATGTCTTGGTCTTGCTCGGAAGTCGCAAGTCGCAACCTCTGGGAGAACTGTGTATCATTTTCTCTGTTATTACTCCTTGCCGCTCTTTTCTATCTCGCCTCTAGATTCTTTCTTCGTTAACTAGCACAAGTGCACAACATTGCCTCTGGCGCAAGGGATCTGGGCTTATTGTAATTTTGACCTTATTTTCTTTTACGAGATATCAGAAATGAAAATCATTTTGGTTTCCTTTTCTCTATTTCTCTCTAAGCAATGATAAGGATCCCCTCCTTCCCTTTTCGTCATGTATCCATTTTTTATTTGTATCCAATTATAATCATTTAAAAAAAAAATGCAGCAGTGACTCCTAAGTTATCAGTAAGGTAGCTTCAGAAATTGATCAGATTTTTCCTCCGATGCATTTTTTTTCTTATTTTTGGGTGAAATTAAAGATGTTTAATTTATTATTATTTTTTTTTTTGAAGAAAGAGGGAGGTCTAGATGTTTAAAATTGTATGGATTGCAACGCTTCTGTGATCTTATATTTCATGATTTCTGCGTAATTTGAACTTTTTTATTTCCAAACTATATTATATTCTTTGATTTTAGATTCTGATAGAGAAGCATATTGCATAATTTTTTTGATCGATAACAGTCCCACGACAGAAAGTTTTTTGGTACTAGCTTTTTCCTTCAAAAATATTTTTATATTTTTCTTTATTTGGTCGTTTAAATGAGTTTAAAGAGTTTGGGACCACAGGTGAGAATTTTTTTTTCAGAATTTTATTTGTATAAAACGACTGTATGTGTTGTTGGAAATATAGTTTGGAAAACTCAAAATTCATTAAAACATATTCTATGAAAATCCGTTTGAGTAATATAAATAAATATCAATCATGAAATTTATTTCCCTCAGTTTTACAATATATCCATTTAATTCAATCAATATATTTATATGTTGTTCCATTGGATTATCACTCATTTATATGTTGTTCCTTTGTATTATCACTCATCTAATAAAGTTGTTAATTAATTCTTTACCGTTTATGCTTTGGCCTAATAATGCACTAAATACCCATTAGCGTTTTGCTAATATCGTGCTGTTTTTATTAGGCCAATTAAATCATGAAATTATTAAGCCAATTAAATCATCAAGTTATTGGGGCACTATTAGCAATTTGTGAATTGGCTATATATACACAAGTTCATTCGACAAAATATAATCATTCTGAAAAGAGATTTAAGCTATAAGCAATTTCCATTAAAAATTCTATTCCAATATTTTCTTATAATTCTTTTCCAAAATCTATTGTCATTATTCAAATTATTTTTGCTAGATATTTTTGGAGGCTTTCATCAGTTGCTTTCATGGCCATGTCCTACAGCAACATCCTCGAATTATCTTGATTGCGGTTCTGTCTCACGTTGAGACAGAATACGCTTAAGGACAACGCCTAGCGCAAATCGGGTAACTCTATTCCTTTTATTTGTTTAACTATTATCTGATTTGTTAAATTCAATTTGCACAATTTTAAGCGTATTATTATTTGGATAATAATAAGTATAAAAATTTATTTTAAATCAGGCAACTTTTGAATTAAAATTAATTGTTGTTTGTCTGAATTAAAATTGCAAGTGAAATTGAAATATTGTTTGAATTGTGACCACTGTTATAAAAATATATCAAATTTCATAACTACGGTATCATAAAATATTAAATGTTAGGTTTCGTATAAAGTTAGGTTTGTGAATATACTGCTTAGTTTAATTGTATTATTTAATTATATTATGATATAATTCAGCAGAATAAAATTTGGTTGCAGGAGTTACTTTAATTATATTAATGTCATATGGAACCTATAAGGAGATTAAACTATTGATCATAAAATTTCATTAATTACAACGCTGATAAGATTACGTGGAATGTATATATTTATTAATATAACCACTAAAGTAATTTGTAGAATTGTCTTTCTTGAAAAAAAGATAATATATAAATTTATAATGAAATGCTTAAGATTCAAAATATGTTTCAAGTAACTGAAGGAGAGAAATTTATATCCGGCATAAATCGAGAATCAAATAAAAATAATTTCAAGCGAATATGATGCAAACAAATTATTCAGACTATTTAATGTAGTTTTAACAAATCCTGTAATTAAGAAATATTGATATTGATTGAAAAAGCTATCTGAATCATTATTAAATAAAAATTTTATTATCAATAAATCATTTTTTTCTTATTGCCACGTTATAAGTGGAGGAAGTGTGACCACGGTAAAAATGAAAATGTCTCCAGCATCCTCATTCAGTAACTGGAAATCTGTCAATTGATTAATCTTTCATCCAACGTATAGAAAATATTTAATGGAAAAAACAGTCATAAAAGTTGTAGCATTTTTTTTTTATTTGATTTAAGGATTAAATGTATTTGGTAATCTTAGATGCGTGACAAATCATGCTTAATTGTTTTTGGCCCTCTTCAGTCGTCGCTTTAAATCCTCTCTAAATATGAAACTTAATTCGTTGCAAGCAATCAATAATAAAAAGTTAGTAAAATTTTATATAAATTTACCAATTTCTATTTTTTTTTCATTGTAATACTCTATTATTGTCAAATAACTTCACACAAAAATTTGGTCATCAATAGAAAACATTTTATTATTATGTCAAATATCGAGCGAAGCTCGATTAGCCCCTCTAGTTTTAATAAGAAGACGTAAAATTTTGAAGTGGTTTTATGTTTTTAATTTATATAATGGTAATTATCATTTCACAAACTACTATTATTTATTCATGATGTAATAACTATTAGACATAAAGTTAGACGACTTTGATTTTTTTTTTTTTTTTTTTTTACATTTCTCCAGAAATTGCATAGACAAGAGTAGTATGGTAAATCTTTTTCTTTTCTTTTTTTTGGAGAAATTTTTTTAAAAAAGACTTGTATGAAGTAACTTAGGTACACTAAAGATCTTAAAAATAATACATTCTCCTTTACTATGTTTTTTCTACATTAATTTTTCACGTGACTTGTAATGTTTTTCTCAAAGTCTTAGAATAGCATAAAACTTTAGTAAAAAAAATATATAAATTTCGATTTGGTATTAGATTTCAATATGCAAATCACATTGAAAGGTTTCGATTAATCGTTTGTGGCTTGATCAAAGAAAAGATGCATTGGACGAAACCCGTCTGTACAATATATCAGACTTTAGCCTTCCTATGTTTTAGCAAGCCTAAAGTCCAATAAATTGCATTGAAGGGGTTTGTCCAATGCGCTCGTTCTTGAATTTTGAATCTCATACAATCGATCCAAATCGTTCTATTTGATCTCCACATTGAAATCTAGCATGAAATCAAACTTTATTTATTTATTTTTAAATTTTAGTATTTTTTTCCGATCTTTAGAAAATCATTAATCTCAAAAACACATACACCATTTAAAATAATGATTTTTTCTTAAAAAAGCAAAAAAAGTTTATGTAGAAAAACATAAAAATTATTAAGATTAACATAAAAATTAAAATTTTATGTAGAAAAACATTAATTTTAGTACATAAAAAATTTTATGTTAATATATAACTTATTAAATTGAATAAGATTAACGATTTGAAAATTAAATTTTATATTTCGAAGTATAAATAAAAAATTAAAGTTGTGGCATGCCTACAAGTGAGATATCCGAACTGTCCTCTTTATTTATTTTGCCAATATACGCATACTTATTTGTCATTTCTAAAAAGTTAACCCCCCCCCCCCAAAAAAAAAAAAAAAGTTCGACGAGATATCTATATCAAAGTTTGTGTTAACTGTTAAGCTATTTCGTATTGTGAATTCTTTGAGGCATGTAATAGAATTAAGAGAGATGACATTTAGTTTTTTTTTTTTCTATTATTTTTTTCTTCTTTATCAATTAAAATTGTGAATTAGCATTTTTTTTTCTTTTGTTTTAAACTAAAAGGAAGATGAAAAGTTGTAACAAATATTGAAATGTCCATCTACCCAATTTCAAAGAACAAAAAGGGGAAAAAATTAAGGTGTTTACGTTTTTTTTATACAATATAAAAGCCAATGAATCTATACTAAAGAAATTTTGCTAACTTGAATTTGACTACAATTGATTCAAATTGGGAAAAAAAATTGACGTATATCGAGGTTGAGAAATGTTGTCATGTGCTGCAAACTATAAAGTGCAAGATTGAAACAAGGCTAATGTGGAAATTTATAGTATCTTCACTGTATTTTAGAACAAAAAATATAGACAACAAAAAATTTTAATAGTATAAAATCATTTAATTTTTAGAATCGATACAGAGAATAACTATGTCAAATAAAAAAAAGAACCTATTATTTAAAATTTTGTAGTACAAGAAGATATACTATAATCAAATAAATTTGAAATCCAAACATTAATATATAAATATAAAATTGCAATAGCTCATTTAATCTGTATAAACTTAATGTTAATAATATAGAGTCATAACAATGAAAATATTTTTGGGGCTGTTTGGATTTTCCAAAGAATTTGGGAAATTTTATCTTCCTACCATAAATTTATTATAAACAATCCAAACTATTCATAAAGTTACACACTTCCCAATAAATTTATTCCTAGGAATTGCAACTGATAACCTACAATCTAGCTCATAGATCTCAACAAAGAGTTTAGATAAAGAAGAATGGGAAATAGGAAATTTATCTCTCTTTTAATTAATTTAGTACATGGTATTTCTTAGTTTATGAAATGTCTAACCCCCCTTCCCTATAGAGGGGGGTTCCTATTTATAGTCGTCTGGTGGTCCCCCATCGCACCGGATCTTTTGTGGCCTCCTCGTGTTCGCGTCTTCCTTATTCAACTGCGACATGAAGGTCGCTGTAACCTCCTTCAACCCCTGCACCTTCCGTTCTCGCCTATGACCAACGTCCCTTCAGGCGAGGCTGAGTGCGAGGTTGAGTCGAGGCTCTTCGAACGACTATCGCCCGAAAGTCACATAACATCTCGTGACCGTTACGAAAGGGGACATCTGTGCTCAGAAATCGTTTTCTCCTGAGGGCCCACTAGTAAAGGCGTCTTTTAACGGTTCCTGACCCCACTTCTGAGCGCAACGACCTCGGGCCCACTCTCATCATAACGGCTCGTGGGCTCCTCTCTCTAAAAAGACTTTACACAAGGCTTTTCGTAATTATTATGCCCGTATCCGAATCTGACCATATCATTAGCCCTCAAGCTTCTGGTAAATGTTCGCATTTTATCAGAAGTTTTTTATGGCAACTCCTAGGTGACTTCATTGGGCATCGGACGATGTTTGAGCAATGTTGGCTCGTCGTCTTATTCTCTGCGAAGTCCTCGTAATCTGCAAGCCCTCAGGGGGTGTTTGTTGATATCGGAATCCATCCGGCGCAGTCGCACAATGAGGATGTGACGAGTATCTGAGTCCTCCGAACACAGTCGCACAGTGAGGGTTGGTATCGTCGAGCCCTCATATAATGCTAGAAGAATTATTTGGTGAATTTAATAATATAAAGAAAGAGGGAGGGGGCCACAAGATCTTCTATAGGGATCCTACAAGATCTTCCCATCATTGCATCTTTGGGGGATCGAGTCGCGACGATTTGACTTCTCATTGGGATTTGAAAAAAGGGATACGCCCTCTTCCAGGCGGGAAAAACGAAGAGACGCGTCTTTTATATAGATTCAAAACCATCATTCGTCTCTCTCTCCACTCTCAGTATACTCACTGTACCCCTGCAAGAGTTTTCTTCTTTCCCTTATTCTTTCCTTTACTCCGGTGAACTCTTCATCCTTGTTTTTCTTCTCTCCTTCTTCTTGCATGTCGGCGGCTATCGAATATTGGTACTAACCTTTTCTTGTTCTTGCTTTTCTTTCTACCGCTTTTGTTTTTTGTCGTAACCTATTCGCCTTTTCTCACTATCATTTTATTTAAATCTCCTTTGTTGTTTATTTTAGTTCCACCATGCCTAAGAAGGTTTTCAGGAGTTCAGACTCTAAGAAAATTAGGAGTAAATTCCCCCTGTCTAGAGGTTTCGAATCACATCCCTGGATCGATTCGAAAATAATCAAGTTCAAAAGGAGTTTGGTTTTTGATGATCCAGAGGAAAGCGAGTTGTATGTGGAAGGAGCGAGTAAACTGGACCGCCCTTTTGAAACTTCAAAGGGGTGGGTGTTCTTCGCTAAATCTGCATGGTGGGGAGTACGCCTACCCTTGTCGCCCTTTCAATGCGCACTTCTCAATATGGTGAAAGTTCCTCCAGGCCAACTTCTTCCTGTCGCCTGGTGTTGCATCACTTCCTTTGAGCGTTTGCTTACGGTGAACTTTGCAAACATAGGTTTTAAGGCTAAGGTTACTCCCACTGTGGGGCTATTTGGATATTACTTCAAATTCTGCCGCCATAGCGAGTTCTGTACCATCAGAACTGTGCGTCGTTTGTTCGCCAATAAGCCCAGAAAAATAGGTAATTGGGAGGAGAACTTCGCCTTCTGTCGAGGGACCTTGATGGACGGGATGGGCGTCTGTTTGGATTGGAACATGACCTACACTGGGTTCACCAAGGTAGAATTCCCAGAGCCTACCGAGGATGAATATGCCATAATAACTCATCTGGGTAGAACCTCTCAGGGGGGCTACCAATTGTGTTGGGATGGGGGTAGCCCTGTAGCAGATGATCGCACCTTCGCTGAATGCATCGAGCCTGATTTTGTCGCAGACGAGGAGCTACCCCTACAGCAGCTTAACTATTCCCCTCCTCCTGAAGAGGAAGGGGAAGGATCACCACCGCCGACCGAGTCTCCAACTACCAAGGCTCTTCCTGTTACAAAAGCTTCTCCTGTCAAAAAGGCGTCTACTTCCGTCCCCAAGGCCTCTGCTATGTTTAAAATTGCCAAGGGGGGCGGCTCTAAGGGTTCTAAGCCTGCTTCTTCTCGCACTTCTCAGCATCCCAAAACCGCGCAGACATCTGAGAAAGCCCCAGCGGAAAGGGTGTTGGCCGAGGGAGGATCGGCGGCAAAGGAAACAAAAAAGAGAAAATGTGCCGAAGGTTCCTCGAAACATTCATCGCCGACACCCCCAGACTTCCCTGGATCGTCTGTTGGTGGTGAATTAGCGATACCTGCCGCGCCAAAGCAGACATTCGAAAAAGCATCTGGGAAGACACCTGTTGGTGAAAAATCTGCGCCGGCTCACCCTTCCTCTTATTCCCAGCGTCGCCTAACTACTCCAGATGACTCCTGGCGCACAGCTCGTGTCAGGAAGATTCATGAAGACGAAAAAGTTTCTCTGCGCCTCCCTGGAATAAACGTGGACCCTTCTAAGATTCAGGTTTCACTCTTTGTTTATCTTGCTCATCCTCGCCGCTCCCTTTTTTTTTATAAAAAAAGTAACTAAGATGTTTAATTGCGTAGGTGCCTCGTCTTGCTGCCTCCCTGCATCGCGTGTCTTTGGACTTATGTCCACAAATTAGTAATTCGCTTACTGTCTTATCAATGGAGGACAAGTTCATGCGGATGCATTCTTTACTGATGGAGTTGGGATGTCTCCAGGCGAGCGTCCATGGTCACTCTCGCAATTTCGGAAGTGCTTGGATGAAGTCATTGTCTACTTTGGCGGAAAGGAATGCCAAAATCGACAAAGAGCTCCGCGTGCTTCGGGGAGAGCAAGAATCAGACTGGGGCTTCAAGGTGGATCTGTCGCAGTTCTCGTTTGCGAACCGCGCTTCTGACGAAGACAAGGCTGAAATGACTGCGTTGTTTGAAAAATTTGCTGCCGCCCAGGATACCCTGTTGGTTCGTGCGCAGACTGCTGAAGCGGACAAAGATCTGATGTCTGAGACGCTGGGCCGTGCCTCCCGCGTCAATATTGACCTTCAGAATCAGCTATCTGCTGCGCAAATATCGCTGGATCAACGCGACCAACAACTGGAGAAAGCCAAGGAGCTTATTCTCCAACGAGATGGGGCCATATCAGATTGGAAGAAAACATGCGAGAAGGTGGCGCGCCAAGAGAAAGAGCGAATAACTGAATTGGCAAAGTTGAAGCTGGCCAATGAGGCTTCGGAACTGAAAACCAAGGAATTGCTGGACGAGCTTCAGAAAAAGAACCAAGAATTGGCAGGCCTTGGTGAAGAGGTGTCTCGGGTGAAGGCCGAAAAGGATCAGCTTGCATCTGACAAGGATAGGTTGGCGTCTGAGAAGGCCCAACTTCATTCAGAAGTTGTCCAGACCTCCTCGCTGTTGCAGGAATCCTCCGTTCGTCTTGCTGAGCTGCAAGCCGAGATAGAGAGATTGAAGTCTCTCCCTGCCACTTCCAAAGGCAAAGAAGTTTGTACTGATAAGGGAGAAGTCCGCTCGTCCCATGACTTTCTTCAGGCATTCCTTCAATCCACAGGTGCCCAAGCTGCAGCTACCCGCCTCGTTTGCGGGGGTCTTCACTACATGTTGAAGTTGAAATGTGATCAGCTGCGTCAGTATTACCCATTCACCCGGGAGGAGTTTGGGATTATGGACCCTGCGCCAGAGCCTGACGTCGCCCTATCGCAATGTCGTTGGGATGAAGAAAGTGGTGATCTTATTTGTCAAGATGAGGAGGGTGACCGAGTGGTTGAGTTAGGTATGGAAGTAACGAAGCCTCTCTTAACTCCTCGCTACCCCTGGTCGAGCTCTGGCGCTGTTTGGCCTGCAGACATAACTCGTCCTTCTAGGGAGGAGGTTGAAGCCGAAGATGAAGACGAGGAAGGCTCTGACGAGGAGAGGTCTGCGGGGGTAAACACTTTTGGGGAGGCTGGGCCTGTTGCCGAGTTAGCTGAAGATCTTGCTCGCCTTTCCCCGCATCCTGCCGAGGGGGCAGGGTCGCTGAACATTTCTGAGCAATTTGACCAGATGATGAACGAACAAAGGGAGTATAACTTACTCCATCCAGATCTCCAGCTAAGTGATTTTAGTCTCCCTGGTGGTTCTTTAGGCGGTGATGTAGATGGAGAGCCATGAGTTTCATCATTTGTTGTATGTTATTATGTAAACGTGAACTTTTTGGATTATGGTATTTTCTTTAAAAGACTTATCTCGTGCGACTCGATTATATAATTGTTGTGTTGCTGTTTGTTGAATTATGTAATTGCTTTGTTGTTATCTGTTGTCTTTGCGACTTGTTGTTGTATAAGTAAGTCAAGATTTTGACGATAAACATCATATAATGGAACGAAGGGAACGACGAAGTTAATGCGCGAGACAAGATTTGAACTTATTGTGAGACGTAAGCACGAGTGTATGTTTGACAAAGTAAGGAAATCGGCGATGTTAGGGCGCTGAGTGTGAACAGGCTTGAACTCATTTACAAGAAGTTAATGAATCACATGCAGGCAGTAATTTAATAAGGAGAAAACGATGTAATTTAAAAGGAAAGAATGATGTATGAACAGGCTTGAACTCATTATATTCCATACAAGTACATCATAAAAGTACATCATATCATATCTTGGGTGATACATGCCTAACGAGACTAAGGGATGTTGACTTTCTTTCCTAGCTAAAGGGAGGGCGAGGAGTCATTGCACATAAGGGATGTTGTCTTTCTTTTGTCCTTATGACTCCCCTTCTATCGTGATGGAGGTCGACTGGAGAGCTACTCTCTTCTACCATCACGCTTGAAGACGACGCTGCGTTGGATTGGGCTCCTTTGGTTATGTAGAAAGTGTGCATCGCCGCGCCATTTATTGGCGTCGAAGTTGATACCTCCTTTGACGAGGTGTCTGCGGCGATCTTGCTCCTTCCTTTCCAAAGGAATTGACCCGTGGTATAAGCTTGCCCTCTCTCTCGCGCCGAGCATTCCCCATCTGTCGTTGACGGTTGGCGATCGGCTATGCGAGGGCGACCTCTAATTTAGATATGGTAAGGTCGCCTGCGTTGAGGGCCAAGCTTGCAATAGCGCTCTGTCACCGTCGTCGTCTTCGTTTATGTGGGCTTGAAACGGCTGAGTTGTGTTATTTTCATTTACTCTCAGCTCCGCCGCCCAAACCCACTCGACGGATGTTTTGCTTGCGCACACGGTCAAGCAAGGCTACCCGCCGATAGGGAAGGTTTAGTATACAACTGGAGGGATTTTACCTCAGCTGTTCTACTATACCTTCCCGAACTTATCAGCTGCTTTACTATACCTCATGTTCTTTCCTCTCTCGCTCTCCTTTTTTTTTTTTCTTACCTCATGGCTATGCGGCTAAGGTCTGTTGTGATGGCAGAGCCATGCGGCTAAGGTCTGTTGTGATGGCAGACTGCGCATGGCTATGCGGCTAAGGTCTGTTGTGATGGCAGACTGCGCATGGCTATGCGGCTAAGGTCTGTTGTGATGGCAGACTGCGCAAGGTTATGCGGCTAATGTCTTTCCATAGTGTAAGTAATTCGTGAAAAATTTGTAACAATGAATTTCCAAAGTAAAGGGAATTTTGCAATCTGGAGGGGAAAACATTTTACTGAATCTAGCAAAGTACACTTTGATATGCAGGTTGGGTACAAAGTTCTCTTCATTTACTTAAAAAGAAGCTAGACAGCATGCGAAAAGAAAAAAAGTACAAGTTTTAACTAATTTAATCCTAAGGTTGCTTCACTTCGTCCCTGGAGGCTTATGCTACGGTATCGCTCCATCGAAGTTAATTGCTCAAGCGGGGGGGGTTGCTGATCACTTGTAAAATTTACGCAGATGAACAGCATTCCAGGCATTGGGAAGGTCACGTCCTGCTAAATCTTGCAACCTGTATGCGCGTCCTTCTATGGACCGGGTCACAATGAAAGGGCCATCCCAAGCGGGATCGAGCTTTCCGATGTGTTTCCCAGTTGCTTCCACGCTCCTCAATACCCAATCACCAGGTTGGAAGTGTTTTGGGGCGACCTTTTTGTCGAAGTTTTTGCGCATCTTCCGTTGATATTCGGCCATCCTTGCGCGTGCTTCCTCTCGTAGCTCATAAATCGCTTCCAGTTCCACTAACTTTTTCTCATTGTTTTTGGTCCATTCATAAGCGATGGTGCGCAATGTGGGCTGCACGATTTCCATAGGGGTGACCGCCTCCATTCCATATACCATGGCGAAGGGGGATCGCCCAATTGCAGTTCTTGGGGTAGTGTTGTAGGACCATAGGATCTCATCAAGGAAGTCGGGCCATGCTCCCTTGCTGCCCTCAACCTTCTTCTTAAGTCCTTCTAATATGGTGCGATTGGAAACTTCAGCTAATCCATTGGTTTGAGGGTGACTGACTGAAGAGAAGAGAGAGAGTATTCCGAACCCTTCGCACATGTCTTGAAATGGTGCGCCTGTGAACTGTCGACCATTGTCAGATATGATGGTATGAGGTATGCCATAACGATAGACGATGTTGTGCTTGACAAAGTCAGCTATCCGTGGGGAGGTTATCAGGGCAAGTGGTTTTGTTTCGATCCACTTGGTGAAGTACTCAACCGCCACGACCAAGAAGCGCATGTTTGCTCTTGCTGTCGGGAAGGGGCCTAATATGTCTATTCCCCATACATCGAAAGGCCAAGGACTTGCAATGGTGTTCAAAGAGGCAGGAGGCCTTCGTGAGACGCGAGAATGGTATTGGCATCGCTCACACCGTCGCACGATGTCGATCATATCTTTCCTCATGGTTGGCCAGAAATAGCATTCCCTTTCGATGCGCTTGTCAACAGTGTAAGGGCTTTGATGGCTACCACAGATGCCACTATGTACTTCATCAATCAGTTTCCTGCCTTGCGATTCACTGATGCAAGTGAGCCAAGGCTTACGATGTCCCTTCTTCAATAATTCCCCCTCCAAAATGGTAAACTCGGGTGCCCATCTCTTAATTCTTCGCGCAGCGAGTTTGTCCGTTGGTAACTGTCTTGTGGTTAGATAGTCCCAGATGGGAGTATACCATTCGAGCTGGGCACTGATCGGCAAAACTTTGGGTTCCGTTGTTGCAATGCAAGCTTCAGGGATCTCCATGATGGTAATAGGTGTCTCACTGCTCATGTCCGATCCCTTTGCTAGCTTGGACAAAGCGTCCGCTATTTCGTTCATTCCCCTCGGGACATGTTCGATGATGGCTTCTTCAAAAGTTGCTAAGACCTCTTTGGCCTTTTCTAAGTATTTCGCCAAGGTCGGGTCGTGTACCTCGTATTGCCCATTAATCTGGTGTACCACGAGCTGGGAATCCATGTATACCCTGACTTTTGTCGCACCAACTGCTTCTACCAGTCGCAGTCCTGCAACCAACGCTTCATACTCAACCATATTCAACTGCTTCTCCTTTGGGTCCTTTGATCTGTACTCCTAGGCCCGACCCTCGTTCAGAGGCGGCGCCATCGACTTGTTCAGCTTCCTTTTTCTTCAAAAGTCGCTGAGGAAATGGGACAGGGGGTCTATAGGTTGACTCATGTTGCTGTGCTTTCTTCTTCCCCTTGGCTTGGACATCACCTTGGGCATTCTCCTCTCTCTGTTCGGACCGAACAAGAGGTTGTTCGGACCGAACTGGACATGGTGAGGTCACTTGCTCCAAAACTGGCTGTTCGACCTGAACTAAAAGTGGCTCGGTCCGAACTGGAGATGGTTCGGTTCGAACTGAGGGTCGAACTGTCTCGTTGGTAGGCACGGACAGATCTTGGTACTCTTTGTTGCTTCGTAGGACATGTATGGCTTTGATCTCTGCACTTGGGTTGACTTGTGGTTGGCTTGGAAGCTTGCCTGGTGGTTGGGAGAAGTGTGCTTCCATCATACGCTCCAAGCGTTGCAAGGTGCTCGCACTTCCCTTAAATTCGTTGATGGTCACCTTCAATTCGTCGGTGGTGGCCTTCAATTCATCTAACCCTAAAGCCATAGATTTGTTAATCTTTTCTTGCTCACTCATGAATTCTTGAACAACAATTGGAATTTCTTCCCTTTCGAAATAGGGTTTCTTTTGAAATGATTGGTCTCTATTGTTGTTGTTGAATTGTGCATTCCTATACAAATTTGGCGGGTTGTTTTGGTACTTTGAACCGTAAGGGGGCCCATTGTGTAGGTAGTTCACTTGGGCCCCTCCGTTACCAATTTTGGCAAGAGGACAATTGATAGATGTGTGTCCTTCCTCGCCGCATGCTCCGCATTGGCTTGAATGGAGATGTGTCCCTTGAGCCGATTGGTAAGCGGCAAGTTCAGCTTCTAGCTCCTCTATTCTCGCCTCTTTAGTCGAAATTTGGTGCACTTGCTGCCTCGAACTACTTGAGTGGCGGGGAATGAGTAGAGGGTACCATGTGTAGTTTCTTGCACAATAATCAAGTAAATCTCGCCCTCGTGCCGTATCAAGTCTTTTGAATGCCCCACCTGAAAGAGAATCAAGATTGATTTTAATATTGTCATAAAGTCCAGTGTAGAATGATTTAAGGAGCATCCATTCTTGAATCCCATGATGTGGACAAGAATTTTCTAAATCCCTAAACCGTTCCCAAGCATCCCTCATTGATTCATTTTGGTTTTGGGCAAAATTATTCAATTCAGCTCTAATTTTATCCGCTCTATCCGAAGGAAAATACCTATCCAAGAAGGTTTGTGCCATTTCATCCCAAGACCTAATTGACCCTTTTTTCAATGTTTTATACCATTTTTGTGCTCGGTCCTTAAGGGTGAAATGAAATAACAATAGCCTAATTGCTTGTTGAGGAACACCATTAAACTTAATTAATCTAGTGCAATCAATAAAAGTTTGTAAGTGAGCATGGGGATCCTCATCGTCGTTCCCATAGAACGGATTTTGTTGCACAAGCACGACGTGGTTGGGGGCGATTTGCATGTTGTTAGCGGCGATGCCTGGAATCACCACCGGTCCGCCCACGTTTCTTGCGCTGGGAACTCCAAACTCCATAAGAGTCCTTTCACGATCTTCCTCATCTTCGTAGTCGGAGTTATGGACGCTTCCCTCGTCTTCTTGAGTCCATCGACGGCGCTCATTGTCAAAATCTCTCCTTTGACCCGTTAGGAGGGTCCGATCGGCTGTCAGTCGAGCCTCTCTTTGCTCAAGTTGGAGACGGAGGTTCTCCAATTCTTGTGTGCGCTGTGCAATGGCCTCGGGAGTGAGTGCCTCGGCCATTGTTAGGCTTCCTTCTCTCTGTTCAAGGCTCAGTTCGGTTCGAATTGGTTCTGTTCGGTCCGAACGGAGAGTGGGTTGAGGGGCTGGTGGCTGTTCCGGATCCTCTATCAAGTGTCGGAAGAAGTAGTTTCGAACTTTTGGAGGTGGAGACTTCTTCCTACGTGTCTTGCCTGCCAGTCCTGCAATAAAGAGAGAGAAAAGTAGGTAAAAAGAAAAAATAAAAATCTAGTCTCCAAATACTCAAACAAGTATCCAATATCGACACCGTCCCCGGCAACGGCGCCAATTTGATGAAGGCTTTTAAACCTAGGAATCAAATAAATTTATAAACCTAGACTTAACCTCACTAGTCGTCAAAGTTAAGCTTAGGGTCGAACCCACAGGACGGATTAACGATTACTGGACTTGTTTTTTTTATGAAGCTAGACAATAAAATAAGGGTGAAAGTGTTGTAAATAACAATGCAATTAAGAAGATATTTTTGGTTGTTTTTGATTCTAAATAATAAGGTAAACTAAAGTAGGTAGATTTTGGGGTTTTTCAAGTATAATAAGGCGTCTTAGGGGTCAGGATTCACTTAGGTTTAGTCCTCGATTTGCTGGATCGCTCGCTGTCGCGTTAAATAACAACAAATCTAAGCATAGGCCGTCAGTTCGGTCCGAACACGACTTGTTCGGTCCGAACAGAGGCTGGTATGTTGAGTTATGACCATACAACTTGAGTTTTAACTTTATGAAGGGCTCAGATCGGCTATAGCTACATTACCTAATCCTCAACTGTCGTCTTTTGGACTAGAAATTAGTACAGGTCTCTACTTTGCCCACATAGACCAATTAAACCTAAACTTTCGTGTCGGTATTTTAATTAACCTATGTCTTATTTATTTGTTTTCTTAGGGATATCTAAGTTGCCTTTCAGCCAACTTAGAAGCTACACCTTTCAATGCTAGCTAATCTCCTCTTTCGAATCTTCAACTTATCCCAAGTACTTAATTTAATCCTAATTGTTTAACCTAACCTTGTAACTTAACTAAACAGGCCATTATTTAGAAGTAAATCAGGTCAAAACAAGGGAATTAAACTAGCAATTAAAATACTACTCAATAAATAGATCATAAAGCCAAACATCAAGTCATATCAAGTCATAACATCAAACTAAACCTAAACTACATCCATACCCTAAGACAATATAAATTTAGCCTAACATAGTATCAAAACAAACAATACAAAGAGAAGAAATCACAAGATACAAGCCCATGGAAATTAGAGATAAAAACATAGGAAGAATAAACCAAGTTGTCTTTCTATGCTCGATCTTCAATCATCAAAGGCAGTGGGGTGTTGCAAGGCGTGTCTCCAACCTTCTCCTTGCTGCCGTCGCCTCAAGAATCTGGTTGCTCGATGAAATCAATGGTGGAATCACCTAAGGAAGGTGGAATTGTGTTATGGAGGGTAGAATTCCTTTCCTTCAGGCCTTCGGGCGAATATATAGTGGTCTTCTGGCTTCGAAAGGAGGCTGGGGCGCTATGGCAAGAAGACATACCAAAATATCGAGTTTCCATGCGTGAAGACCCTTCCAAATATGCCATGGCAGCTCTCGGTTCGGTCTGGACAAGTTTTGTTCGGACTGGACAGGGCTAATTTGGGTCAAAACAGCTCAATTCGGACCAAATGACCTCAGTTCGGACCGAACTAGAGCACTTCGGGTCGAACTGGATCTGTTCGGGTCGAACTGAGACTCCATGTGGTATTTTGGTCATATCTCTTTCGTCCGAACTCCGATTTAGGTGATTCAAAAGTCGTTGGAAAGCTTAGGTTGAGCTCTACAATCATGTTGACTCTATTTAGCCATTTGCTTTCCTTAGACTCTCATTTTATGCAATAAACGTGCCTTCGGTCCGAGCGAAACTCCATTCGGTCCGAGTAGTAGCTTTGATGTTGCCTCCAAGTGCTAGGAATGAGTCGTCTAGCGTATGCCAAGTGCCAAAATCCATCTAATATTCGAGAATCCACTAGAAATCATCGAGAAACCTGAAAATAAGAGAAAAGACGACGGTAGAGCCAATCCCTAGAAAATCATAGCAATTTATCAAATAATTGAATGGTTTGAGTATGATTTGAGTGCTAAGTACGGTCCAAAAACCTACAAATAATAACGATATCAAATTCCCCCAAACTTAAACTTTGCTTGTCCTCAAGCAACGCCCTAAGCTTAGAATTTTGGACTGTACTTAAAACCTTAAACATTGAGTTGTAACTCAAACCAAGAAATGTCGTGAAACCAATTGCTATGCCTAAACTTTTCACACTTCAATCAAATAAGTCAAACAAAAATTTAATTTCAAGAACCAAGTTTAGTGTTCTACAAATTAATTCATGCAACTCTTGGTCCTAATGAAATCTTCTCTCAAATTTTAGAACTCTAGCTTCTCTTTGTTATTTCAAATGCGATCTCAATTTCAATCACCCGTTCCTTTTCATTTTTTCACAAAAGTTTGTAAAGTCCTTTATCAAAGTCGGAAATTTTATATTGAACTTCTCTTAAAACCAATTTCACTTTTTCTTTTTTCACCAATTTTTTTTTCTTCGTGTAAGTCGAGTCGTGGGGCTTTACACCCTAGAGGATATAATGCGGTGTCATTGGCCTTGAATTTGCTACTAGCACATGACGCGCTAGGGAGGTTGGACGGGTGTTGCTCGACTATGGCCACGGTACACTTGGGCCATAATACTCAACAACTCCTTTACCAATGCTTTCACACCGGGTCCGGTAGAAATTATTTACAAGTTACCCAATTATACCTCGAGAGCTTTGAGTTATAATTCCCGACAACTTGTAATTAATCCAATACCCTCCAATTTGTGGTTGAGTTGGTGGAAAAAAGGCCTCGGTGCATCCTCGTTTTCACAACTATTTTGATTTTATTGTCCCATTAAGATTGCTTGTTGGTGAATCAAGCGATTAAAAGCATTTTCAACAAGTCCAAGTTCATTTCATAATTTCCGAAGTCGATAAATTTCTTTTTAAACAAAGGTTTGTCAAACACGAATCAGTTCACTCGGTAAAAACTTGTGAGAATCGACTAAAACTGATTTAACAATTTTAAGCATCCAAGATCGAGTTCTAATTTTCTCAAAATATTTTCATTTCGGCCCATTGGTGCAAAAATTAATCATGAGATATCATAACATTCTAAGGTCCTTGAAGAAAAAGTTTGTTTGACTTCAAAACAGTTTCAAGTGTGAGTTTCATCATTTAAAATCTAAATCGAGAGAAACTAGGCATATCAATTCAATTTCCAAACAAAACTAGGCAAAAATCCAATTTTTATGTCTCTGTTCGGACCGGACAAGACTCTGTTCGGACCGAACAGAAGCTGTGAAATTCAAAAATTATCCAAATTTGCAAAAATTTTGAGCAATTTCAATCAAAAGTTCGAAATTTTCTCCTATTTCCTCCCCCCAAACTTAAATCAAGCATTGTCCTCAATGCAATCAATCACAAAGAAAAGTAAATAGGAGGAAAAGAGAACTTAGCCAATTTTTGCTTTCAAACATGTCGTTTTGTTCCTAGTTTGTTTTCTCGAGTTTCAAGATGGCTCTATCAATCTTCAAGTCTTTTGATGCAATCCGTATGAGGTCGTTCGGGGTTAGTTGGTTCGCGTAACCCATGGTGCTCTAGCACGAATTACATCTTCCTTCGTTTGTGCCTCAAGATTTTCCTACAAACAAACAAACAAAAACATCAAATTCTATTTTTGTTATTTTCTATTTTTCAAATTTTTATGGATTTTCTATTTTTTATTTTTTTGTATTTTCTATTTTTAATGACAAAATAAATAAAAGAGAGAAGAGATGAGAAATCCTTGGGTTGCCTCCCAAGAAGCGCTTGTTTTAGGTCCCTAGCTTGACCATCTTTTCATTAAGTCTTGATTGGATCGGACCCGGAGAGCGAGACGGCGAGCGATTTGTCATAGCCCTTGTTGTTGATGTCTTTCATGCGATCCCTTCCCAAGATAGTCTCATCCATGCGAATCGTGGGATCGATGCCTTTCAAATCATCAAGTGAGTACCCCATTGCTCCTTTGTTCACCAACAATTTCTTTGTTTGACCTGTATCTAGCTTGAAATCAGCAATA
Organism: Rhynchospora pubera; assembly: GCA_028095005.1. Classification (NCBI taxonomy): domain Eukaryota; kingdom Viridiplantae; phylum Streptophyta; class Magnoliopsida; order Poales; family Cyperaceae; genus Rhynchospora; species Rhynchospora pubera. The sequence goes on from CM051459.1 coordinate 86,309,211, forward strand.
ACAAGGTCCGTTTGACTAAGAGGCGTTGGATGATGCTTGATTTTGACTTTGGGGGTCTCAGTTTGGACCGAAGAAGAACAGTTCGGACCGAACAAGGGGCTGTTTGGACCGAACTTGATCCTGCTCGGACCGAACAGAGTGTCTGTGACCTTTGATTCTTCAAGTTGGACTATTGTTCGGTCCGAACTAGAGGGGGTTCGGTCCGAAGGTCTAGCAATTTGGTCTGGACAGACATTGTTGGGGTCGAGCAGAGCATCATGAGAGTGATCCTTAGGAAATTCTTCGATTTTAGAGACCCATTTGACCATGCAACACTTGTTAATGGGATCAGGGCATTCCAAAGCATGGTCTATTGAGAAACGGAGCTTCTCTCCTCCCACTCTAACCACAATCGTCCCATCTCGAGCATCCATTTTTACACCCGCGGTTCTAAGAAAGGGGCGTCCCAAAATTATAGGCACCTCCTTATCTTCTTCCATGTCTACCACAACAAAATCCCCCGGTATGACAAACTTATCCACTTGGACGGGCACATCTTTGAGAATACCTAATGGTAACCGCATTGAAGAATCGGCGAGTTTCAACGTCATGCGTGTAGGTCTCAACTCGCCAAAACCAATCTTGTCAAACATTGTCTTGGGCATAAGACTCACACTAGCCCCCATATCACACAAGGCTTGCTTAATTGTTGCATTACCAATAGTGCAAGGAAGAGCAAACCTACCCGGATCCTCAAGTTTTGGGGGCATCTTGCTTTTCAAAGCCTCGCTACTCTTGTGTGTTAGGGCCACCGTTTTGAGTTCTTCCATGGACCTCTTGCCTGTGCATAACTCTTTCAAGAATCTTGCAAAGATCGGCTCTTGAGCTATGACATCCGTGAATGGAATGTTGACCTTCAATTCCTTGAGAATCTCCCAAAAGGTCCGAAATTGTTCAGCTTCCTTTTTCTTCAAAAGTCGCTGAGGAAATGGGACAGGGGGTCTATAGGTTGACTCATGTTGCTGTGCTTTCTTCTTCCCCTTGGCTTGGACATCACCTTGGGCATTCTCCTCTCTCTGTTCGGACCGAACAAGAGGTTGTTCGGACCGAACTGGACATGGTGAGGTCACTTGCTCCAAAACTGGCTGTTCGACCTGAACTAAAAGTGGCTCGGTCCGAACTGGAGATGGTTCGGTTCGAACTGAGGGTCGAACTGTCTCGTTGGTAGGCACGGACAGATCTTGGTACTCTTTGTTGCTTCGTAGGACATGTATGGCTTTGATCTCTGCACTTGGGTTGACTTGTGGTTGGCTTGGAAGCTTGCCTGGTGGTTGGGAGAAGTGTGCTTCCATCATACGCTCCAAGCGTTGCAAGGTGCTCGCACTTCCCTTAAATTCGTTGATGGTCACCTTCAATTCGTCGGTGGTGGCCTTCAATTCATCTAACCCTAAAGCCATAGATTTGTTAATCTTTTCTTGCTCACTCATGAATTCTTGAACAACAATTGGAATTTCTTCCCTTTCGAAATAGGGTTTCTTTTGAAATGATTGGTCTCTATTGTTGTTGTTGAATTGTGCATTCCTATACAAATTTGGCGGGTTGTTTTGGTACTTTGAACCGTAAGGGGGCCCATTGTGTAGGTAGTTCACTTGGGCCCCTCCGTTACCAATTTTGGCAAGAGGACAATTGATAGATGTGTGTCCTTCCTCGCCGCATGCTCCGCATTGGCTTGAATGGAGATGTGTCCCTTGAGCCGATTGGTAAGCGGCAAGTTCAGCTTCTAGCTCCTCTATTCTCGCCTCTTTAGTCGAAATTTGGTGCACTTGCTGCCTCGAACTACTTGAGTGGCGGGGAATGAGTAGAGGGTACCATGTGTAGTTTCTTGCACAATAATCAAGTAAATCTCGCCCTCGTGCCGTATCAAGTCTTTTGAATGCCCCACCTGAAAGAGAATCAAGATTGATTTTAATATTGTCATAAAGTCCAGTGTAGAATGATTTAAGGAGCATCCATTCTTGAATCCCATGATGTGGACAAGAATTTTCTAAATCCCTAAACCGTTCCCAAGCATCCCTCATTGATTCATTTTGGTTTTGGGCAAAATTATTCAATTCAGCTCTAATTTTATCCGCTCTATCCGAAGGAAAATACCTATCCAAGAAGGTTTGTGCCATTTCATCCCAAGACCTAATTGACCCTTTTTTCAATGTTTTATACCATTTTTGTGCTCGGTCCTTAAGGGTGAAATGAAATAACAATAGCCTAATTGCTTGTTGAGGAACACCATTAAACTTAATTAATCTAGTGCAATCAATAAAAGTTTGTAAGTGAGCATGGGGATCCTCATCGTCGTTCCCATAGAACGGATTTTGTTGCACAAGCACGACGTGGTTGGGGGCGATTTGCATGTTGTTAGCGGCGATGCCTGGAATCACCACCGGTCCGCCCACGTTTCTTGCGCTGGGAACTCCAAACTCCATAAGAGTCCTTTCACGATCTTCCTCATCTTCGTAGTCGGAGTTATGGACGCTTCCCTCGTCTTCTTGAGTCCATCGACGGCGCTCATTGTCAAAATCTCTCCTTTGACCCGTTAGGAGGGTCCGATCGGCTGTCAGTCGAGCCTCTCTTTGCTCAAGTTGGAGACGGAGGTTCTCCAATTCTTGTGTGCGCTGTGCAATGGCCTCGGGAGTGAGTGCCTCGGCCATTGTTAGGCTTCCTTCTCTCTGTTCAAGGCTCAGTTCGGTTCGAATTGGTTCTGTTCGGTCCGAACGGAGAGTGGGTTGAGGGGCTGGTGGCTGTTCCGGATCCTCTATCAAGTGTCGGAAGAAGTAGTTTCGAACTTTTGGAGGTGGAGACTTCTTCCTACGTGTCTTGCCTGCCAGTCCTGCAATAAAGAGAGAGAAAAGTAGGTAAAAAGAAAAAATAAAAATCTAGTCTCCAAATACTCAAACAAGTATCCAATATCGACACCGTCCCCGGCAACGGCGCCAATTTGATGAAGGCTTTTAAACCTAGGAATCAAATAAATTTATAAACCTAGACTTAACCTCACTAGTCGTCAAAGTTAAGCTTAGGGTCGAACCCACAGGACGGATTAACGATTACTGGACTTGTTTTTTTTATGAAGCTAGACAATAAAATAAGGGTGAAAGTGTTGTAAATAACAATGCAATTAAGAAGATATTTTTGGTTGTTTTTGATTCTAAATAATAAGGTAAACTAAAGTAGGTAGATTTTGGGGTTTTTCAAGTATAATAAGGCGTCTTAGGGGTCAGGATTCACTTAGGTTTAGTCCTCGATTTGCTGGATCGCTCGCTGTCGCGTTAAATAACAACAAATCTAAGCATAGGCCGTCAGTTCGGTCCGAACACGACTTGTTCGGTCCGAACAGAGGCTGGTATGTTGAGTTATGACCATACAACTTGAGTTTTAACTTTATGAAGGGCTCAGATCGGCTATAGCTACATTACCTAATCCTCAACTGTCGTCTTTTGGACTAGAAATTAGTACAGGTCTCTACTTTGCCCACATAGACCAATTAAACCTAAACTTTCGTGTCGGTATTTTAATTAACCTATGTCTTATTTATTTGTTTTCTTAGGGATATCTAAGTTGCCTTTCAGCCAACTTAGAAGCTACACCTTTCAATGCTAGCTAATCTCCTCTTTCGAATCTTCAACTTATCCCAAGTACTTAATTTAATCCTAATTGTTTAACCTAACCTTGTAACTTAACTAAACAGGCCATTATTTAGAAGTAAATCAGGTCAAAACAAGGGAATTAAACTAGCAATTAAAATACTACTCAATAAATAGATCATAAAGCCAAACATCAAGTCATATCAAGTCATAACATCAAACTAAACCTAAACTACATCCATACCCTAAGACAATATAAATTTAGCCTAACATAGTATCAAAACAAACAATACAAAGAGAAGAAATCACAAGATACAAGCCCATGGAAATTAGAGATAAAAACATAGGAAGAATAAACCAAGTTGTCTTTCTATGCTCGATCTTCAATCATCAAAGGCAGTGGGGTGTTGCAAGGCGTGTCTCCAACCTTCTCCTTGCTGCCGTCGCCTCAAGAATCTGGTTGCTCGATGAAATCAATGGTGGAATCACCTAAGGAAGGTGGAATTGTGTTATGGAGGGTAGAATTCCTTTCCTTCAGGCCTTCGGGCGAATATATAGTGGTCTTCTGGCTTCGAAAGGAGGCTGGGGCGCTATGGCAAGAAGACATACCAAAATATCGAGTTTCCATGCGTGAAGACCCTTCCAAATATGCCATGGCAGCTCTCGGTTCGGTCTGGACAAGTTTTGTTCGGACTGGACAGGGCTAATTTGGGTCAAAACAGCTCAATTCGGACCAAATGACCTCAGTTCGGACCGAACTAGAGCACTTCGGGTCGAACTGGATCTGTTCGGGTCGAACTGAGACTCCATGTGGTATTTTGGTCATATCTCTTTCGTCCGAACTCCGATTTAGGTGATTCAAAAGTCGTTGGAAAGCTTAGGTTGAGCTCTACAATCATGTTGACTCTATTTAGCCATTTGCTTTCCTTAGACTCTCATTTTATGCAATAAACGTGCCTTCGGTCCGAGCGAAACTCCATTCGGTCCGAGTAGTAGCTTTGATGTTGCCTCCAAGTGCTAGGAATGAGTCGTCTAGCGTATGCCAAGTGCCAAAATCCATCTAATATTCGAGAATCCACTAGAAATCATCGAGAAACCTGAAAATAAGAGAAAAGACGACGGTAGAGCCAATCCCTAGAAAATCATAGCAATTTATCAAATAATTGAATGGTTTGAGTATGATTTGAGTGCTAAGTACGGTCCAAAAACCTACAAATAATAACGATATCAAATTCCTCCCAACTAGAGCACTTCGGGTCGAACTGGATCTGTTCGGGTCGAACTGAGACTCCATGTGGTATTTTGGTCATATCTCTTTCGTCCGAACTCCGATTTAGGTGATTCAAAAGTCGTTGGAAAGCTTAGGTTGAGCTCTACAATCATGTTGACTCTATTTAGCCATTTGCTTTCCTTAGACTCTCATTTTATGCAATAAACGTGCCTTCGGTCCGAGCGAAACTCCATTCGGTCCGAGTAGTAGCTTTGATGTTGCCTCCAAGTGCTAGGAATGAGTCGTCTAGCGTATGCCAAGTGCCAAAATCCATCTAATATTCGAGAATCCACTAGAAATCATCGAGAAACCTGAAAATAAGAGAAAAGACGACGGTAGAGCCAATCCCTAGAAAATCATAGCAATTTATCAAATAATTGAATGGTTTGAGTATGATTTGAGTGCTAAGTACGGTCCAAAAACCTACAAATAATAACGATATCAGATTCCTCCCAACTCATTTTTAAAAACCTTGTTCACCATTTGTTGATATTCAGCTCCTGCATTCTTGAGACCGAAGGGCATAACTCTATAGCAAAATAATCCTTGCTCGGTTACGAAACTTGTTTTCTCTTCATCATCAGGGTGCATTTGTATCTGATTGTATCCGGAATAAGCATCCATAAAGCTGAGGTATTTAAAGCCCGCAGTACAGTCGATCATGGCATCGATGCTTGGTAATGGAAAGGGCTTTATGGGACATGCCTTATTTAAATCAGTATAGTCGATACACATGCGCCATTTTCCATTGGATTTGCGCACCAAGACCGGATTTGCTAACCAACGGGGGTACTCCACTTCCCTGATGGCTCCTGCCTTAAGTAATCGATCAACCTCGTCCTGTACCGCCTTCCTCCTTTCCAGGCCTAACTTGCGCTTCCTTTGCTGAACTGGACGCGCTTCTTCATATGTATCAATGCGGTGCTCTGCGATGGCTCTGCTAATGCCTGGCATCATGTCGTCCTCGTTGGCAAAGATGTCTTTATTGGCAATCAAGCATTCTCTTACCATGTTTCGGTCTATCGCAGGTAACAAAGTGCCAAGTTGGGTTACTTGTCCATCTCGTAACATGACTGGTTCTGTATCTTCCATGGCTTCTGTTAACAGGGTTTTTGGTGGTTCTTTGCTGAGTGCGCCTAGACTGTCTACAAATTCTTGGCTTTTCCTAGAGCGCTCGATGTGAGCAATTTGGGGTGCCATGGTGATTCGGTAACATTCCTTGGCCACCTGTTGTTCTCCTCTCACTATACCCACCCCTTGTGGGGTTGGAAATTTAATCATCAAGTGCGGAGTGGATGCAACTGCTCCGATGCTGTTAAGGGAAGTGCGTCCCAAAATGACATTATAGGCAGATGGAGCGTCCACCACGATGAAGCGGACGCTAGAGATCACCGTTTGGGGTGCGTCTCCGAACAAGACATCTAGGTCGATGGTCCCCAAAGGTTTCAACTTGTCACCGGTAAAACCAACAAGTGATGTTGTCATCGGTTGCAAAGGATACTTTCCGAGGCCCATTCTATTGAGAGCATCAAAGTACATCACATCGGCAGAACTGCCTGTATCAACGAGAATTCGCTTTACCCGAATACCATTAATTCGGAGCATTAAGATGATGGCATCGTCGTGTGGCAACTGGATACCATCATAATCATGTGGACCAAACGAGATGACCTGGGTAGATTCTAGTCTATGCTCGATTTGGAAGATGTGAAAAGGTGGCTGCCTCCGGGGGTTATCAGTTGCTTTACCCTCAATGAACATCACTGGTGGAGGGGACGTGCGTTGTTGTCTGTCAGATGTGATTGCCTGGGGTCGCGGGTTACTGGGATGCTCAATGCGACGATCGTCTGTGTGGGTCTCGACTTCGTGAAGATGTTGCATTTTCCGTTTACCCCTATCGTCTTTTGCCAGGAAATGTTCAAGAATGTTTGTCTGGCGCACTAGCCTTTCAATTTCGTCTTTGAGCTTGAGGCAATCCTTGTTGCGATGTCCGCTACTGCCATGATATTCACAGTAGCTATTTCTGTCGAAAACTTCGGTTCTGGTAATGGGTGGTGCCATTCTCATCTCTTTGTTATGCTTGATTTTATCATACACACGATCCTGAGACTCGGTTGTGACGTGGTACATTTTATAGTACGGTGCATTGTCCTCTGCGGAGTTAGCACGACGACCACGGTTTCGTCTAGAGGGCTTGGTCTCTCGACGCCGAGGGCGTGGAGATCGACTGCGCTGACGATCTCGGGGTGGACTTGGGCGCTGTGGCTGTCTGGGGGACGTACTTTGTCTGTTGCTTGGCATAGCAAAGGTGTTGGGATGATAGCCTTGGATGGCCGCGATGTGCTCTTCTGCGCGAATAAGGTGTTCAGCTCGTTCCCTAAATGCAGCGAAATCAGAGAACTTCTCCGTCATGGCTGCCCACTGAACAGGTCCTTCCAGCAACCCACGCTGCACAGCTAACAATGCCATGTCTTCCCGATAATCTCCGCACTTGTTGGCTTCGATGGAAAATCGATCGAGATAATCTCGAGTGTGCTCAGAGGGGCGCTGTCGAACACTCATGAGGTCCATGCATGTTTTGGGGGGTGCTCGAACGCTGGCAAACCTTTTAAGAAACTTATCGGTAAGGTCTCTGTAGCTGGACACCGATCCAGGAGGAAGTTGCGAATACCACTCCCAAGCAACTCCCTCTAATCGTGTAGGGAAAACGAGACACATGGTTCGTTCAGATGCTCCAGTGATGAGCATAGACTCCCGGAAGGTGTTAACAAAGGCTCGAGCATCATGAGCTGGATAAGCAGGGTACTTATCAAGGCTGGCAAAATCCTTGAGACGAAGGGCCTTTCCTTTGTATAAGTGTCGAGCCAAGGCTCCACGAGGAGGCGAATGACTACCATGTCGCTTCCAGGGGATTTTACGCAAACGGTGAGTACGCGGTCTGGATCTCCCGTCGCTAGTGTCACTTGTTGGAGAAAAACTTGGAGACGAGGATCTAGCTGAAGTGCTGTAACGACCGCGACGCCTCCTTAAAGGCGACTTGCGGAAAGATAGTTCGCTCGAACTATGAATATCGTATTCCGAAGATGGTGATCGTCTTCTGGACCGCCGTGAACGAGATTTGGAGCGACCTTTGGTGTGAGAACGAGAATGATTAGGGATGTTAGTATATTGGGAGCGCCTGTGAGACGGCTGCGGTCTGTAGTCATCACTGTGTAAAGCTAGTTCCTCTCTCTCTGACTGTCGGGTGTATGTTTGATTGGATGGTTGGGTTGGTACACCTGACTGATTGGCAGGGAATATTGGATGTTGGTAGGGGTATTGTTGAGGGGGAGGTGGGATGATAACTGGGGGTTGGTACGGTGGATCGCGGGGAGCCTGAAACTGCTGAGAAAAGGGTGGTTGTGGTTGATGGTTGTGGCTGCTGTGAACGGAAGAAGGTGTAAGGGAAGGCATTGTAGAAGGAAGGACGTGTGGTGGTGGTTGATAATTGCGCATGTCTAGTGGAGTAATGTTGGAGATGGTAGGGGGGTTGTGTCTTGGGGCTAAGGAAATGCTAACGGATTGATCGGAAGTTTGCTCCGTTCCTGGAGGTGGAGGCTGTGGGGTCGTTGCTGGAGTATTGAAGGTTGCGGTGCTAGTTGCCATGGTTTTTGTGGATGGTGTACTAAAGTCTAACTTTTTGGGATGAATATTCCTACTCCCTTTCATGCGAATTGGAGCTCAAACAATAAGAAAAAAGTCGTATTTCTCGATTGTTAGGATGAGCTCTTTGTAATTTACGGTGGGCGCCAGTTGATAACATACAATCTAGCTCATAGATCTCAACAAAGAGTTTAGATAAAGAAGAATGGGAAATAGGAAATTTATCTCTCTTTTAATTAATTTAGTACATGGTATTTCTTAGTTTATGAAATGTCTAACCCCCCTTCCCTATAGAGGGGGGTTCCTATTTATAGTCGTCTGGTGGTCCCCCATCGCACCGGATCTTTTGTGGCCTCCTCGTGTTCGCGTCTTCCTTATTCAACTGCGACATGAAGGTCGCTGTAACCTCCTTCAACCCCTGCACCTTCCGTTCTCGTCTATGACCAACGTCCCTTCAGGCGAGGCTGAGTGCGAGGTTGAGTCGAGGCTCTTCGAACGACTATCGCCCGAAAGTCACATAACATCTCGTGACCGTTACGAAAGGGGACATCTGTGCTCAGAAACCGTTTTCTCCTGAGGGCCCACTAGTAAAGGCGCCTTTTAACGGTTCCTGACCCCACTTCTGAGCGCAACGACCTCGGGCCCACTCGCATCATAACGGCTCGTGGGCTCCTCTCTCTAAAAAGGTTTTACACAAGGCTTTTCGTAATTATTAGGCCCGTATCCGGATCTGACCATATCAGCAACTTTCTTAAATTCCCCAAATTCCTAAGCGATCAAAACGGCCCTTTGTAACTTTTTTCATATTTTCAATAGACATTTAGGTGACCCGAATGCTTACCATATTAAGAATCTATTCTTTTATTTAAAAAAAAAATAAAAGAGGTGTGAACGGGGAGCAAATGCAGTGCATCTGCAGACTGCAGTTCTGCACAGTCATGTTTGCAAGATGAAGTGTACTCACCTGCCTCAAACTATTGTGTTGTAAACCTTACATCAAATATCAATCACCGACTCGGTACATAAAAGACTGCTTTGAAAGTACATCAAACAGATAACAACTCAAAGACTTGTTCCCCATTTACAAACCAAGGGTAGCCACGTGTCACCACGTGAAAGGTCAGTGCCCAAGAGCAGTTGAAGTAATAGCACTTTACGCTAAAGATAATTTGTTAGAATTAACTAATTTTGTCATTAGTCATCTGATGTTGACAGCCATCCATGTTCTAATAAAGTAGTTAATATGTTAACTTGTATATGGTTGCTAACGATTGTTTAAGCGTGTCGCAAATTATTGGCAATGGATATTCGACAGAATCATTTTATTTGAATTTTTTTTTTACTAAGGATTGTTTCGTGGATCAGAACGCACTGTCAAGCCCCAATTACAGTTTTCATGGGGGGCAAATTTACAAATGTCAAATTTTATAAAGTGACTTGATTTTGAGGATCTTATTAGTCCGGAAATGGATAGGAACAACATTTGAAAGCAAACAATATTTTAATAAGAAGACGTAAAATTTTGAAGTGGTTTTATGTTTTTAATTTATATAATGGTAATTATCATTTCACAAACTACTATTATTTATTCATGATGTAATAACTGTTAGACATAAAGTTAGAAGACTTTGATTTTTTTTTTTTTTTACATTTCTCCAAAAATTGCATAGACAAGAGTAGTATGGTAAATCTTTTTCTTTTCTTTTCTTTTCTTTTGGAGAAAATTATTTAAAAAAGACTTGTATGAAATAACTTAGGTACACTAAAGATCTTAAAAATAATACATTCTCCTTTACTATGTTTTTTCTACATTAATTTTTCACGTGACTTGTAATGTTTTTCTCAAAATCTTAGAATAGCATAAAACTTTAGTCAAAAAAATATAAATTTCGATTTGGTATTAGATTTCAATATGCAAATCACATTGAAAGGTTTTGATTAATCGTTTGAGGCTTGATCAAAGAAAAGATGCATTGGACGAAACCCGTCTGTACAATATATCAGACTTTAGCCTTCCTATGTTTTAGCAAGCCTAAAGTCCAATAAATTGCATTGAAGGGGTTTGTTCAATGCGCTCGTTCTTGAATTTTGAATCTCAAACAATCGATCCAAATCATTCTATTTGATCTCCACATTGAAATCTAGCATGAAATCAAACTTTATTTATTTATTTTTAAATTTTAGTATTTTTTCCGATATTTAGAAAATCATTAATCTCAAAAACACATACACCATTTAAAATAATGATTTTTTTTTAAAAAAAAAGCAAAAAAAGTTTAGAAAAATCTGAAACTTTTGAAACTTGATTTTGTGTTAGATACTTAGATTTCAATATGAAGATCATATTGAATGATTTCAATTGGTCGTTTAATTTTCAAGCATTGAAATTCGAGAACATGTGCAATGGATGGAACCTTTCGTCTAATGTATATGACTTTGGCCTTTGTCTTTATTTTTAACATTTCAACCAAAATTGCTCGCATATTTGCATCGGAACTTAGGTTTTGCCAAAGTCTAAACATATGTCATTTCAGATGGAAAATTACAAGCACCTCCTCTCCATTCTAAGGCGCAAAAAAACTGTTGTAATTCGTATGTTAAAATCAGGCAAATATATATAAATATATAAAAGATCCAAAACAATATCTCGCTTAATTCGCCGTCTTTTTCTATTCATGCCGTCAAGATTAGGACGTTTTTAACCAAAAAAAAAAAAAAAAGATAGAGATCATCATAATTATTGTAGCACCCATTCGCTTGCAATTTATTTCAATAATACCTCATATTTCAGAAGGGGAGAATTAACAAAATAAAACCAACCCAGAGGTACTTGAGATTTTTTTTTTATATATAAAAAAAAAGAAGGGGTTTCGGTGTATCACTCTATATATGACTTTGAGGGACAATACCACCAAAAACGCGAAACAGAATAATCTGCATAATGAAAATGATTGTAATTCCTTGAAAATCTATAATTTGAGAATTATATATGACAATAAAACAAATTACTTAAACTACGCCATATTAGTCGAAACATCTTGCATGAAGAATGTTGAATGTATTGGCCAGTAGGTATATACCTCCAATTGTAACGTGCACTGAGTGATCTTATCTTTAATAATTAACTAGAGGGGCTAAGAGGGGCTAATCGAGCTTCGCTCGATATTTGAATTTCAAATAAGTATAAAATATGTTATCATTTTAAATTTGTAAAGTTAAATAAATACAACCATCGAACGCGTTACTTCCATTGGCGTCTTCACCTCCGCGCCAACAGCGTCGGCGCCGTCGGAGCGCCACTGAACACGGTGCTCTGCCATGTTCATCGCTCAAAATTTAATTATTCGGTGTTTACTGTTAATTTTTTTTTCAGATTTGTTTATTTAAAAAATTTACGGTCAAAATGACTAATGCCATCACAATCATCATTTATTCATTTGCACCATATTCCGCCAAAGTAATCACTCTTTTAATTTTTTTAAGGACATAGTTGAAATTATAAATTTCCTATTACATAAAAGAGGTCTTTGACACAGTGATGATTTGATGAGATCCAAAATTGCACTAAAAGGTTCGAAAATCCATCCTAAACCTTATTAAATTAGAAAATGCTACTTTTATCTTATAAATCATCTCTATCCAAATTCAATATTTTGTATTGATTAAATTGCCCTCTCCTCTCTCATCTCCCTCCGCTCCCAATTAAATTCAGATTTTTTATAAAACATAGTTTGTAATTTTCTAACAAATTTTCTAATAAAATAAGAAGGGGGAGAATAAAGGACCTTAGTGCCAGGAGCAACACGTTGGAGTTCCATCAGACCTTCAATCCCTTTGAAATCGTCAGTAAACTAACTTCCTCATATGAGGTCTTGAATCATTTTGATTTTCTCTTGAATCCACGAAAGAGAAGGAGATGGAGAGGAAGGAGGAGGGGAGCACAAAGGAGCAGCTGAGGGTGCGACAAAGTCGGTGGAGGAGGTGTTGGAGGAGAGGGTTATGGGTGAGGTGCGGCGGAGACGTGCAGAGAAGGCGATGTGATATCTTTTTCTTTTAGACACGATGGACCATGATGGGAAGGAACGCAACATAAAACAAAATATGTTGTGCAATGAATTAATTTTATGATGATGAATCGGGTGACTTTTTTCACTATGATACTCGCCACACCAAGGTTTATACATACGACGTTCCACAAACCGAAAAAATTTTCATCCCAAATTGTACGTTGATTCCCGTGTATGTCTAAAGTTAAACCGTGCTAAAATCGACACCCACGCATCTTTATTTATAAATAAAATACTGATTAATTAATAGACCGTACTTCAAACTTTTTTTTTGTGAACTATAAACTTCCAATTGGAATTATTGAAGGACCTGGCATGTGAATCTATTAGCCATCCCAAAAATTCATATCCTTAACATTATTCACAAAATTTAAGAACAATAAAATGTACATTTGTCTAATTGTTTCAAGACAGATTTGTTAGTCAGGGAACACTTAAGGATTGACCAAAAAAAAAAAAGGATTGAGCAATATGCCATTATGGACTATTCCGGTGCTATACTTTTAGGATTTTGTAAATACCACAACTTCTTTTTTAGTATCGATTTTAATTTTTTTTTTCCAATTCAAATGTCGGAACAAACTATTGATTTTGTTTAATTTTACAAAGAAATACATTGCCATAAAGTTTTATAATTTTTCAATTTTAACGATCCTAGATCAAGAGGTCAAAAAAGAAATTGTAGTTATTATTATAGATTAATTATAATACATTCATTTACGACATTTTAATCTAGTAGAAAATAAACTTCAAAAATAAAAAAATTTTATGTTAATATATAACTTATTAAATTGAATAAGATTAACGATTTGAAAATTAAATTTTATATTTCGAAGTATAAATCAAAAAGTAAAGTTGTGGCATGCCTACAAGTGAGATATCCGAACTGTCCTCTTTATTTATTTTGCCAATATACGCATACTTATTTGTCATTTCTAAAAAGTTACCCCCCCCCCCAAAAAAAAAAAGTTCGACGAGATTTAGGGTTGAGGACTGAGCAGAAGTAATAATTGCAATTTGTAGTTTTACCATCGCTTGAACATAATGAATGTATAATACAGATAAGATGAACAATTAAATAACCAAAATGAACACATAGAAACAAATAAATTATATACAAATAAGTTGAAAATGCATATAAAAATTTGAACAACAATATAACAAATAAAATCTAACTCATAATTGAATAAAGTGGACACACAGTAAATAAACTGAATAGATAAATGAATAAAGTGAACAAATACAAACACGATGGCACGAAATGGTACGTAGAGAGATGGTAGATAGTAATTCCGAACTAATAGGAGAAGTATAGTATTTTTTCCATTAATAAACTACTTAACTACTTATATTGATGTACACAGAAAATGTATCAGAATATTTCCAATAAATATATTTCTATATTTAAATTAATCTATGTATTCACATGAATGTGTGAATGCGGATTTGGATTTTGAATTGTCAAAATAATGTGAGTATTCGAATTGTTTCGATCTGAAACAAACATGAGCTCATGAGCATTCATGAGATAATGGAGATATATATGTACTTTTCTTTTTTGCAATACATGTATCAAATACGTTCTGTTAGCACCCACTTATCATAATTCCTTAAATAATATCAAGCATACATGTTCCTAAATAATGGCAATTTTTTAATTAACAAAGATGGATTGTGTTTCCATTTTAGGGTTAGAATACGGTCTAACGACATAATTCATAGAAGCTTCTAATGACATGTTCCTTTCCATTTCCACAGACTCTTTAGACAGTTGACTGATTAGATTCATGTACTTTTCTCCTTGCCTCACGCCAGTACGCTCGTCATTCATTTGGTTAAACTAAGTGACAAATTTTGCTTAACTACCCTAATACTTGTTAATTTGTGTTTTAATTGAAGAATTTAATTTCGCAATGGCCATTAGCCCATCAAATCAAATCAGCCTAGCCGCAATTCACAATTCCCGGTTTCCAGATGTCAACTTTGTTACCTGTCTAGTTTCTCTTTTTTTTTTTAAAAAAAAAGTAAAATTGGGTGTACGTATACCCCTCTAATCTTTTAACTTGATATTTGTCCCTCAAATCATGTCTATCAGGGATATTTACCCTTATAGTTTTATTCCTTTTTACATGAGAGAGAGAACACAAGCAATGAAGTATAGCAACATTATGATTCCTCTCTGAGTTTTACCTCTGCATAGAATGTATTCAGCACAAAAATCTACAAAAACCGTAAAATATTATCGTTCCTTGAACTAATGGTGTACGGTTTCCGTACTTGATTTTCAACCAGAATAAGCCCTAAAATTGTGTTCAAATACTTGTGTTTTTACTTGTTTTCTTTTAAATTGTGCTAATGTTAGGATGTAGGAAGTTCAGCCGTGGCCCGACAAGTTTTTTATACATGTTCATCGCATTTTGGCACGAACAATGGAGAAAATCGACTAAGTTGTGCAACTCAAGCAGATTAGAACGGACCGCCCCAACCTCAGGACGGGCCGTCCCAACCCAGTGCAGATGCAGTTCAAAGGTAGTCCAGACGATCCAGTGCAGACCAGACTGGGACGGGCCGCCCCATCTCCAGACCAAGCCGTCCCAGCTATTTCCAGACTTCTAAAAATAGAGCGCCTGATTTGTTACGCCAAAATGCCACGTTTTGGAACCGCCAATGACTGCTATAAAAGCTCTGTCATGTCCCCAACTCAAGAGAGACACGAAACCCTAATTTCCAAGCCAGAAACTAACTCAAGAGAATCAGCCTGTTGAGACGCACCGCCCCAGGTTCAGGATGGGCCGACGCAGACAGGACATAGCACAAAAGCAAGGGAATTTCGAGCAGAATCTGTTGTAAACTTGGTTTTTCTCTTTTCTATGTATCTGTTTGTGATGAAACTTGCTTTTTCTTGCATGGATTTAGTAGAGTAGTTTAGTTTAGGGGCTATGGTTTGATAATTTTTCTTTAGTTGCTTGTTTTGATTGAATACTTCTTTATTAGTTGAGTTAAGTTACGTTTTATTTTCTGTGATTTGATTTGCTATCTATTTGTTGAAATTAGTTGTTGTTTGATCTGATTGTTGCGTTAAACAAAGGCCTAGTTTAATTGTCAAGTCAAAATCGAATTGCAATAATAAATTAACACTTAGATTAATTAGGTAGCCGATATCCGGAAGGATTAAACCAGACTTTGATGTAAATTAGAGTTTTACTCAACAAACCGGAAGATTGAGAGTTTACCAAAATCCAGAAAACAATCTAAAGCACCTGAACCAAGAAACGTAAATTGAAATTCAGGAGTTTTAGGAATTACCAAGCAGAACCCTTCAACTTGACCTGAACGGAAGTAAGAGCGCAAGTCTGTAGGTTAGGTTTGGTCTAATTTATGTAAAAACACTCAGCAAATAACCAAATAGGATGACAAAACAAGTATCGGATGATTGGAACAGCCCGTTCCAGAGTCAGGACGGACCGTCCGGAAGGGGGCGCCTGGCTCAGAATGGCCTGTTCCAGCCATCTGACAGGGTCCAGGACGGTCCATTCTAGGAATGGAACGGTCCGCCCCAACCCTGACAGACAATAAAAGTTAGATAACCTGAACCCCTAATCGTTCGTCAACTGATTTATCTCTTTAGTAATTAAGTTCTCTGGTTAATTAGGTTTTTAATTCTGCATTTTACTTTCTGTTCTGACCTGTTCGAAAATTGAATTGTTTATTTAACCTTAGGATTTAATTTAATTTGAATAGACTAAATTGGAAAAAGAATAGTCTGTCCCCGTGATTCGACCCTTAAACTGTACTGCAAATGAATTAGTATCGGATTTTAAGGATTTAATTTGACCAGTGCCCTCAGCACCGATCAACTAAAAAGAAAAAAAAGTGAAAAACCGTAACACTTCTCATCATATAAATAAACTTTTCCTGTAATTTCTCAATTCTTTGGTTACTAGAAATACTGAAACACAAGTACACAACTTCGCTTATAAACTTACTCTGTTTAAGTTCTATCTTTTGTTTTTAAAAAAAAGGAAAAAAAAATATAAGGCTAGCTTAAAGTCTGGTTTTGATTTGATTAAAAAATTAGTAACAACTTTAATTAGAAACCAGAGCACTTTAAAAGATAAATGCTAAAAGAAATTTAAATACCCAATCTACTTTTCTGAAAACGAAATAAAATACTAATTTGCATAGAATATAATTAATCGCATTTGCAGGACTGCATCACTCAAAATATGATCTCTTTTGCACAAATATGAATGTATTAGCCTATTTTAGAAGCAACTTGTTAATGAGTGAGTATACCTTATAAGTTGTAACCAATTGTAAAATTATCGCAACAGTACTGAAAATTGAATAGAAAAAACTCAATTAATTTGGCTTGATTTTATCCTTAAAGAAGGAAATAATAATCAGTATTGGTAAATTAAAAATGCTTAAAAAAAAAATTATATTGGGGCTGTTTGGATCATATGGGAATAGGAGGAATTTCCTATTCCTAGGCATAAATTTATTATAAACAATCCAAACTCTTCATAAAATTACACACTTCCCGATACTTTAACAATCCAAACTCTTCATAAAATTACACACTTCCCAATACTTTCCGCCTAACGGGTGCGTTTGGATCGTTGGAAGAAAGAAGAAGAAGAAGGAAGAAGAAGAAAAAAAATTATAAACAATCCAAACTCTTCACAAAGTTACACACTTCCCAATACTTCTTCCCACTTCTTCCCTTCTTCCCTTCTTCCCACACCTATCCAAACGCACCCAACAATAGGCTATACCTCTTATTCCTAAGCGATCCAAACGGCCCCAGTGTTCTCCCACTGATGTATGAAATTCAAAACCGTGTTGGCGGCAAAAACACATCTCAAATTTTTTGAGGTGCATTTGTTAAATTAAGGACACTGTACTATAATGTCCATATATCAATTATTAGTTTTTAAGTGGATAAAGTTTAGATTTGTTTTTTTGGGTTTTTCTGATAATTGATAGTGTGGTTAGGAAGAAGTGATAGTCACGTTCATTTTCATTTTGTCAACATTTTATCCAAGAATACTTGGCACTGTAACCAGGAGAGACCTTCTAGAAGGAAGACTTCAATGACATCGTACCAAGTTGCCATTCTACGTATCAAAATCCTGTGGTCGACACTCGAGTAATGACTCAATGCAGTTCTGTTTGTATAGAAATAAAAAAATTTGACAAATCAAACAACAGGAGAGTCAAGAGACTAACGCAAACACGTGCTGACGTGCACATTCCTTTCTTCTTCTTTTTTTTTTTTTGGAGGGGGGGGGGGGGGATCGGATGGGATACTGGGTTCGAATTTACAAGCTCATTTTTTTAAACTCAAAATTTATTTATTTACTATTTAGAGAGCTATTACCACTATATGTATATATTGTTTTATTTTATTTTGTTCTGACGATATTTAAACCTATTCTTCTGAAATGAAATTAATGCAGCATCATTCATGACCTTTCTACTGGACTTGAAATTCATTTTGAAAATCCCTCTTAACTTGTAATCTTCTTTAGTTTCCTACTTAAAAGCACAAATTTATTCAAAAATAAATAATCTTGTTTTTTTTCTTTTTATTAATTGTTTGCAACTATGTAATACAAGTACAACTTTTTTTTTTGTACAATATAATCTGAATACCCATTCTTATACGAAAGGAGTAATTATGGTGAACGTACTATATGGAAAATAAAATATTTTCTCCAACATAGTTTGCGAGCGTGTCCATCTCATAGAGAAGGCAATAGGAAGAACGATAAATGGTAATATTGTAATAATAATAAATTATATATTTATAAGGTTCAAATTATACCCGTTTATGCTGCACCCTTAGGACAAATTATAAATAAATTTGTTTTCCAGTCGTGGTTATTTATTTGCAGTTTTTCAAATTGTGTTTAACCTGGTAATTGATTATCAAAATAATCGAAACTCGAAGATGAAGTGCACTGACATAGAGAATTCAAAAAGAGATCTTATTGAAAATGAAGCGTACTCACAAGTCACAAAAATGACTTCACAAATTTAATGAATGCGTTAGGACGAATTTCAAAAATAAAATGATCCGCACGAATATTCCAGCGCAAAAGATTAATTTTATTTTTAAATAATCATTAGAATCTCCTAAAGATTTTTTTTCGAAAACTAATTCCCTAAAGATTTGCTAAGGAAAAATAAATAAATATTGAGCAATAATTTGCCTAACAAATTCTATTACGGCGGCTCAGCCCATGGGCCTTTAGTGATGGTTTGCTGGGTAAATCTATTGCTGTAATAATAAAAAATTCTAGGAACTGGTGTTTCAATTTTAGAGCCCCAAGCGTCCTCTACCCTTGTATTTAGGGCTGTCAATACCGTGCCGTTTCGCACGTTTTCTGTTTCGTTCCGTCCTGGCGGAATGGAAACGGAGTAGATTTTGCTTATGTTTCAGGAAGCGGAACAGAAGACGGAATGGAACAGGATTTCATTCAGGCAGACGGAACGTAAACGAAATACCAGTCTTCCGTTTCGTTTTCTAACGTAATTCCGTGCAGAGGAGTACAATTTGTATAATTGTAGAAAGGGACTTGGGAGAGAGCTAGCGTGGAGCGCTGCAACAGGGTTGTAATTATAACCCTAGCGGCTAGCGCCGACTGAGAGCCGTCTACCTCCCCCTCTCTCTCTCTCGAGTGTATCTACTCCAATCTCCATCTCTCTCTCTCGTAGGCTCGTAGCTCCGCTCCCTCTTTCTCGATCGTAGCTCCGCTCCTCTCTCGATCGTATCTCCCATTATCCCTCTCAGCCTCAGCCTCTCTCAGGCGACGCAGCCTAAGTTGACCCCACAACAGTGACCTCCTCCTCCTCCTCCTCCATGGCCGTGACCTCCTCTTCCTCCTCCTCCATGGCCGTGACCTTTCCTTCTCCTCCTCCTCCATGGCCGTGACCCAACAACCACTCTCTCTCTCCGATGGCCTGACCACCAACCCAAAACCTCATCTCCTTTCCTCTCCTCTCCGATGGCCTCCCTTACCACAAGGTAAACTCAGTGAAGAGGAAAGTACAGAGAGAATAGAGTGAAGAGGAAAGTACATAAAGAAATAATGTAAACTCAGTTCAATTTTGATTTTCGCCTTTTATTTTTTGACTGATTTTTTTCTTTTTTCTCTCTAAATTTTTACTGAGTTTCATTTTTTGCACTGGTATGAACTTGTGATTCTCTCTAATTTTTTCTTTGATGAATATTTAGATGGTACTGGTCCATACTGGTACAGTGGTACCATAGAGATTTGATTTTTCCTTCAATTCTCTAGTAACTTCTTCCAATTCCTCTTGCACCAATTTTTTCAACTGTGTGTTATATGCTGAAGCTAGTGCTTCTTTGATTTCATCTCTGTCATGCACTGTTCCATCAGTACAAACATGCAATTTTGTACGTTTGGACCTTAAATGAGTATTCCTTCCAAATCGCTTGACCCAGTTGTTTGGGTGGTACCACTATACCAGTTATTAAAGAGATCAGTTGATTGGATGGTATGGCTGTAGATTTTACTCTTTTAAGTTATTTTTGTTGTGAGTTGTGATACTTGGATTTGGCTGAGTTCTGTTGTAACTTGCAAGTTGAATTATTACTTGTTATTAATTTTGTTGTACAATCTATATGTTTTGTTATTGAATTTTTGAACGTGTGTGTAACTGTGTAATAGTGTAAGTATGGTATAAAAGATGAATGTTTTTTTTATTCTGTCTTTTATTTTGTTTTTAGAATAAATTTCGGAAGTTCTGATCTGCTATCAATGGGAACAAATTTTTTAACGTTACTAACGTTATTCCGTTCAAGAAATACGGAACAAAACATAAGAGATTTCATTTACGTTATAAATACGGAACATTAAGCGGAAATTAAGTTTGTTACGTGTTAAATAACGAAACGTAAACATCACTGTGCATTTCCGTGCCCGTTGTGCACGTTTGACAGCTCTACTTGTATTGTATGTACATAATTCAATAACACATCTGAACTGTCAATTTCAAATTGCACGGATTAGATTTTTCAATTTCAAATTACACATCTGAACTGTCAAATTTTTTTTTTTTTTTTTGAAATTGCACGTCTTGTTTGACATCGCAAGAACTTCAAAATTAGTTATTGCATGGACACTTTTATTTAATCATTCCACGCTTTTAATTTCATCATCCAATTAAATAAAGACGACCCTTCAAAAATATTTCACTTATTCATTTCAATCTAATTTAGTACATATCATTTATTTACTCCATTAATTAATAGTGTGTAATATAAAGTTATAAACTTTGACACTCTCTTAATTAACATTCAAAGTAACAAACTAACAACCCAATTGTAATTTTCCATTAATGAAACGTCACCGAATGACAACACAAGCCATCTGATTTCCATTCTTCTGCCACGTGGCATTTCCAATAAACCAGAGTGGCAAAGTTTGTGGCTGAAATGAACTGCCGAGTGCCGACCGAAATGGAAAATGTGCAGGGTTAATAACTGCATTCCAACGTGCTAATTACGTAATCATTTCAGAACTATCTAGAAGGTCAACAACATAATTTCCATCCAATTAAAATTTTAAATCGAGCACTTTTCATTAAGAAAGGTGATTTGATGGTTTTTGCCCTTTCCTGGTCTCTTCCTGAGGAGACATGCATCAGCACCACCAACTTCAAATAATGTCTCTAATTCTAGAGACCAGGACCTCTTTCAATTGGTTTATGATCTTTAAATATATTACAAAATGACGAAATTAGTAAACCCCAGCATTTGTTTAATGACATCAAGCTGACCATGTGTTGTAATGAGGGAAAAAAATATTAAACCTGAATGTGGTGCATGTATTTGGATTCTAGATGTGTATAAAACAAGTTATCTATAATTGATGTTGATCTGTGAGACTGTGATTATGAACTGGAAAGAAGTGGCTATTTTGTATTATTATTTTCAAAGTACAATAATTTGTGTAGTTACTTATTGTTTCTTTTTTGTGTTTCTTCTAGAAAAGATAATATACGCGTTTTTTTTTGGGAAAAAGTTGCAACAAAATTCCATCCTTGTTAAACCGTTGAAATAATCAGGATTATGCAACATATATGCATGTGGCAATTTGGCTACGAAGAATGATGTACCATCTTACGAGCTGCTGATGACCGTTAATTGACAATGTGTTTAATAGAAAAGGTGAAGAAAACGAAAAAAAAAAGAGAGAATTAAATAATAAATAAAAATTCAGGCACAATTTATCAAGTTCTATGGGAATTGATGAAAAATTAATTAAACTACTGTTCTCTCTTAACAGAACATTAATACAGGGTGATTATGTACGAAAAAAAAATCAAAGCCGACAGATTTTGATATATAGAGGTAAATTTATTTTTGAAGCAGCATAGACACAACTATATCAGCAGGCAGGTACACACTTTTCCGTCAAATATGAACATTGCAAAAATATAAAGATAAAAAGTATAAACTTTTTACAATTAATACTTATATATGAACATTTTTACAAGATATATAATATAACACAGCCCTAAGAGTTGCACGATACAAAAGTGAAACGCCTGCAAAGAGTGTTAACACTCCTTTTTCTAAAACTAGAAAAAAAAAAGAAGAAGTTGTACATGTAAACATGTCATGCCAAGAGGGAAAGAAATGTTGAGAAATAATAATCTCATCTCATCTATCTATGTTAATTAAAATCGACATGGATGGGCTGAAACTGAAAATGACTTGTAGAACTGTATGACGAGACTTTAAGACCGCACCTCATCCTCATATACTTTAAATACGGCCTCGAAATATAGTTAGGCAGGATCGGCCTGAATATCTTAGAAGTTGATAGTAATAATAAATCTTGTAGACCCCAATCATGTTCTAGGCCTAAAGTTTGGATAATTTGAATGTTTTAGCTTCTTTAATTGTAACCACATACAGATTGTACAAGTAAGCCTGCATAGGAACTACCCGTTTTAGCTTCTTTAATTTGAATGTTCTAGGTCTCAAAATATAGGTAGGTTGCACGCCAGGCGGAGGCCCACTGTAAGGAACTACCCGTTACTTAATTAAGATGCACACAAATTAATATATTGCCCACATAAACGAGGGATGGTTGCCACTTTGAATAAGCAAATTTTTTTTAAAAGTTCAAATATACAAGTAAATATGAAACATCAGTAAAAAAAGAGTATTGTTTTATTAATATTTTCAAAGCCAAAATTGCATTATTCTCACAATTTTAACTCTTCATCCTATAATTTTTTTTAAAAGCATTTTGATTTCGGGCAAATTATTATATTGCAAAAACAAAAGTACCAGGACAATGGATGGGTTTATTGGGTTAGCACCGGTAACAATTCTTTAATCTTTAATAAATTGTATAAAGTGACGGCATTGACTATAAAAGATTTTCTATTACTCGAGCCAACAAATCAAGTTGCAACAACAAAAAAACATTTCCTATCATCGGAGCAAAAAAAATTGCTGAGTTAATTACCATCAATGTGACATAATTATAAATAAAACGCACGCCAACAAACACAGAATCAAATTACATAAAAATACAAGCAATATATCGCACAACGATAACAGAAAAAAAAAATACATAAAACATTATTGTTCGTGCATGAACGATTTTGCCTAGGTACGCTTGCTTATTTAACAGTTCCCAAACAACAATAAAAATTAATTTATTGTACACATCTTCAATCCAGCAATAACTAAAAAGTATGAATTTAAAGAGAAAAACACGCATCTTAAAAGCTGTCAAATGGAATAAAATCTCCAAACGCCTCCCGCAACCCACCCTGCAAGTGAGGTCGTTGCTCAAATGTGTCCCTTATCGCATCCCGATTGGCAAAATATAGAGAGGTTTTGATAACTGTACAAGTCAGATATTCAAGAGTGTCTAGATTTATTAGTTCGGGAGGCATTATGAGCAGGGGACAGAGCCTAATGTTGAGCCGTTTTAGCTTGGGCATGGCACCCACCTCTATTTCCCATTCTTTCAACCTTAGAGATTCAAGCACTAGCTCCTCTAGCCGCTTAAACCCTACAGCTGAGCATTTAATACTCGTTAATGGATTATTTCTAAAATCTTTTCGTTCCACGTATCCGTAGGTTATTCAGTTTTTCTAACTTCTCCAACACTGGCATTGGATCCGATCCAAATTGAAAACCAAGTTCAAGCTCAGTAAGGTTGGGGGGCAACTTAACATCATCGAGAACCAAAGTATAATCGCTATTATACTCATCATTTATTAAAACCAAAGATTTTAAATTCTCATAGAATGGAAACTTGTCCATGGGTATTATTTGTGACTCGACCGCCCCTTGTATCTTGCTTTAATTTATCAAGTAAACACGCAATAGTTGCAACCACCCTCTCTGTATTTCTATCTATGCGGATGCCAAATTCTCGCAATTCGAGCAAATTAGGTGGTCCTAATTTCTCCCATGAGTTATTCCAACTCACGCCTGTGATCGTTTGCTGATTATATGTGGGAGTAATTTGGGGATAAGCTGATTGTAATTTCTTCCATAAACATTTACTCCAAAACAAACCCGTGGGACTTTTGCAGATAATTAGCTGATTGTAACTTCTCCCTTAATTTAATCCGAAACAAATCTATGAATGTTGGCACATATTTTAGGTCTACTGATGTTGGTGGCCCTTTAGTTTCTCCATAATATTCCGACAGTAAAACATGTCTTAGTAGATAGATCATCATCATGCATTCATGATCTAAGGTCTAGAGTCTCTAGATCTTTCATGTCACTTATCCATTTCCTAAAGTCACTTGACTTGATGACAGTATTCAGTTGAAGATATCTCAAATAAGGCGAACATGTACACCTCTGTAATTCTATTTCCCCTCTCATGTTGCCTAACACTCTAAGCTTTCTATACTTGGAGCAATCTATCTTGGATGACGACTTAGAAAAAAATAGCAGAGAACGAACATTTGGACTTGCGTAAATGGCCATCGGGACATTGCCATCAGAATGGTGGACAGCAACACGAGATGCCATCCTGCACCTATCCCAATCATCTTGCTTTGAACACACCACGAGAAAATTGATTTCCTTTGATATTTGGATGGCTAGAGATTTTAGCGTATCGTCTGATATCCGACAATACTTGGTGGAATTTACAATAACCATGTTCCTGTCAAGTGCATGGTAGGAGCATATGTTTAGAGCAGTTTAAGTTAAGACTTGACCCATCTTATTTTTTTAAAAAAAATTAAGTTGCTTAATCTATATTATTAATTAAAAACCGTGATCACATTAATTAAAATTAGTTTTTTTAAATAAATTAAAAATAGTGTACCAATCATTATTTATTTTAAGAATTAAGAATTAAATCTATTTGGAAATCTAAGATAGTTCATGTCAAATTTATAGAACAAAAATATGTTATCCCCTTCTACTGTGATTTGAACTCTCTAAATTTTGCAAATTTATGACAAAAAATACTTTTGGAAAGTTTTTTTTGGCAGAAAATTCATGCTAGCTAAGTTATTGTGTTTGGAAGTTTATACGTGGAACAAGGAACAAACCAAGTTCTTGTTTTTGTTTGCTAGTTTGCCCAAATGGAGGAACCGGTGATCAATTTCAATAATTTGGATTAACCGTTTGAATTTTGGATCTTAAAAAACGAGTCGATTGAAAATCGATAGTATGTTAGCCATTATATATAATTGTTTTGGTTTATATACTTAATTGTTCTACTTAAGCAATGGGTGGTATATACATACACTCATCCAATAATTGTTCAACTTAATTATTCTAGATCTCTGGGTGAAAGGATGGCAAAGAATAAATAGAAGCGTTGGATAATTAATGATAATTACGATGGATTTTATCATTCCATCATCTCCTGATTTTTTATTAATGAAGATTTCAAAAAATGACAGGATGATAGAAATGATCTTTTAAGTAATTCTGATTCCCGATTTTATAAATACACTCATTGATTTGAACTTTTATAAGGAGTAGCAGGTGATGAAAAAGTTAAACAAAAGGTCAAAACTAAAGATTATTTTAGTACTCATGCATATTTATTTCAAAAAAAAAAGAATTTAATTAATTTTACAATGTATAGTTACCTCCGCACAAGATCTTTCAGGAAGCTCTCAGCTGTTTCCTCTAAAGTTCTTCCTTCTTCATGTGGTATGAGCTGCTCTGCAATCCAGATCCGAAGCAAAGTTCTAGTCTCGATTTCAAAGTCTTCCGGAAAAGCCGCAAAATATAGAAAACAAAGCTTTTTCTCAAATGACAAGTTGTAATAGCACTCATTTCTATCGTCATGCCTGCTCATCGATTTCAACAACTTAATTATTCCATGTATAAAAGATTCTATGGTGTTTTCATTTAGATAAGGGTCAAATCCTTACATTTGACATGCAGTTGGACCATGAGTCCATGAGGATATATATTGGTAGTTTGTAGAAAACAACTGTTAGGGTTTGATCGAACCAAAAAAACAAAATAATGAATTTTTTTTTAACGATTTTCATGATAAGAAAGGACCCAAGGTCGAGAGTCAAATTAATTCAAATACGTTCATCATTTAATCACTTAATCAATAATCAAATAAACTATAAATTTTATAAAACTTCTATCAAATATAAAAAAGCATTGCTCATTAAATTGAACAAGATCAACGGTTTGAATTCAGAATTTGAATTTTAAAATTTTAAAATTTTAAAATATTAATTAAATATGAAGTTGTGCTAACTTGTGCCAACCAAAAACGGTGACATTAGAACATTGCTCCTACCGTATTTTACTTTGTCGATGAATAACATATCTCCATCCTTGTAGTCCCGCACCGCATTCGATATGATACCCGCACTCACACATGCATGTGCAATATAAGCAGGGGCGGATCCAGGATTTGAGGACAGGGTAGGCCGAATTGTCGAGGTCAACTTTAACTAGACATTAGTAACTTGAAATTTTAATAGTAAAGTAGGCCAGATACATTAGATAACCGAATTACCACTGTATTTTTTACATTTTAACACTAAAAACAATTTTCGCAGCGTAGACCAAGCTTATGCCTGCCCCTGTCTGTATCCGCCCCTGAATATAAGCATGAAGCAATTTATGAAAATAAAACTGACATGCAAGACTGAGCGCTAAATTTCCTATGCTCTTTGCACCTATCAAAAGTCAAAACTATACCAAAATGCAATAATGTGGTATGACATAAATATATAATTCTTTCCATCTTAATTTGGTATTAAGTTTTAGAGTAGTTAATTATTGATTTATAGAAAACAAAAATATGACAAAAGAAAAAGAAAAACGTGGAAATGTCAAAAGAAGAAGCAAAGAAAAGAAAAGAAAAAAGAACCGAGCGGAAATTAGTCCTATTCCTATAACGTGTATTTTACCCCGCTGTAGCGTATATCGCGGATCAAAAACCCCCTGTCGGGTCAGAACGCTATAACTTGAATTTTAATGCCCCTATATATACTGTGGTTTCTATTAAAAAAATAAATATTGTTTATTAATTTTTTGAATATAAAATTGTTTTTATTAAAAGATTCACGTCAATCTATTGTCTTTTTGTTTGTGTGCATATATTATATAAACCACAGTTTGAATCCCTCCAAATGCCTCAGAATTAATTTTTTTATTATTTTTTTTAAAAATATAAAATTTAAAGTTCGAATCTAAACCGTTGATCTTATTCGATATAACTAGTGATGCATTTTCATATAAGTTTTATGAATTTTGAAGTTTATTTGATACTTGATCAAGGGATTGAATATTGAACAAATCTAGTTAAATATGATATATTAATTCTAATTTGTTCATATTTTAGCATCTTGATCAAGTATCAAATAAAAAAAACCTATATGAAAATGTATCGCACATTATATCGAATAAGTTCAATGGTTTGAATTTGAAGTTTGGATTTAATATTTTGAAAAAAAAATAACAAAAACGTGAGTTTTGGGACATTTGGGGCATTTAAATTGTGGGCACTCGTACCCTTCTTATATGGATCAGTCATTTTGAATCAGATTCAGGTGTTTTGATCATGACTCACGGATATTTTTTTGTGATGCATCTCATTGTACCTAAATTCTATATATAAATGTTCATTTGTCAATGTGTTAATGTTATTCTAATATATATAACGTTACAATTTGATCCTTTTTAAAACTTGAAATTTCAAAAGGGTCCTCTTAAGTTCATTTTTCTAGTTCCCTCCAGCAGAATGTTACATATCAAATTCGAATCCTAAAGCCCTGACTATTTTTTCCTCTTATTATCTTTATTATTGTTGTTTTTTCTTGTATGTTGACTTCACTTTTAATTTGCTCACCGAAAATATGATTATTTGAACGGTTTAATTAAAGACTAATGGGATACATCGAGTTTCGCTCGATACGAAAATTTTACTGACATTTAAGTATCAAATTTGTTGCAACAAACCAAGTTTCAATTAGATATGAACTACTTTAGATTATACTATAGATTATAGAAAATGTAAAAAGAGAAAACTATTTTTAATAACTATAAAAAATGTAGTCTCGGCTTTTAGTTTATACTATTGATTATTACGTTCTTTTATTTCGACCTTGTTCAACGAAGATTTACACTTTCGACCAAAATTTCTTCTGTTCGGAATTTTATAAGCTTATTATAAATTTCACATCAACGAAACAGCAATTACAATATTTATTATATATTATAAGCGTACCTGTCGTAAACACTTCGTGCGTTAGGCTGCGACAACTCACGAGGTTGGGTATTTGATCCTTCAACATTCTCGCCCAAAGTTTCTCCATCGATCTCCCGGATCCTATCGTTGATCTTTTTTATCCTTTTACTTATCTTCCTATTGAATTGGATCCTTCCACCGGGGTTGATCAGTTCTATTAAGCGGTCAGTATATCGTGGGCTTTCCAAGTGGAAGTCGTCGACAACATCTTCTATCTGGTACGTTACATCCATGCAATCCCTCACCCATCGCATCATCCGTCTCTGCACATGTTTTTCGTCGGCATCCCTGATTGCCTTCCAAATACGCTCCCGCTCTGTTCTCAACCTCTCAACATTATCTCTAAGCGCGTCTATGGACGCAAAAGTATCATGTG
Organism: Rhynchospora pubera; assembly: GCA_028095005.1. Lineage (NCBI taxonomy): Eukaryota > Viridiplantae > Streptophyta > Magnoliopsida > Poales > Cyperaceae > Rhynchospora > Rhynchospora pubera. The sequence goes on from CM051459.1 coordinate 86,337,944, forward strand.
CCTCCTCCACCACCCTGCCGACAGTCAACGAAAATAACTCCATCCAGCCCGCAGTTTCAGAAATTATAGCTAGCTAGACTAGAAATTATTTGTTATTTCAGAGCTTAGTATGTAAACTGATGGCTTGGATGTTGCTTATAGTTATAGGGCTCAGGCAGAAGATGAAAAGATTAATTAATTAGCATTCAATTATAACAAATATTAAAATATTAACAAGTTGACTTCGGAAAATTGATTAATACGACGAGCCTGGCGCCTCAGAAGATGACAAGAAAAATTTGCCATAGGACGCGGCTGAGACAAGTGGTAATTGCCTTGTATTTTTTGTTTCCCAAGTCATACATCTTTCCGTGATGCCGTGGACGCGCTGAACAGATCGGCTAAGCCCAATTGCTGAAAGCAAGATTTTGGCAGAGGATGTAAATCTACGTATGTGTTTGGATGGGAGTGAGAATAAAAAAATAAGGAAAGATAGAAATAAATTTATTATTAAATAATTTAAATTTTTCATAAAATTACACACTTCCCAATATTTTTTTCCTTATTTCTCTTATTCCCACACCATCCAAACGGAGTCGTAGAGAAGGATTATTTATAATCATACCACATCCTCTGCCACTGGCATTGCCATGCATGTATGATCTACACGATTATTTATAATTCCACGACTAGAGCGTAGAGAAGGGATAGTTTATGATAATATTTGTTTGGTTTCTTATTGATTGTTTATTTGTTTTATGGTCAGATGGAGCTGTCATGTGTACTGGCATCTGCACGTGCCATGTCTAATGTCTTCATTTCCTGCTTATCTTTGCTTTTATGTTTGGACAACCTCTCCGTACTCTCTAGTAATTAAAATATTATATCTACGGCTTCCTTGACCAAATAAATATATAAATAAACAGCTCCCAACGACTTGCCATTAAATATATATATATATATATATATATATATATATAAATAAACAGCTCACTTGGTATAGTCACTAATAAGTATTCCTATCTATCTAAATTAAAAGAACCGGGAACGATAAGGATTATCTCAAGATCCATCGTCTTTGTCATTTTTGGTAACTCTTTTCTATTTTCGAAAATTATTCCTCTCACGTGTTTTTTTTTTCTGGAAATCCAACACTCATTCCTTCCTCCTTCCTGCGTACGCTATTCTCCACCCCCTCTCCCTCCCTCTCGCGTACGTTGTCCCCCCACCTCTCCCCCTTTCCCCTCCCTCACACTTCATAACCGTTGAAATTACTATACATAAATGTTAAAGTTAATATCGTAATCGTTAAAATTAAATAGATAACTGTTGAAGTTAATATCATAATTGTTAAAATTAAATAGATAACTGTTGAAGTTAATATATACAATTGTTGAAATTATTATCGTAACTATTGAAATTAATATATATATTTAATGTATATAAATAGAACAATTATATATATTAAGTTCAATAATTATATATATCAACTTCAGCAGTTATGTATATTAACTTCAATAATTATATATATTAATGAGAGTTGATATGTAATTGTTGAAATTAGAAGTGAAGCAAAAGGGTGGGGAACGGGAGCGAAGCATAAGGTGCATGAATACACGCGGATGATCCTTGTCAAAAATAAAAAACGCATTATCATCCCATCATTCCCTGGAATCCTCATTAATTAACCAACTTTCTTATTAATAGAAGTCTAGGGATGATAAAATATTGGAATGGTCTTAAGCGCAATTTCGTAAAAGAACGACTCGGTGATGAAAGTGACTCCCCAACATGTCACCACCTACGAATTTTAATCATTTTATTAAGGCCGAATTACCAATCAATTTACCAATTTACACCTGAAATTCTTTTTCTTTCCGGGGCTAATTTATAATTTTTATAAGGGCTAGAATTATGATTGTAAATATTTGAATAAATACCAAATTATCTTACAATTGATCTTCTGATTGTAATTAATTACATAGTTTTGTATGTGTGCCATTTATAATATATTTATCATTTATATCAGAAATATTTTTTATGTAGATTTTTAATTTCAAGAGACCTTAATTGTCTCTATCATTTTTAATATATAGAAAGTGAAGGGTGACATGTAATCATTAAATATTTTTGTTAAAAAGTGTAAGAATTATGAGAACAAAACCAACTGTGTTCATCTTGGACAAAACCAACTATCTTAAAATTTTTTCATGTTTTACCAATTTGATCAAATTTTATTTTTTTATTATCGATAATCAATAATTGAATACCAATAAAATTAAATACTATCTTACAAATAATTTAAATTACTTAGCAACAATGGATTTCTATATTTACTATTAATATAAAATTTGATGAAAAAATTATTTTTAAAAAATCGCCACATATTTTAAAAATTATGCAGTTCTATAGAATTTGCAAATTTTTAAAAAGATGAAAATTCCTAAAAATATCGAAAAAATTCAATATCATTGGATCAACATAATTTTATATGCATACATGTAAAATTTAATAAAAAAAATAAATCTAGGACTATATGTCAGCAATCCAACATTTAAAATACTATTATGAAAATTTACAGAAATAAAAAATTATATAAAATATTGCAAAAGTATAAAATCTAAAAGGTTCATATCATTAGATTTTTTTATAATTTTTTTATGATGTATAGAAATTTATACATCAACATATTTTGGAAATGTTTGGAAACAATTAAAAGTAGAATTATATTTTATGAAATAATATAATTTAGTAATCATATTTAAAAATATTTAGAACTCTATAATTATTAAATTCTATATTTTTGTGATGAAAGATATAAATTTTTTTGCAGCCAATTAAATTAATAATTAATATCAACAAAATTTAAACATACCGTATATTTTATATTGCACAAAATTATATGGTTATAACCAGGGGCGAAGCTAGGTGGAGAGAGGTGGGTCCATGAAAATATTTTCTTAATAGTATATTTGTTTGTAATTAAAAACAAAGGACACAAGAAATTAGGGACCCATCTCAAAAATTTAAAGGACCCAGCTAGACATATCGTGTTTGATTTGAGTTGTATAACGACGTTTAAAAAATCGCATAGGGATTCAGGTAGCATTTGATCCCGACTAATCGTCTTCTTTCTTCATCCCCAATTAATTTTATTAAGACAAAATTTAGAATAGAATGGAATATTTAGATAAATAATTATTTATAGCATATATATACTAGCGTGAATCTCGTGCATTGCAGGATTCGTCTATATAATATTTTGTGAACTTTAGGACATAATAAACAAAAGCTACCACATAAGATAAAAAATGCAATTCAGATATTATATAAAAACTGACAGTAAAAATCATAAATACTATTTTTGTCAAAATAAATTTCGAGCGCCACAAAAGATAAGAAATATTGTGGTTTGAATAGTGGCCAAATTCCTCTGTATGCCTCATATCTTTATATATCTATAATATAGAAAAAAAAATGTTCAATAAGTTTCTAATGAACCTATTATGTAAAATTATGAGAAAAATAAAAATTCATAGGAAATTGTTGTATTTTTTTATTGTCTTGATTTTTGAATTATTATTTTGTATATTAAATATATTATTTTAGATTTTCTATTATTATTATTATTATAATATATATTTAATTTCTCATGAATTTTTTATATCACATTATTTAGAGTTCTTTATTTAAAAAATATTATTATACTATGTCTATATTAAAAGTTACATCATACATAAATTTTCAAAAAAAAAAAATTACGGGTCCTGCTAACACGAAATACTGGTTTCGCCACTGGTTATAACCTTATATTAAAAATATCTCTATGGCATGAATAAATTTTTCATAATTTAAAAAATATTTATATAAAAATTTATGCATAAATAAAGTCATAAATTCCTTTAAATAATTAAAAACCTATTGAAATTTATGAAATTATGGGGATTCAATTCTATGAGATTGAAAAATTATTTAAAATATTATAAGTCTATAATTATAAAATTTCATGTCACTAAATTCTTCATATATCTTTGAGTATTCACATAAATTTTCATAGCCTAATAATTTTTCTAAATTCTTGAAACAATTAAAAAACATAACTATAATAGAAAAAAATTTTATGAGATTAAGAAAATTATTTAAAATATTTTCTAATTCTATAGTTAAAAAATTATATAATTAAATTCAACATATTTTTGTGAGCTTGCATATAAATTTTTATCACCAAATAATTTTTTGAAGGGATCATAACAATTTAAAAATACAACTATATTTGATCTGAAATTTTAGAAATAGAGGCTCAATTTCAGAAAAATAGAAATGATGGTAGTTGGAGATATGATGATGACATCATCAATGTTACAGTAGAAAAACTCTTTTGAGTTGGAGTATTTATAGATTATCTGAATTCTGAAACGTCTCAGAGGAGAGTTTCGGTACCTTTTTCCCAAACAATTTATTGCCTACGGGCTTGCGGTTGCCCAAAATAAAAGTAAAAAAATAAAAAATAACACTTCATTTTTATTTTAATTTTGTTAAATTAAAAATTTAAATATCAAATTAAAAATAAATATCATTACTGTTTTAATATTATTTTATATTTTTCCGGCATTCAGCATTCCATATTTCTATAGTTTTACCTCACAAATCAATTAAGGCCCTAAATAGGCCTAATTTCCTAAAATTAATCAATTTCTATTGAAGGCCTAGATGTAGGGTTGAAAACGCAAGACGTTTCAATCGTTATTACGTTTCGTTTCGTTCGAAACACAACGAAATGGTTACACATTTCAGTTTAGGTTAAGAAATGGAACAGTCAACGAAAATAGAATTTCAGTTTCGTCTCTGAACGAAACGAACCTGTTTCGTGATCGTCATTTCGACCGTTTCATTTTAAATTCTACAGCGCTATTATTTGTTTGATTGCAGAAAAGACGGGGGCGGAGAGAACAAGATGTCGATGATCTCCTTCTCCGATCAATCTATTTCTCTTCATCTGTCTTCTCCGATCATGAATCCGAGGCGATTTCTTCGACTTCAGGGCGATTCATCTCTCCCAATCAAACCCTAACCTCCCATCACCTCCATCTCCCTCTCTCTTCTCCGATTACCCTGCCTCTCACCTCCGATCCAATCCCATCTAATCCGTCTATCGCTCCTCCTTCTATCCCTCTCCCTCTCTCTTATTGACTTTATTCCAGACAACTCATACCTCCACCTCACTCACCTCCCAAACCCCTCTCCCTCTTCACTGCTTCACAGCTGCTCACCCAACTCACCCCTCCGCCTGCACCAGCTCCATCTCCAACTCCAACTCCTCTTCTGTTCTGACCAGGCAGCTTTTCCCCTTCGACCAGGTAGCTCTTCTCCTTTCTCTCGACTTTTTTTTGTTGCTCATGGTTTTCTCTTGACTTTTGTTTAAAATTTACTGGCAAAGATTTTGATTTTAGATTTTTCTGGCGAAGGTTTTTATTGGAAAATTTTCTGACAATTGAACTGAGGTTTGGTTTTCAGTATCGGTAATCTGGTATGGTACTGGTTTAACTTTGTAGCATTTTTCTGTTTTTTTGCAAGGCTTGTAATTTCAATACTGGTACTGGTTTAACTTTGTAGCATTCATTGTTGGAAGCTTTTCTTTCTTTGTCTCGAGCTGATTTATGTAGATTAGGAGATATCATCCTAAATTGTTAATATGTGCCTTTATTTGTGCTTTTGTTGTGAGGTGTTTGCTGATCCAGGGTATCACCCAGCTTAAGTTCCAGAAGAACAAGAGGTCTGTTGCTAAGGAAAGATCGGCTTGATTCTGACAATTAATTGTGCATTTTGTCGGATTGATCTGTAAAATGATTATCAAAGTTCACATATTTTGAATCATTGTTTTTATATCTTCAATGTATTGGATGTTTTGAATAATGGTCAATGTATTGGATATTATTTTGATATGTAAAAACGGTTGAGAAGAAAATTAAACGGTTAATCGGTTTGATTCCTCAATTTGAACGTGATGATTAACGCAACAAAAAATTGTTGTGTTTAAAGGATCGAACGCAAGGTGCAAAAGACGAAATATTTCGTCCCATGACGCAACGATCAACGTAAGATTGCAGTTTCGTGATCGTTTAACCTAGCTGGAACTGAGATAGGTAACTACTTCAATGGTGTTGTGTGCAACAGTTCTTGAGGCAACTCCCGCCTTTTCGACATGAGGATGATCAGCCGTTCATTGATCCTAATTAGGTTCGGAATTCAGTGCACTTGAGTGAATTTTGTGTTGATTTTTAACACACTTCTCAATACTTCTTCCCACTTGTTTCCTTCTTTCCTTCTTCCCACATCTCATCTAAACGGAGCCTTAAGAAATAATCTTAGAACGCTTTTGGTTAGGACATGAATTAGATAAGCCATGTGTTTGTGTTAAAAAAATACGAACGTTTGTTTTAAAATCTCAACCAGTAATCCAAAAAAATCAATTTCGCTAAGTAACATCACTATTTTTCAACCAAACAGATCCTTATTGCGGAATGCAGCAGAAGGCTAGCTACACACATATGAAGTCTATTTTACTGTTGTCTTTTGTTTATGTTGATTTCGCTTTTGCTCCACAGATATATGATTATTCATGTTTAGATTATTGAACAGTTCATAAATATTATTAATACTGCCCTCGTGTTTCGACACCAGATACAATTTATATAGCATAAATTTATGCTTTCAAACGAAATTTGTTTAGTTTATCTTGGACTAGAATATAAGTTATATAATATATCCTAGATTTTGCATCACTGATGATATCAATTGAGAATGGCTAATGCGCCATCGATGGCACGTGCCATCGATTTTCAATCGACTCGTTTTTCGAAATTCAAAAATCAAACGGTCGATCCAAACCGTTTAAGTTGATCAAAATATTGAAATACCTTTAGAGACCAAATTTTACATTATTTTCGAATTTTTTTGCTATTTATTATGATATTTTCAAATTGGAGGGCCTGAAATACTCTAATCATAATGTTTTTAAAAATATCATAATAAATAGCAAAAAAATTCGAAAAAATATAAAATTTGGTCTCCAAAGATATTTCAATATAAAGAACAACTTCAACGGTTTGGATTGACCATTTGAATTTTGAATCTCGAAAAATGACTTGATGGCACGGGACCCTCCGTGCCATCGATGGCACGTTAGCCTTTTATATATATATATATATATATATAATGACCAGCATGTGCCATCAATTTTCTATCGGCTCGTTTTTCGAAATTCAAAAGTCAAACGGTCGATCCAATTCGTTCAAATTGATCAAAATATTGAAATACCTTTGAAGACCAAATTTTATATTTTTTTAAATTTTTTTGCTATTTATTATGATATTTTCAAATTGGAGGGCCTGAAATACTCTAATCATAATGTTTTTAAAAATATCATAATAAATAGAAAAAAAATTCGAAAAAATATAAAATTTGGTCTCCAAAGATATTTCAGTATGGAGAACAACTTGAACGATTTGAGTTTTAGATCTCGGAAAATGACTTGATGACACGTTAGCTACTCTCTCTCTCTCTCTCTCTATATATATATATATAGTGAAAGTTTAATATGCACTATAGTACATAGGCAATTCTATGCACCGCGAAACTTTTCGGAGATATTTTTGTAAATTGACAAATCTAATTTAACCAATCTAATCTTCATATTGAAATCTCATAGCAAGCCAAATTTTACAATTTTTTAGATTTACTTACTATTTTTTTCGAATTTTTTAAAACATGCCATTTTATTTGAAATATTGTAAATAGTACAACATTCCAATAATGTCATGTTATAATAAAATAGTAATAAAATCTAAAAAATTGTAAAATTTGGTTTGCTATGAGATTTCAATATGTAGATTAGATTGATTAAATTAGATTTGTCAATTTACAAAAATACTCCCGAAACAGTCCGCGATGCATAGAAATTCCTATGCACTATGATGTATATTAAACTTTCTCATATAAATATATAGAAGGATGGCTAATGTGCCATAGATGGCACAGAGGGTCCCGTGCCATAAAATCGTTTTTCGAGATCTAAAATTTAAATGCTCAATTTGAACCATTTATTCAGCACATTAAAATATCATTGGAGACCAAATTTTACATTTTTCGAATTTTTTTGCTATTTATTATGATATTTTTAAAAAACGTTATAATTGGAGTATTTCAGACACTCCAATTTGAACCTATCAAAATAAATACAAAAAAATAAAAAAATATAAAATTTGGTCTCCAATGGTATTTCAATATACTGATCAATTTGAACGGTTTGGATTGACCAATTTAATTTCGGATCTTAAAAAAATACCTCAAAAAAGACTTCTATGGCACTTTAGCCCACCTCTCTCTCTATGTGTGTGTGTATATATATATATATATATATATATATATATATATATATATATATTGTCAAAAATTAAATATATAGAGAATTAGAGATGGAATGGTAAGCGTACCTGTGTGGCTGGATCCTGTCATTGATCTTTTTTGGGCCAAATTGTTTTCTATCGTCATCGATCTGGCAGATCCTAGCTTTGATCTTTTTTATCTTTTTTTTTCGTTCGTTAACCCATTTTTTTGCCCTCCTTTATGGTTCTGATTTTATATTTTCGCCCTAAGATTTTCCAAGGATTGATGTCATGGACAGCATCCTCTATCTCATAGGTAATTGACAAAATATAGAGAGATAACGAGAAAGAGACAAAATTTTTTTAACTCAAACTTTTATATTATTTTCTCTCATGCATAAAACAAAGTTAACAAATATAGCACTACTAAATATAATAATCCTATTTGCTAATTTTCTAAAATAATTAGATTAATTATGACTCGCGTTAGAATTACATTTCCTAAAATAGGCGCTGCAGTTTTTTTTTTTTTGTTTAATTTTCAACAAATCCCTCCTTTAAACTCAAATCTCTTCCATCCTTTATTTCGATCTTCATTACTGCTTCATCCCGATTTGTCACATGACTCATTTGCTCTTCTTTTTTCTTCACATGTTTAGCATAAACTTTCATACCATTTGATGCAATATTCTTCATATTCGTCTCAGCAATCTCTTCATCACTCTCTTTGTTAGAGCTCCCTGAATTCAATTCTTCTCTCACCTTGAAAACTAGCTCAGCAAGCTTCGCATTCTTCTCTGTAGCGATCAGTTTCTTATTTTTCTCATTCCTTTTGGGAGCAACTGTTGGCACAATATTGATAGGAACAATCTTTGATTTCAACTTTTCATCTTCATAATCATCATCAAAATCACTTCCATAGTATTCATTATCATTGGACTCTTTTTTAGCAATTACTTGAGCAACCTTAAGTGTCTGATACAGTCAGATCAGAATGTGGGCCTAATAGTTACGAAAAGCCTTATTTGAAGTCCCTTAGAGAAAGGAGCCCGCAAGTTGTTATGATTAAAGTGGACCCAAAACCGTTGCGCTGAGGATGGGGTCAAGGTCAGAAACCGTTAGAGGGAATTCCCTCCGGTGGGCCCTCTAGAGGAAACGGTTTCTGAGCACGGGTGTCCTTTCCATAACGGTCGCGGAATGTTCTGTGACCTTTGGGTGACAGCCACTAGGGAAGCCTCGACTCAACCTCGCACTCAACCTCGCACAAATGAATGCTGGCCATAAGTGAGAAAGGGAGATGCCGAGGCTGGGAGAGGTCACAACGACCTTCGTACCACAGCCGAGTAAAGAATATGAGGACACGAGGAGGCCACAAAAGATCCGATGCAATGCGGGACCACCAGACAACTATAAATAGAAACCCCCCTCCATGAGGAAAGGGGGTTAGATATTCTGTAAACAAAGAAAAAACTAGGTACTAAACAAATTAGAATGAAATAAAATTAGAGATTCCTACTCTTCTTTATCTAAACTCTTTGTTGAGATCTATGAGCTAGATAGTAGGTTATCAGTGTCCAAATAAGCTTCTTAACAGATGCAACATGCTTTTCTTCGCTGCTTCTATTACTGCCACAAGTCTTTATCTTCTTCAATCCATTTGTGACAGGTCGTGTGGGCATTTTTTCTGGCCTCTTATTCCATAACGAAGTTTTGTTGGTCAAGTCACTTTTTAAGTAAGTTTGTAGTAGATTCCTCAAATCGATTTTGTACATTCAATTCTTGCTCATTTCCACTCGTGCAATTAACCGACCTCGTTTATCCTTTAGATGCATGATGCGATCTTTCATAAAGACCGAATAACCCCTTTCCATTAATTTTCCTATGCTTAGGATATTACTTTTTAAGCCTGGCACATAATATACATTTTCAACTGCGTCTTTTTTATCACCATGACCAAAATAGATTTTTCCTTTTTCCTTTCACTTGAATTTTTGAGGCATTACCAAAAGAGACGTAACATTCTTCCATTTTTTGCATCTCTATAAATAAATGTCTATTACCGCTCATATGATTGCTAGCACCAGTATCAAGATACCATGTCGTGTCGTCATTTGAGATGGTGTTTTCGTATGCCATTAAAAGTATGCCTTCATCCTTCGTCTCTTCTTCTTTAATGAGATTTGTGTTCTCTTCTATCTTCTCCGGTGATCCACAATTTCTAGCATAATGTCCATATTTACCATAATTGTAACAATCAACATTTGGATGGTATATATGACCATCTCTCCCACGACCACGTCCTCTACTGCGACCAAATCCACGACCTCTAAAATTATCTCCTCTTCCTCAGTGGTTATAATTAACATGCATAACCTCTTCTTCTTTAGTTGTGGCATTTGATTGTAGCGCCTCATTAAGCGACTCTTGCATCTTCATCTTCTTTCTTTGCTCATGCGCCTCAAGTGAACCAACTAACTCGTCAATGGTCATCTCTTCTAGATTTTTCGACTTTTCAATAGCACACACCACGTTCTCAAAATTCTCGGTTAATGACCGCAGAATTTTTTCAACAACTCTTGCATCTATAAGTGGTTCACCATTGCGCTTGAGTTGATTCACCACTGTTTGCACACGTGTAATATAATTTGAGACTCCTTCTGTCTCTTTCATCTTCATGCTCTCCAACTCACCGCGAAGAGTTTGGAGACGCACTTGCTTGACTCGATTGGCACCTTTAAACACGTTCTGTAGTGCGTCCCATGCCTCTTTTGCTGTTGTCGCACTAGCAATTCTCTCAAAACCTGATTCATCCACCGCTTAAAACATGAGATAGAGAGCGGTCTTGTCCTTCATGCGCTTCTCCTTCCATGCCTTGGTTTGAACCAGAGTCATAGTGTCGATCTCGTTGTTGGTAGGTTCTTTATAGCCGATTGTGACAATTTCTCATGCATCTTGTGCATCGAGCAATGCTCGCATCTGAATACTCTAATTGTCGTAGTTTAACTTGGTGAGTTTTGACAAAGGTATTTGACCCAACGTACAACTTCCTGGATTCATCTTTCAACCAACGCTCTGATATCAATTTGACAAAATATAGAGAGACAACGAGGAAGAGACAAAAAATTCTTTTAACTCAAACTTTCATATTATTTTCTCTCATGCATAAAACAATGTTACATGAAACTCTTTTATAGCCATACAACCACATTCTAATGCTGGACTTAACAAATATAGCACTACTAAATATAATAATCCTATTTGCTAATTTTCTAAAATAATTAGATTAATTATTACTCATGCTAGAATTACATTTTCTAAAATAGACGTTGTTGTTTTTTTTAGTTTAATTTTCAACAATAATATCCATCGAATCCTCCGCCCATCGCAACGTTCTCTCGTCTAAATCTACACAACTCGAGTCAGCATCCCAGATTTCCTCCAAAATGCACCGCTGTTCTCGTCTCAAACCCGGCACATCCCCCTGAACCTCAAGTGCCCACAGAAAACTAGAAATTATATTTAAAACACAACAAATTATCATTTCTATTCTCAGAAGCTAGGCAAATGAAGTCACGAACAACCATTGAAATGTTATAAGCATATATATAACCTGATGCCTCTTTGATATTGCTTGTCATACATAGAACCATTGAAATGAAGAAAAGAATAACTTAACAGTTGTAAAAGTTTGACAACCTCACTGTGGAATAGCTAGTACGTACAGTAAGTAGTACTAGTAGTAGTACCTAGTAGAGACGTGGCTTGCGGCTCAGGTCTTGACAAAGATTTACCTTTGGACGTGGCTGAATTTTTTGTTTATAATCCCACGTAATGAATATTCGGTGGTGCCTTGGCCAACGCTGAACATATCAAACTATATCCTTTGCCACATGCATCTCAGCATGCCATGTCTTTTATTTCGTCTTTTCCCTTATTCTTTTTTTTTTTTTGTCTTTTGGGTAACCTCCGTACTGTTACTTGCAATTAGTTATTTTATCTAGATTCCTTTACAAAAAGGGGAAAAAAAAAGGAAGGAAAACAAAAAACTTCCAGAGGATTGAAATGTGAATCCGCATAATATATATATCCATATAAATTTAAATCGAATTCAAATCATTATTTAAATTTTGTATTAATATGTTGAAAATTAATTATATGCATGCATGATATTAGTGAACTTACAATCATTTTGACATTAAGAACAAAAGTCGAGCTCTCCAATTTAAGCCAATTTAGAGACGTTCATTTCATGTATGATTGTAATAAAATGTTGATCCTTGTTTAACTCACCTCATTCATTTTGAATTTTGATTCATAACGGATAAAATTCTGATCAAACAGCAATATATAAATGAACATTCATTTTAGTTAAGATGGATCGCATTTCATTTCACATGCGCATTATATAGTTCTACCTCACAAATCATTTTAGGCCAGAAATGGGCCTCCTTTTATAAAATCAATCGATTTCAGTCACCAACATTTTCTGAAACATAGAAAAAGCCCAAAATCTAGGCCCAATGTTCGGTTTACTGGCCCATAAGAAAACAAGTGCACGCAAAATAATGGAAACTGATAAAAATGGCAAAATCGGATATAAACCCCTCTAATTTGATTTTGTTCAGACATAAGAAAACTTAGTGTTATGACTGGTATACCCCCGATCTACACATGCTGCTGCAGCCACAATGACGATTCAGTTTCCCCTTCTCTCTTTCGTAGCAATTTATCTATCCAAATTGGTGATTTTTCCTTTTTTTTCTTTTAAAATTGATGAGGAAAGATTTCTGCGATTGCTAAATCCTAGATACGATCATCTTCATCTCTTTATCTCTATTGTTTTTATCTTTTCTTTTTTTTTTTTTGTCTCTGTCTTGCTCTATCTGATGTCCCTTTGTCAAATAATGAAGACACAAAAGTCGAATGATGGTTTTATTTCTCATCCTTGATTATTGAGCATGGCAATAGAATATTTTCTATTAATTTACTTGGTAAGTTTCATCATCCACACTTGCTAACACCCATAATAAGCATATGAGATTAGTATTTCAATATTGAATTTTAATTCCTTCTGGCATGCTTGGGCTATAGTAATGCTTGTATAAAAGATAATTATTTTGAAAGAAATTATACTTTAGATAAAAATAAAATTATCTAATACCATACTGGTTAAATATGACAGTATTCTAACATGATTATTTGGGTTTACAAGACAATCAATCTCTTACTTGTATATTTTATTTATTTATTTTTTACCTCTTTAATAGTTTGAATCAAGACAAATTATTGCGCACAAAAGCAATATGGTCTTGAACTGGTTTGTTATTTTCGCATGATAAAAACAGACCCATTCCAAACTTATCGACTTTAGGTTCAAGAGCGAAGTGATCTAACCGGATTGCCATTTCCTCGTGTGAAATCAAACTTGTTTCAACTTGTTTAGACAAGAAAATGAAGCACGGATTTGAGGGACACAAAGAAGGAGAGGGGTATTATTGTCCAAAATATTAAGAATTATTCTTTTATAATTAAAATATCATTAAAATTCATAAAAAGGGTTTATATCCCAATTTAATATGATTATTAGAGGGATTTAAATTTGAATTTAAAGATTAGAGGAATTTATATTCAATTGAAGAAAATTTGAGGGGGTTATATCCGATTTTCCCTAAAAATAATGACCATCTCAAATGGATAGGCATCAGCCCATGGATCCGCCCATCGCTGTGAACCACTAGGCACAGAAACACAGTTTCCTATTTTCCTCTTCCCAGTAAACGAAAAACCAATAAATAAAAATAATTAATTTTATAATTAATTAATGAACGCAGAAAATCCAAAATCTCAGGCTCCCTTCAACGCCGCGTATTAACACATAATCCCAAAGATTTTTTTCCCTCTCTCTCTCTCTCTCTCTCTCTCTCTTCTCCAAACCTAACCCTAGAATCCAACCCAATCCATTGGTTAATGGAGAGGTCGTTCGAGGCATGGGAGGAGGTCCAGCGCCATGGCCAAGACTTGATGGATCGGGTCGCGCAGGGAGTCACTGGATTCATCCAGTCGCAGATTGTCGCTGCGCCTCCAGTTCCCTTCCACTGGCCTCCTGCTCCCGCTAAGGCGCCGTTTGTGCTCGACGAGATCGGAGGCCGACTTGGCCAAGCTGGAAATGAGATCGGGAATTACTTCAATGGCGTTGTGCAACAGTTCTTCAGGCAACTCCCGCCCCCTTTTCGACATGAGGATGATCGGCCGTTCATTGATCCTCGGTAGGTTTGATTTCTGTGGAGTTAGGGAAAGGGAGGAGTGATTTGAGTTGATTTTGAGGAAATTATGGAAAATTAGAGAAGTGTTATGTTTATTATTTGTATTTATTGACTTGTCATTTGTCTGGGGGTTTTCTAGTTTTTAGTATATATGCTTACTGAAATGAATTATTATCAAGTTTGGTGAAGACTCCTGGGACCTTGGGTATTCTCAATAATTAATAATAGGACTAGTAGCCAATCAGTGATTAATTAAAATGGTATTCTTTGCTTTTTGTATGAAAAGACACCAACCCAAATCATAACAAATTTGTACTTCCTGGGGATCCAGAAACTAATTGAAACAGAATTTTGCTTTGACATCTAGGTTTCTGACAAGTTAAAAAAAAAATCAATTCTTAAATTCCTACTCTTTGCTTGGGTCGTGTTAGGTTGGTTTCTCATTCTTCAACTTCACCATCACCAGTAGAAAAAAAGTGGGATGTGGCCAATATGGGATTGGTTGTGGCACAAATAGGGGACCAAAAAGTTATTGAACCAGAACAGGTGGCTGATTTAGCAATCGGGACAGTTGGCGAGGTAGCTGAAGATGATAGAGATGAAGACTTGGAAGGATTGGATTCTGAAGTCGGCTTTTCAGGGCAGTTCAAGAGGCCTCATGTAAGATGTTTGATGGCAGTAAAATTAGAATTTTATGATATTATGATGTTCGCCAAATATGAAGGAAAACCTTTTTATTGCGACTTCAAAATTTTTAAGAGTAGTTTTCTGTATGCTGGGTAATGGATGACTTTCTGCAAAATGACTTCTTTTTTTGTGTTCTAGCTATTTATTTCTTGCATGGTAAGCCCTTATTCTTCATGCTTGTCTCATATGGTGTTTGTGGTGTGATGGTTGTTCCATGCATGCATGTGCCTTAGAGTCATCAAAGCAACTAAAATTATATAAGACAAAGAAACATACCCTTTTGGGGAGAAGATTGATTAGACCAGCTCTTGGGATCACCTATACTGTATTTATTCAGAAAGCACCTTATAGTGTGGTCAACGATTTGTTGAAGAATTGTATGTTGGTCCCAACTCCCAAATATGAGTTCAGTAAAGTGTTGAACCTTAGAAATGTACAGGTCATCTCCAAATTCAATCTTTTATTTGTCTTAGTTAAGCCTCAACACTCGATATTGGTGTGAGTTGCAAAAGAATAGTATCTTTAGAGCATGTCAGTTTTTTAAACTGATCACATTATCACGATACAGGGCACTGTAAATATAACGGCAACTTATGACAGTAGAAGCCGGGAAACAGAGACCTCTGTGGTTGCAAGAGGAGACTTATGGAGAGTTGAGGCCTCACGTGGTGGTAATATTACACCTGGCAGTGATAGGTCGTCTCTTTTGCTTGTGCAGCTGGGTCCCGTCCTGTTTGTTCGTGACTCTACTTTTCTGTTACCGATCCATCTTTCAAAGCAACACCTCCTTTGGTATGGATATGATCGGAAGGTACAGTTTTTTTTCTTTAAATGTGATATATTATAATCAGTTAATGGCCAACAAGTACATTAATTTTGTGGTATACTGATATTTCATGATCGCTGTTAGTTTTTTCTGATGTGATATTGAGTTTTAATAATTGATCATGCTTCATCAAAGTGTAAAAAGGGGTAAATCAATACAGCTAAGAATAAAGGGGTAAATCCAACATGTGGTTAAACCAGTTGCCAACCTATATTGGCAGGTAACTGGTTACCACGCATTTTGTTGTTGTGGTTTGGGAATGATACCTTGAAGATGGGTAAAGTTTATTAATCTGTTTTTGCTAACTATTGATTTTGTTGCAGAATGGATTGCATTCTCTTTGTCCTGCAGTATGGTCAAAACATAGAAGATGGTTGCTGATGTCAATGATTTGCCTGAATCCACTTGCCTGTGTGAGCAATAGATTTTTCATTTATTATATATTCTTTCCCGTGATAGGACTGTATCTCCTTTCAACTGCAAAATCAGGAATTTTTAAAGCCAAAGAACCAAATGCCTTCTTTTCATTTTCTTATTTATTTATTATCTATCATTGTTGTTTTGGTGGGGTTATGTTGGGGCAGGATCTCTTGGTTGATCTTTTGCATACTGCAGGCAATCATAAAATAATTAGAACTACATGTTGGCTTATTCACTTGTTTGACTGATTATTTTTTTTTTGTGTTTCAGTCATTCATGGATTTGCAATTCCCAAATGGGCAGTTAACTTATGTTGCTGGTGAAGGCTTCACAAGTAGTGCTTTTGTACCAGTTCTAGGTGGTTTGCTTCAAGCTCAAGGGAAATATCCTGGCGAAACTAGGATTAGCTTTTCTTTCAGGGTTAGTGTCCATACTTAGTTCTTCTCTCCATTTCTGGGTCTCCGTTGTTGTTTTTTTCTGACAATTTGTGAGACGTTTCAAGAAAAATGAAAATTAACACTTTGCACCTGATATAAATCTGAACTTTTCCTTGTGGTTATTTAGTTAGAATAATTTTCTACACCTGTTTTGATTTCTTTGTATATATATTGAAATTCTGTGATTTTTGGGCCCTATTCATAGATAAGACAACAAGAATAGGCTGTTTGAATTATATGTGGGGGCCATCATGAGAGACTCAAAAGTACAATTTTGGTTACAGATTTGTAAATAGTCCTTGTTATAATGTTGTGAGTGGTATTTGAAATGTTACTATGTGTCTATGAAGTTTCCTTCCTTTATTTATGCTTTGTTACTAACTTTTGAACCTTTTTTTTTTTTCTTCATAGAATAAACTCGGTACGAGGGTAACACCCATGATACGATTGCCAGATAAATCGTTTTCAGTTGGAGTAGATCAACCTATGGCTTGGAAACAAACGGGCATCATGATTAAACCTAGTGTTCAACTCAGGTTTGTAGATGATCATACTTGTAACTGCTTCTCAAGTTAACTGTCTTATGTTTCACAGTTACATTAGTTGAGTACATAACAAGTGTGATTAGTCCTTTCTCATTAAGCCTTTTATGAATCAGCTTATGTCGCACCTTTGGAGGAAGCAACCCTGGGTCTCGTGCTGAGCTAGTACACTCGATATACTCCTTGAAAGAGGATATAAATGTAATTTGCGGTTTTTCCTCTTCTACTCAGCCTTCTGTGTTCACTTCCTTAGCTGTAAGTTAAATTCACTTCTTAAAAAATAATTAAAAGATATGATGAGGTTTCAGACTTCTTGTAGTTTAAATGTTTCTATATGGTCCCTAAATTTTATTGGTTTAGCTTGTTTGTTGTTTTGCAGTCATAAATTTAATGTTGTGATTAATGTGTTCTGTACCCTCTGGCAGTAAAAAATGTGCTGAAAATGAGAAAAATGTTGAAAGTGCCAGTGTAGAAATTTTAAAAATTATTATTGTTAGTTAAAACAAAAAGGTTTCTGTAATTACACCAGCATCTACCCAAGAACAAGTATAGGTGGAGTGGGGGTGTGGTAAATTCCTTGTAGGGTAAGCTTAAAGAGACCTCTTCAATTTGTAATTTGGTACATGGATACAATCTTTGTCATCCTTTTCAGGAAACTCAGAATTTCAATGCTTAATCCTGTTTTGTAATTTTTCTGTGTTTACAGATTGGAAGGTCAAAATGGAACGGGAATGTGGGTAAATCAGGAGTAGTCATCAGCCTTGAAACCCCTCTTAATAATATGAGAAATCCATGTCTCTCTGTTCAGTTAAATGGTGGTTTTGAGTTTTGAAAACTGACTCACCAGCTGTACAGACTGTTGTATATATAGGGAAAAGGGTTGCACTAATAATACTGATGACATGATTAGCACTCTTTACAGTGCATGGAAAAGAAAAGTTGGTGTAAATAGTGATATGCAGTATTATAAAATCCCACTTAAGCCTGGAGAATTAGGAGGGTTGAATTATACTTGGAAATTTTAGTGCATCTTCGTTACCGGATACAGCAACTCTCTTACCAGAGTCAACAAACAAATTATGTAATGAATTTTAGAATGTAGATGAGACGAGAAGAGCTGTTCCTGTTAGCATGGCAATGAGTGAAACAATGTTTTTTCTCTTTTTGTTTACTTGCCATTATAAGGATTGTAGCTCTGACAGTACATATATTAAACTATATGTTAATTTTTTATCATATTGTTGGTACCGTTGTTTATGGTGTGTTACTTGCTTTTCTGTGCTTCATAAAAATAATTGAGAGGCGGGTTCTATTCTAACTTGCAAGTTACAGTTCTAGATACTATTGCCACAAAATTCTTTTAAATGAAACATGAGATTTTTGGTTGTTTATTGTTTTTCAACGGAGATCTAAAGCAGTGCCGATTCCTAAAATCATGTTAAAGGGTACTTTTGTTTCTGTAATATAAATGACTCTTGTAGCTGAGCACTTGTAAGTTTTGGCTTTTATATAATCAAGACTAAAATTTTACTATATAAATGGAAGTTTGTGCCAACTACTTAGCCCCTATTTGCAATATTAGAAAGTCGTATAATTTATCAATGGGACTATCAAGTAGCCAATTAGATTAATCTGAAACTAGCTTACATTCTACCAATAATAAAAAGTGAACCGTCAACTAGATTGAAAGATACTTATTATTAGATACTACACAAGAACATTCTTGAAGAAAACACAGGCGTATTGTTTAGTAATACTATCTTCCTAGGTCAAAGGTCAAAGCCTACCCAATGACCAGATCCTCTGATGCAGAAGATTCTAGTTTATACCGTGTGGTTGGCTTCTGACATTCGAGTTCTCATTTACCTCTGTATATTTTGTAGTTATCTAGGAAGCTTATCTTCTCCATATATAACGCTACAAAGTCTGGGTTCCATATAATCTTTCATTCATTATGAAAAGGATAATAGTTTCATCTAGTCTGAATAAAAATAAAAATAAAACATAAATTCTCATTTACCTCTGTAAGTATTGCCATGTATCAGATTCATAGCAGATCCAATAAAAATAAAACATAAATTCTCTCTCTATCCCTTCTCGCTCGCTCTCTCTCTCTCTCTCTCCATTCCATATCCAATAATGTTACCTGGCGCCAAGCTCTTACTCCCTCTATGTCTGCTCTCTCTGATCCTAATCCTGTCTATCCACATGGCGGAGGCGGCCAAACAAGTGGGGCCCAAGTGCAGTGAGATCGGAACTATAAGCGAGTGCCAGATCAGATCTAAGTTTTGTAGATGGTGTCGAAGTGAAGCTCTCGACGATATGTGCTTTGATTTGGCCGAGGCACTGAGGTTGCCTCGCCAAGTTTTCTCTTGTGATCCCACCATTTCTTAGATCAGATCTGTTTTTTTTCTTTTTCTTTTTTTCTTCTTTTCTTCTCGTTCTTTTTTATCTGCTGTCATTCGATTGTAAAAAGTTTGGAGAGGATAGTTTTGTCACTTACAAGTGATGGGTAATGGGATTTCAGAATTGGGACTGATGCTAGATTTTGAGTTGAGCCTTCTTTTTTGTAATTTTTTTGGCGTAGAACTTTTTAAAGTTTTTATTACATGGTTGTATATGATCATTTATCTTGTTTCCAATCCCTCTCTTCTTTCTCAGTACGCTATTGTTGAATTGATTAGGTTGTGTTCTAAAGGCACCCAGATTCATATTGTGATTTTGATAGTGAAATTACGCTCTAATGAAGATACCATGTGGGTTACAGTGAGAGCGTCAGAGCATCTCCTTTGTACTACTAATTTAGTAATTTTATGATCAAATATAGCGAGATCATTCAAGTCGCTTTCACATTTGGTCCATCACATGAATAGCGTGGCATTCAAATAGAATTCTAAGATTAGTTAAATTACTTAATTGGTTAGCTTTCCTTCTTTGGGAAATGTTTCACGCTTGATGTGTTTTCTTCCAAAATGGAATATGTTCTAATATCATAATATCATTAGATATAACTCTATGAAATCTAAATCATACAAATGCATAGCTTTCGATGCCGACGTGCATTGGCATAATTGCGTTAACTATCTAACTCTACAGTTCACACAACCAGAGAAAAATTTGAAAGCGCTTAGGATATTATAAAATAAATTTCTAAAAGTCATATTCATCAGGCGGAAGCTTCAAAAAATTGAGAAGCTTCTCATCTCTAATCTCAGGTAGCATACATTACAGCGACCGAATTTTACGCAGCTCAGTACAAATAACGACAGCCGAAAAAAGTGGGGATAAGAAGCAATCCGACTCTGCTGTTGCGCGACACAGCGTGTAGCGCACTACTAGCCGTCTGATCTTGATCGGACGGTTCACTTTTTACGGGCCTATCAATCTAGGTTACATGCACGGGGCTCCCTTATCCATTGGATCTTAATCAGACGGCCAGCGTACCGCGCGACACGCTGTGTCGCGCGGCAGCGGATCTGAATTTGATAAGAAGGCGACTCTAGTACAAGCAGCTATATGTACATGTCGTGGCAGTTAAACAACCCAAGATTAGCTACTGATCAGAATCTCGATAAATTAAAATTGTAAAAAAAAAATTAAATAACATAATTCACAGGACTCTAAGCTGGAGAAGGAAAGCAGCACACAAGTCCATGAAGAGGAGCTGGGGCCCACTGAGCCTCTGCAAGTCTAGTAGGTATCTCTCATCTCTCGTCTTGTAAAGCTAAATTAATAGAAACAGAAAAACAAATAAATAAGAAAAGCACATTAAGCTTGGCGCAAATAAGAATGCTATGCAGTAAGTGGAACACTGCTCCTTGTTTTTATTATTTTTTTGTGGAATTTTTTATTTGAGAATCAGCTAAGTTTATTATGGCTTGATAGATGATAATTGAAATTCATTTTTTTGATGCAGGCTTACCAAGAACAATCCATAGCTCAATAAGGTCAAAATTCACTTCAACCCATCGAAGCTTAATCGTAGAACAAACCATACTATAATAATATATTTAGTCATTTACTAATTGTAATCTTTTAGTCTTCCTAGGAAAAAGACAGCTCACCTGAATTTCAAATTTGACAACATTTTGCAAGTTATCGCTGCTGCAATCTTCATTTTCAATAATTCCAGTCTCCTCTACAAAACCATGATTCAAATTCAGCATGGTCTCGTTCTGGCCAGGGATGTGCCGGGCCCACCTGCACTTCATGTTGTAATGGCCTATCTTCTTCCAGTACACATTCAATTCTTGTAGTGCCTTCAACACCTCTGTCATGATTTCCCGAGGATGTGCTCGAGACTATCAAAATTGAAAATGTCTATAGTAAAGATGGATGGCAATTTAATCTTATTTCTGAAAATTTTCATACAGGATTTTACAGTGCATGTTGTTCATTTCAGTAAGCATGTGTTGACGTTGGGTTTTGTTGTTCAGTTTCCATATTAAAAGGCCTTCCCTTGTTTCAAAATTAATGCTTTAGGGTTTAGAATTCTAATTTATGAAAAATGAAACAAACAGAGAAAATTGTCACTGATTTATTTTTTTTCCTATTGAGTTTTCTGTAGATTAGACATGTTGATATCTGGTCACACAAACATTATATCAACTTAAAAGGTAAAGGTCTATAAAGGGAAATAATCTACAAATACAAACAATACAAACAAACAGACTTTTGCCAGCAAGGATCCTAATGCTTCATATAATACTTCACTCTTTTGTTTGTTAGATACTTGTATTGGTGATCAGAGTGGAATCCAATGTAGATGCATTCGTCAAATATAGGGAAAATAAAAAATAAAGATAAATTTTACAGAAATAACATACCTGCAGACCAAGTGCCCATTTTCTTTCTGAAGGAAAGTGGGGCCTCATGCCACCAGATCCTTGCGATTCCAAGAAAACAGAGGATCTGTGGGTAATTGTGGAAGTTGGTGTTTCATATGAAGTCATTCGAGACAAAGTCGAAGCAGAATCCTAAAAAAAATCAAACAATCAGATTTCATCACAGATTTTAATAAGGCAAATAATTATATTTGTTACAGGTCTCACTTAAACCCATGAGACTCTCAATAGGACCTCACCCATAAGCTTCTATCAGACAAATATAAGCTCTTTCTTAATGCAACGATGCCACAATGAACTCTATTTAAATTTGTCATTAAGCTTCAGACTTATTTGATATATAATGCTCAAAGCAAGTCAATAAAAACAAAAAGAAAAGAAACAAAGAATATTCTTTTTTAATCTGTATATGTATATATTACAGCTGGCACATGGCAGTACCAGCATTGAGTTCAGTATGGTTATTTGCCAAACTTCCTAGCAAATTAAGATCATGTCCAATAACTATAAAATGTGTAAAGACAGGTTTAGCAAAAAGAGAACAAACCATGGCTTCTTGATACTCAGCACCAAGATATCCACTAGTAGCACGGAGGCGGTTATCTAGAAGTAAATAATATGCAACTGTTGCCTGCATATAATTTAAAAAATAAATAAAATAAGGTAAGAGAGAGATGGAGCGAGAAAGCAGAGAGGGGGAGAGAAAGAATGTTGCTATAACAAATACCTCATTTTGCATTCTGTTCTGGAGTGACTCAACCACCTGGTTCTTGTCATAGCCCATCTTAACAACTTCTTGCAGTGTATCTTCATCAATCTGCATTAAGCAAGTATAAAAACTTAGACATACGTAAAGGCTGAGTAACTTGCAAATATCTCAGCACAAAAGGTGCTAATTGCAACATGCAGGAACTATCTTGGAAAAAGTATATTACTGTGGTACCTTCTTTGCTTGTTGAGTGGTGTCGGGAGGAGGGACGGCAAGGTAGCGTGGTAGGCGGGCCTGGAACCAGGGATGCTCTCTTATCTCACGAATTGTGATTCGTTTCATTGGGTCCACCACCAGCATCCGAGGTATCAAATCACGTGCCAGTCCTGACAGGTGGCTCGGCAGTGTGTATATGCCTCCCTGAATAATTATAAGAAAAACTAATGAGATAACATTTCTTCCAAAATGTTCCCATGAGATTGCAGATTCAAATGTGATGTCATAATAAAACCTCACTTAACACACTTTATCCCAATAACAACAGTAACTCAGAAAAGAAATAATTCCATATTTGCATATTTGTAACATATCATTGTAGAGAACCTATAGCAGATGTATCTTTTGAATTTATTGTTCATGCATTACAGAGTTAAACTAATGCCTCCATTTATCCTTTAAAGTGCCTCCACTTAAAAGAAAAACTTAATAGCAAAAGCTCTCAAATAACAAATGAAAATTACCAAATCGATATTACATATGTCAGACACATACAGAAAGTTACGGCATTTGCATTTCATTTTGATGGGAAATATTAACTTTAAAATCAACATCAAGGAATTGCCACCTCTGGATTCTTGCAAAAATTCTAAAAATTGCAAGAGCCAGTCATAACCCACTTCTGGGTTCTTCCAACAACGCCAAATTTACAATTCTTTCTGAATCATGCATTATAAAGCTTATTGCTTGAGTAAAATACGAGATGGTCGGTCTATATTCTTCCAAGGCATTGCAGAGAAGTAAATAATTTGGAATTGCACCTTAAAATCATGCTTCTATAGGAGTAAAAGGAATAAACTATTTCTTAATTAATGTTCTGCTCATTTACCTTTATTTTCTTGAAAAGGTTGGGGATATTCTCATCATCAAAAGGAAGAGTGCCACAAAGAAGTGCATACAGGATGACACCACAACTCCACACATCCACCTCAGGCCCAGCATATAGTTTACCCGAAATCACCTTTACCAAAAAAAAACCTCATGTAAATGACATAGCAATCCAGTAGTGTTATCTATATATTTTCCATTATCAATACTATATAGGATTTGTATTTTTTCCCCCTTTTTTGGTTTTGTGTTTTAACATTTAGATCATCGAAATATTAAGATACTCTGAGCTTGACACACTAAGAATGTCGTGTAGATAATTATATTTCAAACTACAAACTGATATATAAAAAGAAAGGATACCTCAGGTGCAGCATAGTTGGGGCTGCCACAACTTGTCTTAAGGAAATGGCCATCGCGCATTACATTACTGAGGCCAAAATCAGCTATCTTCACATTGCATTTTGAGTCCAACAACAAATTCTCTGGCTTTAAATCACGGTGCACAACCATATTTCTATGGCAGTATTCCACACCAGATATTATCTATACAAACAAAATAAAATTGCACAAGTTTAGGACATTTTGGTTTTGATCAATAATAACTTAAAATATTACAGTAGCGGTAATAATGGAGGGCATTTGGCTGTCCTCCATTCTAATACTATACTAAATAGTGGCAAATTCCATGCGGTTTGGTTCTCTTGAGCTAGTTCTAGTTCCAGAAAAATGAGGAACAGGAACTAGGTCGTGAAGAATAGTTCGCACTAGCTCTCGCATGTTGGGCTCTGCTTGTTCGTTCCTGTTCGCGAACTACGTAGGTAGTACGCCCACGAACGAAACACACCCCAGAAATCCTCAGTCTTTCACTATTCCAAGAGAGGTTTAAAATAATGGAATTAAGAGGAGAGAAAGAATCCTCTTCCCAATTCTTTCATTGCCAAACACACTAAACATTGTTGTTAGGTGTACCTTTGATACTCTTTTCATTACTACTCTTCATACCACTATTCGACTATTCCAACTACCACTTTCCTAGCACTATTTCGTATATTGCCCAATGACCTGAATCATTATGAGCCATACAAAATGGCAATCACTTGGCATAAACAAACAGGGAAGTTATATTAAAAGCTGGCAGACCTTATCTCTATGTAATGTGTGTTTAACGCAAATTAGAGATGGCTAATTAAACATCTATTAGTGAGGTTGTAGGAATAAGAAACATACCTGGCTATTAACAAGGTTAGACGGTGAATAATTTCTTTAAGGAAACATATAATAGAGAACTTGTTTATGATTATTTTTTTTATATAGATGAAAAGACTAATTACTAAGCCATAACTAATAGTGTATACATAGCACAGACTAGGATTAACTCAAGCAAAACGAACTGAACTATGATCAATCAGGACGCAACTAGGAACAACCAAAAATCTAGGTCATTAAATTCAAGTAACTGAAGAAACATGTCATAATACCAAAAATGCAAATCAAATGCACTGAACAGGCAACAACAGACAAATAGAAATTGGAAGGCCAACAAATGTCACAGAAAATATTGAGTGGTATCACCAAAGTTTCTCTTAGGATATTTACAAACATTTCAAGTAACAGTGTATGAGAGAGAGAATCCATGCCTGTTGGAAAAAACGGCGAGCCTCATCCTCTTGCAACCTACCCTTCTCTACAATATAATCAAACAATTCTCCTGATTTAACATACTCCATTACCACGAATATATCAGTTGGTGTATCTATGACCTCATAAAGGCGTATTATATGCGGATGCATGAACAACCTCAATATCTTTATCTCTCTCTTCACTGCAACAAGGAAAGGCAAATAAAATTAGTATTCCTTTTACCGGCGTGGATTTCCAGCTCTGATGCTATTAAATGAGGCAAACAATTGAAACAACCACCCAGTCCAAGAATCAAATCCCAATTGAAATAAATATGTATATTCCAGTTGAGATGTTACAAATACCTATGTTTCATTACCTGGCCAATTCTCCAATATTTGCTAATCTTGCATTCATGCAATGCAAGGCTATAAGTATCACATAACAAGATAATAAAAATTTCCACATAGGTACATCAGTCTCTGTGTGTTTACACATTTTGAATTGAAATTGGATAATATCTATCATCCTAAAAAATAAATGCATCAAAAATAGCTCATACTACCCTATTTTATACCTTCAAAGCTTAGAAAAGGTAAGTGAGGAGATAAAAGGAAAAGTAAAAGAAATTATCATAAACTTACCTTTCTCTTCCATTTCCATGCTTTTGATTTTACGGCGGTTGAGCACCTTGATGGCTACCTTGTGCCCAGTCAAAATGTGTTCTGCAATTTTTACTTTACCAAAAGAGCCAATGCCTAAAGTTTTACCAATTCGATAGTTTCTCTGCAGTGTCTCAGCACCACTGTTACCTCCTTTACCCGATCCATCCATCTTTGAATCTACCTACCAGTTAAAAATTGAGTACATAAATTCCAGTACATGTTAAGACTTGGTAGATGTTATCATGCTGACCAGACCCCACGTAGACAAAATATAACGATAATTCCAGTAAATTCACTAGTAATTGCTTTAAATAAAGCACACTAAACAATTCCTCAATGTAACACCAATAAGTGGTCTAATCAGAACAATTCTTTTCTCAATTCTAAAACAACAGAGTCCACAAACTAATCAGGAGTTTGAACGTCTCATAAAAGTTGAAAAATCATTTACAAATTCAATAATAAAACAGCACGAGTTATTAAGCTTCACTTCACAAGAAAAAAGTAATCCTAATTTTAACGAATTCAACTTCTCATTGCGAATTCAAACCACTCCCAAACAACCAAATACAATCAGATCAGGAACTACGCGACTCAAAATGTTCAATTTTGTCACACTAAATCTATACATCCCATTGCATATAACTCGATTGCATTGTGCGAGCAACCACAAATAGATCTACTAACGAAACAACACAGATGCTCAAAAAGGAGAAGAAGTTCACGAAAGAGCCAAAACTAACCCAAAACTAAAGGTAAAAACCTTACTAAATTGAAAGAAACAAGCGCAAAAATACACGAACCTGACGAGGAAAGCGAGGCAAGAGAACTAAGTCGAAGGCGAGAGAGAGGCGAATCTGAGAAGGGAAGGGAAGAGAAGGAAAGGGGAAAAAAGAGAGATGTGACGGAGAGTGATAATTATAACCCGATGCGATTTCAATCGCATCCTGATGCGTCTGATTATGACGTGGCGACACATCATCTGTTTAGTTTGAATAATCAGAATAGATCCAACGGCTCTGATGGGAGAGTTAGGTTTGGATGCGATCGCGTGCGGGTTTGACATTTTTCGCTAGTAGAAAAGGGAAAAGCGACGGGGTACAAATTGGTGCGGTGGAGCGCTTAGCCATTGTCGAAAGTGGAAGGCGGGATCGGGTGGGGCCCGATAATGGGACCCGGATGTCGCCATCCGACCCGCACGGCTCCAGCCAATCATTAGTCGTCAGCAAGACAGCGAGTGACGGCCCGTTACATATTCTCTACGGATGAAATCGTCGTAGAAGATCAGAAAACTTTCGTTGATCCTGAACTATGCATGGTCCTGGTCTTCCTGGGCCTTTGAGAACTGACGAGGTGAAGTTGCTGTGCGGTGTTTTGTCCCCCCCGGTGCGTTCAGGACATCATTGTCTATTTGTCTGGACCAGTGGGTTAACTTACTGAGGCAATTTTTTTTTTTTTTTTTGAGAATGAAAGGATGCGGATCCACTTCCAACGTACATCGTGTGGCATGTGCTCTTTTGTTATTTTTCTTTTTTAAAAAATGACATCTATTACCATTTTTTTAAGGTTTCTTTTCAGCGTGATATTTTTTTAGGATGTAGTTTTCATTTTTCATTTCATGTTCTGACAGGGTTCTTTCCAGCGAGTTTCTATTGCTTTTTTTTAATAATTTTTTCACATTCTCTAGATTTCTAGATCATGGACTGCTATCTTTTAAAAAACTTAAAATATTTAATACATAAGAACAATTCGTAGAATAAGCAAACTCAAATGTTTCGTAAAGGCGCACGTCGTATGAATAACAATTTTATTCAATTAAACAATACTAAAATTAAATTTCAAAAAAAATTGACACGCGAATTGATCCAAAAATCCAACAAACTAACAATTGTGTAGGCTACGATGGTTTGAAATATAAAAAAATTTATCTAGTTCACGCTATTTTTGAAAAATCAGAGTCTATTTGACCTATCAAAAAAAACATTCAGATTGTTCATCTATCTAAGTCGCATTGTCAACCAAATTTTACATATTGTTTTAATTTTGAACTATTCTTTTTTATTTCAAAGAATTTTTTTTTTATTAGTTGACAACAAGATTTCTTAAAAATTTTATGTACCGTCCAATCATAATAGTTTTAAAAATTTTGAAAAATATAGTAAATTTTTTTAAATATTAAATTTTGTTGGCAACAAAATTTCAATATGAATAACAAAGTGTACGTTTCCAATTAATCATTTAAGAATCCAATTTTCAAAGACTAACATGAAGTAAACTTCCCATCTTACTTCACTACCATAGCCCTAATTACAAATAAATGAACATATATAAATTATGGTACAAATAAACATATATAAAGCACATATTTATAATTTAATTTTAATTTTGACAAATTTAGCATTTCTTGTCAGGGGTGCCAAATAGATAATTTAATGGAAAGACATTCAAAAAGATTGCGTGCGCAACTAAAATAATATACATCCAAAAATGCAAATTGAATACTCACTACGACAACTTCTCAAAGATTTTAATCCTTTTTTTTTTTTTTGGTGAACTCTACAAGCAAAGTGTAAGAGTACTAGATAATCTCTTAACAGGCACCGGTCAAAATTGGGACACAATGTAATCTAATCAAACTCTAAAAAAAGGTGTCGCATTCCTCTGGTTCGGCTACAAATCATCAAAGAATGAAGAAATACTTGAGCTCCCACCATTGCCTGACTTCTTCCTCTTGGATCCTATTCCAATACAAAGCAAATAACAAATAAAATTAGCATGGAACGGTTCTTCAGGAATTGAGTGATACAGAAAATCAATATTAAACTTCCACTACTTGTAGAGGATAATTGAGAACTGTTGACGCATTTGTTGATGCAAAAACACGTAGAAGATAACACAGTTTAAACAGTCATGTATATCCATGCGATTTTTTTATATGATGCCAAATATATGAAGTTTAAATTAAGTTTCATTGTGAATTATTCTACATGTCATTCTTATAATAGGTCAGACCAGGTCATACAAGCATAGTAACAGGAAAAAAGAACTATTTGATGTATGCCCTTATGCAAATATATACACATTAATACCTCTTCATACTAATATAAAGCAAAATGCATCGCATTCATTACAAATTCTCATCTACAGTGAATATATGTTTTCATTTTTCAGCTTCCTGGATAAGAGGTGAACGAGGTTTCAGATGCCTCAACGTTTGGGGCCACCACTATTATCTCAAAATTTAGAGCTCAAGTATCAAAAAAAAAATCTTTTGGATGTGATCTTTGTTGCTTACCCTATGTACAAATACAAAATTATGACGTCTCGATATAATTTTGATTGGCATCGTGGACCATTTCTGGATGTTGAATGAAACTCTTGTTATCATCTTAAATGCCATATTTTTTTGTAATTATAGCATAGATCACATCTATATTATAATTTGCTTAATATCTTTTAGTTATTAAGAATTTAGAAGGTTTACACACAAAAAACAAGGTACTTGATATCTCTCCTCACGGTGAAATCACCCCAAAAAAACTAGGTCCTTGATCCAATTACCTGATGATTTAGGGGGTGCTATGTCAATATCCATCTCATCATCGTCATCGTCATCACTGTCAGCTTGAACAGCTTCATTTTCTTCCTGGTTATTCTCTTGAGGTGTATTCAACAGCTCCTCTAAATCCCATAACTGTAAACACAGGGAGTGAAAAGAAGGGTCCTTTGCAAAGTTAAACCCAACATTTGTCATATTTGCAGAAAACAGCCAATAGTTCTTGTGGTTCCAATTAAAACCCAATTGGCTTACTAAGCTAAATAGCAAGCAAATAATAACCAAATTATCTAATAACCACATCTTAAAACGAAAGATTTTCCTAACTTGTTCAAAGAGACATCAAGCCCCAGATGTAAACCTATCAAGCCCCAGATGTAAACCTATCTGGCATAATATTGCTTTAGACTGAAGTTAACTTGCTATCTTGGAACCAAAATTATTAATATTTAAGGAAAAAGGCCAATTCCAGCATCCTAATTTTGTTTCATTGTATATTGCATGTCTCTAGATGTGTGGATTGCAAAATACAAGACATGTTCTGTTGCAGTAGATAACAGAATATTTCTCATTTTGCAGGGTTACATCTCATTATGTATGCTCAGTAGGGGCACGTATGTATTTCCAAGTAAATTTCTGGGAATAAAATCACCTTAAGCATTTGGTCATGAGAAATGCTTCCAATAAATTGTCTATCACTTGAAAAAGCTGCAGAATATAACACAACAAAAAATTATTGACCACACCAAATGTTTGAAATTAACATCATTTGTACCCTTTCAAATTTCAAATCTCCAATCGTGCATTGCAAAAGGACTGGAGTTAGACATTCACAGTCTTGGAAATATAAACTACCACACATAACCAAACAAAATTATGTTTTAGACATCCCCATCTCTTCAATAGTAAAAATCATTCTATCCACAATGGAACAGGGTACAAAAAATCAAGAAGCCTGTAGTTGTAATTAATATATCCCGAGTTTTGTGGTGTTATAGCAAGTATTTCTCTCATTTGCAAGGCTATGTAGGATCATTTTGACAACTTGTTGGGAATTAAATCTATTCCTAAAAGACAAGGACAAAATAAGAAAGATAACATGAAATTTTACAGAAAGTGCATATTACCAAGGCGCTCAATAGGGAATTCTGAGTGTTCTGCAAGAGGCTGAATTATTTTATTCGGTAATATTCCCACCAACCTGTACAAATATAAATATATCAGTGTCAAATAACTTAAGAAAATCAACCAAACAGAAAAAAGCCACAACCATTAAATTATTTGTTTTAAATTAAAATTAAGAAAGAAAAATTGACGAGAAATTTTACCTAATCACACCATCATATGATCCAGATATTAATCTATCTTCATCAAGCTGAAAATACAACAAGCAAAATAAGCAAAGTTCAAGAGTAACCGGGCGAAAAAAGTTCTTCGGGAAAGTAACAATTAAAAATAAAGTATCTTCACCTTCAATACTGTATCAACCGACATTGGATGACCTAGGAACCGGTCACTGAATAAACAAAAACTCATGTGAAAAATGTAATTGCATAGATCAAAATTTTCAGAGTTCAATTTGACACAGTATTAGAAATAGCATACAAAAAAGCAAATTAAAATATGGTACCTGCAATCTTTAAAATGGCCCCAAGAATACAGCAACAGAGCTCCAGTCTGAGTTCCACAGATCACCTTTTTACCATTCTGAAGGAATAGAAAGACAACTCAGAAAACACCTACAAACAATCTTTTCAGAGCTTGAAGAACAAACAAAAAAATATGTATATTAAATTACCTTCATCACAGCGAGAGAGAGAAGCTCATCTTCTGAAAACTCAGATTGGGACTGGACCTGTTGTCAAAAAAAATAATAAGGAAGTAAAAAACAATAAAAAAAAAGGGGATGATCTATATTTAAGAATCAGAGTGATGTCTTAGTAATGTAAGAGTTATGAGAAAGGCTCACTTTGTTTTTCTTTATGCTACAAACAGATAAAGTTCCATCACCACTGTAGATGAGAGAATAACAAGAAATTAGTTAGGTACAACGTATTCAATATGTAAGCCTAAAATCATCATAACAACATGCATTGAGTTCATGGATTTCTCCATGAAAATTTCATTTTACTTGCATACATGATACATGTATCACAAGGTCATTGAAGTAAACATGGGAGACCTCTAAAGACAATAAAATCTCATCCTTCAAAAGGTAAGACCTATTCTGGGTTGGGGGTTAAATAAGCGCAGAAAGAAAATCTTACAAAATTGACCTCAATAATTCTCTCTAGACAAACAATAATAGAATCTACTTTTTGGTTCCTTAGAATGATAGCGAAAAAAACTGAAAAAAATAATGTATTTTAAGGATTATTAAAAATACCTGGTTCCCAAGATTTGCACGATATCTGGCACATATGTCAGGTCAGAGACATAATCTTCATGGGCATCGAAGGAGTTACAACAAGCATGCTGTCGAGTATCCCATACCTATAAGACAGTGCAAATAGGTTATAAACCAACAAAGAACTAAAACAATCAGCCATAACCTCTAGAGAAATAAGATTTCTTCAATACACTTACCAAAAGGAAGGATCAATACATACCTTTATACATCCTTCGTCATCACCTGATGCAATCATTGTGTCTGTCAAATTAACTAGTCGGTTTATGGCTTCCCTGAAATATATATTAGCATTTTATCAAATTTGAAGGTCAAGTAAAGGAATTCAACTTCATAAGGTGCCTTCAAACACTCCACGTCCTATAAAATATATCAGTAGAGAGATAACTATGAATTTTTCAAAATTTTGGAGGCCACACCAGAAACTCTACCAAACAATATATATTGCCCTCCACTCTGCACATGAATGATTGATTCACATTTTTCCTGACATCAGATGTTATATAATTTTATTTCTAATCCTTTCTTTGGCCAATTCCCAGAAGATCAGTGGTCCAAAAACCAAATGAAAAACACCAGACTAAATTTGTAACTACATAGAACCACAAAAGATAGCCAAAAAAATGGCAAAAATAAGTGCGCAAAGAATTAAAAATTTACTCATGAGCATTTTCTAGGCGAGCAACGGTCTTTCCGGTCTCCACATCAGTTGCCAGAATCGAGCAGTCCGGAGAACCAGTAAGGATTACTACAGATATATGAGAGCACATATTACAAACCAGTAACAAGAATAACTGCTCTAAGTTAATCAAAGGAAAGTATGAATTCCTTACTCTTCCCAGAATCTGCGAATCGAACAGCTCTACATTATTCCTCTCCATGTGCATTAATTTTAAACACTCTAGAAAAGAAACAAGATAAAAAAAACTCAGTCTATACAAAATCTATTTAATTATTAAGAAATTCAAAACTATACATGATTGTATATCAGTGAATTTACCTCTCTGGTTGTGTTTCCGCGCTGCGTAGCGATACCTAGAAAAGTCATATACGAAGTCAATTAGAAAAATAAATAAAACAAACGTCCACAGTTTTGTCAAGCTATGTTTTTCAGACTTACAAATGGAGATCGCCGTTTATGAGGCCAGAAGCGACGAGAGGAGAGGAAGGATGGAAGTCGAGGTCGAAGGGTATGGCACCCAAGCTCACCTCCATTTCAGATTTTTTTTTTTTTTTTGTTATATAAAATCTGATTTCGAGAGAAGTGTAGAGAGTATGTTTCTCCGGCTGCCGCTGGCGGGGAGAAGCTATGCGCCGTGGTGCCGTCGATTTGAAACTAGGGTTTATATGTCTTTGAGGGTATTTTCGGTATTTTTCACAATGGGAACTATTAGTCTATATAGGTACCGCAGAACGGTCGAGATCGCTCAGTTGGGCGGTTGAATTTAATCGAACGGTTGAAATTCAATTGTTCATCTAAATTACTCAGGTGTAGTTAAAGAGTCGTTGATTTTAATATGTGCAACGTGAAAATAAAAATATTATTTGATTCAGATGTGCTGTCCATTTTCAATATTTAAGTTCAATGTTGTCTTGATCGACGCAGAAGGTAGCAGCATTATTCATCGGTTAACAAATAGAATCATTAAAAATACACATGTGAACAGCTCAAAAAAATAATTCGATGAAAATAAATATGTTTATCGATAAAAAGTTTCACATAAAAGTACCTTGTCTCAAACAATAAAAAAAAAGATAATATAACATGACAATGATTATATTTAAGACGGACCGTCTGAAATATAATCATTACTTACCAAATAGTCCTATAAGGTAAAAATGATTATATTATCTTTTTTACCTGATAGAGTTTAACCATTGTTGTAATGAATAATCATTACTTTATTGAATAATGATTTTATTTAACGATATTCAGCTTGGATAAACCCAGTGGCGGAGATAAGTGGAAGGGAGGGGTTCAATTGACCCCATTCAAAAAAAAAATTTATAACTAACATATAAAAATATGTACTTTTATGATGAAAAATTGTATGGGTGTACTAATTTGAATCCCATTAAGTTTATAACTTATTTTATTGGTTGAACCCCATCAAAATATATGGATAAGTATTCTTATTAGGTTATTTTTGGAGTAAATTTAGCATTTTTCTTATAAAATAATAGAAGATATTGAATGGAGACAAAAAAGTAAAGTGAGCCAATTTTTCTCATCTAGTTTTCTATTCCCAGAACAACAACTCACCATTCCCCATTCATAAAAAATCCATCTCTTTCTTTTCTCCTACTTTTTTTTTCTTTCTGTCTTTATGCGCATATGGTCCGTGAGAGAAAATAGGAGACGAAAAAAAATAATTGAAGAACTTAGATTTTGGCATCTTACTACATCTAGGTACAAAATTTATTTTAATTAAGTTGCAATTTGACATATTAAATAGCTTATGCTGTTATGCAACTCACGGCCCCCTTGTCATAACCAAGAAATTTTATGTAGTTTTTTTTTTGTTGGTAGTCCTTGACTCGTTATTAATTAGCATAAGCATGACCATAGAAATAATTAGAAATTGAAATTTATTCTTATCGATTTCAAAATATGAGATCTCGGAGAGTTCAATGGGATGATGAAGATTGTAGTTAGAATTTATACGTTAAATGTGCTATGTATGTGTTTTTTTTTTTCTCCTTTTATGTACTTGCTTTTAAATTATTTTTGTACTTTTGTATTCTGTAAAATTTTGAACCGTTATGGTTATAAGATGTGAATTTATAATTATATATTATTACATGTATGAATCTTGAAATTTTATTGAACCCCATTTTTGAAATTTCTGACTCCGCCACTGGATAAACCCTAACAGGTAAAAATTTCAGAATCAATATATCTCTTCTATTTGTTTTAAGTAGCTAATTTCAGTTTAGTGCTTGAATGTGTGACTAGCAAATTTAGTGTTTGAATGTGTTTACTCTATATTTAACAAAAAAAAAAATCAACACATATTTAACAAATGAACAATGCTTATGTCAAAATTGATTATTTGCAGTTTACTGTGATTATCCAAATTTGGTAAACCTTGAATCAACTCAATCTATTACTTTATGTTTTATATTGTTAGGTTAACTGAGACGATCTTGGAGTTTCTTAACAAAGCACCTGACAGCTCTATTGACCTCAACGAAGCTGCCGAGTATAATTTTTTAATACAAGGGAAGTCACTTATGAGCCTTGTATAATTTTGGTCCTTGGACTTTAATTTTAACATGGTGTGGCTTGAGACCTTTATGATAATTGAGCATCTTGCATTAGTAATTTGAAAGCTTCTATACAACTTTCTTCTCATCCTTTAAGTTAGAACTTAGAAGGAATTTTTAATTTAACATGTTATGCTCCTAACTCCTTTACTGAATTATGGCGAAGACATTTCTTTTGTGAGTTAAACATATTAAAGGACTGAATTTTGTAATAAGTCCTCAATGCAACCTCAAGAAATTCCTCAGAGAACAATTCAAATGGCAGATAACATACCTTGTTGTCTTCATTCTGGTACTCATCTTTATATCAGTAATTATGGTCCTAAATGATATTGTCTTTTGTGTGTTTTAACTCAGGTTCTGGGCATGGAAAGATTGAAATCTGAATTGCATATGTGAGTGTGATATGAGAGAGATAATTCTTTTTTTAAATGAAATTTTGTTATCTTAATCCTTTCGCAGCACTTGTCAATATACAATATTTTGGATACATGTTCCGTCTTCTGGTTGATATTAAGACATGGTTTCAAAATAGCAACATGTAACTTCTGAAGTACAACTGTAAATCAGAACTTTAGGGTGTGTTTGTTACTTTTTGAATAAGCCTTATTCCGAATAGGGCTTATTCGGGATGAAACCAAGCACGTTTTGAATAAGCCTTATTCCGAATAAGGGTTTATTCAACTCCTTATTTCAATACCACCATAAAGTTAGAACAAGAGTGAATAAGAAGAGAGAGGAGAGAGGAGAGAGGAAAGATGAGAGAGGAGAGAGAAAAGCTTATTCCAAAAATTGAATAAGCTTATTCGGAATGTTGCCAAACACACCCTATATGAGCTCCGTATAATGTTTTCACAACTGTAAATCAACACATTCTAGATCGGTAATTGGTATTTACCATCCAACCAATTACCATCCAACCATCCAAACAATCGCCGAATATAAAACCTAGACGCGTCCTTTTTTCTGTCCCATTTTCCGCTCCAACAGGCGCTTCTTCTTCTTCTTTAAGATCTGATGATCGGAACAGACAGTCAGCCGCGATCATGAAATTTCCCACGATTTCGCCAGTGGAGAACGGCGGAAAACTTGTAGACCCTTCTACCCTTTCCGCTTCTCTTTTGCTATAAAAATTCAACCCCACCGTTTTACTTTTGTCTTCATCTATGGCACAGTCATCAATTTTGGAGACAAATACCGAACAATTGGTATAATACTGTACCCATATCTCTTTTAATCTTTTTCTAACTTCTATCTTTTCTCAATTTTAAGAGTCTGAAGTGAATATGAATCGGCATACAATTTGGAATCGGCATACAATTTGAGAAGAAACTTCTTGGCTTCTGTTTATTTCTATCTTTCCTTTATCTTTTTCCAAAATCTAGCAAAACCTTTTGTTATTTTAGACGTATAGCCTCATTCGGAAGGCTCCTTCTTAATTTTTAATTTTTCTTTTTTTTGTAAACCTGGTGCCTAGTATTTCTAGGTGTAGGGTAAGTTTTGATTGAGTTTTCTTTTCTTTTGTTTCTAGTTGTGCTTCATTGGTAAGGTTTGTACTGGTTATATTGCTAGGATTACTGGTAAGGGTTGTTTGGCCTTTAAGCAATAGTTAAAATGGTTATCTTTAATTTCGGAAGCACCAGGAAGTTATTCTCTTGATCTAATTTTAACAACTATGGCCCTGTTTGGTAAGAACTTAACTCTTTCTTAAGTGAGTTAAGAATGATCTTGTTTCATTATATTGTTCAGTTCTCTAAAGGATCATCTTGTTTCATTATATATTTTTAAAAAACTCACAGAACCTGAAAGGATTAAATATTATTATGGCACTTAATTACTAATTGAACTTAATTGTATTTTATTTTTGTTTGTGTAGGAATTACAGTACAGGGTGAGAAGAGTTGTGCGGAAGGAATCGAAGGAGGAGTTGATGAAGTGTGTTTAGCTTGTAGTGGTTAAAATTATGTAGGATTTGTGTTATTATTAATAGATGTTATTATTATAAGAATTGTTAAGTTTGTTGAAATAATGGATATTATTCTTAATAAATGATTATTGTTTACTTTATTGTATGGTTATTAAAACGTCATATTACGAGCGCATCTAACTGAACATATAAACAATTTTAATTGATCCCTCAAATAGTTAAACTAAAACACAAAAACTACGAAATCAAATTTCGGCTGCAGCTAACTGAACACATATACACTTTAAGTTCATCTCTTAACGTATTTAACTGAACAAAAAAAACAAAAATTTCAAATTATTAGTGCATCTAACTGAACACATACATACTTTTAAATAATCCCTTAAGGTATTTAACTGAACCCAAAAACTAAAAATTCAAATTATTAGTGCATCTAACTGAACACTTACACACTTTAATTCATCCCTTAAAGCATTTAACCGAACCCTTAAATCAGTACATTTGATGACGTCAGCACCAAAAAAATTTCGAAAATTGGTCAAAAAATTTGTGCTGGCATCAGCACGTGTCTTGCTGACGTCATCATGCGGAAATTCGAATTTTAAGCGCATTTCTGGCTTCTGACATATTGGATGGTTGGATGGTTTTTTATTGGATGGTATATATCATTTCCGTTCTAGATCAGCATCCGTATGGTTGTCCAAATAAATAGAAATTATTATTTACAGATAATGCATTTCCTACTTGTATCGGCATAATTATTGTAAATTATAAATGTAGCCGCTAAGTTCGGATATATAGGTTTTATAAACAAATAATGCATGCTTCACTCAGCCTTTCAACAATTGATAATAAATTCTCCAAATACAAAATATTGCAAATAACGTGTAGGACGAGAAAACAATGAATCTGGTTGTGTATATTCTATTCTAGCATGACATTTGATTGATTAACATAATATACCTATATAGCGCTTTTCCTCGACACAGTTATTGTTTTGATTGTTTTACGTGGCTAGAGATTGCAATATGCCGTTAGAAAATTCTAGCCCTGCTTAAGACAAAAATTGCAGGTAATTCTTTAAGTCCATAAATTTTGCATATATTGTATATTGTGACAAAAACAAACTGCACATTTTAAAATACATTCGTGAAACTTGTCACTTTGATTATGCATTGTAAATTGTAACCCACATACTATAATAATAACATTATGCAACAACGGTGGGCATCCCAGAATTTTAACATAGCAAATATAGTCTTTAAATAGTTTATAATCATTCAATATCAACGTATGAAGTACAATCAACATCTTGTAAAGTGATCTTTCCAAGCAACAATTCAGTAGCATGGAACTCGCACAAAGGGAAACACTTAAGGGTTGATCGGAATGGAAAAAAACACCTCGAGAATTAGAAATAGAATTCTATTTGACCGTTTTTCCTGATCGGAATGAGCAAGCGGTGCGAGTGGATTTCAGTATTCGCGATTTGGAGAGAAAAAATTGGCCCAATGAATTCTCGCCAAAATCATAAGGACTGTTTGGATTCCCCAAGAAATTTGGGGAATTTCATCTTCCTACCATAAATTTATTATAAACAATACAAACTCTTCACAAAGTTACACACTTCCTAATAAATTTATTTTTAGGAATTTGAACTTCTCCAAATTCTCCAAGGGGCCGTTTGGATTATGGTAGGAATTTGGGGAATTTCATCTTTCTACTATAAATTTATTATAAACAATCTAAACTCTTCACAAAGTTACACACTTTCTAATAAATTTATTCCTAGGAATTTCAACTTCCCCAAATTCCCCAAATTCCTAAGCGATCCAAACGGCCCCCAAATTCCTAAGCGATCCAAACGGCCGCATAGAGATTTGGCACGATTTTCTTTCGCCGAGTGAGGCGCTTCCTGTACTTATATCGCTCTGACCATATTGCCCTCCTTTCCGATGCTCATCTCACCAACACCATCAATGTCTTCTCTCAATTTCTTTGCCTCTTCCAACGACTGACCTTGCTCAATCAAGTCTCCCTTGCATTAGCAAGCTGCTCTACTCCTACAGTCTCTCTCTCTCTCTCTCTCTCTCTCTCTCTCTCTCTCTCTCTCTCTCACGGCGGTAGGTATGTTATTGCTAATGGGGTCTTTATGTTTTTTCTTAAAATGGGTGCTTTGAACATTTTTTTTTTCTTACTTCATTATTGAACGAAGTTTCAATCAGAGATTAATAGTTGCACTTGGGCTAAATCAAGAGGACTGCTCTATACTGGCGATCGATACAAAATTGAGAAGAAAGACAAGAAACTGAGTCGCAATTCTTCTCCCTATAATTTGAGCGGTTCTGTTATTCTTTTTTTATTCTTATGCGGTTATGCCCTTCTTAGAAATTTTCAAAACGTATTAGGATAATTTGTTGTTTGTAGAGTACTTAGAACTTTGGAGCTTTATCATAAAAAGATTTATAAAATATGATGGGGATAAAATAGTCAAATGTCAAGGTGCGAAATCATTTCCTCTTATTTTATATGGTTTCTGATCACTAAACTTCAATTCCTTTCAATTCTTTTCATATTGGTTCCGATCACAAATTTCAATTGAAAAATTATTTCTTTTGAACACTATTCAATTGAAATGAAATGAATTCTTGATGGTAGCCATTCCGATCAGACCCTTATTGTTTAAGCTCTCATGTATCGCTCCTAAACCCGAACCCAAAATCTTGACAATATTGTAGTATCTGTTTTTCAAAAAAATGAGCCAAAATGTAAAACAATTCAGTAGCGATACATGTCCTTTGATCATGTTCTATTTTCTGGTCAACTGATTATAGAAGGTAGCAAAATGTAAGTTTATAAATATTCTACCTGAGAAAGATATAAGCGTAAGTGAAAGACAATTTTCTGTTGGATATGAGCCAAAATGGTCTTTACCATGGCATGAACTGAGTATGATTTGTTCGATCTAATATTGACTGGTTATGTTGTTTAATCATGGATATGACGTAGAGTTTCAAAGAAAATTAAAATGTAACATTAACCAAGAAGGACCCTCCCCCCCCCCCCCCTGGCGGCCCCGACCCCTCCCCGCCCCCATAGGCCGGGCCGCCGTAGACCCCGACCCCCTCCCCCGCCCCCGAGGCCAGGCCGCCTTAGGCCCCAACCCCCTCCCCCGCCCATGAGGCCGGGCCATCGTAGGCCCCGACCCCCTCCCCCGCCCCCGAGGCCAGGCCATCGTAGGCCCCGACCCCCTCCCCCGCCCCCGAGGCCAGGCCATCGTAGGCCCCGACCCCCTCCCCCTCCCCCGCCCCCGAAGCCGGGCCATCGTAGGCCCCGACCCCCTCAGCCACCCCCGAGGCCAGGCCAGCCTTAGGCCCCGACCCCCTCCCCGCCCTCA
The DNA here is from genome assembly GCA_028095005.1 of Rhynchospora pubera. NCBI lineage: Eukaryota > Viridiplantae > Streptophyta > Magnoliopsida > Poales > Cyperaceae > Rhynchospora > Rhynchospora pubera. The sequence continues at coordinate 86,378,981 of CM051459.1, forward strand.
AGGCCGAGCCACCTTAGGCCCCGACCCCCTCCCCCACCTCCAGCCGGGCCACTTTAGGCCCCGACCCCACCACTCAGAGGTCAGGCGCTCAGCCCGACCCCAATGGTGTCTCTCTGACTCCAGCCATTAAAGACCGGTGTGCTGAGGACAGCCTTGAGTGTGCTAGAATGGGTAGGGGTACCCCCTATTATATAGGACACCTAGCGCAGGAAAAAGGCCCTCTGGCTCCGCGTGGGACTAACGAGGCGACATGGAAAAACGCATTCAACTTGCTCCATTCGAAACCGGACATGAGACACAAGAACCTTCGCAGCTCTTTCCTCACGCAAATGACCGTTAGGTTAGGATGGGAAGGAATCTTTCGCAGTTTCGCTTTCACACTGTTTGAAATTGAGATCTTAGAGAAGTTTGAGAGGAGGATCTTTGTCGCATTCACACTGGATGGAAGGAGGTGAGGAGTATTTCAGACTTCGGATGGGAGAAATTTTCTTGAAGGGACGAACGTTGCATTTAACTCAGCGCTGTTGGGAGAGGAGACTCTTTTAGCTTTTACCATTGCGCTGGAATGAGTGTTCTAAAATTGCTTACCATTGCAATGAGTGTTCTAAAATTGCTTACCATTGCGCTGGAATACAAAAATTGCCCAAATACATAAGGAAATTACTAAAAATACAGATACATATGCTTAAGCTGTTATCTCACAATCGAATATTTTGTCAATTTTTTTTTCTAGAATTTTGTTTAGAATTTTAATATCCTTCTTTAATTATGAGTGTATTTGATCCTTTTATTTACTCCAGTGCGGCCCTTCTCATAATAGTGGTTTGAGTATTAATTTAGTCCAAAGCTTATTTCTATTTTTTATGTACGTCAAAAACAACACTTATCTCCATGTTCTACTAGATAGTCGCTATCTAGCTTCTCCCAAAAAAAAAAAAAAGAAACATTTATCTCCATGTTTTTTTTCGATGTCGTAATTGATTAGCCTGATATCAATATTTGATGATCTTGATTAAAAAAAAAATGGTAATTTTTTAATCAAACACTAACAACTAGTAGAAAGGAACAAACAGCCACATACTCACATGTATATGAGGGATCGTTTTACCTTTGTTGCATTTTGTCAAAAAAAAAGTAATCTTTTCTTTCAAATAGTGCTAGCTCCGTCGAATATCTCAAGCTTGTTTTTTTTATTAAATAGCTCAAGTCATATGATATAAGTGTAAATATATATCGTGAAAGAGATTATTAATCTTAATTTCCAATTACAAGCACCATCACCAAGCTGTCATGATGAGGTCAAATATCATATTATTTGTTATATACATGACAAAACAACCTACATCTTAGACCCAGCAAGCCGTCTCTTGCTTGCATTAGAAACAGCTAGCTGACCGAGCTTGTCAGATTCACCATCAAGCATTCTTTCTTTGACAGGCATGTAATGCCTGAGCCATATCCCTGTGTAAACCTAGGATATACAAGACCATGAATTAGCAATGATACATTATATCTAGCAGCTGGTAATTCTTTCAGTACAGTGTGAACAAAGGTCAGGCATATTGTGGCTATTTTCTAGCTTTCTTTACCATTCATAACTTACCAGTGTGCAATTAATCAATGTTAAACTGAGTTGCATAGAAAATGGGGTTAAATTGAGCTCAACTGAGCTTGATTTTCTCCTTAGTATAAAATTTATAGGTACCACCATCATATATGACAGGATTTATAATTTAAGGTTTGCAACTGAAATTTAAATCCTGGAGGGAGAAGTAAAATTGGACTATAACTCCACAAATGCAAAGCTACAGAAAACCTAAAAAAGAAACAGCAATTAACAAACTTGTTGAGGCCTCATTATCTTAGTATCAGGATCATCAAGTGATTCTCGCCAATGTGCCAAGTACCCAGCCATGCGCGGCACAGCAAATAGCACCGGGAAAAACTCAGTTGGAAATCCCATAGCCCTGGTTAAAATTGGAAACTCATTAATCACATTATTAATAAGCAAACATAAACATAATGTACAATAATCTACTTATGCACTGTACCTATAAATTAAACCGGAATAGAAGTCAACATTGGGATAGAGCTTCCTTTTCACAAAGTATTCGTCTGTTAAAGCAGCCTTTTCCAGTTCTACAGCTACCTAAAAACAACATTTACTGTTTGTGATATTATATAATATAATTGATACCAAATGAAAGGCTAGACAATTATATATACCTCAATAAGTGGATCCCGCCCAACAATGGAGAAAACTTCCTCAGCCAAATTTTTTATGATCTTAGCTCGTGGATCATAATTTTTGTATACCCGGTGGCCAAAACCTGACATCTTGCGTTTTCTAGCAAAATAAGAATTAGAGAAAATGTCAAGAACTAGAATCTGTACTGAATGAATTTTCACTAAGGTAAAGCAAGAAAATAAAATTACGAATTCATCTGTTCAAAAAGAAGAAAAAAAAAAAGAAAATACCTATTTTTCACTCCTTCGATGAAATTAGGGATGTTATCCACACTTCCAATCTCATTAAGCATTTTAAGTACAGCCTACAAAAGAGACGCCACATAAGAGGGAGCAAAAAGTAATTAACTTTAAGGGTAAACTCACTTTATGTAATGTTACTATGTTAGGTTGACCTCATGGCCTATACATCAAAGGTAATTAACTTGCAATTCCAAAGTAGGTCAAATTCCTATTCAATGAAACTGACAAAACTATAAGAGAGAAACAACTAAAATATTTGGAAACAACCTCATTCGCACCGCCATGCAGTGGCCCATAGAGTGCTCCTACAGCTCCTGCAATAGCAGTGTACACGTCCACCCCACTATCAAAGTGTAGCAAAATAATAAGAAAAAGCAGATCACTGAAAAATTGCAATGATTTCTGCACAAACTCTACATACCTTGAAGCAAGGTGCCTTGCAGCGGAAGTAGAGCAGTTCATTTCATGCTCAGCATGTAATATAAAGAGGATATCTAGTACTCGAGCCAGCCTAGGGTTAGGCTTGTATGACCTATGACCCCTACATCCATTTAAAGAAATAAAATAAATAAACAAACAAAACCATAAATGCTCCATGAAAAAAAAAAATCAACCATTTTTTGTTTTGTTTTTAAGTGCTTTTTGAAAATGCATACTCTTAAAAATGAAAAGAGAGAACAATAAAAAAAAAACTTACAATGAATCAAGCATATACAAGAAGTTCTCAGAATAAGAGAGATGGGTTGAAGGAAGAACAGCAGGCCTCCCAGCTAATCTCAGATAAGCTGCAGCAGCGATTGTAGGTGCCTGCAAAGGCAGTAAGAACCAATTTTTTTATATATATAAAAAAAATTAAGTTGAAAGTGAAGTATCTTCCCTGTGATGTTGAAGGCGCCAGTTGAGCAAACAGAGATCTAAACAATTTAATATTTTTTTTTCCAAAGGTCAGTCTAAACATTTTGTCTTTTTTTCATTTTTTTTTTCAATCAGACAACTGAGCTCCTGGAGCTGACAATGAGGTACTTGCATCATTTAAGAAGTTCGATAAGATAACTGTATTTTTAGAGTTCACAATAAGGTCCTCGCACCATTTATGCCAAACAAAACACAGGAACTGAAAATCTGAAGGCCTTATTCAACTTTTGGTCTCCAAGTTGCTCCTAACACTTGATGTGTAAGCACTTGTACCTTTGATGTTTTAATGCTGGCAAAGGAATCAACTGAACAAAACTAATTAAATGTTTATAAGCGTAAATGAACAAAATTTAGGAGCAACATTCAGCAGAAAGTTGGATGTTCAGAACCACTTCCTTTATCAACTCAAACTAATAAATTTATAATGTGTAAAGTAAAACCTTTGCAAGTATCCGCACGATCTGTTTGTCTCTAATTTGCTTTGACTTGTACAGGTCCTGGCCCTGCCAAGAGGAAAAAGTGAAATATTTACAAAAAAAATTAAGAAACTAATATCTAAAATGTGCCTGGTCAGCACTCACCCTGAGTGCAGGATTGGCGTCTGGATGGAACACTGAAAGAGCACTCATTGCACTAATAAGAACGCCCATAGGATGCGCGTCATGAGGCATGTTTTGTATTATGTTCTGTTCATAGAAAAAACAAATTTCAAAACACAAACATTTCATAAGAAATGAAACCTTTCTGGAAGTAGCATTTCCTCGAAAATTAGGGACCTCCAATAATGCTTTTGGAAAAAGACCAAACCAGCTCAAGCAAACTCTTTTAATGACTTAATTTAGTTTCTACTCAACTAATTCTCAAATACACACTGCCCAGTTTGAGTTCTTAGGGCCCATGCTTACAATTTCATGGATTAAAGTAACAATTGAGAGCGAGCAACAATGAAGGAGATGGGCCAGATAAAAGAGAACATACAGAGACAACATGAGAAAGGAAGAGGGGCACAAAACAGATACAGCTTTAGGACAAACAGCCAGATATCAGTTTATTCAAATAGACAGTTTTAGGTTGTTGCTTCTTGTACCAAACTCATGTTGGAGCAGCCAATTTTGTACTTTACGGGGTCCAAATGGGCATGCTTATGTTGCTGAATTAAATTTGGATATAATTTTTAAGGACCAACTCCAAAATCCTATTTCTAGGTTTTTGCTAGAATACAAATATGCAGCTGAATTAGCGCAAATTCCTAATTCATGTGTTGTTTGGTTTCACGCAAATAGAGCCTATTCACGAATAGGCTTATTCGTGCCCCGTCCAAACATGCCTTTAGAGAATTTTACATCAATTTTATAAGATAGATAAATGTGCTTACAAGGAGACCCTGAGGTACAGCAGAGTGTTGCGAAATGGCGAATTCCCAATCTGCCAATTGTGTCTCAGAAGGCAAAGTTCCGTACACTACAGTAAAGAAAAAGAATCAAATATTTGGTTAAAATACCCTAGGAGTAAGTTATGTAGTACCAAAATTTTTTAGTCGAATACAAAGTTTGCAAACAAACAAAAAACAGCAAACTTCAAGTAGTCAACAATTGATCAAGAAGAGTACTGATAAACTTACTATTCATACTTTTGTTGTTGTTATAAGAGAGAACATGAAACAGGGGCATCATGCAATATATAATTTGCAAAATATTGAAACAGATGATGCAACATGTCAATAAGGTTAACATATTCGGCACTGACTAACCAGACATGTAACACCATGGAAATTTGGAGCATCTCAAAAGTTTCCTTTATGGTACTTTACACTTTATAGATTATTTATGAGATTTTTGTAAATTGATTATTCTTTTATTATTAACTTTAATCCTAGTCGAATATTCATACAACAGATTGTTTAATTCTCTATTAGTAGACTTACAAGGCGACCCTGCAAGAATCTAATCTCTGAACTAACAAGCTGAACTAGATGCTCCTGTTCAGGTTGAGAACCCCTAAACTAGTATATTTTATCACTGGCATGACTCCAATATCTTCCAATTGGTGTGCTATTGGCAGCCTGGAGAGGTGAGATTCCTCTATTTATATTATATTATCCATTCAAAGTTGATTCTTTCTGTAATGCTTTACTCAAGGCTGTTAATTAAAATTAACATAATCATTATTTTAAGAAAATTAATCCGCAAGTCGTTCAAGCAGAACTCTAGTTGTACTGTACTGGAAAACCTTATTTAAGAACCAATAAATCTTAACAAGGTTTATCTAGTATCAAGATGCCTATATGTTTTCAAAAATCAAGCACCTACAACACTCAGATGATAAGAGCACAGGTATGGACTAGTACCAAAATAATATAGTTTTTTACCTTCTGATTACACAGTTTCTTGGCTTATTGTCTGTTCAATTCACTATTATGAGCCTTAAATATAAGTGATCCAGACATGATAAAGTACAAAAGAACAAAGAAAATGAATTTTGTACTGTTAAATAGACTTACTGAGTAAATATGCAACCTCCACGAAGGTACTATTCTCAGCCAACTCCTCAATTGGATAACCTCTATAGCGAAGAATACCCAAATCCCCATCAATATAACTTATAGAGGATCGAACTGGAGCTGTGTTGAGATATCCAGGATCATAAAGCTTAATTCCTTTGTCATTCTTCCCAGTTGTCAGCTGAAAATAAATAAAACAACTTAGCGCATTTCTTCTGAACAAATAACAAATAAAGCAAAGGTCTTACCTTGTGATATGTCTTGAAACCCATTTTTTTTTTCATAGAAGATGATTAATTCTGATACATAGAAAACCCAAGAGTTTTGAAGATTTGAAATGGACATTGACAGTTTACACCCAGAAGATAAAAGTAATTGATGGTAAAGGTATATTTCATCAAATAGCAACGGTCCCTGCCTTGATGGGACCATGTTTAAGCCTCAGAGTAAAATACAACAAAGCATGTCAATAAGATGTGTGTCCCTGAATTATTATGAAGAGATGTGGTTTTAATTAATTTAAGATGAACAAGTTTTTTTTTTTTTTGGTTTAGTCTAGTTATAACATCTGGCAGTTGTTTGCAAAAGTGCGAAATGTAGGAGTTATTTGCCAACAAGGCTTTGTACAATTTGCAATAAAGAAAATAACCTAATATAGTTGGTCTCCTGTTGGGTTCTCAAATTCAGTTAAAATCTTCAATCAGCATCACACCCAAATTAAAAACAAATCAAAATTCGAGAAGATCATGAGCTAAAAAAATAAAAACCTTCTTAAACTCGGTGGCCTTGATGGCGCCTTCTTCTGACACCTTGATCTCAGCGCGCTTCCCAGTTCTCCAGTCAATGACAGTCAGAGCTCCGGCCAGGTTCGCCGGAGCGTCGTCCTGTGCGGAAACCGGAGAAAGCTTTACGATCGGCGCTACATCGCCTGAGAATGAAGCAGCGTTGAGGTGGCAGGAAATCGCCGTGAGGCGAGCTCGAGCTTGACTCGACTGGTCTACCATCTTTCCCATGTGAAACTTCTCTCCTCTTCTCTTCTCTTCTCTTTTCTTTTGTTTGTTTATCTTTGTAAATTTAGAACTTAAGAAGAAATGAACTGTTTGACGGTAGTCAACGAGCTGATCACTAGTCAAAGAAAAAGGTAGGTCAGTTCCTTGCCAATAATATAGGAAGAGAGACTGCGAGAGAGCTTGGCAACCTTCATTTTCTCTTTCAATAATAATTTTTAATTTAAATGACAAAACAAACTATAATGAACTATTCTTCGTATTATTATTGTATTCATTCATTCATCTTATTTAAGCACTTTTTTAAATAGTATTTTATTTTACAGTTTGTTTGAAATAAAAACTATAAAAAAATTATCTTATTTAATTTAAATATATATTAAAAAATATATTTGCTACAATATTTTATTATTTATATAGCAGTGTTCCGCTGCCATAGTTTTTTGGTGCCACAAGTTGCCACAACTTCATATTTTATCAATATTTTAAAATTTTAAAATTCAAACGCTGAATCCAAACCGTTGATCTTGTTCAATTTAATGAGCGATGCGTTTCTATATAAGTTTTATAAAATTTGGAGTCAGTTGGATACTCAATCAAGTGGTCAACAAATTATCGAATCTAGTTAATTATGACAGATTGATTCTAATACGTTCATCATTTGATCAGTTGATCGATTATTAAAGCGACTTCAAATTTTAAAAAACTTATATAGAAATGAATCGCTCGTTAAAAAAATATTATTTTATTTGATAAAGACTCGTATTGCACTAAAAATAGTATAATTGTATTTTTTTTATTGATGAAGAATATTCGAAAAAGTAAGCATTTGTATAAATGAATATAACAATATCAGAGTGATGTTGTCATTTCAATATTAAAGAGTTATCTCATTGTCTGGGAAAAAAAATATGAAAGTTATTTAAAGTAAATTCAAAGACACCCTAGGCCTAGTCAGAAAGGCTTGCTTATATTGTAGGAGCCCATATGACAATAAATTTCCAGCCCATTGAAGAAAAATAATCTGAGGGACAGCTCGTCAGCTCCTTATTCAGATCATGATGAATTTTAATTTGAAGTGCAAAGCTAACAGTCCTAGGTAATTTTGTCATTTTTATCTCCTGCTCCCGTACCAATGGATGCATGCGGTTCACCATACTTTTATTCAGAAATGTTAATTGATATTTTTTGTATTATTTTTTATTGTTACGAGGTTTCCTTTTGTTTTTTAATCATATGTTTGAAGAAGATAATTGCGCACCATACTTTGTCTCAGTATCTATACGCTTGCTCCAAGATGTGGGACTATTCTTTTTTTAATGCTTCAAAAAGACTTATTTACTGTCAAAAAAAGGGATCCACTACCACCTGTTATGGCTCCCTAAATTATGGGTGAAATAACCTCGCAAAAAGGTTTTCTCCCATTCATGTAGACAAGGTGCTTACAATATAATAAGAAACACTTTTTCTATTTTTGTTTTTGTTTTTGTTTTTTTTTTTATTGTGACGAGGTCGCCTACAAATATGGATCATTTTCGGACTATGTTGCATTGGTACGGGTACGAGTATTGTACCCGGTACGATTCAGGTACGGCGGTACGAAAATTTTTTAAAATCTCCGGTACGGGTACGACGATATATATATATTATTTGAATAATTTATTGATCTATAATTATATTATATTATAAAATATAATGTATATAGCATAATTTTGTGTAGTTAAGGTTTGAATTTACACAAATAAATGATATAAACTTGGTGTTTACATAAATAAATATCATAAACACTAATACAAAATATTAAATGTTAATTGTTGATCATTGACTGTACCGGTAAGTACCGGGTACGGTACCAGTATCCGGTACGGATACGGCTGATGTTTCAAAGTACCGGGCTAACCTAGTTTTCGGGCAACTAGATTAGATAAATATTAAAAGCTTATGGATTCAAACTTCAGTAGAGGTGCATAAAAGTAAGAATCAACTATGGTAAATGATAATATCTTGAGTGGAGGTTGCAGATTTGAAATACAAAGAAAATATTTCTATGGATGTATAAAATCCGACAAAAATAAGCAGTTTTAATATTCAATTCTTATTAGCATATTGAACCTTAACCTCTTAAACAATATCGAATTAATATATTACTTAACAAATAGTCAATTTGAAATTTATTTTGAAAATTATCAATAATAAAAGTCGACATTTCTACTCTTACAGCTATGTGCTTATGTTTCAATTGTTGGCTCCGTTTGGATACCGTGTGGGAAGAAGAGAAGAAAAAAAAGAAGGGAAAAAATTTATTATAAACAATTCAAACTTTTCACAAAGTTACACATTTCCCAATACTTCTTCCCACTTCTTTCCTTTTTCCCTTCTTCCCACACCTCATCCAAACAGAGCCGTTAATAATAAAAGAGAACAAAATCCATATACTATATAAAAGATTTGCTAAGAAAGAATTCATTGACAATGGGATTTCTATGACAACTTTGACAATGAAAAAATATGTTTTAGGTTTAAAAATCGACCAACAGCCAATTCATAAGGTAGCACGTCAATAATTTTTGTTCTTTTATTTTTTTTACTTTAATTGAAAATCATCATCACAAATTCCCACCCTTAAAATAATCACTTAACAATTCAAAAATTTAACATTTTGCATGCAAGGATCGAACAACGGTGATAATCACATCCCAAAACAATAATGAAAAATTGCACAACAAGATGATAAACAAAAAACACAAACCAAAAGTAAAATGCACCACATCTTTTTTTTCCTATATTGAAAACAATTAATATTCCTTTCCTAACATCACAACCATACAGGAAAAACAAGCACCAAAAGAGCATGCTACTATTACCATCGATTCAACCCCATTAATTACAAGAGCCAAGCCTAGTTCTAGCGCTGTCAATTATGTGCTGTTTCGTATGTTTTCGTTCTGTTTCGTTCTGTTCAAATGAACAAAAAATAAAAGAGGAAATGAGTTTTCTTATTGAAAATGAAACGGAAACGGAATGAGATTTTGTAAATGTTACTAAAACGAAGCGAAAAAAACACGTGTCCTGTTTCGTTGACTGAAACAGAACGAAAACAGGTATTCCGTGTTCGTTTTAGACGTTTGACAGCCCTACTTAGTTCTATGCCTGTTTAACGTTTACAACGGCAACGAAATGGTCCATTTCGTTTCCCGTTCCGTTCCAGCAACAGTATGCCCATTGTTAGAAAGTGTGCTAATTTTCATTTTTATGCTAATTACCAATTAATTAACCAAGCAAACATAGCACACACAAGATCTAGTACACAAGCTATTCAAACACACGAGAAAAAGGGGAAATCGATACCTCCCGCGAAATCGTATTCGCGGGGCTCGACCAAGGCATGGGAATCGATGGCGTGCCTTCTCCACCGTCTCCACCACGTCTCGTAACCGCCCTCGAGTCCACCAAGGAGGATTAATCACGTTCTACAAGGTACGTGCTAGCATACCCAAAGAACAAGCCTAAGCCCTATGGTTTTCTCTCTTGCATCAATCAACAACCTTGATTTAGTGGAGAGAAAATAGCTCAACACATGAGCAAATGAGAGGGAGAGAGGAGGAAGGTGGCGGCCTCATGGGAGGGAATGAGAGGAGAGAGAAAGCTAGGTGGAGGCTCTCATAAGTGGTCCTTATATAGAGCACAAAACCTAATTGACCTCTTGCATAATTACAACTATGCCATCCCACCTACCACCATATTGGGCAGCCACGTTTTGGGCCTATTTGGGCCACTTAATCCACTCAATTTAGTCTCTAATTCTATTAATTAAAGCCTCATTTATTTGCTCTTTAATTGGGCTATCTATTTGCTATTTAAATAACGGCCCAATTAATCAATATAACCATTTATATTGATAAGTGTTGAACTAAATTAATTATTAACTCATTAATAATTATTTTAGGATTAGTTAATGCATTAATTTATTTCTATATGATCCATTGACTTAATTAATTATAACGGTTCGCAACGGTATATAATTAATTAATCAATCTTATCATATTTCCACAGAACCTACTGCTGTGAATAAATAAATAATGCACTGTGTGATTAATGTCCTATTTGTGTGACCCTTTGAGGATTTATGCTATGTTGGCCATGGAATTAAATCGTTATTTAATTCCAATAATCATAAGCGGTATCTAGCAACACGTTATGACTCCCAATTCGCATAAATAGTGTACTGCTACAATATTTCAATCCTGCATAAGAGAATAAATATGTTTCTCTATTTTGATTCTTATGTCGCACGATATCATCGTATAATCCAAGATAGGAATGTGTCATTCTTGCAGATTATACGTTTCTTGATCTAGAGATAATTGTATAAAGTTGCATGCAAACAATCTATCTCCATCAAGGGGCCCAAACAGATATCGTCACTCACTAAGTGAATTAATGAGGGACATACGGTTTTCTTGATGATTAACTTTTCCCCGCACAATTCAAGAGAACATAAATAAAGTCCGTATAGCAGCCCTTATCGGGAATCAGCGGTAGACAGTATTTATTGAACCTATCCTCATGTGGAAAAGATAAACATCTCAAACTTAGAACCAAAATCACAACGAAATAAACAATGACACATAACACAATCCATATGTTTATTTCGATGGGTCAAGTCCTGTGCTATGTTCCATAACATACACATATGCAACTAAGTTGGTAACTCTTTACCTATGATTAGTAGAACTTAATCATCACTTAACTTGCATACTAATCTTTTATGATAATTAATGTTCCTTGTTAATTATCAAGATTATGGACCGTTTAGATTTATTATTGTCATTCTAAAGAATGATCAACAGAGATCTACAATTCAGATCCTCAACCTGAATGATCTGTCAATAATAAACCTAGGAACAGATGATAAAATCTCATCCAAAACATAAACTAATAATTAAGTCATTAAATTATTGACTTCTAGGACATAACTCTAACAATCTCCCACTTGGCCTAGAGTCAATCAGTAGTGACTTCTAGCCAACGAAGAATTGAGAACAATGTCATATATCTACATATATACATGTCTCGGACCTCAAAATAAATAATACGCTTATAGCTAGTTACTCATACGTCCACCACGTATGGATGCATAACTGCATCTCGTATACTGCTCAAGGTAGAGGTCGTGCTAGAGTGTTCGCTGTGTTCGCGAACCTATCCAAAAATTGTTTGACTATATATATATATACTCCTATATATATTCTTGATCACCATCATATGATATCAAGTGATATCGTTATAGATCATATTTGAATCTCCAATGTAACATTGGGCTCTTAGGAGTAAGTTATGGTTCGAGATGCTTAGAACCATAATAACTCAACTAAGAAATCGATCCGAAATAAACTTCTTTTATTGCTTCACAAGTTGCTATGTATTTTGCTTTGGTGACGGAAACGGTTGTAATATTCCATTTAGAACACCTTCTAAATTTACAACACCACCTTTTAGCAAAATACGTAGTTCAACTGTGATTATATCAATCTTTCGAAAAACTAGCATTAGTGTAATTAACTTACACGAGCTCCTTTTAAGAGATGAAACATTATATCACTCTTTCTCATAAGGTACTCGAGGATATCCTTGACTATCGTCCTAATGTGTCTCTCTTGTATCCATTCGACAACTGTTTGTCATATCTTTTGGATACTACACATTGGGGCATATGCATAAATATGGCGTACACAATGAAACTCATAATGAAGGAATGCTTGAACTATTTCATGCACTTTCTCGAATCGAGTTGCAATAGACCGAGTTAAAACACTCAAGTCATGCCATGTGACGTATAGTTAGACATCCTTTCTTGGAGTGTAACTTTCGTGTTTCTAGAACACTTCGTCAATATATGCATATTTGCTCAAACCTAACATCCATCATAATCTATCTTTATAGATTTTGTTTCCTAGGATTAGGTGACTTCGCCCAAGTTCTCATTTGAGAAAGCATTCTCCAAAGAGATCTCGACAATATTCATTTTCTTAATGTTAATGTTATTCCCAATTTAATGAATTGTTATCTTGAACAATACAAGTAATACAATTATGCTCCCACTGAATATCTTGTCTATACAAGATACTTTTGACGAAGTTCAACTCCTTGACTTCATTGTCAAAACTTTTATTCCAATCTCCACAACACTTGCTTTAATCCATTTATGGATCCTTGAAGCATGCGTATGTTTTTAGCAATACATAAAATCTCGATTTGTGTCAAATGCACAACATCATCCTTCATTCATACGAAGAAGGCGGTTTTATGTGTTTTTCCATATATCAATATATATGAAATACAACTATTGCTAGAATGATCTTTATTGACTTTTACATAGCCACAAGCAAGAGGTTGTGCTTTGTACGTAGTCAACTAGTCATCGACTTAGACATAGCTACAAGCGAGAAGCCGCGCTTTGTACATAGTCGATTTGTTATCCATGTCGATCTTTCCTTTTGAAGATCTAAAACGTTCTTGATGGATTGCTCCTTCATGAACGTCAACCAAGGTCTATACCTTGTTGTTATACATGAATTTTATTTAAAGATCATATGAATTCAAACCATATATGTGGAATCGGATTGTTCCATCGTTTTTCTTGTTTATCAACGGATTCTCATATGCTAAGTCTGAGAATGTCGTGAAGCCAATGCACCAAACGGCTTAGGCAATCAACTCTCGTTGATCTTTTGTAGGACTGGTACTTGAGGTTCATGAACTACTTCCACAATGAATTGTTGAACGAGTTCTTGACTCCTCATATATTCCATGAGTTTCTCGAATCATCATCAACTCGTGATATGGTTGAGTCCTCATTGGAAGGAGCGTACTATTAAACTTCTTTTCAAAACAACTTGTGAATGAAGTTCCGCTCAACTCCCACTAAGCACCATGTATGGAGTGACAAGTTTCCCATAAGAGTACTTCTTGTAGTGACGCATAAACTCCTTTAATGCTCACTTTACTCCCACTACTTCTTCTTGAGAATTTCAATTCATCAAGACTACATTATGATTAGCAACAACTACTTTGTTCTTATCATATTCGTGGAAGTAGTGCCTTTTAATATAAAGCATCCTACAAATATATAGTGTCTTATTTGGTTTAAGCTTACAAGTCCACAATACTTGAAATAAGCTTCTCAACACCAAATCTCGAGAAGTATTATACTTAGAGATCAAAATCTCGTAAGAAACCTTCCTCAATAGACTTTGATGGAACACCATTCAGTGTAAACAATATTGTCCTCAAACATAATTCCCTAATACGAGTCGAATAAGTCAATTTGATTTATTATCGATCGAACTATACAAAATATTGTTCGATACCTCCATTCTTGGACACATTATTCCATAATGTTCCTCATGGAGTGAGTTATGAAACTATTTTCATACTCTTTAGATAATACTTCAAATCATATGACTTAACTACTTATTTGCCACGATTAATTGTAAGACTTTTCTTTTTTCCTTGAACGGTCTTTTTAACTTCACACTTGAACTCCTTTGAACTAGTCAAAAGGTTCATACTTATACCTTATCAAATAGATATGTTAATATCTACAATGATCGTTGGTTAAGTAGTAAAGTATCAACAACCTTTCATTGCACAAGTACTTATTGGTCTTTATACATCGATATGTATAAGTCCTAATCAAGTCACTTGTCCTTAAACCTTTGTAGGTTAAAGGCGCTTCTGTCATTTAACAAACATGATTCGCATATCAATCGATTTGAAATCGAATTGAATTTCGAGCTCTACGTTACGTAGACTCTCATAATGCGATTCTCGTTTATATATGTGACTAAGCGGTTATATATAACATGAAAGTCAAATACTTTATGTCAAGTCTTACGCATCCTATTTGTCATTCATAACTTGTTTATCTATTTCAAGCAAATTCCATCAAGATGCATGAAATCATATAAACAAATTCATAATAAAAGAACTTGTCTTTTATTAAACATAGTTATCCATCATCAAATATGAAATGGAGACGCTATGAGAGGTTTTAGAATTAAGGTATGCAACCTTCAATTCCTAAACAAACTCTTAATAAAGATAACTCTACGTATTCAATGGTAATGACTTAAATGAATAAGTCATCTCCTATACGGAGTTTACTTTATATCTCTCGAACATTCTCTTATTCTTCATTGCCAACACATTTCGTTAAATGCGAGCATATGAACTAGTATCAAGTTACTAGTGTAAATTAGAGATAGTGAGATAGTTTGAACGACAAATACACTTTAGGATTAGAATATTTCTAATCGTCACAATCATGGTACTTCGGACAACCTTTCAAATGCCTCCCATAAAACGGCAAATGAAACATCTCATGTGACACATGGTCATCAATGAGAGTCTCGAAATTTCAACTCATACCTTAGTGAAGTATTTCTTGAATACTTAACCAATTACCTTTTTGCATCAACAATTGTGCGAAGAAGGTAACATTATATCCTTTATAATTCCAAAGAGATCGTATGACAATATCAACAATCCTTGATATCGGAGATTAATATCTCTAGTCATCAATTAGCTACTTAAATCTTTCGATTTGTAAGCCAATGAAAACGTTCATGTATCCTTTTATAAAAGAAAAATCTCTTGGTCAACTCATACTCTTTATACTCGATCATAAATGATGGAGTTAATATCTACTTTCTCCAAGAACACTTTCTTGAGTAAGTGGATGAGAGCGTACGAGTTAGATCTAGTCCATATGAATTCTCTAATTCAAAGGTCTAGAAATTTTAAATGAGGATATTAGCCATACGCTTTATTAAATAACTTTTCGCCAAAAGTCAATCAATCATCGCGTTGCTACGTTCGGGTAGTTTGAGGAAAGTTTTGGGAATTGACATACTCAAATTTCTCTTCACTAAGATCATGTCTTAGGAATCGGTATTACTTCTTTCAAGTAACTACCTTTTAGAAACGAGTTTGTCCATTTTTCAAAGATTGATCGCAACAAAATTAACAATTTTAACATCTATAACAAAATCAATTTACGGTCATTTAGTTTATGCAATTGTTTTATTTATAACAAATAAAACTCCTACTATATTTATTTAATGTCCCCAATATAGTAGGTTTTCCAAGATCCCTATTTTCGTTGAGATGGTGTTAGCGTCGGCGTGACACCAAAACAACTAGATAAGGTAGGTTCTCCAACCAATCATTCCATATGATTCTTGGTTTGTGAAATATCACATGTATATCCACAAACTTTGCCCCGATGCCCAATCCGATTAGAAAACATCGTTAAGTAACATTTCTCTATTTGCTCCTAGTAAATCCGATTTACACCCCGACACGGATGATGGAACACGATGTCCCGCGTCGGCGAGAATGCATCAATGAACGATCATACACGTTAGAAGGGGATAGAGAGAAGGAGGGCGATTTAACTTAATCATGTTTTGTTTGGGACAATCAATTAAGTGACACTTGTATGGTGGTCATGTAAGCATACACCCATACCTAGCCTATGACAATTCATAGCAATCACAAGCAATCACATATAAGCATCTCATAGTTGTGGGTTTGTATGGCTCCCGCTTGCATTAGTTTCGCCACATCGTCCATGGAGCAAAACTAATCTAATCCTTGCCCTCCCACTAAATTCTATAAGGATCTAAATCCTATATAAAATAAAGGTGCAAAATACATGTGAAAACATCCTATTCCCTTCCTATCCTTAGGGGCATGCAAGCCTCACAAGTTACATAAAAAATTAATCAAAAATTAATTAATGACACCAAAGGCCGCATTACAAACATTCACACATGCATTCATTTACAACCACAAGGCATTGAGTCTTGAGCCATACTAAACCCACTATCCACCTACAAAACAAAGTTAGCACATACAAGAACTTTGTTTCCAATTAACGATTTTCAAGCATCTTTGCGTATCGTTTGCTATAAGTAAATTCCGTGTACAAATCCTCAATTTTAAACAACCAAACTTGTTTAAATTCATTTAGAAAGTTCTTTCAACATCCCATAACAGAAAGGAGATCAAACAAGGAGTTTTCTAATTAAATTCAACTAGTTTGAATACTTAGAAAAACAGTAATTTACCAAAAAACGTAACTAATGGAATCCAACAAAAACAACAGTTTTCGGTCTCCAAAAATTCTCAAATAAATTACTTAAGCTCCTTATCATAGTTGTGACTACCAGTAAAAAATTCAAGAAGAGATCTTAAACCATCTGGGAGAATCAAAAAAGACAAATCTCTTACAAGTGCACGAAACACCGTTATGAGATTTTCAGCTTATCCTCTCAACCATTTGGTCTGTTAGACCACCTTCTACCCAGTTTTTATATATACAATATACATAGAAAAACTTGTTTAGACTACAGGCTATCCATTCATGAAAAGAAAACAACCAAGTTTAGTTCAATAATATTAAGTTACAGCCTAAACAATCAACAAATTCTGTACTGGGACAGACTGTCAATCGAAAGGTTTTAACCTAGTTGAAGGTCCAAACATCCACGAAAAATTACGAAATTAATTTTCCTGGAATCCTAACTCAAAATAGAACAACTCCATTTAAACAAAATTTTTAAAGGAGTTCCCAGTTGGTACAGTTTATTAGAACAATCGATTTGCTCAACAAACTGGATCTGACAAGATCTTCCTTTTCATACTTGAAAACCCACTAATTAATCCGAGTCATGCAACAAGTTATACATGCTCAGAAAGAGCTTCAAGTCCTCTTTATTTCTAGCCATAGAACACTGGTACTTATATTCAAAATATAAATCTTTCAAGCCATTCAAACAGGACAGTGCAAGCAAAAACTGGTTCTGCGCACTGTCGCCGTTTTATTCACAGTAAATCCATACTAATTCAGAAAAATGTGAATCCAACGACAAAAGAATCACAATCCACAGATCTACAACTTTCATGTAGATGGAAAGATCTTCCAGAGAACTTATCACATCCAAAAACGCGAAATAACACAGAAAATACCATTTCCAGACAGCAAACAAACGCATCATCTCTACTAATCCATTAATTAGCCAATTTCTCTTAATTAAGTGTTAAAATAGCTTAAGTACGACCATGTGCTCTGACACCACTGTTAGAAAGTGTGCTAATTTTCATTTTTATGCTAATTACCAATTAATTAACCAAGCAAACATAGCACACACAAGATCTAGTACACAAGCTATTCAAACGCACGAGAAAAAGGGGAAATCGATACCTCCCGCGAAATCGTATTCGCGGGGCTCGACCAAGGCATGGGAATCGATGGCGTGCCTTCTCCACCGTCTCCACCACGTCTCGTAACCGCCCTCGAGTCCACCAAGGAGGATTAATCACGTTCTACAAGGTACGTGCTAGCATACCCAAAGAACAAGCCTAATCCCTATGGTTTTCTCTCTTGCATCAATCAACAACCTTGATTTAGTGGAGAGAAAATAGCTCAACACATGAGCAAATGAGAGGGAGAGAGGAGGAAGGTGGCGGCCTCATGGGAGGGAATGAGAGGAGAGAGAAAGCTAGGTGGAGGCTCTCATAAGTGGTCCTTATATAGAGCACAAAACCTAATTGACCTCTTGCATAATTACAACTATGCCATCCCACCTACCACCATATTGGGCAGCCACGTTTTGGGCCTATTTGGGCCACTTAATCCACTCAATTTAGTCTCTAATTCTATTAATTAAAGCCTCATTTATTTGCTCTTTAATTGGGCTATCTATTTGCTATTTAAATAACGGCCCAATTAATCAATATAACCATTTATATTGATAAGTGTTGAACTAAATTAATTATTAACTCATTAATAATTATTTTAGGATTAGTTAATGCATTAATTTATTTCTATATGATCCATTGACTTAATTAATTATAACGGTTCGCAACGGTATATAATTAATTAATCAATCTTATCATATTTCCACAGAACCTACTGCTGTGAATAAATAAATAATGCACTGTGTGATTAATGTCCTATTTGTGTGACCCTTTGAGGATTTATGCTATGTTGGCCATGGAATTAAATCGTTATTTAATTCCAATAATCATAAGCGGTATCTAGCAACACGTTATGACTCCCAATTCGCATAAATAGTGTACTGCTACAATATTTCAATCCTGCATAAGAGAATAAATATGTTTCTCTATTTTGATTCTTATGTCGCACGATATCATCGTATAATCCAAGATAGGAATGTGTCATTCTTGCAGATTATACGTTTCTTGATCTAGAGATAATTGTATAAAGTTGCATGCAAACAATCTATCTCCATCAAGGGGCCCAAACAGATATCGTCACTCACTAAGTGAATTAATGAGGGACATACGGTTTTCTTGATGATTAACTTTTCCCCGCACAATTCAAGAGAACATAAATAAAGTCCGTATAGCAGCCCTTATCGGGAATCAGCGGTAGACAGTATTTATTGAACCTATCCTCATGTGGAAAAGATAAACATCTCAAACTTAGAACCAAAATCACAACGAAATAAACAATGACACATAACACAATCCATATGTTTATTTCGATGGGTCAAGTCCTGTGCTATGTTCCATAACATACACATATGCAACTAAGTTGGTAACTCTTTACCTATGATTAGTAGAACTTAATCATCACTTAACTTGCATACTAATCTTTTATGATAATTAATGTTCCTTGTTAATTATCAAGATTATGGACCGTTTAGATTTATTATTGTCATTCTAAAGAATGATCAACAGAGATCTACAATTCAGATCCTCAACCTGAATGATCTGTCAATAATAAACCTAGGAACAGATGATAAAATCTCATCCAAAACATAAACTAATAATTAAGTCATTAAATTATTGACTTCTAGGACATAACTCTAACACCCATTTCATTTCGTTTCAGCTAACAATATGCCATTTCATTCCGTTATTCGTTTCGTTTAGACGGAACGGAACGTAACAACATGTTTTTACATTAAAAATAGCAGTATTTGTTGAAACGGAAGCGAAATGGCTCGTTCCGTCTCAGCAATGGTATGGCCTCTCATTCCGTTTACCGTTCCGTTTCGAAAAACGAAATAAAATTTGGTACCGTTAGCTGTTTCGTTTGGACGGAACGTGCACGAAACACGGAATACGATATACCGTGGTCGCCCCTACTTAGTTCAAACTCATTCAATGAGACAATGAACCGTGGTCTAGTCCATCTGGTCAGAACTCAAACTAGACTAAGCCCCACCCCACGTGCGACTCATGTAATAATAGATATGTTTTTAGATTTGTTTCCTTGACCATGAAATGAAAATGAAAAATGAATACACTGTTATATGCTTTTGGCACCATCTCCTTGCATTGCTCTCACTTTCCTTTCCTAACAAACCAACCAGGTAGCAGTAAACCACCCGTGCAACCTGCCACTTTATTATCTCTCTCTATCTCTCTCTATCTCTCTCTCTCTCTCATTTGCATTGTTGGTTTGCCTTTTGCGGTGTTTCCTCAATAGTTCGTGGCGCGGAGATTTCTCTGTTGCTTTGCCTTTTTTCTTGCTTGTGTCTTTCAATTGGTACTTCCCTCTCAGCTGTTTCATTATCTTGGATCGGTTGGCAGTTGAAATTATAATTACGCAAACACAAAATGTAATTAGGAAAATCTTTGCAATAGGCATTAAGTCCTGTGTACATATTAGTTTTATATATGTCGACTAAAAAATTGATTCTATCTACTATCAAAATAAGAGAAGGATGTGTACAATTATTTTTATTAATGGTGGACGATATTATCAAAAATTATTAAAGGAATGCACAATATTATAATATATAAATGTATGTTAGAACTAACTTAAAAAAAAAAAGAAAAGAAATAATTAACAAAAGCACTTAGAGAGATCATCTGCCGACCACAAAGAAAATTGATCAAAAAAAATTAAATTCAAACCAAATGGAAATGGTTGGTCTGTTACCCCTCTTAATTTCCAGTAAGACTACTCCTTTTTATCAAATTATTCCTTCCAAAACGGAGTGATAAGGATCATCCCCGTCATCCTCATCATCCTAGCGATACTTCATTAATAACAGACGCGTTTTTTAAAAATGGAAAAAAAATTCTCATCCCCATCCAGCGATATCCCATCCCTCTTTTCTTTATGTTCTCTATGTCCCTCTGTACGCGTTTTCTAACAATGAAAAAAAATTTCATCCCCATCCAACGATATTCCTCCCCTCTTTCCTTTTTATTCCCTCCGTCTCTCTGTTTTCCTCCCTCCCTCTCACATTAACTACAACAACAACAATTACTAATACTAACTATAACAGTTAGTATCCGAACTACAACATTTACTCATATTAACTTCAACAGTTAATATCTGAGCTACAACAATTACTAATACTAACTACAACAGTTAGTATTCGGACTACAACAATTACTCATATTAACTTCAACATTTAGTATTCGAACTATATCAATTAATCATATTAACTTCAATAGTTAGTATCCGAACTGCAACTGTTGAAGTTAATATATATAACTGTTACAGTTATATATGCCAACTTCAACAATTTAAATATGCCAACTTCAACTATTACCTTCAACATTTAAATATGCCAATTTCAACAATTACGACATTAACTTCAACATTTATGAATATTAATTTCAACGGTTATGAAGTGTGTGAGAGGGAGAAGGGGGAGGGGCGTTGGGGAGGGAGAGGGGGGGGGGGGAGGTGAGAGCATACGCGGGAGGGATGGGGGAGCAGTCGCTCTGGCGCTCATCCTCTGGACTTCCGAAAATGGAATAGACATTTCAAACGCGGTTTTTAAAAATGAGAAAAAATAAATGCATCCGTAAAGGATGATGGGATGATAGAAACGCTGGGATGATCCTAAGCAATTCCGCTTCCAAAAACTTTGAAATTCCTTTAATTGTTTGTGCCATAAATTGAAAATTTTAACAGTACATGGATTAATTTCGATGGTTTACTAACTTGAATCAAAGAACTTTATTTACAAATTTTCATCAAGTCTGTTTTATGCATTTCAATCGAATTTAAACAAAAATTTAAGTGTATTCCAGTTATGCCCTTCGCATGAGAATATTTTTTTATCAGAAAAAAACAAAGCTTCAGATGCATTACAACATTAACTATTTAACTCCACCTTTAATAAGTAATAACTCGTTCTCTGTCACGTCTTTTTTCGAGTTAGCTTTTTGCTGTGCTGTGTACATTTCGTAAATAGTTCCTGCCAGAGCTCTCATTGTTTCTTTTGCCATTTTCTTGTACACCCGTAGGTTTTCTGATACATGTCCACTTGGAACGCTTTTTTTTTTTTTCCCTTTTTGCATCTGAAATGAGGCAACGATTTAGTGTACCGGATCATTTTTAAATCTTAGTCAAAATAAAGGTTGGTCTTTTGATATTTTTTTATTGTGAACCGTTATATTATGAAATCGAACGTATATTTTTTTAGATTTTAGAAAACGTAATTTAAAAAACAAATGTATAATATTAAAAATATATAAAAATCTACTTAATTCATTGAAGGAAAAAATTAGTGATAACGTCCGTCATATTTTTGTACTTAAATCCGTCCTTATTAAGAGATTTGAATCATTTGATATGCCGAACTCAAAAGGTTAATGAAGCTAAGTACAAAGTTGACAAACTATATATGCCCAGCTATGCAAAAGCCTTATTTGGTGCATGGTGCTGGACTATATAGAATGAGATGTGTTTTTTAGGGACAAGGAAAAAACATCCTTCTACAATATTTACATAAATATTTTTAACTATTTCACTAATTGGACTGACTTGAAAACAGATCTGAAAAAAAGTTTCATGGATCTGACAAAGAAGCAGGAAGCAACAAAGAAGAGCAATGGCTCCACGGATGACACATCTTCTATCTAGATGCTGCTCTCATTTTTATTTTACTTCTTTCTTTTGATACTGGAAGCTTTGACGGTGGTTTCCCTTTCAAGGGCATCATCAGTTAAACTTGTATGTTTGTTATACTGTTAGTCTGGTTGTGTGATGTTTAGATACTGAGTTGGAAGAAAGCCCTTACGCCATGTTTGGTAGAGGATTAAAGGAGGAGTAACTCATTTAATCTACTTTTATTCCACCAAACATGATTTAAATTTGGTGGATTAGTGTGGAGTAAGGATGAGTAAATTACTCTACCATTTTAGGTGGAGTAAAGTTACTCGACATGATTAAAAATTGTTCTTATTATTTATCTACTTTTACTCCATCTTTTCATACCAAACATGATCTAAAATTAGAGAAATAAAGTGAATTAACTATTTACTCTTCCTTAAGTTACTTCACTATTTATTCCTCTACCAAACATGACCTTAAGGCTTACTTCTAGTTCTCTTATATGTACTTTGAACCTTTTATAAATGAAAAAGCTGTTCCCCTGTTGGGGGAGCTTTTGGATAAAAAAAAAATTTGGGTCTAACTGAGACGAAAAAATAATGAATGCCGCGCGGATTGAAAAGCTAAACTGTTGAGTGTTGAATCCTGAAAAGTGAAAATTATTTATTCAAACAGGGTAGATTGGAAGGAAATAGTGTTGCATATTTGCATGTACTGCATATAAGACCATTTTTGCTCATTGACGAAGGTCGCAGTCGCACCGAATTTAAACGCGCAAGGCCATAACACCGTGAAAACCAAATTTGTACATGTCATACATACATAAAAGGCCATAAAAAAATGGATACTGTTGATCCACATACTTCTTTTTTTTTTTTATCTTACGTGGCCTATAGAGAAGGTGTAGCGGATCAAAATAATTTTGATTTATATAGCACTCGCTACATGATATATACAAAGTTTAGGTCACAGAATGCCGATAAAAAAATAAAACAATTTCTGGATCTTGTGTGGAATGGGTCAAACTGGTGACAGGCCATTTGGGTTGTAATTATGTTTAAATTCTGCTCGCTGCACAAATGGAAATATGCATGGAGCATGTAAATCACCCAAATTCATATAATAATGGTTTTTTTTTTTTACAATCTTTCTGGCGAGATTTTATTTAAGAAAAATATCTGAGATGACATGGATTCAAATATCCGAAGGTGTTAAATTTGTTATGGTAAAAAACTTTACGCAAGTTGGTAAAGCTTTATCGATACTTTTCTTCTCCCATGCACATATTCTCCTCGTCAAAGAACACAGGTCAAAAGGTTTAGGGTTGTTGAGTTTGCCACGTTCATAAACAGCTTTCTAGCAGAACATAAATATATGACTTTGTCGGATTATATTTTTTCCATCTGAATTTTGATTTTTAAGATTTTGGGCTTTAACTAAAATAAATTTAATTCTATTGATACATTTTACTTCGTCGTTTAAGTTGAGATTGCTTTCATATTTTTTATGTTGACTAATTAAATAAATTTAATTCTATTTATTTGTTCTATCTCATTAAAATGTGAATCTTAAAGGTTTAATTTTATGGATATTAAGGTCTCATATTCATTCAGATAATGGTAGCATATTTATTATTCAATCAAAGGTTATAGAGGGTTTCCTCTCGGATTTCATGAAATTTACTAAACTCTTTTGTATGTTCACTGTTTCGTCAAAAATTAACAACAACAACAACAACAACAACAAAGCCTTTTGTCCCAAACAAGTTGGGGTAGGCTAGAAAGAAACCCAACAAGAGAACACATCCAAGAACAAAAAAAAAATACAAAACATAAAAATACTAATAGTAAGACTAGCCATACTAATAATAATACCTCTAATAATAATAGTAATAGTAGAAACCTAGACCTCGACTGTGACCTAATAGAGGGACCTACAAACCTATGGCATCACTCCTACCCCTAAGTTCCTACGTCATGGCTCCGGTACATGAATTGCTAACTTCCAAGCGCTCCTATCGATCGCCAACTCCTTGGAGACGTTCCATTCTTTAAGGTCTCTTTTCACCGCTTCTTCCCATGTCAATCTTGGTCTCCCTCTCCCCCTCCGGGTGTTCTCGAAATGATTAAGAATTCCGGTACGTACCGGTGCCTCTGGAGGTCTGCGTTGGATATGTCCAAACCATCTCAAACGATGTTGGATCAGCTTCTCCTCTATTGGTGCGACCCCAACCATCTCGCGTATGTCATCATTTCTAATCCGATCTTTCCTCGTGTGACCGCAGATCCACCTCAACATACGCATCTCAGCTACACTCATCTTCTGGACATGTCGTCTTTTAGTAGCCCAACATTCTGCGCCATACAACATCGCAGGTCTAATCGCTGTCCTGTAGAACTTGCCTTTTAGCTTCTGCGGGACTTTCTTATCGCATAGGACGCCTGATGCTTGTCGCCATTTCACCCACCCCGCTCTTATCCTGTGACTAACATCTTCATCTATCTCGCCATCGCTCTGCAGCATCGACCCTAAATATCGAAAAGTATCCTTCGTAGGTACTACCTGCCCGTCTAGACAGACATCTCCGTCCACTGGTCGTATCCCACTAAACTCACACCCCATATACTCCGTCTTAGTTCTACTAAGCCTAAACCCTTTGGACTCTAGAGTTCGTCTCCACAATTTCAATTTCCTATCGACCTCCGTCCTACTCTCATCGACTAATACCACATCGTCCGCAAAGAGCATACACCAAGGAATCTCTCCCTGTATATCCTTCGTGATCTCATCCATCACTAAGGTAAAAATATACAGGCTCAAAGCTGATCCCTGATGTAGTCCTATTTTAATAGGAAAATCACTAGTTACACTATCACATGTCCTGATGCAAGTAACGGCACCATCATACATGTCTTGGATGAGGGTAACATACTTTGTGGGGACTTTCTTCTTTTCTAGTGCCCACCACATAACTTTCCTTGGCACTTTGTCGTATGCTTTCTCCAAATCAATGAAAACCATATGTAGATCCTTCTTTCGCTCCCGATATCTCTCCATCAATTGCCTTATTAGGAAGATGGCCTCCATGGTTGACCTCCCAGGCATAAAACCAAATTGGTTTTTCGAAACGTTTGTCATCCGTCTCAAGCGATGTTCTATCACTCTCTCCCAAAGTTTCATTGTATGACTCATAAGCTTAATCCCTCTATAGTTTGTACAGCTTTGAGCATCCCCTTTATTCTTGAAGATTGGTACTAGAGTGCTTCTCCTCCACGCATCTGGCATCCTATTTGATCGGAAAATGCTATTGAATAGTTTGGTTAACCAAACTACAGCCACATCTCCGAGGCACTTCCATACTTCGATTGGTATGTTATCAGGTCCTAGAGCCTTACCTACTTTCATTCGTTTTAAGGTTTCTTTCACCTCGGACTCTTGAATTCTCCTAACAAAACGTCTATTGGAGTCATCAAAGGAGTCGTTCAACACAATTCCTAAGTCGTCATCCTCTCCATTGAATAACTTGTTGAAGTAATCCCTCCACCTATTCTTGATCTCGTCGTCCCTCACTAAAAGCCTATCAGTCTCGTCCTTGATGCACTTCACTTGGTTTAAGTCTCTCGTCTTCCTATCTCGAAGCTTGACTATCTTATACACGTCCTTCTCACCCTCCTTCGTACTCAGCTTCTGGTATAGATCCTCATAAACCCGACCTCTTGCTTCGCTCACAGCTTTCTTTGCATTCTTCTTGGCCAATTTGTACTTCTGCGCATTGTCGTCGGTCTTGTCATGGTGCAAGCGTTTGTAGCATTCTTTCTTTTCTTTAATAGCTTTCTGCACTTCGTCGTTCCACCACCACGTATCTTTGGGTTCGCGGTTGCTTCCTCTAGTAACTCCAAGCACTTCCGTAGCTACCTTTTGAATGCTAGCTGACATATCTTCCCACATCTTGTTTGCTTCTTCACCTGCTTTCCACGGACCTTCTTCAATCATTCTGCCCCTAAAAGTATGAGACACGTCTCCTTTGAGCTTCCACCACTTCGTCTTCACAACTCGAGCGCCTCTACCTACTCTAGAACGCAGCGGAAAGCGAAAATCAGCCACCACAAGTTTGTGTTGTGAGACGACACATTCCCCAGGTATAACCTTGCAATCCATGCAGGCTCGTCTGTCCTCTCTCCTAGCAAGAACAAAATCAATCTGGGAAAAGTGTTGGGCACTACTAAAGGTAACTAAGTGGGATTGTCTTTTTCTAAAGAAGGTGTTAGCTATCATGAGGTCGTAAGCTATGACCAAGTTCAAGAAGTCCTCACCTTCTTGGTTCCTATCGCCATACCCAAAACCCCCATGCACCCTCTCAAACCCTCCACTAGTTTCACCTACATGTCCATTGAAGTCTCCTTCGATGAAGAGCTTTTCAGTGGTTGGCACACTTCTAATCATACCATCTAAATCTTCCCAGAATTGGATTTTGATGGATTCACTTAGTCCTACTTGTGGTGCATAAGCACTAATGACGTTCAAAACTAAGTCCTCCAAAACTAGCTTCACTAGAATGATCCTATCCCCTTGTCTCTGCACGTCGACAACTCCACTCTTAAGGCTCTTGTCGATTAAGATACCTACTCCATTCCTGCCCCGTTCTTTTCCAGTGTACCACAGCTTGAAACCGGTGTTCTCCACTTCCTTTGCTTTTTGGCCCGTCCACTTTGTCTCTTGTACGCACAAGATGTTCACACGCCTCCTAATCGCCATATCCACTAACTCTCTTAACTTTCCTGTTAGAGACCCTACATTCCAACTACCTAAACGAATCCTACTCTCACTGACTATCTTCCTTGCCCCCCGCACCCGTCGTGAAAAGTGCGAAGACCCTTGCTTACTTGCCACTACATCCGGGCGCTGATGTAGCGCGCCACTAAGGGAGTGACGATCCGGCCCTTGCTCACTTACCACCTTATCCGGGTTCCGATAAGGCGCGCCACTAAAGGGGTGGCGACCCGGCCCTTGCTCATTTATTATCTCATCCGGGTTCCGATAAGACGCGTCGCTAAGAGGGTTACGCCCCAACGAAAAGTAATTGGGTTTCATTTCCATAGAGATGACTGGAATTTTTACGACCCTCCTCCTTTTACCCGGGCTTGGGACCGGGCTATACTAAACAATGCAATCAAAGCTTAGTATAGGCGGAGTTAAATTGATCTCATGAGTACAAGATAACATTTTCGTCAAAAATTAAATGTGGAAAATATTTATTTTGTTACTTCAGTCCCTCAAAGAATAAAAATTTTCAATGTTTTCCATTTACTCAGTTTGTTTCTCCAATTCCGTTTCAAAAAGCAAAAAGCAAGAAAATTTAAATTCTCGATTCAGCACAAATAACTTTTTTTTAAAATTTATTATAGACGCACTAAAATTTAGATTCTAGTAGTATGATTACCCATGTCATATATGATATATGTGGTAATTTATAAAAAGAAGCAAATTAAACAATTTTTTTTAAAACGAGGAAGATGTCACACCCCGAACCAACTGTGTCCGGGAAGGACAACCTCGCCACGTGTACTGATTTAATTCCAAGCACACGAAAGGCTAAATACAAGTAATCAAGTATAGCAAATCACAAACACAAGTATAATGCCACAAACTAATAATGATAATAGGTTTCATAATATTGGAGGGCTGGTCTTAACTTATTTACAACAAAATTTTCCAACCAAACAAAATAAGAAAAGAAACACTGCTATCTAAACAAAAGTGGCATCATCCTGTGGTAACTGGGTCTGGGTCTCTAACGCTGGATCACCATCTTCAGTCAGACCTGTACCTGTCTCTACAAATCAAAGTATTGTGGAATGAGTACGCGAATACTCAGTGCGGTAATAGAGTGAGCCTAAACAAAATTATCTCTTCTAAAGACTAGTTAAGAAATCAAGTGTGAACTTTTAACAATTCCTGCAATCTTTTAAAGAAACTTAACTTTATAACAATGACAATCTAGCATGCCAAATAAAAGAGAAAATCTGTGGAATAATCATACTATATAACATACAAGAGATCAAACCCCCACCACTCATTTATATCCACTTTTAGGGTAATATAACTGTACCACTGACAGGTACTATGCTTCCAGCACCACTGACAGGCGCCTAAGCTAATATGTGGAAATCTCAACCTCACAATACCTGATGAAATGGACCTTCGCCACTAGGGCAGACTAAAAATATAAGTAACTTAGACATCTACCGTTCCCGTTCATATGTGTGTGTACTGATGTGAGACATTCCCGGAGACAGACCCGTATAGTAAACTATCGTCTCGCTCACTCAGCTATATGAACTAAGTAACTCGCGGTACCATGATCACCTGTCCCGGGGAACAGACCCGGGTAGTGCCTGTAAATAACTCCACTATCCAAGTCATCTATTCAATAGAAATACTACACAACTATACATATAAATATATCTTGTGACCGCAGAACCGCCTAGCAGTCGGTCTGCAGAGTGGTCGTCAGATCGCGTTACTCGTGATCGCTATCATAAGGAGACCACCGGCAAAACGCTGGGGTGCAATCTCCCGATAATGGAGACCCCGAGCAAAACGAACCTATCCCACTCGGTCTCGCTATCCTGAGCCATGCCATATGATGTGCCAAGTTCCGTCCTGTGAAGGAATTCGCTAGTCTTTGCAAACCGTGCGATCGGTACTTGGTAAATAAATATTACTTTTAAATCTACTCATTAACATTTATTAAAACAAGTGCTTTACTCTACTTCTTAATTAAATGCAGTTATGCAAGTTCGGTTTTCAAAAGTTTATGCATGAAATATGTTTTCCTAATCTAAAGAAGTTCAAATCTGATAGGCATCCACACCTGAGATGACGGGCTAAGAAGACTACTCCTCTGGGACGTCAGCAAAGTCCTCGCCTCCGTCAAATGCCTCGTCAACGGGGTAGTAGTCGTCTACTGGTCCCTGATAGTCTGACTGATCACCTGGTGAACGAACTTACGCGTTAAAACTAAACTAACGATTAAACCCATTATCCCTCAATTGGATTCACGTTCTGGCTACTTTGGTATTATACCAGACTTAATTTCCTAATCAATTTAAAAGGGATTCTGTTTTAAAATATATTATTTTAATTAAGTATTTAGTTTTTAATAACAATTTGACATAGTTTTGTTTAAAACTAGTTGTGAAGGAATATGGTGTCATATATTTTGGAAATACTTTTATTAAGTTTTATTTATCAATTTATCGTGTCAAAAGATGTGTGTGATGGATTTACAAGTTTTACTACAATGATTAGAGATGTGTGACCTTTAATTTGATTTAGGAAATCATTTGGTATATTTATTTCTATCTCAATAGTGTTTTGCTCAAGTATGAAATACCTTTACTAATTCTTCTTAAAATAAAATCAACTTTATCTCAAAGACTAAAGATAGGAAACATAATTTTATTTGTAATTGTTTTGGGATCATGTCGTGTCCGATTGTATCATAGTATCTGTTTTGAAAATTAGTTTGCGGACAATCTAATCATTTCCCATAAGAAATCCAACTTCTGTATTTTCGAATCCAGCATAATTAATTCTCGGCCAAAAGCTTTTATCTCAAAATCCCAACCAAATATTTCATGCCATCATAATTAAACTATCAATTAATTTAAGTTCTAGTTTTATTATCAAAATCCAAACTCAACAACTTTGGTCCCAAAATCAATAGCCCACGGATAGAGAAAATGGGCCACACATGTAATATACACAAGATCCTGAAAATCACACAAGTTCAACAGAGAAAAACGAGGGCCACAGATTAATGGGTTTAAACCCAAACAGAAAAGCAACCCAACAAGAAAAAGGGTACGGGTCTGGGTTACTGGGTTTCGGTCCTCAAATCCGAACCCGACAGCAATTAAATCCAATCCACAATCAACTATATTTTCAGTTTAACCCCTCTAGAGACCGAAATAACAGATCTTTGTAAAACAGTCCTCAATACCAGTATTTATCACTGAACAACCCTTAGTCCAATTCAAACAGATTTACAGAAAAGTCCCTGAGCCAGAAAGTATTAACAAACAGGTCCTTAAGGCTACATAGCTCGTACCAGTAAGCAAAATGAGAGTGTTTTGAGAAA
Organism: Rhynchospora pubera; assembly: GCA_028095005.1. Taxonomy (NCBI): domain Eukaryota; kingdom Viridiplantae; phylum Streptophyta; class Magnoliopsida; order Poales; family Cyperaceae; genus Rhynchospora; species Rhynchospora pubera. Next base: position 86,409,931 of record CM051459.1, read on the forward strand.
CCGATGGAGGAAACCAGGTGCGAAGGCTTTTCTTCGATTGGTTGAGTATTGGGACGAGAGCAAGGAGAGTGGGGTTACGCGGATTTTCAGGGGAGGCATCGTCGATTGGTGAGTTGCGAGAGGAGAAGAGGAAAATAGGGGAACGAGTGGGGTCTGTTGATCCGCTACGGAAGAGAAGGGAGAGGAGAAAATGAGAGAGAGAAAAGGGAAAAGGATCGGACGGCTGAGATTAAACCACAATTCTAAAACTCGATCAAACGGACAAGATCCAAGGAATTTTGATTCTGAATTTACTGATCAGTGAAACTTAGTATCTAAAACAAGTTTAAGCTATATAAAATTTTTATAAAATAAACAACTAGAATTATTAACATATATGTTTAGGTATCCATCGATTATCTTCGTAAAAATTTTATAAATGGCCGAAATTAATTATCGTATTGGATTCGAAATAAAGTCGTTTTCTAGTTAATTATTGGAAATTGATATCCTTGCAATTTACATTAGGTGTGATTTGGTTTCTGATCATTTAAATTTATTTGTTTGCTTGAAGATTTTTATTTAATTAGATTAACTTATAATTAATATTTTTCGGGTTTTCACAGAAAAGATAATTGTGCGACTGAAGTATGGATGGCGTGGGGTTGAAATGCCTTTTGCAATATACCTGATTACTCAGTATTTTAGTCTTAAATTTTAGTTCTCCAAATTTCAATTAGTCAAGAAATATTGGTCTACACATTACAATTTTGTTGAAAATAAAATTTATATTTGCTAATATTTTATTTATTTATTTTTAATAGGGAGAAACCAATTATTCTCTAAAAAAATGAAAATATTTAAAATCAAAGAATTTCTTACTATCCATAAAATAATAAAAAGCATTTAAATTTTGAATATCTACAAGCTATGCAATATAGAACGCTTGAGTTTTCACAATCCAAATCTAAAACCAAAATACCACTCTGCTCGACTTATATTTGCAAGCCTAGCTAGTACATTTTATTTCCGAATCTTATGTTTCAATCGGTTTTAGAAAATATAACTAAACAAGCATTCTTATTTTGTGTTCAAATAACTCCCATTTTTTTTTCTTGAGTACAAATATATTCATTTTTTTCTTTTTGTCATATTTTAATTCATTTATTATTTTTTTCTTCCTCTTTTTTGGGTTTTGTCTTATGCCCGGAAAGCACAATAAAGATAAATTCGGTGTCTGAGACGTGCATGTGGTGCTCCCCACGAGTGGATGTGACACATGACTATAACTCTTTTTACGTAGTACCTTATTTACGAACCATAGCTCTCTTCACATTTTGACAAGTCGTCTGCCATGAAGAAATTACAGCGATATACTGACTTGATGAGTGAAGACGGTGAATAGTAAAAATTTATTTATCCAACTATGCATATGATGATATGACAACTAAATAATTGGTTGTCTACAGTATAGATGAGTACAAGTTTGTTTTCTACAAGCCTGTCGTAAAAAAAAAATTATTTGTGCATGGTAACTGTCCTAACAATTAACTCCGTTGAGCAAAGCTAAATTCAATGCATTGGACAGAGGGCATCCGTCCAATGCGTCCATTTTTGTATTGAGTCTCAAATGCCGATTCAAACCGCTCGATGTAATTTTCGTATTAAAATCTGGTATGAAATTGAATTTTATATTTTTTTTCAAAATTCTTTTACTACTTTTTCAGATTTAAAAAAAATTATTATTTTAAACGGTTTGTGAATTGGCCTTTAACTTGCTCTTATTAAATTAGGTTATTTAATGTCGTTAATTTAATATCGTACATACTAGATACCAAGTATAATATGGAATTATGGACACACAAAATTTATTAATTTAATAAAAAAATAACTTAATTGAAGGCAAAGTATTTGATGTGACTAGGGGCCGGCTAAAAAAGAAATGTTATCTTTTAGCCATGAAGTATTTGATGTAACTTTATCAATTTAATATGGTCGTACTTCTATTAGTAGAAAGATAATTAAATAATAATAATAGAAATACGACCATGAGATCAATTTAACCCACGTTCAAGATAACATTTCTTTTTAGCCCCTAGTCACATCAAAGAGTTGGCAGCGTCACTCACCGTCAAAACCATGTCCTTGTTCACAGGACCCAAATGTATGGAAAATTCAGATCCGCTGCCGCGCGACACAGCGTGTCGCGCGGTACGCTGGCCGTCTGATTAAGATCCAATGGACAAGGGAGCCCCGTGCATGTAACCTAGATTGATAGGCCCGTAAAAAATGAACCGTCCGATCAAGATCAGACGGCTCGTAGTGCGCTACACGCTGTGTCGCGCAATAGCAGAGTCGGATTGAATGTATGGAAGCAATAATAATTCACTTTAAGCTGGAGCTAGTTTATATAACATATTCGTGTATGATATGGGGCCTGGTCATAGAATCCTACGACAGAGGCAAACCAAGGACACGTGAAGAAACATGAGGCATCTGGGGCAGGTTTTGAAGCATCAAAGAAGGGTTCATATCTACTTTTGCCTCTGTCCGAACCAGATTCCTTCAATGTGAGAATGCTACAAAGGTGCAACCTAGTGAGGGTTGGGATCTTTCATCTTGGTGTATGGATTTTAATTCAACGACCGAGATAAAGTGAGAGTTGGGATCCTCTACAATCAATGTCAGAATAGCAAATTAGCAAGGCCGCCTGAATTATTTGAGTTGAAGAAGTCTGGTTTGGTCATCAAAAGAAATTGTATTCGATCTGAGAATGGAGGGTCCAGATTTTATTAGGATTGAAATCTTCTTAAAATGATGAACCTTGAATTAGACCTGTCTAACGTAGAGAACGGTGGCGAAACAAAGGTGTTTCGTCAACCGTTTCGTTTCGGTGACGAAATTGATTTCTGTTTCATTAATCATTTCGTAGGGCTGAAAAGGTGCGAAACGGTCAAAATTTACGTAAATTACACTGTGACGAAATTATTGGTTGTTTCGTTGATCATTTCGCTATACCAGACGAAACTAGATTTCCTTTCGCAAATCATTCCGTAGAAGACGAAACAATTACGTAATTTTTTTTTCGTTTTGCAAGCCTACCTTGAATGGTGCACTAGGCCTAGATCGGAGGCAAATAGTAAATAATGATTGCTTTTCTTAAAACAGTTTTTATTTGAGTTTATCATTTGGTCAATTATTTAATTATTTTGTAAGGTAACTACTAACTAGGAATAATTATAGACACTCTTTTAAGCTCACAAATTAGGAAACGAAAGTAAAGCAAAGAAATTGCTCTCATCAAGATTGGTAAAAAGATTAAATATCTTATGCAAAACTAATTAAATATATTTGCACAATTACGTGACATTTTCAGCTTGCTAAGTAGACCAGACAAATTGTATCACCTCAGATTTTGTGCAGCTTTCTTGCATGCCATATTTTAAGATTATAATGTGACGCAAGATAAGCACATATGTCTGATATAAAGTCATTTTTATTACTTATTTAAGAAGAAGCTTAATATAAACCAAAACGACGGATTACTTCCTTTATTTTTAACAATAACACATGAATAAAGAGTCTGAAAACTTATGTTACACCATATAATAAAAATCACTACTTGACCTTAATTTCTAAAACCTTAAATTCAAGTCAAACATAAATTTTCTTAAAATTTAAATTTTAGCATTATACATTGGCTCTCCATAAAATTTCGTTAAAATTTTATATCATGTCCAAACAACACTGCTCTCATTTACTATATATATCATGTCCAAAACAAAAACAAGTCCTATCTAGATCAACGGAATCCTACGGCTACGAGGCAGTGATTTACCACACAGAAGTTAATATGGCACGAGCAATATAATAACAACTACACTCACAAAGTCACAATAATAAAAATTCTGGGACCTGATTTTCCACGGGCTTAGAAATACAGTCAGACCGAAGAAACTCTCAAATTTCCAAGATCATTTTACTGTTAAATAATAGCACAGATTTGAAAAATAAAATGAGACTGCAATTCCCAAAAATTGGTCGGGTCGTTTATCTATTCAATCGGTATGGGCCTACCCCAAGTTACGGTACTGTACCGCCCACTTGGGTCCAATCAGTTAAATGGTAACTTGGCGACCAGAAAATTAAAGCCAAGAGGTTATGTGCATAAGCCCCTGGATTATTCAATATTAATTTATATCAAGTTGAGTATAAACTAGATTTACCGTCCGATACAAGTAGTTCATAATGAAATTGTCTTTTTTTTTTTGTCAGTTCCCACAAAGAAGTTGTCATAACACTTTATTGAAATGTTATTAAAAAATTGATCGAAAATATGTTTTATACATATATGAATAATTTCTTACCGTGTCAAAATTCATCAGTGCAATTTTAAAAGTTCTCTGTAAATACAGAGTGCCAATATTATAGCTTGTTTAGTATGGTCCCTGCCCAGATTTGAATTCCTTAACATTTTATTATTTTAAGAAAACATATCAAAGGCGGATTGCAGATGCAAACTATAAAGAACTCTCCAGGGAACCTTAATTTGAGGAAAATATAACTGGACAAATTTAGTACCATAAATCTTAAATGGTTTTTTGAGAACAACCTAACGCTGTTCAACACAATTGTCTTTCTCTTATTCTTGAATAGTAGAGGCGAAGGCCCGAAGCACGCAATAATTGGGGAAAAAAAACAGAGTCAAAAGAAAAGAGAGAGATCAGTGATAGCAAATAGTGCAGAAAATACTGTGCTACTGCTAAGAAAATCTGTTTCAAAGACCAAAAACAGTTGACAACAAATTGCCTTTAATCAGCGCTGATACAGTGTTACTATTTCAGTATAGACTGGATCACTGGAACCAACAGTAACAAAATACCAACTACCCAGGAGCAATTGCTTGCAGCTCATGTTTACTATTATAAAGTGTTGTTAAACTATTAACTGGTCAAAAGGAAAATGAAATTACCTGTTACCAAATTGCCACATATATTTGTTCATTTGCCCTGTACAAACCTACTCCTTATAAAACAACAAAATTTATCTGGGACTTGTGCAGTTCAGTCACTGCTCTGGAAATCATGCAGTCAATTTTACTACATGTTCATTTCAACTAGTATTTCAGGATAAGCAATTACTACATATTCTGCAAATCCACAAGATGTAACGCAATGGAAATGTAGTACATCTTTACTGGGAAATTAATACATACTCATTCAATCAGCATTTCCAGATAAGAAAGTTGAAGCATACACACTGGACACTTTTCAGATGAAACAGAAACTAAGCATAGTCAAAGAAAAACGCAATAATACATAAAGAATGATGTTTGAGCACCTATATCACTGCAATTTCTCGTTATCACAAGTTCAGACTTCAGAACCTTATGACATTAAAACCAAAATTTGAGAATAAATATAAATTAAACATAATAATACCTTCCAAGTTGGAATCAATACTTTGTGCATCAACACTGCAAGAATTATGGTGCTGGAGACGTTTATCATGTTGATAGATAGCATCATTTTTTTAACTACATTAGAGTAAGTACAATAACATATCCTCTCAATTTCATCACTGATGGCTCTTAACCAAAATCTAATTGTCAAATAACCAAGAGTACCTGAAGCTCTGATCATGAGGAAACAAACTTTAATTGGTGCTTGCTTTCGGCTTCCAAAATATTCTAAACTTCATGTAGGCCACTCTGGAGCTACTAGTGTCTAGTCAGGGAGCATATTTTTCATTAGGAGCTATTAAAAGCTTCGTATACAAGGGGCTAAGGGCATACACTGACAAATATAACAAACAATGAGCCTTCCTGAAGAAAATTCGAGAAAGAAAACAAACTTAAATTGTTCAAATTAAAAGGGAAAAAAACTGCACAAAATTTCAAGGTAAAAAAAAAAATCAATATTACACACTTTATAATATTGTTCATAGTAGATAACAATACAATCCCCAAAAGCCCAATGCACCCATTATATTAGAACAGATTCCAAATTGACAAAAGCCTAAAATCCTAATTGAACCGCCATTACTCTCATTCTCCACAGCAGAATTCAAACTGGTGCCGGTACTACTGGCATTACCCCCACACAAGCCAACTCCAACATCTGCTCGGTCATAATACCCATCTGACCCGTTTATGCACAAGCCGGTATTCCCGCTCAAATCCAAGTTTCTACCAAGCCTTTTCACAAATCCAGCAGTGAACGGTACCACCCCATTCAACATGTTTCTACTGAGATTCAAGTGGTACATCTTCCCGAGGTTGGTTAAGCCGACGGGTATTGCTCCAGTTAACTTGTTGTTCTCTAACGAAAGAGTAGACAGATTAGTTAACAATGTAAAACTAATGGGTATTGATCCTGAATAACCCGAATTTGCTAGACGAAGCTCTTGCAACCTTGTTAAGTTTCCAATTTCAGACGGTAACGGTACAAACATAGGGTTATCATCCATGATGAAATATTGTAGATTGTGAAGCTGGTAAAACCCATTCGGCAACTTCCCACTCAATTTATTGTTGTTTAATGCCAGGAATGAGAGGTACGAGAGAGACCGAACTGCTTCTGGTATAGTACCACTAAGCTTATTGGAGCTCAAATCCAATTTTTGAAGCTGACCCAAGTTACCAATTGATGTCGGTATTGATCCTGAGAGGAGGTTATAGCTGAAATCAAGACCAGCTAGGTTTAACAACTGACCTATATGTACTGGTACTGCACCAGTCAGTGAATTGTAGCTCAAATCAAGATGTACGAGAGAGGTTAAACTTGTTATGGAATCTGGTATGTTACCAGAGAAGTTGTTCTGAGAAAGAGTTAGAACCTGAAGAGATTTGAAAAAGGAGATTTCAGCAGGTATCCTACCGGTCAAAGACGGGTTCGACTTCAAACTTAGCTGTTGCAAAGAGTTATATGAGTTAGGAGAAGTGTCATTCAAAACAGGAAAAGAGAGAGAGGTTCTTCTGTTGTTGAAACAATTTAATAAGAAGAGAGATTGAAGGTGAGGCAACGTAAAAATAAGAGAAGGGAAGGTGGCATTCTGCATGCATTTTGGGTTGGCACCAAACCCAAAGTCAAGTCGAGTAACATGTAAGAAATTATCAGAACCGGGTTTGCACTCGATACCGGGCCATGATTGGCCTGGGGAGCACGGGTCTGGGTTGGAGACACGCCAGTCACGGTCAGACGACATGGATTCCATGACCTGGAATAAGGTTTCTGTTTCAGATGGTTGCATGGTCAAAGTAGAGAGAGAAAGAGGGAGGAGAGAGAGAATGGGGACGAGGACAAGGAGAAAGGTGGCCATGGTTTAAGCGAGCTGTCTGGCATGAAGAGAAGAGAGGGAGTGTATAAGAGCTTGAGAGAGAGAGATGGTGAGAGAGAGAGAGAGAGAGGTGATGTGATATGATAGGATGGGGAGGTGGTGGGGCCTGGGGTGTCGGGTGTGAAGTGAAGAGAAAAAAAGGGGGGGTTCTTTTTTTTCTTTTTGGAGACAAGACAATCGTATGGTCCGAGTCAACAAGAAGAGTGGTTGTGTACTTGTGTTTGGATCAGCAGTGCTGGTACGTACGGGTGCATGTTTGGTGATTGTTGAGAGATCAGACTAGATTAGTAAAAATAAACGATAATAATTGTAAATTAGGGGAAAAAATTTAGGGTGTGTTTGGATGCAACGGAACAAGCCGGGAATAGAAAATAAGAATAAGGAATTTCGGTTTGCGTGCTTATCCTTATTCCTTATTCTTATACCATGGTTTTGTTAGTATAGGAATAAGGACCCTTATTCCTTATTCCCATGTTGTTTGGGTTGCACAAGAATAAGAATAAGCACACAAGAATAGGAATTAGCGTAGTAAAAATTAGGGAGATGTGTACCAACGGTAGTCCTGTCGATATATAAAATGTATGTATGTATGTATATATCCGTTGTAAAAATTGAGAAATTTGTTTATGCGCAGGAAAAAACTGAAGTTTCAAACAAAAATTCTGTTTCATATTCTTCCTTTCCCCCAAAACCATGACAGAAGGTGACAATAAAGTAAATTACTATCTACTATCTCTCCACACGCCATCTCGTACCATTGTATTTGTATTTGTTCACTTTATTTATTTATATATTCAGTTTGTTTATCTATGTGTTCACTTTATTCAACTATGAGTTAGATTTTATTTTATTTTTTATTGTTGTTCAAATTTTTATATGTATATTCAACTTATTCTTATTGAATTTATTTATTTGTATATATGTTTATTTTGATTATTTAAATATTTTTATCTATTTTATATGTTTACTTTGTGTGTTTAAGCGATGACAAAAGTGAAAATTGCATTTATCATTTATGGTAAAAAAATATTTTTTGGGCTGAAGAAAACCAGGCCAATTGGGCTCAGTACTAGCTGATCTGAATCAGAAAAGAAACTCAGAGCTGTTTCTCCCCGTGACAATCTGTTATTGCTCATCTCTGTTTTTGGTACTTCTTCAAGTATCTAATTTTCGTTTGTTTTATAATTTTAATTGATAATACACCATTAATGCACTTCAGAGCTATCAATTAAGAGCAAAAGTTATCGTTGGCATGTAAGGTAATACTCATTTAATTGAATGTTTTATCTAGGCCTGCATAACGTCTATAACGATAACGAAAATGATGCCTTGCGTTAATCGTTTCGTTAATGAGACGCAAAAAACTTTTGGTTGCACGTTGCGTTGCGTTTTACAAACGCAAAAAAATTATGCTGCGTTAATCGTTGCGTTCATTCAAACGGTTTACTCGTTTTTTTCGTTTTTTCGTTCAAGAGAGGCAAAAAGTTTTGACATCATCAAGTCTACTACTGCACTGGTACCAGTTAGGCCGGTACCAGTGTTCCCTAGCTACTACAACCACTTATACAAAGTAAGAAAGCACATAACAAAGGCAGTGACTTCAATTGTGCAGCGACTTCAAGAACATAACAAAGATATCGACGGAAAGATATCAAGAGCATAATAATTGATTTTGCTTGTAGGCATGCTAATGAACTTTTGGAATATACATTAGAGCAGCTCAGCATCTTTCTGTTGATATTTTAGTTAAGTAACTTCATGGCTTATAAAAAAGGCACATAAATTCAAATTTAATCTGAATAAAAAAAACACATAATACAGCCACATAAGAAAGCAAAATAAAAAAAGGCACATAAGAAAATTTGCCAGAAAATAAATAATTGCCAGAAAAAAAAACAGAAAATTGGTACAGTCCATACCAAAAAATTGGTACCAGTCTAAACCAGACAATTGTCGGCCAACTAGCCAGCCATGGGAGGATCCAACGCATATGCAGCCAAGAGTGGCAATTAGCTAGGGAAGTGGTAAGAAGGCAGCACCTCGGACAAGGACTGATTGTGCAGTGACTTTATGGCTTAGAATGTTGCATAAGGATAGATTGCCTTGGAGCGTTAATTGGGTTCCCAGAGTCATTGATTCGGAGCTGCAGACAAGGACCCAACTGTCAGGCCAGTCCGAAGGGCGTTGTTGGAAGGTAGAAGATGTTGATTCATCACAACTCAGATTTAGGAAAGGTGACGGGTCCGGCAGCGAAGTTGAAGACGCGGCCAGTGGCGGAGGAGGAGGGGATGGAGGGAGGAGGTGTAGAGACGAAGAGATGAGGGTTTACAAGAGGAGGTGGATCGGTGGAAGAGAAGAGAATTGTGGCAGGAGGTGGTGGTTTTCGCCATTGATTGATTGATTTGAGGTGGCGAGAGCGAGATGGTCGGAAAGAAGGGAGATAGAGAGGGTCTGGGCAGAGAAGAGAGGAGACAAGAACAAGAGAGAGGCGATGTGGAGAGAAGAGAGGAGAATTGATTTCTGTGCGGCGCTCATGACCTAAATTCATCGGTCTCTCCGTCATTCGCTTCTCTGCAATCACACGATAACAATCAGATAGAATATAACTGAAATAAACGAAATAAACGATAACGAAACAGACCTGTTTCGTTAACTGTTCCGTTCCATACACGAAACTAGTTTTTATTTGCACCGACCGTTTCGTTTCTAAAACGAAATTGAAAACCTTAACCGTTAGCGTTTCATTTTGAACGAAACGAAACGGTTAGACAGTCGAAACGATTGCCGTTTTCACCCCTAGTTTTATCTCCGCATAAATAATAGCACAATACTGTAGAAAAAGGCAAAAATTCTGAGGTATGTTTAGGCGTGCTCCACAATTGAGGGGATATGAGAGGAGGGAAGGTGAGTTGTTGATGACTGGACCCGTTCAAGTGAGTTAACCTTGCTCCACAAAGGAGGCGAAACAGAATAAAAGAGGAGCCATGGTAAAGTAGACTCAGTTCGGAGCAAGTCAACCCTGAAGTGTAATCCCCAAATTTGGGTTGAGGTTGGTCCAGCTCCCATTCCTCTTCTTTGTTTATGGAGCACAACCTTAGTATTTTACAGAGGCATAATTGGAAGCGCTGTATCTCCTTGTTTCTCTATTTTTCTCTCCCCACATGTTCGTTTCAATCAGCATTTCAGGAGAAGCAATTACTACATGTTCTACAAGATGTTAGCACATAGAAATCTAATGTATCTGTACTGGGAAATTGATACATGTTCATTTCAATTAGCATTTCAAGATTGGGAAATTATGTAACTACTAGATAGCATCTATCTAGACTGTCTAAAACAAGATTGGAAAATTGAAGCATGCAATACATTTTTAGGATTAAATAGCTACTAGCCTACTAAGTTAAATAAACGTCAATAATACAAAAGGGATGCAAATTAGAGCTCTTACATCACTGCAACTTCTTATTCTCAGAAGTTCAGAACCTTAGGACATTGAGCAAGGGAAAAAAAAAATGGACAAAAAACTAATATAATAGAAAATAATAATAATACTAACAAAACAAAAAATTTATTGGTTCAAACTCTGAAGCAATACTTCTTGCATCAGCACTGCGAGGATTGTGCCAGTGGAGATATTTATCACATTTACAGCATCGTTGTTTAACTACATTCAAATAAACACAGTAACACATCTTATCAATTTCATCACCGACAGCTTTTAATAAAAAGTAATTGTGAATTAACCAATATAATTTGAGACAAAGTTAAATACTAACCCATTGAAAACCTTCTTTATCTTGTAGAACCGCCCCAATATAGCTTTCCGCAAAATTAGCAATTTGAGATGCTATCACACAAACCACAGCTTGTGGTATATCAACCTTCAGTAAAAAAAAGTGTTTTATCACAAATTGCACAAGAAATTGCAAATAATAACCAACTAGTGTGTTTAGGGCTATTCATGTTCTTTTGTTTTTGTAATTCTCGGGCTTTAACTTTTGCGATCAAGACAGCATAAGTTATAGGCATTCAAATTATTTGCTACATCTGCTGCTTGAAAATTAACAACTGGAAACGATGAAAGGAGGGGAAAAAACATCTTTCTCTTGGAAATTAGTTGTAAGGATTTGAAAAGTAATATACTAAAACTTAGCTAACACTTCGCTAAATATTAATATAGTTCTTGCTTCAGAAACAGGAATATAGAATTGCATGTATCCAAAATTTGGAATTCCTACTTAGCTAATGGTTGGTCGTAGGTGCAATTTGGAAGGCACAAAATGAATACACGAGAAGTGATTGGTTTTATTTCAAAATCCAGTTAAGATGGTTTGATTAATAACACCTCAGATTAAGTGACATAAACAAAAGAATTATTGACCAGAGGAAGTAAGTAATTTAAGAAAGAGACCTCGCCAAGGTAAAAAGCGATAGCAGAGAGCAGGATGGAAGCGAAGAAACCAGCAACGGTACCTTCAACACTAACTGCCCCCTCAGTACCCCTCGGTACAACTTGAAAGTTTGTCACAAGGTACCTGCTCTAAAGACAAAAAGGGAAAAAAAGTATATACTCTGAGAAACAATATTGTCAATATAATTTATATTTTGGTACAGTCAGTACTGTTCTGTTGTTTTTGGCTATAAATTGATCTCAGTTTGATTGCACATCAGAGAGATCACATGAAGCTAAATCTGGCTTAAGAGAGAGCTGGTTATTGCTAAGGCCTTGATTTGAATCCAACATTAAGACAAAGTTGATACTTTTCACATTAGTCAATTTGAACCTGTTAAATTAATAAGTTATCAACAAAAATGGTTTCAACTTAAGACAAAAAAAAAGGTTAGGTACCAGCACATAAAACTTACGCTGTCTTGCCATAAGCCTTTCCAATTTCACTGGAGGCAGTGTCACTCAACTTTGTACAGAAACTGGCAACAAAACCCAGTCGCCAGAGCCCCGCAAAAGCTTCCCCTCCATTACCAAATATCATCAGAAGAGCGCACACGCAGCCGGCCATACCAGAACCCACCACACTCCCAGGTCCCCCTTCTGCCTCCTCTCTTCTCTGCCACTCCCATTGCCTCTTTCTGTGCTATTTTGAGCTTCGTCACAGCTGTTCCCTGTTCATCTAATTAAATTTTAATAATAAATCAAGGAATGACAAACCATCCTAAAATTCTGAATACCCAGTATTAATTTCAACTAACCAGAACGAAATAGGATGCGACGAGAAGAAACCCGGACGACCCAAAAGCGCGCCACGTGAGAGTTCCAAGAAGGAACGCAGCTCCAATTCCGGAAATGGAGAGTCCAGTGGTTAAAATCGGGGAGCCCAGAATGAAGATGACGAGATTGCTGCCAATGGAGGATTGCCACGTGGGAGGAGACGCACGGAAGAGATCGAGGAGGGTTGATTGGAGCTCGGGGAGGTTGGAAAGAGAAACAGCGTTTAGGGAAATGGAGGGGGTGGGAGTGTGGAGACGACTGGAGAGGAAGCGGGGGCGAGGTGAGAAGAGGGGTTTAGAGATGAGAGGAGAGAGAGGGAGAAGAAGTCGTGAAGCCATTGGAAATGGAACGGCTTGGAAGAGTGAGAGGATAGTGGAGACTGCGCTTCGACTTCCCAAAAATTTATGCGAATAAGAAATTTCCCAATTTCTCCAAATTCCGATCCAAACGGCTCCTATTCGACTATTCCTCGACGGATTCGACAACAGGAGGATTGCATTTGATCAAAATAAAATAAAAGCAGGGGCGAGATTGACAAAAATTTTAGGAGGGATTATTAATTTAGGGAAAATTGGATGTATTATGTATACTTCTCAAACTATGTTGCACGGGTGCGGGTGCGGGTGTCGTATCGGATACAGTGCGGGTGCGGGGATACGTTATTTTTTGAAAAATTAGGATACGGAGTATATATAAAATAATTAAAAATTATAATAAAATAATTATATATTTATGGAAGACACCTTAATGTATGTAAAATAATTAGTATTTTTTTCGGATACGTGTAATTAATATCTTTTGTCATGTCATGTCATTTTTTTATACGTGCAACCAAATGAAAGTTGAAGAGATTTGAATTGTTGGCCTTGTTCAGAAAAATTGAAAAAGACAATTATATCCCAGAGAGGAGGAGAGGGGAAAAAACTAAATTTGTTGAAAAAAATATATATTCAAATGTAAAAGCGAGCCTTATTATTATGAAAAATAAAGTAACACCAGTCAAATATTTCAGTCACCAGGTTTTTTTTAAGTGTTTTCAAGCGTTAGATTTTTAATTTTTTATTTATATATTAATTGTGAATACCTATTAGTTCTTTATGGACGGAATTAAACAATTTTCATCAAATAAGGCTAGCTTTATTTTAAACATCATATTATCATAATAAAACAATTCCAAAGTAGAAGTGCTTTGCAACGAAATTAAGGACTATAACACAAAATGCATAAATTAGTTCAGAAAAAACACAAATTAAGGAATATATATAACATAAAAAAAAATTTTGAAAGAATTTCCCGTAGGCTACTATAACATAAACCATGAATTTGGGAAATGATGTAGACCATTAAGGCATTAATGCATGCCATAGTAATGTAAAAGACAAATTTCATTTATTTACCCCAAATATTGCTTTGGAAAATGGTGTCTAAGACAACGGTCAAAAGAAAAAAGACACACTGTTATTAGAAGACAAAAGAAGTGGGACCCATTATTTAATTCAGAGGTGTTCTCTGCTCGCCATACGTGACCCTTTATCTTCCTTCCATACCCACTTTTATTAGCCGTATCCAGAACCGTATGTAGAAGCGTATCCAAGCGTATTCAAGTGAATTTTGACCGAATCCTCTGGTCTAAATACATTAAAATATCAGGATACGCCACGTGGAACATTGGGTGCGAATCGCACACGAATCGCATGCGAATCCGCGTCGGATACGAGATACGTGATGTTTTTGGAGTATCCGGATAACTTAGTTCTCAAATCATAGATAATTGGAAAAATTCTCTCTAATTTTTAGATCTAGAAATGTCCCCTCCAAACATACATAACATACCATAGATATTTATCCTTTTTCACTTTCTTAATTATGAAATATCATTTTTAGAAACATTTACATGAAAATGCCCTTTGATTATGACGATTTAATTGTTCATCTTCCTTCTTTGTTCTTTCTCGTTCTGTTTAATCGGAAACAAATATACAACATTACTAGGCGATTTTGTTTCCTTCATTTACGAAGTTTTCCTAAAGGTTTATATCCTTTTGCCAAATATAGATTATAAAGCTAGGCAAGTGAGAAAGAAAACTTGAAGTCAAATTTCATATTTTCTTTTTCTTTTTGAATAATTGTACGTGCACAATAGTAATTCATCTTTCACTCAAACTATAGGAGGAATAGGTCTTTCACTCAAACAATAGTAATTCATTCTTTTTCTTTTTCTTTTTCTTTTTCTGTTTGGATCACTTAGGAATAGGAGGAATTTTCAATTCTTAGGCATAAAGTATTGGGAAGTGTGTAATTTTGTGAAAAGTTTGGATTGTTTATAATAAATTTATGTTTAGGAATAGGAAATTCTTCAAATTCCCACTTGATCCAAACGGCCTCATAGAAACTTGGAAAACACATTTTGGAATATAAGAAGAGAAGCTAATTCCTCCATTCAATAGTCTTTTAAGCGTCCTTGCGTATTCGACCAAAAAAGGATTTTGAAGATATGCAATTTTGTTAATCTAAATCTAAAATATATATTAAATCTCATGGTCGCTATGCCGCATTGCATTATTTTTTATTTTATTTTTTACATTTTTTATAATTAAAAATATTTTCTATTAAATATATTAAAAATAGTCCTACCAATCATTTTTAATGTAAGAAGTTATTTAGCAAGTATTTTTTGGCAAGAAATTTATGTCAAATTTATATGATGACTTTCTATGGCAGAAATTACTAATTTTATCTAGAAATTTTAGTAAGTTTTTTTTATGACATATTTTTTTAATTTTACATCAGAAATTTTTATAAATTTGACAAAATAGATTAAATTATTCTCAATATAAAAAAATATATATAGCGCAGCGAAACTACGAATACCATATCTAGTTTAGATTGATATTGTATCAGAAACAAAATACATTGATTATTGTTAACCAACGGACTAAGTTTGTTGGTAACCAACGGATACACCATCTAATATAGTTTTGATGAACATCTTGTCAGATCCTTATCATTAGCTTTAGAATGCTTGAAGCATGTTTATTGAATAGAAGGACAAAAAGAGGGAAGATGAAACGTCCAGACTTATAGGCATTGTCAACTAAAAAAATTTATAAATTATTTTTTCACAATTAAAAAAGTGACAAAAGGGTAAATATCAATAGTACATATGTTTGGAGGGGATATTTCCAATTGGCTATGACTTGAGTTGTATATGATTGATTTTCTCAATAATTTATTATATTATATATGCATACGTGCAAAAGTTTTAATAATTAGGCCCATAGATGATAATTGAATAAATACACATTTTATTGGAAAAAAAAATGACCAGGCCGAAATTAAAATCACTACGACTATAAATAGAAGTTGATTTTTAAAAAAAAGTGAAGCTGTTTTGTACCTACGACTATAAATAAGTACATTGTATAATGTTAATATTCTTGAAATAATAAGAAAAAAAAGACATTTTATGGAAAATCAATTTTCTAAGACCAATTTGAATCCTCATTAATCATTTTCTTTTATCGTTTTATTTCAAATGTACAATTTGTTTTCCAGTTCACATAAAATATGATTCACTAGTCACAACAAATTTGTCTTGAAAAAAATATATACAAACAATTTATCCATAAAATCATCCAAATAGCATGCTGCACGCGTGTTTTAGTTTTACTTGTTTTGATACAACGGCCCAAACCTTTTATTGGGCTTTCACTAGTGTCCCACAAAACAAAACTTCTCTCTCGTTCCGGAATTCTTTCAGCTAGGGTTTCATTCTTGCCTCTTTTCACAGAACCGCCGAAACAAAACTTCCTTGATTGTTTTGCCATTATATGGACTGAAATTCCTCTCTCTCACCTAGTTTAGTTTCTTCCTAAATGAATCTTTTCCGAAACAACCGATTTTCTCCTTCAAGCTTTTCATAGCTACAATTGTTCGCCATCACTGGTACTCGTTTTTAATTCCTTTTCCTTTTCCAAAGGTTGTCTTGCTTGATTAATCCTTTGCGTCTGATTAGTTAAGAAATTGTTTGTGGGGTTTCATTTTCTCTTTTTGGGTAATTGGGTTTCTAGCAGTTGTGATTTGATTGATGCTACTCGGTATATTTGTTTCAGTTGTTTTTTTCCTTTTATGTTCTTTGTATTTTTATATTTTGTAGCTTAATCGGTCTCACATCAGGTTATAATGGCTAGTCAAAATGCTAAATTTTCTTTCTGATTTCTTACACTTAGTTCAAAGTTTTTTAATGACTCTCGTGTTTAATTTCTATTTGCCAAGTGATGTTGGGATTGCGCAAGGGCTTTGAGCACTTGTAGAGCTTTTCTATCAAGTGCTATGAGAAAAATTGTATGTAAAGTTCCCTTCTGATGGCTCGTTGTTGTTGTTATAAAATTGAAGATTTAAGTACTTGTATCTGATAAAGTTGTGATTTTTTGTTCACCTCTCTTTTACATGCTTGCATGCATAAGTACACAATTTTGGATTTTTGATTTGGCTGTGAAATATGGTATGCGTATGTCAGATGATGTTGAGAAAATTGGGATTTGAGCAACTTCATACTGGAAGCAGTGAAATAAATACATTTCTGTACCTTCCCTTCTGATGGCAATTTATTATTTGACTTTGGGGTTTTTTAATGGAATTTTGTGGATTAAAAGGACTCAGTCATATATGTTGTGTAACTACATTAATGCTTGATTTTATGGAGTGAAATCCCCCTCTCTCACTGGCACCTAGTTTAGTTTCTTCTAAATGAATCCTTTCCGAAACAATGGATTTCCTCCTTCAAGCTTTTAATAGCCACAATTGTTCTCAATCACTGGTACTCTTTTTTAATCCCTTTTTCTAAAGGTTGTCTTGCTTAAATTAATTCTTTGCGACTGATTAGTTGTGAAATTGTTTGCGGGGCTTCGTTTTCGCTTTTTTGGGTAACTGGGTTTCTAGCAGTTGTAATTTGGTTGCCGAGTTCCTAAACACTTCCTCTAAGTAATAGTATTTAGTTTATGAAGTGAGTCATTTCAGTACCGTCTTGGTAATTACCGGTACTGGCACGCACTAGTATTTAGTTATAATCGCTCGTCAAAATGCTAAAATTTTCTTTCTGCTTTCTTACACTTAGTTCAAATTTTTAATTACTCTTGTGTTTAATTTCTATTTGCCAAGTGATGTTGGGATTGCGCAAGGGCTTTGAGTACTTGCTATCAAGTTGCTATGGGAAAAATTATGTAATTTTCCCTTCTGATGGCTCGTTTTAGTTATTAAAAAAATTGAAGTACTTGTGTCTGGCTGTGAAACATGGTATGCCAGATGGATCGACTCAGCATTAGGTTACAATCAACTTGTCTAAATGCTAAATATTTCTCTGATTTTTCGCACTTCATTCAAAGCTCTTAACGACTGTTGAGTTTATATTTGCCAAGTGATGATAGCGCAAGGGTTTGAGAACTTGTAGAAATTTTTCTATCAAGCTGCTATGAAATAAATTTTATGTAATGTTCTCTTCTGATGGCTCGATTTAGTAAACTCGTATCTGACGAAGTTATGTTTTCTTCACTTTTTTAACTCTCTTCTACACGCTTGCATGCATGTACCCATAAGTACAAATTTTGAATTTTTTATTTGACTGTGAAATTTGGCATGCCAGATGATGTTGGAATAATTGCACAAGGAATTTGAGCAACTTCATACTGGATGCAATGAAATAATGAATTTCTGTACCTTCCCTTCTGATGGCAATTTATTATTTGATTTTGGGGGTTTTGAAGTTTTTCTGAATGGAATATTTGTGTATTAAAAGGACTCATTCCCATATATATGTTGTGTGACTTACATTAACGCTTGATTTTATTACCTTAGTGCTGATCGGAACAGTGCTTTGGTGAGAAATAATTTCAATTCAATGGAAAAGAGTTCATTGGAAATGATTTTAACTGAAATCCTACGATTGGAATCAACAAAAAGAGAAATGACTACGATTGGAAACTCAAGGAAAATAGAGAGTAAATAATTTTACGCTTTCAAATTTACTATTATGCTGTCTATCTCTTTGTAGAACTTGCGATTTATGCAACTTCACATTGCCTTTGAATTACCTTAGTTTGAAATATTATTTTCGTCCCAGAGAATTATCTATGAAACCGGACTAATATACTAGGATATAATGATTAATTATGAATGCTTAATTTGTCCATAAGAATCGAGTATAGAAATATAATTAACTAGTTATATCATCAAGACTCATGTATAATATTTGTGTAGGAATTAACTCATAAAGTTAAAATATTTAGTTTGCATTGGCAAATTAAAGTATAAAGTTATGTTTGAATTATCTTGTTTCAAATGTTTTTGAGTTGAGAATAATAGTTAATAGGATGCGTTTGGCATTCCAAAGTTTAGTAGGATTAGTAGTGTAATGTTAGTATTTTTTGGGTTAGAGAAGTAGAATGGTAGAGGTAGTGATTTGAAGAGGTTAGTGGTAGTATAAGATTAGTGAATGTTGTTTGATATCGTATGTTGAAATTAGTGATGGAGGGAAATAAATAAATTATTGATTATTTTTGTTTTTTTATAGATGTCATCAAAATGTACACCAATGTGGTATGTTGACGTGTACTGCCCCTTACTACATAGATTGCATGCGTTACCTTATTGGATGAAAAAATTATTATTTAATATTTTTTTTGTTTTTTATTGGATGAAGCTCCATAGATTGCATGCGTTACCTTATTATTTTCAAAATTAATAATTACAATATTAATAATTTGGAATTTATTAATTTTGATAAATAATTTAGTTAAAAAAAACGTTGGACTACAAGTATGATTAATAATTTGAAATTGATTAATTTTGATAAATATTTTAATTTTGCCAATGTTTAAAGTAGTGAACCACAAATGGCACCAGTTGTGCCAGTTGTGCTCGTGTCCTCTGCACCAATGCCCTTATACAAGAAAGTAATTTGTATGCTCTAAACCTACTCTATCGGAAGAAGCTTGCAATCCTCCATGAAATTGAGGCGATTGCTGTCGGAAATGCTTTGTCCTTCTCGTCAATGCCGGTACCAACCCTCCTACATCTTGCGTTGATGTTTAGCAATCATCACATTAAAACCCTCCCAAAACGGATCTTAATCGAATCGTTGGGAATAGGAGACTTTGAAAATGTTGTTTATTTCAGTTATTCATTAATCTTGTGATGGTGATCAGAGAAATAATGGTGCTTGCCTCCATTTTTTTGTTTCACCGACGAGACTTAGCTTTAAGGAGAGAGAAATAATAAACAAACTAGCGGGGTCTCGCGCGTTGCGCGATTTAATTTTTTAATTAAATTTTACCATCAGGAAGCCGAATTAATATTTTTCATTGCTCAAATCAAACAAATGCTTTATTTCACTAACTGAAATAGATCCAAAAAAGAAAAGAAAATGCAATATAAATAAGATGTAAACTGGATTATATTCGTCCATGCCATCGCCTTTAACATTGACCATTTACTGAACCGCAAATTATTATTACCAATCAGTGATCTTAAATTTATTTGTCATGATGATATGTACGTTTATAATGGACAGAACCATTCAACAGCTGCTAAGGTCTCCAAAATAGTTTATAATCATTACCATGCATACATGAAAGAGGAAATATCACAACTGAACAATGTTGAAAATAGCATTTACATAATATAACAAAGCATATCGTCTGCATAAGCATATTAAAATTTAAAAGAAAGCAAAGGAACGATACAAAGGAGTAGAAAATTCGTATAATAGTTGTAAATTGCCATATAACCCAGTTTCTTAAAAAAAAAAAAAAAAGTTCTGATTTCATACCATAAACCAAATATAAATCTAAGGGTAGGTGGCTGTAATAGTTTGACAATATAACACTCGTGATGCATGTGAAATAAATATTAGTATGTTGCACGTAACTATTGAACCTAGTTAATAGATTCAATTAGATAGATTTGAAAGTAAATGTAACTTTTCTTTTCCTATTTCATTGTATCCGCCCACTCTAGTCACTACATCAAAGAGTGTCCTCAACTGAATCAGATAAATCCTGCAAACACACATTACACATGGGTCCAGCAAAAATTATAGCAGCATTTTTGTAAACCAAAAGTTTTTCAGGGAAAATCTATGGTGCATGATGGTGTATCCTAGTCTGAACCATAAATTTTTACGAATTTAAAAAAAGACAAAATAAACAATTATAGCAAACTTGGGCATACCTCTTCTCTGTTCAATTTCTGTCGAAAACAACTTCAAATTGAAAAGAGTTGAGGAATTCCAACTTGAGCAAGCCCTAAAATTAGGGCAAAAGATAGAGCCTGGTTACTAAATCAACCTTGACAGAAATAAAAAATATGACAAATGATATACCAATTATATTGTCTGATTCTGACACCATTTGACACATCATTTTCTTTAACTGCAATAAACAGTTGAGACATGGCCATAGTCAATTTGTTTGAAGTTACCAACATCATTATCTTGTCTGATTGGATAAAATATCTAACAAAAATACTGACAACATCATTTCATTGGAAATTACGAACAACGACATCATCATATTTTCTAATCATTTTTTTAGTGTGACTACACCAGTATTCAGTTTAAAAAAGATACGAAATATTTGCATGTGGTTCTGTAGCGCAGAATGCAATATTTTGATTTTTTTCTCTTTTGACAGGAGACATCAGTCTAAGTGAGAAGAGAACTACTGATTTATGTATCATACAAAGCAGACCAAACAGCTGCATGAAAGGAAAAGAAATTAACTAAATTGAATTATGAGATTAAATCATATGCTTGCAACTAAAATTACATGATCCTAAGTCTGACCAACCCATCAAACTACATCAAATTTTATAGAACTAAATATTGATGACATTAAAACTAAAGAAAATTAAATCGTGAGATCTTGCCTCAGCAATGACTGACAGTCGAGCTCTATCCATAGTATTTTTTTGCCTAATATTTTGAGGCTATCGATAGTATTAGGCTAAATTAGACTGATGTCTTATGACAGCCGAGCTCTATCAATAGTATTAGGCTAAGTTAGATGATCACCGACAAAAGAGATCATAGGGTGCAAGGTACATGCCATATCAGCATGTACCTTTTTTGACGAAAAGCCATTTGCATCACTTAAGTCTGTCTTGATGAGTTCTTCTGGAGCAGAATGCATTCCTGTATTTTTCTTAATCTCAACTTCTGGTGATTCTGTTTCTGACATGACACAGCCATCTCTAATGTCATCCTGAAATAATTAAATTAAGAAGGCATACAATGAAAATTGAAGAAACTATCATCTTCATAAAAGGAGTTGTATTGTTTTTTGATTAATATTATAATAAGTTAATAAGCGATAGACGTTAGTGAAAGGGCATAAACATAACCTTAATTTATTTGGGAAAAAAGACATCTAATGCATTTTTTCTATTATACAATGGTAACAAAGATGATGCTTAAGACATGTATTTAGATGAGGCTTACTGATAGTTGCACATCTGAACCTGAAACTGAATCGGACATAGATTTATAACTTCTTGGGATTTCAGCGTTCTTTGGCTGGTCAGAAGCTTCTTCAGTAGACTTTGTCCTTTGGTACAAAATTAGTATTCTTCAATTATCTTTCATGTCTCTAGCACTAAAAACACACTGTCAATACTGTATATGTTGTATTTCTGCACAGCATTAATACTGGCTTATTGCCACTTTGAGTTTCAAAACAAAATATCAAGATAAGCCAATCCTCATAAGAACAACGAAGACAATAAAAAATTCTCTTTCATTGAAGTTGATTACTAAAATGGGTATTCAGTCATAATTAGTATCGTTTTGCCAGCAATCTTCTCACCCAAGGGCATTATTGGAATGTAACAACACAATTACTGGATATTTCAGAAACTTGCAGAATCCTTGCAATGGGAATTACAGGAACTGAATCCAATGGGAATTCATATAAATAAAAAGTAGGAAAATAAAAAAAATCTGTGTATATATGAGGAGCTACATTGCACTACTGGCCTCCAAATATGATATGATGCAGCAAAAAGTGCACAATTTGATGATGAGTACATGATTGGAAACTGATTGGATGACCCAATGTCAAATTACTGTCATTCTAATGCTTAGATAACTTAAGGTCAAACTATAATTTAATATGCCCTCATTAGAAGAACCTTAACAGAGAATCAAGGTCAATATATAGCAGGATCCTTGACACCAATAAGAAGTTGCATAAATTTAGTTAAAATATCTGTCACATCTATATCTGCATTATCATATTCAGCTAGAATCTTTTGATCTAGCCTTGGATTTTTCTTAATTTTTGTAGCTCAATCTTATACCAGGAACAATAGAAACCTGAAGTTCAATGTTCACAAAGATAAACGACTGTTGTACCTGAATTTGAGAGCAAGACAAAAGCCAGTCTCCTTACAATCGACCATAGTATCTCCTTGCAATTCAGGCACACATAATTCCCAGCTAGTTGCTCACACCTGACAACATAACCTCGTATAATCAGTGCTTATAAAACAAAACTCTATCAAATCTGTAAATATAGTTTTCTGATGTGGACTAATGCATGCAAAGTCAGATTCTGAAAGCTAAACTTGGACTAATTAGGTCATTAACCACCAGCATATCGAAATAAAATAATAAATACAATTAAAGTGCTTCACACAATGCCAGCACAATTAAAAATATACCCTGTACATTGTAAAGAATTTTTGTAATGGTAGAGAAAGGAAATTTTTGAACAAAATTTGAACGATATGGTTGAATTGATTTATTTAGATCTATATTTGAAAATTACTACTACCAAACACAACTAAAGCGCATAAAGATATGAATTAGACAAAAGGAAATGGAAATAAAAACTAATATGGAAAAATTAATTTGTTGAATAGAATAAAATATAAAGTGGGAAAATCCAAAAGAATTACTTGAATCTTCAATCTTCTTTAGCCTCTGCTGCTTCAGCAAAAACTTTATAAGCAAAAGCGTACCTAAGTTAAAAAAAGACCTAAAACAATCAGTGTTGTAAATTTAAATAAAAATATAATAAAAGCATAAGAGCACCAAACCTCACTACAACAATACACAGAAGCAGCAGCAAGATAATTCGAATCCCTGGGATCCTTGGAAGAAACAAACAATTGATAGAAAAACATAACTGTTAAGCACAAAATCGAAAAAAATAGGAGAAGCGAAGGAAAATAGACTAAAAAAAATTGCCCTCTTTATCATAATCCAAAAACCATGCTACTTTTTGACCCTGTAAATGAAACTCATTCTAAACAGAAGTTTTTCTCACCTAATGAATGTATAGGATTTGTCCTCTTTCTAAGACAATCTCACTCAAATCAAGTGTCTCATCTAGAACAAAGCTGCATTAAGATGGAACAAATTAGATGAGGACCACTGAATTGTAGCATAACGAAATAAATCCTAATAACGGAACAAAAAGAAATCAAAGAAAAGAAACCCACTACTGCACCGAAGCAAGCAAAGAGAACTAAGAAATTGGAGAAGAGAAAAAGGAAGAGAAAAGAAATAGAAAAAAAGAGGCCGTGAAATACACAATAGTAGCAGGGCGCAACAGTAAGGAAAGGGAAATGGATAGACCAACACCACCAAAACCATCACAAAATTCCTTACATCTGTATTGCTGGAACACAAAACCTAGCGCACATGAAAGCAAACCTAGTCGGATCCAAAACGCCGGAGTCCACAGCCACAGTAAGAGAAGAGATAAGATAGACAGACCGGCGCACACACCACGACCACCATCCGAGCAGCTGTCGTACACAACCCACATGGGCTCCTCCTATTCACCGGTCCAGGGAATGCCTCGTAGAGAGAGAGAAGGAAAATGTAAGATAGATCAGCGGATTCTCTAGAAGATGCTTATCCGACGGAGAAGATGCCATCAATCGAGCGGCCAGGATGTTATGCGGAGATTGAATGGTCCAGATTGAATTACTGTTCGCCAACAGTAGTTAGCTACAGTATCGAATCCGGATCTAAATACTCCGAATTAATATATGTTTCGATGTGTTGCAGCATATTTAAATCATTTCTCTCCCCTCCCCTAATTAATTTACTCATTTTTTCTTCACCCCACGAAGCAAAGATTCGCTAACTCACCCTTCGGAAGAGGTAGCAGGTTAGACTAAGGTTAGACACTAACCTAGCTTACCCTGTCTCATTTGCCAAACTAACCTGACGTTAGTTTAGTCACTAACCTAGGTGAAATACTAAACTTGGGTTGCCAAACGCACCCATAAGGTCTAGAATGATGTTTTTCTTCATTAAAGTTGTAAAGATATTGAATTCGTCATCTAAAAATATCAATAGATGGATCTACTTTTTAGGATGAACTTATAAATATGAGTAATTAAGAACAGTGAGGAGGTTAGGCCGATCCTCCTCGAGTCGTTGTTGACAGGGAGATTCGGTTCGAGCTTGTATTCACGTTCTTGTTGGAATTGAACGGAGCACGTCTTCTTTTGTAGTTGCGAAACTCCCGGAAACGTACGACTAAGGCTAGGCCAATCTAGCGGGTCGGAACTCCGTAATCATATCGTGTGTCATCTCTTTCTCTCTTCTCTTTACTTAATTGCATTGTGAATTGTTTGTGTGATTGTTTGGCTTGAACCTTTTATTATTATTAGGGACAACAGATCGTATGATTGTAAACAAACTCTTCATAAAGGTATAGATGTTTTCTCATGTTGATTTTGCGCATATATATGATATATATTTGATCATATGATGAGAATTACATCATAAAGATAGACCAAGAATAAACATTTGGTTTATTCATAAAGAAATTATTGATAATCACATAAAGGGTTGAATTGAGAGTTTCAAAGTGCATTTGTAATACATGAAAAGTAATATTCGCATTTACTTATTGCCACGACATTAGTAACGATAAGAAGACTTATTGCCCTGATTTGTGTATTTTGTCTCTATCGTTCAGCATAAGGAAAACATGAAGGATTATTGTTGAATATGGTGGAGACTGAGATCAAGTGGGAGAATGTAAGTTCAGCCAGTTAATCTCAGGTCCTTTTCTGGCGGGTCCCCCGCCAAGAGGATGGAGACTGCATTTGGACAGAACATGTGATCTCAACGTCTTTTGGATTCCACCGACCCATAATGCTCCTGAGTGATTTCTGGCCCTTTTAATAGCCTGTTCTGATGGAGAACAATATGAAAACCATATCCTATCACCATGTTCACCAAAATAGAGAGAAAAATAGAGACTGAGGGAGACGTGGTCTAGTCCAACATCCCGGAAGCAAGCCATCACTGTGAGTGAGGCCGATCGGACTAGTAGTGCCCTCTTTCCTGTAATAACTAGTGGCCATGTAGTGCTTGTAGACAGGAAATTCTCTCTCTGGTGAAGCGACTCATCCACAACACTAAAAAATAAACAATGGCTAGAGGTAATCCTGAATCCTGATTATTTCCTCATTAAGATCCTAGAAGCACTTACAGAAACACCATTTATATATGGGCATTCTCGTCTAGAATTTTATAATTTTTTTTTCATAACTAAGATGGTGACAGAAAGGTAAATATCTACAGTACATATATTTGGACGGGACATTTTCAAATTTAAAAATTAAAGAGAATATTTCCGATTGACTATGATTTGAGGGATATATAGCTAATTTTCCCTTAACACATTCCTTTTTGCGTTCGAACTAATATGTTTGTATCAAATAAATGGTTCTTAATAACAGTCGGACAATATGTTAACTATTTTTGAAGTTTTTCGAGTAACAGTTATTTTCTAATAAATGAATCTACTTTTAATGTAGTCAATGCGCATGAACATTAATGGAATGGATGGAGAAGGAGGGAACGGTTGTCGAATTTGTTACCATCTTCACAAATTAACTCTATTTCTCACATCCTCTTCTTTTTCCGTTCCATCAGTAACCTTGCTGGCTGGAGCGAGTAACAGTTCGGAGACAGTAAGTTTTTTAATTATTTCCGTCACCTTTCTTTCCTCTCCCTCTGAGATCTTGTTTTGGAGCAGACCCTAAATGTAGGGGTGTCAAACGTTAGCAACGGAAGCGGAACATGAGTGTTCCGTTTCTGTTTCGTTTCAGCACACGTAAATGAAATCCATTCTGTTTCCGTTCCGTTTCGTAAACATAAAACTGTTTCGTTAGCCATTCCGTTCCTCATTTTCCACTGATCTCAGTCTATTTTTCATTGATTTCAGTCATTTTTTGGTAGAACGGAACACTAACGTGTAGTACAACCTGTTCCGTTTTCGTCCCGTCTCTGACAACATAACACATTTACCATTCCGTTTCGGACGGAACGAAACGGAAACGACTGAAACGACAGACTATTTGACACCCCTAAATGTGCCAAAGTGGCTGCCAATGCGCATCTTGAAGGAAATCTACGTAATACTGTAATTTGTTGTTGACGACTAGCGAAGCATCAGGCCCTACTACGCTATGCCATTTGTTGTTGTTATGAAATATACTAGTTTAACTTTTGGACGGCTTAGCGAAACTAAACTATTTCGATCGATATTTCATGCTTGGCAAAAAAAAAAAAAATCTGAGTTTATAAATAATCACTAATCTTCGTTCACCCATCCTTTTCCAAAGTGTTCTTTGGAATTGCTCAGGACACTCCCAATTTTTAAAAAAATGATCAAAATGTCCACCTCCAGCACTAAAGTCTGAGAAAAACAAGATGGAAGGGAATGATATTTCGGTCATTTAAAAAAAAAGGGGGGGAGGGAATGAAGTCAATGAACAACCTGAGCAATTATAGGAAGCGAGAAGCTCGTAATGCTGAACGTGATGTTTTGAAATATTAGCCTCTTGCAGTCTATTTGAACCATGCAAAGAGGCAGAAACTAATTTAAAAAAGAAATATTTTGCTCAAATTTTTTTTAAAAAGAAATATGATTCATTATAAAGTGAGCTATTTACAACAAACTTATCTAAACATTCACACTAATAAACTGAGGTAGAGATTTTATAGAGATAGAATTACCGGGAAGTGTAGCATGCTTACTCTTTGTTCAGAAAGCACTGTAAATTCTATCTCGACATGGCCAAGCTAACGCTACTTTTTTTTTTTTTAATTATAATAAGTGTAATTACATGGAAATTATATTTGTTACTTTGTGGCAATTTGTTGGCATTGATTATATTAAAATTAGGTTTTTTTTTTAAAAAAAAGGGGCTTTGGTTGTGAAAATTATATTTGTTACTTTGTGGTAATTTGTTGGCATTGATTATATTAAATAGTTTTTTTTTTTTAAAAAAGGGGCTTTGGTTGTGGAACCAATATCTATTACTGGAACAGCACATTCCATATTCTCATTAAAAAAAAAGGCAAAGCCTTTTTGTCTAGACATCTTGTAAGTTATAACTAACGACCCACCTTGTAAATTAAGTCCATTCGACATGGCCAAGTTGGCAAAAAAACGTCCAGAAATGAAACGGTAAACTTAACAGATGTATTATTAGACCTATCAATAACATTCGGAGGTGCATCAAGCATTCGGAGCATTTTGACAATCACTTAATGGTGCATCAAGCATCAAAACTTTTTGGCTTTTGACCAATTAATATATTGTCATAAGTTATGATTAGACCTGTCAAAAGCGAAACGTTTTAACGTTTCCGTTTCTATTCCGTCGAAACGGAACGTTAATTGAAAGCTGAAATGGGTTCCGTTTTCGGAAACGGAACTGAAATTTGTTAACGTAAATGGAACAGAACACGAAAATGGGCTGAAATCAATAGAAAATGTGAGGCGGAACGTTAAATGAAACAAATTTCAGTTACGTTTGATGAAACAGAATGGAAATAAAACTACCATTTCGTTCCGTTACCGAAACGAAACGGAAATGAAAATCCATATTTCCGCTTCCGTCATATACATTTGACAGGTCTAGTTATGATAGCCTATGCAAATACGATATTATGAAAGTGAAACACTAATGGGCCAACATTAGGCTAATCTCATTGACATTCGATCTGAGTTTGAGCATCTGTGTAATATACTAAAAGAGAAAAATAAACAATGCAATTACAAAGGCAATACCAGTAAAAATCGTTCTTCTAAAATACCAAACAAACATTAACAAGCTGCTGGCAAGACAAATTTCAGCAATGAAGGCACCGTTACATTTTGAGAGCACAAAATATTCGCCAAATCGGAAATCCTATTCGAGAATCGAGACCTAGAGCCAAGAAATTACAACCAAGTTAGTTCCGGAAAAAAAAGAAAAAAAGGTACTAAAAAAAGTTAATGCCAATATAATATAGTCGTTATATTCTATTTTCTCTGTGAATTCCCACACTACAGATATATAGGATCTTGTGTTTGTTGACTGCTTTATTTACTTGTTTAGGCATTTGCAGCCTACAAGTGGGTACGTATATAGCTAAACTAGCAACCAGACTTTGCAAACACATACTTTGTATGATTTTCTATCAGCACATTAAATTCAGTCACTTTCAATAGTGGCTGTACTTACTATTGGAATTAAGCTTTGACAAAACATGGATGTTTTAAGGAGTCTCAACTCCCGAGCACCAGAAATAAACATATAAAATTATGAACAGGGGTGTGACACGGACAGAACCAAAACACATGTACTATCCGCTATGCTAACTTAGTCCAGACCTTCCATGAGGAACAGGATTAGGTACAACTTACAAAATATACCAACTAAACAAACGGCAAGCACCTTTCAAGTTTTTTTCAGATCTCAGCCCCCCTGACTCAAAATCCATTCACTGTCAAAGTTACACTTTGCCATTGTGCCCATTTACTTTGTTCTAGAGGTAGAAATATGCGAGTAATGAAAGACCAAAACTTTTAACACAACTGCTAACTTTAAGGGAAAAAAAATGATTTTGCAACCTTACTTTGCTTTCATGATCTGTAATTGCTTGATTGCTTGCATAGACTGGGGATGAACCAACTAGAGTACAATTCTACAGGTACCTGAAGCGCTTCAATTTTGCGATCTTTCATGTTGTACCTAAAGAGTTTATAGCCTTCATTTATGTTTCTATTTATTAAGAAGTAGATGCTGTTTCCTATGAACTCAGGAAAATCATCAACTCTGAAAGCACATCCATGTTCCTTATGCAGCAGAAAAAGGAATTGATGACTGGTGTTATCAATCTTGATCCAACAAGGATTAATCACTTTCCCGTCTCTATTACCGAGCTGCAATCGATATATATCAAAGTAACTGGGCTCTTGTCGATAACGTTTGTTATACTGGCATACTCTAAGAATCTCTCCAGCTGACACGATCAAATAGGCAACCTGCTCTCTTAGCTCAGACTTTGGCCGTGGTACAACAAAGATCACAGTTTGTGTTGCAATATTTATAACCACTGTGTAACCAGTGCCTCTATCACTAGCATAGCACAACCCATCATAGCACAATCCCGGCCTATCAATTCTATAATGAGGGGATGACTCTTCTTGCATACGGGTCCACTCGAGATCGCCAAGTTTGCAGAAAAGCAAATCTGTGGTAACGACATACCTCGAGCTCAGATCAGGTGGCACACAGATAGGGAACCAAATATTAGCCGGAGTAGGCGGGAGGGAAATCTCTTCCTTTGTCAAAGGATTGATGAGAGAACACTCACGTGTTCGCATGTCATAACTGAACAAGTACTTGTATGCCGATCCTGTTATAAATTTCTGAATACTCTTGGGAAAATTAACGTCGTGGATTTTACCTGTGAGTAAAGAGTAGAAACGCATGTAACCTTTTTCGAAGCTCTGATCAGAATATTCCATTATCCAAGGCAGCTGAGGAGCAAGGTCAGAGGTTTGGACAGCAGAACGCCATGTCTTGCAAATGGCGCGTAAACGAACGAAATCAAAAATGTCGATGAGTTTTCGGGAGATGAGAGAAATCA
The DNA here is from genome assembly GCA_028095005.1 of Rhynchospora pubera. Lineage (NCBI taxonomy): Eukaryota > Viridiplantae > Streptophyta > Magnoliopsida > Poales > Cyperaceae > Rhynchospora > Rhynchospora pubera. The sequence goes on from CM051459.1 coordinate 86,440,424, forward strand.
GTTCTGGAGGGAGATCTGACCAATCAGGTTCCTCTGGTAGATGTGTCACTGACAAAGTTTTGTTCTTTGAGTAGAGAATCTGCCGCTTTCCCATGGATACAGATGGGATTCAGAATTGCGCAAGCGGAGGAGAGGGGCACTTATTTAGTCATTTTTTCCCCTTTTTTTTTTTTTGGTAAAATTAGCTTTTGCCACCTAAACTTAGAAAATTAAAAATTACCACCTCAAAAATTGAAATTGAAATCGACTACTGAACTTATCACTCCATACTCCATAGCTTCCATATAGAGATAGATTGACTACTGATCCTATCAATCTCGATCCAATGAGGATCCTTGGCAATCCATGTCTCCTACGGAAGTCCAATCAATATACATGAAAAAAAACAGGGTTTTTTTAAAAAAATTCTAATTATACTGGCGCACTCTTCACTTCTTCAGAATCTCTCCATGCGACACAACCAAATAGAATAACACCTACGGCAACTTTGGCTCAGTTGGCTTATTGACTCTTTTAGTACTTGGGTTTTCATACGATGAGCCAATATTAGTACTTGGTTTTCATGTGAGTAAATCCCACCTTTACGGTACTTGATTATCGTAATTCCTCAATATAAACAAGCGGATCCAAATTAATAAAATAATAAACCTCATTAAATACAAAATAAGAACACTTATATATTTATCTTCAAAAAGAACACCTATATATTGTTCTTATTATTATTAATTAAGTGAAAGAATCATGTGATACGAAAGAAAAATGGAAGGATTTTTAGAAATAAATTGGTATAAATAGAAAAGAATTCCCATTTCCGCTGTAAGTAGAATTTGAAATCCAAATCGTGTGGCGCGTGACACAGCGTGTAGCATACCACAGGTCGTCCGACAGATCTCAATGGATGAGGGAGCCCCGTGCATATAATAGATTGTAAGGCCCAAAAAAATTGAACCCGTCAAGATCTGATCGGACGGTCCGTGTGGTGTGTTTGTAGCACGCCACAGGATTCTGATTGGTAGTCTTTGGGCCCTCAAAAGAGCAAACGGTACTTTAGTTGCCAACTTGCCATAGCCACTTTTGTTTTTCAGTATCACCATGTATCTATACCAGTTGCTCTATATTGGACCTATAAAGATCTATAAAAATGGTTAAACTGCAAGTATTGACCAAATAGAATATAGTATAAATATAGCAAAATGATCTACCTAAATGGATAAGACTACGAACAACAGAATTTTGTTAAGAAATGGAGAAAGTAAAAGCTTTTAAATAAATGAGTGCTGAGCCTTCAACTTGATCATCAAATTATTTTACATAACAAGTCTACCTTTGGAATTTTGTTCATAGTTCACCACCATCAAAATGTTTATCACCTTGAGTCGATTCCCTTTAACTCGGTTTCTTCAGATTTCCTCTTGACACCCAACTTGAAAGAGAACTTTTCATGGTCTTAGTAGAGGAGGATGCACCATTTTGATTGTCGACAGTGAGATTTTCAAAGTTATCAAGAACTACAATATTTTCAGCTTGTAGTTGGTCTATTTCATCACAGATGTTCGCATACACACACACCGTTTTTTTGCCCCGTTAAATCAACTCCGGATCGTCATACCGGAAAAAAACACATTTTAAAAGGTTGAAATATATTAATAAGATACTCAAAGTACTTACAAAATAGGGGAATGGCTAAGGCCATTCTTTCATTGAAAGAACGATATTGGGAATCTATTATTAAAATTTGGATTACTATGGCAACAGTTCTGAAATTCCATAATATTTTAATATTACTTTTAATATTTTCGGATGTTTTAGTTTTACTTCTTTTGATACAACGGCCAAAAACTTTTATTGGGCTTTCACTAGTGTCCCACGAAACAAAACTCTATCTCGTTCCGGAATTCTTTCCGCTAGGGTTTCATTTTCGCCTCTTTTTCACAGATCCGCCGAAATTCTTGATCCCTTCCTTCGTTTCGCCATTACGGAGTGAAATCCCTCTCTCTCACCTAGTTTAGTTTCTTCCTAAATAAATCCTTTCCGAAACAACCGATTTCCTCCTTCAAGCTTTTCATAGCCACAACTGCTCTCCATCACCGGTACTCTTTTTTAATTCCTTTATAGGCTCTCTTTGCTTGATTAATTCTTCGCCACCGATCAGTTGTTAAATTGCTTTGGGGGTAGGGGGGGGGGGTGGTGGTGGTGGTTCTTGTTTTCTTGTTTTCTTGGTTTCTAACATTTGTATTTAATTTATGAAGTTGAGTCATTTCAGTACCGTCTTGGTAATTGCCGGTACTGGTACACACCAGCTCAAATTTTCTGGTACTTAATACCTGGTATTTTGTTCAGTTTCTTTTCGTTTTGTTTTTAGAATGTTCATTGTATTGTTGTCGCTGAATCGGATCACTCGTCAAAATGCTAAACTTTCTTTCCGATTTTTTGCACTTTAATTAAAGTTCTTAACTATTGTTTAGTTTGTATTTGCCAAGTGATGCTCTGAGGGCGCAAGTTTGAGCACTTGTAGAACTTTTTCTATCAAGCTGCTATGAGAAAAAAAATATGTAATGTTCCCTTCTGATGGCTCGTTTTAGTTATATAATTTTGATGTAATTATAATGTCTTCTCTGAAAACAAAGTAAACTTGTACCCGACAAAGTTATGTTTTCTTTACTTTTTTAACTCTCTTTTACACGCTTGCATGCATTTACCCATATGTACACAATTTTGAATTTTTGATTTGGCTGTGAAATATGGTATGCCAGATGATGTTTGGATAATTGCGCAAGGGATTTGAGCAACTTCATACTGGAAGCAATGAAATAATACATTTCTGCACCTTTCCTTCTGATGGCAATTTATTATTTTACTTTGGGGCTTTTGAATGGAATGTTGTGGATTAAAAGGACTCAAGTCCTATATATTATATGTTGTGTAACTTACATTAACGCTTGATTTTATTTCCTTTGTGGGTCTGTTTCAGTCCCATTGCTTGTGTTATCTTTTTTGGCAGATTCTAGTCTGTTCATAGTTAGCTTCTTTTGCTGTTACATTACTTCTGGTTCTCTTATTTCGTTAACATCTACCTTTTTTTGTTTCAGATCAAATATGCCCAGAAATTCTACTCCTAGTTCTTCTAGCCTGTCCTTTGGGGGCCGATCTGATGATCCTGCTTGGGCCCATGCAAAGCCCGTTTCAGACTCTAAGAATAGCAGCATCTGTATTTATTGTGATAAAAGATTAAGTGGAGGCGGTATCACTCGCCTAAAGTACCACCTAGCCGGTGTAAAGGGTCAGGCTCAAGTTTGCCGAAATGTGCCTGAGAACGTTAGATCTCAAATGAAACGGCTAGTCGCAGGCTTAACCACCCATCAAACCCCAAGGAAGAGAAGAAAACCAAAAATAGATAATAATACTCACATTGATACTCCTATACTTGTGGATTCTGGCAACTTAATTGCTTCAAGTAGTAGGTCAAAGCCAAGTGGTTCCAGGCGCAACGTAGGTCTCCTTACTGCCCTTACAACCCCGCGAAGTGAACCTAAAGCAAAAAATGGATTATTTTTGGACCCAACTCACGAAGCCCAATTGGCCATAGCAAAATGGTGGTATGATGCGAATGTGCCATTTAATGCTGCCAACTCATGTTATTACGAGGCGATGGTGGATGCTATTGCAAGAGTTGGTCCAGGTTTTAAGGCTCCAAACTTAAATGATTTGCGGGGTCCGCTTTTGAAAGATATAGCTTTTGATATCAAGGAGCATATTTCTAATATGAAGAAAGAATGGGGGACATATGGTTGTTCTATAATGGCTGATGGGTGGACCAATCAGAGGCCAGAGCCCATCATCAACTTCTTTGCATACTCTCCTGGGGGTTCAGTGTTTTTGAAATCAGTTGATGTCTCAGGGCTTAGTAAAAGCAGAGAGACCCTGTTTGAGATTTTTGACCAGGTTATCAGGGAACTGGGGCCTGAAAATGTAGTGCAGTTTGTCACCGATATTGATGCAGCTCATAAAGCAGCTGGTACAGCCTTGCAACAGCGTTATGGTACATTCTTTTGGTCTCCATGTGCTGCCCGCTGTATTGATTTGATTCTGGAAACCTTTTCGAACCAGGCTTTCTTCCCGTTTATTGACGAAACCCTACAAAAGGCACGGAAAATAACAAAATTTATCTACAATAATGCTTCCATTCTTGCTATGATGAGAAAGGAGTTTACCAACGGTCATGATTTATGTCGTACTGGTGTCACCAGGTTTGCCAGTCATTTCTTGAGCCTCCATTGCATCTTGAAGTTTAAAAAGGAAATACACCAGATGTTTTCTGACAATAGGTGGGCTGAGTCACCTCACTCAAGTGGAAACATTGGTAAAGAAGTTGCTAACATTATTTTACAAGACAAGGAATTTTGGCCTCAGTGTCAGCACATAGTTGAGGTAACTGAACCGCTTGTTCGCATTCTTAGGTTGGTAGACAGTGAAGATAAACCGGCAATGGGTTACATTTATGAGGCCATTGAAATGGCTAAAGAGGCAATTAAATTGCGGCTAAAGAACAACACTTCAGCTTTTGGACCTTATCTGAGAGTGATTGAGGCCATATGGGAGAAAGAGCTTTGTATCCCCTTGCATGGTGCAGGGTGCTTCTTGAACCCGTCTGTTTATTTTAAAAATGAATACGGGAAGCAGAGTGATGTCAATAGGGCATTGCTTAGCACTATTACAAGGTTGGTGCAGAGTGATGAAGTTCAGGAGAAGATTGGGATTCAGTTGGAGGCATACAAGCGGTCAACAGGTGATTTTGGTTTGCCTCTTGCAATTCGACTTCGTGACAAGCTCAATCCAGGTACAGAACCCAAAAAGCAGTTAATTTCATTAAAAATTAGTCAAACTTTAGAGAAGTTATTTTGCAAATTTTACACCTGAATTTTTTCTGTATCTGCAATAACCTCCTCAATTTCCCTTAGTTGCATTAACATGTTTAATTTTTGAATTATTTAAAAAGTCCATTTACTGAAAAAGGGAGAAAAAGCATTCCTGAATTATAGAATTTTGTTTTAAAACTTCTTGTGGGGAGATAATGAAATAGGTTGATACGTTGTCAAGCATATTGCATCCTGACACATCATTACAATTGTGTCAGTGAGCTTTAATTGTATTTTTATATGGATTATTTGCTATGATTTAGCCTATACCAGATTGTCTCTGTTTTACTTGCCTGTAACTCATAATTCTAGTGTCCACGGGTAAATTAATGTTAAAAGAGTCTGTAATGGTTGTTGGGAAGCATTTTTTTAATGGATATTTGAATTGAAAATTGTTGAGACGAAACTTGTTATAAGTGCATATTAATCATCATATGTGCCGGTTTATTGTAGTTGCATGGTGGGAGCAATTTGGGAATGAAACACCAGAGCTGCAGAATTTTGCAATGAGGGTGCTGAGTCAGTGCTGTAGGGCAACAGGATGTGAGAGAAATTGGAACACTTTTGAGTTCCTTCACTCCAAAAGGCACAATCGCGTAGAGTACAAAAGACTCACTGACTTGGCTTTTGTTCGCTACAATTTGAAGCTCCGCGAAAGGTACTTACCACACTTGTTTTCTGTGTCATGCATGGGTCGTTAGATACTCGACTGTAGAAGACTTAATTCCCCTCAAAAAGGGGGTTAAGTAACTGTCACATCTCCCCCCCTCTCATCCAACTATCTTTAAAAAAATTGCACCCGGTCATCATATGCCGTGGAACCTTTTTTTTTTTCCACTGGGGCTATGTATGACATTTTAAAACTGGACTGGGGGTTATTGACATTTTTGTAGAAATTTCTGTTACTGTTATGATTGGGGATAAAGATCATGACCTTGAGGAAAACAGTAAAGACATCTTGCATACAGTTGCAAACATATGTTGCTTATAAACACCTCAAAGAATTGCATAGAGTGGGCCATCCATGCCATGTTATTATATGCTTCTTTATTCCCCGATTTACTAATCATGATGCAGAAAACTATTTAGTTTTGTATCTCTTTATCTTGCTTCAATTGCTCAATTTGGTGATCATATGGAATATTCTTATAGGTTCTTGAAAAAAGGTGCTATTGAATTGTGTGATCCTATTAGCCTCAATAACATTGACCTGTTAGGCGAATGGGTCAGTGAAGAGCCCGGCTTGCTCGAGGGTGATGATTTAGATTGGGAGACCATTGAGGGTCCTAGTGCATCTGTAAATCTAGACTATGAAGAATTGCCGTCTGGTGATGGCGACATTGTTGTTTATGACGATAATTCCTCATTGATGACTTACGCTATCACTTATGATTAGTGTTCCTTATGACTTGTAATGCACATAGTAGTAGTAAGCCTGTATGTAGTGATGTTTTGGACGAGAGTAGTGTTGTTTTTAATAATTGTATGTAATGAAATGTTCTTCCTGTAGGCCTTAGTGTAGATCCTTATGGTCTCTAGTTTTAATTTCTAGTACGTTTGTATCTTCAAGCTTATCTCTAGCAATTTCTTAATTTTAGCCTGCCCTTATTTTTTTCGTAATTTTGTGTCATACAAAGCGAACAAATTCTCCAAAGATTGCACCAGTAAATGGATTTGGAGAAGTATTTCATTACGGATTAATTTTTGGGGAACACGTGAGTTGTCTAGAAAATTGTCTCTTTTAGGCATGAAAAGCCCATTAGATATGTGTCTCGGTCCTATAAAAAAATCACGCCATTTCAGTAAAGTCGAAGAGCAAAAAACATCCCATGCATGGGATAGCACACGTGTCTGAAAGTACCGACTATGAGCGTACACCTCCCCTTACTGTCTGGAACACTGGAAAGGATGACATCTCGCTTATCAGTATACAAAAGAGTTTCAAAGAAGCACCGAGGTACAGTTGCTACCACAAAAAGGGTCAGAAAAAAGGATATAAAGGAATACATAGCGTGCCATACTTGAATAGATCGATGGCCTCAAGTGATAAGAAGTCGGGCCCCACTCCGGCAATAGGACCGGGATCCACATTGCCGGGGAAGCCCACAACTCTAGGTTCAAAGCTCATTGAGTCTGGTGCTATGATGTTGCAATCCATGGCTCCGGTGCGGCAGATGAACCTGCATGCATGCACCTTTGCGCTGTACGGGCACGATCTCAGCCGTCAGATCGAGACTCATCATTTTATTCAACGGATCAACCAGGATTTCCTTCAGTGTGCAGTTTTTGACTCTGACAAGCCCTCTGCACGCCTAATAGGTTTGTAATTTTTTTTGAAGTGCTGTATACTTCGTCCCTAAACATTTCTTTTATTCTTAAGATTTTATTTGGTATGTGATTTTATTTTTAAAGTCCAATTTTAAAGATTATAGTGGTATGTGATTTGTTTGGCCATTCCGTGCCTGTACGTGTGGAGCCATCAGGATTTAGATAAAAATTTGATTCCACACGAAAATAAGCCTGACCTCAGGAAATTCATCCCAAAATTTAAAAGATGGTCCTTTATAATGGATAAGAAAGTGTAACCCTGCTTAATATTTGTCCTGAAACAAGTAGCTCTGTCAATTTGTCTAAAGAAAACCAAACACTCTACCTTATTTACTGTTGGTACTAATTTCAAATTTCAAAATAATCCTGCTGAACTCCAATTTTCTCATTGGCATGGCAGGTGTGGAGTACATCGTGTCAGACAACATCTTTGAAACCCTACCATCCGAGGAACAGAAGCTATGGCACTCACATGCCTATGAAATTAAGACAGGTCTGTGGACCCTACCTGGTATGCCCGAGTTACTTCAAGACCCTGAACACAAGTCCCTAACCAAGACATATGGCAAGTTTTGGTGCACGTGGCAAGTTGACCGGGGAGATCGGCTCCCACTAGGTGCACCGTCCCTTATGATGTCGGCTCAGGCAGTGGACATAGCACGTGTGAACCCGGAACTGGTCAAAAGAAGAGATAGGAAGTATGGGGTTTCCAGGGGAGATGCAAAGGAAAGCAGGGTTGAGATGGCTGAGCCAGAGTGGATTAATCCCAATGCAGATTACTGGAAGCAGCATGGAAAGGGGTTTGCAATTGATGTGGTACCAGTAGAGATGAAGAGCTCTGGGGCACTAATTTGATAAAAACTTGTTGGTTTTGTCTTGCTCGCTCTTTAGGGGTTGTCTAGTAAAAGTTCTGGGTGTTAAATGTTTTTAAGTATGAGCTTTATTCTGAGAATAAGATCAACTATGCCAGTATGCCGCTTATGGTTTTAAATAAAAAAGAGTAAAAGACCCAACTTAAATATGCTAGTATGCCCAGTATAAGTTTAATTCTGAGAATAAGCTCAACTATACCAGTATGCCGCTTATGGTTTTAAATAAAAAAACGTAAAAGACCCAACTTAATTTAGCGTGATTCTTTTTCAAATTTGTTGATGAATTCGTGATTTGATCTTCTTTGAAAATGCCCTTTTCTATTGTACTACATGTTGTCAAATTATTATTATTTTTTATTTTTATTGTACAATCTCAACGCCGACTGCTGAATTTTGATAAAAGCATTGACGCCAGCCAAGTATGATACTCGCATGTGATACTCGCATGCAAAATGAGTGTCATTATAATTAATATACTATACTTTTCATTATATTTTGCCTATTTGTTATGCTCCAGTCTTCAATTAATAGGAAATTTTGTGTCTGATTATCAATTTGGAAGGGTATTCAGAGCATCCATCAGATTCTACTATTCCTAATATAATAACGCTAGGTTTGGAAAGAATTAAGACGTTGCCTTTTATGTGGTCCTAGCTTTCCTAATTTGATTTGGAATAAAACTTTAGTAGCCTAATAGGTTCCTGTAAGGATATATTAATCATTAATGCTTGTGTGGTTCTTTCTGTTCTTAAAATATGCCTTAAGGACCAAACTTTTTGACTTCATAATTCCCTACACGCACCTTTGTTTGGAGGTACGAAGCACTATTATAAAAGTGCTTTTTTTGTAGACTTGGTCTCAAAGCAGGAAGGAATCTGAATTTTTTCTATGCTAATAATACAATTGGTTTTTTGTTGCATCTGCGATAAGGTACACAAGTAAGTAACACAACAGTCATTTTTGGTTACTTTTTTTTTTTTCAAGGGAAAAACCTTTATTCCTGTTGCGGATGAGAGGGAAATCCTGGTTTTATCTCTTGATTGATTGATTCTCGCCATTGCAAACTTTTTAGATATTCCCTCTTTTCTTGGTCGCTGGGTCAAGAAAAGAAGGCTTTTAGTAGCATATCCAAGAATGCTTTCCTTGTTTTATTCTACTTCGATCTGCAACAGATTCACTTTAAAAATTGAGACGCATCCCATAATTTATCTATCTCATTTTCTCTCTGTATTCTTCAGAAATATTGAAGGGGTTTGAAAATATCTAAGGGAGTCGTAGTGTTGACACTTAAATCATGGGTTTTCTCGCAACCTTGGTAAAAAATCTACATGGTCTTGTTGGGTAAGATAGTTTATGACGTGCTTAAAATTTATTTTTTCTTTTGAAGAAACTAAAATTTGCTGTATAGCTAGAGTGTTTCTGAATTCGAAAATTTAACTTATCTTCCTTTGAAACCTTTCAAGCGTATCAAAATAAGGCTAAGTCAAATTGTAAAATAGATGAATGTTTGGAAAAGTCATTTTTTATTTGGTTGGAAAGAAGACAAAAATGCCCGTTTCGTTAGATGAAACTACCAGCTTTACAAATTTAACTCAACAAATTAAAATATTGTTTTGATTCCTTTTTGTTGTGCTTTGCACATTAATATGATTTGGCGCTTAATGCTGATGTTAACTTTATGTTTTGTGCATGTTGATGTTCTAGTCCGGGGGTGACTCTGCTATATCCACTGTAAGTTGAGATCTTTTTAAAATCATATCGAAATTTGTAGAACGTAAATCATAAAAGTTGAAACTTCATAGTGTATTTTGTGAATTAAATCAATTTCGTGAGTTTTTTTACAGATATGCATCAGTTCGTGCAATTGAGAGTCCATCTCCAGTGGATGATCAGCAATGGCTTACATATTGGGTGGTTCATTCCTTTCTTACTATTTTTGAGCTCACCTTCTGGAATGTTCTAAGATGGTACTTATTAGTTGCTACAACATCATCGAAAGTTTTTTCCGGTTAATTTAGGTTTTAGAACCTTTATGGGAAAATTACAAATTCAATTACTATTTTCCTGAACCTTTAGAACCTTTCCGGTTAATGCCTATTGCCATGTTACAGGTTTCCTCTTTGGCCATACATGAAGCTTCTGTTTTGTTGCTGGTTGGTGTTGCCAATATTTAATGGAGCGGCCTACATATATGAAAACCATGTGAGGAGGTATGTTAAGATCGGTGGATACGTAAGGTCGGGTTACTCTGAAATACAAAGAACGGCAATGCAAATGATGAGTCTGGATGCAAGGAAGGCAGTCGAGAGATATATCGAGAGTCACGGACCTGATGCTTTTGATAGAGTCATCCAAGCGGTAATAACAACAATACAATTCTATGACTTTGTAACTCGTGTATCTTTGAACTTCTGTTCATGTATAATGATATGAATGATCTTGTAAATTCTTCTGTAGGCTGAGAGGGAGGCAAGGCGTTCAAACTGATAACTTATCTCTGATGAGAACTGGTGAAGGCCATTGGTTGATTTGGTTGGGATCTTGGGAAAAATAGAAGGGGTGGGGTTAACAAATACATTGAATTATGTATTATAAGCAAAATTGGTTATTCATTTATTTGTTTTAAGTTTGTGTTTTTACAATTGAGATTAACATCTAAGAGCAAATTACAGAGCCGTTTTACTAAAACTTACATTTGTAAAGGAATATTTTTTTTCTAATTGTAAAACATATTTCATCACTTAAATACCCACAGCTAATAGCCCTAAATTCGTGCAGTTTAACTGGAATTGTAGCATCCAAATTCCTATTGGGCTGAAGTCTAGTAATGTTGTTTTTCTGATTGCACATTTCCCACAGCCACAGGCCATTTGTGTAGTTTAAGTGGAATTGTAGACCAAAGCAGGCCCAACAGTCTATGAAATGTCATATGCGCAGCTATTTTTAAGCTTGTTTCCCATTATTTGTCTAACTCGGGTCTTAAAAAGAAACACATAAGTAGGCCTGTCAAACGTTAATACCGTGAGTGGAAATTGACTGTTTCGTTTACGTTCCGTTATCATCGGAACGAAATTTCTGTGTCATTTCCGTTCCGTTCCGTTTCATAAAAAAAAATAGATTTCTGTTCCGTTTAACGTTCTGTCCTTCAATTTCTATTGATTTCAACCCATTTCCGTCCATTTCCGTATTCCGTTTAACGTTCCATTCATTTCCGTTTCTGTTCCCTTTTCAAAAACGAAACAGATTTTCTATTTCGTTTAACGTTCCGTTCGGACGGAATGAAATAGAAACGGCCGATGCGGTGGAACATTGACAGGCCTACACATAAGAAGAGAAAAAAGATGTTTACACCAATGGCCAATGGGGTCCTTCAATATTGCTAACCATATCACTTTGATCCTCTTGGTGTTCGGACTAAAATTTGTCCTGTACAAAAACGTTTTCTCCACCAGTAGTGTTTTTTACAGCATTTACCCGATTACCCCTCTGGAACAATTGGTCTTAACAAAAATAAAGGACCAGAATGAAAAATTATCAAAATTTGAAATCAAAACAGATATCCGATAATTTACAGCATGCTTCACCTTGTACAGTTCACATTAATAAAAGAAGGATTGTTTGTGGCGGACATGATAAAAATTTCACAGTTCAAACAAAGTCCAGCGTCAACTATGGATTCCTTCTTTTGTCCAAAGCAAATGCCAAAAACTCGCTAGTAGATTCAAAAGTGGAAAATGATAAAAAGTAAAAAGAAACACAAATGTCTTATTCAAGTTCATACAGTCTAAACGAAAACATAACTTCCCCACAACCACAACATATGTTCACCTGTAGAAAAACACAAGCATTTTTCAAATGCATGCTCACACACACAATACATGTCAAATCTCTATTATATCTATAAAAAAGAATTACTTAGGGTCGATCAAAAGGATTTAATACAGTACATTAGATCTGAGCAAGAGTTTTTATGTCCATTGGATATGCGTCTCTGTCCGATTGAGCTTGGTACGATCTTTTACCGATGATAATGTTGGCTGCCTCTGTGGGGTGGAATGCATCCCAGAAGAGATATTGCTCCCGGTTTTGGCACGGTATTTGGTACGGGAGGCAAGTGTACTGACCGTTGTTCCTTCCAACTCCACAACATCCCCTATTTACGACTGACAATCCTGAAATCAATAAAAAAAATAATTCTTTAGTGTAGAACTTAATTAGACACAATTTAGAATAACATGCCCGTCCAAAAAACAGGAGCTCAGAATTTCGGAAATGTTTCATTTGCTAAATTAACCTCTAAATTTTTGTACAATTTAAACAGTTCACATCTATGGGTGCGTTTGGATGAGAGAAGAAGAAGAGGAAGAAGGAAGATGGGAAGAAAAAAAATTATAAACAATTCAAACTCTTCACAAAGTTACACACTTCCCAATACTTCTTCCCATTTCTTCCCTTCTTCCCTTCTTCCCACACCTATATAAAGGAGCTTATTTTTATTCGCCTATGGGCTTGCTTGTAGGGGGAAAAAAATCGAAAATAAAATACAGATTTTACCTTACAAAGACAGTAGAAAAACACAGTATTACTGAAAATCCCATTAACCATTGTAGAAATTTATTTTTTAAATTTATAAAGATGAAAATGGCAGGTAACAAAGTAGAATATATGTGTATAATAGAAGCTGGTGGCCTGACATTAAAAAGTATCTTATAATTAATTCGTTCTTGCGTTTGGCTCCTTGTAATTTTTTTCTATTTACTTCTCCACTCTTATACTCAGAGAAATTTGAAAAATAGTAATATAGGATAGAACCATGTAATGATGCGTTGTTGTAACAAATTTGGAAACACACCGGCGTGCATCAGGAAATATGAAACTACCAATTGGCGCCAAAAGTAAAAGCCAGAGAGGCAGAGAAGGGAGTAAATGCGCCTATAGTAAATAGCATTAAATCAAAGAAACCTACCCATTGATCGTGGGTCCCTCAAGATATCTTCAAAGATGTGATAGGCATTGATGTATGTAAAATGCGCCCCAGGCAGGGTGTTAAACTGGTCCACCAGACTGATCAACCTGTTGTTGAAGATTTGAATCGCACTGTTGATGTTCCCGACGCATGTGGCGCCATCTGCGCTGTGCTGGGCAAGCTCATTCGGACTGCATCCGACTTGTCCGACTCCGATCAGGACCACCTTCCTCGCACCATAGTCGTATAGGCTCTACATGAACACAATAGTTAATTACATTATTTATCAATCAACATAATCAGTAAAGTTAGATAATTTGTTTAGGAAGGAGTTCAACTTACTCTAACAAAAGTTGTGTATCTTGTGATGAGATCTTGGGCATACTGCTCAGGAGTGTAACGTTGGCCGCTGTTGTAAAACATGGGCATGAAGTAGTTGTTAAGGTAGTCATTGGATCCCATTCCAACAGAGAAGATGCATTTGCTGAGGTAATTCGCCGCAGTATCCTCATCTCCTAGAATGTTAACCATTTGTTGCACAGCCGACTGGTAATTCCGGACCTGACCACTGAAAGGTATCCTTGGACCCTATGAATTACCAAAAAAAAAAAACTTATCTGAAAATGGGAAAAAAAATATTCACACCTTTTTGTTCTTGAAAAGAGTTTTGGCAGAATGGCAGTCCAAAATAATTTCATTGGATATAATGCAATTGAAAAAAATTGGTATTTAGGTAAATAGTCCACTTAGTTGTTCTTTGATCTTGGGCTATTGAAGGGTAGCTTATCTTTTTCTTTTTGTCTAGTAACATATGGTTATCACACCGACCAGTAGTTTTTTTAATGAAAATTCCCCCTAGCTATACGAGATTTTTGGCTATGATGTGCACGAAAGTGACAATACACTAATATTTAGTGATTTGATAAATGATTCTACCCACAAAGCATGTGTTTGCATTAAATTTCTTCTTTTCGTTTTTGTCCAGTGAGCTGACATCTCTAATAAATGTAAACTGTAAAGTTGAAATTAATTAACGGGCCACGACATTTTTTTCCCTTTTACAAACGTACGTACGAGTCAGTTTTTCTCTTTTTTTCTTTTGCTTTTGTAAACTAATTACCAGCTGTTGACCGGTTTCTTCTCTGATCCCAGCAGCAGCTGATGCGAAATTGACGCCAGTCAGAAGTTGGTCTCCATTAGCATTTGCATATGGTGGAATGTAATTATCAAATCCCAGTAGCTTTGCTGTTTGTGCCACAAAAAAAAAAAAAGAACGGTTGTAGGAGATCAATAATATATAGAATGATGAAGTTAATTTCTTTTACTTGCTGTAGGAAAAATAATATTGCCATTTGTTTTATGCATTTAGCAGCGAATATTTATTTTTTTTATTGTTCATGCCTAGAAAAATTGGACACCATTGTTGAATCTGATTCTCAATATAATATTTTACAGCAAAGTTTTAATCTAGGTCATCCAAAGAAATTAATCTGATTGGCACTCTAACATAAAAATTTGGCACTATGCTAGCTGGTTTCGAAACACATGGCATTATAGGGATTATTGTGATAACCTAGTACTACTACAATAATAATACAATACATCTTTGTCACAAGTTGGTTAATAAATAAACTCCCATCTCCATCAGAATATTGTCAAAATCAGTGCATAGGTGACAAACTAATTTTTCATAAACTCAAAAAGTTGTCAATAGGCCCAGAGCTACCGAAAACGACTACCAAATTACAAATAAGTTGGTACATAAACAACATTTTCAGTTATTAACATGCCACCTCGTACCAAAAAGTGAAGCAGAAAAAAAAAACAAAAAGGAGGAAATATCTACCCTTTCTAAACCTGCTAATGTATTGTAAATCTGCTGGTACGTTCAATTAATAAACAGTTTACTTATTTAAATCTGCGGTAAATTTAATTAGAAAATCAAATTTGAAGCTCAAAACCAATTTCGAAATTTAGAAGGTTAAAAGCTTACAGATAACATCGACTGTGGTTAGTCCATTGGTGAACCTCCCGGAGGAACCGCCGGGAAAGTCGATACCATAAGGCGGGTAATTTGCACGTGCAAGTGACGCCATGTCGTTGTTATTTCCATTGTCCACGAGTGAATCGCCGAAAATGAAGTAGCATGGGACTTGTGGCTCGGACCTAACTGAGCCCAAGAATAGAGCTAGAGCTAGTAATGGAACCCAACACACTCTAGTCATGAGTTCAGTTCTTGAAGAAGCCATTTTTGTTGTTTGAGGGAATGAGTGTGTGCTGCGAGAGGGATGGTGAGGTATTTAAGAACGCTTGATTGTAGACTTGGTCAATGCATAGTTACGGTTAGTGAATTGCAATCTTACCGTATCGTGGTGTGTCGTGGCAAACACGAGTGTGTTTAGCATCGTGTCGTGTCATGTTGACACGGTTTATACATGCAACCGTGTCGTGTCGTGTCGTGTTGAGTGGAGGGAAAGGCCGACACAACACGGAAATTGACACGACACAGTTGGAAACCGTGTTGACACGTCACGATACAGTTGTGTCAACCATGTCGAACCGTGTTAAAAATTTATTTATTTATTTATTTAAAAATAGTTAAATATATTTTAAAATTAGAGATAAAATGATAAAAAATTGTATTAAATTTTATAAATCTGTTATATAGTCGATAAAAAATAATATCATAATAATTCATGATGATACAATATAATAATTAATTAACTAGATAATAAATTACTAATTACATAATATTAATTAGTTGAAAATTTTTAATTATAGTTTCTATATTATATTTTTATCCTTAAAATTCAAATCATCCTTTGTTTTTATAATATATTAATATTTTTATAATATTTTTTTAATATTAAGTTTTAAAATAAAATAAAATCTTGTTGTGTCGTGTTGTAACCGTGTCGTGTCAAATCGTGTCGTATTGAATCGTGTCGTGTTAAACCTTATCAATTTTCTAAAAATGTCAACACGACACAGTTTTGACACGACACACCAACACAGTTGTGTCGTGTTGAATCCGTACACGTGGCGTGTCGTGTCGTGTCAACACGGGTCCGTGTCGTGGCAACACGGTTAACACGACATGATTTGTAATTCACTACTTACGGTATGGGATAATGGGACATCAATTTTGTAGTTCTTTGCGTGTTTGTACATTGGTCATTGGTGTGTGTCTTTGTTTTTTTTTTTTTGTGGGGTTAATTGATTTTAGTTGGGTAGGAGGCGGTTGGGTGTGGTTTGATTTGATTTGGGGTGCATTTAATTTGTACTAAGGTTAATGGGGTGCATGTGTTGTGTAGTTTACAACATGCTTTATGGCAGACAAGCAGTTTGGGTCATTTGTTCATGTCATACAAAAGAAGGGTTTGGTTAATTTTCTTGCCTACGGGCTTAAACGAACACCCCCACCCCACCCACAAAAAAATAATAATAATAATAATAATAATAATAATAATAATAAATAAATAAATAAAGATTTTCTTTTTAATAAAATGGATGGGACGATCTGCTGATTGATTCATCAAGCGCACTTAACTTACAAGGATCACATTAAAGGCAATAGACGTATTATAGTTTGAAAGATCGTTCCACTAAATCAAATGCTAAAGTATAGTTTATATTTAGTTTAAAAAAAACAATATGTCATAAACAGTCTGATATTAATCACGAGTTACCGTACATCCAGCACATATACAACAGATGAATGAGACTCTTATGATATATTGGATGTTCAAAAATATATATTATTTGACCTGTTAAAAAGTAAATTTAATTCCCTGTTATTTATTAAATTTTACTTTTTTTTGTTTAATATTAAAGATGAAGGTTTAATGTATTATTTTTTTTTGGCGCATACGAGCTTTGAGAGTACTATATATATTCTAAAGTTGGAACATACATCGTATGTTTTCAGTCGTCCTGGACAAATTTTATCCCATTTCTTCTTTTTTGATTTATCAAGGAAACTTTAAAAGGAATATATCACTCGACATTTAAAAGATATATTTTAGAGTTGTACCAATAATTTGTTGAATATATTGGTAAATTAAAAATTATATTTTGTACAATTTGACTTTTGTTTTGTGATGTTTTAAGTCTGTAATTGAATTCCAAACTATTAAAAATTTTAAATTATTTTACGGACAATACTAAATGACATTTTTTTTTCTATTAGTATGATATTAATTTTCTGTATATTTATTGCCCTTATAGTGTTGGATTTGAAATTTAAAATTTATTTTTTATGATTCTCAAAATTGTCAAGTTAAATAATTCTCAAGTGGTCTCTTCCACCATTTTTTTATTAGAAGAAATGTTAATAAAATGCAAATTTTGATATAGTATTCTGATTTGATTCACTCTGAAAAAAATTTAGATGTGTGAAGAATAGTCGCCGATTTGGATTAATGACAATTCCGAAGGTCTATTTTTTTTTAATTATAACATTGTAGTCAAACTAACAATATTCCGTTTAATTTGTATATAAAATTTACAATAACACTTATTTTTTTATTAGTACTGTCTTCACTAATTTACTGTTAATCCATAGCTGTAGTGGATTTCCTCAGTCGTAAGTAACCATAATCAATAGGCGTATAAACCTAAGCATGTGCGACTAGTCGACTACAGCATGGGCAATAACAACGCATAGAAAATTATGCTTAAACTTCCCTTACTTTTTCTATTTCACCAAACAAAGGCATCATTTATGTCATATTAGCATTCCCTACTCGCTAAACTCTATCTTTGATGAAGATCCCCAAATAAATCGGCCGGGAATTATGATAGATGATGAAAGTTTGTCCGATCCACCTTTTCCTCTGATTAAGGTTAACATGTTAGTGGTGGTTGTATGCAATTCCCACCATCATGAACCTTTCAACATATCGGGTGCGTTTGGATGGGTGTGGAAAGAAGGGAAGAAGGGAAGAAGTGAGAAAAAGTATTGGGAAGTGTGTAACTTTGTGAAGAGTTTGGATTGTTTATAATTTTTTTTCTTTTTTTTTCTTCTTCTTCTTTCGTCCAACGATCCAAACGCACCCATCGTGTAGACTAGAGGCAAAGGCAAAAGCTGTAAGGCGCTAAGTATATAAAAGCACCTGTACCAAATTCAAAGAGGTTACAAAATCAGTAACAAAATGCATGACATGGACACCTGAGTCTAGGGCCGTATACGATCCGAGTTCGAGCGAGTTAGCCTCAACTCGAACTCGAACTCGTCACAACTCGAGCCAACTCGTGACTCGACAGCAAAGCAGTTTCGAATTCTTTGAGCTAACTCGAACTCGGCTCATTTTAACTCGAGCCAACTCGTGACTCGGCAACGAACTCGTGAGAAGGTGTTGAGGTACTGGTCGCCTTAGAATTTTACTCGAAAATAGAAAAAGAGGAGCAATCGTGAGGGTGTAAGGGAGGAAAAAAGGTCTGGGGACTTGAGGACTAAAGTTAGTGAACGAGTTATTGGACTGCAACAACAACAACAACAACAACAACAACAACAACAACTAAGCCTTTTGTCCCAAACAAGTTGGGGTAGGCTAGCTAGAAAGAAACCCAACAAGAGAACACATCCAAGAAAAAAAAAATACAAAACATAAAAATACTAATATTAAGACTAGCCATACTAATAATAATACCTCCAATAATAATAGTAATAGTAGAAACCTAGACCTCGACCGTGACCTAATAGAGAGACCTACAAACCTATGGCATCGCTCCTACCCCTAAGTTCCTACGTCATGGCTCCGGTACATGAATTGCTAACTTCCAAGCGTTCCTATCGATCGCCAACTCTTTGGAGACGTTCCATTCTTTAAGGTCTTTTTTCACCGCTTCTTCCCATGTCAATCTTGGTCTCCCTCTCCCCCTCCGGGCGTTCTCGAAATGATTAAGAATTCCGATACGTACCGGTGCCGAGTTATTGGACTGCAAATCAATAAAATTGTTGGACAGTATATTAATATGATAACATTTTATTTTTTGCAGCCTGTATATTCTGACTCGAGTTGGGCCGAATCGAGTTTGACCCAACTTGAACTCGGCTCGTAAAATTAACGAGTTGGCATAACTCGAGTTGTTAGAACTCGAGTTCTTCTAACTCGAGTTTTCATCGAGTTTTTTTCGAGTCGAGTTCGAGTAACTCACGAGTTACGAGTTTTTTGCTCACCCCTACCTGAGTCCACCATTGATATGTAAACAATAATTATCCATTTGTTAACTCAATGTATGTAATTATAAACGAGTACTGTTATTAATAAAATGTTTACTCTGTCCGACATGTAACTTAATTGCTCCACAACAAATGAAAAGGGAGGGGGGAAAAATAACGGGAAAGAGACACTGAAATTGGAAAAAATTTAGAGTAAACTTGCACACTCTAATTTGAAGAGTAATAAAAATAGAACAACTTTTCTCTCTTATACTATCCGTTCCTTTAATAAGATAAGGATGTTCTGGAGGAGACTCTAAAGCTGGACCATTGTACGGCTCCGTTTGGATGGTGTGAGAATAAGAGGAATAAGGGAAGAAGTAGAAAGAAGTATTGGTAAGTGTGTAACTTTGTGAAAAGTTTGGATTGTTTAATAATAAATTTATTCTCATCTTCCCTTATTCTTTTTGTGGAGTTATATTAGTTATTATGTTGTTTGTGGTATTTATGTTATTTATGTTATTTGTAGAAGTCTAGGGTCCTATTTGTAAAAGTACGATTCTTGATTAATATAAAAAGGGAGCCTCTGTACTGAGGCCAAAATCCCTAATTTTAACCTAAATCTCTTTCTCAATTTTAACCTAAATCTCTTTCTCAAACAACATGGTATCAGAGCCCTGTTGACGGCGGCGGCGCTGAAACGTTCCCCCTTCCTCTTCTTCTTTCCTTCGTGCACTGCCTACCTTTCTTTCTTCCTCTCTCTGCTTCGTGTGTGAGCCGAGTGTATAGACCAGCAGCAGCGACTCTGTGAGCCGCGTGAAGACCAACTGCATCACCCCTCCTCTTCGCGCGTAGGTGTGAACCCCTTGTGGACCACCTGCTCGCCCCTCCTCTTCGCACGCAGGTGTGAGCCGCGTGTGGACCACCTTCAGCAGCTCGTCGTGGACCGCGCATGCACCAGACAGAGTTTGCCTCCTTAGCTGACCCATCTGACTCGGTTGTTCTAAGCATGTCTTCTCTCTTCAGGTCCTCTCTATATCTTTCTCAGATCTGTTTTGTTAGATGCTGAAACCGTGATCGTGTGCGTCCGCACGGTTTGTGTTTGAAAATTGTGGATCTCGTCCTCTAATTGTGTTTGTGTTTAAGATACAAATTTGATAGTTAAGATGGATGTACCTGTGACTACTAAGGAATTACAGGCCGTTATGGAAAATATGGCCAGATTGTTGAATGTGAAGTTTGAGAATGTGTCCGGTAAGACTTCCGGATCTGTGTCAGAGTCACAGGTGGTACAGAAGATAGGATTGTTACCTAATGATATCAAACTTGAGGGGACGAGAAATTATCTGAGTTGGTCTCGGAGGGCGTTACTGAACCTTCACATGAAAGGACTCGAAGGATATGTGAAAGGTGAGTGCATTGAACCTATTGACAAATCGAGTGCTGAGTGGACAAGATGGAGTCACATGAATTCTCTGGTGATTTCTTGGTTGTTGACATCTGTGTCTCCAGCCATAGCTGGAATGGTGGAATCGATTAGAAGTGCAACAGATATCTGGAATACTCTGGCTAAAATGTACTTAGGAGCTGGGAGTGTGATGATGATGCTTGATGTGGAAGAAATGATCGATGCCACTGTCCAAGGAGAGAAATCAGTTCTCGAGTATGCGGCAGAGTTGCGCAGTTTGTGGGCTGATTTGGATCACTATGATCCCTTGTCACTGAAAGATCCAACAGATGTTCTTTGTGGAATACAGTATCTTGAACGGAGGCGTGTGGCTCGCTTCCTGAAAGGTTTGAACTCAAAATTTAAGACAAGAAGGGCGACAATATGTCATTTGCCGTCACTTCCATCATTGAATGGTGTTATTGCTTCGATGGAGGAAGAAGAGGTCAGACAGAAGGTGATGGCATCTCAAGCCTTGCCCGTTGTTCGCTCAGCAATGGCGGTGCCTGGAACCCAAGTCAGAGATGACAGGGATTGCTTTAATTGTGGACTGAAAGGTCACCTCAGTTTCAATTGTGCTGAGCCTCGCAAGTCTATTGGTGGCGGAGGAGGTGGAGGACAGAGAGGTGGATATGGTGGTCGTGGACGTGGTAATGGATATAGAGGGCGAGGAACCCGAGGACGTGGAGGTCGAGGTGTTGCTCATTTTGCCACGACAGAGGAACCCCAGGCTGCAACAGAAACAACTGGAGGAGAACTGACAGAGCTGGAAGAACTGAGACTTTTCAAAGCCCGAGTTGAGAGCTCTAGAGGCAAGGGAAAGGTCTCGGAGGAATGTGATGACAGTGCTTACTTCGGTAATGTTGGTTATTATGCTCATGTGACTAAAGGTATCCAGGCACATGCTTTTGCATCCACTAAATCTCATATAGATTGGATTATAGATTCAGGTGCATCTAGTCATATAACAGGATCATCTAATGAATTTGTGGAATATTGTCCTAGTCAACAAATCCAACCAGATACAGTCCAAACTGCTGATGGTACATCTCAACCTGTCAAGGGTATTGGTTCAGTCTACTGTAGTTCTTCTATTACCCTACCATCAGTATTGCATGTTCCTTCTTTTCCTGTTAATTTACTCTCTGTTAGCTCACTAATTGATCAATTGAATTGCACTGTTCTTTTTTATCAAGATACATGTTTGATTCAGGAAAAGAAAACGGGGAGGAGACTTGGGAATGGCAACAGGCGTGATGGACTTTGGTATCTGGATAAGGAGGCTGCTATGCTCGTTGCTGCTATGGAAAAAGGAACAGAAGCAGAGGCTATGTTGCAACATAATAGATTAGGGCACTTATCTTTTGATAGTCTGAATAAATTAGATCCTGATTTGATGAATAAAGTAGATAGGGATAAATTATTTTGTGATGCTTGTGAACTTGGAAAACATACTCGTTCTAGTTATAAAATGATTGGTTTAAGAAGTTTGGAGCCTTTTGCACTTGTTCATTCTGATGTTTGGGGACCATGCCCTATTACTTCTGTTAGTGAATTTAGATGGTTTGTTACCTTTATTGATTGTTACTCACGCATGACTTGGGTATACATGATGAAACAGAAAATCTGAAGTTCTCAAATGCTTTAAAGATTTCTGTGCTTGTGTAAAAACTCAATTTGGAATACAGGTGAAGGTCCTTCGAACAGATAATGGAACTGAGTATGTCAACAAAGAATTTGCCAATTTTGTGTCTGAGCAAGGGGTCCTCCATCAAACTACTTGTCCAGATACTCCAGCACAAAATGGAGTAGCTGAGCGCAAGAACAGACATCTATTGGAGGTGACACGTTCATTAATGCTGAGAATGAACGTACCAAAGTTCCTATGGAGTGAGGCGGTTTTGACAGCAACCTATCTGATCAATAGGATGCCATCAAGGGTGTTAGGAATGAAGACACCACGTGAGGTACTATTTGGCTCTAATGATTTTGTTGTTCCGCCCAGGGTGTTCGGATGTGTGTGCTATGTGAGAGATCACAGATTGACAGTAGGAAAGTTAGACCCGCGGGCGATTAAATGTATTTTCATAGGTTATCCTTCAAATCAGAAAGGATACAAGTGTTGGTGCCCTACTGAAAGAAGAGTCTTTGTTAGTATGGATGTGATTTTTCGAGAATATGAACCATACTATGGAGAAAAGACAGAGTTGGGCTCATTGTTCGAAGATGACTCTACCAGTGATGGCAGAGAGGGGGAGAAAGAGAATAGAATTATAGTTGGTGATTATCCATGTCCTTTGTCGGGACTGAGTGGTGATAGCAATCTAAATAATGATGGAGATGATGGTGATGATAACAGTCTGAGTGGTGAAAATAACCAACAGGGGGAGCTGATAGTGTATAAGAGGAGGCCAAAACAACCTAGGCAGCATGAACAACCTGAACAGCATAAGCAGCATGAGCAGCCTCCGCAGCATGAATTGATTGTTCCCTTAAATGCCAATGTCCCAAGTAGCTCCTCCCCAAGTCCTTCCCCAAGTGCTCCCTCAGATTCTCACTCAGAGTTGATAGGTAACAATTCTCCTCAAATTTCCCTTCGTAGAACATCTAGGGTTAATGCTGGAAAACCTCCTGTTAAGTATGGTAATTGGGGAAATGATATTGCAAATTACGTTTCATATGCATCTGTTCCACCTGCATATAAGTCATTCCTTGCATCTTTAGATTCTGTGCCTGTACCTAACACATGGCATGTAGCTAAGCAAGATCCTAGATGGCATATTCTCGTAGATAGTGAAGTTGCATTTTGCCATAGAAGAGACCCTATTTGTGTACCAACTCAAGATATGCTTATCGGACTCTATGTATTAACCACCGGGAGTCGTCGAGGGATTTGTGCAAATAGGTATACATTGAATAGATATTCTCATTCATTTTTTGATTCAGCATTCGGGTTGATTAGTTAAACCAGATAGTTATATGAGTGAAACAAAACAACTTATCCATTTGTAGTAAGAAAAAAAAATCTCATTCCCTATGTACGTACAAGCATCCAGTTGAAGGAAACATAAGCAGGGATAAACAGTTTATCCCAAGATTGCGATTTTTTGATTAGTCATCATATCTTGAAGCGGGTGCAAACAAAAGATCAACTGTATGGAGTTTCTACTACTGTCTTGTATGTATTACTATACCGGCGATCAATCAAAAGTCAGTGGACAGTTAGGAACACCAAAGTACACAAAGGATTAGTAATAGATATAATGGAAGGTATCAAAAAAAAAGTTTTTCCACATAAAACGAATCATAGTAAGGACTTGAAATTGGTAGAGGCGCTTCCGGTTCGGTACGTGCTTCAAACAATTTTCTCCATATTACCATATCTCTAGAGTCAATAATTCTCTATGAGAAACTACTGAACTCAATCACTTGCTGCCGTTACTCAACAGTTTTCTGTTGAGGTCTATTCCATAGAGGTACTCCAATTGAATCAGTGATCGATTTCTAGGTTTTGTCGTAAACCTAATTGGTTACTTCCAATTACGTAAATTAATAGTTCAAACCGCACTCAAAGGTAGGGCATTTCCCATTGATATAGGAACTTCTGCACCAGAAACAATGGTATCTCCAATTATAGCCCCTCTGGGATGTAAAATATATCTCTTCTCACAATTCCCGTAGTGTATAAGACAAATGTATGTATTTCGATTAGGGTCGTATTCTATGGTTACGATTCTACCAGATATGTCTTTTTGATTCCGTCGAAAATCGATTTTACGGTATAGACGCTTATGACCCCCCCCCTCTATGCTTTGCGGTAATGATTCCTCTGACATTACGACCTTTACTACAACGATGCCGTCCATAGATCAGATTATTTCGTGGATTGGATTTCATTTGACTGTCTACAGCTCCATTGCGTGTACTTGGACTAGAAGTTTTGTATAAATGTATCGCCGTGTTATTAAGTATTTTTCTTGAAGTTCTTTTCTTTAGAATCTCTAGAAGAGGTGGAATAGAATAACCTAATGGAAGCGTAATGATCATATGCCTGTAATGGATTGTATGTCCCATAATAGGTCTCTTCGACCCTTTCGGGGTAGTCGATGGCTATTCATAGCCATTACCTGAACACCAAAGAAGAGTTCAACCCAATACTTACTTGATTTCTGTCTTAGTTGATCCTGATTCGGCATTAGAAGTATGTATATTGATTCTTCCCCAATAACCGAAGACTTTTTCCTGTAACTACTCCATATTTAATTCCATCCATAACTCCAATTTCTTCCCTATGAGTCCCAGTATTGATCATGATTCGAGTTCTTAATCTTCCTATGTTATGGTATGAATATACCATATTCAATTCGTTATGGATGGATGATGAGATCCCATCCATAGAGAGCCAACTTATTGAACATTCCCATTAGGGTGCATCCAGTAGGAATTGAACCTACGAATTTGCCAATTATGAGTTGGGTGCTTTAACCATTCAGCCATGGATGCTGAATCTAAGAGATATTATCATAATCTAAAAGATGTATGATCATAATCATACACATTGGATCAAAAACGGGGTCAGATGGATCAAAAACCGCTAATTCGTATAAAGCCATCGAACCGGCCCAACCAGCAGCTAGAGCTGTGTGCATTATATGAACAGAAAGCAATCGACCGCTGGTTACTCGCTGGTTGTCCGACAAATCAAACTAGGTAGGGGATTCAACATAAATAGGTAGATCATAGCGTCTTTGAATGAAGAACGTTGAGAACAAGGGCGCCAAGCAAGACCTAATGAAAAGAAAGACAGGAATTCAAGAATGTAGTTTAGGCTTGATTTCGGTGAATACCACACGTTATAGTAAAGAGCTTCTAATTCCACTAGGTGCTGCACCAAACGCTGGTGGTTGTAGTCTCCCTGGGAAGCGGATGGAAGTTCCTCACGTTTGGTGCCATGCAGGAAGAACTTCAGGCGTTGAAGAAGAATGACACATGGGAGTTGGTACCTTTACCAGCTGGAAAACGTGCTGTTGGATGCAAATGGGTGTACACTGTCAAGCAAACTCCAGAAGGCAAGGTGGATAGGTACAAAGTCCGACTGGTTGCAAAAGGATAGAGTCAGACTTATGGTATTGACTATGATGAGACCTTTGCCCCTGTTGCAAAAATGAGCACTGTGAGAATGTTGGTGTCGTGTGCTGCCAATTTCAATTGGACATTACACCAGTTGGATGTCAAGAATGCTTTCTTGCATGGTGATCTCCAAGAAGAGGTGTACATGGAGATTCCACCAGGATTTGCTACTCCACAATCAGCTGGGAAGGTATGCAAACTAAAGAAGTCATTGTATGGGCTGAAACAGTCTCCGAGAGCATGGTTTGATAGGTTCAGACTCGCAGTCTGTGGCATGGGATACAAGCAGTGCAATGGAGATCATATTGTATTCTACAGACATCTGAAAGGTCGTATCACCATCCTGGCTGTTTATGTTGATGATATTGTGATTACTGGAGACGATGTTGAGGAGATCAGGCGGCTAAAGGAAAATCTTGGTAAGGAATTTGAGGTCAAGGATTTGGGATATTTGAAGTATTTTCTGGGAATTGGAATTGCCAGATCAAAAACTGGTATAGTGCTTTCTCAGCGAAAGTATGCACTAGATCTTCTTTCAGAAACAGGAATGCTAGGTTGTAGGGTTGCCCCTACTCCTATTGAGCCGAATCAGAAGCTGTGTGCTGAGGGAGGTGACTCAGTGGACAAGGAGCAGTACCAAAGGCTAGTTGGTAAGCTCATTTATCTATGCCATACTAGACCTGATATTTCTCATGCAGTGAGTGTGGTGAGTAGATACATGCATGATCCGAGAGAGCAACATTTGGATGCTGTTCACAGGATCCTTAGATATATCAAAGGAAGTCCTGGAAAAGGACTGTGGTTCAGAAGCCATGGGCATCTGAGAGTTGAAGGCTATTGTGATGCTGACTGGGCAGGTTGTGTGGATGATCGTAGATCCACCACAGGATATTGTGTGTTTGTTGGAGGCAATCTTGTGTCTTGGCGGAGCAAGAAACAAGATGTGGTGGCTAGATCTACAGCTGAGGCTGAGTATAGGGCTATGGCACTCAGCCTATGTGAGTTGATGTGGGTGAGGAATCTCCTGTCTGAGTTGCGCGTGTTTCGACGAGAACCCTTACAACTTCGATGTGACAACAAGTCAGCAATCAACATTGCAAACAATCCAGTTCAGCATGATCGTACCAAACATGTGGAGATTGACCGTTTCTTCATCAAAGAACAATTGAATAATGGAGTGTTGACGTTGAACTATGTGAAATCAGAGGACCAGTTGGCTGATTGTCTAACTAAGGGTTTGGGTTGTAAACAGTTTGAGAGTTCTTGTAACAAGATGGGGATGATTGATATCTATCGTCCATCTTGAGGGGGAGTGTGGAGTTATATTAGTTATTATGTTATTTGTGGTATTTATGTTATTTGTAGAAGTCTAGGGTCCTATTTGTAAAAGTACGATTCTTGATTAATATAAAAAGGGAGCTTCTGTACTGAGGCCAAAATCCCTAATTTTAACCTAAATCTCTTTCTCAATTTTAACCTAAATCTCTTTCTCAAACAACACTTTTATTCTCACTCCCATCCAAACACAACCGTAGATACCAAACATGTACAGAAGGGAATAAATAAATCATTATTTATGTCGATTTGTTCGAAGGGTTTTTGAATTAATTATACTTTCCTCGAACTTTCAGTTTTACCTAAATAATAATAATTGTTTTAAATTCTAATGAAAATAAAATTTTAGACCATGTGATTATACGTATCTATATTTGTTGTGATATTACAACTCGGACATAATATTAAAATTGTTTTATTTAAATAAAAATGCACTAGATCAATATTCTTAGAAAATTTTTTGGTATCTATGTGAAAGAGTTGTATACAGAGAGTTATCGCCGTAGTTTAGGATTTACATTACTTCTTTTAAATGAGGGGGATCTAATAGGAGGGCTACATATGGCTAGTGAATTATAAATTGTAGCGTGTTTGGTGTGTTGACAGATTCGTATTACCACGACATGACACGTTAGATGTACGGATTTAAAACGACACGGGTGTGTTGGTGTGGCGTGTTAAAACTGTGTTGTGTTGGCATTTTTAGAAAGTGACAAGGTTTAACACAACACGATACGATCTGACACGACACAACACGGCTCTATATATTTTTTAAATTTTAAAGTTCAAAATAAAAAAATATAGAAATATTAATGCATAAAAAAAACTAGGTTGATTTGAAATTTCTCATGTTTTTATAATTTTAAAATTCAAAACTTTCAAATAGCATAGAAATATCAATACAAAAGAATTAATAGTGACATATTATTTGAAAATTTCAAGGAAAAAGGTATCATAAGAAACATACGATTTTTCAATCAAGATACTCATATTATTTTTTTAATAATACATTTTATCATGAAATATAAAAAAGAACAATTCTCGTGTAGACAATGGAACTCAAAATTTTAATTTGGATATTTTAATATTTTTTAAATTTTTAGATAATTTTTAATATTTTTTTGTAATTTTACATATAATAAAGATGCGTTGATTATTTTAAAGAGTGCGACTGAAAATGTGTCTATTTTAATATATACTTTATAGAGTGTCATTTAAAAAATATCTCGCCAAAAGATGCAATCAAATTGATGGTTTAAAATGTGTGATTGAAAAGATGCATAACTTACATGGCGATGGTATTATCTAAGGGATGTCTCGCCAAATGACACAATCAAATATATGCCTCCACCAAAGGGTATCTACATTTTATCTATAAATAATGCTCTTTTCATTTATAAAAAAAAAACAGTTTGCTCATGGCATCCGTTCATGACACACTTTCATGGCATATGTCCATGAAACCTTTTCATCGCATCTTCTCAATGCAGCTCTTCACAATCACAAACAATTTGCTCATAGCACCCTTTCATGGCATCTTTACATGGCATCTGTCTATGACACTTTTTCATCACATCTGCACATGACACTTTTTCATCGCATCTTCTCAATGAAGCTCTTCACAATCACACATTTGTTAAACCAATTTCAATAATTTCTTACTTATTTATAGGCTACATATTTTCA
Organism: Rhynchospora pubera; assembly: GCA_028095005.1. NCBI lineage: Eukaryota > Viridiplantae > Streptophyta > Magnoliopsida > Poales > Cyperaceae > Rhynchospora > Rhynchospora pubera. The sequence goes on from CM051459.1 coordinate 86,469,267, forward strand.
TCAAGACCTTTCAATGCATATGCTCATGGAATCCTTCCATGACATCCGGTCATAGCACCCTTCCATGACATTTGCACATGACATCCACTCATAGCACCTTTTCATCGCATCCGCTCATGGCATCTATTGATCGTATCTTCTCAATGCACATCTTCATGCATTTATCAAACTATTTTCAATAATCCCCCACTTAGATTGATAAATAATAATAAACCTTATTTTATGTATGGTACCAGTGCAACCAATGCTTTATGGAGAAAACCAATCTATAAAAATATCAGACAATGACAGTGATAGAGAATATTATCCAATGGAACCAATACAACTACACCAATAAATATACTTTTATAATGGGATCCTTTTCACAAAAATCTTTATTAAAAATCTTCTCATTTTAAAATCATCTATCGGCTTGAAAAATAAAGACACAATTTTTTCATATATTATTTATAATAAAATCCAATTCGCTCGACGTACAAATCTAGTTTCTATAAAAAAATAATAATCAGATTCTAAAATAGTTGACACAACTGTGGCGTGGCGTGTTAACACGGTTACCATCCGTGTCGTGCCAATTACCGTGTTGTGTTAGTGTTTCTCTCCACTTAACACGACATGAAACAACACGGTTGCAAATATAACTCGTGTCAACACGACATGACACGGTGCTAAACACACTCATGCTTGACATGACACACCACAACACACTGAGATTTTTACAATTTTTGTGTATATAATTTTTTATCTTTCAAAAATTTTCTATAATTTACCTTCCTGATTAATCATGAACTACTTTATTTAGAAAAAAAAATATTCTTCTTCACAAATAAATTTTCATTTAATTGTTCAATCTTAAAAAATTTGTCCCCTACTATAATTTTCTAGCTCCAAGGCCTTCTAAATTATGGATTCTTTTTACTTTATCTTGATAATAACCAATAATGATAAATTAGCATCTCTATAAAAAAAAAAAATCTCCATTTTGACGTGCGCGATACAAAAAAATATATATATCAAGTTACATTGAGGCATAAAGAATAGAAACATTTTAAATTTAAGTGGTCAAATAGATACCAATTTTAACAGTTTAAAATTATTATTAGGCATATAAACATGCAATAAATCTTGTAAATTCTTATAAAATAATAAAAATAAAACACTGTGACCATTGACTTATCCTGTTATCCAACAATCACTACAACCGTCATGAAAACTTGTCAGAGCGAACTGCGCTTTTAGTTCCAGAAAAAAATTTACAACTACTGCGCTTTTAGGGAAAACTAATTGCCCGCAGCTCAATCAACTCGTTTATCAGATAAAAATTTTGTTGACAAATACAACTATTGCACCCTAACTTTATGCATTTAGCCTCTCTGGGATGCCACGTGCCGCAGCAACGGATCATATTTAATGGAGATGTGTACTACAGCTATGTAGTCCACCAAACTTTTTATTTCTCATTAATGTCTCCTTCCCAAATGAACCAATTTTTCATCCATTACCGGCTTGAACATTTAATTGTTGGATTGAAATATATTCACAATGAAATTTTTATAGCAGCTAATTTTGATGGGGCCACAATAGATATATTATATTCCATTGGTGGTTTTTCAAGTAAACCAGAATAATAGTAAATAGTTTCTGTCTAGTTCTTGTGTAAGGTTCCATCCTTATTTCTTACTAGCTAGAAAAACAGTTAAAGAGGATTCACAACAGTACTGACTACTGACATATAGCTGTTCCATTTTGTTCCTAGTCCATAAAGCAAAAACTGTAACCCAAATGGAAAAATGTAATAAACTAATCCACTCATGTAAACTTATATTACAAAGTTAACAAATGAACAAGGTAAAAACAAATGTGGTCATTTAAATAAAAAAAAAACAGAGATTTAGTAATAATCATGAATTAGTTTAATGATTTCAATATTATTATATTTTATTCAGATGAATTTTTAATTAGAAAAAGTTTATAGATGCATCGTTGGCCTTATAGATTGATCATATCTTAGAATTACATAATTTAAGTATGATATAATATTTAATAAAATGCTATTAAATATCGACCATTGTGAATTTAAGTTTCTAGCTTGATGAACCATACAATTTATTTCAATTTCATTATTTTAATGTAAATAATATAAATATAATGTAGTTTTAGATGTCGAATATAAAAATTTAATATAAATGATTATTAAAATTATCTATCGCTAGAAAATTTTCACCTCTAAATATATACATATATACCTTTAACTAATTACATTGCAAAATGATTTGTTTATATGATTAAGACTCTGAGACTCAAAATTAACTATAACAAGGTTGGCAACATATAAAGCTAGAATTAATTAATAAATTAATTTAATAATTTAAAAAATTAATAGAAATTAGAGAGAACTTTAAATTCTACAATAAATACAACATTTATATCACAAGAATTGTGAACCAGAACAACCAACATTTTCTTCTATAATGAGAACTTTGGGTACAACTGTACAAGCTCATGTTAAGGCCACTAGCCCACTACCAATTCAGGCGAGCGCCTCTTCATAGTGTTGAAGGATAAGATTTTTAGAGAGAGAGAGAGAGAGAGAGAGAGAGAGACCAAGCCAACTATTTCGAAAAGATGGAGAACTTCATTGGCGCAAACCTACCCCTCAATCCTTATTAATTATTGCACATTGGGAGGCCTTTTTTCTAGCCTCTTGGCAAGTTGGAATCTATTTTTGTCAGAAAAATTGCATGATATTGTGTAGATGTGTGAATTTAATGTATTCAATGAGCTAAGAGAAAGTACACCGGTTTTGCATGTTCCCCTAATCGATTCTCCTCATTTCAAATCCTTTTCTTTTACTACAGTCAAAATTCAGTTTTTTTTTTTTTGGGTGCCTAGCTAGAGAGGGAGCTAAAATTATTATTTATTTACATTAGGGGTCAATTTAGTGGTGTTTAAATTGAGCTTTTAAAATTTCCACATTTATTAATGAGTAGAATATGTTTCATCTAAGGTAGTATATCCGATATTAACAAGAACTAACAACAAAACTATGAATTATTAACTACCACAACACAATTTATTGCGTGAATGCAATAATAAAGAATTGATTTTTCGTGAGTACTAGGAATGGGACCATCAAAATTGCATGATCTTTCAACTTTACAGAAAAGGCATCAACTACATATATATATATATATACAAAATATACACGCCGTTAAGAAGCATAAAATACAACTGAAAAAGTCAGCAAGTTCAATGTAACCTTTGCTGTATTAGAAGTAAAATACTAATTTTCAACAATTCAATTAATTAATCAAAATGGATTCAGTGGAATAAAACATTGGAGGAAATCAATGTTAGCGATATGGGTTAACAGATTTCTATCCTGAGGTGGTCATCCAATGATTTGGGCTGGTTTAGAAGATGCTGCAGTAAGTCAGCTCGTTTGAATGGTGTGATCGTCCGTGGAGATTCCAACTAGAGAATAGCACTAAGGATAAAGGGGAAGATATAGCGTTGAGCCGTTGAAAGAGATAATAAATGTAGATGTGATTAATTGAAACGTTGCTAACGATGGTGTCAAACTATGAATAATGCTAGTGCAAAGGGAATTATTAATTTTTTCGGTTGATATAATAAGCATTCTTGAGAAATTACAATTATTATAAAGTGCCATTATTTATTCAATGTTCTCGACTCTTGAGGCATCAGTAGTTCCTCCTATGGAAATTTTGAGACGTCATTATAGTATGTAATGCCTTATGTGGAATTTCATCATTGTGGGAGTCATTTAAATATAACGAATTAAAAAGTCAGCAATGTGAATGTATGTTTAGGAACTTTTATCACGATGTTAATTTGCTAATTAATTTTATTTCGACATATACATTGCTGACTCTCTCAGAATTTGTTCTAATTTATAACCGAGGTAACGTTGCTCAAATTAGTACTGTGAAACCAGTGCCGAAGCCACATGCAATGAAAAATGAGCAATTGCTTCCCTATGATTACAACCCCTAAAAAGTATTAAATTTACATATATTTATATATGATTTATTCAATTTGTTCCCTCACAATCTTGAAATTTTAGTGTAAGTAATTTTTTGCCCCATTGTTTTAAAATTCTACATCCGCCCCTTGCGAAACTTCAATAAAAAATATTATTTTGAGAACCAACTCTTGGTGTGGCAAAAAACAATGCATCTCAAGTGAGAGGTCGCAGGTTCGAAATCCGACTGGAGAATCTTTTATAGACATTTAATTTTAAAATAAGTTGGGAAGCTTGACTCTCCATTTGTCGTAAAAAAAAATAACATTATTTTCAACAAAGTGAAAGGGTTCCAAAACAGAGTCAAGTTGATAGAAATGTAGCAAGGTATATAAATAGTCTTGCAAATTTCAAGAACGGTTGGAATACGGATGACATTACAATTCAGAATTCAGAAGTATCAAACATATTTTTTTAGACGTCGAATTACAATTCAGAAGTCTTATACGTCTAATTTGTTCTTGATAGGAAGAATCGATGTATTAAAGTCGCATCATATATCCGAGTAGTCATCAATAGTTCTTCCGTGAATTTTTTTATATTTGTTTGTATTATTTTGGTGAGTGTTTTACTTCACAATCCTCCAAATTAATTTTACACAAGGTAAGTGTTTTACATTAAATTATTTTAGAGTATTAAAAACTGTTTTCAAAATTGTTGCGTTTGGATTTAAAAAGCGTTGTAGAAAGTATTAGAATTTAGCTTCAAGAAGCTGCACTTAACTTTTATAGAAAGTTGTTCATTAAATTTCGGAACAGAACGCGTCGTCAAACAAAACGGCAATGGTTATTATTTCATAAATTCACAAAAATACCAGCTGCTGCTTCAATAGCTGTCTAACTCGTGACCATGCATTAACAGTGTTCAAGAATTATTACTTAATTGTTTTACAAATTTAGTCATGACCATTAACTGTTGTTTGTACATTGTGATCCCCACTAAAAAAACTTAATGCATCTAGTGAAATTGTTTTAACAAGTTAAAACCTGACTAGAAGGATATTACATCTTTAAATGCATCCAACCTGTTAGCAAAGGGATAGGAGCCTAGGATCTATTAAAATACTAGGTCAAGAACTAGCATTTAATTGTATCTGTGTCGGTGACTGGCTATATGTATGAAGTATGATACGTCGAGTCAAACGGATTAAAAAGAAAAAATATATATATAGGGAAAGGAGCTGGGAGCAACCGAGCAAGAGCACAAGGTGCCGTGCCAGACTGCCAGTATGGACTGGGAAACATCTAACAATAAGTAGCCGCTCTTTGCTCTGTTTTGCAATTAACATTGCTTTAGGCACCTACTCTGAGAATGACCTCTCTAAGGACTAAGGCTCCTTTAAAGTTTAACGACTTTTACACTCAAATTATAACAAGGTGGAAAATATGTAAAGCTAGAATTAATTAATAAGTAAATTTAATAATTTTAAAAATTAACAGAGATTAAATTTGACTTTAAATTCTATAATCATTACAACATCATATGATGAAAAATTGTTAAGTCTACTATCAACATTTTCTTCTAATGGGAACTATGGGTAGTCCCTGTTAAGGCAATTACCAGTTCAGGCAATCGCCTCTTCATAAAACCGTGATGTGTATAAGGAAAAAGTTTACAGAGAGAGAAGAGACTAAGCGAAACTATTTCAAAAAGAGGAAGAAAAGAAAATCCATATATTGGCGCAAAACCTACCCCTCAATCCTCATTAAATAATGCACAATGCACAATGCTGGGAGGCCTTTTTATTCTAGCCTCTTGGCAAGTGGGAATCTAATTGTGTCAGAGCAGTTGCATGATCTTGTGTTATGTTATGTAGATGTGAATTTTATGCATTCAATGAGCTAAGAGAAAGTACGTACACCAGTTTTGTATGTTCCCCTAAGACTCATCATTTCCAATTTCTTTTATACTTCAATAAAAATTCACAATTATTTTTGTGTGCTTAGAGAGGATTAAAGGAAGCTAAAGGTTCTCTTTAATTATATAAATGTAATTAATGGTGTTTAAATTTAGCCATTTAAATTTCCACTTTTATTGACACGTACGTAGAATATGTTAATTTCCATCTATGGTAGACAGGTAGTATCCAATATTAACGAGAACTAAGTAACTAATAACAAATCTATGAATTAACTACTACGTACAATACCAATTTATTGCGTGAAGCAATATTAATCAATTGAATTTTCATGATTAAACTACTAAGAATGAACCAGTCATATTTGCATGATCTTTAAATCTTTGATATAAAAAGTCATCATGTCCCAATTAGTATATATACCGGCCATTAAAAGACGAAAATACAACTCATGAATAAGTCAGCAAGTTCAATGTAAGTCTTGCTGTAATATTAAAAGAATTACTCTGTTTTCAACAATTCAATTAATAAAAAGGAGTTCAGTAGAACAAAATATTAGAGGAAATCAATGTTTACGATATGAATTAACATTATATGTCCGCCTTGGAGGTGGCCGTCCAGGGACGCTGGTTGGTATACAAGTTGCAGCGAAGTCACCGCGTTCCAATGGTGAGGTCTCGGTTCGAGATTCCAATGGTGAAGTCACCGTGTTTACGCGCAAAAAACCAATTAAAACTGTCAATGTCACCCGAAGACTCAATGATGAGGTAGAATCGAAGGAATCTGAGAATAAAAGTAAGTATAAAGTGACATGTATAGCTTAGCCAAAGATAAGATATACGGATGAGATTGATTGAAACGTGGTTATTGAAGGTGTTTCAAACAATGAATATGTTATTGTAGATGAGTTCTATTAGTTTTATCGGTATAAATTTTTTATACAAAAAGCATCCTTGAGAAATTACAATTATTAGAAGATTGTTTATTTAACTTTTCTATTTCAATAAAATATTAGAAGAAATCAATATTAACAATAAGAACAAGCTCATTTTCGGCACGGTAGCGGTCGTCTATTCATTTTGGTTGGTTTTGGAGACATCTCGGTGAAGCTACTCCGCTGAATTTTCAATAATTTGTTCTAGTTTCTAACGGAAGATGATCCGGACAACATTATATTTGGTGGCACAATATTTTTGGACAAAAATACCCCTGTATTAATTCTGATTTCATTATATTTCTGTGAAGATTTTTTCTTATATCTTTCTCTAACTATATTATTTCTTAATTGTTATATTTATACTGCAAATACAAAATATTACTGTAATCCTTCATTACAAAATTGCAAATTTCAAATTTAGATACATTTAATTTTTAAGTTTGATACTCCCTTTTTGAATTGAATTTCATGAAATAAACAAGATTCAATTAGTATTGAAGTTGTCAATATCTTCGAATATAATAATTAACTCAATCGAAACAAACTTACCGTGCAAATAAATATTAACAAAAAGAAAATGAACATAAATTAAGTAAAAAGTTTAATGCAAAAAAATTGATAAATCAGATTGGGAACATGATATATAGGTTAGTTAGAATTTAACGAAAAACGTTCAAATAAGGCAAAGATATGATAAATTATAGTCCAAAAAGAGAAATTTTGTTGCTTGGAAATAGAAGGGTAGTGGCGTCATTTCTTTAAATAATGATGTTGCTCGGAAATATTAACTGTTGTCCGGATCACCTCCCGTTTCTAACGGAGGTAACGTTGCTGAAATTAGTGCTGTGAAACTTCAATAAAAAAAAAAAACATAACTTCCAACAAAGTGAAAGGGATTCCAAAACAGAGTCGAGTAGAAAGAAATGTACTAACAGCAGTAGCAAGGTAAATAGACTTGCAAATGACAATAACGGCTGGAATACGAATGATATTGATTGGAAAATTATCAATGAATGTGTGATATCAAACATATTATATTTAGACGTCGAATTACAAATTTACAATTGAAAAGTCCTATAGTTAATTTTTTTTTCTTGATAGAAATCATATAAATACAGACGCATATTCAAGTAGTAATCAATAGTTCTTCCGTTTTTGTATTGGCTCCGTTTGGATAGGTGTGAGAAGAAGGGAAGAAGGGAAGAAGTATTGGGAAGTGTGTAACTTTGTGAAGAGTTTGGATTGTTTATAATTTTTTTTTTCTTCTTCTTATTTCTTCTAACGATCCAAACGCACCCATTATGTTGTTTAGCGTGTCATGGGATTTCCCATTCGTACTTGACAATTCTCCAAATTAATTTACACAAGGCAAATAAGTGTTTTATAAAATCAAAATGTTGTTTGAGTATTCATGACTGTTTCTAAAATTGTTGCATTTGGATTTAAAAATCAATAACTTTGTAGAATAATTTAGAAAGTATTAGAATCTAGCTTCTGGAAGCTGCATATTGTTTTTTTTTTTTTTTGAAAAGGATATTGAACTTTTAATACTACTGACTAGTTAAGAAGGTTGTATATTAATTTCGGAACAGAAAGAGTTGTCAGACGAAACGACAATTTAGTATTTCATAAATTCACAAAAAAAATACCAGCTGCTTCATCAATAGCACAAAAGAGTTAACTGTCTGACTAGCGACCATTAACAGTGTATAGAAGAATTATACAAATTTAGGCGTGATCTTCAATTGTTATTTCTACGTTGTGATCCCGTCTACTAATTGTTTAACAAATTAAAACCGGAGTAGAAGGATATTACTTCTTCAATTGCTTCCAACCTGTTAGCAAAGGGCTAGGAGCTTGGGATCTAATCATCTAGGGCCTGTTTGGATGGTGTCGAAATTTGGGAATTTTTCAATTCTTAGACATAAATTTATTATAAACAATTCAAACTCTTCAAAAGTTACACACTTCCCAATAAATTTATACCTAGGAATAAAAAATTCTCCATATTCTCCAAATTCCTAAGCGATCCAAACGGCCCCCTAATTAGAATACTAGGTCAAGAATTTAATTGTATCTGTGTCGGTGACTAGTGTTCTAAAAAAAACACAGCATGTCTGAACACGGTACGACACGACACGGAGGTGGTACGACACGGCAAGACACGGACACGACACGACAATTTAGACGTGTCGTGTTTTAACCGTGTCGTGTCCGACTTTGATGAAATAGATACAACATGATACGATGCGAGAATTTTCCAGACACGACATGTTTTACCGACATGAAAAAGAGACACATATTAAAGTAATAGAAATATGACGGATTTCTCATTTATGTAGACGTTACATATTTTTTTCATAAATTTTGTCCAGAATACATTCAATCATAAAATCAACGATTTATAATAAGATTAAATTCCAAATAAAGTACTTTTTATTTATTAGAATTGGAAATACAAATATTATATTTTAATTAGAATGATTTTATAATTATCGCAAAAAAAATATTAAATCCCAAAGATGCAAAGGCATTATCCATCTGTCGAAAAAATACAAATAATTTTGTTCTCTCTTGTACTTCAAATAATATGTCAAAATTTAAAATAAAAAATGACTCTATATTTCCATTCAATTGTAAAGCATGTTTATTTTCTTAATTATTAACATATTTATCAAACATCATTTTTAAATTTCATAATCAATTTATATTTATGTGAAAAAGTTAGACGTGTCTGAACACGTCACGACACGACACGTCTAAAGAAGACACGACACTGCACAACACAGGGACACGAGGCGTGGAGTGTCCTTAGACGTGTCGTGTCCATCTTTTAGAATTTGGACACGACACAACACGGCATATGATCCAGACACGACATGTTTAACACGACACGACACCACACTGTCACGTCCCGCACCGACGGGTCGCGGGGCGTGAGTTTGGAACGGTATCTTCTGCATCCATCCAACGGTCCATCAACCTACGTCGCAACATAAAAAATAATACAGAGTCAGGTACAAACCTCAGTAACCGGTTATTTAACGACTCAGCTTCTCTACATTTAATCAATATAACAAAGTTCAATCAGATCGGATTAATCCACATAACAAATAATATATTTTACGGTGATAATCGGGTCTAGCAGTCAATCAGTCAGTCACAGTGGTCCCTCCCCGATCTCAGAAGGATCAGGACCGGCCCCTCCCCGAACTCAGGAGGATCGGGACTCAATCAGATTCAATTCCATATCCAAATTCACATCCAATTGCAAACTCCGATATCCCGTAAAATATACCAATCACAAAACAATAAACATATTCAATCAAAATCAAATGATAAATCCAATCATTCAATCAATACGAAATTAAATACAGAGAAGTCCGATTACCTGACAGGACGGTTCAGAAATAACGAACAAATCAAACCGACTCAGCAATTCGAACGCGACGTAGTACTTGAATTCCAAACAATTGATCGGATCAAACTTTGAATCGGGTTTCAATCATTTTCCAATTTTCTTGTGATTATATATTTCTTTCGGTTGGAAATGAAAATCGACAGAGAAATGAATAAATGGACTCGGTTAACACTATTAAAGGATTAAGAAATACATAAGGGTACGTGGCATGAGGGTAGGGTTACGTGGCAAGCCAAGGTTTGGTTTTATTATTATTTTTTAAATATATACGAGGTGCAAAGGCGGTCAGGTTTCTTCATCTCATTGATTCCAACTATTTACTGTTGGTCAACTAAGGTCAAACACTTGGACTGGTCAAAAGTCAAAATAGATGGTCCAACTTGGTCAAATTTGGTCAAAGACGGTGGGTTGTTACATTCACCCCTCCTTTAAAAGAATTTCGTCCGCGAAATTCAAATGGACGATAACAAGTCAAGTTCAATTAGACAGAATTCAAATTTCAAATGAAATGAACTGGACCCAAACACGGTCCGAGGAACGAATGCTCTGATACCATCTGTGACACCCCGTCGAATACTGTACTGGACAATACACGATGGAGTGCCCGCCGCGGATGCCTGCTGCACCCGCAAGGCTTAGAACCACTCATTTTATAAATTACTGTGATTATACACAATTAATATACGTGTCAATTATAAATTTATAACTAATTACTTCAATATGAATTAAATCCTACAAAGTCTGGTAAATATAGGTTGCTAACCACAGTATCCAATGGCTCGCTACTCGTCCTGTTGTCCAGCACTTGACCTGAAACCTGGAACCCACAACCAATTGTGGAAAACAATGCAAAAGCACGGAATGAGATAAATAAAATTTATCTCAGTACGGTATTCAGTTCCAGCCACTTGAGTTTTGATTATCATGTGTTGGAACTAAATACAAGACTGAGTCAAATCAATTCCAAATCAAATTTCGTTTCTTTTTATTTCAAATAACATTAAAATTAGACTTTCGATCAAGCAATGCAATTAGACAAATAAATTTAATACTCTTAAAAATCAATTTTCTTTTCTTTGAATTCAAAATATGACAATTACCATTTCAATTACCTGAACAAATAATTAATAACATGTAATAACTAACGTGCAAATTAAAAACAACCCTTACAATTTGTTTCCAATAGAAATAGCAAGGTCAAATCAATCCAATCAATGCAATATGAAATGTGAGCTCGGCATCAATTCCATAACAATTCAAATTTCAAAGTATAGCAAAAGCCGACTCATTTAGTTAGGCAATTATCTAATATGCAAGTCTGGTTTATCACAAGTCAATCATTTCAGTCATTTCCTTCAGATACCGCGAACCACCTTATAGATGGATGCCAACGGCCAATTCAATTCATATACCATTCAATCAATTAAATCAACAAATGTACAAGCAAGCTGGGAACACTCACACTCTGGTCCATTCCAGACTAGACCTACTGAGTCCCGGTACATAAGCGCTTATTACACGGTGCTTGGTAGGATGGGTCATGACTCCACCTCCAAACATTACGAGTGTCTATCTCAACCACACAAGCTGTACTTACCTCAATCAAATCACATTTCAATCGGATACCATTCAATATGCTACTTTCCAACATTTCAATCGAATAACATTCAACATGCCACTTTCCAATCATGCATCAATATACAATCACAAAATGATCTCATGAACAACATTCCAATTATGAATTCAGAATGCATAATGATAATAATAATAATAACAACAACAACAATCCGAATATATATCACATATAATTAAACTCAAGTGAAATCCGTACCTTAATAGAAAGCAAATTCCAAAGCTAAAATGCAAGCAAGCAATCAAACCGATTCTATGTCATGCCAACTGCTCTTACATTTCCACTCATAACCTCCTGATATCTAAACAACATAAATTTTCTTTTAAGTTTCAAGACTCCAATAAATTCAGTTTTATTTTTAGAACAGCCCTTAATTTACAAATTTTACTCCAAAAATGTCCCTTAAATATTTCAATATCCAACACAGTTCAAAAGAGATATAATCACAGTTCAAAAGAGATATCTAACTTCATCCTTTAGTATAGTCTTAGGAATATCTACTCATTCATTGTATAGCAATAAGACTGTGTGGTCTTCTAGATCAATTCACAACAAGCTTTCCTATGCTGACTATTAAATGCCTCAAAGGCCAAACAAGAACAGTTCACAGAATAATTAGATTGTATTGCTCACTGACATAGAGCACAACATGAAATACCTTTTCATTTCTTAAGATATATATTTGAGTATGTGGCATAAGTAAAGAATCAAGAATTGTAACGGAACACATCAGAACTATAGTACTCTGTGCTTGACAGTGTGTACCGAACAATGCAAGAGTGGTACCAAATGGTGGTTAGAAGGCTGAAAATTTTCTGGTACAACCAGTGAAGGGTATTTCTGACAGTTTACAAAAATTATTTTTGTTTCAAGAACGGCTGAACGGAATCCAATGAAAATTTAACTGTGAATAAAACATGATAGGACTCATCTACTGTAAAAATTTCATGAAGTTTGGACATACAGATTAATTATAGTGAATTTTCGAAATCAAACAGAATCAGGTTTCAGAAAATCTGTTCCAGCAAATCGTGCCAGCAAAAACATCTGAAAGTTCCTGCCTTGAAACCCTTCAAATAAATCTCTAAAAATTTTGTAAAATTTACAGAAGTTTCCTCTGGATGTCTATTTTCAGACCTAAAAGTTTCAAGTCCTAACTGCAAACAGATAATAAATGAAAAATGAAAAACCACACTGGTGTCTGTCTGTTCCAGAAACTGATTTTCAAAAGTTGCCCTGGTTTCAAAAATCTTGTAAAAATACCAACCAATCTCAGAAAAATTCACTTTAGATACCAAAAATTTTTATCTGGAAGTCTAGTTTCAAACAAAACTATTCTCACATCCAAATTCGAAACAGAATAACAACAGTTACTTAAAAACTGAAGCAAGGTCACAGTGGTATGTAAAATCAGAAATGTACTTATTCAATTTGACCCTTCAACAAAAATATCGATTATCTTTTCCTTTAACTTACTTCACTTGAACAGGAACCACAGGTGTTTCTCTTGTCATCTAAATCATTTAGTTAGAACATAAAGAAAGTAGAAAATACCAAATTTAAGGAGCTATCCACTTCGGCTCAGGGATTGCCACGGCTCGAGAATCTGCTTCCTAGGACAGTTTCTATCTTTCTTTGAATTTTCCTCTATCTTTTTCACCATTAATATGGCTGAATTTTCAAAAGTTTGTATGGCACAAAGAGTAGCTCGGTTTGAGGAGAGGAAAAAAGAAAATAAAGAAGAGGGAGACGTGGGAAGGGGAGACCAGATCCCAAATTCCAGCAATAAAGTTTCTCCAAGTTCTCTACTCTTTTTGTTCATTTGCACATGGTGCATCCTTAATCCCATGAACCTAAGACATACTACTATGGGTCCTACTTGAAAGGAAGCCAAAATTGTAAGGAATACTCAATTTAAGGACATAATTAATCCAACGATTTAGAGGCAGGAAAATATGTAAATATACTTTTATTCCAATTATTACTGTTTCACCATAAACTTCCAGCTAATTCAGTTTGTAGAAATTTATGACGAATAGCAGCAACCTTTATAATACAGAAGAGAAGTTACAAATTTCTATGTTCTTATTCCAAAAATAAGAGCGAGTATAAAATTTAATTTCATGCATGGAATTTACTCAAAATAAAATCAAGCAAGTGTATAAAAAAAATTTCTGAAATGTTAATGTAAACAAAATATCTAGCATTACCAATATAGAAAACTTTCAATTTCAGAAAATAAAGTCACTCAACTAATAATTTCAGTAATGAATTATCAAAATTTCACTATAACAAAAGTTCAAAAACAGCAAAAATTTAGTTGTCAAATTTTACAAGAAATTCATATATAGCAAAAATTTCAAAGCGTCACATTCCTCCCTCCTTAAAAAAATTTCGTCCTCGAAATCATCTAAACTCATTGCAATTATTCAACCAATAATACAAGTAGATAGCATGTACATATTATGCAGCAATTATCGAGCAATTATAAATTTATGCAATGCAAGTGAGCCCGACATTTTATCCAATCTAAAATTCGAATACTAATGATAATACTAGAATGTCGGCCCAATTTTGGTAACTCTCAATGCAAGTCTGACAATCATAAGTCACAATTACAGGTCAATCAATTCAAAGTGAGATATCGCGAGTCTCTTCCTCAGAGAGCAACCAGCGATTACAGATATTCGGATACCGTGAATCACCTCTAAAGAGGGTTGCCAACGGTCAATCTATTCCATTTACAATTCAGACAATTCCGTATCATATAATCATAACAATTCAAACAACAAAGTACTACAAGCAGATAATATTACCACTCCTTACGTTATCATTTTTAAAAAAAACAAAATCTTTCAATTCTCGTAACTAGTAACATTTTGAAATGTCCAGTTCTTTTCTTATCTTTTAGGAAGCACGGTAATATCAAAATTATTCTTGGCTGCCTTGGTGATCAATCAAGAAAGTAAGAATAATTCTGGTACTATTGAGATTCAATTAACAAGTCAGATGATCAGTCAGCTTGTTTGATCCTTGTGCCAACAAAAGATAAGATCTTTACTCAACCAAGCCACTGAAGCTTTAAAATGACTCAAATCTATTTTTTTTTTGAAGTTCTTATCAACATGAATTGCTTACACTTCTCTAAAAACCTCATGCAAAATATATATCTTTACATCTTTAGTAATAGCAAAACTACATTTTCAAAATAGTTTATAAAACTGCACCATGAAAACAAGAATTTAATAAATAGTTTATGCACGATAATCCGATTGATAAAAGTATAATTTATTCTTCCTTTAACTAAAATGAGTCACACTCGACAAACAATGTTCACCAAAGAGTATATTTAAATATAATAGAAAATATCATCTTGAGTTGTGACTTTAACTTGAAATTATAACATATCACACCAAATTTTTAGAACCAACATATACAGTCAAACTATCAAATAGTTTCGAACCACCTCATATAACATATTAAACTATGAATTCATATATACTACAGCTTAAAACTATGCAATACAAGTATCAAACTTAATTCAATTGCTCAACACGCAAAAATAAGAACAATTATCAAAGAAAGTTTTTTTTTTTAAGAATCCAATTTAGTTGCTAAAGTAAGCACTAGAGCAACAGGGTAATCAAACATAAAGCAATCAATCAATATATATATATATATATATATATATATATATATATATATTGTTTGACCCTAAAAAGTTGCCATACTGCTATATGGGATCAAATCCGTAATTCAAGACATAAGTGGATTGACATGAAGAAACGCAAGATACCCGTTCAAGGATACACGGAAAAAGACATGCGGAATTTAGGCAAGCTGATAAAAAAACGGTCCCATGATTAGAATGAAAATGGATGCCTAATAGATTTCAGAGTTCTGTATTAACAAAATTTTACTTTTATTAATGAAATTTTATTTTCGTTAATAATATGAAATCTGTTAATACAAGGCCCATCAGAAATGTCGGCCCAATTGAAATCAATGTCCCATTCAAAATAAAAAATAAAGGAAGCCCACGACAGCCCATTTCAGTCTCGGCCCATTCTTCTTTTATTTTTCTAAGTGGGGCCCACTGTCAGAACCTTCTTCTCCTCCTCGCGAGCACAGAGTCGAACCACATTAAATCTTCGTCGCCTCCCCCTCTTTTCTGGGATTCAAAATTCGCGCAGATAACGCGCGATTGACCTGACACTATGGTCCCACCTGTCATTCTCCGTCTCTGACGCTCACTGGACAACTATGGATTCAACAGGAGACGCCGATTCATGTCCTCCGACTTGATTCACCTATTCTCCAAACTCAGAACCATATAATCGAGCGTCAGATCATATGACTGGGCCCACTCATCAGACCTTTGTCACAGCCCCATGTGTCAGAGAGACAATCAGAGCAAAAACACCCTATTGATTCCGCTAACTCTCGAAAACTGACAACTGGGACCCACTCGGCAAGAAACAGATAGCAGTGGTTATACCTCAGTTTCTTTCTTTCCCTGACGATGGGACCCCACATGGTGAATAGCAATCAACAAGCATCAATGCAGTCAACAAACTTTCTTCCCACCTCTCTTTGATAATCAGGCCCCACTTGTCAGAACTTCCACCTGCCAAGCCAAATGACAGTTGCCAATTGAATATCCTCAACTCATCCTTTCCTGTGTTAGCTTTACCACACGCAAGCAAAGCTGAATAAAAGCCTCTCTTCCTGACCAGTGAACCCCACACGCATTGTTATCTCAAGAAACCAATACTGAAGGGTGGACCCCACCCGTCACTCACTCTACTGCTGCCTATGTGGCATCCTTTGATTGGGTCCTGTCTTTTTTTTGATGGAACACAAGCACTTATCTCCTTCCTCACTACATCATGAAACCCAACTGCTAATTACTAATGGCATCCCTTGACTAAATACCATTCATTATATCTCTCTTGGCAAGGAATGACAGAGATGAGAGGCCCACTTGTCATAGATACAACAATTGCACACATGACATCTCTTGATTGGATGATACAAGCCAACCAGGACTGTCCCAATGCCTCTTTAATTGACACCTGACAAAGCCTCATTTCCTTTGTGCTTTTGTGAGACAAACACATGATATAAACAAGGGGATTAAGGAGTATAACCACAGTTATGCTATATAAGGATGTGTCGTTTTTCAAATTGGAAATATTCCTCTTGGCATATGAACAAAATGCATCAAGAATGATTTCTCTAAGACTCAACCTAAATTCTTTTATGAGAACAGAATTGAAAACTCATGCAAGATTCTTGTAAAAGAAACAGCAACAAAGCATAATGTGCCTTATTTTACCTTGACAAATGACCTCAATGCAATGAAGCACAAGAATTAATGCCTTGGGCTTGAATAGAGTGGATTATTAACAGGCAATGGCTGCGCCAAATGCAATGGATATTGTGGATTTCTTTCACTGGCGCCAGAAGCAAAATGAATGAGCAAAAAATGATAGTAATGACTATATGAGGTAGTTACATGTTGGTGGGGCAGTAAATGCCACAGTGGCATTCCTTTGTGAAAAGTCAAAAAACACCCTCAGGGGTATTTTGGTCCACTGGATTGCCACAGGAACACTCCCTCCATATTCCTATAAATAAGCCCCCAGACCCTCATACAAAGAAGGACACAGAGAGAGATACCCCCTCTTCACAACTTTCTTCAGTCCATATACCGTCTCCACCTCCCACAAGAGAGAAACACACACTACTTGTACACTGCTCATGTGTTGAGCAAACACTGTGAGTAAGAGAGGAATAGAGAAGAGTGTTGTTAGGCTAATAAAGAGAAACGTTGGGTTGCTGCCAAAAGAAAGAAAAATGTAAGTTCTAGGGGCCTTGGCTCTTTGTACATAGAGCTCAAGGCCGTGTGAATGTATTTCTATACAAAGTATATATGTTATTGTTCTTCTCCTCTTCTTTTCTTTTTTTTTTCTTTCTTTACTTTCTTTGTTAATCTTGTTTGCCACTTCCCTTTTCCTTCTTCTCTTACACTGCAAACAAACAAAAACTTAATGAGATAAAGTAAAAAATATAAAAACAAGTAATATATCAAAAGAAATGGTCAAAGGACAGCAGGTACCTCATCCAGAGAGAGAATAAGCTCTCTGGATTGAAGCTCACATGAAGCCACCTCAGAGAGAGAATAAGCTCTCTGAGGCACACCATTTGAAGACATCTCAGAGAGAGAATAAGCTCTCTGAGACATGCCATGTGAAGACCTTCCAGGGAGAGAATAAACTCCCTGGAATGAAGGCCCTTTGAGTGAGAATAAGCACTCAAATGGTATTCCTTCATCAACCCTGTCAGCCTCATTGCCTCAACATTTCCTTTGCCTTGCTAAAACCTGCCCATTTAGATGACATGCTGCCAGATTTGCGTCAATTTCCTAACCACCCAAAAACAAACCCCCACCATGTCTAAATGTTGCTTAAACCAAGCCCCCAATAACAGCCATCAAACCACATAAATTACCCTTCCTATCTCACATCTCTATAACAGCCATTGAAGCCCCCTAAAACTCCTCTCTTGTCTTGTCAAAACCAAGCTGTACACGTTGTCATGATGCCCAATTTCTGTCAGCTCATAATGTCTATGTGCTGCCTGTTTCACAACTGCTACCAAACCTTAGCCATGACTCCACTAAAGTTTCTCTAGATATGAACAACTAGAAGTACCTCTCTCAATTCCTGTTAACCAACCCTTGGCCTACTAGAAAAAAAAACTTTGTAACCCCCTCATCCATGTCAATCAAACCAAAAGCCTTCACCATGTCAAACCACTGTGCCTAGAGCAGCCATGTTCCTTTCAAACCCAGACTGATCGAAACACATGATGTTACCCTGTCAAATTACAACTATGCCTTCACTAAAACCTCCTCTATGTTGACCTATTAAAACCTTGCAAACACACAATAGAAAGGTTAACCTTACCTAATGCCATCGAGATCAAACCATGTCAAAATCATCAAATTGATATGGTATAACTTTCCCTTGAGTACCTTCTATCGCCAATAACCCATTGTGGTCAGAAAATCGCAAGCCAACAGGAGAAATATAGGAATGTGCTTACCTTCACAACCAAAAATCGTACCTCGATGAAATTCTTTGCTGAGACCCCCCAACTCCAAAATTGATGGTGCTGATAATCTCCTGCATATTTCAACATGCTCACAAACCGGTTTAATTGCTCCCAGAACCACCAGAAGGCTGTGTTGATTGACTCACCATGGTTGAATTCGTGCTGGGATGAAACATCATGCCAAAACCTCTATCACTCGAATCAATCCCGTGCCAAGCCTTTAGAAGGTGTCGTGATGCCACTTGATCAGGCAATTTGCTGTCGGTACAACCACAGAGACATAATTCCACCAACCCTCATCAAAACCCTAGTCTCGAGAAAGGAAACCAATTTCAACAAAGGGAAAGTCTCTACGCTCAACAATCGAGTCTCCTAGCACCAGGAAATCATCACGACGCTAGGCACTCCCTTCTCATCACTTGAGTGGCTCTCACTCAGCTTAACCTAGTAGCCATGGCGAAACAACTTCGGTCGGATCGAAAGAGGGAGAAAGGAGAAGAGAAGAAGGGAGCCGTTTATGTCCCAAATTTCGATGGACTTGGCACACTAAAGAATAACCATTAACGATGGGTCCCACGAACCGAAATAATCATCGGCTCACAACGAACCTAGTCCGCAGAGCATGCAAACCACTTTCATAAACCCCGTCCCATTTCCTCTGATCTTCTGTGGCACTCATGTGCAACGAGTCGCTGACAGGCGACAAGAACCAACCATTCACCGACACCTGTCTCTTCTGTCAGGGGACACCAAAGAAGCGCTGACTCTCTCTCTATCGACTTGGTCCAATAAAATCCTGCCACGTGTCCGTATCTGATGAGCTGGACCAATCATATTGCTGGAAACCTTTGAAAATTCATAGAAAATCAACCGTAGCTCAGAAAAATACAAATCCAATTTCTATGGACTTAGAAAATCATGAGGAATTTAACCATACTAAGACCCTGGCCAAACTCATGCCGAAACCCAACCTAGAACATTTACAAAAGAAAGATCCAGAACTTGACCAGTCAGAGATTGCCATGTCGCTCCCAGGATTATTCTAGAACCAGAAAACTTCCAAAATTCACCAAAAATCCTAGGAAACCCAGAAAAATATGAGGAAAATTCCTGTAAATTCAGAAAATTACAAGGAATTTAATTCTGCTGAAATCATGACCAAAATCCAAACCCAAATCATCCTTTAACCACTCAACTGGTCAACCACTACTTGCCACCTCAGCAGAAACTTTGAAAATCCATCAAAAATCACAGGAAACTCAGAAAGCTACATGGAAAATTCCTGTGAACCCAGAAAAATATGAGGAACTCAACTGTATCAAGGATTTTGCCGAAACCCGACGGATGACATACTTGGTACCACAGCTACACCGAGACCACCGCCAAAACCTAAAACCCACATACCCTGAACCTTTCAGACCAAACCAATAAAGGGATGAACAATACTCTAATGCCAAACCAAAATTCAAAACCCAGTAAAGCCAATAAACCAATCCCTAAAGAGATCTAGCGGGGCGAAACCCGGAATTGTCTGAGCAGGACTAAATCGGGCAAAACTCTGAAACTCCATAACCAACTCTGATGACCACCAAAACCCAAAAGAATTAAGTTCAATGTTGAGAACCAGATTAGGGACTCAAAATCCCTTTTCAGAAGGTAGGAATAACCCAATTCCACCAGAAACAACCCTGTACCCCGGTAGATCCAGAGCCTGACGAGGACGAAACCTATCAGCCGAGGAACAGACCAACTTAACAAGGTGCACCAATCAACCAAAAACCCCAACACTGGAATACCCAGAACAAAAATGAATAGTCTTGTACCACGAGTAACCCAGATCCTGACAAGACTGGCACCCTATTACCCGAGGAACAGACCAACCAAGGCTCATCAAAACAAAGAAATAAACCCAAAACCAACACCAAAATAACACTGAACCCCGGAGAAACCAAGTCCTGACAAGATTGGAACCAAACAACCGAGGAACAGTCCTACACAATCTAGCGAAAACCCGAACAAACAATCTCTGGTCGTAAACGAAAAGGTCGAATTGAGACTACACACACATACTGATCGTATTTCGCCAATGCGGTCAAGTGACCTCAATCTGAGAGCAACCAACAAGAAAGCTAAGGCCAACATTTCATTTGGGAAGATGAAATTAGCAACGATGCGAAGTTAAGTTCTGAGCATCCAAGCCAAAACCTTTCGACCCCGGTTACCCGAATTGTCAGTGGATTTGATTTGGATAACCACCCGACTAAAAAGAGCATTAAACCGGCCGTCTGGGATGACTTGAGGAACCATTTCAGATACCATAAACCCTGGCTATTTAAGCAGCAAGACTCGGATAGTTTTGTGATAGGGATAAGATCCACCCAACAACCCCTGATATTCAAAAACTTTAATTGAATAGATCCGCAACAGGGATATCCCAAGGGAATAACTCAGGAGCTCTTCTTAAAAACTCCAACACACCAATTTTCGTCTTTCAGAACCATAACCTGACGGACCACATTTCAAGACTCTGGCGCCCAAACAAACATGTCAACCAATCTTGAGTAGCTACATGAGTCCCCTCTTCAGAGACAAGCCTCAAACTGACCTCATGAGATAATTCGGATATGTCATGACCCCTGAACCAATCTCAGGAGACAATTTGAACAAGTCACTGGCCCCTCCCGATTCTGGCGTCCGGCCAAACATCTAATCCAGTTCCGGATGACTACTTGAATCCCCCTTCTAAATATGAACTTCATATCGCCTTCATGAAAGCAGCTTGGGAAATCTGCGACCACCAAGTTGTCGGTAGGAAACGATTTGAACAGTCAACACCCAAATCATAATGCTCTTAAGGCTGGTCAGATCAACGAAGAATTTGATCTGGGGAGCCGCCCCTCGCGCTTAACCGGGACTCAGTATAGAACAACCCAAGGCACATGCTGAATCCTTAGAACATCAATACGCCAAGGCCTGATGTTTCCAACCAACTTGACATCCTAGTCAGAAACCAGGAACCAAGTTACCAACATCTGACTGGCAATCAGATGGACCTTTCCAATGATTCGATTGATCACCGAGTCATCCACCCTCTAACTAGACCCACTTGGCTGGCAACCAGGTGCATACTGCATTTTTCTCCACCCCAACTCCAAGCATCACGCTCGTATCTCTGACGGGCGGCTAACTTTGCATCATACTGGCATCCACCCCAAATTTTCGGTTGGCTACCGAAGTGCTTACCGACGAGGTCGAGGCACATCAACTCTCAGTGGAAGTCAGACCATGATATCTTGATCAGGTGATTAAGATGCCTGCCATATACTCTATGCCAACGGATGAGTATAACCTCGATGTGCGAGACTGCCAGAGTGGTTCTGTCTCAAGCGTCACCCGCGCACCTCAATAACGCCCTTTACAGTCAGGCGTTAGACTGTTATCAGGAACAATAATCAGGGACATGATGATAACAGACAGAATGGCCGATATTACCGTCGCCGACTGGTATCGAGTCATTCACCCGTTCTCAGGAAAACGACCAATCCAAAAATTCCCAAAAAGGAGCCTTAAAATCAACCACATTGAACCCCCCCCCCCCCGAAGCTTAGACCTGAACAGGGTCTATGCGAATCCTCTCCAAGTCATCAGAATCCAAATAGGAGTCTAACTCAGATTCCTTATATCCTCAAATCCCAAATTCCTCATAGTTTCCTCATAACACCTATCAAGTGGCAAGAACTCAAATTCCTCACATCAGAACCCGAAAATCGAGATAACTTCCAGCAATCAAGGGCCCAAACCAAATAGAGAATACCAGGCTAACATCAATTGAAGGGCATCAAGCCGAAACCTCTACAAAGGCAACAACCCAACATCTACCAAGACAACTCCAAAACCAAGAGCACGGAACCAACTGTCCTGCGATCAAATCCATTGATATGTCAGAAAACAACAAAAAAAAAGAAATAACCCCAAAACTAAAAAGAAAAGAAGAATAACCCCAAAACAACAAAAAACTAAAAAACCTCAAAACACCAAAAATAGAACAAGTCTTTAGCCCCCAGTAAACGCTAATTGTGTTAGACAATTCCCTAGCTGTTTAAAGACATAGAATCCATCGATATCCCTTTGAGTTTCCAGATCTAGAGGTTCTCTCGACCATGTCAGAGGTAATTAACAGTAGGGGCTTGCGCCTACTGGAATAACTGACGAACCCCCCCAAATAATAAACTCTCGTGGGAAGCGTTAAGGCCGTACAGTTGTCTCACCCGTAAAGGAGACAGCCGTATCGTGACCTTAAGGCCCGCGAGAGGTATCTGATCCGTATGCTTTTTCCGCCCTCAGTCCGCCATAAACGGGCACCGTCACTCAACAAACCGGGAGGGCGCCGAAAGGTGCGAGACAGGTCCTGGCACGCCCGGTGGGACAGTTTTCACCTCTCATCTGGGAAACTCAGTTTAAAGGAATATCAATGGATATAATGTATTAACACTAGGGAATAGCACTTTTCTTCCATGCACTGATGAATGAGTTGAGCACCTCTTACATTGTAGGGAAATGGCATATGACAACTTCAGCACGGGAAACATGAAGACTGGCCCTGGCATGACCGTGATTGGATCCATTCCGATTGCCGTGCCGCTGATTCGACTGGACAAGAACGGCCACCCGACGACCGCTCAGACAGAGAAGCAGTTCGGCCACCGCAAGGAGCAGTCAGACATTACAGCTGTCACGATTGCCCAGACACCCACATCTTCTAAACCAAGACTCACCAGAAGGGTCAAGGTTTCGGAGATGGAAGCACTACGAGCTTGCCAGAATGAGCTGGACGTGGAGACTGACTTACCAATTCAGAACTCCTTTTCCCCGCTCCGAGCTACAAAATGGAAGTCCCAGAAAACACGCCTTCTGGCCTGGAGGGACATCCCCACCCGCTTCAAGTCCACCACAATACCGACCGATAGATCAAATCGGAGGATCACCCTTCCGGAAAAGATCCAGAAGATCTATCATCACATCAGGAGCCACCAGGGCAAGAAGAAGGGTCACAACCTACCACCACCCCATGGCTCAAAACAGGAATACCGTGTTCCTATGCACCGGAGGCTCACCTTTCCACGCAGGGGGCAAGCCTCAACCAGACCACCACAGAGCGGAGGTTCTCATCAGGATCGACGTGTCTCTGTCCATGAAAGGTTGACTTACCCAGACAGCCCAAGCCAACCGAAACCCCGTACAACCGAAACCGAGGACTTCTTCACTATTAATGCTATAGGCATTGATGGAGACCCCGATAACGATGAACCCCACTACTCCTACACAGCAGGGGATGAGGAAACCGAACCCCAAGATCCTGAGATCGAAGCAGTAATGACTCGCAGTCTGGTCACCCACACTGGGGAACGACTAGAAACGGGTCAAACCATCAACAACGGTAGGAAAAGCCGCAGAATCAAGAGCAACCCTTCCACTAAGGGGGAGATTCCTGTTTCCGTGACAGACTCTCCCAAGAACGAAGAAGAACTTCAACAGGAACCCATTGCTCCAACTGACGGAAGTGCCAGTGACGAAGAACACGACACAAGCGCGCGACTGGAAGAAAAATTGGAACAAATGGCCCAGCAAATTGAGATCTTCCGGAAAGAGAATGCCAAATTGAAAGAACGGCTTAGGAAGGAACCATGTGATGATGGCACTCGTTTCAACTCAGGGAACGGGGGAAGAAATCAGAATGAGGGGTCAAAGAGAAGCCCAACTGTCAGAATGGGAAAGAAAGCCATATCCATCGAAGATGAAGGAGGAGAGGAAATGGACACTCCTCTATACCCTCCCAAAACCTCTACGACTATCAAGAGATCCGCCCAGTCACTAGCAACCTCACCCAGTGGGATAACCAGTGATGATGTGCAAGACCTGATTGTCAAGAAGATGAGAGAATTAGGAGTAGAAATTCCTGCCAGACCCAAAAAGAGGATAGGAAGACCCTACCCCAGACATTTCGATGATGAACCATTTCCCAAGAGATACACCTTGCCTAGGTTCAGAATGTTCGAAGGGACAGGAAACAAGGTTACCCCTGAACAGCACCTAGCCCATTTCGTCACTGCCTGTGGCGATACAGCCAGCAATCCTGCATGGCTACTCCGTCAATTCCCTCAGAGTCTCGCTGGAGTTGCATTCGAATGGTACGCATCATTGCCGGAAGATAGTATCAACTCATGGGAAGAAATGGAAGAAGCTTTTTGTTCCAAGTTCATGGTATTGGCCCAGGATGTGACATCCATAGACATGGCAAACCTGAAACCTGAAACCGATGAAACCATCATGGAATACATCACCATATGGAGGAACATGAGCATCCGATGCCAACCCCCAATGACCGAGGCCGAACAAATCAAAACCGTCCTGAACAATCTGCCTGGATGGATCAGACCTTACCTAGTTTCAACCAAGATTATAGGCTTCAGAACTTTGGTCACCGTGGTATCCAAGTACGAAGCCCTGAGGCAAGAAGGACTGATTCCTGCAACTCCACCTTATCCCAAGAAAGAGAAAGGCAAAGACAAGGACAAGAAAGGTCGACCCAGGAAATCTGATAAATCGGTAGCCGCGACAAGTCACGATACCAGCCTGGAGGAAACCAAACCGAACTACCGCAGAGAGCCTGATCAACAGAGACCTAGGCGCCCTACCCTGAGTGAACGAAGGAAACAACCTTATTCCTTCAAGAAAGAATATGTGGGAGACCTCTTTAAGATCGCACTGGAAAAGGGAATTTCTTTACCTACCTGTAGACGTCCTGATGAGGAGAATAAGAAGGATGATCCGAATTACTGCCTGTATCACAGAGTTTTGGGTCACACTCTTGAGGAATGCTATGTCTTTAAAGATTGGATAGAAAGACAAACACTGGAAGGTAAGATCATTATTCCGCGAGAAGCACGGCAAACCCCGAAGCCGCACTTCCAAGTCAACATGGTCTCTACTATGGAAGAAGGAGAAGGGAAATCCTCACAACCTTGGACCCTTTGCCTATCCCAAAAATCCAAGAAAATGCTCAGAAAGATGCATGATGAACTTCTGCATGGGAACCGGAGCAAGGCCCCCGTAAAAGACGCTCCACCACCAAGGACGATCATCAGTCGTCCGAAAGAAAACAAAAAGAAAAAGCCAGTAACCTTAGCCAGGGCTAAGAAAATGGCAGGGATCAAAGAGCCAGCCGAACGGACAGAAGAGGAACTTGTTCAAAGCAAACCTACGCCCGTCACCTTGGTAGACTTTTTCCCACAACAGTTCCTGACATCCTCTGCCAAAAGGAAGTCTGGAGAATCAAGCCGCCGTCCATCTCAGAATGAACCAGAACATTGCAATGGTATCACAATGGGAGACTCTAGAGACGAGCGGACGACAACACCCTCCATCAGAAAAATGACACGCACAGCTCGCATTTCCGTTGGCGCGCGAACCCTACGAGAAGAAGCAGAACTGATGCAATCCATCAATCCTGCAACCACGGAAAAAGCCAAACCAACAGCTCAACAGTGTCCATTACCTGCAGCAGAACCTTCACAGATTTGCCATCAGGGCATAACACAAGGAATTGCCGGCCTACAGGAAAATTTTGAACACTGTTACTCGCTTAGTCTCACCGGTCATGACGAAGAAGAGCCTCTAGAAAATAATCTGGGAGAAATCCAATCAGACGGTGAAAATTTGTCGGATGAAGAGATCACTCTGGCAGACTATCTTGACTTCTACCCTGAAATGCGCGAAGTATTTCGTTTAGTCATGAACGAAATAAGGACCTCTCAGGGAATGGAACCCATTGAACCAGCCAACAGTGAAGAATCAGAAGACGAGATTGAGTTTTCCTTCCACCAATTAAACCTGGGAACAGAAGAGGGCACTGTCAATTTAGGCTGGGGAACCAGCGGAATTGTTGCCCAAGGATGGGGAGACTCAGAAGATGAAACTGAACTGCACACAGAAACCCTTCAGAACGCTGCCGTCTCAGAACCAAGTCACATTGAAAACAGCCATAACCCTTCTGACCCTGGGGGCAAAAGCGGTAGTACCTCGCTTCCAGAAAGGCCGGATCAGGCAAGATCACCCATACAATTCCGGATTGAACCAGGCCCTCAGCTAGTCGCTCGCGGCGTCCATGCAATAGAAGGCACCTTTCCAGCCAGTCTTAGCGATTCGCGGTTAAGAATAACAATCTTTGCTGAACCACGTGAAGAGGAAGTGGAACTTAACTCAGAACTGCTGAAAGAAGTGCTCCATTTGGTCCACGTACAAATGAGGGAAGAGATGCATGGAAGAGGGGAAATAGTCAATGGATATCCCTCTGCCGTGCGTGAAAACCCAGATAAGAGCGAGACCGATCCTCTGACCTTTCGGATCCGAAACGAAGGTTACCATGACCGTGAACTTGGAAAGAGACCATGTTACCCTGGCGAGAAAGAAGGTCCGAGCTTTTCCAAGGATTCTGATAACGAGGAAGTGAATTTCACTATCCCAGAGAAATTAAAACCAAACGAGAGACCGTCAATAATGGGCGAAAGACAAGACATGGAATAT
Source organism: Rhynchospora pubera (assembly GCA_028095005.1). Lineage (NCBI taxonomy): Eukaryota > Viridiplantae > Streptophyta > Magnoliopsida > Poales > Cyperaceae > Rhynchospora > Rhynchospora pubera. Next base: position 86,496,863 of record CM051459.1, read on the forward strand.
GAGATTGTTCCGGGACCTCTGTCAGCACCTCTGGGCATCCAGGACATTGAAATTGCATTGCCAACAGACCTGGGAGATTCACGGCTCACTGTGAATATCACCACGGATCAAGGCGAAAGATTATCTGAGATTGAGCCTCGTGTGCTTGATGAAATTCTTCAGATAGCCTACGAGAAAATGGTAGAAGTAGCCGTTAACCGAGGTGAACTGCAACCACCAGATAGCTCAGATAATGGAGAGGCTACAGCGAATGTCTTGGATCAAAACGGTCAATGCACGCATGGCCAAAGCGATTATCCCATTCAGGCAGAACAACATTCTGACGGAGAAACTTCATCACTGGAATCTTGCCACAACATAGGGATACACATACCCTCACCCTGCGAGTCAGGCGATGACGAAATTGACCCAAACCTCCTTGAGAATGAAGGATCTGAAGAGGATAGTGCAAGCAGCAGTTCCTCGTCACAAATAGAGAAGAGGTTAGTCAGAATCGAGATTGCACCGACCTCCGAAATGGAAGCTCAAGGCATATGGGGGATAGAGATCGTTCCAATCCAAAGAATCTACCCTAGATCTAGAGCAATTCTCCTTATCGAAGGGCGACCTTACCCAGAACCCCGTATAGTCCGAGAAGCACGCCAGCTTGCACAAGATAAACTGGATGAGATCAAACAGGCCATAGCTGAATCCCGTCCAATATCAGAGATTGAAGGTACTCATGTCGTGTTCAGATACGCCAACCCTGACGACGACAGTGAAGATGAATACCGTAACCTAACCCCAATTCCCCCAAACCCAGAAGAATCACATGAGTGTCGCTTCGTAGAAATGGAGGAAGAGGAAGGTGAATCTCTAAACCGACCAGAAGACCCATTAGAACAAACCGGATCAAGCCCTTCAACCCCAGGAGAAGGGTTGACACAGGTGGTACCTGATGAGTCAGAATATCAGGAGGCCCGAGTCATCCATGTCCCCTTGACTGAACACATCTCCCTCTGCACTTTCATTCCTTTTGAAAAGAGGAAACTCCCCATCAAGAAAAGGAAAAGACCTGATCCTACGACACCCTTTCCTTGGATGGATGGATGGAGAGATCCAGAGACGATTCACGAGGTGATTGCAAGACATGAATCCCGGATGAGCGATGCTGAACTCCTTGAACACTTCCAATTGCCACTTGATACCAAGATCACGGTCGAAAAGAGAAAGAAACCCTCTAAAATTGGAATAACGCCATGCTTGTGCCATCGATGTCCAAAATGGGGAGTACTCTATGACTGTGAAATGAGGCTTGAGATGTCCTTCGAAACCCTCAGGGATCACATGGAGGCGGAGCCATCAAACACCAACCCTCCTACCGAAACTCTAACCACTCGGGAGCCATACATGACAGAACCTGACAGGGGAAAGGCACCTGAGGAACCCAATCCAGTAAACGAAGCGGAACCTATCCCAGACCCTGCGGATATCCCAATCGAACACTGGTATACCACCATATGGGAGCAAGGAGAATCGTCCCAGGCAGCTCAGGGAAACGAGGATCAAGAATATTTTCAGGAAATGCTCGCGATAATTCAGGAGGTATGTGATATGCCAACCCCAGAAGCTGAAGGCTCTCAGCCGAAGGAAAACACTACCACACTGGAGGCACCAAATCCCAGAGCAGAAGCAAGACTGACTCAGAATGCAGAGATGGACGAAGATTACGATTCGCCTCTCACTGCAAACCCAGAAACCTATCCTGATTGGCCTCGGCCTCATGGAGAAGAAACCTGTCATGCGATTGATTCCTTTGGTACTGATTCCGACTCAGATTCCGACGGCACAGCCCCAAGACTCTGTGTTGAACTCCTTGCTGAAACCTCGATAAGGAAGAAAGACAAGGGAATCATTATCAAAGAACAAAGCTCACGCTCGCTAGATCACAAAGGCAAGGGATTGGTTGAAGACCAAGGTGCCATGCTTCGCAGAATGGAAGAGAAAATGAGTATATACTGTGATCTGCTCGCAGTAGTACATCAACAGAACTTGACCATACTAGCTACCCTGGAATCACTATGCGACCTCGCGATTACAGATAAGCGCTCCAGTGAAGAAGTAATCCAAGTAGTCATGGCAAACCTCCGTTCCGCCAACACGGAAGAACCAATTCAACCAGTAATCACAGAAAGGGCCAATGAATCGGGGAACGAGCATGTTCATCAGCCTGAGGGAAACCGTGAAATAGTGGGTTTACCAGATAAAGAAGCCCTACCTGCATCCCGAGAAACACCACTTGCTTCTCATGGTCCATCTAAAAACATGCCATCGCAAGAAGAGAACCAACCGATTGGAAGTTCACTTCAAGAAGAAGGTCAAACCAGCCAAGTTCCTGAAAATCGAGAATGGGGGCAAGATAGAGCTAATTCTGACGATGAAGCTCTGAAATTTCCCATTGAATCAAGCATCAAGAAAAGTTCTCCTGAGCGAATTACAGAGCAGATCGATCAGGAACCTGAGCAAACAAATAGACCAACATCCCAACTGAGACCGATCAGAACTCGCAGGACTACTGCACGAAGGAGAGATCGAGCACAAGAGGTCATTGATGCGCTAGCTGAGCGAGTTGAAGTGGTCCCTCACGCAAGATCACAAGCCAGGCATCAACCTATGACCGCCATTCGATCCAGCTCTCATAGGAGAAACCGCCAGAGAAATAGACTCCAGATAGACCGAGAGCATTCGACTGCCTTGGAAACTCATCTCAATCGGAGAGCATTTCTGGCCCAAATTAGAGCAAATCTCGCCCTAAGACCACCCACTACCCCAGTTGAGAGGTATGAGAGGCAACTGTACGTGCCACGCAGGCGGATAAGAGGGAGCAGCCCCTGCCTTCCTTCTATTCCATGCATGAGAAGCGCTCGAAGACAAAACAGAACTGGATTTTGCCTCTACCACCAGGAACAGGGGCACAGCACCAGTGAATGCCCAGCCTTTCATAGGTGGTTGACAAATGAACAAAGATTGAGGCGAGCCAGAACGCAGAGAGCATCCAGGACGAGGGATACTCGACCACATAATACCCCAATGAGACAAACAACATGGGAAGAACTCTTGGATTTATCAGATGACGAGTTCGTTAACATTGTCACCTGTGAATATGACCCAGATGAATCATGGTCGTCTACCAATGGATATGACAGTGCGAGCAGCGTCACGGATAATGAACATCACAACCGTCCTGATGAGGACCCCATTGTGATGTCCCCAAGAAGGCCAATCTTTGAAGGAGACTCCTGTTCCTTAGGAATCCTATTTGACACGGAAAAGGAAGACAACGAGTGCAATGTTAATCTCCGCTCTGGTACCTATATTCCGGAACGACAACCCCCAAAGGAAAAAGGGAAAGTCTCCCAACCTGCCAAAGGGACCCCAGAAAGGATTGAGTTGGCAAATGGTTACAATATCCTATCTCACTTACGGAAAATACCGGCGCCGCTCAGTGTCTTTGATGCTCTGATGATGTCGGAAGAGCTGAGAAGGACACTAATCCACGCTCTGCAAAATCCAGAAGGCTTTCAGTCTTGTCTAACCAACGAAGAACCTGATGAGGTCGCCTATACTGATCCAGCCGAACTTATCACTTTCACAGAAGAAGATTTGCTGATCGGAACTGCTGTACATAACCGACCACTCTACATCTCAGGGATAACACGAGGCAAGACCATAAAGAGGATATTGGTAGACCCAGGATCTTCAGTAAATATTCTCCCACTAAAAACCTTACAGTGCCTTAACCTGGATATTAGGCATCTATCCAAAGAGACCCCTTCGATTCGAGGATTCGACCAGCATCCGCAAAAATCACTGGGGGCAATCACTCTCCCTCTCCAGGTTGCCGATCTGAAGACCAACGTCAAGTTTTACATCATTGATGCAAACACGTCATTCAGAGCCTTGCTAGGACGACCATGGTTGCACGAGAATCACCTAGTTCCATCAACCTTGCACCAATGTATGAAGTATGTCGAAAATGGTCAGCAGAAGACGATCAAAGGAGATAAATACCCTTTCTCAGTGTATGAAGTGCACTTGTCAGACGCCAAGTACTTCATACCTCAAACCTGCGAAGAAAACGCAACCTCGATCCCGCGGAGACAAAAGCCTGAACTGTCCGAGACATCAGGAGAAACTCAGCCCTTTCCCTCCAAAGACATGAAGACAATAAGGGTCAGATTCGTAGTTAAGGAGCCGACAGACAAGCCTCTGCAAGGCGAAGGCATGAGACGGGGACCTGTGAACGGCGCGTCTGGTGAAGACAGCAGGACAGACGAAAACCCCTCATCACGAAGCAAGAGCAGTCGTGACCCCACAGACGGCAATTCTATTATCAAGGGATGTCACATGGATCTGACTCCCAGAGAGTTAAACCAGGTCAACCAATTGGAGATCTTCTTAGTACCAGCCAAGATTGAGTATGTAAAAGGGAGGAAAACCAAGCAAGAACCCATCCTTTTCTACACCAATGGCGGGACTCAGAAAGACTCAACTTCTGATGAAAGACCGAAGAAATGGTTAAAACAAGAGAACTCTCAACCCGTGCCGATACAAATCCCAGGGAATTACAACAGAGAACTCACTCCTCTCTTCCAGAAATTCCAACATTCAGACCAGACAAGATCAAACCTCTTTCAGAAATTATGGGATATAAGTTCCTCTCCGATTAAAAGATTCGATGGCACGGAAAGGCGTGTCAAAGGCGTCAGATATCATAGAAAAAGGAGAAGAATTCACATGAGAAAACCCTATGAACGTTTCTGGAAAGTTAACAATCCAACCTATCTTAGAGTCAAGGACAAGAAAACTGAGGAATTGTCTTTCACCTGCTACGCAACAGATGAAGCAGGGGACAAAATGGAAGATCAGTTCATATTGGCCGCCAAGTCAGCCCCAAAAGAACTCGAAGAAGGAGGACAAAACACAGTAGATGAGCTAGAGGAAATGAACCTTGGGACCTCAGAAGACCCTAGGCCCACCTTCGTAAACGCAACCCTATCTACTGAGAGAAAGGAAGAGCTCAGAGTACTTCTCACCAAATACATTGACTGTTTCGCCTGGACATACAGCGAAATGCCTGGTTTAGATCCTGCCGTGGCAGTTCACAAACTGAAAATAGACCCAAACTTCAAGCCTATCAAGCAAGCGCCTCGAAGGATGCGAATTGAATTGGAGGAAAAGGTCACAGCAGAAGTGAAAAGGCTGATTGAAGCAGGGTTCATTCGTGAGGAAGAAACCCCTGATTGGATAGCCAACATAGTCCCTGTCAAAAAGAAGAACGGTCAAATTCGGGTTTGCGTTGATTTCCGAGACCTCAACAAGGCATGCCCCAAAGATGACTTCCCATTACCCGTAACTGAGATCATCATTGACCATACATCTACCTATGAAGTTTTCTCTTTCATGGATGGGTATTCTGGATATAATCAGATAAGGATGGATGAGGAGGATCAGAAACACACCGCCTTTAGGACACCCATAGGCATCTACTGTTACAAGGTCATGCCCTTTGGACTCAAGAATGCTGGGGCAACCTATCAGAGAGCCATGACCAAGATCTTCGACGATCTCATACACAAGGTAGTGGAATGCTACGTAGATGACCTAGTTGTGAAAGCACGCTCCCTGGACGAGCATCTGCAGCATCTGAGATTAGTCTTTGACCGCCTGAGAGCTCAAGCCCTTAAACTCAACCCACTGAAGTGTGCCTTTATGGTAACGTCAGGCAAATTTCTGGGTTTTGTGGTCAGACACAGAGGAATCGAAATTGACCCAGCTAAAATCAAGGCGATCCAAGAACTACAACCTCCACGCAACCTGAAACAACTACGGTCCTTACAAGGGAAGTTGGCCTACATCCGCAGGTTTATCGCAAACCTCTCTGGGCGGATCAAGCCATTTACCAATCTCACAAAGAAGGATGTTCCTTTCAGATGGGATGATAAATGTCAGAAAGCTTTCCAAGAAATCAAGGGATACCTGCTCAACCCGCCTGTTCTTTCAGCGCCCATTCCTGGAAAACCACTCATCCTGTACACCACAGCCTTGGAAGGTTCTCTGGGGGCACTTCTCGCGCAAGAAAATGAAGAGGGAAAGGAGAATTCACTCTATTACCTTAGCCGTATGCTAGTAGGAACAGAGCAATCCTATTCACCAATCGAAAAACACTGTCTAGCCTTAGTCTTTGCTGTTAAGAAACTGAGACACTACATGCTAGCCCACAAGGTCACCCTGATTTCAAGAGTCGACCCCCTGAAATTCCTCATGACTCGACCCATGCTTACTGGTAGATTGGCAAGGTGGGCTGTCACCTTAATGGAATTTGACATCACTTATGCGCCTCAGAAAGCAATAAAAGGTCAAGCTCTCGCCGATTTTCTGGCACATCACCCGGTCCCGGATGACTCTCCTCTGGCATGCGAATTCCCAGATGAAGAGGCAAGTTTAGCCCAGGAAGAGGAAGAGCCTTATTGGGAGATGTATTTTGATGGTGCGTCATCCGTCCAGCCAGCCATCAGACCAAAGTTACCTAGAGTACGAGCCGGAATCGGACTAGTCTTTGTCACACCTGAAGGAGGCATTTTACGATACTCATTCTCGCTCACCGAACCCTGTACCAATAATGAGGCAGAATATGAGGCATTGATCGCCGGACTTGAAACTGCTCTGAGTATGAATATCAGACGACTGCGAGTATACGGAGACTCACAACTGGTCCTCAATCAAGTGACAGGCAAGTATCAGACTGTCAAACCTGAAATGGCTCGATACCACAGGAAAGTACTTGAATTGATCGTTCAGTTCTCGCAAGTGATACTGGAGAAGGTCTCAAGAGCTACAAATGGAAGAGCCGATGCGTTGGCAAGATTGGCCAAGGAAATGGGTAACCCTGATGAGGATGAATTACAGATTACCGTCCGCAACCGGAGATCATTAGCACCCTATTTCGCAAGCCTGAATTCTGAGGAAGAAGAGGAAGAAAGTGTTTCTTTCATAGAAGCCATGAACCTCGAAAAAGAAAAGGGTGAAGATAATACAAAAGAGAGGGAAGATGAGGATTGGAGAAAATCCTTCTTGGAATATTTTCAACAGGGAATCCTACCAAAAGATAAGCCTCTCAGGGAACAAATCAGAAAGCGGGCCCTCCGTTTTGTCTATGTCAACAATACCCTCTACCGTCGATCCTATGATCAGTTATGGCTACGGTGCATCTCAGGAAAGGAAGCACAACAAGTCATGCAGGAAGTCCATGCAGGAGTATGCGGGGCCCACCAATCGGGTCCTAAAATGAGACTTCAAATCAAACATCTGGGATATTACTGGCCTTCTATGGTAGCGGATTGCGAAAAGCATGCTAGGAGGTGCCACGCGTGCCAGATCAACGGAGACTTCATACACCAGCATCCAAACCCCTTGCATCCAACAGTAGCATCTTGGCCATTTGATATGTGGGGGACCGATATTATTGGACCGATTGACCCTCCTTCTGCGAAAGGACACAGATACATTCTTGCCGCCACTGATTACTTCTCAAAGTGGGCCGAAGCCGAGGCATATAAAGAAATCAGAGCAGAAGATGTGGTCAGGTTCTTCAAGAAGCACGTCCTATACCGATTCGGTACTCCGCGGAGGATCATTTCAGACAATGGAACGGCTTTCAAGAGTATAAAGGTCTATCACTTCGCTCGGCAACACAAGATAGACTGGAGATACTCCTCAATCTATAACCCCAGAGCCAACGGTTTAGCAGAAGCTTTCAACAAAACCCTAGTACGCCTCCTGAGGAAAATGACAGGGAGAACATATCGTGAATGGCACGAGAAGTTACCAGAGGCACTTTGGGCATATAGAACAACGGAACGAACTCCCACCCAGTCTACACCATACTCCCTGGTCTTTGGAGTAGAAGCAGTCCTTCCGTTGGAGGTTGAGTTGCCTTCATTAAGGATAGCCATGCATAATGAGATGCCATTCAGCAAACAAGCACAGCTGCGGCTCGAAGAACTTGAAGCCTTGGACGAAAAGCGCTTGATTGCTCAGCAAAATCTCGAACTATACAGAGCTCAAATGACAAGGGCCTATAACAAGCTTACCCGTCCTCGTACATTCCAAGAAGGCGAGTTGGTACTGGTATTAAGACGACCGATACTAGGAAGGCACCACGGCCCTAAATTCTCACCCAACTGGGAAGGTCCTTATATAATCGACAGAGTCTATGAAGGAGGAGCATACCTGCTGATCGACAAGGACGGAAATCATCCCATGACTCCAATCAGTGGGAGATACCTGAAGAAATACTACGCCTAGTGTTTCGCCTGTATGCAAAAAAATAATAATGTAACAAAAATAAAAAAATAAAAAAAATAATAATAAATAATAAACAAAAACACAAAAAATAATAAAGGAGGTGCCCCATGAAGTTTAAGCCTCTGTGGCGTCTGAGGGCACACCCCGGTGCTCGACTAGCCATGTCTTGTAGCACCAGAGACCATGTCCTATGAATCCCTCTAAGGACTAGAGTCTCAAACCACAGCTAGTATTGAGGAAGACTGTGTGGCTTCTGAATGTACAGGCAGTGGAAATTCACCCCAACCGCCCAATGAAAAGGCTTTAAGGTTCACCCAGCCTTAAGGATCATTGAGGGCACCCCCCCCGGTGCTCGACAATCTTTGTCTAGTAGCACCAAACCAGTCTTGGAGGTCATTCGCTCGCAACCCACCGTGGTCAACCAGAAGAATCCTGGCTCTGCCCAGCAACTGATGGAGAAGAGACAACCGACATCCTCGACGAACTCAACCGCCCAATGAAAAGGCTCTAAGGTTCACCCAGCCTTAAGGATCATTGAGGGCACCCCCTGGTGCTCGACAATCTTTGTCTAGTAGCACCAAACCAGTCTTGGAGGTCATTCGCTCACAACCCACTATGGTCAACCAGAAGAACCCTGGCTCTGCCCAGCAACCGATGGAGAAGAGACAACCGACATCCTCGACAAATCCAACCGCCCAATGAAAAGGCTCTAAGGTTCAACCAGCCTTAGGGATCATTGAGGGCACCACACACCACATCCCCAAAAACCTGACAGGCCTCGATTGACAACATCGACTTCAACAATCAGGCCAAACCCCCCCAGTCTTGTTAGTTCGCTCGATATGATGAGAATACTCTGATAGCCCTTGATGGAGGATTGACTATGTTTCGATCGCATAGAGCCCCACTGGAACGCTATCTCAGAGAATGTCTGACTCGAAGCTCTAACAAACACCAGAATCACACAGGGTCGCTACCCGAAGACAGACTCCTTCCGTTTCCCAAACCAGGACACTTCGGAGAAGGAAAGTCTCAACCGCCTCAACCTCCCCTCAAAGGAAACAAGATGATAGGGGGCAACCGAGAGCGATCCCTGAAGAAACCAAAAGGAACTCAACAAAGAAGGAATTCCCCCTTTTTTGAGATCCAATAGCCTGACATCTGCTTCAAGGATAACCAGCATAGAGTGGCTATGCTATAACTATTCTAGTTGCAAGAAGTCCCACCGGAACACTACCTCGGGAGACACCCAAAACCATGGAATCAGCAGAGTCGCCATCAGCACCCGGATTCCAATCAGTTCCCCAAACCAGGATGCCTTGGAAGAAGAAAGTCCCAATCACCTTAGCCTCCCTCCAAAGGAAGGAAGATGACAGGGAACGACCGAGAGCTATCCCGGAAGAAACAAAACGAACCCGACCAGGAGAAAACTCGTGAAACCCAATAACCTCAACGAGTTACTCCGAGAGCATCGACAAGAAGCAGTCACACCTTGGCTACCCTAATCCCGGAAAAGTCCCACCGGAGTGCCGCCTCAAGAGATGCCTGACTCGGAATTCTAATGCCGGACACTTCCTCCAACCTCCCTTCGAAAGAGGGAGACGACAGGGAACAACCGAGAGCTATCCCTGAAGAAACTAGAAGGGCCTCAACAAGGAAAGATTTTCTCTCCAATGACCCCGACGAGTTGCGTCAGGAACAACCAACATGAAGTGGTCGCACCGTGACTACTCCAACCACCAAAGTCCCGCCAGAGTGCCACCTCAGCAGATGCCTGATTCGGAACTCTAACGTCGGACGCTTCCTTCAACCTCCCTTCGAAAGAGGAAGACGACAGGAAACCACCTGAGAACTATCCCTGAAGAGACTAAAAGGGGGCTCAACAAAGAAAGAATTTTCTCTCTTCAATAACCCCGACAATTTACCTCAGGGATAACCAACATGGAGTGCCCATGCCGCAATCGTCCTAATCACCAGAAGTCCCACCGGAGTGCCACCTCAGGAGACGCCTGACTTGGAACCCCCAACACTGGATAAAAGCTTTTGGGAACAAGGACCTCCGCCTCTTTTCCCAGACCTGGACTCCTCACCACTCCAACCTCCCCTTAAAGGAAGGCAGGGGGCAGGAGGAAATATCCTGAGAGCTATCCCTCAAGAAACCAAAAAGAGACCCAACAAGGAAAGGATTTCCTGGGATTTAAACCAGGAACCCCTAATTTTGAGTCACATGAAAGGATGATGACCTTGGTCCTCTCTTCCCTTGAAACCTCAAACCTTGAGCCACAGACTTCCCCGGCTATCCCAATCCTTCCCTTTCAAACAAAACCAGGTCCAAAAACTCCCTGTAACCCATTAAAATAGGACGATTTCAATCGACCCTTGATAGTGGACTGCACGAAACGCAAATGACCCTAATCTTCCGCTTCCCGGATGATTTGGATCAAGAGCTCCCCTAAACTGCAACCAAATACACCTTAATACCTGTCCAACTAGAATTCGGAATTGAGCAACCTCTGATCAAATAGTGTGAAGGCACTATTCTGAGGTCAACAGACCGAAACCTCCCCTGACTAAAGAGAATGAAGGAAATCCACGCATCACAAGTCAGAGCCAAGACCACGAGCATCTTCGCCCCATCTCGTCTGATTTGTAATCAGACAAGCCTAGGAAGATTATGCCCTCTCCAAAATCAATTCTTACCCACTCACATCAGCATCAACTTCAGTTCAAAGGATCCATTACCTTTTCTGATCAATCCCACTGAAATCAACATCACCCATTCCTACTCGACTGCCGAATAATAAAAAAAGAAAACAAAAAAAAAAACAACAAAACAAAAAAAAAAAACAAACCAGGATGATTCTGCTAGCAGCAGGGTTGTGCTACACCTACTATCCTATCGACCCCCTCACATGAAGTGGAAGCAAAAAAAAATCAACCTACCTATTAACCTATTTTCTACTGACATAGTTGGTATCACTGCGGAATGTGTTGGAATACCTATGGGCTCTGGTGCGAATTAACCGTTGGACTACCCAAGGGACCCGGCGGACCGGTTTGTATTAGCTTACCCATAGGACCCAGTGCGGACTAAACTGAGATCAACTCTACTAACCTATTCCCCTGCCGACGTGGTTGGTTTCAATGCGGAAAGTGTTGGAATACCTGAAGGACCCGGCAGATCGGATGTTGGATTACCCAAGGGACCCAGCAGATCGGTTTGTTCTGGCTTACCCAAGGGACCCAGTGCGGACTAAACTGAGATCAACTTCACCCGCCTATCTGACTTTATCAATGTTGTCGTAATTTGTGTTGGAATACCTGAAAGCCCGGAGCAAATCAACTGTCTGGATTACCCAAGGGACCCAGCTGACCAGTTTGTTCTGTCTACTTGCAGGACCCAATATGGATCCGACTCAAAAAAAAAAATATCATCAATCAAATGCTTTTCCACTTCACTACAGTCTACCCTGGCGCCCCCAGTGCAGACTAGCTTATTCTGGAAAATCCTGGCTCCAGAACAAGCCCAATCAAGGTCAACCCCATCCTTTTGCACACCTCACTTCAGAAATCAGCCCTTATCATACGCATCCGGCTAGCAGTTGGGTGTAACATTGCTTCACCTCGTCTGGTGTCCATTCAGATGAGTTAAGATAATTCTATCGGCAGCAACATCACCTTCCCCAGTCATCGTTGATTTCAACCATAACATGGATCAATTCTACGGATACCTGATCAGCAATCGAGAGTGTCTCCACCTCGCCTCGCCTGATCACCAATCACACAAAACCTTTGAATAGAATTCGTGACCATCCCTCACCTACTCTATCACCCTTCCTTACCTGGTCTTGATACGCCTTGCACTGACTCACTCAGAGGAGCAACGCCAGTTCGATTAAGACCGACTTCATCCCACACTCAACCGATGCCATGAACCCAAAAGACCCTTGGAGAGGTCAAGGACAGACCGACCATCAAATACGAGACGGCCTGTGAACTCCACCTAGAAAAATAAAACTTTATCCCACCACATCTTGATTACAGAAACTGAAAGAAAGGTCTATCAGATCACGAATCAAGACAATACCCCACTGAAGCATCTGCACTAATCTATTCTGCGAAGACTAGAAATTCATGCGAAAGGGATGAGGAAAGAAGATGCTAATGCGTTAGCTTGCCGGAGTGATAAAAGGAAGGGAGTCGTTTGAGGAGACTAACATGGATTGACAAACCATTGTTTTTAACTAAAAGACTCTCTGCATCAGTTCTGCAAGATAAAAAACCATACAACTTTGGTAACGAGGAAGAAGAGAACCCTGATAAATTCATTATATGGATTAGAATAGGAGTTATCTCCAGGATACCAGAGTAAAGGAGAAATAAAGCTCTTGACATGGATTACCCCATCAACAAATACAAAAAGGGAAACACGTAAGGGGAATAAAAAATTACAAGAGGTACATCCCGGACACACATATAACCAGCGTTACATAAACCCACGACTTTTTTTGAACACCCTAGATACCTAAACAGACCTGAGAAACCAGTAAAAAGGGTATGAAAAGGAAAACTGGTTAAAAGGTAGAGATGCGCGCTATGGTTCCTGAACAGTGAGCGCAGCAGGGGTCTTCAATTCGTTAATGGAAGCAACGACGGTCGTGAGCACATTTTCTATGGACTCAAGACGAGTCTGAATGCCTCCGAACTTCTGGTCAAAGAAGGCAACGGAAGGTCTTGAATCCGTAATGGTTGCATCCTCATCTGAAGAAGGGGAACCTTCCCGCAATGGTTCATATTGGTTGGGAGCAGCCCCAGGTTGCATAATATAATCATTGGTCGCATCAAGTGGATCAGGGATTAAAGCATTATTTGGAGACTCAACCCAACCAATGGATGGCAATTCACCAAGAAAATTCTGGGGATATTCAACGTCTTTATCGGAGATTTTATTTCCCCACAAAATTTCTGGGATACCAATGCCTGCCCTGTGCATTAGATCCTCCACCATGTGACCATAAGGTAAAGGAGCATTAGCAGTACTGACTGCACAATGCATGTGCCGGATGATCACATAGGCCACGTTAATCTTCTTGTCTTTCGCGATGAGATGACGCAAATAAAATAAGGTTTCAGAATCCACAACATCGGACGGCTCCTCTCGAGGAAGAAGAATCTGATCGATTACCATGCGCAGAAACCTGGCGTATAACGAGGAAGAAACCTTAATCAGAAAACAAGAGGGCAAAACCAAGAACAGAAAATCCAAACCACCAACCTGTGCATAGCCGGAAGAGAAGTTGTTGAAAGAGACCCTCTCATAGCAGTTAGGGGAAGCTTAAACCAGCGACGATATTCGCGACGACTTTCGAAAGCACGGGGCCAAGACATGAAAGTGTAGACAGGAGCTCCATCTAGCGTATCCATAGTCTGCAAGAACTCCGCCAATGCTCTTACGTTAAAAGAAAGATACTTGCCAAAGAGAAAAGAAGAAACTGAGGGGAGATTGTGATGATCATAGGAAACCCGGAGGTTGGCATAGAAAAGGCGAGTGATCTTTGGATGATAAGAGGATTTACGACCCGTCAGTTCACGCATATCCCAAAAGCCAAGCCAAGAACGGAGGAGGCGCATGTGTTCATTCTCCATTCTTCCAAAGGGGTGAAAGTAAAAACATTCAGCCACAGGACGCGCATCCGTACCCATAGACTTGTGATAACAATCGAAAGCCTCATCATCACGAAAGAGAAAACGGTTATGAGGACCATAAGACCAGTCAGGACTGGGCAAGGGACTCTCTGCACCTCTGTAACGCTTACGGACGGGGGTGGAAGCCATTCTAGATGATGAAAGGGTAGTAGAAGAGATGGTAAGCAAGGAAACAGATAAGTTCTCTCTTATAGGCGCTTGGATTTCCAAGGCGTAGTTAAGAAGAATTTATGAAGCGTCATATGCAAGCTGAATGCAATGGCAGACAAGGGCACGTTACAGAACATGCCAAAAGCAGTCAAAAGGCTGAACCTGCGATGTCATAATGTTTGACCAAAGGATCCCCTGGCCTACAGATCAAGATCTCAGGAACTTTGATCGTCAAAATTAGGAAAGGAATAATATCTTGAAGAAGCCTGTGAAGTATCGACTGTAGCAGATTATCAAGAACCCATTCAAGAAGTGACTCGCCGAATGGCAACATGAGACATTTCTTCCACAAAATATTTTTCCTAAACTCTACAAAGTTCCACAGCCAAATTTCCACAAAAATAAAAGGCCTATTGATAGTGCTGGCCTAAAACCTACTATCACCGGTATACGTTCATCCTACCGGTTTCTAAAAAGATGAACGAGGGTTTCTATATTTGTCCCTTAAACAAAATAAATAACAAATTCTTCTGTTCCTATTTTTGCAGGTATATGGAGCAGCTGAAGCCTTATGTCCCTGGAATAAAAAAAATAAGAAATATCTTGCTTTACAGCAACATAAGATATTTCTTCCACAAAATTTCCAAACTCCACAAAATTCCACAGGCCAAAATTCCACATACAAAATGGTCAATTGTTGGAGTGAACCATAACTCAACCAACAACGGTGAGTTCATTATACCGTTCCAAAATAATGAACAGGGTTTTAGGAGTTTTGTTCCTTAAACAAAACAAACTGGAAATCTACTGCATCAACTGAGAAAGCCGATGCTATGGATCATGACTTAATATCACGAGAATGCTGTGTTAGTTTGAAACTTATGATAAAGATCCAGCGGAACACAAAGTAACGAAGCATGGAATAATACTGCAAAGTCTGGAGGATATCATACATAGAATACTGTCGCGATACAGTCATATAATACAAATTAGCATAAGGGCTCATACACCCGTGGTATAATACAAAAGTGGAATAACTAAAGCAGAAGTCAGACATCCGAGCCTCCCTCAGGCCTCGGAAAAGGCTCAGCCACGTCCGGAGGAAGTGATCTCGCATCAGGAACTGGCTCCATGATGAATCCTGAGAGCAGAAAAGAGAATCAATAGGATATGCGGATCATCCACCTGATAAAGAATAGACACAACAAAAGAGAAACGTACCAGTACTATCAGGAGTCGGACACTCCTGTGTAAAGCTGGCATCAACCGGTCTCATCCCTGAATCAGCTGGACCTGCCTCCGACCTCCCACGATCAGTCATAAGGTCGGCATAAAGGAAATCCACAAAGGAATACCCAGCTACATGATCAGATCCAAGTCAGAATGGGACAGAATATACCGGGCCAAATTTGGAAAGGGGAGAATACTTACGAGGGAACTCAGGAGAAAGAATAGAGGCACCAAAGCTGTCAAATGGATCAGCCATAATAGGTGCAGTCGTCCCATAAACCCCCAAATCAGCTGCAGAAGAAACCACAGAAGGAGGAACAGCATCAGTAGTAGGGACCGCGACATCCCCCTCAGCAACAATCTCTGCCAGCAAACCCCAATCTAGTGCAATGTCCGGAAGAGGCTGATGTATCTCACCTGCTGAAAAAACATATGGTGTCAGAAATAACTAGGGGTACAGTATCAGAAATCTCAAGGAATGAAGAAAACAGTACCTGATGTGAATACCGATCCGACAGTATCAGCTCCAGGAAGATCTGCTGTAGTAGCATCTGCCGAAACCAGATCTACACCTGCTGCCATAAAACAATGTTAGCCACTAAAAGGGATCAAGATATTCAACTGAAAACCCTTAGGGAAGCGAGAATAACACCTGCTGAAACCATAGCATCAGGAGGATCAGCAAAAGCAACAGAAGAAGGACCAGCGCCAGAATCTGCAAATCTCAGAGTATGTGAAGGAATGGGAATAGAAACGTCGACCTCATCCTCAGAATCTAAATAATAAAAGAGACACTCATGAGCGAACCTGCATACAATAAACTTAAAACATGAGATATACAATAAGGGGAATTACCAGAAGACAAAGGATCAATCTGACTGCCCGTCTCGGTAGGCTCCCTGATAACCAAGGGGCTAGGTGCAGTAACAACCCGCTCAGCCCGTCTAACGACTCTCGCCAGAGCTGACCGATCGAATCCATAAGATGAACGAGGTAGAGGACGGACACGCCCTGCAGCACCCTGCCAATCCACTAGTCTCAAGAAACCTACAGGCCGCGATGGGACAGAAAAATGCGACGATCGAACACGCTTCTTCCCCCCAGATCTATCAGTCTGTACCACCGAACATGAGCTCTGAGGATACACCATCTCCCTAAGACACGACTCTGGAACAGCCTGATGAGCAGCTATCAGACTTCGGATCCATCGCCAATAAGAGGTAGTGAACTGACCTACTCGATCGGCATGCGGCTCAGCAAATGACACCCCAGTCCCAAGACGGAGAATGAAATGACTATAGTCCGCAAAAGAGTGCAAGGAAACCCTAGGAGCATGATCTGGCACTGTCACAGAAGGAATGGTCTGATCGAAGCCGAACTGCCAGCCAACCCGCTGCGGATAATAAGGCTCAAGTGAAACACCATCCTCGCGCCTAACTGGCAGCGCACCATCTCTCATACTGATCAATAACTCCTGCTGCTCAACAGATAACTCAGAGGACTCCCTGTCAGAAGAGTAACGAATACCATCCACAGAAGTCTGAAGGCCCTCTCTGAAAATACCTGACCTCAAATGTGACTGAGGCCTCCAAAAGAGAGAATGAATCCTGAACTGGTCACCAGAAGAAATCGGAGCCCCAGCAATATAACTCAGGAGAGGTAATTGCCTTCTCAACTCCAGAGACATCACAACTCCATAGAAATCCCTCCAATAGGCATATAACCAACCCAGAATGAAATGGAGGGGAACCACTACCTGACTATTTGAGGGATCCCTGGAAGATGTCACCTCTCTCAGAGAACGATAGATATTCCCTAGAGCAGGAACAGCCAAAGAAATCGGAATACCCCTCGCTAAAGCACTCGCTACCACGAAAACGCCAGGTCTAATCCGGTCTGCAGGATGGCACACAACCACAAAGTAACAGATCCACCAGGCTAGGAATGCTGTCAAGATAGTCTCATCATCTAGCCTCCTGGTACTCAACTCTGAAAACCTAGGACCCCTATGCCTAGCTCTGATACTACCAGTACCATACCCAGTGCCAAATGGGTCATTAGGATCTGCAAAAGAGGTTATTCCACCGCCCGAGCGTCTCTTGGAAACCCGATTCATGAAAAAATCAATCCACTCATAAAAGGGAACACCTGGACTCTGCCCATCACCCTCACGCCGGACCAAAATCTCCCTATAAATCTCGAGGACCTGACAAAGCGAGTCTGGATAGGAACGATTTCCGTTCCGTGATCTACTGAACAACTCAGCGTCCGAAGGCACACGCTCCTCATAGGGAAAACCAAGAATGGGTAAACCAGCTAAACGAGACAGTTCCCAAAGGGTAATGGTCATTTCTCGATCATGAAGGAACACTGTGTTGGTAGTATAACTCCAATTGGACACGAAGGCACGAAACAAAGCTGGATGGAACTGATACTCAAAAAGACATAAGAAAATGGCTCTATCAAGACGTACCCGTGCAAGTCGTGAATGCAAGCGAGATAACACGAACCGAGTCCACTCAATCTGGCCCACACTCCTCCTCAAGTGACCATAGACATGCAGATAATCTGGAGACCATGGAACAACCCTCCCAGCTGCCATCTCAGTACTCAACAAATGGATAGGTGTGGAAGCAGATTCGGTATGATCGACTGGGTTCAAGAAAACACAATCCTTCCTTTCTGGAATACTTCTTCTATGGATATCACCAGGTCGAGGCTGAGAATGAACAAGAGTATGTCTGGATGAAACCCAAGAAGAAGGCTCAGTTATCGGTCTGGGAAATGGTGGTCTAGTAGGAAAAGGAGTCCTCCTGTGGCGAGTAATCAGGCCCCCATAAATGTCACCACCTGATCGAATCCTATCTCTCCAAAGGCCATGCAAATCTGTATGACTACTGTCAGGATCCAAATAGCGAATATAAGCGTCAAGTTCTCGGTCAGAAAACTCAGGTAGCTGATCTTTTGAAGAATCCATGAAGAGTCAACCTGCAGATTATAATAGAAAAAAACCCATTAACATAAGCAGATAAAACTTTCTTTGGGAACACCAAAATTGGTTGCTCGAAACGACAGATTCTCTCAACCCATTTTGGTGGGGGGCATTTGTTTGACCCTAAAAAGTTGCCATACTGCTATATGGGATCAAATCCGTAATTCAAGACATAAGTGGATTGACATGAAGAAACGCAAGATACCCGTTCAAGGATACACGGAAAAAGACATGCGGAATTTAGGCAAGCTGATAAAAAAACGGTCCCATGATTAGAATGCAAATGGATGCCTAATAGATTTCAGAGTTCTGTATTAACAAAATTTTACTTTTATTAATGAAATTTTATTTTCGTTAATAATATGAAATCTGTTAATACAAGGCCCATCAGAAATGTCGGCCCAATTGAAATCAATGTCCCATTCAAAATAAAAAATAAAGGAAGCCCACGACAGCCCATTTCAGTCTCGGCCCATTCTTCTTTTATTTTTCTAAGTGGGGCCCACTGTCAGAACCTTCTTCTCCTCCTCGCGAGCACAGAGTCGAACCACATTAAATCTTCGTCGCCTCCCCCTCTTTTCTGGGATTCAAAATTCGCGCAGATAACGCGCGATTGACCTGACACTATGGTCCCACCTGTCATTCTCCGTCTCTGACGCTCACTGGACAACTATGGATTCAACAGGAGACGCCGATTCATGTCCTCCGACTTGATTCACCTATTCTCCAAACTCAGAACCATATAATCGAGCGTCAGATCATATGACTGGGCCCACTCATCAGACCTTTGTCACAGCCCCATGTGTCAGAGAGACAATCAGAGCAACAACACCCTATTGATTCCGCTAACTCTCGAAAACTGACAACTGGGACCCACTCGGCAAGAAACAGATAGCAGTGGTTATACCTCAGTTTCTTTCTTTCCCTGACGATGGGACCCCACATGGTGAATAGCAATCAACAAGCATCAATGCAGTCAACAAACTTTCTTCCCACCTCTCTTTGATAATCAGGCCCCACTTGTCAGAACTTCCACCTGCCAAGCCAAATGACAGTTGCCAATTGAATATCCTCAACTCATCCTTTCCTGTGTTAGCTTTACCACACGCAAGCAAAGCTGAATAAAAGCCTCTCTTCCTGACCAGTGAACCCCACACGCATTGTTATCTCAAGAAACCAATACTGAAGGGTGGACCCCACCCGTCACTCACTCTACTGCTGCCTATGTGGCATCCTTTGATTGGGTCCTGTCTTTTTTTTGATGGAACACAAGCACTTATCTCCTTCCTCACTACATCATGAAACCCAACTGCTAATTACTAATGGCATCCCTTGACTAAATACCATTCATTATATCTCTCTTGGCAAGGAATGACAGAGATGAGAGGCCCACTTGTCATAGATACAACAATTGCACACATGACATCTCTTGATTGGATGATACAAGCCAACCAGGACTGTCCCAATGCCTCTTTAATTGACACCTGACAAAGCCTCATTTCCTTTGTGCTTTTGTGAGACAAACACATGATATAAACAAGGGGATTAAGGAGTATAACCACAGTTATGCTATATAAGGATGTGTCGTTTTTCAAATTGGAAATATTCCTCTTGGCATATGAACAAAATGCATCAAGAATGATTTCTCTAAGACTCAACCTAAATTCTTTTATGAGAACAGAATTGAAAACTCATGCAAGATTCTTGTAAAAGAAACAGCAACAAAGCATAATGTGCCTTATTTTACCTTGACAAATGACCTCAATGCAATGAAGCACAAGAATTAATGCCTTGGGCTTGAATAGAGTGGATTATTAACAGGCAATGGCTGCGCCAAATGCAATGGATATTGTGGATTTCTTTCACTGGCGCCAGAAGCAAAATGAATGAGCAAAAAATGATAGTAATGACTATATGAGGTAGTTACATGTTGGTGGGGCAGTAAATGCCACAGTGGCATTCCTTTGTGAAAAGTCAAAAAACACCCTCAGGGGTATTTTGGTCCACTGGATTGCCACAAGAACACTCCCTCCATATTCCTATAAATAAGCCCCCAGACCCTCATACAAAGAAGGACACAGAGAGAGATACCCCCTCTTCACAACTTTCTTCAGTCCATATACCGTCTCCACCTCCCACAAGAGAGAAACACACACTACTTGTACACTGCTCATGTGTTGAGCAAACACTGTGAGTAAGAGAGGAATAAAGAAGAGTGTTGTTAGGCTAATAAAGAGAAACGTTGGGTTGCTGCCAAAAGAAAGAAAAATGTAAGTTCTAGGGGTCTTGGCTCTTTGTACATAGAGCTCAAGGCCGTGTGAATGTATTTCTATACAAAGTATATATGTTATTGTTCTTCTCCTCTTCTTTTCTTTTTTTTTTCTTTCTTTACTTTCTTTGTTAATCTTGTTTGCCACTTCCCTTTTCCTTCTTCTCTTACACTGCAAACAAACAAAAACTTAATGAGATAAAGTAAAAAATATAAAAACAAGTAATATATCAAAAGAAATGGTCAAAGGACAGCAGGTACCTCATCCAGAGAGAGAATAAGCTCTCTGGATTGAAGCTCACATGAAGCCACCTCAGAGAGAGAATAAGCTCTCTGAGGCACACCATTTGAAGACATCTCAGAGAGAGAATAAGCTCTCTGAGACATGCCATGTGAAGACCTTCCAGGGAGAGAATAAACTCCCTGGAATGAAGGCCCTTTGAGTGAGAATAAGCACTCAAATGGTATTCCTTCATCAACCCTGTCAGCCTCATTGCCTCAACATTTCCTTTGCCTTGCTAAAACCTGCCCATTTAAATGACATGCTGCCAGATTTGCGTCAATTTCCTAACCACCCAAAAACAAACCCCCACCATGTCTAAATGTTGCTTAAACCAAGCCCCCAATAACAGCCATCAAACCACATAAATTACCCTTCCTATCTCACATCTCTATAACAGCCATTGAAGCCCCCTAAAACTCCTCTCTTGTCTTGTCAAAACCAAGCTGTACACGTTGTCATGATGCCCAATTTCTGTCAGCTCATAATGTCTATGTGCTGCCTGTTTCACAACTGCTACCAAACCTTAGCCATGACTCCACTAAAGTTTCTCTAGATATGAACAACTAGAAGTACCTCTCTCAATTCCTGTTAACCAACCCTTGGCCTACTAGAAAAAAAAAACTTTGTAACCCCCTCATCCATGTCAATCAAACCAAAAGCCTTCACCATGTCAAACCACTGTGCCTAGAGCAGCCATGTTCCTTTCAAACCCAGACTGATCGAAACACATGATGTTACCCTGTCAAATTACAACTATGCCTTCACTAAAACCTCCTCTATGTTGACCTATTAAAACCTTGCAAACACACAATAGAAAGGTTAACCTTACCTAATGCCATCGAGATCAAACCATGTCAAAATCATCAAATTGATATGGTATAACTTTCCCTTGAGTACCTTCTATCGCCAATAACCCATTGTGGTCAGAAAATCGCAAGCCAACAGGAGAAATATAGGAATGTGCTTACCTTCACAACCAAAAATCGTACCTCGATGAAATTCTTTGCTGAGACCCCCCAACTCCAAAATTGATGGTGCTGATAATCTCCTGCATATTTCAACATGCTCACAAACCGGTTTAATTGCTCCCAGAACCACCAGAAGGCTGTGTTGATTGACTCACCATGGTTGAATTCGTGCTGGGATGAAACATCATGCCAAAACCTCTATCACTCGAATCAATCCCGTGCCAAGCCTTTAGAAGGTGTCGTGATGCCACTTGATCAGGCAATTTGCTGTCGGTACAACCACAGAGACATAATTCCACCAACCCTCATCAAAACCCTAGTCTCGAGAAAGGAAACCAATTTCAACAAAGGGAAAGTCTCTACGCTCAACAATCGAGTCTCCTAGCACCAGGAAATCATCACGACGCTAGGCACTCCCTTCTCATCACTTGAGTGGCTCTCACTCAGCTTAACCTAGTAGCCATGGCGAAACAACTTCGGTCGGATCGAAAGAGGGAGAAAGGAGAAGAGAAGAAGGGAGTCGTTTATGTCCCAAATTTCGATGGACTTGGCACACTAAAGAATAACCATTAACGATGGGTCCCACGAACCGAAATAATCATCGGCTCACAACGAACCTAGTCCGCAGAGCATGCAAACCACTTTCATAAACCCCGTCCCATTTCCTCTGATCTTCTGTGGCACTCATGTGCAACGAGTCGCTGACAGGCGACAAGAACCAACCATTCACCGACACCTGTCTCTTCTGTCAGGGGACACCAAAGAAGCGCTGACTCTCTCTCTATCGACTTGGTCCAATAAAATCCTGCCACGTGTCCGTATCTGATGAGCTGGACCAATCATATTGCTGGAAACCTTTGAAAATTCATAGAAAATCAACCGTAGCTCAGAAAAATACAAATCCAATTTCTATGGACTTAGAAAATCATGAGGAATTTAACCATACTAAGACCCTGGCCAAACTCATGCCGAAACCCAACCTAGAACATTTACAAAAGAAAGATCCAGAACTTGACCAGTCAGAGATTGCCATGTCGCTCCCAGGATTATTCTAGAACCAGAAAACTTCCAAAATTCACCAAAAATCCTAGGAAACCCAGAAAAATATGAGGAAAATTCCTGTAAATTCAGAAAATTACAAGGAATTTAATTCTGCTGAAATCATGACCAAAATCCAAACCCAAATCATCCTTTAACCACTCAACTGGTCAACCACTACTTGCCACCTCAGCAGAAACTTTGAAAATCCATCAAAAATCACAGGAAACTCAGAAAGCTACATGGAAAATTCCTGTGAACCCAGAAAAATATGAGGAACTCAACTGTATCAAGGATTTTGCCGAAACCCGACGGATGACATACTTGGTACCACAGCTACACCGAGACCACCGCCAAAACCTAAAACCCACATACCCTGAACCTTTCAGACCAAACCAATAAAGGGATGAACAATACTCTAATGCCAAACCAAAATTCAAAACCCAGTAAAGCCAATAAACCAATCCCTAAAGAGATCTAGCGGGGCGAAACCCGGAATTGTCTGAGCAGGACTAAATCGGGCAAAACTCTGAAACTCCATAACCAACTCTGATGACCACCAAAACCCAAAAGAATTAAGTTCAATGTTGAGAACCAGATTAGGGACTCAAAATCCCTTTTCAGAAGGTAGGAATAACCCAATTCCACCAGAAACAACCCTGTACCCCGGTAGATCCAGAGCCTGACGAGGACGAAACCTATCAGCCGAGGAACAGACCAACTTAACAAGGTGCACCAATCAACCAAAAACCCCAACACTGGAATACCCAGAACAAAAATGAATAGTCTTGTACCACGAGTAACCCAGATCCTGACAAGACTGGCACCCTATTACCCGAGGAACAGACCAACCAAGGCTCATCAAAACAAAGAAATAAACCCAAAACCAACACCAAAATAACACTGAACCCCGGAGAAACCAAGTCCTGACAAGATTGGAACCAAACAACCGAGGAACAGTCCTACACAATCTAGCGAAAACCCGAACAAACAATCTCTGGTCGTAAACGAAAAGGTCGAATTGAGACTACACACACATACTGATCGTATTTCGCCAATGCGGTCAAGTGACCTCAATCTGAGAGCAACCAACAAGAAAGCTAAGGCCAACATTTCATTTGGGAAGATGAAATTAGCAACGATGCGAAGTTAAGTTCTGAGCATCCAAGCCAAAACCTTTCGACCCCGGTTACCCGAATTGTCAGTGGATTTGATTTGGATAACCACCCGACTAAAAAGAGCATTAAACCGGCCGTCTGGGATGACTTGAGGAACCATTTCAGATACCATAAACCCTGGCTATTTAAGCAGCAAGACTCGGATAGTTTTGTGATAGGGATAAGATCCACCCAACAACCCCTGATATTCAAAAACTTTAATTGAATAGATCCGCAACAGGGATATCCCAAGGGAATAACTCAGGAGCTCTTCTTAAAAACTCCAACACACCAATTTTCGTCTTTCAGAACCATAACCTGACGGACCACATTTCAAGACTCTGGCGCCCAAACAAACTTGTCAACCAATCTTGAGTAGCTACATGAATCCCCTCTTCAGAGACAAGCCTCAAACTGACCTCATGAGATAATTCGGATATGTCATGACCCCTGAACCAATCTCAGGAGACAATTTGAACAAGTCACTGGCCCCTCCCGATTCTGGCGTCCGGCCAAACATCTAATCCAGTTCCGGATGACTACTTGAATCCCCCTTCTAAATATGAACTTCATATCGCCTTCATGAAAGCAGCTTGGGAAATCTGCGACCACCAAGTTGTCGGTAGGAAACGATTTGAACAGTCAACACCCAAATCATAATGCTCTTAAGGCTGGTCAGATCAACGAAGAATTTGATCTGGGGAGCCGCCCCTCGCGCTTAACCGGGACTCAATATAGAACAACCCAAGGCACATGCTGAATCCTTAGAACATCAATACGCCAAGGCCTGATGTTTCCAACCAACTTGACATCCTAGTCAGAAACCAGGAACCAAGTTACCAACATCTGACTGGCAATCAGATGGACCTTTCCAATGATTCGATTGATCACCGAGTCATCCACCCTCTAACTAGACCCACTTGGCTGGCAACCAGGTGCATACTGCATTTTTCTCCACCCCAACTCCAAGCATCACGCTCGTATCTCTGACGGGCGGCTAACTTTGCATCATACTGGCATCCACCCCAAATTTTCGGTTGGCTACCGAAGTGCTTACCGACGAGGTCGAGGCACATCAACTCTCAGTGGAAGTCAGACCATGATATCTTGATCAGGTGATTAAGATGCCTGCCATATACTCTATGCCAACGGATGAGTATAACCTCGATGTGCGAGACTGCCAGAGTGGTTCTGTCTCAAGCGTCACCCGCGCACCTCAATAACGCCCTTTACAGTCAGGCGTTAGACTGTTATCAGGAACAATAATCAGGGACATGATGATAACAGACAGAATGGCCGATATTACCGTCGCCGACTGGTATCGAGTCATTCACCCGTTCTCAGGAAAACGACCAATCCAAAAATTCCCAAAAAGGAGCCTTAAAATCAACCACATTGAACCCCCCCCCCCCCGAAGCTTAGACCTGAACAGGGTCTATGCGAATCCTCTCCAAGTCATCAGAATCCAAATAGGAGTCTAACTCAGATTCCTTATATCCTCAAATCCCAAATTCCTCATAGTTTCCTCATAACACCTATCAAGTGGCAAGAACTCAAATTCCTCACATCAGAACCCGAAAATCAAGATAACTTCCAGCAATCAAGGGCCCAAACCAAATAGAGAATACCAGGCTAACATCAATTGAAGGGCATCAAGCCGAAACCTCTACAAAGGCAACAACCCAACATCTACCAAGACAACTCCAAAACCAAGAGCACGGAACCAACTGTCCTGCGATCAAATCCATTGATATGTCAGAAAACAACAAAAAAAAAGAAATAACCCCAAAACTAAAAAGAAAAGAAGAATAACCCCAAAACAACAAAAAACTAAAAAACCTCAAAACACCAAAAATAGAACAAGTCTTTAGCCCCCCGTAAACGCTAATTGTGTTAGACAATTCCCTAGCTGTTTAAAGACATAGAATCCATCGATATCCCTTTGAGTTTCCAGATCTAGAGGTTCTCTCGACCATGTCAGAGGTAATTAACAGTAGGGGCTTGCGCCTACTGGAATAACTGACGAACCCCCCCAAATAATAAACTCTCGTGGGAAGCGTTAAGGCCGTACAGTTGTCTCACTCGTAAAGGAGACAGCCGTATCGTGACCTTAAGGCCCGCGAGAGGTATCTGATCCGTATGCTTTTTCCGCCCTCAGTCCGCCATAAACGGGCACCGTCACTCAACAAACCGGGAGGGCGCCGAAAGGTGCGAGACAATATATATATATATATATATATATATATATATATTCTAGTATATACAAATACAAAGCATCATTAGTACATCATATCACAGTTATAAATAAGTTAAACAAATACAGAGCATTCTCACATGAGCAAACTTATCCATAAGTTAAACAAATTTTAAATCTACCGTCACAAATACTATGAAATAAAATCTACTTACAAGAACAACCCAATAGACTTACCCCACTCACGTGTTCTATTGGTCTGGTTCAGTTGCTAAACCATTCTCTGATACCATCTGTCACGTCCCGCACCGACGGGTCGCGGGGCGTGAGTTTGGAACGGTATCTTCTGCATCCATCTGAC
The DNA here is from genome assembly GCA_028095005.1 of Rhynchospora pubera. NCBI lineage: Eukaryota > Viridiplantae > Streptophyta > Magnoliopsida > Poales > Cyperaceae > Rhynchospora > Rhynchospora pubera. Next base: position 86,523,557 of record CM051459.1, read on the forward strand.
GGTCCATCAACCTACGTCGCAACATAAAAAATAATACAGAGTCAGGTACAAACCTCAGTAACCGGTTATTTAACGACTCAGCTTCTCTACATTTAATCAATATAACAAAGTTCAATCAGATCGGATTAATCCACATAACAAATAATATATTTTACGGTGATAATCAGGTCTAGCAGTCAATCAGTCAGTCACAGTGGTCCCTCCCCGATCTCAGAAGGATCAGGACCGGCCCCTCCCCGAACTCAGGAGGATCGGGACTCAAAATTCAGATTCAATTCCATATCCAAATTCACATCCAATTGCAAACTCCGATATCCCGAAAAATATACCAATCACAAAACAATAAACATATTCAATCAAAATCAAATGATAAATCCAATCATTCAATCAATACGAAATTAAATACAGAGAAGTCCGATTACCTGAAAGGACGGTCCAGAAATAACGAACAAATCAAACCGACTCAGCAATTCGAACGCGACGTAGTACTTGAATTCCAAACAATTGATCGGATCAAACTTTGAATCGGGTTTCAATCATTTTCCAATTTTCTTGTGATTATATATTTTTTTCGGTTGGAAATGAAAATCGACAGAGAAATGAATAAATGGACTCGGTTAACACTATTAAAGGATTAAGAAATACATAAGGGTACGTGGCATGAGGGTAGGGTTACGTGGCAAGCCAAGGTTTGGTTTTATTATTATTTTTTAAATATATACGATGTGCAAAGGCGGTCAGGTTTCTTCATCTCATTGATTCCAACTATTTACTGTTGGTCAACTAAGGTCAAACACTTGGACTGGTCAAAAGTCAAAATAGATGGTCCAACTTGGTCAAATTTGGTCAAAGACGGTGGGTTGTTACACACACAGCACGTATTTAGAACACTATCGGTGACTGTGCTATATGATATGTCAAGTCAAACAAATTAAAAACGAAAAATAAACAAGCAAGGAAAGGAATGGAGCAGGAGCACAAGGTGCCAGTATGGACTGAGAAGCATGCAACAGTAAGTAGCCGCTCATTGCTCTGTTTTACAATTAACATTACTTTTGGCACCGACTCTGAAAATATCCTCTCTAAGGCCACTTTAAACTGAACATAGTAGAGAAATTGTAAGGATAAAAAAAAACTATTAATTTTATCTCATGAAAATGCTGGAAACAATCCAAACTGGATTGAGAAATTAATTTAATTAAAAGAATAAGGCATCTTAAATGAAAGGTCGCATGTTCGAAACCAGACCGACGATTTTTTCATAGACATTTAATTTAAAAATAAATTGGAAGGCTTGATCCTTAATTTATCTTTAAAAAAATAATTATAAGACCATACATCCTCGATATGAGGATGAACAGTGCGCTTTCTTTAATTCAGGTCACTCATTTTCGATCCAACGATCCAAAGAAATTTCTGGGTTGAAAAGAATTGCATGATATGAAATGCAAATAGCTTATGCTCATAGAAACTTCATGATATGTAATTTCATCTTTAGATAAAGAACGATGTAACCAAACAAGCATATTGGTTTCCATATAAATCTCTAAAAAATAACTATTCATGTTTGTATATTAAATCAATACGGTAAATCGACAAGTAAAAATGTTTTTAACTGTCATATACGATATGTCAAAATACGAGATATTTGAGAAAATCAATAAAGAGCTCAAAATCACAACATTATAAAGTTAATAAAGTTTGGACTTGGATATTTTACAATTGTAATTGGTAATTTTTCTTAGTATGTAAAGTTAATATAACTCGAATAATATATTTATGTATGTGTATTAAATTATTTTGGAGAACATTTACTATTGGAAACTGCTTCAAGTGCACGGAGAAGTTACAGTTCAAGTTTAGCAATCAATATCAGAAAGAGAAACATTGCGGTTTTTACTTGTCAGTGATTATTCTTCAATAGAGAACCGAGAGAGAGAGGCAACGAGAGTGGAGGTTTTGATTTCTCTTCTGACGGAGAGAAGAAAGTGACAATATAGTACAAAAGTAATGTTAAAAGCGGTTAGTTGAAGGGTCTGTACATATGAAAAATTAAATGTGTGTTAACGAATTTGCTGCGTTTAATTAGGTAAAGATTTATTGTCTAATACTATGGAGAGAACATATGTAATTTCACTTGATGCAATTGAATAATGACTATTAAATTTTTAAAATTTACACTATTAGAATAAAAAATTAGTAATACTCTAGAATAAATGGGGGAAATATGTTTGGGTTATGGTGCTAAATTTTTTTTTTTTAGAAGCGTCAAAATATTCAGATAGACTTTTTTATAACAAAAGTTTGATATAATTAAAATACAAGTTTTAAGTTAACCACTTCTTTAAGACATTCTTATTTTTTTCCCAATGAACTTCTTTATATATTACTAATGATTATGTAATAAAATGACCATCTAGCAAGGATAAAACTCAAAATTCGTGAATTTATTCAAATTCGACTTAAAAAAATCTCGGTTATAATTTGGGCTAACAAAACTCGAATTGGCAGAAAAATACGACAATGACAAATTTTAACAATATTAATTTATAACTCGGGCCAACGAAATGCAAATCCTTTGAACTTGGGCGAACGAAATTACGAAACTCGAATTGGTAGGGAAATACGACACTGACAAGTTATCAGGATGTAGGTTACCACATTTGAATTTTGAACTGATTTATCCTAAATTGAGAGCAAACCAAAATCTAAAATTTACATTCTAGTTGAAAAAAGGTATGAAGTACAAAGAGCTGAAACAAGCCATGACTATACAAGTTCAGTACCAGGCTACCTACTAGTAGTGAGACTATACAAGCCATGCCTATTAATGACACTGGCCTTGATAACGCTAATTGTGGTAAGGTTCAGCTCTATAATTAGGGATGTACAACGGGTGGGTCGATGATATTTTAATAAAATTTGAACACAATCCGACAATACCGGATTAGAAAAATAAATTTAGTTAACCACCCGTAACCCAAACCAACCTGTCAATTTTTTTGTGTACGGATTTTTATGGGTTAAACGGGTTTAGTGAATTAAAATTTTGATCAAATAAAAATACATATAAAAATCATTTTGTGACTATTACAATTTAATTCGAGGCAAATTAGAGACACATTTGAATCATCTTTCAACTTTCGAGTCATTGTGAGAGAAATAGAGGACGTGCATGTCTATGGAGGAGATCGAAATTTCATGAAATAAAAGATATTTGAGTAAGGACATGAGAAAAAATGAGACAAAGATGAATAAATAATGATAAACGGATGGGTTGAACTATACACGGGTTTACTAGTACAAAATCCGTAACCCAACCCGAAGTAACGGATTTGTCAAAATTAGAACACGTATCCAACCCAACATCATGCTAATCCGGTAAACAACGGTTCGAGTCGGATGAGTTGAACGGATTGAACGGGTTCACGATTTTTTTATACATCCCTATCTATATAATCCTGACAAACATTTATAGATCGAGAGAAAGTTTGAGGAAGGCGCCGAATCACCGACTCAGACAACTGCCACAAATCCGAATAGTTCTTACTAATATATCCAGAGAGCAATCCGCTCTGTCGATCCAGCGCGAGAAATTTCCGACACCTTCTTCACTAGACGTGTCATATCCTCTAGTGGCAATTCAAGAGAAGACGAATACTCGAATAGTAATTCCACACATAATTCCAGCTGAAAAGAGAAGATCCCGCCATTTCCTGTTAGGAGGTGGAGATTGGAGGCGAGATCGCGCACGCGACGTGAGAGGAGCGATTTGGCGAGTTCCGGAAAGGAACCCAAATTGAAAAAAAGGTAACAAAAATTTACAGTACTGACACATAATAGATATTCCCTTCCGTTTCCTAGTCCTTTAAAAGCTAAAATAAAGTAACCCAAATTGAAAAAAAGTAATAAAACATTTTCACTTCCGTAAAATAATTTTATAGGATCGTTTCGATTACGATAGACTTTGTAGCTAGATTTCTTTTTCCAAAGAAAGCAGGCAAGTTATATAATGAACAAGGTAAAAAAAATGTGGTCAAAAAAATAAAAAAGAAGAAGATTTATTGATGATGAATTAATTTAATGACTTGGTAATATCATTATTTATTCAAAAGAATTTTTAACGGCAAAAGTTTATAGATATATGTACAATTGGTCTTATATACCATTCAAAAGTTTACATAATTTTAGTATTACATTATTTTTTATCAAATAATATATATTAAATATTGACCATTGTTGATTTATATTTTCTTGATGAACCATAAAATTTATATCAAATTTCATTTTTTATGTAAATAACATAAATGTCATGCAGAGTACTTATCGAATATTAAAATTAAAATTTATTTTTATTGATTATTAAAATGGTCTATCGTCAGAAGATTCTCACCCCTAAATATATACGTATGTACGATGTGCCCTTATCTAATCACAGTAGAAAATGATCAGTGTTTTAAAATATGATTAAGACTTTTAGACTGAAATTATAACAAGGTGGAAAATATGTAAAGCTAGAATTAACATTAACAGAAATTAAATTTGACTTTAAATTCTATAATTATTACAACATCATATGAAGAATTGTTTACTCTACAGTCTACAACCAACATTTTCTTCTAATGGAAACTATGGTCTATGGGTAGCCCCAAGTTAAGGCAACTACCAATTCATCGTTAAATATAAAGTGAACATATACAGCAAACAAGGTGAACATATAAATGATCTAAGTGAACACTTACAAACAAATAAGTGTTGTCATCATTTGTTCAGAATTTTACATGCATATTCAACTTATTTTCATTGAACTTACTTGTTTGTATGTGTTCACTTAGATCGTTTTTATATTCACTTTGTTTATTGTATATGTTCAATTTATATTTAGCGATAGTAGAAATGACAAAACTGCAGATAGCGGTAATCAAATTCCATTTTCAAAAGAGGAAGGAAAGAAAATCTATATATTGGCGCAAAACCTACCCCTCAATGATCATTAAATAATGCACAATGCTGGGAGGCCATTTTTCTCTAGCCTCTTGGCAAGTGGGAATCTAATTGTGTCAGAACAGCTGCATGTGTGGATGTGTGAATTTTATGCATTCAATGAGCTAAGAGAAAGTACGTTAGGATACCGGTTTTGCATGTTCTCTAAGGGTGTGTTTGGAAGTGTGGTGAATAAGGATAGAATAGTTTATTTTAAAACAAGAGTGGTGAATAAGAAATGTTAAATAATTGTTTATTTTTAGATTAAGAGATGTTGTTTGCGTGGTTAGTTAAGAATAAGAACAAGAAAAAATATTAAAATAATGATTTGTTGTTGGATGGTTAGCTTATTCCATTCTAGTTCCAACATTTTGTTGGAACAAGAATAAGGACCCGAATAAGCTATTTTGCTTGTTCTAAATGATGTTTGGCAACCTCTAGAATTAGCAATTCCGAATAAGGCCTTATTCCAAGAGTTCCAAACATCCCCTAAGACTCTTTAATCTTCATTTCCAATTTCTTTTTACTACAACAAAAATTCACAATTTTTTTTTTGTGTGTGTGCTTAGAGAGGGAGCTAAAGGTTCTCTTTAATTACATAAATGTAATGGTGCTGAAATTGAGCCTTTTAAATTTCCACTTTTACTGACACGTAGAATATGTTTTCCTCTAAGGCTCCGTTTGGATAGGTGTGGAATGAAGGGAAGAAGTGGGAAAAAGTATTGGGAAGTGTGTAATTTTGTGAAGAATTTGGAATGTTTATAATTTTTTTTTATTCTTCTTATTCCTTCTTCTTCTCCTTTCTTCCAACGATCCAAACGCACCTTAAAGTAGACAGGTAGTATATATCCAATTACTATTAACGAGAACTAAGTAATTAACAAGAAATCTATGAATTAACTACTACGCACGTACAACACGATTTATTAATTGCATGAAGCAATATTAATCAATTGGATTTTCATGATTAAACAACTAAGAATGGACCAGTTATATTTTACATGATCTTTTCATCTTTGATATAAAAATCATCACGTCCCAAGTATACCGGCCATTAAGACGCATGTACGCACTGAAAATACAACTCATGAATAAGTCAGCAAGTTCAATGTAAGCCTTGCTGTAATATTAAAAGAAATACTATTTTTTCAACAATTCAATGAATAAAAAGGAGTTCTCAGTGGAATAAATTATTAGAGGAAATCAATGTTAAAGTCGTTAACTTAACGATATGAATTAACATATGTCCGCCTTGGAGGTGGTCGTCAAATGACTCTGGTTGGTATATAAAGGTGATGTCTCGGTTCGAGATTCTAATTAGTGCGATATTGTTTACGCCTAGTGCTGTAAAAAAACAATTAAAACTGTCAATGTCAATAGTGAGGTAGAATCGAAGGAATCCGACAATCTGACTTGTATAGCATTGCAAAAAATAAGAAATATGGATAAGATTGATTGAAACGTGACTATTGAAGGAATCTGACAATCTGACTTTGTATTATTGTATAGCATTGCAAAAGATAAGAAATATGGATGAGATTGATTGAAACGTGACTATTGAAGGTGTCAAACAATGAATATAACTAGCCATTATAGCGCGATGAATGTCAGACCAAAGTATTGCTTACAGGCTTACGGCGCTTGGTTTTGGTAAATAAGGTGTGCTCCAAAGCTGTTCAACTAAAAGTTGTTTATAAATTACTATGTGCGATCTATTTAATCTGGAATTGACAGTTTCAATTGGTCCAGTGGAAGGTTAGACATGTTTATTACAACTGCTTGTACCAGCAATAGAAACAGTGATTTATTAATAGTACCCAAATTAGATTAAATTACCATAAGTACATATTGATTACTGATCAAAATGATAAGCACTTTTGCACCAGAATAACAGAATAGGTTTGAAGAAAACCTGAATTGGGGTATACAGTATTCACTTAACCACCTATTGGGGCAATTAATTTACATAACCGAGCAAAGAAATGAGAAAAGAGAAAATTATGTTTTTTTCCAAAATGTCCCTCAAATATAAAACTTGCACACATTTTCACTTAACGATCTGTTGGGGCAATCGCATATGTATAAACTGAATAACTTATCAATCCACCAAGATAAGACCTAGAGGGAAAAAAAATCAAGTAACAAATGAGATATTTTCCTGATCATGTTTAATAATTACTATCTGATAGCGTAAATCTTCTAAAAAATACCCTTAGCTCTTAGACTCGTAGAAGGAAAACAAAAGCTGAAATGAATTATATATTTTTTTAAGATCATTTTGCAAAAATGCTTGTATAGACCTGCATTACAATAAGTCTGTAGTATGCATATTTATTTTAGTATATAGCTCAAAGTTTAAAAATTTTAGCCAAATATATACATTCAGAGATATGCACAGACACAATATTTGATATAACAACTAACATATTAATTGAACTGAATAGGTTCAACATATCTCGAAGAGAATTAGCTTCCTATATTCGTTGATCAATCTTGTTAACGACATTATTGGACCAACTAATCCCATAAGGCCCGAGGACAAGAAAAAGTTGTTAAAAAATTAGCATTATAAGAGAGAGTGTAGGATCTAAACTACAATAGTTATCCATGCCCTAAAGGGTTTATTGCATCAAAATTGAACAAAAAAAAAAAGAAAATTAAAACCCTAACGACTGATCAGCTGAAATTAGGACAAAATTCTAAAATCTCAAAACTGTAAATAATGAGGATGAGAAATTACACTATGATAGAGCAATATGTAAATAATTAGGACAAAATTCTAAAATCTCAAAGTAGTACCTTCACTTTGAAAAAATAGGATGGAGTTCAAGTCTCGCCACTAAAAAATATGTTACTTCCAATAGCTGACGTTTTGAAGCTGGTACATATTCTTTTTATCCTGCACAAAAAATTAAATAGAGTACATATAAATGGAAAAAAATAAAGGTAACAGAGGTCATGCATCAACAAAATTCATCCATTAAGCAAGATAATATTTTATAAGTTTGATTTGGAGTCTTAACATTTTTTTATATCAGTTACCATATTTAAAGGTCTCTAAGGAATGCGTACTTTTACCAGGATATGAATGAAGTTTCAGAATTTCTCAGATCAATGACAGATCAACTCTCTTCTTATTTATCCCCTCAATTTCATTTTATAAGTAGGCAACACATTCATCAGTGCTTCCTGAAGAATAAGATAATAGAAATTCAGCTGCTAAGTCTATATGAGAAAGATAATTCATCGACACATCGAAAAAACTATAAAATATATATTAGATGTTATACTTACAGACCCAATAATGCAAAACTTGAGAAACTAAGCCAAAATAGAATAAAACTGAGAAGAAATAGAAATGAAAATCAGTCAAACAATTGAAGGCTTAAATTTGTTATGTGAAATCTTTTGTTCTTCCTGATTAGCACCAACAGAAATATAAATAGAAGTCATCCAACCAACAACACTATAACGTACAATATTAAAAGCTATAACTAATTGGTCTATTCAATTATTTATCTTAAGAATGGAAAGAACCTCTAATTATTGTGCATATACTATTATAAGCTACACATAGATTTTTGTAAAATAGCTAACAAAATTATAGTATGGCTAATACTTTGAAAGAGATAAAATCATCAAAAATAAAAGTAAAAACCAAATCTTGAAAGTTAGATTGCTACAGCTTTGTATACTTATTCGATGCCTTAATTGATGTCAATTAATTAAGAAATTTGAACAAAGAACAATGCATATGAATACATAACATTTGAAATACTGCCCCATTCTGCATCATCATGTTAATTGCCAACTCAGTACGACCAAACGTTTTAGCTGAGAGGTCAACATTTGTGTGATTCAGAGTAAGTAAACATGATTTTGCTACAACTCTTGAGATATGTTCAATGAAGAACTTTTTTAACCTGTTCCAAACCTATCCGTGTTGAAATCAACACTAATGATTCTGGAAGCTCCTTCTACCCTGGCTCCTTCGGCATCCTAACCATGTAATTAGACAAACCATTACTTAAAGGAAAAATCAATAATTGTTCAGTTTATTACAAAGAAGCTTAGAACAAATCTAGCTACTGCTACATACAGCAAGACCGACAGCTCCCAAGCTGAAGATTGCCACTGTCAAACCCTTCTTAGGCTTTGCAACATTAAAAGTGGCACCAAATCCTGAACAAACGAAAAAGAAGAGCCATAAATCATTCTTACAAGCCAAAATGAAATGCAACATAAACTTAAAATCAAATAAGACACTAACCAGTAGAAAAACCACAGCTGAGAACACAAACTTTGCCAAGAGAAGCCTGAGGGTTGATCTTTGTAAGACAGCCAGCATGTACAATAGTCTATTCACTGAAGGTGGAGGTGCAAAGGAAAAAACGGTGATGGGTTGACCATTGACTGAGTAGCGTGTCTGGCCAGCACTAACCATGACCTTGTGATTGGGATTGATGTGAAGGAGTTCACACATGTTGTGTACATCTGACCTGAAGTAGACACACTCCTTGAATCCTTTAGTGAACACTGGGAGCACATGGTCTCCTGGTACCAGCTCTGCTATCCCTTCACCCATACTCTCCACAATCCTGTCATAATATCAGTACATGTGGTTTAGAGAATTACGTCGAGAAAATCATGAATATTGTCTGCTGATTGTTTTGTGCTTGAGAGATATCTTAAAACCTACCCTAAATTGTTTGGGAGTAATTAAGTACTAATTGCAGAAAAGTAACAGCAACTGCTTTAAGATTAATAATCGGTATTTTGGCTTCAAAGACTAACAAATATGGAAAGCAATTTTAACATTTTGCAATTTTGAGTAAAAAGCAGACAAGCAGTCATCATAATATTACATATTTTTGTCTCAGAAAAGCCAAAAGTTGTTTTTGAAATCTACAAAACAGAATCAAAAGTTGAAGGAAAAGGTACACATACCCAGTCATGGCCTAAGATCCGAGGAAAGTAGACATTGATGTGACAAAGCGAGGTGTAAAGAATCTTGAGGCGTACCTCCATAGCCTATGGTGGAGCCACCTCTACCTCTTGCACTACCAGTGACTTTCCGGCCTCCTATACAACAGCAGCAGCTGTACCAAATTTTTTAAAAAAATTCTTACATCAACTGGCAACATTGAAATTAATTTTGCTTATTGCCTACGGGCTGAGATAAAAACAAAAAAAAAATAATAATTTTGCTTATTCAGAAATAATATTACACTTTGCATAGTATCATGTAACTTGAAATTAACAACAGAAAAATGCAAAAATTAGCAAAGAAAAAGACATAAATCAAGCAACGGAAAAGAACCAGCCTCAAAATCACTCTTTTTTTTACACCGAGATCTAGTATCGTGTTGCCGGCGATAAAAAATTAAAGAAAATAATCAGGGAGGGAGGGAAGGAGGGAAGGAGGAAGAACCTTCAAGATTAGGAGAGAGGGAGAGAGAAGGTGCGTGGAGGTGATTGATTCAGTGTGGTGACGCCGTATAGCCGCGCTTTGAAGAGTATTACCCACCGAAAGAGAGGAAGTAAGAAACCGTCTCGATCGGGTCTCCTTATTCTGGTGCGCTGAGGCTGCCGATGGCTGGTGGAGATTTCAACGGAGGTTTGGCCGATCGCTTCTCTCTCTTCCAATAGCCTAGTTCTTTCCGCTCTCCCTTTTTCTGTTTGTTTAGCTCAGTTGAGGCTATCCCTTTTATTTTCCCTGTGTTTGCCGTGGAAAATGAAAGAAAATAGAGAGAGCTCAGAGAGACGCGGAATAAAAGAAGAAAAGGGGTCGTCTTATGTCTAATGAAGAGAGAGTAGCGACGGAAAGTTCGAAGCAGACGACGGACGTATCGACAATTTTGATCCGACAGATCGTTTCCCTTGATTGATGACGTCACCCTGATATCAGCTAATGTACTGTAGAAAAGGCTCTTGGAAATGGAGTATTTTTTTATTTTTATTTTTGATGATTTGATGATGTTACTGCAGAAAGGCACTATATATTAAGTTTGTCGGTATAAACTTTTTGATACAAAAAGCATCCTTTAGAAATTACAATTATTATTATGTGCCATATATTTAATCTTGAATCTTAAGGCATCAGTAATTCCTCCATGGAAATTTTGAGATGTCATTATAGCATGTAATGCCTGATTAGGGATTTTCACCATTGCGTGTGGGAACTTTTATCACGATGTTAATTTGCGAATTCTTTTTATTAGCGACATATGCTATATTAGTAGTTTTTTTTCTTTTAGCAACTGTACTAGACAATCAATTAAACAGTGAAATATAAGATGCTGTTAAAGAAAAAATATTAAGGATATAATTTATATATAAATTTAGATCCCTTGCGTATTAAATTTGATTCGATTTCAAAAATTGCTCATCCATCATGCAGTATGAATATTAATGGTACTTAAAATAACCGAGTACACAATTCAAATATATTATATTACGTTACATTTATATTCTTTTTAAACTTGTTATTTTCGTAGTTATCATATAAAAATAATTGTTAATGTAATGCTTTCTTTATTCATTAATAAAATTATAACCCTACTTCCATTGATTATAAAATAAAAAATTGGAAGAGGCCTTAGTTTAATATTCAAATACAAAAGTATGCAACGTTTTTCAACAGCGTGCTGACTGCTGAGTGCTGAATACCTAACATTTCAGTACAATTCTGCTTTTATTCCTGCATACGTTTTACAAAACTATGAAGTAACTAACAGAATTTGTTGCGTGAATGCAATATTAAAGAATTGATTTTTCATGAGTAAACTACTCAGAACGGACCATCAAATTTGTATGATGTTTTTATCTTCAATATAAAAGTCTCGTCTATATATATATATCCTAAAGTATACAGGCCATTAAGATGCATGTACGTACGCACCGAAAAATACAACTCACTGACTCCGCAAGTTCAATATGTAACCTTTGCTACATTAAAAGATTGTTTTGTTTAACCTTTTTAGTTTAATAAAATATTAGAAGAAATCAATATTAACAATATGAACTAGCTCATTTTCGGCACAGTGGCGGTCATTTATTCATTTTGGTTGGTTTTGGAGACATCTCGGTGAAGCTTTATACTCCGCTGAAGCTTCAAGGATTTGTTATAGTTTCTAACCGGGGAAACATTGCTCAAATTCATGCTGTGAAACTTCAATTTAAAACATAATTTCTAACCAGGGTAACTTCAATCAAAGTGAAACTGTGAAAGTGATTCCAAAACAGAGTCAAGTAGATAGAAAAGTTGCAAATTGTTTGGAAAGATACAGATTGGAAGTTGGGGGTATAAATAATGCTGTGAAACTTCAATAAAAAACAGAGTCATTTCTTAAATGATGGGGGTATAAATGTAATTTGGAAAGATACAGTTTGGAGTTGAAAGCCCTCTCAAATGCAAATTGTTTTTTTCGGCTAGCTTTAAATAACAAGATTCTGACTGGGAGCAATTTGTTGTAAAAAGGATGGCAAGGGAATGTTACTTGTAGTTTTTGTAACTAGGAAGAAATAATCGATCACATTTTCTTTCATTGTTCTCATGTCATTCCTTTCTGGAACTTAATTTTCGATGAGCACTGTTCTAATGCTATAAGTTTTTGGTGCCACGAATGTAATAAATTTTCTTTTTCATTAATATTTAAAAATTTTAAAAATTTATTTTCAAATCCAAACCGTTGATCCTGTTCAATTTTACGAGTGATACATTTCTATATAATTTTTATAAATTTTGGAGTTTATTTGATATTTGATCAAGAGGCCAAAAAAATGAACGAATCTTGTTAATTATAACAGATTAATTTTAATATGTTCATGTGTTAGCTTTTTGATCGAATATCAAATAAACTCCAAAAATTATAAAAATTATATAAAAATGCATCACTCGTAAAATTGAATAAGATCAACGGTTTAGATTCGAAAATTAAATTTTAAAATTTTAAAATATTAATAAAAAAGAGAAGTTGTGGCATTTGTGACACTAAAAACTTATGGCACTAGAACCTTGCTCATTTTCGATAGTGTTCCTAATGGTCGCCCTATTAATTGCACCTTTTTAACTAATTTTTGGAATTTTGTTTCTTCTCTTTCTAAAGAAAGAAGCTTATTTTTTAAAAATCTTTGTGCGGCTTGGCTTTGGGTGTTGTGGAATGGGAGGAACAAAAGAACTTTTAATAGTAGTAACGGTCAGAGTTCTATGTCCTTTATATTTGCAACACTGCACTTTTTTTTATCTCTGGACATGTAACAGGTCAGGGCTGAAGCAGAGAGTCAGGAGGGACATGCAACACTGCACTTTTTTTATCTCTGGACATGTAACAGGTCAGGGCTGGACATGCAACACTGCACTTTTTTTTATCTCTGGACATGTCTGCCCTTCAAAACTATAAGTTTCTATTACGGTTTATTATTTTATATGAAAATACATGATTTTGGGTTCTTAATTAAGAAATATTATTATAATTAATATTTTAATTTCTAACATTTGGTATTAGAGCAGTATGTATTTTCATATAAAATACAATATTCAGTAATTTCGTACTTTACTAAAATTTTTCTGGAATTTACAGAATTAATTTCGTATTTTTCCTTATCTAAATTTCTGTAAATTTTCTTATGTGTACGCACTTTTGGAGAGGTTTATTGTTATCTCCGTTAGTCAATTTATTTTCCACCATGTGCGCGCACACAAAGAGAGAGAGAGACTTGTCACATGTGAAGGCAAAATATAAAATCTATTTGATTGGATACAATAAGGATGTACAAATCTCTAGTCCAACTGTCATCGCATCTGTTATTTGTTGTAATAATTGATTGAGCGGTGTATGATTATTTACTGACAAAAGGTTGGCTACTCATGACAGTATAAAATCCATGTCACTTAGGTTTCTATCTAACTTGATTTTCCTGTACGCATTTTTTCCTCTGTACATGTTATATGAAAATATTATTTTGACCAATTCAGGGACCTAAATATGGCAATTAATTCTTCTGATTCTTAACTGACCACCACTACGGGAAAAAGGACCTTCTGTAACGGCACTTCTGTAATGGTTTTTGAAATAACCGTTACAGAATAATGAGGCATTAGGCGGGAAAATTGGCGCCACAAATCTGTAACGGTTATTATGAAACAACCGTAATAATATTTCCGTCATGGTCAGGAAAAAAAATGCATCAACCTTCTGTAACGGTTGTTGGATAATAACCGTTACAGATTTCTTATATTCTGTAACAGTTATTATCCAACAACCGTTACAGAAAAGAAAAAAGAAATATATAAATACCAACCATCTTCTGTAACGGTTATTAGTAAATAACCGTTACAGAAGGTTAACATTTTTTTTTAATGATTCTGTAACGGTTATTTAGTAATAACCGTTACTGATATGGGACGAATTTTATTAATTTTTTTATGATTCTGTAACGGCTTTTTTTATTTTTTTATGATTCTGTAACGGTTATTTTTTAATAACCGTTACAGAAAAATTCTGTATTTAGGTCTTCTTCCCCATCCCAACAAACTCACAGCTAGCGCCGCATGCACTTAACTCTTTTCTGATCTTCTCATTTATTGCGATTTGTGGTGTCCACTTCACTCAAAAAAAATAGCAAAAATTTTCTAAAAATTCTGAAAAAATAATAATTAGAAAGAGAATAAGAAGGAGAGCAGATTTAAGGTAAAAAATATTAAATTTGAACCGTATTTTTTATTTTTACATTTTTTTCTTATTTATTTCGATTTTTTCATTAATTTATGGTTATTTTTGTTTTTTTATATATTTTAAGATCTCATTGAATAGGAGAAGATCTTACATCGGCCGGATAAGTCGCACGATTCAACGGATCGGAAGTCACACGATTGAAAGTATATTTTCATGAACTTCTCTTTTTTTAAATTATTTGCATTTCGTTAATAATTTGCAAACATATATAGGCATGAATTTCGTATTGTCATATAGGAACCAAATACCGGAACTCAACTGAATTTAGGTCATTGCCCGTCCGAAATTAATCCATTAGGGATTAATCTCGGATAGTACTCCCGGTCGGGAGTACTGCTCTTTGGATACGATATGTCTCATTTAGGACAGCGAGTTGTACGTTAGATGCAATGTGTTGTCTGAAAAAAATTCGGCGGCATTTCCCTTGTGTTCCCACGGATACGTACGCACGAGCAATCGTGTGTTAGCGTATTCAGGGAACATAAGGGGAAATGCTGCTGAATTTTTCTCAGATAGCACATTGCATCTAACGTACGCTCGCTAATGAGACAGAGTATCCAAAGAGCGGGCTAGGATGGTGACCGGTCCGAAAACCTAATATGACAAATTGGTCCGAAACCCTAATAATTTGCATAAATTTTATTGTTCAGATGGATCGGACGTGGATGTACTTAAGTAATCGATGCTCGTCTACATTTTTTAGAGGACTTGAAAAATTTATGGTTTGTGCTAAAGAGAATTTGAAAATTAAAGAAGATGATAAAATGTATTGTCCTTGTCGTGTTTGTCAGAATTTGTTGAAGTGGTCTAATTTTGAAGAAGTGAAAGCTCATTTGATTATAAATGGATTTCAACCGGATTATGGTCGATGGACACTCCATGGAGAGAATGGGGGGGATTGTTGTAATATCACAAATGTATTGGATTGTGTGTATGAGGAAGAAAATGTATCATTGGATGATGAAATTGATGATGTCAATGTATTTGATGATGAGAATGTAGATGATGATAGAAATGTAGATAACTCAGAATTTAATGTTGATTTAGATGAAATTGTGAACAATGTGGATGATAATTTTGTTGATAATGTTGAAATTTTTGGTATGTTACGTGAAGAAAATAAAATAGCTTTATATCCTGGTTGTGAATTGTCAAAACTTAATGCTGTTTTCAAACTGTTCAATCTTAAAGCCAAAAATGGATGGAGTGATGAAAGTTTCACATCTTTGCTCAAATTATTACATAAAGAATTTCTTTCAAAAGATAACTAGTTGCCAGATTCAATTTATAAGGCTAAAAAGATGTTATGTCCTTTAAAAATTTGAGTTGAGAGAATTCATACATGTCCAAATGACTGCATATTATTCCGGAATGAGTACGGACACTTGCATAAATGTCCAAAGTGTAATGCGTCATGGTATAAACCGAGGGACGATCAAATTGAAGATGAAGGTAGTAAGGGACCAGCTGCGAAAGTGGTGTTTTATCTACCAATAATACCAAGATTCCAGCGGCTTTTCTCTAACGCGAAAGATGCCAAATTGTTAAGATGGCACGCAGACTGCAGGAAAAAAGGCGATAGCATGCTCAGACACCCAGCAGACTCTCCAGATTGGATAAATATAGATAGGGAATTTGAAGATTTCGGTAGTGAACCTAGAAATCTGAGATTGGGTTTATGTACAGACGGGATGAATCCTTACGGCAACATTAGTAGTCGGCAGACTACGTGGCCGGTTTTATTGTGTATTTACAATCTTCCTCCCTGGCTATGCATGAAAAGGAGATACATGATGATGCCCTTTTTGATTTCTGGTCCCAAACAACCAGGTAATGATAGAGATGTGTACTTGGCTCCATTAATGGATGACCTTGGTGAATTGTGGCAGAATGGAGTGAAAATATATGATGCACACTCTAGAAGTGAGTTTAGAGTGAAAGCGTATAGGAATAAAGGAGCGAAAGCGTGTCCTATTTGCATGGAAAACACCCATTCTGTGTACCTGAAAAACTCCAGAAAAAAATGTTTACTTGGGACACCGGAGGTTTATTAAGAACCGCAATCACCCTTACCGTCGAGACAAGGAAAGGTTTGACGGTACTGTAGAAAAAGACAAGGCCCCAATACCGTTATCCGGTTCAGGGGTGTATCGACAGGTGAAGGACATTAATGTAAAATTTGGTAAGAAATTTGCAAATGAGATACCCAAGGGGATATGGAAGAAGAAGTCTATATTCTGAAATCTTGAATATTGGCAGAGTTTGGAGATTAGGCATTGCTTAGATGCGATGCACATAATAAAGAACATATGTGAAGCTTTGATTGGTTGCATGTTGGAAATTCAAGGGAAAACTAAAGATGGCGTAAATGCGAGGAAGGACATTGTTGAAATGGGGATCCGGCAAGAACTAGTGGCACAAGATAAGGGAAAAAGTCGAACTTGGCTACCTGCAGCACAATTTAATTTATCAAAGCAAGAGAAAAAAAGCTTATTAGAATGCCTGAAATCTATTAAGGTTCCTACTGGTTATTCCTCGAATATATCAAGAAAGGTTTCTATTAAGGACAACAAATTACTTGGTATGAAGTCACATGATTATCACGTCCTACTGACCCAGTTACTTCCGGTCGCAATTCGAGGAATTCTAAGGGAAGAAGTGAGGAAAACCATCACTAAGTTGTGTTTTTTCTTTAATTCCATTTGCTCTAAAGTGATTGATCCGAATAGTTTGGACAAGTTACAAAAAGGTGTTGTACTAACCCTATGTGAGCTGGAGATGTACTTTCCGCCATCGTTTTTTGACTCCATGGTACATTTGACTATTCATTTAGTTAAAGAGATAAAAATGTGTGGTCCTGTATTTCTACGATACATGTATCCTTTCGAAAGAGCCATGGGTCAATTGAAGGGGCTTGTTTGTAGCTGATCTAAACCAGAAGGAAGTATAGTGGAAGGATATATGGCCGAGGAGGTTATTGAGTACTACACCGATTATTTGCAGGATGTACAACCAATCGATCTTCCAAAGTCTCGACATGAGGGTAGACTTGAAGGAAAATGTTATATATTAACTTCCAATGTTCACCTTATTTAGCACAAATGTTCACTTAAAGCACAATATTTGTTCACCTTATTTAGCACAAATGTTCACTTAAAGCACAATATTTGTTCACCTTATTTAGCACAAATGTTCACTTAAAGCACAATATTTGTTCACCTTATTTAGCACAAATGTTCACCTAATTTAGCACAATATTTGTTTATCTTATTTAGCACAAATGTTCACCTTATTTAGCACAAATGTTCACTTAAATCACAATATTTGTTCACCTTATTTAGCACAAATGTTCACTTAAAGCACAATATTTGTTCACCTTATTTAGCACAATATTTGTTTATCTTATTTAGCACAAATGTTCACCTTATTTAGCACAAATGTTCACTTAAAGCACAATATTTGTTCACCTTATTTAGCACAAATGTTCACCTTTCAGATACAATTGGAGCTAGTACTCATATACCGGATCTTGCAATGAGAACCAAAGCACATATGAAAGTTCTCCAACATCTTGCTATTGTGGCGCCTTACATCAATGAACATCTAATCGAGTTACGTGAACAATACCTTTCTTACACCGAAAACTTGATTACCATAGAGCATGAAATAAAATTTGTCCAATGGCTAGAAGATAAAGTACAGTCCCATATTCAATTGGGGGTGAAAAACGTATGAATTAATATCCGTGAGTGTAGGTTTTGGATGAATGAACTTTCAGAGGGAGAAAACAACATCACCGTATTAGATCCAGAGATGTTGAGTGCTCCTAAAATCAAACAAGAACAAAATGATGCTGCGGACTACTTGATGAAGTCATTCGCGCAATATTCATCCAATTATATGATTCTGCCTTATTTACAAGAGTAATGACAATTATAACTAATAAAATATCAATTATCTCGTTTACATGTTTGGTTTATTTTCATGAAAACAATAATCTCTATTCTTGCAGCTTTCATTGGGTCCTTCTTGTTATTAATGTCGAGAAGCGCACCGTTCAAATAGCAGATTCTATCGAGCGCAAGAATCCTAAGATATTGATTAAGGGATTCATAACCCAGTAAGTTTTCGTTTCTAAATGAGATTCTGATATTGAGATAAGGACTACGTACGGTTCTATTTAAGCTATTAATGATATTGTATGCAGGATATACAAGCGATACCTTATGGAAAATGGAAAATATAACGCAAGGACCCGAACAACATTTGATTGGTACAAAATTCAGGTACGAGACTTAAAAAATATATTAGCTACCTAGGGTTTCTGAAACTGTGCAAAATCTTAACTATCTTTCTTGTTGGATCTTAATTAGTGTCCGATACAAAAGGGCAGCACAGAATGTGGATATTTCACAATGCTCGCCATGAAAAACGTATTATCTTATTGGATAGCAATTCAGGAAATACCTCATGTAAGTAACTTATTCTTTTAACTAATAACATTTGATCAAACAATTAGATTTTAGAATTTCATGATCTAACTAATAACATTTTTGACTTGTTTATCATAATATGCAGATGATCGAGCCGGTTGGAGTACCATACAACAAAGAAATGATTGATGGTATCGTGACAGAAGTTATGGACTTTATGCAAGGGGTATTATTTTGATTAAAATCTGTTATTTGATGACTTGCCATGTTTGATGATACTTGTGATATATGTAAATACTTTGTTTATTGTTTGTGTATCAATGCATGATTATATATGTTTGATATATGTGTGCTTTGTGATATATATATATATATATATATATATATATATATATATATATATATATAGAGTTTAGCTACGGTGAGTCGCGACTCACGGACTCTCCGGTGAGTCGCGACCAAAACTCCTAGATCTAGATTAAAATGACCGATCCAAACCGTCCAATATGATCTCCCTATTGAAATCTCCATGTAGACCAAATTTTTTATTTTTTCGAAATTTTTAAGTATTTTTTTCGGATTTTTAAAAACTGATGTTTTTGAATGGTTCAGAACCAATTAGATTAACGATTTTCTAAAATTTCAAAAAAATACTTAAAAATTTCGAAAAAATGAAAAATTTGGTCTACATGGAGATTTCAATAAGGAGATCATATTGGACGGTTTGGATCGGTCATTTTGATCTAGATCTAGGAGTTTTGGTCGCGACTCACCGGAGGGTCCGTGAGTCGCGACTCACCGTAGCTAAACTCTATATATATATATAGATATAGAAAGTTTAATATGCACTATAGTGTATAGAGGTTTCTATGCACGGCGGACTTTTTCGGAGGTATTTTTGTAAATTGACAAATCTAATTTAACCAATCTAATCTACATATTGAAATCTCATAGCAAACCAAAATTTACAATTTTTTAGATTTTATTACTATTTTTTTCGATTTTTTTAAAACATGTCATTTTTGGAATATTGTAAAATAGTTTAACATTCCAAAAATGGCATGTTTTAAAAAATTCGGAAAAAATAGTAATAAAATCTCAAAAATTATAAAATTTGGTTTTCTATGAGATTTCAATATAAAGATTAGATTGGTTAAATTAGTTTTGTCAATTTCCAAAAATAATCCCGAAAAAGTCCACGGTGCATAGAAAGCTCTATGCACTATGGTGCATATTAAACTTCCTCTATATATATATATGCTGCATGTGTTAATGTAAATTGGGTACCAATTCGGCTAGCAAATTGGGGCTAGCCAATCATACAAGCGAAACACAAAAAAAAATTAGGAATTTTGTAACGGTTATTAAGGAATAACCGTTACAGAATATTATAATTTCATTTTTTTTAATTATAAATATTATCTATAACGGTTATTACCTAATAACCGTTACAGAAGACGGTATTAACCGTTACAGATGTTCTCCAAATACCGTACCTGTTCCGTCCACAATACCATAACGGTTATTAGATAATAACCGTTACAGAAGACTGGCTTCTGTAACGGTTATTATCTAATAACCGTTACACATGTTCTACATAAAACTGTACCAGATTTTCCCTTGCATAATACCATAACGGTTATTAGATAATAACCGTTACAGAAGAGGGGGCTACTGTAACGGTTGTTGTCTAATAACCGTTATAGATCTGTAACGGTTATTAGACATTCTGTAACGGGGGCTACAGTAACGTTTCGTGTACCGTTACAAAAGTCTTTTATTAACCGTTACAGAAGCCAAAATTTCGCGTAGTGCACGAGGCCAATCACGTGACCTTATTTGAATGGAATTTGTACATACGGCAATCAATTCATTTATGCATATGAATGGAATTTGTACATAAACCAGTCACGTGACCTTATGTAGTGAATTTTGTTTATCACTTAGAAACATCTTACGTATGGGTGCGTTTGGATCGTTGGAAGAAAGAAGGAGGAAGAAGAAGAAAAAAATTATAAACAATCCAAACTCTTCACAAAGTTACACACTTCCCAATACTTCTTCCACTTCTTCCCTTCTTTCCTTCTTCCTACACCTATCCAAACGCACCCTATATGATTAATTAATCAAGAAAATAGAGTTAATTAAATACTCTTATTTAAGCATTCCTTGATTAAGGAAAGATTTTCTTTACAAATCTGACAAATGTGCTATTCCCCTTCTAACTTTGGTTCACGTGGGATTTCTTTATTTAAGGAAAGATTTTCTTTACAAATCTGACAAATGTGCTATTCCCCTTCTAACTTTGGTTCACGTGGGATTCCTTTATTTTTAGGAAATATTCCTTTATATATATATATATATATATATATATATATATATCATTATATCATTTTTATTCATAGGAAATGTTTTGTTTTCAAGTTCCGTTAACGTGGAGTGGTTTGAATAGAATGGAATTAAGTTCTCCATTATCATTTTCCTATAATAAATGGAATATGTTATGAAGTTTTCGCTCGTCAATCTGTTTAAACTGATTGGTCAGATTGTGAAATTTTAAGGCTATGGTGCATCGCGATGTATTGAGGCTTTTGTACATCGCGATCATTATCCGTCAACCGTTTTATAAATAGACAAAATCTAATTAAACCAATCCAATCTACATATTGAAATCTCATTACAAACCAAATTTTATATTTTTTGAAATTTTTTTACTATTTTTTTCGATTTTTCTAAAACTTTCCTTTTTTGGAAACCAATTAATAATAAAGAAATTCTAAAAATGGCAGATTTTAAAAAAATCGGAAAAAATAGTAAAAAAATTCGAAAAAATATAAAATTTGGTTTGTAATGAGATTTCAATATGTAGATTGCATTTGTTTAATTAGATTTTCAATTTGTAAAACTATCGACAAATATGATCGCGATGTACAAAAGCCTTAATACATCGCGATGCACCATAGCATTTCTCTATATATATATATATCATTATATCATTTTTATTCATAGGAAATGTTTTGTTTTCAAGTTCCGTTAACGTGGAGTGGTTTGAATAGAATGGAATTAAGTTCTCCATTATCATTTTCCTATAATAAATGGAATATGTTATGAAGTTTTCGCTCGTCAATCTGTTTAAACTGATTGGTCAGATTGTGAAATTTTAATTTTATGACTTAGTCAATCCATTTTGCTCAAGCTTTTATTTTCATTTGCAATTTAATTATGCGTTTGAATGGTTTATGTAATCAATTTAACATAAGGCAGTATTGTAAATGAAACTGCTCGGATTGGCTCATCAAAGTATTGTATATATTTATTGTTATATGCATGTTTTCATATACACTTATGTATACAAACGGTCCAACGGAAGTTTGTTATAAATTTTGTATATGAATAATTCAGACCATATTAAGTTACTTTTAATAATTTGATTGTTATCAATTTTAACAACTTTAGTTGTAATTATTATTTTATTAAAAAGGAAGTGTGTGATATTTTAAGTTTATATATCACAATGCAGATTTACATTTAATAAAATATAATGGTCAATTTTAACAACTTTAATTGTCATTATAGTTTATGAAATTATCCATTATGTGGCATTTTTATTATGTTCACATTCAGTAAATTAGAATTGTCAATTTTACTAATTTTAATTGTCAATATAATTTATTAAATAGAATTTTTGTTTATGAATTATGATTCAATTTGTTTCTGCCCAACGGTGATGCAAATTGATTTTTATGGAACAACTATCATGTCAAAACAGAAAATTTGGATTTTTATTATTGATTTCAGATTGACAAATTATTATTTCTTTTATAGTTGTTCAATTCTATTATATTATTTGTGATATTTTAGTTTACATATCACTATAATGTTTATATTTAATAAATATTAAGGATGTCAACTTGAACAACTTTAATTGACATTATAGTTTATTAAATAGAATTATCTCATTATCTTCAATTTATTTTCTGCCCAACGGTGATATAAATTGAATGTGAAGAACTATTATGCAAAAACTGAAATCTAATTGGTGTTTTATTAATTATTTCAGTTTAATTAATTATTAGTTCTTTGATTATACTATGTGAATTTTATAGACTATTAACCACTTTATTTTTCCTGAATTTGACAGCATTAAATAAAACTAATTTTTCCAACTTGGAAAGAATAAATTGAGATTTGTCTTGGTTATTGAGAATTGGACCAGACATAATGAATATATACACGCTGTAATTATTAATAAAGACAACGATGATGAAATACTAATTTTGGTAAATTATATCTCAAATTTGATGAGGTCAAGTTTGGATTTAAAGAAAATATTATAAATCAATGTATATATCTCAGGATTAGTGGGAGTAATTTATCATTCTCATTTTGTACGTGGATGATATGTTATTAGTCAATAAGAAATTCACATTAGGTTATGCATTTATGCTTGTATACATGATGAACAATTTTATGGAAGAGTACTGAGCTGTTTATAATGTAATCTTCCACTATGCAAGCAGAATTTTTGTGGCATATTGTAAGGTCACTTATCTTATTTTTCAATAATGTGACTGCTATTTTATCTTTTTAATAACAACAAATTAAGTAATGTGTGTAATGGATCGACATTAAATATCTTGTTGTTAAAGACAAAGTAAAAAATGATATTATATCAATACAACATATTATTTTGAGAGTTATGTTAAATAATTTTCTCACTAAAGTATGACCACCCATTTTTGCCGGCATGGGTTTGGTTGCTAAATTATGATTTTGTTGTATTGCATTATGTATTAAGTTATTATATGGAGCTTCAAATTATGACTTTTACTTTGATTTATGAATTTGCTTATTTATTATGTTGCGCATTATGTTCAATTTAAGCAAATTTACTTAAGTGGATCAAATGAATTTTATTAACCATTTGTTAGAAAGAATACCAATGCTATAATTAATAGGGATCAAATAACAATAATAGCTATTTTGATTATATTAGTTTAGTTTGGTATTCTAACTTAACAAGGTTTAAATTTTATTGGCCAATTTTGAATTTGTGTTTCATTACGATATTTTATAGGCCAAGTGGGAGAATGTTATAATTAATATGATTAATTATAATTAATGTGGCCTATATTATTTAATATGAACCAAGTTTAGTTATTATTTTTAATTAAAGGGTGCATTGATTTTGATGGAAAATCAGTGGACCAGATTCATTCATTTTTATCCCTTCAATAGCCTTAGTCATCGAAACATATATTAATCCGGGCTATTTAGATCCGGATCCGTTACTGTAGCTAAGCACTATTGGCGAACAATAACTGGATCTGGACCGTCCGTTCTCCGCGTGAAATCCTCATCGTCAGATTGATGATTTTCCTCCATTGGATCCGTCCTTCTAGAGAGTTCTAGGATAGTTGCTTTCGCTATTTGCACTCTCTCATCCTTTTTCAGAGAGGCATCAAACGGACTGGGCAAAAGAGATCACCCATGTGGCTGCGTACGGAGGCCCTCCGCCAGATGCTCTTGGTTCTGTGAGCCCTCGACATTATTTCCTCTCCTTCTTCGTTGGTCTCCTCTGCTACTGGTCCAGGAATTATGGCGCATCAGTTTGCCTCTTCGATTTCTGAAGCGTTGTGGCTCTATTTCCTGTGCAATAGGTTGTCTTTTATTCGCAGGTTCGTCTTCCTCCTCCTTTCCATCGTTATTTTGCTATGGGTTCTCCGTTGTCTTGCTATTTTTGCTAAGTATATCGTCTTTTCTTTTTCTTTATCTGATTTTGTTTTTGTATTTTCAAGTTTTGCGAATTTTCTGTTGTTTGTTTTGAATTTCGCTTAGAGATTTTTGGTTCGTGCAACAGA
The DNA here is from genome assembly GCA_028095005.1 of Rhynchospora pubera. NCBI lineage: Eukaryota > Viridiplantae > Streptophyta > Magnoliopsida > Poales > Cyperaceae > Rhynchospora > Rhynchospora pubera. The sequence goes on from CM051459.1 coordinate 86,548,571, forward strand.
CTTGCATGTACATATTGCGATTTGGGAGAACTATGCATTTAGACTTTTTTGTTTTTAACAGTATTATTTTATTTTGAGCATTATTTATAATTTAACCTTTCAGATTCTGTTTATTTGGGAATTTCTTTGCCTTCAGATTAGTTTCGTTCTCTTCAAAGAATCTTCTTTTAGTTTTGATTGTTGCAATTTATTTGGTGGTTGGTTGCGATGGAATTGGAACTGGAAATGGTTACCAGTATCGCAATTTGGTTCTGACTGAACAAAACCTAAAAGGAAAGTACCATGTAAGTCTGCTATGAGGAGTCATTCAATTAATTGCTTTTCCCTGATTCATGAAACATTTAAAAAAAATTGAATAAATGAAGCATCATTATTTTCAACACTACACCAATATCAGGAGTACCAAATACCGACTTGAACTTAAAATTGTTAGAATGCATAAAGATGAAACAAAGCTACTTGATTATTAGATAGGAAATAAAAGCATCAATGGTAACAATGCCTACACACTAACCCGTCATCTTTTACAAGTTCAGATATGTATTCTTTTCACATGGCATGCATCGGCTGAAACATAACAAAGATTATGTATTTGTTGGTTAGTAATTTACATATTTGTTCTGATTGCAGCACATATTATAGAAGGATAGTTTTCAAACAATGCCTAGATAAAACATTGAGCAATTGTGTTAGATGAAGCTTAAACCTTTCAAGAACCTTAGCATATATATAATAAAATATACACTTACGAAAATCCTTCAAAATTTTATTATAGCGTTGTCTACAATATTATAATCTGTTTATATCATGTACATATTCTTCTAATTATGTTATTAGCTGCAATTTTTTTAACAATAAGTTCCTTTTCTTTCTAATGTTCTATACAATTTCTAATTTATATTGCGTTTTTTACTTGATTCCTTCTGATCTCATCTCTTCTTTGCAGCTTGATTATGAAAAATTGGAACTTTTTGGAGCTGTTACGGGTCTGCAATGAGAATGATATCCTTGATGTGGTCCAGATTAGCATATTTATCAGGTCTGAGTTAGAGTCATCAGTAGAGGAAAATTAAGTGAGAACTAATATAAGGTTAGAAATCTTATGTCTCAGATAGCCTAACTTAAGTTTCAAGTATTAATTAATCTTTTATGTTTGGTAGATAGTCTTTGCGATTATAAAATATAGTATTGTTTGCTGCTAATGGATATTTTATGAATACTATTTGAAGAGATGTTGTCGTATTAAGCACTCTTATACTAATTTGGAGGCAGCAAAAATTTCTTTACATATCTCTCTTACTAAACAGCTAATACTTCATCTTTTTTTTTCTCATGGGTAAAAATATTTGTATAGATTATTATATGAGTTTTTTCCCTCTTTATTTTAGTTTGTTTCTAAGTTAATCATGTCATTCTTTTGGTTCCCCTTACTTGCAGGGTTGCTTGAGTTTTAGTCCTGTACTATTCATTTGTGTGCATCACCATGTTGAAAGGTACCTTTGTCATGACTGCACCCTTAATTTTACCTTGGATTATTGGATACTATCTTTCAATTAGCATTTGAATTGGGTCAATTGCTTTTGTCTTAGATAAAAAGTTCATGCCGAATGAGTTTCCACCAGCTTTAGGATGAAATTGTATTTGTGTCTAATGTTTGCGGGTGTACATATTGTGATTTTTTTTATGGTGAACATTTATGGTTTCAGTCGTGAAGTTAGGATTTGAAAAATTAAAGTTATACTTAAATATGAATGAGTGACTCAAATTTAAACCTTGCATCAAATCGTCTGGGTTATATAGCACTCCCAATTTTCCATTTTACTCCCCATTTTGATTTAGAGGTCCTCATCTGATTTTCTTTTGGTTCTATCTTCTGGTATTTAAACATGATCTGATATGGAAAAGATCATCGTGTAACAGATTGTGATGTTAAAATACAAAAATTGATTGGTTTTCTCTATATATATGGTTATCCGTTAGTATGTTAAAGTACATGATCTGACGTTGCAGAGCCACTGTTAATGTTTATATTTTGCTTTTAAGTTTTTTTCCCCTATTATCAATCTATCTTTTGATTTCAGCCTTTTTAATTTGTTTTTTCTCTTACTTTTATACATGTGTGCCATTTGATGCTGCTTAAAGACCAAGTAAAGCTCAGACGTGCTATAGAATATAAGGTCTACCTCATTTTGATCATTTTATTAATAATTATTTATTACTTAGCTTAAAATCCCCAACCATAACATATTTCGTTGTGTTTTGTGGTTCATTGCTGAAATCTTTTTTTTTTCTCTGAGATAAATTCGTTAGTTTGGTCCAAAGCTTTTGTAGTAATTTATTCTGTTTCAGAGAATTTCTCCTACATGAATTCATGATTGTATCAAAAAATATATTAGATAGTTTGGTTCCCAAAATAATGATTGTATCAAAACAGGAATTGGTCCCCATTTTGATCAAAAAATATATTCTGATCAAAAAAATTATTGTATCAAAAAATATGTTTAGTTTGGTCCCCATTTTGATGCATCTAAAACAGGAATCGACCTAAGTACTAAGTACTAAGGTTCGAGTGACCTTGGGTGTCAATAGATGATCGTATGGTATGTATCAAGAAATAAAGTTGAACATAATTTGCTAAATGTAGCATGGATATTATACTTCATCATTTTTTAAAAATAATAAATAATCAGATTTCATTTTGAAATAGATGAAACCAAGGACGGCATGGCCATGTGACAATTGAGCTTGAGGTAATTAGTTAGTCTATTTATTTTTATGGAATTTTTGTTTGATTGACTCTTTACTTTTTTTTTTACCTATATATCATGTTTCAATTTCAAATGATGATACTTTTATGAATAAACAGTTTGATCTCCTTTAAGTTTTTCTATAAGCTTTTCCTCCATGTAAATTAATATTTCATTTATATAACCACTGAAGAAACAAATTCTGTCTCTTCTTTTATAACACAAAAAAAAGATGTAAGTGAGTGTTGTTCGAAAAAAAGAAGAAGTGAATTTATGGTTGCAATTTTTTTTCCTGTGCAAGTAATGTATCAGTGCAGACAATATAATTGATACAGATCTTAATGACTATTCATATAATGAAGCCGAAAAGATATCTCATATTTCTTATCTCGATTGTATCCTTTCCAATTATCAATCTATAATTTGTTGCATCTCTCAATTGTATGAATATTTTTTTTCTAATTTTATGTCTATGATGCGTGATATGGCTTTCTTTCTTGCCCAAAATAAATGATACATATAAAGATTACAACAAAGAAAAAGTGTAAAATCTAATATATTTGTATAAAGTGTAAGATAATAATTCATTTTAGTTAAATTATATTACCGATCTGTTAACAAATGATATGAACAAAAAGTAGATCGCGCAACGCGCGAGACCCTGCTAGTATATACAAAATTCTGTCATTTTAAGAAAGGCACCCCTTCCCTAATTTCTTCCATTAAGAAAAGTGATTGAATAGAAAAAAAAACGCCCTCAAGAAACCATCAATTTGGACTAAGGAATATTGAAGAAGGTCAGAAATTTTCGCCTAACGCCATGTCTGCCCTTCAAAACTGTAAGTTTCTATTACGGTTTATTGTTTTATATGAAAATACATGATTTTTGGGTTCTTAATTAAGAATTATTATTATAATTAATATTTTAATTTCTAACAAATTTTTGTAACAACAGTAGGGGAGGTGGGAGGGCTGTCGACAGTATAACAAATGACTAGCAAACAGATGTGCAAATGGATGATGATGATGATTTGCTGGGCAATGAATAGTTTTGATGTTTTCTGGTTAATCATGGTATCAGGGGTCGCTTATCTTTTGTTGTTGGTAGTTTCAAAGTAGTAGGTTTGGTTTACTGGGATGTAATTGGCTTCCTTTTTAGATACCTTTATGTTTGTTTTTAAAACCACTTCTGGTGATTAACCTTTTGTTCGTACCTTATGACATCAATCGAAGTATGCAGGCTATCCCGTTTTTGGGTGGCTACTTTTCAAAAAAAAAAATAATAATAATTGAAATGTTACAGCAGTAGCAAGGTAAATAGTCTTGTAAATGACAAGAACGGCTGGAATACAGATGGAAATTGATTCGAAAATTGTCAATAAATGTATGAGTATCAAACATATTTTTGTTAGACGTCGAATTATTAATTTACAATTGAGAAGTCTTATCGTTCTAATTTTTTTTTTCTAGAAAGCATCTTTGCATTAAATACATACGCATCATTCAAGTAGTTATCAATAGTACTTCTTCCGTGAAAATTTTTCTATTTGTTTGTATTATGTTTGTGTGCATGTCATGGGATTTTCCATTTGTACTTGACAATCCTCTAAATTAATTTACACAAGGTAAATAAGTGTTTTATAAAATTTTGTTTGAGCATTAATGACAGTTTCTAAAATTGTTGCATTTGGATTTAAAAATTAATAACGTTGTAATTTAGAAAGTATTAGAATCTAGCTTCAAGAAGCTGCATATTAAGCTTTTAACACTACTGACTATTTAGAAGGCTGTATATGTATATTAATTTCGGAACAGAAAGAGTTGTCACACGAAACGACAATTTAGTATTTCATAAATTCACAAAAATACCACCTGCTTCATCAATAGCACAAAAGAGTTAACAGTGTATATAGAAGAATTATACGCTACTGACTCGTGACCATTATTCATTAACAGTGTATATATAGAAGAATTATACAAATTTAGTCGTGACCGTTAATTTTTGTTTTTACGTTCTGATCCCGTCTACTAATTGTTTTATAACAAGTTAAAACCTGAGTAGAAAGATATTATTTCTTTAATTGCTTCCAACCTGTTAGCAAAGGGGGCTAGGAGCTTGGATCTAATTAGAATACTAGGTTAAGAATTTAATTGTATCTGTGTCGGTGACTGTGCTATATGATATGTCAAGTCAAACGAATTAAAAAGGAAAAATATACAAGGAAAGCAAAGGAGCAGGAGCAGGAGCAGGAGGTGCCAGTATGGCAGTATGGACCGGGAAACATGCAACAATAAGTAGCAGCTCATTGTTCTGATTTGCAATTAACATTACTTTTGGCACCCACTCTGAAAATGACCTCTCTAACTCTAAGGCTACTTTAAACTGAATAAAGTAGAGTAATATAGTAAGAAGAAAAAAGCTATTTATTTTATATCTCATGAAAATGCTGGAAACATACAAACTGGATTGAGAAATTATTAAATTAATTTAATTGAAGGAACACACATCCTCGATACGAGGATGAACAGTTCGCTCTGTTCTTAAAAAAAAAAAAAAATCTAACATTTCTGAGCTTACCATCTCTTCTCAACAGCTCATACGTTCTGTGACAGAAAGGAAAATAAAAAGAGTCGAATCATGAAATCTCTATCAGCGTATATACATTATGTTACAAGTAACTAGTGACTGACCACAACAAATATCTCTACGTAAGAAAAAACACAACAATTCTTCTTAAAACTTAACTAAGTTGTTGATTTTTCTTTTTTTTCTTTTTTTGAGGGCTAGCGATCCAGTATTTTTTCATTTTAAGAAAAAAACGAGTTACAACAAGTACCAGTATGCAAATTGATACCGGTACCAAAACATCTCAAATCCAAAAAAAGCAAAAAAACGAGTACTGAAACAGTATTGGTATCCCACTGGTACCTAACTGATACCAATAAACCCTAGCTTTCCACAACTAAACTCTCGATATATCACCTAAACCTATCGCCTGCAGCAAACACACCAAAAAAGAATTTTATACTGCACCATAACGACAACATGACTCTCCTTGAATCAAACGAACAAGACCAGATCTATATACTGCCTCCACAGTCATCATCGCAGAGACAGTACAGTTGTTGCAGGCATTGAGTTCAGTTAGCAGAAGGGGGAAAAGCAATCTGCAATGACAACCATCAAATCTCTGCATCGGGTAATGACATTACCATCGCTTCTCAACCCCCCAATGACAAGGCAGTTAGGCACACAAACCCAGATCTGAACATAGATCTTGAGGATGACTATACAAAGAGTAGCTCAGTTTTTATTTTGGAAAGGTGAACAATTGATTTTGTGCCAATTGATTTTTCTAAGAAAGTGCAAGGGTTAATTTGTTGCAAGAAAAGATGATAAACTAATTTCGTTCTTTTCAAGAAAAGTCAAAGATCAAAATCTGAATTTTCCCTTTAGAATGAAGAAACCACGCATGTTTACCGCCTTAAAAAGAAAAACACAGAGAAATTCAAGTGTTCTTTTTTTCCCTTCTAAAATTGGCCAGTTGTCATTTTTCATAACAAAAACAAACTGAACCATAACCCTATCAAATCAGAGCTCACTCTCAGAAGTGGATCCTGATGGAGAGAGAGAGAGCAAAAGAGATCCTTGCCTATTTGTACCAACCCAACAAAGTCTCTTGAACCAACCTCCAGGAAGTCCTTCAACAAATCTCCTTCTTCAATTTCATTTTTCATTGGCAGCACTGTGTCTCTGAGCGCTCCCTAGAAAAGAAAAATGCAAAGCATCTCAAAATTTGTTCCTATGTTTATGGAAATGGTTTATTCGCATATGAAATATATTTCTGAACTACCGTACTAATTTGTATTAAACTGATTTCATGTTCTCAGGATGTTGGTAATCAGATTTGAATTTTGACCTAATCTATGCTAAAATTGAAGCAAACCAAGATCTAAAATTTTTATTCTGGTTGAAATGAATTAAGAACTACAAAGAGCTAAAACCAGCCAAGAACTATACTCGTTTGGTACCAGTCTACCTGCTGCTACTGAGATAAACTAGACTGGTACCAAGTGAAACCTCTGCAGTATAATCCATTGGTGCCTATAAGTTAGATTCGTCATGCATTCAAATTGCAAACCTAACAAATAATGGCTCAATTTTCAAACTTAAAAGCGCAAAGATTACACTACTGGTACGGCTCAACTCTGCAACTCTAACAAACACTTACAGATTGAGAGAAAGTTCGAAGAAGACCCTGGATCACAGACTCATATCATTGCCTCAAATCCGAATAATTCTCAATGATCCAAAGAGCAATATGTTCTCTCAATCCAGCACGAGAAGCTTCCGACACCCTTCTTCGCTTGGCGCGTCATGTCCTCCAATAGCAATTCAAGAGAAGTAGCATAGTAATTCCACACATAATCCCAACCGAGAGAGAAGACCCATTAAGAGGTGGAGAATCGAGGCAAGATCGCGCACTCGAGCGCGCCGAAGAGGTCGCTCATGCGTAGGCGCGTAGGCGTAGCGCATGCTACGCGAGAGGAGCGATTTGGAGAGGGAAAGGTACCCAAACTTAAAAAAAGGAAAATTTCAACACATTATTAGCTATTCCTAAACGAGAATATGTAAAATATGTTTTCATATAAGGTAGACACAGGGTAGTATCCAATATTAACGAGAATTAACAACAAATCTATGAATTAACTACTGCAACGCGATTTATTGCGTGAATGCAATATTAATCAATTGATTTTTCATGAGCAAACTATTAAGAATGGACCATCATATTTATATGATCTTTTTATCTTTGATATATAAAAGTCATCATATCTAAAATATACAAGCCATTAATTAAGACGCATATACGCACCGAAAATACAACTCTTAATAAGCCAGCAAGTTTAAAGTAAAAATTCCATTTTTTTTCAACAATTCAATTAATAAGAAGGGATTCAGTGGAATAAAATATTAGAGGAAATCAATGTTAACGATATGAATTAAATTATGTCCACCTTGGAGGTGGTCGTCCAATGATTTTGGTTGGTAGGGAAGGTATTGCAGTGAAGTCGCGGCGTTCCAATGGTTTGGTCTTCGATCGAGACTTTAATGAGATCGTCATTGGTCTTCGTTTCAATGGAAAGGATCAGACGATTAATAACAGTAAGGATAAAGGGATTTATTGATTGATTGGTTGTCAAACCATGAATAATGTTATTGCATAAGAGCACCATTAATTAATTTTTATCGGTTTTAAGTTTTTTTGATGCAAAAAGCACCTTTGATAAATTACAATTATTATTAAGTGCCATTTATTCAGCCTTGACTCTCGAGGCATGAGTAGTTTCTCCATGGAAATTTTGAGACGTCATTATAGCATGTATAGTGCCTGATGTGGGATTTTCGCCATTCTTGGAGTGATTTAAATAACGAATTAAAAAAGTCAGTAATATGAATGTGTGTGTTGGAACTTTTATCACGACGTTAATTTGCTAATTAATTTTGTTGTGACATATGGTATATTAATAATTTATTTTTCTAGCAACTGAACGTACGAGACAATCGATTAAACAGTGTAAAAATAAGACTCAATCAAAGAAAATAAAATTAAGGATGTATATAATTTGAGTAATATTAATATCAAACATATAGGACGTCAAACACGATCCAAACGTTGAACATTAAAATTTCAAATGGTCGATCAAAACCGCTCAATATGATATCTATATTAAAATATCCTTGAAAATCAAATTTTATATTTTTTTCATATTTTCTAACTATTTTTTTATTTTCAAAATTAGAGGGTTCAGAATTTTTTAGATTGAGCATATTGAAAAATTCCAAAAAAATAGTAAAAAAAATGAAAAATATAAAATTTGGTCTCCATGAAGATTTTATAACATAGAACAATTTGAGCAGTTTAGATCGGCCATTCAAATTTAAAAAAAAAATTATCGCGTTGGACAAGTATACGTGTCCTATATGTTTGACACTATCTAGTCCCTTATAATTTATATAATTTTAGATCGGTTCCATATTAAATTTGATGATGTTTAAAAAATTGCTCTTCCATTGTGCAATATGAATATTAATGGTACTTAAAATAACCAAACTATTTTTAAATAATATTATTATAATTTTGTTTTTTTCAAACTTGTTATTTTGGTGGTTATCATTTATAACTAATTAATTGTTACTGTAATGATTTCTTTATTTATTAATAGAAATTATATACCGACTTTAATTGATTGTAAGATACAAACTTGAAGAGGCTTCAATTTAATATACAAAATACAAATTAAGTATGCAGCGTTTGAACGATGTGCTGAATATCAAACATTTCAGTTCAATTCTGTTTTTATTCCTGCATACGTTTTACAAACCTATGAAGTAACTACAACAACAGAATTATTGCGTGAATACAATATTAAAAAAATGTTTCATGAGTAATTAAACTACCGACAATGAACTATCATATTTTGCATGATTTTTTTTTATCTTTGATACAGAAGTCATCATCTACATATATATACTAAGTTTATATGTAGAGGCCATTAGAACCCACGGACGCACCGAAAAATATATACAAATCAATAACTCAGCAAGTTCAATGTAACATTTCCTATATTAAAAGCAAGCTTTGAAATTTCGTAAATAATGCCCGTTATAACAAAAATATCGTATCTTAATTATTCAAAAATATTAGATTAAATATGGTAATTATGCATATAAAACAAAAATAATGTAATTCTGAATATCATTTGAGCGTTTCTGGGTTCATTCCAAGTCATTTCATCATAATAATCTACATTTAAATTCTTTATACTGTCCAGGATATGATTCATATATTATTTATTCAAAAAGATAAAATTATACAGGATAATTACGCATATAAAATACAAATAATGCAATTTTGAGAATCATTTAAGCATTTCAATCATTTCTGAATACATTCGAAGTCATGTCATCACAATAATCTACATTTAAACTATTTATAGTGTCTAGAATATGATTCATATGTTATTTATTCAAAAAGAATGGATTATTCAAGGCATTTATGCATATAAAGTACAAATAATTCAATTATGAGCACATTTGAGCATTTCAATTGTTACTAGATTCATTTTAAGACATTTCATCAAAATAATCTACATTTAAACTCTTTATACAGTCTAGAAAATGATTCATATGTTATTTATTAAAAAAGATTGGACTTTAGATGTTAATAAAACATATAAAGTTGCTTAGGAGGTCAGTTAGAGTGATGCATGTTTTACGAGCTTACTGTTTTGTACTTTGTTTTATTTCACAAAATGAAACTGGGTGGTGCCCCAACTTTTTTTCAAAAAGAAAAATAACGCATATACAATGTAAATAATGCAATTCTGAGTATCATTTGAGCACTTCAATCGTTTATGGATTCATTCTAAGTCATTTCATCACAAAAATCCTCATTTAAAATCTTTATACTGTCTACAGTATGATTCATATGTTATTTATTCAAAAAGATTGAATTATAAATGATAATTACACATATAAATTACAAAAAACAAAATTATGAGTATTATTTGAGCATTTCAATGGTTTCTAGATTCATTCTACGTCAATTCATCACAATAATGAACATTTAAGCTCTCTATAGGGCCCGTTTGGATGTTGTAGGAATTTGGAAAATTTGCAATTCCTAGACATAAATTTATTGGGAAGTGTGTAACTTTGTGAAAAATTTGAATTGTTTATAATAAATTTGGCTTCATCCAAACGAGCCCATAATGTCTAAAATATGATTCATATGTTATTTATTTATATTCATGGTAATTACACATATAAAATGCAAATAACGCAATTCTGAGTATCATTTGAGCATTCGATATATTATGGATTCATTCAAAGTCATTTCATCACAATAATCCACATTTAAACTCTTTATGATATCTAGAATATGATTCGTATGTTATTTATTCAAAAAGATTATATTATACATTGTAATTGCGCATATAAATTGCAAATAATGCAATTATGAGTATCATTTGAACATTTCAATCGTTTCTGGATTCATGCTAAGTCACTTCATCACAATAATCTACATTTAAACTCTTTTATAGTGTCAATAAAATGATTCATGTGTTATTTATTCAAAATGATATAATTATACAGGATAATTACTCATATAAAATGCAAATAATGCAATTTTGAGAATCATCTAAGCATTTCAATCATTTCTGAATACATTCGAAGTCATGTGATCACAATAATCTACATTTAAACTATTTATAGTGTCTAGAATATGATTCATATGTTATTTATTAAAAAAGAATGGATTATTCAAGGCAATTACGCATATAAAGTGCAAATAATTCAATTCTGAGCACATTTGAGCATTTCAATTGTTACTATATTCATTCTAAGTCATTTCATCAAAATAATCTACATTTAAACTGTTTATACAGTCTAGAAAATGATTCATATGTTATTTATTAAAATAGATTGGACTTTAGATGTTAATAAAACATATAAAGTTGCTTAGAAAGTCAGTTAGAGTGATGCATGTTTTACGAGCTTACTGTTTTGTACTTTGTTTTATTTCACAAAATGAAACTGGGTGGTGCCCCAACTTTTTTTCAAAAAGAAAAATTACGCATATACAATGTAAATAATGCAATTCTGAGTATCACTTGAGCACTTCAATCGTTTATGGATTCATTCTAAGTCATTTCAATACAATAATATAAATTTAAACTCTTTTATACTGTCAAACATAAGATTCATACGTTATTTATTAAAAAAAGAATGGATTAATGAAGGCAATTACGCATATAAAGTGCAAATAATGCAATTCTGAGCATCATTTGAGCATTTCAATCGATTCTGGATTCATTCTAAGTCACTTCACAACAATAATCTACAATTAAACTCTTTTATATTGTCAATAATATGATTCATTTGTTATTTATGAGAAAGTTTAATATGCACTATAGTGCATATGGCATTCCGTGCATCGCAGACTTTTCGTGGGTATTTTTGTAAATTGACAAATCGAATTTAACCAATCTAATCTAAATATTTAAATCTCATAGCAAACCAAATTTTATGATTTTTTAGATTTTATTACTATTTTTTTTCAAATTTTTTAAAACATGCCATTTTTGGAATGTTAAAAATAGTACAAACCAAATTTTTTTTACATACTATTTTTTTTCAAATTTTTTAAAACATGTCATTCGAGCATTTCAGTCGTTTCTGGATTCATTGAAAGTCATTTCATCAAAATAATCTATATTTAAACTCCTTTATACTGTCAATAATATAATTCATGTATTATTTATTCAAAAATAATGGATTATACATGGAAATTACAGAAATAAAATGCAAATAATGCAATTTTAACAATCATTTGAGCATTTCAATCATTATTAGATTCAATTTAAGTCACTTCATCACAGTAATCTACATTTAAACTCTTTTATACTGTCAATAATATGATTCATGTGTTATTTATTCCATAAAAATAGGTTACACATGGCAATTACTCATATAATGTGCAAATAATGCAATTATGAGCACATTTGAGCAATTCAATCATTTCTGGATTCATTCTAAGTCACTCATCAAAATAATCAACATTTGAACTCTTTTATACTGCCAATAATATGATTCATCTGTTATTTATTAAAAAAGAATAGATTATACATGGCAATTACGTGTAAAAAAAGTGCAAATAATGCAATTCTGAGCACATTTGACCATTTCAATCATTAATGGATTCATTCTAAGTCATTTCACCACAATAATCTACATTTAAACTCTTCTATATTGTCAATAATATGATTCATGTGTTATTTATTCTAAAAGAATAGATTAAAGAAACACATACGCATATAAACTGCAAATAATGCAATTCTGAGCACCATTTGAGCATTTCATTCGTTTCTGGATTCATTCTAAATCAATTCATCACAATAATTTACATTTAAATTCTTTTATACTGAGAATAATATGATTCATGTGTTATTTCTTAAAAAGAATGGATTATACATGGTAATTACGAATATAAATTGCAAATAATGGAATTCTGAGCATCATTTCAGCATTTCAATCGTTTCTGGATTCATTCTAAGTCACTTCATCACAATAATCAACATTTAAACTTTTTTATACTTTCAATAATGTAATTCATGCGTTATTTATTTAAAAAGAATGGATTAAATATGGTAATTACGCATATAAAGTGCAAATAATGCAATTCGGAGTACCATTTGAGCATTTCACTTGTTTCTGGATTCATGCTAAGTTAATTCATTACAAAGATTTACATTTAAACTCCTTTTTACTGTCAATAATAATTCATGTGTTATTTATTCAAAAAAAATGGATTATACACGTCAATTACGCTTAAAAAAGTGCAAATAATGCAATTCTGACAACATTTGAACATTTCAATCGTATCTGAATTAATTCTAAGTCACTTCATCACAATAATCTAGATTTAAGCTCTTTTATACAATCAATAATATGATTGATGTGTTATTTATTCAAAATAAATGGATTATACATGGTAATGACGTATAGAAATTTCAAATAATGCAATTCTAAGCATCATTTGTGCATTTCAACCATTTCTGCATTCATTTTAAGTCATTTCATCACAAAGATTGGATTATACGTTATTTATTCAAAAATATTGGATTATACTTGCTAATTATGCATATAAACTGCAAATAATGCAATTCTCAGTCTAATTTGAGCATTTCAATCGATTTTGGATTCATTCTAAGTCTTAATCACAATAATCTACATTTAAACTCTTTATACTGTCTTGAATATGATTTATATGACATTTATTCAAAAAGAATGGTTTATACATAGGTTATTATGCATATAAAGTGGAACTAATTCAATTCTGAACATTATTTGTGCATTACAATCGTTTCTGGATTCATTCTATATTATTTCATAGTAATAATCAATGTTTAAACTATTTAAACTGTCTAGAATATGATTAAAATGTTATTGATTCAAAACTACTGGATTATAGATTGTAAATATGCATAGAAAATACAAATAATGCAAATCTCAGTGTCATTTGAGCATTTCGGTCGTTTCTGGATTCATGCTAAGTCATTTAATCACAATAACTTACATTAAAACTTTTTATACTATCAAGAATACGATTCATATATCTTTTACTCAAAAATATTGGATTATATATGGCAATTACTAATATAAAGTGCAGATAATGCAATTCTGAGTATCATTTGAGCATTTCAATCGTTTTTGGATTCATTGAAAGTCATTTCCTCAAACTAATCTCTATTTAAATCTTCTATACTATCAATAATAAGATTCATGTTTTATTTTTTCGAAAAAGATAGATTAGCATGGTAATTACGCATATAATGTTCAAATAATGCAATTCTGAGTACATTTGGCCATTTCAATCATTTCTCGATTCATTCTAAGTCACTTAATCACAATAATTTACATTGAAATTCTTTTATAATGTCAATAATATGATTCATGTGTTATTTATTAAAAAAGAATGTATTATTCATGGCCATTACGCATATAAAGTACAAATAATGCAATTATGTGCACATTTGAGCATTTCAATCGTTTCTGGATTCATTCTAAGTCGCTTCATCATAATAATCCACATTTAAACTCTTTTATCATGTCAATAATATGATTCATGTATTATTTATTCAATAATATTGATTCATGTAATACATGGCAATTACGCATATAAAGTGCAAATAATGCAATTCTGAGCATTATTTGCACATTTCAATCATTTCCGGATTCATTCTATGTCATTTCATCACAATAATCTACATTTATACACGTTTTTACCGTCAATAATATGATTGATGTGTTATATATTCAAAAAGAATGGATTATTCAAGGCAATTACGCATATAAAGCGCAAACAATACAATTCTGAGCACATTTGAGCATTTCAATCATTTCTGGATTTATTCTAAGTCATTTCATCACAAAAATCTACTTTTAAACTATTTTATAATTGTTTGACCCTAAAATTTCGCGATTGGAGACACAAACCGATTTACGAGAAGTTTGAGAAAATAATGGAAAATAACAAATGGACCCCAAAAATCATGGAAAAATACCCAAAAATCCAGTGTAGCATGAGGAAGATTATGGTTCTTTCAGAATGGTCAAAGAAGCTGTAGAATTCCTATTTTATGCAAAGAAGCCCCTGATTTTGGAGAAATTAAATAAAATAGGAGGAGGGGTATTTTTGAAAATTTCTTGATTCCACTGGATTCTACATATTTTTATGAAACTGTGTACAAAATTTCATGGAGAAACTCGGTAGGGAGGAGGTCCAAATAATTTATTTGGTTTCAGCAACAAATGAAAGTTAGTCTAAAAGAAGAAATGGAGAGGAGCCGTGATTGAAGAAATAGAGAGGAGGAAAACAGTGAAGTTCAAACTTCCCTCTGCCTAAAAGGATTTGGGTAAACCTGTTCTTCATATACCATACAGAAGGAATTGAGCAACTACAGTTGGTCTACTGTCAACTATGCTCACGCGAAACCAAGAGAAGAGGAAGGTGCTGCCTGTACTTCATTAAATCTGACGAGTGGGACCCATCACGAAACGGTTTGCTTATGAAAAGAAAATAAGATAGGCGTGGAGTAGAAGAACCATGAAGGAAACAAAGGCTGTGGGGTCTGTCGGAATCCACCTGGTTCACCATACACCACGAGCACCCACGAAGAGGAAAGAAGAGCTCGTCTCCTCCTAACGACTCTGAAGAAGGGAAGCTAGAGGCGTTGCAATGACTGCAACCGTCCCCAATCGAATCTGTTCCATCTCCATTCGAGTGGGCCCCAGCGTCAGGCGATGTGAACCCTTCGATCAAATCTCAATCCGTGGAGAAGAAGATCGACGATAGGGATCAATCGAGACTGTAACGAACCCGTAACCGCCATGGTCAAAGCTGGCGCCTCCTCTGTTGACCGTCCCAAAACAAGCACAAATCGGCCGCCTCCCAACCCTTGGATCAGATGGCGATCCGTGTGCCTCCAATTGGAGGGCTGAGATCGATTGAAGATTGGAGCTTGTTGAAGAAGAGACCCAAACCTGAAGGCTATATATACCCCATTGCAAGGCTGAGAAGGGGTTCCACTTTCGTTCCAATCTGGTTGGACTTTTGGATCTCCCTCTGACCTCTCTTGGCATTTCACACACACGAGGGGTTCTCAGAAGATCGAATCCACCATCATTGTTAGGATTAGAACTCTCACATACACGCACTGTTAGGTAGACATTTCTACAAACACTTAGTAGACATTGTAAGAAGGAGGAGAAAGAAAGAGCTTAGAAGGAAATCTTGTGAAGAAGAAAGGTAAAATCTGTGTAATTATGTGAGAATTGAGGTAAATTGTAATCAATTTGAGGAATTGAGACTGAATTTTGATTGAATTTCGATTTGCATGCGATTTCTATCTGTACTTTAATGTTCTTGAGAAAATTTCTTGAAATTAGCATTGTATGATCTTGTTCTTCTCTTCTCTTGACTTGATTCGAAGCCATGGTCTGATGCATAGCTCAGTCATGGCTGAGGTCGAGTAGTTACTTTTAGAAGCATCAATTTGTGTCAGTTTCTTTTAGAGGTTTAGTTCAATTCTATCTCGTCTTCTTGAACTGGTTTTGTACAACTTCCTCTTCCTATTCCCATTTCTTGACTTGATTCGAGGCTATGGTCTGATGCATAGCTCAGTCATGGCAGAGATCAAGCAATTGCTCTTCAAGCATTGAATTGACGATTTCTCGGATAGGTGATTCAATTCTGCTCTTCTCTCTTGATTTCTTAGACTGATTCCATATAATATCCCCTTTCCTGTCCCTTTCTTGCTCCTTTTCTCATCATGGTCTGATGCATAGCTCAGCCATGGTGAAGGTGAAGTAACCCGTCTACACTACCTCTCTTTAAAAGTTCAATTTGATTAGCTGATCCATAACCTCAGTCTGATGCATAGCTCAGCTGTAATATGGAGAAGCTCTAACAACTCTCTCTCTCATGGATGTCTCGAGCCTAGCTCAGTAGACATGAGAGAGAACAACATCCCCTCACTTCTCATGTGGTCTTAAGCATAGCTGAGCCACTTAGAAGCTGAGTTTGAACACCAAGACAAGTATATCTCTTGTGTGGTTCTGATGCATAGCTCAGATCATGCAATAGATGGAAAGGCTTGTGTTTATCATCATTTGGCAATTAGAATAGTTGCTGGGGTCCTTCTTGCAAATGTTTAGATTTTGTAGAATGCAATCGGATAAGTCTTTACTTTGTTTAGGATGGTATTATAGTTATATGAAGAAGTGTTAATGTTGTATGATCTGACCATATCTTCCCTATTTAGGCCTTTGATCCCTGTAGTTATCTTGTGTCTAATGATTAATTGAGTACAAAGGACCTGTCGGTAATATTGTTTATCTGAAGATTACAGATTGTGTGGAGATTAGATTGTAATCCAGTCGGATTAAAGCTGAAGGTAAGAATACTCGGTCATTACTCTAGTATTGGAGTCATGTGTTTGAATGTTAATTGATATACTGTTTGAATTTCCTTGATTACAATTATATAAGGAAGTGAAGACCAGTTAGTAATAAGGATTAAGTATGGTTTTCCTTGCCTTGTTAAACTATCATTATCCCAAAGAAGTCTGACCCATGTAGCAACATAAGGCGTTTTCTTCTGGTTTTATAATGTCTCATGACTTGTCAGGTTTGTATAAAACTTGTGATGGATTTGAGTAAAATGATGATATAGGACATTTCCTGATTTGTTATTATAATGGTCTCCTGACTTTAGCATACCCGATATATGTGTGTATGGCACCCCCGATAGAAATGTGAAAGTTGAATAAACTAAATACGGATTGATATTGGTGATTAGTCATAATATGTTGGAAAGATACTCGATTTTATGTCCTCTGGTCCCTTTTGATTTTGGTACCAATTTGCATATCGGCCATTGGCTGCCTCACAGCACTTGCACCTATTACTTGACGTATCCATCTAATTAAGCTTCATTGATGTAAATTGACCATGGAGATGTTGTTGTCTATATCATTCTCATATCCTAGAAAACCATTGTTCGATGCAAATGAATTATCTCTAAATACATCGATACTATATATATTGCTTCTGTCTCGACTTGACCGTAGTATCCAAGTGGTGCCCCCAACTAACGAAGGTGACACGAGAGAAACCAACGCCATCGCTGTATCCCCCTCACTCACACGATGCTTCAGAGTCTATTCCGGCGATCTATGGTGGCCGAAATCCAAAGAGGGTTTGTACCCGTCATTTTGCGAACCCGTTAATGAGGGGAACGAAACCCATCTCCCTCAGTCGAACAACAGCGCTAAAACCCCTTCGATCTTTTGCGGCAAATGTGTTTACAGAACCCATATGTCTGATCCCTGGCATCGGAGGAAATGTTTAATAAAACAAGGAAATTCGACCCAAGACAAAGCCCAGATTAAGCCCAAAACGGAATTTCTCGACAACCCAGTCAGCTGCCACCTCGGTCTGACTCGATGACGTGGCCCAATAGGAAAAATTCAAAGTTGACAGAAACTTTAGAAAAACATTAAAAATAGTAGAAAGCCCCTAAAAATATAAACGGCGCATCTATAAAATTCTAAAAATCAAAATAATCTTGTTTCACTGATACTTTGATATGAAAATATGTCAAAGTAGTGGCATTTTGTATTTTTGAAGTATTTTCGCTTTAAAAATAAATTTTGGAAAATTAATAAACTCATTTGTAAAATGCTAGGTATTTTCAAAATAAGGATTTCAAACATGCTATCTTCAAAGAGCTAAATATGTTCAACTACGGATATTTTCAAAGGTCTAAATAACTTCAAAAATGCTATCTTCCATGTTAAGTATTTTCTAAAAGTCAAAGCTACAAAAGGCCAAAGTGAATAAATCACCAACATCCCAAGAGAAACATCAAGAAATTAAAAGTCCAAACACGAAACCCAAAGTCAAAGCCAAAACCTCTTCGTTGAGGAAAAGTCCCTCACTAAGGTTGAGATCGACCTTAAATGACTTAGAAAATGAATTCTTACGGGCCCCCTTCGTCCAAAGAATTCCATTTTGTTTTCACAAGAAGATCGACTAAGATGATCCCGAGAACCGACTCTTATTAAGAAGACCGATGAAGATGGTCCCTAGGGTCGTTAAAGAACCAACTCTTATTAAGAAGACCGATCAAGATGGTCCCTAGGGTTGTAAAAGAACCAACTTTAGCTCAAAGGCGCCACATGCCCCTAAGGTTGCAAAACTTCTTTTGTTCTCACAAGAAGATCGACTAAGATGATCCCTAGAACCGACTCTTATTAAGAAGACCGATGAAGATGGTCCCTAGGGTCGTTAAAGAACCAACTCTTATTAAGAAGACCGATCAAGATGGTCCCTAGGGTTGTAAAAGAACCAACTTTAGCTCAAAGGCGCCACATGCCCCTAAGGTTGCAAAACTTCTTTTGTTCTCACAAGAAGACCGACTAAGATGGTCCCGAGAACCGACTCTTATTAAGAAGACCGATGAAGATGGTCCCTAGGGTCGTTAAAGAACCAACTCTTATTAAGAAGACCGATGAAGATGGTCCCTAGGGTTGTAAAAGAACCAACTTTTGTCGTGGCCGCCCAAGAGGCCCCGAAGGTTGCAAAACTCTTTTCACTCTCACAAGAAGGCCAGTCATAGCCCCGAGAGTTCACCAGAAATAACCTCAAGTGAAGCCTTCCCTTTTATCAACAAAAAAACCTCTTCTAAACCAAAAATCTATTTCTCCGTTAGTCCAGTTAGAAACCTTTTGTCGATCCTTAATTGGGTCCCGTCTATCAGATTTGGTACCATCAATTAAGTCCTCCGTGATAGCACTCCATAAGTCTCTTTTCTTAGCCCATTACGTCAACACCCTTTGCATCCCTTAATCAGAGGTTCTCGTAGGCAACTACGAGGTAATTAACAGTAGGGGTTTGCGCCTACTGGAAAGAAAGGACCCGCTAAATCAAGAAACTTCTTTAAGTAGCGACTCTTTATGGGGTTCTCTTGTTTCGAGAGATACCCGCCATGGAGATCGAAACCTTAAGGGAGGTGAATCTAGGCTATGTTCCCATTGTTCTTCGAGAAATTCCTTCGAGGAGAATAATGACGAAAAAGCTGCGACAGATTCTCTGGCACGCCCGGTGGGACCTCTTTCTCCTCTCATCTTTGGGACTTGAAGGGTGACGTAAGGGCTAAGGAAATTTTAATGAGCACTCCTAACGGTAACACTTAGTTGTTGTTATTGCAGGTTGAAATGGCATTCGCACCAATTGACGCTTTCAAGCCGACAGGAGTTCTTCAGATCGGAGGAGTGCCGATCTGCTACAATAACGAGTTCGCAATTGGAGGCATGCCGTTCGGACACTCTTATGTGCCCGTCGTTCAAGTCGCTGATGGTACTTTTCAATTGGCCAAAGTTGTGGTGGAGGAACCGCTCGAGGAAGTGGTGGAAGTCTCAAAAATCGTGGAGGACCCTATGGAGGTTGATGCCGTCAAGGAGAAGGAATGGTCCGTTATTCCACACAAGCGGGCTCGCTCAAGCCCAATCCTCTCTCCTCAACAACCGCGCCAATGCAACCGCCGCTCTCCTTCCAAGAAGATGGTGGTGAAGAAGGTGTATGCACCGATCTCTAAAAATGCAAGAACTATGAAGAAGGTTCAACGAGCTTATAAGAATGAATTGGAGGCAAGGCCCAATTTGCCAGTGAGCAATCCTTTTGCCTCGCTCCGCTTGGTGCGGAAGAACTCACCTGTGGCCATACTCAAGACCATGGAAGAATTCCCTCAGGAATACCAAGCGCAATTTAGGGGAAGAAGTCCGCAAAACCGGCAATCGGTAAAGGAAAGATTGACATTCCCACGGGTATCGGCTCGCGATCGATTGGGGCCGAAGGGTCAAAAGAAAGGATCCTCTTCCGTGCACCAGAGACTGGGGCAAAGGATCAAGCCTATCAAAGAGAGAGTGGGGCACAAAAAGGTGTGGGTACCCAAAGAGAGAGCTCAACCAATGGAGATAGATCAAGAGCCAAGAAATAAAAGGAGACATGTGGCACGGGAGGATGGTCAACTTGTGGTCCACGCCCGAGTTCATATGGTGGAGATTAGTGAAGAGCACGAGATGCACGCTTTTGTGAATATGGCTAGCGATGGAGAAATTCCCTACACCAAGAAAGATAGCAAAGATAAACAAGATCGCGCCTCTTCAAGTCACATTCTACATGGAGAAGGACCAACAGAAGAGGAAGAAGGAGATCTAAATGGCAAAGATCGTTGGCATGAAGGGGAGAAGCCAAAGTTGATGAGTATTATAGAAAAGAATGAAAGGAAGATAGCGGCCATGATGGACGAAAGAGAAAAAGAAAGAAGAATGCTCAAGAAGATGCACAAGCTCCTAGAAAGGAAGAAGTTACTTGAAGATCTCGAAAAGGAGGATTCTTCTAGTGAGGAAGAAGATGAGTACAAAGGAAAAGTGCTCAAAGTGAGAAGAAGCAAGAGTAGATATGAGTATTCCGATGAGGAAGGAGAAAGGCCTAAGAGAAGACATTCCAAAGAAAGAAGGAATAGGCACAAGCATGAATCATCAGAAGAAGATGAAGAGAAGGCATACCGAAAGTATCTTAAAGGAAGAAAAAATAAAGTGAGATATGAATCGAGTGAAGAGGAAATGCTCGAGCGTAGGCATCGAACTGGGGCAAGAAGGCCCGATTCAACCAAGCAAGTCATTCAAGAGATGATTAATCTGCAGCTTCAAGCCACGGGAGCGGGCCGATTTGCTAATTTGCGCAAAAGATGTGGGAGGCCATACCCTAAGGAATACGAGCACATTCCTTATCCTCTTGGCTACCAAGTGCCAAAGTTTAACCTGTTCGATGGAACGGGTAAAGAAAGCATCACACCCGACCAGCATCTGATCCAGTTTCGCAATGCATGTGGAAACACCGCTCACGATGAACCTCTCTTACTCAAGCAATTCTCCCAAAGCCTCACTGGGGCAGCATTTGAGTGGTATTCTTCACTTGAAAATGGTTCCGTTGACACATGGGAAGAGATGGAGGATTTGTTTAGAGCCAAGTTCGCCATGGTCAACCAAAGGCTCCTCGTGGCCGATGTCGCGTGCGAAAAGCCAAAGCCGGGTGAAGCCCCACTTGACTACATCAACCGTTGGAGGAACATGCATATAAGGTGTTCTCACCAGATGCCCGAAAGAGAGGTGGTCGAATTTTTGATAAGGAATCTCGATGATTGGATAAGGCGACCTCTCTCGGGAAGTGACATTTACACTTATGAAGACCTAGTGACTCGAGTTGCAAGGATTGTGCACATCGGCCCTCCTAAAGAGACACAAGACTATAGAAATGAACCAAGGAATAGAGCACAAGGGTCGATCAAAGTGGCGGGTGCTAATGAAGCTTCAACAAGCCAAGGTGGTGGCCAAAGAAATTACCGCAACAATGATGGCAATGGAAATGGTCGCGCCACTACACTCAATGAACGATTGAGTAGGCCGTACTCATTCAAGAAGGAGAAAACGGCGGCTCTTCTCAAGCAACTCCTAGAAGGAAAAGCCATTGAGTTGCCAGTAAGCAAAAGGCTCGAAGAAATGTATAAGACATATGATCCGACCTATTGTGCCTATCATAGGGTCATAGGTCATCCAACGGGCGATTGCTACGTCTTTAAGAATATAGCGGAGAAGATGATTAAACAAGGGGACTTGATCTTGCCCGAAAGTTATAAGCAAGCACGAGCTCCACACGCACAGGCCAATGCGGTAGCGCAAAGGAGTAATCCAAGACGAAATGTGGAATGCAATGTCATCGACATAGTGGATGAAGGAATGGAAATGCATGGTTTCGTCCACACAAGTGGCGAAACTCTTGTGACAAATGAGGAAGGAATTGAGTCACGAGTAGAAATGGTGGAGCAAGATGAGGAAGTTTCTCATAACGAACAAGAGAACCTATATGTGGAAGAAAGTGATGAAGAAATGAATGATAAAGGAATAGAGCAAGCGAGTGCATCAGAAGAGGGTGAGAAATCAATGTTAAAAAGAGAAATAAAGAAATTGAAAATGGAAAAAGAGGAGTTGGAAAAGGAAATAAAGAGATTGAATGAGAAGATATTAAAAGTAGAAGAAAAAGGGGCAGAAGACAGTTTAAAGGAGGGAGAATTTATTGACTTCCTACAAAGGAAAGGGCTATATGGTGAGTTCGCATTTGGAATGCGCGATTCGTCATCAAAAGAGGAGTTAGTTGAGAAATCCTTTGAAGGAAAAAATGAGGAAGGTATGTCAAACCTAAAAGTAAACAAGAACGAACAAGAAGTGATACCTGATGGAGAGGGGATACCCGAAGGTATGTTGGATGTTAAGTCTAAAAGAAGGGTGATGAGGGCGGAGTTGCTAAATGAAAAACCCAGAAAAGGAGAAACCGCCTCTGAGTACATCAATCGGTGGAGGTCAATGAACCTTAAGTACGGGCACCAAATGCCGGAAGAAGAGGGAGTAGGAATTATGTTGCAAAATTTGGAGAGATGGATGAAACGACACCTCGTCATGGCTGACATTCATACATATGAGAGGCTTGCCAAGAAAGTGCATGAATTAGAAAAAATAGGACCTCCACGAGAAGCTCACTTTTCAAGAGGCCAATGGAAGAAAGATAAGGGTAGTGTCTCGCACTTTTTCCAGTCCGACCACGGAAGATCAGATAGTCCTCTATGGGGCGAAGAAAATGCGGATCAGATACCCCTCGAGCATCTTGAGACCCGTCGTTACTGCCCATTCCAAACGAGCGAAGGGCACTAATGCGGTTCCAAGTACCTCGAGAGTTGATTGTTTGTCGTAGGTCCTTTTTTTCCAGTAGGCGCAAGCCCCTACTGTTAATTACCTCCGGACTCAGTTACGAACTGAGCTAAGAGCACCTCTAGATCGGGATAATCAAAGTTTATATGCAGTAAGTGGATGAAGTCCATTTTAAAAGGATTGTGTCTTGATAGGGAGTTTCGGGGTGAAAAGCACTGCAGAAGGGCAGCTATTTTAGCAAAACCATGCAAACATGAATGATGCGATTTAATTCTTTAGTTTCACATTTTAAGACATTTAGGTTGTTTTTACTTTACTGTGTCAGGCTTAGTGCTGTTACAGAGAATTTTGAGTTCGACACTAGGAAATTTAGTATCCTAGATCAATCCTCAATCGTTTGGGGATTTAGAGATTTTGAGATTTCGTTCAAGTCATGAGTACAGATGCGCTATGCCTTCTTTTGACGGGAACTTGGATGATGGCCACCGATTGACTTTTCTTCTAGCCACCTGGGCATCAGATTTCAGTCTGCTTCTGGTCAAACATACTATGAACTAGTAGAAACAGGCTGTTAGATTTGAGTCCAACGCTAGAAAATAGGGTATTCTAGGTCAGTTCTCAATCGTTTTGAGGAATTTAGGGATTTTTAGGATTTTCGTTCGAGTCGCGAGTGCAGATGCGCTATGCCTTCTCTTGACAGGAACTTCAGTGATAATTCAGAATTGACTTTTCCTTTTCTCAATCTGAATATCAGGAGGGTGTCTCCTTCAAGGCGAAACGCGATGCAGTCTTGAAGGGACGAACTTTTGACTTTTAAGACTTTATGTCACTTTAGACTTTGTGTCTTTTGGGTCACTTTTAGGCTTTGTGCCATTTTGACTTTGTGTCACTTTTAGATTTGGTGTCATTTAGACTTTGTGTCATTTAGACTTTGCGTTATTTTCAGATTTTGTGTCATTTTCAGACTTTGTGTCATTTTCAGACTTTGTGTCATTTTCAGACTTTGTGTCATTTTCAGACTTTGTGTCATTTTCAGGTTTAGACTTTTAATTTTCACTTTAGGATTTTGGACTTTGAGTTTAGACTTTTAAATTTGTACTTTTAAACTTATCGTTGACCTTCTTGGTGATTTCAATTTTGTTTGCAAATTTTAATGCTTGTTGTTCAGAACAAGGAATGTCAGATATACCTGCTGTCCAGAACATAAAAATGTTCAAATGTACCTGCTGTCCAGAACATGAAATGTTCAAACGCACCTGCTGTCCAGAACATAAAATATTCAAAATGATTTTATTTTTTTTTTTATTTAACCATACAAATTCATTATTATTATTATTATGATTATTATTATATTATTATATTTTTTTTTACTTATGATTATCCCTTAGGCTTATTAAAAATATTTTGTACTTTGGTACTTTAGCATAACATGACACATCAAAATATTCCTCATCTTTTTCTTGACATTTTGATATTTTATGAGAATTTTTCTGGTAATCTAACTATTTTTAAAGCATTTTCGAAATTTTCTGCGTCACGGAAATTTCTAATTGGTTGAGGCCTCGGTGTTCTGTGTTATGTCGTCAGGGACCCGTTACAGATCAGGCGACGCAGAGAATCTGGTGTCGTGCGAAGAGGGTTGAGTCTGATGGCTTTGTGTTCGACGCGACGAGCCATCGAGTCTTGGATTCAGCCTGTCCAATGATCCCCACTGTTCAGAGGGTGTCGGCTTATGTGCCTCGTCCATTCGATCCTTTGCCTCTTGAGCCGTTACACATGAAATCCATCCGTTCAGGGTTTCATTAAGATTTGCGCTGGTCAATCATCTCTCCTTCATTTGACTTTCCAAAGAAAGGCAGGCCATGGCGAAACGGGTCAACCCGTCAGAACTTCGCCGGATCATTCTCATGGCTCTGCTACACCAATGCCATCCCATAAAGGTTGCGCAAGGTCGCCTTCCTTTCCTCTGCAAGCTAGTTTTCTCAATTTGCTTTTTTTATTAAGGTTTTCATCAACATTTCATGTACTCCTCAAATTCAGTTTGGGGGCTAGAGCAGTGATTTAGTCGAATGTAATTAGTGAGGTACTTTTATGTTTTCGCATCATTTTGGCTAAGGCACTTGTACTTACCTAGATTTTTTACACCATGTTCCTCATAATTTTGACTTTTGCTCACTGTTTTTTGTTGTGATTTGTCATGCATCCCCTGACACCATTAAGGCATGCTACCCCTTTTCTTTCCTTTGTTAATAATGCTGTTAATATGCTTTTACAGTTGTCTTTCCATTTTGATCCGTGTCTTTCTTCTTATATGCACTTTTAGACAACACATGTCTTCCTACCTTCAGTTCCCATCGTCTCTTGTGTTTTTATACAATCACCATTTTAGGCTCCTTTCATTTCAAATACCCTTTTATATGTTATTCATCGCCTGTGATTGGTACCCTTTTTGTCTGGTTTCCTTAGGTGTATTAGGGCTGGTACAGGCATGCTGAGCACCATTTTGTGTTGATTGAACTTTCCTAAAACATTGTGCTAAGAACATAGTTTTCCTCTAACAGCATATATGGTTCTGTACTTTCATATTTTAAAAGGGGAAGACCTCAGAAAGTGTAATTTAAATCCTCATTTTTTTTAGCCGAAATAGAACATCCTATACACACTACAAGAAGGATTCATTGTTGTCAAATAGCTAAAGCTGGATAGGTAGAGAGAAGAATTTCATTGGCTTTCAAAACTCAACACAGCCTAAAGAAAACTTGTACCTAAAGAATGATATTGCATTTTAGACCCTGAACTTATTTGTTATCATATTTTTACTCTAGTCAACCTGAACTTTAGCATACTGTATAAACCAGATTAAGAACAACATTGTGAGGGTGGAATCTATGTCACACTCCTGACAACCAAACCATTTTCTGATTTTGGACAGCATGCCAAGGCTCAAGCATCCTTTTGTATTTAGGAACACAGAAATTAGACCATCCTTTTAGTTTTAAAACTTAATGAACATGAAGACTTGATTATTTGGGATTCTCTTCTGGACCTTTTCTCAAAAAAAAAAAGGAAACAATCAAACTTAAGGACAACACTTATGTGGATACAAACTGCACTTATACACATTTTTTTCTTAACATGTTTTCCTTTCTTGACGCTTATACCCTTGCAAAGACTTGACTCTTAATTGTAAGCTGTGTGCATGACAAGTGATTCCAACCATGACATGAATGTTAAGATGAACTAAAATCAGGAAATGAGATGGCATCCATGGAGGTGGAATCTAGGTCACGCTCTCCATGAAGCCAACAATTCCTAACTAAGCACTAAGAAATAAAAGCTCATGCTAATGCAAATTACCCCTAAATGCAAACTTTTCCAGAAGCATAATTGATGTTCATGAGGGTGGAATCTATGTCACACTCCTCATTAGCATCCATGTAGGCTCTAAAGAACAAAACAAAGAATACAAGAAAGAAAAGACACAGCAAGTGAACTTGACATCGTTTTATTCATATTTTATTTTTTTTTTGGAGGCCATTACAGGAAGTTACATTTATTACCTTGATTGTAAACTAAACTTGACTTTCTAAAATGGCAGGGTTTCAACTATCTAATTGGCCTCTCTTCTTCTTCAAGAGGAGCTTCTTTTATAGGGAATTTCCAGGGTTTGCTCTTCTCATCAACCTGACATGTGGCACATCTCAGACCTTTGGAGTTTGATGGATGGTGGAGATGCTCAAATGGCAAACCGACTTCCTTCTTGTTTCCTTTCTTCACTTGGTGATTTCTACTATTTTGTTTACCTTTCAATCATCCTTTGACACTTGGCATTGGTCAGTCGTCCATGAGGCAACATCACAGTGTTTTACTTCCTTTTACTCATTTCCCTGACAGGTGGGTCCCTGTGTCTAGATGATGGGTAAGGTTCAACTTCACTACTCTTTATGCCTTGGGGAGGAGGCAGTGATTTGGCGCCAAGATGGGAGTATGCAGGTGGCATTCATCCTTGCCTTCATAGGCAGTGAGTGGTTGGGATGTTCTTGTGGAGGGGATCAAATTCTGAACCCCTATTTGTAGCTAGGTACCATGTTTCTTTTCTTTCTCCATTCGCTTTTATTTGTGTTTCTTATAAGTTTTGGACTGGAACTATCCCTAGCCTTCATGCAATTCCACTAATCTTTTTTAACTCGCATACATTTGGTCCCAATTTTGAGGGGTAAAAGTGGAATTGATGTTTCATTTACCTGTGATCAACTAGCTGGTTTCATTTGGTGAATCAATTTTGGTGTTTGCTGTTTCATTTCCAGTAAGAGGGGTTCTCTTTTTGTCAGAACTAGAGGTGTTGTCGATTTTTTATTGGTTGAGAGGGACCAATTGATTTGGCACATATGAAGGAACATTTAACTATCAGATTATGTGTTCCAGTTCTGATGATTGCATGTTATGAGCCTACTCATGTTTCCTTTCATCCTATGTCTATCTGGCCACCAATCCATCAAATTGTTCCTTAATTTCTCTTCTAAACGTTGGAGAGGCGCTAATACACTCTCATGTTCTTCAATTATGTCTTTAATCTGACCCATTTTAGCCTAATTATAGGTTTGTAAGGCTATGAAGGAAGGGTAAGGTGGGAATATTATGTTCTTTCTTTGTTACGTATGCACTACATTCCTTTGTCTCTTATGCTTATTACTGATTTGCCCTTGGGGCCCACCATGAGGAGACCCACGCGCTGCATCAATAATTTGCGTTTTCTTCCTTTTGCAGTATCTGATCCCATCCAGTGTTAAAGGGGTGAGTTTTAATTTCACCATCTGTCCATCCACTAGATGATATGCGGTGAGATGCATATCTACCTCAAAGAGCATACTTCCATGAGCCTCTTTTTTCATTCAATGCTTTTGTCACCTCCTGATCAGTGCCTTGTACTATGAGGGGCAAAAGTATCTCACGCTTTACTCATCCAACGGCTATGATCAAAGAAGATGTATTCATTTCTCCTTGTGTTGGTTATGCGCAGGGAATCTACACAGTGCTAGCCCCTCTTTTCCAGATAGTAGACTGTTGCTATGCCCTCCATTACCCCTTTTCTGTTATTCCTTTGCTTATTTTCTGTACTGGACCCCTCCAGTCGTGAGATTTTTACTTTCTCGTCAGTTTATGCATGCATTTTCCTCTTTTGAAGTTCCTTTTCATCACCTATCATCTCTGTAAGGCTTCTATTTCTCCTGTAACATGAGCGTCTCTGCTTAGTGGGAGTTCCGTCATACGCATAATTTCTGTCAGTCGAGGTTCTGAGCAATCTCTCTCTTTCTTTCGTAATTAACCTCAATTGTCATACAATTCTTTCGTTGCGAAGCCACTGCAACGTCTCAGGTGCTTCAATTGATAGTTTCGCCAGGTAATTTTGTATTTACGTTTTTCCCAATTTCCACATCGTGCCTGTCATTTACCAAATTCGCCGTCTGACAATTCCCATGTTTGATGTCGACAGAGTCGTGATGGAGCCCTCTGTGCGACGGTGTACTTTGTTGGGGTCGCGGCGGCGTGCGACGTCGGCGGAAGGCGGGGCTTCAGTCGATCATCATGTTCGTTCCTCAGGTCTGTCTGTACTGTCACCCTCTCCTTTTCTTTCAATAACAGAAAGGACATGACCCACGATGATGAACCAACGAGCAATCGCCACCTGTCTCTCTTCTCCTTTTTTTTTACTGAATGGGTTCGGGTTTCGGGTTTTCAGTTTGTTTGGATCCGATCCGATAGGATAAATTTATGTAACTTGGGCCCCGCCGGCCCAAATATATGGCTCCATCTTTCTTCTTTTTTTTTTTATTTTTTTGCTAGGCCCAATTGGATTTTAGGATTGGACTGGGCTTGGGCCGAAATAGATTTGATATTTCGTTATGGGTCAGTCTCGCGTCCTGTTTTAATTACGGTGCTCCGTTATAGTCGTATCCGGTGATTTATATGCCAGAACCAATTGGCAATGTATTTATAAAACTCCATTCTCCCCTCTCTCTTTTTTTTACAGCATTTTTAGAGGTAAACAAATGCCCCCCACCAGAGCAGATTGTGAAACTTGGATGTGGAACGATTTGCTCTGGTGTCCTTTTCGTTTCAGAGGTATTTGAGTTTCTAACATGATTTTGGTTACATGCAGGAGGTACAGGGCCCGTTGAGGAGATTTACAGCACAGTGCCTCGGTTTGACATAGTCAGGAATGGTGTGTATGGGCCTTCTGACGAGGCGATTGATTCATACATCAAGTGTTATCTGGACCCGCAAGGAATCTACAAGCATCTTTATTCCAAGTGGCGACGTGTCATTCTCCACGGGAGGGACAATTTTCATGGGCTGTTACCTCGGCATGACCGTTCTCCTCTGTATGCTGATCACACATACCCTCATTTGAGGCCTGACCCATCTTCACTTACAGAGGTACGTTCTCACAGCCTTGCCTATGATTCCTTTGTGCCTGGTGGTGAGTTTCGCCGTGCTGGCGGGGTTTGTTCTTTTGAGGGCTTGTTTCTGGGTCCTACCGGACGGGTTGGTTCCTCCTCAGACTATCATTTGTTGAGTATGGAGATGACAGAGGGTCATGTTATCCCTTGGGCTCCTGGGGGTTTGAATGTTCAGGGTGAGCTCCGTTGGGTTCCGGGGCAGACTGAGTGGACCCGTTACATGATGGGGCATATGGGGCCGAAACTGACCGAGTTAGAGATATTTGGAGGAGTTACATTGGCCTTGTTTAGGTATACTTGGGATCCAGTCATTCTTCGGGCCATGGCCACCAACTGGAATTACATGGATAACACTTTTGTTCTTGAGGATCGCAACGCTACCATTGACTTGAACCAGATGGTTCGCCTGCTTGGGGTTCCCGTGGCGGGTTTGTTTTATGAGGAAAGGATTCCACCAGAGTTTGAGCTTTATGGTATGGACAGACATGGGGATTTCTTCCACAAGGATTCTCTACGGGTTGTGTTTAGGATTTATTATGAGATAGCCATGACCCGTTCTCTCCAGGGTTTGAGCCGTGATGTGCCTTTCAAGGATTGGGTTGGTTACTTCGTGGATAAGGTTCCGCGAGAAGAGGCCGTAGGGTTCGCTAGTCCTTTGGAGCCTGTGGTGCCTGGTTTAGATAAGACTTATGTTCCCGATCGATGTGTTCCATGGGAGGATTTGAGTTCTCATGCTTTTGATGATGAGACTATCCTGACAGCCTATCTGGCATGGTGGCTGTGCTACTTCATAGTTATCATTGAGCCCGTGGGGTACATTCGGCCAGGGGTTTTTGTAGTAGCTAATGCATTGGCCCGGGGTCATAAAGTGTCCTTAGCCACAGCAGCTTTGGTGAATACATATCGGTCCATGCGAGAGCTTACTTCCTCCAGAGATCCCTCCAGGGCCTATGTCACTATGCCATTACACATATTACATGGTTGGTTCAACGTGTATTGGAGTGAGTGCTATTCCTCATCTACTTCGCGCGGTGTGCGGAGTTCGATGCCGGCCCTTAGTCTCATCGCTGGCTCCTCAGTTCATCCTCCCGATCAGCTCACTGCTCATTACTTTTTTGCCAAGAGTGACCGTTACATCACCAATTATCGTCCTGAGGCCTTCACAGGTAATTGGCCTTCAAACACGGATAAGATGTATGAGTTTGAGGATTCGAAGCCTTCTAAGAAGGGAGTTCCGCTGAGGTTGCTTTCTCGCAGAAACAAGCGCTCTAGAGATTATGCCATTAGCATCAGAGAGGGTTGTTTGATCATCCGACTAGGTGCGAGGATTATCTCTGAGGTGTACAGTCCTCAGAAGTGCGCTTGGCAGTTTGGGTATGATCAGGATACTCCTTCTTCTGCGCTTTCTGACCCTCCCAGTAGCGTTTCTTTGGCCTATTGTGCTGATTTGGCCGCTTTTTCCTTACGGTTGGGGACTGGGATTAGATGTGTTGTTCCTGGTCCGCAGAGGATGGGGCGCATGACCGCCGATCATGATCGCTGGTTCAGAGGATGGGCTAGGGTTCCTCACTCCTTGAGTGCTGAGATATTGAGGGAGAGGGTTTACCCATCTTCTCGTGTTGTGCCTCCAGGCTTGGATGCTTCTCTTGGTGGTTTCAGACCCCTCAGAGGCTCATATGGGGTTGATAGTTGTCTGACAGGCTCATCTCAGGTTACGGAGTATGTTGAGCCTCCTGTGCCCCTCGATGGCTCCTTTCCAGGTATTTTATTGAATATCCTATTTTGTTTCATTTGTTTGGTTATGGTTTTATATGCTCATTCGGTGATTTTCTGTGTGCAGGTTTTGGAAAATGGAAGTTTGGTCATTTCCTTTTCAGAGTTGAGCGTGCCTCAGCAGGTGGATTTCTTCAGGCTGCTATGCAGGGGCCAGACAGCTATGAGCATCTCTTGATGTTTTTAGGTATTTTGGTCATGTCACATCACATTTTGTTTTCTTTGCTGATTTTGTTGTTCCCAGCGTTTACCCTATTTCTTTTTGTTTTCAGATGATGCTCTTCCTGAGACGAGAGACGTTCTCAGTCCGGTGCATTCCTGTCCTTCCCCAGAATACCCAGAGCAGCAGGCGATAGAGGCAGCCAGAGACGAACTCAGAAAGCGTTGTCGTGAAAGTCCGGATCCTTCAGAGGAGTCGGGGCAGTATGTAATCCGCCGTCGGACAGGTGAGGAATTAAGTTCTGATTTCCCCATGGAGCCTCCTTCATCTTCATTCCCTTCAGGTATGTGTCTTCGTTCCCCCTTTTTTTTTTCTTCTTTTTTTTTCTTTTTTTTTATTTAGCACCATGACTTACATGTTGTTTCAGATTTTCTAGGCTCTTTGGGTTGGGGAAGTGCCTCACATGCTGAACCTCAGCCCATTGTGGAAGAGGTCGAGATGGAGGAAGCTCAAGTCGAGGCAATCGACGTGCCATTTGAGGAGATCCTGCGCCCCAGCCTGATTTCTCCGGCTTCGTTTATTCAGGATAGTGACCTCCCGACTCCAGATGATTCCTTGGCTATCGTTGCCGTTACTGTCCTCACTTGTGAGCGTGCTCCGACACCGGTCATTCCCTTGGCACTTCGCGGTTTAGGTATCATCTATTTACTCAGCTTTCATCTGATTTTCTTCTAATTTCTTGCTTCATAGGCTTCGTTTGATTCAGGTCGACTCCCCTACACTACGATGGTTTTTGGTGTTGAGTTATGGGCTCTTGGACTGGGGGATCTTTGTCATATGCATCAATTGTCTGTTCGGAGTTTCATCAGTGTAGACGAGCTGCTCAGGGGCCCTATTCCTGATATGGAGTTAGAGGTTCAGGATGATGCTTCGCCCTTGGTTCCCACTTCAACAGGTATCTGTCGGTGACTTGTTTTGTTATTATATTTGCTATCTCTTTTCCTAATCTTCTCATGCCATCCTTCCCTAGATGACCCGATCTCTGGTGGCCCCATGGATGATCGCATGGTTCAGCTTCTCGAGGATCTCTTCTCTCCTGAGCTCGACATGGTACCAGCTTCACTAGACGAGATGGTATTGGATTGTGTAGAGTGGGAGGCCCTCCTCACTGGTCCTTCCCCGGCCGCAGGCTCATCTTCTACAGCTATGATGGATTTTGTCTCCTCCCCGGACACGGTATTGATTGAGCCGATAGTTGAGATGTCGGCTTGTCAGAGAGGTGTGGATTCTGATGATGATTCGGAGGGAGCTTGCACAGGAGTAGTGTTAGCCCTTCCTTGCTTTGCCTCTCTTGTGGCGGACGCCTCTCGAGAGGTTGAGTCGATGATGGGTTTCTTTTGAGTAGGGGTTGGAGTTTTATGGCACGTTAGCGCTTTGTATCTCTCTTTTTATTATGTTTTAGTTTTGGACTTGGTTTCAGTTGGCCGTCCCTGACTTGGTAGCTGTTGGGCTTTTAGTTATGTAATGTTTTGGACCTTTCTTGGGTTTGTATGACTCTTTGGATTTGATTGTAGTTGGTTTATGGATATGGATATTATATTTCTTGATATCATTGGGTTCATCAATTTTGTTCATAAAAACCCTTGGATCGCGAAGCGATTGTGCTCTTTCATTGTAAACCGCCACGCCTTTTGATTTCTCACCTTTATTAGCAAGTTTGAGAAGACATACGCTCTCTGGTGCCCTAATTCATTTATATATAAGGCATCGTATGCACGTAATTCGTATCATTTTCTCTTTCTGAATTTTCTTTCTCTGATCCCGTTTTCCATGGCGGGCGTCATAGATCCAAGGAATCCTAAGCGTCCCAGAGATGAGGGTAGTTCCTCTGTCCACGGCGCACCACCTTCCAAGCCTAACTGGTCGTATGACCCAGGCAATCGCTATCTGTTCCGGGACGACGAGGCTTTTGAATGTTATCAAAGTAACATTGGTGAAGGGGGGCGTGAAGTTTCCGCCTGTTTTTTCTTTCATTCTCAAGGGCGTTTCACTACCCCTTATATGAGTTTGATAACAGGGTGGCTTAATGCCTGGAGTCTTCAAGGCTTATCAAGGCTCGACACTCCTTACCATCCGGATATCACCAAGTTATTTTATGCCAATCTCCGTGTCACCTTTGACCATCATGGCATTCCTTCTGCTTCTTCTTATCTTTTTGGCAGACTTTTTTATGTAGGGGTTGAGGATTTGGCTGACTTGATCGGTGCCGCAGATACTTTAAATGGCTTGTCAGTTTATGCCTTCGGGAGTTGGCCTCGCGAGCAAGGGACATACCGGGGCCACTGCGAGTGGTTCAAGATACCCAGATCTGAGGCAAGTTCTGAACTGGTCTCTACTATGCATCTGCCCGCGCTTCATCGGTAATTTTGCTATTTGTGTGTTTCTGTTTTGTTTGTTTCTTTCGTTTGTTTCTGAAGGATAGGTTCATGACCATGGAGTTTATATGTTCCTTTCAGGTTATTTTTCTTGATTATCAGCTACATCCTTTTTCCTCAGGGCGAGTTGTCAGATTTGACTCGCCCAGGGACTTTGTTCTACCTTCGCTTATTGCTCCTCAAACGCGGGAAAGCTAATCTTCCCAGCCTCATCCTCCAAAACATGCATCATGTCACGAGGTTTCCCAAGGGCCATTTGCCTTATGGAAGCTTAGTTGAGGCCTTGATAGAGCGGGCTCAGATTCCATTGCCTGAGACACTGTGGGGGAATCCAATCACTGAGCGGATTATTCTGTACCCGCGCAACCTGCTCTTGGATCTGACTTCCTTTGGGTGGGTGGAGATGGCTCATGGCACTCTGGTCCCTGACCCCAACTACCCGGTGAACAGTCATATCCTTCATAGGTTTGCTGCTGTGAATCAGTATAGTCCGGTAAGAGAGGCTTCTCCCCCTTCTCCAGATGGCTCAGCCATTGAAGAATCTTCTCCGCTCCAGGAACACATAGACCAGCGTTTTAAGGAGCTAGACCAGCGACTGGAGAATGTCGAGGCAGTGCTTCAGTCAATTCATAGCACTTTGGAGACCCTTGCAGGGGCGATGGCCGCAGCTCAGGCGCCTCCTGTGCCTCTGATGTAAAGAGGTCTCGGATGTTTGGTTATTTGGTTTCGTTGCTTTGTTGCTTCGCTTAGTAGATTTTTTTGTTGTTGTTCAAACTGTGGTAATTTTGGATGGTTTATGTTTGGTATTTTGATTTTTTATGACTTGATTAGGGCGATTTAGAACCCCAATAGCTTTTGGTCTGTTGATCTTGATTTATGGACATCTGTTGAGGTTTATTAGTGATTTGGTTTAGATTATCATAAGTAGCGACATCAGATATCGCTAGTGGGACAGATACTTTTTGTTATTCTCCCTGCTCTTTGGTTACGGCAGCAAGGAACATACCGGTGGGATTTGTCTGTTCTACATTGTTGCCTCGGTAGCTAGGACCATTCCGGTGGGATTTGTTTGCTCCATATTACCGCTCTGACATGTAGAATAGATATTCTGGGTATAGCACGCAGTGGGATTTTGTGCATCATTTTCTGTTGGTTGTTTTGGTATGGTGATGAGGGACGTACCGTCGGGACTTGTCTGTTCCACATCACTCTTTTGATGTGGTGAGATAGGGTTTTCTCCTGGCTCTTTGGGTACGGCAGCTAGGAACATACCGTAGTCGGTGGTTTAAGGCCCAACACGACCATGGGCCCCTCTGGGTATTAGAATTTATGAGGCCTATTCCTTGACATGGTTGGCGGACATCAGCCGTGGTATTTTCCGTTTTCAGAGGGGCTTTCAGGTTTGGTTTGGTCTTCATCCATTTTTTGGTAGGTTTTGGCAAGGATTACATTTTGAATAGACAGGTTGTCTTTTTTCAATCTGTAACTATTGAGGATGTGGTTTTGACTAATCCCATGGTAAGTTTCAGCGTTTGGTAAGTTTCACCGTTAGGTAAGTTTCACCGTTTGGTAAGTTTCACCGTTTGGTAAGTTTCACAGTTTGTGTCTTAATTTAGAGTTCAAGACACGGAACTTTTGTTCATCCTTTAGTTCGGTGAGATGAACAGGCACCTAGTTCGTCTTAAGGACAAAGCACAAGACTTTTTAGGGTCATATTTCGGGGTGTAGGCCATTTGTAAAGGAAATGTTCTATGAATGTCCATAAGGACAGAACACTCCTTTTATCTTTGGCCCGGTGGGACAGAATGTTTTGTGTATATTTCAGAAGTTTTGGATTTTGGACTTTGAAATTTGCCTTTTTATTTAGGGATTTGAGAATATTTAGGGAGATTTGGTTTTAACTTTTTATTTGAGCTATATTTTAGCTTGGTCTAGTTTCTTTTGGTCACATGCTTTTATGCTTTGGAATAAGATGTATTTTTTTGTTGGACTTGGATTTCATTTAGGATTTCGACTTAGGGTCATTTTAGGAAATTTTGAAGGGTTTATTTTATTTAAAGGTCAATTTATTACTTTAGGGTTTTGACTCAGGGATACCCCATAGTGTTCAAAAGAACGGAGTACCCTGTCGAGCCTTGACCCGGTGGGACGTGAGGGATTTTTTACCTAAGTGAAGAGGTGGTTGACCGCCTCACAATTGTCTGCCCAGTCGGTTTGTTGGCTGCTCTTCCTTTGACTCCGGTGGGCTGTGAGAACATCGGGGTAGTTTTGCCCATAATATTTCTTCAGGTATCTCCCATTTATGGAGGAGACAGGGTGTTTTCCATTCGAGTCTGCGAGTAGGTAGGCTCCACCTTCATATGCTTGTTCTATGACATAGGGGCCTTCCCAATTTGGTGCAAATTTAGGACCATGGTGTCGGCCGAGGATAGGTCGCCTCAAAACCAGCACTAGTTCTCCTTTCTTGAATGTTCTGGGTCTTGATAGCTTTTCATAAGCTCGCGTCATTCTGGCTTGATATAACTCCAAATTTTGTTGAGCTGCCAGTCTCCTTTCATCCATTCCATCCAACTCTTGCAACCTCAGTTGCGTTTGTTTGGTCAGAGGGATTTGTGCTGCCATAGCTACTCTCAGTGACGGGAGTTCCACCTCGATTGGTAGGACTGCTTCTGCCCCATATACCAAGGAATAGGGCGTAGCTTGGGTTGCTGTTTTATGAGTGATGCGATATGCCCACAATGCTTCATGCAGTTTCTCATGCCAGTTTCTTTGATTATCTCCAATGGTTTTGCGAAGGATCTTGATCAGTGTTTTGTTGAAGGCCTCCGCTAGTCCATTGGCTCTTGGGTTATAGATGGAGGAATATCTCCATTCAATTTTGTGTTTATCGGCGAAGGCCTCAATTTTGGCATTCTTGAAGGCCGTCCCATTGTCGGAGATTATTTTCCTTGGATTTTCATATCTACAAAGCACTTGAGTGGTGAAGAACCTGACCACATCAGAGGCCTTAATTTAACGGTATGACCTGGCTTCGGCCCATTTGGAGAAGTAGTCCGTAGCGGCCAATATAAAGCGGTGCCCATTTGAGGCTGGTGGGTCAATGGGACCTATGATATCTGTCCCCCAGATTTCGAAGGGCCATGATACCACGGTTGGATGTAGTGCGTTTGGGTGTTGGTGTATAAAATCTCCATGAATTTGGCACATGTGGCATCGTCTGGAGAAGTTTTCGCAGTCATTGATCATGGTGGGCCAGTAGTAACCCATTAGTTTGATTTGTACTCGCATCCGAGAGCCCGATTGATGGGCTCCGCATACTCCCGAGTGAATTTCTTGCATAACTTGGTTGGCTTCGATTTTTTATATGCATCTAAGCCATGATCCTTCATAGGATCTCCAATAGAGTGTGTTGTTCACATACACGAACCTTAGGGCCCTTTTTCTGATTTGCTCCCTAATGGCCTTGTTCAGAGGTAATTTTCCTTGTTGGAAGTAGTCAAGAAAGGGCTGTCTCCAGTCCTCTTGGTTCGAACCTTCGGTTGTCATGGCTTGTGCGATTTCCCTCCATTCTTTTTCATGTTCTCTTTCGAGTGTTTGGATGTCAGTAAACAGGGTTTCTTCCTCCTCGTTTCTTTCTTTTGGGAAGCAAGGGGACAAGGATCTCTTGCGGTGAACCAGGACTTGGATTTCTTCCTGATTCGGGTCACTGAGTTCATTAGCCAACCTAGCCAATGCATCTGCTTTACCATTCAGTGACCTTGGAACTTTATGGAAGGTAATATATGTGAATTTGGCCATCAACTCAAGGGCCTTTTCATGGTATTTGACCAGTTCTGGTTTTCTTATTTTGAAGAGGCCTTCGACCTGACTCAGGATAAGCTGAGAATCTCCATAGACTTCCAACCACTCAATATCCATTTGAAGGGCAATTTCAAGTCCAGCTATCAGGGCCTCATATTCAGCTTCATTGTTTGTGCATGGTTCGGTTAGGCTTAGAGCATGTCGGAGAATGCCTTTCTCTGGAGTGACAAACACCAGTCCTACACCGGCTTGCCGTTTTGGCAAGTTTGGTTTGACTGCTGGCTGGATGGAGGATGACCCATCGAAGTATAGCTTCCAGCAAGTTTCATTTTCCTCTATTTGCATAGCCTCCTCATCAGGGAAGTCGCACGCCAGTGGGGAATCATCAGGTATGGGATGAGCAGCTAGGAAGTCAGCTAGTGCTTGTCCTTTGATAGCCTTTTGGGGTGCATATGTTATATCAAATTCCATTAGAGCCACAGCCCATCTTGCCAGCCTTCCAGTAAGCATAGGTCGGGTCATGAGGTACTTCAATGGGTCAGTTTTGGAGATTAATGTGACTTTATGGGCCAACATGTAATGCCTGAGCTTTTTTACTGCGAAGATCAAGGCTAGGCAATGCTTTTCGATTGGCGTGTATGCATGTTCTGCCCCCACGAGCATTCTGCTGAGGTAATACAGAGCGTTTTCCTTTCCTTCTTCATTCTCTTGGGCAAGCAATGCCCCCAGAGATCCGTCCAAGGCGGTGGTATAGAGAATGAGAGGTTTCCCCTGGATGGGTGCCGCCAACACAGGAGGTTTTTGCAGGTATTGCTTGATGTCATTAAAAGATTTCTGGCATTCTTCATCCCATTTAAAGGGGACATCCTTTTTGGTGAGCCTGGTAAAAGACTTGATTTTGCCTGACAAGTTGGCTATGAATCTCCTGATATACGCCAAGCGTCCTTGGAGAGACCGGAGTTGTTTGAGTGTCCGTGGAGGGGACAGTTCTTGGATGGCTTTGATTTTACCAGGATCAATTTCAATGCCTCGGTGCCGCACCACGAAGCCTAAAAATTTTCCCGATGACACCATGAAGGCGCATTTCAGGGGGTTGAGTTTCAGCGTGTGTTGTCTTAGCCGCTCAAACATCAGCCTCAGGTTCTCTAAGTGTTGTTCATGGGTATGGGACTTCACAACAAGGTCGTCTACATAGCATTCTACCACCTTGTGTATGAGGTCGTCAAAGATTTTGGTCATGGCTCTTTGGTATGTGGCTCCTGCATTTTTGAGGCCGAAAGGCATGACTTTATAGCAGTAAATACCAATTGGGGTACGGAAGGCAGTGTGCTTTTGGTCACTCTCATCCATTTTGATTTGGTTGTATCCTGAGTATCCGTCTACAAAGGAGTATATTCCGTGGGACGAGGTATGGTCTATTATGATTTCTGTCACTGGCAGAGGGAAGTCATCTTTAGGGCAAGCCTTGTTTAAATCCCTGAAATCGACACAGACTCTGATTTGTCCATTCTTTTTCTTTACTGGGACAATGTTGGCCACCCAGTCGGGCGTTTCTTCTTCCCTTATGAATCCAGCACTGATGAGCTTTTTGACTTCGGCTATCACCTTTTCTTCCAATTCGACCCTCATTCTCCGGGGTCCTTGTTTGACTGGCTTGAGCTCTTTGTCAATTTTGAGCTTGTGAACTGCTATTGCTGGATCTAGCCCGGGCATTTCACTGTAGCTCCATGCGAAGCAATCCTGATATTCCTTCAGCAGTTTGGTCAGTTCATCCTGCATCCCCTGAGGAAGGGAGGTGCTAATGAACGTAGGTTTTGGATTTTCCTCAGTTCCTAGGTTGATTTCTTTCAATTTATCGATGGTATTTTGACCACCTTCTTCTAGCTCCTTTGGCGCGTTTTTGGCTGCTAGGATAAATTGTTCTGTTTCTGAAGATTCCCCTTCATCTGGGGTTATTTCGCCTTCCTTGATTTCGGTGATTGTTATGCGGTGGCAAGAGTGCTGTCGTGGTCTTTGAGGAGTGTTTGACCCTGAGCCCTTGGTTCGAGGTTCGAATCCTAGGCCCCTTGTGTTAGCAATCTTCCCATTGAGTTTTACGACTTCATTAGAGTAGCCATTCCACATGTCTCGGAACATTCTTGCTCGCCTTTCAGGAATGGGTTCTAAGCATTGTGCTTTACGGAACAATTCAACCAACCGTGTGCTGGTGGTGTCTTGAAGCTGAGGGGGAATCCTCGTCTTTTTGGTTTCCTCTACAAGCCATTGTTCCCAGTTTTCGGAGTTTAACTCTTTATTTTGAGGTTCGATTTCTCCTATTTTGACAAATTGTATACTGGGATGAACAACGTGCCCTGTTTCAAGCTCTTCTATTTTGGGTGGGACAGTGAAGGTTTTGAACGGGATGACTTCTTCACTTTCCCGAGGTGTTAGGTCTTTACAGTGCTCTAGGGGTAGGATTTCTATGGACAGAGTACTTTGCTCCTCACCCCCACTAGAATAATTTGGTTGCATTCGAGCGGGTAAGTTAACGTCCTCGGCCGTGCCTTCCGACGATCCCGTCTCGCTATCACTTCCCAAGAGCATTTGTGACTTTATGGCCGCTTTGAGCACAGCATTTTTGACTGCTTCCTTCACGGTTTCGGGAGAGAGCTTTCCTTGTTCGGTGGCTGCCCCCTTTCCGGACTTGGGTTTGTAGTATTTAGCATCATCCAATTCGGCTTCATGTGCCTCAAATGGCTGATCATCTCCTTTAATCACGTATTGTTTTCCGTCTTTGACATATTTAATGCACTGGTGCAGGGTGGAGGGAACCAATCCGTGGGCGTGGAGCCATGGTCTACCCAACAGTGCCTTGTATGTTGTATCAGCTTCGATGATGAAGAATTTGACCGGAGTGACCAGGTTCCCAAAGGTAATATCGATTATCGTGGAACCAAGAGCCTTTTGGTATTGGTGGTTAAACCCATGGATCCGGATTTTATCTTTCTTTGTTTCTTTGATGCTGAGCGACAGCTGCACCAGTGTTTTTAGCGGCATGATGCTGATTGAGGACCCAGGATCAATGAGGACTTTGTTGATTTTTCGGCCATAGATGGTGCCTGTGGTGTACAGGGGTCGATTATGATCAGCCGTACCTGCCATCAGGTCCTCATCTGTAAAGGTAATGTATGGTTCCTGGTCGATCTGTGCCACCTCCTCGCGGGTTTCTTGGGCAAAATAGGCCTGGAAGCTGGCAGGGTTTTGCAGTGCATAGATCAAGGCATCACGCAGCTCTCGAGATACCATTAAGGCATCGAAGATGCTGAGCAGCGAGGGAATTTTTCGCAAGTGAGCGACCACATTGTAATCTCCCACGGACATTTTAGGCCTGCTATCGGACCTTGTTTCACTTTCTATTGTGGTTTCACTTCTGTTCCTTATTCCACTGTTGGTTATCTCCCTGGGAGGTTGTCTTTCAGGTATCCTAGTGCCCGATCTCAGACTGACATTGCAGTGGTTTTTCATGTTTGGTCGGATTCTAGTAGAGACCTGTCGGATTAGGTTGGACACCTTGTTTGGTTTTGGTGGTGATTTGATTTCTCTTTCCTCTGTTTCGCTTTGGTCAGTATCACTTCCCAGTGGTCTGACTGCAGCGGAGTTGATTGCCAGTACAACAGGCTCCTCTTCTGGGCTACTGTACTGTAGTTCCCCTTCAGTATCATGTTCACATTCAGAGGCAGTTTCCTCGTCATAGGTTTGAGAGCTTGTACCCCGGGTTATGGCACGGCACACTTCGTCTTCTGTTTCTTCATCTGACGGGTCATTGTCATTCCAAGACCATGTCAGGCATTCCTCTCTGGAGTGCCCCCAGACTTGGTGGTATCGGCAGTACGCCTTTCTTCCGGCATTATTTTCTTTCTTTGCTTTATATGGTTTTGGTTGTCTATTTATGGTTCGTGCCCGGAGTGCCCCATTTTCAGCTTCTGGCATCTCCCAAGGGTTTACACGGTTCCTGTGTCTGAAGTGCCCATCGGAACCTCCATGTTTTGGTTTCAGTTTCCCTGTTATCTTGATTTTATGTGGTAATTGGTTGTAAGGGGAAGCATTGTCGAGCTTAACCAATTTCATTTTCATATGGTATTGCCCTGAGTGGTTTTGTCTATTTTTTATTTGTTGGGTTGAATTGGTTTCGGCACTTCTGTGTCTCATATGGCCAGACTCATATCTGGTGGGAGGGCACGCCCGCGTGCGCGAACTCTCACCTCTTTCTTGCCGACCTGTTTCAGGACCCCCGAACGAGTTATCACGGGACCAGAGGTGCTTTGGTTTGTGGTGGTGGTCTTCTGCATTGGCTTTCCCTTTCCCTTTTCCTGGGGAATGATTAGTTTTGGGTTTTGGCCTTTGTCCCTCTTGGATGACAATGCCGGCCTCTCCCCTTCTTTGTGGGAGGTTTCCTGAGTTGCCTGAGGTAGCATGGCCTGACTTCATGCCCTTTTTCTGACCTGCCCCCTGTTTCTGGGCGCGGTCCTTCAATGCTTTGAGTTCCGCCTCCATCGAGATTCTTTCCTTTCGCTCGGTCTTTAGCCTGGCTATCAGGGTTTCGACTAAGGTTTGTATCTCAATATTTTGCCTGGTCATCCTTCTCAGAGCATTTGTGCAGAAATCCAGGTCTATTAGGAGTTGACGCTTTTCCCTTGAAGTAAAGGCAGCGCTATCTTCCTTCGACGGTTGTTGGGCTTGCCCCCTATCTAAAGCGATGCTCGGTTGTGCTCGCCTTGACCTTGTGTGGTGGGCGGGGCCATCTGTTGCAACTTCTTGAGCTATTTCTCTTGAGCTGTCCGCCGCGCGTGATTTAAACGGGCTTTCTTTTGGCTTGGCTATTTTCTTTTGAGTGAGTTTTGGTTCACTTTGTGAGCTATCACCTTGGGTTGCTGGAGATTCCTCCTCCTCGCTATCTGTGTCGGACTCACTCACAGTTATTGTCCGACAATTTTCAGAAGTACCTTGGCATAATTCAGAGCTTTGGTTTTGGTTTTCTTCTTGGTTTTGATTTGAAGGGGCGGTATTTTCAGCTTGGTCTTCAGTAGAGGTGGCAGCTGCCCCCCGTTCAGTGCCGGCATTTTCCTCTATCTCTGGTTCAGCGGGCTCATTTTCTCCATCCGCTTCTTCAGTGGCCGTGGCCTCCCAGATCTGGTTGACCATTTGCCGCACTATTTCCCCCAACTCCTCGAGAGTAAGGTCAGGTTGGCCCGGAATGTTAGGAATATGGATATCCAGGTTTACCATTCTTGGTTGCCGTCCTTGTAGATCGGCAGGGTTCATTTGTTCAGCAGGATCTAGCACGATCTCATAGTCATATGCCATTTCCTCTGGGTTAGTTTGATTTTCTTCTGTGGTTTCGGCCTGCGGTTGTGGCACTTCCGAGGGCTCACCTTTGTCAGAATCATGATGGCCAACTCGATGACAAGTGGCGTCATCACGGGAGGATTCGCCTTTGAGCAACTTGTTCTTTCCTTTGTTGGTTCCTTTGTTTCTT
The DNA here is from genome assembly GCA_028095005.1 of Rhynchospora pubera. Taxonomy (NCBI): domain Eukaryota; kingdom Viridiplantae; phylum Streptophyta; class Magnoliopsida; order Poales; family Cyperaceae; genus Rhynchospora; species Rhynchospora pubera. The sequence continues at coordinate 86,592,358 of CM051459.1, forward strand.
CTTTGATAGGTTATTATTTCCTTCTCATTTGCTGACTTCTTTCTTCTTTGGTATACTCTAAGGGCTTTAGGGCTCTTGACCTCTTCCTCATCATCCTCGGTGGGACAATAAGTATCATCATCACTGTTTACCCTTAGGTTTCTCATGAGCTCACTGGTTGTCATGGCCTCAGTTTTAGCGATGGCTTGTTCTAGCTCACGCCGCGCATTTTCATCCCATTCGGGTTGTGGCCGGACAGTCATGCGAGCGTTTCTTCCTTGTTGTCTTCTTTTATTACATGGTTTTGAGGAAGGTTCATCGTCATCCGTCCAAGCTGCAATTCGGGCGGAACGGTGATCATAATTTTCGGACTCAGAGTTATCAGACCCTGAACCGCTGATGTAACGGCAGTTTCCGGCATCAGAGCCGTCATCATCGCCGCTATCATTGTCAATGTCATTTGAGATTTTGTACAATCTTTCTATTTGTGCCCGAAAACGGGCGGTTTCCCGTGGATGGGTTCTCCTGAGCCTTTCGTAACTGGCTCCCGGTTGTTGTAATATCTCAGCGTGCTGAGCTATGAAGTTTAGGAATGCAGGGTCTTCCCGTCTCAGATGTTCCATGTAGGAAAGGATCCTGGTTGCTTGTGAGATGTTCAACCCTTCAAATGCTGAGGTTATGTCGGCCGGCGGACCAGACCCAGAGGCCATCAGGATTGAACTTCCTTGGAGGGTGCTTGGTTGAGGTTCTTCATGATCAGATTCCACCTCAGGCTCCCTTTCTGCCTCTTCTTCATCGCTATCGCTATTTTGGGCGTTTCCATCAGATGTTTTTCCGCAGAAGAAGAATCGCGGAGAACCTCCGCTATCTTCAGAGTCAGAGCACTGGGGAGTTTTGCCTTTGTTAACCTCTTTTAGGGCGGTTGCTATGGCTTCTCTTTCAAATTCCTCCGTAAAATCTGGATCTTTGGGGTGGGTAGCTCGGCGGAAGGCCCTTGGGTCTGTGATTCTCAGTTCCCTGAGCTCAGACACATACCACTCTACTAGGCTGTCATGTTCATTGTATTCTTCTTCTTCAGGGGCTTGCTGGGATGACTCACCCTGAGTGGTATCGACTTGGTTGGAAGTCTCAACTATTTCTATTTGGGTGGGGAATGTCACCTCGGCCCTGGGGCCTGATGTATGCCTGGAGCGCCGAATCCTCCTGGATCTGCGGCGTCGAGTGGTTCTTGGTGGGGTTGCTTCTGGACTTATTTCTCCTTCCTCGCGCCCCATCTCATCAGCTATTTCCTCTACGGTCCTGGCTATGGCTTGCCTTTCATATCTTTGATATTGTTGAGGATTTTCAGGGTTTAGCACACCATGGTAGCCGACCGGGTCTGAGATTCTCAGGTTCCTGAGGTACTGGGAGAATTCATTAGCCTGGTCCTCCTCAGCCAGGAAAGTTTGACTGTTCTGGTTGAGGTGGGCTTGGCTACCCATGTTGTTTTCATATTCCGCGAGGTCAGTTTCAGTAACCTCAATATTCTCCCAGAGGTGTGAGTCCTCCGTGTTTGCCAAGTGTGCACGCATGATTTCAAAATCTGTAGGGTGGTTTGGGTCTGGGTCTTTCTTGTCCCATTCATTTTGCACCACAATATCCACCGCGGCTTTCCTTATGGCCATATTTTCAACTTGTTGTTCATAGGTATCGGAGTCTGACATGTTTTCTATCTCCTCGTCAACCCTTAATTCCTGTTGGAACAAGTCAGGCTCTTGAGTTTTTAGTTGCATCAAAAAGTCCACATACTCCGCCACAGCATTGAAAGAGATGTGTGGTAGTGAATCATCGCCTTCTTCCTCGGCTTCTTCTTCTGATTCCCCGGCATCACTCAGGTATCTGCAGTGCTCTGCGGGTTCATGGGTTTTTTGTTTAGAGATGTTGAGAGGTGTTTCTTTGGTCCAGAACCTATTTTCCAGCCATGACGCTAGCAATTGGTCCACATCATCGCCATGTATGAGCTCTTGAATCCACCAAGCTGGGTTTAAGGCGATTTCTGCTTCCCGGATGGGATGAAGGTTTGTTTGACCGCACCAGTAGGAGAGGTCCCTCCATTGTTCCCTTGCTTTCATGTATATTTTTATCCTCCTGTAACTGGCCGGCTGGCATCCCTCCAGCGCCTCATAGAAGGCATCATCATCTTCTTGTGGGTTTTGGTTTGTGACCGCGGAAGAGAGAATGGCCTGTGTAGCCTTCTCTATTTGCGCAATCATTTCTATTTCCTCTTCTTTAGTGAGCTTTTCCTCTTTTTCTCCCGGGTTATCCTCCGGGTGTGCGTTTATGGCCGGTGTTGAGATGGCGTTGCAGGAGATTCCACCAGAGCCACCACCTCCTCTTTCCTCATCACTGTCGAAGTTGCTACCAAAATCGTAGCTTTCATCCTGGCTAGGAGGGTCCGGATCAGACCATTCATATTCCTCATCAGTGAAACCAGGAATGTCTTGGGCATTTTGGGTATTGATAGAGGTGGAAGCCTCTTTGTTTACTTGGTTTCTTACAAAACTAGTCACAGCAATGGTTTGTTTCATCAGTTCAGACACATGCTCTGCTAGTATCGCAATGGTTTCTGGTGGAATCCCGGATTCTCCCTTTTTCTTTGGTATAACAAGGTTGAACCCTAGATTCTTTAGGCTTGGGACGCCTTCTGAATCCAGACACTCATCATGAATGTCTACAAACACTTTGCGATCTTGACCATTGATCTTGAAAGGTAGGGTCATTCGGTCCGGCTTCTTTCCTTTGCGGATGAGGGCCTTATCCAATTTCTTTATTTCAAGGATCTCTTTCTTTTTCTTTCCTGATTGGGTCATCGGTTGAACAGTGACCGTCGACCAGGCATGTTGGGTTGGGACTGAGCTGGATGACGACTCAGTAGGGTTTTGTTCATTTGTTGTTGAGGTTTCGGAGGGTCTGGTGTCTGCTTGTGCCGGCTCCTGTTGGTTAGAGGATTCTTCATGTTCTTCCTCATTACCTGAGACATGGTGGCACGCTGCCGTCCAGAACTCCTCTTCTTTCTTTTCTTTTCCTTCGCCTTTCAACTCCTGCCACACTTGTCCGCTAATTTGAGCAGCGACTTTGGGGGAGATGAAATCAGCGAGGGTTGCTTGTGTTGGTTTTCCTTGGACATAGGGATCTTCGATGGTTTCGGGAGAGGTTTTCCTCCAGAACGCCTGTCTAGATCTCACATTACCCGTTGTTGCGTTACGGGTCATTGGTTTCGGTTGTGTTTTCATTGGTTTGAGTCTCTTTGGGACCACTGGCATGATAGGGCTTTTCCATTTGAGTTGAGGTTCGGCCTGCAAGGCTCTCAACTTCTTTCTGGTGTTTTTGTTCAAATATACGCTCCATGTCGTGGGCGGTTTTCCGTCAGTAGTGACTGAGACACGACGAGAGCTGGCACTTGGGGCTCCGTTTGAGATGGCATGAGGAGCCGGTTCCTGCCTAGCGTCATCATGGAGGGAGATTGCTCCTTCTTGGATTTTCTGTTCGAGCCAATCCTTAAAGACATAGCAATCCTCTATGTTATGACCCAAAACTCTGTGATACACACAGTAATTAGGGTGGTTTACTTTGTCTTCTTCTTCGGGCCTTTTGCATTGGGGCAATCGAACCTCGAGAACTTCCATAGCTTGCTTGAACAGTTTCATAGTTTTCTCCTTTTTGAATGAGTAAGGTTTGCTTTTCAGCTCCCTGAGTGTTGGCCTTTGAGCCCTGGACTGTGGATTTCCGTCCTTCGTTTCGCCATTCTTTCCCCATTGGGCACTACCAGTGCCTTCAGCCTGGTTAGTGATGGCTTTGACTGCCTTTGTTGTTTTGATTTCCAGCTTCTTTCCCTTTTCTTTATCTTTTTCCTTGGTGGAATAGTATAGCTGGTTCATTTCAGGCTCCACTTCCTCATACCGAGCAACCATGGCTACCAAATGTTCAAAGGTGGTGACATTGTGTCCCACCATCCATACTTTCATCGGTACATGGATGCTGTTCAGAAGCATACGCACCGCCTCAGATTCACTTATGTTGGACTGACATCCTGTGTACATGGTTTCCCACCTTGACACGTAATCGGAGACGGACTCGCCTTGTTTTTGTCTGGCATTGACTAGATTGGTAACGGAGATCCGATGCGGGGTCGTCCTGAACCTTGCGCAAAAGGCATTTGCCATTTCTTTCCAGCTTTTGATGCTATCTGTCTCGAGAGAAGCATACCAGTCGAACGCTACTCCAGACAGACTTTGTGAAAATTGCCTTAATAGCCATTCCTCCCTTCGGGCAGTGTTTCCACAGGAGGTTATAAAGTGTGACAGATGTTGACTCGGGGTGATTTTGTTTCCGACCCCATCAAACACCTTGAATTTCGGCACTATATGGCCCTTCGGGTAATCCAGCTGGTCAAACCTTGCGGGGTAAGGCCGGCCTGTGAAATTGACGGGCAGTTGAGTGCCCCCAATCCCTAGAGATTGCAGTTTCTGATCCATGGCCCTTTGCATTTTCTCCATTATGGCCTCAGGGTCAATGACATGGGTTTCTTTTCTTTCAAGCAACTCCTCTTCAGAGGTTTCACTGGAGCTGCTATCCTTTTCCCGTAACATTTTGGAGTGGGATTTCTTGGTTTTCTTTTTGTTTTTGGATTTTTGTTTAGGAGCCATTTCCTTGATATCGGTTGAATCAGGTATATCACTGTTTAAGACGACACTATTTAGTCGTACCCCTTTTTTGGTTAGGTGTTTTTGGGCTGCGGCGCAAGCCGCAGTTACCCGAGGGTTCTCCACTCGGAGTTGCTCAAGTTGTTTTGTTTTCTCTTCCAACTCCTTGCGAAGCTGGGCCATCTCGTCAGATATTTCCTCGAGGATTTCAATTTCCTCATCAACATCCTCAGAGGAACTTCCATGGTCCGGACTTGGATCTTCTTCGTCACTTGCAATGTTGTCAGTGGTTTGCTGGACAATTTCCTCCACTACCGGGCTGCGGTTCCTGGGCCGCCCTACCCGTTTGGGAGGTTTAGATGCCGAAGCTTTTCCTTTCTGTCCTCGTGTTTCCACAGGGACACTTTCAGAGTGAGGCGGTTCCTGGGAACCTGTTCCAACCATGCGGACTTCCGCCGTTTCTTTGTCATCATCGTCACTATCAACTGACACATGATATGTCGAGACAGAACCAGCATTCCGCCTCTTCCTCATCACATATTTCTTTTTGGTTTTATTTTTCATCATCTGACCCGCCACCTGGCTAGCCAGAGAGGTATCTTTTTCTTTTGGCATCCATCGCTTGGTGCCCCCTGTATTTTGTTTGGGAGCGGGGATGGGTTCCGGTTGCTTGGGCTTCCAGACCTTCTTCACTTTTCCTCTGGCCTTCATTGAGCGGGCGTTGGGCTGGAGTGATGGAAAGGTAAGCCGGTCGAAGACTGACGGCGGGTGGGCCACAGTTCTTTTTTCTGACGCACTATAGTCCGCGTCTCCCTCTCGGTTGTCCTCGCGGTAGGGAAAGCGGAGTCTTTGGTGCGCCGGGAACTTGAGCCTGTCCTTGATGGACGGCTTGTTGGGGTTGGCAGGGATTGCAGTGACAATCCTGCGGGATTTGCGGGATCTTTTGACAATTCTGAAGGCCGTGTGAATGGCCTCTACTGCCTTGTGTTTTGGGTGGGTCACTTTCTCTGTCTCAGAGACTGGGGCGTACATGGGGAGCTCCCAATCCTCTCTGAGGCGCATCGCCTCGCCTCCCTTTTTGAGCACATGTAGGGGGGCGAAGGTGTTGCTGAGGGACAGATCAGTGATGGTATCAGGTTGCTGGACCAGGTGGAGAGCTTGGGCCCTCGAGATCCTAGTCCTCTTTTCCTTTTTGAGTTTCGGGGCTGTCGCCCCCTTGATGTGGGTGTTTGCCGCCCGACCCTTTTTGGTGTTAAGGGCGGGCTTTCCAGAGACTTTCACCGATGCTTCACCAGCAAGCATCACAGGAGAGATTTGCACGACAGCTTGGACGGGCACATAAAGAGTCCCGGTTGCTGCTGCCTTCATGTGGCGAAGACGCTCGCCCTTCACGATTTGACTCCAGGTAAACATGATTCCTGCAATGGAGAGAACTCAGAGTCAATCATTAGTATATTTTTTTTGAATATTATGGACTTAATTCCACCTATACATTTAAACTTTGATTATGCCCTGATGAGAGGAGAAAAATGTCCCACCGGGCGTGCCAGAACCTGTCTCGCACTTTTTCCAGTCCGACCACGGAAGATCAGATAGTCCTCTATGGGGCGAAGAAAATGCGGATCAGATACCCCTCGAGCATCTTGAGACCCGTCGTTACTGCCCATTCCAAACGAGCGAAGGGCACTAATGCGGTTCCAAGTACCTCGAGAGTTGATTGTTTGTCGTAGGTCCTTTTTTTCCAGTAGGCGCAAGCCCCTACTGTTAATTACCTCCGGACTCAGTTACGAACTGAGCTAAGAGCACCTCTAGATCGGGATAATCAAAGTTTATATGCAGTAAGTGGATGAAGTCCATTTTAAAAGGATTGTGTCTTGATAGGGAGTTTCGGGGTGAAAAGCACTGCAGAAGGGCAGCTATTTTAGCAAAACCATGCAAACATGAATGATGCGATTTAATTCTTTAGTTTCACATTTTAAGACATTTAGGTTGTTTTTACTTTACTGTGTCAGGCTTAGTGCTGTTACAGAGAATTTTGAGTTCGACACTAGGAAATTTAGTATCCTAGATCAATCCTCAATCGTTTGGGGATTTAGAGATTATGAGATTTCGTTCAAGTCTTGAGTACAGATGCGCTATGCCTTCTTTTGACGGGAACTTGGATGATGGCCACCGATTGACTTTTCTTCTAGCCACCTGGGCATCAGATTTCAGTCTGCTTCTGGTCAAACATACTATGAACTAGTAGAAACAGGCTGTTAGATTTGAGTCCAACGCTAGAAAATAGGGTATTCTAGGTCAGTTCTCAATCGTTTTGAGGAATTTAGGGATTTTTAGGATTTTCGTTCGAGTCGCGAGTGCAGATGCGCTATGCCTTCTCTTGACAGGAACTTCAGTGATAATTCAGAATTGACTTTTCCTTTTCTCAATCTGAATATCAGGAGGGTGTCTCCTTCAAGGCGAAACGCGATGCAGTCTTGAAGGGACGAACTTTTGACTTTTAAGACTTTATGTCACTTTAGACTTTGTGTCTTTTGGGTCACTTTTAGGCTTTGTGCCATTTTGACTTTGTGTCACTTTTAGATTTGGTGTCATTTAGACTTTGTGTCATTTAGACTTTGCGTTATTTTCAGATTTTGTGTCATTTTCAGACTTTGTGTCATTTTCAGACTTTGTGTCATTTTCAGACTTTGTGTCATTTTCAGACTTTGTGTCATTTTCAGACTTTGTGTCATTTTCAGGTTTAGACTTTTAATTTTCACTTTAGGATTTTGGACTTTGAGTTTAGACTTTTAAATTTGTACTTTTAAACTTATCGTTGACCTTCTTGGTGATTTCAATTTTGTTTGCAAATTTTAATGCTTGTTGTTCAGAACAAGGAATGTCAGATATACCTGCTGTCCAGAACATAAAAATGTTCAAATGTACCTGCTGTCCAGAACATGAAATGTTCAAACGCACCTGCTGTCCAGAACATAAAATATTCAAAATGATTTTATTTTTTTTTTATTTAACCATACAAATTCATTATTATTATTATTATGATTATTATTATATTATTATATTTTTTTTTACTTATGATTATCCCTTAGGCTTATTAAAAATATTTTGTACTTTGGTACTTTAGCATAACATGACACATCAAAATATTCCTCATCTTTTTCTTGACATTTTGATATTTTATGAGAATTTTTCTGGTAATCTAACTATTTTTAAAGCATTTTCGAAATTTTCTGCGTCACGAAAATTTCTAATTGGTTGAGGCCTCGGTGTTCTGTGTTATGTCGTCAGGGACCCGTTACAGATCAGGCGACGCAGAGAATCTGGTGTCGTGCGAAGAGGGTTGAGTCTGATGGCTTTGTGTTCGACGCGACGAGCCATCGAGTCTTGGATTCAGCCTGTCCAATGATCCCCACTGTTCAGAGGGTGTCGGCTTATGTGCCTCGTCCATTCGATCCTTTGCCTCTTGAGCCGTTACACATGAAATCCATCCGTTCAGGGTTTCATTAAGATTTGCGCTGGTCAATCATCTCTCCTTCATTTGACTTTCCAAAGAAAGGCAGGCCATGGCGAAACGGGTCAACCCGTCAGAACTTCGCCGGATCATTCTCATGGCTCTGCTACACCAATGCCATCCCATAAAGGTTGCGCAAGGTCGCCTTCCTTTCCTCTGCAAGCTAGTTTTCTCAATTTGCTTTTTTTATTAAGGTTTTCATCAACATTTCATGTACTCCTCAAATTCAGTTTGGGGGCTAGAGCAGTGATTTAGTCGAATGTAATTAGTGAGGTACTTTTATGTTTTCGCATCATTTTGGCTAAGGCACTTGTACTTACCTAGATTTTTTACACCATGTTCCTCATAATTTTGACTTTTGCTCACTGTTTTTTGTTGTGATTTGTCATGCATCCCCTGACACCATTAAGGCATGCTACCCCTTTTCTTTCCTTTGTTAATAATGCTGTTAATATGCTTTTACAGTTGTCTTTCCATTTTGATCCGTGTCTTTCTTCTTATATGCACTTTTAGACAACACATGTCTTCCTACCTTCAGTTCCCATCGTCTCTTTTGTTTTTATACAATCACCATTTTAGGCTCATTTCATTTCAAATACCCTTTTATATGTTATTCATCGCCTGTGATTGGTACCCTTTTTGTCTGGTTTCCTTAGGTGTATTAGGGCTGGTACAGGCATGCTGAGCACCATTTTGTGTTGATTGAACTTTCCTAAAACATTGTGCTAAGAACATAGTTTTCCTCTAACAGCATATATGGTTCTGTACTTTCATATTTTAAAAGGGGAAGACCTCAGAAAGTGTAATTTAAATCCTCATTTTTTTTAGCCGAAATAGAACATCCTATACACACTACAAGAAGGATTCATTGTTGTCAAATAGCTAAAGCTGGATAGGTAGAGAGAAGAATTTCATTGGCTTTCAAAACTCAACACAGCCTAAAGAAAACTTGTACCTAAAGAATGATATTGCATTTTAGACCCTGAACTTATTTGTTATCATATTTTTACTCTAGTCAACCTGAACTTTAGCATACTGTATAAACCAGATTAAGAACAACATTGTGAGGGTGGAATCTATGTCACACTCCTGACAACCAAACCATTTTCTGATTTTGGACAGCATGCCAAGGCTCAAGCATCCTTTTGTATTTAGGAACACAGAAATTAGACCATCCTTTTAGTTTTAAAACTTAATGAACATGAAGACTTGATTATTTGGGATTCTCTTCTGGACCTTTTCTCAAAAAAAAAAGGAAACAATCAAACTTAAGGACAGCACTTATGTGGATACAAACTGCACTTATACACATTTTTTTCTTAACATGTTTTCCTTTCTTGACGCTTATACCCTTGCAAAGACTTGACTCTTAATTGTAAGCTGTGTGCATGACAAGTGATTCCAACCATGACATGAATGTTAAGATGAACTAAAATCAGGAAATGAGATGGCATCCATGGAGGTGGAATCTAGGTCACACTCTCCATGAAGCCAACAATTCCTAACTAAGCACTAAGAAATAAAAGCTCATGCTAATGCAAATTACCCCTAAATGCAAACTTTTCCAGAAGCATAATTGATGTTCATGAGGGTGGAATCTATGTCACACTCCTCATTAGCATCCATGTAGGCTCTAAAGAACAAAACAAAGAATACAAGAAAGAAAAGACACAGCAAGTGAACTTGACATCGTTTTATTCATATTTTATTTTTTTTTTGGAGGCCATTACAGGAAGTTACATTTATTACCTTGATTGTAAACTAAACTTGACTTTCTAAAATGGCAGGGTTTCAACTATCTAATTGGCCTCTCTTCTTCTTCAAGAGGAGCTTCTTTTATAGGGAATTTCCAGGGTTTGCTCTTCTCATCAACCTGACATGTGGCACATCTCAGACCTTTGGAGTTTGATGGATGGTGGAGATGCTCAAATGGCAAACCGACTTCCTTCTTGTTTCCTTTCTTCACTTGGTGATTTCTACTATTTTGTTTACCTTTCAATCATCCTTTGACACTTGGCATTGGTCAGTCGTCCATGAGGCAACATCACAGTGTTTTACTTCCTTTTACTCATTTCCCTGACAGGTGGGTCCCTGTGTCTAGATGATTGGTAAGGTTCAACTTCACTACTCTTTATGCCTTGGGGAGGAGGCAGTGATTTGGCGCCAAGATGGGAGTATGCAGGTGGCATTCATCCTTGCCTTCATAGGCAGTGAGTGGTTGGGATGTTCTTGTGGAGGGGATCAAATTCTGAACCCCTATTTGTAGCTAGGTACCATGTTTCTTTTCTTTCTCCATTCGCTTTTATTTGTGTTTCTTATAAGTTTTGGACTGGAACTATCCCTAGCCTTCATGCAATTCCACTAATCTTTTTTAACTCGCATACATTTGGTCCCAATTTTGAGGGGTAAAAGTGGAATTGATGTTTCATTTACCTGTGATCAACTAGCTGGTTTCATTTGGTGAATCAATTTTGGTGTTTGCTGTTTCATTTCCAGTAAGAGGGGTTCTCTTTTTGTCAGAACTAGAGGTGTTGTCGATTTTTTATTGGTTGAGAGGGACCAATTGATTTGGCACATATGAAGGAACATTTAACTATCAGATTATGTGTTCCAGTTCTGATGATTGCATGTTATGAGCCTACTCATGTTTCCTTTCATCCTATGTCTATCTGGCCACCAATCCATCAAATTGTTCCTTAATTTCTCTTCTAAACGTTGGAGAGGCGCTAATACACTCTCATGTTCTTCAATTATGTCTTTAATCTGACCCATTTTAGCCTAATTATAGGTTTGTAAGGCTATGAAGGAAGGGTAAGGTGGGAATATTATGTTCTTTCTTTGTTACGTATGCACTACATTCCTTTGTCTCTTATGCTTATTACTGATTTGCCCTTGGGGCCCACCATGAGGAGACCCACGCGCTGCATCAATAATTTGCGTTTTCTTCCTTTTGCAGTATCTGATCCCATCCAGTGTTAAAGGGGTGAGTTTTAATTTCACCATCTGTCCATCCACTAGATGATATGCGGTGAGATGCATATCTACCTCAAAGAGCATACTTCCATGAGCCTCTTTTTTCATTCAATGCTTTTGTCACCTCCTGATCAGTGCCTTGTACTATGAGGGGCAAAAGTATCTCACGCTTTACTCATCCAACGGCTATGATCAAAGAAGATGTATTCATTTCTCCTTGTGTTGGTTATGCGCAGGGAATCTACACAGTGCTAGCCCCTCTTTTCCAGATAGTAGACTGTTGCTATGCCCTCCATTACCCCTTTTCTGTTATTCCTTTGCTTATTTTCTGTACTGGACCCCTCCAGTCGTGAGATTTTTACTTTCTCGTCAGTTTATGCATGCATTTTCCTCTTTTGAAGTTCCTTTTCATCACCTATCATCTCTGTAAGGCTTCTATTTCTCCTGTAACATGAGCGTCTCTGCTTAGTGGGAGTTCCGTCATACGCATAATTTCTGTCAGTCGAGGTTCTGAGCAATCTCTCTCTTTCTTTCGTAATTAACCTCAATTGTCATACAATTCTTTCGTTGCGAAGCCACTGCAACGTCTCAGGTGCTTCAATTGATAGTTTCGCCAGGTAATTTTGTATTTACGTTTTTCCCAATTTCCACATCGTGCCTGTCATTTACCAAATTCGCCGTCTGACAATTCCCATGTTTGATGTCGACAGAGTCGTGATGGAGCCCTCTGTGCGACGGTGTACTTTGTTGGGGTCGCGGCGGCGTGCGACGTCGGCGGAAGGCGGGGCTTCAGTCGATCATCATGTTCGTTCCTCAGGTCTGTCTGTACTGTCACCCTCTCCTTTTCTTTCAATAACAGAAAGGACAGGACCCACGATGATGAACCAACGAGCAATCGCCACCTGTCTCTCTTCTCCTTTTTTTTTACTGAATGGGTTCGGGTTTCGGGTTTTCAGTTTGTTTGGATCCGATCCGATAGGATAAATTTATGTAACTTGGGCCCCGCCGGCCCAAATATATGGCTCCATCTTTCTTCTTTTTTTTTATTTTTTTGCTAGGCCCAATTGGATTTTAGGATTGGACTGGGCTTGGGCCGAAACAGATTTGATATTTCGTTATGGGTCAGTCTCGCGTCCTGTTTTAATTACGGTGCTCCGTTATAGTCGTATCCGGTGATTTATATGCCAGAACCAATTGGCAATGTATTTATAAAACTCCATTCTCCCCTCTCTCTTTTTTTTTACAGCATTTTTAGAGGTAAACAGGTAGCCATAGTACCAATCCAAAACCCCTTCTGTCATTAACAAAGTTAACCAGTAAACCATATTCCTTTAAGAAGAAGATAGTTCGAGGGATATTCGATGATATGGTGAAAAAGGATTTGCTCAAATTGCCGCGATGCAAGCGTGAAAATGAAAAGGAGAGGACAGACGATCCTAATTTTTGTCCCTATCATAGGATCCTAGGGCATAAAATCGAGGATTGCTGGGTGTTCAAAGACTGGATTGAAAAGCAATATCAAGGAGGTGTGTTACCTCTTTCCCCGCGTGATTTACAGGAACCGACACCTCATGTGTAAAGAGGCACTGCGTTCACAAACCACCTCGAAGACTCGTCCCATAAGACCTATCATTCAACCCAAAACCCAATTTACCAAAAACAATCAAAACCTACATCTTATCCACAATAAAGCCTAGTCCACTAAAATCCAACCAAAAGTCCGTGATAACAAAAATCTATTAAGTTCAAAACCACAAAACCACAAAACCATGTACATAGCCCAATAAAAACTTTAGAATAAAGTCCAACGAAAATGTTAGGATCCAATAAAACCCAAAATCCAAAACCCAAAACCTTAACTTAACCTTTCAAACCCAAAACCCGAAGAGCAAGGTATTATGTCATGTCGGGCTAATGCTTGTAAGGGTGTTTCGTTCTTTTGAACATTATGGAACATTCCTTTGCAAGGCCCAAAATAAATAAGGCAATTGTAGATAAATAAAAGTCCTCAACTTTAGAGCATGTTAGATAGGAATTTGTCCCGCAGGGCCTAAGTGTAAAGGAGTGTCCTTGTCCTTTTGGGCGTTCATAGGGCATTCCCAATACAAAGGCCTACATTTTTATAATAAAACACACAAGAGTCCCCTTTTGCAACCGATGACGGATTCTTATGATTCTCGAGGGTGCAAAGTTATGCTACTAATATTGTTCGCATTGTGGGAGATAGTTACAAGAAAGAAGGACCACACTGGGGCAAGGATAAGCAATCAACCATGTTGAGATACAAGACGACGGACAATCACACTGGGGCAGCCGCAAAACACGCAAGACAAGTAAGGGAGAAGAGTAAAAAGAAGAAAGCAGAGAGCTCCATTCACTAAAAGAAGATACATCAGTACAACCATTGCATAAAGAAGTCTGGTACAAGAGAGGCTTAAACAACAACCGATGGTGACTAAAGGGATACAAAACAGAAGATATAAGAGTGCCCTAAAACTAACACTGGGGCAAGGCAGATCGAGATGGCCGTTTACTCTGGGGCAGCCACGACTTCATCAACAACCGCAGCTCCACCACCAGCCAAGTTGTTAAGAGTGACGGAGATCGCTTCAATCATTCCTTCCAAGGTGTCCAAGCGGGCGTTCAATTCACCGAAGCGTTGATCAATCAAACCCCGAATTGAGACAGGGGCAGGGTCATCAAGAGCCATCATGGCAGAGTTATCATCCGGCGGAGAATCAACACCCATAGGACCGTATTGATTGGGAGCCGCATTAGGAAGTAAGATGTAGTCATTCACGGGCTGATTGGGATCGGGGACCAACATGTCCATTGAAGATTCAACCCACCCGATAAGTGGCAATGAAAGAAGAAGGTTGAAGGGATGTGCTACATCAGCATCAGAAATACGATTGCCCCATAACATGTCAGGCACACGGATGCGAGCCCTAAACATGAGAGCTTCAATAAGATGGCCATAGGGAAGCGGTTCTCGATCGGAGATCGCTACTTGGTGCATGTGGAAGAGGATCATGTGAGCCAGGTTGATAGGCCACTGTTTTTGGATCAAGTTGCGAAGATAAAAGAGGCTTCCTGGTTTGGCAAGATGTGTCATTACCCCTTGTGGAAAGACGATGTCATTAATTACCAAAAAGAGAAACCTAGAAGTCATGACAAAAGATGTAAATAAAAGGGGTTGAGGTGAAACACGACCAAAGAAGAATGCGATTAAAGAATAGAAAGAAACAAAGAAGAAAGGATAAGGAGGAAAGAGGAAAACACCTATGAAGAGCGGGCAAATGGAAAGTAGACACCCTCTCTACATCAGGAGCCGCCGCCCGAAACCATTGGCGACATTCCTGATAACTTCCAAAACCTTGAGGCCATCTCTGATAGGCATAGATAGTGGAACCGTTGGCAGTATTGGTTGCCCGCAAGTAACCGGCAAGATCTCCGACCGTGATATGAAAGAAGCGACCCCAAATGTCAAAAGGACGTAAAAGAACTCTCAATGTTCTAGTCCTTAAGTAATCAATTCCAAATGTCAAAAAGACGCAAAAGAACTCTCAATGTTCTAGTCCTTAAGTAAGCGACCCCAAATGTCAAAAGGGCACAAAAGAACTCTCAATGTTCTAATCCTTAAATATCGACCCAAAATGTCGGAATTCTAAGAGTTTTTGGAGATAAAAATGGAGCTTCCTACCTTCACCATGTCAAGGTCGTCGAACGTATCAAATATTGTCAATGCTCATCAATGAAGAAAGAAGTTGGTTCAACCATGCCGAAGCAACCAAGTTCAACCATCCGAACATCCATACCACACCAACAAGTATCAAAATCCAACAATATCAAAAGGAGAAACAAAGAAAAGCAAACACGCTAAGCTGCAGTAGCACCATGAGTCGCAGCCCGATCCTGTGCCACGATGCTCCTCTCGCGGAACTTCGCCAAATCAAGAAATACAAAACTTTATAATCCCACCGGCAACTAAGAGATACAAGGCCCCAAAATGAACGCGAGTGTAGCTCAACCCAACCAAACTCAAGTTCAAGCGAAAACACGATAAAACCACCATGCAACCAATTTGACTACATCCAAGGGGTCAAGAAGGGGCCACCAGAGTACGCTGTTCTGCCCAGGATCCTCACAACCTACTCTGGTGGGGGGCATTTGTTTGACCCTAAAATTTCGCGATTGGAGACACAAACCGATTTACGAGAAGTTTGAGAAAATAATGGAAAATAACAAATGGACCCCAAAAATCATGGAAAAATACCCAAAAATCCAGTGTAGCATGAGGAAGATTATGGTTCTTTCAGAATGGTCAAAGAAGCTGTAGAATTCCTATTTTATGCAAAGAAGCCCCTGATTTTGGAGAAATTAAATAAAATAGGAGGAGGGGTATTTTTGAAAATTTCTTGATTCCACTGGATTCTACATATTTTTATGAAACTGTGTACAAAATTTCATGGAGAAACTCGGTAGGGAGGAGGTCCAAATAATTTATTTGGTTTCAGCAACAAATGAAAGTTAGTCTAAAAGAAGAAATAGAGAGGAGCCGTGATTGAAGAAATGGAGAGGAGGAAAACAGTGAAGTTCAAACTTCCCTCTGCCTAAAAGGATTTGGGTAAACCTGTTCTTCATATACCATACAGAAGGAATTGAGCAACTACAGTTGGTCTACTGTCAACTATGCTCACGCGAAACCAAGAGAAGAGGAAGGTGCTGCCTGTACTTCATTAAATCTGACGAGTGGGACCCATCACGAAACGGTTTGCTTATGAAAAGAAAATAAGATAGGCGTGGAGTAGAAGAACCATGAAGGAAACAAAGGCTGTGGGGTCTGTCGGAATCCACCTGGTTCACCATACACCACGAGCACCCACGAAGAGGAAAGAAGAGCTCGTCTCCTCCTAACGACTCTGAAGAAGGGAAGCTAGAGGCGTTGCAATGACTGCAACCGTCCCCAATCGAATCTGTTCCATCTCCATTCGAGTGGGCCCCAGCGTCAGGCGATGTGAACCCTTCGATCAAATCTCAATCCGTGGAGAAGAAGATCGACGATAGGGATCAATCGAGACTGTAACGAACCCGTAACCGCCATGGTCAAAGCTGGCGCCTCCTCTGTTGACCGTCCCAAAACAAGCACAAATCGGCCGCCTCCCAACCCTTGGATCAGATGGCGATCCGTGTGCCTCCAATTGGAGGGCTGAGATCGATTGAAGATTGGAGCTTGTTGAAGAAGAGACCCAAACCTGAAGGCTATATATACCCCATTGCAAGGCTGAGAAGGGGTTCCACTTTCGTTCCAATCTGGTTGGACTTTTGGATCTCCCTCTGACCTCTCTTGGCATTTCACACACACGAGGGGTTCTCAGAAGATCGAATCCACCATCATTGTTAGGATTAGAACTCTCACATACACGCACTGTTAGGTAGACATTTCTACAAACACTTAGTAGACATTGTAAGAAGGAGGAGAAAGAAAGAGCTTAGAAGGAAATCTTGTGAAGAAGAAAGGTAAAATCTGTGTAATTATGTGAGAATTGAGGTAAATTGTAATCAATTTGAGGAATTGAGACTGAATTTTGATTGAATTTCGATTTGCATGCGATTTCTATCTGTACTTTAATGTTCTTGAGAAAATTTCTTGAAATTAGCATTGTATGATCTTGTTCTTCTCTTCTCTTGACTTGATTCGAAGCCATGGTCTGATGCATAGCTCAGTCATGGCTGAGGTCGAGTAGTTACTTTTAGAAGCATCAATTTGTGTCAGTTTCTTTTAGAGGTTTAGTTCAATTCTATCTCGTCTTCTTGAACTGGTTTTGTACAACTTCCTCTTCCTATTCCCATTTCTTGACTTGATTCGAGGCTATGGTCTGATGCATAGCTCAGTCATGGCAGAGATCAAGCAATTGCTCTTCAAGCATTGAATTGACGATTTCTCGGATAGGTGATTCAATTCTGCTCTTCTCTCTTGATTTCTTAGACTGATTCCATATAATATCCCCTTTCCTGTCCCTTTCTTGCTCCTTTTCTCATCATGGTCTGATGCATAGCTCAGCCATGGTGAAGGTGAAGTAACCCGTCTACACTACCTCTCTTTAAAAGTTCAATTTGATTAGCTGATCCATAACCTCAGTCTGATGCATAGCTCAGCTGTAATATGGAGAAGCTCTAACAACTCTCTCTCTCATGGATGTCTCGAGCCTAGCTCAGTAGACATGAGAGAGAACAACATCCCCTCACTTCTCATGTGGTCTTAAGCATAGCTGAGCCACTTAGAAGCTGAGTTTGAACACCAAGACAAGTATATCTCTTGTGTGGTTCTGATGCATAGCTCAGATCATGCAATAGATGGAAAGGCTTGTGTTTATCATCATTTGGCAATTAGAATAGTTGCTGGGGTCCTTCTTGCAAATGTTTAGATTTTGTAGAATGCAATCGGATAAGTCTTTACTTTGTTTAGGATGGTATTATAGTTATATGAAGAAGTGTTAATGTTGTATGATCTGACCATATCTTCCCTATTTAGGCCTTTGATCCCTGTAGTTATCTTGTGTCTAATGATTAATTGAGTACAAAGGACCTGTCGGTAATATTGTTTATCTGAAGATTACAGATTGTGTGGAGATTAGATTGTAATCCAGTCGGATTAAAGCTGAAGGTAAGAATACTCGGTCATTACTCTAGTATTGGAGTCATGTGTTTGAATGTTAATTGATATACTGTTTGAATTTCCATGATTACAATTATATAAGGAAGTGAAGACCAGTTAGTAATAAGGATTAAGTATGGTTTTCCTTGCCTTGTTAAACTATCATTATCCCAAAGAAGTCTGACCCATGTAGCAACATAAGGCGTTTTCTTCTGGTTTTATAATGTCTCATGACTTGTCAGGTTTGTATAAAACTTGTGATGGATTTGAGTAAAATGATGATATAGGACATTTCCTGATTTGTTATTATAATGGTCTCCTGACTTTAGCATACCCGATATATGTGTGTATGGCACCCCCGATAGAAATGTGAAAGTTGAATAAACTAAATACGGATTGATATTGGTGATTAGTCATAATATGTTGGAAAGATACTCGATTTTATGCCCTCTGGTCCCTTTTGATTTTGGTACCAATTTGCATATCGGCCATTGGCTGCCTCACAGCACTTGCACCTATTACTTGACGTATCCATCTAATTAAGCTTCATTGATGTAAATTGACCATGGAGATGTTGTTGTCTATATCATTCTCATATCCTAGAAAACCATTGTTCGATGCAAATGAATTATCTCTAAATACATCGATACTATATATATTGCTTCTGTCTCGACTTGACCGTAGTATCCAAGTGGTGCCCCCAACTAACGAAGGTGACACGAGAGAAACCAACGCCATCGCTGTATCCCCCTCACTCACACGATGCTTCAGAGTCTATTCCGGCGATCTATGGTGGCCGAAATCCAAAGAGGGTTTGTACCCGTCATTTTGCGAACCCGTTAATGAGGGGAACGAAACCCATCTCCCTCAGTCGAACAACAGCGCTAAAACCCCTTCGATCTTTTGCGGCAAATGTGTTTACAGAACCCATATGTCTGATCCCTGGCATCGGAGGAAATGTTTAATAAAACAAGGAAATTCGACCCAAGACAAAGCCCAGATTAAGCCCAAAACGGAATTTCTCGACAACCCAGTCAGCTGCCACCTCGGTCTGACTCGATGACGTGGCCCAATAGGAAAAATTCAAAGTTGACAGAAACTTTAGAAAAACATTAAAAATAGTAGAAAGCCCCTAAAAATATAAACGGCGCATCTATAAAATTCTAAAAATCAAAATAATCTTGTTTCACTGATACTTTGATATGAAAATATGTCAAAGTAGTGGCCTTTTGTATTTTTGAAGTATTTTCGCTTTAAAAATAAATTTTGGAAAATTAATAAACTCATTTGTAAAATGCTAGGTATTTTCAAAATAAGGATTTCAAACATGCTATCTTCAAAGAGCTAAATATGTTCAACTACGGATATTTTCAAAGGTCTAAATAACTTCAAAAATGCTATCTTCTGTTAGAGATATGTCCTAGAAGCCAATCATATTTGGCTACTTCTATGGTTTTATGTCATGGATGATTTTATATCATTTGTTCCTTGATTTATGTGTTGACAGTTCATTCAGGTTGAGGATCTGAATTATAGATCACTGTGATTCATTTAGTAGTAAATGACAACAATAAATCTAAAGCGTCCATAATCTTGATAATTAACAAGGAACATTAATTATCAATAAGATTAGTATGCAAGTTAAGTGTTGATTAAGTTCTATAAATCAAAGGTTAAGAGTAACCAACTTAATTGCATATGTTTATGTTATTTGAATATAGTACAGGACATGACCCAACGAAATAAATATATGGATTGTGTTTTGGTGTCATTATTTATTTCGTTATGATTTTGATTCTAAGTTTGAGATATTTATCTTTTCCACATGAGGATAGGTTCAATAAATATCGTCTACCGCTGATTCCCGATAAGGGCTGCTATACGGACGTTATTTATGTTCTCTTGAATTGTGCGGGGAAAAGTTAAATAGTCAAGAAAACCGTATGTCCCTCATTAATTCACTTAGTGAGTGACGATATCTGTTTGGGCCCCTTGATGGAGATAGATTGTTTGCTAGCAACTGATACAATTATCTCTAGATCAAGAAACGTATAATCTGCAAGAATGACACATTCCTATCTTGGATTATACGATGATATCGTGAGGCATAGGAATCAAAATAGAGATATACTTTTATTCTCTTATGCAGGATTGAAATATTGTAGCTGTACACTATTTATGCGAATTGGGAATCATAACGTGTTGCTAGATACCGCTTATGATTATTGGATTTAAATAGCGATTTAACTCCATGTCCAACGTAGCATAAATCCTCAAAGGGTCACACAGAATTGGTGTTTTAACCATGCTTGCATTATTTATTTATTTGCAATAATTGGTATTGCAAAATATGATGAGTTGATTAATTAATTAAATAGCGTTGTAGACCGTTATAATTAATTAAATCAAAGGGATCATATAGAAATAAATTAATGCATTATCTAATCCCTAAATAATTATTATTAAGTTAATAATTATTTATTTCAACACATATGCATTTAATAGGGCTTTAATTAAATAGTTAATTAAAGGCCCAATAGGGAGTCAAATTGGGAGCAACAAGAAGGGCCAATTAATAGGTGATTAAGTGGACCCAAGAGGCATTGCACATAGCCCATGAAGGGCCCATAATGTGGCCGGCCATAGCTAGTGGTAGGTGGGATGGCAAAGTTGTAAATAGGTGTTGAGAGGTAGGTAGGATTTGAGCTCTATATAAAGGGGTATATGGTAGCAAATCCCTCTCTCTCTCTCTCCCACAAACCCTAGCCGCCCCCCCTCTTCCTTGGCCGGCGCCTCCCCTCTCTCCCTCTCCATTAGCTCATGTGTTGAGCCCCCTCTCTTCCTCAAATCAATTAGTTCATTTGCTAGAAGATTGGGAAAACTAGGGATTAGGCATTTCCTCCAAGTTACTAGCATAACTTGTAGAGGATTTGGTTAATACCAAGTGGACTCGAGGCGATTCGACGAGGAGGCGCGAGCTAGACGTGAGCACAACCACCTACAACCTAGCCGGTTCGAGCCTCTTGATTACTAGTTCAAGAGAGGTATACCTTGAACCTTTCTCTCTTGTGTGAATGGCTTAGTGCAAGATCCGTGTTTGTGCATGATTGTTTATGGATAATTAGTAGTATTTAATCATAAAATGAAAATTATGCACTCAACTAACAGTGGTATCAGAGCACATGGTCGTACTTAAGCTATTTTGACACTTAATTAAGAGAAATTGGCTAATTAACGGATTAGTAGAGATGATGCGTTTGTTTGCTGTCTGGAAATGGTATTTTCTGTGTTGTTTCGCATTTTTCTCTGTGATATGTCCTCTGGAAGATCTTTCCATCTACAAGAAAGTTGTAGATCTGTGGATTTTGATTCTTTTGGCATTGGATTCACATTTTTCTGAATTAGTATAGATTTACTGTGAATAAAACGGCGACAGTGCGCAGAACCAGTTTTTGCTTGCACTGTCCTGTTTGAATGGCTTGAAAGATTTATATTTTGAATATAAGTACCAGTGTTCTATGGCTAGAAATAAAGAGGACTTGAAGCTCTTTCTGAGCATGTATAAATTGTTGCATGACTCGGATTAATTTGTGGGTTTTCAAGTATGAAAAGGAAGATCTTGTCAGATACAGTTTGTTGAGCAAATCGATTGTTCTAATAAACTGTACCAACTGAGAACTCCTTTAAAAATTCTGTTTAAATGGAGTTGTTCTATTTTGAGTTAGGATTCCAGGAAAATTAATTTCATAATTTTTCGTGGATGTTTGGACCTTAAACTAGGTTAAAACCTTTCGATTGACAGTCTGTTTCAGTACAGAATTTGTTGATTGTTTAGGCTGTAACTTAATATTATTGAACTGAACTTGGTTGTTTTCTTTTCATGAATGGATAGCCTGTAGTCTAAACAAGTTTTTCTATGTATATTGTATATATAAAAACTGGATAGAAGGTGGTCTAACAGACCAAATGGTTGAGAGGATAAGCTGAAAATCTCATAACGGTGTTTCGTGCACTTGTAAGAGATTTGTCTTTTTTGATTCTCCCAGATGGTTTAAGATCTCTTCTTGAAATTTTTACTGGTAGTCACAACTTTGATAAGGAGCTTAAGTAATTTATTTGAGAATTTTTGGAGACCGAAAACTGTTGTTTTTGTTGGATTCCATTAGTTACGTTTTTTAGTAAATTACTGTTTTTCTAAGTATTCAAACTAGTTGAATTTAATTAGAAAACTCCTTGTTTGATCTCCTTTCTGTTATGGGATGTTGAAAGAACTTTCTAAATGAATTTAAACAAGTTTTGTTGTTTAAAATTGAGGATTTGTACACGGAATTTACTTATGGCAAACGATACGCAAAGATGCTTGAAAATCGTTAATTGGAAACAAAGTTCTTGTATGTGCTAACTTTGTTTTGTAGGTGGATAGTGGGTTTAGTATGGCTCAAGACTCAATGCCTTGTGGTTGTAATGAATGCATGTGTGAATGTTTGTAATGCGGCCTTTGGTGCCATTAATTAATTAATTTGTTGATTAATTTTTGATGTAACTTGTGAGGCTTGCATGCCCCTAAGGTTAGGATGGGAATAGGATGTTTTCACATGTATTTTGCACCTTTATTTTATATAGGATTTAGATCCTTATAGAATTTAGTGGGAGGGCAAGAATTAGATTAGTTTTGCTCCATGGACGATGTGGCGAAACTAATGCAAGCGGGAGCCATACAAACCCACAACTATGAGATGCTTATATGATTATTTTGTTAGGTTAGGTATGGGTGTATGCTTACACGACCACCAAACAAAGTGTCATATGAATTGTTTGTCCCAAACTAAAATGAATAAGTTAAATCGCCCTCCTTCTCTCTATCCCCTTCACGCCGATTGTCACTCATGGCGCGGTCCGCCCAAGCGGACGTCATGATTGCCAATTCGGTAGTCGGGGTGCAAATAGATAAGATTTGCAAGGAGCAAATAGTGAGAAGTGACTTTTCGATGGACCCAACTAGAGTTTGGACATCGGGGCGAAGTTCGCTCATGCGAACCAAGAGTCATGGTAAGATGATTGGTTGGAGAACCTACCTTATCTAATCATTTTGGATGACGTGCCATAGCAGGTCCATTTTGATGAAAATAGGGGTCTTGGAAATCACTATACTTAGGGACTTTTAAAAGTGTAGTGAAAGTTTTACTTTTGTTAAAACTAAAAACATAAAACTAATTGACCTTTAATTCGATAATTGTTGTAGATGTCTTCCTCCTCTTTAACGCTTCGTTCTCTTCTTGAGAAAGAGAAACTCGCCTTTAACGGTGCTAATTTCTTGGATTGGCACCGCAACCTAAGGCTTGCCTTTAGGTTTGAAAAAAGGGAGTACCTCCTCTCCACTCCGATTCCCTCTGCTCCTAAGGACACCGATCCAAAGGATAAGCAAGAGGAATATGAGAAGCACGTCAATGACGACATGGAGATGTCGGTCTTGATGGTTGCGGTCATGGAATCGGAACTCCAAAAGGAGTTCATCGATAGTGGATATGGAGTGTTTGAGATGATCACTCGTCTCAAGAACATGTTCCAAACCAAGGCCCGCACCGAAAGGGCCCGTCTCATCAAGGCCGTCGCCAACACTCGCTTGGCGGAGGGTCATGAAGTCGGGCCACACGTCATGAAGATGGCGGGGTTGTTTCGGCAGCTCGAAAAGCTTGATACGCCCTTTCCTACGGGTGCGATTCAAGATTTCATTCTCAACTCCCTCCCTCCAAGCTTCACCGGTTTTGTTGTGAACTACCGGATGAATGGCATGGACAAGAGCATGGATGATCTCCAAAACATGCTCGTTGAGACGGAGGATAGTCTCAAGAAGGAGAAGGGCCCAAAGGATGTTCTTGCCGTGAGTGACAAGAGCAAGAAGATCAAGAAGCGAGGCCGTAAAGCCAAGAAGGGCAAAGGCCCGGTGACGCCCCAAGGTTCGGCCAAGGGTGCTCCCGTGGGTTCCAAGAAGAAGAAGAACCCGGCCACTCCCGAGACCGTTTGCTACTATTGTAGCAACAAGGGTCATTGGAGGAGAAACTGCCCCAAGTACCTTGCCGACAAGAAGGCGGGAACCGTCCAACCTTCTTCTTCAGGTATATTTGTCATCGAAACCCTTCTCGCTACCTCTAACACCGATTGGGTATTCGATACCGGTTCGTGTGCTCACATTTGTCGAAATGTGCAGGTCCTAAAGAATAGGAGGCGGCTCGAGAAAGGTGAAGTTCAACTCCGCGTCGGGAATGGCACGTGCATCTCCGCTATGGCCATTGGGAGCGTGGATTTAACTTTACCTTCCGGTTTTGTGTTGGAACTAAAGGATGTATTTTTAGTTCCCTCTATCACTCGAAACATTATCTCTATCTCTTGTTTGGACATGGATGGTTTTGATGTTGTAATAAAGAACAAGTTGTTGACCTTGTTTCGAAATGAAGTTCGTTTTTGTGATGCGCATTTATTGAATGGTCTTTATTTGCTTGATTCTAGCGGACTTATCTTGAGTGTTGAGAATGACAATAGGAAACGTAAGATTTCACATGAGAATGCAACTTTGATGTGGCATTGCCGCTTAGGTCATATCAATGAGAAACGCATCAAGAGATTACAAACCGTTGGTCTCTTGGATCAATTCGCTTTCGAGCCAATTGACACATGCGAATCTTGTTTGATGGGAAAGATGACCAAAGCGCCTTTTCCTAACAAAGGGACAAGGGCAAATGACTTGTTAGACCTTGTACATACCGATGTATGTGGGCCTATGAGCATTTGTGCGCGTGGTGGTTATTCATACTTCATCACATTCACAGATGACCATAGTAGATACGGGTATATCTACTTGATGCGTCACAAATCCGAATCCTTTGACAAGTTCAAAGAATTTAAGAATGAAGTTGAGAACCAACTTGGTCGAAAGATCAAGGTCTTACGATCCGATCGAGGTGGTGAGTACTTGAGCCATGAGTTTGGCAACTATCTAAAGGAGTGTGGAATCGTTCCACAACTCACTCCACCCGGAACACCACAATGGAATGGTGTATCCGAAAGGAGGAATCGAACTTTGCTTGACATGGTTCGATCAATGATGAGCCAAGCCGATTTACCTATGTCCTTTTGGGGATACGCCCTTGAAACCGCAACTTTTACATTAAACCGTGTTCCATCAAAGTCCGTTGAGAAGACGCCCTATGAGCTTTGGTTTAAGAAGAAACCAAGCATGTCGTTTCTCAAGATTTGGGGTTGTGAAGCTTATGTGAAAAGGCTAGTGAGCGATAAGCTTGGACCCAAATCGGACAAATGTCATTTCGTAGGATACCCTAAGGAAACAAAGGGTTACTACTTCTATAACCGCAACGAGAACAAGATAGTTGTTGCTCGTTATGGTGTGTTCTTGGAGAAGGAGTTTCTCTCAAGAAGAAGTAGTGGGAGCAACGTGGTGATTGAAGAAATTCAAGAACCGCAACAACAAAGCATGCCTCAAGTAGGCAATGTGGTTGTTCCCAATGTGGTGCCAAATGAGGTTGCACAAAATGTGGATGCACCGAATGAGGTTGTAGCCGAACCCATTCCACAAGTTGTTGTGGAAGAAGAGGTTCACGAACAAGCTCCCTCAAATGAAAACTCAAACGTATCGCGAGTCGATGATGTTGAGGAAGCACCTTCACTTGAAGTTCAAGAACAAAGTCCACAAACCGTTGTGGAACAAGTTCAAGAACCTCAAACTTCTACCCTACGAAGATCGGCAAGGCCAAGTCGTCCACCTATAAGATATTTAGGTTTGCACGACGTTCTCGTTATGGAGAACGATGAGCCTTTGACCATTGATGACATGAGAAAGAAACCCGACTCCAAGGAATGGCTAAAAGCCATGGAATCCGAAATGCAATCCATGTATGACAACAAGGTATGGACCTTGGTTGACCTTCCCAACGGAGTAAAACCCGTTGAGAACAAGTGGATCTTTAAGAGAAAGGTCGACATGGATGGCAACTTGACCATTTACAAAGCACGACTTGTAGCGAAAGGTTACAAGCAAATTCATGGTATTGACTATGAAGAAACCTTCTCGCCCGTCGTCATGTTCAAGTCAATTCGGATCATGTTAGCAATTGCCGCATTCTATGATTATGAGATTTGGCAAATGGATGTCAAAACCGCCTTCCTAAATGGAAATTTGGAAGAGGATGTGTATATGACACAACCCGAGTGTTTTGTGGATCCAAAGAATGCTAACAAAGTATGCAAGCTTCAACGATCCATTTATGGATTGAAGCAAGCATCAAGGAGTTGGAACAAGCGCTTTGATGAGGAAGTCAAGAAATTGAACTTCTCTCAAAGTGAAAAGGAACCTTGTGTCTACAAGAGGTTTAGTGGGAGCGTGGTTGTGTTTCTTGTTCTATATGTTGACGATATACTCTTGATCGGGAATGATATTCCCGAATTGAATGCAGTCAAGGATTCATTGAAGAAAGTGTTCTCAATGAAAGACTTGGGCGAGGCCGCCTACATCCTAGGAATCAAGATCTATAGAGATAGATCAAAGAGGATGTTAGGTTTGAGCCAAGATGCATACATTGACAAGGTGTTGCAAAAACACAACATGGCGAATTCCAAGAAGGGATTCTTGCCTATGTCGCATGGCATTTACTTGAGCAAGACTCAAGGTCCGACAACGGAGACAGATCGGGAGTACATGAAGCGATTCAAGTATCCATCTGTAGTCGGATCGATTATGTATGCCATGCTATGCACTCGCCCCGATGTGGCACATCCGATTAGTGTGACTAGTCGATACCAAGCCAACCCGGGCATGGCACATTGGACCGCAGTCAAGAATATCCTCAAGTATCTCAAGAGAACCCAAGAGAGCATTCTCGTTTACGGTGGAGACCAAGAGCTCGTTGTAACTGGTTACACCGATGCTAGTTTCCAAACCGATCGAGATGACTCCAAATCACAGTCCGGCTTTGTATTTCTGCTTAATGGTGGTGCCGTAAGTTGGAAGAGTTCCAAGCAAGATACTACGGCCGATTCCGTCACCGAAGCGGAATACTTAGCGGCTGGTGAAGCAGCAAAAGAGGCCGTATGGATCAAGGAGTTCTTGACCGAGCTAGAGGTGGTTCCAAGCATCTCGGGTCCAGTGGATATCTACTGCGACAATACGGGAGCCATAGCTCAGTCCAAGGAGCCTAGGTCTCACCAGAAGACTAGGCACATTCTACGACGATTCCATCTCATCCGTCAGTTGGTCAATGACGGATGGGTCAAGGTCAAGAAGGTGGACGGTGCCGCGAACACAGCGGACCCTCTGACAAAGCCTTTGTCTCGAGCCGCGCATGAGTTGCATGTTGCATCCATGGGGATTAGGCGTATGCCTGATTGGCTTTGAGTTGTATCTTTTATTTAGGCGTTAGTATGAGATATGTATATTTGGATATTACATTGAGTACTATACACTGGCTAGAAGTCACTGTTGATTGACTCTAGGCCAAGTGGGAGATTGTTAGAGATATGTCCTAGAAGCCAATCATATTTGGCTACTTCTATGGTTTTATGTCATGGATGATTTTATATCATTTGTTCCTTGATTTATGTGTTGACAGTTCATTCAGGTTGAGGATCTGAATTATAGATCACTGTGATTCATTTAGTAGTAAATGACAACAATAAATCTAAAGCGTCCATAATCTTGATAATTAACAAGGAACATTAATTATCAATAAGATTAGTATGCAAGTTAAGTGTTGATTAAGTTCTATAAATCAAAGGTTAAGAGTAACCAACTTAATTGCATATGTTTATGTTATTTGAACATAGTACAGGACATGACCCAACGAAATAAATATATGGATTGTGTTTTGGTGTCATTATTTATTTCGTTATGATTTTGATTCTAAGTTTGAGATATTTATCTTTTCCACATGAGGATAGGTTCAATAAATATCGTCTACCGCTGATTCCCGATAAGGGCTGCTATACGGACGTTATTTATGTTCTCTTGAATTGTGCGGGGAAAAGTTAAATAGTCAAGAAAACCGTATGTCCCTCATTAATTCACTTAGTGAGTGACGATATCTGTTTGGGCCCCTTGATGGAGATAGATTGTTTGCTAGCAACTGATACAATTATCTCTAGATCAAGAAACGTATAATCTGCAAGAATGACACATTCCTATCTTGGATTATACGATGATATCGTGAGGCATAGGAATCAAAATAGAGATATACTTTTATTCTCTTATGCAGGATTGAAATATTGTAGCTGTACACTATTTATGCGAATTGGGAATCATAACGTGTTGCTATATACCGCTTATGATTATTGGATTTAAATAGCGATTTAACTCCATGTCCAACGTAGCATAAATCCTCAAAGGGTCACACAGAATTGGTGTTTTAACCATGCTTGCATTATTTATTTATTTGCAATAATTGGTATTGCAAAATATGATGAGTTGATTAATTAATTAAATAGCGTTGTAGACCGTTATAATTAATTAAATCAAAGGGATCATATAGAAATAAATTAATGCATTATCTAATCCCTAAATAATTATTATTAAGTTAATAATTATTTATTTCAACACATATGCATTTAATAGGGCTTTAATTAAATAGTTAATTAAAGGCCCAATAGGGAGTCAAATTGGGAGCAACAAGAAGGGCCAATTAATAGGTGATTAAGTGGACCCAAGAGGCATTGCACATAGCCCATGAAGGGCCCATAATGTGGCCGGCCATAGCTAGTGGTAGGTGGGATGGCAAAGTTGTAAATAGGTGTTGAGAGGTAGGTAGGGTTTGAGCTCTATATAAAGGGGTATATGGTAGCAAATCCCTCTCTCTCTCTCTCCCACAAACCCTAGCCGCCCCCCCTCTTCCTTGGCCGGCGCCTCCCCTCTCTCCCTCTCCATTAGCTCATGTGTTGAGCCCCCTCTCTTCCTCAAATCAATTAGTTCATTTGCTAGAAGATTGGGAAAACTAGGGATTAGGCATTTCCTCCAAGTTACTAGCATAACTTGTAGAGGATTTGGTTAATACCAAGTGGACTCGAGGCGATTCGACGAGGAGGCGCGAGCTAGACGTGAGCACAACCACCTACAACCTAGCCGGTTCGAGCCTCTTGATTACTAGTTCAAGAGAGGTATACCTTGAACCTTTCTCTCTTGTGTGAATGGCTTAGTGCAAGATCCGTGTTTGTGCATGATTGTTTATGGATAATTAGTAGTATTTAATCATAAAATGAAAATTATGCACTCAACTAACATCTTCCATGTTAAGTATTTTCTAAAAGTCAAAGCTACAAAAGGCCAAAGTGAATAAATCACCAACATCCCAAGAGAAACATCAAGAAATTAAAAGTCCAAACACGAAACCCAAAGTCAAAGCCAAAACCTCTTCGTTGAGGAAAAGTCCCTCACTAAGGTTGAGATCGACCTTAAATGACTTAGAAAATGAATTCTTACGGGCCCCCTTCGTCCAAAGAATTCCATTTTGTTCTCACAAGAAGATCGACTAAGATGATCCCGAGAACCGACTCTTATTAAGAAGACCGATGAAGATGGTCCCTAGGGTCGTTAAAGAACCAACTCTTATTAAGAAGACCGATCAAGATGGTCCCTAGGGTTGTAAAAGAACCAACTTTAGCTCAAAGGCGCCACATGCCCCTAAGGTTGCAAAACTTCTTTTGTTCTCACAAGAAGATCGACTAAGATGATCCCTAGAACCGACTCTTATTAAGAAGACCGATGAAGATGGTCCCTAGGGTCGTTAAAGAACCAACTCTTATTAAGAAGACCGATCAAGATGGTCCCTAGGGTTGTAAAAGAACCAACTTTAGCTCAAAGGCGCCACATGCCCCTAAGGTTGCAAAACTTCTTTTGTTCTCACAAGAAGACCGACTAAGATGGTCCCGAGAACCGACTCTTATTAAGAAGACCGATGAAGATGGTCCCTAGGGTCGTTAAAGAACCAACTCTTATTAAGAAGACCGATGAAGATGGTCCCTAGGGTTGTAAAAGAACCAACTTTTGTCGTGGCCGCCCAAGAGGCCCCGAAGGTTGCAAAACTCTTTTCACTCTCACAAGAAGGCCAGTCATAGCCCCGAGAGTTCACCAGAAATAACCTCAAGTGAAGCCTTCCCTTTTATCAACAAAAAAACCTCTTCTAAACCAAAAATCTATTTCTCCGTTAGTCCAGTTAGAAACCTTTTGTCGATCCTTAATTGGGTCCCGTCTATCAGATTTGGTACCATCAATTAAGTCCTCCGTGATAGCACTCCATAAGTCTCTTTTCTTAGCCCATTACGTCAACACCCTTTGCATCCCTTAATCAGAGGTTCTCGTAGGCAACTACGAGGTAATTAACAGTAGGGGCTTGCGCCTACTGGAAAGAAAGGACCCGCTAAATCAAGAAACTTCTTTAAGTAGCGACTCTTTATGGGGTTCTCTTGTTTCGAGAGATACCCGCCATGGAGATCGAAACCTTAAGGGAGGTGAATCTAGGCTATGTTCCCATTGTTCTTCGAGAAATTCCTTCGAGGAGAATAATGACGAAAAAGCTGCGACAATAATCTCAATAATTTGATTCATGTGTTATTCATTCAAAAAGAATGGATTGTTCAAGGCAATTACACATATAAAGACCAAATAATGCAATAATGAGCATCATTTGAATGTTTCAATCGTTTCTGGATACATTCTAAATCACATCATCACAATAATCTATATTAAACTCTTTTATACTACCAATAATGTGATTTATTTTTTATTTATTCAAAAAGAATTGATTGTACATGGCAATTACGCATATAAAGTGCAAATAATGGAATTCTGAGCATATTTTAACATTTCAATCGTTTCGTCATTCATTCTAAGTCATCTCATCTCAATAACCTACATTAAACTCTTTTATATACTGCCAATAATATGATTCATTTGTTATTTATTCAAAAAGAATGAATTATACATGGCAATTACGCATATAAATTGCAAATAACGCACATTTGAGCATTACAATCGTTTCGTGATTTATTCTAACTCATTTCATCCCAATAATCTACATTTGAATTATTTTATACTGTCAATAATATGATTCATGTGTTATTTATTCAAAAATAATGGATTATACATGGAAATTACGCATATAAAGTGGAAATAATATAATTCTTAGAATATTTGAGTATTTCAATCGTTTCTGGATTCATGCTATGTCATTTCATCACAATAATTTAGATTAAAACTTTTTATACTATCAAAGATACGATTCATATGTTTTATACTCAAAAATATTTTATTATACATGGCAATTACGCATAATGTGCAAATAATGCAATTCTGAGCATCATTTGAGCATTTCAATCTTTTCTGGATTCATCCTAATTTCTAAGTCATTTCTTCAAAATAATCCACATTTACATCTTTTATACTATCAATAATGTGATTCATGTGTTATTTTTTCAAAACGATTAGAAGATACATGGTAATTACGCATATGAAGTGCAAATAATGCAATTCTAAGCATAATTTGAGCATTCAATCTTTTCTGGATTCATTCTATGTCACTTCAACACAATAATTTATATTGAAACTCTTTTATATACTGTCAATAATATGATTCATGTGTTATTTATTAAAAAAAATGGATTATACATGGCAATTACGCATATAAAGTTCAAATTATGCAATTCTGATAATCATTTAAGCAGTTCAGTCGTTTCTGCAATGATTCTAAGTCATTTGATGGCAATAATCTACATTTAAACTCTTTTATACTTTCAATAATATTATTCATGTGTTATTTATTTAAAAAGAATAGATTGTACATGGCAATTACGCATATAATGTGCAAATAATGCAATTCTGAGCATCATTTGAGCATTTCAATCTTTTCTGGATTCATTCTAAGTCACTTCAACGCAATAATCTACATTTAAACTCCTTTATACTGTCAATAATATGATTCATGTTTTATTTATTCAAAAAGAATGGATTATACATGGCAATTATGCATACAAAGTTCAAATAATGCAATTCTGAGCATCATTTATGCATTTCAATCGTTTCTAGATTCATTCTATCTCATTCCATCACAATAATGTGCATTTAAACACATTTTTACTATCAATAATATAATATATATGTTATATATTGAAAGAGAAAGGATTATTCAAGGCTATTACGCATATGAAGTACAAAATAATACAATTCTGAACACATTTGAGCATTTCAATCGTTTATGGATCCATTCTAAGTCATTTCACCTCAAAAATCCGCATTTAATCTCTTTCATAATGTCAATAATATGATTCATGTGTAATTCATTCAAAAAGAATGGATTATTCATGGCAATTACACATATAAATAGCAAATAATGCAATTCTGAGCATCATTTGAGTGTTTAAATCATTTCTGGATACATTGTAAATCAGTTCATCACAATAATCTCTATTTAAACTCTTTATAGTGCCAATAATATGATTCATTTGTTATTTATTCAAAAAGAATTGATTGTACATGGCAATTACACATATAAAGTGCAAATAATTGAATTCTGAGCACATTTTAGCATTTTAATCGTTTCGGCATTCATTCTAGGTAATATCATCACAATAACCTACATTTAAACTCTTCTATATACTGCCAATAATATGATTCATTTGTTTTTTATTAAAAAAGAATGGATTATACATGGCAATTACACATATAAGTTGCAAATAAAGCACATTTGAGCATTACAATCGTTTCTTGATTTATTCTAAGTCATTTCATACTAATAATCTACATTTAAATTATTTTATACTGTCAATAATATGATTCATGTGTTATTTTTTTTTTAAATAGCATGGATTATACATAGCAATTACGCGTATAA
This sequence comes from Rhynchospora pubera, assembly GCA_028095005.1. Classification (NCBI taxonomy): domain Eukaryota; kingdom Viridiplantae; phylum Streptophyta; class Magnoliopsida; order Poales; family Cyperaceae; genus Rhynchospora; species Rhynchospora pubera. Next base: position 86,625,049 of record CM051459.1, read on the forward strand.
ATTGGAAATAATGCAATTCTTAGCATATTTGAATATTTCACTCATTTCTGGATTCATGGTATGTCACTTCATCACAATAATTTAGATTAAAACTTTTTATACATTCAAGAATACGATCCATATGTTTTTTACTCAAAAATATTTGATTATACATGGCAATTACACATATGATATGCAAATAAGGCAATTCTGAGCATCATTTGAGCATTTCAATCTTTTCTGGATTCATTCTAAGTCATATCATCACAATAATTCACATTTACATCCTTTTATACTATCAATTATATGATTCATGTGTTATTTATTCAAAAAGAATGGAAGATACACGGCAATTACGCATATGAAGTGCAAATAATGCAATTTTGTTAAGTCAGTTCATCAAAATAAACTATATGTAAACTGTTTTATACTTTCAATAATATGATTCAGGTGTTATTTATTCACAAAAAAAAGATTATACTTGGCAATTACGCATATAATGTACAAATAATACAATTCTGAAGATCAGTTGAGCATTTCAAATGTTTCTGCATTTATTGTAAAACATTTCAACACAATAATTTACATTTAAACTCTTTTATACTGTCAATAATATGATTCATATGTTATTTAGTAAAAAACAATGGATTGTACATGACAATTACGCATATGATTCATGTAACTCTTTGGAGCATTTCAATCGTTTATGCATTCATTGAAAGTCATTTCATCAAAATAATCTATATTTAAACTGTTTTATACTGCCAATTATTTGATTTATTTGTTATTTTATTAAAAAAGAATTGGTTATACAAGGCAATTATGCATATAAAGTGCAAATAATGGAATTCTGAGCACATTTGAGCATTTCAATCGTTTCGGCATTCATAATAAGTCATTTCATCTCAATAACCTACATTTGAACTCTTTTATTTATTGCCAATAATATGATTCATTTGTTATTTATACAAAAAGAATAGATTATACATGGCAATTACGCATATAAATTGGAAAGAATGCACATTTGAGCATTCAATCGTTTTTTGATTTATTCTAAGTCATTTCATCCCAATAATCTACATTTAAATTTTTTTATACTATCAATAATATGATTCAGGTGTTATTTTCTCAAAAAGAATGCATTATACATGACAATTACGCATATAAAGTGGAAATAATGCAATTCTTAGCATATTTGAGCATTTCAATCGTTTCTGGATTCATTCTAAGTCATTTTATCAAAATAATCTATATTTAAACACTTTACTGTCAATAATATGATTCATGTGTTTTTTATTTCAAAGTAATGCATTATACATGAAAATTACGCATATAAAATGAAAATAATTCAATTCTGAGCATCTTTTGAGCATTTCAATCATTTCGGTATTCATTCTAAGTTATTTCAACAAAATAATCAACATTTAAACTCTTTTATACTATCAATAATATGATTTATGTGTCATTTATTCAGAAAAAATATATTATACATGGCAATTACGCATATAATGTGCAAATAATGCAATTCTGAGCATCATTTGAACATTTCAATCTTTTCTGAATTGATTCTATGTCACTTCAACACAATAATCTACATTGAAACTCTTTTATACTGTCAATAATAATATTTCTGTGTTATTTATTTAAAATAAATGGATTATAAATTGCAATTACGCATATAAATTTTAAATAATGTAATTCTGAGCATCATTTGAGCATTTTAATCGTTTCTGCATTCATTCTAAGTCGTTTCATTACAATAATTTATATTTAAATTGTTTTATATTATCAATAATACTATTAAAAAAGAATGAATTATACATGAAAATTATGCATATGAAGTGCAAATAATGCAATTGTGAGCATCATAAGAGTATTTCAATCGTTTCTGGATTCATTCTAAATTATTTCATCACAATACTCGACATTTAAACTCTTTTTTATTGTTAATAATATGATTCATGTGTTATTTATTCAAAAAGAATGGATTATACATAGCAATTACGCATATAAAGTTCAAATAATGCAATTCTGAGAATCATTTGAGCATTTCAATCGTTTTTTCCTTCATTCTTAATCATTTGATCATAATAATCTACATTTAAACTCTTTTATAATTTCAATAATATTATTCTTGTGTTATTTATTCAAAAAATAAATTATACAAGGCAATTACGTTTATAATGTGCAAATAATGCAATTCTGTGCACATTTGAGCAATTTAAACGTTTCTGGATTCATTTTAAGTCACTCTAATACAATAATCTACATAACTCTTTTATACTGTCAATAATATGAATCATGTTTTATTTATTAAAAAAGAATGGATTATACATGGCAATTATGCATATAAATTTCAAATAATGCAATTCTAAGCATGATTTGTGCATTGCAATTATTTCTTCATTTATTCTAAATTATTTCATCACAATAATCTACATTTAAACTCTTTTATACTTTAAATGAAGATTCTTATAATCAAGCTTCATTTATTCATTTATAGATTATCAAAATGATATGATGCTAATTTTTTTAAGATAGAATTTTTTTTTATTCTACTCTATTTAAGCATAACCCGGCCCTTCAAAGTCGACCTTTCAAAACTAGAAAGGCCTAAAAGGACCGTGCTTAGAAAATAGCTGGGCCTTACTGCTAAAATTTAAACCGTTTAAAATCTGGTCTTTCGTAAGTCTTAACCCGGCAAGGCCTTTGTATATGCTCTGAATTGTAGGGCCTAAAATAACCGTAGATAAAAATTTATATGGGTTTGATTTAGGACTGTCAACGATAGTCGATAGGTCATTTACTGTTATGCTGTTTCGTTTAACCGAAATGAAACGGTTTGTGGCATAGAAAATTATACCGTGTTTTATTACCATTATATTACCATAAATGAATAAAATATGAATAAATATTACCATTATATTATAAAATATATCAAATTCATATATCAATAAGAATAAATTTTGAGTCCGGCCTTTCATAAGCCGACGACCCTTCCAAATCCTTGATAAAATTTAAGTTGGAAACTTTTTAAGCCTGCCCTTCTATGTTCTTGATCCGTCTTAAGCCCTTGCAAAAGCGGACCAGGTTGGACCAGAATTTCAGAGGGGTGGTGACCCAAGGATTGGCCAAGACCCAGAGGCATTGGTAGCGTTTAAAAAAAAAACGACGTGTACGAACATAGTACAACACGAAGACAGTACGACACAGTAAGATATGGACACTGACACGAATATGACACGAGAATTTAGACGTGTTGTGTCCAACTCTTATAAAATAGACACGACACATGAATTTTTCAGACACGACACGACGTGACATTGCACGAAACACGATATGACATGACACAAGATGCAACACCAACACGACACAAAGACGCGATACATATTACTGGGATGCCAAAACACGAAATAAAGACATACATAAAGCGTTGCAAAAAATATGATAGATTTCTCATTTATGTACATGCTATATATTTTTCAATAAATCTTGTCCAATATACATTGAATCTTTAAATCAACGATTATGAATAGACTTAATCCCAAATAAAGTACTTTTTAAAAGTTAGAATTACTAATGAAAAATTGATATATTCAAATCTTGATTAATTTAAGGCTGAAGGTATAATTTATTTTTGTTGAACTTAATTAGTTTTTATATTTTCATTTTATTAGTTTGAAAAGTACATAGCTTTAGAGGGTTAAAATCTATATTTTAAAAAATTTAAAATATTTTTAAATTATAAATAAAATTAATTTTTTTCACATCAAAATTATAAAAAAAAATAATCTATATTTTAATTCAATTGTAAAGCATGTCAATTTTGTTAACTTTTGACATATTTTATCAAACATGACTTTTAAATTTCGTAAGCAAATTATATTCATGTTAAAAAATTAAATGTTTCTGAACACATCACAACACGACTTGTCTAATTAATGGCGGCACAAAGCGTGGTGTGTCCTTAGACATGTTGTGTCAATCCCTTAGAATTTAGACACGACACGATACAACACGTGAAATATTTATTATTTAGACACGATACGACATGACACGACAAATAATCCAGACACGACGTATTTGACACGGTACGACACTACACTATTTAGAACACGAGTCATTGACATGCCTCTAAGTTAAGAGCTTTTGCGTTAAAATACAAAACGGTGATCTTGCGAGGGTCATATTGTTTTTGAGTCAAGAAATGAAAACAATTGCATGAAATGAAACGCAAACAGCTGATGTTCATAGAAACTTCATGATACATCTTTTGATGCTTAGGTAAAAGAAAAGATAAAGAACACGATGCGACCAAAACAAGCATCATGCACTCGTTTCCTTACACAAGTCTCTCAAAAATAACTATTATGTATGTATGTATGTATATTAAATCGTTCTAATAAATTGACGACTAAAAGCGTTTCCAACTGTTAAAACTTGAGATATTTGAGAAAACCAATAAAAAGCTCAAAATCATTATATTAAGAAAAATGATAAAGTTTACGTTTGGGAATTTTACAATTGATAATTTTATTTTTGTATGTAAAGCTAATATATGTTTATAAAATAGACAAATAAAGAGAGTGTACTTTCTTTTTTGAAAATATTGTAAACAACGTAAGTGTCAATTTAATATGTGCTCAAATTATTGATTTTTCAATGAAGAACACTACCAAGAAACTGACAATGCTTAAACTATAAGGATATGTATTTTGAAAATAGTTCACAGTATAATTAATGTATTTTGGTAAGATTCATGATCGGAACCAGGATTTTCATATGGGGGGCGAAGATTTGACAAATAGGTTACATGTTATGGTCAAAATAGGTTATCTGAAATTAAGATGATAATTACGGCTTTATTAAAACGATTGATAAAAAAAAATCAGATATGAACTGTACAAACAAAATACTTTAATTACTTGCATAAATGGTTGTGGATTGAGCCTTACATGAGTTTAATTTGTCTCTCAAATCCAGATTAGGGCAAGTAAAATAAAATTCTAAATAACACTACAGATACAAAAAGTAAATGCTGTTGGAGAATAGAACTACTGAGTTGTATATAGACAAGAATTTAATATTTATAATTATATATAAATATTTTTTTGCTGATTAGAGCTCTCTTTAAATAAATATATTGGCAAGAAATTTGTAATGTCTCTCAAACAATAAACAAATTTTTTATTTTGTTTTTTCTGTACTTTTGTAATTTGTGGATCGGATCGATTTGAAAGATAAAATGAATTGTAAGGAACAAATTGTAAAAACAAAAAAATAAACAGAATTGTAATAGCTTTATTATGAATTTGATTGATTTCTCTAGATGTCTGCTCATCTCTAACATAGTTGATTAGAGGATTCATTACCATAACTAGTGATTGTGACGACTGTAATACAAATAAGTTAAAAAAGAAAATAAAATTACAAACAAGTTAAAAAACGAAATACAATTATCAGCGCAAATCATACGCTATTTTATTATTTGATTTGATAACCCATTCTTCCATAATTGATTTTGGCAACTGATGCTTTAGATTTTAGAACATTGTAAGAGAGGAATAAACTTGGGTCAAGACTTAACTAAACTTTAAATTTTTAGGGTAGGCTGACCGGTTGGCTGTAAATAGAATTCCAAAATTATGACGTACGTCTCGCCGACCTTCGTCACCCTTAAATCCGCCCTGGTAATTGGTTGTGTAAAAAATACCTTCCTAAGAACGTGCGAATCCACATTCAGTCATAGCTAATCGTAACGAGGCCTATTAACACCCACATGCTTAGTTGAAATATCATCTCCTATGTTGTGACATCGATTTGAATGATGAGAAGACTTTTGTTGAAGTGTACCCAATTGTGTACATATTGACCAGGCCTTTTGAATTGGGAGAAAATACTAAAGAGCTTGTATGGAAGCGTTGGGAATTTGGAAAAATTTTAATTTATAGACATAAATTTATTATAAACAATCTAAATTTTTCACAAAGTTACATATTTTTCAATAAATTAATGCCTAGAAATAAAAAAAATTTTAAATTCTCCAAATTCCTAAGCGATCTAAACGGCCCAAGATGAGATGATATTCCCAGAGTAATCGCCACGAAATTGACATTGCTTGTATTTTTTGCCAACTGGGGAGGGGGGAAATTGCATGTATTTTTTGAAAGATAAATGTTGGAGCGTGGCAGTTTCCTTGGCTTCATCCTATATTAGTATAATATGATTGATGGTAAAATAGATGAACTGTGAATCATATTTCTTATATAAAGTAGTGGGACACATGGGTTGTGCTTTTTCTTAGTAGCTTCTTAATATTATTGCAACAAAATAAGAAAAAGAGAAAAAAAACTATATAAAATTCTTTTTAGAGTTAAGTTTATGTATATCAGTATATGTTACTTAATTACTTATATATCACATTTTATGAGATAACAAACCTGTTAGTTGCATATGCACTTATAGTGCATGCAAGTTCCACACTAATGATATTCAAAACCTGTTAGTTGCACGATTTGACACGAAACGACTAACACACAATATGATACGAACACGAACTAACACGACACGAACATGACAAGACAATACAAATTTAATTTTTAACATTACCAAAAATAATATCATAAACATCTTTTTTTTATTATTTTTCTAAAAATTATTTAAATTGAATTTATATTAAAATTCAAATTATAACCATATTTTCTTTTTTAATCGTATATTTACTTTTTCAAAACATTTTATTTTTGTAATTTGTTCAAACAATAAAGAAATGAGTTAGAAAAAAATCATCAATTAATCTTTTAACGAATATTATGACAATTTTGTACTGAAATATATACTAAATTTGTAGAATAGTCAAATAAACTGCAACAATATTTTTTCTTCATTTTAATATTTTAACAGTTTTTAATAAATTATTATAAAAAATAAAGAAAAGTTTCTGACACAATTTGACACAACTAATACGCGTGTCAACACGATACGACACGATTGTGTCAGTCGTGTCGTGTCAGAATGCGTGTCGTGTTGTCTCTTCTCACCATTTAGTTCATGTCAACACAACACAACACGAGACTCTAAAATGATCGTGTTTGACACGAAATGACACGACACACACGATTGGAGAACACTACTTGTATGCCATTTCTATTTTCATTACGATAGAGAAAAAAATTGCATGTCATTTCTATTTGTCTTTATTTTTTATAATAATTTATTAAAAATTGTTAAAATATTAAATGAGAAAAAAAATAATATTGTTGCAGTTTATTTGACTATTCTACAAATTCAATATATATATCAGTACAAAATTATCATAATATTTTTGTTAAAAGTTTAATTGATAATTTTTTTTCTAGTTCATTTTTTTATTGTTTGAACAGATTAAAAAAATAAAATCTTTTAAAAAAAGTAAATATACGGTTAAAAAAAAGTACAATTATAATTTGAATTTTAATGTAAAATCAATTTTAAAAAAAAGTATGTTTATGATGTTATTTTTGGTAATGTTTAAAAATTAAATTCGTGTTGTTGTGTCATGTTCATGTCGTGTTGCGTGTTAGTCGTGCCATGTCAAATCGTGTTAATTTTTCAAGATTGCCAACCTGACATGATTATGACATGACACGACAACACAATCGTGTCGTGCCAATTCCATACTCGTGTCGTGTCATGCCAACACGATTGTGTCGTGTCATGCCAACACGATTGTGTCGTGTCATTTTGGAGAACACTACATACAAGTAAATTTGAACAGTTTAAAAAATATTATTTATACATATATGTAAAAAATATGTAAAATTACATTAAATTTTATTCATGTAATAAGCAAATTAAAGTAAAAAAGCAAAGTAAAACGAAAAAAAACCTGGCCGTCATTATAAAGCAAAGTAAAACGGAAAAAAAAAAAGAAAAAGTCCTATAGCGGCAATACTTAGGCAAAGTAAAACGAAAAAAGAACTTAGCTGTAAAAATAGTCCTATAGCGATAATGTCAGTGCCGCTATAGTTGTGCTTTGTTAAAAAAAAAAAATAAACATGCTTTGTTCTATTTAAAATTGTTGAGGACAAATTTATCTTTGTTAAAAATTTTCCTTCATACAAGTTTCACACCAATGATATTCAAAACTCGGAGGTACATAATCTAACATAGAGAATTTGATCTGCACCACAAATTAAAAAAGAAAAAAAGGAAAAAAAAAAACGAAGCACGGAGAAACTTGATACGCTTTAATCAAGCAAAATAGTCCACAATTGGCTTGATATCTGGTTCTAAATTATTTAAGAAACACATACATCAATGCACTTTCGTAAACAAGCCAGTATTTTTCATAGTAATATTTTCACAAACAATGGGACATAACCTAATTTTAGCGAAGTAAAAAAAAAAAAAATCAAATCAAGTTTAGTTTTGTTTTGTTGAAGTCCAATCAAGGTTGTATTAGTTTTGTTTTATTGCCTCCATCTTCCCTCGCTGAAATCGGGCATATTATTCAGCTGTCCAACACAAGTGTACGACGTGGATAGTAGAGATTCTTCCTATCCTATTCTTTTCTTCTTACCTATTTTAGTTTTGGGCTTAATTGCAAACCTATAAACTAGTAAAGAGAACTGAAATTTCTGAGCGTACCATCTCCACGACTGTGTTTCTACCATACAAAACAAACCACAACTGTGTTTCTACCTTACAGAAAGGGACACAAAAAAGGTAGAATCATGAAATCTATATCAATGTACATACGTTTAAGTTACAATTAACGAGTAACTGACCTTAACAGACATCTTTACATAGGAAAAAACAGAACCTTTTCTTATAACAAGTTCAGACTTTGACACCAAAACTGATCCAATAACATTAATTTAGTTATTGACCTTTCATTTGCACCACATTAGGTCTTGAACTTCAACTTTGGAAATAGAATAAACTGGGTACTGAGGTTTTATTTGCATCTAACTCATGGAACTACTGAAAAAGCTAAGTCCAACTTACAAATTAATTCATTACATAATGTTGAAAATAAAAATGATTAAGGAGCAAACTAGCCTCAGAATAATTATCATCATAGGCTAGTTTAGGTTGCCATCCAACCTTTTTTATATTTATATAAAAAGGGGTTGCAACTTTTTCTATTTTTAGAAATTAGAACGTTAAGAGTCCAAACGGTAAATTTTTTACCGTACAATTTTACCGTTACTTTTCTCAGCTTATTTATAAGCTTGTACGGTACTTGTAAAAAGAGAGAATATAGAAAATATTATTCACCACAAATCCGACTCAAAAATTAACATGGTATCAGAGCCATTCTGTTAACCAAGCTTCCGCAAAAATCAGAAAACCGAGTTAACTCTCTACAGTCAATATGACTGATGAAAATTCCTCAACAGCAAATCCAACCAGAGATCAAATAACCACCATCATAAAACCAAATGACTTTAATACCTCACAAAAACTTACTAATGCACTGCTGAATGGAAAAAACTACATTCCTTGGGCAAAATCAGCCAAAATAACTCTCAAAGGCAAGGGGCTGCTGAATTATATCAATGGGAGTAGACCGAGACCTACAGATAATGCTCAAGCTCAAGAAGATTGGGACATGATCGACAGTCAAGTAATGACTTTGATCATGAACTCCCTTGAGCCAGGCCTATCCGAGACCTTCTGCTACTGTGAGACAGCACAAGAACTGTGGCTGGCCATTGAAAAACAATACAGCAATCAAAAGAGCCATGCACATATCTACCATCTCAAGCAAGAAATTGCAAAAATAACCCAAGAATCAAGAGACATACCCGAGTTGATCGGGCATGTCAGAGCCAAATACGAAGAATTAAAGCTGTATAGACCTCCAACCACTGACCTTAATGTGCTTCAAGAGAGGGAGGAGACTGATCGGGTCTTTACCTTTCTGGCAGCCCTCGACTCTAGCTATGACGCCATTAGAGCTCAAATCCTCCTCTCAACAGATAAGCTGTCCTTCGATGATGTCACTGCCCGTATTCGTCAGGAAGCTACAAGGCGAGTTGCGATGGGAACCTCTGAGACGAACTCGAAATCAGAGGCACACGCCTTCTCAGCCCAACACCTCCATGACGGAAAAGGGAAAGGAAAGGGGGAACAAGTGAAGTGCTCTCACTGTAAGAAAGAGGGTCATCCTCAAGAAAGATGATGGGTACTTCACCCCCACCTGAAACCTAAGCGGGGAGACAGAGGCCAAGCAGAGACGGCGAAAAAGAAAGACTTTGGGAAAACCCCAGATAGAAGAGAGGGGGAGCGAGCGGCGTTTGTTGCGTCGAATAGCGACTCAAACGAAGGGGGAGCAAAGGAGTCAGCTGGTGCGAGTCGAAATGAGTCTGATCGGATTGATCGACTCGAAGCTATGTTAGCCTCGCTCTTGAATCAGAAAACGGGCCAACAAATGGGCCAAGCAGGTTTATTTGAAACTCAGCTCAATTTTCTCTCTAGTATTAACAATTCCAGCCTAAAAAACGTGCTGACCAAATTACGTACAGTTTCTGATGATATTAATAGGAATGCTAGACCTGAATTTGAATTAGTTAATAAATGTCTTAATGTTGGACTCTCTACCAAAAATGCTCCTCAAATGTGTACAAAATGGGTTCTTGATTCCGGAGCTACCGACCACATGACCGGAAATAAAAACTTGTTAAACACATACCGGCCTATTCATGATAACCAATATTTTACCGTTGCTAATAATGAGAAAGTAAAAATTATTGGTTGGGGAATGATTAATATTTTCTCTAAAAACTTTATTCAAGATGTTTTTTATGTCAAGGATTGTTCCGTTAATTTACTTTCGGTTAGTAAACTTGCAAAAGATTTGAATTGCGAAATTATTTTTAAAGGAAAAAATGTTATTTTTCAGGATTTAATCACCAAGGAGAAGATTGGTGAAGGTCATTTAGAAAATGGATTGTATTTTTTGGATAGCAACAAGTCTATTTTCAATACTAGAAAAGACGAGGATTTAAGCAAACTTTGGCACAAGCGTGTGGGTCACCCTTCCGACAAGATTTTAAAGTCTATGTTTAATTTTACGATGATTGATTGTAGTGATTGTGGTGTTTGTAAACTTGCTAAGCAAACTAGACTTCCTTTTTGTAACTCTAATTCTAGAAGTAATGGTATTTTCGAACTTGTTCACTCCGATGTTTGGGGTCCGGCACCCGTTGTTTCTCATAATGACTTTAAGTATTTTGTTACTTTTATCGATGACTTTTCAAGAACAACTTGGCTTTATTTAATGAAAAATAAAAATGAAGTGTTTTCTCATTTTCAAACTTTTTCAAAAATGGTTGAAACTCAATTTGACAAAAAGGTTAAAATCCTTCGAACCGATAATGGAACGGAATATATCAATCAAAATTTTTCGAACTTTATGAAAGCAAATGGATTTCTTCATCAAACTTCTTGTATTTACACACCTCAACAAAATGGAGTTTCCGAAAGGAAAAATCGTCATTTACTTGAGGTAACTAGAGCTCTTCTTTTTCAAAATGAAGTTCCAAAACGTTTTTGGTCGGAAGCCATACTCACCGCTACTTATTTGATAAATAGGTTACCTAGTGCCACCTTGAATTTCAAAAGCCCGTTAGAAATTCTTTATGGAAGAAAAATTAATCTTAATCACTTACGCGTTTTTGGTTGTACTAGTTTTGTTCATAAAATTAGAAGTGATAAATTAGATGCTACATCTATTAAAACTATTTTTCTAGGCTATTCTTCTCAAAAGAAAGGTTACAAATGCTTTGATCCTAAAAGTAAAAAGTTTTTTATTTCAAGGGATGTTATTTTTTTTGAAAATGAGCCGTTCTTTAAAAATAATCTTGAAGAACCTAAAGATAGTTCTACCTTTGATGATTTTATAACGTATGGTACCACTAACCTAGAAACAAGAGAAGCTCTTGTAGAAAATGCAACTCGTGTAGGTAGTCAAGATGGTGAAGAGGATGAGACACCTCAACTTGAACCCGAGCATGAGGAGACCGATCATCAAGAGGAAGCTCCATTGAGAAGATCAAATAGGCAAACTCAACCTTCCACAAGACTACGAGACTTCATTACGTATTCGGTACAATATCCGATACAAAATTACATCTCTTATGATAATATCTCAAAAGAACATTTTGCCTTTATAAATTCTTTATCAAAAATAGAAGAACCAACGAATTATGAGATGGCAAAAAATGATCCAAAATGGTATAAGGCAATGGAAGATGAACTTTATGCCTTAGAAAAAAATCAAACTTGGGTGTTATGTGAACTACCAAAAAATAAAAAACCGGTTGGTTGTAAGTGGGTTTATAAAATTAAATACCATAGTGACGGTACCATAGAACGATATAAGGCTAGATTGGTAGCTAAAGGTTATACTCAAACCCATGGTATTGACTATCATGAAACCTTTGCACCCGTTGCAAAAATGAATACCGTTAGGATACTACTTTCCATAGCGGCAAATAAAAATTGGACCTTGCACCAAATGGATGTAAAAAACGCTTTTCTTCAAGGGACACTTGAAGAAGAAGTGTATATGTCCATACCTCCCGGTCACAAAAAAGAAGGTATTCCTAATCTTGTTTGTAGGTTAAAAAAATCTATTTATGGATTGAAGCAATCTCCACGGGCATGGTATGGCAAACTTAGTCATTTTCTTTTATCTTGCAATTTTAGAAAAAGTGGAGCCGATTCATCTCTCTTTATTAAACACAATACCTATGGTACCACTGCGGTTTTAGTTTATGTCGATGACATAATCATAACCGGTAATGACCAAATGGAAATTGAAAAAATTAAGACGAGTCTAAAACAAAAATTTGACATTAAAGATTTAGGCAAATTAAAATATTTTCTTGGAATAGAAATAACTCACTCATCAAAATGGCCATTTATTTCTCAAAGAAAATATACTCTTGATTTGCTTAAAGAGACCGGTAAATTAGGATGTAAGCCAGCCTAAACACCAATAGATGTAAACGAAAAACTTGATAATGAAAAAGGTGAACCTTTAAAGAACATAAGTCATTTTCAAAGACTTGTAGGTAAATTAATTTACCTAACCGTTACACGACCAGACCTATCATTTGCCGTAAGCCAAATTAGTCAATTTATGCATGCACCAAGAACACCTCACTTAGATGTTATTAATAGAATATTAAGATATCTAAAAGGATCACCCGGAAAGGGAATTTGGATGAGGAAAAATTATACTAATACAATATGTGGCTATTCCGATGCAGATTGGGCCGGAAGTTTTGATAGAAAATCAACTACCGGTTTTTGCACATTTGTAGGCGGAAATTTAGTCACATGGAAAAGTAAGAAGCAAAATGTTATGGCACGATCAAGCGCGGAGGCGGAATATCGAGCCATGGCATCTACCGCAAGTGAATTGACATGGATCAAGCAATTGCTAGCCGACTTGAACATCAAACATGAAGCACCAATGAAGATGTTTTGTGATAATCAAGCGGCAAGATACATTGCGGCAAATCCCGTCTTCCATGAGCGGACCAAGCATATTGAGGTGGATTGCCACTTCATTAGAGAGAAAGTTCAATCAAAGGAAATTGAAACTCCTTTTGTTAAGAGCGAAGACCAATTGGCGGATATCTTTACAAAAGGATTGAGCAATAAATCTTTCGACAATATTTCGTGCAAGCTAGGATTATTAGACATTTACAATCCTAGCTTGAGGGGGAGTGTTGAAAATAAAAATGATTAAGGAGCAAACTAGCCTCAGAATAATTATCATCATAGGCTAGTTTAGGTTGCCATCCAACCTTTTTTATATTTATATAAAAAGGGGTTGCAACTTTTTCTATTTTTAGAAATTAGAACGTTAAGAGTCCAAACGGTAAATTTTTTACCGTACAGTTTTACCGTTACTTTTCTCAGCTTATTTATAAGCTTGTACGGTACTTGTAAAAAGAGAGAATATAGAAAATATTATTCACCACAAATCCGACTCAAAAATTAACACATAAAGACTACCTCAGTTTTTTATTTAGGATAGTTGATGGATTTTGTGCCAATTTGATTCTTCCACGAAAGTTCAAGGGCTAATTTGTTGCAAGAAAAGTCTATAAACTAATTTTGTTCTTTTCGAGAAAATTCAAAGACCAAAATCGGAATTTTCCTTTCAGAATAAGGAGGAAACCACAAATGTTTACCGCCATACACAGAAAAAAGACACAGAACTTCCAAGTTTTTTTTCCTTCCAAAATTGGCATATTCCTAATTCCTTTACACCAACCTAAACAAGGCACAAGTTGCCATTTTTAATAACAAAAAGAAGCTGAACCATAACTCTATCAAATCAGAGCTCACTCTCAGGAGTGGAGCCTGATGGAGAGAAAGAGCAAAAGAGATCCTTGCCTATTTGTAACAACCCTACAAAGTCTTTTGAACCAACCTCCAAAAAGTCCTTCAACAAATCTCCTTCTTCAATTTCCTTTTTCATTGCGAGCACCGTGTCTCTGAGTGCCCCCTAGAAAAGAAAAAAACAAAGAACCTCAAATTTCCTGTTATGTTTATTCAAATATGAAATGTATTTCTGAAACCATACTGATCTGCATTGAACTCATTTCAAGCTCTCAGGACAATTCTTATCAGATTTTGGATTCTGACCTGATTTATGTTAAATCGGCAGCAAACCAAAATCTAAAGTTTATATTCCGGTAAAAAAGAAAACAACTGAAACAGGCTAAAACCAGATGCAACTATACCAGTTCGGTACCATGCTACCTACTGGTACTGAGATAAACCTCTGGATTCTAGTCAATTGATGCCTACAAGTTATATTGGTGTTGCATTTAAATTGCCAAAAAGAACAAACAAATAATCGCGCAAACACTTACAGATCGAGAGAAAGTTCGAAGAAGACCTTGAACCACAGACTCAGACAACTGCCTCAAATCCAAATAATTCTCACTAATCCAAAGAGCAATCCGCTCTTTCGACCCAACACGAGAAACTTCCGACACCTTCTTCGCTAGGCGCGTCATGTCCTCCAATGGCAGGTCAAGAGAAGTCGAATAGTAGTTCCACACATAATCCCAGCCGAGAGAGAAGACCCCACTATTACCCGTTAAGAGGTGGAGGTGGGAGGCAAGGTCGCGCACTCGAGCAGCGCCGGAGAGGTCGCCTCGTGCGTAGCGCGCGTTGGCGACGCGAGAGAGGAGGGATTTGGAGAGGGAAAGGATAGTTCGCCATTGGTAGAAGCTCAGAGCTGAGGCGCATGGTGGAGTTGGGGTTAGGAGAAAAGAGAGAATGATGAGAGAGAGACCCAGGCGGTGTATCGCCATTTTTTTGTGGTTTATTGGTGCACGAAAGCAACTCGATTTAGACCGAGTTCATTACGATTTAAATGAAGCATACTTACATGTGGGTCCCACTGTGTCAGAACGATTGCATGTTGCCGTGCAGCGACTTTTTGGGCTGAAATGACCTTGTAATGTTTAAAAGTACTCTCTAGATAGATGCTGGGCCTATTTTAAGTGATATTAAAACCCATAAAGAAAACGAGCAAGTGATAAGTTGATAACTGATAATTATATCATGTTATTGTTTATAAATTATAAAGCACAATACATTCTGTGAGACTGGTAATGTCATGAACTCATGATGTTTATAAAATTAGTCCCTGATCAATTTTTTTTTACGTGGGATTTCATTTATTTCAATTGATTTCATGTGATTTCGTTTGATCTAATACATGCAAATTCCAATCAAATGACACCAAATCAGTTCATTTTGATCAAAAATTTTCCAATGAAATGAAACCCCATATTAAAAAATGAGATTTATTCAGGGCCTTAGTTTGTTACAATTATGATTTTTCATTTTAAATACATCTTCTTCTACCCTCCTAAACAAAAAAGAATCAACTAATCGGTTACAATTTGTGCCCTAATTTGCAATTGAATTCTTGACTTTTTAAAGGAAATGAATGCTCTGAATGATGCGATAATATTTAAAATATTTATGATCTATGGAATTTTGCTTACATGAGTTAGTGAATGCTCCATTAAAAAAATTTGGCATTTGTATAACATATTCACATGAAACATTTGTATGTTAATTACTTTTTTAGCTCGATTTGAGCCTCAATCAATTGTTCATAATTTAATGAATTAATCCAAATAATAAATTAATCCACTGCAGTATTTGGCTTATTTTTAATCTTCTAAGAATATCTTATTTATATAATTAGAACATAGCTTGTAACCATTTAGATCATAGCTTGAAACGTGTTGGGATAAATTTCATTAGATGTTTTCTGATTAACTCTTGAAAAAAGAACTTCTTAAGAGGAGACATTCCTGCTTCATTAAGCAAGAAACCAAAATAACAGCTTAAAGTTCCAAATTCAAAAGTAAAGAAAGCAATTTAAAACTAAACATCGAACCCCTCCAACCAACATACAAAATAAAGTGTTACGATCACATAAACTGAAATTAAAGTTAAAGCTAAACTAAGAATCAAGCTTCATCCGAAGTGGTTGGATCAGCAAGACATTACTTGCGTTTTGTCTAGTAACAAACTAATACAAAAATGCATCATCCAAATAAAATAGACGATTTTGGAAATTATTTCCAACTGGTCCATAGAGGATCTGAACAAAATATCGCTATAAAAATCCCACTAATTTTGTACACAATTAGTATATAAAGGTTCATTCCACTTGATGGGAACTGACGATTTGTGTGTTTTAATGAGGCAATATATACAAATCACCTTTATTTAAAAGGGAGCTTTCTAAGCGTGCTTGTTACAAGATAAGTAGAGATTGCTACTAGAGTTGAATTTTTGAAGGAGAGATGCATGCAGAGATGCCATGCCATATTTCCATGCTTGTATCAGTCCCCCTTCTTAGAAAGGCAGTATCAAATCAGAGTATGGTCCATGCTCACTCCAAAAAATATTATATCAAGATGAATCCAAAGTGACATTTTGTTCACTAGTTAAGAGATGGACCCGTCCACTTTGGCATCTTTTTATCATTGATACAGAAGGGTCGGAAAAAAATAGTAATCTCATTTCTTTTGATTGGTCTGTTTGGATAGCAATTTAGCTCATCTGATTTTGATGTAGACATAAACGTCCATTTATTCTTTTCATCTGATTTTATTTGTCTTTACAAAGTTGCGTAGTTCTATTTTATAAACTTCCTATGTAGAATGAAAAAAAAAAATAATGTACTTGATATGTGTTTTACATTAAGAAAATTAGTATCTTTTATAATAAAGAATAATTTGAATATTAGAAACTCTAAACCTTGAAATTCTAAATGTAATTTTAAAATAATGCTGACTTCCAAAATACAATCATTGCTACACTTCAATCTGACATCTTTTTTGGATAAACTAGCTATAGATAGTGGCTAATGGCTATCTAGTAAACTTGAATTGGACTTCTAAAATTACAATTAGAGTTTCTATCTTTGTCCTCTCTGTTTCAAATTCTATTTAAGTGGTCATCAAGGACGCCCCACCATGATCAATTCATTGCAAGCTTTTAAATTTCGGTTTTTTCGGTATGACGGTCCAGGTCCCCATGTTATTTCGGTGTTATTTCGATGTTATAATGGTGATATAACGGTGTAGTGTTTTTTTCAAAGTTTGACACACATCAATTCTATAACTATCAATTTATATGTTTATAGATCTCCAATACTCCATACAAATAGCATACGGCCATACCAAATTCAATATACTACAGTGTATCAATATTGAGTAGCAGTAGCACCTTGTACCAATTTAACAATAGTTCAATATTGAATACACAATTTAACAATAGTAGCAATAACAGCTTGTTATTTCGCCGAAATAACTGAAATAACGCGTTATATCGCCAAAATAACTGAAATAACGCGTTACGTCATTTTCTCAATTAAGACTATAACGTTCAAGCGGTTTGACACAAAATACCGCTATTTCTGTTATTTTACCGTTATTTCGTAGAAATTTAGAAGCTTGATTCATTGTGTACAAGAATATATCGGGAAAATATAATTAAGCATACTCTTATTTATGATAAGGAATTAATACCAATTTTAGGATACTTGCTCCCCTATTTCATTTTCTTGGGCGTGTGGAGCTCCTAGAAAGCAGAAACTGACATGCAAACAAATTTAACAGTATTTGAACTGCGAGGGTACCCTTTCTAAATGCAACTTGTTGGTGGATTGGTCCCAATGATGTTAGCATTCTAAGAGGTTGAGCTCGTCATAGAGCATTTTTGGTTGATAACTGATGAGGTTCAATAAGATTTAAATCATCCTAGAACATTAATTTGTATAAGATATTATTTTTTGAAGTGTGTTTGGATGCATGAGAAATTGAGAATAAATCTTAAAACTTGTGCTAAGTTTGGTGTGGCAGTAAACCGAGTTTTTGCTTAAGTTTGAAGTCTGATTTTTAGATTAACCAATTTGCATGAAAGACACACTAGTGAATCGCTACTAATTTGTCATCCATAAAAAAAAAATTAAATGATGTATCCATTTGTTCCATTGAAATGTCCAAATAAGTGATAGCCATCAGACATCAGTTCATATGCACCTCTAATATTCGTTATTGGTCACAGAATGTTTTTATGAATGCATGTTGAAAGTTTTCAATAGAAGGCAGTATGCAAATCGAGGTAGTGACTGTCTTTATCAATGTCGATTTGTGACAGGGTAACTAATAGCTAGAGAGTATGTGAAACGCCGTCCAAGCTGACTATTCGCTTCTTATTTTTGTTCGTTTCTAGTGTTTAAGTTTTGCTAAATTACTCAATATGAAGTTCATTTAAAATTTAGCATTTGGGAGAGCCTGAAAGTGGTTTTCTAAGATATATGTGTCCTTGTCAAAATAAAATTTATTTCTTCTTGGAACAGAATATAACTTGATGAGTTGATGTGTTGTTTTCTTTGGCCATCTTTAATATCTCTCTTCCTCCACAAGACCACAATTCATATACTGATTGTCCATCAATTAATAAAATATTTGTAATTACACCCAATCATCGATCTGTTCATATTCGTCCACAGATTTTAAAGATGTCCAAAAAAATTGCAACAACAGTCTAAAATTAATGTTTTAATCATAGAATAAAAATCTTTAAAAAAAAGTCTTTTTTTTTTTAAAAATTTGAGCTCTCTCTCCATTAGAACTTATTCGAAGAGAAGATGCTGGGTGCGGAGTATCCAGTAAATAGAGAGATGCAAGAAAAAAGAAGGGAATTCAGTAAATAGAGACAGGGGCGCTTATGCGGTTTGTCAAATTTTATTTTGTTAATTCAACTCTTCCATTTCTTATTTCTAACTCACCATCCAAAATAACATTTTTTTTTCCGGAATAATACTCTTCTCACTCTTACTAATTTATCTTCCTAAAATTCCTCTTCCTTTCTTATTCCTAACTCATCCAAACGAGGTCTATGATGTTTGGCCCAATGTTTGGGAGTGAACCCATGGTGGATTGAACTGTGATAATTTGTCAACCGTGGAGAATCGGACCGTGATAAATCGAGAACTTGAGGGGTTTGAACCAGACCGTATGCACTCCTTATTTCGTTAAGTACTGGAGACAAAACAATTGAGCATGGATAACATAGCCTCCGTTTGGATGCGTTGAGAAGTAGGAAGAAGGAAGAAGGAAAGAAAAAAAATTATAAACAATCCAAACTCTTCACAAAGTTACACACTCCTCAATACTTCTTCCCACTTCTTCCCTTCTTCCCACACCTATCCAAACGGAGCCATATATACAACGCTCTTAATTTTAAAAATGAAAAGCATTATAATATATATATATATGTATATATATATATATATCGATTTAGATGGTATCAACATCGTTTAGGCCCTACAACGCCTCCAATATGCTGTATAATAGTATATAAGGAAACCAACGCACCTATAATAATACCAAAACAAACAGTATTGGACTTGCTTCCACTCTATCTAAATTTTTGAATGTCGCCCTTCCTCTCATCCTTTCTTCTTCCTTTCTGTCTCTTCTCTTTCTTCTCCTTCTCATTTTCTTCTAAGCCAAGTCACAAGGTCAGTATACTATATATAATCAATTTTCAAGCTCATCTTTTATGTATACATGCCAAAGGAGAGTGCATTTAAAGAATTTTTTCTAATTAATAGCCTCAAAGTTGAGCAAGATACAATGTTAAATATCCCTCTGTTTTTTTTTTCTTTTATTTATTTTTATTTTTATCCTGATGCCATACATATATATTATCTTATTGTTGTAAAAGGTCTATATCGTCTACCTAGGGGAACACACTGGTAGTTATGCAGCTGAAGAAATACAAGAGAACCACCATGGCCTTCTATTTTCAGTTAAAAATAGGTGCAAGCAATTTAATATTATAGGTTATAATTTTTATTTCATAATCTCCGTTTATAATTGATAATTATTGTGAACTTGGGCAATTTTGTAGTGAGGAGGAGGCAAGACGATCCATATTGTATAGCTATAAGAACAGCATAAACGGGTTTGTGGCTTTGTTGTCAGATGAAGAAGCGGAAATCCTTTCAGGTGAACAATAAACAGTTTTTGTTATTTTTTCCAAGAAATTGTTCAAATAATTGTTATTCTTTCTGACTAGTTATTTCAAATTAAAATTGGCGGTTACATTACTAAAATTTGTAAGAAACAATCTTACAAATATGATTTGAGAATCAATATTGATAACACTAGACACAGAGAGTTGAGGTTGGTAGTCTCATGTTAGTTTGCATTCCAATTAGTTAGGATTCTTCCGAAAAAATTTCAAATATAGAATCTTTTTCAAAGATTCTGTTCATCTAGCACATCACTTTCTTACTTTATTATTTTTCAATTTTAATTTTAGAATATATCCAAATAATTGTAACTGTCTGTTTTGACAAATATAAGCCTCCAATTTGTTGACGTTGAGAAGCCTCTCTTGAAATATGCTCTTTAAAATTTTAGCATGAGAATGAGATAAGGGTTAAAACTCCTAAAATGATCTCAGTGGTGGACATGCACTGGGTTTCGAGCTTAGGATCTGTCACACGGAATAGAATATCTCAGTCAATTATGTTAGACGTGGTTCTGTAATCTCTATATTGACTTTGGTGCAATAACAGACAAGAAAGGCATATAAAATTACAAATGTGTATAAAAATATTTCATATGTAGGTGAAGCCGTAGGTGAAGAGGTGTCCGCTAATTTTTTTTTTTTTAAATTAACAATGCTTTGGTCTTTCTCACCCCCTTATTATGTGAACAAAAGTTTTTTTTTTAAAAAAAAAACTAAAAGTTTAAAACTTTTCATGAACATTATTTCTGACATAAGATATCATCGATTAGGACTGTCAATTAAAATTCAAACTGTGAAATAATTAATGTAAAAGAATTATTAGCATAATGTCGCATTGTCGCTAAATTGTTGTTGTCCCCTTGAAAAAACAATTTTGCATCCGGGACTGAATTGCCACACAATATACCAAATTAAAAGCTCCTAAAATTTATAACATTTTCATTTTAGTCGATCATTGTTGAAATCACAATCACAATGTTATAATTATTTGTAGCTAGAGAGGAAGTGATATCGGCCTATCCAAGTGAAGCTAAGTGGGCCCCACACACAACCAGGTCATGGGAGTTCTTGACAGACTATGAGGGGTTAAATCAGAGAGGCTTTGGATTTTTGGAGAATGATTGGCAACCATCAAAAGCCAACCATGGCAAGGATGTCATAGTCGGAATGTTGGATTCTGGTGAACACATAATTTCATCTCTCAATTATTTTTTATTTGACACATGCAAATTGCTTGCATATATATGCTTTCATCTCTTTCAATCATAGTGTTTTCGTTTTGTAAAATTATTATTATTAATTTTCTTATTATATGGAAAAAACTTTTTATCTACTACTCTATGTATGCAGCAGAAACAAGATTAATGCGTTGGTATAGTCATGAACTTGGGCTTATGCTAATAAATTTGTTAAAAAAATAATGAACAACCAGTTAAGTTGTTGGTTAGATTGAGGAGCTACTTTCTTCTGCTAGACTGCTTTAGTTAATAAAATTGACACTTAATCTAATCCAGGTATCTGGCCTGAATCCAAGAGCTTCAGTGATGAAGGTTTTGACCCTGTACCGGCGAGATGGAGGGGAATTTGTGAAACGGGACAATCTTTCAAGGCTTCATTATGTAACAGGTATATTTCAGTGTAGTTAATTAATTAAAGTTTATGAGGATCTTCATCAGTGAGAATATATAATTTTTAAAATAATATGATAAATCGCACGGAAATTTATACAACGAAATACTTTTTAAATGAGAAAAAAAAGAAGATAAATTCATTGGCATTCAATGAAAAAAAAATAGAATAAAGAAATAAGATTGAACAGTGAAAATTATATATGATGGGGGCAAGTTTAAGGAGTTTAAAAATATATACGATGTGGCAATATTATATATGGTCTTTTTTGTCAAAAAAAATAATAATAAAATTAAGATTAGAAGCACATACATGGCACAGGAAATATGAAAATAGCTGCTGAACTGAAGATATTGTCGACTGGAAATATGTGAATACTAAATAGCTAACCAGGAAATATGTACAAATCCCTAATATGAAACAGAAGTGAAAATAAAGCAACATAAGTAGCAGGAAATTAAAGGCCGATATTGTCTACACCTTGCCCACATGCAAAACTTCTGAATCCGATACATTATCTTTGTTGGTCCCTTCCTGAAACCGGGACCCACCACTTCCACAACACTGCAAGCTCCAGTACTCGGTTGCTTAGTAGAAAGTATAGTATAGGAGAAGACAAAGGAGGAGCGATACAAGCACTGTTCTCTGTTGCACTGACAAGTTCTTTTACAGGATCCCGTGACCTTTACATTAGTCCCACCATGCCATGCCTTTTGTCTTTTAGATCATGTAATAGTTGTTCATTTTTTTTAAGATAAATTGGAGATCTAAATCACTCAACTTATTTTTAAATTAAATGTCTATAAAAAACCCCTCAATCGGATTTCGAACCTGCGACCTTTTACTTAAGGAGTCAAAATACATTATTCTTTGTCACTAGACTAAGAATTAGTTCTCTTTAATAATGGTCTTTTGACGAACCATAGTATAGTTAACTGATAAGTGATAAGTGATAATTTCACATTGGATCAAACCTGACGTCCTGACCAAATATGTAATCTTTACCTGAGCTATCGTTCATACATGACTCTAATTAATCAGATTTAATTTTGACTGTCCGATCAGAAATTAAAGTCAGATATATGTTTGAAAATTGAAATGATCTGATAAAATGTTTGGTTGCGTTTTCCCATACCAAATCGTCACTTGGAACTTTGGAAGTCCATTTGGTCAGGTTGATCCATACAGACCAAATTCGGTCCATTGCTTTTCTAGGCCCAATTATTTTGATTTGATCCTTACCTTAGCTTGGTATCGTTGTAATGTTACAAGCATATACAATAGCCCAATAAAGAACATGCTAGGTCCACTATTTTTTCTTTAGTACATCACCAAGACCTTTTTAACTATCTAATTCTCATTCCATTTACTTATTGACCTGATTACGTTTTTTTTTTTTCTTTATGCTAGCTTAGCATAAATTGTACTGTTATTCATTATACTTGATACAAATTTAACAATATCTTGGGATACATACCATTGTAGAAAGATTATAGGAGCTAGGTACTACATCAAGTCATACGAAGCCTACTATGGATCTCTCAACACGTCCTATTCATACCGATCACCACGGGACGGGGATGGTCATGGGACCCATACATCCTCAACTGTAGCAGGCCGCTCGGTCTCCAATGTGTCCGCTTTAGGTGGCTTTGCATATGGTACAGTTTCAGGCGGTGCACCTCTTGCCAGACTGGCAGTGTACAAAGTATGTTGGCCTATCCCCGGTCCGAATCCTAACATAGAAAATACATGCTTTGAGGCTGACATGTTAGCAGCTATAGACGATGCTATTGGTGATGGGGTCGATGTATTGAGCATTTCAATTGGATCCATAGGTGACCCACCAACTTTTTCCAAGGATGGAATTGCGGTCGGTGCATTGCATGCGGCAAAAAGAGAGATTGTGGTGGTATGCAGTGCTGGTAACTCCGGTCCAAAACCTGCTACTGTGTCCAATCTTGTACCTTGGATTATTACAGTTGGGGCAAGTAGCATTGATCGGGCGTTTACTGCAGAAATTAAGCTTGGCAATAATGTGATTGTGACGGTAAATTAAAATATTATCGTATTTGGGAGAAAATTTTGAATACTATTATATTAGAAAGCTACAGGTTCTCATAGTTTAATTAATTGAAATTTCAGGGTCAAACTGTAACACCCTACCAACTAGAAGGAAAAGACTATCCTCTAATTTATGCTGGAGACGCAGCTATTGCTGGAACAGCAGCTAATCTTACAGGGTAAAATTAAATCTCGCAAGTAACACCCTATAAATGTTAAATTTCCCACATGTTTCACTTCCAATTGTTAGCTCAAAGGAAAGTCCTATTGCTGCTCCCTTGCAAAATCATATTTAAAAATTTTCTCACAATTCATCACACATATAATATATCCAAATTATCATCTGTGCTACCGCTCTTAAATTTTCTTTTAGGATAATCAGAAAGAAAAAAGGACATTTTAGGTGTGCATATAGACTTCTAATAATAATGAATTAAAGAGGTATGCAAGACATTTCCTATGTTCTGACATATACTAATATATTGTTACAGGCAATGCCTACCAAATTCTCTCTCTCCTGAGAAGGTGAAGGGCAAGATAGTGCTATGCTTCCGAGGTACTGGCCTACGTGCCGAAAAGGGACAAGAAGTTAAAAGAGCCGGCGGTGCTGCCATAATTTTGGGAAATGCCATAGCCAATGGTAATGAGGTACCTGTTGACGCACATGTACTACCTGGTGCTGGTGTATCAGCAAGTGATGCCACTAAAATTTTAATTTACATCAACTCGAGTAGTAACCCAACGGCAAGCTTGGGCCGAGCAAGAACTGTGAACGGTATAAAGCCATCACCTTCTATGGCTCAATTCTCTTCTCGAGGGCCTAATGTTCTGGAGCCCAATATATTGAAGGTAATATGCTGGTTCAAAGTTCAGGCTTTATTATTCTTATATTTTCCGAGAAAGTATGACAGAGAGTCAGAGACATTGAAATTCTTTTATAACAAATAAATGCAAAAGTAACAAGTTCTAACTTTCATCTTCTTCTAAATATAACATAAAAGAAAAGTACAATAAGAATTTTGATTTGTTTGTAAACAATTTTATTTGCAGCCAGATATAACAGCACCAGGATTAAACATACTTGCTGCTTGGAGTGAATCATCATCTCCTACAAAACTAGGCAATGACAAAAGAAAGGTGAAATACAACATAATTTCAGGAACATCAATGTCATGTCCACATGTGTCAGCAACAGCCGTGCTCTTGAAATCAATATACCCACATTGGAGCTCTTCCGCCATTAGATCAGCCATGATGACTACTGGTATTTCCCCTCTTTTTGTAATGTTCAAATTTTAGTTCTTATATGTCTCCAAATTGTCATTATACAAATTCATTTATTGTCTAAAGCTATTGTAATTAGTAAGGCAAGCACTGCTGTCCATCAAGATATATTTAATTGTGTGGTACATATCGATGCAAACTTATAATTGCTGTCCTTCCAATTAAAGCTGAATTCCAGTAAAATGTTCTCATATCTATCTCAACTACAGCTACTTTAAACAATGCTCAAGGAGGTCCGTTAATGAATGGAGATGGAACAACAGGAGGTCCCTTTGATTTTGGATCAGGCCATGTAAGACCCATCCATGCTGCTGATCCAGGCCTAGTATATGAAGCCTCCTATCAAGACTACCTTCTCTTCATGTGTGCGAGTACAGGTGTTCAAATGGATTTCTATTATCCTTGTCCGAAGGATCCGCCACTGCCGTATGCATTGAACTACCCATCGGTCGCCGTTTCAAGACTCAATGGTACTGTTTCTATTTTCAGAACAGTGACCAATGTGGCCCAAGGAAAGTCCCAATATCGTGTATCTGTAGATAATCCTAACGGAATTTCAGTTCAAATTTCACCAAAAAGTTTAAAATTTAATGATGTTGGAGAAAAGAAGAGCTTCAAGATTGTACTAAAAGATAAAGGAACTGTGATGCGAGGAAATGGGACATATGTTTCAGGGTCGTATACATGGAATGATGGGGTGCATTTAGTTAGAAGCCCTATAGTGGTCTCCTTTGGGTAATTTCTATTTTTCATTTGCAAAATCTGAACATGTAACATCGCAAAGGAAAAAAATATAATTCACAGCATAGGTTTGTTAAGACGATGTATCTTCCTATAATTGACAGAACTGAAATT
This sequence comes from Rhynchospora pubera, assembly GCA_028095005.1. NCBI lineage: Eukaryota > Viridiplantae > Streptophyta > Magnoliopsida > Poales > Cyperaceae > Rhynchospora > Rhynchospora pubera. The sequence continues at coordinate 86,651,452 of CM051459.1, forward strand.
TTTTTTCCTTACAATTTTGTTCTGAATTGGAGGATAAAATTTCGATGCCTGGTGCTCAATAATTATATCCGAGAAGATTTTCAGATGATATCCACAATAAATTTATTTGTCCCCCAAATACCAGTTCCCAATACAAAGTATTGAAAAGCGAATGAAAAAAATGGTACTCTTATTTTATATACTCGTGTCAATCCAGACATGAGAAATCAAACTATTCAAGATGGTTTAGCTTCTTGTTCTTCAAGCACTTTATACACCTGAGAAATCAGCAGAAATCAGCAGGAAGGAAAGCAACATATAATTTGTATCAACTCGTCACGAGTACCATATTGACAAGTCATTCAAACATTATTGCAAAAAAATTCTGGAAAAAAATAATGGACACGTCCTTCAAAGTTTATAAAATTTTTAGTATTCTAAAAGAAGAGAAAAATAAGGGACAGGTCCTTCAAAAAGAAAACTAATGGACAGGTCCTTCAAAGTTTATAAAGTTTCTTGTAATGTAAAAATAGTATTATCAACACAGATATAGCATCCATTACATGCAGTTTATCCTCCAAAATTCATCATGGGCTTAAAAGGAAGTTAACTTCTGGTACTTATGAACTAATAACAATTCAAGCACTAGTTCAGCTTGCATTGACTGATTCAACTTAAAGGCTAAAACACATTGTGATTTTTGTATTGTTATGGACTTCTTAAACAATTAAACAACAGTACAACACGTCATGATGTTAAACCAATTTTTTCCTTCAGCACATGATTTAATTTTCCTTTCTTGTTTAGGCGAACGACCAGAGTAGAAAAACAGAGTAGAAAAATAGATTCCAGGGCCTTGATTTGTTTGTTTTTGTGTTTCTATACATCGTATTTCAAAAAATTGTTTCTATTTATCGTATTTCAAAAAAGAAATGTCTTTTTTTAGAAAAAAAACAGAAAACAGATGGGAAATCCATTTTATATCAAATGCAAGCTTTTAAATTTCGGTTTTTTCGATATGATGGTAACGAGTCGATTTAACGATGCGATGTTATTTCGGTGTGTGTATATACGAACATATGTGTCAAACTTACTAGTATATACTTAGTTACTTACTCAAATTTTAAAATATATTAACCATCTTGTGTGCAACACATTTTTTTTTTGTACGTTGTATTATAAATTAACTTGGTTATGTTGTTTATAAATAGAAATTTTTGTGGAGTACTTGTTGAACTCTTGGGTACTACCAAAGTTTCCCATTGGCTACAGCAGTACAGCTGCACCAATGTCTGGTGTAGGTTTAAGTGCCAACAGTGTTACATCGAAGCAAATCTGATTTTGTAGTACCACAACATGGTTTCACGATATATTTTCGAAAACAAAAAAAAAATGGAATCCCAATGAAAACATCATGTAAATTAATTGAATTAATTTAGCATAATTTGCTACAAAAGACCAAACAGAAATAAATGAAGAAGAGTAACTAAGCAGATTTTCTTGTATAATTAGAATATGGCCCTCAGCCAGCTAAACCATCTTATCAGGTTGGTAACAGAATAGCACCTGATACATTGCAATATAAAAGAAGGAGAATATTTTGCCATCTGATGTAGAAAGAGCTTTTCCACATAGAGCCTTTTTCATGAGTCGTGCAATATGTGATGCACATTACAAGAAAATAAAACTTTTTTGGTATCTGAAATGGGAACTGCACAAAATTTTTTTCTTTTTTCTTCCTTAAAACAAGTCATGTTATTTTTAAAGATCAGTACAGTCAGATGAAATACCAAAAACATAGAAATGAACTCATCAATGACAAAATTACAAGAGCAAACAAACCCTGCATTTCAAGATGTACAAATAGTCAAATACACTTCAAGTAGCTCAAAGGGTGAGATAAACACAAATACTGAGACAGCTTCAAATAAGTCATAAAAACGAGCAACCAACTATTCGAAGAAATATTTCTGGTTTCAGAAAACATAAAAAAAAGTACAAAAAAAGATTACAAAATATGGCCCTTTCTCATCTGCGGTCGAGGCACCTTTCTCTACCTGCACAGAAAAAAACTACTCCAAATTAAAAAAATTTCCATACACTGGTACAAAATATGGCCCTGCCTGTGCATAACCACAAGGTATCCTGGTCTGATGCCCAATATTGGATGTTCATGAGTCATGACCAGGTTTACACAATCTATACTACTTAAAGCACATCAGTGTAAACTAAGATCCTTCTGGTCATATAAAGAGTAAAATAACAACAGTTCCTCTCCTTTTCCATTCATTTTGGTCCCTGAAGCTTTGAGGTGGTCGTGCTGCCTTAGAAAATTCCAATTTGGTTAAAATTTGGTCCAAGAATTTTCCATTTGTTTAAAAGGATGATTGAAAACCAACATCAGCATTGACGTTAGAGATTTGTATGGTGACAAAATTGGAAATTCCCTCTTTTAAGTTAATAATGTCATGGATACAAATGCAAATATATGAGGGACCTACCTAACATTATTATTCTAGAATGGTGGACAAAAAGGAGAAAGTTCTACTTGAGGGACAAAGAATTCCAGAAAAATATGTACAGTAAATTGGTCTAAATTTCTCCAAATTGAAAACCTTATTCTTCAATTTAATGACCCATCAAGGCATCAATAATGCTAGTGATTAATAGACGACGAAATCATGTATTGGAAAGTAGAGGAAGAATGATGATTTAAAGGAAAAAATGAGCAGAATAAGACGAAAGTCACAAAACCAAAAGGGAGAAGAGGTGCATCATCGGAAAAGTACAGAGAAAAAATTGGCACCAATTTTTGCGCTGCCAGTAGTGGAGGAGATCGAGAGCACCATCTTTTATCTTTTGCGATACTAGGAGGCGGAGATCGAGGTCACTAGTAATGGCCTGCTGCGATACAAAGAGGAGAAGGAGATCGAGAGCACCATTAGTAATGGCGGACGCTAGGTGTGTTTGGAAGTGGAGTGAATAAGAAGGAATAAGAAAATTTATGAATAAAAATTTTGAATTAGAATTATGAGAATTGTCTATTTATATAAGGAGATGTTATTTGGATGATGTGTTGTGAATAAGAATAAGAAAAGAAAAGAATATAATAATGATTAGAATTTGTTTTGAACAATTTATCATTATAAGAATAGATGAAAATAATATAATAATAATTTATATTCATAATAATAATAATATAAAATTATTAATTAAAAAATCATTAAAGTAATAATTTAGATAATATTAATAAATAAAATAAATATTATATTTATTATTTTAAAATAAATAAGCAAATTTATTTAAATAATTATTATAATAATAATTGATTAAAAAAATGAGTAAAATAATACTAATGATATTAATGATAATGCTAATGATAATATAATATTAAATATAATACTAATTAATCTTATAATATAATAAAAATATTAATACAGTAATTATTGTAATTATATTGTAAATATAATTATTATTACTATTATCATTATATAATAATAACAATAATAATAATAATAATAAATCGTAAGATAAAATGAAATATATAATAATATACTGCTAATAATAATTAATGTTATAAAAATAATTGTAATTACCAAAATAAAATTATTATTATTAATAATTAATATAATAATAATAATAATTAACTGTAAGATAAAATGAAATTATATAATATATTAGTAATAAGTAAAATAATATACTAATAATAATAATTAATATAATCAAATTGATTATAAAAATTAATTATTGTAATTATTATTATAATTATAATAATTATTATGATTACTATTAAGTAATATTTATTATTACTACCACTGAAATAATTATCATAATAACAAAAATATTGTAATTAATAAAATAATTATAGTAATTAATAATTTCGATATAAATAATAATAATTACAATAAATATAATAATAATTACTGTAATTATCATAAAAATAATTTAATTATACTAATAAATATTGAAATGATAACGTTATTATATCCGAAATGTCTTAACATTTGTACCCGAAAATGGGAAAAAAACAATATAGTGGGGCCCGCAGACTTTATGTCTCCTTTTTTTTATTATATCCGAGGGATGCTAGTCTAATTCAGACTTTTTGATCGAGTAAGAATAAAGCTTTGAATTAGCATTTGGCGCTATTCGGAAGATGTTTGGTTCAACACGAATTGTGCTTGTCCATGAATAAGCCTATTCGTGCGTATACCAAACACGCCTAGGTTTTTGGGTCTAAATCGCCAAAAAAAAAAAAATTTATGTTTCCGTCAATACGCCGCAAAACGAAAATTTTCTTATGATTTAGCGTCGAAATAATAAACATTTCACGTTACGTCATTTTGATGATTAAATTTGTAACGTCCGTGCGTTTTGATTCAAATCGCCGATATTTCCGAAAAACGTAGTTATTTCGTCGAAATTTAGAACCTTGATCAAATGATAAATATTAATACCTCATTGTTCAATCAAAATCAGCTTCTTCGGTCTGAATACTACTCCGTTTGGATGAGGTGTGAGAATAAGGGAATAAATTTATTATAAACAATTCAAACTTTTCACAAAGTTACACATTTCCCAATACTTCTTCCCACTTCTTCTCTTATTCCTCTTATTCCCACACCATCCAAACGGACATGAAGAACATAAGCCTAGGATATAGAAGATGATAACATGAATGATTCGGCATATTAGGACTATCAAAAAAGTCTTCCAATGGATCAAATAGAAGAAATTTTCGATTTTTTTTTTAAATTCTATATTCCCATCATTCGTTTTCTACAAAATGATGAAAAGTGTCATTAAAACTGTAATTTGAAGTTTAAGACAAACTATTACTGACGTTGAAATTTTTTGTCAGTTAAATTTGACCTTTGATGCATGATGTAAATTAGATAGAATGCAGTCGATTTGGGACTATCGTTCCCGACTCCTGAGCAACAGCTTGCTGCAACTTGCTATTGTTAATTTCAAATTTTGAGAAAGAAACAAACCTTGAACGGATGATTTCTATTTGGAATAAAAAATTCGTTTGTTAAAACCAAAGTAAATTTCATAATCATCTTTAGCGTTTGTACCCGTGATTTTTTTATGAACATAATATAAATTTTATATTTAATAATAAATATATAAAATAAATAATTTTAAGAGTAAACATCCAGAGAACCAGCTCTTGGTCTAGTGGCAAAGAACAATGCAGCTTGATATTTAATTTAAAAATAAGTTAGATGACTTAGACCTCCAATTTATCTTCAAAAAAAAAAGAGTAAACATCCAGACACGATAAAGCACAATCTGTCAACTTTTGGAGTTTGAAAAAATTTAAATTTTCTGGACACGCCAATCAGAGTGGTGGACTACTATTTTTTAAAAAATAATTATTAGTTTTTTTTTTAATTTCTAGATGCGTCAATGAAAGTGGTGCGTTAATTACTACTTTAAAAAAGAAAATTTTAATGTTTATTTAAAAATAAAATTACTACTTTAAAAAGGCAAAATTTGATATAACCCCCTCTAATTTTCTCTATTTGGATATAACTCCTTCAATCTTCAATATTGGATATAACCCCTGAAATCATAACTTTTAGGGATATAAACCCTTTTGATTATTTTTATTCAAAATTTTAAAAATAAAAATTTAATTTATAGAATTAAGACAAAATTGCCCTTCTTCCCTTTCTAGCCCGAGACCTTTCATCTTTATTCTCTAAAGATACCATGGAGCTACGAGATGAGTTTAGAAATAAAAGAAATAGAAAATTTCTGACCAAATGCCTATAACAAATGGTTGCTCTAACTACCTCTGTTACAACCCAGTGGCTAATCTTGACAACTAATCTCAGTTCAAAAGTGTGATAAAATGCTCTACTCAATCAGCTAAAGATCAGGAGTTAGGCAAGATATTTCTTATTTGTTTTTGTGCTTGGGATACAACTCGATCATAACCCGACAATTTGAAGTAAATTAGTATTGCTATATGGATTAGTTGATATCATGATATAAGATCTGGTAATAAAGTAGATTATTTGGGAGAGAGAGGGAGAAAGAGATGTAGTAATTTAGAAAGAACCAAGAATTACGAGAAAAAAAGTAAACCAGAAACTTAGCATTTTTATCTTGCTTGAGCGTGAAGATGAAAGGACATGCCAAGGGGTAATTTTGTCTTAATTTTATTAATCAGATTTTTATTATTTAAAATTTTATTAAATTTAATCAAAAGGGTTTATATCCCTAACTGATATGATTGTAGGGGTTATATAAAAAATTTAAAGATTGAAAGGGGTTATATCCAAATAGAGAAGATTAGGGGGGGTTATATCCAATTTTGCCTTTAAAAAAATTACTATATTTAAAAATAAAATTTTTCTGGCACCAATCGAAGTGGCGAGGGGTGCGCCGGTCACACCACTCACAATGACGCATGATCTGGGTTTATTGTTAAAATTATTTATTTATATATTTATTATTAAATATAAAATTTAGATTATGTTTATTAAAAAAATTCATGCCATTTCTACGGTTCTACCCTTCTCATGAACTCAAGGTTCATAAGCCTTACTGCAATGAAAAAAAACTGAGTTGTTAAGGCATGGTTAAAAATGAAAAATAAAGAAGTAACAAACTCATAAATTAAACAATTAAATTTGCAGGATGTTATTATGACAATATTGTAGTTGCCTATCATAATTTTGTGCTTCGAACTTCATTTGTATTGACTAATGAATCATAAGCTATTTATCATTCTGTAAGCAGGGAGTGGAAAAATAAAAATGATGTTTTAACCTTGTCGTCAGCCAGAAGGTAAACTTGTACTCCAAGCAGTTTGATTTGCCGAATTAATGGCATGAAGGATATTGATAATTCTACTTGGATAGACTTCACTTCCAAGTAGAATCAATTTGTTTGTTTAGATGCGAAATTGATACTCTAAACTATATTTTTGATATGTATATATCGTCTGTAATCGCATATTTTTTTGGTAAGGTCATGTATGTATTTAATTTGAATTAGACATGACTGTTTTTTAGATTAAAGATAATTCAATCTATTTCATCAAACTTGCCAAAATTTCCAATGTAAAATATAAAAAATTTATCGTATATAACTTATCAAAATTTATAGACAAAGATTATAAGTTCAAAATTAGTAATTTCTACCATAGAAAGTCGTTATATAAACTTGACATAAATTGTTCGCCCAAAAAAATCGTGCTAATATTAATGATTGGCATGACGGGACTAATAAGGATCATCTCCAATATTCTTTATTTTCACCATCCCCTAGAAATCATTAATAAGAATAATTCTTCATTAATGATCGAAAATATATAAATCTCTATTTCACTCTTTTCCATCATCCCGTGAGAATATCTCATTTCCCTCTCTGTTTCGCTCCCTCCCCGTCCCCTCCTTTCCCTATGTTTCGCTCTCTTCCTCTTAAAATAAACCACTGTGTGTATAAAATGATAGATTAATCCCGGTAAAAATAACCCGTAAGCTGATGGCTGAATTTAAAGAAAAATTAATTTTCAAATTTATATGATGGGAGCTTACAACATTTGCGCCAGAAAACAGGACGCCAGATTATCATATTTAGGGCTTTAAATGCGCTAATTTAGGGCTTTAAATGCACTAATTTGAACCTTTACCTTCGTAATCTTTTCTATTCTCCTCTCTACTTATCATAATTAAATAAATACACGGGAAAATATTTCAGTTTTTAATTTATATTAAAATTACAAAGATTGTTCTAATTGTTCTAAGTTAATATAAATAATTATTCTAGTTAATATTAATGACTTCTTTTTTAATATGTACATCTTATATTTCTACCTGTCATCTTGGTGGCTTGGATCATTCTTCATATAGTCAACGTGCTATATGTATTTTTTTATCTAAATTATTGAAACTAGTAAATGTCATGCACTAAAATTTGTTCCATAAAAAAAAAAGAATTTCACTCCTCTTCTTTGAATTTATGGAAAAAAATATCAACTGCCCCGTTTGGATCGTATGAGAATAGGAGGAATAGCTTCTTCCTAGACGTAAATTTATTATAAACAATACAAATTCTTCACAAAATTACACACTTTCTAATACTTTCCGCCTAGGAATAAGTTATTTCTCATATTCCTAAGCAATCCAAACGGAGCCAACAAAAATTTATATCAAACAAAGAAGTGTTCCACAACCAAACAATTCACCTTGGTACATTCCTCTGAACTCACTTAGAAACTGAATTATTTTAATAAATATACAAGGAAAGGAGCAAGAGCACAAGTGCCAGTATGCACCGGGAAACATGCAACAATAAGTAGCCGCTCATAGCTCTGTTTTACAATTAATATTACTTTTGGCACCCACTTTGAAATTGACCTCTCTAACTCTAAGGCTAATTTAAACTGAATATAGTAAGAAGAAAAAAGCTATTAATTTTATATCTCATGAAAATGCTGGAAACATCCAAACTGGATTGAGAAATTAATTTAATTGAAAGACCATACATCCTCGATATGAGGATGAACAGTGAGCTCTCTTTAATTCAGGCCGCTCATTTAGATCCAATGATCCAGAGGAATTCTTGGGTTGAAAAGAATTGCATGATATGAAATGCAAATAGCTTATGTTCATAGAAAATTCATGATAAGTAATTTCATGTTTAGGTAAAGAACGACGTGACCAAACAAGCATCATGCACTGGTTTCCATATATAAATCTCTAAAAAATAACTATTCATGTTTTGTAGATTAAATCAAAATCAGTTCGGTAAATTGACAAGTAAAAAGGTTTCTAACAGCCATATATGATATGTTAAAACATGAGATATTTGAGAAAACCAATAAAGAGTACAAAATCACAATATAAAGTAAATCAATAAAATTGGGCTTGGGTATTTTACAAACGAAAACTTTAATTTCATTCAAAATCATCACAATTACATAAAGCTATTACCTTAATGATCTTTTATCGATCTCTCTCTTATTCCGACTAACTTTCTATCGAATAAGATCAAATAATTATGTGCATCATTTGATCTTCTTTGTGTATATGTGAATTGTGGATTTGCATATATATATATATATATATATATATATATATATATATATATATATATATAGTGTAATGATGTATATCAATTGAAGAGAAAAGTGAGCAGGGACGATGTCGAAATCGAGGCTTGTGAAGGAAAAAAGAGAGAGAGAAAAAATCTAATGCAATAAAATACGACACAAGCTGAATATGAGTGAAATAGTGATAATATTGAAAGAAACACATAACAATAAGTGAGCAAAAAAAACACCAAGTGCAGTAAGAGGAAAAAACAAACAAGGAGAATATTCGATAAGGAAAAAGATGAGATATCTGAATTAGAAGAAGTATTGACTCTCAATCTGCAATCAATGGAAGATGAGGCATGACCACATTTACAGATCTGGTGAAGAACCACTAAACAACTGATCATAATGAATCTCGGGTTAAGTAAAAACATGAAATGCCTAACTACAAGACTAGATTCATTACTGGAAGAAAGGTTAAGGCGAGATTAAAGATGAAACATAATGTTAATCGGTAAGAAGTGAGGGAAAAGATAAGAGATCTTAACTAAGTGGAGAAGATAAAAGACAGATTAATGGGGTGATAAGAGAATGAAAGCGAAAGGTGTTTAAAAGAAGGCGTTTTCCTCAAGCTTGCTAGTACACGTGCAACCTGTCAAGGGGACCCCACAAGTCTATCGCAGAAAACAAACAATAAGAAGGAATAGTAAATCAGCTAAAACGTAATAAACCGTAGAAAGTAGTATGAAATGAGATTGAGGTGTCGTAGCAAATTTAAAAAGAGTGTTTTGATTGGTGGAAAGGTGTGACAACGAAACCGTCAATAGAATTCATAAAACAGTATCACCTTTCTATGATAACTACATGGAAACATCCTTTCAACGACATTCAAAATAATCAATAGGAGACGGGCGTGTGTGATTCCAGAGTAAAGAAAAGACAAAATGGCTTGGTGCGCGGGATAGACCAAAGCTGGGTGTATCATGAGCCAAAATAGAAAACGTTAAAGATCAAGTACAGGTGAGCAGTTGGCGAAGAGCACAGGAGATTCTTCCCTTGATAAAAGCGGGCGGGGTGAAGATCAGGCGCCAAAATGAAATGAATTAGGGATTTGATGTGAAAAGATGGTCATGGCCTAGTGTGTGGCACAAAGAAAGTAGAAAATAAAAAGGAAAAAAATCACCACCAGGATGACTTGTTCCTCTCAAATTCGTCACAAATAATCCTGGCGGGGACATTTGTTTAACCCCAAAATTTAATACAATATTCATGGATTTTATAAACGGCAAGTAATTTCAAGGGCCTTTGAAATTTGAGGAAAAATACTAAGTGAAAGTCAAATATTCTAGAAAATTAACCAAAAATCCTGCAAAGAGTATAGAAAATTGTGGAGACTTCAAAATGTTCAAAATAAATGCAAGAGTCCACCGCATGTGCAAAAAAGACATCAAAATTACACAAAATAAATAAAATACTTTGGAGGGTCTTTTCAGAAAAATTTTGATACCATCAAACTTTACACATTTTTCCAAGCCCAAATATCAAATTTCATGAGAAAATTCCATCAGGAATTCACTTTCAGCAACTATAAAAACCAACAAAAATGGGTAAATGGAGGCCGCCAGCGCTAAATAAAATGGAGAGAGGCATAGGATCATTCAAATACATCCCCGTACAAAATCAAAGATATATATGCCTGGTTCACTGATTATCACAATTGATCGCCGACCATATCCAGCGTGGTCCATATAAAACCAGGTTCATGCAGAAGAATGAAGATAAGTGTCCATGAAATATAAATTAATTTCTCTCAAACGAAATAGTCGGATGCACCCGGAATCCATTAGTAATCAAGGGAACGAGAGCACCGGACCCCACTAGAAGCGATTTGGTGTAGCATACAATGGGAGCAACTAAAAAAAACAATGAAAAGAGAAGGGGAGTAGGATTGTAACAGAGAGTCGTTGAGGGAAAGGATGACGGTAACCGCCGGGCCTTCCCCAGAGCCAGCTAGTCAGAGGCCTCTAAAAGCTATACCGTCGCCTATAAATAAAAGGAAGCAAGAGAGAAAAGGGGAGCGAATTTTGGATTTCTAAAACACAAGAAACACTTCCATTATTAGAAGTTAGGTTAGAGAGAGAAGAGGGATATTTGTTCAAGCATTTCATAGGCATAGATAGAAGAGAGCACAAGCAAGAAAAGGAAGATTTGTAAACAAAGGTAGGCGTTTTTATAGAGTGTGGAAATGATCTTAATGAGATTTACGCTCTAAATTGGGTTGATTCGATGTACATTTCTTTGATGAAAGATTGAAATTTTGATTGATTGCTCGCTTTAAGATTCCTTTTCTTGAAGTTCTTGCTGATTAATAATTTCTTTTCTGTGATATAGCTAAATGGATACAAATCTGAGAACATGAAATAAATTGCTAAATTGCATTTTGTGGAAATATTTGGAACTGAGGGACGCCTTTGCATAAGTGTTACAATTTTGCTTTACAGAACCTTCTCCAAAATATAGTAAATATGTTTAAGTTTCATGTACAGGAGTTGGTCTCTATAGCCTACAATGACCTTGGTTTCTAGCATTAGCTGATTTGTTGTTTGGCACCTCTTGCAAATAAAAGTTTGTAATTGTATGAATTTTGTGGGGGGCTTGTATGAAGCAAATAAGTAGTTATGGAAGAATCGTATTCCTTGATCTTATGGACAGCCTGAGGGGTGATGTGAACATGTTAGTAGCTTATAAGAATGTGTTGGTTTTATTTAGGCATAAATTAATTGAGCAGCAAAAGGCTAGGCGTAAATGTTTATACAGCAAATGATAACATAACTCAGAATCGATGACCTTTTCTTTTACCTTCCACTTGCCTAATCAATTTGGTATAATGATGATTGCTTATGAGGGTAATATTGAGTTTCATTGGTCCATGTTTCATTCTTGTTAAGGTAACACAGGGCATGTGTAAAAGGATTCACATGCAACAGAAAAATGAAACTAAAGTAATACACCTATTGAAGGATCATTACCAACCTGTGTTAATCAAGAGTGTTAGTCAAGTTAAGAAAATTGGCATTAATTATTATGGAAATACATTATACGTGTCCTCTGGAAATGATCTGAACCCAACTCAGTGCTCCATCGTGTGTCGGTATCAATTCATCTCTCAGCCGTACCAAGCATACAGCTCTCCCCTATCAAAATAGGCAGATGCAATACTAATTTAATATACCCTCTTGCTCTCCGCTCTATCGGGACTCCAACGAAGCTAGCCTCAGCGAGTTTAGCTGCGACGATCGTCGGAAAACAAAAATCTAAAGAAGGAGGGACTAAATCGAAGAATCGTCGATTACTGTTAAACGAAAGCAACGCGACCGAAACGGAGCCCACCATCATGATCCTCTCTACCTCACGACGCCGGAGAACACCGCCTCAGGCTCTACAGCGGTCGGACCCGTTAATGAAGGGAAACGGAACCTGTCTGGCCGTCTCCTCCTAACCCTCAGCGGCGAAAAATCTCTGATCGTTTGTGACAAGGAAATCATAAACCCATGTGTCTGACCTCTGTCAACCGACGGGGTGTGAAGTGAAGTTCCAGCCCAAAGCAGAGCCGAATAGAGCCCCATAAGCCCAGCGTACAAAAACTGCTAATTCTGCCCGAAAAAATTAAAAGTGACGTTACTGTTCACTCGAATTTCGATAATAACAATTAAAAATTCGAAATTTTAAAAATAATATCGCTGGATCGTCATCCGGGTTGATGAAATTACAAAATCCTTGGATCGTCATCCGGGTTGACGAAATTACAAAATCCTTGGATCGTCATCCGGGTTGACGATCCAACCTCAATTGAATTTCCGATCCAATTAAAGGTATTTGAAAAGAAAATAAAGTGTTTGACAGGCCTGATGTACGTACCACGAATAATAGGTATCCCACGCCAGGTTTCCAACTTTCCAACTTTTGTTTTTTATTTGCAATTTTACTTTTGAGCCCTCATCTTTTTTATTATTACAAAACATAAAATTAATAATTGGTTTTTTCTTTTTGGTTTTTTCTTCCTTTTTTTCTTTTCTTTTTAACTTGGTAGCCACTACCTAGTTCTCTAAAAAAAATACAAAACATAAAATTAATAATTAGTAATTAAATATAATTGAAACTTTTATAATGAAATATAAGTAATTAAGTATATAATTAAATTATTTATGTTAAATATATAATATTGTATATGTGTATAATACTTATTTATACATAGAGGAGGGTTCCGGTGCCCACATTTTGGATGCCCCCAAATGTCCCAAAACACACTTTTTTAGTACTTTTACAAAATATAAAATTCAAACTTCGAATCCAAACCGTTGATTTTATTCGATATAACTAGCGATTCATTTTCATATAAGTTTATGATTTTTGAAGTTTATTTGATACTTGATCAAGAGATTGAAAATTGAACGAATGTAGTTAAATATGATAGATTAATTCTAATCTGTTCATATTTTAGTCTCTTGATCAAGTATCAAATAAACTTCAAAATTTATAAAACTTATATGAAAATGCATCGCTAGTTATATTAAATAAGATCAACAGTTAGGATTCGAAGTTTGAATTTTATATTTTGTAAAAGTAGTAAAAAAGTGCGTTTTGGAGCATCCAAAATGTGGGCACCAGAACTCTCCTCTTATATATATATATATATATATATATATATATATATATATATATATATATATATATATATATATATATTATGTACCATATATTTTATATATTAAATACATATTATTATATATAATTAAAATATATGATACATATTATTATATGTACATAAAATGTACATATATTTTTATGTAAATTTATTTGTACATTAAAAAAATTATATATATTAATATCTCCATTTATTGTATAACAAAATTTTTTTATTGGACTATTTTGTAAAAATAATAAATTTAGGGTCATCGGCGAATATATTTTTGTTGAATTTATTCGTCGATGACCCTAAAATTACTATTTTTACAAAATAGTTCTAATAAAATTTTTTGTTATACAGTAAATGGAGATATTGATATACAATTTTTTTTAATGTACAAATAAATATACATAATAATATATGTACATTTTATGTACATATATTATTATATGTATCATATATTTTAATTATATACAATAATATGTATTTAATATATAAAATATATGGTACATAATATATATATATATATAGATACACATAAGTATTATACACATATACAATATGTATTTAACATAAATAGTTTAATTATATACTTAATTACTTATATTTCATTATAGAAGTTTCAATTATATTTAATTACTAATCATTAATTTTATGTTTTGTAATAATAAAAAGGTTGAGGGTTAAAAGGCAAAATTGCAAATAAAAAACAAAAGTAACAAAGTTTGGAAAGTTGGAACATGGGGATACCTATTATTCGTAGGTGGTACGTACACCAGTCAGAGACATTTTATTTTTCTTTTCAAATATCTTTAATTGGATCGACAATTCGCTTGGATCGTTAATTGGGATGCCGATCCAAGCTTGGGTCGTCATCCCAGATGACGATCCAAGGGTTTTGCGATTTCGTCAATCCGGATGACGATCCAACGACGTTATTTTTAAATTTTCGAATTTTTAACTGTTATTATCGAAATTCGAGTGAATAGTAACGTCAGTTTTAATTTTTCGGTAATTCTGCCCTCAGTGCCTTGCCGCTTCAACAAGAGCCCAGTAGCCACATCAGCCGAAGTTGATGAAGCGGACCAAAAAAATTCAAACCAAATAGAAACTTTAAAAATTCAATAAAAATAGTACAAAGTTCATAAAAATATAAATAAAAATATCTATAAAATTTTAAAAATCTAAATAAATCAAATTTACTAATACTCTCATGTGAAATTCTTCCAAAATGATAGTCTTTTGTATTTTGAAGTATTTTTATATTAAATTGAAATTTTAAAATTATATAAAATACTAAACGCACTAAATCTCTTTTAATAAAGTTTTCAAAACAAAATTAAGTATTCTCGGAATACAAACAACTTGAAAGGTGATATTTTCAAAAATTAAATATTTTCAAAGATAAATATTTTCAAAAATATAAAAAAGAAGAAATTTCACAAGCCTAAAATTGAAAAATAAAAATAAAAATTGTAAAAATCAACAACATCCAAAGAGAAACACTTGAAAATTAAAAAGCCAAACCAAAATTTCTTTATTTGAGGAAAAGTCCCTCACTTTGAGATCAACCTCATAAGGCTTAAGATTGGATCCTATAAGAAGACCTCCCATTGTCACATGAACTAACTCTAATTAACGAGGCCAATGAAGGTGCTCCGAGAGTTGTAAAAGAACCAACTTTCATAAGAATATCATTGAAGGTGCCCCGAAAGTTGTAAAACTCCTTTTGTTCTCATAAGAAGACATCCCGTTGTCCCAGCAACCAACTCTCATTAAGAAGGCCAATGAAGATTGTTACACAATGAATTTTTACTATTCTGAAATTCTAGTGAAATTTTGATATTGCATGACTGAAATTCTAATTTGGGTGATTTTATTTACTTATTTTTTTTATTTGAAAGTTTATCTTTATTTGTAATGCTAGATATTTTTGTTCATTTTGAAATTTCTGAAAATTTGATGCACTTGCTTGATTTGAGTGATTTGCTTTAATGAAATTAGCACTCTTATACTCACTGTTGTTGTAATTGGAAGTAGAAAAAAAATCCTATATTTCAATTTTATTGATATGAAACGTTTCTACTATTCATAAACTTTATATGCATTATAGTGGTTGGACGTAGTTGTAAGATACTAATATTTAGAATTAAGAAAATAATAATAATAATAATAATTCTTCCTTCTCTGGCCGCTATAGAAAGAAAAAAAGGGAAAAGTTCACACTATTTCATTTGTTGTGTACTCATGGTTTATGGCAGCATGCACTTGTGACTTGTGGAGCCCATTTGCTAAGATTGATTGTAGCTCATCTAACTAAGTGTGCACCATGTCTAATTAGGATTGTAAAGTTAGTACTTTGGAGAAACACTTTTCTTGGTTTAGGGTCTGGTTATTTCACTCCTTCACGCCTCCATCTTGCTATCTAATTTTCTTTTCTTTTCTCCAATAAACTGCTCCTATCTTTTGAGATCTTACCTAAAGTCTCATCTGAAATTCAAGTAAAAATTGAAAGAAAACCAGATCCCACTTTAGGAGAGCATTTCTCTAGCGAGCCAAGTGACAGAAATCAGAAATTTGGGAAGTCGAGTTCAATTTTTGCAAACTTCTGATCGGGTGTAGAAATTGAGTAAGTAGTTTTGTAATTTAATATTGTACTGCTATATTTTGTTAATTCCATGAGTTATTTTCAGATTTTCCTTGAAATAGATTGTGTGTCTAATTTTAGGGTTTCAAGAAAGTTTTCTAAAAGTTAGAATTTGTAAATTTTGATGTCTGGTTCTGTAATTATTTCAGGTTATTGTTATAGTACTGATTAATAGCTTTATACTCTTTAGTTATACTGCTTTTATGGTTCTTTAGTTGAGCGTTGTTAAGAGTTGCTATTATTACAATTGGTGTTACTAAAATTGCTTTCAGCTTGTCTGGTATATGGAACAAATGGTTATGCTTGTGATATTTCTAAAGATCATGTATGCTATCAGCTTATACTCGTCAAAACTAATTTGTTTAGAACTTACCTCTTGAATTTAGCAACAACACAAGTTTGTACCAGCCCTATTAAATGTACTGATAAGAAACCTTAGGTCTAGGAGTTACTGGTACCACTAATTTACCCTTTAGTATAGCTGTCCAGTTTTAAAATTCACAACATAACACGACTTTTTACTGCATAGCAGCCAATTCCACTGCATAGTGATGTTGTTCCAGCTCAAAATGGTATTTTTGTATTATATAATAGTGTTGTTTCACTGTTAACACTATTGTCCAGATTTTCTAACTATAGTCTAGCCTTGTAATCACCAATTGGTACCACTAGTTAAAATAGGATTAATTATACAGTGCCACAAAAGAATTAAGCTCCTTTTAACCAAAGATAGGAATTATTGAACTTAATTTGTTCTTGCTTGCTGTGTGAAAATGGATTGTTATTGCTTGTTGTATTAAATAAGGACTTAGCTTAGTTTGTATTTATGTAGAATCAAGGGAAGGGTCAGAGCCGGGCACAGCCGGCACAAATGAGGGTGCTTAGGATACTTGTTGCTTCGTGTTGTTTATTTAAATTTCAGGTACGGATTCCGCTTAAGTTTTAATTACATGGAAAAACTTTTAAGTATGGGCATTCATGTTGTATTCTGAAATGATTGCATTCGTGATATATTTCTTACTGTGTAGATAATGCATGATTGTAAAGTGACATGTTGAATGGTATTCAATTGAAATGTGTTTCTGTATGAGATAAGTACAGCTTGTGTGGTTGAGATAGACACTCGTAATGTTTGGAGGTGGAGTCATGACCCATCCTACCAAGCACCGTGTAATAAGCGCTTATGTACCGGGACTCAGTAGGTCCAGTCTAGAATGGTCCGGAGTGTGAGTGTTCCCAGCTTGCTTGTACATTTGGATGTCTATTGATTGAATTATATCTGAATTGAATTGGCCATTGGCAGCTCTCAGAAGAGGCTCGTGGCATATTTGATTGGTCGTTGGTAGTCCTCATAAAAGGGGCCTCGCGACATATTTGACTCTGCTATGGACATATGAAACCAGACTTGCATATTAGATAAATGTCCAATCAAATGAGCCGGTATTTGTTATACTTGGAATCTGAATTGATATTGACTTGGTGCCGAGCTCATATGTCATATTGCATTAACTAGTTTAATCTAACCTTGTTGTGCTTATTTGAAATTTGGAATAAAGGTAAAGGTCTATCTACTTGATTTGTTAATTGTATTTTCAACTCAGTAAGGTAATTAGTTCCTAAACTTGTAATTAAAACTTCAAGTGGCTGGAACTAAATACCGTACTGAGATAAATTTTATTTATCTCACACCTCCACTTTGTGGGTTCCAGGATTAGCGAGCGAGGTCGCGTTTACGGAGGAGTAAGCCATTTTTAGTTGTTCACTAGTGAGAGTTATATGACTTATACTGGTGCTATCTATATTATATTTTGTGCTAGACCTGTATATTATATAATAGTAGTGTCATAATCTGTTATTTTGGAATGGTGTCTGGTTGTTGTGCACTTATATATTATATAAAAATGTTATGTGAATCTGAACTATATAATACGCTTGTGTTGATAGTTTATTTTTACTTTCACATGGATATGTAATTTTCATGGTCAGAATTATGTATATACCTTGTACTCATTTTTGAAATTATATGTACTTTTAACTAATGTTCGCCTAGTTGTATGCATGGTTATATTGGTGTAATTTTGTGCTTAGGTAAACTAAACCATATCATTTCTAATGTTGGTATCGGTGACTTCTATTTGTTAACGTGTAATCTTCTTGGCTTAACTATATGTATTTGTAATTATTTTGATATATACATGTATCTTAGTGTTACTCATATAGTGTGTATGCATAATTATAATTGTGAGACTATCTAAACGATAAATTTGAGAGAAAGGTACTGTTGGTTGTTACTTTATAATTAAACCTTTCTGTTGAATTTGAAGTATTTTTGTACTCTCGTGAGAGTGTTCATATATGTAAAATGCATGCTTTAGTATATCCAGGTTACATACTTCTTAATGATGGTCTCATTAGTTTTCTACCCTTAGTTACTTCTATATATTTATACTGATCAATAAGCTCCATGCCTAATTTTTATGCCTACTTGCATCTTATTTCTTCAATATATATATGTGCAAACCTTGTGTTTGAATTTTAAGCATACTGGTATTTTTTTTTTATGGTATATATGTATGAGATTGTATATACGTATATATATATATATATATATATATATAAATGACATAAATTTTTATAATGGTCTTGTTAGCTTTTGCTTTTGAATATTACACGTAACCTTCTGTCTTCAAGTTATGAAAAGATGTGCGTTTTCACTTCTATTTTAGCTCATGCTCAAACAGTTCATGCACATGTAAGCATATTAAGTAACTATTCATTTGTCAATCTGGAGTACGTATTATGGATTCTTGTATTACTAGTTTTACTAAAGTTTATTATTAGTTTTACTTTAATTTTAATCTGAAATTTTCATGTCAAATATAAATACGTGTTGTTGAATTTATTAATTTAATTTATACGATAGTGTTCAGAAAGCCTTGTGTGTGTGTGGAGTAGCTGCACACTCACGGCGGCTGTCGGCACCCTGGGTCTTGGGGTGTGACAGTTAAAATGGTATCAGAGAATGATTTATGTAATTGAACCAGACTAATAGGTTGCGTGAGTGGGGTAGATCTACTGGGTTACTTGTATAAATTGATTTGGTTTCTTTGTATTTATAACAAGTATATCATGTTTCTCAAGTCATCTGGAAGTGCAATGATATAGATATACTTAATTTATCTTATGTATTAGTAAATTGTTGTAATTTGGTTATTTCATTTTCTTTTGTTTCATGTCTTGTGTAGGTAGTATTAGTTGCACATAAGTAAATTTGATTTCTTAATATTTGTGACAATAGATTAATGTTTGTCTAGCTAATTTATAAGTGTGATAATATATAGATTCTTTGTATTTGTATATATTTAATAATTGGTTGTTTGATTGTTCCATGTTTGAATATGAATATATGGTGATTTATTGTTTCAAATAGTGATTGTTTAAAAAGTAAATTAGATTCTTATAAACTTTCTTTGATAACTATTCTGTGTGTGTTGAATAGTTAATTTAAACTTTGTGCATGTATTGCCTAGTTTTAAGTTATAATATATGAATTCATAATTTAATATATTCATTTGTTTATGGTAACTCGAAAAAGGATGCATATAAAATTTTGGTTTTGAAGCCGAACTTAGGAATAACTAGAAGCTGTTGGCCGAAAAAAAAAAGAAGCGAATTTGAGTTATTTTAAAGCTTCCATAACTTATTTAAGTAGAGATCTTCTTATCTTTTGTTAGTACAAGGATCAAACAAGCTGACTGATCATCGGACTTGTTAATTGAATCTTAATAATACAAGAATTACCCTTACTTCCTTGCCTGATCAACAAGGCAGCCAAGAGTAACTTTGGTATTACTGTGCTTTCTAAAGGATAAGAAGTGGACCAGACCTTTCAAAATGTTTGCTTTACATTTAAATTGGAATAATTTAAGATATTCTATGGGCGTCATCAAACTTATATAAATTATTATTATTTTTAGATTCTATTCGTTCTCAATTTAAGTTGATGAATCTATTATTTGTTTGCACTTGAACTGTTTGCTTGTAACTATTTGCTTATAAGTTTTGGTTTGCAGCTTAATAAAAAAAAGGGATCCTCCTGTGATGTAATTTAATTATTATATGCTTAGTATTCTGTTCAGTTTGAAGCTGTATTTAGAAGTCTGAAATTTGCAAATAAGTTGTTTTGTCAACTTTATTTTGAAAATAACAAGTTTTAGCTCGAGTTGGGTTTAAATCATTTTCTTTTTTTATATGGCACCAGTACCACTTGTTACGAGGTCTTTTGGTGAATGCGAGATGACAATACTTTTATTTAAATTTTCATTGGCCAAATTTGACTTCTGAGTTTATCTGTACAAATGCGATCTTTAATTTTTTTTTTATAGATGTAGTGTGTTGCTAAATATTATCTAACTTTTTCTTTAAAGTAGGGACTAAATAGTTATTTCAAAATTAGCTTTGAAAGGGATCTTACCACTTGAGCCTTGTCTCTATCTTTCTTATATAGTTCTAAGCTGATATCAATCTCTACCATGTTCTTTGTATACCTTGTTTGAATTCTGTTGACTAAAAAAAAAAAATTTGTTTTATAAATTCTAGCAATTTGAAAATTTTCTAATACATTTTGAATCTTCTGCTTTATTAGGATGGGATAGTTATAATTTTCTGTTACATTGATTGCAACCTCAATAATAGTTTATTTCCAAAGCTGTAGATGTTTGTTTGTCGCTATTTTGAGATTTTTTTTTTTTGTAAGCTTTGAAGGTAATTAAGCTTTTGAGAGTAAAGTTTAGAGTGAGTCGATAGCAATCCAGGTTCTTGCTCAAAACTGTAACTATTTTCCTAGAATTAAGTTTTACTTTTCTACCCTGATTGATTTCTTTGCTTTCTGTCTGTATTAGTTTTGTTTCTTGAGCTACATTCTTGCAATCCAGACTACATACGTGTTTACCCGTGAAATATGCTTAGGTATTATTTATTTTCTTATTTGTCCCATATGGTTCTAGTTTATTGTTGATTCCTATAAACTGGAGTAGAAATATAAATTAAAATATTTTACAGAACTTTTTTATTTCCAACTTGCATAAATTTCGAGGTCGAAATTTTTTTATAAGGAGGGAGGAATGTTACACAATGAATTTTTACTATTCTGAAATTCTAGTGAAATTTTGATATTGCATGACTGAAATTCTAATTTGGGTGATTTTATTTACTTATTTTTTTTATTTGAAAGTTTATCTTTATTTGTAATGCTAGATATTTTTGTTCATTTTGAAATTTCTGAAAATTTGATGCACTTGCTTGATTTGAGTGATTTGCTTTAATGAAATTAGCACTCTTATACTCACTGTTGTTGTAATTGGAAGTAGAAAAAAAATCCTATATTTCAATTTTATTGATATGAAACGTTTCTACTATTCATAAACTTTATATGCATTATAGTGGTTGGACGTAGTTGTAAGATACTAATATTTAGAATTAAGAAAATAATAATAATAATAATAATTCTTCCTTCTCTGGCCGCTATAGAAAGAAAAAAGGGGAAAAGTTCACACTATTTCATTTGTTGTGTACTCATGGTTTATGGCAGCATGCACTTGTGACTTGTGGAGCCCATTTGCTAAGATTGATTGTAGCTCATCTAACTAAGTGTGCACCATGTCTAATTAGGATTGTAAAGTTAGTACTTTGGAGAAACACTTTTCTTGGTTTAGGGTCTGGTTATTTCACTCCTTCACGCCTCCATCTTGCTATCTAATTTTCTTTTCTTTTCTCCAATAAACTGCTCCTATCTTTTGAGATCTTACCTAAAGTCTCATCTGAAATTCAAGTAAAAATTGAAAGAAAACCAGATCCCACTTTAGGAGAGCATTTCTCTAGCGAGCCAAGTGACAGAAATCAGAAATTTGGGAAGTCGAGTTCAATTTTTGCAAACTTCTGATCGGGTGTAGAAATTGAGTAAGTAGTTTTGTAATTTAATATTGTACTGCTATATTTTGTTAATTCCATGAGTTATTTTCAGATTTTCCTTGAAATAGATTGTGTGTCTAATTTTAGGGTTTCAAGAAAGTTTTCTAAAAGTTAGAATTTGTAAATTTTGATGTCTGGTTCTGTAATTATTTCAGGTTATTGTTATAGTACTGATTAATAGCTTTATACTCTTTAGTTATACTGCTTTTATGGTTCTTTAGTTGAGCGTTGTTAAGAGTTGCTATTATTACAATTGGTGTTACTAAAATTGCTTTCAGCTTGTCTGGTATATGGAACAAATGGTTATGCTTGTGATATTTCTAAAGATCATGTATGCTATCAGCTTATACTCGTCAAAACTAATTTGTTTAGAACTTACCTCTTGAATTTAGCAACAACACAAGTTTGTACCAGCCCTATTAAATGTACTGATAAGAAACCTTAGGTCTAGGAGTTACTGGTACCACTAATTTACCCTTTAGTATAGCTGTCCAGTTTTAAAATTCACAACATAACACGACTTTTTACTGCATAGCAGCCAATTCCACTGCATAGTGATGTTGTTCCAGCTCAAAATGGTATTTTTGTATTATATAATAGTGTTGTTTCACTGTTAACACTATTGTCCAGATTTTCTAACTATAGTCTAGCCTTGTAATCACCAATTGGTACCACTAGTTAAAATAGGATTAATTATACAGTGCCACAAAAGAATTAAGCTCCTTTTAACCAAAGATAGGAATTATTGAACTTAATTTGTTCTTGCTTGCTGTGTGAAAATGGATTGTTATTGCTTGTTGTATTAAATAAGGACTTAGCTTAGTTTGTATTTATGTAGAATCAAGGGAAGGGTCAGAGCCGGGCACAGCCGGCACAAATGAGGGTGCTTAGGATACTTGTTGCTTCGTGTTGTTTATTTAAATTTCAGGTACGGATTCCGCTTAAGTTTTAATTACATGGAAAAACTTTTAAGTATGGGCATTCATGTTGTATTCTGAAATGATTGCATTCGTGATATATTTCTTACTGTGTAGATAATGCATGATTGTAAAGTGACATGTTGAATGGTATTCAATTGAAATGTGTTTCTGTATGAGATAAGTACAGCTTGTGTGGTTGAGATAGACACTCGTAATGTTTGGAGGTGGAGTCATGACCCATCCTACCAAGCACCGTGTAATAAGCGCTTATGTACCGGGACTCAGTAGGTCCAGTCTAGAATGGTCCGGAGTGTGAGTGTTCCCAGCTTGCTTGTACATTTGGATGTCTATTGATTGAATTATATCTGAATTGAATTGGCCATTGGCAGCTCTCAGAAGAGGCTCGTGGCATATTTGATTGGTCGTTGGTAGTCCTCATAAAAGGGGCCTCGCGACATATTTGACTCTGCTATGGACATATGAAACCAGACTTGCATATTAGATAAATGTCCAATCAAATGAGCCGGTATTTGTTATACTTGGAATCTGAATTGATATTGACTTGGTGCCGAGCTCATATGTCATATTGCATTAACTAGTTTAATCTAACCTTGTTGTGCTTATTTGAAATTTGGAATAAAGGTAAAGGTCTATCTACTTGATTTGTTAATTGTATTTTCAACTCAGTAAGGTAATTAGTTCCTAAACTTGTAATTAAAACTTCAAGTGGCTGGAACTAAATACCGTACTGAGATAAATTTTATTTATCTCACACCTCCACTTTGTGGGTTCCAGGATTAGCGAGCGAGGTCGCGTTTACGGAGGAGTAAGCCATTTTTAGTTGTTCACTAGTGAGAGTTATATGACTTATACTGGTGCTATCTATATTATATTTTGTGCTAGACCTGTATATTATATAATAGTAGTGTCATAATCTGTTATTTTGGAATGGTGTCTGGTTGTTGTGCACTTATATATTATATAAAAATGTTATGTGAATCTGAACTATATAATACGCTTGTGTTGATAGTTTATTTTTACTTTCACATGGATATGTAATTTTCATGGTCAGAATTATGTATATACCTTGTACTCATTTTTGAAATTATATGTACTTTTAACTAATGTTCGCCTAGTTGTATGCATGGTTATATTGGTGTAATTTTGTGCTTAGGTAAACTAAACCATATCATTTCTAATGTTGGTATCGGTGACTTCTATTTGTTAACGTGTAATCTTCTTGGCTTAACTATATGTATTTGTAATTATTTTGATATATACATGTATCTTAGTGTTACTCATATAGTGTGTATGCATAATTATAATTGTGAGACTATCTAAACGATAAATTTGAGAGAAAGGTACTGTTGGTTGTTACTTTATAATTAAACCTTTCTGTTGAATTTGAAGTATTTTTGTACTCTCGTGAGAGTGTTCATATATGTAAAATGCATGCTTTAGTATATCCAGGTTACATACTTCTTAATGATGGTCTCATTAGTTTTCTACCCTTAGTTACTTCTATATATTTATACTGATCAATAAGCTCCATGCCTAATTTTTATGCCTACTTGCATCTTATTTCTTCAATATATATATGTGCAAACCTTGTGTTTGAATTTTAAGCATACTGGTATTTTTTTTTTATGGTATATATGTATGAGATTGTATATACGTATATATATATATATATATATATATATAAATGACATAAATTTTTATAATGGTCTTGTTAGCTTTTGCTTTTGAATATTACACGTAACCTTCTGTCTTCAAGTTATGAAAAGATGTGCGTTTTCACTTCTATTTTAGCTCATGCTCAAACAGTTCATGCACATGTAAGCATATTAAGTAACTATTCATTTGTCAATCTGGAGTACGTATTATGGATTCTTGTATTACTAGTTTTACTAAAGTTTATTATTAGTTTTACTTTAATTTTAATCTGAAATTTTCATGTCAAATATAAATACGTGTTGTTGAATTTATTAATTTAATTTATACGATAGTGTTCAGAAAGCCTTGTGTGTGTGTGGAGTAGCTGCACACTCACGGCGGCTGTCGGCACCCTGGGTCTTCCGACGGGTCGCGGGGCGCGAGCTGGGAACGGTATCTTCCGCACCCATCCGACGGTCCGTCAACCTACGTCGCAACAGAAAAACAAACAGAGTCAGGTACAAACCTCAGTAACCGGTTATTTAACGACGCAGCTTCTCTACATTTAATTATTATCACAAATACAATCAGACCGGATTAATCCACATAACAAATAATATATTTTACGGAGATAATCGGGTCCGGACAGTCAATCAGTCAGTCACAGTGGTCCCTCCCCGATCTCAGGAGGATCAGGACCGGCCCCTCCCCGAACTCAGGAGGATCAGGGCTCAAAATTCAGATTCAATTCCATATCCAATTCCAAACTCCGATATCCCGTAAAATATACCAATCACAAAACAATAAACATATTCAATCAAAACCAAACAATAATCAGATCAATCAATCAATACGAAATTAAACACAGAGAAGTCCGGTTACCTGATTAAGCAATTCAGAAATCAACAAACAGATCAACATATCAAATCAACTAGTCGACTGCGACGTAGTTTTCGAATCTCAATCAGCCAATCAATTCTGTTGAGAGGATTTCAATTTTTGGGTGATATAAAGGAACCATCATAACGAAGGAATAAAATGGTTTATGAAGCAGAAATGTATCGGATAAAATAAAAGAGATGAGTATAAAAGGAGAGCTGTGTACGTGGGTGAAAGAGAAGATTTGCATGTGGCAGGTGGCATGAAACCATTTGGTACAAATTCCCATTCATTTTCCAATCGGTTAATGGGTCAAAAAGTCCAACGATCCAATTCAGTCAAAGATGGTCAAAGGAAGTCAAAGGTCACATTTTTTTTCGGTCAACACAGGTCAAGAGGTCAACTATGGTCAACAATAGTCAAACTAATCAAAATTTGGTCAACTTCGATAAAAATCGGTGGAATGTTACATTCTCCCCTCCTTCAAAAGAATTTCGTCCGCGAAATTCAAACGGATGATCACAAGTCAAGTTCAATCAAACAGAAATCAAATGATCAAAATCCAAATGAAATAACAGGGACCCAAACACAGTCCGAGGAACGAATTCTCTGATACCATCTGTCACGTCCCGCACCGACGGGTCGCGGGGCGCGAGCTGGGAACGGTATCTTCCGCACCCATCCGACGGTCCGTCAACCTACGTCGCAACAGAAAAACAAACAGAGTCAGGTACAAACCTCAGTAACCGGTTATTTAACGACGCAGCTTCTCTACATTTAATTATTATCACAAATACAATCAGACCGGATTAATCCACATAACAAATAATATATTTTACGGAGATAATCGGGTCCGGACAGTCAATCAGTCAGTCACAGTGGTCCCTCCCCGATCTCAGGAGGATCAGGACCGGCCCCTCCCCGAACTCAGGAGGATCAGGGCTCAAAATTCAGATTCAATTCCATATCCAATTCCAAACTCCGATATCCCGTAAAATATACCAATCACAAAACAATAAACATATTCAATCAAAACCAAACAATAATCAGATCAATCAATCAATACGAAATTAAACACAGAGAAGTCCGGTTACCTGATTAAGCAATTCAGAAATCAACAAACAGATCAACATATCAAATCAACTAGTCGACTGCGACGTAGTTTTCGAATCTCAATCAGCCAATCAATTCTGTTGAGAGGATTTCAATTTTTGGGTGATATAAAGGAACCATCATAACGAAGGAATAAAATGGTTTATGAAGCAGAAATGTATCGGATAAAATAAAAGAGATGAGTATAAAAGGAGAGCTGTGTACGTGGGTGAAAGAGAAGATTTGCATGTGGCAGGTGGCATGAAACCATTTGGTACAAATTCCCATTCATTTTCCAATCGGTTAATGGGTCAAAAAGTCCAACGATCCAATTCAGTCAAAGATGGTCAAAGGAAGTCAAAGGTCACATTTTTTTTCGGTCAACACAGGTCAAGAGGTCAACTATGGTCAACAATAGTCAAACTAATCAAAATTTGGTCAACTTCGATAAAAATCGGTGGAATGTTACAAAGATGCCCCAAGAATTGTAAAAGAACTAACTCTTAATAAGAAGGCCACCGAAGGGCCCCAAGAATTGTAAAACTTCTTTTATTCCTACAGGAAGACCTTTTATTGTCCCGAGAACCTACTCTCAACAAGAAGGTCAGCCGTTGTCCCGAGAGCTACCAAAACGACTTTAAGTAACTTTAAACGACTCCAAAGCGATCCCAGGTGAATAAATCTCCTTTCAAGTGAAAAACCTCACCTCAAGCCAAAATCAAATATTTTTTCAAGCTAAAGTTCAAGTTAAAAGTCTGTAGCCGCTCTTTGATCCGATTAGCAAAGAAATTATCCACCCTCCTAGTATATTTGATTATTAACTATGACTACTACTGGGTGCTCACGCGTTGCGCGATCTATTTTTTTTCTTATCGATTCTTAATAATGCCGATAATATAATAATTTTTATAATATATTAAAATTGCCCATCATGAAAACCTTTGACCTCGTTAAAAATTGAAATCTGTATTGAACTATAGATTGAAAGAAAAAAAGAAAAAGAAACAATTGCAAAGGGAAGAAGTGGGATTGGGAAATAAGTAACACATATATGATATGATTGAAATTAAACATAATTGTATATAATTGTACGAATAGAGTTTCTAATTCTATCCTGCAGGGAAAAAAGGCATCATATAAAAGGAATGCAATATGAAACGCATGCATCTGTGCTTGAATGAGATCTTGAGTTTGTGTGCAATTGATACAATGAACTCATACAATCTGATGTTGTTGTCAATTCTATTTAAATAAAAAAAATGAAAAGATTAATCTAGTGTCAGAAAATGCAAATGTAGTAAGGATATACAAAATCATGACACATAGGGTCTAATATTTTAGTCGTCAAAATATATTTTGCATTGATTCATTGAAATAATAATATTGAAAGAGTTTCAATGAAATCCCAAATCCTTCAGTACAAATTCAAAGAGAAAAGCAAGGACTGAATTGTAAGGTTTCACATTTGATGGAAAATAATATACCACAATTTCAAACTGTCCCAGCTATTTACACGTCTGCATAAATCTAAAGAGGAATACATAGAAGCAAAAGAAAATTATAAAAGTTGCCACAGACAATAAGACATAGAAAGAAAAAAAGTTGTCATTAAAACAAAGCCGAGACATATTCATTTTTTACCAATGAAATATAGATTACCATTGTAAAAAATCAATACATGACATAATAATACGTCAAATATGACAATCTATTTTTGTAAAAAATTGAGATGGCAAATAAATTAGCTGAAAAAAATAACTTTAGCTATTTTACAATCCTATTTTGTGTTAAATTAATTTTTATTTTCTAATCACCACTACAATTAAAAACTAAAATTATAAACCGAAGAGAAAACAATACTTCTATTGATATTGTAAATTGCTTAGTTTATGAAAAGGCAAGAGATCT
Organism: Rhynchospora pubera; assembly: GCA_028095005.1. Classification (NCBI taxonomy): domain Eukaryota; kingdom Viridiplantae; phylum Streptophyta; class Magnoliopsida; order Poales; family Cyperaceae; genus Rhynchospora; species Rhynchospora pubera. The sequence continues at coordinate 86,680,245 of CM051459.1, forward strand.
GACGAACATATGTAGAGCAGTCCAACAGTTTGAATTTCGTCAACGACAAAAAACATCATAAAGTCACAATCTGAAAATCGTGTAATTTTCAAAGCAAATGAGTAGTATTAGCCTAAAAACATCATTCTTGTTGTAGCCAATTAAGGCTGAAACTTTTGACTTTATTTGAATTTAATAAATCTTGTTTAAAATTAAAGTGTAAATATCCATATGCTTTAGATGACCATTATACCAGTTTATCAAGCACAAATATAAACCTGTTAAAAAATTATAAACAGATTCAAACAATCAAAACTGTCTGCTAAACCAATTTAAACAATCTAACTGGAATATATCAACATCAATTAGGTGTTCGAGAAATTTGTACATGTCCACGGTTGCCAAAAAGTTAGTTATATGTATAAGAAAACAACCTTTTTAAATTCCGAGTCTCTGACCAATTAGAATTATTAGAGAGAGAGTATACATTTCATCCAATATGCTTTCTCTGAGCCATAATATGATAATTGTCCTTCTCAGCAAGTGCCTGAGAGGGTAAAATAATGGAGCAACATTTTATGTCCTTATATATGTTTTTTGAAGTTGCCTACATCCTTCATAGATCATACTTAAATACCTTTGGTCACAGGGTATTAGTGAAGATTTTGTTGTAGTCCTCAAAATAAAAAATCTCACAAATTATATTACACAGTGGCATGAGAAAATGTACCTGAATGCTATAAGTAGATAGAAGTCACTTGTGGAGAATAAATATTTTCTTCCATCTGTAACACACAAATATCGATATCAGTAAATCGAACACTAACTTTGTATTTATCATCTTTCCATCTAAATGTGTCAATGAGACAGATACAAATTTCTTGGTTCTCCATTGCTAAATTAGAGAAATTATATACTCGAATACTGTATTTTAACTCTTCTTTAAGAAAATAATTTCAGAAATAAATATCAGTTAAGCCCAAAAAAAAAAAGATAGGATCAGTAGTACAAAGTTTGCTAATAAATATGAGCAGATGAGAAAATTGACAGCACAAAAGAAGGAATTAAGTAGAACTTTCAAATTTTTTATATGATTTAATTTCACCAATAAAAAACCCCAAATATATAATAACAAAATCACTCTCTAATTCTGTAATTAACCTTGAGAAAGGATGCCTCAGTCAAAGATCTACATATAAACAATTCCAACGTGTCTCCTTGAAGCGGCACCTAAAATGTTTTTATTTCCAAGAACTTCAAATATCACTTCTAAAATTTGAGAGTATTGCATAGTATCATGAGGAAAATATAAAATTTAAATTTATCAATAGCGTATTTCATAGCACTACCAAGAAAATTTTAGAGTATTGCTTGCGTGGTATTGTTATTTTTTTCGGTTATTCTGTACCAGTGCTTCAAGACCATGTTGTGGACCAAGCAAAAAATGAACCAAATCAAACCAGCACCAAAGAAGGCTGAAAACTGACCTGAACAAAATTAAGGGAAGTTTAATACACTTGTCTATAGCTACACCATCAATATTAAAATTAATATTAAAAGAATTACCTGGATTTTGGGGCCTTGTCTGACTTCCACCAAACTATCTCATTTCTCTTGTGTTCAGCCTATAAGGTGAATACAAATTTAATTCATTTTCTACCATATATAGAAAAGGATAAAAGAAGCGCAATTCCAATTAGCATTCTAATGTAAAAAATGACATGTACCAGTTTAGTACCAAATTCATCTTCAATACTGGTACAATAAAGACATTCTATCACATTCTAAACATGAAAGGAGTATGTGAAGATAATTAAAAAGAAAGGGATCAATCATCCAAAGAATGCCTCTCTTTATTATCCCGCTTGTAAATATGAGAGAATTGTGCATGTTGAAGAATGATAATTCGAGTTCTAATATCATGATGCAAATCGAAAAGGGGGGGAAAAATGAAACAAAACTAACATATGTTATGACATTTGAAGCTTCTTCATTTAGCTTAACATATTAAAATGATTATCCTTCTTTGCCATATGTTGCTTTGCCTGCTCCTTCAATGTAATTAAATTTTAGAAACAAAAGAATAAAATGAAATGAAAATAAAGATGAATGGCTGGCTCAATATGATAAAAATGAACTGATTTGAAGCTAAGGGGAAAAAATACGCTAAAAATAAATATGATCTACCATTACTGTGAGGCCTATCTATTCTTCACTGCAGTTTTCACCTGTCTCTACTCGCTCCTCTTGATCCTCTCTCAATGTTGGTCACCATTCTAGTCCGAGATGAGATCAAATAGACCGAATTAGTGTAGTTAGTGTTTGGACCTGTGACTTTTTGAGATGAGGAAGAACTTAATGAAGGAACAATTGACAGAGAAAAAGTGGAACTTGTACCCAACTGGAAGAGGAGCGGAAGAGGAAGGTTGAAATCAGCGAGGCGATGTCGAAGGGCGTCCAGATTGGCCGCGAGGAGTCCCAACGATCTCTCCGCTCTGACCTCGAAAATTGCTTACAACAACCAAGCATTCAGTAAACAAAGCGACATCGAGTTGTTCTCTACCTTTTTTTGACCAGGCAGAGAGGAGAAAAAACGGGTATCAGTCTAGCAGATGAAAGAAAATTCGAGAAGCAACACAGAGAGGAGGAGAGGTAAGCCAGTACAAACTCACAGTGTATTGACCTTTCACGCGTGGAAAAGACATCTCAATCAAAGAGGCGAACAGATTGACTGATCGGACGAACCGGATTGATTCGAAAAAAATAAATGGTCGAGATTGAAACACTGTCGGGAGAACTTTGGATCCACAGTGGTATTGGATGCGGATTTAATTCTGCAGATTCATATATTGTCTTTTGATGTATGGCAAGGAGCCGAACTAGCTAGTTCGCGAACTAGACTAGTTTAGCATTACTAAATATGGAACTAGAATTAGAACTAAAACAAGCCTTGTTCTAGTTCACACCATTTTCCAAACATACATGTATGTTTAGAGTGTACATTGCCCCTGGTCCTCTAATTATTAAAGATTATGTATCTATGTCACTTATCTATGACAGCTAATTTTAATATGAAATATAGCTATTATTTGCACCAATCTTGCCATTGTACATGCTATTTGTAAAATTAAGCTTGTGTGATAGGTAAGATAAGTAAACATTATGCAATCTAATGATTAATTAGTCATATAATGATTAATTAGTCAAATTTAAGGGAAGTCAATCAAGAGAAATTTAGCTCTAATCGGATCAAAGGATCTCTTGTTTCTAATTGCCAGGCCATGTTTGGTAGAGGAGTAAACCGTGGAATAGATTAAGGAGGAGTAAATAGTTAATCCACTTTACTCATCCACTTTTATAATATGAAGAAGAGTAAATAAATAATGAGCACCATCTCTTAATCCTGTGGAGTAACATTACTCCGCCTAAAACGGTAGAGTGATTTACTCCTCCATACTCCACACTACTCCACCAAATTTAAATCATATTTGGAGGAATAAAAGTGGATTAAATGAGTTACTCCATTTTTAATCCTCTACCAAACATGACATAGTGTTTGAGATAAAATTAGTAAATATTAATTCCAACATGAGTACTAACTCTATTGACCTCAAACTCAGTTTGGCAATCCTAGATTAACAAGTTATATTACTAACTTAAAAGTCAGACTAATCTCATTCATACCAAACGCCCCTATCTTTTGTCCCAGATTATCTCATGTTAACCACTAAAATCCATATATAAATAAACAATACTTTAAAGCATCAGTACTAATTGTGTCATCATCAAAATAGATAATTTTTAATTTCTGTACCGTTTTATCTATTGTGATAGTATATATTGAAAGTACTGTTTATTATTATGTTTTTGCCTTTGTACCATTTTATCACTAAGCCTTTGTACCATTTTTATCACTAATTACTTTCACCAATGCCCTAACACCAGATGCATGCATTAGCTAATATGTATCACTAAAATTCGTGTTAATTTATACAGGATAGAAAACCGAAAGATTTAAAAAGTTCCATTGTATTAAAGGAATTGGTTAATGTGATTTTGGTGTTAGAAAAGTTTCTACTATGTTCTTTTTTTTTTAGTACTGTAAACATCAGTTTCACTATTTTCAATTTTTGTTATGCATACAATCCTAAGTTATTTGTTTATACAATGTGGCACGATCCTGTATATATGATTTTAAATTTGGATATTGGTACTATAATTTTTAATCTATATGTTTCTTAGAACAAGGTTAATAGATTCCAATGCAAAGAATAAATATGGCTACAATTTGCTCATAGTTTGTGTGAAAAAAGGTTACAAATAATATTTCAAATAAAGTTTATACTATTTGCAGCTTTACAGGCTGATGACATTATTTTCTTCTTTTACTCATCTTTTACTTTATGTTAAAGATTTTTTTTTGAAGATAAATTGGAGGTCTAAGCCACCTAACTTATTTTTAAATTAAATGTCTATGAAAGACCGTCCAGCCGGATTTCGAACCTGCGACCTTTCACTCAAGGTATGTTAAAGATTTTTTCTCCACAAAGAACTTGATTGCCCTATCACGCTGCTGTCTTACTATTTCAATGTATTTTTCTTTGCTGAGCTTTATAATCTTAACTAAAAAAAAATAATAAAGAATTACATGATCGGATTAAATCAATCATTCACCGGAGGTCTAGAGTTCTTTGTACCGGCTTTGGTGCGAGTGTGTGTGAAAGCAAAGAGAAACCAAAATAGTATATATAAATGTTCAGAGCATAACTAGAAACCTAAATTAAGGATTCAAGCTTATAGACTTTTTAAAATTTCAGAAGCATCAATTTAAAGGACACAAGGCCTAGCGACTAGCGAGTAGCGAGTTAGCGACACAGGCCAGAAACAAACAAGGGAATCTAGCCCACTCCCTTTTTAAAATTAATAGGACGACATGAAAAATACAAATAAATTAGTTATAAAATCTTAGGAGCAATAATAAATCTAAATTACTGATATTTTAGTATTAAAAGGGGCAAAATAATCGTCTTTGGTGTATTTGACTGAAGATTCCAGAGATTCGTTTAATATATTGAGTTGGGACATGACAAAACTTAACTTCACTAAACGCGAACTAATAGTTAGATTTTCTTTTCGTTTCCCAAGATCTCCGGGCACTGTCGTATATCGACAAATCATTATACCAACACAACCTATTGGGTTTTAAATCAGGATAATAAGCACATTGTTGTTAAGTTTGATTGAACGCTTCACTCCCAACTTCTTGAGTAATGGCTGTGTGGCAATCCGTATGGCGGGTTCCTCCGCTTAACCATATAGATTGAAACGTCCTAGATGAATGGTCTATGAAGATGATGACTACATTATAAACGCGATAATATATACGTTCAAATTTTTGGCAAACATGATTAATTAATCTCATAAGCTATTAGAAACCATTGGGTGGCTATTATTTCAATAATTAATATCACATGGTAATTTTTTTCTTGATTAAATTGAAAAAAAACAATATAGAAAACTTCAACGCGCAATTAACACGCAAAAAATATTTTATTGTCATTTTTTTTCCATATGACCACAATTTAATTTTCCATAAAAAAGTCATTATTTCCTTTTCGATAGTACTGACACTCAAATGAATATCTGTATTTGAAACAGTAGCAATTTCCTTCAACTAGGATAAGGAGTACAGCCATAAGTTAAGACTGCAATGATGCAATACAAAAGCGGTATCAATATTAAATTAGTTATATATAATTTATTTTCATATATGGAAAAGTCTTCGCTGTTTTCATTCCTTTGTGAACTATTATACCTCACTCTAGTAAAAAATGAAAATAATAATGATTTGTGAGTTACTATTGTCCGAAGGCTAGTATATTTTTGTGTCACTATTATAGTATTATCCAACAACCGGTCCCTTGTTTCATAGTGTTTACATCCGATATACAAAATTAGGTGTTCCCAGTATTACTATTTAATATTAGTTTATCTAGATTAATTGAATTAATCCGGAAATAATTTAGTTTCAGTGTACTAAGAAAAAATGTTTTAATTACCTTAATAAATGAGTACATGCCTTGTCAACTTATTCCTCTTATATCCTAATTAATTTTATACTCATTTATTAAATTAACTATAACTATAACTACTGAATATTAAATTATGTTAACCTTCTTGCAAGAATGGATAAGGGTCCCACATACTAAAGACATAATTAATATTATAAACCCCTCCCGTTACATTTTCCAAATCCCCCGATCAAAGAAGATAAAACACCTTCCCATCAAATCCAAAGAAAGCCTTCAATGGAAGAGGAATTTGAAGAAAAAGATATACTATTTGCAGAGGAGACGGATGATCCTTTTGATAATGAAGTGCCAATGAACAACTTTTTCAATGAGGAACCAAATCCGCAGTATGCAAGGGAACCGAATCGGCACGAAGTTAATAGAAGTTCTCCGATCAACATACCCGGTCGGGTTCCTGATCACGGCACAAGTTTTCGTAGGAACAATGATCCTGGAAGTGTGATAGGAAGTAGAAATTTCATACCTCCACATATTATTTTGGAGCGTAGAATGAGGAAGAACATGGGTTTTTTGGTGCAACAATCGCAATTTACAAACTAGTGAGAAGATGGCTTAATGGTAGAGGGAGACGGCCATTTCATTTGCCCATGATTCAAGGTAGAATTTGATGAATTTTGTTTTGCGAAATTTTTAGTTGCTTCTTGTGGAGATTATTTGTTAAGCGAACGATTTCTATGTTGAGTTTGAGAAGTTGGGGGTGAGCTTTCTACTAAGGCCATGATAAGAAATAAGGAAAAAAAAAATGAAATAGAGAGATTTTTGGTGTGTAAATATGCAACTTTAATTTTTGTCTCTCTTTTAGTATTTTTTCAATTTTAGGTTTTTCTTAGAGCTATGTACAAATATCAAAATGTACTAGTCTTTTGAGGATCTTGATGCAAGAGAGTCTTTAGAAGTTGTAAGTGGGGAAATGCATTTTGGAAATCCTCCACCGGACAAAATGAAAATTTTGAAAATTAAGGGTTATTCTGTAAAAAGTAAAAACATATTCTCATGTTTTTATCGCGGTTTGAGGGCTTGATGCAAACGTGTAATCCATCCAATGTATCAGTTTATACTATATTACTATATTATCAAAATAATGAATTTATTATCAATAAAAATTCGAATTCCTTTTGTTTTTTTTTTCTGTCGGTTGCTCTTTTTTATTTGTGTGGTAGCTTCTTATCAATTTTATTGGCTTACTCTAAGGAAGTTGCTTGAAAGGAAATCTAAAATCTAATTAATTTGTACCGAAAATAATGTTAATTGTTTGTTTCACTTGTTGTATAATTAAGGATATCCGTGTGACAGTCCAGGTGCGCGTGTTTTAATTTGTGATATAATTATATGCATTTGTCATCAATTTTTTCACAAATAAAACGCTACCGAATAAAACTAATTATATTATGTCGCATGAAAAAGTCAAAATCCTCGTGCATCAAATTAGTACTGTTTTAATAATATTTACTATAGAAGTCAAGTTTGTATTCAATCCTCCAACGTAAGAAAAATGAATTCAATTAGCTACAATATGATGATAAAAAGAAATAATTAAATATATGTTGCAGTTGCCTATGCTGAGAAAATTTTGAACCTTTCTAGAGTAGTATTATACAAAATGGTATATATTTAATAGATGGAGATGGCACTGCACAATAATTAATCGTTTTTCATTGGACAACTTTGGCATTCAATATATATATATATATATATATATATATATATATATTCATAAATTTAAAAAATATATAGAAGTTGTGATTTCATCTTTGAAACATATGAGTAAATCATGATAAAAGTAGTCCTTAAGGCATCTTACTTTTTTACCATTTTAGTCCTAATATTTTAGAAATATCATGTTGGTCTTTAAATTATTCAAATTTAACCAGCTTCGTCTTGATTTATCACCGGTCAAAAAATTTGTTCTAAATTCGTATATGTATCCGTATCATGATGATATACATCTTCAAATGATATAAATAATACCTTTTAATTAGTTTTCGATGACACAAACTTAGATCAGTACTCATTTAATCAAATGTAATATTTTAGGCTATCATATTAGTACTCACACCAATTTTTTGTATGTTTTGTATGTTTGTAAAGAAAAATGGATGCCAAGATTAATGAAAAATAATATTTTTGTAGTGCATGTCAATTCGATTAAGATATAGAGATCAAATTTGTTATTTGATGATCCGGTCCAATTATATTTAAAGCAGCTTTTGTACTTGTTTCATTTTTTTTTCGAAATGAATCGGGTGACGCTCCCATTTTTTTTAATATATATATAGAGTTTTGTTACGGTGAGTCGCCACTCATAGAGGGTTCGTGAGTCGTGCTCAAAACTTCTAGATCTGGTTCAAAATGATCGATCCAAACCGTCTAATGCGATCTCCCTATTAAAATCTCTTTGCGGACCAAATTTTATATTTTTTTCAAAATTTTTAAGTATTTTTTTGAAATTTTACAAAATTGTTAATCTAATTAGTTCTGAACCGTTAAAAAAACAGTTTTTAAAAATCCGAAAAAAATACAAATTTTTTTTTAAAAAGTATAAATTTTGGTCTGCATGAATATTTCAATATGGAGATCGTATTGGACGGTTTGGATCGGTCATTTTTAATCAAATTTAGGAGTTTGTGAGCGCGACTCACCATAGCAAAATTCTCTCTCTATATATATATAAAGCAGCTTAAACATATTTTTGTTAAATAATTAATGATACAAATTTTTCTCTAATCCGATATATTAAAATAAATATAATATTTATTAGAAACTATAAGGACTTACAAACAAATAATCTTCTACAATTAAAACTAAAAGGGAGACTCTTACGGACCATTTCCTTCTCTACGCTTTAAAAGCACATGCTGATCTTTTACAATGTCCTTGGTAATAAAGTTTCTAATCTAATTGATAGAAACGTAAGTAGACTCTTTGCAAGAATAATTCTCCATCATTGGTTTTGACTGAGCAATTTTAGGCATCATTTTTTATTTTCTAATCTACAGCCGATTTAGTCATCATATCATTTTTTTATTGATTTAGTGGTAAGTAGTTAAGTCTTCCAAAACTTTGGCTATAACAAAACAACTAGCTTTATTCATTAGCTTTATTCATTATATAGCCTTCTTTCAATCGTTTGTCTATCCTAAGTATGCAAATAAATTATTAATATTTAATTTTTTATAGTTATTTTTCGTACGCATGCGTTGAAAACGTTATATGAACAGTATGCTTAATTGTGCATTTTCATCAATCAAATAATCTATATCTAAATCCAAGGTTAATTGTTTTTAAATGAATGCGTTCAGACTTTGGTTTGTACATATATTTAATAAAATCTAAAATATATCATAGAACATTTTTAATAAAAAAAATTCTAGAAAGCAATGTTACACCATGAATTTTTACTATTCTGAATTTGTACTGAAATTTTGATATTGCATGACTGAAATTCTAATTTGAGTGATTTGATTTAATGAAATTAACATTCTTATGCTCACTGTTGTTGTAATTAGAATTAGAAAAAAAAGAAATTTCCTCAATATCAATTTTTAGTGATATGACACGTTTCTACTATTGTGCATTAACTTTATACATATGATAGTTGTTGGACGTAGTTGGTAAGATGCTAATATTTAGAATTAAGTAAACAAAAAAGGGGAAAAGTTCTGTCCGTTGTAGAAAGGAAAAGGGGAAAAGTTCATTTTATTTCATTTGTTAGATACTCTTAGTTCATGGTTATTTCCACTTGTGACATGTGGGGCTCACTTGTTGAGACAAGTATGTAGTCTTAGTGAGTTATTAGTGCACCATGTCTTGCTGGAGTTGGAAACAAAACAATAAAGAAAAATCAGAATTTCATCTTCTGGATGGTTCTCTCCTCATTTCATTTCCGTTCACACCTCAACTCCATGGGTTCTACCATTTCTCTTTCTGTACGGCACCAAAACCTTCTCATAAAAATTCTTGCAAAAACCAAAGAAAAATCTGAATTCAATTTAGGAGCACGTTTCTCAAGTGGGTCAAGTGGTTGAAATCGAAATTTGTTGAGGGTTGGATTTAATTTTCTTCTCACCGTTGATTTGCTACAGAAATTTGAAGTAAGCTTCGTAATTCTATCTTAAATGAATTATCTCAGTTGCATCTTCATAGTTAAAATTAGTATTTTCACGAAATTCTTGAAACTAGCTCTAAATCGAAATTAGGGTTTCATAAAGCTTTGCAAAATACATTTAAGTTCGGTTTCTCTTTTTGCAAACTAAATTGTTTTTCTGGAATTTCTTTTAATATGGTTGAGATATCAATAATTGTAATCCTAAGTGCTCATGTGAATTATTTAATTTTTCATTTTTTTTCTTACTATGAAAACCAACCACAAAGACTATACTAATAGGTAGGGTTTAATGTGTAAAAGTTGTAGTTTTAGGGGCTGTATTGACAAATGTATTCTAGCTTGAACATATAAGAGATATAGTTAGGTTTTAAGATGCATATGTATACATAGTTTGGATTTATCTAAATAGTATTTAAACTTTCTATGGGTTTTGGCAGTAAGCGTAAAAGGGAAGGAAATGAGGTCTGGTTTTGTTATAATTGCATAAAACAATTATCTACGGTTGTGGTTGTGAGAGCAACTTAACTTAAAATGTAGAGCTGGATTTTTGTTAGAGAATGAATACAATTTTTGTTGAAACTTGATTAAGAGTACTGGTTCATACTAATAGTTGTAATAGAAATATTTTGGTATAATATAAAAGTGAATTCTATGAGTCTTAAAACTGAAAAGGAAATTTATGTTGTTTAGAATCAGGAGGTTATGCATGGAAATTTAGGAGCAATTGGTATGATGGAGGCATTATAGAATTAGTTGATTGCTTGCTTTTACTTTGGTTTTTGCTGCTGTTTAAGGTACGGATTTCACTTGAGTTTTAATTATATGTGATATATTATTATTATGCATTCTTGAATATCTCTTTTCTGTATAAGTCATGCATGATTGAAAATTGGCATGTTGAACTGTATTCTTACATTTTGAATTCATAATTTAAATTTCATTCACGAGAATATTTTGTGAATATGTAAATGATGCATGATTGTACAGTGGCATATTGAATGATATCCGATTGAAATGTGATTTGATTGAGGTAAATACAACTTGTGTGGTTGAGATAGACACTCGTAATGTTTGGAGGTGGAGTCATGACCCATCCTTCCAAGCACCGTGTAATAAGCGCTTATGTACCGGGACTCAGTAGGTCCAGTCTAGAATGGTCCGGAGTGTGAGTGTTCCCAGCTTGCTTGTACATTGGTTGATTTAATTGATTGAATGATATATGAATTGAATTGGTCGGGGTAGCCCACATAGAAGGTGTCTCGCGACATATTGACTTTGATGATGAGAAAAGAAACCAGACTTGCATACTAGACAATTGTCCAACCAAATGAGTCGGCGTTTGTTATACTTTGAATTTTGAATTGTTATGGAAGCGATTGCCGAGCTCACATTGCATACTGCATTGATTTAATTAATTTGACATTGTTATTTCTGCTTGTAAAAAAAAAGATGTGAATGTTTTTACACGATAGTTGTTGCACGCTATTAATTGCTTTTCTAAGGAATTGAAATGACAATTGGCATACTCCGAATTTTAAATGATTTTTGAAGAGTACTGAATTTATTATCTAATTGCATTGCTGGATCGAAAGTTTAGATTTAATGTTCTTTGAAATAAATATGAAATTTGATTGGAAAAATTGTTTGGCTCAGTTATGTATTTAGTTCCAACGCATGATAATAAACACTCAAGTGGCTGGAACTGAATACCGTACTGAGATAAATTTTATTTATCTCATTCCGTGCTTTTTGGCATATTTCCACAATTGGTTGTGGGTTCCAGGTTTCAGATCAAGTGTTGGACTGCAAGACGAGTAGCGGACCATTGGATCCTGTGGTTAGAAATCCGTATGAACCAGACTGTTGTAGGATTTATTTTACATTTGAGTAATTAATTATTAAATTTATATCTGACATGTAGTTTAATTGTGTTTAATCAACAGTAATTTGTAAAATAAGCATTAGTAAGCCTTGCGGATGAAGCGACATCCGCGGCGGGCACTCTGTCGTGTGTTGCCCAGTTACAGTATTGGGGTGTCACAAGCAACAAAAGTTACAATATAAATCACATTTTATATCCGATGTCCTAAAACCAGTTTTGTTTTATTTTATTGTTTTAAAAGAAGAACGGAAGGGAATGTAATCCGGAAATGCAACTTTTAAAATTGTGTAGTTTTCAAGTTTTCCGCCATCTATGTATATTTTATCTAGAGATTATCATTAAAAATTATCTGTTTAGCGAAAAAAAAAATATATAGATAGAGGTTGCATTAAGATTGAATCGCATGCAATTCAGACAAAACCTGTTATTAAAAAAAATAATAATAATTCAGACAAACCTTATTGTTTTAGAATTTCTGACCATCCTACCTTGACTAAGCATATCAGAATCAAATCAAAATTGTATCTCTAGTTTTGAGGTTTTAATGGCTAATCTAAATCGTTCAATGTGTTCTCCATATTGAAATCTCATTGGAGACCAAATTTTATATTTTCTTAAATTTTTTACTATTTTTATGGGACTTTTAAAAATCATTTGTTATTGAAGGGTCCAAAATTGTTTAGATTAAGAATTTTGTAAAATATCAAAAAAATACTAAAAAATTTTAGAAAAATGTAAAATTTAATCTCCAACGAGATTTCAATATGGACAACACATTGAATGGTTTGGATCGACTATTAGAATCTCAAAAATTAAAATTTCATCGTAGCTGACGGTCTCAACCGTCGGCTGATTTTAGTCTACCTCTTTCTTTATTGATGATATCCGTAAGGAAATTTCAAGTTCATTTCCATTAATGTTTGTTTGTTGATCTTAAATATAAGTGTTTTTTTTTCAAATGAAAGAATTTTCAAGTTCGTTTTTTGGTTTAAAAAGCCCCAGATAAAAGACATACATGTTACATCTTTTGCAAACCAATAAAAAAAATATGGACATACAAATTTGTTATGAAAAATACAGAGCGGCGAAACCGCTGTGACCCCTCTAGTTATAAATCCAAATGTGACAAAAACATTCAATAGTTATATCCTAAATTCGGTTAGGCCTAGTCTAATATGATGAAGTCATAAACCACCATTGGTTAAATTTTTTTCCCTTAATTTTATAACATACAATATTGAACACCATACCAATTACCGAATACAGCTTAAAAGAATAATAAGTCATTTCATAATTTCGTATTAATAATTTTAATCGACAATATACTAATTAATATACGTGTGCTGAGGAGGAAAGGTCCCGAATTCAAGCCTAGACTATTATAAAGTCCAACATGACAAGTTATCTATTCAGATCAGAATCAAATTGCCATTTTTATTTTTGCTGATGACATTTTCTGCACTTTTTTTTTTCTCAAATTCTGCGAATTTTTCGTTGATTCCCATTGATTCCTCTTTTAGCTCATTTATGTTTTCACTTAACGCGGTTAACAGCAAAACAATTTGAGGTAATTATATTAGGGGTCGTTTTGCAACATTAAAGTTTAGTGAGATCAAGATTTTAAGTTAGTATTTTGGGATTCGTGTTTGAGGTTAAAGTTAGTAATTGTTGTTTGACATGATAGATTAAAGTTAGTGATCAAAGTGAATGCATTCACTTATAACATTAATTTTAATTTAGACATTTTAGAATTAAAAAATTTTAAATCTTGATATTTTCAAAATTTGAAATTTTAAAAAGTTGAAATTTTAAAATTTTGAAAATTTAAAAAGTTGAAATTTAAAAATTTTTAAAAGTTGAAAATTGAAAATGGAAAATTTTGAAATATGAAATAGGAAATTTGAAATTTTAAAATTTAAAATTTGATATTTAAAATTTGAAATTTTGAAATTTTCTCAAGGTTTTTTTTCTTCATATACGAGATAAATTTTTTTTTTTTTGTGTTTAAGGAATGTTCAAATATGAAATTGCCAAGTTAGGGAGGTAGTGCTAATCTTGTTGATCTTAAAGTTGTTTGACAATACAAAATCCGTAAGTTAGCTCATTGACCTAGGAGTCAAACTAAACTTGTGGTTGTCAAACGGACCCTTAATAGATAGGATCTACCTCTTATTGTTTAATACATATCTTTCAATATCATATTGTTTTTGTCCTATTTGGTACAACTAACATTGCTTGTAACTTGCAACACCATCTAATCCATCCCCTGCTTTAATTAGCCAACAGAATCAAATAAACCACTTATAGATAACAAAGTTAATCACATAAAATCTTAAAATCATTTTGAGAAGCACAAGTGCACAACATAGCATGAACGCACCTATTTAGTTCTATTTTGCTTTGTTCAGATAAAATCCGTCGACTCAATCAACCAAGTGTATCTCTGTGCATGATTGGTCTTTTCTAGTTAGACTGAGTCACTCCGTTCTCCTTTCTGACCTTACAAATCCGTACAAAAAAATCATCTATACAAATCTTCAATTAATGAGAAAATGGAGGTGTCCCTTTCCAAACTAAAGCCTGTTGTTTCCCTTACCAAGCAGGCAACCAACACAAAGTATAAGAATATGCAGATTCAGAAAATATGTATTAAAATCCTTTTGATTAAGATTGTTATAAAATTTTCAATACTGGATCTATCTATTTTAAAATGAATGGAGCATTTGTCAGCCTATAAGGTGACTTCTTGTACTAGCCGAGAGAAAGACTTCTGTATACGGTGTACGTAGCTCTACATGTTTCCATTTCCAAACTAAATTCTGTTGTTTCCCTTAACAACCAACACAACAGCTTGTTGCTTTTTATATTTATAAATTGGTTATATAGAGTTTTGCTATGGTGAGTTGCAACTCACCAAAGCGTCCGTGAGTCACGTTCAAAATTCTGAAATTTAGTTTAAAATGACTGATCCAAACCGTCTAATACGATTTCCCTATTGAAATCTCCATGCATACCAAATTTTATATTTTTTTTGAAATTTTTAAGTATTTATTTCGAACTTTTAAAAACTGCTGTTTTTGAACGGTTCAGAACTAATTAGATTAATGATTTTCTAAAATTTCAAAAAAAATACTTAAAAATTTCGAAAAAATATAAAATTTGGTCTGCATGGAGATTTCAATAAGGAGATCGTATTAGACTGTTTGGATCGGTCATTTTGAACTAAATTTCGAAAATTTGAGCGCGACTCACGGACACTTTGGTGAGTTGCAACTCACCATAGCAAAACTCGGTTATATATATATTTTTTAAGGCGAAAGCAACGATTTTGTTTTTAAGAAATTTGAAAATAAATGTTATCTTCGTGATTCAAATCAAGGACCACTTGGTAATTATATAGAAACAATTAAACAATTAGGCCGAATAACCCTGCTTATAAATTAGTTATATTATATTCATAGCTATGCTAAAATGCTATGCATAGCACGGATGGCCTTCGTGCTACGGATTCGTTCTTGAATTTCATGCTTCAAACAACCGATCTAAACCGTTCATTATTTTCTTCATATTGAAATCTCATTAGAAACCAAATTTTACATTTTTTTGAATTTTTTTACTATTTTTCTCAGATATTTTAAAATACTTAATCTAATAAATTCTGGACCCTTCAATAACAGTGATTTTCAAAAATCTGAGAAAAATAGTAAAAAAATTCAAAAAAATGTAAAATTTGGTTTCGAATAAGATTTCAATATGTAGAAGATAATGAACGGTTTGGATCGGTTGTTTGAATCATGAAATGCAAGAATGAATTCGTAGCACGAAGGTCATCCGTGCTATGCATAGCATTTTAGCAATCCTCTATTCATATTTGTAAGTTATCACCAATAATCACCTCCAAAAACTAGACAACTTTTGAATACCTTTGAATATCATGTATGGATATATAATAAGAGGATTGCTAAAATGCTATGCATAGCACGGATGACCTTAGTGCTATGGATTCGTTCTTGCATTTCATGCTTCAAACAACCGATCCAAACCGTTCATTATCTTCTATATATTGAAATCTCATTAGAAATCAAATTTTACATTTTTTTAAATTTTTTTACTATTTTTATCAGATTTTTGAAAATCACTTTATTGAAGGGTCTAGAATTTATTAGATTAAGTATTTTAAAAAATCTGAGAAAAATAGTAAAAAAATTCAAAATAATGTAAAATTTCGTTTGTAATGAGATTTCAATATGAAGAAGATAATGAACGGTTTGGATCGATTGTTTGAAACATGAAATGCAAGAACGAATCCGTAGCACGAAGGCCATCCGTGCTATGCATAGCATTTTAGCAATCCTCTATATAATAATACAAATATATAGTTAGATAGTAAATGAGTGTGTATATTCTGAGTAATTTGGATATTAGTGACCGAATTTAAAATAACTTAGATGTATTGGACAATGATTTACTGTATCGAATAGAAATAAATGTGCAGCTACGCATTGAATAATACGTAAGTGTGAATTTTTTTTTTTTTGACATATGTCCGTAGGCTCACACACCCACTCTATTTCTCCACTCATCAGTGGGGATCGAACTGTGGTCTCTCCCGTGGGAGACCTAGTGCCATACCAGCTGCACTACAGCAGCTTCGGCTGTGGATTTAGGAGAAGGTCAGAAGACGAATTTGAAAGTAAATTTTAATTGTTGATGGCTGTTCGAATATGTGATTGTTGTCAATGATAGTTATGGTCTTTTTAGAAATTAAGGTGGTTTCTGAAAAATTATAAGAGCTATTTAGATGGTGAATCATGTGGTTATCTGACCCATTATAAATTAAGTCAGATTTTAGATATATTATTTCGTAGTTATCGTAAGTCCGTAGTAGTTTCTAGAGATTCTTATATCGCAAAAAGGACTCCAGATATATGTCATAATAATACGGTTAATACATTGCATGTAAAATAAAATTTGTAACATAAAGTTAACATTTTGAAATTATATATCCCGATGTTAACATGGGAAGTACGTACGTGTGTCCTGGGCTTTCAAATGTCGTCCTGGGTTCCAATTTGTGGGCTTGATGGACATAGTAGGGGAAACTCAAAAGCCTGCCACACTACCAGCAAAGGACTTTCTTATTTGAAAACGGAAATTGATTAGCAGTTTTGTCATCACTTGCCATAGCTAAATAAAAAATAAACACATAAAACACACAAGGTGAACATATAAAATGATCAACATGAATACATACAAACAAATAAGTTAAATAAAAATTAAGTTCAATATGCATATAAAAATCTGAACAAGTGATGACAACACTTATTTGTTTGTAATTGTTCACTTTGATATTCTATATGTTATCTTGTCTATTTTATGTGTTCATTTCGTATTTAGTGATGACAAAACTACAGATGATAGTTATCATTTCTGTTTGAAAACAATTCAATAGATTGTCTAATACATTAAAAATTAAGCCCAAAATAAACTCATTATGGTCCAAGCTCATGGCCCAAGTATGGGAGTTATAGTGTTGGCGTTTTGGGTCATGCTAGAATTTAGAAATAAACCATCTCTAAGGAGACACTTCAGGATTTACCTAGTACAATTTCAAAGTCAAATAAATGTATAAACAAATATAAATACATAAATAGCCTTGCTAACAGGAAGATCAGCAGATTTTATTATTTCCAAAATTTTGGTACGTAGAATAACAACAAGAAGAAAGGCATAGCTTGGATATGCATGTGGAACAAAACTCGAGAGTAAACCAGTGAAGTAACCAGCATTTTCAAACACATCTATTGCGTTAACCAAATTTAAAATGAATTTTGAGGGAAACTTCATTTTGCTGTAATATTTACTTAGAATGAGAACTCTTTTTAATTTGACCCGAAACTTCTATTCCAATGATTTCTCTAACCATTAGATCAAATGTTCCATTGACATTTGACAGTCAGTACTGTCAATATAATATCATAAAAAAAAACCATTAGATGAAATGTTGGTTGTTAATTTTTAAATGGACATTTAATTAAAAATAACTGCAATGCATTCATTACTTGTGACTGATCAGAAGATATTTGGCAATGATTCAATTCAGCAGTTTGGAAATATTTTGATCTGATTCTGATTTGTTTAGCTGATAAAGATCTGCCAGTTTTTGGCTTAACCAATGATCCAACCACACCACAACTATTCAAGGTCCCAGCTTTACAAGGTCAACAATATATATCGTACAGGCCACATGCATCAGCTAATCTTGAAAATTTAAGTGGGCCCTATACATATGGACTAATGATTCCCTAATCATTCGTCCATCCTTGCTTAGGCTTTCCCTTGGCAGGAACTTTATGCCTTGTCAATTTGTCATTGCTATAATTGGGTATTTTTGGCGATTTTCTAACCTTGCCATTATTTTAAAATATCTTAATTAAATCCCAAAAGTCCCCCACGTAGTGTGTAACTCTGTGATTGGTTGACATTAATTAATGAGCATGCCACCCACGGTTCTCCTCTCTGACTATAATTAAATACAAAAAGCATCCTCCAAATGTAGTCTTCATTTTTACAAAAAATGGATATGACTTTCTAGATTCTAAATACACCATTTCAATAATTGGGAAAAATTACATAGAATAGAAAAGATGGTATTGGCATGATAGTACAACAAGTATGTAATGTCCTTTCTTAATGAATCAGAAGCACATGCATATAATTGGAAATGGACTCATTCATTTTTTTTTAAAAATGGGCGAACTATTGTGAGATCTTTAGGGCGCTAACTGACAGGCTTTTGGTTACACCTTGGCACATCATATTTCCTTCCTTATTATTGTGAAATCTAGAAGAACCAAAGATTTCCAGCTATTATTCCTCTTGGCCCCATTTTCTTCTAGATTCATATAATTTAAATAATGATCTTAATTATCAGTTTAACAATAAGATCATCGATCGTTAACTTCAAGACATCCAGGATTTTATGACAATGTTTTTATAAAACAATTCCGAAATGATATGCATGTGTTTTCCACCTAACTAATTTTCAAAATAATGTATTATTAATAATATAATGTCTTATTTCATCTTTTATTTGAAAAATACGTGTGGAAGGATGATACCCCAGTCTCTCTCCAATAAAAGCAGCTTAATTTCATGATATACGTGGATGGTCAAGGGTATGCCAAATCAGCATGGATATTTGTAAACGTAGATGAATCAACCTACTGGTAAGGTGTACCAGTAGTTGATACACACTACAGGAAGCTGTAGCAATAGCATCAACTTTCTAACAATAGCATCAGCTTTGTATCAGTTGCATCTGTAAAATTTGGATGCCTACAAAAAAAATATCTTTATGCCACTCGCATTAATTATGTGGATGCTAACAAGTGCAATGGCATCAAAATAGTTGATGTCATCATATTTTATTTGATCGCATCGATTTTGTGCATGCAACTGATTTTCAATTACATTTAAATGGTTGATGCTACTAAATACTGTTTTTTATTTTTTATAATTTATGTTGTCCTTCTTTTCAGTTGGACTGATAAGCACCTCTTATCATGACCAACGTGTCATTTGCACAAATAATAACCCACGAAATTATTTCCAATGCATTTTACTTCTCTCTAATTTTCCCCAATTGTTCTACTAAGTACTGAATTCTCTTTTGTCTTCCCTCCAAAATTTTCAGTCCCTCTTTCCACCCAAAATTTCGCTCCAAAAATTTCACTACCGACCCTCTCTTTTACCAAAAAAAAAATGCTATGTGAACCAACCTCTTCCCCTTGGAAACAACCTCCCTTTCTCTGTCTCTTCATTCAAGTCAATGTCACAACCTCCGTACCTCCGCTCCGGCGCCAGGTTTGTCTCTTCTTCCTTCAATTTCTCTCAAGTCTGAAACCCTACGAAATCCCTCTCTCTTACTCAACGCTTTGTCTACTAAATGTCTCTCTCAGAGGCGTGAGCGCGCACGGAATCACACGAGATGCTCTCCTCGAGAAGGTTACCCACGACCGCGAGCTTCGAAGCTACCTCAGGCAAGCCGCCACTGCCGTGCTCTTCATCCAGGTACCTCTCTCTCTGTCGCATTCGATTTTTGTATTGATTGATTCTGATTTTATTCACTTTTTTTTTTAAATTATATAGATGTGATTTAACTTTGTTGGTTCAAACATATAGTTTGTTTTTGTGTTGTAATAATGGGTTGTTGCTTTGGATTTATGAGAGATGGAGTAATAGATAATATTGGGGGCACCAGTACCAGTGCCACGTCCTTTGTTTTTTGATACAAGACATTTTGTTGTAATAACTTTGCTTTTTCATCCCCACTTATTTAAAAAAAAAAGAAAATTATATAGTGAATTTGGAGGAGATACTCTGAGTTGAAAAGGGTCTCAGTACAGCTTCATCAGGAATTGGAGGAGCTAATTGATACGCACAAGAGTTCTGTGACAGCGAAATGGATTTCGGATAAAGTTCTGAGACCATTTCTGTTTTTATTACTCAATGGCCTTGGTTCTATCAGAAAAACTATTTGAAGATGTTGAATTCTGCATCTGTTGCTTCATTATCCTCTTGAGAAGCATTGATTCATCAGGTACCCCTTTGTTCTATTAGATAGTTTTTACTCTTTAAAACCTTTGCATTATATTGAAGTTCCATTAATGCAATTTTTGAGGTACTAAGACACAGAAATTAGATCTTATCTTATTGTTTGCGTCTTATTTCATAGTAGGGTTAAGAATATAGTTATCATTAATTCTGTAATTGTCGTTACTCTTAACCTCTTTATCTACAGACATTATGTGAAAGTTACATTCTTTGCTTGCTAAATACATTGGGTGCATTTGATACTTGAATTATTATATATTTAATATTTTAGATCAAAAGATGGGTTATGGGACTATGGTCTATGGGAGAGCAATAACAATTGATACATGTTTTTACTCTACTGGTACCAGTGGCGAAGCCAGACTTGGCAAATGATGGGGGCCAAGATTATTTCAGGTTTCAATTTAGAGGAGGCCCCTGAAGAAAATCCATTAACTTAATCAAGTAAAACAAAGGATTTAATGATAAAATTAAGTTGTTAGGGGAGACCTGGCCTTCACCACTGACTGGTACAGATCAAATATTAAGGATTGCTTTGTAAATAATTTTAAACTTGATGGTAGAATTAATTGAACAAATTAAACAGCAATCAAAGCTTGTCAGAAGGTGAATTAAACAAAACCTTTGGTACTCAGTAGTATGCATTTTTGACTGGTACCAGGATGTATTTTCCTTATCTCTGTTATCTTCAAGCTCTTCCAAATACTTTTACTATAGAGAAAAGTTTAATTTACTTTAGTATCTTGATTTTTAGCTGGATGAAAGAACTAATGAGAAGATTCATGTTTGGATTCCTATTAGTGTTTCAATATCTTGACCAATTTAAAAGAGTGTAACTTTTAAGGCCGACTCATGATTCTACAAATTCTTTCTTTGTACTCTCAGATATACCAAGTTGACTTTGTTTGTTGTCACGTGCATTGATATACCAATAATAGCCTTTTACTTTTATTTAGGAACTTCGCATCCAATAGATTTATGGGAGACTTGAATGAGGAAGCTGATTAAAAGATGGTGAGGAAACAATCTCAAGGTAACTTCTTGAATTGGTGCATAGATTGAGCCTTTGCAATTTTCTGGCACCTCTCCTGAGTCTCACACACTGGCTCAATGGATTCATAGGAGTTACATGTGTTTTATTTATTTTTTTGTGCTTGAATTAGAGGCAATATTTCTGTAGACATGCAAATAACATATAATTTCAAACTTTCTGCTTACCCTCTGAAATTTTGCAGTGTCATTACCAATTCTACCGAGCATGTTTGTATAGTAGCTACAGTTGTTTTGATCTATGATTTATTTTTTTCGAGTTTCATACTGGGGAAGATCTCGCTGGTACTATGGACTCTCTGGGAAGTGATTATGAGCTGAAACACCTTTGGTACAATTCTGAAGCGATCAACTGTTGTTCTATGAAGATAAGTTGACATAAAATGCGTCCTAAATTCAGGAGTTGTTTTATGATTTTCTTTCATACTTGAATATCACAATTGTCTTCTTTCAGGCTGTACCTCTGTAGTTCTTCATGACTTGCTGGGTACCTTGGAGACTCCATGAGGGTGAAAAAGATTCACCCAGTTCTTGCATGTGTTGTTTTACTAAAATTTTCATTAGATTAGCTATACCATATGAATGGTTGAAAAGTATTGATGAGAATGTTTCCTTTATTGTCTGATATTTGGGCTAAATCAAAGAATTGATAGTTCAAAAAAGTGATATTTTAATTTAGCTTTTCTTCTCATTTGCAAACTGGTTATGTTTGGTATCAACGAGTGCTCACTGCAATGTATCATGGTTAGTTCAAAGAATGAAAAGCATGAACAAACACAGTAAGAGTTACAAAATTATCTCGGCACTGGTATTTGATATCTCTACCTTTTCTACCAGGCCCTCTATGCTATCTAACAGATTGAGAAAATTAGTACATGCGCATTTTAGCTTTTAAAAATAAATTGATATGTATTGGTACGTGTGTCTAAATTGGTACATGCGCCTCATATGTAGTGGTATATGGGCAATCTTGAAGTCTCGGATCCATGTACCAACCAAGAGCAATTATTAGCAAACATCTTAAAAAGCCAATTCTTGTAAAAATGATAAAGTTTTAAGTATTTATAACTATGCTCATATCAGAACATGAAATATAACTATGTAGTGATACATGGCCACATAGGCAATCTTTTAAGGAATGAAAGTAATACAATTTGTTACAACGAAGAGACAATTGCACGCTAGCATCTAGGCGGCAATAAATTGAGGTGGTTGCCTTATTAATTGTAATTTCCTCCTCTTACGCATTTTTCCCAAAAAAATAATTAAATAAATAAAATTACTAAAGCAGGTGGTTGCCCTTGCCCATGACCAAATATGAAATAAAAGAAAACTATTAAACTAAGGTAATACGTGAATAAGCTCAAATTCCTCAACTATACTGAACTTTTATTGTTTCCAGCTGTCCCTCAATTTTGTGAAAAATATTATAATTATAATATTAATATTACTTGTCGATTTTAATATGTAGATTGAATTGGTAAATTAGATTTGTCGGTTTATAAAATTATCTACGGATATATTGTGATGTACCGAATCCTCAATACATTGCAATGCACCATAACATTTCTCTAATATTAAGTTTCATCATTTTATTTGATAAAAATTATATATCACCTAGAAAATCACAGAAAAATGATATAAAATGAAATGAATATAAATAGATAATTAACTAAACCTATCCACATTTTCATTGAAAATTCAAAATGAAATAACCATAACGAGAAAAGCATAGTAATGTTTAAATTTATGAAAAAAAGAAATTAACCAAGATTATATCAATTCTTAAATATACCAATGTATTAAATTAATAATTAATAATGATATTTTAAAAATTCCAAATAAAGCTTTTAACTTGAAAAATTATCTATTTTGTTTTTAGATCTTCCAAAGACCAAAGAAAAAACAAACCAACCAAACTATGTTGTTTGAAATGTAACTTGATAAATACAAATGAAATTATAGGTATTAAATATGATGGTTGTGTATTGACAAATTATATCAGTACATGAGTAACAAAAAAGAGTAATAGTTTTTGCAATTTAATTATATTAAAAATAAACTTTCCTATGACAGGCATTGTTACAAATCAATTCAACAATTTTATTTATAATCACTAATAATCAAACGAAGAAAATATTACAAATTTATCAATAATGTTATATATTTTAAAATTATCAAATAAGTTTTGCTGTTGCATGTTTATTAAATAGTGATACTCTAAAAAATTTTGCCATTGTTAAAAAAAAATCAATTGAATTTAAAAGGAAGAAAAACATTTTTCATTTTAATATTCAATTTAAAAAGAAGTATATTATCATAAAAAAGGGGAATTTTAATTTAAAAATTTAAGAGAATATATACATATAGTAAATGATTCATAAGATTAACTCTTATGTAACTATCTCAACATTGTATACTAATTTCTAATCTAACTTTATTAAAAAAATATTTAATTACATATTTAGTCATGTTTATACTGAATTACTTGAACAATTATCATTTAATTACATATTTAGTTAAGCTTATATTGAATTACACTGTCATATTGAATTAAACAACTATCTTGCAAGTGCAAACCACATTTAGTTAACCTCATACATGTGACACCCCGTCGAATACTTTAACTGGACAGTACACGATGGAGTGCCCGCCGCGGATGCCTACTGCACCCGCAAGGCTTACTAATACTTAATTTACCAATTAATACTGATTCTGCTCAAATAATATACCGATTAATTAGAAATTTATAATTAATTACTTAAATATAAAGTAAATCCTATAAAGGCCTGGTATTTTTGGATTACTAACCACAATATCCAATGGTCCGCTACTCGTCTTGCAGTCCAGCACTTGATCTGAAACCTGGAACCCACAACCATTCGTGGAAACAATGCAAAAAGCACGGAATGAGATAAATAAAATTTATCTCAGTACGGTATTCAGTTCCAGCCACTTGAGTTTTGATTATCATGTGTTGGAACTAAATACAAGACTGAGTCAAATAAATTCCAAATCAAATTTCCATTTCATTTTATTTCAAATAACATTAAAACTAGACTTTCGATCAAGCAATGCAAGTAGACAAATAAATTCAGTACTATTCAAAATCAATTTTCCTTTCTTGAAATTCAAAATATGACAATTAGCATTTCAATTACTTGAACAAATAATTAATAACATGTAATAACTAACGTGCAATTAAAAGCAACCCTTACAACTTGTTTCCAATAGGAATAGCAAGGTCAAATCAATTCAATCAATGCAATATGAAATGTGAGCTCGGCATCAATTCCATAACAATTCAAATATCAATGTATAGCAAAAGCCGACTCATTTGGTTGGGCAATTACCTAATATGCAAGTCTGGTTTATCACAAGTCAATCATTTCAGTCATTTCTTTCAGATACCGCGAACCACCCTATAGATGGATGCCAACGGCCAATTCAATTCATACATAATTCAATCAATTAAATCATCAAAATGTACAAGCAAGCTGGGAACACTCACACTCCGGTCCATTCCAGACTAGACCTACTGAGTCCCGGTACATAAGCGCTTATTACACGGTGCTTGGTAGGATGGGTCATGACTCCACCTCCAAACATTACGAGTGTCTATCTCAACCACACAAGTTGTACTTATCTCAATCAAATCACATTTCAATCGAATACCATTCAATATGTCACTTTCCAACATTTCAATCGGATACCATTCAATATGCCACTTTCCAATCATGCATCAATATACAATTTCACAAAATGATCTCATGAACAAAATTCCAATTATGAATTCAGAATGCATAATGATAATAATGATAATAATAATAACAACAATCCGAATATATATCACATATAATTAAAACTCAAGTGAAATCCGTACCTTATATCGCAAGCAAAAATCCAAACCCAAAGCAAAAGCAAGCAAGAAATCACTGATTCAACAAAGCCTCCAATAAGCAAGTTGTTTCTAAATTCCGACTCCTAATAACCTGACTTTAAAACAATATAAATTCCTTTTTAATTTTCATAACACCCAAAGTATGCTACTTATAATTTTTATAAATTAGATTAGAAACTATACTACGATGCATCATGATTATGCCATGCATTTACTAGACTCAATAATCATAAGTCATACAACTCATACTATGTCATCTCTACATTAAGGATCATGTATGCCAAAGTAAATGGTTTATGCGTCCTAATATGTCATGTGCCAATATATATATATATCAAATAAAAGAATCATGTTTTTAGAAGATTAAACTAATAACAAGCAA
Source organism: Rhynchospora pubera (assembly GCA_028095005.1). NCBI lineage: Eukaryota > Viridiplantae > Streptophyta > Magnoliopsida > Poales > Cyperaceae > Rhynchospora > Rhynchospora pubera. The sequence continues at coordinate 86,706,252 of CM051459.1, forward strand.
GCTACTTTAATAAACTTTTCTTACATGCATGACAGTATGGAATGCAATAGTTAAATGCGCATTAGTCTTATTTAATAGTCATCTTCTAAATCTAGATACATAAAAAAAAATGATCATGATATGACATGCCATTCGATTAGTACCATTGAGTACTAAATACACATCTAACCTTGCATACAACACTCATGTAAATGCTAATACACTATTTATTAGAATCTATTATGCTCACTTTTCCAATCAATTCAAATAAATATCATTAGTTATTTTAGAAATTATTTTTCTTTCCTTAATGTATACATGCATGCACGATATGCGTGTCGATCAAGGTTTGAGGCCAAACCCTAATCCAAACCCAAAATAATCCCTTTTTCATAATCAACCCTTAAAAACCATAAAAATCAATATTACAACACGATTAATAATCATCCAACCCAAATGCCATGACATGCAAAACCTTATATTTACCCTTATATACATGCCACTATTTATACCAACAATAAATGCAATAATTAAATCCATGCCATATGCTTAATAATTCCTATCATGCATAAAATTCCCAAATATCCAACATTTATCAAAGCAATCAATCCATTCATCAATTGGTGACATAACAACACAAGTATTCAATCCAACACAAATTCTCATTACTCAAATTACGCATACTAATTAGATTTCGTGAAATTCTCGATAAACCCTAGAAATCCAATACACATGCAATTGGCAAGAAAATTGTAAAGACAGCTATATATATACCACAAATCAAAGAAAATACTTACTTAATTTCGGCCAAAAACCGATGACGCGAGAAAACGAGCCGAAATCGCTATTTCTCGATTTTTACCACTTATCCCCGACAAAACCTTGCAAGTCCACTTGGAAATCGATGGAGAGGACCCCAGAGTGCTCCAGGTCGAACGGCGGCCAAAACCGACGAGTTCGCTCCATTTCCCTAAAAACTTCCGTCGAGAAATACGACGAGGAGTGGCCGCCAATCGACGATCCGAAGGTAGATAGTGCGAGAGGGCGGTGAGGCGAACGCGTGGATACTTCGATCCGGTGAAACGGCGGAGAAATGGAGGTGGATAGATTTGGCGGGGGGGCTTCGGTTTTGTTTCGAAAGAGAGGTGTCTCTCTGGTTTGTTTTGCGCACAGGAAGAAAGAGAGAAAGGTCACCTTTTTATTTTCCGATTTTTTTTTTTTTTTTTTTTTACAAAAATCAGAAATTATCCCATAAATCAACAATTAATATTGTATGCATAAAAACAATTATGCAACAAAAGAAAAAATAGCTAAAATTTTTTTTTATGATGCCAACTAAAAATTTAGAAATTTTCATATTCTTATTTTAAGAATACCAGTAAGTATTAAAATTTAATTTCCAGCACAAAAATTATTCAAAATAAAACCAACCAAGTGCACCCAATTTATATCAAAAATAATTTCAAAAACAGTAAAAATTTCAGGTGTCACATTCTTCCCTCCTTAAAAAAATTTCGACCTCGAAATTTATCTAAATACATAGCAATCATGCAATCAATAATACAATCAAATAGTACAAACATATTATGCAACAATTATCGATTTATGTAATGCAACTCAGCCCGACATTTTATTCAATTCAAAATTAAAATACTAATGATAATACAAGAATGTCGGCCCAATCTCGGTACTTAAATGCAAGCATGACAATCCTAAGTCACAATTACAGGTCAATCAATTCAAAGTCAGATATCGCGAGTCTCTTCCTTTGAGAGCAACCAGCAATTACAGATATTCGGATACCGTGAATCACCTCTAAAGAGGGTTGCCAACGGTCAATCAATTCCATTTACAATTCAGACAATTCCTTATCATAACATCATAACAATTCAAATAACCAAGCACTACAAGCAGAGAATACTATCACTCCTTACGTTATCATTTAAAAACAAATCTTTCAATTCTTGTAACTAGTAATATTTTGAAATGTCCAGTTCTTTTCTTATCTTTTAGGAAGCACGGTAATATCAAAATTATTCTTGGCTGCCTTGGTGATCAGTCAAGGAAGTAAGGATAATTCTGGTATTATTGAGATTCAATTAACAAGTCAGATGATCAGTCAGCTTGTTTGATCTTTGTGCCAACAAAAAGATAATAAGATCTTTACTCAAATAAGTTCTAAAAGTTTGTGCATACTATAGTAAATTCAGAAATCCTTAATATTCCAATCAGCATTAATATGACATAGAACATGCTTACTATAATAAATAAAATTCTTTAACCTGCCATACCAATTTTTTTTTTTTGTGTGCTTATCAAAATCACTTTACATTTTAAACATTAGAAAATAAGCTCTATTAATCTCATCCACAAAAAATGTTGCAACCTATAAAACATATCTTTTAAAATTACAACACATATATAAAATAATCAAGCAACTATAAACAATTAATATATTAGATATATACAAATACAAAGCATCTGTATCCTATAACACTTATAACTAAGCTAGACAAATATTATTTTGCTAGCACAAATAGTAAGAAATCAACTTACCTACAAAACAACCCTTTAGACGTACCCATTCTCACGCAATCTATTGGTCTGGTTTGGTTGTTAAACCTTGCTCTGATACCATCTGTGACACCCCGTCGAATACTGTAACTGGACAGTACACGATGGAGTGCCCGCCGCGGATGCCTACTGCACCCGCAAGGCTTACTAATACTTAATTTACCAATTAATACTGATTCTGCTCAAATAATATACCGATTAATTAGAAATTTATAATTAATTACTTAAATATAAAGTAAATCCTATAAAGGCCTGGTATTTTTGGATTACTAACCACAATATCCAATGGTCCGCTACTCGTCTTGCAGTCCAGCACTTGATCTGAAACCTGGAACCCACAACCATTCGTGGAAACAATGCAAAAAGCACGGAATGAGATAAATAAAATTTATCTCAGTACGGTATTCAGTTCCAGCCACTTGAGTTTTGATTATCATGTGTTGGAACTAAATACAAGACTGAGTCAAATAAATTCCAAATCAAATTTCCATTTCATTTTATTTCAAATAACATTAAAACTAGACTTTCGATCAAGAAATGCAAGTAGACAAATAAATTCAGTACTATTCAAAATCAATTTTCCTTTCTTGAAATTCAAAATATGACAATTAGCATTTCAATTACTTGAACAAATAATTAATAACATGTAATAACTAACGTGCAATTAAAAGCAACCCTTACAACTTGTTTCCAATAGGAATAGCAAGGTCAAATCAATTCAATCAATGCAATATGAAATGTGAGCTCGGCATCAATTCCATAACAATTCAAATATCAATGTATAGCAAAAGCCGACTCATTTGGTTGGGCAATTACCTAATATGCAAGTCTGGTTTATCACAAGTCAATCATTTCAGTCATTTCTTTCAGATACCGCGAACCACCCTATAGATGGATGCCAACGGCCAATTCAATTCATACATAATTCAATCAATTAAATCATCAAAATGTACAAGCAAGCTGGGAACACTCACACTCCGGTCCATTCCAGACTAGACCTACTGAGTCCCGGTACATAAGCGCTTATTACACGGTGCTTGGTAGGATGGGTCATGACTCCACCTCCAAACATTACGAGTGTCTATCTCAACCACACAAGTTGTACTTATCTCAATCAAATCACATTTCAATCGAATACCATTCAATATGTCACTTTCCAACATTTCAATCGGATACCATTCAATATGCCACTTTCCAATCATGCATCAATATACAATTTCACAAAATGATCTCATGAACAAAATTCCAATTATGAATTCAGAATGCATAATGATAATAATAATAATAATAATAATAACAACAATCCGAATATATATCACATATAATTAAAACTCAAGTGAAATCCGTACCTTATATCGCAAGCAAAAATCCAAACCCAAAGCAAAAGCAAGCAAGAAATCACTGATTCAACAAAGCCTCCAATAAGCAAGTTGTTTCTAAATTCCGACTCCTAATAACCTGACTTTAAAACAATATAAATTCCTTTTTAATTTTCATAACACCCAAAGTATGCTACTTATAATTTTTATAAATTAGATTAGAAACTATACTATAATGCATCATGATTATGCCATGCATTTACTAGACTCAATAATCATAAGTCATACAACTCATACTATGTCATCTCTACATTAAGGATCATGTATGCCAAAGTAAATGGTTTATGCGTCCTAATATGTCATGTGCCAATATATATATATATATCAAATAAAAGAATCATGTTTTTAGAAGATTAAACTAATAACAAGCAAGCTACTTTAATAAACTTTTCTTACATGCATGACAGTATGGAATGCAATAGTTAAATGCGCATTAGTCTTATTTAATAGTCATCTTCTAAATCTAGATACATAAAAAAAAATGATCATGATATGACATGCCATTCGATTAGTACCATTGAGTACTAAATACACATCTAACCTTGCATACAACACTCATGTAAATGCTAATACACTATTTATTAGAATCTATTATGCTCACTTTTCCAATCAATTCAAATAAATATCATTAGTTATTTTAGAAATTATTTTTCTTTCCTTAATGTATACATGCATGCACGATATGCGTGTCGATCAAGGTTTGAGGCCAAACCCTAATCCAAACCCAAAATAATCCCTTTTTCATAATCAACCCTTAAAAACCATAAAAATCAATATTACAACACGATTAATAATCATCCAACCCAAATGCCATGACATGCAAAACCTTATATTTACCCTTATATACATGCCACTATTTATACCAACAATAAATGCAATAATTAAATCCATGCCATATGCTTAATAATTCCTATCATGCATAAAATTCCCAAATATCCAACATTTATCAAAGCAATCAATCCATTCATCAATTGGTGACATAACAACACAAGTATTCAATCCAACACAAATTCTCATTACTCAAATTACGCATACTAATTAGATTTCGTGAAATTCTCGATAAACCCTAGAAATCCAATACACATGCAATTGGCAAGAAAATTGCAAAGACAGCTATATATATACCACAAATCAAAGAAAATACTTACTTAATTTCGGCCAAAAACCGATGACGCGAGAAAACGAGCCGAAATCGCTATTTCTCGATTTTTACCACTTATCCCCGACAAAACCTTGCAAGTCCACTTGGAAATCGATGGAGAGGACCCCAGAGTGCTCCAGGTCGAACGGCGGCCAAAACCGACGAGTTCGCTCCATTTCCCTAAAAACTTCCGTCGAGAAATACGACGAGGAGTGGCCGCCAATCGACGATCCGAAGGTAGATAGTGCGAGAGGGCGGTGAGGCGAACGCGTGGATACTTCGATCCGGTGAAACGGCGGAGAAATGGAGGTGGATAGATTTGGGGGGGGGGGGCTTCGGTTTTGTTTCGAAAGAGAGGTGTCTCTCTGGTTTGTTTTGCGCACAGGAAGAAAGAGAGAAAGGTCACCTTTTTATTTTCCGATTTTTTTTTTTTTTTTTTTTACAAAAATCAGAAATTATCCCATAAATCAACAATTAATATTGTATGCATAAAAACAATTATGCAACAAAAGAAAAAATAGCTAAAATTTTTTTTTATGATGCCAACTAAAAATTTAGAAATTTTCATATTCTTATTTTAAGAATACCAGTAAGTATTAAAATTTAATTTCTAGCACAAAAATTATTCAAAATAAAACCAACCAAGTGCACCCAATTTATATCAAAAATAATTTCAAAAACAGTAAAAATTTCAGGTGTCACAATACAAATGATGATATTATATTAAATTGCTTTATTTTATGCCATAGGAAAATCACTTGAACAATTTTATATCGACTCGATCTTGAGTTAAATTTGAGCGAGTCAAATTTACTCGAGCTCAAATAGATCGAGTCATTTCAAATAAAATCCGACCTTATCTCAATATGTCTGACACAATGTTTATATTAAATTACTTGAACAATTATCATTTAATTACATATTTAGTTGAGCTCATATTGAATTACATTATTATATTGAATTAAACAACTATCTTGCAAGTGCAAACCACATTTAGTTAACCTCATATAAATGACGATATTATATTGATCTATATTATTTTATGCCACATGAAAATTACTTGATAATTTTTTGTTTTATGTATTCTATATAATATATTTAAAAATATAAATAACATGAATTTACGTCGTGTCAATTCGAGTTTCGTTGGCTTGGGTTATAACTGAGCTTTTTTTAGTCGAGTTCGAATAAGCTCACGAGTTTTGAGTTTACTGACCACTTTTAGCCGTGTCGTGTCGTGTTGTATCAGCATGCATATGTGTCATGTCATTTTGGAGAATATTATTACTATATGGTCATTTTATTACATATCATTAGTAGGGAGTGGCTATTGTCCTACATGTTGGACTCATGCACTCGTCCAACATGATAAAATTTCAATTGTTGAGATTAAAATGGCCGATCCGAACCGCTCAAATTGTTCTCATAATAAAATCTCCATTAAAACCAACATTTAAATTTTTTTCTAATTATTTTTACTATTTTTTAAAAAAAATTTAAAGTGATTAATCTAAAAAGTTATGAACCCTTAAATTAAAATTCGAAAAAAAATTAGTTAGAAAATTTGAATAAATATAAAATTTGATTTTCAAAGATATTTTAATATAGAGATCATATTGAGCGGTTTGGATCGGCCGTTTAAAATTTTTAACAATTAATTTTTCGAATTGTGTTGAACGTCCTATATGTTTGATTCTAGCATTACTCATCATTAGTAATATAGGCTCTGTTTAGATAGGTGTGGGAAGAAGGGAAGAAGGGAAGAAGTGAGAACTGGGAAGAAGTATTGGGAAGTGTATAACTTTGTGAAGAGTTTGGATTGTTTATAATAAATTTGGGCCTTCTTCCTTCTTCCTTCTTCCTATATCCAAACGGTGCCATAAAGAAGTTCATTGGGAAATAATGTCTTAAAGAAGTGGATAACTTAAAACTTGTATTTTAATTAATTATACCAAACTTTAGGAATTATATACCAAACTTTAGAGCATTACTCATTTTTTATTGTAATGGTGTAAAATTTAAAATGTAATAGTCATAATTCAATTTCATCTGGGTAGAATTACAACTATTCCCTCCGTAGAATTAGACAACAACTTTTTATACCTAATTAAACGCAGCAATTCATTAATACACATTTAATTTTCCATCTGTACACATTTAATTTTCCATCTGTACAGACCTTTCATGTAGCCGCTTAACATTGTTTTTATACTATTTTGCCACTTCTCTCATATGAAATTTGGAGGTATCCTGGCCATTTTAGCGCTTGCCCCTCTCTCTCTCTCTCGGTTCAATAGATAATCACTGTCGATAAGTAAGAAATCTAATTCTAACTTCTTTGTGTTTGTTCTTAATTTCCTAGCTTGCCCCTCATTCTGATTGAAAGACTTGAATCAAAACTTCACCTCTTTCAACTTCTCCTCTTTCTGATATTGATTTAAGACCTGAAATATCAATGATAGACTTTAAGTTCCTATATAAGTTCTCTTTAAGATCTGAAATAACTCTCTTCTCTCCCTTCTGATAGAATTTGATTGTTGATCTTTTAGGATGCCAATATTAAGACGTGAATCACAACAGAAGTTCCCAAGAAATATCAATCTGAGGATTGAGTCGAGAAGAATTGCGTTTAGAAGGCTAATGCTATTGGGTTTGCTAATAACTTCTCTTTAATTTATATTTTTTTGGGAAAATTGCAATCAATAGTGCTATTTTTATTTTGTATTGGTAAAAAAGCTTTATTTTTAGGGAATGAATTGTAAATACTTTCAGTTTTAAAATTTTTGTACTGGTAAATTCCAAACAGTGTCATTGCAAGTTTTAGAAAGAAAAAATATGGTTAGTTTTTGTACTGATAATATTCCAAACAGTGTCATTGCGAGTTTCGAAAAGAAAAAAAATTGGTTAACCGTTGAATTCATTCCAAGTGCAGAGATAGCATGTGTAGACAGAGTTGAAAGAACCAGTAGTAAGCAACTAGCCAACACAATCTCTTATCTCGTCTTCAGACGAAAAGGCACCTTTAGCCTTTAGGCATTTCAGCCCATTTGTTTACTTAAAATTTAACCCAGATGCTATGAAATGCCTATTACTAGTTGGGCCTTTGATTGATACTATAACCTTACCAGTGTAACAAGGAAAACAAATACTGAAAATTTCCAGCATTGCAACTGAGTTGTCATCAGATTTTGACAAATGAGGCTTTGTTTTTTGAGAAGGTTTATGGGGATTGAAAATTCTCATTTTGATGTAAGAACTTTTATTTTGGCACTGCTATATCAAGTTATTAACCAAAAGAGTAATATTCAGATAGTATAATTTTTTTAACGTAGAATTTCCTCTTTTTGAAACTTCTAAGTTCTAATGAAATTTTGTCAGTGGCATATAAGCTTGTATAGAGAATGTTTCTTTTATAAAAATCTTTGGCTTTTTTATATTACTTTATCATTAACTTTGTACGAGGGCAATAGTGAATATATATGTTAAGTATATTTATGGGTACTAAAATTACAAGTATATAATTTGATGTTTTATTCTCATTTGCAGGGTGTTGAGCAGCATAGATCTTTGGTCATTAGGAGTTTCTAATCGATTGATCCATTACGATGGTGATGATGTTGACTATGTTCCACTCTTTCAAGAGAGAAGGTACACAAGTTTATTTATGACGATGATGACGATGAAGATGTCGATTATGTTTCACGTTTTGAAAGAAAGAAGGCACACAAACTTAAAAAAATGAGTATGATGAGCCAGAATTAGAATGTGATGAAAATGATGATGACGAGTCGGAATTTGGGAGTGATGGAAGTGATGACCAAGAAGATGAATATTATTATGTTTGAATTTGGGTAGATAATAGAATTTGGGGATTTTGTTTGTTACAAATTTTTTAGTTTGGTAATATTTGGTATGTTTATTATGGATGGTACTATTATATTTTTATTTTGGTGTTCGGGTTATCTAAAAGTGTTTTTGGATGGTATCAATGTAGTTTGGTTCATTTGAAGTATTATGGATAATGGATGTTTGAAAATTAAAATTTTATGATTTTATATTATTTTTGTGGTTGAAATTATTTCATATTATTTTAGATTATATAAGTTGTGATGCATCATCATGGTTGATGCTAATCGAAACAATGACAATCGTTTATCTCATGCAAAGAACATGTATTGTCATCCACTTGGTTGATGCTAACATAATCAATTACATCTGCTAAGTTGATGCAAAGAATATATCTTGACATCCGTTTAGTTGATGCTAAGAAAAATAGTAGCATCTATTCTTTTAATGCAAAGAACTTATATTGCCATTCACACGGTTGATGCTAACATAATTAATTACATTCGCTTTGTGGATGCAAAGAATGGACCTTGGCATCTGCTTTATTTCATGCTAATAAAAATATTAGCGTTCGTTCTTTTGATGCAAAGAACATATATTGTCATCCACTTGGTTGATGCTAGCGGAATCAATTACATCCATCTAGTGGATGCAAAGAATGGACCTTAGCATATGTTAAGTCGATGCTAACAAAAATAGTAGCATCCGATCTTTCGATGTAAAGAAGATATTTGCCATCCACTTAACTGATGCTAACTAGACCAATTGCATGCATTCTACAGATGCAAAACAACAAGCACATGCATTAGGCATACTGATGCCACTGACAATTTCAGTTGCATCGGGTTAATGCCCATGCTATCGAAGTACTGATGCTATTGAATCAGTAGCATCCATGGCAGTTGCACTAGAAAAAAGCTGATGCCACAGATCTGTGGCATCGACAAACGGATGCAACTGACCTCTATAGCATCAGAACGATTTGATGCACTAGAAGTAGTTTCCTGTAGTGACACCTGGTGTATCCATACTCTAGATGTACTCCAGGGGTAGTTTAGTAATTGTTCTTTGTGTAACAACTCTGGTAAAAGCTAATCAGTGCTGTGTAACTGTAGTTAGTTAGCTAGACTGCTGTTATAAAAAAACTCTGATTGTAATTGTAATAAAGCAAGCGAGATTAATAAAGATTCCATCTTCCTCTTCCTTTGTTTCTTTCTGTATCCCTGTGGTTTTATATGGTATCAGAGACATATCGTCATTAATGGCTACTATCGATCCTCCTCTCTCCACTGAAACAACTTCACCCTCTTCTCTCCCTAACACTGTTGTTCCCATCTCTATCCCAATTGCTACTAAACTCCATGAAACCAATTTCTTGACTTGGAATTCCCAAATCTTGCCTCTCTTGCAAGGTTACAATCTCATGAAATTTGTCAAATCTGCTTCTCCAAATCCAACCCGAACAAACTCAGATGGAAATCTTGAGATCAATCCAGAATACATACCTTGGCACAGACAGGACCAGCTCCTCCTTGGCTGGTTGCGTTCTTCTCTCACTAAGTCAATCCAAGCGCAAGTGGTCAGTTGCTCCACGGCCATGGATCTTTGGGAGATGCTTCACACACTCTTCTCTTCAGCTTCACATGCTCATGTGATTGATCTCAAGCGACAAGTTGCTGCTGCTTCTAAGGATTCCTCTACCATTTCAGAGTATCTTCAACAACTCCGACGACTTGCCGATGAATTGGCCTTTGCAGGCGCTCCTCTCTCCAATGATGAGCTTGTCTCAGCCGTGATCAATGGCCTCGGCACCGACTTCAATCCTGTTGTAGCAGCAATTACTACTTCGAGTCACCTGGAATCTTTCTCTTTCACCGATCTGCGTGGAATCTTGCTCAGTCATGAAGCTCTCTTGAAAAGTCAAGCTGATTCCATGGCGATTTCTTCTCCTGCAGCGTTCAACACAGGAAGGAACTATGGCAATCGAGGTCGATTCCCTACAAACAACACAAATCGATCCTCTTCTGCTATTCTACCAACTCCCTTCTTCCCCAAAACCGATCAAAAACAATTTTCAGGTACAAATCAAAAACCCCCTTCTAGTTCTCCTAAGACATTATGTCAAATTTGTACTAAGCCAAGCCATGGCGCAAAGCTTTGTTACTTTCGCTACAATCTTGATCCCGATTGGAAACCCAATCTGAGACATCAAGCCTACAATGCTCAACTGCAGGGTCAACAGCCTTCAACCGAGTGGATAATCGACTCAGGAGCTTCAAATCATGTCACAAGTGACCTTAATAATCTTTCCTCCTTCTATGCTTACAATGGGTAGGACAATCTCCAAATTGGCAACTGCACCATGTCAACTATTCTTCAAGTGCATAGTCATCATGGCTTATTCTCCTTTGATCTTTCTCATTCCTTACCTCAAGCCTTTCTTGGTGTACGAGCTTCATCAAGCATTTGGCACTCAAGATTGGGACATCCTTCTTCTTCTACTACCTTAGATGTCATTCAATCAAACAAATTGCCTTGTACATCAAATACACTTTCTTTTTGTAATAATTGTGCATTAGCAAAAGCGCACAAGTTGCCTTTCTCTATTTCTTCTAGTTTCACTTCTTTTCCTTTAGAGATAATTCATTCGGATGTTTGGGGACCTTCTCCCGTTGTATCTTTTCATGGTTTTAGATATTATGTTACCTTTGTTGATGATTTTTCCCGCTTTACTTGGATATATTTTCTTAAACAAAAGAGTGAAGTTTCTCATATCTTTGCTTTGTTTAAAGCTCAAGTTGAAAATATCCTTGGGACGTCTATTAAAGTTCTTCGAACGGATGGTGGCACCGAATTCAAAAAGATTAGTTCTCAATTTCCTACTATTATACATCAAACTTCTTGCCCTTATACACCGCAACAAAATGGTGTTGTAGAAAGAAAACATCGGCATATTGTTGAACTTTCTATTGCCACCATGTCTCAAGCTCACATCCCAACCAAATTTTGGGATGAAATCTTCTCAAGCATTGTCTACTTAATCAATCGTCTTCCTTCTCAAAACAAGTCTATCCCTTATAAAATCCTCTTTCATAAAAACCCGGATTATCATTTCCTAAAAATAATTGGATGCTCTTGTTTTCCTCTTACTCGGCCTTTCAATGATCATAAACTTCAACCGAGAGCTAAGCATTGTGTTTTTATGGGATATGCTTTAGCTCAAAAAGGATACAAATGTTTACATATTCCTTCTAATCGGGTTTATATATCAAGACATGTCCAATTTGATGAATCCTCTTTTCCCTTTGCTGATAAACAATATGATCTGACTTCAATCACCCCTGAAAATTTCGAAACTCAACTTCTTTGTCTTCGGCCCTGTGAGCTTGTTCAAGATCCAATCCACAATGAAGGCCCAACAACCCAGGAAATTCCTCCTGACCATACCACAACAGCCCAGGATTCACCTCCTCCTAACCGTACTACTCCTGCTCCAATATCCACTCTTGATGCTCCAATGGTTATTTCTCACACTACACCGACTGACCGTAACATTGACAGTCCCATTATTACTTCTACCTCTCATCCCATTCCCACTCCTGCACACACCATGGTCACCCGTTCTAAAGACAACTCCAGAAAACCGAAATATTTCCCTTAATTCATTGCCTTTCACGCAGCCATGGAAACTGAACCTACTTCTTTCACCAAAGCAAACACTGACCCAGTTTGGCAATAAGCTATGGCTGCTGAAATTGACGCTCTCGCAAGAAACAAAACCTGGTCCCTTGTACCTCCTCCAGCTGAGCAGAAGATAGTCGGCTGTAAATGGGTTTTTAAAATAAAAAGGAAGCAAGATGGATCGGTTGAGCGGTACAAAGCCCGACTTGTAGCCAAGGGTTTTCATCAACAACCCGGTGTTGACTTTGTGGAAACCTACAGTCCGGTGGTTAGACCCTCTACAATTCGGCTAGCCTTGACTGTTGCTGTTGCTTCTAATTGGACAATTCGTCAACTCGACGTTCATAACGCCTTCCTTCATGGTGATCTTGCCGAGAAGGTTTACATGTCCCAGCCACAGGGGTTCATTGACCGAGCTCATCCCGACTATGTGTGTGAGTTACACAAGTCACTTTACGGTCTCAAGCAAGCACCTCGAGCTTGGTTTCAAAAGCTAAGTAACTCTCTTACTTCTCTCGGCTTTAGTTCATCCCAGTACGATCCCTCCCTTTTTGTATCACATCAAAGTGGCATTACACTCCTCATTCTTGTTTATGTCGATGACATCATTATCACCGGCAACAATCATACAGCTGTGCAGTCCTGTATCTCTCAATTACAGCAGAATTTTGCTCTTAAAGATCTCGGCCCCTTGCATTTCTTCTTGGGTATCGAGGCTAAGCAAATTGAGCAGGGACTCCATTTAATCCAAACCAAATACATCCTAGACCTGCTCACAAAGCTTAACATGGTTAATGCCAAACCTTCACCCACCCCAATGGCCACAACTTGCTCTTTGATGAAAGGCGACGGCGAACCTTTTCATGATCCACATATGTATAGAAGCGTTGTTGGTGCCTTGCAATATGCAACCATTACACGACCCGATCTGTCCTTTGCTGTAAACAAGGTGTCCCAATTTATGCATGACCCTACAATCAACCATTGGGCAGCGGTAAAAAGGATTCTTAGATACCTTTGTGGAACAATTCACCATGGGCTTCTTATAAGAGCTTCATCATCACTCCAAATAAATGCATACAGTGATGCGGATTGGGCCGGCTCTCAAGATGATAGAAGATCAACCTCGGAGTTTTGCATTTACTTTGGACACAACTTGATATCTTGGAGTGCAAAAAAACAGCCCACAGTTTCTCGGTCCAGCACCGAAGCCGAGTATCGCAGTTTGGCTTTAACTTGTACCGAGATTCTATGGCTCCAATACATGCTGAAAGAGCTCGGTATTAACTTGTCCTCACCCCCCACATTATGGTGCGACAACATAGGTGCTACATTTTTTGCGGCCAATCCGATGTTCCATGCAAGAACGAAGCACATTGAAATTGATTATCACTTTGTGCGAGAGAAAGTGGCTGCTAAGGAACTTGAAGTTCGCTTCATTTGTTCAAATGATCAGATAGGGGATGTCATGACAAAACCTTTGTCAACAAACCGATTCCTGCTAATGAGAGACAAGCTTACAGTAGCCAAGTCTACCTCTGCTTGAGGGGGGGTGTAAACGTAGATGAATCAACCTACTGGTAAGGTGTACCAGTAGTTGATACACCTGGTGTATCCATACTCTAGATGTACTCTAGGGGTAGTTTAGTAATTGTTCTTTGTGTAATAACTCTGGTAAAAGCTAATCAGTGCTGTGTAACTGTAGTTAGTTAGCTAGACTGCTGTTATAAAAAAAACTCTGATTGTAATTGTAATAAAGCAAGCGAGATTAATAAAGATTCCATCTTCCTCTTCCTTTGTTTCTTTTTGTATCCCTGTGGTTTTATAATATTCCTTGGTACAATTTTGCGCACTAACATGTCATCTATAAATCAGGAGCAATCCAAACTTCTGTTTTCCAAATAGCAGAAGCAGTTCTCATTAACACTAAAACAAAACAATGTCATCTGTAAGATATCTCACAACATGGAGGAGTTCCTAGAAGCAGAAGTTCTGTGGCCTGAAACCCTTTCTTCAGATTCAAATTTTTCTGAGAAAACAATATCAAACTATGCAGATCGACAAAACCAGGATTCACAAAATGAAAATGGAAGCATTGCCTCATCTCCGGTCACAATACCAGGTGGTTCAAGTCTCCATCTTTCATGCGAGAGAAGAAAGTGGTGGTATGACGAAGAGTGCGCTGAGCTGGTTCCGCCTCATGTTATGGTGTCCCGCAGGAGCAATGATGGCAAAGTTGCAGTTTCACTGCGTACTGGGCAGGGCCGAATGCTTAGAGGCCGTGAGCTTTGGCACATTCGAAATGCGGTGTGGAAGATGACTGGTTTTCTCGATGGATGACACTTTACCTGAAATTTCTTTTAGAGTTATTTTTTGTGTATAATGTGGCAACGATTTTGAACTTTATTTATACACCAGTCAACATATGGCTTCTTGTAGTGCGGAAAGTTGGAAATTTTTGAAACTATAGATCACTTAATGAAAATGGAATGCGAAATTTTAGGGTAATACTGATTCTGTTGATTTCAATGTTTCATTACTGCAAAAGCATCAGCAAATTAATTTTTTATTGAGGACATACGAAGAGATAAAAATTCAGTAGCACATGTTAGCTAATTATGCCTATTGCCCTATTGTAATATAGGATTTATTATGTTTTCTTTTTTCCAACATTCTCTCGATGCTGATTTAATTTTTTGAAACTGGTTCTTGTTAATACTTGTCTAAACAAAACCAAAATACTTAAAACAAAAATTCCTGCCAAGATGAAGGATCCAGACATCCAGTCATTGGTGCCACCACATAAGCGTCAGGGTAACCGAATTTGAACTGGTATCATGGGCAGTTTGACGGCGATAGTGGATTGAAAAAAAAAAAATCAAACCATAGGACTTGGATCAAAGGTTCTTAATTCGTTCTACGTCTCTCTAATTAAGCTTAAGCATAAGACAATTGAATATAGTTTAAACCCATCAAGCCCAATTATGACAAATCTTCAGAGAGATTTCATCGCGAATTTCCCAACTTGGTTATGTTTATTTTTATTTTTTTTATAGAACGACACGAATGACTGAAAATAATACTAATAATAATAATCTCAATATTCACATTAGGTGTTGATGTCTCATAAAAATTCACCAACTAACCCTTAAAAAAAATTGTCAAATAACAAAAAAGAATTGCGCCTACTATTTTAGTAGAGGGGTGCATAGTGGAACATACTGTCACATTAATTTTCTGAGAGATTCTATAAATATTTTGATCTGATTCTCAATTTGTGTAGCTAACAGTAGTGATATTTAATTTGATGAATGCATCATATGTAATTTAGTCTAAACCAATGATCGAACTACCATATCAACTAACTACCTCATGTGGTCTCAAATTTACAAGGTCAATAGTATATATCCTACAGATAATATGCAACTACCAATCCACATAAAATCTTGAACTTAAAAAAAAAATTGGATAAGATTACATTTGTCTAAAATTAAATGGGCCCCACACATATGGACTAACAGTTACCTAATCATTTGCGCTTCCTAGCGTAGGCTTTCCCTTGAGAGGAACTTCATATGCCTTGTCATTAGCTTTATAGGTTCTTTGGCGCTTTTCTAACCTTGTCATTATTTTAAAATATCTTAAATAATTCCCAAGTCCCCCACGCACTCTGTTAGTCTGCGATTGGTTGCCATTAATTAATGAGCATGCCTCACACGGTTCTCCTTTCTGACTTTAAATATAAAAAGCATTCCTTATCATTAGATATTCTCCATTTTCGTTGGAATGGAGATGGCAACTAATTACACCATGTCAACCGTTAAGAAAAAAGCAAAATAAAAAAGATGGTATATATGTTGCATATGACGCTATCAACATTTTTTTTCTAAACGCCATTCTTACTGAACCAAAATAAATTGTAATTGAAAATTGAATCCTCCATTAGAAAGAAATGGAGATAATCATGGTGAAATCTTTTGGAACCTACTAACAAGTTTTTTGCTTAGACCTCGGCACATCATATTTTCTTCCCTTCCAGCTAGAATTCCTCTTGCCCCAATTTCTTCTAGATCCACATAATTAAATAATAATCTGATCATCAGTTGAATAACTAAATCATCGTTAACTTCAAGACATCAAGAATTTTGTGGAAGAGTAGCTTAAAAAAACAATTTCCAAATGATATGCATGTGTTTGCCATCAAAACTAACTTCCAAATAGAATAATTAGATATATATGGCATTATTTCCATTTGTATGAGGTAAATACGTGTTGAAGGAGGTTACTCTTCCAATAATCTCTCTTCAATAAAACCAGTTTGGGTGGTATATACGTGGATGGCCAAGGATGTGCCAAATTAGCAAGGATATTCTTTGGTACGTTTTTACGCACTCTTCTGTCTTCTATAAATTAGGACCAACTTCAAACTTTTCTTTTTCAAATAGCTAGAAGCCTAGAAGCAATTCCTCAATAGCAGTCAAACAAAAGCAAAGTCAAGTTAACATTATAAACAACATGGAGGAGTTCCTTGAAGCAGAAGTGCTGTGGCCTGAAACCGTTTCTTCAGGTTCAATGTTTTCTGACGAGACAATGATGAACATCAATGATCGACGCACCCGAGATTCACAAAATAGAACAGGAAGCAGTCCCTCATCTCCGGTCAACATACCGGGTAGCTCAGGTCCCCATCTTTCATTTGAGAGTAGAAAGGGGCGCTATGAGGAAGAATGCGACAAGCTCGTGCCGCCTCATGTTATGGTTTCCCGCAGGTGCAATGTTGACAAAGTTGCGTTTTCGCTCCGCAGTGGGCAGGGTAGAACGCTTAGAGGACGTGAGCTTTGGCACATTCGGAATGCAGTGTGGAAGATGACTGGTTTTCTTGATGGATGAACTTCAGTAGGAATTTTTCATTAATTAGATTAAAACTTTCAAATTTTTGGGGTCAATTTATTTTTTTTATTCACCGATCAATGGTAGCTATTCTGTAGAGCGATAAATTCCAAGAAAAAAAAAAGGAAATATAAAGATGGTTTGCCATGAATATAGAGTGCGATAATTTGAAAGTATTCTTTATTGGAGACAGAAAGAGAGAGAAAGGAGGTAAAATTGGACTAAAATTGACCCGATTTCTCTTTTTTTGGATCTCCCATTTTTACATTAAGTGGATAGTTAAAGCAATTCAGACCGTTGGACAGAATTTTTTTGAAGAAAGAGGGAGGTCTTTGCCATCCAACTTTTTTGAAATTAAAAGTGCATGCGGAACTTGAATTTTTGACCTTATGGAGACCAGCCTAGTGGTCTTACCACTGAACTACTAGGCCACATCCCAGACCGTTGGACAGAATTAATGGGAGTTTTAAGAGAACGGACACTTCTATAAATTGTATTGATTGATTTAATTTAAATTTTTTCCACTTTTATGTTGTGTGAATTATTCTAGTGGCCTTTGTGCCTTTTTTGTCTTTGTTTTTTGTTATTTTTTTTTTAAAAAAAGCAAGGGTCAAGCCCTAACCTTTCTGCCATGCATATCATTCAACCCTTTGCGTCTCATTTGTGCTCATCTATCCTGAGTAATCAGTACGTAATTGTTTTGCAATATCGTTAATCCCCATGTGTAATCTCTGCTATTGGTGATATTAAAAAAAAAATCCCTGCTATTGGTTGCTCAAGTTAAGAACAACTTGGGTTTATCTGTTCTGACTTATACCGATTAATGCGTGTCTGCATCTATAACAAATAATAGTCCCAAAGTTTTGTAAAAATGGAGATGACCCTGTCTTATCTACTGACCGTTTCCCATTTTGTACGGATAAATTTCTTTTATTGGAATACTTATCTACCGAATCCTTTTTTTTTTTTTTTGTTCTTCGAAAATAAAACGTGGATATCATTTTATTATTTTTATTTAGAAAACTAGTAAGCAAAGTTGCATGAATAATTGGCTGAGGAATACAATACTGGTACTGGTTGTTAAAGTACTGTCACCAGCTTAGAGAGGAATCATATCCGTTATAATGCTGAATTAGTGAATTTATTTCAATTTATTTTGATTTGGATATTGGTTTTGATGATATCGTTGTCACTTGTCAATATTAATTCGCAATTTGGACCCCTCAAACACTCTCTCCCAATCATAGCATCTTACTTTTCAGATAATGGCAACTGAATCCACCAAGAATCTTAATTAAATTATAATATTTTTATTTAGCTCAACATCTGTTTTAATTAAGTGCGTCCCACAAGAACATTAACAGTTCCCCAACAGTTGGAGTTAGCAGAAGAATAGCTTTAATTATTTTGCTTGGCAGAGAAATTTAATTCTGATAGCTAAAACTTATTGATTTATTTACCACATGCATCCACTAAAGTATTAGTTTAGGATTTTAGATGTACGTTTTGTGCACAACTAGTCAACTACCGTATAAATCTCCGTACCATAGTTTATTGCTTCAGGCTCCGTTTGGATAAGATGTGGGAAGAAGGGAAGAAGTGAGAAAAAATATTGGAAAGTGTGTAATTTTGTGAAGAATTTAAAATATTTATAATAAATTTATTTTTATATTCCCTTCTTTTTTTCTTCCCAAATAGAATCCAAACGGAGACTCAAATTTGTGCTTTTATAAACTTTGTTGATTATATGCCCCATGTGTATCACGGCGATTGGTCGCTCCTAATTGGTGAGCATGACTTAGTACAACTTAAATCCTTAAAACTAGGAAACTCTCCATTATCCTTGGAATGGAGAAAAATTTTAACAGATTGCAAGTGTATACAACCCCCCCCCCCCCGTCCCCCTCCTCGGCGGGGAAAAAAAACATTTTGAGAAAGATTCTCCCAAATAGTCTTCTAAATTACTTGTGATTATTTTAAAATGGCTTCCTCCATTTTCGGAAGAATGGAGCATAGTTTTCCTGCTTTTCATGAAGGAACTTTCTGAATTTTTTTATTGACAAATCTGTCTGAATCATTTTGTCCACGACCTCCGCAGTCCGCACATTTCGAATTCTCTAAATATACAAGTATTATTCCTGTTAGCTAAATTTTCTTCTAGATGACAATAATAATATAATTAATTTAACCATGATCTGTGCTTAGCTGTATAATTAATTCTTCGTTATTTTCAAGAGACCCAATTTTATTTTTTTCTAAAAGATATATTTTTTAAAAAAATATTGCCAAGCTGTTATACGTGTCTTAATAATCATCTTAATTAATTTATTTAAAAAATATTATATGAAACATAAGAAAAGTGTGTGATCATCATTACTTGTACCAAGAAAAATACGTGGGAAAAAGGGTGAAGTTCTCTCATCCTTTTGCCAAAAGCTGGACTGCTGGTAGACGTGGTTTGTTTAGGACTTGCCAAATCACCATAAATATGCATGCCTTGATGCTTATTTTAATATATACATTACGCAACAAATTGCAATAGAGTGCCCTTCTAAGGCTTCTATAAATCAAGGCGAGCTCCAAACGTCCATTTTCCAAACAGCAGAAGCAAGTTCTCTTCAGCACTCAAACAAAGCAGATCCTAACTAGCATTTCTCAAAACATGGAAGAGTTCCTCGAGTCAGAAGTGATGTGGTCTGAAACAATTTATTCAGATTCAATTGATCCTACAGAAACAATATCCGATGAAGACGATGCCGATTATTTGCTTCGTAAAAAGGCGTCCCTATTCCGACACGAATTGCTATCTGTGTCCACCTAAAGACGCTACCTAAGCGACTCAGATACTCTAGCCGCTAATAATAAACATCTGTGTCGCGAGGACGCGGATTCCTTAACGCGTCTCTATATCTGTGTCGGGATAACGACACTTACCATGTTCTCCGATCGCTTATTCAAACAGTAAGTGCGTCTCTATTTAGACGCTACTATGTCGGTATACCGACGCCTATATTAAGCGACCCAGATAATATATTGTCAGAATTTAGCAAAGCCCACAACCTATTAGAGTTGATATAACGACACCTTTGCTCACCGACACAGAAAATTTATTGTCAGAATTTAGGGGGGCCCACTGTATACAACCATTCAATTCTTTCTGGTACCAATTTGGTACCACACTATTTAATTCATACGACTTTAATTAGTCACAGCTATTTTGGAATTCTCAGCCATATACATAATTCACATTGAATCAAACAAAAATCACACAAATATATATTGTGCATTGAATTGCAAATCATCATCCAATACAAATAACAAAAATTATTCATATTTTTAGAGTTCAAAGTAAACCAGAATTCATAGTCTATCTAGCTTAAATTATCATATCCATACACATACTCATGCTCAACATGCTTGCGCGAAGTATTAATAAGTAGCGTTGTGTATTTGCCCATAGCATTTGACGTACTTGTAGATGCTGCATTTAAGCCTTCTTCATGTGTGGCCCCTGTGAAGTGTTGTTGTTGCCCATTGGTGGTATTACCAAACTTCTGTGTTGCACTTAAGCACTCTTCATTTGTGGGCCATTGTAAAGTGTTGTTGTCAATAGGTGGCAGTGCAAATTGTTTTCTTCTCTCTTATTGTTGAAAGCTGTCCCAATTAATGGTCAGGTTCTATTTTTGTTCTCTTATTGATAAATGAAAGAATTAAATAAAATAATATCAAACATCAAATAAAAATTGATGTAAATGTATTTGCCAATGAAGCGGACATTTTTTATTTTTTTTCTCTCTCTCTATTATCTCATTCCTAAATACTCCTTTTTGATGCTATTGTTAAACTGAATTAAAGCTTAATTACAACAAGTGGAAACATCATTGTCCAATGAGAGAAGTTAGTAACATACAAAATACCAATAAACATGTACCAACAATCCAATACTATGGTCTATGCAATCCTAAATCTTGTAAATTTCTTAAATTATAAAATCACCTTTTATAGAGCGATTGGATTATATAGCCTCTGGCGTTGATATCTATTTTGTAACATCATTACAATGTCTTGCATAATAGTCCATGCCAAAAGCAACTGAACTCCCCTCTATGTAGGATTTCACAAAAATTAAACAAATTAATTTCATATATAATTGTACTGTAGACAAGGGGCAATACGGGAAAAAGTGCTTGCTTATTTGCACAATCAAGCTCTCCCTTTATTTCCCATGAAAGGCTTACTAAGGCCATCAACATGGTACAATAATGATGGTATATCCACCTTAGAAATACAAATGCAAACTTTTCAATTCTCAATAACACAACATAATATTACACCAAGAAAATTGAGATTAAAATGTGCTTACAAGGGACGAATGCCACTTCCATTAGAACATGATATAGCATGGTACACCGTTCCAGATCCAAGACCTCAAGACAAGAAGAGTGGATGGTAAGAGAAGAAACAAGAAGGCAGTTTTATCCTATACATAGAGATTAAAGTTACAAAATATCATAAAGAAGAAAGGCACAAATGGTGATAAAATCCATCACTGATAGAACTATTTGAACAACAGATAGCATGGTACCCTATGCTTGTTATACACAACATAACATGGTACACTAATTTCAAATAAGATGAAAAGAAAGTTCTCACTTGAAAGCTGATTACGACACAGTCTCCTCAAATAGTATTAACCTTCTCGAATCAAGACAGAAATTTGAAGCAATTGTACTTCAACCCTAAAATTATTATAGCAGAAATTTGAAGCAAAGAAAATTAGAACAAATGCGCAAATAAAATGAAAAGAAAGTCCTTACTTGTAGTAGCGATGGTTCTTCGCAGCGGGGAGGTAATGAGTGTGTGATCTATTGTACTGAAAGGGCTAACAAAAAATAGTGAGAGAAGATTCTTCGATCTATCGATCTATTGACAAAATAAAGGGAGATCATTCAACACGGCGATAAAATGTAAGACTGGGAAATATCCAAGATGGCTTCCACATACAATCAAATACGTGATTGGATAAATAAAAAGGAGGATTTGATAAAGAGGAGGACCTCTAGACTAGTGGCGTCGAGCTTCTCGGGCACCAAAACGGTGGGTTTGGAGATGGCGCAAAGAACGAAGGAGATCTGGTCGGCGGCACTGGAACGGTGGAGAGAGACGGGTAGGGAAGCGCCACGGAGGCAGAGCGAAGAGAGGCTGGAACGGAGTAGGTGCGACTGCGAGGTGGTAGCCGCCATTAGAGGAGAGGATTTTAGAGAGAGAGATCGAGTTTGGGTGGCGCAGATCTAGGGTTCTATGGAGAGAAGAAAAGGAGCAAGGACTTTATTTTTAAAACCTGTAAACAACCTGTAGGCTAAATGAGCAAGCACTTAATGTGTCGGAATAGCGACGTCAATGTTATTCATCATATTCACGTCCCATATAGAACTTGAGAGCGTCTCCCTTTTGAATATTTATGCGTCCTAACTTAGCCCTCCCGCGGTTTTTTTTTTCTGCGTCGCTAATTGATTTAGCGACTCGAATATGTTGGTGGTCCGACACAGATAAACGAAATTCTAGTAGTGATATGGAAGCACTCCATCCTCTCCGATCACCATACCGAGTAGTTTATGTTGCCACCATTCACGTGAGAGGGACGACTGGTGCAATGAGGAGGAGATCACTGAGCTGGTGCCGCCACATGTTATACTCTCCCAGAGGAATGATGAAAACATGTCATTTTCTCTACAAAGTGGTTGAGGTCGAACACTAAAAGGACGTGATCTTTGCTACATTCGCAATACAGTTTGGAGGATGACCGGTTTTGTTGATGGATGATGTGTTAATAGAAATGTTTTTTACATAATAATTTTGTTTTTGTTAAAGATTTGATCATCAGTTCGCTGACAGGAGGCTTAATTTTTGTGCTGTAAAAACTTTTCAATAGTTAAATTTGAGGGATTGAGAATTATTTATTATTATAAACAGGTTTATGGATATTAATTGAGTTTTCGTCAATTTGATCGAGTGATCAAGGATTAGGCATACTTGGTGCAATCGTAGTTATCATACATTAATTATTTAATTATTTATTATTACTTTATTTTTTGTTTGAGAAGCACATTAAAAAAGTTTTTCACGAGAGAGCGAGTTTTTGACAGAATGGCAAAATGTTTGGAGGAACTTCATTTTTTTTTAATGTATTTTATTCTTTCCATTTCATTTTCTTTTTTTTTTTTTTTGGGAACCAATTAGTTCAATTGAATTTGACTTTCTGCTTATATCGGTGTCGTTTAAATGGACGCTTTGATCGCTTTTTGAGGCTGATAACATACATAAATATTAAGCTACCAAAAATTATACTAATAAAATTATATATGATTAAATTTGTAAGTATTATAAATTGAGAATTCGATAAATAAGATATATACATCTCGTTTCTAATATATTCTTTTATTAAATATTATGACAGTTAAGGTGTAATGAAGAATAATTGAATGAGATGAACCATTGCTCATGTGTTATCTAGAATGAGCTATAATAAAATGAACAATGTTTTCCCATCGTGTGTAAACCAGGACTACGTTTCACTATAATGGTCTCTTTATTCAAAATTTATATTTTTCGAATTTTTTAACTATTTTTTTTCGAATTTTCAAACTTGGAGGATTCAGAACTTTTTAGATTAAGCATATAAAAATATTCCAAAAAAATAGTATAAAAATTTGAAAAAATATAAAATTTGCTCTCCACGGAGATTTTATAACATACAACAGTTTGAGCGGTTTGGATCAGCCATTCTAATCTTAAAAATTAAAATTTTATCATGTTGGACAAGTGCTTGTGTCCTATATGTTTGACACTAGCCACTCCCTAGAATTTATAGTGTAGTGTCAAAAATTAATACAACATATTATAGTAGAAAACTTTTATAATGAAATATCACTAATATAAGCTCTGTTCATTTTTTTTTAAACAAGAAAATATATTTCACTAAGTTATATGTGAAAGACGAAATGCATTGGTGTATTGAACATTTATTGAGTATTTATTCTAACTCAGTTGAAAATTTTTTATATCCATTTTGCATCCTAAGGAAAATTCATCGCCCAAAAATTTATTAAACTTTCGTTCAAAAATGACGGAATTAGATTCATGATCATATAAATTTAATTTTGAGGGAAGCCAAAAATTTGTACTTAGAAAATTATATTTTTACTACCAAAGTAAGGAATGTGCTTAATTATAAGGTGATTTAATAGGTGAATTTCTGTATGTTACAAGTATTAAAATATGAAACTTGCATGTAGCTAGCTTCAGTGCGATAACTATGTTATTTTGAAGAGAGTAAAACACGAAATAGATTGAATTTTGAATGGTTTTTTTTTCCTTCTATTGATAAAATAAAAGTTGACCTACAATATCTGATATACGAGGCTTTTGTAGCCTACGGTCTGGAGTGACCGTTATTATTTTCCTGCTTTTACACTATTTCCATACAATACAATTAATTATAACAAGTACTACACAGAATTCGTAATTATTTACAACGGCTAATTTCATCTTAATTTGTAACTTGATTATTCTGATAATTCATTCATTGAATGTTGGTATATATGATCTTCAATAAATTTTTTTAATAAAAATATGTACTTATAATTAATAATATAAACAAGTCACTCTTCCGATCTTGTTTAAATTCATCCGCTCTTCTAGATAGCTCATGCTCGTATATAGTATCTTCACAGTTATTCAACCACACTTGTCACACCATAATAGGAGAGGTTTTGTCAATATATATGAAAAAAAACCAACAAAATATCATGGGATTATTTTAAGGCCGAACAGTCCCCAAAAATATATATATATATATATATATATATATATATATATATATATATATATATGTGGCAAAAGCTGATGCTGTATATCAGCACAGGACAAAAAGTACATCAATTATTATTGAGATGGGACTAAAATCAGCCACGACTGACGGATGCAACCGTCAGCTACGATCAAATCTTAATTTTCGAGATTCTAACAGTCGATCCGAAACATTCAATGTGTTCTCCATATTGAAATCTCATTGGAGACCAAATTTTACATTTTTCGGATTTTATTTACTATTTTTATGAGATTTTTAAAAATCATAGTTATTAAAGGGTCCATAATTGTTTAGATTAAGAATTTTGTAAAATGTCAAACAAATTCTAAAAAAATTCAGAAAAATATAAAATTTTGTCTCCAACGGGATTTCAATATGGAAAACACATTGAATGGTTCAAATCGACTGTTAGAATCACAAAAATTAAGATTTGATCGTAGCTGAAGGTTGCATCCGTCAGTCGTGGCTGATTTTAGCCCATCTCATTTTTATTTCTTCCTTGTTTTAGTATTTTCTTCTTTCCCTTTGAAAGGAACCTTTATGCCTTGTCATGCCCTCTTGCGTCTCTTTTGAGCTTTCCATATCTGAGTCATTATATTAAATATATGTTAATGAAATTCCGATGACACATCTGGTTCTCTGTGATTGGCAGCTCTTATTGATCATGACACTCACGTATCTCTGTTCTGACTCTGCAATTCTGCATGCATCATAAAATTGGTTTCATATTGTGTAATATACATTATACATGTAAAAAAATGGTCTCGATTTTGCAAAAAATTCAAAGCAAAAAATAAAAAATATTAATATATAATTATCAAAGGTTTAAATAGCGGATAGCGGACTCGTAGCGGACAAGCTAATATCATAGCGGATAGCGGATAGCGGTTATTTCGCGGCCGATATCGGACCATAGCGGATATGCACAAAAAAGTATATTTTGAAGATTAAATTAGTCTAAAAATAAAAAAATAAAATATTTTCCTGCAAATAATTAATGCCAACTAAAATTATATTCATTATTTATGCATATATGATCAATAATTTTTTTAGAATTTGAAAGTTATGACCAAAATATAGCGAAATTTAATTATTGAATAAATATTTTCTAAATAAAATAAATATTCGTTTGCTGCCTTTACAAACTTTTGGTATAGTGATCCATTTGAAGTTCTGGGGCCTAAGTTCGTCACAGAATATCAAATAAGAAAAGACACTTATTAGACACACAAAGGAAAAAAGACATATGACAAAAGCCCACTCCAGCCCGTTTCTCTGTCCAATTAACCCCTATGGCCCACCTGTCGGTTTCCTCTCTTTGATTTGCATTTTCCAGCGTTTTAACCAAAAAAGCGAGACGCGCCGTTCACTCCTCCGGTAAACCTTCTTTAATCCGCAATATCGCCGCAAAATGCCCGCTAAATGTCCGCTAAACGCCGCTAAATGCCGCTATACTGCGCGCTATCGGACAGAGCGCTAATTCTGTAGCGTTGTAGCGCTCTACCACCTAGAACCGCTATATCGCCGCTATAGCGGCCGCTACGGCCGCTATTTAAGCCTTTGATAATTATGATGGTCCACCATCTTAAGTTTAATGCACATACATTTTCACCAAATTATAAAATTTGGGATGGTTCTACTGATCAAGTTAAGAGAAAATTTTCAAATTTCTCCTTTTAATGAGTACTTCAGTGGTAAGGAAAAATGAATCCCTTCATTTTCATTTTGAATTGTGAAAAACAAGTACATCAAAAACCTTACAGAGCCTTTTGCCGCGTAATACGCAAAGGGACAACTAATGACTTGAGACGTTGGCATATTTCCGTTCCCTTACACCTGTTATTTCTTTTAGCCTCAGGTTCTTTTTTATTATATAATAATATAGTCGAATTATCTATTTGAACAAGTTATTTGAAAAAAAAATCCTTAAAAGTACATATTTCTTCTGAAGCTTAAGGATCGCTTACTGTTGTTGAAATATTGACCACACGATCTACGCAAGTAGTTGAGTACTTAAAAATACAATTTCAAAAGGTGAGTTGGCAAACAAAATAGGAAAAATTTTTCCTAATTATGCTTTTTTTTAAAGTCTAAAGATAAAATTTCTAATTATGTTATGTTATATTATGTAAGCAATGTTTAATGAGGATGTATAGTACGTCTAGCTTTCCAATAGCGTTTGTTAACGATGTACACGTGGTTGGTCAGTAAAAGCCGCATCAGCAAGAATATCCCTTATGTTCCTTGCTTGATGAGTTTTTTTAATTGAAAAGTGCGTTATCCCTTATCCATCTCATCTATAAATTCAGTAAAGCATGAACCATTTTTACCAGAAGCAGAAGTTAGGAAAAAACGAAAGCACGATAATTCTCTCTTAGAGTCATCAGTCATCACACTTAATTTGATAACATGGAAGAGCTCCTTGAATCAGAAGTGATGTGGCCTGAAAACATGTGTGCAGATTCAAGTGGCTCCGACACAAACTTCGACGGTGCATATCAAAACACCAGAGGTTCTCATTGTCAAGCAAATAACAGTGCTCCATCCTCTCCAATTGCCATACAGAGTAGCCCCTCTAGTTTAGGTAACTACTTGTATGGTGAGGATAACGGCTGGGACGACGATGAGTTCGGTGAGCTAGTGCCGCCTCATGTTCTGGTGGACTGCAGGAGGAATAATGGAGAAATGGAGTTTTCACTATGTAGCGGTCAAGGTCGAACACTGAAAGGCCGTGAACTCCGGCAACTACGAAATACCGTTTGGAGGTTAACCGGTTTTATGGATGGATGACAATTACCAATAAAGGGATTGCTTTATTTGTTTAATTTATGAAATTGTAATTTTTTTTTATCTGAAAGGCAAGGAGTAATCACTGATCAGGCATGGGAGAACAAAGAATTTGTCTCCATCTGAAATGTTAATTCCACTTAGACATGAGTCATTAATCTTGTAACATGGGGTGCGTTTGGATCGTTGGAAGAAAGAAGAAAAAGAAGGAAGAAGAAAAAAAAAAATTATAAACAATCCAAACTCTTCACAAAATTACACACTTTCCAATACTTCTTCCCACTTCTTTCCTTCTTCTTTTCTTCCCACACCTATCCAAACGCACCCATGGTGATTATCTTATTATTTGATTTCTTTTCTCACAAAGCTTCCAATTAAACTTGGTTGAGACTACCTCCCGTGTGAATGACTTTGATATGTAGAATACACTTTCTTGTGCATATGTAGTGTGTGATAAAGAAGACAATACATGTGGTAGCTATCATAACTAACCCCATTTATTATCGTGATGAAATGACCATCATTTTCTCTAAATGACACTCAAAGAAGTGTAAATCCACACTCAACAGTGTTTTCTAAATTTTTGTCTGTACATATGTTAGTTCCATCACACTGCATTAGGCTATTTTGTTAATTTTTCTCTCTGCATTAATATTGAAGCAACTAATTAGTAAGGAAGTACATCTTTTATAAGATTTTCTATGTGCGCGCGCCACAACCCAAAACACTTATAAACAATGTTTAACTCGCAGAAATCATGAACCACCCTTATTGCTCCTGTTTCTTGCCTTTTGAGTTGTTGATTACATCATATTTTGTCTGCTAATGCTTTTTGAAATGTACCAACGGTAGAAAATATATTAATTTACTAATACATATATAGGAGGCAGATTCATTGGCATACTCTTGGTACCACGCTAGCTATGCCCTCATATCACATTTTATTGTTAGCTCAAAATTTAAAACTCAAGTATCAAATTTAAATTATTAATTATATTTATTTGTAATCAGATATGCATATGTAAGTTAAATTTTGGAACCTATTTATACTAGATCAAGTGCTCAAAATTTAATACATTAAAATTTTTCTATAATAGTTCACTAAATTCATCAATTTTCATATTTTAATAATTTATTTCTTCTAGTATGTTAATAATGTTGAACAATATATATAATTTGTAATTAAATAGAATTTGTTACTCATATATTATCATTATGTAGATCATATATAGATATGCATTAATCAATTCTGACTCATTATTTTAAAACATGTTAATGAAATTCCAATGGCACATCTGGTTCTCTGTTATTAGCTGCTCTAATTGAACACATGACCCTCACGTACATTTCTCCTGTTCTGACTCTACATGTACTAATTAATCGGCTTCACATTGTGAAAATTACGAATGTATTTCGAAAGATGGTCAAAATTCTGGAAATTAAAGAACAAAAAGAAGCACAAAAATGAAAAAAGATATGTCCATCAATTTTAAGTTAAATACTTATATTTAAATGTATATACAGTTTCACAATATATATATAGTTAATATGCTTCTTAACGAGAGGCTAAAGAGAAGGTTTTCAGAATGTCTCTTGTAGTAGGATTCAGGGGTTCAATTTCAAAAGAAAATTGGAGCTCTCCAGTTTCCATTATGAATTATTGAATTGTGAAATCCGTACAAAAGTACTTAAAGAGGCTCTTGCATTTTGCATATAACGTATAGAGAAGACTAATGCATGACTTAAAACCTTAGCATATATATTTCATTTCCCTAATTAACACCTGGCGTCTCTCTCAGCCTCAAGTTTGTTAATTCTTTTTTTTAAATTTTAGCTAACTAATCTAATTATTAAAATGCTATGTAATTAATTAAATGGAGATCTGGAAAGTGCTTGCGTTCAAATATTGACCACACTATCTACTCAAGTACACATTATATATTCAATTTAAGAATTTTCAGAAGGTGAGTTGACAAATAAAATAGAAAAACAATACTAATTATATATGTCAGTGTACTATTATAGTATTATATTAGTAATGCATAAGATGATAGTAGTATATATAGTACATCAAATTAAGAGGCCTTCCCTCTCCAATAGCTGTTTTTAACATATATTGTGCACGTGGTCGATCATAAATAGCCAACGCAGCAAGAAAATTCCTTGCTTAATGAGTTTCGTTAAGAAAAAAGTGCATTATCCCATATCCATTTCGATCATCTATAAATTCAGTACTCCTCAAACCCTAAACCATGATTTTGTCTGTGAAAACGCAAGGATTAATGTCAGTCATGGGGATGGGAAAACAAAGAAATTGCCCCCATTTAGAATAATAAGCACACTTAGAGATGATCATTAATCTTGTAATATGGTAATTATCTTATTATTATCCTTACAGAGTTTCCAAATAAACTTGGTAGAGAGCTACCTCACGTGTAAATGACATTGATAGAATAGACTTTTTTGGGCATATGTAAGTGTGATAAACAAGACAATACATGCTGTAGCTATCACAACTTAGCTCATTAATCATCTTGCTGAAATGATCATCATTTTCTTTTAACGACTCTCAAAGAAATGTACATCCACACACCACGTGCACACTCAACGGTGTTCTCCAATAATCCAAATGAAGGCCTCAATAGTCAACACAAAAAAAACAAATAAATTAGAAATTTCTCAAAAGGAAGTTTAACTATATTTGAAATAAAAGTATATATAAAACGCTGCAGATTTAATATTTATGTGTAGTTTCTATGTTCATAATTGCCAAATATTCCCTCAAATTACTGCTAACCTGGAGAAAACGTCTACGTGATGACAAGAACGTCAATTCATATACTTTGTTCAGTCGTTTTCAACTTTCATGTAAGTCTTTTTTGAAAAAGAACAAACTCTGATGACTTTGGGGCATTGTCATCAAATAATGAGAAACAAAATTCATGATAATTATGAGATGTTGCGTTGTGCAGCTGTCTTGGCCACGTACAAGCATTTTTTTATGCTGTCCTGATGTGAATGCATAAGCCCACGTGTATGACCCCTCCCCTCCAGGCAAACGTTACACATTTGCTCTATTGATTTTTCTGTAACACTTTTTTGATTATTTTGATCGTAATTTTTTCTGTATCAGAGCGTAAGTAAACACTGCACCACAGAAACGAAAAAGTTGAACTTCAATTGAGGCAAAAAAAAGAAAAAAAATAAAAATAAACTTTGACATGGAAATTTCTTTCGTGTTATCTTATTCTTCTTTTCCAATGCTCAAAAGTGTAAACATGTTAGTAAGTCAAAGACTCCAAGATAAAAGGTCAGATGTCTAAACATTACACCGTTAAGTCGTTAACCGTTTACACGAAGTTAAACTTAAACATGGCCGAGAAAAAGTTAGAACAAAAAAAGATAGGCCCAAACCCAAGAAACATATTTCTCGGGATTAATAAAACCTGTTGGGCCGAAAAATTAGTCAAATTATTCTTTTCAGCCATTTTGATCAGTTTCAGGCTTTCAGCCCATCATGTTTCTCCGGCTTCAAAAATCAAAACAATGGGTTATGGCTATGCCGTTATGGACTTATGGTTTTACACTTCTACTATATAATATAATAATAATATCACCATGTTAGAATATCATAATATTCTCCAATTACAGATAAAATAAGATACAGCATTTCAGAGATAGTGGTATATGGTACATGCACCTCCTTTGTTCCTTTGACATACACCTTTAATGAAATAATGCTAATAATATATCGAAATTTTACATACATAAGCTTGTGAACGATCTCACGCGCGCTAATGTGTTGTTTCCCAGTCCTCATACACTTTAATGGAATAGAAAAAGAAGTTTACCTGCGTAAAGAAAGGAATTTGCTTAGAAAATCCTGACTCAATTTTCAATTTAATAAAATCACAATATAATTCAAATTTTGATCATGTTCAGCAAGTACTTTTAACTCAATATCATCCTTGCCGACTATTCCAATCCGATTGTACATTGCCATATATATATTATACTGGACCAGAGGAGTCGTTTAATTATCCTCAAAATTATTTGGAAATCGCATTAAATTTACATTATCAATAATTAAACAAACTTGTACGTTTAACAAATATTTATTTTTTATTAGAATTTAATCACTGGAGAGCCGTTATACCAATGTTAGGTTTAATGAACAAATGTTTGCCGCATAATTATTCCCTGCTTCTAAGAAGGGGAATTACTTTTTTTTTAAAAAAAAAAACGCGCTGCTTCATTCTAAAACCCTTTCACCGGAAAAAAAAAAAGAAAAACATTGTTGATTCCACTTTTTCAAATGGAAAATTATGAAAAAAAAACAAAAAAAAATGCGAGGTTTAGGCAATTTCTTATTTGTGTAAGTGTGATTTTTTTTTTTGGTTAAATAGGTCTTTGTGATTTTTAAATAATTAAATGGAGAATGGAGTTTTCGAGTTGTCAGTAAATGGACAAAAGTTGGTATCCTCTGATGCTATAGTCCAATACCAGACCGGAGTTGCTGATAGGTACCTAATTGGCATGTTTGATGTACCACCTACCTAGCTAGTACACTAGTCGTTTCTCTTGGCCTTGTGTTAAGTTCCAAAACTAAATAAGTAATTATTTTAAATTTAATCATAAAATCATCTTTAATTTCTACAAATCCGAACTAATTTACATGTAGGATAAGTCATGTATACGTAAGAAAATAATAATTTCCTCTCTTTTTTTTGTAAAAATAAAAAGGAACACTTTGTATGAAGATGAGATTTGATAAGAAAAGCACGTGTTAAAGGTGGCTTCGGCTCCTTTTTAATTATAAGGGTATGAATTCGTTTCTGGTCCTAACTAGATTCGACAGTTTGTTCTAAATCGGGCGGTGGAGATCAGGTTGAACATCTAGTTTTTACAATAACAAAAAATACCTCTCGAAAAAAAAATAATAATAAATAAACGCATGAGGTTCTCCTCTACTATTGTAATTGAACTCCACAAATTGTAGAGGGACCTCAACGGCTTAACCTATAATTGGAGGTTGTTCCCTCTCAAATAGCCGCGTTAATATGGTCCACATGGTTGGTCATATATGTGCCACGTCAGCCTACTCGAGCATTGCATTTCTTGTCCACTGTTTTTTGTAGAAGTAACTTGTAGATATAAGATACTGATATAGAATAACTTGTAGACAAAGAGATGGATAACATCCTAATGTAATACACTATTTATTGCTAACCTTAAAGGGACTAAAATAAATCCTATATGTTTGATTCTAGTATTATTCTATTATAAATCTTCAAAAAAGAAAGAAGGGAAAAAAAAATATTTTTTTGAAATAAGAGGGTAAAATACCCACCACTTTCCACTAAGATAAGCAGAATATACATCAATTTAACAAAACAGTTCTATTAACCCACACGGCACTGGTATAATATAAATAACATTAGGATGTTATTTTTATTATTCATAAAAGATTTCAGCTTAAAACACAAACAACTAACTCTTTTAAAAAGATAAATTCTGTATAATATAAATAACACTGATATATGTCATATAAAACTTTCTATTATGAACACAGAAAGTCTTTTTAATTATTTTGCTGCGCTTTATATCATTTACTCATATGACTAAAACTTGAAATTATACTCAACCTTTTGTATATTTATTTATTTATTAACTTTGACCTCCTACCGATCATGCTTGATACTTTCCTGCCCGCAGGTATATATTAGAATTCGTTGACAGCTGATGTCAGCCGTTTCTATTAAAAAAAAAATTATATTCGAACTTGGTTTTCCAATTCTTTGCAAATATTGAAATAAGTTGAGAATAACTACAGCCCACATGAGTACATGACCCATTTAAAACCTTTTCTTATTTCCACCACCTCATGATGCCGTCACATCTCTTCTCTATTATATATTATATATTCTAGCTGCTCCAGACCTTTCTTTCCAAATTGCACTACTAAATCATTACAAGCAGTGAAAGGGAAATAAAGAAAAGACCCCAGAAACCATTATCAATCATGGAAGAGTTCCTTGAGTCAGAAGTTGTGTGGCCTGAAAACCTTCATGCAAATTCAATCTGCTATGAAACAGTTGTGAATGCCGCAAATCAACAGACTACAGCATCGAATTATGGTAATAGCAGCACTACCTCCACTCCGATCGCCATACCAGGTACTTCAAGCACCATGTTATCTGGTGATTGGGCCAATTGGTGCAAAGAGGAGGAGTGCACTGATGAGCAGGTGCCGCCACATGTTCTAGTGTCACGCAGAAGAAATACCAGCAAATTGGCATTTCCTCTTTGCAGTGGCCAAGGTCGGACGTTAAAAGGCCGCGACCTTAGGGATGTGCGCAATGCAGTGTGGAGGATAACTGGTTTTCCTGATGGATGATAAATGTTAAACAATGAGGTCTAAATATGTGTGTATGTAGATCAAATGATGTACCGTGAGGTTCATGTGGATGATTCAACTTACTATAGCAAGTATTTGGACCAAAGAGGTTAATTTCGGACCAAAATGATATAATTTTAGGCTGAAATATATTGAATTAGAGGTGAATTTCTGACCAAAATTAAGTAATTTCGGATCGATATTAATAACCGACCTAGTATATTTGACAGAAAAAAATTACAATTTGTCAAATCTTTCCATATAACATGGGTGTGAATTATGGGATATTTTTTCGCGGGGTGATTAGGATCATCCTCGATATTCATCATCCCATCATCCCCACGCGTTTTTTTCTATTTTTGGCTCTACGCGTTTTTTTTTCTGGAAATCCTTATCCTGCGTATTCTCTCCTTCTCGCGTACGTATCCCCCCTCCCTCTCTGTTTCCCTCACTCCCGCGTACGCCCTTCCCCCCTCCTTCCGAGCATAATTGTTGAAATTAATATATAAAATCGTTGAAGTTAATATCATAATTGTTGAAATTAATATACATAAATGTTGAAGTTAATATCATAATTGTTGAAGTTAATATACATAAATGTTGAATGTAATATCGTAACTGTTGAAGTTAATATACATAAATATTGAAGGTAATATCGTAACTGTTGAAGTTAATATATATAAGTATATAACTGTTATGATATTAATTTCAACAGTTAGGATATTACCTTCAACATTTAACTATTTTAACTTCAACAGTTATGAAATGTGTAGGAGGGGAAGAGGGAGGGTGGGGGACAGCGTACGTGAGAGGGATGAGGGGGGAGGGGGGGACAGCGTACGTGAGAGGGAGGAGGGGGGACAGTGTACGCAGGAGGAGGAGGGATTAGTTCACGCGGGAGGAGGGGGCACATCGTACACGGAAGGGGAGGGATTAGTTCACGCGTTTTTCTCTTTCTGGAAATCGGGGATGATGGAATGATATAATGTTTGGGATGGTCCTAAGCAATTCCGTATTTTTTCATATTAAAAAGAGTTTAATGTGTGTTAGTAGAGAAGGCAATTGAAAAAAAAAAGATAAGAATTTGTATTTTAATGAATTACCAAAAAAGGCTAGTTGCTTTAAGTAATTTTTTATGTCTATTTATATTTTTTTCACTCTCAAATAATGTATCTCATAATTATAACAAAAAATAAATACAAAGAGTATGCGTGTGTGTGGAGAATGTTGGCACTAAGTTGGCTGAACCTCGTGAAATCACATGTTATCTTTGTCTAATTTGTGTGATTATCTATTCTGAGATCATCGTGCTAACTAATCCTAAGAGGTACGATTATTGTGCAGTTGTACTTGGATCTTGCCTCGAACCAAAACTTAACTTTTATTGTGTAGATGCTCGAATTTTTTTATTAACAATAAATTCATAAATATAAATTATATTCTTGTCTTTCAATTGTAAACATTGGTTTTATTCGTCCATAGCAGTTTTGCAAATATTGACGTAAGTTATAATTGAGGATTAATTGTGTTGAGTTTTCGCATGTGTTTTCTTCCTGTCTTTTCTTTGGATAAAATAAGAATTGAACAGCAAAAATTTTTAAATTAACTGGCCTTTTTCCTAAAAAGAGAATGGAGTGTCGATTTAATTAATTAAACAATTTTAACACGTTTTTTTATTATTTCTGTTTAAAATTTATAAAGCAACTTTTATTTAGATTCATAAATAAGACCCGATGACAATGACTTCAACCGGTCTTGACCAAAATTATGAAAAGTAACATTGACAATCAATATTCAGTGCACTATACCATTCAAAAATATTTTTTTCGGTCCACTAAATAAGGGTAACGGTTATCAATGAATGTCACAGGTTTAAGATTAGATTAGAAATGTCCTTATAATAAACATATAAAATTGAAAGCCTTGATCTTTCCATCTATATCTACTTAATCCAAAAACGATTATTTAGGTGGTATGTCAGTGATATATACATATACGAGAAATGATGTTATTAGGTCTATATACATTTTATTGTCCCAATATGAATTTAACATCTTAATAGTCAAAAATTAACAATCTCATGTACGTACTCAAATTGTGGAAGCTCCAAGAGTACGCTATGTCTGATAAAATATAATATTTTGTTTTGGTTTTGAAGCATTCTTTTTTCTGATTGAAAAATATTCACAAAATAAGAGAAACTAATCCATTTACATCACAATTTAGCTAAAATAAATTTCCGAATCTCTAAGTTAATTAAAGCAATAAATGCATGACAGAAGAAGCAAATTTTTATGCAAGAACAATTCTTAAATTAGTGATAAAGAACAATGTATCTTAAATTAATACTGTCGCAGGTTCAAAATCAGTTGGAGATCTTAGATATTTAAATTGATATATTGGAAGACTTTGCTTTTTCTTTTTCCAAGAATCTCTATATATGCGCGGTATATTAGAATGCTATCATTGGTTTCACATCAAAGTTCACTAGCAATCCCTTTCTTTCTCAAATCGTAGAAAACTGCCAACCAAAGGAGATACAAAAGAGCAGAGATATCTTGAAAGTGTAACAGAATTTAGGCCCAAGAAGCAGATCGAACCTAAAACTCGGTACCTGAGGCTCCTTTGCCTTGATTGATGCATGTGCATTCAAAACTGTGATTGAAAAGGGTTGGTTTGGTTTGGAATAAGTGTGATACGCAAGACATTGTAAAGAAACAAAAGACGTTCCCAATATGCTCCTGATAGCTAGTACTTGCAACTATGAAGTACCGTCTCTACTCTCTACTCTCTAGCATGGTCCAGGTTGCTCACATTTTTATTTTGCTTTGT
The DNA here is from genome assembly GCA_028095005.1 of Rhynchospora pubera. Classification (NCBI taxonomy): domain Eukaryota; kingdom Viridiplantae; phylum Streptophyta; class Magnoliopsida; order Poales; family Cyperaceae; genus Rhynchospora; species Rhynchospora pubera. Next base: position 86,743,628 of record CM051459.1, read on the forward strand.
TTCTTTAGGGTAGTTCTCCTTTAGAGTTAATGGTTGTTTTTTACTTTCGTGTAGTTCTTCAGGTTTGCTGTTGTTATTTCAGTTTTTTCAGTTTTTGCTTTTAGATGCTGGGGTTAGATGTCAGCGGCTTTATATTGCACTGGGCACATGTTTTATGTATTGCATGCTTTGTTGTAATTTGAGCTAGTTTTTTTAATGAACCGTTGCCTATGGGCTGATCCTCAAAAAAAAAAGGTTGCTCACATCCCCTGACATTTGCTCTCACCGACAATTCTCTTCTGCAATAAGCTTCCCTTTATTTTGCTTTTGGGCTTTTGGCAAAAAGTAGAACTGTCTGTTATGTAACTTATGTTTCTCATTAAACCAAAACGAACCGTGTCTTAACTAATTTTGATAACCGTTCAATCAAATTTCTCAAATCATACCTTATTTTGTATAGAGAAAAGCTTCCTAATTGTTTAAACCTTTGATTGTGATATATGCAATGATGTCACTTGTCACATCAAAACCAAAGAATTTATAGCATCCAATTTGGAGTCCAGCTATTGTACTTATTGATTCCATGTGCATCCTGTAATGATTAAACATTAGACGCTGACATGCGGAATTAACGATCAGTAGCAATTCGCATACTTGCTACGAAATTGTAGGAAAGTACAATCCGTTGTAATTTGCTTTCTTTTGAGTCTATACACTTAAAATGATAAGTGACCCAGCATAATTGCCGAAAAATTTTAAAATAATATTAAAATATTATTAATTTTGGAAATATTACTAAAATAATTGAAATTATATAAATAGTATTCTAATATTGTGTTTTGAAAAAACAATACTGATATCGTTCTTTTCAAAGAACGATATTGAACATTTTCCTTTTTTTTTACGTTTTTTGAATATTTTATTAATATATTTTTTATATTTTCAATGATTTTTTATGTAATTTAATATTTGTATGGTTTTGTATTGTTGATATGTATTTTTTTTATTAAAATTGCATAATTCAATTTTGCAATATATTGCATATATTTTCCCACCATACTTTATTTTAATATTTTTCCCCTATGATTATAAAAAAATTAAATTAAAATATAATCTATAAATATTTAAATATATTTAAATATTAATATATTATTTATATGTTATACATTTATATATATATATATTAATGTTTATAATTATTGAATTTGGATTATTAAATTAAATATCTTCATCATCTCTGCTCTCATCTTCTTTCCTCCCCTTTCCTCTCATCTCCTCTTATATCATCTCATTTTATCTCCTCTCGTCTTCACTCTTTGGTTAGTCTCTCTTTTTGTTTGGCAATGCGCGAACAACCCTTGTTCGCGTGAAACCAAACAGCCAAGAAAAATTTGGAGAACAACGAACAACCCCCTTGTTCTGAGTTCTTCCTTTTTTGTCAAATAAGAACAACGAACAACAAACAAGACACGGAAACCAAAACTGTTCTTATTCTTTATTCATACCTTGTTCACATATTTTGCCAAACACACCTAATATTTGTCTCTACATGGTTATTTCATTTACTAGCTTAATTTGTTTTCAATTTTTAAAAATCACGTCTATATTTCTACTCGCTTCTCTTGACTAGTAATTATTTTATGCCCACTAAAATAAAAACTAATTATAGTAGTTTTATATTATTTTTAAATTCGAAAACTTACAAAGTGAATTTCAATAGTTCATATAACATTTTTTTGTCCCGAAAATGATCGATTGAATCCCCATAATCCTTATAGATTTTGTTGCAAGCTTTCTAAATTGGAATCATACGTCCCAAACGGACGCTCCTATAAAAAGTTATGGAATTACTTCCTACCATCCAATGAATAAGCATCCAAGCATCAACAGGCTCCAAACAGACTTTTTATGAGCCCAACATTGATCCAGTCTATTTAAACCTTCTCTCTCACCTCTCATCCCAAACCCTAGCCGTCTTTTCCTCCTCTCTCTCCCCATGCATCCGACACCCTCCGAAATTTGCTTCCAACCAGATCCAACATCCATGCCTCCTCCCCTCTCCCGCCTCCATCGCATCCGATCCACCGTCGTCCTCTTCATCCTCTCTTTCTCTCCTCATCCTCCTCTACGCCACGTGGCGCGGTTTCCTCGCTCCCTCGTCACGCCAAAAGTAGCGGAGAAGTCTCGCATGAGTGCTAGAGAGAGAAAGTTGCTTAATGTTAGAGAAGCCAAGCGTCAGAGGGAGTACGAGCGAACGCACAACTACCTCAAATGGGCAAAGTTTGTTTTTCTTTCTATCATTTTTCATTTCTTCGCAGATAATTACTATTTGCTTTCAATATTCTTACGTCTTATGTTTGTGATTTTATTGGATGTCTCTGGATGCCTTATGTTTGATTGCTTAAATCCATTTTTGTTGTACATTTTTAATCCTTTCGGAAGCAATTTGGCATTATGCATTAGATAGCAACACTTATTAGTTATGACAGAAACTTGAGACAATACTTTGTGGTTATTGCTCAGACACTGTTCTTCAGGTGTATTTCTATTAGTGTTAAGTTAGTTGTTTTATACAAGTGTTCAGTTAGTTATTTTACATATTATATATATGCATATAGGGATTAGTTTATTGTCATTACTAGCACATTGTTATTCATATGTATTTCTACAAGTGTTCAGTTAGTTTCTTTATATGTTATGTTAAATGCATCTATGGATGAGATTATATAAATTGGACAGAATTAGTATTGTTGTGATATTCTAATTCGTGTGTAAGGGATCATCTTGTTTTATTATGTGTTAAATTAGTAATTTTAAGGAATCATCTTGTTTCATTATATATTTTTTTTAAAATCACATGACCTGAAAGGATTAAATATTATAAGAGCACTTAATTAATTAGTAATTGAACTTAAATGTGTTTTGCTTTGTTTGTGTAGGAATTACAGGACAGGGTGAGAAGATTTGTGCGGAAGGAATCGAAGGAGGAGTTGATGAAGTGTGTTTACCTTGTAGTGGTTAAAATTATATAGGATTTGTGTTATTATTATAAGAATGCATCAGTTTGTTGAAATAATGAATATTATTCTTAATAAATGATCATTGTTTACTTTATTGCAAGGTTATTAAAACGTCATATTACAAGTGCAACTAACTGAACACAAATAATTTTAATTGATTCCTTTTAAATAGTTTAACTGAATACAAAAACTATGAAATCAAATTTCTGCTGCAATTAACTGAACACATAGATACTTTAACTTCATCCCTTAACGTATTTAACTAAACGCAAAAAACTAAAATTTCAAATTATTGGTGCATCTAATTGAACACATACAACTTTTAAATGATCCCTTAAGGTGATTAACTGAACCCAAAAATAAAAAATCCAAATTATTGGTGCATCTAACTGAACACTTTAATTCATCCCTTAAAATAATTAACTAAACATTAAATCAGTATATTTGATGACGTCAGCAACAAAAAATTTTCAGAAATTGGTCAAAAATTTTTTCCTTACGTTAGCACGCGGAATTTTAGATTTTTAAGCCCATTTCTGACTCCTGCATGTTGGATGCTTAGATGCTTTATAACTGTTCTGTATATTGAAAACGTTATGTGTGTTTGAACTGCTCGGTAATTTTCCCAACGATGCGGCCCAAACAATCCTTTACTTTTTAAAGTAATTATCCCAAAATATTGTTAATTGGTGCTAATTGTAATTGAAAATTGATTACTGTCATCGATGTTTTAGCATCACGCGCCATCGCTAAGGGGAGCGTCTCATCTAACACACTTATTTTGTATTTAAATTTTCAATTTGATACGTACAAATGTTCTGTTATTTAAATAACAGTTAGTTGAAACAAAAAACATAAATGTTATAAGAAAAAATATTTATTTTATTAAGTATAAATGTTTAGTTTCGTAAGTACAAATATTATGTTAATTGAATATAAATGTTTAGTAAGTTGCAATAAAAAATATAAATTTATAAGCAAAAATGTTATTACTAAACCAAGCGAAGAGGTCACGAACCGGACAAAAAACACATGAAAAATTAGGAGTCATGAAATGATCCGGATCAAACTAATTTTTTTCCGACTATACCCCTAGCGCGCCTCTCCAAGACTAACGCGCGATACTATACAATAAAACTATTAATTGACACATTTAACTGAACACTTCTGAATATTAAACTAAACAAATTTGATTATTAAACTAACATTTATAACAACTACTAGTCATGCGATACTCACGCGCGTAGGCCCTCTGTTCAGCGATGGCGCGCGATGATTTTTTAGCGATGACACTTATGATTCCAATTTGTAAAGTTGCATTCGTTGATAGGCCTTACCAAGCATGTAGCACCTGGGTTTTGGTACATTATTTTTATCGTATCGCAGTTGCAACGGAACTTCTTCACGTTTGTATTTTGTTTGTTCTCCGATCAACTTTGATGGGTGATCTAAAGCGTAAAAAAAAATAAACAAATAAAAGGAACATATTGAATGGGTCAAAGTCTTGCGATTATATTTGTCAAATCACAATCACAATTCACAAGTTGCATAAATGCTAAAAGTCAATGAGCGGATCTACAGTACTAAATTCGTTAGTTTTAACATATCCACAAAAAAAAAAAATCTCATATCTTTGCATCTTAAAGCAAAATTCTCACACCAATACCGTGATTAAATCTGCAGTCACCAAAAATCCCATACTCAGAAAAAGGGGGGAAATAAGTTAGCAACTTAATTGATTCCACCTCATAGTTCCTGGCAATCAAATTTTGAATATCCAAACAACTATGAACACTAGAAAGATCAAACCACCAAGAGTTAGCTTACCTATTTTTTGCATTTGAGCCCCAAAAGATGAACTCGTGGTTCAAGCAGGGTTTTCTCCTATTCGCAATCCTATACCTGCAAAATTTTGGTCCACGAGCCCGCAAAATATTTCTCCCAGGAAACTACTGTGACCTCTTCAATCATCTGGATCCATTTCTTCGTCCTGATCTGACCCCCGATTTGAGTCGCTTTTATCAGGCTCTGGATCCAACTCTAGATCATCTTCCAGCAGATCTGCTTCCTCATCTTCACTTTGAGATTTTGATATAGTTGAAACAAGAGCAAGGTCACAAACCATCCAATCAGGGCATTCTTCAAGGCCCTTGTATTGGGCTAGGTTTGGATTAGGCGTAGTGCAAGAGCACTCAGGAAGAGGATGTGAGAGGAATGATCTGGACTTCGATATTTGAGCCTCAGTTATTAACCCATCAGTGCTTAGGCTCTTGTTTAGGTGAGAACGCACAAGGAATGTCCAGTTGCGTGGCGGGTGGTATAGGTTGTCAGTTATATTTCCAAATAGCTCTGCAAGAGTTTTTCTGGTAAATGAAAATATAAGAAAGTTAGCACCTGCAGTAGAAACTGGAAAGATACCATGTTGTGTGCAAAGATAATGCATCCAAAGGCTATTTCTTTTCCTGGTAAATGAAAACAAAGAAACTTGGCCCCTGAACTAGAATCTGGGAAATACGATGCTATGTTATATGACAAGATGATGCATAAAAAGGAATTTGGTTTTACTGTGCAAAATCTTCAAAAGAACATAGATACCCCTAGAAAATGAGAAAATGAACTAAAAAGTGAATCATCTGTAAACTGGCCATGTTCTTTCATACAAAGAACCCTTCCTTTGAACTTTTGACTAACATGGATGAATAGGGATGATGCATGACACTTTTGAGTAAGAGTAATACCATTGTTTTGGTACAATTGTAAGAGTACCAATAACATTTCCAAATATTGGAGGGATGAGCATGAAACTTTGGAGGATGCATGAAATCATGCCAAACACAGCAGAAAACTCCAAAAAATTATTATGATGATTGAAACATTCTAACCAAATTTTTACCTGTCAGGCCGGTATGTGAATACAGAAGGTGTCTGATATAATCGATGACCCATAACCAGACCTGCAAAGTCCACCTGACGACCTGCAGCATTAGTAAACCCGGGAAAGAATGCATCCGCCTCCACTGAGACGTAATAATCAACCGCATCCCACAGAAGCCGATGTGCCGTCGATCTAAGATCTGTTAACGATGGAGTAGGCTCTGTTTCTGACTCTGCTATCCAGCCATACCAACCCTGCTTCTCATGGGGGTAGAAAGGCCTAGCTGGGGGAGGTGGCAGGGGCCTGGGGCGGGGTCCAGCCCGTTTCCACTCTTCTAGAAGCTCATCAGAAGGTTTGGCAGGCGGCGGGTACGGTATATCTGAAGGAAGAGGTAGTTCGGGCCCAACTACAGCTTGCCGCTCCTGATCAGTGCTAAGAGATGTGCGGTCCAAGAGATTTGGGTATAAAGCACGAAGTGGGATTAGAACCCTCTGTCCACCAAAGGTTTCTGATCCCGCTACATATATTAATGTGTCAAGTGGGTAGCCCATTGCACGAAGGGTAAGCCCAACCTAAAGTTTTTTTGTAAAACAGAAGTAAGTTGGTAAATACTTGAGCTAATTCATGGTATATTGTTTAAATCCCTAAAAAATGAGGAATGATGATGCATGCCCCCTAGGAAATTAGAAAAATAATACTGTAGTCAAAATACTTACAGAGCATATTAATTATCAACACTCCTCTTTCACTGCCTCATAACAAATGTCATTTGGCAAGAAAATACAAGAGGGGGTAATATGTAAATGTTTCTCATGTTAAGTAGGGGTCTATAACAGATTTCTCATTTGTTAGTGACAAATGAGATAAAATTCTCACTGCTCTAATCATAAAAAAACAAGCCAATTTTTATAGAGTACCTCTTCAGGAAAAAGTGGGCAAGACCCATTCCTCTTTCTAGAAAATGAATCAACACTTAGCTCTTCCTTGATAATTCCCTTTTTAATCATTTCCTTCCTTAAATACTGTATTAGCTCTGTATGAACATCCTAAACAAAGATCAATACAAAGGTAAATACAATTTAGTCAGATGCCAAATAAACCTAAACATAGATAAAATAAGAAATTTAAAAAAGTTATGGAATGTTTAACAACTGAGATGAGAAGGTCAACAAAGGAAGAGTCAATGTAACTTAAACCCAACCTATTATGACTGACATCCCAAATCAACCCAGATAAAACTCAAACCTGAAAATTTTCAGCACAGCCATGATAAGCTAGAGTCTCTCTCACAAGCCCAGGATGATAAGCAAGATATGGCCTTCCAAAGTCACGCAATCTGCAAACAGAAAGATAACCACGATGATCAACAATTGTTTTTACACAAAAATCTAGCAATGACGCATGCATGGAAAGCATAGTATACTTAAAGTACCCTCTCTGCCAGGCATTACAGTAAAAGCAAAACCAAATTTTGAATCATAAATTCTACCTCCCTACAATTCTCTTGCCAAGTGCACGAACTTCAGAGCGAAATTGCAAAGCATGGAAAGCTACTCTGCATCTTAGCCTTTGATATTCAATCATGGTTGGAGGAAGAATAGCCTGCAAAAGAATAGGAAAACCAAGTCACAAACAACTGATGTAAAAGAATACAATGAATGAACAAAAAGATATCCAACCAAACATCCTCTTATGAGTATCAGTGTTGAACAATCAGTGCTTTTACATGGCTCACATTAAGTTATCAATTAACTCAAATTACTGTAATACAAATTTAATATAAGGTTCTTTCTGTGGATTGGCAAACTGAGCCACATATTATAAGTCGCAACAGAAATTACTCTCTACAACTTTATTTGCAGTAGAACCCCAAGTTAGTCAAAAATTTAATTCTACAATTACTAACTATGAGAAATTGCTGCATTGGGAAAGATAAACTGATTTGCAAAGTAAGCCCTTTGCAAATCAGTATGCTGAAATTTCCTATTAACATATCTCCCAGTTAAAAACATAAACTATATTTTGAATTTGCAGTAAATATATCACATAATTTGCAGGATTAGTTGGTAGTAGGGCACTGGATCCCAAGCAGGAACTATTTTCTACATGGCAGATCAAGGACCCAATGCCGATGCTTTGCAAACAAATATATGAACACTGATCTTATATTTGTGATTAAGAAGCTGAATGAACAATGGATCTTTTTGATCAATTTGAGGCAATGAATTTTACAGCTTCATCTTTTACAAAATCAAATTTCAATTGTTTTTCATGGGAATGCATTATTCTTAATATATAACCAGATCAATGGTTCACCTTTTTTTTCGGAGGGAAAAAACCCACAGTCATAATGAGACATGAAAAATATAGGCATTGGATAATATCATTTTTGTAGTAATAAAATTAGGGAAAACAAGAAACCTGAAGGCATCCACCTTGCGAGACAATCAGACCTATAGCTTTTGATTCTTTTAGTTTAGGCAATACACGACCTAAATAAAAGTTTAGTGACTCAGAGCCTTTAGTTGAGAAAGTAGGAAACTTGGTCTTCTTTCTAGCTTCCTTCAGGTTACTTGGGAGGGTCTTCACAATTACTACATCTTTTGAAAGAGCTGATATGAAACTATCCTCATCATAAATGTATGAAAAACTTTTGAATTTTGTGCTGCAATGAAGAAAAAAAAATTATTATAAAAAAACGAAACTCTACAAAACAATTGTTTAATGAGAGTACAAAACATAGATCTAATCTTTTGAAAAGTTTACTGGTATACAAAAATTACCTGATTCCTTTGGAACGTAGACTAGATTGTATTTCAGGGATAACAAGAGTAGCATTTAGAAGCTTTGAGACAGCTACAAGATCAGATATCTGACCAAAGAGGAATCAAGGTCCAAGTTATTAACTCCATATAAGAAGTGAAAATCAGGACAAATAGAAGACTTTGAACCATAAGAAGTGGCAGTTACAGGTATTCCAGCCAGTAGAACAAGCAATATTGAAAACACTGCTAGAAAAAGATATTGTCCTTTCCTTTTATTAAAAGAAAAAGGAACTTACTGAGGATTGTATCTTCTCAAAACCACCATAAATCTTTGCATATATGAAACCATTATCACCACTAGGAGCTGCAAGAAAATCAATAGAATTTTGTAGATAGAGAGGAAAAATGCAACATTAAAGAGACTGGAAATTTAAACAATGATTTTGGATATTTTAACCTTGACCCTAAGATTGATCTATTTTAACATGAAACCTTAGTGAACTCGACTCCGTATATAGGTTCCCCCCTGAGAGAGTTCCTTAATAAGAAAGAGGGTACCCTCAATTTGAAATGTTTGCAAATTAACACATCATAGTAACTGCTTATAGTGAATTCCGCGATATAAAATGAAATGTTAAGAATCATAATTAATAACAAAATCCATTGTTCTTACCAGGGTGTTTCTTCCTTGGAGTTGCATTTGCAATTGGATGCAATGTCTCCAAGGAACTCACAGGACCCCACAACCTTCTATGCCAGATTTTCTGTCAAAATACATCAGACAAATAATTAAAATTCAAAAAATCAAAGCCAAGCTTAAAAAGCCATTCCTATACCTTTCTCAAGAATGACATTACATGCTTATACCAGCACTAAGAAGTTTCCTAAATTCAGTAAACTGATAACTGAACTCGCCAAAAAACATCACAAATCGGGTTTCCATTTTACTGGCTACCCCAATCAAAAATGATATATTACGACTCAATTGAACTGTACAAAAAGAAAGGAGCAATTCTAATACAATGCCTGTACGCTGTAAGCAAATGATCTAACAAATTGAAACATCAACGAAGGGAGAACCGAGATCAGGAAACAAAAATCGCACCTGAACAGGATATAGATCGTCGACATGAACCTTGTAGGGACCACCAGCTGAACTATTAGCGATGAAAAGATGCACGAACAGCGAAATCGCAGAGAGCGCGATGCCTAAATAGGCAATCAGCTTGATCTTACTAGTGGGGAACATTTCAATTCAGTTCATATCCTAACAACGAAGAAGACAATCATTAAATTAGGGAATTAAAAAAGAAATTATTATCGGATAGTAGACAATTGAAATAGAGGAGTTTATATACTTGAAGGTGGTTTGCATCTGGATCTCGTCGGAGGTCGCCTCCGACAAGGCTATGAATGAATGAAGAGGGTTCGCAGTGAGAGGAGGGATTTGTTTTTGTTGGGAAGTGAACTGGAGGTCTGGAGCGATGCGATGTGGGAAAGGCGAGCACTGAGGGAGTAGGTGGTGAGGGGGAGCGAAAGAGAGAGAGAGATCGGAACTGAACGTGACGGGTCAGGGTGATTCATTAGAGAGCGGAAGTAGATTAACTGTGTCACTATGGCACCGGCATCCTCAGCAGTCAAAAAAAAGGACTGCTCCAAGCAGTCCTTTTTATTTTTTTAAATTTTTTTAAATTTTAAAATTTAAATGGAGAATCCAAACCGTTGATCTTGTTAAGTTTTATCGGCGATGCATTTTCATATAAGTTTTATAAAATTTGAAGTTGATTTGATACTTGATTAAGTGACCAAATTATGAACGTATTAGAATTAATCAAACCAGGTTCGTTCATTTGTTGACCACTTAATCAAGTATCAAATCAACTTCAAATTTTATAAAACTTATATGAAAATGCATCGCCGATAAAACTTAACAAGATCAACGGTTTGGATTCTCCATTTGAATTTTAAAATTTAAAAAAATTAAGAAAAATAAAAAGGACTGCTTGGAGCAGTCCTTTTTTTGACTGCTGAGGATGCGGACGCGTGTCACTATGTGTATGTGTTTGTGTTATGATTGTGTTTCAGCCCTCAAATTGTGAGGAATTAATTTTTTATTTTTCTCTGTTTTTTATTTATGTTGTTACTAGTGGACGAAAATGTTCATGGACATTTTGGACTAAAATATATTGAACAATTATGGACTGGACTATGTTTGATATGGACTAAAGTCCAAGCCCAATCCAAAAAATAAATCTCATTTGGACAATTCTGGACAATTGATAAAACTGATTTGGACCATCGATGGAACTCATTTGGATTATCGTTTCTCTTCCACTCGCATAGACGCGTAGTTCCCCAATTTTCAATTCCTCCCTCTTCGACCAAACCAAAATTTTCGACAAACCAACCTCGATCTCCTCGATCTCACTAATGGCGACATCTCCTCCTTCTCGTTCTCCTTCGTGTTTCCATTTCTAAGATCCTTCTCCCGTCTCTCTCTATCAAGTTACCGTGCTTAGTAGCTTTTTTTGCTAAGCTCTTTTTGTGTAGTCATATGTTGAGAAATAACCTATTTGACAAATAAAATTTGATATTCTGTAGAGCTATTTCCTTTTTAATCTAACCCTAATTTCTATATCTATTTCTTTTTCCTTAATCTGTTTGGAATAAGTAATCGGGTGTTGGGTTGTTCCATGGTGCATGAGTTGATGCATGATTGAGCCTGTTAGGAAGTGTGCTAATTTTCATTTTTATGCTAATTACCAATTAATTAACCAAGCAAACATAGCACACACAAGATCTAGTACACAAGCTATTCAAACACACGAGAAAAAGGGGAAATCGATACCTCCCGCGAAATCGTATTCGCGGGGCTCGACCAATGCATGGGAATCGATGGCGTGCCTTCTCCACCGTCTCCACCACGTCTCGTAACCGCCCTCGAGTCCACCAAGGAGGATTAATCACGTTCTACAAGGTACGTGCTAGCATACCCAAAGAACAAGCCTAATCCCTATGGTTTTCTCTCTTGCATCAATCAACAACCTTGATTTAGTGGAGAGAAAATAGCTCAACACATGAGCAAAAGAGAGGGAGAGAAGAGGAAGGTGGCGGCCTAGAATGGGAGGAAGAGAGGAGAGAGAAAAGGCTAGGTGGAGGCTCTCATAAGTGGTCCTTATATAGAGCACAAAACCTAATTGACCTCTTGCATAATTACAACTATGCCATCCAACCTACCACCATAAATGGCTGCCACGAAATGGGCCTTTATGGGCCATTAAACCCCTTCATTTGGACCATTAATTCATATAATTAAGGTCCCTCAACTTTGCTCTTTAATTGGGCTATATATTTGCTATTTAAATAACGGCCCAATTAATCAATATAACCATTTATATTGATAAGTGTTGAACTAAATTAATTATTAACTCATTAATAATTATTTTAGGATTAGTTAATGCATTAATTTATTTCTATATGATCCATTGACTTAATTAATTATAACGGTTCGCAACGGTATATAATTAATTAATCAATCTTATCATATTTCCACAGAACCTACTGCTGTGAATAAATAAATAATGCACTGTGTGATTAATGTCCTATTTGTGTGACCCTTTGAGGATTTATGCTATGTTGGCCATGGAATTAAATCGTTATTTAATTCCAATAATCATAAGCGGTATCTAGCAACACGTTATGACTCCCAATTCGCATAAATAGTGTACTGCTACAATATTTCAATCCTGCATAAGAGAATAAATATGTTTCTCTATTTTGATTCTTATGTCGCACGATATCATCGTATAATCCAAGATAGGAATGTGTCATTCTTGCAGATTATACGTTTCTTGATCTAGAGATAATTGTATAAAGTTGCATGCAAACAATCTATCTCCATCAAGGGGCCCAAACAGATATCGTCACTCACTAAGTGAATTAATGAGGGACATACGGTTTTCTTGATGATTAACTTTTCCCCGCACAATTCAAGAGAACATAAATAAAGTCCGTATAGCAGCCCTTATCGGGAATCAGCGGTAGACAGTATTTATTGAACCTATCCTCATGTGGAAAAGATAAACATCTCAAACTTAGAACCAAAATCACAACGAAATAAACAATGACACATAACACAATCCATATGTTTATTTCGATGGGTCAAGTCCTGTGCTATGTTCCATAACATACACATATGCAACTAAGTTGGTAACTCTTTACCTATGATTAGTAGAACTTAATCATCACTTAACTTGCATACTAATCTTTTATGATAATTAATGTTCCTTGTTAATTATCAAGATTATGGACCGTTTAGATTTATTATTGTCATTCTAAAGAATGATCAACAGAGATCTACAATTCAGATCCTCAACCTGAATGATCTGTCAATAATAAACCTAGGAACAGATGATAAAATCTCATCCAAAACATAAACTAATAATTAAGTCATTAAATTATTGACTTCTAGGACATAACTCTAACAATCTCCCACTTGGCCTAGAGTCAATCAGTAGTGACTTCTAGCCAACGAAGAATTGAGAACAATGTCATATATCTACATATATACATGTCTCGGACCTCAAAATAAATAATACGCTTATAGCTAGTTACTCATACGTCCACCACGTATGGATGCATAACTGCATCTCGTATACTGCTCAAGGTAGAGGTCGTGCTAGAGTGTTCGCTGTGTTCGCGAACCTATCCAAAAAATGTTTGACTATATATATATATATACTCCTATATATATTCTTGATCACCATCATATGATATCAAGTGATATCGTTATAGATCATATTTGAATCTCCAATGTAACATTGGGCTCTTAGGAGTAAGTTATGGTTCGAGATGCTTAGAACCATAATAACTCAACTAAGAAATCGATCCGAAATAAACTTCTTTTATTGCTTCACAAGTTGCTATGTATTTTGCTTTGGTGACGGAAACGGTTGTAATATTCCATTTAGAACACCTTCTAAATTTACAACACCACCTTTTAGCAAAATACGTAGTTCAACTGTGATTATATCAATCTTTCGAAAAACTAGCATTAGTGTAATTAACTTAAACGAGCTCCTTTTAAGAGATGAAACATTATATCACTCTTTCTCATAAGGTACTCGAGGATATCCTTGACTATCGTCCTAATGTGTCTCTCTTGTATCCATTCGACAACTGTTTGTCATATCTTTTGGATACTACACATTGGGGCATATGCATAAATATGGCGTACACAATGAAACTCATAATGAAGGAATGCTTGAACTATTTCATGCACTTTCTCGAATCGAGTTGCAATAGACCGAGTTAAAACACTCAAGTCATGCCATGTGACGTATAGTTAGACATCCTTTCTTGGAGTGTAACTTTCGTGTTTCTAGAACACTTCGTCAATATATGCATATTTGCTCAAACCTAACATCCATCATAATCTATCTTTATAGATTTTGTTTCCTAGGATTAGGTGATTTCGCCCAAGTTCTCATTTGAGAAAGCATTCTCCAAAGAGATCTCGACAATATTTATTTTCTTAATGTTAATGTTATTCCCAATTTAATGAATTGTTATCTTGAACAATACAAGTAATACAATTATGCTCCCACTGAATATCTTGTTTATACAAGATACTTTTGACGAAGTTCAACTCCTTGACTTCCTTGTCAAAACTTTTATTCCAATCTCCACAACACTTGCTTTAATCCATTTATGGATCCTTGAAGCATGCGTATGTTTTTAGCAATACATAAAACCTCGATTTGTGTCAAATGCACAACATCATCCTTCATTCATACGAAGAAGGCGGTTTTATGTGTTTTTCCATATATCAATATATATGAAATACAACTATTGCTAGAATGATCTTTATTGACTTTTACATAGCCACAAGCAAGAGGTTGTGCTTTGTACGTAGTCAACTAGTCATCGACTTAGACATAGCTACAAGCGAGAAGCCGCGCTTTGTACATAGTCGATTTGTTATCCATGTCGATCTTTCCTTTTGAAGATCTAAAACGTTCTTGATGGATTGCTCCTTCATGAACGTCAACCAAGGTCTATACCTTGTTGTTATACATGGATTTTATTTAAAGATCATATGAATTCAAACCATATATGTGGAATCGGATCGTTCCATCGTTTTTCTTGTTTATCAACGGATTCTCATATGGTAAGTTTGAGAATGTCGTGAAGCCAATGCACCAAACGGCTTAGGCAATCAACTCTCGTTGATCTTTTGTAGGACTGGTACTTGAGGTTCATGAACTACTTCCACAATGAATTGTTGAACGAGTTCTTGACTCCTCATATATTCCATGAGTTTCTCGAATCATCATCAACTCGTGATATGGTTGAGTCCTCATTGGAAGGAGCGTACTATTAAACTTCTTTTCAAAACAACTTGTGAATGAAGTTCCGCTCAACTCCCACTAAGCACCATGTATGGAGTGACAAGTTTCCCATAAGAGTACTTCTTGTAGTGACGCATAAACTCCTTTAATGCTCACTTTACTCCCACTACTTCTTCTTGAGAATTTCAATTCATCAAGACTACATTATGATTAGCAACAACTACTTTGTTCTTATCATATTCGTGGAAGTAGTGCCTTTTAATATAAAGCATCCTACAAATATATAGTGTCTTATTTGGTTTAAGCTTACAAGTCCACAATACTTGAAATAAGCTTCTCAACACCAAATCTCGAGAAGTATTATACTTAGAGATCAAAATCTCATAAGAAACCTTCCTCAATAGACTTTGATGGAACACCATTCAGTGTAAACAATATTGTCCTCAAACATAATTCCCTAATACGAGTCGAATAAGTCAATTTGATTTATTATCGATCGAACTATACAAAATATTGTTCGATACCTCCATTCTTGGACACATTATTCCATAATGTTCCTCATGGAGTGAGTTATGAAACTATTTTCATACTCTTTAGATAATACTTCAAATCATATGACTTAACTACTTATTTGCCACGATTAATTGTAAGACTTTTCTTTTTCCTTGAACGGTCTTTTTAACTTCACACTTGAACTCCTTTGAACTAGTCAAAAGGTTCATACTTATACCTTATCAAATAGATATGTTAATATCTACAATGATCGTTGGTTAAGTAGTAAAGTATCAACAACCTTTCATTACACAAGTACTTATTGGTCTTTATACATCGATATGTATAAGTCCTAATCAAGTCACTTGTCCTTAAACCTTTGTAGGTTAAAGGCGCTTTTGTCATTTAACAAACATGATTCGCATATCAATCGATTTGAAATCGAATTGAATTTCGAGCTCTACGTTACGTAGACTCTCATAATGCGATTCTCGTTTATATATGTGACTAAGCGGTTATATATAACATGAAAGTCAAATACTTTATGTCAAGTCTTACGCATCCTATTTGTCATTCATAACTTGTTTATCTATTTCAAGCAAATTCCATCAAGATGCATGAAATCATATAAACAAATTCATAATAAAAGAACTTGTCTTTTATTAAACATAGTTATCCATCATCAAATATGAAATGGAGACGCTATGAGAGGTTTTAGAATTAAGGTATGCAACCTTCAATTCCTAAACAAACTCTTAATAAAGATAACTCTACGTATTCAATGGTAATGACTTAAATGAATAAGTCATCTCCTATACGGAGTTTACTTTATATCTCTCGAACATTCTCTTATTCTTCATTGCCAACACATTTCGTTAAATGCGAGCATATGAACTAGTATCAAGTTACTAGTGTAAATTAGAGATAGTGAGATAGTTTGAACGACAAATACACTTTAGGATTAGAATATTTCTAATCGTCACAATCATGGTACTTCGGACAACCTTTCAAATGCCTCCCTATACGGCAAATGAAACATCTCATGCGACACATGGTCATAAATGAGGGTCTCGAAAATTTCAACTCATACCTTAGTGAAGTATTTCTTGAATACTTAACCAATTACCTTTTTGCATCAACAATTGTGCGAAGAAGGTAACATTATATCCTTTATAATTCCAAAGAGATCGTATGACAATATCAACAATCCTTGATATCGGAGATTAATATCTCTAGTCATCAATTAGCTACTTAAATCTTTCGATTTGTAAGCCAATGAAAACGTTCATGTATCCTTTTATAAAAGAAGAATCTCTTGGTCAACTCATACTCTTTATACTCGATCATAAATGATGGAGTTAATATCTACTTTCTCCAAGAACACTTTCTTGAGTAAGTGGATGAGAGCGTACGAGTTAGATCTAGTCCATATGAATTCTCTAATTCAAAGGTCTAGAAATTTTAAATGAGGATATTAGCCATACGCTTTATTAAATAACTTTTCGCCAAAAGTCAATCAATCATCGCGTTGCTACGTTCGGGTAGTTTGAGGAAAGTTTTGGGAATTGACATACTCAAATTTCTCTTCACTAAGATCGTGTCTTAGGAATCGGTATTACTTCTTTAAGTGAATACTTTTAGAAACGAGTTTGTTAATTTTCAAAGATTGATCGCAACAAAATTAACAATTTAAACATCTATAACAAAATCAATTTACGGTCATTTAGTTTATGCAATTGTTTTATTTATAACAAATAAAACTCCCACTATATTTATTTAATGTCCCTAATATAGTAGGTTTTCCAAGATCCCTATTTTCGTTGAGATGGTGCTAGCGTCGGCGTGACACCAAAATAACTAAATAAGGTAGGTTCTCCAACCAATCATTCCATATGATTCTTGGTTTGTGAAATATCACATGTACATCCACAAACTTTGCCCCGATGTCCAATCTGATTAGAAAACATCGTTAAGTGACCTTTCTCTATTTGCTCCTAGTAAATCCGATTTACATCCCGACACGGATGATGGAACACGATGTCCCGCGTCGGCGAGAATGCATCAATGAACGATCATACACGTTAGAAGGGGATAGAGAGAAGGAGGGCGATTTAACTTAATCATGTTTTGTTTGGGACAATCAATTAAGTGACACTTGTTTGGTGGTCATGTAAGCATACACCCATACCTAGCCTATGACAATTCATAGCAATCACAAGCAATCACATATAAGCATCTCATAGTTGTGGGTTTGTATGGCTCCCGCTTGCATTAGTTTCGCCACATCGTCCATGGAGCAAAACTAATCTAATGCTTGTCCCTCCCACTAAATTTTATAAGGATCTAAATCCTATATAAAATAAAGGTACAAAATACATGTGAAAACATCATATTCCCATCCTAACCTTAGGGGCATGCAAGCCTCACAAGTTACATCAAAAATTAATCAAAAATTAATTAATGGCACCAAAGGCCGCATTACAAACATTCACACATGCATTCATTTACAACCACAAGGCATTGAGTCTTGAGCCATACTAAACCCACTATCCACCTACAAAACAAAGTTAGCACATACAAGTCCACTTTGTTTCCAATTAACGATTTTCAAGCATCTTTGCGTATCGTTTGCTATAAGTAAATTCCGTGTACAAATCCTCAATTTTAAACAACCAAACTTGTTTAAATTCATTTAGAAAGTTCTTTCAACATCCCATAACAGAAAGGAGATCAAACAAGGAGTTTTCTAATTAATTTCAACTAGTTTGAATACTTAGAAAAACAGTAATTTACCAAAAAACGTAACTAATGGAATCCAACAAAAACAACAGTTTTCGGTCTCCAAAAATTCTCAAATAAATTACTTAAGCTCCTTATTATATTTGTGATTACCAGTAAAAATTTCAAGAAGAGATCTTAAACCATCTGGGAGAATCAAAAAAGACAAATCTCTTACAAGTGCACGAAACACCGTTATGAGATTTTCAGCTTATCCTCTCAACCATTTGGTCTGTTAGACCACCTTCTATCCAGTTTTTATATATACAATATACATAGAAAAACTTGTTTAGACTACAGGCTATCCATTCATGAAAAGAAAACAACCAAGTTTAGTTCAATAATATTAAGTTACAGCCTAAACAATCAACAAATTCTGTACTGGGACAGACTGTCAATCGAAAGGTTTTAACCTAGTTGAAGGTCCAAACATCCACGAAAAATTACGAAATTAATTTTCCTGGAATCCTAACTCAAAATAGAACAACTCCATTTAAACAAAATTTTTAAAGGAGTTCTCAGTTGGTACAGTTTATTAGAACAATCGATTTGCTCAACAAACAGGATCTGACAAGATCTTCCTTTTCATACTTGAAAACCCACTAATTAATCCGAGTCATGCAACAAGTTATACATGCTCAGAAAGAGCTTCAAGTCATCTTTATTTCTAGCCATAGAACACTGGTACTTATATTCAAAATATAAATCTTTCAAGCCATTCAAACAGGACAGTGCAAGCAAAAACTGGTTCTGCGCACTGTCGCCGTTTTATTCACAGTAAATCCATACTAATTCAGAAAAATGTGAATCTAAGGACAAAAGAATCACAATCCACAGATCTACAACTTTCATGTAGATGGAAAGATCTTCCAGAGAACTTATCACATCCAAAAACGCGAAATAACACAGAAAATACCATTTCCAGACAGCAAACAAACGCATCATCTCTACTAATCCATTAATTAGCCAATTTCTCTTAATTAAGTGTTAAAATAGCTTAAGTACGACCATGTGCTCTGATACCACTGTTTGGAAGTGTGCTAATTTTCATTTTTATGCTAATTACCAATTAATTAACCAAGCAAACATAGCACACACAAGATCTAGTACACAAGCTATTCAAACACACGAGAAAAAGGGGAAATCGATACCTCCCGCGAAATCGTATTCGCGGGGCTCGACCAATGCATGGGAATCGATGGCGTGCCTTCTCCACCGTCTCCACCACGTCTCGTAACCGCCCTCGAGTCCACCAAGGAGGATTAATCACGTTCTACAAGGTACGTGCTAGCATACCCAAAGAACAAGCCTAATCCCTATGGTTTTCTCTCTTGCATCAATCAACAACCTTGATTTAGTGGAGAGAAAATAGCTCAACACATGAGCAAAAGAGAGGGAGAGAAGAGGAAGGTGTCGGCCTAGAATGGGAGAAAGAGAGGAGAGAGAAAAGGCTAGGTGGAGGCTCTCATAAGTGGTCCTTATATAGAGCACAAAACCTAATTGACCTCTTGCATAATTACAACTATGCCATCCAACCTACCACCATAAATGGCTGCCACGAAATGGGCCTTTATGGGCCATTAAACCCCTTCATTTGGACCATTAATTCATATAATTAAGGTCCCTCAACTTTGCTCTTTAATTGGGCTATATATTTGCTATTTAAATAACGACCCAATTAATCAATATAACCATTTATATTGATAAGTGTTGAACTAAATTAATTATTAACTCATTAATAATTATTTTAGGATTAGTTAATGCATTAATTTATTTCTATATGATCCATTGACTTAATTAATTATAACGGTTCGCAACGGTATATAATTAATTAATCAATCTTATCATATTTCCACAGAACCTACTGCTGTGAATAAATAAATAATGCACTGTGTGATTAATGTCCTATTTGTGTGACCCTTTGAGAATTTATGCTATGTTGGCCATGGAATTAAATCGTTATTTAATTCCAATAATCATAAGCGGTATCTAGCAACACGTTATGACTCCCAATTCGCATAAATAGTGTACTGCTACAATATTTCAATCCTGCATAAGAGAATAAATATGTTTCTCTATTTTGATTCTTATGTCGCACGATATCATCGTATAATCCAAGATAGGAATGTGTCATTCTTGCAGATTATACGTTTCTTGATCTAGAGATAATTGTATAAAGTTGCATGCAAACAATCTATCTCCATCAAGGGGCCCAAACAGATATCGTCACTCACTAAGTGAATTAATGAGGGACATACGGTTTTCTTGATGATTAACTTTTCCCCGCACAATTCAAGAGAACATAAATAAAGTCCGTATAGCAGCCCTTATCGGGAATCAGCGGTAGACAGTATTTATTGAACCTATCCTCATGTGGAAAAGATAAACATCTCAAACTTAGAACCAAAATCACAACGAAATAAACAATGACACATAACACAATCCATATGTTTATTTCGATGGGTCAAGTCCTGTGCTATGTTCCATAACATACACATATGCAACTAAGTTGGTAACTCTTTACCTATGATTAGTAGAACTTAATCATCACTTAACTTGCATACTAATCTTTTATGATAATTAATGTTCCTTGTTAATTATCAAGATTATGGACCGTTTAGATTTATTATTGTCATTCTAAAGAATGATCAACAGAGATCTACAATTCAGATCCTCAACCTGAATGATCTGTCAATAATAAACCTAGGAACAGATGATAAAATCTCATCCAAAACATAAACTAATAATTAAGTCATTAAATTATTGACTTCTAGGACATAACTCTAACAGAGCCGTATAGCTATAATCTATTTTGAATTATGATAGTACTTGTGTAACTCAATGTTAGCACTCTAGCCATGTTTTTTATGTTTGTTTGCTTGGTACAAAGTCTGTACCATCACATACCGACTTAATCACTGTTAGGTTGATTTATTCAAAGTTTACTCAATAGTAAAAAAAGATAATATAAGTTCAACATTAATATGTTAAACCCTTTTGGATTGGATTTAACAGATGGGCGATGGGCATGGTCGATGGACATATAACAGATGATGAAGATCAAGAAGGAGTTCTTCTTCAACTTGTTTGATCACCATCTGCCTTTGAGATATCAATGCTGTTTTGTGGCATAGTTTACTAGTTGGGTTGTGATTTTGTATTGACTTTAGGTCTGAGCTGTGGCTGAAGTATTTGAGAACAGTATGAATATTATATGTTTTGTTTTCTATAGGTTAGATAATCTTGATGTGGGATGTTCTTCTTTAGAGAATTACCCATTAGTGATTGGTTCATTTTTCTCTAGTAGACTGTTTTTGTTTCTTTATGTACTGCTCTTTTAGTTTCAATGGAAGCCCATCTCGGACCACTTTCATCAAAAAAAAAAAAAGTTCAACATTATGTTAGTGCCATTTAGTTCATTTTTTATTTTTCCTGTGCTTTTGTGAAATAAGTAGTGGTAAAGAAAGATAATATAAGTACCAGTACCAATGGTAAGAAAGATAATATTAGTTCAACATTATCTTTTTTACCAGTACCAGTGGGTACGAATCATTTGGTAAACGAATCATACTAATAAATTTAACAGAAACAATATGATTCGATTTTTTATTTTATTTTGCCCCTACTTTCGTCCAATACTTAGTCCACATGGACAAAATACGTACAATTATTAGACTTTAATTGGATATTAATTGAACTGGACACAGATGGACTACTAATACATATCATGGACGTGGATTTCATCTCTTCATGATCGGACAGAGTTGGACTTTAAGTGGATACCGTCCACTAGCAGCCCTGGTTGTTACTAGTAGATACTTAACCAATTTAAAACTAAAGTGTAAGTTTTTGATCACTTGATTAATGGTGCATCATGAGTAAGTAAAAAATTGAAGAGTAAGAATCTCATGGAATCTAGTCATTTATTTTGAAACTGGTTTCCATGCACATTTCAGAAATGAAATCAGGTGTCGCGCGGCACAGCGTGGAGCGTGTAAAAGACAAAAAAAAACTGTTCTATTGTTCTGCGTTACATGCTCCGAAATTTTTTATAATATAAAAATCATATGTTATAAATGTACTGATATAGGAATATAGACAAGACATTTACGAAATTAGAAATTGCAGTACGACCCCATTGATGTTTTTTTCTTTTTATTACTTTTCCTTTGCATCATGCCAGAATTCCTATTTGTTCAAAACGGACAGCTCCATCTAGTTTTTACTATTATTCGGTAGAGGTTAGCTCTATTTGTTATTTTACTTTATTTATTTAAAATCTCATAAAATTTTTAAGTCCATAAATTTCTTTAATAGAAATCATAGTATATTTGGCGGTTAAGAATGATGTGAAAATTTATTTTGGTGTCTACTAAATTTTTATTATTTTGCAAAAGTTTGAAACAAGGAATAAACTGTTATGTGTTTAAATCACTAAAAATAAGGCATTTTGTGCAAAAAAATTTAAATAAAAACAAACTGCCTTGCACCCATTAACGTTCTTTGAAATAATTTTTGCAAAAAAAAATTAACATTCTCTGAAATAATTTTTGCAAAAAAAATTGTACAAATAAATATTTTTAATATTTCGCATCAAAAATTTTGTGACAAAAAATATCAAAAATCAAGAGGAAAATCAAATAAATATCCTCAAATCAACATAATCATGTTATTCTACTAAAGCTATTTTATGGGACTTATAACTTTATGAGATGTGATATTCATATCTCGTTACATAATCAAATTCAACGTCTTATAATTTTTTAAAAAATTCATGTAAAATGTTTTAGATCCATAAAAAAATTCTATAATTATGTAGTAGTATACAAAAACTTACAATATTTTTTGCATCTTAACATGCCATAAATATGCAGAACTTATGATTTTAAAATACCATATATCAAATGTCATTCGAATAATTTAAGAAGTTCTTATAAATCTTCAGGTGATTTTAATAAAAAAATTTTAATGTCATTTGGATCTTTATCTTTTTACGAATAATGCTCATAAATTTTTATAGAAAAATGATTTGGTGAAAAGAGGATTTTCAAGACCAGGGAATGTCATCTCCGGACCACTTACTGCTTTGTCATCGTAGGTTATGGTGGGATTGATCCTTCTGGCACCTTGGCATTGGCTTCGCTTGGGTTAGTGGACTCGATCGCCTAGGCAAGAGAGCAGAATCCATCCCTTCTTTACTTTACCAATTCTTTCCTCTTTTTGAAAAAAACTCCTTATTTTCAGTAAATTACCGAGCACACTTCAGAGAATGGCTTTTAAATAATTAAAAACAAATGACACATCTGTTGAGAAATAAAGAAATGGAGCGTCCATTTCTACATAGATTGGAGATTAAATTTTGGGAAATGTGCTCACTCTATGCATGCGTGAATTAGGAAAAAAAGAGATCTGGTGCCGTACAACCATCCCTACTTTCGTAAATTAATAGTATATGTTCCTACATCAGCAGAATCATGTTATCTGTTTTCTATATGTTGGTACATGGGGTTGTCTTTTTGCGTGCTACATGTTGTGTCGCGCGACAGTGGATAAGAATTTGCGCATCCCATATCTCTTTTTTTTTCCTTTCATTTATTCCGTTTGGATAGGTGTGGGAAGAAGGGAAGAAGTATTGGGAAGTATGTAATTTTGTGAAGAGTTTAGATTGTTTATAATTTTTTTTCTTCTTCTTCCTTTCTTCTTCTTCTTCTTTCTTCCAACGATCTTCTTCAAGTTTAGATTGTTAGTAAGTTCTTCTTTTCCTCTCTCAAGCTCATACAATTCCTTTAGCTAGTGCATCAAATAGTAGAGATCGAAAATTAGTGAAGTCGGCTCCATATCTCACATGTTGAACTTGTGGCTAAAATTGATTAAGTAATTAAAATTTAAAGATATGTATTCTGACAAGGAAGTATTCATGGATAATCCGGTGTATATGTCACTCTAGAAGGTATGGGAATACCTTTAATGTTGGAAATGTGCATCTTATTTGTTATTATAAACATAAATTTTGTCAATGAGCGTATGGCAATATAACGGAGTAGATCTTAGTGGACTTTTTCATACCGCAATTATCAACAGACAGAAAAATCATGTGATGTCGTTTCGTTAACATAAACGGAACGAATAATGGTAGCGAAATTTGTTTCGTTAATGAAATAAAACGACAAACGGTAGGAAGACTGAAACGATTTTTACATGTCGTTTGCTGAAATTCGGTATTTTTATACATGCCGTTAGTTAAACGGTAAACAAAACGAATAACGAAAAGATGAAATGATACCGTTTATTTTGTGACACGGCAAACAATACTCCACTTTCATCACGTGATCAACACGTTTGAAAGGCCTAACCGCAATTACTGGGAAAAGCATTTTGCAAGGCTTTTTCAATTGCCGATACCGATCTGATAATGAACAATATATTTCATATTGTGAAAGTAAAATGAAATTGGAGATGTTATTATGTTTTTGTCGAGAAGTTATGTGTGAGCTCAAAGGTCAGAGGGAGGAGGTCGGATGATGAGACTTACCCACAAATCTAATTGAAGCACTCTGTTTCAGGCTTTTAGCACGCATGGTTGGGTTGAATTTTGATAGAAAAAAAATTATTAAGGGAAATTATGAATGGTAAATCTTAAAATAAAAATAAACTTGGGAATTAATAACTTCTCTCTTTTATTTCTTCCAAATTCACTTCAATTCCTAGATTTCTATGTGGAAAATCAGCTACATACCCTCTAATTTTTGCTAATTGAAAATATATTTCTCAAATCTTTAAAATTAGATATTTACCCCTCAGTTCATATTAATTAAAGAGATACACCCTTATCATTGATTTTAATAATATTTTAATTAAAAAAAACGATTTAAAAAAATTATAACCATAATATCTTGGCCTGCCCTCCAGTTTCATACTTGCGCCTAAAGGACGTAGCAAACTTAATATGATAGAATATATATAGCAAAAAAATAAAAAGTACAAAATTGATTAGTTATGATTAGAAGGCATATGGCTCCCCCCCCCCCCCCCCCCAACCTTGATAGATCTGAAGTTTATAACACCATCAGGAAAAATACAAAATATCAACGAGACTCCCGATATAGGTAAACTGACGAGGTATATGTAACAATGTTTTGTCTACTCTAATAACATGAATGTTACACGTGATAAATTTTTTGGTAAACTGACTCACATGTGATCAATTTTCAATGAATAAGATATGCTCAAATGATATGATGAACTGAATAACACTAGAGCCTTTAACAAAAAAATTTCAATACCAAATTAGATTGGCGTCTTGTCAGCCTACTCTGTTCACTATATTGTAATTTATTTTATTTTTCTATATTATATCTCGAATTCCGAATTTATTTTTTTGTTATTTATTTATTTTATTTCTATTAGCGTGAGTGTGATAGAGAAGGGCAGACGAAAGTACTCTGCTCATAAATTTTTAAAAGAGTAGCGTTACGCTACTATCATTTTTTGTTACCACAACTTCATATTTTATCAATATTTAATTTTTTAAAAATTCAAACGCTGAATCTAAATCATTGATCTTGTTCAATTTAACGAGCGATGCGTTTTTATGTAAGTTTTATAAAATTTGAAGTCGGTTTGATGATCGATCAAGTGACCAAATGACGAACGTGTTAGAATTAATCTTTCATAATTAACTAGATTCATTCATTTATTGACCATTTGATCAATAATCAAACTAACTTCAAATTTTAAAAAACTTATATAGAAAATTAGAAACGCATCGCTCATTAAATTAAACAAGATCAACGGTTTGAATTCACAGCTTAGATTAAAATCACAGCCTCGTCTGCATATTGAAGCGTTTGAATTTTAAAAATTTCAAATATTGATAAAATATGAAGTTGTGGCAACTTGTGGCATAAAAACTGGTGGTAGCGAAACACTCCTCTTTTTTAAATAAGTTTTAATAATTAAATATCATTAAAATTAATGATAAGGGCATCTAGCTCCTTAATTAACATGAGTTGAGGGGACATCTTCAAAAAAAAACAAAAACATGAATTGAGGAAAAATATCCGATTTTAAAAATTTGAGGGGTATATATTCAGTTAACAAAGATTAATAGAGGGGTATGTAAGCCAATTTTCTCATTTCTGTGTTAAGCTTTAGAAGAAAAAAATTGTAAAAGGAAAGAGATCCTATCATATGCCTTAAATTCAACGCAGCAAAATCAAAAAACGAGAACAAAAGGGAGGAGAAAGGTCAAATCAATTAAGATGCGCAGAAAGAAGGTGAACCTAGCATGGGTACCAAACGAGGCGACCCGGGTAGCAAACTTCAATAAGAGAAAGAAGGTTTTGATCAAGGAAGCGCATGAGCTTTCCATGTTATGTGGCGTCGACACGTGCATGGTGATCTATGGCCCGCAGGACCCGAAGCCAGAGGTTTGGGCTTCGTCGAACAAAGATGCATTTAAAGTGTTCGCGCAGTTCAAGAACATGTCGCAACTGGAACAGTGCCAGATGAAGGAGCGCGAGCGCCTGTGCAATTTCGAGCAGGAGAACAAGAAGTTGGAGACAAAACTACTGATGCACGAGGTGATTGCGGGCCACCGTTGCCTGTCAGATCTAACCATCGACGACATGAACGGGCTCATGCGGTATATGAAGATGTGGCACAAAGCAGTGCAGAAGAGGTTGAATCAGCATGCATTGTATGCCATGCCCATGGCACCTGTTGAGCCTCCAAATAAGGAGAAAATGCCAGTTGATGCACAAGTGAGGAGTCGGTTTAACACTTCTGACGGCCTCGGCTTTGGTTGCTCTGAGGAGATGACGACAATGATGGAACTGTGGTGTGTAGAGGGCGCCTTGGCATGGGATAGCCATGTTCGATGTTAAGTGAAGTGAAGACCATAGATAAATTAAATATATAAGTAATTTTTTTTTGTTTTAGTATTTAATTTATTGTAGTATATTCAATAATTTGATGTTAGTCTTTTCCACACTAATTCGGTATATTAAAGTGATATTTATCTGTAATAATGTGCTACTTGCGTTTGAATATATGCATTTGGTAAAATTATAAGTAGACAGATTGAATTTTTTTCCTTTTTGTTTTATTTTTCCTGAAATCAAGATTCGTAGATTGTCAATTTGTAGCTTTCTACATATATGTTTTTTGGATCATATATCTCGGTCATAAAGAAGAAAGTATCACTGTGAAATTAAGATTAACGGTGATTAATATTTTCTTCTTTAGTGAATTAATCATGTATGTATATAATAGGAGGAAAATGCAAGCATCGAAACTCCACTGCTTAATTATGTATTTATTATGTTCTTTGCTCTAAACATATTTCTAACCCAACTTGATGTGTGTCGTTGCATAGCACCTTATAGAGATGTGGATGAAAACTATCGATACTGGCACCGACAGTACAGTAACAGAACCAGTTTACCCAGAGGAACTTTCATGTTGTTCTGGTCTTGATTGTTGATCGAACGGTCTAGCTCACTCGACAATGAGGAGCTTCCATTATAGATACCCCTCTTCTGTGGCTGCATATATAGCACCTTTATTTCTTTTGTGTGGTAAATTTTCTTATAACTTGATTCACTTATTTGTATAGTTTGAGACGCGTATTATATTAGGTATCGTATTTCTGATTTTTTTTTTTTCTTCAGAGTTAGATTTTTTATTTGAATAAAATTCTCAAAACTACTAGCTAGGGAGATAAAATAACAAAATGGATATATACATTAAATTTCCAACTTTGAATGTACTAAAAAGAAAAATCAATTAGGCCTTATTCTTTTTTTTTTAAAAAAAAATCAGCCTGCATGTTTATCATACACGAGGCTACGAAGTCCAGTTTCATAACATCAGGCCCGCAAATCCACTCAACAGAGAAGCCCACTTAAAGAAAAAGAAAGGGTCAAGCGGCCCTTACCTTATATAAATAAATGAAGTCAATATATTCAACAAAAATACAAAATGTTGAATCTGCAAAAGAAATGTCAGCAACTCATTTAAAACTCATTAATATATAGATAGTTTTAGAAAGAAGCAAAAAAATTTAAATATTGTACAAAGTATTGAATCCGAAAAAGAAATGTGAACAACTCAATATGTGCAGAGCTCTCCTACCATTGATTATCTCCAGAACCGCTGATTAAGGGGTTTATTTGATAATTTCTATAAATTTTTTGTTTGAAATCTGTAGAGTTGGTCTTTGACATTTCACGAAATTCATTGTTGGCTAATTTTTTATTTTGATTTTTGAATTAATTTGGGAATATGGTTTCATGTTCGAATTATGCGATAACTTGGGTTTTGAAACTCCAAGGGATCTTCTATATGATAAAAAATTAAATGGTTAATAATATTACGTTAGATCCAGCAGCGGAGCCAGAAAGTTAAATGGGGGTCATCAAAATATTTTGGATCTAAATAGTTAACTTTCTATTAATATCAATAGAATTATCATAACAAAAATTAATTTGCTTTTAATTATGGGGTCAGCATTAATTATTATTACTGGAATATCTTTTGGGGGGTCAAATAGTGTTTTCTTTAGAAATAACAATAAAATCATTAAAATTATACATAAAAATGCTTAATTTGAAAAAAAAAATGTATGGGGTCATTTGCACCACATTGGCCCTCTTTTAAATCCGCCTCTGGTTAGATCTAAACATTTTTGGAAATGTCCGTGACCTAATTATATAACTTATTATAAAAATATCAAACAAAAATCCATATTGGTTAGCAATCTAGGTAGACACTAGCTAGACCCTATCTCATACATTAATATAATGCAACTTTGCAAGAAATATAGGTAGCCCTGTAGTCAGGGACGGAGCCAGCCAAAATTTAAGACTGGGCACCATCACAAATTAATAAATTAAATATTAAAAATTATTTTAAATAATAAAATAAAATAATTAAAGAATATTACTTTTTTAGCATAAATAAAAGTATCATGTATTTTTAAAGATAATTGTTTTATATTCTATTTTTTTCCATATTGTTTGAGCATGAATTGAACAAAAGTTGGAAGTTTCAACTCATGTAGCAACATGCGTTGATGCACGTAGTGGAACTGTAGAAGGAGGAAAAAAATAATCAAGAATAATGGTCTCTCCTGATTTTGTCGTTTTCCTTTTTAATCAATGATGCATTAAATGTAGCAAACTCCAACAATAGAATAGTATAAAATACAGAAAAAAATAAAGGAAAATTAGTCGTTTCATTTGGGAAGGAGAGCGCCTGAGCAAACTGTAGATAAATTAGACCAAGGCCAAGGCACATGTATAATCCAAGCCCAGGCACTCTCAGTTCTTTCAGTTTTTTAACGTGCAAAAGTCTTAACTGCACCACAAATTTCGACAAACAAGCCCAGACACCTGCCTGGGCTTGCCCCTATGTAGCTCCGTCCTGTAGTGCTATTACATAAGCTCGAATAAAAAGAGTGAATGTTGACAATTTGTCGTGCAAGGGTGTTTATGTAATAATCAGCACATCTAGGTTTGTGGGGGCCTCAACATGTAGCTAAATCCTATTATAATAATTAAAGCATGCGTGCACACTTTATGCAAAACCTTTTATTTGCTTGTTCTTCTAACTTTTCCATATTGTTTGTATTACGAAAAACAACAAGCGAGAGCTTTACATGTGGCTGCGGTGTGGTGCACAACAAGTAGTTTACTCCTAATTGCTTACATGTGGCTTCAAGTGATTGTCAACTATTTGATTGAAGTAACTGACTACAATAACATGCATATATGATACTTGCGTTTATCAATTCAAAGTTTTTAAAATCAAGAATAATTCAGAAATAATATTATATTCTGAAATTACCGTTAATTAATTTGTCAAGTCAACTAAACAGTTGGCACAAGTCCAAAAAATTTAGCATATCCATGAAACAGTCATACTAAACGCAAAAAGGTCATGCTAACAACTATTTTATCCAAATTTGATTGGATTGTCCATTTTCTCTCTTTTATATTGAATAAACACTTTTCCAACTTTTGGAGAGACCTAAAGGAGAAGTTTCCGAAGAGATTTCAGATTTGGCAAATCATGAGAAGATTCTCCTTAAACCATCTCTTCAATCTACACGTTTAGGGGTGGGCGCGGTATATCGCGAATACGCGAAACCGTTCCGTTCCGTCCATGTGAAACGTATAATGGAACAAAATTTCATTCCGTTTCGCAAACGGAACGGAAAACGGAATTCAATTCGTGATTCGTTTATGTGAAATACAGTGTAAATTATACCGTTCCGCTACGTTCCGTCCAAACGGAACGAATACGAATCAGCCGGTACATACTGTTTGTTGAAACGGAACGGAATACAGAATGCCTCATTCCGTTTCCGTTTAATACGTTGCCCAGGTCTATACACGTTTACGTGATTACTTCTGATCAGAACCAGGAGGTGGGACCCACCATAATCATTTAATAGTTTCTTTTTCTCCAGTTGAGTAACCGTCCAAATCCATCTATTAAATCGAACTTGCCTCCCAAGAAATGAGATGTCTAATACATGTAACCTCTCAGCCACAGGTATAAATAAATTTAAAATTCCAGGTACTGTATCATAAGTTTTGGCATTTCAAACATTTTAATTAGTATTGTGTTTAGAATTTAGATTGAACATAATTGTCATGGAGGGACACTTTCATTTTAAATTATACTCTACTGAACTCAATTTCAACTTTCAACTATTAGTTGATTACAACAATTTAGAGGTTGACGAAATTATCTTCCATAAACTGCAAAAGCAAAAAAAAAAAGATATTATATATTTTGTTACTATGTGACCTACATAAAATTTCTACATTAATGATATGCCTGTCAAACGTGTTAAAAAAACACGGAACGGTATGAAACCGTTTTCGTTTCGTTTACAAATGCGGTATAAACAACCATTCCGTTAACCGTTCCGTTTACGAAACAGCACAGAATTCCGTTTCGTTAACCGTGCCATTTTAGAAAATACACATGTAACGGTTTGAAATGAGACTGAAACGGTCGAAACGATACAATCTAGTGTTCCGTCTACCGTTTCGTTTCAGTAAACGGAACATTTCAGCGTTTCGTGATTCGTTTCGTTTCACAGTGAAACGTGGTGGCAAACGGTAACGGCCTACCGTTGACAGGCCTAATTAATGATGAGCCTGTCTCCATTAATGATTGAATGGAGAAAATTAAATTACTTCTTGACGATGATGTAGTTTCCTTAATAAGATAAAGAAAGTTGTGCTTTGTACGCTACCATTCCCTCTCTACCTCTCTTTATAAATACAATACCCGCTCAAAACAAAATTTCCTCTGGATTAAGTGAGCATGGAAGAGCTTGAAGAGGGAGATATACTGTGGCCAGATCAGAACAATCACTCCACCGAGCTTGCCATTGCCAGCGCAATGCCAAACTCACAAGAATCCCGATCGATTAGGGTTTCTGCACCGATTACCATTCCTTCGAGAGAAGTTCCTCAAAGTCAAAGAGATTTCGAAATGGACTCCGACGAACACGAAGAAGACAACTCTGGCAATCGTCCTTGTAAGAAGATAGTACCACCGCATGTTATTGTTGCACGAAGGTTCGCCGATCGAATGTTTTCGGTCTGTTTCGGTCATGGAAGAACTCTCCGAGGACGGGATCTTGTCACCTTCAGGAACACGATATTTCAAATGACTGGATTTATTGAATAATCGAGCAGAAATTTTTCCCAAAAAAATAAAGTTAGTTTATTTTATTCATTAGATTGATCTATTTGTTGTTACCATGATAGCATAGGAATTTCTCTCTTTAAAATTTAACTTTAGGTTTCTTTTTAATTCAACGATGAAAAAACTTGTAAATATTGAGGTGAAAAAATAAAAAGAGGAATAAGAAGGAAATTTCTTCTGTTGTACTTGTACAACTTGTTTAAGATGAAGCGTGAAGGAATACTTTGACTTGTATGTAAGGTCAAGGAATATGTTTAGGAATATCATTTTTATTGCACTACGACTATTTCCTTTTTAAGCAAATTCAAGTACGGAATAGGGTTTGAAGTTTGAATTATCTGCATTAACAGCCTGCATGTTGCGTACCTGTGTTGAATCAAATGAAGTCAAAATTTTAATACGTACTTAGAAGGTCAGCGATACAAATCTGCACGGTTTTGTACTATTGTGGGATAAGGTTTTTTTATGCATTGTCCTATGAATTCATTCTTGTTTTATTTTTTTTATTTAAATTAGTTTGTAGAAGAATTAATTACTCTTTGAATTTTGATTTACTAATTTCCAATAGATCCGGTTCAAATAAATACAAATATCAACATGTACGACAAGTGATTAGCTATGAAAAAGTGAGTATAACCATACATATACTCAAAATTTTGGCAAACATTTGGAAACAAACATTTTGATTTCTGGTTCTGGACAGAAGGAAAATTCTGCTAACTATGATGCTACAAATGCGCTTTCTCTAGTGATAGAGAGAGATCTAATAAGAGCGCCTTTCTGACGGTTATATTTTGGTGTTATTATTTAGTTTTTGCAGAATGGATTTACTTCTTTAAAATCCGTTAATATGAATCACGTTTCTATATATAATTAACTGTTTGTAAGGCCCAGTAAATTATTTTTGCATAATATTTCTGATTCAATTGGCCTTACCGAAAATTGTGGAGGTATAATCCCCTCTAATTATCCTTGTCTGTGTTTTTTTTTTATTATTTATCAGTTGGTGTTAATAAAAATATACAAATTAACTTAGGTTTTTAAAAAGTTGAAAACTAAACATTAATTTCTATAATAATGCATAGGATAAACAAAATTAAATAAGATTAACAATTATATGATCTCAAGATATCCATAAAGTCCAGAAACTACTCCATGTATTGAAAGTTTGCAGCAGAATACAACACAGAATATTGTAGAGAAGGCGCTACACAGGAAGCAAGTTGTCTGAATTTTGTCAATCACCCATGCTTAGAGGTAACAAATGATAGGTGCACAAATCACACGCTTTTTGCGGCGTAGTGTTGTCTCAGTCAGTTATAAAAGTCTTAGTCCATGGCTGCTCAGGTATGAAAGCGGAGCTCAAATTAATCTTTGAATGGAACTACACTTGTATCTATGTAGGATAAACGTGAATTGTAGACGTAAGTAAGGTCAAACAAGCACTTTCTAACAATCAGTTGAATTGTGATGGTGCTGATATATCTCTATTATATTAATTCTTTCTTTTAAAAAAATAATAAACAGAGAGAAACTCGGTATATATATGTACGGGATAGCATCATGCGGGCAGTTAATTAAATCTTTTGGACAATTTAATAAATTAAATCATTCGCAAATTTTGTTTGGACTAAATTTTGCAATCGAACTTACAATTGAATTGTTTATTTAAAATTATGAACGGAGATAAATGATGAAAGTTCATCTCCAGTTTTAAATTGCTGTCTACCATAAAAATTACGCTAAATTATATATGTGTTTGAGAATAAAATGTATGTTTTTTTTAAAGACAAAATAACGTACGATTAAAGGTTTGAAATTAATTATCATTTAATCATCTTGTGGATACATTAATTGTTTTGTTATATATTATTGTATTTTATTCTCATTGACCTGACAATATGTTTTAAAAATTCATCATCCTCTTATAGAGAACAAAAAATAATAAAAATTTGATAATCATAAATTTTAGAATTTCACAAATATGTCGTTCCATTATAGAGAACAAAAATTGCGAGATAGATGCTCTAAATAATCTTCTTTTACAAAATGAGCAAAATATAAAACTCAATTAGTTCCAAATAAATCATAGAAATCTCTATAAATGACAAAATCGGGGAGATGTCAAATGAAGATATGCAAGGTGTGATATCATCAAACTCAAAGTTCAGATAAAAAATATATATATATGGCTTATTAAATAAGAAACATAGTACAGTCTCAGACGATTTATTCACCATCTAATCGGATTTAGCAAATAAATAATTGTTCAAGATTGAAAAGTACAGTATGCATGATGATGCGTAATTGCGTACTGATTTCGATTAGTCGGCTGACACGGTATTCCTCAACAATCAAGGTAAAATATGGATAGTTGAAAACTTGAAGCCGTCAGAATGACCAGGTAAAATGGTAAATGATAAGATAGTCTTTTACAGTAATGTTTCGTTTTTCATAAAGGAACTCAGAGTCCACCAACTCCGTACATATGTTTTTCTTCGGAAATTGATTAACACCATGCACAAAACGCCATCGCTTGTCATGGTTGATAGCGCTCTCTTGCGAGTGGTCTGCTCACCTATCCAATGCGCCTGTTTTTTTTTCACTCTGTTATTTTAAGTGTTCATTTTATTAGATATAAATATTCACTTTTTATTATAATTGTTCACTATGTTTAATATATTTATTTGGAAATTGATTATTGCCATCTACAATTTTGCCATCCCTGCCATCGCTAAATATAAAGTGAACATATACAGCAAACAAAGTGAACATACGATCTAAGTGAACACATACAAACAAATAAGTTCAATGAAAATAAGTTGAATATGCATGTAAAATTCTGAACAAATGATGACAACACTTATTTATTTGTAAGTGTTCACTTAGATCGTCTATATGTTCATCTTGTTTGCTGTATATGTTCACTTTATATTTAGCGATGGCAGGGATGGCAAAACTGCAGATGGCAGTTATCATTCCTGTATTTATTTTATTTTTTCTATTTCTTATCCAATCGTTTATTTCTTCCCATTCCAAAGGCCTAACATAAGGTGTCCGAAGTTCAGAATTCCCGTTCGGCCCAAAACGATTTATGCTAATTCCTACAACTACACGCAAAGAAGTATTAGGCCCGTGAAAAGTACATTTTGGGAAAAGATTAAAACTGAACTCTTTTGGGCTCTTTATATATAAAGTGGGCCTGAGTAATTAGACTAGCCTAGTTGACCAGGTGTGATATACGCCATCCATTAAAAAACCAATTGGACTATTTTGAATGGTCTCGTGCAAAAATCCAGCGTACACCAATTTTCACTGACGTCATCAAAATCGCTCGCTGACGTCATCAAATTTTTTTTTAAAAATTGCACGCTGACGTCATCAAAATGAGAGGTTTTGTGTTTAGTTAAACAATTCAAGAGATCATTTAAATCCAGTTAAGTGTTCAGTTCGATGCCTTATTAAAATAAGACAAATAAGTCTTGTGTTTAGTTAAACAACTCAAGGGATGAGTTAATTCTATTTAAGTGTTCGGTTAAAAAGCTTCAAGAAAGCATATTAAAAAGTTTTTTTTTGTTCAATTAAATCGTTCAAAGGATGAGTTATTTGCATTTATGTGTTCAATTAAATATATTCTGAATTTGACGTTTCGATAATTATAAAACAATAAAATATCATACAAATTCTGACTATAATCCAATCACATGCGCAAAAGAAGTAAACAATTGTAACAACAAAATTACCAGTTTTTCATAATTCATCAGTTTTAACAACAAAAAAAACTAAAAACACAGAAATACAACTACAATTCAATTTTCATCAAAATAAAAGAAATTTTTTAGGAGAACAACCCGACGACTCCAACCATAACATTAACAAAGCACAAACCTGTTAAAAATTGAGAATAAACATTAACAAATACAAAATGTTAACAGCATTATAATCGTTGCATTACTAAAAAAATGGATAGAATAGAATATGTGTAAACACTAACCTGTGCATTGCAGAAACTAACTGAACGCATACGATAACTAACTACTCCATTACGAAAATTAACTGAACATTTATAACACGTAAATGAACACGAAACTAACTTCTCATTAATTTTAACTAAGCCTAATCTACTACAAGTACGCATCAATCTTTATTATGCATGATGAACACTTCATTTACTAAATTGAACACTTATTTTTTGTATCGGAACATCATTGATAACATAACTCTAATAACTACAAAACAAGTCAACTACATAATTGTAGCCTTATTTTCATATGTCGTGTCAACAATATGATCCCTTATTCCAATATTAGTATCCCTCAATATAACAATATGATATCTTATTTTCATATCTCGTGTCAACAATATAGTCCCTTATCCCAACATACGTATCCCTAGATATAACAATGTCTTTATAAAGATTAGGAGAAATCTCATAACATAGCAAGCTACGCACAAACCACCACAAATTAATCCAAAACAAGTAAAGATATATTTTTTTTTTGATGAACAGCCAGTAGGCATGAAATTAAACATAGAAAACTAATACAAAGTTTCCTCCTAATAACAAAGAAAAAATACTGCCTGGTGCCTGAAAAGCAAAGCTACATCTTACCTACTAATACAGGAAAATTAAAGAAAAAAGGAAAAGTACTAAACCCGACTGGGACAAAAGTTCAGATCCTAAAGATAATAAAACAAGAAAAGATCTAAAATCTGAACAAACAATGGCGAAATTAAGTACCTCGGCAGCAAGATACTCAAAAACAGCGGCAAGGTAGACTGGAGCATGAGAACCAACGCGCTCGGCGTCGATTTTTGCGGCTATCTCCTTCGTCGTGTGCTTCTTGGGCTTCGCCTTCCCCATCACTCTCTCTAGGATTGGAATTGCTTGAGAGGAGGCAACGAAACCCTAACCCTTCAAGACGGAGGCGCATCGCCGGTGCGAAGAGGTGGTACGAAGAGATACGAAGAGAGAGAGACGGCTCTGTTATATCGCTGAGAGAAAGGGGTTGTCTCGCTGGATATCTGAATGTCACGTGACTATCACGTGAAAGGGATGGATGGTATGAATGATAATTTGTCAGATGAAAGATACCAATTACCCTAATTGACAGAATACCAGTGTACCACAATTTCAACCATTTTCCCTTTCTTTCTTCTTTGTTATCCCTTCTCTTTTTCCCTTTTCATCAGGTGCCTAATATAGGCTTTATTAAAAAAAGACTAAAGTCAAAATCAGGAGAACGTATGGTTAATATTATTCAGCGGTCACTACTTTAATTATGCCCATATCACTTTTTGGAAGTCAATCAGCTTTTCACCTGTTTTATAAAGTTACTCCATAACCTTTCTCAAAAGATCAATGCTGTCATTATCCATGTTACCTAAGACAAAAATGAAGTTACTGCTATCCATATTTTTTCGACAAAATTTCCTGTTCAAAAGCTTTACACACCGCACGTTTTTTGCGGTATAGATTCCTTCTTAAATCAAATTGAGAGCTAAATGATCTGACGGAATAGATCAAAGTTGGTTAATAGGTTTGTGATTTGGTGAAATGTTTTCTGCACCTTAGGAGAATTACACTGATGCATTAAAAGTTTCAAATACTGTCTTCTGGTACCTTAATTTTTTGTTTACCTTGCCAACGGGCTTTCAGTAACCAAAAAAAACAAAATGTTTAGCTTAGTATGAATTGCTTCTGAGACAACCTTCACAAAAAGAATGCATCATTTGTGTATTACAAAATATATATACAAGACAGAGTAATATGTTATCTATCGACCATTTTTAAGCTGGTATGCAGAGCAGGCTTGAGCAGAGACTGAAGGCTGCACCAACTTCTCTCTCCTCAATTTTCAGCTCTACAATTGAACGATGTTTCTATTTATCAACTATCTATATATACTGAAATTTAATGTCTAAAGAGATCTAGTCTAATTTATTCTGTTCTATCTTGTGCTCCATCCTATGACGGCGCAACTTCTGAGGAATTCATTTGTGCTGTTCAGGTGGGCCCGCCACAATTCATGTGTGCCTGGGTACCCAATCTCAAGCCATGGTTTGGCAGGTCCATTGAAATGTAAGACTGCATTCGATATTAATTGGCCTGGAGCTGGTTTATTCCAACCTAAATCTGACACAAGCCATGAAGAATCGACTGCTTGCGTGAACCCATCAAAAGCTAGCAATGCTGGAGGCAGAGATCCCATCGGCCACAGCATGAACTCAGATTCCCGATTCTACAATACATGAAATTAAAATATAAATTACATTATTTTAGAAGTGCACAATAGAGTCAGGTGGCCCAATGTTTGAGACTAATCTCTGATATAATAGCTCATTTGCAAACTATTCAAAAACTCGCTTCAATAAGTTTTGCTTGCCAAGAGACGTATAGGTAAAATTCACCTACCTTTTTTAGCCAGAACTGATATGACTCGGTGATGTTGCTTTGTCTCCAAGCCTGTAAATCAAAAATATTTACACCCCAGGACCATGCGCATTTATCCTTTTCTGAGCCAAGTGGTGTATTCAATATAATTGGGTTTGAAAAATTTAAGTAATTGTCTAGTCTCTTGTCAGGGTCAATACAAAGTGTGGTGTCATCTTCAGTTTGACTGACATTGACAGCTGAACCAATCACATTGTCTCTGAGATCCAGCTTATATAACTCAGCCAGATCACACTGTACCACCACATCATCCTCTAATAAGATCACCTTTCTTAGCTTAGGAAAGAACTGAAAATTAAACAAATGCAAAATAATCATGATAACAATAAGTTAGGTCTCATATATACCAGTGATATACTTGTATATAATTGTCTTGTTTGATATTACTTTTGTTAAATATGCCTACTACTTTCACTTATTAGCTATTAACATCTATACTTTGGGACAGTTGGAATTGTAAGGGGAAAAAAAGGGATACATCTTACCTCTGGGAGATGCATCTTTAGATAATTCAGCAAAGAATAAGTACTTGGTTTCAAACTCTCAAGCCATTTAACCTCCCGCTCAACCCCGCCATATCGACCATACACTGATTTACTCAGTCGGACCTCCTTTATGGTCTCCACAACAGATGGAAACCTGGTTGACAAATCAAATTGGTGCAGCCCCTTAATCTCAACCACAGCCGGGTAGACCTGGTGCAGTGCAAACCAAGCATGCATAGCGAAGTATGTTTTCTTATCAGTAATAATGTGAAAAACCAAATTTTGAGGACATTTCGAATGTTTTATTGTTGAGGAGACAACAACAGAGGCAGCGAGTATGTTGTCAGTCAAGAGAGCTATATGAATATATGACGTGTTGGTTAGGCGGGAAACTTGATGGGATTCTGGCAAGGAGGATCTTGCAAGGGAGTTAATTGAATATTCTTCAGCCAGCAGCAGTGTAAGGCAATGAAGAGATTTTGGAATGGAGGATGAGGCCAGCTGGCGATAGAAGGATGATCGGAGCCTTGAAGATCGTGCCTTGTTTTCCATGTGAAGTATCTGATCAGTTTCAGGAGGATAAAAAAATCACAGTAAAAATTTGGATACAAGTACATGAATTTATGAATTAAGAACCCTTTTAAAAAGTCTCAACTATGCTTCGATAGTATTTTAGTTTTATTTTTCCTTTTTAGGAATTAGCAATTCATATTTCTTTTGTACTAAAAATGTTATTTAATTTATTATTATATTTATTCAAAAGTTGCTAACTGGATTAAATTTCCACATTACAAAGTTGTAGTTAATTAAAAAGTTATCTATGTGCTTTTCTTTTTATTTAACAGGTAAATACAGGAACAAATGCCAAATCAAGGACAATTATTAACTGTAACAATCATTATTGTTAAACAAAGGCTAAGAGAGAATTTCTATAGTAATAATCGGTTCATTAACTGTAACAAACAATGTATACCGGGAAACAAAATATTTTGACATTAAAAGGAACAAATAATAGATAAATTACAATACCATGGCTTTGATTTTCAACACGAAAGTAGTCATGTCAAGTTTATCATCCGCCGAAATAGAATGCAACTCAGCAACGAGCCCCTCTAAACTGTCCGGCGCAGATTCAACCGTTGTTCTGTTCAACTCAATATATCTACCCCTGTTCTTCTCCATTCAGCTCCAAGCTCCTGTTTATTAAATTTTCCGCATTCAAACAAACCCAAATAAATCTGAGTGAGAAGAAACTCTGTGGCTGGATCTAAATCAGTTAAGAAAAAAACAACAAAGGAAACATTTGTCCCCTCTACAGATCAGTATGTCCATTCACGAGCAGTTCCAGGTGCAACCAAATTTTATCCTTTCACCTTACGTCATCCTGGGCAGATCCTTTGTGGCCTATTTTTAAGGTAGTTTTTGCAATTGTATAATGAGTCAAATGGCAACACCAAAGCACACACATTCAGGCCACAAATATTTTCATAATTACCTTTACAAGTAACAACCCCACCCGTGAATTGCTCCAAATAATAATTTCAGATAGATCATAGCCGCAATTCAGGCAGTTTAATACTTTTGTCACATTTTATCTCTTCACTCCAGACATTTATTCCCATTCGAAAATAGTAAATCTGGCACAGTTAAAAAAAGACAAAAGAAGTAAAGAACCATAACTAACCAAACTACCATACTCAGTTACTCACCACTGATGGATCTCCTTCTCCAATCAAACTCCAGCTCAGGCAACCTGAATCAATCAATCAATCATTCAATCATTACCAAACCAAGAATCAAATCTAAATTAACCAAAGGAAACCATGAATTGGACTGAATGAATAACTCACTGATCGAAGAACAGATTGAAGCGCCGGCTTCGAGAGCGAGGAATGCCGTGCGAACGAACAAGAGAGGCAAGAGAATGCCAGCGAGGAGCGCGGTGGAGACCACAGCGCGCGAAGAGTAGCGCCTGTTCGACTTCGCTAGTGCTTCCGATGAGATCTGCGCCTTCATTTTTGCGCCAATTCGTGCCAATTCAGTGTCACTGGTCAGTGTGTGTGTGTGGCTTCTTAAATTTTGAAAAATTGAAGAGAAAATGATGGAGAGAGAGAGAAGAAGCGCGTGACAGAAAGCGGGACTAGTTCGCGGTTCAGCTAGTTATGGATTTGGGGGGAGGTGAAGTTACTGGTCTGCCCCTGAGAAATGTGTTATTGGCAACCAAAGGCCACCGACAGATGGGCGAAAGGGACCGGTTCTTTTCCTCTAAATGATTCTCTGTTTCATCTGTATCACTAGAAATCGTGTGGTTCATCACTGACCATAGACAAAAAGGTTGAAATGACTCGCAACACAATAGTGTACGTAAGAAAAGGTTGCAGTTTATTTGGTTCGCTTGATTGGATTTGTCTTACAAGTTGGAGCGGTTAATAATTGGTTTAAAGGGACCCAAATCGGACCCTGAAGTCTACAGAAT
The DNA here is from genome assembly GCA_028095005.1 of Rhynchospora pubera. NCBI lineage: Eukaryota > Viridiplantae > Streptophyta > Magnoliopsida > Poales > Cyperaceae > Rhynchospora > Rhynchospora pubera. Next base: position 86,785,030 of record CM051459.1, read on the forward strand.
TTTGGTTTGGATCAACTGTTGATTATCGCTTTTTTTTTTTTTTTTGAGGGTTGGCTTATGCCAAACTGTTGATTGTCGTTATTAGTAGGCAAATAAGCACCACAAGCATGAGACTGAGATTTGATGGTCAGATATTTCATGGAATTGACTGATGATTAAATAGTATTAACACTATGAAATTGAGTACTTCAATGCTTTCGGATGCCATAGCGATTTTTTATATGGGTGGTCTAAACATAAACCAATAATGTAAAAATTATTGAAAAAAATTAACACTTTAAAAGTAATTTAAATATGCTCATCGAGGCTCGAGCCCAATTATCACAGAAATATTTTTTTTTATAGACATGATACACGATGAGGCAATTTACAAAAATCCATATATATGACAAAATTTCATTGGACTAAAACTTCATATAGATGTAACAAATTTTGTATCAGTTAGCATAAAATTAAAAATTCAACTTATTTTTTGAAGGTTGGTTTTTTATTAACCAAAAGCTCCCCAAGCTGGGGAACCAACTTTTTTTGAAGGTTGGTTGAAACCAACAATTTTGTTATAAGAAATTTGAAAATAAATATTTTTTCCGTGAATCGAACCAAGGACCACTTGGTTGCGGAATAGAGCGAAATCATTGGGCCAAACAATCCAGCTTTAAAAATTCAGCTTAAACTAGTACCGAACATTATTTATGAAATATTCTCAAAAGACGTAGAAAAGAAATTTGCCACACGAGGTTTGAAAAATACTCAATAAGTTTTAAAGTTAACTTTATAAACTATTTGACAAAAATAATAAATAAGCAATTTTTTTGTTTTAGAGAGAAGCGAGCTGATATTCGATATAACTAGAACCATCGTGCCATAATAATGATAACGATTGCGGATGTGTAGTGTGTTTGCCATTAGCACCAAACCTTCTGATCCATCACATTCAAATCCAAATCAGGATTTTCAACTTTGAAATCACCAATTTATCATAGTAGGCGTAGCCTTTTTTTTTTTTTTTTTTTTTGATAGAAGCCCGTATGCATTTATCATAGTAGTTTATTGGAACATGAAAGCTGTTGATTTTATGCTTTAAAACTTTCCTATACCCCTGTCATAAATGCGTTTCTAAAAAGAAGCCGATTCACCCATAAGGCACTGCACATGTCAAGATCTAGATGTCTAGTCCATTAGATCTATTCACACATATAAGCTAGATATCCTAGGAATGGTTTGACATCTCCCAATTTATTGAATTCTTTTATTGGAAATGAATTTATTGAAGTTGTTATTTTTAAATTATTTAATTGAAGATTTAAAAAAAAAATTCAACCTTATCTTAATGTATACAACGATTTCTAAATTGTATTTATTACAATAATTCTTGTATAGACGAATTGTAGTTGATTGAACTTTTTTTGACCTTTTTTTTAAGCTTTTCTGTTTTGTTTTTTCTCCTTGGTAGCCGCTACCAAGTTCTCTAAAAAAAAAATACAACAACAACAACCACGCTCAAAACAACAAATAAGATGAATAAAACTTCAAAAATTTCTATTGATACCTAAGGTTAAGGTGTCCACAACTGTCGACTATGTCAACAAATAACATGTTTGATGCTTCCAAGAATCCAACCTCCTGTCGACCTGGTGTCGGCCGAACCAGATAGTTTGATTTCCCTGTTAAACAACCGAAAAATTTAAAAATAAGATTAAATTAATATAATATATTAACAATAATATAAATATAATAATATTTTTTTAAATAGTATCACAAGATTGGAATCCCAGATTCCGACGGCAAGATTGGAATCCTGGATTCCGACCTTAGCTTCCGATCTTAGCTTTTAATTTTTTTTATATATTATTTATTTATTTATTTAGTTTATTAATTAGTTAATTAATTAGAAAAATAGATAATATATTGTAAAAATATTGAAAAAATATGAAAAAAATCAGAAATAATTAAATTAAATTTTATATGTAATTTAGTATTTTTTGAGAAAATTTTTTCCTTTTATTAGTTTATTAATTAGTTAATTAATTAGAAAAATAGATAATATATTCTAAAAATAATAAAAAATATAAAAAAATCAGGAATAATTAAACAAAATTTTATATGTAATTTAGTATTTTTTGGAAAGTAAATTTATTTTCCATTTAATTAATTTATTTAATTAAATATAAATTTAATTAATTTATTTAATTAAAAAAATGAATAATTTAGTATAAATTTTTAATTAATTTACATTAAAATTATAAATTTTTAAGCAATCATTTGATATGCTTCCCGGATGTCGTCCTCTGTATATATTATTTTCATATTATATATTAAACAATCATATCGAGTCTCATGATTCGAATAAGCACTTTCTGGATTGCGTTAGAAAGGAATCACACGAGGTTGATGTTTTACCGAGACGGAGAAGAAAGAGTAAATTCACTTGATTTACTGTATTTCTCTTTTTAATGATTAATTTATGATTTTAAAAACTTTTTTAGTAGTTTAGAGTGGTTTTAGGCTTGCAAACTTTCAAAGTGGATTTCGGAGGTCTAGAGAGCGTTTTTGGCTCCGAAAATGGTCGTTACGGGGTTTAATATCTTGCCGTCGGAATCTGGGATTCCGATCTTGTGATACTATTTTAAAAATATTATTATATTGATATTATTTATAATATATTATATTAATTTAATATTATTTTCAAATTTTTCGGGTTAAACAATCACTGAAGAACCCAATTAAGTTCATGGCCCATGTAGTATGTAGAGCCCAAAAAAAACACGATATTAAATTACATGAAAATGCAAGAACCGGGGCCCCAAAATACCGTAGTATAAATATTCTAATTGAAAGAAGTGTCAATTTCTAAAGTAAAAATTATCACTCCATAATATGTTTTATTTACAAAAAGTTCCACAACTTAGATTTTATTTTTTAATTTTAAAACCAAAACACCCAACTAAAATCACCGATGATGTTTAATTTCATAAAAATTGCATTATCAAAAAAATTTTGTAATTTTTTGTGTTCAATGGATACTAGATCCAGAGATCAAAGAATAAATATAATAGAATTAATCTATCATGGTTACTATAAATTTTTTTTATCATGATAATCTAATATCAAATTAAACAAAAAAAATGCACAACTAATGAACTACTTTTTCGTTAAATTGAATAAGAACTAGCAGGGCCTCGCGCGTTGCGCGATCTATATTTTCTTATCCACTATTTGTTTGCGCAAATATTTATAATAATATATAAGTATTATAATAATATTGGATTATAAAAAAGTATTTGATACAATAAAATTAGTAGTGCGAGAGCATTGCACAATCAATTTGATTAGATGACTAATAATATTTATAAATTTTTTAAAATGCCAAAATCATAATATTTACTTCTAAAATAGGATATATTTTTTAAACTATACTCAATATTTGAACATTACAAATATAAACTTTAGCATCAATAACTTTAATATAATATCCACAACACCAATATATTTTATATTGCACAAATAAATCTATAGAAAAGAGGAAACGTTTTATAAGATAAAAAAAATGGCGCATTCAGTAAAATATGAAAATTAACGCGAATAGTGTTTAGGAACAAAATCTATGTAAGACGTGAATTGGTCAATTGGGTATCCATTCATTAATTGATTGAATAAGGGAGGCAACATTAAGTTTTCATGGCAACATTAATAGATGTGAATGGAGTAACCATGAGCAACATTACATAAATCTAGTCACAAAAAGCATAATTGATTGAATAAACTAATATTACAACCCTGTGAGTTCTTTGTCTTTTCCTCTTTAATATTATTTTTTTGGTTGGGAAAATGCGTAAGCTATATACATAGGGTGCGTTTGTTTGTGTAGTAAGGAGTTGCATAACTTAAGGATGCCTAAGTGTTTATGTAGTGTTATGTAATAAATGTTTGGTTGTGTAGTAAGGATGACTAACTTAATGCATGCATATATTCATGTCAAAAGACTAAAATACCCTTAAATTTGAATTAGTATTATGCATTATATGTCGTGACCTAATTATTGTTAATTATTAATTATTATAAAAATTAATTATTAATGATGATAATAAATCATTTTTACTATTATGAAATATTAATAATTTAGTTTTAATTAAATATTATAAATATTATTATTTATTTTATAATAAAAATTAATTATTATTATCAAATTATTATTATTAATAATTAATATTACTTGTTAAATATTATTAATTATAATAATTAACCTTTGTTATTAATTACGATTTTTTTAATAATTATTGTTACTTATTAAGTATTATTATTTATTAATTAATTTTTAATTTTTAATTATTATAAAAATTAATTATTAATGATAATAAGAAATCATTTTATTATTATGAAATATTATTAATTATTTTTAATTAAATATTATAATATTATTAATTATTTAATAATAAATCAATATTTTTTATTAATTATTATTATTACTTGTTATATATTATTATTTATTAATTATAATAATTAATATTTATTACTAATTATGATTTTTAATAGTTATTGTTACTTATTAGATATTATTATTTATTAATTATTATTAATTATTATAGATTATTAAATATTATTATTAATTATTTCTAAGTGGTATTGTTGGAAAAAATTAAAGGGAACCGGTGCATAACTTATGCAACCTATTTAGGTTGCATAACTTATGTACCCTTAAGGCATCTTATGTAAGAGGTGTTTAGTGACTTAAGGATACATAACTTAAGTTATGCACCCTTTAAGTCACAAACAAACGCCCCCATAATACATGTGCTAATTGCAGAGTGCAGAGAGAACTTCCCAAGAAAAAAAAAAGGTCAGGTACGAAATCGAGCGAAGAGACGCAGCTGATCTGGATTTTCTATGAAAGTTATTTATAAGACGTAACTGAATTTTGCTTTGATGTTCATAGAAAATCCTAGCAAACTAATCACCACCACCAGCACACAAAACGCGTGGACCCCACCCACATGGCTGCACTGCGAGACGGATCTTCTGTGACAAAATAGTCCTTAGTTGTGTACAATTTTCGTCCAGATTATCATAGAAAATCCAAATATCTATGCAGGGTTGAATTTTGTACAGATCCGAACCCGATAAATGTGAGTAGGACCCACATGTCAGCCACACTATTCACCTACAGTTGTTAGCTACAGTGTTGGAATCCGGATTCTATACTCAGGATTAATATATGTGTATTGAAATTGATGATTGATGATGGTTTTATTGGACATTTAAATTTTAAATTTTTTATTTTAAAATATAAAGAAAAATGAGATCGTCGAATTTTTTATTTTTGTGGTACCAAAAAGTATTTTGCTTTTAAACCATTCTTTATAGATAAAAACAATGTCTTTAAAATGGCGGTACCCAACAAACTTCGATTTTAAATTATGAGCCGTTATTAAAAATAAAAACTTGTGTTATTCGAAAAAAAAGAAAATCTGAAAGAAAGGACAGCGAAACTTCATGATGGATTGAATTCAAAGAACCGAGATGACTAGAGCACTTTCATATTTGCAAATTGCATTGCAGAAGTCTTCATACCGGGTCCCTCACATTCATCAACTAACTCAAATTTATGAGAAATGTATAATAGGCCTAAATATAAGCCCCTTTTTTTTTTGAAAAAGTAAAAGCACAATTTGCCGACATTGACGGTTGAAAATTAAACATCTAAAATAAGTCTTCTCTCCATCACAATCACTCATGTGGACTCTAAACAAAATAGAACATCAGTTGCAAGAAAATAATAATAAATAAAGCTAATTGAAAGTAAGATTTAAAAGGGAAAGATAAAGAAACGATTGTCAGTATTAGTACCAAGCTAGACACGTCCCATATACCCATATAATAAGAAGTAATTGGGGTACAGTACAAGATTCACACGGAAAGAATTGCAAAAAATTTCTTAAAAAAGACAACACTAGAGGATCTTGCCACTGATGTTCCATTAGTTCACTAATCCAATAAAACGTAAAGCAGCTTTCAGTTAAACAAATTCCTCAAATCTCTAAAAAGAGCTTTACGTTGGTATGATCCATTTATTTTAGTAGAATTATGGGTTTGATAATATCATAATTCATATAATTTGTATGATTAAATAATTACAATTATGGGTTCATTAATCTAACTACACGACAAATTCGCTTTATTTCAATAATTTGAATTTAGTCACTCCGTTACAATATCATATATGGTTCGGTCTAGAAAATTTTTATTATTAATTTTTTTTTTGGAGGAGGTTATGTCATCAAACCTTTTTTTAATTAAGGATGCATTCGGGAATTCAATCCTTTATCTTTTTAGACCAAAATAGTATTTTTTTAAAATTAAAGATGCATACACGACTTAAATCTTTTTTTAGACCAATCTAGTGCTCTAATCATTGAGACACTAAACCACATGCCGATGTAGAAAATAATATCTTTTAGTTTATTTTCATGACTCACTTCAATTCAGGGTATTATTATTATTATTTTACTTCTTCCTCATTTAATTTTCTTTTTACTAGCAAATAATAATTGAATTTAAATTAAATTGTATATATCTGCAGTGTAGGTCACATTTATAGTTTAAGATGTAAAAAATTTATGTTTGTCTAAACTTTTAAAATCGTCAAAAGAAAATTTTTTAACAGATTTTTACTTTAATGAAAACAATAATAGAATGTCATGAAATATAATGTAAATAATTAAATTGATCATCCAACAATCACTCACACAAAAAATTAAACAACCCCAACAATGATTCTATATTCCAATGCATTAACCAGCAACAGACGCAGTAAAAGTAATTCTACAATTACAAATCGACTGTAAAGTGCATAATCATATATCCTATAAGCACTAATCTCTCTGAAATAAACTAAACCCTCAAAATAAAACCAAGCAAAAAATAATAAACAAATAAGACCTTTAATTAAGATACACAATCAATGCATCTTATTATGCAATATAATTCTCTGCCTTAACGCATAATTTCAATATAAACTAATATTACCTATCAATTGAACAATCGAAAATTTAATATCACCATTATTAGTGAAAATGACACCGAAGAAACCCTAAAACTGGAAAAAGCAGAAGCAGATCCTGAATTAGCACTTCTGAATTCGGAGTTTGTGATGTTGACGGACCTTGAGATGCTGCTGGCTGCGTCGACGGATTTGAAGCAGGAGAGATGGTCGTTGGTGTTGTAGGTGAAGGTGGAGATGCAACTGTAAATGGAGATGGAGATGGACTACTTGAAGGTGGAGATGCAACTGCAAATGGAGATGGAGACGGACTACTTGAAGGTGTAAATGGAGATGGAGACAGAGATGGACTTGCGGTATTTGGAGCAGTCGGTGCTGTTGCCGGTGGTGCAGCTATAGATGGAGCGGGACCTGGACTTACAGTAGGAGATGCAACTGGACTTACGGTAGGTGGCAAAACCGGGGAAATCATTGGAGGTTCAACGACAGGAGAATTTGCAACTGGACTTGATGTAGGTGCCATGGAAGGAGGCAAAGGAGAAACTGTAGGTGTTACCGGTCCGACGGGTCTTGTGGGCCGTACCGCCAAAACAACCACGATCAGTTTCTCCCCCTGTTTGCACCGATCACCTGTACCGCTAATAAAATAAAATGGGCCTGATCTATCGAATTTGAAAGCCGAGTCGCCGGTGTCCATTTTCTGTATTGGGTTGCTCAAATTGCACTGGTCGAAATCTTGCTGGTTCACCACCAAAACAGAGTCTTCGCCTTGTTTGTATTTGAAAACTGAAAAGTAAATCAAAACAAGAAGATAAATATCACTATCAATCATGCAAAGTATTTCTTTTAAAAGAATTCTTCAATTGAAGAGTTGCGTACCGATGGTGTCGTTAACTTGAAATCGGTTTCTCGAGGCCCAATCGGAGTAACTTTCTGATGGGTGTAAAACCCAGCCGTCTCTGCCCCCGGCATAGAAGGTGTAAGCATGAGATCTTACAACAAAAAGAGAAATTATAAAAATAAAGACAAATTTTGAAATCCCCATATGAAAATTCTCTGTTTCTCTTTTCTCTTATTTTTTTTCCCGAAATTAATACTTAATAGTCTCAACTCAACACCTGTTTTCCTGATCACTGTACCAAAAGAAGTGTAGAGAGAGTGAGAGAATTAAGCAAAGGGTATTAGGAAGAAAATCACATATTAGAGTATAAATAAAGGATATGGCATCAAAATAAATAGAAAAGCAAATGTAAAAATAAGACCGTTGTTGTAATCGCTGACTGACAGCTGTTTGATATGGAGTTGTTAGTGGTGTTAGGGGAATAACGGCTTGCCACGTGGCAGTAAACTGAGACATGATTAGGCCAAATTATGGGTCAAGAACGTTAAAGCAATGCATTTATTCCTTAATGGATGACACGTGGCACCATCTAAGATATCCAACGGTAACTTAATTTACTATTATTCCTAATCAGAATTAATGCACACACCATCTATTGAATAATTTTTAAAAACTAATAATAATAATAAATTTTGAGAGTAAATGATAATTCATGAGATATGGAATAGAAGAAAGAGATTGCCGTCTTGTGTGATGAAGTATTTCCTGACCGAGCAATGGATTCAAATTTTGTTTGAGAAATTAATTTTGATGGTTTTCTGTCTTGGTCCTCGGACTTAGCAAATTCGATCCACACTTATGAATTATGATTAATGGATTGATTCGAGGAAGATTATTACTACTATCACTCATCATTATAATATTTAATAGTAATTAATTGTCTTGACCTGACTGAAAATTTAGCCTTTTATTTGAACCAACGTGTACGGCGGACTAGGAGACCAGTTACTTTATGTTTATGGTGTTTACTTCAAAACTTTTTTTTTTCATTACTCTTTTATTCTACTTTTTAGAAATTAAAATGCTGTCGTTATCATATTCCAATCTTCCAGATGAAAGGTTGTTGGATGACCATTTGAAGACTCTTGCATATAATCAATTAAGAAGGATTCTAATGTTAATAATTTGAGTGCCTCAAAATGTCTTAAAATTTATTTTTTAATTACTTTTTCAAAATATAAAATTTTAAATCCAAACGATTATTCTTATTATATAAAATGAGCAATGCATTTTCATATAAATTTTTAAAAATTTGAAATTTATTTCATACTTGATCAAGAGATCAAAATATGAAGGTATTAGAATTAATCTATCATATTTAACTAGATCCATTCATTATTTATTCTCTTGATCGAGTATCAAACAAATTTTAAAATTTATATGGAAACGCATCACTTGTTAAATTGAACAAAATTAATGGTTTAGATTTTATATTGGAATTTTATATTTGAAAAAATAAAAAAGATGAGTTTGACGACATTTGAGGGCACTCAAATGGTGGGCATTGGAACCATCAAATGAAATCTTTACTTTCATATTTTCCAACCTTTCAAATGAAATATATTGTTACTTGAGATGATTATTGTGATTGGTTATCGCATACAACAACAGTTCGTGCAGTTCGTTTTGACCAGCTTGTGATTTTTATGTTCAATGCGCTGTATGCTGTATCTCGAATATAATCAGTGCAAATGTGCAATTATCATCGATTCCTAATTTAGCCAAACCAATGTAAAAGAGAGACAAATTACGCAACCTTTTTTAATGAATTGGATAAGGAAAAGGAAACAGACTAAGTCGATACCAAGCAAATAGAACTTAGATTGCCAAACTTTATATGAAAGAAAAGATGCATGATTCAATGGGCGGTGTTGTTTGATTGCCGTGTATGATAATTTGAAGCATCTATAAAGCCCCATTTTTCAAACTTATCAAGCTAGAAGATAATAGATATGATATATCTCGGCTTCGTAAGTTCGTAACGCTGATGATAGGGACAAACATTATGATATGTCCAGGGAAAACTAATACGTGGCACCTGTGAGAATTATACGTGTCATAATCTCTATTTATGATAGAACACTTGTAGTTGTTTACTTGACTACGTACGATGAAAATACAATATAGACCGGGGGGGGGCACTACTAGAAAAAAGACCATCTGTAACGGGACATCTGTAACGATTATAACAAAACCCGTTACAGATAGTTAAAAGTTAGGGCGCTAAAAAATATCTGATTCATCTGTAACGGTTATTTTCTAAAAACCGTCACACATTTTCCGTCATTGAAACAAAAAAAATCTATAAACTTTTCTATAACGGTTTTTATATAAAAACCGTTACAGAATCCCTTCTAATCTATAACGGTTTTAAAATAAAAACCGTTATAAATTATATATATCAAAATTGAAACGGTTTTATAATATTAACCGTTACAGAAGATCTGTCGTCTTCTATTTATTTTTCTCCGATCAAGCCCCCCTCATTCATTTTTTCTGCCCCTCTCTCTTTCCTCCTCAAGCGGAGATTTCTCGATCTCTCCGCTCTCTCCACCCCAATCCAATCGCCATCACCATGTCGTGTTCCGCCTCTCCACCTCCTTCGCTTCACCATCGACCTCTCCACCTCCTCTGCCTCACCCTCGGCCACTCTACCTCCTAGCAAACCCTAGCGCCTCCTCACAAACCGTGACACCACCTCACCAAATCCTAATCTCGACGTAACCAAATCTCTAATGGAGGTAATAGAGGTGGTGGCTGAGATGGCCGCGAAAAGTCTCATAATCTCAAGGGATGCGTGCTCCAAAGGACGGGCCCATGACCGTCTTTCAGCTCCGCCCATGATTGTCGCCACCACATGGTGCTCGCCGCCTTCACTCGCCGCCATGACCGACTCAGGCAACTCAGGAACAATGGTTGCACTGGCGGATGGTCTGCTGTTCGTTCTGATTTAGAACTCGATGGAGCCTCGATTCACGCCTCTGATTGGACCTCGAAGAAGAACACCAATTATCTCAAGTCTCAGGTGAGTTTGATTCTGGTTAAAGTGTTTTTATTGAGTTGATTATGACTGTGGAGGTGTGGTGGCGCCTTTAGATTTCTGTTATCATTAACCTTGTTCTCTAGATTATGACTGGTCAACCTTGCTGGTAGAATGAGTCACAACATGTGAAACCCATGAATTTTTTGTTATCCTTATGCACACTCGGTCATGTCAACTGCTTTATGTTATCCCTTCTTTGTGTAAGCATTTTAACCATTAAGTATGCATCTTATTCCATGAATGTGTAATCTAAATACCTCTCCGCTTCATGTTAATTTATGTTACATTTCAGTTCTAGTGGTAGTGCTAATTCTAAAATTATTAAATATTTTACTTTGTAAAATAGGCAATGAAGATAGCCTCAGCGAGAGGCTCAGATGATGGAGTTCTCTTTTCAAACAGAAGCCTGTGCTGGCTTCGAATGGGAGAAGGAGATCGTGCCATGGAGGATGCTTTAATGGCTAAAAGATTGAGGCCTGAATGGCCCAAAGCATACTATCGAATTGGTGCCGCTTTGATGTTACTAGAGGTAATTATTCACTCTAAATTGAAACTTGTAAACTTGGAAAAAGGTGGTAGGAAAAGAATATCTAGGTTCCTTGTGTTTGACCAAAATATCGATGTTTGTGCTAGATTACAAGAAAGGAATTTGTTCTGTTCTTTTTTTCTTCTTTGAAGCATGTGTGAATTACCACCGCTTGTTAATACAGTTACCTAGTTTCTATGCATCAGAATTCTAGCATTTTTATACGCTACCCTTAAAACCCTTATTAAATTGACCTGCATAACTGGCACCAGTACCTAATCTTTGTTGCCGGTGCCCTGTTATTATCTAATCCCCTCTTCTTGTTTTGTTCTTTTAGAGCTGCTTTTTTTTAGTTTGTTGATAGTTGTTATGGTTTGTTGTTTGATTGTGAAAAAGGATTATGAGCAAGCTTCTTGAGCATTTGAGGATGGTTTAAGGTTGGACCCCACCAACATAGAGATGAAGAAAGCTCACAGGTATTTTATTGTTCTATGTTTGCAATTTCTATAAAGAAAAGATGTCCAGTACCTTTTTGTGAGTAATAAAGACCGAACAATAGATGTCCAGTACCTTTTTGTTCTCTGGGTTGCCAGCATGTTATATATATGTATATATTTACTATGCATAAGTGAAACCCATGAATTATGACTGGATTTTGACCGGATTATGACATAAAGCAGTTGACCTGACCGAGGTGTGGTGGCGCCTTTAGTTTTCTATTATCATCAACTTGTGTGCGCGCAATTCTCATAACATCAATACACAGCAATGTACAGATCAGTATCAATATGATTTTTTAACATGTCCTTGTCTTTATTTGTATATACATTTGGTTCTTACTTCTTAAATTTATAGTTAGGTAGATGTTTTAAGGTAAAATTTCTTTCTGGTATGTGGCAACATTGCAATGTACATCTGTTGATAGATAACTTCGTATACATCAGTACAATAGAGAAAAAATTCTGGTATAAATTCAGCTTTTTATTTTTCAGTTTATGGTTGTTGCAAGATCAATGCAGTTGAGGAAATCAAATAAGATGAAGGTGTTGTCTTGTACTCCAAGCACGGCCAGCTGCTTATGTTATCCAGCAAGGTACCAATTTTATTCTGTTCTTCTTCAACTGCCACACATTATTTGATTCTGTCTGTGTATCACAGGTTTTGTCTTCTTATTAGCAATACAATAAATTGTTAAAAGATAAATTTACTTTTCTCCACTGATTCTTAAAAGAATACATATATTGGAATTATAATGTGTGCTTATAATAGGTGATTATATTAATCTGTGAATAATGCTATACTTGGAACATGTGATTATAACGAGTGATTATATTAATCTGCTTTGCATGATGATTTCTATAAGGACATGTTGTTTTAATTTGTTCCCTTGTTCTTTTTATTTACACAGGCAAATTTATGGACATAAAGGAAAGAAAATAGATATCTTCGCTGATGGTAGCAAAGAAGAAAGTTGTGGTTGATCGAACAAAATCCATGTTTGATGGATGAAAGCCATTGTCGAGCGAACGAAAACCGTGGTCGATGGATGAAAGCCGCTGCCGAGCGATCGGAAGTCGTGCCCAAGGGCTGAAAGCCATGGCCGCTCGGCCGAAAGACGTGGTCAATGGATGAAAGCCACAGCTGAGCGATCGGAAGTCGTGCCCGAGGCGTGAAAGCCGTGGCTGAGCAATCGGAAGTCATGCTCGAGGGGTGAAAGCGGTGGTGGAGTGCATGTTATTTATATTAGTTTTATATTATTTTATATGAGTATGATTGTTTCTAGCAACAAAAATACTATGTTATATATATTAGTTTTATGGTTGCACGTTAGATGCGTGATTGTAGCAGGAATAATTAATGACCTTTTGTACCAATTGGTACACATTTATTTCGGCTAGCAACAGGGGCTAGCCACAGAAAACAATGAATTTTTTTTTTAATTAATGACCTTTTGTAACAGTTATTACCTAATAACCGTTACAAAACAAACAAAATTTTTTTTAAATAAGAGAACAGTTTTATAACGGTTATTATCTAATAACCATTATAGTTTATGACTCTTCTGTAACGGTTATTAGGTAATAACCGTTACAATCCACAAACAAAATAAGAAAATAAAATAAATTTACTACTGTCTGTAACGGTTGTTTTACAATAACCGTTAGGAAATTATCGCTATCTGTAACGGTTATTTTGTATTAACCGTTACGAAACGCTCCTTCGTGACAACAAAATTGTGACGGTTATTATAAAGTTTAGTAACGGGGGCTACTGTGACGGTTGCATGCCCGTTACTATTCGATTTTATTAACCGTTACTGGTCAGATATTTTCGTGTAGTGGGGGGGCAAAAGAAGTGTTCGAATTAATGATTCCTACGACTACCATGAATTTTCTAGATCTTGAAAGTTAATAATAATAATAATAAATTATGCTTTAGATATACATACTGCAGCATTGTTATGCAAAATAATAATAATTAATTGAAAAATCAATTATGTTTTTTCAAATGCGATAATTTCTAATAAAATTTATTTAGCAATTCTTAGAAGTAATATTTTTTTTCTTTTGGAAGCTACACCCGTGCAACATATAAAGAATACAATTAGTTTCGTCATGGTTTCTTCAAAGAAATCCAATGTTCTTTTTTTTTAAAAAAAAATTATACTACACCTTAGATACATCAAACAGTATCGTGTAAATAATCATGATGGATAAATATGATATATAATTCGGCCGATCGAGATAAGAGGGGATAAACAAAAGCACAAGGATATAAATATATACGATATTAATTGGATGGTTAAAATTTTTTTGAAGGTTTATATATATATATATATATATATATATATATATATATATATATATATATATATATATATATATATATAGTGGATGGATAAAATATAAATGCATTGCTCTAGTCTGCAAGAATTCATTTTGACTCATTCAGTGCGTCAAAAATGAGTCGATGCATGTAACTAATATAAAATGTATAGTATACTTTGGTTTGGGCATGAAATAGTAAATGCATTAGTCTGCAAGGATGATTGTATGAACGGTTGAGGCATCAATGATCAATGCATATTAATGCATTCAAAAATTCGTTTTTAATCAAGTCAAGTCAAAATTGATTGATATTGTAATTAATAGCTCAATCATACAAAAAGAGGATGAGGATTGGCACATGCCTAGCTAATTGTTGTATTTAGGGGGTGAAAACGGCGACTGTTTTAATCGTGTTTTCGTTTTATTTAATGGTTAAAGATTTTTGTTGCGTTTCAAAAATCAAACGGTTAACGAGAGCTTGAAACAGTTTCGTCCATATGTAATTTCGTAGTATTTTGTGATTTCGATCGTTTCATCCAAAATGAAACGGTTAATGAAATTAATAATCAATTTCGTGTCTAAAACAAAATAGTTAACGTAACATTCCATTTTCATGGTCGTTTTAGACGTTATGTCCCCAGTTGTATTGTATATTTGTATGGACGTTAGAAACATATATGGGCTTCTCTTAAATAAAACATTTCTGTTAAATTGGGCTGCCTCAGTTGGGTTCTTACTTCTGTTGGAGATCAGACAAAAGATATTATTCTACATTCTACTGTGGTCCGATGTGATGCAACTTACCTGCCATTTTCTAATTATTAGTTTAGGAAAATTGGCTATTTATAAGTTTTTAATTAGTCCATTTGAGAGATCTTAATTTTCTGAAAAGATAGGTACATTGTTGTTTCAGTTTCAAAAGGTTTCACAAATTTACATTTTTGGCATATGTGTTTACTACGGGCAAATTAAATAATAATAGTAATAAGAGATGGAACATATCGATTTTCTCTAGTAAAAGCTGAAATCTGGTGAGAACAGTAATAATAATTATTGTCACTTGTTAAACTAAAAATGTTGAAAAAATTACTAATTTGCTCCTCTCCATTTATAAGTTGGTCATTAATTAAGTTAAAATAATTGTTGCTCATTTTTTGAAGTTTGGAATTTTCTTTCCAACAAATTAGAAAGTATCTTGCTTAGCAGCCGCTGCTAGGCTATCTAAAAAAAACAAATTAGAAAGTAATAGAAAGTAACAATGTCAATGAGATGGTATTATGGAAAATTTTTATCAATGTCAAAAATACCCCTAGCAATTTTAAAAAGGACAAAAAACTCTCTAAAATTTTAAAAAGAACACAGCTATAGCGGCACTGACATTGCCGCTATAGCAGTGCCTTAAAAACAAAAAAAAATTGCCTATAGCGGCAATAATAGTGCCGCTATAGGACTTCCCTTTTTTGTCCGTTGCGGGCTGAAATTTTTTCCCTTTTTTCCTTTTTTTTCTTTTACTTTTTTTTTGTGTTTTTTTAATATTTTTATATTTTAATAAATTATATAATATATAGTGTTCTAAATACGTGCCGTGTCATGTCGTGTCGTGTCAACACGTCATGTCCGGATCATTTGCCGTGTCATTAATGTTCTTCTATCGTGCGTGTCGTGTCGTGTCAAACACGATCGTGTTGACACGAACTTTTTTTTTAATCGTGTCGTGTCATGCTTAGTGGTGAGAAGAGGCAACACAACATGCATTCTGGCACGACACGACTGACACGATCGTGTCGTGTCGTGTTAGTCGTGTCAAATCGTGTCAGATTATTTTATTATTTTTTAGATTAAAAATTATAAAAAATTTAAAAGTAAGCGAAAAATTACTAAACGTCATAATTTATTATTTGATTAAGTTTAACTTTTTATTAATATTTTTCATAAAAAAAATAATAATTGGATTAAAATAATATTGTGATTTAAATGATGGTAAATAATATGATGTAGTATTACAAATTAAAATTAAATTATTAATTTTGCTTAAATAATCCACATTAATAATTAAATTTGTGTTGAGGTGTCGTGTTAATTCGTGTTCGTGTCGTGTTGCGTGTCGAATCGTGTCGTGTTGAATCGTGTCAAGATTTCTAATGTCCCAACACAATACGAATGTGAAGTGTCAATTTTATATTTGTATCGTGTCGTGTCGTGTCATTTTGGAGAACACAAATTTAATTATTAATGTTGATTATTTAAGCAAAATTAATAATTTAATTTCAATTTATAATACTACATCATATTATTTACCATTGTTTAAATCATAATATTGTTCTAATCTAATTATTATTTTTATTGAAAAATATTAATAAAAAGTTTAAACTTAATCAAATAATTTATCATGACGTACTTTTAATTTTTTAATAATTTTTTAATCTAAAAATAATAAAATAATCTGATACGATTTGACACGATTAACACGACACGACACGATCGTGCCAGAATGCGTGTTGTGTTGCCTCTTCTCACCACTAAGCATGACACGACACGATTAAAAAAAAGTTCGTGTCAACACGATCGTGTTTGACACAACACGACACGCACCATAGAAGAATACTAATAACACGGCAAATGATACGGACATGACGTGTTGACACGACACGACATGACACGGCACGTATTTAGAACATTATATATTAATATGTAATTTATTAAAATATAAAAATATTAAAAAACACAAAACAAAGTAAAAGGAAAAAAAACGAATAAAGGGGAAAAAATTCAACCGTCACCGACAAAAAAGATAAAGCCCTATACGGCATTATTATTGCCGCTATAGGCAATTTTTTTTTGTTTTTAAGACACTGCTATAGCGGCAATGTCAGTGCCGCTATAGTTGTGCTCTTTTTAAAATTTTAGAGAGTTCTTTATCTTTTTTAAAATTGTTAGGGATATTTTTGTCATTGATAAAAATTTTCCTGGTATTATTTCTTGTTCAAGTAGTCTATACGCCAGACAGAACATAATCGGAATTCAAAAGCAAAAACACTGAGAAAGGGAAGCATGCCTTTCTTATTTCTTTGCTTTTTCTTTTTTGAGTTTCATCGTGTCACTTCGTTCTGTCAAGTCTAGCCCTACTGTAGTTTTGTAGGGGTTCTTCTGAAAAGCATTTACCGCTCGTCTGACTTATTAAATATTTTGAGTTACTTTTTTATTAATAGAAAAATTTTAAATGCAACTTATTAAATATTTTGAGTTACTTTTGATTAATAGGGAAATTTAAAATCCAACGGGCTAAAAAGTATATATCGATTGTTTTCCCAACCATTTAAGAACTCTCCAATGGTTCTATATATTCTGTTTTAAATAGTTAAAAGTTGAGATTTAATCCAATCTTTAAAAAAAAAAAACGGTTCGATATAATTTTTTTTGTAACCTAAAGCACGCAGGCATGAAGGAAATTTTTTAGACCTCAAAAAAAAAAAGAAAAGAAAATTCTATTTGTGACTTTTTTTTCTCTTAATTCATTGAACATGATAGTTATTGTCATAATATATATTAACGTAGTTCCGCCTCATCCATCAAAAAGTTTTAACTATATATTAAAATCCATGAAGCATTTGACACAAGATAGCACAAATAACTGTCTGTCAATTTATAGGGTAAGATACGATAAATTATTTTTATATGCATATCGATCCATTAAATTTTTTTTTCTGTATATCACTTTACCATTTCTTATTTTTACATGTTAATTAAGAATCTTTGATTAGGATTGGATTACAATAAAAAAATAGATAATAATCACAAAATTCAATAAAAAATTATATAATATGGATACATAAATAACATCAAATAAATATATTAAATAATATGTTAGATATAACAAAATTATATAATTATTTATTTTATTCTAACATTTATCCAGTATGTTAACGAAAAATTTTCATTATTCATATTCATATCCAATAACTTATTAAAAATGAAAATTTCTCTATACCAATCGGAATACCGTGTGAATTGGATAAACAATCAAAAAAGGGTTTCACTGACCGGCCTACTTAAAATTGCACAGGCTGAAACAAGATAACTATCTCCTATTCTATGTAAAAAAATATATAAATCTGCTTCAGCTTATAACATTGTTAATTTGTTATTTGTACAGGAGTACTGTTGAGTGTTGACATTGATTGAGGGATCAAACAGTGGCTCAGGGGCCCTTCCCTCTATCACTGGTCGGATGCATGATCTTGCAAATCGTACGATCAGTATGAAATGAAGCCCAAAATAGCAAAGCTTTCACTATTAAAACTCAGCCAGTCAATGGGAATATCCATTTATGGAAGGATTACATGACAGCATCAGTGCCAAAAAAGAGGAAAAAGATGGAACCCAATTCTCATATGTATTCATATGTGAAATTCAACAAAAGCTAAGACAAACTTGTGTAGTGGACGGTATCTTGGATAACTTTCGATGGAAAGTTGAAATGGCGACAAACAAACAAAAAAAAATTATGAAAGTTGAAATAGCGACAATAGTGTTCAGATAAATAAATGAAACGATACTATTTTAAGTTTTTAACTGTTAATTTTGCCTTTGACTGTCTACCCTAATTTATGAATTATTCTGCCTCCATCCAAACATATTAATAACTTTATTGGACTTGAGACAAAATCTGCTGGTTCCCGTGACTGCTCTTTCAAGTATAAAACATCTCATTCCATTTTTTAACTCATGAAAAACGACGCTTAGCAACATGGTTTCTAACGCTTATATTAATTATGAAGCATTGACAAAATCTCTATCTCTATCTCTATTCAATGGCGAAGCCAGAAAATTTCGATATGAGATTCAATGTTAATATTAAAAATTAAAATTAATTTAATAATCTTATTACAATCATAAAAATTCAATTATGGAGTCATAATACAATAATTTTTTACATATTTACGGGGTTCAAAATTAATATTTTCGAACAATTTACTTAAATAACATATAAAATTGTATACTTTTGGGTTAAATCAATAAACAAATGAGGGTAAATTGCACCCTATTTGTATTACTTGGCTCTGTCACTGCCTTTATCTATACTCTTTATAAACGTACGGATCCAAAAGATGTTACACGCTAGATCTAACATGTAAATACATGGTTCTGATGTTCGATCGATTTGATCTGTGGTTGGATATATGTCAATCGTCAGAAGAAACAACAAAATATATTACTTTTCCATTTAATAAAAAAAATAAATTGAGCAACCTATCTAACTGTTGTATCGTTGATAGATTGAACAATATATTTTTATTGCCTAATATTTTTTTGTTTTTTTACCTGCCAACATATGAGGGCAACTTTTCCTACTATAATAAAAGAAACATGCAACAGAATTGAATTCCAGAATTGATAGGGAACAGAAAAGGAATCTAATTTTCTTTGAGCACAAAGTTGATAGGATCAAACGTTATTACTTTCCAAAATATTAAAGTACATTTTTGTCAGTCAAATTTGAGATGAAGTCTACTAACTTATATTTAAATTAAATGTTCATAAAAGACTCACGGTCAGATTTCCACGATTTTTTATGTAATGTACATTAGTTTTTCTTACTAGACTAAGCTGATTCTTGTATATATATAATATATTAAAACGTTATATTAAACAAAGTTGATCGGACGACCAATGTTATTGCTTTTCCTGCATATTAAGAAAAGACAACCCATTCCAAAAAAAAATTTATAAAGATTAAGAAAAGACAACTCAAAATATTTGTTTGTTAGGTTGATAAGGATCATTCCAATATTTCTTATTCTCATCGTCTCCTAAAAAATGAGTTACTATTTTTAGAATGTGATTAATTAAGTTCTTACTGTCTTTCTATTTTTGTGCTCATTTTTTTATCCTTTGGATTTTCTAGTTTTTTGCTCATCCTCTCATCCCTTGGATTGTCTATTTTTTGTCCTACATAATATAAACAATTGTACATCGTGTTAACTACAACAATTATGTATATAAACTAGAACAATTATGGATATTAGGTAGAACAATTAGGTGTATGAACTAGAATAATTATGTATATGTTCTAGTTGGGGGTGGGTACTTACTGAAAAATATATTACAAAACTGCCAATTATTTTTTATTCATATACCTAATTGTTCTACTTAATGTACATAATTGTTATAATTTGTAAATCTAATTGTGCTAACTAGTAAACTCAATAGTTCTAGTTGGGGGAGAGTGTCAGCAACAGAGGGATGGGATGGGACAAGAACGATGCAGACGTTGGATGGGGTGGGTGCAGAGAAAAAGGAAGGAAAACCAACATAGTGAAGGGATGAGAAAAAAATACAAAGAAATATGGAATGAGGATGAGAGAAAATACAAAGAAAGAGGGGATGAGCAGGGACGAAGCTATTATTAGGCAAGCCCAGGCATTTGAATGGGCTTATTTTCCGAAAAATAAGGACTAATTATGCCCATTTAATAATGTGCATGGGCTTGAAATTTTATGGTGCCTGTGCTAGTCCTATTGGCCTGTCACTAAATTAATATTTTTGCCTGGTCCCTCTCTGTGAGTTCTTCTCTTCGTGAGGTTTTTTTTCCGTGCTCTTTTGTAACCCCTAAAGAGGCTCTCAAAATATCCCTGCACCGCTGGCACGAAGGTCTGCTGCACGCAGCAGTACGCCTGAGTCTCTGACTCTCTTCTGCTACACGCAGTAGTAGCACACCTCTTTAGCCCTTCCCCTTACAGAGCCAAGGTAAATTACCATAAAAATTTCCTTTTATTCATACAAATTTGAACTAATTCAAACTTCAAAGGAAAATAATTTGCAATTTTTATTGGTCAAGGACGGATTTAGAAGATCAATTTCATTGGTCTATTGATGTATTAGTAAATAAACAATTTGTGCTCTTATTCTAGGTTATAATTTTCCATCCGTACCAGTAGTCAGTACAGTAGCCAATTACCTTGACTTTCCATTAAACTTGTGCTCTTATTAATTTCATAAATACATAATTTGTTTTATGTTGATTACTAATTGTATGCTAATTCTCCATAATTGTAAATATATTTGTTATTTCTTGTATATGATCCAAACTCCAAAAACCACACGACACGACTAGTGATTGAAATTGTCAAATTGATCACTAATTTGTGTGCCTATAAATATGAATTTCAATTTAAGAGACCTCTTGTCATTTAATTTGTAGTTATGGAGAGGTTTTTCAAGAAAGCAGCCACACCATTAGATGATACTCGAGGACAAGAAACAAACCGTAAGCGAACACATTTGGATTCGAACTCAAATTTTGAGGTCCCTTCTAATCTGAGCCTTCGACCGCCAATTAGCAATTATGATCCTAATGATCATGATTTTGTAAGGAGACAATATCTACTAGCTGGCTTGAGACAACCCATGTTGCAAGATTTTCCTCAAACACTCTTAGGCGATAAACAAACGAGATTCAACAAGGCATGGTACAATCAATATCTTTATTGGTTAGAGTATAGCATACAAAAAGATGCTGCATATTGTTTATGTTGCTATCTATTTAAGGCTGAAAATCGGAGGGGGGCGGTGGAGATGCTTTTACAAGTGTTGGGTTTAAAAATTAGAAGAGTAAGAAAAGTCTTGATGAACATATCGGTGGATTGAATAGTGCTCATAATATTGCTATAAGCAAATGCCAAAACCTCATAAAGCAAGAACAAAGCATCCAAACTGTTTTAGAAGGAGAAAGTAAGCGTTCTCAAAATGCATATCGATTGAGATTGACTGCTACAGTTGATTGCATTCGGTTCATCTTGAGGCAAGGTTTAGCTTTTCGTGGAAATGATGAATCAGAGGGTTTGAGTAACCGAGGCAATTTTGTGAAGTTGCTTAGGTTCTTGGCTGACCATAATGTAATGATTGAAGGTGTGGTTTTGCAAAATGCTCCTAGCAACATTAAATTAGTATTACCTGAAATCCAAAAGGATATTATTGCTGCTACTTCTGTTGAGACTACCAATAAAATTATGGAAGAACATGGAGATGAGTTATTCTCTGTGTTGGTCGATGAGTCCTGTGATGTTTCTGCCAAGGAGCAAATGGCCGTTATCTTGAGGTTTGTTAACAAGCAAGGAAGCATTGTTGAGAGGTTTCTAGCTGTTGTGCATGTCAAGGAGACAACATCATTGTCACTTAAAGCATCACTTGAGGAGCTCTTTTGCAAGCACAAGTTGAGTTTTTCTCGTCTTCGTGGGCAAGGCTATGATGGGGCTAGTAATATGCGAGGTGAGTTTAATGGGTTTGAAGGCATTAATTTTGAAAGAGAATAGATCTGCATATTATGTCCATTGCTTTGCACATCAACTTTAATTAGTTCTAGTGGCAGTTGCAGAAAGCATAAGTGCATGGCTACTCATTTCAATACCATTTTAACTGCTCAAAATACTGTTGCGGCTTCTTGTCAAAGATGTGACAAGTTATGTGATGAGCGTGCTGCTGAGATAAAAAAAAGACTCTTGTAGAGGGTGATATTTTAAGTGGGACGGGTTTGCATCAAGAGGTTAGTCTTGCACGAGCGGGTAACACAAGGTGGAGTCCATATCTAACTTAACTATTCTCTTTGGGACTGTTATGGTTGTACTTGATGACATTATGGAGAATGCGAAGGATGCTGGCCATAGAGGTAGTGCTTCAGACTTGTTAGATTCTCTTTTTTCTTTTGAATTTGTTTTTAGTTGTTTGTTTATGAAGAATGTATCGGCCATAACAAATGAATTATCACAAGCATTGAAAAAGAAAACAAGAGATCATAAATGCCATTGATTTGGTTATGGTAGCTAAAAATCGTTTGCAAGACATGTGGGATAACGGTTGGGACTCATTGTTGGGTGAAGTTCACTCTTTTTTGTGTGAAGCACAATATTGATGTGTTAAATATGGAGGCTGAAAAAGTTCTTAAACGGTCAGAACGTGCAGCTAGAGGAATGACAAATGGACATTATTACCGCATTGACTTATTTAATTCGGTGATTGACTTGATACTTCAAGAGCTCAATGATCGGTTCATAGAAATAAACACCGAGTTACTTCGATGTATGTCATGTCTACATCCTCGTAGTAACTTTTGTGCATTTGATAAGGTAAAATTAATTGAGTTGGATCATTACTATCCAAGTGACTTCTCAAACAGTGAGCTTTGTATTTTGGAGTCACAACTAGATTGTTACATACATGATTTGAGAGCCGATCAAGAGTTTTCTCAATAGAATGAGATGGGTGTTCTTACTCAAAAATTGGTTGCAAAGAGAAAAGATATTGTTTATCCTTTGGTGTATAAATTGATTAAGTTGGCTTTAATTTTGCCAATTGCAACAACAACTGTTGAAAGGGTATTTTCTGCTATGAATATTATTAAGACCCGTTTAAGAAATCGAATGGGGGATGAATTTTTGAATGATAATTTTGTTACTTTTATAGAAAAGGATAAGTTTCGAGAGGTTCCCAATAAAGTTATTATGTAACGGTTCCAAAGGCCACGTAAAGGATTGCTGATTGCATTAGAAAACTAAATTACATCTTGCTTTTTTTTATACTTTTTGATGGTAGATATAGCTATATTTATGGAAAAATTATGGATTCTGTAATGGTACAGTTATATATATATGAATTGACTTTTTTTTATTAAAGTTATTATTTTTTTATATTTTTTCTTTTAATGTTGAATTAATTATATTGTTAGTGTGCCTTAAAATTTGACTGGCTCCGTCCCTGAGATGAGTGCTAGATTAGTTGGGATAAGAGGATGAGAGAATTTTGAGAATGGTGGAAAGCAATTCTCTTCGTCTAGTGCTTTATTAAATATAATTTGCATCTAATTTCTAAAAAAAACAAAAATCCAATGAATTCACTTAGTTGCCATAGATGCAATCATAGGCGGATCTAGTCATGGTGAATTGAGATAAAGTACCCCTTTTTTTTGTTTAAAATACATATTTTAAAGGTTTATATGTATGTTTTATAAAGAGAATTAATATTTGATCTCATAAAAATATGAAAGTCATTTTCATTGTCTTTGTACTTAATGTAATGTGTGAACCTCGTTCAAAAATTTCCTGGCTCCACCCAAGAATACAAATAGCATAGTTATACCTATATATATATATATATATAATCGACATCTTTAGGCTTGCTCAACCCAAATCAAAATGACTAAGATCACATAATTATTTACTATTGAAATTACAGCGGCAGATGGAAATTGTTTCTCCTTTTGTTCAAACTCCAAACAAGAAATTGTTATTTCAATTATAAATTACTCTTATGTATATATATCTACATATAAAAGATAAAACCTAGAAAGCGGAAACCTCCCAAAATTCAGAAAATAAAAACGAAGTAGTTAATTGTCAAGCAGTTCCGATTCAACTCCGAGCCACTTCCAAAGTTCCAAATGAACTATATTTATATTAAAAGATGCGATTACCGAAAATAATAATAATAATGCGATGCAAGTGAATACATAGTACCGAAATGAGATCTGCTGCCGCGCGACACAGCGTGTCGCTCGGTATGATGGCCGTCTGATTAAGATCCAATGGACAAAGGAGCTCCGTACATGTAACCTAGATTGATAGGCCCGTAAAAAATGAACCATCCGATCAAGATCAGACGGCTCATAGTGCGCTACACGTTGTGTCGTGCAACAGCAGAGTCGGATTGCATAGTACCGAACCTCTCGTTTGTTCAGAAGAAGGTACATACTGATCGTCTCTCTTTTCAGTGTTTTCACATCGGTCGACAAGTCATGCTGCTTCCTCTCAGGCTCTCACCATCACTGCCACGTTTTTACTCTGTCGCATTTCCCATTTATTCCACTCTACAAAAACACGGTTACAAGAGTAAATTACAGTAAAAAATATTGGTGTGTTAATAACAGTGAAAATGAGAAGATGAATGATATTGGTTAATAACAGTAAAAAATATTGGTGTGTTAACAACAGTGATAAATTAAAATATTTTCATATATATACCGTGTTATCATGTAACAATAACGAAAATTAAATGCATCGATCATTCAAATAAGAACAAGAAAACTTAATTACAACACATCAACTGTACCCTATTTACAGATCGAGAGACTTTAACTTCACGCAATAATGCTCTGTTTTATTTCGTTAAACAACGTATAAGACAGGAAAGTAATTGCATTTAAGAATGAAATAAGAAATTACTTCCATTCTTACTCTATTTTGTCAAACAAAGTATATATAAGAGAGAGAGGCAGTTGCAACATGAGATGAAAGGCTTCACATTTCCAGCGTTTAAAGCTTAAACCATCTTAAACATGAAAACCTTTTCTAATTTAAATATTCAGTTTAATGTTCCGGTCCGTTTAGCACACTTGGATCCATTTTATATTTAATAAGCATAAAGTCTTAAATTAAAATTTTAGATTAATAAAATGTGAAATTATAATAATAATTTTAAAATTTTAAAAAACAAGCTAGTATTTAGGAACCTGGTACAAAATAATATTTATGTAGACTGTAAAAAAAAGAAAAAGAAGGCTGAATGAAAGAATAAGGCCAGTATTATATATCTTTTCGTTTTTCATATATGCTGTCTGATTTTGAAATAATGGTCTTATTTGAGTTCTATTTTAACGATCCTTAAAGATTATAATTTCAATTTGAGATTCTTTCAGTGCCGAATTCTGAAATCCCCTACCCTTCCATTTTTATATTTTTATTTCTAGTTTCAAAATGAATATGAGTTCAAATTTCATAATCCAACCTTATTAATTTAAAAATTTATTTAATTATTTACCTTAAAATTTCATTTGGGTTTTGTTTAACAAAAAACCTTGCCTGTCGTCTCTTCGGCTCCGTTTGGATAGGTGTGGAAAGAAGGGAAGAAGGGAAGAAAAGAACAAGTGGGAAAAAGTATTAGGAAATTAATGTGTAACTTTGTAAAGAGTTTGAATTATTTATTTATAATTTTTTTTCTTCCCTTCTTCCTTCTTCCTTTTCTTCTTCTTACATCCAAACGGAGCCTTCATAATTTTTTTTAAGAGAGACTTGGCAGTGGGTGTCTCTCCAGAAATTGTTTGTAGTCCAACTAGAAGAATGTGTAGTCTAAAAAAAAAAAAAAATCACGTACACTGTATTTTTTTTTATTATTATTTGATACGTACTGTGTTACCCATACCATCTTTAAAGCTAGAAGCATAGCACTGTATTATTTTGTCTTTTCCTTTATCTGTGACATCACCTCACTGTTGCTTTCTCCAACCCCACTTCACTACTGCTTTTGCCATATAACTTACTCTAGCACACCAGCTTATGAGTCATGAGTCATGACATATTGACATGGGATGACCTTTTAGGCTAAAGAGCCTACTCTACTCAGCCTAAGACCTCAAAGGGAAAAAGTAAAAAAGGAAAAGATAAAAGACGACAAAGGAACTATCAATTGACGCGGTAACACGTAACCTACAAATTTTATTACGTTAAGCGGCAGTTTAGATTGCTCAGGAACAAGAGAAACAATATATTTCTAGGCGAAAAATATTGAGAAATTTATAATTTTGTGAAGAGTTTAGATTATTTATAATAAATTTACGTCTAAAAAGAAGTTATTCATTCTATTCCCATACGATCCAAATGAGAAGATTAGAAGATGTTAATTCTAAAAGTTGAAAAAAAAATTCTTTATAATTGAGTTAAATTGAATTTTACTGAGATGCAAAAGTAATCAATTTTCATGCCAATTGATAAAATAATTGATATATAACCTTCAAATTAATCTTTTGCCAAACCAAGCTATGCCAATACACACTGCTTCTTACCTGCTTTAGACCAAAAAAAAAAAAAGTTTCTAAACTGCTTAATGCTTTAGGCCAGTAAAAAAAAAAAGCTGCAATAGTTGTAATTCTTTTAAATATTTCTGTTTCTTCACAACATTCACTGAGCTAAAAAAATAAACAAAATTCCTGTGCCAATCAAATCAGTATCAAGTATCGAGTCTCTGAAATGCTGAAATAATAACTCGATTAATTTTAAAAAATTGTGTGTTGTTTTATTCTGAGGGGCCATTAGTAATATACTTATTAATACATAAACTCAATTATATAATTATATTTTGATTTTGATTGCTAGATTACAAACAATATGGATTATTGACTCTTCCAATTTCTTAAAAATTTGTCATCCAGCTTCGAACTTATTAATTATTCAAGCTAATCAAATATTGATTATTATTTGATTTGTACCCCTAATTTAATTATTTGTAGAGGACTACCATTTACTATTTATACATAGTTAGACACAATAAATGGATTATTAATAAAGATCTAAAAGTCTCCAGTTTTGGGCACTAATTGAGGGGATCAGGAAACGACATCTTTTATATTTCTCGAATTGGGAAACAAAGCAACTCAAAGAAACCTATACAACCTTTCTACTTGCTATATTCATGTCAAGTTCTCTATAACCCTTGGCTAGTTTTGGGGTAAGAACTGAAAGCGTGCAATTTCCCTCTTCTTTGGTAACTCCACTTCAGTGCAAGTGAAAGAAATGGGGAGAGGCAAGACAGAGATAAAGAGGATAGAGAACCCAACTCAGAGACAATCAACTTTCTATAAAAGAAGAGATGGTTTGTTCAAGAAAGCGAGAGAGCTCTCTGTTTTGTGTGATGTCGACCTCCTTCTCCTCCTCTTTTCTTCTTCTGGAAAGATTTATGAGTATCATGCTCCTTCCGTGCAGAGGTATATATTTCCCTTCATACACTTCTACTTTATTTTTCTTTGATTGGACTTAGTATTTTGGGAAAGTTCCTTTTGAAGAATTTTTCTGTTCTCTTCTATTAATTTTTTTCTGGAGGGTTTGTTTGCAGTGTTAAGGAATTTATTCAGAAGTATGAGGCTGCTACACAGACTACTATTTTAAGAGACTTTCATATGGTAAGTTGGTATTATAAATATTTGTTTCTTAGCACTTTTCTTCACATTGACACACACATACACTCATTTGGTAATGAGATGTAATGATGTACTACATTACAGGAGAGAAATGCAGAGAGAGCTAAGGTGGAGAAGCTATGTGAACTAATGGAGAAAGAACTCAGGTACTTGGAAATTTACTCTCATATAAAAAGTTCAAATGAGAAAAATAGAAGTCCTTTTACCATGATTCAGTGCTCTAAATTATTGGTTGTCCTTTGATGGAAAAAGTAGAAACATCTAAAAGACTTTTAAATCAAACTTTCTTGTTTTATGATGGAAATTGTATACATACTTTTCATCAATTCTGAAACTGAAATTATTTGAGATATCATATCTATTGCTTAATTTTTTGTAAATTGTAGGATTATGACTGTTGATGAGAGGGAGAACTACACTGTACCCTCTCTGGAAGTCTTGGAGCGAAACTTGGAAACTGCAATGGAAAGAGTGCGCAAAGAAATAGAGCACAAAATTAACGAAGAAATGAATTATCTAGAAAACATGGTAAATGGGAAAAAGGAGAATCACATGGATCAGTTCATTGGTATTGCATTTGGTTAATTAATCTTTCATGCTTAACAAGTATACTTATATACAGGTTAGAGAAAAGCAAGAAGAAGGCTATGGTCTATGTGACAAGGTGAGAGTTTTTCAAGCTTTTTTATTATTGGAACTTGCTTTTTTTTTCTCTAGTAAAATGTAGTAGAAATTAGGATTATAGAAATTTCACATTTTATTCTAATAAATGGAAGGATTGAGTGACGTTAGATGATCGTTAAAAATAAGATGGTCAACTAGAAGTTTTCATCAAACCACGCAGCTTTGTATTTCAGGGTCCAAATCCTGGCCATCAAATTTTTATATTGCACGTACAACTCTAGATCTAGCCATCTAGGTCTTAAGATGGATTTAATCAGTAGGAAGCAGATCTGAGCCCACAAAAAAGTAATAATTCCTCTCAAGTCATTTTCATCTCATCGATACTGTTGCATTAATTTCATTGCTTGTATATATATATGTATCTACACATTTGTACATACACTATTCATACATGTAGAACGCTTTATACCCTGTTCTAGTCATTTGATAGGACAGGCCTGAATGACATACACTGCAGGTATTTCTGTAAAAAGAGCATCACGCTAATTTTATTAGGTTCATTAATCCTGACATATCCGCTGTTGTGCTCCACCTCCGTTGTCTGTGAGATAATAGTTTAATAGTTTTTGTCTTTGTTTTATTTATTTCTAGCTCTCTCATGTTCAAACATTTAATGATATAGCGGGAGCTTCTACTTCATTCAACCATACCCTGGACCTTAAACTAGGTATACATATGATTAAATTGTTCTTTTGGTCTTGCAAAGCCTTATTTGATATTCACTTGGTCATATTATCCATATGATGATGTATGCTGTTTTTTTGTTATTTTTTTTCAGGATTTAACTAGCTGAAGA
This sequence comes from Rhynchospora pubera, assembly GCA_028095005.1. NCBI lineage: Eukaryota > Viridiplantae > Streptophyta > Magnoliopsida > Poales > Cyperaceae > Rhynchospora > Rhynchospora pubera. The sequence continues at coordinate 86,814,765 of CM051459.1, forward strand.
AGAAAAACTGTCTCTATGTAAGGACATGTTGCTCATTTCTGAATTTTCTTAAATTTTTTGGGACCTTAAAAAATCTGTACTAGGATATATATTTATGATTATGTATGTTGTAATTTCAATGTTCATGTGTGGTGAAAAGAAGTCCTTATTTCATTTGCATTTCAGGCTCTTTATTACTTTCAGTGGGTATTATTACTTTTGAATATAACTAAGAGAGTTGCTAGTGTCAAACATATAGGACACGCACACTTGTCCAACGCGATGAAATTTTAATTTTTAAAATTGGAATGGCCGATCCAAACCGCTCAAATTGTTCTGTGTTATAAAATCTTCATGGAGACCAAATTTTATATTTTTTTCAAATTTTTTTACTATTTTTTTGGAATTTTCAATATGCTCAATCTAAAAAGTTCTGAACCCTTCAATTTTGAAAATTCGAAAAAAATAGTTAGAAAATATGAAAAAATATAAAATTTGATTATCAAAGATATTTTAATATAGAGATCATATTGAGCGGTTTGGATCGACCGTTTGAAATTTTAATGTGCTACGTTTGAATCGTGTTTGACGTCCTATATGTTTGATTCTAGCATTACTCTATAACTAAACCTTGTTAAACTTATCTATTGAAGCAAATTCAGTCCAAGTCCACCACGAAGTGCTCTCTTGGGCCTTAAATTCTATGTCCAAAAAATCGTGCTTTAAAATGGTTGTGACTTGTGAGATGGGCTCAGCCCGAATTGCTTTTACCCAAAGTTTCATAAAGGCAGATGAAAATTTTCATTCATTCCAAGACACACCTTATTAGCTGTAGGGGTGAAAACGGTAGTCGTTTCGATCGTTATTTCGTTTCGTTTCGTTCGAAACGGAACGTTAACGGTCAAAGATTTCAATTTCGTTTATGAAACAGAACGGTTAACGCAAATTTAAACTCAATTTCGTCTCAAAACGGAACGGTTAACAAAACAGAGCTGTTTCGTGATCGCTTATTTCGTCTGTTTCGTTTAAATTTTACGGTATTGCTATTAATTTCATTGTAGAGCAGAAATGACAGAGCAAACGAGGAAAATGCTAAACCTAACCCCTTTTCTCTCTTCCGCCGCTCACCCCCTCGGCCCCTCCTCTCTTTCACTCACCTCAGCCAAACCCAGTACCCCTTTTATCTCTCACTTTCTCTCTGCCGGCTCTCTCGCGTACACAAACAGTGAGAATCCTTATCCTCTCACGCCTTTCCCTCTTCCCTTCTCTGCTCAGAACCCCACAAGAGACACAGAGCACCCCTCCAACTCTCTATATGTTTGCCTCACTCAACTCACAAGACCTCTCTCTCACTATCGTTCCATGTCTCTCTCCACCCAGACCCAAACTCTCTCCTCTCCACCGTGACCTCCTCTCTGGAAGCGGCTGATTGGTCGACAATGGAGGACTCCTCTGTCAAGACTGCTCAAGTCCCCTTTCTCTCTCTATATGAAGGATGCGGCTGACGGCTAGGCGAGTGGTCGCAGCACTTGTTGTTGCTATCGCTTCTATCTCCTCCTTTACTCCGATCAAGGTTAGGGTTAGGATTTAGACTGGTAGCAGTTTCTGATTTTTCTGGTATGTACAGAGGGAGTTTGTATTTTTCTGAAATTTTTTTTTTCTGGTTTTCTGGTAAGAGCAGAGGGTTGGGGTTTAGAATGGTTGTCGCTCACGGCTAGGTGGCTTACAGAAGGAGTTTTTTTTTTTTCTGGTCACAGTGTTTGTATTTTTTCTGGTTTTTCTGGATTTTTTTTTTCATTTTTCTGTTCTGGCAATTTGTATTTCATTTTCATCTACAAAGAGGTAGTTACTTAGCAAATCCGTAAAGAGGCAATTTGTATTTCATTTTTTTGTTCTGACAATTTGTATTTCATAATTTTGTGAGGCCCTATGTTACTTGGGTGCGGGTGCAGGTGTCGTATCCGATTCGATGCGGGTGCGGGGATGCGGCATTTTTAAAAATACTAGGATACGGCAGTATATATAAAATAATTAAAATAATATATTTTGTAATTTTAAAAACTAATTTATATATTTTATTAATTATTAACATTATATTATAATCTTTCAAAGTTACAATCCAATATTACAAGAGACGTTATTGGCCCAAAGTTATTTGTCCAATATTCAGTCGGCCCAACAATCATTGTTCTTTGTCCGGTTTTGAGATGACATATTAGTCCCACAAATTGTATTGAAGCTATATGTGAAGGATATATATAGTATTGTTGTTGAATTAACCAGCAAATGGCGTGCTCGAGTGGGCAGCGTGGCACATCCCTCCTTTGGTGCGCTAGGCTATATATGCTAAATATTGGACCCCACCTTACCTTTGCATACATATTTAATATTTATATTATATGTCAAATAAATTCAATGTATCCGGATACGACTGCCCCTATTGCTTCCGATACGCGAATTACACCGTATCTACGACCGTATTTGACAGTCAAAATGTTTAAAATATTCGGATTCGGACACGTCACGTGGCTTATCTAGTGTGTATCGCACGCGCGTTGCACGCGTATCCGCGTCGGATACGTATCTGACGCGGGATATTTGAAAATAGCGAATCCGGGTAACATAGGTGAGGCCAAATAGAGACGTTTTTCTTGTTATAATGTTAGTTGTCTAGTTAATTGAACGAGCTATTGTAATAGTTATTTTGTTTTGTTATTTGATTTTCAACTAGACTATTAACAATCAATGTCATATCTCTTTCAAGTTTTTGTGATCTTACTTATGTCAATAAATTTCATTCTCATACTTTTTGTATTATCTGGATTTCATTCTCAGACTTTTTCAGTGGCTTGTTGCTTTTGTGCATTATTATTTTAGTGCAGCACCAATTCCCTTTTTTTCATCTTTTTTTTTCAGTGGTTTGATTGCTATTTCAAGAACTTTTAAGCACGGCTAAACGGTTTAACCGTTTTGATCGCCTAAATACTGCGCAACGATGAATGCAACAAATTTTGCTTGCGTTCAAAGAACGAAACGCAAAACGAAAAAAATTAAAATTTTCGTCTTATACACGGAACGATTAATGAAAGAGGTGATTTTCGTCACCGTTTTCCACGTTATGCAGCCCTAATCAGCTGTTTCTGTGTTGGTTTGTTAAAAAACCTTGCACAATATGCCAATTTTATATACTTAAAATTTTTATTTCTTTTGGTTTCAAAAAGAAAATGTTGAAGCCGCACAACTCTTCAATCATACAAATTGAAAGAGAACACGCATGATATATTTGCGTAGCCAGCATTATCCTTTAATTAATCTAGAATGTACAACCTCGCTTTTGTCAGAATTTGGTCAAAGCACCTAAGCTTGTAATATCGGATATGTGATTTCTTGAAACACTTCTGTTAGGTCCAATTGATGCCTTATGGTAAGCCAAACATGCGTCTTCTCAACTGAAAAAGCAATCCAAAATCTCAGAAAAACAAATATGCATGGTTAGTTTAAAATCTATACGAAACACTACAACATGTGGAAAACAGAGAAAAAAAAATGATCTAATGTTTCATATTGCTTTTGAACGAACCAGAACAGCAAATGTTCTCACAGTCGACCGTTTATAAGTGATAAAAAAAAAGCTGTTGAATACCTCCATCATCTTCTGTGCAGAACGCAAGATCATACAATCTCTTTGGTAAGTTTTTGCTCACGAATCATGCATGGAAAACAAGATAATTAACAGGAAAGTCACTGACACCAATAGATAATATTTTCTTTGTGTGAGATTAAAACAAGCACTTTTTTATAGTATCAGTGTTCTACAAATCCCTGTATTTGACATCCTGCTGATTACTGAGCACCAAAGAGGATGTAAAAACGTGCACATGATACTACAGAAATAGAGGTAATTGTGAATTTCCAGACATTTTTAAACTTCCGACTTTTGAGAATCTTTTGCTTCACCTTATCCTCTAATCAAGATATATCAACAAATAATAGATTGAATCTGAGAGATTTTACAATGGTGTTTTTATAGCTGTTGCATGGAATCCAAGATAAAAATCTTACTTGCATGGAATCCTAGATAATATTCTTATCTGACAACATTGCAGTAACCAATATAGCAATCTGAAAGCTAGATAATTGGTTCTCAAATTAATACGTAGACCAATTTTGATTTTACAGCCAAAAAATGCAACTTATTATACGAACTCTGGCATAAGCCTCCTGAAAATGAATATGAGAAGATTTTGTTAGATATTAAAATATTTAATCATAATAATATTTTAATTAATATCCCTAATGATCATGTATTTCATATAAAAAAATTAAAAAATCATAAGTTAGAACTTACAATTTTATAGGGAAGACATGGCGTTAGGCGGAAATCAAATCTTCCTTAATTTTCCTTAGTCCAAAATGATGGCTGGCATTTTTACTCTTTCTGTTTCTTCTTTTATATTTGGCGAAAAATAATGAGAGGGTGCCACTTAATTACAGAAATGAGTATATATAACTATAAGGCAATTAAGCGGATCTTGATTAAATGAATATGGTCCATCAGATTTTTCATCAAAATCTGATGCACCCTTTAGAATATTTATCTAAATGAACTTGGTTTATATTAATAATATAGGCCATATCAATTATAATTAATAATATTAATTATAACAGATTTGCCACTGTGACAGCATTTCACGAAGGCCAAAAACATTTCTTTTGTTACATTTTCCTTTAAGTTTAATTAAAATCATCTTCCTTTTAATTATTAGGATGCCACTGCACACTAAACCTTAAATGAGGGCGAACACTGAGCACAAGGTTGAAGGAGGACTACTCAATTCCAGATGAAATTATAAAAAGGGCATCAGCAAACCATCAAAAGTTATCTCACTAGTCAGGGTCTTGTAATAGAAGTACATTGACTAAAATTTTTTTTTTGCCTGATTTAAGCAACTGGACCCTCATATCTACAGCTTGAACTCATTGTATGTGATAACAGATAGTTCATAAAGTATGGGGGTCTACAGCACAAGCCAAACATAAATTAACTAGACGGTGTATTCCGATTACAAGAACCAGAATTGTGTGACAAGTTTCTCTCAACTCACCAAAGGTTCAAAGAACTCTTCTTAGCCATCTATGAATTGTACAATCCCAAATTCAAGCTTAGCTCATTGATGCATCTCAGAAAGGCATGTTATTTTTTTTTTCCTTGAAACAAGATGAATAAAAGGATGCAGCAAATTTACCATTCTTATTCTGCTATTACAAAATTTTGACCTTTAAATTGAAGCCTTTTGAACTTATCTTTCTATCGAAAATTTGATTGGAAACAAAATTATGCAGATGATATTTAGATGCACATAATTAAAACTTGAATACAATGTTTGCGATAACTAATTTCAGCTGAATTGCAAAACACAACATGTGAAGCTCACAAATTAGGATGTTGAAGATAAAAGATGTATTGTTCAAGCATATCAAACAGATTTCCAGAGTAACTAATACTATATATCCGTTTGGATACGTGTGGGAAGAAGGAAGAAGGGAAGAAAGGAAAAAAAATTATTATAAACAATTCAATCTTTTCACAAAATTACACACTTTCCAATACTTCTTCCCACTTCTTCCCTTCTTCCCTTCTTCCCACATCTATCCAAACGGAGCCATGGATGTTTATTTAATCTTTGTCTGGAACTTACCGAAGGAAAAAAAAAAAAAACTGATGTTCACAATAAAGTATCGATAGAAAGACACATTTGACTAAACAAATCTATTATCAGCTCCTCTCTGCAAATTTTTCATAGAACGAACAAAACTGGTTCATTAAATATAATTAATCAGGAGCCACATAAAGGGGGACATTAAAATATGTGTAATGTGTATCTTTTCTAATCACATTCATAAGAATCCCTCTATTTACGTAAGAATATGAAAAATATATACCAAGCAATCATAATATAGAGCTAACTTTCTATATAAACTATCTCACCTGATTAGCTCGCTATTCTATTTTCACCTGATTTGAATTCATTTGGAGGATCGACATTTCAAAATCACAACATGGACGTCCAAACTTGATTCTTTAGAGCGCCTGTTAAATGCCGATCCGTGTTTTTGAAATTTCTTTTTTTTTTAAGGTTTGAAAATCAAGGACCACTTGATTGGCAGAATAGAGCGAAAGAAACAACTGGGCCAAACAATTTAGTTCTATTTTTGAAATTTCACTAATCAACTGGTTTGCATGCGGTACCTCCAGATATGATGAGAAATTAAAAATGTGTTGCAAAAAAAAAAAATTTTAAAAAGATGATTAGAAATAAATAAATAAATAGAGAATAATTAAATTTATATCGCAAATAATTTTCCCTTTTTGTCCGCATGGAAATTCTAGTGCGAATCTTGACGCAAGTTGGCTGTGTGTTCCCTATGGATTTGGGAATTCTATCGTAAGGGAAACGTATTATATTGTGTGCCTTTGTTTTTGTTTTTGTTTTTTTTTTTATGAACAAGCTCATGTTTGATAAAGGATTAAAAGTAGAGTAATTCATGTAATCCACTTTTATTCTTTCATACATGATTTAAATTTTGTGAAGTAGTGACGAGTATGAAGGAGTAAATTACTCTGCCATTTTCGGTGGAGTAAAGTTACTCCACATAGATCAAGAGATGACTATCATTATTTATTTACTTTTACTTAATATTTATTCTATCTTTTAATGTCAAACATGATCTAAAATTGGAAGTGTAAAATGAATTAACTATTTAATTTTCCTTAAGTTATTCCATAGTTTACTCTTCTACCAAACAATTTACTGGATGATAGTTTAGCGGAAGAAATTAACTGTGGGTGCTTTTTACTTCACAAATAACGAGGAATAGCATAATGTTTTTGTTGTTGGGGGGAGGGGGACCATTTGGATTAATTTTGATTCCTATGTTCTGTAATTTTTTTAATAGAAACCAGAGATAAGTGCTTGACCCTTATTTTATATTCAAAAAATAAGAAACCAGTGATGGGGCTCAAAAAATTTTAAAATAGAGAGGAGATATCATAACGATCGAGATTTTATACTTAAGTTCGAACTTCATAAAGAGGCAGCTTGTCTTTGATGAGCGAATTAATTACGATGCCTTTTTTCGAATTGATTTCTAGCGAGTTGGGCAAAAATAAATTTGATAAAATGAATTTAACATTATGAAAAATGAAAGAATAATATATTCATAAATAATAACAAAAATTATTGACACATGATAAGTGAAAAATTAGCCTAACAAAATTAGTGCGCCCCCTTAATTTCTCTCCTGGAGAGAAAACGACGAAAATAAACAGTTAATTAATAAAAGAGAATTAATTCTGGTCAGCGAGTCCAACTATATATTAGAGTATTAGGAGATACCCTGGTTCTTGATTTCTGGATAACAATATCCAAATATTCAAATTAAGTGTTCCTGGTGTTGTAACCTGGTCAAAATGAGTTATGTCATATTTTTGTGTTTTACACAATGTCTACGTCGTCAGCCAGTAACACATTCTCTAGGTTGCAACATGTAGCGAGTCATTATTGTTCACAAAGTTTGTTTTATTTTAACCTGATACACAACACATGCAAACTAAAATGACACACATAAATCATTTCTTCGTCAACTAGCCGTATATCAGGGAACAAGATACTCTTGGGAATTGTATTGCTCTAATCACAGGAATTTGGTGGAGTAATTGCGAAGGAACATATTGGATTTGTAACTTAATTACTCCTTCATGTTAGTATGTTACCCATAGACCCTTACAATATTAGAAAATTCAAAACATTTTGGCAAACAAATATGAAAATTGAAAAATAATGCAACAAATTTACCAAGCAATTAATATTCAGTTTGGAAAATTAGCAGGAAACTTAGCCAAAAGTACCACGTTCATATTTTTATAATATAGAAGTTGCAAGATTTATTTACAAACAGATGAAAGGCTAAATTAATTTAACAACCAAAGTGCATTTTTGTTGTTTTTCTTTTCCAAGTGATTCAACATTCTAATTTCATTTCCATATCGCAACCAACTATATTTTCTATTATGTGGTTTCCGAGACTGTTATAAATATTCATTTTTATATCAACAACAGCAAATCCTTTTTCGGCTAGGACATGGGCGTGAAGCGTATTACTTGTCGAATGTTTGAATGCCTTTGAACAGAGCAAATCCTCTTACATCATGTTTCATATATAAATTCTTAATAATTTTAGTAAAGTTTCTAGGGATTTGCTAAATTATAATGCAGGTCTTAAGAAATTTTTTAACATAATGATTTCCACGGTGTAATTGCTTTTATAATTAAAAAATGTATGATTTAATTATCCACGTTACTCTGCATTTTTAACGAATTATTCAATCAATAAAAACTATCTTTAGTTAAAAATTTAAAAAAGTTAGCTGCTAAAATCCGAAAATATAGAAAGAACAATCTAGCCCTCTATTCATTTTAAGATGATAGAAAAAGTTAAAAAAATTACACACACTAAGGACCAACTTTTTTTTTTGTTTGCTTGTTTGTAAAAGTTAGACACACCAAGGACGAACAGCCCATCCTAACCAAACAGGCCGTTACAGCGACTGTTAAATTTTCCTCTTTACCAAAGTAGGGATGCAAAACATAAAAACAAAAATAAAAGAAAATTCTTACCGAAAAGAACTGCACAAAAAATAAAGAGTAAACAAGGAAACAAAGAAAAATTGGAAAACTAAGAAAACTTTGGGAGTAGGCTTGTCAAACGTGTCAAACGAAAACGAAATGGGCCGTTTTATTTGGACGTTCTGTTTCGATAACGAAATATATCGGCCGTTTCGTTATTTGTTCCGTTTGGACGGAATAGGACGGAATGATCAAATTTCAACTATATACCATATAAACATATAACAAAATTTGTTTCATTACCGTTCCGTTTAGTGAAACGAAATGAAAAATTCTACTGTTAGTCGGTCCGTTTCGAACGAAACAGCCACAGAAAACGTCGACGAATCCTCCGTGGAGAGCCCTACTTGGGAGTACAATACAAGAGTAGTATGTATAGCTTTGGGAATTGGGATGCCAAAGCATTAATTGACCATTTTTTTAGCTTCTTTTCTTTATATCTTGTATTACTATGTCAGATAAAATTTGACTATAGTTTAGATTTTAAAAGTTCCAATCTTTTAATTTCAACATTAAATATTTTTTGTAAGTTTAATTTATATTTTCCATTTATAGAAATGAAGTAGTTAAATTTCGTACAAATTCCATTTTAATTTTCCGTTTGCATGCCCAATATTTGTAAATAAATTTTTCTATTTTTGAAAGAAGTGACGATCAACTCCATTTTCAACCCCCGAAAAGCAATATCTGCAGAATTTCACCATAAAAAAGAGACATGAAAGTACACTCATACGTGTCATTGTCTCTCAACGGAACCAAATCCTCAGCTGAAAAAATTCGGCTGAACCAAACAGCCGAAGGCATTTTTTTTAAATTTAAAAATTTGAAAATTCAAATGCTGATTCTAAATCGTTGATCTTATTTAATTTTATGTACGATGCGTTTTTATATATGTTTTATAAACTTTGGAGCCGATTTGATACTTGATTAGGTGATCAAATTATGAATGTATTAGAATTAATCAGCGATACCCACTTAATCCAATATCAAATCGACTTCAGAATTTATAAAATTTATATGAAAACACATGGGCCGTAAAATTGAACAAGATTAATAGTTAGATTCAGCATTTGAATTTTTAAATTTTTTAATTTAAAAAAATGCCTTTGGCTGTTTGGTACAGCCGAATTTTTAAGCTGCCGAGGATTTGGTTCCGTCTCTCAACTGTGCTCGGGGCATCATAATATCTAGTTGTCAAATGCTCTGTAGTTACAATACTAAGCTAAACAAAACCTTCAAATTACCAAAGTATCTCAATTGATTCTCAAAAAAAAAAAAAACCAAAGTATCTCAATTAAAGCAAAACAAACCAACAAATTGAATTGAATCAATAGCCAGCTGGACACTATTATCCATTAACAAAAGCCTAGCGTTCAGCTGCAATTCCTTCTGCTCCACACCTCCACCTTGTGTTTCCGCATCCGCCGTTCCACAATCAATCTCAACAACGAGTTCTGACATGTCCTTTTTTCTGAGAGAGAGCCCTGACATCTCTCGAAACATGTGCATCGTGTAATTTAAATTAAAATAGAATATTTCCAGTGTGGATTTATTCAAAGGCGGAGACTTACTAAGATAAATGAGCTCAACTAACTGTCCACTACCTCAAAATGTTTATTTTAATGTGCTACATTAAAATTAAAATATTGTAAATATAATTATTTGACTTTCATACATTCTTACAATATTTGTAAAATTAATCTCCTTATGTTTTAAAAAAATAAATTAAGTAAATTTGTGTACATACTATATATTGACTTACTGAAATTTTGAAGAACTATGTTAGTTCTAAACTTCTAATACCACAATTTTATAGTGCCACCTAATGCAACAAAAGTCATATTATATATATTTTATAAAATTCAAATGTCAAATCTAAAAAATTGAATTATTCAATTTCAGTAGAGATGCATTACCAAAAAAAAAAAAACTTTGTAAATTTTTGAGTTAATTTGATACTCAATCATCATCAGGTTAAAAAAATAAACGAATTTCGTCAAGATGACAAAAACATCTCTTATGAAATGAATAAAATCAGTCTTTTAAATTTTAAATATAAATAAAACAATAAGGTTATAAGATTTGGCGCCAACTAAATAATTATTACAATAGAACCATCATCTTTTAAAAATATCACTTAGTAAAAGATGATGGTTCTATTGTATAAGATGGTGTGTTTGGCAACGGAATGAATAAGCTTATTCCGAATAAGGCTTATTCGGGATGTTGCCAAACATCTTTTGAATAAGCCTTATTCCGAATAAGGCTTATTCAAACCCTTTATTCTAATACCACCTCTATGGTGGTATTAGTTCTTATTCGGAATAAGAGGAGAGAGGAGAGAGAAAAGCTTATTCCAAAAGTTGAATAAGCTTATTCCGGCGATTGCCAAACACACCCACATATGTCTCGCAAATATTTATTTTCTTATGTCGCTTGAGTTCATAGTTATGCGGGTCCATTCCACTGTCTCTGCCTGATTTTATCCCTCAAATTTGTTTTTATGTCCAGACAAATCCTTTAACCACCAATAAATTATCCCGGTAAAAAGCAATTCCAAGCTGTCGCCTATTAAACCTCTTGCTTATATTCTACTCCAGTTGACACAAACTCCAAAACACACATTTTAGATCTAATAATTATACATATCTACAGGACTACTACGTTAACAATTGCATTATATATGCATGGAACACTTCTTCAATCCTCCTAAAACCCTTCTATAAATAGCCTCTAGTGAACAATCCACCTCATCAAAGCATTATTATTCACACATTTAATTAGAAATATCAGCTAATGGCTCCAAAGTTTGTTTTAGTAGCTCTAGTTTCAGTTTTGGCGCTTTTAGTAGGTGAAATTCCGACTAAAGTTTCTGCGGTAACTGCAGTAACTGAACCTGCCCCAACTTACAGTACAATTTCTATAGTAGGTGAAATCTTTTGCAAGTCATGCAAACTCACTGGTTATGTTGATTATTTGGATGCTTCTCCTGTTGACGGTATGCTTTTATTGATTTTGTTATTACTATTTTAAACTAAGGTTCTGAAAATACACATGAAAGAATAATATATATGGATTTATGTTTTAAGCTTTTTATATATATGATTAGACTTTACAGTTTTATAGTACAATTTATATAAGCTATTAATAGTGATACAACACGAGCCTCAGCTAAAATCAAGGTAAACAATAGTGTCAGTAAAAAATAAAATAAAAATCAAACTTTCAGTGCATCAATTCACATAATAAAAAAAAAAACAAAATCTGTAAACTTCAAAATTCTATCATTTAGTACCAAATAATTTAATAAAAATAAAAATGCAACTTTCTATTGAACTGGAGAGTGTTTTTGAAGTGTAGAGTATAAATAACAATCAAGCTTAAAAAAAGGAGAAAAAAAGTACTATGCTTGATAGTTGATAATATATAGTTTAATCCGCAAATGCATCCAAAAACTGCATAACTGAAACCACATCTACGGCCGTAATTATAATCACAGATATAGCTTCATATATATTATAGATGGCATTATATATCTTGAGCACATAAATAAACTGCAAGGCATATATGCTGCTGTGTTAACTGTATTTTAAAACATTATGATTACAGAATTCCATTAATTAATTTTCACTAATTAATACTATATATCCAGGTGTTCTTGTTCGAGTCTCATGCTTCGACAAAAACTGGAATTACATATCAAACTATGCCAATAGCGTTCCAGGCGGCTTCTTCTACTTGTCATGGCCTGACGTGGCGAACTTTATTCCGGAGCGGTGCGGGGTTTATGTAGACTGGTCACCATTGAGTTACTGCAGCAAGCCGATATACGGACCCAGTCCTGTGGGTGGTGCGGAGTTGTACCTGGTTTCTGAGAAGAATGTGACTGGTGGAACTGAAGCCACTTACTCTCCTGGAGTAATATATGTGGAACGTGAAAGGTGGAATGTTGTGTGTCCTAATTCCTAAACCCTAGTTAAATCAACTGAGAAGCCGCCAGTATGTGTTAGTGTGGAAGAATGAAAATCTGTTGCTTTCTTTTAAATCAATATGAAGTTGTATTTGGCTAAGGAGCCTGAAAATAAGGATGTACGCGCGCCTGTTTAGTGTAGTTGTGTAATTGTACGGTAAACTTTGTTTAAATAAAAGATTCTGTTTTCTATATATTATATTATATATGGTAGCAATACAATAAGCTTCCTCTCTCTAAAATGCTTGAACTGTATGATTTTTTTTAATATTATGTAAATGACAAGGTGATATAATAAAGTATCAAATTATTTTCTATTCAAAGTTTTAAAATTTTTCATCATTCCAGAATTTGAAAAAAAAAAAGAAAACGGAATACTTACATATATGTTTTTTTTTCTAAATAGTAATTAACTAACAAGGAAAAATATTAATAAAGTATCTAATTTGTTTAAATTCAAAACTTTTTAAGTTTTTTATCATACCAATTTGAAAAGAAAATTAAGAAAGTGGAATACATAGCATCAATACTTGTTAATTTAGAAATTTATCCATATACGAGGGGGAAAAGGAAGATCTTGAAGAAGTATTAATTAGCTTTTGTGATTTGGATCTGTAAAATTCGAATAAAAAAGGGCTTCAAAATAGCATCAGAAAAAACTGTAATATAGGTCTGGCTTAGATATATCAGCATTGCAACAGTCTATTCCACAGTCCAATCCTTCGCGCTCTAGTTGCCTGGACTCTCAAATTAGTACCGTTAAAGTGGGTCCAATTGTTCAGAGACTAGCTCATTCGATTTGTGTAACAGTAGCGCAGTCCAGCTCAGGCCCATTTCTCTCGCCCACTCCACTTGGTCTGCTAGCTGCTACTAACCTTATGCTGTCGACTGTTCCGTTCAAACGAAACAGCTAAACGGTACGAATTTTTATTTCATTTCAAAAATAGAACGGTAACGAAACTAATTCCGTCATACGTTTATGTGATATACAATTAAAATTTGGTCATTCCGTTCAAATGGAATGACTAACGAAATCATTGCTATGCACCGTTATTGAAACATAACGGAAAACGAAATGTTATATTCCGTGTCTATTATAAACGTTTGACAGGCCTAACTAACCTATCAGTATGCCCATTTAAACAGTCACCGTTAATTACGGCTCCGAGAAAATTAAAAATAATATTAAAGTATTATTAAATTTCGAAAATATTATTAAAATAATCAGAATTTCAACAATAGGTTCACATTATCGTTCTCTCAAAGAACAATACTAGCAAGTATCGTTTTTTGGCCATTTTCCTTTTATGTACGTATTTTGAATATTTTATTAATATATTTTAAATATTTTTTCTTTGTAATTTTAATATTTGTATGGTTTTGTATTGTTGAAATGCAGTTTTCTTATTAAGTTGTATTATTTTATTTTTACAATATATTGCATATATTTTCCACCATATTTTATTTTGAAATTTTAATATTTTTTTATATGATTATAAAAAATTTAATTTATTTAAAATTTAAGCTTATTAAAATATTTATATGTTACACATATTTTTTATATTTATAATTATTTAATTTAAATTATTATATAAAAATATTAAATACCCTCCTCTCATGTAATCTCCACTCTTCTAATAGTCTCTCTCTTTTTCTCTCTTCTCTCTTTATATACTTGCATATATTTCTCTCCTTTATCAATCTCAATTTTTGTCAATTTTTAACAATCACTTCTACATCGTTGCTCCCTTCTCGTATCTAGTAACTATTTTGTACTAGCATCTATATGAGCCCAATATTGTCAATTTTCTAAATGGGATTTTATGCAATTATCGTGAATTCACGACTTTCTAATTGACCCGGAATCATTGGAAATTAGGCGCCATTGATTTATATGCATTCTAATTGTGACTTAATTTTCCAAATGATTAATTATATTGACTTTTTAGGATTCAACTGCGGTGTATCTAGTAAGACATTGTGACTTTCATAATTAAGAAATATAGTATTTCTCATTGTTTGATTATTATGTCACATGAATCACCATGGGCCTGTTTGAATGGGCAGGAAGAAGCGTTCTTCCTGGAATATGTTTCTTCCAGGAATTAAAACTGATCCAAACGCGTTGGAATATAGCAGGAAGAAGCGCCTCTTCTCAGAAGAGTATCTTCCAGCGTTTAGGTGGAATAAAGTTTGGGAAGAAGGAGATTTAATAAAATATAAATTTTCATGCACTCCCTTCCATGCACTTGCGGCCCAATAATTAAAAGACTTGGGGGCGTTTGTTTGTGTAGTAAGGAGTCGCATAACTTAAGGATGCCTAAGTGTTTATGTAGTGTTATGTAATAGATGTTTGGTTGTGTAGTAAGAATGACTAACTTAATGCATGCATATATTCATGTCAAAAGACTAAAATGCCCTTAAATTTGAATTAGTATTATGTATTATATTTTGTGACCTAATTATTGTTAATTATTAATTATTAATGATGATAATAAATCATTTTTACTATTATGAAATATTAATAATTACTTTTAATTAAATATTATAAATATTATTATTTATTTTATAATAAAAATTATTATTGATTAATTATCTTCAATTAATTATTATTAATAATTAATATTACTTGTTAAATATTATTAATTATAATAATTAATCTTTGTTATTAATTATGATTTTTTAATAATTATTGTTACTTATTAAGTATTATTATTTATTTATTAATATTAATTAATTTTTAATTTTTAATTATTATAAAAATTAATTATTAATGATAATAAGAAATCATTTTATTATTAAGAAATATTATTAATTATTTTTAATTAAATATTATAAATATTATTAATTATTTAATAATAAATCAATATTGTTTATTAATTATTATTATTACTTGTTATATATTATTATTTATTAATTATAATAATTAATATTTATTACTAATTATGATTTTTTTTAATAGTTATTGTTACTTATTAAATATTATTATTGATTAATTATTATTGATTATTAAATATAATTATTAATTATTTCTAAGGGGTATTGTTGGAAAAAAAATTAAAGGGGACTAGTGCATAACTTATGCAACCTATTTAGGTTGCATAACTTATGTACCCTTAAGGCATCTTATGTAAGAGGTGTTTGGTGACTTAAGGTTACATAACTTAACTTATGCACTCTTTAAGTCACAAACAAACACCCCCTTGGAAATGAGAAATTGATTACTACCATCTGCGGTTTTGTCATCCCTGTCATCGCTAAATATAAAGTGAACATACAACAAATAAGCTGAACATACAGACGATCTAAGTGAACACATACAGACAAATAAGTTCAATAAAAATAAGTTTAATATGTATGTAAAATTCTGAACAAATGATGACAACACTTATTTGTTTGTAAGTGTTCACTTAGATCGTCTATATGTTCATATTGTTTGCGTATATGTTCACTTTATATTTAGCGATGATAGGAATGGCAACACTGCAAATAGCAGTTATCATTCCTGATTATTTTTATCCTTTCCAGTTTCAACCAGACCATGATTCTTTTTTTCCAGTTCATGCGCACCTACTTTATCCATTATATTATTTCTATTTTCTTTACTCGTTACTTTTTTTTTCCTTTTTCTTTTCCTATGAGTATTTAATACAAATATTATTATTACTATATTATAATAATATTATTTTATTATATATTGTTATAGTATAATATTATAATATTAAATATTAATTATTTTAAATTTTATTATAATATTCTTTTTAATATTTAATTTATTTTCTGATTATCAGTATTAACAAAAATAATTAGATTATTTTATAATATCAATTATTAAAATAAACAAAGAATAATAAATTAGAAATTGGTGGAAGAAGGAAGAAGGAATTTGAATATTTTAATTATTTTTCAACCCGCCCGACTATTTATTACTTATCTAATATTAAAATATTAATACAAATAAATAAAGAACAATAAATCAGAAATTAGATGGAAAAAAACAAAAAAATGAATAATATTATATAATAATTTTAATTTCATTATAATAAATCAGAAATTATTATAATATTTTATTTTATTATTCATATTATTAATATGAAATAATAATTATAATTATTTTTTAATAATATTATTATGATAATAATAATAATAGTGTATTACTATAATATTATAATAATATTAATAATATGTTATTAGATAATATATTAATAATATATTATTATATAATAATATTACTAATATATTATTATATTATAATGTCATAATTTAATTATTTTTATAATAATATTATTATAATTTCACAAGAATACTAAAAAATTAATTATTTTTTAAATATAATAATATTTATAAGAATTATTTTTTATAAATAAATTTATTATTATTATTATTATCAAATAAATTACAACAATAAAGAAAAGACAAATGAATAAATTATAAAAATAGATAAAAAAGATGATCGAGGGTGTGAACCAGGGCCAAACAAATAATCCTTGTACTCGACTAGTGGCTTGTAGTAGAGTAAAGGTGTCGAACCCACAGAGATGGATATGAATATTATTCTTATTATTTCGTTAAATCTAGACGATAAAAATCGAGAAGAGAATTGAAGTCACAAAAAGAACGAATTAAAGGAAAATAAAAGAATGCAATCGCAGGTAATAAAGATTATGCAAAACAATTGAGATAAATATTTTTGGTGTTTTCTAACGGTTTGAAATAAGATGATAAATGTGCCTTAGAGTTTGATTTTACTTAGAACTGGCCACAGAGTCGCAAGACCTAGCACTGTCGTATTCGGCCTTGCTAATTCGGTCCGAATTCTGGACCGAATTCCACTATGTAAATGCTGTGGTTTACTCTTTTGTTGATTTATTCAAGCCAAAGGTCCATCTAGCCAAACCTAACTCTCTAACCCTCCGCTTTCGTCTATTGGGTACGGTATTTGGAATGGGATCTAGTGTTAAACAACCTTCATCGAGTGTATTGCACCCCCAACTTTCGTTGTTCGGTGGACTTACTTGAGTTTACCAATGGTTTTCTACGAGGTATCTAGTTAGATTTTCGCCTAACTAGAAATGTTCACTTTTGGTTATTAATTGGTCGACTTTCGCCTTTGATCTACCTCGAAATTCTCGTACAGGACTCGATTAATAGAATGTAAAGAAGTTCCCAACAGTTGCGCGCGTACAAAAGTCGAGCGATACAAGTAATAACCGGTCCAAACACCAGCAATTTCAATAAAAACCCCAAGGGTAATTAGCTTCGTCCATCAACAAAATAAGCAAACCAAGCAAAACCAAAATCTAAGCTACATCTATCCCTAAAGCAACAAGTTTTTAGCCTAACATACTAAGAGAAACAATGCAAATAACAGTAGACAAATGAGAACAATCCATGATATCAAGGTAATAGAGAAAAGTATGAGAGGTAAAATAAAAATCCGAGTTTCTTAGGTTGTCCACTGCTGCCGTCGCACTAGAGAACACCTTGAGACCTTCGAAACTCGTTGTACCAGCAAAGAACAGCTCTGAATCGTCCTCTACCACCTGCCCAAGTCGCACAAGAAGAGAGAAAAGGTCCCCGAACCATATCCAGATCTGGCTGAGAGAGAAAGGTGGAATATGGAATGAAAGATAGCTCTTCCAAAGATGGAATATGCTTATATTACTCCTCTCCCCTCTCCTGGACAGCTGGGACGCGATTTTCCTTCAATTTGGGCGGAAAAATAGCCTTCCTAATAGAGAAAACGCCTTCAGGACGCAGCCAGAAACATTTCCGTGTATAGCAATTCGGACCGAATTCCAGACAATTCGGTCCGAATTAGCTTCTCCGTAATTTTCTGTGACGCAATTCGGTACGAATTTATGCCAATTCGGTCCAAATTCCTGTGCCAGCATTGCGCACCAATAGTATTTAGAGCATAATTTCTTCATCTGGACTCCGATTGAGGTGATTCAAAGATCGCCGGAAAGCTTACAATGAGATCTACAATGTTATTGCTTCCATTTAGTCATTTGATTCTCTTAAATCTACCATTTTATGCAATAATTATGCGTGATCCACCAAATTCCTACAAGACAAGTCAAATTTCACGGCAGTATCCAATCTTGCCAAACAAACAGAAAAATAAGATAATATCACGGTTTTAGTCACAATTTCGATGTAAAGTCTGGCCAAAATAGCAATATAAATATGAGATATCAAAAGACAAAGGATTATTTTAATTAAATTCTTCCATTCATTATTCCTAACTCACCATCCAAACAACATTTCTTCTTCCAAGAATAACACTCTTCTCGCTCTTCCCAAAGTTACACTATTCCTAATGTTTCTTCCTAAAATTCCTTCTTCCTTCCTTATTCCTAACTCATCCAAACGAGGCCTTATGTAATCCAAGATAAGAATGTGTCACTCTTGTAGATTGCACATTTAGAGTTGATTGTATAGTTTGCATGCAGATAATCCAACTCTACCAAGTGGTCCAATAAATATAATCACTTATTAGGTATACTATTGAGGGACATACATTTTTTTATGAACAATTTTTTCCTGCACAATTTATGAGAACTTAAATAGAGTCATTACTGCAACCTTTTTAGGAATTAACGATAGACAAAATTTACTGAACTAATCCTCATGTGGTAAAGTTAAATTATCTTAAATTTAGAATCAAATTCAAATGAGATAAATAATGACACATAACACAATCCATTAATTTACTTATTTCAATGGATCAATTCTTATGTTATTTTTCAGTAGCATACACATATGCAATTAAGTAGGTAACTCTTTAGGTATGATTTGTAGAACTTAACCATCACTTAACTTGCATACTAATCTTAAATGAATAATTAATGTTCCTTGTTAATTATTAATATTAAGGACATTTTATGTTTATTATTGTCATTCTAATAAATGATATATAGAGACCCACAATTCAAATCTTTAACTTGAATGATCCGTCACTAATTAACTCAAGGAACAAATGATCTTATATCAATAATAATATAAACTTAAATATTCATCAGAATGTTATGTGTAGTTATTTATTTCATTAGTGTTTGATTTTAAATTTGAGAGGCTTCAGTTTTTCTATATGAGAATTGGTTCCGTAAATAATGTCTAACGTTGATCATCCCCTTTCTCCCTTCCTCTTACATGTCGGTCCCATGTGTTAGGAATAGAATAAACCAATAAGATCGGTGATTAGACTAGTCATTCTCAATCAAAATTCACCGTAGCTTTGGTTTAGAGGAATGATTTATTTTAGGTGGATGAGTGAGAGGCATCAAACCAATGGTTGCCTGGAGAAGAAGAAAAAGAACAGAAAATACATCATCGACTCCCATGTTATGGTCGAGCATCTCCAATACTATTTGGAGGGATGATAACTCCTAAATCCATTACTTTATTAATTGTTAATTGTTATATATGTGAAAATCGTCTTGGCTACTAGATCCCTTTCCTATGCGATTTTGATAGCATTTAAAGGTTGTTTAAGTTTCTCAAATTGCAATGTAATAGAAATCATCAAATATCAAATCTAAATGGTTGAATTATTCAATTTCAATAGAAATGCATTACGAAAAAAAATTGGTAAAATTTTGAGTTAATTTTCAATCGTGATATAAAGAATGAACAAATCTCTTTAATGATGATAGATTGATATTAAAATATTTATTTTTTTTACAAAAAAGTTATACAAATTTATGATAACACATCCCTTATGAAATTAAAATTGAATAATATCACTCTTTTAAATTTGATTTTTGAATTTTAAATTTCAAAATATAAATAAAATAATGTGGTTGTATACTATTTTTTCCCTCCAAGAAAATTATTGCATTAGAACCATCATCATGACAAATTTGCCTCGGAACCGGTATTTGTTCTAATTTTTTTTGTGTTGCTAGGGTTCATAGTTTTGCGGGTCCATTCCACTGTCTCTGCCTGATCCTACTCTCAAAATTGTTTTTATGTCCGGGCAAATCCTTGAGCAACCAATAAATAATCCCGGATAAGAAGCAATTCCAAGCTGTCACCTATTAAACCTCTAGCTTATATTCTACTCAAATTGGCAGAAACTCCAAAACACACCAGATGTAACAAATACATATCTACTACTCTACAAGACTACTACGTTACGTTTAACAATTGCATTATATATGGGCCTGGGCCACCTTCAATCCTCCTAAAACCCTTCTATAAATAGCCTTCAGTGAACAATTAACCTCATAAAACCATTATCATTCACACACTTAAAAAGAGGAATCAGTTCATGGCTCCTAAGTTTGTTTTAGTAGCTCTAGTTTCTGTTTTGGTGCTATTTGTAGGTGCAATTCCGACTAAAGTTTCTGCGGTAACTGCAGTAACTGCACCTACCCCAACTTACAGTGCAATTTCTATAGTAGGTGAAATCTTTTGCAAGTCATGCAAACTCCCTGGTTATGTTGATTATTTGCATGCTTCCCCTGTGAACGGTATGCTTTTAATTTTTTTTTTGTTATTACTAATTTATACTGAGGTTCTGAAAATACACATGAAAGGATATTAATTACTACATGGATTTATGAATAAATTTTTATATATGTGACTAAAATTTACAGTTTTATATATAGTACACTTTCTATACGGGATTAATATTTAATAGTGATATAACACACGCATTGCTAAAATCAAGGTGAACAATAATGGAAGTAAAAAAATAAAAAAATAAATCATCAAACTTTAAGTGCATCAGTTCCTCACATAATAACAAGTAAAATAATATATTTTAAAACTTTATCATTTAGTACCAAATAATTAAATAAAAATGTAGCTTTAATTTCTATTGAACAAGAGAGTACGTTTTTGAAGAGTAAGAAATATCTTTAACAATCGAGCTTAATAAAGGATTAAAAAAAAGCTATTATGCTTGATAATACATTTTAAGCTCCCCAGAAGAGTACTGTATTCCACAAATGCATATTATACGGCTGTATAATCACAAATAAAGCTGCATATTATAGATTGTATATTATCTTGCTGCTGTGTTAGCTGTATTTAAATCACTACGATAACAGAAACAGGAATTCCCATTCCAGGTGTTCTTGTTCGAGTTTCATGCTTCGACAAAAACAGGAATTACATTTCAAAACATACCAGCAGCATTGCAGGCGGCTTCTTCTACTTGACATGGCCTGATGTGGCATACTTCAATCCGAAGCTGTGCGGGGCTTATGTAGACTGGTCACCAATGAGTTACTGCAGCGAGGCGATATACGGACCCAGCCCTATTGGTGGTGCGGAGTTGTACCTGGTTACTGAGAAGAATGTGACTGGTGGAACTGAAGCCACTTTCTCTCCTGGGGTAATATATTTGGGAGCTCCAAAAGGGGCTGTGTGTCCCAACTCCTAAACCCTAATTGAATCAAGTGAGAAGCCGCGTGTGTCACAGGTTAATGTAGATCACTTGGTGTGTTTGTGGGGTGTTAGTGTTGAGGCATAAAAATCTGTTGCTGGTTTTAAGTCATGTGAAGTTGTATTTGGCTAAGGAGCTTGCTTGAAAATAAGGATGTATGTCGTAATTAGTGTTTAATTGTGTAATTGTACGGTAACTTTGTTTCAATAAAAAGTTCTGTTTTCTGTACTTTATGGTAGCAACTTACAATTAGCTTTCTCCCTAAAATGTTTGAACTATATGATTTTTGAAATATTACGTAAAACTCGAGGTAAAAATTAATAATAAACTATCAAATTTTTTTCAATTCAAAATTTTAAAATTATTCATCATACCAATTTTTAAAAAAAAATGAAAAATGTAATACATAGGCATCAAGACATAAATACTTGTCAATTTAGAAATGTATTCATATAGAAGAAGCAGGAAAGATAGTCATTATCTTTGATATTTATATATTACTGAAATCTATTACACATATAAACTGTAGAGAATAATAGAAAGTTTGTCCGGCTGGCATGAATAGCTAAGGAAACACAGTGATGTATTTGTGAAGGGGAAAAATAGAGGGACTTGAAGAAGTATTAATTAGTTTGATGCCTATTTCTCCAGAATTTAAAACATATAACCTCTCCTGAAAGGGCTTCAAAATAGCATCTTTAAGCAATACCTCCATCAATCGTAATAATATAATAAAAAAAGTGTAAATTTCATTTTTTGTGATTTCTTCAATATTCTAATAAAAAGAGTAAATTTCCATTTGCCAGTCCATTCAGCATCAGAAAAAAGTGTAATAGAGTTCAGTTCTGGCTTTGATATGTGAGCATTGTAAATTTCACAGTGAAAAGTAAATACTAATTAAAATGATATGGCCTAACACCATTTCGATGAATGCTGATGCATACCAGCATATGTCATACCATACATCTACACCTCTCTCCAATCCCTCACATCTCCACTCGTCCATTCCACAGTCCAATCCTTCACTTTCTAGTTGTTACCTCATAGTCTCATACATACCCTCAATTAGTACCGATGTAGTGGGCCCGAGTGTTCAGAGACTCATTAGATTTGTGCTATATAGTTGCGCAGCCCAGATAAGGCCCATTTTTTACTTAACCAGCCCACTTGCACTACTCCTATCCTACCAGTAAGCCCATTTAAACAGCCACCGTTATGACTTGATTGCTCTGATTGCAAATGATTGATTACACTTATCACACCTGAATTACTAGACCTAAAGTTTTTCTTCCCAAAAAAATTGTTATTCTTAATTAGTTTAAAAATTGAGGGAACAAGTTAAAAGTTGCAACATATTTTCTCATTGGCCCTAATTTCAACCTTATTTCCCTTTGTTAGCAAAATCCTTCCTAAAGAAAACACAACACCTCTTATAAGCGGGTCCAATGAACATACCAGTATCGCTTCTGATTTCAACTACTATTTTATAATGACATGCTTCAATGAAATGAAATTCTATGACAGCGTAATCCAAATGAGATATTATTGATATACCAGTCCGTATATTGATAACAATGTTTGAACTGTCCAAAAAATTCACAACCGGCATAAAATATAATACCAGTTTAAGGATTTTTTGCAATTTTTTTAGGAATTGAATGTATATTTATACCATTACATGTGTATTAATAGTGTGTTACCATATAAGGAAACAAAACTACTGTTGTTAAGCAAATTATGCAACGACTATTACTTTTTCGAGTGTTAAATGTTTTAACTTCTCCTATATTGATTTCTACCAGCATAGTAAAGGGTTCTATTATGAAGTCCAGTCCTGATACATTTTGGATATTGTGGAGTCTATCTTTTTTTTGCAATTATTAAATTAGAAGGGCAATATAGAAACAAAAACATGACCGTTTTTTAATTAAATAAATTACTTTGAAAAATCTGACATGATTTTTACTTAGTTAAAGGAGCAGATCCTAAGATTCAGGATAGAACTCAAAGAAAAGAAGTATTGTTCAGTCATGGACATGAAACCTCTTTTGTGCAGTATTTATTTTAGTTTATTTATTTTGATTATTTTTTTTGAAAGAACAACGCAAGCTATTATCGTTCTTTCAAAAAACGATACATGGTGGCATCGTGTTTTGAAAGAACGATACCAGTATCGGACTTTAAAACCTGACATCGCAAACTCATTTATATAATTCGGATTATTTAAGTAATATAATCATAATTTAATAATATTATTATTTTTAATTTTTTTCGGTGGTTCTTGACTTCTGGACAACAATGTCCAAATATTTAAGGGTTCCTTGTGTTGGAACCTGGTCAAAATGAGTACGTAATTAAAAAAAATTTAAAAAAATTTTGTGTTTTACATAATGTATATCGCAGTAACGCATTCTCTAGGTTGCAACATGTAGCGAGTCAGTGGTGTTACCAAAGTTTTGTTTTATTTAAAACCCGATTCACAACACATGCAAACTAAAATGACATATATAAATCATTTCTGCGTCAACTAGCCGTATATCAGGGAACTATATAGTCTTGGGTATTGTATTGCTCTAATTGCAAGAATTTGATGAAGTAATTGCAAAGGAACATATCGAATTCGTAACTTAATTACTCCACCATGTTAGTAGTAGGTACACCCGTACAACATTAGAAAATTCAATAGTTCTTTGGTAGGGGAAAATTGGAAAATAATCTAGAAAACTTTATTAGCAAAATAATTTTACATTTGGACAATTAGCAGGAAACTTAGCCAAAAATAGCACATTCACGGTGGCGGATCTACCACTGGATCGGATGGGGCTAGAGTCCCATCTAATGCCGTCAAATTCGTAACTTATATTGTATGAGAAGGATATATGATGAACTTATGTTGGTCCAATATTCTTATAAACTCCACCTAGTGTTCTCCAATCGTGCGTGTCGTGTCAAACACGATTGTGTTAGAGTCTCGTGTCATATCGTGTTAACACGAACAACCTTTTTAATTGTGTCGTATCGTGTTGTGCTTAGTGGTGAGAAGAGACAACACGACACGCATTCTGATATGACACGACTGACATGATTGTGTCGTATTGTGTTGACACACGTCGGATTAGTCGTGTCAGATTATTTTATTATTTTTTAAATAAAAAAATTATAAAAAAATTAAAAGTATGGAACAAATTATTAAGCGTCATAATTTATTATTTGATTAAGTTTAAATTTTTTATTAATATTTTTTATAAAAAAATAATAATTAGATTAGAATAATATTGTGATTTAAATGATGATAAATAACACGATGTAGTATTATAAATTGAAATTAAATTATTAATTTTGCTTAAATAATCAACATTAATTATTGAAATTAAATTAACACGATA
This sequence comes from Rhynchospora pubera, assembly GCA_028095005.1. Taxonomy (NCBI): domain Eukaryota; kingdom Viridiplantae; phylum Streptophyta; class Magnoliopsida; order Poales; family Cyperaceae; genus Rhynchospora; species Rhynchospora pubera. The sequence goes on from CM051459.1 coordinate 86,840,184, forward strand.
AGACGATCGTATAGTGCCAATTTTGTATTTGTGTCGTGTCATTTTGAAAAACACTGACCCACCTAAATATTTTTTTTCTAGATCCGCCGCTGCACATTCATATTGTATAAAAAAGTTACAAAGTTCATTTACAACTTACAAGCAGATGAAAAGGCTAAATTAATTTAACAATGGAAAGTACATTTTCGTTGTTTTTCTTTCCCAAATAATTTAACATTCTGATTTCATTTGCATATTGCAACCAAATATATTTTCTATTATGTTGATTCAGAGACTGTTTAATTAGTATTCATTTTTGCATTAAAACAGCAAATCCTTTTGACAAGAAGCGTATCATTGTTTAATGTGTTTATGCATTTGAACTGAGCAAATCCTGTTACATATCGTTTCATTTAAAAATTCTTAATAATTTTAGCACTGTTTCTAGGGTTTTGCTAAATTATAATGTAGGTCTTAAGAAAATTCTAAACTTAACGAATTTCTACGGTTTAATTGCTATATAATAATTAAAAAATGTATGATTTAATTGTTCTCGGCTTAATTATTGTCCACGTTGCTCTGCATTTTTTTAATGAATTTTGTAATCAATAAAAACTTAAATCGTAAGTTAAATTTTTTTAAAGAATAGCTTCCAAAATCCGAAAATATAGAAAAAAACAGTCCATTCCATATCCATTTTTCAGATGACAGAAAAGTAAAAAATAAATATATAAATAAATAAATAAATAAATACACACACTAAGGAGGAATGTATATATATTTTTTTCTAATACTGTTCCTAACTTAGCCGGAACTTCATTTCTCTCACCTTGAATTAAAAATTTCGTTTTGTCCCCTTCAAATTTATACATCGGACTGGAAGAAAAAATTAAAGTCCGTAAAATTAGTTTCGCGGTCTTTTCCTTTTTTTTTTGAGGGGGTTATGTTCAATTTTCCCTTTCCTTTTTTTTTTTTTTTTTTTGAGGAACCTTTACAGTGACTATCAAATTATCCTCTTACCAAAGGAGGAATGCAAACAAATAAGTGAATAAAATAAAATAAAATTACACAAAGGAAAAAAAAAAAATTCATACCGAAACAAGAACTAAACAAAAAGCAAAATAAGAAGCTGAGAAAAACTAGACTTTGGGAGTGCAATATACTGGAGTTGTATTTCTATAGCTTTGGGATACCAAAGAATTAATTGGCTCTTTCTTTCTTTTTTTTATTTTTTAATATCTTTTATTGCTATGTCAGATAAAAATATAGTCGAGTTCAGATTTATATTCCAACCTTTTAATTTCAAATTTATTTATTTTTCTGTATATTTAATTTAGCATTTTCCATTTGTGGAATAAAAATTGTTACGTTTCGTGCAATTCCATTTTTAATTTCCCCTTGAGTGTCCAATATTTCTAATTAAAGTGTTTTTTTTTTTACATAAGTGATGTTAACTCCATTTTCAATAGCCGAAAAGTATTATCTACAGAATTCATTCTTAATATTTAAAAAAAGACATATGATGAGTAGACTCATACGTGTCACTGTCTCTTAATGTCTCATACATCTTATTCAGAAAATATAAAATGTGTTTTCTTATGAGTTGAACGAATTGAACAATGTCAAATCGGTTATTTAAAATTTAAAATATGAGAATGATATTATTAAATATATCAATCTGTCTTATATATTGAACTCCAGCATTTTTCATTAACAAAAATCTATAATCGTCCGGCTGAAATTCCTTCTGCTCCACAGTGATTTCTAGATCATCCTCTGTTCCACAGTCAATCTCAACAAGGATCTCTGACATTTTTTTTTAAGAGAGAGCGCCCTGGCATCTCTCGAAACACGTGCATCACCTAATTTAAATTTACATTAGAATATTTCTTGTATGGATTTATTCAAAGGCTGAGACTTACTAACATAAATGAACTCAGTTAACTGTGTCCACTATCTTAAAATGTTTATTTTAATGCAATACTAAATTACTATAAATTTATTTGTTTGACTTTCATTCTCTCTGACAATAATTTCAAAAGTAACCCCCATATGTTTTAAAAAAATTTATGAAGTCAATTTTTGTATATATTGATTCCTGAAAAAAAAAACTAAGTAATTTTTAAAACCACAATTTTTAGTGCCACCTAATGCAGAAACCTCATATTTTGATGTATATTTTAAAATTTAAAATTTAAATGTCAAACCTAAACCGTTTAATTATTCAATTAATAGAGATACATTACCAAAAAGCTTTGTAAAATTTAAAGTTAATTTGATACTCAATCATGAGGTAAAAAAATAAACTAATCTCATCAAGATGATATATAAATTCTAAGATGTTTATTTTCTAAAACAAAAGTTCTAAAATTTTTAATAACACGTCTCTTATGAAATAAATACAATCAATTTTCAAATTTGATATTTTTATTTTAAATTTTAAATATAAATAAAAGAATAAGGTTACAAGATTTGGCAACAAAAAAATTATTACATTAGAACCACCATCTTTAAAAATATGTATTGCAAATATTTTATTTTCTTGTGTGGCCTCTTCAGGTCATAGTTCTCCGGGTCCATTCCACTGTCTCTGCATGATCTTACTCTCAGATTGTTTTTTATGTCCATGCAAATCCTTTAGCAACCATGTCGCCAAACGCCAACCATTAAATTATCCCGATAAACAGCAATTCCAAGCTGTCACCTATTAGACCTCTTGCTTATATTCTACTCTAATTGACACAAACTCCAAAACACACCTAAGATCTAACAAAATTACAAAAGCATATCCACAACCACAAGACTACTAGTCTACTACGTTTAACTATTGCATTGTTATATATACATGGGACTCCTTCAATCCTCCTAAAAGTCTAAAACCCTTCTATAAATAGCATCTATTGAACAATCCACCTCATCAAATTAAGCATTATCATTCACACATTAAATTAGAAATATCAGTTCATGGCTTCTAAGTTTGTTTTAGCAGCTGTAGTTTCAGTTTTGGTGCTATTTGTAGGTGCAATTCCGACTAAAGTTTCTGCGGTAACTGAAGTAACTCCACCTAACCCAACTAATTATACTTCAATTATTATAGTAGGTGAAATCTTTTGCAAGTCATGCAAACTCCCTGGTTATGTGGATTATTTGGATGCTTCTCCTGTTAACGGTATGCTTTTAATATTTTCTGTTATTACTATTTTAATCTAAGCTTCTGAAAATACAGGAAATGATAATATATGGATTTATGTTTAAATTTGTATATATATGATTGAATTTTTTTATATAAAAAGTACAGTTTTATAGTACTTTACTTATATAAGCTATATATAGGTTCCGTTTGGTTGGTTTCTTCCCGGAATAAGGAATAAGGAATAACCACTTTTTACCAATAAATTTATTTCTAACCATTCAAACTCTTCACAAAAGTTACACACTTTCCAATAAATTTACCCCTTCCCAATAAATTTCTTCCCTTCTTCCTTCTTCCTACCTTATTCTCAACGCATCCAAACGGAGCCATAGTGATGCAACACAAGCTTAAATAAAAAGTAAAAAAATCAAGGTAAACAATAATAGAAAGTAAAAATAAAAAATAAAAAATCAAACTTTCAGTGCATTAGTTCATACATAATAAAAAGTAAAATATGTATACTTCAAAAGTTTATCATTTAATACCAAATGTAACTTTCTATTGAACTGGCGAGTGTTTTTGAAGTGTAGAGTAATATTGTTAATAGATTAACATGCTTTAAGCTTGTATTAAAAAAAAAGGGGAGGGGGGGGGGGGAGTTGAGCTCCTCACAAGACTGTAATCCACATGCAAATGCATATTATACGGCCGTATAGCAAATATATATAGCTACATATTATAAATTAATTGTATATTTTAAACTACCTTGATGTAGCTGTATTTTAATCTACTCTGATGACACAATTCCATTATTTTCACTTAAAACTTTCCAGGTGTTCTTGTTCGAGTCTCATGCTTCGGCGTCAAAAGCTGGATTTACATTTCAAAATATATCAATAGTATTCCAGGCGGCTTCTTCTACTTCACATGGGATGACGTGGCGAACTTCGATCCGAATCTGTGCAGGATTTACGTAGACTGGTCACCATTGAGCTACTGCAGCAGGCCGACATACCGAGACGGTCCTTATGCTGGTGCGGAGTTGTACCTGGTTTCTGAAAAAAATGTGACAGGAGGAACTGAAGCCACTTACTCTCCTGGAATAATATATCTGGGACCTTGGTGGTGGAACGATGTGTGTCCTAATCCCTAAACCCTAATTAAATAAAGTGATCAGAACCCTAATTAAAAGGGGCCACTTAATTGGTGCATGTGTTTGTGTGGTGTTAGTGTGGACTGTGGAGGAATAAAATCTGTTGCTTTAAGTCATATATAAAGTTGAGGAGCCTGAAAATAACGATGAATATATGTCTTAGTGTTAATAATTGTACGGTTACTTTGTTTCAATAAAAGAGGTTCTGTTTTCTATACTTTTTGGTAGCAATTTACAATTAGCTTCTTCTCTCTAAAATGCTTGAACTATATGATTTTTTAATATTATGTAAATCACAAGGTCAAAAGTAATAAAGTATCAAATCTGTTTCAATTCAAAATTTTCAATTATTTCATCATACCAATTTGGGGAAAAAATAAGGAAAATTAAATAATTGTATCAATACTTATTAATTTAGAAATTTGCCCGTATAGAAGAAGCAGGAAAGATATTTCATTATTTGAAATTTATTTATCTCATGATTATTATTTTAATTTGGATGGGTAAATATCTTAATGGAGATTTTTTTTATGATTCTGTATCTGATTATGACAAAAAAATAATAATAAAGGACATCGGTGTGTTAACAATTTTTTGTTTTTTCATTATTCAAATATTAAATTGAATCAAGCAACATCCATAATTTTTTGTTGATTTTGCATCATCCTTACGAAGCAAGTGTGTACTGAAATCCATAATTACATATGAACTGTAGAGGATAATTGAAAGTGTGTTCAAAATGTATTAATTTGCTTGATGCCTATTTCTCCAGAAGTGAAAAACATATAACCTCTCCTTAAAGGGCTCCAAAGCAGAATCATTGAGCAATTAATCATATATATGATATATCATATAATCAGATAAGTAAAAAAGAGTAAATTTCAATTTGTCAGTCCATTCAGCATCAGAAAAAAGTATAATATAGGTCTGGCTTAAGATCAGTGAGCATCAAAAATCTCATTTCACAGTGAAAAGTAAAAGGAAAATTGATTATATGGCCTAACACCAATACACCATACCATACCATACAAATTGAAATCAGGTGTCGCCCGACACTTGTTGTAGCACAACCCCTGGCCGTCTGATCAAATCGGATGGATAAGGGGAGCCTCGTGCATGTAACCAGATTGATAGGCCCACAAAAATGAACCGTCCGATTAAGATCGGACAGCTCATGGGTGCGCTACACCAGATGTCGTGCGACACCAGAATTGGATTGCATACAATACCCCTACCTCTCTTCTACTGTCACATCTCCATTTCGTCCAGTCCACAGTCTAATCCTTGACCCCTATTAGTTACCTGACCTCTACCCACAAATTGGTACGGATAAAGTGGGCCCAAGTATTCAGAGACTCGTTCTATGTTAACAATACAATCGCGCAGCCCAGATAAGGCCCATTTCTCTTGCCCAGCCCACTTGCATTACTATATCTTACCGGTAAAGCGCATTTAAACTGCCACCATTATGACTTGCATTATGACTGGATTGCTCGGATTGCAGGATGATTGAATTACTAAACCTAGTATAAGGTTTTCTACCATATTTAACATGCGAGTGTAATAATTTTTCCTTCCCAAGAAAATTATGCATAATTTTTAATTTTTTATTAGTTTAAAAATTGAGGGGACAAGTTGAAAGTTGAAACAATTTAATTTTCATCATTGTTTTTTGCACTTAAACCTCGTTACAACATCTAGAATCCATCAATTAAATTCAACGATTCACCCATGCAAAATAAAAAAAATTAATATGCCCCATAACCCCCATGAAATAAAATGGTTCGATTACTCAGTTGTCACACTATTCTCTCATTAGTGCAAAACTTGAACCTTGTTTAACACAATCCATCCCCTGACAAGTGGGCCTACCATCCCCACCAATTAATTATACCAGCATTGTTCAATTGAATCGGTCGTCTTTTGTAAGTAATGCAAAATTATACCACATTCAGACAACAAAACGTCGAGTGCTCAAATAAATTCAGGACCAGTATAAATAAAAAAGTTTGTTTTAATCTTGTACACATTGTTCCACACACCTTACTGGCAATAAAAAAATATAATAATAATAAAATAAATTTGCCTTTTACTGTTATGAATCAAAATATATAAACAAGCCTTCCCAACTAAAAATTTAAGTACAAATTACTCTTTACAATCATATTGTACAAAATATGTCATTGAAGGTTTCAAAAATAGTTGAAGTTCACAAAATTAAAATCTTCCCAGGTGAATAAATGCGACAAATACTGAAATCAAACGTTTCTAGATATAAAACCCAGAACCATATAATATAATTAATGTAAAACATATTGAAATTGAAACTCGGAACAAAAGAGGCTCAGAAAGAACGTAGCGATTTTCATATTTAATCACTAAGCGAAGTTATCATTGAAGCTGAAATTCTTTCATCATGGCAACTTTCAATTCAAGAAACAAAGACACAAACAAAAACTAAACCTCGCAAATAAATTGAACCATAAACGACAAAAAAAGAGTTCGACAGAGAAGGCTAGAGAGGAGATCAATATGCGGCCGCAAAGACCTACACATGACAAAAGCGCACTGGAATTAATAAATGGGAGAAAGCAAAACCCTAAATTGCTCCAGCGATTTAGAGTCGTGTGATCGAAATATACGGCCGTGATTTACATACTCCATCCAATGGCAAGACTTTCTAATGCGCAATTATTTTGGGCCTAAGGAAGCTTCATTTTGGGCCTATTAACACTTGTGACTTTTTTTTTTTTGGTTTCGTAAGAACAAATTGTTTAACTCATCTCTTTTAAGTTTTCACTAAGGATTTTGTCAACTCGTGTAGGCTTCATCTCAAGGAAACATGCATATAACTTGAATTTTAATTGGTTGGTTAATTTCAAGACTTCATTGGCATTAAAATCCGAGATTGTAGACACACATTGGGCATTTGAAGTTAGTGCCCCTTGGCCCTTGTTACCATCAGGGTTGTCTGCTTTATAAGTAGCATATACCCCCATTACCCCAGTACTAGTTGTGCACTAGTCATAAGACAATAGATGCATAGAAGGAGTTGATAAAAAATAACCCAAAAAAAAGTAGGCATCGTCACTCATAGATGGGACAATTGGTACAATAACATAATATAAAAAATCAGTTGCCATAAAAGAAACAAAATGATTTAAAGATTAGATTATATATGACTTTTGTATTAAGAAAGTGCGTGTTTTGGTAAACAAAACAATACTACTTGGTTAAACTTTAAAATTATCAAATACATTTAGCTATTAACTGCACCCCAAAAGTTCATGCTGACAAGGCCACAAACGCATGGAATTTGATACCATCGTTGGTACTTGCTATATATTTGGGAGGCAAAATAAATTTATCACACAACAGACATTTCTTTTGTGATCTTTATTTAGGTGGAAGCATACAATTGATATATTTGCTTTTTCCAATAAGCAGACGAAAGAGCCTGCACAAAAATCAATAATTGTGAATTGATCCAGCAAGATATATTATCACATTTGCTAAATACAGAGTCCTAGTGCTTATAGTATGATTAACAAAATGGAGGGAACAAGTTGCAAGTTGCTATCTTTTAATTTATTTTACTTCCTTGTTTCCTACTCTTAAACTTATTCCAATATCTAGGATCTATCAATTGAATTCCATGATGCATCCATGCAAACCCAAATCTTACGCCTCAGCTCATAAATTGCCTCAATTAGTCATCCTTAAGTGACACACCATTCTCTCATTGACACTCTTGAAGTTTTCATAAGCTTTCTGAACATGGCCTCGCTTAACTCAGTTACTCTAGTCCTAATATCAACCCTACTGCTCTTTGTAAGCCCGATCCTTTCTACAGAAAACACAACGCATCCCCTGACAAGTGGGTCCACCAATTATACCAGTATTGCTATAGTCGGTGTAGTCTTTTGTAGGTCGTGCAAGTTTCGAGGCTATGTTAAATCAATGGATGAATCTCCAATTACTGGTTTGCTTCTGTTCTCTAGTGATAGCAATCCATTCCACATTCTGACAGCAACGTTTCATCTATCAGAATGAAATAACAAAATGAGAACTGTACTTTATGAAACCCTTTCTTCTTTTTTTTTCCCCCCCTTCAGGTGCCATTGTTCGGGTGACATGCTACTACACCAGCAGAAAGCCAGTCTCAATGGCAATCACAACAGGTAGAAACGGCTATTTTTCTCTGGTTTGGCCCAATGTAGCGAAATTCTCACAGAAGAAATGTCGGGCTTACCTCAGTTGGTCACCATATAGCTTCTGTAAGATGCCTATTTACCAGAATGGCTCAATTAGTGCTCCATTGAAGTTTGATAGTGTGCAAAATGTGACATATGGCCCCCAGGCTGTATACTCCTCCGGTGTACTGCTGTATGGGGCCACTGCCAACAACACTCTTTGCCATGTACCATAGCCTATAGGTACTGATTTGATGATTTGAAATATGACATATCAGTTTTTAATATTTGAGTACTTGGATTAATGTTCTTATTTAGTGTTAAATTTTATTTCAGGAGCTATCTTAAAATTGTACTGCAGTATGGATTGTGGAATAAGAGCAATATATGTATCTGTTTGATTTTATTGGGGCGATCATAGGGAGAATAACTGAATCTGAAGATCCACTTTTCAAATGTGATTACTATAATTTATTTCGGCATATTAATTACAATTTTAAGTTTTCTTTTCAAAATGATAATTGCGGACATCTTATTAGGACGTTATGAATTTCTTTTGTTGAAAGTAATATTGAATTCCCTTTTGGTGAGCTATTTTACCCAGCAGTACAAGTATGCTGTCACACAAAGCTACAAGATGCATTGTTTTTTGTTATTAGACCAAGAATTAGTTCTCCTCATTGTTATTGTTCAAAATATAAATCTTGACCGAGAACAAAAAATAGTGTCGGTTATTAAAAAAAAAATTACATAGCATAAATTACACACTTAGCAACCGTATTATAATTGCCAATTAAAAAAGCAAAACGAAAGTAAAATGTTTTCTATTCATAGCATTAAAAATATAATTAATCTATCAAAATCGAGATTAAAGATATTGAATCTCAGGCAAAGAAGCTAAGAAATGATCTAGCGATGTTAAGCTGAAATTTCTCTTATCATTGAACTTTTGTTGAACTAAACAATCACAGAAAGGAAACAAAAAAAAAAATGAAACTGATAGAGGTCTAGGAAGACGATACAGAGCAATTGTTAAGGTGTATTAGACATTCTTTAAAGGACATTCCCTTTTGTTGACTTAGTTGCGATACGCATTTGGCAGTTGAAGTTTATTCGCTGTTAAATGCTTACTAGTTTTATCAATAATTTCTGGCGATCAACTAATGCAATGATAGCATCTGAAAACGCTTGTCGTGTACAAGTTTTTGAAGATCAAGTAAAAGCCAGTTATGTCTAGTTATCAGATAATAAATACACAGAAAATCATGCTAAAAACGGGAAGCTGGCAAATACAACATGGTATATAAAAAATGAGAGGACATCAAAGAAACAGGATGGTCTAAAAAATAAGATTATTATATACAGCTTTGTATTAGAAATGATGGGTGTTTTACCTGGTTAATATTTTAAAATAAATCAAAATATTTTTTCTGTATTAGTAGCCACACAAATTTTACGTTGACATGGCCAGACATGCGTGCAATTTGAATTCATCCTTTGTGCCAGCTGTATACTTAGGAGGCAAAAGAGTTTCCATATTATCAAAATTACCGTCCCATTTTGGTGGATCTCCAGACAATTGAGAATCCAGGACAGAATCAGGTAGCGCATCCAGTGTTTCCTCTAGGAAAGACTTCACCGTCTGCCAACAAGAAACAAGGGTTAAACATGCAAAATATTAATGCTAGGATGTGTTCAAATTGCAATATCTTCACCCTAATCTACGTTCAATTTTATGCTAACAACTTTCTACTCTACATCATAGCATGCAATTTTCAACTCAAACATTTTTTATTTTTTTCTTTTGCATGTGTAATCCTGCAAAAGGTCATGGAATATCAACTATACCCCTGCGAAGTTACCAATATCTTACACCTGACCTCATTCATCCAAACATATTCCAAGACATTTCTCCTTTCAATCACATTTATGGTGTAATATTTCATTTTCATGGGTGTAGAAATTTTGGGGAAATATAAAACCATGTATGAAAATGCTGGAAATTTTGAAGGCCAGTTTCAGACTTTCAGTTCTAGTGATGGTAGAATAGCATTACTATTGAACAAATATAGCAAAGGCGCATCTCAGAAAAGAAAAAATAAATTCATCGAATAATTTACTCAAATAATTTATGGCGGTTCAGCTTTACTAACCTTGCAATGGCGCAATGCTGCATCAGCCTCTCTTTTCCACAATCCATTTCCAGGTTCAGAATGAAACATATTCAGCAATGGCTGCACCAAGTTAATGTACATTGAAATACATTAATTTCTCAAATTAATGAGAGAAATGTAAGGTCCTGGAATTGTTGGAATGAATCATAGTAGATGAAAAACAACTTCAGCATGTTGAATTAAGAGAACATCCAAAAAATTGCCAAGTATATCTTGTACCATAACAACATTGTCGATATGTTAACGATACCAGCTAAAACTAACCTTAACGAGCTGTCTAACACTTGGCCTGTGAGGTGTGTCCTTCTCCAGCACTGAGTCAGCGTAAATCTGGTACTTCTCAAGAACCTAACAGCAAGCACTGTTTTCACATTTTATGTACTAGATGGGTACATTGCAAAATTATAAATAATTTACAACTACTAAGGAGTACCTGACGACGGGAGAGAGAATCACTTTTCACACCATATACTGCACTATCAACATAACCCAGAGTCGACCAGGGGCTGGATTAAACATAACTTAGTTGGTGTACTGCTATTAATTAATTAAGATGACTATAAGGAAAAATTTGTAGTATTGTAGGGTCGTACTTGTTATAAGCTGCACGACCAACCATCACACCATGTGCCCCTTGACCCATAGCCACGTTGACCTACATTAATATATACAACATCATATGCGACAGTAATTAGGCAAAAACATCTCAAATAAACCTGAGGTCAAAAAATGAAAACACAACCGGCAGTTTAAAAGGATTCACTTACTTGGTCAATGAAATTTACACCCCCATTCAAGGTAAATTGAACTTCTGGAAAATCTCGCAATAAACCAAAATAGTATTCATATCTGTCACAGTTAAATCAATTAGAATCTCAATGCAAATTTTGAAGACATATTATACTATTTTTATATGAAAGCTATGGAGCATAATGCATTAGTAAAGGTGAACTGCTATATGATGACATCAAAATTGTGGGTTTCTGAAGGAATGGAAAAGAGCAAAGCAATATACAAAATACTGAATGTAAAGGCTTGTAAATAAAATCCTTTATTAGTCAGTGTTATAATGTATAGCAGCTCATTGTTAAAAGAACTATGACAATAAAAGAAAGGAAAATGGAAACATACTTAAGAGGTGGAATCCGACGATTAGCAGCAGGGCTAATGCCGTTAAGCAAAGCTTTCCTTGAATGTATAATGAAATGTCTAGTTGGTGACTTTGAAACAATTGTATCTACAAATTTACCTGCACATTAAAAGCAAAATTATGACTAATAAGCTCAGATTTAAGTTATATGCAACAAAATTATCAACAGTGGATATGAAGAAGTTATAGACAGCTAGCCATTTCCTCCTACACCTTATTTGGTAACTGAACTCTATTTGTAAATGGCCTGAATGCAATTGGACTTATTTTGACCAACATGAGAGTTTGGTTACATTTGCAAATTTGGTAAAATTTAAGTACAACATGCAAAATAACAGCAAATAATCACACTAATTAACTGTTTATTAAGGATTCCAATCATCTATGGTGAAAGAAATGAAAATAGCAAGCCTTACAGAGTTCTTCATATGAGTCATGGTCATCAACTCCTATCCTACATTTCACACTAACTGGGACTGAACAGCTGGCTGCAATTGCTGACATGGCATCTCCTACAAACTTCACCAAAGCATGTAAAATTTCAAATTTAAACACATAAATCGTGATTTAATCTTTTCTATGAAATTATTAGGAGCATACAAACAGCTTTCTAATTCTTAAAAAACAATCGCAAAAGAAACTAACAAATGTATGAAACTTTCTGGTACTGCTCCAATACTGTACCCATATCATTTAGCTTGGTACCAGCATGAACCAAAGGAAGTAACTGCACAAGCAAAATATAATCACAAACCTCTGGGTCTAACATTAGACGTGCACCAAAGCAACCATGTCCGGCAACTCTACCACTAGGGCATCCACAACTGTTAGAATTTTCAAAAGAAGATATTTATAAATAACAGAAAAATAGAAACAAGAATAATATAAACATAAAAGCTTATCTAGTGAACCGAAACAGACATACTTACTTTAAGTTGATTTCATCATAGGAATAAGCAGTTGCCAACTCAGTTGCCTTAGACAAGTTATCTACGTTACTCCCACCTATTTGTAGAACTATTGGGTGTTGTTCAGCTGGGAATGCTAAAAATCTATCCTGAAAATGAACGTAACGGAACTAAAGAAGATTGGACTAACATTCTGACAAGCATTTGGAAGTGATTCTGTTGTTTTAATATGAAAAAAAATCAAAAGCCTTTCATAAATAGGTTTGAAATTGAATAACGATTGCCTTTTGCAAAATAAGGGAAACTCTTTAGAAAAATTTTTCTTTACCGAGTTATCCTTTTGATGAACAATTGTTTCAGCAACCACCATTTCCGTGTAAAGCCACGCATATTTAGAAATGATACGAGCAAGGGTTCTGAAATGATTATCTGTCCAGTCCATCATCGGTGCCACACTGCCAACCTCAAAAAAATTCTCACATTAGCCGGAAACTAGACAAAATTAAGTTGTGAACAATTGAGTAAATCTCATGTATAACACTCCAGTCCGTTGATCACTCAAGTTGTGAACAATTGTTATAATGCCATGCCAATACCATCTACTGAAGTTCAAAAATTGTTCATTATTGGTCTATAATTAGAGAGCAATTAGAAAGAAAACTGAAATTAAGTATAAACTAATGTGGAATAAGGAAATTTTTTACTGACCCAATTTTATAAAAACCTTAAAGAATAGGAAGATTGGTAGGAAGGTTGGGAGGCGTAATTGCAAAATAATTTCAATTTTGTGACAAAGTGCTAAGCTCTACGCATTTGTTTTAATAGTGTATAAAGAAATATTGCTAAACTTAAACTAGAAGTAGTATGTACATAAATACTATTATTACATAAATACTATAATTTCAATAAAAAAATCTGTACCTGAACCAAGGAGGAAGGTATGCTCTTTCTCGCTCGATCGGTTTTTCATGGTTTGAGGAGAATTTACAACTCGGGGTTTGGAACTTTCTACGACTAATAAGGGTTCTATTTTTGTAATAATTGGTCAATCCATAGAAATTGTGTGGAATTATACTGGTGTAGAACACTCGAAAAGCAGAGTTCATCGCAGTCTTTTAACTTTTGTTCATGGTCATGGAGAAGTGAAGTTTAGCGGGAGATTGTGGTGGCGTGGCGAGAGAGAGAGCGCACGGAGATGGATGGTATATATTGGTATTGGGCTGAACGGATCCATTTATGGGCCTAATTGATCCAGTTCCTTTACCATTAATGGACTGGGCCTTAATGAGTTTCCTTCTGTTTGTTGTAGTACGAGCATCTATAGAAATTGATTACTGCCATCTGCAATTTTGCCATCCCTACCATCGCTAAATATAAAACGAACATATATAGAAAACAAAGTGAACAAATAGACAATCTAAGTGAACACATACAAACAAATAAGTTCAATGAAAATTAGTTGAATATGCATGTAAACTTCTAAACAAGTAATGACAACACTTATTTGTTTGTAAGTGTTCACTTAGATCGTCTATATGTTCACCTTATATGTTGTATATGTTCACTTTGTATTTAGCGATGGCTGGGATGGTATATTTGCCGATGGCACTTATAATTCTTGAGCATCTATCATATTATTATAGTCCTGTCAAAACAGAAAAAAAAAACGTGATGTCGTTCAGTTTTAAAAAACGAAATGGAATGTGCAGGGCTGAAAAACGGTCGAAAAGGTGACGAAACTAGGGTGTTTCGTTTTGTTGATGAAACAGAATTTTAGTTTCGTTGATCGTTTCGTTCGGACAAAACGGTCGAAATGGATGGACAAAACTGTTTTATTTTTTCATTAACAGTTTCGTCCAACCAAACGAAACCGTTTTGTTGTTTCGTTAACCGTTTCGTCTGGATGAAACAAAACGAAAAACAGTTAAAACAGTTTTCGTTTTCAGCCCTAGGAATGTGGCACCAATTTTTTCTGTTGTTTAAAAACAGAATGAAAACAAAACAGATAGTTAATATCGTTTTTCTTAAATGGAACACGAAAATAAGGAATTATAATGAAAAATAGAAAATGAAAATGGCACATAAAAGTGTTTCGTTTGCCAAAATGGAACAGAAACGAAATTATTTTTTTGTTCCGTTACTGAAACGAAACGAAAACGAAACGGGTTGTTTCATGTCCGTTTCGCACATTTACCAAACCTAATCGTAAGAGGGTTCTTTTTTAAATTTTTTTTTTTTGAAAGAATCTATGGTATGAGGTATTTTACACTATATAAATTTCTTTCAACTTAGTTATGTGCAAAACCATGAACGCTTGGGTTGAATATTGATTTTGTTATATTATTATATAGTTAAGCTCTTATTCTGTTACATAGAAAGAATGCAGTCACCGGTAATCAGATTCTAGTTTGTGAAAGCAGCAAAAAAAGAAAAAAAACATGACCAAAGATAAAAAAGAATTTATGGTTTTTCTGTAAGAATTGGTGGGATATATTGTCCAAAATGCATAAAAAAAAAGTCCGCTCAACAATAATTGAGAAAGAATATGGCCAAAGGTTAAAGTTCAAAGAGTTGGGACGGATGAGATCCATCCAATGTTTTTATTTTCAAATTTTGAATTACAGATGATCAATTTAACTGTTCAATATGATTTTCATATTAAAATCTAATATGAAACTATCATTTGTGGTGAGACAATATGATTTGTTATCTCTTCTCTCATCAGTTTAGACATTGAACTTTTTTATTGTGTTCCTTTATGTAAAATGGAGGCCTAGCTCAGGCTGTTTTAGATAAAAAAAAAAACTAATAGGAAACTGAACTTTATATATTTTCTAAAAAATAATGGTTTTTAGATGGTTCATGATTTTTTAGAATCAATGATTATTTAGAAATCTGTAAAAATAAACGTCACATTTAATTGCTCACTAGATTTCAATACGAAGATGACAATAAACAATTTACATTGATCATTTTGAACATGAAATTTGAGAATGAACGTGTTGGATAGACATTTTTCCATCTAATTTATTGAACCTTAACTTTATTCAAGAGATATTTTTTTAAAATTGTACGAGAAAAAATGTCAGAAAATGTTTGGGAACATTGTTTTCAATGGATTGGAACTGGGACATGTATAACCATAAAACTTGGGACACGCTATGTGTTGTCAGATTCAGATTGACTTTATATGCTTTCTTATTTTCAGTTTAAAGCACTCTATCTTTTAATATTTAATCGCTAAATAATATATATGTGCTGACCTTTTGTTTCTACCATAAGCAAATCTTCTACCTACAGATTAGTAATAGAAATGCTTGTGATAGAATCAACAACAAAAATATGTCACAGAGAATTTAACGAGATTCTATTTATCCTAGATCCAAGGCTATCCACCTTTGCACAATTTTCATACAGATTTGTAAATGATAACTTGCAATACACTCCTACAGAGACGCTTTTTATGCGCAAATCAATAGTTATGACCACCAAATCGCTGACATCCCATTCACAAATCCTATGTAAATTTAGTGCTTTTTCTCCAAACCCCCATGCTTGAACTCAATCTCAAAAGGGAACCATGGGATCGTAATAAAAAAAAGAACTCCGAAATTTTACGGATTCTTTGTGGACTGTACAGAATCAAAATGTGTTCAAATTGTCTAATATATTTCTGAACATCCATTGAATGCTAAGTTTCACTACACACACTATAATAATTGCATACTGACCTCAGGGAATCCGGATTCTTTCCAAAGGATCAGTTTCCCTTACCAGATCAGGGACTATCTGACCAATAAAATGTTACAGAAATCTAGTTAGTCATTATATTTTGCTGGTCATAATTAAGCTGCTTTTAATTAAATACAACTCCTTTGAGTTCATGTTATGTGAAAGTCTGTTCCTCTGTTATTCTTCAAAATTGCAGAATAAAACATTGTAATGATTCAAGTAAAGCCCATTTCAAAAGGACTTCATTTATGTAATTAGAAAAACTAAAAAAAAACAGTTCAAACTCTCAGCGTTTCAGTATTCACAATTTCTGTTTTCAATGGATTGGGGAAAAAAAATAAAATAAATGGTTGTATCTTATCACAATAGTAGTTTTAGATAGAATCAAAACAATTATTTTAATTTCTTATCACACTTTCTGTTAAAACTTACCAAATAATTGTCGTTTTTCTGTTATATATATATGTTGTATCTAATGAAGGCGGCTTAATCAAGGTTTAGCGGAAGCGATTAAGGTTTTGGACCGGTTTGGTATGAACTATCCTAACACAATTCAATTGGTACCCAATACAAGCAAGCACACAAGCAATTCACAATGCAAGATAATAAAGAGAGAAAAAAGAGAGAGAAATTGAACACGCGATATGATTACGGAGTTCCGACCCGCTAGAAGAAGCTAGCCTTAGTCGTACGTCTCCGGGAGTACCGCTACCACGAAAGGGCGCGCTCCGTTCAATTCCAACAAGAACGGGACTACAACTTCGAACCGAATCACCTCGTCACAAGGACACTCGAGGCGGATCGGCCTAACTCGAATGGCACAACGGCCTCAAAGGAGAAGAGCTCTCAACCTATTCCAACCTACACCTAGCGACAATGTCGGGGCGGTGGTGTTTGAGGCTACTAAATCTCTCAAGATGGTCTAGCTATGAAAAGCTCAAGTGGGAGAGTATCCCTATGCTCAAAGGCTCAATTCTGGTCTAATTTTGCAAGACAAAGCTCTCTGACTCGTTTTTTGGAGAGAGAACAAGGGGTGGATATATATATGGCTCGAAATGAGCAGTTCCCCAGCAAAAACTGGACACAGCGTTGTACAACGCTGAATAGCGTTATACAACGCTGGAATATGACCATTGTAAATTCTAACGGCTCTTTAATATAGCCGTTGGTCTGTCAGAGCGTTGTGCAACGCTATTTGCCGTCGCACAACGAAGGAGTGTAAAACCAAAGGAAAGCTCCGACAATTCCGTTGGAAATTGTCAGAGCGTTGCTTGCCACTGAATGGCGTTACACAACGCTAAAGGGAGACAAAAGGAACAACTCTGACAGATTCAACAGAGCGTTGTACAACTCTATATACCGTCACACAACGCTAACGTTAACCAATGCTGAAAGACGTTGGCTAACGTCTCCAGAAACTTTTCATGTAAAAACGACTGTTTACATGGGACAGCTAACTTGGGATTTTTGTGGCGTTGTGCAACGCTATATGGCGTTGCACGATGGTACTCAGGAAAATTTCCAAGTTTTTTAACTGTAGCGTTGTACAACGCTACTGAGCGTTGTACAACGTTACTGAGCGTTGTACAACGTTGTGACTCAGCGTTGCCTAACTCTATATAGCGTTGTGCAACGTTGATTCACAAAAGTATGAATTTAGCTATTCTAGCGTTGTGTGCCACTATCTAGCGTTGTACGACGCTAGGTCACAGAAAACAGGATTTTGCTGGTTTATTGAGCTTTTCGCTATCTAGACCATTTCAAGGATAAACAAGGACTAAAGTATACCTTCTATCCTAGTCTAAACTAGCCTACAAGCTCTCTAAAGACTTGATCTTGATCTTTCTTAAAGCTTTTATCCAAGTCCTCATAAATTGTATCTTTTTCCTATAAAACTCAAAGAAGATTGTTAAATGCCAAATGATATTGTTTTGCAATCGACAAACTTAGAGACGTTTAGTACAACAATCTCCCCCTTTTGACGATTTGCAAAACAATACCATTAGTAAAGCGATTAAATTTTGGCATTTCACAAGCTTTACTACAATTCTCCCCCTTTTTGTAAATCGACAAAAAGTGAAAATTGGAGCAAGCTCCCCCTAAATTTATGGCTCCCCCTTAATTTTGGAGAAAAGGAATTGGAGAACCAATTTAGAGCACTACACAAGTAGTGTGACCAAATTTAACCTCTCAAACAAAAATAAGATAGAAATAAAGAGGCTCCCCCTAAAAATTTGGCTTATAAGACCGGGGGTTAACTTGGTATTTAGGCCACATTGGTTACCATACCACTAGTTGTACCACTAGAGGTACAAGCTTTTGGAACCCACTTACCTTTGGACTCACCATTTGGTTTCCTAAATTTGCATTCCAACGAGATATGACCATTTTGACAACAATAGTTGCAATATGCATTGGTTGGCTTAGGTATGGTAGAACCCTTGACAAAATGAGAATAGTAATGGGCTCTAAGGTATTCGGCCTTCTTCTTAGGATCATAGGATGATGCATTAAAATCCTTTTTGCGATTCTTTTGGAAATGTTGGGAAACATTGTTTTTATGCTCATTGGATTGAGCTTTGTGGTTTTGAGAAGAGTGTTGCTCTTTAAATTCATAAAACCATCCATCGGGTCCTCTAAAATAAATTTTATTGGACGCCTTTGGAACAAAAACCTTCTTTTCTTGATTTTGCAAATTCTTTTCGTTTTGCACTCTAGTGTTTCTAGGTTTCCTTTGGTACATATGTGCATGACCACGAGAATTCCTAGGTTTTTGAAATTGTGTGTTTTGTGCAACTTGTTTTCCATTATTGTGTGACAAGTTCTTTTTCTTGGTTTGATAAGGCTTTTGGTAACCAAGACCGGACTTGTCATGAGGCTTTTGACCTTTGAAAAGATTTTTCAAATCCGCTTTAGGAACTTGGGCTAAAATCGATTTTTCAAGTTGTTTTTCAAGCTCCTTTATTTTAGCCTCATACTCACCCATCTTAGAAGTAAGATCATCTACCTTGGTTTTTAAGGTTTCTATGGTATGGGATTTCCTAACCAAGGCATCATGGGTAGCATCAAGAATAGAGTTCAATCTATCACAATCAACACATTTGGTTGAACAAGTTGGTTCATCATCACTCTCACTATCACTACTACTAAGAGATTCATTGAGAGGAAGATATACCGTAGGAGAGCATGTCTTTGGTGATGTTGATGGAGTGGAATGATTTGAAAGAATCGGGGATTCCATCTCTTTGGCAATGAATGCATGTTCTTCGTAGTTGTCCGAATCGGATGTACATGGATCGAACTCCGAAGCCGTGTGGACTCCTCCCATTTGGCTTCCTTCGAAACAACTCAAGATGGCTCTCCATATGTCCCTAGCTATATCAAAATCGCAAGCAAGTGTGCTACCAATTGATTCATGTACCGAGCTTAGGATGACATTGACCGCATAGTCATTATCCTCCTTTTCCCTCAAGGCCTCGGTGGTAAGCTTGTTAGTATTTGGTTTAAATCTAGATTCATTTGCCACAATATACCAAACACCCATGCTTTTGAGGTAGCTAACCATACCATTTTTCCAAATAGAGAAATTTGTGCAAGTATGGTCCAATTTACCCGGTTTTTGTACCATTCTAGCCGCCATGATCGAAAACCGAGATTAAGAATAGCTTAATCGAGGTTCCCGCTCTGATACCACTTTGTTGTACCTAATGAAGGCGGCTTAATCAAGGTTTAGCGGAATCGATTAAGGTTTTGGACCGGTTTGGTATGAACTATCCTAACACAATTCAATTGGTACCCAATACAAGCAAGCACACAAGCAATTCACAATGCAAGATAATAAAGAGAGAAAAAAGAGAGAGAAATTGAACACGCGATGTGATTACGGAGTTCCGACCCGCTAGAAGAAGCTAGCCTTAGTCGTACGTCTCCGGGAGTACCGCTACCACGAAAGGGCGCGCTCCGTTCAATTCCAACAAGAACGGGACTACAACTTCGAACCGAATCACCTCGTCACAAGTACACTCGAGGCGGATCGGCCTAACTCGAATGGCACAACGGCCTCAAAGGAGAAGAGCTCTCAACCTATTCCAACCTACACCTAGCGACAATGTCGGGGCGGTGGTGTTTGAGGCTACTAAATCTCTCAAGATGGTCTAGCTATGAAAAGCTCAAGTGGGAGAGTATCCCTATGCTCAAAGGCTCAATTCTGGTCTAATTTTGCAAGACAAAGTTCTCTGACTCGTTTTTTGGAGAGAGAACAAGGGGTGGATATATATAGGGCTCGAAATGAGCAGTTCCCCAGCAAAAACTGGACACAGCGTTGTACAACGCTGAATAGCGTTATACAACGCTGGAATATGACCGTTGTAAATTCTAACGGCTCTTTAATATAGCCGTTGGTCTGTCAGAGCGTTGTGCAACGCTATTTGCCGTCGCACAACGAAGGAGTGTAAAACCAAAGGAAAGCTCCGACAATTCCGTTGGAAATTGTCAGAGCGTTGCTTGCCACTGAATGGCGTTACACAACGCTAAAGGGAGACAAAAGGAACAACTCTGACAGATTCAACAGAGCGTTGTACAACTCTATATACCGTCACACAACGCTAACGTTAACCAACGCTGAAAGACGTTGGCTAACGTCTCCAGAAACTTTTCATGTAAAAACGACTGTTTACATGGGACAGCTAACTTGGGATTTTTGTGGCGTTGTGCAACGCTATATGGCGTTGCACGATGGTACTCAGGAAAATTTCCAAGTTTTTTAACTGTAGCGTTGTACAACGCTACTGAGCGTTGTACAACGTTGTGACTCAGCGTTGCCTAACTCTATATAGCGTTGTGCAACGTTGATTCACAAAAGTATGAATTTAGCTGTTCTAGCGTTGTGTGCCACTATCTAGCGTTGTACGACGCTAGGTCACAGAAAACAGGATTTTGCTGGTTTATTGAGCTTTTCGCTATCTAGACCATTTCAAGGATAAACAAGGACTAAAGTATACCTTCTATCCTAGTCTAAACTAGCCTACAAGCTCTCTAAAGACTTGATCTTGATCTTTCTTAAAGCTTTTATCCAAGTCCTCATAAATTGTATCTTTTTCCTATAAAACTCAAAGAAGATTGTTAAATGCCAAATGATATTGTTTTGCAATCGACAAACTTAGAGACGTTTAGTACAACAATATATGATAAGCTAATTATACAATTTGGATAATTTGAATAAAATCATATTCAAATTTCCTCACTATCAACTCCCCTTAACATAGTAAAATGTGACAAGCAAATTTAAATATTTAACTCCTCCATTTTAGCTTTCTGCATGACAATTTAGAAACAACAGATCACAATTCCAATGAGATACCAGAGGATATACACCAAGTAGCAATATTCTATTTATCAAAACAACCTCTATAAACTACCTATATATAACACTAAACGCCTTCCCTTACACTCCATCAAACCTCTTTTATCTGTGGATTTTGAATTGATTGTAATTTATGAAAATGGTGTGGCTTAGGTTTCTTGTGCTCTCTCTTTTTATGGTGCTGCTCTCTGCTAGAGGAATACCAGATCCTCCCCCAGGCGCCCGGCTGAAGTTCACAGTTGGTGTCGAAGGCATTGTCTATTGCAAATCATGCAAACTGCCAGGGTACATTGCAAACATTGGCATGTCACCTATTCCAGGTTATTCTACGTTTTGTGTTCCCTGATTGAGTTAGAAAGGAATAACTATATCACGTCCAATCTAGATATTTAGCTTGAATTTCAGATTTTATAGGGTAATTTATTATAAGCCTCTGAGATAATGAAGAATGCATATTTTATATCAAATGGAGTCCATGTATAATATAGAGTGACTTAATTTGTACTGTAATGTTTCCCCCCCCCCCTCCAATTCTTGAGAATACAGCATAACTGAATTAAAAAAAATTGTGTTGTGAAGGTGCTACTGCTATCCTAAGATGTCGTACAAATATCACAAATGCCATCTCGGTGCCAATCAAAACCAACAGTGAGGGCTACTTCCTGTTCCAAACGTCACAGTTGACGAGCTTCACCAGCAGCAATTGCCGTGTATACGTGACAAATTCGCCTTTGAGCAAATGCAATGTGCCGGTATATCCTGGTCCCAGAGGATCCAATATGCTCAAGTTTGAGAGAGCATTCACAGTTAATAATGGAATCGAGTACCTCTACTCGAGCGGTGCTTTTGTATTTCAACCAAAGAAGGGTTTGCGCTGCCCCTAATGTCATGATAATTCAGGCTTTTTAACTATCTTTGTGCTTCCAAGGAATAAAGAAAGTTGTTTGTTTTGGTTCATCTTTTTTAAGTTCCAATGTTATCTTCATAGGTTTAATTTCATGTCCTTCCTCAAAAGATTTGGTGTGCATTGTAACTTGTAAGATCTTCTGTCGAGCTTCTGTGATAATTACTTTTCGTGTTCATATTAGTTTTGAAATTCTCATCTCAATATACATCCTAACTATTTAATTTGTATGATTCAATAATAATAAAACATACCAATAGTTTAGCAAATCGCACTACTCCGTTTTAGGCTGATTCTGGGTCATATTTCCAAATTTTCATGCAACGTGTGTTCATTCACTTCAACAACCGTCTGGCAAACCTTTCCTAACAAAGACACACTTATCTTGTGCAACAGAACGCCATCCCGGTTGATTTAAATTGCAAATGAGGAACTTTTATTTACCATTTCCACCAAGTTATATGAGGTACCTGAGACTGCTTGGGTACCAGAGGCATAATATGAAGTCTTGGTTCACAACACAATTAAAAAAATTTGCAGAAGAGGAGATGAAATCAGAGTTGGAATGACCAAAGCAGAAGTTACAGGGTAAATTGTCAGATAACCATATGCATGTAGTGTTGTAAGAATTCACATTAAATCACATATAACCATAAGTAGGGCCAACTATGTAGGTATAAAGCGATTATGAATCACGAAGAAACTTCAGATAGTCTATCAAAAAATTATGGCAATTTTATGTAAATAATGATCAGATTCATTCAAAACTTCAATTAGTTTGTAGATTAAAACTAGAACTACTTGTTAGTGCAGGCGTGCAGCACATCTTGAAAAATTGATTGAAAGGTATGCCAAAGATTCATGAACGCTCAATTATTGCAGTTGAAAGAAGTAATCCTTATGATGTCACAAGGATACAATAATTTGGAACCTTATTTTTGAACAAAAATTCTTCCTGGTAGAGTTCCCGATCTATGATCATGCAGTATTCTAATCAATTAAAGAAAGACGAAGTCGAAGTTTTGTTCCGGTTTTGAAAAGAGAATACAGATATCCAAAATTTATAGGGATATCAGCCCACTTGATTTTTGGGCTTACAGGTCATGGCCTAACATTTTACCCATCAAATAGCGCAAATAGTTCACAAAAGATCTATTTGTAAAAAATTGAGAAAATTCTGAGCACAAGAGAGGGAAAAATGAACTCCAACAATAAGCATACATTTTTTTCTACGCTGAGACAATTTTCTCGGCGAGCCAATCATGATTTCCCCAACAAAACGCAATACTCAACATCATTTTAACACAGAACAAAAAGAACAAAATGTTAAAATATTTCTACACACATATATATAGCCATGCCCATGCATCATACAACCTTAACAGCTGTAAGATGGAGATCGAATGTAAGCATGGAGGCAGTTTGCTTCCTATGTTGCCTTTCAGGCACTGTCACCACTGGTGCGGCCTGGATGAAAGGCCCGGGTGTAATCCTCTCAGGTGTACTTAGCCACTTTGATTGCATGTATTTCTGCTTGCGCCATGGCCCCATGTGCATGTTGTTATCTCTCATGCACTTCTTCGCCGACGCACACATTATTCGCACTACAGATCTTAGTTTCTCTGATTTCCCTACAAATAGCTCTGGCAAGGAGTTAACTAGTGTTTTGTACTGCTGACTTGACCTAGCCATCTCAAACTCGCCTCTAAAATTGAGCTCTATGACGACCCGAATGGGGCTTCTCTTACCCGATTTTGAATCGATGACTACATCCACATAACTGTGCTCTCCTGTAAAAGGTATTGTAGTATTATTAGTTAAAGCAAGCATAAACAAATAAACAATAGATTAAGATCGCTGCTGGCATTCAATTAAAAATAATATATCCCCCAGTGAGTTTTATACTTCTTCTTTCATATATACGTGAGAACTAAGAAATATCTTAGAGCATTGACAAAAAAAAGAATAAAATAAAAGCATGATAAAATTAAAAATTCAAGAGATGTTAATGTATATATTTTAAAGTCAACACTCAACACCATGTGATAAGATTAACTAAATTATGATTTATTAAGTAAAAGAATAATCAACTTCGTACTTTTATATAATTTTGAAGATATGATCTATCCAAGTAATTAATTTCTTCAGAAGAAAGCTAGCTAGGCTTAGCAGTAAGCACCGTTATTAAGTATTAAACTGACATTATCAGTACTATTTATCATATGATACATACATAAACCTTAATTTCAAAAGAAACAGAAAAATATAAATTACCTGAAGGAATATCAAGCGAGCGATTCCATTTGGATTTGCAAAGCGCGCTGTTATACCCTCTTTTCTTCAGCTGATCTGCCACATAGCCCAGGAGGCATTTTCGGCACTCGACACCCCTGCCTGAACAGGAACATACCGAACCGTCTGCTCTCATTTTTCGTATTGCTTCTTCAGTGTCCAGTCTTATCTTCTTCTCGGTCGAACTATTTCTAGCCAGCGCTTCCTACATAAATGTATTTATGAACAAGACTTATTCCATGTTTCAATCATTGCTTGTATGAGTTGTATCAGTATTATTGCATTTGTTATATATATGTTGTTTTCAATACTAGTTCATGAAAGGGTTTACTTGAAAAATGCAACAATGGAAGTTAGGTAGCATTGTAGCAATTTGGCATTTTCTGAAATGCACAAGAACTGATGCAAGGGGTTCTAAAAAACTGAAGGAAAGTATGGAGCAGAAATTCAAGTGCAAATCCAAGCATATCATAAGTTGTATAGACTATGGACTATATGCAATTTGCAATTATATATCCAACCTTTCTAGATAATCAAATTCAAAATAATTTAAGAATAATAATTAAGAGCTTGTACTTGGAGATCATTATATTGTGACGTCCAGAAAAGCTCATCTTCCTCCAAATTTGCAATTGAACCCTCATTTTCTTCATAATCACTCTCGGCGCCTTCTTTCTTCCCCAATCTCTCTCCTTCCATCTCCTCAAAGAATTCCATCACCATGTCTGACAAGCTTCCCTTTCTACTCATTCCAACTCTCTCTCTGCTAACTTGCACTGTTTCTCTTGCCATGTTGATCTAGTCTGATCTTTCTCTGAGCTCAATTTGAAGTTCGAGTCAAAATTGATCAATGTCTTTTTTTTCTCGAATTGGTTTGGGGAAAGAAATGGAGAGAAAGGGGTTTATATATGGCGCGTATCCTTCTTGTATGGAGCTGAGGTGGGTCCAGCTGGGAAGATGAAAATCGGATTAGTTACAAAATGGTTAGCCTCTGATTTCTGGAATGTACCTATTGGTGCATTTTGTTCCAATTTTAGTGTGTCATACAAAACAAGTCAATTGTTGACTTTAAAAAACAGAAAAGAAAAGTCCGCTGATATTTTTTCTATAATTGTAAATATATAGTCATAATAACAGAATAATTTTGGAGTTCCATATCACTAGGAGGGTGGTACAAAATAGAATGAAAGAAAAAGATCAGAAAATATTTTTGTAAGTTATTACATTACAAATTTTTATTCTTAATCGTTCATAATTATTGCATTATATATCTTACATATTGTTATTGATCCAAATTCATTGATTTTGCTTTATAACTATATATTTTCTCAAAATGAAACATTGAAAAATATATCTAGAGGGATATTAACATTTGCTAATTCAACATTCAGAAAATATATCTAATGGGACTTTAACATCTAAAAATTAATGTGAATAAAAACTGTGTGCAGCTTTCTCAAACAAACAAAAAGAAAAAAAATCTATGGTCCCATTTGGATCGTATGAGAATAGGAAGAATAGCTTCTTCCTACACGTAAATTTATTATAAACAATCCAAACTCTTCACAAAGTTACATACTTCCCAATACTTTCCGCTTAGGAATAAGCTATTCCTCTTATTCCTAAGCAATCCAAACGGCCCCTATGTTATATTTTAATATATTTTTAGTCATTAAGTTTCATATATTAATCAAATTGCTAGCTTTTCTAATTTCCATACAAAACTCTATATGTAAACTTTTAACTTTTACTATTTTAAATATCATTTTGCTAACCACTAAAAAAGTAAAAAAAATATCATTTTTTTCCCGTAATTTACCAAAAAAAAATTTGTAATATTTTACTTTTACAATAATACTATAGGTATTTATTTCATCAGTCATTCAGAAAATTAAGAAGCTATCCTTAATTCTAAAATTTACTAAAAGAATGTATGATTTAATTCTATTAAGCCTGAATAGATAGTGTTATATTATCATCGTGCCTCTTTTTTCAAGAAAAAGTGAATGATTTACTTTGTTTTGTATCCGTACTTATTTTTCAGTCTAAATTCTCTGTTTATATATACAGTATTTAAGCATGCAGAGTGTAACCATCCGGCTTACTTATAGTCAACAAATTTAGTTCTTTATTTTCGTTGGTTAACAGAAAAAGAATGTACCAAGGAAATATTCGGCCACACTACTACAATGAAAAAAAGAATAACAGAGAAAAGGGATCTGCGATTATTTGCGGATAAAGGAGATAGAGAGAGAGAGAAAGGGAGTTGATCATTACAGGTGTAACAGCGAGGATCCACGTACACCAAGCGCGTCGGGTTGGGCTCAATTATTGAGCCCATTGTGGGTCCCACCTGATGCGTTTCTATTTGGGTCTATTCTAATTTCTAAAATTATTTTCTACCCATTTTATCACCATTTTATCCATTTCATGGAGGGACCCCTTGTTTAAGGGATCGGCTTGAATATTCTCCTAGGGGTTCCCTTTCAACGTCTCTTTCTTTCACGGATGAGTTTGGTTTAAATCGAATTTAAATGCATACTCAATTAAATTTTTTCTTTTTTAGCTCTTAAAATAAATTAAGAGAATAATTATTTAATCAACAGAATTGTAAATTCAACTAAATAAATTAAATTTGATTTAAACGTATTGATATGAAAATTTACTTAAATATAACTAATGATACAACTATTAGTATGATAATTGACATGTTTATTTTTGTTTACATTTAAATAGGAAAATAAGTTTTGTTCTTTTTTATTTGCATTCAAAATTTCAAATAGCCAACCCCACGTGGTAAATGTGATTGGGTGAAGTCAAAATCCACGCCAAAATAAAATAGAAAATATGTTTGCAGCTAGATTGGTATAATTGTATGACTAACTCCACAACTATACAATATACATTAACAGTCAGTATACCAGGTCCTACTTTATTGAGTATTAATTAATAGTGCTAAGTGTAAGGATATACTCGGAATTAGGATATGGTCATATGGATATACCAGAATTGACTGGAAACCAAACATGATAAAAATATTATTTCTCACCTGGCTATTTTATCAGTCGGATGTGCTTATTTTTATTTGTATCATTAATGAATGAAAAGGACTTCAAATGTGCTCCTGAAATTTAGTCTTTAAATTTTGACATATACAACTTAATAGTGTAAACTAAAGAGACTAATATATAAAATATATTTAATATAAAACATTTTTTACAAAATATATTTACAGATTTGTTTGCAAAAAGTGTAATATATTAAATTCCATTTTTCGAAATTATTTTGGTCTTTCAGATGATCAAAATTAATTTTAAAACTGTTTTCATTAGAGAAAAGTCTATATTTGATTGATTTTAAATTTTGTTGACTGTGAAGGGTCTAAATATCCAAACGTTAACTGCTACTATTTTGGAGTTTCTTATGCCTCTTTGAGGTTTCCAAGGGATTGGTTACACGTAAATGTCCCCTAATATTATCAAAATAACATTGGTAAAAATTTATGTACGTACAAAATAACTTTAGTAAATGAGTCATCTTGATTCAGTATAGGTGGGACTTGTCTGGTGATTACGACATGTGGATAGGCTCTCCAAACTCAGCGTTTAATATATTGACAAATGCTTGGTTGATAAGGATAATATCTGACATACAAAAAAAATATGGACATTAAAAATCGACATTGCAATGATATCCTTTACTACAATCAACTTTGCACAATTCAATAATTGCGAATCTTTCGCAATAGAATTGCAAGCAATGGTTCCATTTCAATCTAATTTTTTTTTTTCAACAAATTACGTGTTAATTGCAACCAAGAAATTTCAAATAAGCCGACTATAAATATTTTCTATTTTTCTCTCATTTTATTTGTAATAGATCGATTTGTTTATTATTGTTTTTCCAAGTAGATAACTAGTGCAATGTGTATACAACTTTTTTTAATCAAACTTCATACAAAGATGATAAAAAATTTTCAAACATTGTCGATAAGAAGAGTTATTTAAATCTAAAAAGGAACTTTCTTCAATGTTTCCTATCAATCATAGAGATGAATAATGAGATTAAAAAAGATGGAGATAAAATAATTGTCGGTTGCATCAAAGCATAATTTAATTTTCTTTCGTCATAAAATATGAATTGCCGCCACAACAAATTTACCACATAGTATGGCCACAGAAGAACCAGACTGATCAACATTCCTGTACAGCCATTTGACAATCTTATACATTTTATATCATCTTATGTGATAGCGAGTTAGGAAAAAGTGCATAATAAGTCTAAGCTAAATGATGCTTAACAGTGTAGTTTGTCTGGAATAATCAACCAGATTAGATCTTACAAGAGAAGATATTGACTTGTACAACCTTATCCGAAACCTGGCATTGCCAGGGATAGCCATGCATGATCAGCACAAAAATTATAAAGTTGAAAAAAAGAAACAGGCAAAAAACGTGGTCGATTCGCTGCAATACAACCTGTCCAATATTGATTAATTGACTGATTTATATGTCAAAATTAAAATTTGGATAATTGGGAATGCACATTAACTAAAAATAAAAGCACAAAATTGTTCTCTTTTAAATTATTAAAATGTACTGTTGTTTAAGTTCTTAATTAAAAGTTGGATATTTATACAAAAATAATGATTTACTATTTTTTCTTGTTTGTTTTATTATTTATGCATTTACATTTTTTTGCAATAACTTTAGTTGCAAGACGATTAAAGACGAGGTAATAACATCGGACCACAAATAAAAACTTGTTCAAGATAATTTAAGCATATATATATTTTCCTAATAAAATCAGCACATACATTAAAGAACTTATTTTCTCAGTGGATGTGCTTAAATTTTTAGTTGCAGTATTTATGGCCCTAAAATACAATCAGATTGACGATAAGTTTTACTCGAAGTGAAACTTAATTAGAAAACTTAAATAATTATATCTGAACTGGCACGCTAGCTAATCAAAATAATGATGTTTGTTTTTATCTAAACAATATTCTTTGTTCGGAAATGAGCTGCTTCTTTTCCAGAGAAATTTTTAAAATTTTAAGGTGTTATATTTATTGGTTGAATTAGATTTTTGTCTACGATTTATCAAGCAAAACGGTAAAAGAAGAAGCTTTTTTTTTTCCCAATTTTCTCATGAAGCAAATGACACTTGTTTGACAACGAGATAAAGAATAATTCTTTTATAAAGCAAATGAGCGCTATATAATATTTTTTCCCAAGTTTTAAAACGGTGTTTGAAAACGTATCAGGGATGAGAATTAGTTCAAATTGTACTCGATAAAATCTAATAAGATTGCAAAATACAAAGATACCTTTATATTAAGGGTATAAACCAGCAATGCTCTATATAATTCTTAATTTAAAACTTACACACAGAAAATAAGGACACTTAAAAATTACGAGGAGATGGAAATTTGAGAGAAGATTGGGGACATGATGGTCCAAAAAGTGATAAAAATCGACCGAATCTAAATGATAAGTCTTATCCTACCTCCTGACCGAGTAATACTCTCTATCAATCATTTTAACTCACGTTTGGCACACAAATAGTGGTGAAAATAATGCCAAACAGAATTTTGATAATGTCTCGTCAAAACTTGAAACGTAATAAAATGAATCAAACACTTTTACCATGATAAAATGAACAAAGAACCAAACACGTATATTGCATTTTGGGTGACGAAAAGCTCTCTATTAATTGACATGACACAAAATGTTCAAAAAACACATATGAACATGACACAATTCAAACTCTAACATAACATGACAGGGCATGTATTTAGCATGATAGGACGCATTGTCAGTACAATATTTCTTAATTCTTCTATGTTCAATTTTTATTTTAACTAAAATCATTCAAATGTCTTATCGTCATAAATTATTCAAATTCATTTACGAAAACTAGTAGTTTCAGGTAAATACTTAATTCAGTATACCGAGGGATAAATTAAGGAAAATAAAAATGCAACATCCCATGTTCCAATCTTCTAACTAGCCCATGGAATTGGAATGCCTTTGGTTTCTAAAGCCTAAACCTCTGGTTTTACTTACAAAAAAAATATTATTTTTCCTTTTTTTTTTTGTTTCGGCGGACAATCTTGGCTGTTACAATAAAAATAAAAGAGATGACTTTGATTTGTCCCTTGCAGCGCTGTTTTTTTTTCTTTTATTATGCGGCACAGTGTATGTTTTTTTTTTTATTATTATATGCGGCACAGTGTATGTTTTTATTATTATTGCGCGGCACAGTGTATGTTGTAACTGTTGTGGAGAGCGGTTCAACAGATTAGATTTTTTGTGGCTATCCTGAACTTGCATCTATGTGAGCGTAGCTATCTTCCATTCTTCACAAACCATACCGACTGTCAACTCTTGTAGATATTCATACATGTTTAGTTCTCTATAAGGTGCTATTCTGAACTACTAATTCTAAGAACAAGCATAATTGCTTGTTCGGAGTCTTATTCTAGTTCCAACAAATTCCTGGAACAAGTTTGGAATTACTTTTTGGTGACCCACTGAAATATTAAAATATTCGTTCTCCATCTGTGACCCACTAAAATATTCATTCCCTATCACCCATAATGAAGAGGACGTTGCTGATTTTTGTTTTATCTTTAAATGATTTTGTGTCAATTATGTTACTCCACATCTGACCTTGCTGATTTTGTGCCAAAAATATAGTGGGCTACTTTAGTT
Organism: Rhynchospora pubera; assembly: GCA_028095005.1. Taxonomy (NCBI): domain Eukaryota; kingdom Viridiplantae; phylum Streptophyta; class Magnoliopsida; order Poales; family Cyperaceae; genus Rhynchospora; species Rhynchospora pubera. The sequence goes on from CM051459.1 coordinate 86,871,880, forward strand.
TAAAAATTTCATTAATATCATTTTTAGCTATTTGTCATCTACAACTACAACAGTTGACTTTTGCACAAAGAAATGTAAATCAAATTCATGTCAGATATGATTTTAAGTTTTTCTCAAATTAAAATAGACACGTTACAAATCAATGTTGAGATGGCGTAAAAAAAAAGCAGTGAAAGCTAGTTGAGAGATAGAAAACAAATCATTATTTTTATATTTTTTTCTTGTTCTTATTTTTAACTGCTCATCCAAACAACACATCTTAAATATTCATGAACAAGCAATTTTCCACCATTTCTTATTTAATATCCTTGTTTCTGAACAAGCTATTCCATTCTTACTTCCAAACACACCAAAATTTTTGTGTCTTCAAATTCATTGACATTACTTCATCATCTTCATCAAAAGTACGGAAAGAGGCGACGAATTTGGACCTGCAAGTGCGCGAGTTTGATTAAAAATAATAATAGTAATAATTTTATATTGAATAGTTTATTTAATTTGAGACAAATCTTAGTTCATAACTTCATATAGGGTGTGTTTGGATTGTTGGAAGAAAGAAGAAGAAGAAGGAAGAAGAAGAAGAAAAAAAATTATAAACAATTCAAACTCTTCACAAAATTACACACTTCCCAATACTTCTTCCTACTTCTTTCCTTCTTCCCTTCTTCCCACACTCATCCAAACGCACCCATATATCTTTACTGTCCTTAATCCTTATGCTTTGTGCTGGAATAAGAAGTCCAAGTTTATTTTAATCTTAAAATTCGCCGCTGCACAGTGCACAGCAGTGTTTCAATTAAAATAATACTATCAAACCACTAACTAGCTATATAGATAGCTACACAGTTCATTCCATAGAAGAACAAGACCAATATACAGGAACAGTAGAAGACAAGATAATGCTAGAAGCTCAATTATGAGGAAATTAGGCCCAAGAATTTGTTAGGTTTGGAGTCAGTCAGGTTGGTGGAGGGTTGGAGACTTGGAGTTGGACCAAAAGACAGGAAATAATGCTGTCTGGTGGGCTCCACCAAACTGATACGACCCGACAAGACGAGGCTCAAATTTCTTTTCTTATAGGATAAGGGATCAGCTCCATGGCACCTTACAAGTCACAAAATTAATTTGCGCTCATGGTGGGTTCCTTCTTGATTTGGGTATCATCATAAATGATTTTTTTGTAGAACTAAATTTTTATACCAATTTATCTGATATTAAATGAATGTGTTAAGCAATTCCAATTGCATTCATGCATTTAAGACAATATAAAATAAATTAGAGGGCAAAAGTGGTTCTATACCCTCTAATCTTCAAAATCAGGTGTATACCCCGCCAATCATGTTAATTTGGGACATATACCCTCCTAAATTTTTATAATGGTTTCTTAAATATTAAAAATTAAATTTTCAAAAATTTGGACCAAAATACCCATGTCCATCACAATCTCTCTGAGACGTACTTCTATCAATTTAACTTCTGCCCATCTCATGTGCACTCTTACCCATGTTTGATAGAGTAGTAAATCGTGGAGTAATTTAAAAAGGAGTAAATAGTTAATCTATTTTACTCTTCTAATTTTATATCATGTTTGGTATGAAAAGATGAAATAAATATGGAGTAAGAGTAAATAAATAATGAGAATTATTCTTAATTCTGTGTAGTAACTTTATTCCATCTAAAATGGTAGAGTAATTTACTATTCCTTACTTCACACTAATTCATCAAATTTAAATCATATTTGGTGAAGTAAAAATGAATTAAATGAGTTACTCCATCTTTAATCCTCTACCAAATATGACCTAATTGATTAACTTAGATTACGTAGCTTCTCAGCCTAACGAGAGTATCTTAGATTCTGTTGCTTCTCAGCCTCATTGTTCATTATTCACATTAAATTTGATTAAGGAGCAACGGAACTCGGAGATATAATAGTTACGAAGAAATCGTACCAATAAGGTTATTTTATCGGCTTAATGAAGCAATGGTTATTGGGCCAGACATTTGCTAGCTAGAAAGCTCGTCAATTAATTATGAAGAATTAATGAAATAATACTGTTCTCCATTTGGGATTAAAGTTTTGAATTTTCTCCATCATTATTCCAAACTTATAATCCAAATAATATTTATAATTTTGACGACAACATCTTTTTTTAACTCAAACTTTCACTTTTCTCAAATAGAATTCTTATTAGCTAAAATTCCAAAAAAGTATCTACCTTATGATTGTTCTCATGCATCCAGACACACCTTCAACACCTAAAACGAAATATTACCATGTTCCCTTTATATTGAGTATTGACGCACAAATTTGGGTGTTTTATGCAACGTCAACCTATGTATTGACACTCAATATGACTATATTAGATTGAAGAAAATCAAACTGCTCGGAAAAATGATATTAGAGCAATCTCACCAAGTGAAAATAAACAAAACGAAGCTAGGGCCTTATCAAAATTAACTAAAAAAATATTTAAAAAAAAATCTAATTTTCAGCGACTATACATATACCTCCCCTAACCAATGATATACAGAATCCACTCCCTGTTACTACATTTTCTTTTCCTCTTTATACACGGCTCTAATATTCTATCCTATAAAAATCCTAGACCAGAGAAGAAAAAGAAAAAACCTACATCCATGTCCTCAACTAGTTAACTTTACCCGTGAAAAAAAAAAACATAGTTAACTCCACCTCTAAAAAATTAGTCCATTTCCAGAAGTTTTATGCTTCCACTGGAATTTGCAGTAAGCAAGGTAGAAGAAGGGCCTCTCCAGGATACTGAAGATATGAACTGGTTCGGGTCTTCAATTTCCTGGCCCGAAATTGGATCCACTATGCTGAATTTGTGTGATAACACAGGCATGGGAAAACCCTTGTGGTAGACAAAAACCTAGAACATGATCAATAACAACAAGATTAAATGACTGAAACCACATCACAACTTGAATTGTAAATTAAAATAATTTCAAATAAATACGACTTTAAATATATGATGAAGAAAAAAGATAAGTATTGGAACAAAATATTGCGTTAATTTCTTTACCTGTATGTGTTTGCCAAAGAATACAAATATACAATACTAATATATTTTTTTTCCTTTTCGGTTTCAGTTGCAGTTTAATATGCATTACAAGTTTGGAAATGATCGTATTAATGGAGAGTTAAACAAACGTGCTAATCTCATGCTTTATGAGACATTAAGTCAAAATCAGATGTACATAATTTTCATGAATAAAGGATTGTAATGATATCTGCTCTAGAACCATTTTATCTGAAAAAACTCACCTCATTTGTTTCTGAGCCAGTGGCGATGTATCCATCTGAAATGGAGAGGCCAACAAAGTTCTACCATTGAAAAAGAACAAAAAAACTTTTAGATAGAGTAAGAAAATACCTCAGTTCATCTCAGTAATGTAATAATATACTTCCAAACTGCCTGTTAGGTAGCAGTGATTCAGTCACAACACCCAAATAACCACTAAACGAAAAGAAAAATAAAAAGAATGAAAAGAAGAAAGATCAATAATGATGCCCAGAAATTTGAATATGGCTCACAACACCTAAATAACCACTAAACCAAAAGAAAAATAAAAGGAATGAAAAGAAGAAAGATCTACAGCAATACCCAGAAATTTGAATATGGTGCCATATCTGCTACCAACTTATATTTTGTCCAATTTTACTCATGAACGGTAATTTTTCAATTAAGGCCCCCAAGAGTAATTGCCTCTAATGGATTTGACAAGCAACTGTCAAATATGAATTGGAAAGTTTGAAACATTCACTGGCAAAAGACACATGAATAAAGTTTGACAAATTCGGAAAATTGTTTATTTAGGCTTCAAACTGAGAAAACATGTAGTATCTAAGTTTCTGTACTAGAAATTCAATCAAATACCACAAAAATACAGTTGCAGCCATCAGGGGGTTATGAAGGGTCGTGTTGGTAACTTTCAAAAGAATTAAACACAGCAATTTCAAATGAGCAGCAACATTTTCCAGAAACAGCTTAAAACATGAAATTGTAGTCTGCAACTGCTGCCATAGTGGGCAAATATGGCATGTGATAGGAACAACCAAAATCACTATGGTAGCAGAATGGGTTCTTACCAAGTTTTAACCAAACAACAAAACGAGAAAGTCACACCGACATATTAGATAATGACAAGGTTAATTCTAACAGAACTAAGACTTTGGCAGCAAGTTATATAGGCTTTTTTAAAGAAAATTCCATGAATATATCATATTATTGTGCAGGAAACCAACCTTTGTATTTAAATGGCCACTAAAAGTCTGGAGAGGCGAATCCACCACTCGGGCTTGACACTTGGCCAGATCCCAGAGCTTCAAAGTGCTATCAGTTGAGGCCGAGACAAGGGTGTATGGGTCCATGTACTTCACATAGCTTACTGTCTTGGTGTGGCCCATCATGGTACAATAAGGGATTCTCAAGTTACGCAGATCATAGCAGTAAACCCTATGGTCAGCTGACCCAATTGCAATATTTCGGGCTGAGTCAGGCTGGAACTGGACTGAACAAACATTGGCCTTTGTTCGTATTGTACCTACACTGCCAGCCTGAAAAATATAAATGAAAAAGGGTTTTAAGAGGTCAAGCAAACTAGCAGCAGATAAATCTACATTTTGTAGAGTCATTCTTGGTGTTGTAAACTTTTAAAGGCAGTTTGAAGTACAGTTAAGCAAGAAACAGAGATATGGATAGAGAGAGAACAGGGAGAGTACAAGACAGAAAGATCACAGATTGGTAAATCAAATATGGGCTCAAAGTCGGCCTACTAATTAACTAAACAATACGACACCAACAAGTTATGCTATTGCCTATAAGCCATAACACAGTCAGTTTTAGCAACATTTTCAGTGAGCAGTCCCAATTGAAATCGTTCTAGGGCTCTAGGCTCATTCATTTCAAGTCAAGATAAAAAGAAAACATCTCAAGAACATGTAATTTATGCATTTACAGCCCGGCAGTGAGCACTCCTAATTGGAACCGTGCTAGTCTCATTCATTTCAAGTCAGCATAAAAAGAAAACATCAGCTTAAGGACATGTCATTTATGCATGTACAGCCCGGCTTAACCTAGAAGATTCCAATCAGCATGGTATGGTAACACATGTAAACTATACCTGATTAATGTGCCATATCTTGACACAGCCGTCATCACCGCCACTCGCCAGACGAGTGGGGTCCACAAGGGAGAAGTCGACGGACCAGACACGCCTCTCATGCTCTCTCATTTCGGCAAAAACCTGGCCGCGTGTCACATCCCAAACCTGAAACCCTGTCAAATTCTCATATTCTACTCTTTTTGCACTCTTTTGATGAGAAAAATTCATGCATGGAACAAGTAAATGTCCTATGTCAACTTCTTTGTATACAGATGACACATATTACTTACTGGTATTCAGTTTTTTTTTTTATTTTTTCTTTTTGGTTGAGCTTGGAAGGGGGGGGGGGGTTCTTGGCAATATGATTTCACTCTTTTTCCCTCTCAAACCACCAGAGCGACACTAATGGAGGGTTACCTCTGACATTTTCTATGCTCTATTAGGGGAACACATAATTCTTAATTGAGCAAAGTTCCTCTACCAACATTTTGGTTGCCCCCAAATGCCAACATTTTACTATTAAGTTATTTTTTCAAATTTTAAATCCAAATGTTAAATCCAAACCGTTGATCTTATTTAGTTTAACGAGCGATGCATTTTCATATAAGTTCTGTAAAATTTGGAATATATTTAATACTCGATCAATAGATAGAAAAACAAACGAACCTTATTAACTATGATAGATTCGTTTTAATACGTTCATGTTTTAGCCTTTGATCAAGTATCAAATAAACTCTAAAATTTACAAAACTTATATGAAAACACATCGCTCATTAAATTAAATAAGATTAACGATTTGGATGTAATGTTTAAATTTTAAAATTTAAAAAAAAAAAAACTAACTAAATAGTAAAATGTTGGCAATTGGGGGCAACCTACAAAAAGACATATATTCATGTCTTCTTCTCCAGTCCAAGGGCATGTTTTTTGGCTTTGCTACTTTCAATGAATTATATTCATACCTGAACAACACCTTCAAAATCACTTGAGGCAATCTGGCTCTTCATGTAACTATTCCAACAAACACAACTCAACTTCGACCTATTACACATCTCAACAACAGGATAGTGTATATCTCTCTCTTCATTTAATATCACACCGCATTCAAAGATTTGTATCTTCTTATTCACTCCTGCAGTTGCGAATAATTCTCTATCTCGATCAAAGCCAAGAGAACACACTAAATTTGACGAGCTCAGCAAATCACCGTGTTTAACCTCAGCCCGAACTTTTAACCGGCTAAAGGTTAAATATTTACACAAGCTCTCTAGAAAAGGGTTCATCCATTCTTTTTCTAACTTCTCACAAAAACCCTCTTTAACGGTCAAATTGTCAACCGAGCTACCCTCGTTAGTTCCCTCCTTGCCACTTTTATTAACAATCTGCGATCGGGATGACAAATAAACAGCCTCAAGTTTTTTAAAGTTCTTCATTAGTCTCGAGCTCTTTGACAATACAGTTTCATTCTGGTGAGCAAGGTCAAAAATAGGACGAACGCGTTTGCGGGATCTGTCATCAGATCCTGACTCTTGGAGCACTGATTGCTTGCGTAGAACCTCATCAATGTCCGAGGATAGAAAGGAAATGGCTTTCCTTAAACGATCTTCAGCTTCTTGCTTTTGCTTCTGCAATTGTAGAAGGAATTCTAGGAGTAATTCTTGGTCATCTATTTCCTCTCTTAGCCTGACAGCTGCATCACGCTCCTGCAGGCTGTTCCTTGATTGGTTGAGAAACCCACTTTGTAGTACTTCACTGTTATTTGTTAGAAAGCATATACCCCTCGTAAGAAAACATTCAATACATGAATAACATAAATAACCTTCAAATGTTAGGCATGAGAGTTAATATTTATGGAATTAATTAGAAAAGAACTTAACAGCTAGCACATACATGAGAGTATGATTAAGAGAGCGTTGTAATAAACTGCTTTTTTCGTCTTAATGAAAAGAGTGGTGAGCAATTCAAGCTTGTTTCAAAAAAAAAATATATATATATATATACATGAGAGTATGAATTATATAGTTAAACAATTACCTAATTTACACCTCTGTATCAGGACTTCATGAAATGTCACTCACTCACTCAAGTTTTCTAGATGAACATAGAAAAGTGCAACATTGTACGAAAATTTGTCTTCATGGATCATAATTTCATAATTTGAGTTCTTTCATAATGATGTTATTTCATAATTTGAGTTATAGGGATCTTTTCTTGCAAGTTGATGGAGGTACAAATATTGTAGGAACTGACATGAAAGCTTCAACTTTAAATGTGTTGTTTCTAGGTGGGTGGATGAAAATGTCGGGCATGAGAGTTTACAAAATATATATGGAAGACCTATTGCAAAAGAGTTGACATGCAGCTAGTACTTACAGAAGAGTTCTATAATCATAAAATTTTATGATTTATACCTATGTTAAGATTTCATAAAAAATGACCCAAGCTTTCTGATAACATAGGATATCGCACAACATATATGGAAGACTAATTAGCAAAGAGTTTACAGTCAGCATTTACAAAAGAATTCAATAATTATACAATTTTATGGTTTGTACCTACGTATCTTTCCATGTTAAAGCAAGTTGTATAAGAAATCAACATAACATTTAAAAGAGAAATGAGCAAAAAAGAAAAAGAAATATGGCCTCTCTTTCCGCAAAGAAAATAAGCTTGTAATGTTGAGAGGTGAGGTGATCAAGCTATTAATTTCTTACTCTTATTATATACAATTGAGTTTCCTAAGATATTAACAACCACCTTATCGGCCTGTAAACCATTCTAATGATACTCTCCTAAGTACTTCATTTTTGTTCTATAGATGAACTTAACTATATTGCTTTAGTGGTACTAATTGGAGAGAGTAAAAAATTTCAACCAGGCACAATAACCAGCATTCATTTGTTTCCTCTTCTTTTGAATTGAATTCTCTGTGTGCGGGCGCCGGGCGTGTGTTAGAGAGAGGGAGGGGGTTTCGAGTACATTGCATACTAGCAAAGATATAAATAGAAAAGAAACCGATATTCAAACACCAGAATAAAAAAACTTTTAAATAGCAACAAAACATACCTCATCTTAGGCCGATTTTCAGGCACTGGGTGCAAAAGCCAAAGGCAAAATGAAGCCTCTTGGGGCCATTTGAGGAGCAGCTGTGGTGGCATAACCCTATGTCTTAGGTTAGACATCATTCCAATCTTCTGATCGAAAGTATCAAACGTGCAAAACAACTGAAATGAACAAGCAAGCAGACCAAACATGTGTTCGATCAAATTTTAGAATTTTTGCACTTGTATTCGGGACATGATGATATCTTTGGTATTGCAATCAAATGGCAAACCGTTGCAAGGAACTAAAGGTAGAAAATAAGATATGACTTGACCAAAAAGACAGGCCTAACCCAAACCAACATTTATATTATAAAAACTGAACAGCCTAAAATAAAATTATTAAATGGAAAAAAGGAACTGACAATAAATTCAAAGGAAGAACATATGCATCAACATTGGATAATTTAAAATGTACTTACAGAATTGGTCTTTAATTACTACCTCGTTTTGGGAACATGCAAATGTGTACCATTTCATGCACACAATGCATGAGAAAAAGAGCATCTGAACATGTGCTGACCACTACTTAATTCACAACACAAAATAAATGCATGCAACTACTACAGTCGGCAATTAACATATGGTGCATGCATACAACATCACAAATCAATTAATCTATAATTAGACAATGCAGAACAGCTTAATTAAATAAGAAAGCTAACCTCAAATAAGAGAACACCTAATCTGTACACATCCGATGCAAATGTACTCGGCCCACCTTCCACCTCTTCAGGACTTGTATACCACCCGAATTCCAAACCCAAAACCCGTTTAAGAGGAAACACATTCTTCTCTCCTCGCTCTTCCTCGCTACTATTTCTCGCCGGGCCAGGCCCGGCTCTTGCATCATCGCACGAGTCGGAACCCGACCCGGATCCAGAAGCCGACTCAATAAACGAAACCCGACTGAATGCCGAGAGAAGAAAGCACGATGGCCGGATGTTCCCAACCACTACTCCCTGCGAGTGGGCCAACCCGACAGCCTCAGCCACCTGTCTGAACACGTGGAGACTCTCCAAACGATCCACGTCGCGACTGGGCCGGTCCAACCACTCTCTCAAACTAACCTCTCCCGAAGGCTCCTCCTCTTCCTCCTCCTCAATCTCCTCTCCTTCTCCTTCCTCTGTTTCGCCTCCGTCGGTGCTCGTATCTTCACTATCTCTGTTCCTCTCTCGTTCTCCGTCTCTATCTCTATCCCTCTGCTTATGATCTCTAGAAGAAGAAGACCTCGACCTCGACCTAGAATTGTCCCAAGCGGATGCGGACTCCGAGCGATCCATTCAGAGAAAACCCGTTATCTACCCCATTAAACAGAACCAAGAAACACCTCTCCTGCAATCTCCATGCACGATTGATTCTTGTTTTGCGATAATTGGCAAAGATCCACCTACCAAGAATCCTCATTAGCGAGGAAACGCCATTTTTTGGCAAGTAAACGAACCCACAAAAGAGATTCCTCTATAGAAGAAAAGAAAGCGCGCCTTTTTCTTTATATTTTTCTATAACCACACCAGTACTAGCTAAGCTAGAGAGTAGAGAGAGAGAGAGAGAGAGAGCGGTGAGGGATAAGGATCTGCTGCACCAACCTGAGAAGGTAGCAATTAGCCACACATCCTTCTTTAATTGCGCCCCTTCGCTTTTTTAACAAAATTCTATTGCACCTCTTCCCATCCATTTGATACAACTGGAGGGAGAGATTTCTTTGATGTATGAGAGGGAGGGAGGTGTCCAGTATTATGAGAATTGAGAAGTCGGCGTAGAAAGCTCGTTGGCCATGGTTCGTTTGTCGTAGGCGCGCCACAGCCTCACAAACAACACGCCTGCCCCCAGTTCCATTTCGGTCGCTTCTACTGTTTCAGCTGGTACACATCGCACTCTACTCCAATTCTCTTACATTTTTTTCCATGTTTCTATCCCTGTGGCGGGTTATATAACTTCTTTTCCCAACCCGTTTCTTGGATGAATACACGAGGAATGGCGCAGAAGACAGAAGCGCAGGAGATGGGGAAAAAGAACAGGACTATGGTCCCATGAGAGAAATGTTCCACGGCAAACCGAGAAAGGGAACCGCTCTGAAATAATTTTCTCCTTCTTTTATTATTTCTTTCTGTACAAACCGAACCGCTTTGTATCGATGGTACAAGAGGTTCAACCAAGCCTAAGCTTAATGACGTGGCATGCCAAATATGGAATCAAGCTAATAATTAATTTATTATTGCACTCGACCTGCGGGAAATAATGGAGTGGATGAGTCATTAGAAAATGGTATTGGTTCGGATCCCCAGTTTTCACTCTTAGCAATACTCAAGTGGTGTAGTGCAGTGTTAAATAATTTTAATTACCAAACTATTATCACGCGGCAGTTGTTATCATGTTGAGACAATCTTGGCACTCGTTGATGACAAAAAATTTAATTTGTATTCGAGTGATAGATTTTATATATGCAAGGACGAGGCTTGTTTTTCAAAATAAAAGCTCGTACATGGATATTTTTATAGGTAATCGCTTCAAATAATATAGTGCCCACACTTGGACTTCAAAAATGAACTTTTAATTGTCTGTAGCCAACTTTGCATTATTCTCTATTCGCGTGCGTCTGTGTTTAAAAATTGGCTAGACTCGCCACTATATACATGCATATTTTTTTTTATATGTCTTTATGCATGCATGGTTACAGAGTAACCTCAACGCTTAGTAAACTCATTTAATACCTCTTTTGATCGTATAGCCTAAAACTAATTTGGGAAAGGTAGGTAAAAAAACATGCAAGTTTATTGTTTCAAGTTTGATATTTGTCCGCATACTAGATTAATAAATAATTTAAAATAGAATCTGAATTTTGATCTTTGCCAAATTTTAATATTGTGATTAAAGTGGAGATAAGAAACTATCAACATGTGAAATAAAATAATAGTCTAGTGATGACCCATCTTCAATAATTTGCATCCCAAAACAATTTCTACTAAAAAAAATTGAATTGTAAAAAAAATAAAGGAAACCATTCGATTTTTATCAAGGGGCAAGTTGCGCCTTTAACTTAATTTGCAATAGCAATTTTCTATAATATTAAATAAATTTAATGCATTAAAATTAAGCTAATTTATAATTGAATATCTAAATAGTAAAAAAAAAAGATATTTCTTCTTCTATTTTAATGTTTAATTGTCTAGATACGCCACTCAATGTATAAACTCAACTTCAATGCGATCAATGCAAACATGGGTGCACATTTTAGAGCTCTTAAACAAGCACCAACAAATCTTCTAGTTCCCTGATGATTGTCATTAGAATAAAGGACTGGGATTATTCCAAAGGAAATTCAAAGGCTTGTAGTTTTTTCCCTTTCATTTGGGGAAGCAAGGTGGGTCCCACCACTTCATTATCCGAGCCAGTTCGGTTCCCGCTTAAAGTCGAGGGAAGTTGGCTACGTGGCGCAATTTCATCCACGTAGAGGCCAAGAGCGAGGGATTTGATGTACCCAGTTTATGTGGACCTAATTGTTCCTCCAAGATATCATAAAAGCGAAGAAAAACTGTTTCCTCCGATGGAATCTGACGATAAACTATCTTCTGCGGATTTGATCGTGCTTACTTTAGTGAAGCAGTTAGTAATGTCAAAAGGTACAACTCGCTACAAGTTATATTTTTTGTGTTATAAGTGGAAAGGAATAATTTATTTAATTGGATGAATTGAATTCTGACGTGGACACGTGGTTATTATTTTGTTCCCTATATTTATTTAATTTATTATCTTTGGGATTCACCGACAGTAAATAACAAAAACGGTAATGATGTCAAAGAAAACCAGGCAAGCTGTTTCCAAGAACAGAGATACAAATAGAAGTTTCCAGAAAGACGAAAGATATTTTAGGATGAATCCACAGTAACTTAAGATAATTGTCAATTTTTTATTTTTAATTTAAAATTCAAAACTTTTATTTAATTGTAATATATTTCAAAAACGTTAAAAGATATTATTTTCATCAACATTAGAGTTTAGATCGGTAAGTTAACCAACTTTTGATATAAGTGCATGTGACTTAGTAGCTCAGTGGTAAGAGTACTAGACTGTCTTCTAAGAAGTCAAAGATTCAAGCCCCGCATGTACTTTTAATTTCAGAAAAAGTTGGATGGCAAATACCGTCCTCTTTCTTCACAAAAAAAATTGATATAATTAAATGACATTCAAATTATCTAGAATTTAGTATATATTGATATATAAAGTTCATCATCATTAATATAAATTTTCAATTTTCAAAAACTTTAACGTTTAAAATATTATTAAAATCATTATGTCAATCAAATAACTTTCAACTTCTTTCATATGCAAATTCCAAAAAGCGCATCAAATCAAAGAAAAGAAACTTTGAAATGAATAAATGCCTAAAGATCCTTTACACCTACAACAGCAAAACCCTAAGATGCTTATTCCACTATTCTTCTAGAAAAACAAAACAACAACTGTTGTTGTTGGAAAGTGGATATATTTAAATTTAGATCCAGTTGGAACGTGGGTTTGAAGTTTGAGAGCATCCAGCAATCAGCATATCGAAACTAAAGCGATCTGGATTCTCTATCATATCTTCACTGTTTATGATACAATCTTGCTATTAATTTAATCAAGAAAGCATTAATATAATCAATAATTGATGCGAACTATACGACTTGACGTCCCTCAATTCAAATTGACTTGTTTATAAAATATCAAACTAGATAACCATTTTTTACAAGAATCAGGGGCAATTCTCCACTAATTATGGATCGACGGACGACGGTGGATATTGCATTGTAAATTTCACACCATTCAAATGCCTGGACCTTCACAAAATAAATAAATAATATAAAATATTACTTCAATGTCCGGACCCACTGATACGCGTCTATGTTATTGCCAAATTAAGGATGTGAATTCCTACTGTCAAATTTAAACATTAGCATTTCTTTAGTTAGGCAGGCCAGGCAGGATCGTAGGAGGCTACTTCACCATTTTTTTTTAATTTATTAGAAAACATACCCATCCAATATGTAGTCGAATAAGAATTTAAAAAAATATATATATACTTAAAAAAATGAAAACCGACATCACAACATGAAAGAAATAATTTCAATAAAAATATATAGTTAAATTATTTGAAAAATTATAGATGAGAAAATTTTACATATTTACTCTTTCCAAAATAAAAAATTAATTATTGTTATATGGAAGTATTTCATATGTGTTGTGCTCTCTTTTAAAATATATATATATATATATATATATATATATATATTATTCTAATAGATACTATTTTCATTTCAGATGAGAAAACCAAATATTAGATACATTTTTCACCTAGAGATGTTCATCCATCCATAGATCAAATAAATCAACGATCTAAGAGTTGGATACACGCTAATTCGTTAAATCTAGAGATTGATATACTTTAGAAATAAATCCTTTTATGTGGAGTAGGAAATTGTTTTGTAAACAACATATAATATTATATGTAGACCCATGTTTAAGTAATTTTGCTAATTAAAAATGATCAATTTATCATTTTATTTGCTAATTTTATGGAAATAAAGGTCATTTATTTAGAGAAGCTTAGAGAAGCATAGTTCACAGTGTGAGATACAATTTATTTTTCTTATGCGTTCAAGGGATTGAATCCATTACTTTTACGGGGTGATAAGGATCATTCCCGATATTCATCATCCCCATCATCCCCACGCGTTTTCTCTATTTTTGGCTCTACGTGTTTTCTATTTCTGGAAATTGCTCTGTTTCCCTCCCTGCCATGTACGCTCGTCCCCCCTCCCAGCCCTCCCACGTACGCTCGCCTCCCACCCTCCCGCGTACGCTCCCCAACCCCCACCCTTCCGCGTACGTCCCCCTCCCCCTCCTCCCCCACCCTCTGGTAATATCATACTCTCACACACACAATATATATTGATTATAAATGTTGAGGTTAACATATTTAACTGTTGAAAGTTAATATATATAACCGTTGAAGTTAATATATATGCCAACTTCAACAATTTAAATATGCTCACTTCAAATATTACCTTCAACATTTAAATATGTCAAGTTCAACAATTATATATATTAACTTCAACAGTTATATATATTAACTTCAACAGTTACATATATAACTTCAATAACTACATATATAACTTCAGCAGTACACATATTAACTTCAACAATTATATATATTAACTTCAACAGTTACATATATAACATATTACTTACATATATAACTTCAATAACTACATATATAACTTCAGCAGTTACAAATATTAATTTCAACAGTTATATATATTAATTTCAACAGTTATATATATTAACTTCAACAGTTACATATATAACATATTAACTTTAACAATTACATATATAACTTCAACAGTACATATATTAACTTCAACAATTATGATATTGCCTTCAACACTTAAATATATTAACTTCAACAGTTATGAAGTGTGTAGGAGGAAGAGGAGAAAGGTGGGGGGGGGGGGGGACGATGTACATGGGAGGGAGGAGGGGGAGGGGGGACGGCGTATGTAGGAGGGAGGAGGGGGGACAACGTACGTGGGAGGGAGGAGGGGACAGGGGCGGGAGATAGTGTACGGAGGAGGGGAAGGGGAGAGAGTGTATGCGTGAGGGAGGAGTTAGTTACGTACGCGTGAGGATGATGGAGATGATCGAATCTAAAGGATCGTCCTGAGCAATTCCGATTACTTTTATAATAAAAGTAGAGTCACCGACCATTTCATATTTAAAAATATCTATGATTTCGATCACGAGGGGAGGATTTCCCAACCTTTTAAAAAGAAAGTTTCGGGATTTAAAAAGGGTGCTACCATTTAAAAATTATGATGATGAATTAAATTTTAAATCAACCAATGGTTTTTAGGTTTGAATTGTTTAGAATAACACAAAGTCACGAACTAATACTATTTAAATGAGATTGGCTAAAGTAGACACTGACACACTGATTGTCTCCGTATGCCGTAGTCATTTCAAAATTTAAAATTAAAACAATCGATATTAAAATTTCAAATTGTTTTCCATATTAAAATTTCCTTGGAGACAAATTGTACATTTTTTTTCGAATTTTTTGCTATATATTATGCTATTTTCAAATTGGGAGACTGAAATACTTCATTATAGTGTTTTTTGAAAATAGCATAATATATAGAAAAAAATGATCTCCTAGGAGATTTCAATATAGAGAACAACTTGAATGTTTCGGATCAACTATTTAAATTTTAGATTTCGAAAACGACTTCAACATACAGGAACGTACCTGTGTTGCCAAAGTCTACTTTAGTCAATCTCCTGATTAAATTATATAAGTTCCGTCCATTGCTATTCTAATTACATAATAAAAATAATTTTTTAACTGTTTCAAATAGCAGAAACTTAGTATTATTTTTGCATTACTATCACACATCCATTAATTCCAAGATAATTCTTGCACAAATTTTTTAACAACATCAACGTACGTATCCTTATCTGATAGTGTTACAATTTGGCAATGAACCTTAATCACATCAGATAAACACAAGCTAGTTTTTTTCATTTTGGTCCTTAAATTGTAAAACTATTCAACAGATTATCACAGTTATAATTTTTTAAAATTTGAAGAATAAAATCATGTTATTTCCGTCCAAAGAAAAATAATAAAATCATGTGTTGTCGGAGCTGTAATTGTTTCATCGTGCACGGTTTGATACGGAAAGGTCTTAGGACCAAAGTTAATAATATGAAACTCAATGCTGACTAATCTGAAACTTTCTTTGTCTTCTGCATTTAACGCACCAATTGTGCTTCCATTCTTCGATAAATTGTTATAGGTTTTATAATTATCTGACCAAATGCAGGGCTGACAAGGAAAGTTTCACTGTGTTTTTTTTTTTTTTTTTTTGATAATTAAGTTAAGGTCGTTGGTGAAATCTTCCAAGAATTATAACTTATAAGCCATCCGTAGACCAAGAGTCAAAATATAATTATTCCTAATGTTTCTTTTGCTACAAACCGATAATTCACCCTTGATATTTATTCACATACGTAAATATGTATTTATACTATCTTATTTTTCTCCTTTTAATACTTCTGTATGTACTAAATAATGAGATGCCATATTTCTATTTGGCAATTGAAGATACTTTATCCCACAATTAAAATAAAAATAAAAATAAGAAAGATTCACATCTCCCTTATAGCTAAAATAAATCACAAAAATAAGAGTATAAGGGGAGGGTGTGAAGATTTCCAATTACATAAAACACTTCACAGAACTACAGAAGAAAGAAATCATTATCATTTGTGAATTTTCTTTTCGTCAGCATTTTGAAAGGTTTTAGTGTTAAAATTATATTAGATTGTTTTGGTAGGAAAATTATATAATATGGGTGTAGATAGACTTTAAAATATAGAAACAATCGGATTCATGCGGCCTAAAAAAAATTCTGAAACTAATGCCACCTCAAAATTTCTGAAATTAGAGAATTTACCTTCCCAAATTCAATTAATTCAGAATTTTATTAGTAGTACAACAATTTCTATACTCATTTTTTTTTAACAATGACTAAAATACCACTTTAAGTCACAGTAGTGGCATGGAGGCGAAGGGAGGATATCAGCGGAACGCGAGGGTGGTAGGTAGAGGAGAGGTCAAAAGGTCGGGGAGAGGCGAAGGCAGATTGGGTCGGAGGGAGTTAGGGCGAAGAGAGAGGGGATGGAGAAACGTGGTACTTGTGACATACGACAGTTTTGGTCCATGACAAGACCATGTTTCGGCCATGTAAAGCATGGCCAGCAGCGGTGTTTGTCACGCGATGTTGTTGGTTGGCCACGAAATATACTTGCATGTGTCGTGCATCACCTAATGCAGCATGAAAATATGTTAATTGCGGGTGAAATGGAATTGTAATGGTGAATCGTAACATGATTGTTGGACAGATCAAAGTTTGTTCTATTGGCTGCCGGTCATAAACCGTAGGCCAAAACGGTGTTTAGGCCGCTTCTCCTAGCGAGTATTGGGTACTTAGCAACCTGGGCGGCAAGTTCTGGAGGTGTCCAGTGAGTAGCACCAATGGACCAGTCCAATGGGTTGGATTAATGGAGGTGTCCAATGAGACACTCCAAGTTGCTTTTGACCAGCCCATAGAGCGGAGCCACCTAGCAGCTTAGTCACCAGTAGTCTATTGACACCAGTCCAGCACCTTTTAAGCATGATTTATCCCCGGCCAAAGCTCCTTCACCTTGGAAAAATTCGTAACTGCCATGTCCAGTCCCAAAACAGACCCGTATAGTAATGTTTGAGAGTTCTAGTGCATGAAATAATTAGTCGGGACCATGGTAGTATAGTCGGGATAGTCGGAAACAAGGTGCGGTGCATGAATTGTCCTTTAATTCACTCAAACCAGGCCAAGGAAGTGGCAGGGGCGGTTGTAGCAGTGTTGTAGCAGTGCAAGCTAGAGTTGTAGCAGTGTAGGCCAGAGTTGTAGCGACGCAAACCATAGTCCTGTGTCCATTTCTTAATAGGCCACAAGCATGTAGAGAGCATAAGCATGGTAGGACAGTAGCATGATCCAAGAATGGTGTGGTTGCGGTGAGCAACCAGGAACTGTGCGGCGGTAGGAACGGTGTTTCCATCGCACACCAGGTCACCAACCACAAATCGGTGTCAGGTATGGTGTCTTAACCCCAAAATTGAATGAGTTAGGAGCTATTTGTATGCATGGTTATGACCTAGGCTTTAACTCATGCAACTAGACTAGAAGCGGTGTAAAGCGGAGGACTTATACGGTGAGACAGCGGCATTGACAGCGCCATAGTGATGGTCAGCTAGGTAAAGGTTAAGGTGCGGGCTTCCGTATGAATTTGTTAAGTTTCAGTTTTATGATTTAACTGCATGATATTGCATGTTGAACTTGACTTGGCATGGCATGGTAATTGTATGTACTGAATTTATATGCATGGTAACTCTATTTTTATAGTTTGACAGCTATGTGAATTGTTATGGATATGCTTGGTATGTGACTGTCATGTTGAATGGTTGATATATTGGTAAGTAATGGAATGACTTATGGTATGAATGGTAAGTACTAAGTGTGCGATGAATGACATTTCCATCTTTGAAAGTCGGAGTCGTGACCGACTGTCTAAGGACCGTGAGATAAGCGCTTATGTTCAGGGACTCATTTATTGAGGGGGTAAATGTCCTCGGCATTCGTACTATTTGACTGGATTGTATTGTCTGGATGGAATAGATTGGAAATGAAATCGCCCGGTGTGGGATTCCAAGGAATTTGTTGGAATTGGATTGGCAAGGAACCAGACTTGTATATAGTGCATGGTTAGATAACCAAACAATGATTGGCTTTTGCATGTTCTTATGTTATTTGATTTCCTAACCTCAATTGGCTGGTCTATGCATTGCATATAGTTTTTAAATATTTTATGGCTAGAACTTATGTTTTATGAAAAGTTATTTGCTAAAGCTTAACGTGTGTGTTTTTAGTTGCTGCAATGTGAAACTTAAGGGTTCATGTGGCTAGAACTAAAAACCGCACTGAGATAAAATATGTTTATCTCACTGCTCCACTGTTTTGTGGGTTTCAAGTACGGCAAGGATCGGACTAAGGAATCGTGCGATGGAAAGTGAATCAGCGGTAGTGCTTGGGTTGGAAAATTTGTGTGTAATTTATCAGTTGATTCTGTTGAAATGTAAATGTGATTCCTGGGATTTTTATGCACTGTTTGTATTATGCTATTGACTTGCATATCGTGTTTAGGACTGCCTTGTGTACATGCGCGGCGCGTTGGGCATGGTAGGCTGTGGCACCGAACTGGCTATGGGTGTCACAGTACTGGCCGGAGGTGAGGTAGATATGGAGTGGCAGAGAGACCGAGGGGCTGAGGCAGATGAGGGAGGAGGGTATTTTAGGTAATATGAAACATTAGATAGAAAAAATGGTAAATTTTTGAATAATTTGATATGAGGCAACATATTTCAAATTTTTTATTTTTGGAGGACAATTATCTAATTTTAAAATTTTAGAGTGACATAGACATAATTTTTAACTAAAATATGTTTCTGAAAGCTAGTATAGTTGGTAGAGACACAAGTCTCCCTACAGGAAAATCTGAGTTCGAATCTCGCTACCACTCATGAATTAGCAAGCAAAAAATTTTCCTTTTCGTTTTATCCAATAGTGCTATTTGAAAGAAGTGTCTAGTTTTTTTTTTTTCTAAACAAAACTTATCAAATGTGCAATAAACAATAAGATCTAATATATTTTAAATTGTAATTATGGCATTAGGAAAGCAAGGAATAGACAGACACGTACGTCATGGATAGGATTTATAGGATTGGAAGTTTACAGAGGTGAAAAAGCAAGGGCTCTTTATTCTCATAGAACTCAAAGCTTTTAATGCCAGGAAATTCTTTTAATGCAAGGGATCGCATAAGGAGAGAATATATTAGTAGGTCAGATAATATTTTGGAAGCAAACATGTTGAATTAGGAAAATAAGTCCCACCAAATTTATTGTTTAGATGACATTCTATTAAATTCAAAGGGTCCCTGAGTCGCAGACCAAATTGAAATCTACATGCAGACCAAATTTTATATTTTCTCGAAATTTTTAAGTATTTTTTTTTGAAATTTTAGAAAATTATTAATCTAATTAGTTCTGAACTGCTAAAAGACAGCCATTTAAAAAAAATCCGAAATAAATACTTAAAATTAAAAAAAAATATAAAATTTGGTCTGCATGGAGATTTCAATAGGGAGATCGTATTAGACTATTTGGATCGATCATTTTGAACTAAATTTCGAAATTTTAAGTGTGACTCACGGACCTTTTGATGAGTTACAACTCACCATAGCAAAACTCTCTCTCTCTCTCTCTCTCTCTCTCTATATATATATATATATATATATATATATATATATATAGAGCATAGAGTTGTATAATAAGATGAAATAGTGAATTAGGGACTTAGGGGGTATGTTTGGTTCCGCTCATGAACAGCCTGTTCGTGAACAGCGACTGTTCGCGCGAACCAAACAACACGCGAACAACAACAAACGCGAACAAATCCCGCTGTTCGTGGTTCGTCGTTTTTCACGAACTTCTCATTTGCCTTGGTTGTTCGTGGGCCTGTTCGTGGGCCGCCTGTTCATCCCTTGTTCATGTTCTTGCCAAACACACCCAGGGTGAATAGCCTAGACCAACACAACTGAAGCCCAATAAATCTAAGATCGCAAATAATTGGGCCTCAAGAAAAACCCATATATTCTGTTCGGATCAAGCTGCCTAAAATGGACTCCCAAAAGGAAATTGATTACTGCCATCGCACTCTGTGCCATCCGAGTCATCGCTCTGCACATCGCCTCTACTAGCGCTCTGACCCCTCTACTCACCCAGCGCATATTTTTTGTTCAGTTAGTTATTATAAGTGTTCACTTTAATATGTACAAATGTTCACTTTGTAGTAGAATTTTTCACTATTTTTTAAGTGTTCGCTAGATCAAATATGTTCATTTTGATTTTTTTTTTTGTCGAAAGTTCAGTTTGGTCAATACAAATGTTCAATTAATTGAGTATAACTGTTCAGTTAGTTGCAACAGAAAATATAAATGTTATGAGCAAACATGTTTATTTTATTACGTATAAATTTTTAGTTTAGTAAGTACGAATGTTCAGTTTAATAAGTACGAATGTTCAGTTTAATAAGTATACATATTCAGTTAGTTGCAACAGAAATACAACTGTTATAAGAAAAAAAAACCAAGCGAAGGGGTCACGAACCGGACAAAAAATACATGTAAAAATTAGAATTGGAAATGAACCGATCCGGTTCAAATTAAATTTTTTCCGATTCTATCCCTGCCTCCTAGCGCACCTCTTGACCACGCGCGACTCTGACTCTAGCACGATTCCGGCGCATTAAACTGAACACTTCTTATTATTAAACTGAACACTTCTTATTATTAAACTGAACATTTGTAACACATAGCAGCGATGGCTGAAATGGTATATTTGCCGATGGCACTTATAATTCCTGCTCCCAAAATACCCAAATCCCTGATCTGACTCGACTTCTAAACAGTTTTATCAAGCTTACAGTTCAAAGAAAGAAATATACTCGGCTGAAATGAAAACTTTTGGCTGTCATGAGAGAGATTCTCCTGTTCAAATTTCCAAAAAGTGCTAGACATTTCTACTATCTAATTCTCAATGAAGGGTGAAGTATGCAAACGATAGGTTTGATCACAATAATTTACATATGGGATTTCATTGGATCTAAAAGCATAAAAAATCTTGATTAAATAAAATCAAATGTATTTATTTTGATCAAAGAATAATTCTATGAATTTTTTTCGCATAACTCCCAGAAAAGTTATATATAATCAGGCCACAGCAATTGAACAGTGTTTTCATATGTTTATAATGTGGGATCTTCATCAAAAAAGACAAAACTTGAGTTAGAATTCATTCTAATAGAGTGAGAGATAGAAAGAGAATAGAGGAAGTGTTCTACTATATTGTATTTGGATAATTTCAATTACAAGCGCTAGAGAAATAGTGCAACGCCGCTAAACTGTAGAGATTGAGTAATGAGCAGGGCATTTAGATTGTGAATATTGTGGGAGTAGTTCTATATGTGATTATTTTTCATTAGCGTATCAAAGACGGAGGTCTAGATGGCATGTCGAAGGCTTAGACGTATCATACCGTGAAAGAAATCGCTCAACATCATGTGAAATCAATTTCCACTATAGCATTATTATACCCTGGTTTTCTAACTTATCTAAAAAAAAGGAAAAAGCAAAAGTATGCCTTCTTTAATTTTGTAGCAGTCGATTTACTTAGCGTATATCTTGAGAAGAGAACATTCCTAGATATTGCCATTTTTTAAATTTAAATTCAAAAACTATACTGTCAAAATTAATGCGCACTGGTATCACTAGCTTTCCATAAGCTCAAAAGACTAAATGCAAAAATTTTAGCATATTGTAAGTTACTAGATATGTGCTAGCAAACTTTGGATGGTTTTAAATTTTGAAATAAAAGGAAAAAACATTTAAAATACTAGTCAACTGTACATGAACCAGTATCCATGCATAACATTTATTTCTTAGTTTGCATAATTTGCAACAGTGTTCTCAGCAAATTGGCTCGTTTATTAACCTTTTAGAACTTCCCAAAAAGAGAGATTAGTAATTTTCCGGACGTAGTTTTCTGAAGCACTTGTGGGTATTATGAAAGACAAGGACTTAAGGATAGATACTACTTAATATTTGTAAGACTCCCAATGACCCTGGTGTTTTTGTATTGACATCTGAAGGGTAACAACAGTATATTTACATCTCATGGGGCAATGAAACAATCCACAATTCAATTTTTCTTTTTCCTTGTTGCAATAGCTCAGCTTATTCATAGCAAACAACCTACACCTAACTCCAATCAATTTATTAGAAAACAAAACCTATTTTTGTAAAGTACAACAGTTTCTAACTAGCCATGCCTTCTCCCCATGGACATTGAAGCAAGGCTCGCATTCACCATCTCCCTCACCCGCCTCTTTAAAATTTCATCCTTCACACTTGCAAGCATGCTTCTGTAAAATCCCTCCATTCGCATTAGCTCATCACCATCTGCATTTCCTAACAAGCTCTCAAATTCCCTCCTTATGTCGAAAACCGCCTTCCCTTGAAATGACTCTTTTAGCTTCCTCTCATCCAGCTGCTTCCGAAATATTGAAATATGCAACATATTAGCATATCTCTCCATCAGAGAAAGCCTCTCCATTGCCTCTGACAACCTTCTCTCCGTTTCCCTTTCCATCTCATTCCTTTCTAGACTACTGCCACTACTGCCACCTCCTTGTAATTCTTTTATATCTTGTTCATTCAGTGGGGGCCATGAAACAACAGCAGGGGTATAACTGTCATTTGTCACACCCCGACCCAATACACCATTTCGACCACGTCCCCAGGCCCACATTCTGTAACCTTCCCCTGCAACCAAAACGGTGTGGGCTGCACCACATGAAATCTGTATTGGGCCCAAGAACTTGAATCCGTTAGTCTCGGGTGACCTGACCCGTAAAGGATGCAATGCATCACCTGCATCTGCACCTGAATAACTCGCATCGGGACATAATCCCAAACCTTTCTCCATGCCCCAACACCACACTTCCCCATCAGCTGAGACAACTGCTGTGTGAAACAAGCCACAATCGAGAGAAATCAAGAATGCATCACCTGGCAAACCGATGACAGGTATGGGTAGGTCTGAACTAATTGTAGAACCATTACCCAACTGCCCGTTATCCCCCAGCCCGAATGTCCAGCACCGACATTGAATATCCTCTCCATAAGACTTCTTCTGCGCAAGTATAGCCGTGTGGTGAGCTCCACAAGCCATCTCATAAACCTCCCAGGAGGACTCTTCGTTGAAGGTTGGTATGACAACAGGCCGTGGTTGGGATTCTTTGTGGCCAAGGCCAAGCTGGCCATGTGTGTTGCTGCCCCATGAGTAGCATATGAGGCCACTGCCCGTATACGACTCACCAGAAGTTACTGCTGCTACCACATGTTCGTTGCCACATGCAACTTTGACTACAGTGCGGCCATGGAAGTCCCAGACAGGCAGGGGAGAAGGGGTGCTGATGAGGCATAATTCGCCTGTGTCTGTTGGCTGGGGGCATTGGCCCCACATCCAGAGAGATCCCAGGTTGTCTATTGCAAATGACATCATTCCACCTGCCCTGACTGAGCATATCTGCCATGTAAATCAGTAAAGTCAAATTGCGGAGCTATCAGTAAGTGCAGATATCTGTTCTTGGGTCATAGAGAGATGCATAGAAGGAGAGAGAGACTGAGGCTATGGGAAAAATTTTTATCTTTAATATAATCAGACAAAGAAGTGGAATTTTGGTTTAGTTTGCTAAGCTGCACTACTGATTTAAAATATTTTTTTTCTCATTTAGTTTACTGTTCTGTTGGTTCTTTATTTGAGATCCAAGGGTTTTCTAAGTGAACTTTTGTTCCTGCATATTGTAGATAACGATACGGTAGAACCCAATACAGATACTTACAGATACCAACCTTTAAAGGAGTAGTTGTAGTGTTGTTGCCTGGTAGACGAGCTGAAGAATCTGATCCCAACTCCTCTAACTGTTCCACCAAACAAGGTACAGAAGAATTTTCTTTGCCATAACCAAGCTGACCATCTGTAATTTTGTGACATAAGAGGGGTTAGAAAGCAAAAATATAGGATATTACTGCATGCTTCTAAATTTCAAGTAGAAATCAGATTTGTGATTGAGAAATCATACAGGAATTGTAGCCCCATGACCAAACTGATCCATCATCTGCAGTTTGGAGAATATGAAAATCAGCATTAAACGTCAATATTGTGAACAATTATCTAATAAAGGAAACATTAGCCATTCTCACAACTGACAAGCACAACATGTCCATACCAAAGTACCGGTACTTTATCAGTTCCCTTAATTGTACTTTTGTCCAATTTCGATGAAATGTCAACATAACCATCAATTATACAAATATACCCTGAATTACTCACAAGGTTCTTCAATATTTTGTTTGACAGCAATATTAAGGATTAAGGTACATATAAAACAAATTTGCAATTATTTTTACCAACTTATCAAAAAAGAAATTACTCATAAGAAACATTGTACCTGCTAATGCAAGGCTGTGGTAAGCACCAGTGGCAATTCCAACAAATTTGGGCTGATTTGTCCCTCCAACCAGTGGATATAAGCTCGCACTATTCTTGGATGAAGGATTAAATGAGACTTTCGCCGGAATTAGCTCATCATCCTCTTTTCCTGTACCGAGCCTGCCGAACAAGCCCCTTCCCCATGAGTAGATGCTTCCATCACCTATTCAATTGGTCAAACAACCCACAAAATAAAATTTTCTGGTTCAAACCACATTGAAAAGGAGTATTAAAATCACCAATCCAAGGGTATAGTTGTTGAATTGAGCGAAAATTGACAACTTCAGGCAGTGGGATTGATGATTTACATCAGCATTTAATTTAATAAAATTATTGTAAAAGAGGTATAATTCAATGAGAAAAGTGTAACTTCCTTTTTGCTTCTTCAAAGTAAGAGAAGAGAACACGAGATAAGGAACTATGAATTACCAGTAAGAACGAGTGTATGAGCTTCTCCAGCGGCGATTGAAACCACCTTATGCGCCATTTGGGGCTGATGGAGATCAGTAGGAGGATAAAAAGTGGAGAAGAAAGAGTGCACGGAAAGTGTTCGACGAAAATCCCAACTGAAAAAGATAAGATCAAGCCACCAACATTATGCTTGCTCTAATAAAGCCATGGAAACTTGTCTGGGCTCGGCACTTGGCACCGATAAAGAAACTTCTCAGTAGTGTCCAAACTCCAAACAATTACGTAATGTTATGATCGTCCCAAGTATTAGGTACTGGATATCTCCATTTCTTCTAGATAGTTAAAAATTTAAGCATGTTTAATACATAGGTTATTGTTACCCAAAATAAATATTTTAAATGTATTTTGTACAATTTAAATGATTTGTGACACAACGTATAATTGAAAAAAAAAAAAAAATTCTAACTCGCTAGGCTGAGACTAGAACGACAGAATCCAATATAGATAGATGGCGACTCCGCCGTTTATAAAAAGATAACAATTTTTGTTGGACGCAAAAGAGTATTTTATAAGATGGCCTATGTCTTGCTAAATAAATAACTTTGTTTTCAGAAAAAAAACCTAAATAAGATCGGGACTAAAGATCAATTAAAATTACATTAATTTTCAAATTTGTGATAACGTTTGTCTAACAATGATAATTGTATAATGTTAGTTTTATTCGTTTTGACGTTAAATAAAGATGCAATTGTTGTATTGTTGTTGCTATTATTGTAAACTTCATAGATGATATACATAGTTTTACTATTGAAAAATTAAATTTAAAATTTGCAGCAAGATATATATATTTAATTCGATTGTGCAATTTGCTTACGTATATAGATTCATGTTTTTGTATTTTCTAAAATATGTTGTTCAAAATGATTTCAAAATATATTATACTAGATTTTTTTTGTGTGTCTTGGCATAACATAGCCGAACCTTATATATATTGTTGAGTTTTTGTTTAGGTTTTGTAGAATTTTATCGTAATTAATATTATCATTGTTGTTCTTATTGGTAATTTTTATTCTGATCTTTGGCTTATTGGCTACTCTCTTCTATTTGTCACATAAATTGAATTTGGTGATGGAATAGCAATATGTTGAGCATTATTATTGTGTGTAAGGCATATGTCTTTAATTTATTATTATTTCATGTTTCAATAGCTATTTTTCTTTCTGCTCGCATGAACTTTGATGTATTTCATAAGCAAACGAATTATAATAATTCTAAAAATAAATTTATAATCAAAGCATTTAATTTTGTCACATAAAATATTGGGCATATAAAATCCCAAACCAAACACATATCCAATGCATATGGTCAAAGCACTCGCTATAATAATGAACATAAACCAAAGAAGAAGCCTTCATTTCATAGCAAACAAACAATGGCATAAATGTAAACCATGTGCAAACTCCAAAAAATGATGAGCACATGGTGACATTGTTCATATCCTCATTGAGGATTCATAAAACAAAGGGGATCGGAGTTGATTTCGTTGGAGTAGAACGGAGAGGATTTGATTTCACGAATGAAATTTGTTGATCTGAAAGAGAGAGAAGAGCGGAGAGTTTTGATTTTGGAAAGAAATCGTGGATCGCTGCTGTTTAGATCGGACGAGAGAGATCGTTGTGCGCTGAAATCCCATGAAATTTCTTCTTTTTGGAGAAAATTTCCGTACGGAATTTGCGGCATTTAAATCCCATCCACTCAAACTCACATGATAAATCCTCCTCTCTTCCGATCACAAAATTTTTTAAAAAAATCCAAATCCAATTCCGATTCCATCTTCAATTTTGTCATTCCGATAAGGGTGTAACGCATTGTAGATAGTACTGGAGAGGTTATTGATGTAAAAAAGTATGCTATCATTATACAACATTGACTTGCACGGATAGCTTTAATTTATTTCCAGGAATGATAATTGCCATCTGCAGTTTTATCATCCCTACCATCGCTAAATATAAAGTGAACATATACAGTAAACAAGGTGAACATATAAGCAATCTAAGTGAACACTTACAAATATAAGTGTTGTCATCATTTGTTCAGAATTTTACGTGCACATTCAATTTATTTTTATTTAACTTATTTATTTGTATGTATTCACTTAGATCATCTATATGTTCACTTTGTTTGTTGTATATGTTTACTTTATATTTAACGATGACAAAAATGACAAAACTGCAGATGACAGTAATCAATTTTTTTTTTTTTCAGTCACCAACTCGAAAAGAAATAGATGCACTAAAAACAAATTTGGGTTTATTGGACTGGATTAACGTAACTGGGGAAAAATTGGACCTCTCGGGCTCAAATTTCCAACGTTAGTTAACTTTGTTTAATTTCATGCAATTAAAAATTGCAACGTAAAGAAAGCAAGTTGCCTAAGATTTCAAAGAACAGTGATTATCATGTTGCACTAAAAAAGTTGTGATAATAGCAATCATTTATAATTTATATAAGTTCCAGAAAGGGACTGTCTTTTGATTTCTCAATTATGTCTTTCTAAGATGGAGCTTTCACAATGATTCCGTTGTAATTCTACCTTTTATACAGTCAGAAAATTTTTTAATGTACTTGATTTATTTTTTTTCTATTCATTGCAACTTCGATGGTGAACCTCTCGGACGTAGGCAGTTCGGTGTGCCCAACCTATGGGAACAACTAAGGCCAAAATTAAGGCCTTACATATTTCCAACAGAAACACTACTAATAAATCTTGCTTGGCAACATGCGCAACAAATCGCATAAACATAAAAAAAAAAAATCAATCCTCTACCAAGCATTGGCACAAGGAAATACTGAAAATTGGAATTGAATTCTTATTTGTAATATTAGGGTGTGAAAGTAAGCAAAAGTCCATAAATACTTTCGATTTATGTGCTTGACGGAAAGAAAGATACCTTCCTCTACCAAGCATTTTGGAAATAAAAAAGAAAGATAGCTTCATTCATTTCAATTAAGCAAATAGGAATTGAGATGGTAATAAAATGTGGTGGTCTAGCACTCAATATATCATACTTAATAGACACCCTAGTCAACAAAAGAAAAAAAAAACATGTAAATGCTAAAATATATCATACTAGTAGACCCCTAGTCAACCATTCATACGATTTTTGTGTACTTTAATTCCTATTATAGCAATTACCTGAAACTAGTTTACAAGCTTAGCCAACCAAATGGCATCTATTACAGTTGACACGGCAAGGCAGACACAACTGAGAAAGGCAAAGGTGATGGAGACGGCCATGTGACTGCAAAACCAGTGCAATGGTTTGCAGAAGTCTGGCAAGGGCGTGTGTCGGATCCCAGTTCGGTTTAGGTTTGTGACTCCGGCTGCGGCTGAACCAGCACTCATCATTGCATATGCAAATACCTATTTATATTTGTTCATTTAATCAACAGAAGGAAAATATTAATTGATACGTTATAGGGGGATGATGTGCATAAGAGGGGATTGAAATTGAAGAAGAATAAAAGAAACTAAAAAATAAAAAGTTGCAGATGTGATTAAAGCTGAATTTATTGGTCCAACTAAATAAAATTTGTAGCCTTCCTGCTGAGTATCCTTAAATTAAATATGAATGATAATTGATATCTTAACTAAGGTATCCTAGGTACAGACAACCTTTTTATATCAGAATCACATGTTTGCAGTGGTGCTGGTGTAAACAATAAAAATAATATAATGATGTATGCTGAGTTTGACTGCAGGAGTTTTGCAAGCTATCCACATCTTCTCATGCTTATCTCTTATGCCCAGTGTTATTGTGTTAACTAATTATTAGTTAAAACCAGAACCAACAGATGCTTGCATGCATCCTGATGGAATACTAAGATTGAAAATTTACAAGCACAAGCAGTCAAGTCCAAACCAGCTCAGTTCTTTCTTTATTTGATAAAATCATTACCTTTTCAAACAACATTATAAGCTCCTTTGTTTGAAATTATAGAGCAGAAATAAATCCAGGTAAATTAATCCAAAATTATATTTCTGTTGTGTTATTACTTTCACAAAATGACATTGAGTACACATAATTAACAGTTTCTCTGGTGAATTAAAGATCCCACAAAATAGCATTATAAATTTTTCAAGAACTAAATTGTCCATTCATAATTAACAAAAATCCAGCAAATAAAATTGATCAAAAGTAAAGAGATATATTGACATAATTTAACCTGGTCACCAGCAAATAAAATCCAGGCATGGTTTTGAGTTGGCACTGCTGGCACCCTTTTCAGTAGATTTCTCACAACCAACACCAATTGCAACAGAGAATATGCCGCCACGGAAGCTGAAATCCCGACCAGGTACCTAGATTATTTTGTTAAAATTAATAATAGGTTAGATTGCTTTGATTAAATTGAGAACTCCAAAGTATACTCGGTTTCCATTTCTAATCCATATAAAAAAGTAAACCAAACAAAATGAAACTGTTAAAATATTTGAAAAGATCTAATCATAAACAACAAAGCGGGGATAGCTCAGTTGGGAGAGCGTCAGACTGAAGATCTGAAGGTCGCGTGTTCGATCCACGCTCACCGCAATCAATATTTTTTAAAATTTTTTTTATTATTCCCTTTTCTGACAAATGGGTCCGATTTACTCTTTCAGAATTCAGAAAGCGAAGAAATACAAAAATTTGTTTGCAATACTCAAAAATATTTTCTGAAAAAATTTAAACAGATCCCAAACACTCGGATTAAAAAGATCAAAACGCGCGAACTCATCATATCACAAAATAAAAAAAATGTAATATTGAATTACTCAAGTGAATCGGAGAAGCTCCACTTGGAATAAAGAGGCACAGTAATTCCAAAAACAGTCAGACTCCCGTGCTGCTCCGACGAAACCATCATCGCCAGAGCAACAAGCGCCGTCCCCGCCGCGGCTGCTCGCACCACCGCAGCCGCAGCATCCCACCTCCTCGACTGCTTCAATGCATACGCCGAGCGGCTACCCCGTTGCAACGACAGGGATTCACTCTCTGACACTGGCGCTGCCTTGCCAGGTGTCAAAGCTTCGGGCATTTGGATCGCCATTTCGGGTACAGTACTTGTTTTGGTTGATTCCATTTGGAAGAACTAAGAAGTGGTTTGAGATTTTGGAAAGAGTGAAGAGAGTGATGTGTGACTGAGAGCCGGGAGGGATGGAATGAGTTTGTTGAGAGGAGTGTGACTGTGTGTGTGTACAGAGGACACGTGTTAAGACCCGTGAAGGGTGCTTTTGACAGAAAGCTCAGAAAGGACGATGCTTCGAAAACCACGTTTGTTTGTTTTTCATTTTTTTGGTTCTGATTTTTAGTGTTGAGTTTTTTTGTAAAGTCATCCCTGTACTCATGACTAATTTGCGCCGCCTGGAAAATTATGAAAACTCAACATTAATTCAGTGAAGGCTGCCAAAAACAACGAATTAGTGTTGAGTTTTCACAATTACCTTTGCAGATTCAAAAACAATAAGGGGAAGATATTAGCCAATGAATGGTCATATGATAAAGCTGAACATGAATTAAGCTATTGATATGTTTATGAAGGCTGCCAAGATCAAACAAATCTGGGTTTCGCTTATTGTAGAATAATCAAAGTGTTTATATATTATTTAACATGTATACAAACACCTTGTCATGAAAGTTGAAACCTTTCGTTCTGTAAAATTTCAGTTTATGGAGAACTTTTACTTTTGGAAATTCTGTATTTTTTTGAAAAATGCAAAATTACCATTGGAGGATCGATTTGAATCCCTATCTGGTGTGGCGCAACACACCGTGTAGCGCAGCATCAAGCCGTTCAATCTGATCGAGACAGTTAAATTTTTTCGGACCTTACAATTTAGTATAATTCACGGAACACCCATCATAGCTCGGATAGTTGGGAGCATCACTACACAGGATTTCTTTTTTTTTTTTGAAACTTTGACACTACACAGGATTTCATTTCATCCGATTTGGGCACTCCTCAATTTGGTCCGAAAATTCTTAAAAAGTTTCTAACTTCTAAGACTAAATTAGCCTTTCATATTTAAAATAAGTACATACCTTTATTAATTATTTAGAAAACTTAAAATACTAACTCTACATAGTGATTTTTTATGAGGCCACTCTAACACCCTACATCAAGCGCTCTTTGAGATCGAAACTGGTCCATTTTAGTTGCCTTTAGTTTTTTTAGATAATCTAGACAGTGGCTATCTAGAGAAAAAGGACCGAAAAAAAACGAAAAAGGAAAAGGAAAAGAGAAAGCTAAAAGCTAAAACCGAAGCCTGTCAGCAAAATTTTAAGAACAAGAAAGCTTGTTGAATTATCCAATTTTGGGTTGCTTAAATACTCCTTTCATCCTGAAATATCATGTTATTGCGCTTTAGCTATATTGTCCAGAAATAAAAGCCAAGTTGGTTGTGCCCTCGGTGCAAATGTGAGTCAGGATGGAGAGTACTCCAGAATACTGGTCAGTACGCAGTACCAATCTTCTCCATACCTGATCTGAAAAAGGACAGTGAGGCAATAGATAGTCTGTTGTCTCCATCAACCTTGCTGACAAAGATGACAATATGGTTGAACCTCAATGCTTCTCTTGAGCAACTGCTCTTGTGTCAGGAGGCGATCGTGAGCTAGTAAAATCAAGAAGAATTTAATGGAAGGTGGTAATTTGAACTTCCAAAGCTTTTTTAAAATCAGTGGCAAAGCCACCACTTTTCTTTATTATGAAAAGTTTACCCGCTAAACAGATACAATATCAAAACAAAAAATGACACACCCTGCCAACTGTGACTGCACTGATACCCCAGAATATCACGTACCAGTGCCCCCTTATTATCTAATTGGTACATACCGCTGTATCTGAAAATCTGAAATAAAATCACACAAATTACACAACATTTGCACACATAATTCCTCCCAAACATTCATCCAACAATAGAGCTTCCATATTCATCTCTGCCTTGCCATCTCTTGCAATCCCATCCTCTTCACTAGTGTTAAGCACTTGCTAGGAAATGATCAATTTTAATTTTTGTGCTAATTACAAATAATTAAGCCAATTAAATATCAAGCAAGGATCTAGTGTCAAAGTTAAACACACAAACCAAGAGAAAAGGGAATAGATCTTTACCTCCCGTAAAATTGTATCTACGGGGTTAGATCCAACGGCGTAGGAGTCGGTGGCGTGCTCTCCGCGCCTCCACCAAGGTTGACGGCCACCGCCTCGAGTCCACTAAGGTATTAACCAAGTTCTTAACAAATTATGCTAGTAATTTGGAGAACAAGACTAATTCCTAAGCTTTCCCTTCTTCAAATCAATTCTCCTAATTAATTTAAGTGGAAGGCTTGCTCAACACATGAGCTAGGAGGTGTAAAGAAGAGAGAAAAGGGGAGGAAAAATTCTGAAAATTTTCTCTTCCCATTGGTGGATTTCGGCCAAGGAGAGAGAAGAGAGAGATGCTCCAAGGTGGCTAGGATTTTCTCCCAAAGAACACCCCTATTTATAGACCACATAACCTACCTCTCATCCAAAATAGAATGGATATAAATGCCCCTATGGTGCCGCACCTACCTACCCCCATTTATGGGTTAGGCCACATCACATGTGAGCCCATTACTCTTCCATTTAATTGCACCTCCAATTTGACATTTAAATAACTAATTAATTCAAAGGCCCAATTAGCTCAAATAAATAAATGTGTTGATTATAATTAATTATTAACTTATTAAGAATTAATATAGAATCAGTCAATGTATTAAATTATTTCAATATGATCCATTTGACTTAATTAATTATTACGGTTCATGACGGTACATAATTAATTAGTCAACTTATCATACTTTTGCAAAACTTACTGTTGCAAATAAATAATTAATGCACGTATATTTAAACAACTATTTTGTGTGACCCTTTGAGAATTTATGCTCTGTTGGCTATGGAATTAAATCGTTATTTAATTTCAATAATCATAAGCGGTATCTAGGAACACGTTATGATTCCCAATTCGCATAAATAGTGTATTGCTACAGTATTTTAAATCCTTCATAAGAGAATAAAGAAATTCTCTATTTTGATTCTTATGTCACACGATATCATCGTATAATCCAAGATAGGAATGTGTCATTCTTGCAGATTATACGTTTCTTGATCTAGAGATAATTGTATCAGTTGCTAGCAGACAATTTATCTCCATCAAGGGGCCCAAACAGATATCGTCACTCACTAAGTGGATTAATGAGAAACATACGATTTTCTTTATGATTTAGCTTTTCCCCCGCACAATTCAAGAGAACATAAATAACGTCCGTATAGCAGCCCTTATCGGGAATCAGCGGTAGACGATATTTATTGAACCTATCCTCATGTAGAAAAGATAAACATATCAAACTTAGAATTAAAATCATAACGAAATAAATAATGACACATAACACAATCCATATATTTATTTCGTTAGGTCATGTCCTGTACCATGTTCAATTAACATAAACATATGCAATTAAGTTGGTTACTCTTAACGTATGATTTATAGAACTTAATCATCACTTAACTTACATACTAATCTTATTGATAATTAATGTTTCTTGTTAATTATCAAGATTATGGACGTTTTAGATTTATTGTTGTCATTTACTACTAAATGAAAAATAAAGATCTATAATTCAGATCCTCAACCTGAATGATTTGTAAACAAATAAATCAAGGAACAAATGATATAAAATCATCAATGACATAAAACCATAGAAGTAACCAGATATGATTGGCTTCTAGAACATATCTCTAACAATCTCTAACAGCACTTGCATTGGCAGGGCCTCCAACATGGGTTGCAAGCTCCATATCTGTGTCTTCAGCTGACTTGACCACAAATCTTGCCAATAAGTCATCAACCTGAGAATGATTTTGCCAATTGAAAGGAGAGTTTGCAGATTAGCATTTGTAAAATAACATTTATTTCGATTGGTCCACATGACCCGCAAAATAGCTGCACACCAGTGCAGAAAAGCCAATCTCTTATCAGTATAATCAACAATGCAAATCAAATCTTTTATTTATCTGGGACCAATACAATGAAATTGCTCCAAAAACCAAAGTCACACTGATCTATTTTGTGTGCAAGAGAAAAACAAGTGATCTATTGTTTCTATATTAGAACAGTAATGACAATAAGGGTCCCCTAACCAACTTCTCAAAATTAAATTGTCTTTTGTCAATAATCCCTTCTTACTGACAATCCAAAGGAACACTTGTATCTTTAGAGGCACTCTCATTTGCCAAATAATTTTGTCATGAATATTCATAACCCCACTATTCTCTATCCACATGTATATGGACTTAGTGGTAAACTTCCCATCATTAGTAAGTAACCAAGCAATCTTATCTGGTCCGGAGGAAAGGGCAATATTAGAAACTAATCTTTTAACTAACAACCAATCTTGTATCTGTACCCGAGATAATTGTCTTCTAAATCTTATATGACTATCTATGTCACTCAACACCTATCTTCCCAAAACCTATCTTGTACTGTAACTTGCGGTGTGGTACAAATTTGAAATAAATGTGGAAAATCTACTTTCAAAGGATTTTTCAATGCACCACCTATCTTCCCAAAACTTGACTCATGTACCATCCTGCACAGTGTATCTGCAATTTATGTTCATAAGATTTGAATACTTAGATACACTTGTCCAGAAATATGATTTATACCTATTATTATTCATCTGATATTTCCAGACTAACATATCTTTCCACCAACCTTTATGTTCATCAGATTTTAGTTTCCAAAGCCACTTACAAAGTAATGCAATACTCATTAATCTCATATCTAACAAGCCTAAACCCCCATGTTCTTTGGCTCTACAAGCTATCTTCCAATGAACTAGGTAGTATTTCCTAGTATTACCTGCATGCCACAAAAAAATTGGCTCTTAAGAGTACTTCCAAAGCTTAAAAAATTTTCTAGTATTTTCTAGTATTACTTCCAAACAAAGGTTTAAATAGCGGTCGTAGCGGCCGCTATAGCGGCGATATAGCGGTTCTAGGTGGTAGAGCGCTACAACGCTATAGAATTAGCGCTCTGTCCGATAGCGCGCAGTATAGCGGCATTTAGCGGCGTTTAGCGGACATTTAGCGGGCATTTTGCGGCGATATTGCGGATTAAAGAGGGTTTACCGGAGGACTGAGCAGCGCGTCTCGCTTTTTTAGTTAAAACTCTGGAAATTGCAAATCAAAGAGAGGAAACTGACAGGTGGGCCATAGGGATTAATTGAACAGAGAAACGGGCTGGAGTGGGCTTTTGTCATATGTCTTTTTTCCTTTGTGTGTCTAAGTGTCTTTTTCTTATTTGATTTTCTGTGACGAACTTAGGCCGCAGAATTTAAATGGATCACTATACCAAAAGTTTTTAAAGGCAGCAAACGAATATTTATTTTATTTAGAAAATATTTATTCAACAATTATATTTCGCTATATTTTGGTCATAACTTTCAAATTCTAAAAAAATTATTGATCATATATGCATAAATAATGAATATAATTTTAGTTGGCTTTAATTATTTACAGGAAAATATTTAAATTTTTTTATTTTTAGACTAATTAAATCTTCAAAATATACTTTTTTGTGCATATCCGCTATGGTCCGATATCGGCCGCGAAATAACCGCTATCCGCTATCCGCTATGATATTAGCTTGTCCGCTTCGAGTCCGCTATCCGCTATTTAAACCTTTGCTTCCAAAACTTAAAAAATTTGAACTTAACTTTTCTAGCCGAAATGAGGATTTTGTAGATGGAGGCAGAGGAGTACTGTCCATTTGAGCACCACTTCCACAATACTGAATCTCTTACTTCATTAAGGTTACGGTTTTGCAAGCGCAGAAACAAAATATTCTTTAGAAGTGTAAAAGGTGCAGGTACCAAGTCGTACTAGGTTTGCTGGGCATGTCTAACCGTGGCAAATTTTCTGGTTGGGGGATTTATGTTTTCACCAAAGAAATGTAAGCATGTCCCCGCCCCCCAGTTATCGAACTAGAAAAGAGAGTTTCTGCCGCTTTGCAAATCAGAAACATTAGAAATTTGAAAATAAAATCGCAAAGCTAGAAGTTGCCTCCAAAAAAAAAAAAGAACCGTTAATATTCCAAGCTAGAGTGGGATATTTGGATCTATCTTACCATAAAGCATTTGTGTGCAAGTGGATCACATGGAGTGTCTCTGTGAGTATAGACGCCACAACCATCTCAGAACTAAGGAGATGTTTTGTAATTTTAGATTTTGCAAGCCAAAACCACCAAATTGTTTGGGTAGGCATACTATGTCCCACGCCAGTAAAGGTAACCCCTTTTTAGAGCTGTCATGCCCTTTTCAGATAAAATTTCTTCGTATCCTATCAATGTCTTTAATTACCCAAATGGGTAATTGAAAAACGGACATAAAAAAAATAGGAATTGAAGAAAGAACTGAAGTGGCCAGTACCGTTCAGCCTGCTCTCAACATCAGAGGGCTCTTCCAGCCAACAAGCTTGACTTTCACCTTGTCTACGAGTCTTTGGAAACACAATTTATCAGGACGTTTATGAGTCAGAGGCAGTCCTAGGTAAATCAGTGGTAGGGAAGACTGGAGGCACCGTAACAGGCTTTGGAACTGAGAGCGAGCATCTTGGGGAATGTTAAGAGGAACAAAGCAAGTCATTGTCCAATTGATGTCAACACCAAAGACACTGGAGAAGGAGTTGAGAACAAAATTCATTGAGTGTAGAACCGTGCCCTTGGTAGTGGAAAAGAGGAGTGTGTCATCGGCGTATTGGAGTAAGTAAAATGGATCGATGAGCTTGGAAGTGATACTGTGGCCTGTAGTTAAACCAACAGCCTACAACATACGGCTCAAGACATTTGCTGCTAAGATGAAAAGTGAAGGAGAAAGCGGGCCCCCCTGACGAAAGCCCCTCTTGTGCCGGAACGCCGGGCCCATTGATCCATTCAGCAGAACTGCAGACTTAGAGGAGAAAAAAAGAGTCTAATCCATTCAATGAACCTTGTTGGGAATTCTCTCGTCTCTAGTAAATTAAACAAGAAAGGCCACGTCACTGAGTCAAATGTCTTTGAAAAATTCAATTTCAACAAAATCGCCGGGTCTCCACTGGAAGAGATATTGGCAAGGATCTCTCTGGCAGTATTGAAATTTTTTGTAATTATTCTTCCTTTTACAAAACCAGTTTGCAATATGTTTTCTGGTTTTAGTTAGCAACACGTTTTCTGGTTTTGCTTCCTGCCTGTATCTTTTCTGATATTTCGATCGTAACTACTTCTTAGGACCCTGAAAAAACTCCTTTTTATTATTTTATTAATCTTGCTGTTGGCCACTGGCCAACATTCCTTCGAAAAAAAAACTCTGGAACACAATTTTATTTTTTATCTTCTATTTTTGAATGATCAAATATATGTCAATCGTATATGCGAAGCATGGTGTTGGAGAGGATTAGTAGAAACTTAAGTTTAGTTTAGAGAGAGAGTGTTCGGAAAGGATAATTTTGTCATTTTAAAAATGTTAGAACGTTCAGATCAATTTAGAGGGCGTCCGAATCAATTTCCGACCGATACTCTTAATACTCCTATTTGTCTTCTCTTCATTACTTTAAACACTAATTCTTTTATGAGATTTTGTCTGATTCTTGTTGTGTGCAATATAAAAAAAGTTAAACTTTTGTTTCCACTTTCTGAAACTTTAGTAGCAAAACCATATATATTTGGAGGTAGGATAGGAAAGGTATTGTTGAAATAATGCTAGATAACAAATCTATCCTGAAGGTTTATGTTTTTATCTATTGAGAATATCTATTGTAAACCATGATGAATAGAGGGTTCCGTATACTATGACCGTTTGATCGGTGATTTCGCAAATTGACAAATCTAAATTATTTTACAATTTTTGAATTTTTTTTACTATTTTTTTGGAATTTTTTAAAACTTACCATTTTTTTCCTACAAATTAGTATATTTATAAAAAAAAATGTCAAGCTTTAAAAAATTCAAAAAAATAGTAAAAAATTTTCAAAAATTATAAAATTTTGTTTGCTATGAGATTTGAATATATAGATTGGCTTGGTTAAATTATATTTGCCAATTTGTAAATCCACCGAGCAAAACAGTCATGGAGCACGAAAGCTTAATTATATGAACCATGGTTCACAATAGATTTACTCATTATCTATTTGCTTTTCTTTCTTGTTTAGTTTATTATGCAAAATTATCGAGTTTCTTATAAATTTACACAACAATTAAAATAATAGATAGATGATTAATTGGAAGTTTTTTTATTATGCGGTTGATGACATATTATCGGAAAATATAGTTTTTCTTATTCTTTATGGTGTGAAGTATATTAAGTACGTTTTCTTATATAACACAACCAAGCATTGTACTTGAAATTAAATCGTGAGAACTCAGAAAATTTCTAATGGAAAGTATCAAGAGAACTTTTGCATGCGTGTTTCCGTAATGAAAGAGATATCGATGGAAGAGTTTTGTGTGATTTTGTCATGCATGTGTTGCTTGATTTTTGTTCTTTAAGTATCCTATAAATTATGTGCATCTGATCACCTATCATCTTCTTTATACTAAAAACATTAAATTAAAAGAAAAGAAAGCCTACTTTAAACAATTTTTTTTAATAAAACATGTATATATGATAATTCTATACTTTACAATTATGATTTATACAGATTCCTGAATAATAGAGTGTGATATTAGAGAAAATTAAACAAAATTTTTAATATTTATTTCAATCGTTAAGGTAGACCATTAAATTAATCTCGAAAGTAATTCCTTCATTAATCTCAACCTTTTGTCTACAACGGACCAAAAATGACCTTATTTTCTAAATCACATAATTAAGGTGATTTATTGGATAATTTTATTTGATTTTATGCTAAAATATGATATATGCTTTATCGATTGCATTTTTTTTTATTTGTTGTTTGATTAAGTTGGTAAATGGTAAGTAACAAGCTAGCTAGGATAAGCGATTTCTTTACCAATTAACTAGGCTAAGCTATTTCTAATATGTATTCTCTCTTTTAGTACATTTTATTGTTAATTTATGGATTTTTATTTCTATTGTATGTAAATTTTTATATTAAATAAATTATAAACTTATGATATTTTTTAAACTTTCAATATGGATAATGTTTATGTTTTTTCAGTCTACCGACTTGAGATATTTAGCTTACAACGATTACCTTAAATTTTAATATAATGTGGAAAGTTGAGCTACATAATCTCTATGATTCTCAAAATTATGGCCACACCCACAATTAAAATTATATCTCCTCCAATCAAAATAATAGCATAAACTTTTTTAAATCCTATTTAAGTTTGTCTTATGTTAGAAATTTTTTCAATACACTTTTTTCCCAATGAAGCAATTAGGCTTCGCTTAAATAATGACCCCTCATCATGATCTCTTTAAGACTAATGCTATATTAATTGGCAAATTAATTGAGCTTTTTAGTTTGGTTTGAACGGCTGAAATATACAATCAAATACTTTCGCAAATTTGGTTATTTTTAAAAAATTATTGACATGATTTACTTATCAACATTAAAATTATAACCTTAGTAATGTATGTCGTATTTTGGTAGGTTTTTTTTACCTCTAGATATTTCGTGATCGAATTATGCCCGTGAGGCGTGAAGACAATTTGTAATTTCATTTTCATAAGAGTTGAAATAAATAACTTGATAAATAAATAATTTGTAATTTTAGTGATATTAGAATCATGAATATTTAAGGATATTTTGCTTGAAAGGTATATACTAGCTAGTTGATACAGTTAGAATTATTAAATATATGTAAATGCGCGCGCGGGTGTGTATAATATTAAATCTTGGTTTGTTATGAATTTTAGAGAAACATTGTAATTCATGTGCAAAATCAAATATAATTTTTTTCCCCGTCGGAAATTGAAAGAATACCATTGTTGTTTCTTGGTTAAATTTCCCTATAAAATCAAACGTAATAGTTGACCAGATCAAATTACGCATGTATTACTTTTCTTCTGCCATGCATAATGCATAGACGATCTTATATGCGTCATAATATATCAAACATAATCCTTTCTCTGATGCGGTACGATGCGGCTTCAGTTTGATCAACAGATGGAATTTTCTCAATAGCTTCAGTTTATAAGTGTTTATCCTCAGCTGGCAAATTTGCTTCGCCTTTTAATTGGATTTGGAAGCTGAAAATGACTCCCTCCTTGAAACAGTTCCTCCACCTCTTTTCAAATGACAGTTACTGACTAAGTAGCAGCTCAACAAAAGAGGTGTTTTTACACAACCAGGTTGTGCCCTATGCAACACTGATGTCCTTGAAGATAGTCTACACCTCTTCTTTGCGTGCCCTTTCTCCTCTCAGCTTTAGGGTATAGGTTGCATGACTTATATCAGATGCCTTCGATGAGCACCTCACTGAATGCCATTTGGTTGGAGTGCAACGGTCGAATCTTCAGGAATTCACATAGATCGGTTGATGCTTTGGTTAATTGGATAATTGTCGAGGCAGGAAATTTTCAGAGGTGTTGCTGAAGTCTAGAATTTCTCTTTTTACTTTGTTTTTGTTTGTCTTCCTTTTTTCTTTTATGTTTTTTTTCTGTTAGTTGACAGCCGCTGTCAATGTAATCTAAAAAAAAAATAACATATGAAATGTAGTTGCTCCAAATACTTCAGATTTTCCAATTGGCTCCGGTATAGCAAATTGTGTTGTCTATTTATTCTCTCTATTTAATTAAACATTGAAGTTAAATATACCGGGGGTGATAAGGATCATCCCAAGATTCATCATCCCCATCATCCCCAATGGAACACATTTTAGTTTTTTCTATTTTTAGAATATTTTTTTGTCCCCACTATTTTTCTCCCTCCTATTCCAGTGGGAACACAAGTCAATCTCCAATATATTTGGGACAACAATTACTTATATTAACTACAACAGCTACATAAATAACTTCAACAGTTATATATATTAACTTCAACGGTTACATATATAACATATTAATTTCAATAATTACATATATAACTTCAATAGTTACATATATAACTTCAACAGTTATATATAATAACTTCAACATTTATATATATTAACTTCAACAGTTACATATATAACATATTAACCTAAACTGTTACATATATAATTTCAACAGTACATATATAATTTCAACAGTTATATATATTAACTTCAACAGTTACATATATAACTTCAACAGTTATATATATAAACTATTAAGAAAAACAGTGGGGGACCAAAAATAGAAAAAATGAGAGAGAGAGAAATAGTGGGGACCAAAATAGGAAAGGATGAGAAGAAGAGAAACAGTGGGGACCAAAAATAGAAAATATGGGAGGGATAACAATTTCGAATAAATTCACCAAAATAGTGGGGACAAAAAATGTGTGTTCACACTGGGGATGATGGATGATGATAGAATCTAGAGGATGGTCTTAAGCAATTCCGGTTCATTTTTTTTTTTTTAAGTATGCCCGTAGGCGTTGGTTAATTAATTGTCATCATGGACAACCTCTTATATAATTATTTATAAAAATTCCCAAAATTGATATTGCAAAACACAGCAGCACTTAGAGATTTTTTGTTTCTTAATTTTGCAGAGAACCCTCATTTCCTATGCGTTTCGTTGCTTAATTTTGCACGGTAGCATTTCTCTCCGTGAATCTTTAATAATCCTTTAATGATAAACAAAATTTGAGAATAAGTAATTTAAGAAAATAAGTTCCAATTATTTAGAAAAGCCAGTGATGTGGAGTCTGCGAATTACTAAGATTCAAATTAAATTTATTTAATTATTCTTTCCTCTAAAATTAAAGTAACTAAATTATTATTAAAAATAACGACATATCTCTAGCATCATGCATGTTTTTGTGTTCTTGAGATGTTCATTGGGAAAATATCATTAACTGATCGTCCGATATAGTGTCAACTGTCAAGGTCTCTTGGTTTGGAAAGCGTCAAATATAACTGACCTAGCGTCAAATATAGGTGTTTTTTGACACGGTTTTTTTAATTATATCGTAATTAATTGTATATAGCCCTTAATTAGTCATTATAGTTTTCATCTTTTTTCTTTTTGCAGGTTAGCACCTTATACAGCATAGAAAACTTAGTTCAATAACCATAGCTATAAAAGAAAAAAGCCAAATGAAATTTGAACAACAATTTTAATCATAATAATTTACGATTATTGGCAAAGATTATACGCTATGCCTATTCGGTATCGTACTTATGACTCGTCTCAATAGCTATCCGTGACTCTCTGTTATTTCAGTCTATTTTGTGGGATCCTTATATGGAATAAGCTTTAGTTTTAAGGGCCCGATGTTACGAAAAGCAAACTGGTATATTGCATGAATATAGGCTCCGTTTGGATAGGTGTGGGAAGAAAGAAAGAAGGAAAGAAGTGAAAAGAAGTATTGGGAAGTGTGTAACTTTGTGAAGAGTTTGAATTGTTTATAATTTTTTTTCTTCTTCTTCTTCCTTTTTCTTCTTCTTTCTTCCAACGATCCAAACGCACACATATAGCTTTATCTCCATATTCATCATATCCCACTATATACCTTCAACTAAGATCTTCTCATGATGGACAGCTAACCTTATTTAAAGAAAATTAGAGTTAGACAGGATTTAACATGACTTATATGGACCACTTGAAAGAAACAACATAACTTAATTATATAAGATTCAAACTACTCATGACGAAATACATAACATTTTCAATTTCAAATACAAGATAAGTTCATAATATTTTCAAAAGAATATAATAATCTCTTTTTAAAAAAGGAGGTAGCAAAAATCAGAGAAAAATTCATGATTCTCACACCAAAACCTTGTACAATTGTAATTCTATGGGCAGAGAGGCAATGTATCCCCAGGGTAAATCAGATGACGTTCATGCACCAAGAAGGGAATCCGATGCTAAAGATTTATGCATATTTTAATGTATTAATCATGGTGTGATCGCTTAACGCGACAATCAAATTAATTAAACACCATATCTCCTGATTCCCGGCAAATCTATGAACACATAACCAACTAAACTGCCTTTTAGTCAAACACATTCCTGAGCATTAACTTGATTCGTTAAATTAAAAGAATGGTTAGTAGTTATCACGAATACAGGATCAATAATCCTTTTTCCTATCCATCTTATTTTCTGAAGGTTGTAATCCTATCCAAGAAAAGAGACATTCTTCAAGTTCACCCATGTAGTCACCATATTTAATTACATACAAAATGCGAAGATATGATACTTAAATAAATGGGCAATTCTAGCTTCGACTTAAATAAAAGGATGGTATATGCAAGTACATATCTGTAGACGATATTTTGTTTCTCTAGATTTTTTTTTTCTTTTTACTTTTTAATTTGGCAATAAGTTGTCTTTGTTGGTACTTGATAGAATTGAGTTATGATATTCAAATAAACAAGAGCATTAATTGTCTTTTCCAATGCAAGCAGCATGCTTATTGGCACAGACTTAAGAAATGGTTGACAGCTGGACATCGAATCCAAATGAGAAAATAATACAAGAACTTATATACTATATATTCTGGCCATATATATTGATAGAAAAATATCTGCTCTGATACAAAAAAAAAAAAC
Organism: Rhynchospora pubera; assembly: GCA_028095005.1. Taxonomy (NCBI): domain Eukaryota; kingdom Viridiplantae; phylum Streptophyta; class Magnoliopsida; order Poales; family Cyperaceae; genus Rhynchospora; species Rhynchospora pubera. Next base: position 86,915,952 of record CM051459.1, read on the forward strand.
ACGTTCTTTACTAATGTAACTTTTGCATCTTCTCCATTAATAGAACCATTAATATAAAATCACATATGATGTTAAAATTTCCTAATTAAGATTATATTTAAAAACAACACCAATGAGCACCATTCAGGGATGTCCCAAGAAGTACCAATAAAAGCCTTCATGAAATTTGTTATTTTCCAACATAGTAGAAAGATTCTTATGCACGGACAGCAATAATACTTATCAATCGGTCACTATTTGTGGACTCATACTAAATTTAGTATAGCATATCATATCCGTATCACAACAAAGATCTCTTGTCTCAGTCTGATCAATGAGTACCAATGATCTCTTCTTCCAATCGTTTCGCAACGCCACGTGTCATGCTCTCAAAGAAGGAGAGAAATGCCTTTTCCGACCAACCCTTTACCGGATCTGACTGAAACGACCACTCGATCAGGCACCCTGCAGGATCCAGCTGAACTCTAAGTGTCGCCTTGTACCGGCCGAACCCCTTGTTTGACTCTATAATCTCATAAGTGTAATACCGGTTAACTTTGTCGTACTCGACTAGTCTCTCCTTGGCCCAACCGACCGACTCAGTCGGGTTGGCCTTGTTAATTGATCCAGCACAGTATCTGATACAGCCAGGCACATTGTTAGAGCCCTCGAGGATGTGACACGCAGAGAGGGATGTGAACCACTTGTTCAAGCTACAAAAGTCGCCAAGAAGCGACCATGCCTGGTCTGCGGTGGGCCCGGCGACCTTTGCAGTTGCCTTGCCTTGCCACTGTGGATCTGGAGAGAATCCATCCATGTTTTTGAGATTAGTAAAATGAGAATGAGAAGGGATTGGTGTGATTTTTTGGAAGAGCTCCACAATTTATAAGAAAAACGGTTTGGCCTAAATATCTTCAGGTGATTTGGTAGGAGATTTGGTTAGGATTCACAGCATTGGTGTGATTCTTTGGTACTAAATAATAAGTTAATGACCTTGCATGTTTATCGCACCAACAAATTTAATGACGGAATCAGGGTTTTATTTCATGTAATAACACAAAACGAGTCCATTTCTAATTTTATAGTGTCAGAATGAGAAAGCAATCATGAGTAGATCAAACATGCCTAAAGTTCATGGTAAGCCTTGTAAGCCCATATTAGGCGTAACCCAAAAAACTAGAAATGAAGACTTGTACGTTGCAACTTAAATTATCTAAACATGTTGTGGTCTAAAAAAATAATTGTGATGGGCCTGATGGCTAACATACCATACGAGTCCGGATCCTCAGGTGATCGTTTTTGGATCAAAAAATGAAAGAACGGCTCAAAAAAAAAAAAAAAAAAAAAAACCGTGGTCGTTTTTGGATATGAGCCATCCGATTTAATCTCAACGGACTGATTTTTACGGACCATGTATTAATCACGGGACATCCATTAGTGATCGGATGACTCAGATCCAAAAACAACCAGAGGATCTCAGTTAAGAACGATACCGATACACGGTAATTAGGTCTGTCAATATTAATGTTTTACCACGCTGTTGCATTCCGTTCTGTCCAAATGGAACATAAACGAAAGAGGAAATGAATTCCGTTTTTAAAAATGGAAAGGAAACAAAATTGAAATTTGTGAACGTTATAAAACCGAATACGAAAATTGACGGAAATCAAAGAAAAATGAAGGACGGAACGTTAAACGAAACAGAAATTATAGTTTTTGCAGCTTAGGGGTGTGAAAACAGTCACCGTTTCAACCATTCTTTCGTCCAAAATAAAACGAAACGGTTAAAGATTTTGGTTGCGTTTTAAAAACGAAATGGTTAACAAAAGCTTTAAATAGTTTCGTCCATATGTATTTTCGTGATTTCGACGAAACGATTAACGCAGATGGTAGACAATTTCATTCTCAAAATGCAACGGCCAACAAAACTGACTTTTTTCTAAGTCGTTTTAAACGCCGAAAAATTAAAAAATAATATTAAATTAATATAATATATTAAAAATAATATCAATATAATAATATTTTTTAAATAGTATCACAAGATCGGAATATGGGATTCCGACCGCAATTACGGAATCCCGGATTCCTATCTTAGCTAAGATAGGAATATTATAAATAATATTTAATTTATTTATTTAATTAAATATAAATTTAATTAAAATATAAATAATTATTTTATTTAATTAAAAAATGAATAATTAAGTTACAAATTTTTAATTAATTTACATTTAAATTATAAATTTTTAAACAACCATTTGATATGCGTCTCGGGTGTCGTCTTCTGTATAGCCAGTAAAAGACTCGGGAGTTTGTTGTATGAATCTTCCCACGATCCGAAAAGATGTTCTATTGCGCTCTCTCTCGCCCATGCCAAATCTTGTTATAAGTGGGCACCACATTCGGATATTTTTTCTACAATAAAGATTTCACGCCCGGTAAGGAAATACCGACATCTTTCTTTACTGCATTTCTGATACAGTTGGCAATAACTTCAGCCGTTAGATTATCATGCGTGTAGTCTCCGGCCCTTCTCACGCATGCATGCTCTTGTTCATTCGTTATTATCTTCCAAAATTTATAATTTTAATGTAAATTAATTAAAAATTTATAACTTAATTATTCATTTTTTAATTAAATAAAATAATTATTTATATTTTAATTAAATTTATATTTAATTAAATAAATTAATTAAATATTATTTCTAATATTTAAATATTATTCTTAGCTAAGATCGGAATTCGAAATTCCGTAATTGCGGTCGGAATCCCAGATTCCGATCTTGTGATACTATTTAAAAAAATATTATTGTATTGATATTATTTTTAATATATTATATTAGTTTAATATTATTTTAAAATTTTTCGGTTTTAAACTCCTGCAGCCCTATTTCAGCTTATGCAAGTCACGTTTTACAGGCCTAACGGTAATTATGGCCACAGCCCACAGGTGACTTGCTGGATAAGTTAGATGGGCTTGGCCTTACTCAAAGATCCACTATTCTTTATCAAGCTGAGTAATTTAGTAAATATGACCCAGGATAGATAAAATGAGAATGCGGTGAGCGTGGATCGAACACGCGACCTTCAGATCTTCAGTCTGACGCTCTCCCAACTGAGCTATCCCCGCTTTGTATTTCTTGGAGTTACTTAAAAATAATATAAATTATTTCACACTATTTCAATTATTGTAATTACAGAAGAACTGGCGTATTTGATATCTGATATCTCACGTTTAATGTTTATGGGACCTTGAAGACTAGGCCGTAGAACTTTTTGGTATCTTATTGTCCGGCACTTTGAATGTGAGCATTTTCGAGCTTTTAAACAATTTATATTAGATTTGTGATGATAACAAAATTGTATGACATAAAGTAATTTATATTATTGGAGCAATATATTTTGAAGTAAACAAATACCACAATGTAAGACCAAAAGTATAACTTTCGATGGATGGCAACCTTGATGGCAATTTAAGAAAAGAAAGTTGACCGACTAATATTCCTCTTAAAAGGATGAAAGGTTTTTTTCTTTTTTTTTTCAAGAAATTGAGCCGGTTTTCTTAGTTGTTTCCTACTTCAAAAGGCATGAATTCTGAGCGAATGAAGTGCAACTGTGCAAAGGATATTTCTAACTTTACAAAGCAAAGATAAAGAATAGCTCGCTTAATTAAAGTGGGGTACATCAGAAAGTGAGCTCAACTTTGGGTACTAAGTTTTTTATATGTTAAGAAAAGGAAATGTGTTATATACTTACTAATCAATAAACTATTAAACTGTGAAAAGAGAAGTCTTGTGCTAATAATAATGCCATAAAATAAAAGTAAGCTCCAATTATGTCCATGGCCGCACCTACATACAATTATTAAACGTTAGATATATCTCAGAGGTACCAATATTTCATGACAATTTTCAACATAGTTTGAATTTAACTCCGAACTTCCCTATTTTGAATGGTGAAATTTGTTTGTGTCAATACTTTTGCTACATAATTAATTTTCTGAGTCATTTATTTTTATTATTATTATTATTATTATTATTATTATTTTTTTTTTTTTTTTTTTTTTTTGAAAGACGACGATCAAGTCTCCAAATTTTTAAATATCCACAGTACGTGATTTTTCAATAGGATTTCCACAACCTCTACAAAAGATGTATTTTTTTCTAGATTATTACACCAAATGCTATTTCTTCATACCTTTTTGTTTTTGTGCATATGCGATAAAAGAACAAGAAAGCGGAATGGAAATGTGGACATTCTATTGAGATTGATGGGGACTTTCTTACTCTTTTTAATTATCTAGTACCAGTACTAATGTAACTCTAACGCTTGGAAACCAATAATGCAAAGTTGTGACGCTGGAAACTATTAATTGGTCCCCGATTAAAGTTGATTAAATAGCGGTCCTGAAAATGATTTGTGTTCAGCAACAAAAGTTGATGTAAATTTAATCGATAAGAAACTCAAATTCAGTTATTTTAAATTATACGTAGACACCGAGGAAACTTCATTTATTAGAGGTACAGTTGTCTTAAAGATTATATATCTATGAATTAAAATTTTATTAGAAAAATTTGGTTAAAAGAGATGATCTTAATCTGCACTAAGTGTTCAGAAAGATTAAACAACTATGGAAAGTGTTGTAAACCGGTACGGAATGCTAAATAAATTAAGCTAAGCAGCTTAGTAATTTAGTTCCGGTAAATGTTCTAAAACAAGATCATCTTTCAGTGATTTTCATCATTTATTCATTTAAATGATTAAATCTCAAATAAATGTCCTCTAATTTGCCACTCTAATGTAATTATCATGATGGCCCAGCAAACACTGATGATAATATGCGTGAAAGTTCTTTTAAATATTTCAAGTTTAAAACAAAGTCAACAGAAATTGGCATTACCAGCAGTAACACCACTAGGTCATTTCAACTCATTATGTTAATTTGCTTTCTAAATATAACTGCAATTTTAACAGAATTCGTTCCATTTCTTTATTTTCACTGAGTGTGGCATTAGGTTGTGACAGAACCTTATTAGGTTTTGAAAGGAAGAATTGAATAACCCTCTCCCCCTCAATATACAAGATGATCAGATGGCTATATAACCTCATTAATTTAATCGTAAATATTTCAACAATGTTGAAATTGTGTCACACACTATGTTATATTGCTTTTGCATATTTGGTCTACTGATCCAGTATATTCTAAAATTGCATTGTTGACTATTGAATTTAAAAAGTTGAAGCACCTACATTAAAGAGTGCAATAGCAATTCGGCGAAGGAGCAAACCCCACAAAAATAGATTAATTAAATTAGATAAAGCCAAATCACCTAGCACTGGCTTAACTTCATACATCTTCTCTGGTCAGGGACTGCTTTCTTTCGGTACTTAATTAGTGTTCCTTGCTTTTATTAGTATAATATCATACCTTTTGGACGGCATATAAACTTGATGGTGTTTCAGCATTAATATATTTGGTACAACCTATTGATAAAATTAACAAGGCAAACAACCTGTAAGTTATACTTACAATTTACAAATCACAAGTTTACAACCTATGCTCGTCCTAACTCCTGAGTAATTACTTTTGGTACATATACCTGTTTATTCTATTCTTTGTTTTTTGCTACTTTGAAAAAGAACACACATATACACAGTATATACTAATTTAAGGGTGCGTTTGGATAGGTGTGGGAAGAAGAGAAGAAGAGAAGAAGTATTGGGAAGTGTGTAACTTTGTGAAGAGTTTGAATTGTTTATAATTTTTTTTCTTCTTCTTCCTTCTTCTTCTTCTTTCTTCCAACTATCCAAACACAACCTAAAAGAGGGATTTGACAACTCTTCCCGTGTTTCACGTGGTTCGGCTAAAAAAACTAAGGTCTAATTGGGCCAAGATAATCACCCCAAAATAAAAAAAAAGTTGGGCCAACAGGAAAGATCCTATCCTTTTTCTCTTTCATCTTTTCTTATCATAAAGAACCCTGCTTTAGTGTTTTTGATGCTCAAAAAAAGTTGCTAGTGGCCTTAGAAAGCAACACCTTTGTGGTTGGAATGCTTAGTAGGATATTCCAAATGGGCCCATTATATTATATTTGATGGGGGCATGCATTAGGGCTGCATAACGTGTCAAACGAAGATGAAACTAACTTGTTGCGTTAACCGTTGCGTAATTGGACGAAATTATTTATGCCTTTGCGTCTTGCGTTCCGTGCTATGAACGGAAGAGAATTTTACTGCGTCATCTGTTTTGTTCTAAGTAACGATCGAAACTGTTTTCGACGGTTAAAATTTGTATTCGTTTTTCACAGAGAACAGAACGTTTTTTTACAGACATAACATAGCAGTTCCTTGTGTTTACTGACACAAGCACAATCACAGAGAGAATTTATAGCGGTTCATAATATTCATAGCATATGTGAGTTGTAAGTTCCAACTTTACACATGCATAGAATGTCTTTACACTACATCACTTTGAAAACACTACAGACATAACATTCATTGTAGTTCAAAACACTAAAGTATGAGTAAGAAATATACGTGACAACCTTCAACACTACTTCAACTGCTCTCTTCCCACCCCTGGTCTCCACCATCTGTTGCATAAAAAGACATATGAGCACACAATAACATATAAAGCTCTACTGTGGAACTTTGCTACAAATGAAAAAAAAAGGAGGCAAGCACACTATGAGAAAAGAATAGCAATAGCAAAAAACAAATTGCATAACCTTGAAAGTAAGAAAGACAGAAAAAACTAAATCAACTAAAAATCTTGCTTTACTGGAGCACAATTTCATCTCTCAAACCAGTGATTTGCCAAATTCAAGGGAACTTATTAAACAAATCTGTTTGAAAAACTTACAACTCACATCCGTTGTAGAGTAGTGCTGAGAATGGAAGAGCCTTAGCTGCTGTAAACCACCATCGGCTTCGACCAGTCAACACCAACCTCCATTAAGGCCAACTAGTGAGAGGAAGAGGGTTAGCCATTGCATCGTTGGCTTCCCACCTCTGCCTTGCATGATCAAGCGGTTAGCCATTAGAGCGCCTTCGCCACCAATCGCCATTGAGAAACTCCTCCTGCAATCAGAGAAGGCAGAGCGCTGGTCAGGCAGAGGGGCCCACGAGAAACTTCTCTGGTGCTGATTGAAGGTCAGCAGCCTCTGTGAAGGTCACCAATCGCTACTGACAAACTGCTCCTGGTGTTGATTGAAGGTCAGCAGCCTCTGGTGCTGTTTCTACTAGCAGTAGCAATCGAAGAAGAAAGGGGTCAGCAACCTCTGGTGTTGTTTCAGTTTTGCGAGAGGGGGAGAGAGAGAGAATAGGGGTGAGTGAGAGAGGGATTTGGTGTAGCAATCGGAGAAGAAAGGGGTGAGAAGTGACAGATTTGAGAGAGAGAACTTGATGGGTCTGGTGCTCTGGTGAGAGAGGGAAGTGAGGTCTAGTGCTCCGGTGGCTGGTGCGAGAGGGAAATGGCGAAGAGAGGGGGGAGAGGCGCGAGAGAGATAGATCTGCGGAGGAGTGAAGGAGCGGCGCACAAGGTTAGGTTTTAGTCGACGCCTCGTTCTCTTCGCCTTTTCCTTCTCTGCAATCAGCAAAATAACAATTCCACAGAATGTATAACGAAATAAACGAAATAAACGATAACGAAACAGAGCTGTTTCGTTAATTGTTTCGTTTCACAGACGAAACTGGTTTCTATTTGCGCCGACCGTTTCATTTTTAAAACGAAACTGAATTTCTTAACCGTCTTCGTTCCGTTTCGGACGAAACGAAACGGCTAGACGGTCGAAACGATTTCCGTTTTCACCCCTAGCATGCATATATTTAGAAGGTCCTATGTATACATAGTGGAGAGTCTCATTCAGAAAGGAGTCATCATATATATGTAAAAAGATAACAAAAGAAAACATAGACAAGGCATGATCAATCCTCTGCACTGTTAGTTTGAGGCCAGCAACAGATCAGCGTTTTGGGTTGCTTATTAGAAGCTTTAATTTCAGATCAGCAGCTGCAGTATGCTAGAATGCACTTCATGAAGATTTTGAACTTCCTTAATTTGTTGGCTTGTATTACTATAATTTAATTACTACTGAACATTGTTATCTTGATAATTAATTATAAGGAAAAGTAATATATAACAGAACAGTATTTTTGATAAAAAAATAATAAAAATTACAGGTCATGTTCTTTTAAAATCTTAATTTTAAAAGTATATTAAATAAACAAAAGGTCATTCTGCTCTGTTTTACATGCCAACCAAATTTGGACATCAATGCAATAGACAATAGAGATACGACAATGCTCTTGATCACATATTTCTGTAAAACAGTTACTAAAAATAGATTATTTTTTTTTAAACATCAGAAAACTGTAAAATTGATAAATCAATACTTTTGAGATAAAAATTTTTCACTATGATACTTAAAAAAAAGTATAAACCATTTCTCACTTTGGTTGCCATGTCATCTAATATAAATTAATATATCTGCATCGACACTTACATATTTACATTGGCCTTTACCGTTCCATCATTGGAAGAAAATCAGTCTGAATCGGCACTATATGTTAAATTTCCAATGTTTTGCACTGATATCAAATAGTCTGCATCAGCTATGCTGATGCTCAATATATAGCAGCGTAGTCGCCAGTGGCACATACGGTTTTCTGCAATCGCCTTGCCAATTAATGCAATTAATTATAATCTTTTTTGGCCGATGCAGATGGGGTAATTTCATGAAATGAATGAAAATCCATACTTTAAATTAGTGACCTTTTCAAGCCAAATAATATTATAGTTGACAAATTAAACTAATTTTATATAATGACTTTGTTGCTATGTTAGCACCGATATTTTCATGGAATGATATTGATATGTACACATTTAACCAATTAAAATGGTTAGATATTGACTAATTAGTCACCGGTAGTATCTTAATTCTACCGATTGGTTGACAAAGCTAGATTTATGAAACCATGTAAATTTAACAAGTGAAGAAGTTCTCTTTTTCACATGTATTTATGATTTCAGAACATGAATAGCTGGCATGCACTATATGTGACAGTGAGATACAAACTAACATGTAATAAACAAGCCATGCTGCTTGATAGTCAGGATAGAGGCTTGTTCTATCCATCTTTATATTTCTAGCTTGAATACCTTAACTTTCTTTTCACGTTTTACCTCTGGATTAGGTTTCTGGTACAGACTGGTACCATTTATTTTTTGTGTTTTCTTTTTGATGTACTTGTTAACCTGGCTTTAATGAAAGCAGGCAATCAGTCTTTTGATTGCTTGATTTATTTCAAAAGAAAAAAAAAGAAAAAGAAAATACAGTCATCTTTGTCATCTTCAGTGCTCCGTTTTAGAATGAGGTAATATGTATGAATTTGTAAATACGAACTCCAATCTTACTTATGATATATAGGCTCTAAATTAATTAGCAATGCAAACACCCAATTTTAAAACGTGTTAAACAGGACCAAGACGGTCCAGACCCACCCGTAACCCAAAAAGAGAGGACATTAAAATCCACATAACTTTTAGTTTTAAATTAATTAGTTATTCGAACCCGGCTAATTTATAACCTGAATTATTTTAAATTTAACCGACCCAAATATTGAAGTTTACTCAGCTCACCCATAATAGTCGGGAATTTTTTTTTAGTTTTTATGTAGTGAATCTGAAATGACTTAGATCCAACTAACCCATAATCCAAGTTGACCTAAAATTTGAAACGACTTGGATTTAAGACGACCCAACTCCAAAATTTGCATGTGCATTATTTACTGGAAATTTTGGTCAAGCCGCCTAATCTAACAATAAAATATTTATAACCATAACATGCACTTTAAATACCCAACTACCTCGTACTTAGGAATTTGCATGTGAACATTATTACCGAGTCCCAATTAAAAATACTTTGCTAAATAGGAGTTGACTTGCTTTCTTTAATTGAAAATTTGAAATTATCAAATATAATGTGCTTCCTAATATAATGTGTTTCAAACAAGGAACACGGTTAAAATGTGAACAATTAATCAATTATTAATTAAAATATTTAAAGATAAGCTCTGATGGCGACCATTGCCGTTAAAATTACTAATTTTGAATTTGATTATAGGAAACTAATGGTCACTAACTGAATATTATTTAATAAAAGTTCCATTGTTTGTAAAGAACTTTCCTCCGCTAACTTTCTCCATTTTCCTTTTCTCTTTTTTATTTCTTCCAAATATTACATTTGAATACAAGCTAAGTCAACCTGAAATAAGGATCGTCCAATTTCAAAAAACAATATAATATATGGTAACTGCAGCTGCAATTAATTTAGTATTCAGTAAACATTTTATTATTCATGAACATTTGATTGCACACAAATAATAACAATATCAACGGCCAGCATTATGTACTTGAATCTATTAAAAATTTTAAACGTCACATCTACTGTCAATGATCAAAAGAGGTTAAAGCTGATGTGCACCAAAGTCTCTGAGTTTTTGTGTGCTTTGTCCTTATGTGGGTAAAAATACAATATATTATCTAAATCATTGTGACCTTTATCAAAAGAGCAAACCAATTAATGGGTCAGTGGATTTGGTTACAATGCAACTTTGTTGATACAAGGCTACTAGGCTATTATAAGAGAATAGCAGAACAGAGATCGCTAGAGACCTAGAGTGAAAGGGATGTCCATAAAAAAAGAATTATAATCCTCTGAAACAATTATCCAACAACATAATACCATGTTACAAGTCTATGACATGTGGAAAAGCTCTCAGGGGCTGTTTGGATGGTGCCAGAATTGCAAATTCCGGACATTTTATATGCCAAATTTATTATAAACAATCCAAACTCTTCACATTACACACTTTCCAATAAATTTATGCCTAGAAATTACAAATTTTCCAAATTCTTACAATATCCAGACGACCCCTCAGATTATACCTCCTTCGTAAGGCAGGCATGTAAGTAGGACTGACATGTCATTGACTTTTAAAGTCTCAGCAAGTAAAATCTTGCAACAGAGAATCCAGCCTTTTTTTGAAGGAGGTCGATCGGAAAGTTGTTTATTAATAGCTTTAACATGAGTCAATTTCTTATTAATAAACTCCAAACCCTAATATGTCACGTGATGCTGTAGTGGCAATTACTTTTAAAGAGTTCTTTTTTTATAAAGAAAAATGTGTAATAGAAAATGTTAAATTTTTTTTTGCCTTCTCATAGGCAACGAGATCAACTAGTTATTGGCTTGCCATAAGACCCCCTCCCCTTTCTCAGGCTGGCAATATCTTTAATTAATTAAGACATCATATGGATGGCAACTTGTTGGATACTAATGATGGGAATGGTAGTATTTTTTTGACCAAAGATGTTCTAGTGTGCAGATCCTCTTACTAAGGTTCCGTTTGGAATATGGTGTGGGAATAAAAGAAATAAGGGAAGAAGTATTAGGAAGTGTGTAATTTTATGAAGAGTTTGGATTTTTTATAATAAATTTGGGAGTAAGAAGAAGCTATTTTTTTATTTCTGCACCCATCCAAACGGAGCCAAGTGTTGAAAGTCTTGTAAACAGATTCAAGGAATATTGTTCAAAGTTTCCTATTTTATATTTTCCAGTTTCGTTTTCTTAATTATAAAGTTGTCTGTCTTTCATTTTCATGACTGTATTTTTGGTAATTTTCCTTCATACGTTGTAAGACTTAATTTATAAAATTTCTTTTAATACAATTTGTTGGATGGCTGTCGCCACCTAACTTAAAAAAAAAACCATAATAAGTACAAATTTAATTTCTTGTTTATTTTTACAAAAAATTCACGGCATTGCTGAAGAAATTTTTTCCTTGTTTTTTTAAAAAAAAAAATTGCGACGATACAGAGTTGGGTTAGGCAACCCCTTCTTCCACAAGCATGCAAAAAAAAAAAAAAATTGGAATAGTTTAAAAGGAGAGAATATGCAGAGAGATAAGTTAGAAGTATTAATAAAGGAATAGGTGTGCACGCGTGTGTGATATGAGAATTTTTTTGGTTTTCTGTTTCGACATTAACACTATCTTTCTGTAACTATTAACTAACTTATCTTCATATTAAAAGTAATAATCAAGACTTGGTATATTATCAGGGCCCTAAATTCATTCATTTTGTCCAACTCTACCAAACATAAAGTTCAATATAAAAATAAATAGAAACGAAAGATGACAAATGACCAGAACTTCCCTTTTGTTTGAAATTATTGATAGGGCACTTAATAATTAATTAAAGTTCTTGCAAACAGTTTTGCGTTAATCCAGTGAAAGTGGTTATAATGGGGTCTGCCACTTGTTTTGTTTTATATCCCTATCAGAATTTCTTAGAAACCCACAGCCTCCTTATCTCACCATATATATATATAGAGCGCGAGAGAGGCCTTGAGCTTAATTAGCACTAGCCTCTTGTGTCTAGCTGAGGCTTTATATCCAAACAATGTGTGCTTATAAGAACGAAGACATGGAGAAAGCACCTCGTAGTACTATAAGCGATAAGAGAAAGATGCATGGATTGTTCATGTTCGCTGATTCTGTCGATATAATTTTGATGATTTTAGGAACAATTGGTGCAATTGGTGATGGGTGTTCAACTAATTGTCTCCTAGTTTTTGCAAGTGAGGTAATGAATTTCTTAGGAAATGCAAGTGCAGGTGGCAGTAATGCACATTTCATGCACGAGGTTGAAAAGGTTAGTATAAAATTTTGTTGAATTTAAACTTGAGACGTGTGCTCCAAGGTTTCTTTGGAGGTCAATTTATTTCATAATTTGATATATTTTTTAATATTTTCAGTGCTGTTTATACTTCGTCTATGTGGGACTTGCGGTCTTGGTGGTGGCGTTTATGGGTAATTTCAATAGCTCTTAAATCTTTTTTTATAGAAATACAGTTTTCCATCAAGCCAGTATTTTTGTCATTTTTATCGTGGGTATTTCATCACAAAAAAGACATAATTAAAGTGCTTTCCAGGGAGTTCTCTTTATTTTTCTATAAATAACATGCAAAACCCCATTGTAAAGTAGGATATATTCCATATAAAGTGAATCACACTGGTTCATAAAGCATGTAGTTGGTGGTTGTTGCAGAGGGCTATTGTTGGAGTCGAACTAGTGAGAGGCAGGTTCTAAGGATTAGGTACATGTATTTGGAGGCTATTCTAAGACAAGAGGTGGGTTTCTTCGACTCACAAGAGGCTACTACTACTGAGATCATTGATAGCATCTCCAAGGACACTTCTCTTATTCAAGAGGTTCTTAGTGAGAAGGTAATTATCTTACTTTTTGTTATTTAAGTATGAAATAATTAAGTTTGTTAGATCTCGCAGCAAATACTTTGTGGAGATCAGGTAGTTTGTGCTGGAATTAGTAAGGCAAAAAAAAAAAAAAGACAGAACACATTGCAAGACAAAAGAAAATTAATATGTACTTGTTGCTGGAATTAGTAGCCAAATTAGGAGATCAGCTAAAACCGTAAAAGTAAGTTAATTTGCATTTTACTTTGGTCCTTCTGAGTAAGATAATTGGGGAAAGCATATATTGCAGCTAAGGTACTCTAATTAAAATCCATTGGCAGACTAAATGAGTATATCTAAAGTTGTATTTCTTCCCTAGACCATAACACATTTCCTAGTTTGAAGCTTACTGGACATGTTGCTTTCCTCTCCATAATCTAATAGATAATCTTGTTTCCAGGCATATACCTATGATTGTCTTTAAGGAATGCATGTGGGAATCTCAGCTGACCATTTTGTTAAAGTAGTCAAAATTTGGTAATAACTAAGATGCTAACATGTGCTAATTTAGAAAGTAATGGAACTCTATCTGCATTCTTTATCTTTGGGAAATTACTCTGATTCTCCATTCGGAACAAACTTTTTGGTTGCTTATTGTAACATTATTCTAAAAACATAGCGTCATTAGGTATAATACTGTTACTTGGAATCATAAGAGACCTAATACTCCACTTTCTACATAAAGATGGTAGAGAATCAGATAAAGAAGTTTTGAAGATAAAAATAAACATCTGATTCAAATCTAGGAAAAATATAGAATATATCTCCATAGAATAAAGTGGCTTCCACAATTTTGGTCTTGCATATGTTCATGTTTTGCATTGCTGGCACCTTATTAGTATGCACAACGTTTTATAAAATTGAAGTTATTTTCCAAATAATTCTTTACTTAATACTGTAGAAATACTTATTCGATTATAATTATTTTGTTATTTTCAAATATTGAAGGGAAGTACAACTATGATGCCTACTTTTAATTTTGTGTCATGACATCATTTTACATTGCCCTTTGACAACAGAATGCTCTGTTTACATCATCATCAAAAAAATAAAAATAAAAAATGATCTGCTTACAGTTTGGCCCATAAAAATTGATGAATTTGTGATCACGCTATTAAACAGGTTCCCCTCTTTTTGATGCATTCATCGGTGTTCATCTCTGGCCTAGTCTTCTCAACCTACTTCTCATGGAGGCTCTCCTTAGTTGCATTCCCTTTAGTTATTCTTCTCATAATCCCTGGTCTTATATATGGCAAGTATCTCCTCTACCTCTCCCAAAAAAGCCGTGCTGAGTACTCAAAAGCAAATTCCTTAGTACAGCAAGCACTTGGTTCAATCAAGACCATATATTCATTCACGGCTGAGCGACGCATTGTGGATCGATATGCTGCAGTGCTTGATCGGACAATCAAATTGGGGATCAAACAAGGGATTGCAAAAGGTGTAGCGGTCGGATGTATTGGATTGACTTTCGCAATATGGGGGTTTCTTGCATGGTATGGGAGCCGGCTTGTGATGTACCATGGCGAAAGCGGAGGGAGGATATATGCAGCCGGAATTTCATTTGTGTTAGGAGGCCTGTAAGTGTTCTGTTTATTTTCTTCTCTTTACATTATTTTAATGTTTCCGATGCCAAACTAAATAGTAACAATAATAATAATAATAATAATAATATGGCTTGGAGAAATACTTAGAATGATTTCAATTTTAAGAATTGATAATTCTTAATAAAAATAAAACAAATACAAATGTTTGATTCCTTTCCCGATTTTATATTTCCTTTCCTAGTTAGTTATTGGTAAGAAAATTATTATACAAACAAAACCAAATTACATTAATTTTTTTGCTTTACTTTTATTTACATGTTCAAATTTTAGAATTACAGTTATGTCTGTTTTTTTTTTAAGAAAATAAGGCAGCCAAGCCCGGAACTAAATCATATTTGTGCGATTAATTATTATTAACATATACGTGATGGAAGAGTTAGGTCAAGTCAAGAGAAGAAAGTCAGGTCAAGAGACACTAATTAGAGAATTGCTAACGTGCAATCAATTTTCTATCGACTCGATTTTCAAGATTCAAATCATTCAAGTTGATCATCATATTGAAATATCCTTGGAGATCAAATTTGACATTTTTTTCAAAATTTTTTGTTATTTACTATATGATAGTTTCAAAAAATATTATATTTCAGACCGTCCAATTTGAAAAATATCATAATGAATAGAACGGAAATTCGAAAAAATGTAAATTTTGGTTTGCAAGAATATTTCAATATGATGATCAATTTGAACGGTTTGGATCGACCATCTAAAATTTGGATCTCGAAAATCAAGTCATATATTATAATGATTTATAATATCTATATAGCAAATTCCGCCAAAATATTTCACAGTTCAAACAAGCGTGATTTATATTCAGAATACCTTTCTATCCTTAAGTTCAACATCTCGGCTTCAGATATGTCTCGTTCAAGACGATATATATCAAAGAACCTGACCTAACCTTAGTATAGATCAACTAAGTCGAATTGGGCCAATTTAAATTTATGATCTCATGATAGTTTTGCCAAACACATAAAATTTAGTCCTTAATTCTACATTATATATCTGAAACAGGTCCCTTGGAACAGCGCTACCTGAAGTAAAACACTTCACTGAGGCATCGATAGCAGCAACACGTATCCTGAACCGTATAAACCGAACCCCACAAATCAACACAGACGACCCAACTGGGCTCAAATTGAACCAAATACGTGGCGAGATTGAGTTCAATTCCATACAGTTCACGTACCCATCCCGACCAGATTCAATTGTTCTAAAAGACTTTTCCCTCCATGTACCAGCTGGTCAAACTGTAGCCTTAGTGGGGTCCAGTGGCAGTGGAAAATCCACGGTTATATCATTGATTCAACGGTTTTATGATGTAAATGAAGGGACCATCAAAATCGATGGTTATGATATGAAAAGGTTGCAGTTGAGATGGATAAGAGGAAAGATGGGGTTAGTGAGCCAAGAACATGCCCTTTTTGGCACATCAATAAAAGAAAACATTATGTTTGGAAACCCTGAGGCAACTGTTGAAGAAATGTATGCAGCTGCATTGACAGCCAATGCACACAACTTCATTGAGCAGCTTCCAGAGGGTTACGATACTAAGGTGAGGATTTTGTGTAATTACTAATTACACAACATTTTCTGATGAAAAAATAAGTTAAATATTAACTACTTATATGTATGTGTATGTGTGTGTACAATTAGCTTCAAATAGGCTTTCTGCCTCTAATTTGTAACTCAGTGATGGTTTTCCTTGTAGATTGGAGAAAGAGGGGCACTTCTGTCAGGGGGACAGAAACAGCGTATTGCTATTGCAAGAGCAATTATCAAGAACCCAGCAATTCTCCTTCTTGATGAGGCCACAAGTGCTCTTGATTCCGAGTCAGAGAAGTTGGTGCAAACAACACTTGATCAAGCTTCCATGGGAAGAACAACTTTGGTACCTTCAGTCTCTTCTCATACTTTTATAGAATTAATTGCTTCCCAGTGCGTTTGGATGAGAGAAGAAGAAGAGGAAGAAGGAAGATGGGAAGAAAAAAAATTATAAACAATCAAAACTCTTCACAAAGTTACACACTTCCCAATACTTCTTCCCACTTCTTCCCTTCTTCCCTTCTTCCCACACCTATCCAAACGCAATATATATCTAACTAGGAAAAGACTAGAGGCAAAAATTAGTACCTGTACCTGATACTAGTGCTGGTACTGGTAGAAAAGTATATTAACTTTCATTTCGAGGTAGAAATTTTGGCCAGAACATCATATTAGTACATCACAAACCTTAATTTTCAGACATGTAGTTGGCTACATGCACAAGACAATTAAATACTCATGATTTACCTAGTGGTTGAGCTAGTAAAGTCTTCGTCTTAGCGGGGTAAAATAACCCCACTAATTTAGGTAATCTGCTTACAGATGCTATCAATTTTTTCAAAGCAGACCCCACTGTTGATCTGTGCTACTCCAATACTGGATTTACCAATATACTGAGAACTGACACCTTCCCTACATTGAACAGGTCGTAGCCCACAAACTTTCAACCATAAAGCATGCTGACAAGATTGCTGTGGTCGACAGTGGCACAGTAGTAGAAATCGGCACGCACGATGAGCTACTAGTCAAGGGCGGTCACTACTCTCGTCTTGTCAAACTACAAAAGATTGCAAGCTACATTGACCAAGATCAAGATCAATTTATCCCAGGTTCTGCCGCTCGTAGCAGTGTAAGCCGCCTTAGCATGACCAAAGCAAGCCCATTCAACCTCACTCCAGCTCAAGAAACACCGACCTCACCGATCACTCAGCAACTGACACCATCTTTCTCAAGACTTCTTGCCATGAACGGCCCAGAGTGGAAACAAGCCCTAGTCGGTAGCCTCTCAGCTATCGTTTATGGTTCATTGCAACCCACATACGCCTTCACGATTGGCGGACTGATCGCGGCATTCTTCTTAACCGACCATGATGAGATGAAATCAATTGTTCGCCGATATGTGGCCATATTTTGTTCTCTTTCAGCAGTGTCTCTAGCAGTCAACATCTTGCAACATTACAACTTTGCATTCATGGGGGAGAATTTGGTGAGACGGATACGGGTACGGGTGTTAGAAAAGCTACTGACATTTGAGGCTGCATTTTTTGATGAAGAATCAAATTCAAGTGGCGCATTGTGCTCGAGATTGAGTAATGAGGCTTCTCTAGTGAAAACCCTAGTAGCTGATCGGATATCTCTATTGGTACAAACTGCATCTGGGGTAACAATTGCAGTTACTTTGGGGCTGGTCGTTGCATGGAAGCTGGCTCTTGTCATGATTGCAGTGCAACCTATTATCATGGCATGCTACTATGCGAAAAAAATTGTTTTATCAAAAGTTTCAAGAAACTTGGCCAAGGCACAGTACAAAAGCACACAAATTGCAATAGAGGCAGTGTACAATCACAAAATGGTGACATCATTCGGTTGCTCGGAGTTAGTCCTTAGATTATTTGAAAAGGCACAAGAAGAGCCATTGAAGACTGCAAGTAAAAAATCATGGGTTGCAGGCATTGCCACTGGTTGTTCACCATGTTTGTCGTTCATGTTTTGGGCTTTGGATTTCTGGTACGGGGGTAAGCTAATACAGTCAGGGCAAATTTCTGCCGGTGATGTCTTTAAGACATTCTTTATTTTGGTTAGTACTGGGAAGATGATCGCTGATGCCGGGAGCATGACAACTGATTTAGCAAAAGGTGCGGATGCAGTTGCTTCTGTTTTCGAGATCCTCGATAGACAGTCGATGAACCCACAAGTAAGAATCTTATCTCAAGTGATTGAACAATTTATATTTCTATATTCATTTTCAGTATTACATCAGATCCATTCTGGGATTAAGTAAATTAAGAGAAGTTAGGAAACCAAATGGTCTAATCATATACTATTTTGGTACATACTTCAGGAAAATCCAAAAGCTGATAATAACAAATTGGAAAAGAAAATTCAAGGACGCATAGAGCTAAGGAAGGTCGACTTCGCATACCCGACCAGACCACAATGTCAAATCTTGCAAGAATTCAGTTTAGAAGTGAAGGCTGGTACAAGCATAGCACTAGTAGGTAGAAGCGGTTGTGGTAAATCTACAATTATCAGCCTTATCCAACGGTTCTATGATGTTGACAGAGGTGTTCTTCGTGTTGATGGCATGAATATAAGGGATCTGGATATAATTTGGTACCGCAGTTTCACAGCACTTGTTGGTCAAGAGCCAGTTCTTTTTTCAGGAACCATTCGGGAGAATATTTTATTTGGGAAACCAGAAGCTAGTGAGGATGAGATTTTGGAGGCTGCAAAAGCCGCCAATGCACATGGATTCATCTCGTAAGTCTTAATTTGTTTTTTTTTCAAAAAACCATATACAAAACTGGTCACATTTGGAAACATCAAAATTGCATTATGGATACAAAATTTTTGTCAGTTATGTCCTCCAGTTTGAACACAATTAATTGTGATTTGTTGTTGCAGATCTCTTAAAGATGGATATGACACTGACTGTGGCGAGAGAGGCTTACAGCTGTCAGGAGGCCAGAAGCAACGAATTGCAATTGCAAGAGCCATTATAAGGAATCCGGCAATACTGCTATTAGATGAAGCAACAAGTGCTTTAGATGTGCAATCTGAACAAGTGGTGCAAGAGGCACTTGACAGAATCATGGCCGGTCGAACCACAGTTGTTGTGGCACACCGGCTAAACACAATTAAAAATGTGGATTCGATTGCTTTCTTGGGAGAGGGGAAGGTTATGGAGCGGGGAACCTACCAGCAGCTAATGAGCAAGAAAGGGGCATTTTATGACCTGGCAACTCTACAAAGATGTTAACTAGATTGTATAGAACTGAAAGACCTCCTTGTTAACTATTTAACTAGGAAAGTGCTTATTGAATTCTGAAAAGGGAATGGGTATGAACTCTTTGTGAACTATTTAACTGGGTGGGTGCTTATTGAAAGTAGAAAGACGGGAATGGAAAGGACATCTTTAATTTGGAGAGTCCATACTAAAACCAGAGAAGATGGGATTGGATAGAGCAGCTTTGTTAAGTATTTAACTAGGAGATTGCTTATTGATATTTGAAAAGATGAGAATGAATATTACCTCTTTGTTAAATATTTAATTAGGAGAGTGGTCTTGCAATCAGATAAGATGGTAATGAATTTGACCTCTTTGTTAACCATCCAACGAAGAAGAATGCTAATTGAAATCAGAGAAGATGGGAATGAATGAATTTAATTTGTATTATGATTGTTATTGTGTTAAGGCCACTGTTGCGTCAACAATTGTAGCCGTGAGTCCTAGATAGCCGCTATCTAGATTATCTAAAAAACAATTGTAGCCGTGAGATTACTGTTGGCCATTTCCTATTTCTAAATATTACAATTACAATTTGCCGTTAATTTAGTAACCTGAACAGCTGCTTAAAAATATTTAATGAAAACGGTTAAATGATGATGATTGGTAATGCAAATTATTGGTTATATTTAGAATACGCTGTCATTGATAGTATACTTTAACTAATTAGTGATGATAATGCATATGGCACATTCCTTGTTCTTCAATAGTACTGCTGCTAATCGTAGAGCATCCTGAACATATTTATGTTACAAGGTTGGACTAGTTCAATATTATAAGAATACCATTACTAATGCAACAATAGATGGGTACGTACATCAAGGGGTTCACAGGTGTGAAATCTTAGCATGCTAATTCGGAAAAATTCTAGCATGTTGAATCTTTAACCGTTCCACCTATTTTAATTAAAGGATGCTTGAATTAAGATGTCTGTTTAGCTATGCAAACAAATTTGCAAACAGGAGGTCTGAAAATAAAATATACAAAATTTCTGAGAAGCTTGTATTACAAGGCCTAACGTATAGCTATTAAAGAACTTCCAAGCATACAGACAATGAACCAAAACAAGCATTCATACAAAGACCGGTGTTGCTGCCTAGCACTGTTTCTTATAGGCATATTTAGAATTGCCAAGGGAATTCTAGCATTAGATATAATGGCAAAAACATAAGACAATTTATATTACAAAACGTCCCTTTTTAAGTTCCTAAACCAGCTTATTGCACACCAAACAAAAAACAACAGTAAGGGTAGCACAAAATAACCATAATAGAGAGAGAATAAAAGAGAGCTGAAAAACCTTAAGTTTTGGCCATCTTTCTAGCTCCTCTAGATGGTGATAGCGGTGGCATCTCACAAACCCTAAAAATGTGGACAAGGAATTCAGCTGATTTCACAAGCTCAAAAGCACAATAGTCATCTTCTTCTAGAGAGTTGTCACGTACAAATGAAGACCATCCTCTTGACAGCTGGTCCCTGTCAGCTGCATATGCGAGATATGCGACAGACCAGGTATTACTGTTTCCTGAAACACGCAAAACAACCTCTGTTTTGCTGCGTGGCAGAAACATTCTTGAAAACTGAGCAGGCAATCTCTGCATCAGAATAATATGGTATAGTTAGATTTTATAAGGAATAAATATGAATACCACCAAGTCACCAACAGTGCATAATACTTAGTACATTTTTTTTCAATATAGGTACAGGGATTGGTCATCTCCCCTTCTCCATCCCCATCCTCTACCCCTTCATGGAACAAAGCATTAGAGTGGTTATACTTTTTCTTTCACCAGGTGGGACTAACAAAGCAGTGACTAGCTATGCTATATTCCACATTTTTTTAATTTCTAAAGTTAATTAGTTACAGCAAAGATGTAGTACTACACAAAAGTTATTGCAATAACTATTATTACTTGCAGTGATCTATGTGCTATAATGACTACTCATTACAAAATTAATCATTTACATTGAATAATTTTGTTGTATAAAGCACGTTACTTTATAAAAAACATATACTATGTATAAAATTATAATTTTGTCACTTATGCCCGAATGATTGTAATAGGCATGTGGCAAGTTTATAAATTTGGAGTTGTAAAGGTACAGAAGAACTTCTCAATGTTTATACAGTAATTTAGTTAAGCAAAAGGAGCTAACCAATGTCATGCTCCTGCTGTATATATGTGAAGGCTTCAGTCGAATTACAAAGTAAGGGTTCTTTGATGCAAAGGATAGTGCGGCTTTTTGTGCATTCAGATTTTCCTTTTCTGTCACTGGAGGCCTTTTTGGTAAAGGCTTACAAGTCCTTTTGCCTATCACAAATCCTTTCTTACGCTTTCTTGTTGAGATTTCAACGCCTGTCACATTTTCCTCATCTTCTGTTTCAATATCTATGATATTGTGTTCAGTGGAGGGAACTGATTTCTCTGCATGATGTAGAGGTAATTATGTATTAAACATAGAATTCAAGTCCAGAAATAGAACTAACCAGTCATGACTTATACAAAAAGTGCAGTTAACCAGAGTAATGGCAACAAAAAATAAAGCTAAGTTGGGTTGAATTTCAAGTTAATACCAAGCAAGAAAATAATGGTTTCACCAGTCACTGTCAGTAACTCAAAGTTTGTGAATAAAATTTTTCATTTTAAATTTTCTGGCATGAATAGTAGTAGTATAACCGAACCTATCAAATTCAGAGAATTAATCCATTAAGGAATTACAAACAGTGAGGGATACTATTTCCATGCCTTTAGCCCTCAGCTCATCTTCCGACTAACCTTCACCAAAATTAAGATTTCTTGGCTTAAGCCGAGTCTGTCTCCCATTATTTCCACTCACACCATCATCATCTCCATGTTCCTTTTCACAAGCTGTCTTGTCAAATATCAGCACAGTGAAGCTCATGCAACCATTGTATCGAAATGTCAACAACTCATGCTCCTTCAAGGAATGATCTTCGACGAACTTAGACCACCCTGTGGTGAAAACCATACCAGTTGTTGTCTTCTCGAGTTCCACATGCCACATACGACCAGTGGGGCCCTCAATGGATGCAGTAATAGTTGGTGGTTTTAGTGAGGAACTGGGTTTTGCTGTTACATCCTCTTGTAGATGTTTCACAAAATTTGGGGGGATTTTCTATATTATGGAATAACATGACAATAAGTGACTGAGCCAATTGCATGCGACAGTTGAACTGCCAGATTTCAACGCATGTCTGACATGTAGTAATATATAGCACTATACCTTGATAGTTTCCTAGTTAATATCCACCCCCCCCCCCCCATTCTCCAGTCCTGCAGTGTGTCTATAATCAATATTGTAGTTTAGCTCTCCTTTTCATCATTTGCCAACTTTTTATCATTTGGGATTTTCCAACTATTTAAATTCATTATGTATTTTAAAAAAAATGATAAAATAAGACTTAAAAATCTGGAAAGTCTTTCTGAATTTATTATAAATGCCGTACGTCTAATTTTTTTTTTTAATAGGTGCCTATTTACTAGAAATAATTTGTGCAACTCATGAGTTAATTTGCACAATTAAAGCAATATACTTCATAGTTCACAAACTGTTGAACAAATTTGGTACTTATTTATAAGCCTAGTGTGCACAAACTGTTGCCTGTCAATAATATTTTAGAAATGATGCATCCAAAGTCAAAAAGATTGGTTAAAAAATTCAGATTTTAGAGAGAGAAAAGGCTCTCCTTTTTTAAAAGAACTAATTCTAACTAGTGCAAGTAAATGTATTAATAGAGGATCAAAATATATATTCACTACATCTGTAATTGCATTAGATGAATAGTAACTAATTAATAAATGGAACAATCAGGCCTCTTTTAGTTTTAGCAAAGAGGGAAAAAATAGTGAAGGTTTTCACCTAGTACCTCTCACCTTAGTAATGATTGATCGTGTCAAGTACTTTATCTACTAGTAAATAACTAGATAAATACCGATTATAAGTTTATAACAAGAAACTAAAGGTCATGCTCGAAATAATTGACGGAAAAATAGGGATGAAGAAAGAGACTTGCCAGGCGTTGTGTGAAGTCTCCGACAAGGATTTTGAAGAAATGTGGGTTTGGCCTTTTTACCTCCGTCCAATCCATGTCATCATCTATCTCCTCCACCACCACCATTGTTTCTGTGCAAGAGAGAGAGGAGGCGGAGCGATCAAAGATACAAAGAGAGAAGAGCAGGAAGGGCTCGTCTTTTAATGGCGCCAAGAACTAAACGTATTATTGCGTTCACACATAAGAAACGTTACGCACATTTACGGACTTTTATTTCTTCTCTTTGACTGGGTCCCACTTTTGGTTTTCAAGGAAAGAACTGTCTTGGAAAGAGAAGAATCAATTTTAAGTTAAATAGAAGGAAAAATATTTAAAAAATGGCATAAAAATAACAAGGTAATGCTTTTTGACAATTATACTTTGTGTAGTATTTGTGTTGGAAGAGTACAGATTATGGGCAGTAAATTAGTAATGAATGTTAAATATTATTTGACCGTTCTAATTTAAAGATTTTTTCCTATTAGCATTCTTAGCTAAGATTTGATTTGCCCAAATTAAGAAACTTCTGGTTTACAAAAGGCGAATTGTTTATTTTTGGTAGGTCTTGATTTCTAATCAAAGGTTGCCACGTAGATCTTGTAAAAAAAGTCCGTAAGGTATCTATGTGGAGTAATCATAGATTTGCAATTGTAGTGTAACCGAAGAGCCGGATTACTTGCTGGTTTTCACTGAGAAAAGATCTAAACCGTTTATTTCTGATCGGACTGTTGATAGGAAAAGCTTGTACTTGGAACCAAACTGAAGTTTAAGGCTAGACTTTATGTTTGGTCCATTTTCTCCAGTGAAGACCAGACACTGTGCTTCATAAGATAGAGCATAAATGCATTCTAAGCGACAATCCAATTCTGGTGTCGCGCGACACCGGATGTAACGCATCCATAGCTGTCTCATTTTGATTGGACGGTTCATTTTTTACGGACCTATCAATCTGTTACATGTACGGGACTTCCCTTGTCCATTGGATCTTGATCAGACAGCTAGGGTGTCGCGTTGCGCAACTTGGTGTAGCGCAACACCTGATTTCAATTTTTTCTAAGCGAGATGCGTATCTTATATTTCCCAATGTAGTAATTTAATGTTACAGAAGCTGAATAAATAATCATATTATTGCTGAAGTGATAGATGGAAAATATCATTGGCACCACCAAATGTGGTAGATGCCTGTTTACAGGATTTGATTATAACAAAATAAATTTATATCCTTACTTTTCAAAAAATGTAAATTTTATTATTATTATTATTATGGAAAATAAAATATTTGTATTTTGCGCCAATATTTACAGCACAGGTCTGTTCCCAGGGTTCGCAGGTGTGAAATCTTAGCATGCTAATTCTGCAAATTCTAGCATGTTGAATCTTTAACCGTTCCACTTATGTTAATTAAAGGATGCTTGAATTAAGATGTCTCTTTAGCTATGCAAACCAAATTGACAAACAGGAAGGCTGATAATAAAAATATACAGAATTTCTTAGAACTGAGAAGCTTCTATTACAAGGCCTAATAAACATTTATACAAGACCGGTGTGGCTACCTAGCACTGTTTCTTATAGGCATATTTAGAAGCATTGCTAAGGGAATTCTAGCATTAGATATAATGGTAAAAAAAGAAAAAAAAAAAAACACAGACAATTTATATTACAAAACCCCCCTTTTCTAGTTGCTAAACCAGCTATTGCACGCCAAACAAAAAGCAGAAGTAGGGGTAGCACAAAATAACCATAATAAAGAGGAAGCGAAAGTGAGCAGAAAAACCTTAAGTTTTGGCCATCTTTCTAGCTCTAGATGGTGATAGTGGTGGCAAATCAGAAACCCTAAAAATGTGGACAAGGAATTCAGCTGATTTCACAAGCTCAAAGGCACAATAGTCATCTACTTCTAGAGAGTTGTCACGTACAAAAGAAATCCATCCTCTTGACAGCCGGTCCCTATCAGTCACATATGCAAGATATGCAACGGACCAGGTATTACTGTTTGCTGAAACACGCAAAACAACCTCTGTTTTGCTGCGTGGCAGAAACCTTCTTGAAAACTCAACAGGCAATCTCTGCATCAGAATAATATAGTATAGTTAGATTTAAGTAATAAACATGAATCCCACTATTGAGTACATATTTTTTTCAATATGGACAAGGATTGGTCATCTCCTCTTCCCCTCTATTCCTATCCTCTACCCCATCATTGAGTACATATTTTTTTCAATATGGACAAGGATTGGTCATCTCCTCTTCTCCTCTATTCCTATCCTCTACCCCATCATTGAGTAAAGCATTAGAGTGGTTGTACTTTTTCTCTCTCCAGGTGGGACTAACAAAAGCAGTGACCAGTTATGCTATATTCCATATTTTTAAAAGTTCTATGTCAAAGCTTAATTTCTTACAGCTAAGATGTACTACACAAAAGTTATTGCAACAATTTGTATTACTTGCAGGATCTATGTGTTATTGTGTTATAATAACTACTCATTACAATTTTAATCATTTACATTGAATAATTTTGTTGTGTAACGCGCATCATTTTATAACAAAACATATACACTATGCAGGGGTGGAGGCAGGATTTTGGAACAAGAGAGGCAAAGAGTTACTTACACTAAAATTTCAAAATTGTGAGGGGGGAAATTCAATAAATCGTATAGAATTACATGTAAATTTAACACTTTTAAGGAATTATTTGTAATTTATAGGGGGGCGAATGCCCATTTTTGCTTATATGTGCCTCCGCCCCTGACATTATGTAATAATAAAATTATTGTTTTGTCACTTATGCCCCAATCATTGTAAAGGTACAGAAGAACCTCTCAATGTTTAAACAGTAATTTAGTTAAGTAAAAAGAGCTAACCAATTGCATGTTCTTGCTGTATATATGTGAGGGCTTCAATCGAATCATAAAGTAAGGATTCTCAGATGCAAAAGATTGTGCGGCTTTTTGTGCATTCAGCTTTTCCTTTTCTGTCACTGGACACCTTTTTGATAAAGGCTTACAACTCCTTTTGCTCCTCACAAATCCTTTCTTGCGCTTTCTTGTTGAGGTCTCAACGCCTGTCACATTTTCCTCATCTTCTGTTTCAGTATCTATGATATAGTGTTCAGTGGAGGGAACTGATGTCTCTGCATGATGTAGAAGTAATTATGTATTGAACATAGAATTCAAGTCCAGAAATAGAAGGCCAAATTGTTTTCGGTGTCAATTAATAAATGATGCAGGCTTTAGTTCTCTTATAAGAACTAACCAGTCATAACTTATACAAAATAAGTGCAGTTAACCAGAGTAATGGCAACAAAAAAATAAAGCTAACTTGGTTGAATTTCAAGTTAAAACACGCAAGAAAATAATGGTTTCACCAGTCACTGTCAGTAACTCAAAGTTTGTGTCTAAAATTTTTTCTTTAAATTTTTTGGCATGAATAGTAGTTGTATTATACTTGTGTACACCTAACCTATCAAATTCAGAGAATTAATCCATTAAGAATAACAAATAGTGAGGGATACTATTTCCATGCCTTTAGACCTCAGCTACTCTTCTGACTCACCTTCACCAAAATTGAGCTTTCTTGGCTTAAGCCGAGTCTGCCTCCCATCATTTCCACTCACACCATCATCATCTCCATGTTCCTTTTCACAAGCTGTCTTGTCAAATATCAGCAAAGTGAAACTCATGCAACCATTGTATCGAAATATCAACAACTCATGCTCCTTCAAGGAATGATCTTCCACGAATTTAGACCACCCTGTGGTGAAAAATGTGCCAGTTGTTGTCTTCTCAAGCTCCACATGCCAGGTACGGCCAGTGGGGCCTTCAATGGATGCAGTAATAGTTGGCGATTTTAATGAGGAACTGGGTTTTGCTGTTATATCTTCTTGTAGATGTTTCACGAAATTTGGGGGGATTCTCTGTAAATGGAATAACATGACAATAAGCGACTGAGACCAGTTGCATGCGATAGTTAAACTCCCAGATTGCAATGCATGCCGGACGTGTAGTAATATAAACCACTATACCTTGATAGTTTCCTAGTCGTTGATATTTTTCCCACTATTCTCCTGTGGGGTTTCTAGGGTCAATATTGTAGTTTAGCTCTCCTTTTCATCATTTGTCAACTTTTTATCTTTTGGGATTTTCCAACTATTTAAATTCAAAGACATTATGATGATAAAATAAGAATTTTTTGTAAAAAAAAAATAT
Organism: Rhynchospora pubera; assembly: GCA_028095005.1. Lineage (NCBI taxonomy): Eukaryota > Viridiplantae > Streptophyta > Magnoliopsida > Poales > Cyperaceae > Rhynchospora > Rhynchospora pubera. The sequence goes on from CM051459.1 coordinate 86,943,938, forward strand.
AAAGTAAACTTCAATGAAAGTCGCACCTTTCACAGATTGATTTTCTCATTTTCTGCAAATATAATTTGCAAATATGTTACTTTTGTGAATTTATGATAATTTCCGTAGGTCTAAATTTTTTTTTCTTTAATAGGTTCCTATCTACCAGAAAAATTTGGTGCAACTCATGAGTTAATTTGCACAATTAAAGCAATATCCTTCAAACAATACATTGCTGAACAAATTTGGTACTAATTAATAAGACTAGTGTGCACAAACTGTTGCCTGTCAATAATATTTTTGAAATGATGCATCCGAATTCTGAAGTCAAAAGGATTGGTTAAAAAAATGCAGATTTTAGAGAGAAAAAAGGCTCTCCTTTTTTAAAAGAACTAATTCTAACTAGTGCAAGCAAAAGTATTAGTAGAGGATCAAAATATATATTGACCACATTTGTAATTGGATTAGATGAATAGTAATAACTTGATAAATGGAACAATCAGCCCTCTTTTAGTTTTAGCAACTATAGATAAAAACAAAAGTAAAGGGGGGAAAATAGTGGAGGTTTTCACCTAGTACCTCTCACCTTAGTATGATTGATCGTGTCAAGTACTTCATCTACTAGTAAATAACTAGATAATTACCGATTATAACAAGAAAAGGTCATGCATGACATAATCGACGAAAAAATAGGGATGAAGAAAGAGACTTGCCATGCGTTGTTTGAAGTCTCCGACAAGGATTTTGAAGAAATGTGGGTTTGGCCTTTTCACCTCCGTCCAATCCATGTCATCTATCTCCTCCACCACCACCATTGTTTCTGTGCAAGAGAGACGGAGGCGCGAGAGAGGAGGCGAAGCGATCAAAGATACAAGGAGAGAGGAGAAGGGCTCGTCTTTTAATGGCGCCAAGAACTAAACGTATTATTGAGTTCACACATAAGAAAAGTTACGCACATTTAAGGACTATTATTTCTTTTCTTTGACTGGGTCCCACTTTTGGTTTTCAAGGAAAGAGCCGTTAGGAGAGAAGAATAAATTTAAGTTAAATAGAAGGTGAAATATTTTAAAAATGACATAAAAATAAGTTAATGTTTTTTTTTACAATTATACCGAAAAAGTTTAATATACAACATAGTGCATAGATTTTCTATACACTACCGATTTTTGGAAAGTATTTTTGTAAATTGACAAATTTAATTTAACCAATTTAATCTACATATTGAAATCTCATAGCAAACCAAATTTTACAATTTTTTATTTTATTACTATTTTATTGATTTTTTAAAAACATGTTATTATTGAAAACAAACTACTATTTACAATATTCCAAAAATAAAAAAATTTAAAAATTCGAAAAAAAATAGTAATAAATCTCAAAAATTGTAAAATTTAGTTTGCTACGAGATTTCAATATGTAAATTAGATTGGATTGGATAAATTAAATTTGTCAATTTATAAAAATATATATCCCAAAAAAATTTGCGGTACATAGAAAGTCCTCTTATTTCAGCAATAAATATAACAATTTCTAATAATACTTTGTGTAATATTTGTGTTGGAGGAGTAAAGATTATGGATAGTAAATTAGTAATGAATGTTAAATATTATTTGATCTTTCTGAATTAAATTTTTTTCTAATTAGCATTTTATTTTTTAAGTTAAGTGTTGATATTATCAAATTAAGAAACTTCTGATTTACAAAAGATGAATTGTTTATTTTTGGTAGGTCTTGATTTCTAATCAAAGATTGCCACGTAGATCTTGTACAAGTCCGTAAGGTATTTATGTGGAGTAGATATAGACTTGCAATTGTAGTGTAAGTGACGAAACTGAAGAGCCGAATACGGGGTTTTCCTCGAAGGTCTCTTCTTCGGAGATCTTCTCCAATTGCAATATACTTATTGGTTTTCACTGAGAAAAGATCTAAACCGTTTATTTCTGATCGGACTGTCGATATGAAAAGTTCGTACTTAAAACCAAACTAAAGTTTTAAGACCAGACTTTATGTTTGGTCCATTTTCTCCGATCAAGACCAGACACTGACACTGTGTTTGATAAGATAGAGCATAGGTGCATGAATCATGATAACTTGCTAAGCGAGATCATTTCTTATATTTCCCAATGTAGTAATTTAATGTTACAGAAGCTGAATAAATAATTATATTTATTGCTGAAGTAATAGATGGAAAATATCATTGGCAACACCAAATGTGGTAGATGTCTTTTTACAGGATTGGATTATAACAAAATAAATTTATATCCTTACTTTTAAAAAAATGTAAAATTTATTATTGTTATCATGGAAAATAAAATATTTCTATCTGCGCCAATATTTACTGCACAGGTCTGTTGACTCTGTTCCCAGGGCTTGATATTAGCCAAATATTTAATAGTAATGCATGGAAAATAAAAATATTTCTATTTTCTGCCATTATTTACGAAAGAGGTCTGCTCGGGGAAAATTTTTATAAAAGAAAAAAAATACCCCTAACAATTTTAAAAAGGACAAAACACCTTCTGAAATTTTAAAAAGAGTACAGCTATAGCAGTAATGCTATTGCCGCTATTGCCCTGCCTTATAGCGGTAATGCTATTGCCACTATTTAACTAATTTTTTTTTTATGTTTTGTGTCCATAAATACAGTTAAATGCATCTTACTCTCTCTCTCTCTCTTTCTCTCTCTCTCTCTCGTAAATGCAAACCCTTAACTCTTATATTAAATACCGGCACAAAACACAAAAAGACAAAAAAAAAAGAAAGAGAGGTGTCAGCCGGAAAAAAATAGAAAAATGCTATAGCGGCAATAGCATTACCACTATAGTTGTGCTCTTTTAAAATTTCAGAGGATGTTTTGTCTTTTTTAAAATTGTTAGAGATATTTTTGTTTTTTATAAAAATTTTCCCTGCTCGGTTGCTCCGAGGATTTGACAGTAACAGCTCATATTAAATAAAGCAAATAATACCTTCACTTTGGACTGTTTTGCATTCGGCTGTATTTATGGACAGCCGAGATATAAAGAAATATTCATATCGTTTTACAAGATTTCAAATAAAAAATTACTTTATTAAAGTAATTCTGAAAAAGATTAACAGCAGAAAATTCATCAAAAAATTAATGCCTTAACTTTGGACTCTGTTAACGGAGCCGTGGCTTCAAGTAAAGGTCCGTATCAATTTGAGAATATTATAAATATAAATATATTGTTAAAATTACGTTAATATTTTTTTTAGCTTTCCTTTTTTCATTTAGTGATAGCATTTTACTAATTTTCAAATTTTCACAGTGGCATAAATCTAATTAACCCTAAAATAAAATAGTTCATCAAATGATAATACTGTGAGATGGAATATATTATTTTTCTTAGAAACATCTATCGTGAATTAATTTTTTCAGTCTAATTTTATCTCTAATCAAACACAATTTTTCACAATCTTGAAGAAACTGTTTGTTTTTCATTAATAATTTTCATCAGTTTTTCTCGCAATATTCGACAGTGATAGGCTGATAGAACAAATTCCAAATTCTGATAGAAATGTTTTATGAAAAATGGTTACAAGCTTAGAACAAATTCTGATGGAAGCTGAGGTGGTATATATTAGATCGAGTGAGCCGTAATAGTGAGTACCAATATATTTGATGTGCATTCTCTTTCATTTTGTCTGAATAAAAAGAGCTCTGCACGCCCGTTACTTTATTGAATTTTGGGCTTTTATTATTGAGTTAGCCCATCTTAGAACCATTTTAAAACTAGGTTATTCATATGTAAAACTGAGGCCCAAGAGAGAACACTCCTTCCTTGGAGGCCACTGGGGCTGCAAAACAGTCAAAACGGTGACGAAACTAGTGTTTCGTCAACCGTTTCGTTTCGTTTGATGAAACAGATTTTTATTTCGTTAATCTTTTCGTCCGGACGAAACGATCAAAATTGACAAAATTTTTGTGATTTACACATGAACGAAATCGTTTCATTTTTTGTTAACCGTTTCATCCAACCAAACACAATCACTTTGTTGTTTCGTTAATCGTTTCCTCTGGACGAAATAAAATGAAAAACGGTTAAAAACGACTTTTGTTTTCATCCCTAGAGGCCACCAACTGAAGTTGCTATCCAATACAAAAATTAAACAAGGTTTATTCCAATTTAATACTGCCTGAAAATATGCTATAATTATCAAAGGAGAAGAATTTTTTTTTCAAACACACATCATTCCATGAAGTACATCTTTAACAACATATAAAGGATAAATATCCTCAAACAGACTAGGAACTTTTACGTCCTAAAATCTTAAACAAATTCAGAAATGGGTAAACATCATTTTGGAGAGAGCTTTGCCTTCTTCAACTAGTTAAATCCTGAAACATCAACAAAAGATATCATAAATTAATTATCATTATTTATGGTCTTATGGATAATATGACCGAGTGTTTATCCAATAATGGATTGCATGACATAAGTTCATTGATATTGTCCAGGTCATGGTTGGCTGAAGTTGAGGCTCCCGCTATATCATTGATTGTTTGAAAATGAGAGAGCTAGGAAAAGAAAAAAAAAATACAAAGATGCAATAAGTAATATGCAATTATTGATTCAAAAATACCTAACATATACCTAATTTAAGGTCCAGGTCATGGTCATGGTTGACTGAAGCTGAGGCTCCCGCTATATCATTGATTGTCTGAACATGAGAGAGCTAGAAAATAAAATAAAAAAATGCGAAAAGTAACATGTAAGTATTATCTCAAAAATCACAGTACAATAAATGTGGAGCATAACAGCGACATCTCAGGTGTCAGGGTGAACGAAGTTATGTAAAAAGCCTGACGCTCTTTTTCAAAAGTGCTTGCAATATATATGGCATCTAGGCCTGTCCTATAAAAAGTCTAGAACAGAGGAGGTAAAGCGTTCTGCAGCCTGTATGAACAAATGTATACATATGCAAGCACTGAAATAAATGCAACACTATGTATGAGATGAAAATGACTTGTGAGGATTTACTTTACGTACGTGTGTGCATGTCTTCTTCTACTGATCAACTCTATACATATGAAGACCTAGATCTAGAAACTTAGGTGCAATATAAAAATTGATGGCCTGGATTTGAAACCTGAAATACAACGTTGTGGGGTTTGATGATACTATTTCAATTTTCAACTGATTTTATCGTAACATTTTGAACGAACAACTGCCATGCTCAATTTCCACTGAAATTAATTTGGAAGATAGATGTTGAGGTGACCATCAGCTACTGTGAAATTAAGACAACATGCATATGTCAGCTACTTTTTTTTTCAAATTATAATGAAAAATGAACAAAAATAATTTTGATGTAATCTTATGTTGATCCTAATAAGATATCTTTTCTATGATCCATAATTTCTTTTTACAAACAGAAAATGTGGAGTTTCTTGTTAGAAGTTTGCAATTCTCCGTTGCATTTTTCTAAAGGGGGGGGGGGGGGAAAGCAAGTCCCAATTACAAAGAGCTAGAAAAAATTCCCGATCTTTTTTCCCTAAATTTTGATGTATTCATCTCTGTTGATCCTAGTAACCATATATTTTCTATTATAATCCTAATTTACATCATGAGAATAAAATTGATGTTTCTCATACATAACTTGCAAGTTTTCATTCCATTTTTGTAGAGGAAAAAGGCAAGTCCTAATTAGTAAAAAGCTTTAAAAAGTCTCACCTTGTCACATAGACTGTAGCCTTCTTCTTGCCTTTCGCGAACCTGTATAACAGAAAATATATCAGGTAAGATAATTAATTTACTGATTGTAGGATTAATTAGTGATTCTCGCAATGGGATATCAATTTACTGATTTAATTAATTAGTGATTCTCGTTTTTTCTCATTTACCACGTTTTCTAGATAATTAATTTCTCGATTAATTTTGTGCTCCATTTCTTTGCGCACTCTTTCCATTGCAGCTTCTAAGTTTCGCTCCAATGCTTCCAAAGAGGGTACGGTGTAGTTTTCCGTCTCATCAACAGTCATAATCCTACAATTTCCAAAAATTAAGAAATATATGTAAATATCTATACATATATATAATCTATCAAATTATTTCCGTTTAATTAGAATTGATGAAAACTATATATGTTTACAGCTTGCATGCATAAAACAACACCAAATTAGTTAAAACTTAAAACTCCTTTATATATTTATATATATATATATAGAGAGAGAGAGAAAGCCTTCAATCAAAGCGCTTTGACCGGAGTCCCGGTTAAACCCCGTCAGATCTCAATGTTGAAAATTCAAATGACCAATCCAAACCGTCAAATATGATCTCCATAATGAAATCTCCTTACCAGCCAAAATTTTCTTTTTTTTAAATTTTTAAGTATTTTTTTCGGATTTTCAAAAATCGTTAATCTAATTTGTTCTGAACCCTACAAAAATTGCTGTTTTCGAAAATCCGAAAAAAATACTTAAAAAATTCAAAAAAATGAAAATTTTGGTCGGCAAGGAGATTTCAATATGGAGATCATATTTGACGGTTCGGATCGGTCATTTGAACTTTCAAAATTGAGAACCGACGGGGTTTAACTGAGACTCCGGTCAAAGCGCTTTGATTGAATCCATTCTCATATATATATATATATATATATATATATATATATATATATATATATATATATTTTCTTTCTTTTCCATAAATTAAAGGTAACTTAGAGCATGGAAATAATGAAAAAATTTTAATGTTTCTCATTTGAAAGTACCTGATTTCTTTCTCCATTTGTTCACATGACTTCTCCATTTTAGCTCTCTCAGAATTTATCTCCTGCAATGTACATGATTACATCTTAATATTCCATTACCACATAAGCGTATCTGCGTATGTGTCACACATAATGTGTGTGTCAGTGTGCCAGAAACTGTTGTGAAACAGTTATCTTGCTAGATTTTAGAATACCAACTTACCTTGCAATGGTCTCTCAAAATAGTAGTCTGTGTAGCAGCCTCATATCTCTGGACAAATTCCTTAACACTGCGTACAACCCCACAAATTAAAAGAAAAGCAATTTCAAAATAAGAAAACAGAAATTATCCAAAAGGAATTTCCCCCAAAAATATATATATATATATGTCCAATCAAAGAGAACTTAATTTATTTAATACAAACATAGGAAAAAAGAAAAAACAAAAAGTAGAACTGATATATGAAGGGTAATGCATGTGTACCTGTGCACGGAAGGAGCATGATACTCGTAAATCTTTCCAGAAGAAGAAAAGAGGAGGAGGAGGAGTTCCACGTCACACAAAACAGAGAGCTCCCTGGCTTTCTTGAACAAGCCATCTCTTCTTTTATAGAACGTACCTTGCCTCTGAGTTGGGTTCTCTATCCTCTTTATCTCTATCTTGCCTCTCCCCATTTCTTTTCACTTGCAATGAAGTGGAATTACCAAAGAAGTGGGAAATTGCACGCTTAATGTTCTTATCCCAAAACTAGCCAAGGGTTTATATACAGAACTTGGCATGAATATAGAAGAGTTAAATCGTAAATATTAAAATAGTACATATAATAGAGGGTTCACAGTAGATATGCTCCAATAGGTTATAAACATTTTGCGGCCGCTATTGGATCGACACAAAAAACATTGTCAGCACTCAGCAGTAGTTATATTTTTTTTCACTATTTTTAAAATTTTAAGAAAGTATATTTTACATAAAAGAATCTCAAAACCATAAAGTTATATCATTCAATTTTATTAATTTGTGAATATCGAGTTCTCTAATAAATGTACATCTAGTCAGCTTTATGGACCGATTCAGTCCTAACTCCTATGTAAAAAAAAGTGCATAATTATCAAAATATTAAAACATTCAAAAGATAACTTTTTAATGATAGCTAGACGAAGTTTCATTCGTATACATGTTTGACAATGAAGACTTTAAAATTTCAAAAAATTCAAAATATAAAAAAGAAAGTATTTTATTTTCAAACTTTATACGGAACTTTGAATCACGTTTATCAGAATCTATTGGTGAAAGATGTGTCCAAAATATTTATCTTATATCAATTAAGCAATGTTTTCAATACCATACCAGCACTTCTACCGCCTTGGTGACTGAAATCTGGAATTTCCCGGTATTTTCTGAAATTTCTGGTATTTTCTCTCATAAAACTAGATACTATCGTTTCGAACACTCTTCCGATACCAGGTATTACTGGAATTTTTTGGTAACCAATAGGGTATTGAAAACACTGTAATTAATTAAGTAAATTATAAAGTGTGCCGCTGTGTTCCGTTAAATAACTCGCAAAAATACTACTATGGCACTATCTGGACGACTCTTTAGGAAAAAAAACGTTCAGTGTAATTTTTTCATTAATTAGTAGCGTAGTATTTTTATCAGATAGTTCAAAAATGAAATCGACTGAATAAGTTAAGGCTCGTGCTATATCATTGAATGTTTGACCATGAGAGACTAGAAAAAGTAACAAAAAATTATTATCTCACAAACCACAGCACAATGGATGTGGAGCATAACAGTGACTTGTCAGGATTAAATGAAGCTATGAAAAAAGCATGAATATAGCAAGCGGAAAGAGTGTCTAGGCTTCTATGAAGTTCGGTATTTCCAATTCGGGAAAGATGAAAGATTTTGTTTCTTGATCCCTCCGTTGATGCCCAAACTGGAGGTCCATTTTTCCACGCTACACGGTGAATAGTCTCAACAATATAATTGACATTGGAATTAAAATTTTTAATTGACCAAAATGAACTAATATTAACTAATACATTTCAACTCAATATAATCTACTTTTTTGTTACGAAGAAAATGCTAAATTAATTAATTTGGATAATATTTATATGTTTACTTTCGGATAACAATATTTTAAATAAATTAATACTTAACAATCGATCATTTTGGTAACCTATTCATGATGAATAATTGGACTTTATGCATAAACAAAATTGGTCTTTAAAAAAAGCAACATACATTTTATGTTAATTAATTGAGTTGTGAAGCCAACATGTAATAGATTTAATAATGATTTGGATGACATGGGACTTTATTTTTTGGAAAAATGTTGGAAGAAAAACAGAGCATATCTAGTAGTCCTACAAACAAGTTCTGGAGAGACAGTAGGCCACCTTTTATATAATAAATAAATATAACAGGAGAACAATAGTGATAGAATTTTAAATTTTATAAAGTAACATTATGAAATACAACTCATATCCGTTTCCGAAATGAAATAACAAATGGAAATTGATTACTACCATCTGCAGTTTTGTCATCCCTGTCATCGCTAAATATAAAGTGAACATATACACCAAACAAAGTGAACATATAGACGATCTAAGTGAACACATACAAACAAATAAGTTCAAAGAAAATAAATTGAATATGCATGTAAACTTCTGAACAAGTGATGACAACACTTATTTGTTTATAAGTGTTCACTTAGATCGTCTATATGTTCACCTTATTTGCTGTATATGTTCACTTTGTATTTAACGATAGCTGGAATTGTATATTTGCCAATGGCACTTATAATTCCTGATAACAAATTAAATAAGAGTACTATGAAAAAAATGATACATGACAGATGGCAGATAAGATATTTAGAATGGATAAGCTTGTGCCTGGGGCTAGCTTCTAAATTCTTCGACAGAACCTTTTATGTAGATTCAGACCGAATTTCTAGCGCAAACTGATAATTTCCAATATACAGTCTTTTCTATGAACATAGTTTTATGTACTATACTATGATTAACCTCTTTTATGTACTATGATTAACCTGGTTCGGCCTATTAGAGCTCATTTTATAAACCAGCACATAAGGTCAAAAAACAATCCAGCACAAGAAACAAACCAACGATATATTTGCTCTTCTTGTGTTGCAAAAATTATAAATGTCAAAATTTTTTTGCCTGCTAAATCCAAAAGGTGCTAAACATTTTCTACGCACATAGGCACACCCCTTGACATTATACATCTCTTCAAATACCTCGTTGAAGGTTATACATGCCACTTTCTGATTACATGTAGTGAGGGATGTGAAATTTACCAAGGGAAATATCTGAACCTTCAAATGGAAGAAATCTACAAAAATCCCATGGAGTTGCAAACCCTACAGGCAAAACTTAAAAGTCTTCTCGGTACATGTGAAATCAAGAGGTCTCTTAACTTAATAGCTCATGACCTCACTTCCATCAGAGTATTGAGGGGTATCTATGTCTTCCCCAGACTCCTCTTCGTCAGTTTCCATGGCATCTCCAGAAGCTTCTTCTTCCTCGTCAGAATCCTTATCCTCATAAAATATCACTGGGGCATCCTCATCAGCCTCATCATGATCAATCTAAGAATAAGTTCAACAACATCATATGGTTTCAGTTAGTACAAAATTAGAGAACAGGAAGCACACTAAAGTGAATTTCTACACAAGGAAAAACAGCAGAGTTTATCTGAATTGATAAATTTAGAACCATACCTCAGTGAAATGATAATCTATACAAGTAGATAACTTCAGAGCTGAACCAAATGTTGACACTCTTGAATCTATCAGCTAAACAAATAAATGGTGAAAAGGCTAAGTTAAATTATACCATTATTTGTTCTCCAGACATCGCATCTAAGCTACCTTTAAATTCAGTGCTTTACAAAAAATTGAAAAAGAAAATGATTGCACATCAAGGTAATATTGGGTATTAGGGTACCTGGTATAAAGAGTTCAGAAGACTCAGAGATGAGTCGTGAGATACGATACTGCTAGCTTTTAGATTAATCAAGCTTCTTAGCCACGGAATGACACATGACACAATCGCACCCCTAAGAAGATATATAGAAGTATGATGTCAATTACCCCAATAGATCATATTCAATCTTAAATTGTGTAATTGAGCTTCAACTAAGTCTTAATAAGAAGACACACTTGGGCAACTAAACCCAAACCTAGTCTATTTTTTGCCCGCTAACAAAAAATTGTACACCAGTTCCCAATTTAACACAGTTCAGCCTGAATTGCTCAATCTAGCCTTTGACTTGCACACAATGTTGTATAAATGAGACCATATTATTCCAAAATTTTGTTACCTAGATTGGATCATGAGCACAAAGAATTTCATGAGCTTGATTACATCAGCCGGTGTCAGAAGTGAAATTGATTTTGCAATAACCTGCCATGACCCATCATATAAATTGATTAACAAGCCCATATGATATGGAACCAGCCAGTACTGCACCAGTGTATATATGTATACAAATGTTTTTCATTTCAATTTTGAAATAATAGGCTTTCATACAATAGCAAAGCAATACAAATTAAGAACAAGCACAAGACCTAAATGCACAAATGGCACAAAGGATGTACCAAATCTTACTTGTATAACATGGTATTATCAAATACCGCATGTACACAAGGCATATTGTTTACATAGTGTGTATGACATCAGATCGCACAAGTAAAACATTCTAGGTATATGAGTGCCATGATTTATGACCATTAAATAATTAAAAGTAAGTACAACTTGTGCGGCACCTTGAAATCATATTTTGGCTATAAAAATATAAAAATAGAAGGAAACATATTTACCTTCTCATCTCTATTGCATACACAATCCAATAGTAAAGACTGATCATCAGCATGCAAGGCTTGTTTAATCAAAACATGCACCGAATCAGCACTGGGGGGGTTTGCAACCGAAGCTGTTAATCTTCTATCTCTTTCCCCTTTGTCTTCTTTTTCTTTTTCTTTTTCCTTATCACTAATGGCCAAGTCAAGACTTGCAAGCTTCTCTGCCATAGTTGGCTCATCAGTAATGAACTCCATATCTGAGTCACGGGCTTTGCCTGGAAATAATAAGAAAAATGTTAAATAAAAAACATAGCATCATATTTCTTAGGCAAAATATTTTACCAGTTATTCCACCAAAAAGATCAGTATTACCATGTCACTGTGGTAGTACAGTATCAAGTTTGGCTACTTAATTTTTTTATTTGTTTGGCTGTACCCTGCTGGTTTAGGCTCAATAGCATTAGTCAAACAATTAAACATGAAGAAAAGAAAAAATAAACAGCAAAAGAAATAGGATTTAAATGGAATCAATAAGAATGCATGTTACAAACAGTACAGACAGCGAGGTATCACTGTATACAGGTCTTGAGGAACCTTACCGACTATCTCTTCATTTTCCGAGTCAGAATCAGGTGCTCCTCTCTTCTTTGATCTTACTTTCAAATCACCATCACTTCCTAAAGAATGTACACCAACTAAATAGTTACTGATTAATTCAAACACTGCAAAGTAAATTTTGAAAACATCATGCTGTGTATTATCGATGATACTCGACTTAATTTGCAACACAGAACAAAAAAATTTGGCATCTGCACGAAAACCAAGCAACAGTATCTTTTGTAATGCCAGGTTAAAAATAGGTAACAGCACTGACGATCCAGTGCCTTACTAACAGGTTTAACTTTGTTGGGTCATTTAGCAGTTTGAGCTGATTACTGTTAAGTGTGGTGAAACAGTAGTCAAGGCCACAAATTCAATTTCTAATGCCAGAAACCAAAAGTTTCAAAACCAAACCAAGGTGTTCTTTAAAAGGTGAAAAAAGAAGGAAAAACTATCGTACCAGTTTTGTTCACCTTTCCTTCAGGCGCAATAGTTATTTCTTTTCCCCAATCTTTTATTTCAACATTTTCAAATTTTAAACCACCTTTTGTCTGGTAGGCGACAAGAACAGAAACATATTTATTCTCATCCTCTAATTCAACAAGTTTTGCAGACATAACCATTGCACTTCCTTTCTTCTTCCCTCTTTCTGATTTGATCTTGATCTTTGAGGAAGTAGCCCCTCCCCCTGCACTTTGTTCTATATTCCAGACATAAACAATTCCTTTGTTTGAGACTGACAACACCATGCTACTGTTGCATTCGAGCATAATTGGTGCGTGCTTCATACCAAGTACAGTGTTGACCTCAATAGTTCTGTTTTCAGAGTCAAAGTTGTAAACATGTATATCTCCATTACCATAGGAACAAACTGCAATCTTATCGGACAACGAAATTAGTTGTCCATGTCCCTGATACAAATTGAAATTTTCTATGTTAGAAAGGAATAATTTTCAAGTGTGCTACCACAAAACATGATTATCACCCATACCCCAACAAGAAAGACACATAGAGAACATAACACTTTAAAGCTCCATTAAATAATTTGAAATTTCTTCAGAACTAACGAATGATCATCATATGCTCGTAATTTATTTCAAAAGACTTGCAAAAAAAGGGGAATAGTAAGTCCTTCATTTTTTTAAAAAGACATGCATCACAACTTTCCTGGCAAGGCTATTTCTGATATTCAAAGGGGCACAGTAGAAAAATGTATAAAAGAAGTAGAGATAAATTAGCATACATCATCAGAAGGAATTTTGGCGAGCTCGGTCTTGCTGTCTAGCCCAACAATACATGATTTTTTACTTGCTACACCAACAAATCTCTCATCTGAAAATATTTCAAAATTTAGAATAACAAGAAAAAAATTTATAAAAGATTCTGATGAATTATCGGTAATTCAGTATTGTACAATAAGGATCTGTGAAACGTGATGTTTGCAAGGACAACTATAACATTAACATTGACTGGCTTTTTTTATAGTAAAACCTGCTCACAATGCCTTCACTTCATAATCCAAACAAAACTTTAACCATTGGAACCTCATGTAGGGTACAATTAAAAAAATGATTACGACATAATGAATTTACTTTGCTTACCATGTGATATGGAAAGAGAGTTGATTCGCTTCTTGGAGGCCTTGAACTTGCTCTTGGCCTCTCCATTATCAGAACTCAGCACAGACATGGCCCCATCTGCCCCTGCTGTGTAAAGCAGACCACCATTGTTGGAGAAAAGCAGAGAAACAACCTCACTATATAAACAGAAGAACATAAATTAAAACATATCGATCGCCTAAGCTGTCAGCATTAAAATTTTGTTGTATAGGAAATTATCGAAGAAACCACATAAAAGTTCCCAAAAATAAGCAAAAAAATAGATTGTTTGCTCATATGGTTACTGCAACGGTTATCCTTCAGCACTTTGGAGACTTGAACCGAAAACGTGTATTATTAAAGTGAACACATTTCATTTAAATTATGCTCCATTTGATGACTAAGCTAACAATGCAACATTAGAGCATAAAGAAAGGGAAGCAACTAAGAGCTTCACATACCCAGAATGGCAGCTGCTGTTAGTCCATATCCTTTTACTTGCCAAAACATCAACAGCTAAAACATCTCCAGAAGAAGTACCCAAAGCAACCAAGAGAACATTTTTCTTCTTACCCTGAAAAGAAATTAACCTTCAAATTGAAAACTGATGTTCATCTGAAACTTACAAAAATTTAAAACTTATATATACAAAAAAAAAATACTCATCAGAAATACCTTCTTTGTTAAATTGGAGCACGCAGTACAAGTGTAAACAGTAGCTGAGTCGGAATCATTCCAATCAGCGATAATTTCTCCAGACCTTGTATCCCATACCTTAAATTGAACACAATATTAAACAAATTTAAGAAGAAGTCTATAAAATTAAACCTAAACCTAGACAAATTTCGAAACAAAAAAAGGTCACACCTTTAGAGTCGATTCGGGAGAGAGAACGGCGAAGTATCGACCGTCCGGCGAGAAAGAGGTGGATTGCTCCGTGTTTGGATTCAGATCAGGGTTCGTTTCTTTCCCCATGGATGGATGAAGCTTCTGTAGTTCGCTTAGAAATTGAAAGCTTGGTAGGGTTTTGGGGTTTTGGCGAGAGAGAGAGAGAGAGAGAGAGAGAGAGAGAAGACTCAGAGACGGCGCCAAAAAATCCCGAGTTCTGTGTGGGAGAGTTTAGCTGGGTCGTATTCGTAATTTCGTATAGAATCCGAATGACCGAATCTCTCTGCGGATGTTTTTTACTTTTTTTCCCCCTCCGCACTCCGCACTCCGCAGAGTGGAGAAGTTTATTATGGGCCGTTCCATTACAGGCGCTCAATCTGAACCATCCATTTGAATGCATCGATTCTCTCCCACTTCTTCGACCTATGATTTATCGGAACTGCATCCTCTCGATGGCCATCCATGGATGGTTTTCGATCTCAGCCGTCTGATTTAATCTCAATGGCTATAGATGCCCCGTGCATGATACCTGGATTGATAGGCCCGAAAAAATCTAACCGTTGAGATTAAATCGGACGGCTCGGATCGAAAAACGTCCACTGGATGGTTGAATACAACCATCCAGAGGATACTCTCCCATGATTTATCAAGCGTGACGGCGTGAGTGGACTACGGGACACAGAGGGACACGTGTCTTAAAGAAACAACTAATTTTTGTGGTGCGGTTCGGATAAGCATTGATATACGATTCGCCACTCATAGACTCATAGTCATATATCATACGCTGTCGAAGTTGTGGGATGTTATTTTTTTCGATTTAGATAAGGGGGTTGCACTGGTATCGGCGTTACTGGTACCAGTGCAGGCCTTAGTAGTTTCATTGTTAAACTTTTTTGCTTCTGATAAATGGAAGTGGTAGGTCACTTTTGACCTACTTGTTTCAAAAAAAAAAAAAAAGTTGTGGGATGTTATAACAATCAACGAAATATGAAAAATCAATTACAATCAAATGAAATGAAATCAAACCCTGCGTGAAATTCGGCTTGATCAGAGCTAATGTGATGGAATCTGACTAGGTCTACTTCCACTTGGCCGCTGCTGAAATTCCACTGTTTTTTTTTTTTTTTTTTGCTGAAATTCTACTGTTGTTCGTCATTAATTCTACCGAAATACTTTCACTCCAAAAAAAAAAAAGAGAATTATACCGTGATTTAGGCAGTCACCTGATTCTATTTAAAGTTGAAACTGAAGCAATAGAAATCGGAAAGACTAATACATATCCACAATGTAAATATTTAAATTTCATAGATACAAGCTCATAAACATGTTTAGGTAGTACACAATTAGAAGGGGAAAAAAAAGCAGGCCATAATATTCAAGCCTTTTACTAGAAATATTAACTTGTGATGTATTCAACTGCAAGTACAAAGTGGTCTTTGAGGAAAACAACAAGGGAACAAATGTCACAAGAAAAAGAGCAATTACAATGGCCAAAATAATGCCTTATTTTCTATGTGATAATTTCAGAAACAGTAAAATAAGGACTAATTTATCGGTAGTTACGGTAGACAGGTGTGTACATGCAGCTCTCTGCATACTTCACCAGATCATCTGGACGGGGCCTACGACTAGCCAAACCTATTTGTTTAAATGAAAAATGGATTCAGTATTATTGTTAAAGAATAATTCAAATAGAGATGTGTTTGTAGAAATGCTGGAGTATGCATATCTTATGCAAAAGGCATAGCATGATTCTTACATGGAGCAGTAGTGAATACTTTGAAAATATGATAAATATACAAATGGTCAAAGTTTTTAAAAAGATGGCATCGCCAGTGAAAAATCATATTTTGGACGGAATTAGGACATCCCAGGTCCCTGCTGTAGATGCATTATTTTAAGTGGGCTCCAAAAAGAATGTTGCATGGATAAATATTGGAAGTAGAAAATGTTACCGAGTTCATATGCCTTCGCAGCCACACTAGCAGCAATGTTAGCAGATATCTTGCGGATATTGGTGAAAGGAGGGTAGATTAGTCCATTTGCATAGTTCTCCTCTGAAACTTGCTTTGCCAGCGCCTCAGCTATTCCAACAGTAAAAATTATAAAAAAGATTAAGACCATGCAATTCTGTGATGCATCTTTCTTTTCTAATAATGCATTATATCCTTGTGTGTGTCCTTTTGCTTACTTTTCTTGGTAGCTTCATGGCACATATTTTGCAGTTTTTCTCATTAGTTCAATTTCTTTTCTTAATATTGAGTTAATATATATCATTGATGTTTACATTTGTAGACAGTAAAAGAAGTTCTTAGACCATACATACACAATTTGTCAACAATACTCTTTTGTTAATTTTCACTTACAGGCTGCAAGGAGCATGTCATCATGCACACGAATGGCTCCACACATAATCACACCAAGCCCAAATCCAGGGAAAATGTATGCATTGTTCGCCTTTTATCAAAAAGGGGAAAAAAATTGTAAATATTTCTAACAAAAATCCCAAAAAAAGAAAGAATTATTATTGTTAACATACCTGTCCTGGCACAAATGTCTTGCCTTCATACTCAAATGGGTCAAAGGGACTACCACTAGCAAATATAGCTTTTCCCTATTTAAACAAGGTTTGATGCAAAATTTTTAGTTACAAAGAGCTTTGGCCTATATACACACAACTTATAGTGAGATGTAGGGTAGATAAATGCAATAACAAATATAAGGGGGAAAAGATGTCAAAAAAATTAGAGATCCCTTGCCTTGCTCCAGGTGTAAGCTTGCTCAGCAGTGCACTCAGCTTGAGAGGTTGGATTTGAGAGAGCAAGGATGAGAGGTTTCTAAATAATTCAAAGAAAGAATGTTAGCTTTCGAAACTTTTAAGTCAAAATTATTCTACCAAGTAAAAATAAAATAGCAGTTTTAAGATATTTGATTACCTCATTGAAGGAGGCCATTGCTTCTACCACCTCTTGTGTGAAAGTCTGGCCCACACCTGATGTTCCTATCAAAACAGTTGGCTTGATAGCCTAGATAATAGACAGAATAACAAAAATATTACATTTGTAATGGCAGCTTTGCCCAAAGGCTATTAAAGCTTGGGCCAAAGAAGAGTGATATAAGAATTTGTGCATGTACAGGTAGTGGTACCCAGTGCAGACCAAAACACAAATAAGCATGAGCGGTACCTGCACTGCTTCCAAGAGAGTCTTGAGAGGCTCGTGTTCATGAGCCCATGGTTTCTTGAAATGTTGTAGTGATTCATTGCGTGAACTTACGACCAATCCCTACAAATATATTGCATCATTTTAGAAAGCTGTTCGGAAAATGCAACAAAAACTATATTCCAAATGATCTGTAAATGAGAGATTTTTTAACAAACCTTCGAATCAACAAGCCAGAGTTTCTTTCTGGTCTCCTCCAAAGGAGCCTTTGTCTGTAATGTGGAGATTAATTCATTACTAGGAAAAATTCGAAGTAAAGAAGCATTCATCAAAAGTATATTAAACACTTAAGGTACTTTGTAGAACAACACCTAGAATTTGAACATTACCTGCCTCGAAATCTCAAGAGCTATGAGCTCTGCAATACCTGTCCCAGCCTACATATTGCAATAAAGTAAATTAAGAGAAAATTTGCATGAACTTCATTTTACAAAGTTAGAAGAGGCCTCCTTTCGTTATTTGCAAATTTACCTCACCAGCACCAAGGAACAAGAAAGTGTGATCAGCTAGGGCTCCACCGACCAACTTTAGAGCTGCAAGTAAACCAGCTAGCACCACAGAAGCGGTACCCTGAAAAAGCAATACATAATGACCGCGCAGTAAGTTAAAAGCCACCTCACACAAGCCAACAATCAAAATGAGTGTTTAAACTTCATACCTGAATATCATCGTTAAAGACCAGATGAGTCGTCCCATATTTTGCGAGAAGCTCAAATGCATTGTGGTTCGCAAAGTCTTCGAACTGATTCAATTAAGTTAAATCATACAATAGTTAATTTCTAATAGAGTTAGATCAGTTTAGTGTTTTAAAATAAGTGATAGCATGTCGCTGACCTGAATGAGCACTTTTTCACCATAGCTCTGCTTGACAGCACTCATGAATTCTTGAAGAAAATCAGCATATTCCTAATTCCATGCATAGAGAAGTCGAGAAAAAAAAATGAAGTTAGAGATATAATGAGCAAAGTATAATAGCAGTATAGGAATTGAAGAGGAATGGTCAGATTAGTGTGTATCTAACCTGGCCTCTGATCCTCTTTTGCTTCAACCCTATGTAGAACTCATCATTCAGCAGTGTCTCATTGTTTGTCCCCACATCAAGTGTAATAGGTAAGCACTGCAATACAACTTCAAATAGTGAATAGATGCTCTCTATATTACATAGTTATCAGTTTCTACCATATGTTATTCTTTTTATGTCCTAATTTTGAGTCTTTTTGGTATAGAAAAAAGGGGTTTTTCCAAGGATCAGTACTAATTTAAGAATATGACACAAGGTCTGGTCAAAAAGACCAGTAGAATCATCTCTTACTTCAATCAAAATGAAAGGGGTAAATAAAAATAGCCAAGAATCATACAGCAGATGGGCGGACCCCACCAAGTGCAGTGTAAAGAGAGAGCTTTCCAACAGGAATACCCATTCCCTGTATAGAAAATTTCAACATCTAATTAGTCTAATACCAATCAGTGTAGAAAAGTAGTATATATTGCATACAGTGAAAAAATACTACCGTAAAATAAGATTACTACCATGTAAAATAGTTAAATATCATTACTTTAATGTTGAGATTGCCATCAGAAGGTTTATAATAGGATTAACAGTAGTTAAAGAATAGCATTATTACTAAACTGCACAATCAGGTAAGTTTAAAGTAACCTTACCTGGCAACCAAGATCACCAAGTCCCAAGATTCTCTCTCCATCGGTGACAACAATGACCTGGATACTCCTCTCAGGCCAGTTCCTCAGCACCTCTAGAATCTTGCCCCTACAATCAAATCATTACCTTTTAAGATTTGTTCTGCTATAGAATTGTAAAATAACTTGGTTACAGGGGTCTAAATGCTCGTGTCGGCTATTACCCACTTATGTTGGATTTGCAGTATTGTTAGTTCTCTAATTGTAAAGCATCTGGGTCTAAACAATTGTTACTCATTATCAGAATAAAATAAAAATAAGTACCATTTTTTGCTTAAAAATCAATTGTATGTAACAGTGCACTGTAACTTATCTCCAACAAGGTTTACCTTACAAACATCACGCTTTTTTTCCCTGGCATGAGATATACATTTTTTATAGAGGTTGATTATATTTTGTATCTGCCAAGGGTTCTGACTTGCAGACATCATTTTGCTTCTGATATGAAATATATACAGATGTTGGACAAATTTTACCTTCCTTATTTGGACAACACCTAATAAGTCCATTTTTCACAAAAAATAAAAGAGCATCTTACTTCTCCTTGAGGCTGATATAGAGCCCCTGGGGGCGCTTGAAGATGGATCCATATTTCTGACAAGCCTCCCCAACAGTTGGAGTGTACACAACTGGTAGCAATTCCTCAACATTGTCAATAAGTATCTTGTAGAACAGCCTCTCATTTCTCTCCTACAATTCCAAATCACACGAGGTCAGAACCTCAGAGGATTGTAACTTACAGAGAAATAAGTTATTAACAATTAACCATTGGGATACAGAAAGAAGTCAACTCAGGATATCTCACAATAGATTATTTGCAACAGGCCATGTCAGTTATACTTCATAGTTTATACAATAAAAAAATGCTAACAATTTGGCCTCTTATAATAATCCCTCTATTCAAACTTTAAAAGTGAAATGGACAAATCAAAACAATATTTCTCCCAGCTTTTCAAAGGGTATGTGTGAACTTTTATTTATAAATGGGTTTTGTTAAAGCAATTGCCAGAATTGTGGACAACTGGTAATTTACAATGCAATGATTGCATAACAGTGTAATGCTGCTTGCAATTACCCACCATAGAAGGACAAATGTTGATATCTTTTGCAAACGAGTAAAAGTTTAACAATTGTGGAAGTTTATATTAAAAAATAAATAGTTAACCTGAAGGTCCATCATGGCCTGGTAACGTTGAAGTGGAACCTCATAAGAGCGCAAATTCTTCATCATTTTCCTCTCCTAAAATGATATAGGTGAGACATAAAAATAAATACTTTTAACATACTTCTGATATAGTCATCCATTATATTTCCTGCATCCCCAGAACAAATTTAAAAAGAAAATGGGATATCAAATGTATGAGAGATGTATATTTTTTGTAAAGAAAAAGTATCAGAATGTTAGATCTTGCAAATGGCGTGTTACGAGCTGTTACAAAAAAAAAAAAAAAAAAAAAAAGGTTGTGACACCACAAAATATTGTTTCCACATACATCCATATATTTCTATTACAAAAACGATCACCGTAACAAAAACATCTCAGAGGGTTTATCATGTATACAAAGGTAATTTTTTTTTAGGAAACTGTATGAGTGTTTAAGTGTTAACACATGCAAAATGATAAAAACGGCTCACTAAATCAATGCCAATGATGCATAAAAAAAATTCAAATATATGACTTACCTGAAGCTCTTGCGAAGAAAGAGCAGGAGGCAATAGACCACGCAAGTAGTGAGCATCTCTCTCAGTCTCAGTGAAAGCAAGCCCCTTGTTGTGGCGCTTGTCCCGCAACAGTGTGTGGCCACTGAGGTGACAAAAAGTAACAATATGTTACAGTGACTGAATTTAAATCTTGGAGATACTTTAAATCCAGCCCCATATTGCACTTAAAGTGTACAAGCATGCTTGCTTGCATATGATCACACTTCAAATTGAAGAATAAAATATAATTATGTGCTAAGAACTTGAAGTTGCTAAAGGAGTTTGGGTGAAGATAGTTATTGTATGAAAAGTTTCTACAAAGAGAACAAAAATACACAAACAGAAAAGGCACTGAGGAAAATATAGCAAAGGAAAGCATCCCAAAATTATAGATTAATTGAAAAATAACCCTCTTTTTTCTCACATCAATTCGAGATATAAGCTCTATGTTTTAGTTATTTAAGCAGATAATTTTCTTAAATTATTTTTTTTAATATCACAAGTACAATAGTGAGATATAATTTGACATTTTTAAATAAACCAGTGGTTTTGCTAATAATGAAACTTCAGGGCACCACCGTAATTTCTTTTACTATACAGCCACATCTATTGCAAATTCACTAAAACTGGTATCTAAGTCATTCCTGTATTTGATACCTCCTAGGGAAAATCCCAAAATAATAATAGTGAACAAATTAGAAATAACCTTACAAAAAATTAGGAATCAGAAAAAAAAAAAAGTTAAAGAAGAAACCCAATTTGTGAATAGTCAAGATGAACTTTGACTAGGTAGCAACCAGCCATGTGGGGAACATAACGGACAGGACGAACAAAACAAAACCGTCTCTTTCAGAGAAAGAAACAAAACTATACTAAGTTTCTAACCGATAATTCCATTACACTTGTGTTAGATCTATCATAAAAAAAATAATAATAATAAGGAATCTGCTCGGACAATTCCCACATCAGTGATCAAAAACCCACAACGAAATAACCAATACACCAAAGTACCCATTAATCTAAAACCTCACTAGAACTTTTATTACTAAAAATACATATATTTGAACCCTGATTAATCAAAATCAATCAAGTTATCTTACTAAGATAAATTAGCAAATACCCATGATTTCAAATTACAAAAGTAAAAGAGAGAGAGGTGGGACCTAGCGACAGAGATGGTCCAAGGAGTGACGAGTTGATCCTCCGTGGCATGATCCTCGCCGTAGAAATCCTCAACACCTCCGCCAACAGTGTGCGTCGGATCCATATCCAGAACGCATGGCGCGTCGCCACGGATCCCTTTCATGAAACTCTCCATCGCAACACTTTGCGTCGCCTTCCCTTCACTCTGTCTTCTGAGTTTTCTCTCTTCTTTCTCGCAACGGCGTGCGTCTGTCGCAGCGAGTTGCGATCGGTCTTTCTCTGACGTGTGGGGCTGTTCTTTAAGTTGAGAACAATGAGAAGCGCTCCAGTGAACTTGGAATGATGAAAGGAGGAGGGAAGGAAGGGAATAAAAAGGGGAGTGGGAAGGGAAGGAGAGCTCTTTGGTCAAACTTGGTAGATATTTTTTAATATTCTTTCTAAACATTTTTTTTAATGTTTTCCTTTTCTGGGTTTACACAGTTACACTACTATATTTGAACAGTGCATGTACATGTGGCTTTCGCCTTCATTGGAATTGTTTGTTTATATACATTTTTGGAATTTTTGTTAGTGTCGTAGAAAAAAAAGATTGAAATTGAAATTTGATTAGTCTCATTCTTATAAATTAAATTTAAATTATAAAAATTTTATGGCCAAAGCGCAAATCGGTGATCGAAACTTTTTCTTTTTAAATCTACTTCCCGACTAAATTTTATTTTTTTACTAATTTTTTAAGTATTTTTTAAATTTTTTAAAATTGTCATTTTTGGAATAAATCGGAAGTTTTATAAAATTCAAAAAATTGTTGTTATTGGAAGGTTCATAACTAATTAAATTGTAGATTATAAAGCAAATTGAATTGCAACAAAATAATATTTTGAGTTTTACTAAAAAATTTTCATTGTATTTAGTTTGTATTCTGCACATGGCTTTTACCTTTGATAACATAAGCGTTTTCATGTATCCTCATTTGTTAATGATTTTCTTCGTCAAATTGACCAATATGCGTTCTTACATATTGCTCCATTTTTATGAAAATCATGCTAATAATTTGTAATCTTTGTTTTCCCATAGTTTGTCTCTTTTTTTCACACGTTTTTGACTTGTGGTATCTTACTTTGGACCTCTATTTTTGGATGCCATGCTTATTTTCCCCAAATCGATCAAATCTGGATTTGGATTTTATCATCATCATCATCA
This sequence comes from Rhynchospora pubera, assembly GCA_028095005.1. Lineage (NCBI taxonomy): Eukaryota > Viridiplantae > Streptophyta > Magnoliopsida > Poales > Cyperaceae > Rhynchospora > Rhynchospora pubera. The sequence goes on from CM051459.1 coordinate 86,967,503, forward strand.
TCATTACCATTATATAGTTATTTGCCCCCATATCGATCAAATCTAGATCTGCGCATTATCCTTACATGTTTTTTTTATGATTATTTTTTAATATGTTCTGATAAATTATTTATATTAAAACATAAAATTATAAATATTTTAATATGTACTATTATATTATCATTGACAGATTGTTCATCATTTGATTAAAATTAAAAATAATTTTATCCATTAATCAAATCATTTATAAATTTAGAAGTTTAATTTTAAGAAGCACAAACAAACAAAATATATTACGATAATATTGAATTTATCAAATGAATATTTTCATTTTTTTTTTTGGCAGGTTGAATACTCTTGGTTAATTTCATGGTTTTATTTTTCTTTGCATGCACACTATGTTTGACTGCCAAAGGCATATGGACTCACTGTAAACACCATTCGCCGAGTCAGAGAAAATTTAACAAGATTTTAACTCGTTCATTCGCAGCCAGGCGCTGCATCGTCAATTCGTGTTTACATCGTTTTTTTTTTTTTCTTTTTTAGCAATGAAAAGCCTTTCAATCTTTCATTGTGTTTAATAAAATGTAACGTTGACGCCTTGACGGTTCCAGTGAGAGCTAAATATATATAGAGGATTGCTAAAATACTATGCATAGCACGGATGACTTTCGTGCTACGGATTCATTTTTAAATTTCATACTTTAAACAATCGATCCGAATCATTCATTATCTTTTTCATATTGAAATCTCATTAGAAATCAAATTTTACATTTTTTTGAATTTTTTTACTATTTTTCTCGTATTTTTTAAAATCCTTAATCTAATAAATTCTGGACCCTTCAATAATAGCGATTTTCAAAACTAGGAGAAAAATAGTAAAAAAATTCAAAAAAAAATGTAAAATTTGGTTTCTAATAAGATTTCAATATGAAGAAGATAATGAACGGTTTGGATCGGTTGTTTGAAGCATGAAATTCAAGAACGAATTCGTAGCACAAAGACCATCCGTGCTATGCATAGTATTTTAGCAATCCTCAATATATATATATATATATAGTGGATTGATAAAATACACTCTGGTGTATGGATCGTCTCTCGTACACCAGAGTCGTTTATGAAATTCAAAAATCAAATAGTCGATCCGAACCGTTCAAGTTGTTCTCCATATTGAAAAACTCTCGGAGACCAAATTTTACCATTTTTCGAACTTTTTTGCTATATATTATGATATTTTCAAAAAACACTACAATTGGAGTATTTCAGGTCCTCCAATTTGAAAATATCATAATATATAGCAAAAAAAATCGAAAAAATATAAAATTTGGTCTCCGAGAGTTTTTCAATATGGAGAACAAGTTGAACGGTTCGGATTGATCGTTTGATTTTTGGATTTCAAAAACAACTCTGGTGTACGAGGACGATCCGTACACCAGAGTGTATTTTATCACCCCTCTATATATATATATATATATATATGAGAAAACCTATGGTGCATACTAATGTACGGAAGCTTCGGTGCATACTGATCCGAACTCTTGGATCTGCTTCAAAATGACCGATCCAAACCGTCCAATATGATCTCCCTATTGAAATCTCCTTGCCGACCAAATTTTACATTTTTTCGATATTTTTAAGTATTTTTTTCGGATTTTTAAAAACTGCTATTTTTGAACGGTTCAGAAAAAATTAGATTAGCGATTTTTGAAAATTTGAAAAAAATACTTAAAAATTTCGAAAAAATATAAAATTTGGTCGGTAAGGAGATTATAACAAGAAGATAATATTGAACGGTTTGGATCGGTCATTTTGAAGCAGATCTAAGAAATCGGATCAGTATGCACCGAAGCTTCCGTACATTAGTATGCACGATATGTTTTCTCTATATATATATATATATATATATACTATTAATAAGAGGTCAAATTATTATATCTATTTCTTAAAACTTCTAAACATAATTTTAAAATAAAAAATATATATATTATTTGTTCTTTTAAAATATAAAATATATCATATTTGGCCTTCTAAAGTATTTAAATTCAATATTATCTCTCAATAAGATAAAGTCTTATTTTGCACTTGCCAAAGCAACTTACATAATTTTCCCTCGAAAATTATAATACCATATTATTCATTTTTAAAATTTAGAAAATTATCTCATTAAATTACTTTATGTCCTTTCTTCTAAAAGAATATCCTTCTTTTTATCTCTCTCCTCATATATGTCCATCTCTTATCCAAAAATTTAAAATTAAAATTCTTACATAAAAAGTAAAAAAGTATTCCGTTGGAAAAAAAATGAAAACAATTTTCGGACCATGGACCTTTCTGTAAAGAAAAAAGACACAAAAGAAACAAAAAGATATTGCCAAAGTTGGTTTATACTTTTGCCTAAGCTGTCAACCTTTGTTTTATGTTAAAAGCTTTAGTATTATTTTAATTGCCAAAGTTGTCAAAAGACACAAATGTAGCTGGTACACGCGGTAATGGATTTTGGAGGGGCCAAATTTTCCTTAAAGCGACCCTTAATTGAATGAAAGATGAAAAATGCAGGAAAAGAAAAATAGAAAGTTGCTATTACAAAAATATAATCGTTGAAGATGCTTTGGAAAGATAATCAATTGATATGTTCTCTCTGAAAAACACAAAAAGCATAGTATTAAATCATATGAGGATAATCAACTTGTCAAATAACAAATCTTAAAACAATAAAGAAACTTTTTAATTTTATACAACAATAAACAGAGATGAACTTTTCGAAAGTCAAATGTTATCTAAAACCCCAAATAACCGGAGTACCAAATAGGTTGGGACGAATTCAACAGAGATGTCTGATAAACAAAAACAACTTGATGAAAAAAAAAGACCAGTTTATATATTTTTTTGAGAAATATTATGGTTAAAGCGATAAGACAAAGGGTTTTATCAAACTTGATAATATCTTAGTATAAAATATTCAAACAACTGATATGAACCATTCAATGTGATATTTATGTCGAAATTCCATTTCTGACCAAATTTTATAGTTTTCAAAAATTTTAAATATTTTTATTTTAAAAAACAACTTTTATTGTAGGGTCCATAGCTAATTAAATTGGTGATTTCTAAATTTTTTTAAAAAATAGTAAATAAATTCGAAAAATTATAAAATTTGATCAGCTATGAGATTTCAATATAAAAATCACATTGGGCGATTCAGATAGATTGTTTCAAGTTTTTCTATTAAGATATTGTTGTGTTGACGGAACTCCACATCACTTTGACCGTAACATTTGTCATATTTTTTTATAACTTCAGTTCAGCTCATCTAATTGACTAGGTCGAAAATTGGTCTCCGCCAAAAAGACATTTTTTACAGTTTATTATTATTATTTTTTAAAAAGTTCGCAAAGAACTATTTTATCCGTGAAGAACAAATAGCAAGATAGACATTAGTCAATGTAATTATGGAGCTATAAGATCTCAATCTAAGCCACAAATTTAGCCAAGAGAAAACAAATGCATTGAATAATCTTGTGCACCTCGCTATCGTAATGCGTTACCACTAACAAGGTGATAGTGTCAATCGGCAAGATAGAGAGGTGATCATGACAAATTTATTAAATGAAACGACATTTATTTAAACGTTATGTGTTTATTGGGTCAATAAGACCAAATATAATGACATTAAACAAACTTAGGAAGGCCATATTAATAGTTGGTACTCCAATAATTGAGAAGGGGCTTCGGGAAGCGACCACTCGAAGACAAAGGGTTTATCGTTTATGAGCCTCCTTGAATATAAATTGGAGAAATGGACCCAATACGTTTGTTACGGCACGTTTGACTCTAGAATTTCGGAAGTTACAAGATTTTAAGAGACACCGTCCATTTTTTTCTCAACTATTTATGTATCAGAAAGTTCTTATAATTTGTAATTTAAAATTCAAATGCATTATTTAATTATATAAAAAAATGCTTATTTGAATACATTGAAGGAAAGCATCTTTATTGTTGTTTCTTCTTACATTAAAAAATGCTTCCTATTTAATCTTTATTATTTAATTATATAAAAAATATTTATTTGAATAACACTATGGAGTTAGTTTTTACTGTAGCATCTTTATTGAGTAATTCTACCACGTCGTAATACTATGGATTTAGTTTTGACGTTATTTTTTTTTAAAATACCTTTTATGTATTATATATTATTCTTTTTTCTTATTTAATCATGTGCCTGAGATTCCATAACATAAAAAAAAAAACAAATCTTTTACTCTTCTACGACGTTGTACTGCTACTACATACTTAATTTGTTGATAATTTTAGATGAGATTTTAATTTTCTTAAGTACAACTTTTTAGAACTTTAAGACTATTCATTTGATGCCATACGATCTTGAGATAAAAATATGTTTTTCACGATCAAAATTTGTTATACGAACTTGTAAATTTTTTATAACAAATACGCCCCAATACTTCATTTGCAGATCTATTATTGTTCAATGCTCATAGTCTGGACACACTTTTAAGATTTGTTTTGAAAAGAGGTACAGAGGAAACGTACTTTTGGCTTTTGGATAGAACCGACCTGGGGTGCCATTGTGCCAATGCCATGGGCTAGATATTAATTTTTTTTTTTTTCTCTGACCTATTCTATCAGGCAGTCAGGGGAGACTGGGTACTCATCACTAATGTCTCTTTGCCTGCCAAAAAATATATACTTTATCTCATTGGAAAGCGCTTTTAATTCTCCTTTTTAATGTGATGTTATCTGTTAAACCTTTTTTTTTTGTTTATTATTTGCAAAGGCCCAATAATGGGAAAGGAATAAGGATGGCATGGGATCCTCTTTCGCACTTTCTATGAGTCCTTTATGTAGTAAGTTTCTTTCGCAATTTGTTGGACAGTTTATAGTGCTCTAAAATCACAAAGATTTCATACAATAAAAAAAATAAAGAAAGTTACAGAAAAATGGCCACTAAATGACTGGAATATATTTGAGGCTATCAGACTTTGCTGCAATGTTAGTAATTTAAAACCTCTTTTAATCGAATTTGAATTTGACGGTCTTCCAATTATTTTGCAATCAGATTTGATAATAACAATTAAAACAGAGGACATTAGAGGTTTACTTCATCATTGGAATGCTGCTTCTTTAGGTTGTTAAGAAACATTTTACAATTTTTAAATGCAGATTCAAAATAATATTTCCGCACCTCAAGAAATTACAAATTTATTTTTGATAGTACGAAATATTGATCAATTATTTTTTTGCCATGTTGTTATTTTATTGAATATATCAAAAGTTGACTTTTATTTTCAAAACGTCGTGGTTCTTAACTTCGAAATTTGAGGCCCCTTGAATAAAGTTGAGATCAAAGGTAGGTTAGTTTTACTTTTACTAAAAGATATTAACGGTCTCGAGGTAGTGTTATTTTATGAAATTTCTATTTTTTTAATATTGGCCTTTGAATTATTGAGATGTATCATCTGACAATAAAAAATTGACACGAAGAGCTGATTTATCTCTAATTAATAATTTAAATATAATTTCAAATAAAAGTGAGAATGTAAGGTCAAATTGATTAGATATATAGGTCTATCAAATTTGATTTGATCTCATAAACTTAAATGATCGATCTGAACTGTTCAATATGAGATTCATATTGAAATCTTCTTGACCAAATTTTATATTTTCTCAAAATTGTTTTTGTCAATTTTTAGAATCTTTAAAAATTATTTATCTAATTAATCATGATCCCTTCATTAATAACAATTATTAAAATCCAAATAGAAAGTTAGAAATTTTGGGGAAAAAAAAATACAAAAAGTTGATATCCAAAGAAATTTCGATATGAAGTTTGCAGATACATCTAAATGTTACGCAGCAATGTTCGCTAGAGATTGCAAACGTTATCTGCCAATAATGAAAAGATGCCAGTGTCATGCGATTATGCCTGTTTATATAAAATAGGTTTTTCCAACTCTTCCACCAATAATAAAAAGATAACATGCACCATGCTGTCGTTCCTGTTTATATAAAATTGTTTTTTTTAACTCTTCCACCAATAATAAAAAGATCATAATTATTATGCAATTATTCCTTTTTACATAAAATTGGGTTTGTCAACTCTTCCACCAATAATAAAAAAAATCACAAGCATCATGAGATCATTCTATTTATATAAATTGGTTTTTTCAAGTCTTCCACCAATAATAAAAAAATCACAAATTAACATAATGCGATCCTTCCTGTTTATATAAATCTGGTTTTCCAACTCTTCCATCGAATTACTTAATAATAAAAAAAAAACTCTTCCTTCAAATTTGTACTTTCACTTCAACCCTGGAGGCTGGTGCTCTGTATTTTGTACTCCTATCAAACTGTGCTACAGGCCTGCAGCGCGTGGGATCCGGTTTGTGACCGTGGCAATGTCACATCAGGTCCACGGTACATTTGAACAAATAATAAAAAATAATTAAATGATCCCACTTATGGTCGTAGGAATTTGGGACTGTTTGGATTCCTCAAGAAATTTGGGGAATTTCATCTTCCTACCATAAATTTATTATAAACAATCCAAACTCTTCACAAAATTACATACTTCCCAATAAATTTATTCCTAGGAATTGCAACTTTCCCTTTCCCAAATTCCTAAGCGATCCAAACGGCCCCTTGGAGAATTTGGAAAATTTGCAATTTCTAGATATAAATTTATTGGGAAGTGTGTAACTTTGTGAAGAGTTTGATTTGTTTATAATAAATTTGGCATATAAAATGTCCGGAATTTGCAATTCCAGCTCCATCCAAACGGGCCTTTAGTGTAAAAGAAATATGATACAGGAACTGTAATAGTGTGATATGATGAGTGCACGCCTAAGCTCCTTCAGCGTCTAAAGAGAAAAGTACATTGTAAAAATTGTGAACTTATATATCATCGAAGCATAAATCTAAAAGTCGAGGAGCCAATGCAGACTTGTATCTACAAAATTTTAATCAAAAGAGATCAGAAATCTTTGAATGTGCTTCCAAAAAAAAAAAATCTAATAAAACAAAATTTTATAATCACATAGATTAATGCACCAAAAGTGTAAATAATAAATTTGAAACTGTACATGATTGACATTTCTCTAATATTAAACTCATGGCATCCAAAATACGGACGACAATTTTTGGTGATAATTTTCCCTAATAGAGGACATCTTTATAATCTTTTTATCAATCCCGGCCTTTAACCCTATTCCAAAAAAGATTATTTAATGGTTAATATTCTTCGGTGATTTAAAAAATGAGCAGTGCAGTTGCTAACCACAAAAAATTGTATTATATACTGTTAGCTGTTTCTAGAAGGTAAGAAGGAACATGTGCCCTTGGCATAACACCATCATGAGTCATGACTCTTATATAACTTTTCCTAACCCTTTCTTTCTTCCATCGTCTCCTATTGTCTCCCACGTGTCGACACTTGCGTAATTTTATATTAGTGCATATGATGTGTTTATGGGGAATTGCTGACGACACTCTCCAATTTGCAAAACACTCCCGTTTTGAAGAAATAAAGACCTAAATGCCTCTCGTTTCAGACAGAAGTATTGAGTTAATGTGAGATTGTCAGGTGTATTATAGTTTTTTTACTTTAGGCTCTGTTTGGATAGGTGTGGGAAGAAGAAAAGAAGTAAGAAGAAGTATTGGGAAGCGTGTAACTTTGTGAAGAGTTTAGATTGTTTATAATTTATTTTTTTCTTTCTTTCTTCTTCTTACTTTCTTCTCAATGCATTCAAACGGTGCCTTAAAAAAAGAGTGTTTTGCAAATTGAAGAGTGCCTTGAGCAATTCCCGTGTTTATGGTTTATTATGCCCCCATGGCCCATCCTTCGCAAAACAATTGCAAACGTTTTGATTGCTGATATAATTAATTTAGATTGACAAATGACAACTAGTTTAACAATAATAATTAACCAAAACAGCACTTTCATATGGACATGTTGGTATCTAATTACACTTTGATTGATTTCATCTGTATATTGTATAAATCTATTTATTAAAATGCACAAAATTTCATTAGTTGTATCATAAATTCATAATGACCACTTCTAAACTTTTTTTTAAAACTATCAACATACACTCTTAACAATTATATATGATATTATACATTTAATGATGTGAATTTTCATACATATTATTTAAACCATTCACTAATAATACACGAATTATTGCGAATTAAATATTTTCATCAATTGTAGATCAGTAGAATGCATAATATGATCAAATATATACACGAATTAAATTGTCATAAATTCATAATTTATATTTATATGATCATATATAATCCGGCTTTCAGGCCCAAAAGAAGAGCCCGAAATTATTAAAAGCCCAAATTATATGCAAGTACCTTTCCATTACACACGCGCCATTAGGGTTTTACAATCACTGAAGGTAGGCCGCTCGTCACCTCCTCTCTTCTCCTTTCCCAAGCGCACAAAAAAGGAAGAGAGAGAGAGAGAGAGGAAGAGAACGAGAAAAAAATGGCGGATTCGAAGGCTGTGACGATCCGAACCCATAAATTCATGACCAATCGCCTTCTCTCGCGCCGACAATTCGTATGCTCTTAAACCCTTTCATCTATTTATTTGAAGATTTTAAAAAATGTTAAAGAAATAAGGTTGAAAATGTTTCAGTTTCTTTTTTTTTTTTGTAAGTAATGGTTTTTTTTTTCCCCTAGGTCGTTGATGTGCTCCATCCTGGAAGAGCTAATGTGTCAAAGGTGCCATACTTTTTCTCTTTTATTTGTTTCGTCAAACAATGGAATTGTTCAATGAGTTCTGTATTATCAAGTAATTTAGTTGTATGCTTGATACAAGTTGAAGCTGAACCAGAAAGGTTTTAGTTTTATGGATAGCCTATGTGTATTATTTCACCGTTACTTTCATTGTTCATCCTGAGAAGGCTAAAAGTGATGAGTTTGGAGTTTGCATTGTTTTATCATGTGCTATTTTAGATTTATCCTTATATTTAAGGAACATTTAAATCTCAATTGACCCTCATTTACTTTATTCTGAACCAAAGTAAATCATGACATATAAAAATGATACGAGAAGCCAACACCAGACAGATAACTGCTTGGTTAAGAGGCATCCAATGCCAAATGTTTTGGTGCCAAATTGGTGCATTGAAATTGAATCTCAAATAATTATTTTTTAGTTTTTTTAACAAATCTGTTTGATTATTGATTGAATGTATTAATTTGGGTATACATATACATAGCTCACAAGATTGATGGTTCAAAATTTTGCAAGTTTAACCTTTTCTCTTGATGGCAATGAAATGTGGTCAAATTTCATGCAATTTTTTATATGCATGCAACTGAAAAGATATAAGAGCAAATCTAACAGTTCAAATTTGAAAATTTAAGAAAGAATCAAACTGCTGGCATCATTTGGCACCGTGGACCATTGGCATTGGATCCCTCCTCTTTAATTAATTACATTGATTGCTCATTGACTGACTAACATATACTTACTAACTGTTCTTTTCATAGCTTGAGCTGAAGGAGAAGTTGGCTGCTTTGTATGAGGTTAAAGACCCAAATTCTATATTTGTGTTCAAGTTCAGGACCCACTTTGGTGGTGGCAAATCAACCGGGTTTGGTCTAATTTATGATAACCTAGAAAGTGCTAAGAAGTACGAGCCTAAGTACCGTCTCATTAGGGTATGGAATATATAAACCCAACTTCAGTTACTTTCTCATAGTTATTATTTTATTGATACCAGTGATTAATTTTGACATTGTTAACCAAAAACACCCAATTTCTTGCAAGTTGCAAAATGAAACCAACCTTTTGAAATAAAACAATCTTCAGATTAATTTTAGATGGAAGATGTAGTCAATTGGTGTCTTGGAAATGTTACCCTACTCCAAATAAGCTACTTCGCCTTGCATCCTGAACTAAATAGTGTTTAAATTCCCGCTTTGTATTTGCTGGTTATAGTGGAATCAGTTGAGTACTGACCAAAGTTAGAATGCAATTTTGTAACTCTATAAATTATACCTTCTTTTATCATTGGTGTTGCTATAGAAGTATCAGAAACAAATAAAGTTAATGAGAAAAAAATTAAGAATAGTTGGTGTTTATTGAATACAGTTAGACTGTTGTGTGTAATTTGGAGTAGTTCTTATGAATCTTGTTGATCTATTTTAGCCTGGTTCATAACTTTCTGCTTTTTAATCATTATAAATTTTGATTAAATTTGTTTCTTTTGTTGACTGGTGTTTTATTACTTCATTAGTTTTTAATTAATTTGATTTTCTGTGAATTATCAGAATGGACTTGCCACAAAGGTAGAGAAATCTAGGAAGCAAATGAAGGAAAGGAAGAATCGTGCCAAGAAAATTCGTGGAGTTAAAAAGGTACTTTCAAAATTTTCCTTTCACATGTTGTGATATTGTGCAATTTCCTTTTCCTTGTTCGCCTCTGCAATTTAAAATGGTTACAAACAATATATGATGCTGTGTTGGTCCTAATGTGACTGTGGCCTGTCCTAATATTTTCTTAATCCTTAATTGGGCGGTGGGGGTGGGGGGTGGGTGATTGGGCAACTTTTTGAAGAAAATTGGAGTTGCAGATTATTTAGTATTCCCATTTTTAATGGTGGCTGTTTTTTCCCCCTCCTTTGTGTGCATGTTTCTTTTTGGCATTTTAAGGAAGCATCTTGATGTCTGGATTTATTTGTCTATATGTTTTTTTTGTACCTCTTAATAAAATGTGATTTTATCTCTTTGTAGACCAAGGCTGGTGATGCTGCTAAGAAGAAGTGAGGTGGTGCTTGTTTGGTTTTGTTTATTGGTCTCTACTAATATGTTATAATTGGAGAAGAATGTCTCTGTATTATTGTGTTTAATTTTATAGATGAACTATTGGTTTTTGTTCTCTCTTGACGTGGTTGAAAGCCATGAATTAGGAACTTCTCTTGGTGTCTTCTAGATGCAACTAGTTTTAAGTTGCAGTTTCCTTATATAATGAATATAATCAATTGTTTCTGTTTGAACTGTAACTGATGTTTTCTTTGAATATCTTCCAATTTTATTTTACTTGAACTGCTTAAAAGATTGCACTGAAAAAAAGAGTAAGCATGTTTTTTCTTGTCTGTTTTGTAACTACTTTATTGAAAACACTACTGCTTAAACAATCGACACAGTTGAGAAAAAAATTGTCTTCACTGTTCCTGAGCTGCTGAGGCAATTGTGTAGTGTTGATCGATACTTGCAATTAAAAATCTAAAAGCTGCTTTCATTTTTGTTCTAGTTCAGACTTGGGTTGTTACTTGTTAGGCAATTTTGAAGGCAGTGTGAGTCTGTTGCCTTTTATGGCTGTGGTAGAAAGGTGCTATACTGCTATATAAGTTGATTTGGATTATCTTATCAAAATCAAGTAATTTGCATTACAAATTCATTTCGAGGGAACATTTTTTACTCGATGAAAACCACCAGATTTGGTCTAATGGAAATGAAAACTGGTGAATCCGAGGTTACTATTGTATACTGCTGTAGTTTGCCTGAGCCGTTTGTTTAGAATATTGTTTTAAATTCTACATTGGAGATAAATTATTTGGGCCTCTGGAATGTTGAACTTGACATTGATTTTACAAAAATAATGGATTATTATCCCTTTAAACCTCTTTGATGATAATGCAACACCTTACATGTATTTTGTTATATGTTTTCAGCTGTGTATGAGTTGTCTTAGTGTGTTGGAGTGCGAAAGATGTTTGCGTGTAATCACATTTACCATGCTAAATGTTTCAAAAAATAGTTGCATTGGGTTATCACAGGCTAAAAGTTTCAAAATATTGCTGATATAACAAGGATAGTAGAATATCATTAATAGAAACATTTTGAATCACAACATGCAGAGTTTTGAAAGAGTAATGCGAATTGTTTGGCATGTCCTCATGAGATAGCAGGCCACAAGTGCCAGAACAAAAATATGACAACCTTCTCTATACATTAAGGTGAAATACCTACCACCCCACCAATTTTAAACCCTTAACTGGATGCCTCATCCAGCAAATCCATAAACCCTTTACCATATTTTTTCTGGAAAACATCGGTATTAAGCTTTAAATCACCAGTAGAAATAGCATCGAACCTAGTCCATAGTTCTCTTTTAAGAGTTGCCTCTCCTTTTTTGGTACAAGTTGCACTCATATTCAAGTTGTTCCAAGGGGTTCCGACCAATTTTTTCTCACAATTATCATTGTTTCTATTATTTTTATCAACTGGGGTTGATAACTCTTTCGGCCTTTTATCTTCAGATGCCCTCTTCTCATCTGGCTCCATTAGTACACAAGTTTTAGGAGGCGAGAAAAACCAATCAAGCATATCACTGAAGTCTTTCTTTCGGTTGATAACTTTGGGCTCATGTATTGGCTTGGTGATTGGTAGGCCATTTTCTTCATGTTTTTCCTGTATCTTGTCCACACTGATATCCGGTACTTTGGTTATTGATTTGTTTGGAAGCACTGACTTTGATAAGCCGCAAAATCCTGCTTCATGTACTCGTTCAGATGTTGGTACCGTATACTTGGCATCTTTTTCACAATTTTCACTGGTACATGTTCCAGGTTGGATTGGTAATGGTTTGGTTGGAAGTGCGGTTTTTGATGTGCTGCAGAATCTTAGTTTGCTCATGGATTCAGTGGGGGGTATGCCATGTCTTTCATGTTTTTTGGCCATACTGCTATCTGGTAGGATGGTAGTATGGACATTGTTTTCAAGTTTCTTGCCTTTGTGGGAACCCCGTACAATGGTTAATTGCTTGGTAGGAAGTACGGGTTTTGAAGCTTCAAGTTGTAACTTCTGCAGCGGAGTAAGGATAAAAAGCTGCTTCCCACCATCGATGACTGTGCAATGGTCTGCATGCCAGGAGACAAGTGGTGATGGCGATACCCCCAAGTCTAGTTGTGAGGAGATTGTTTTGCTTTTAAGTAGGCTTTCTAGAGGTTTCTTATAAGGGAGTGGAGTTTGATGGCTTTCGATCTCTCTTTTTGATGTGAAATAGTTTGTGTTTGTTAATGACTGAGATACTGTCAAGTTGTGTGGGGTTTCAGTTTTGCTGGTAAATTTTGTTTTTACAGGAAATGGAGTTGAGTGCTTTTTAAACTGATCTTTGGATATGACTGTGGTTGTACTTGCTAATGCTTCTTGAAGCCTTGGAAACCATGGCTGCACAAAAAGGAAAAACAATAAAGTAAAACATTGAGATCGGCCAAATCAAGTAAACTAATTTCATTGTTTGGATTTGTAGAGGGGCTAAAGTACAAGGTCTAGAGAGACGCTCTTCCTTCAGGCTGTAAATAAAATGATACGATTCTGGTAGGATTTTCTGTTGCAAATAAATAGAAACAACTGAAATAATATACCTTTAACGAGGAACACATGCCTGATAAGAAACCAATGAAAGCTTCAATCTCTTGGTATCCTTTCTTTGATATTTCCTTCTGCTTTAAAGCTTGTGCAACCAACTTATCAACCTGTTCATTAGAATTCCCAGATGAACTACACAGATAAAAATCTATAATCTAAAATACTGGATGAAAGCAGGGAATAGCTTCATATATATAAAAAAAACTAATCTTAATAGGGCTTTTTGCCAACTAATTTGCACAAAGTAAAGAAAAAGTTTTGGTTCTCTGACAGCTTCTGAATTACACCATATAGGCATTTCATGACATTCACTCTAAAGATTTTTCAATGAACATAGTCATTGATTAAATTTACAACAGATTAACTTGATTTCTAAGGTAAAAACGCACCCAATTGGGGAATTAATCATGCATATGAGTAGGTAACACAAAAATTCAAACCAATAGAACCAAACAACCGAATTCAGTACCAATAAGTTTCAACTTAAGAAAATTCAGACAGAAACTGGAAGGAATTCGTCATTCATTCCTTTCATGCCATCAAAGTGTCTGCTTCTATCCCACTTAAGTACAAAAGGAAACAAAAAAAACTCCTGATTAAAACAGAAATCAAACCTGACTGGTGAGATCTGACAGATCCGACCTGACCAACAAAAGATGATCCAGAGAACCCTTGCAATCAACGGTATGGTTCGTCTCCTTTCTGTGAAACCTACCCTGGTTATCATATCCTTCGTTGGATACATCAGCCATAGGCCTTCTGAGGGTCGATTTCGACCTGTACTGACTCTTATTTAGCATCTTTCGAACTCTATAACCTTCGATTCTTGTTGGGTTCTCAACAAATTGAGTGAGAGAGGAGATAAAGAGAGAAAGAGAGAAGGTGATTGTGAGTTTGGTTTTGGGAGGAGGCGAGAAGAAAGAGGCGACAGGGAGTAGTAGTGCTAACGGTCGAAAAATTAGTGCGATTCGAATTTAGGAGGTGGGATTCTTTGGTTGTCTGGTTGGGTAATGGGTTTGAATTGATCCCAACTTTCCTATTTTAATCTCACGGTTCAGATTTGATGATGGGGTCGGCGATTGTAAATGGGGTAAATTTCAAGGGAAACCTGTTCTTAAAAAAAAATTTAAGGAAGTACATCAGACGTACCGAAATTATTTTATATAAGAATTCAGACGCAAAAAATTTTAATAGAAAATATTCTTTTTTTTTTAATAAAAAGAAAATTCGAACGCGTTTTATAAAAGCGTACAGTCTTTCTCCTTCCTACCCGTTTATAAAACGCGTTCGAAGGTTTCGAACGCGTTTTATAAACGGGTAAGAAGGGGAATAAATTCACCGCATCAGTTACGCCTCAAAAGGCTGGTCAGACCTTCGTACCCGTTTATAAAACGCGTTCGGACCCTTCGAGCGCGTTTTATAAACGTGTTATTAGTTTTTCATATTTTTCATTCAAGCCGCAACATTTAACTTATTAAAAACAATATTTTGCAGCAAGGTCCCTGCATATTTCATATTTACAAAATTCTCAAAATTTTATTTCCAATTAAAGATGTATTAAATAGATATAACAAATATATCACACATATTTTATACGCATTTAATTGCACATATTTTTTTTGAACATGTATATAATATCATTTTGTTTGAATAATTATTCGCCGATGACCCTGTATTTTTACTATTTAATTCTACAAACTTATCTTTTGAATTGTAGTCTCTCCTTTTTTTATTTTATGTTAGCCATATATAATCAAATAATATATAATATGGAAATAATTGAAATATAAATTTTTAATTAAAAAAATTTGAACATTAAAACTTTAAACAAGCATAACTTTTGATAGGAAAGTCCGTTTGGGGCAAACAAGCACATTCCGGAAAGCTGGCGACGAGATCTACACGTTTTACCGAGGTGACTATTTTTGGACCCAAAAAACGCTCTCTAGACCTCCAAAATCCACTTTGAAAGTTTGCAAACCTAAAAACCACTCTAAACTACTAAAAAAGTTTGTAAAATCATAAATTAATCATTAAAAAGAGAAACGCAGTAAATCAAGTGACTTTCTTGATAGTTATTCAAACAAAATGATATTAATGTCAAAATTAATATTCGAATGTCATTTTTAAATAAAATTAATATGAAATTAAATGTGATATTTTAAAAATTGTAAAATAAACTACTAAATTTTAACATTAATTTTCCTATTAATTTTGAAAAAAAACGGTAATAACTCCATTTCGAAAAATTTACGCCTTCCTACTCGTTTATAAAACGCGCTCGAAGGCATCGAACACGTTTTATAAACGGGTACGAAAGTCTGACAAGCCTTTTGAGGTGTAACTTAAGCGGTGAATTTATTCCCTTCTTACCCGTTTATAAAACGCGTTCGAAGCCTTCGAGCGCGTTTTATAAACGGATAGGAAGGAGAGAGACTGTACGCTTTTATAAAACGCGTTCGAACTTTCTTCTTATTAAAAAAATAATAATAATTCTTTCTATTAAAATTTTTTACGTCTGAATTCCTATATAAAATAATTTCGGTCAGACGTAAGACAAAATACGAGACAAATGGGAAAATTAATAAAATAATAACAATAATCTCTAACGTATCCACAAATTTCATTTTTAAGGCTTAATTAAATGGGTAACTAGTCTAAAAGCTAAAAAAAAAGAAAAAATCTTACTGGGCATTCTGCTTAAAATTTGAAAAAACTTGACGTATTATATAAAATTTCAATATTTTGATAAAAAAGAAAGCATTAAAATTTATCTATTACAATGTATATATGATATACATCGGAGTATAAATTTATAACTCAAATAGCGACTATAGATATTTTTACTTATACCGGTTTGGATTTTTAATTTGTGTGAGCATTTAAAAAAAAATCAACCTTAAAAATGACAATTATGATAAAATTTATTATATACATGAACGAAAAAAAATTTCTGTGTTCTAATTTATATGAAATGCATAAATTTTTTACAAATTGATATTGAAGGCCTGGATGTATAACACTTACATAAATGAATAATTAAATATCAATATAGCTTTCAATTCATTTATCGATCATAATATGTACGCTCATTTGAAAATCTGATTCAAGCTTGTTTATCCGGACGAGTCCATAATTGTTATTTAAAAAGTTAAGGCATTTTTAAATCACTCAAGCATGAACAAGAATATTAACGAAAAGAAGCTTTTATTCGGTTAATGTAATTTAAGGCAAAATCCGGATCATACACCTCAAATCTTTTTTAATTAAATATTTACCCCTCAAATCATTGAAATTGGCCCTGTACCCTTCAATTGTTGATAGAATTAGATATATACCCTCCTCATCAATTTTAATAAATTTCTGAATATAAAAAACAGATTTTTATATTTTATGACGAAATTATCCCTCAATTAACTAGAATGCATTTACTAGTTTCTATTTCTTGTACCGCTGTGCTTTATATCTCTTTATTCTTTGCTTTATTACTCCAGGTCTATAGTTATTTTTTGCTTGCATAATCTATTTTCCCTATTTTCTTTCAACCTAATAAGTTTGCAAGAACAAAAATCCACTAGAGGGTGAAAAAACAATACAAAATTTGATTCTGATTCGTTGAGGCATTCTATCGAATACTATATGGGAGTGTTTGGATGGAAGTGAGAATAAGAGAAGATGAGAAGATGAGAATAAATTTATTATTAAATAATTCAAACTCTTCACAAAGTTACACACTTCCCAATATTTCTTTCCACTTCTTCCCTTATTTCTTTTCTTCCCACACCACCCTAAACCTAAAGGACTTATTTTATCGCTTCCACCAGCACTTTGGTACTGGGCCAGGTCTTGATCGCAGCTCTAGTACTTGCATTCTGAAAACAAAATGGCATCTCTACCTCATTTGTTAAAGTTCTATACCGAACTTTGGCTGCACGCCTCGAGGACATATCATGTTTATGATCTTTCATCTTCTGTAGTAGTTACTCAATCAACCAACTAAAACTCTTGATATTCAACGCAAAAACACAAAATATTCAATCATGGATAAAATATTTGAGATTCTTTTTGCACATAAACCATATATTCAATATTTAACTAATTAACAACTAAGATGAAGATCTTTTAGGGTGCGTTTGGATAGGTGTGGGAAGAAGGGAAGAAGGGAAGAAGTGGGAAGAAGTATTGGAAAGTGTGTAACTTTGTGAAGAGTTTGAATTGTTTATAATTTTTTTTCTTCTTTCTTCCTTCTTCCCCATTCTTCTTCTCTCATCCAAACGCCCCCTTAGGGTTGATAGAAGAGATGAGTTTCAACAAGGAAAAGTTTGTCATAACTCATAAAATATATAAATATATTTTTTTATATTGAGAAATTAATAAAATTCTGAGGAGGGCATAGATCTAGTTCTATCAAGAATTAAGGGTTATGAGACCAATTTTAATGATTTGAGGAGTAAATATCTAATTAAGAAAGATTTGAGGGGTATGAGCCCAATTTAATTAGTGCGGCTGGATTTGGGTTTTAATTAGTTTTTACTCGGATCCAAAAATTGTTCTCATCATGGATCTACCCCAATCTCCGATCCAAAATCCGACAAAGGCCGGTATACACCTCGCCAACATTCTCCCATCCATATTGTCATCACTTGTCATCGTTTGAACAAAGTGAACATGTAAAATCGACAATGCGAACTTATAGGAGATCAAAGTGAACATATACAAAAAAAAAGTTTTATCATCCCTTGTTCATATTTTTATATGCATATTGAACTTATTTGTTTGTATGTGTTCATTTTGATCATTTATATGTATACATTGTCTATTTTATGTGTTCACTTTGTTTAAGTGATGGCAAAACTGCAGATGACAATAATCAATTTTCTTTTTTTTTTTCGAGCAAAGTTCTTACTGGCAGCTTTACCTAAGTTTTTCGAAGAAAATATTTACTGATAAGTTAATGAAAAATTTTCGTTATACGTATATTTATTAAACAAATTAATAAAAATAATCATGCCAAAAAAAAAAAAATCTACGATGCATGCCAATCAAATTAAATGGAATAAGTTTTAAGAGAGAAACATATATCATTCATGCCCCTATATGTCATTCATTCAACAGTATATAATACGATATATAAGCGCTCATTTTCACCAGCTTCCAATTGTGCACACTTTCAACATCACTTTGACATGTTCACTAAATGCTTTCCTCAACCAATAGCTCCACCATGTACGTGATTTTGAAATATGGACGTATGATTTTTTTTTTAATAAGAACGTATAAATCGAAAGTTGATTCAAATTTGTACTTCGCTAGAGTAAAACTTGTCATATGGGACAAACTACGCCGAGGGAAACCAAAATTCACTAATTAAATTGGGAGACAAAGTTGAGGGACATGTCAAGAAATTTATCCCAAACTTGCTCATATCGGTCATTAACGTCATGAAACACGTAAAACCCTTTTTTGTTTATGGAACAATTTACACATTACAGCGAAATTAGGCATATGGGCTCACCACCGAAAATAAATAAATAAAATAAAGAATAAAAATAATGAAAACAAAGGCACACAAATTCTTTAAGAAAACCTCAAATCAAATCTTACGATTCTAGCCGTCCAGACTGCATTTCGGCGCACCCTTTCCAAACCAAACTTGTACCAAAAGATGTTATTCTCAGAACAAGAATTCATTACCTTTGAAGAATGGAATAAAGGCATCTCTCCTTGCACAAAGGAAACCAAAAGCAGGTGGTATTGGCAATGGAATTATTCTTCTATCTCCATCGCCATCCATTTCTTTAACACTAGCAACATGAAAGCACAAACAAGGACTACAGTTATAAAACCAAATTAAGATCACAAAGCTTTCCTAGCATTACTCTAGAGTTAAACAAATATGGGTTGTTGTGGTGGACGGAGCTCCTCGAGGCCGAAAGGCATGAGGGAAGAAACCCTAGTTCGAGTCCCGGGTGCCTCGGTGCATCTAATGGATAAATCTGATGTTGTTGGTCTTGCTAAAGGTGACCTAACAATAGTACAAATCACTGATGGCGCGACTAATCTTGCCGCAATTGTACGAGTCGGGCATGATCTTGGCTGGCCACTAACAAAAGACGAACCAGTTGTAAAATTAGATAAACTCCATTACTTGTTCACTATTCCTGATAAAGATGGCGGTTTCTTGAACTACGGCGTGTCATTCGCCAGTGCAGATCCACGGCTCACTTTGCTTGATATGTTTCTAACGCAGCATGCTTGCTTTTCCACTCCAAGTACTAATGCTTCTTCTCCATCGTCTAAGGAAAAAGAGAAGAGTCCATATGAAGTTTATTGGAAGGAATATGCACCGAAAATTGAAGGGTATAATGGGGTTTTGGCCAAGGCGATTGCGGCCGGAACGGGGGAGCTTGTGAGGGGCATCTTCATGCTGAGCAATACCTACACTGGCCAGGTTGGTGGTTTTCAACTTTTCATTTTATAGTTCTACAAAGAGTATAAATTTTCATTTGAAGCTGTCTTGACTTGATGACTACAAATATTGTTGAAATACAATAAGGCCTGTCAAACGTCAATACCAGAAATTTACCGTTCCGTTTACGTTCCGTTTTGATAACAGAACAAAATTTCTGTTTCGTTTCGCCAAAAGAAACAGAAGTTTGTTTCGTTTAACCTTCCGTCATTCAATTCCTATTGATTTTAGTCCATTTCCGTATTTCGTTTAACGTTCCGTTCATTTCCTTCATTTCCGTTTTCGTTCCGTTTTTCAGAAATGAAACAAATTTTCTATTTCTTTTAACGTTTCGTTCGAATGAAACGGAATAGAAACATCCGAAACGCTGGAAGATTGACATGCCTAAATATAATAATGTTTATAAAGTACAAATGTTTTTGCTTTTAATTAAATGCATTTATATTCTTATGGCAGTAAATCACAGTCCAATTTTACTTCATAATCCGCATGAAGTGTATTGAATGAAATATCCGAATATTTATATCCATTACCTCCTCAAAATTTAAGTGCGCCATTATTTTCACTTTCTTTTGAAGGCCATCCATTATTTCACTTTCAAAAAAAACAAAACAACAAATGAACAAATAGAAGCTCTGGTGAGTTGCAAGAATACCACTTCCTCCCATAAATCGATATTTTATATCTAACTTTGGAGTGAAAGCAGAGCAACTATATATATGTCAGTCAGTCAGTAGAAAAGAATATTAGATGAGCCCTTCTGACTTCTGAGTACCCTCAAGGCCTCAACCCAACCAAACTACTTACTGTACTACTTGGTAAATACCGGCCCACCTTCTTGTGGAATAATTTAAGATCAATATAGGCCCGCCCGTTTTTACATCTGGCTTAAATACATTATACAGGCTCAAGTTTCCTGTTTTGTTTGAGAGATTGCAATTTGCAAATGACGAGCGATTTCAAATCCGGAGTAGGATATATGCTAACAAAGTTAACATTACCGAATATTGTTGAAATTAGCGTTGTTTCTCAAACTTCATCTAAAGAAATATATATGTTATTGATGAAAAATTAAAATGGAAAGATTCTCAATTTTTTTCCTGTATCCAAGTAAATGTAAGATACAAATAATAATAAATGTTTTTAAAGATGCTTGTGATTCTTTTCTTTATGTATTATCAATAATCCGTCTAAAAATTCGAAAGATATGTTTAGGTGTCCTATATAGTTCTTGCAAAAAAAGAAAAAATAGTAAGAATAATTATGTAATTTCAATTAGGAGCAATTAAGGGCTACAATAAAATCCATAACGTTGTTTTAATTTGTAGGTTCAAAAAGGAGCAAACATGATCCAGGCTCAAGGTTCTGGCAACACTACCTCTAATGGAAGTTTTATTAGGAGGGACAATGCAGAAAAAAATAATGATACCAACAAGAGAACCAATGAAATTAATAAGAGCATCAAAAGGTATTTTACTAGTCAGCCTTCAAACATGTCGTGATATACACAGATAGCAGTTGATTACTGCATAAACTGCGTAGGTTATTTATCAGAATAGTTTTGTAATGTTTTAAGTTTAGTCCTCCTTTTATTGTGAATTTGTTTTATATTTTAAGTTTTTTTTTTTTGAAGAAAAATGGGGGTCAAGCCCCCATCTTTTGGAATTAAATAAATGAAAGTTTACAAAGTCAAACTTTAGCCAGTGGCTAAAATCAAAAGGAAAAAAAATACAATTAATAAAATGAGAAGACATTATTTTTAAAGTTTTTTGTAACTTTTTATTTATTAATAAAATAATAAATAAAATCTGTCGGTGGTGATTGCCACCTGGCCGGTTGGTCCTCAAAAAAAATATTTATCAGAATAGTTGGGGCACATGGGGCACATGGTAGCTATTACCTTGACATGTTATGAATGAAATTTTTATGTTTTAATATACACAGAGTAAGAAAACTAACAGAGATGACAGAGAAGATGAGTGCGTCATTGCTCGATGTAGTTGTCTCTGTAACCGGGTCTATAACTGCACCGTTATTTCAATCAAAAGCTGGGAAATCTTTTCTTTCAATGGTCCCTGGAGAAGTTCTCCTTGCCACTCTTGATGCAATTAGTATGTTATACATTTCAAAACTTGAGATATCCTGTTTCCAATATAACGTTTAGCCCACTTAGGGTGCAAATTATTTTTACAATTCCTTGAATTCATGTTATTTATTTATTTGGATCACAGACAAGGTTATGGATGCAGTAGAAGTTGCTGAAAAAAGAACACTTTCTGCCACTTCCAATGCTGTTTCTGGTGCTGTATCTAAAAGGTACGGCCTTATTTCTGTGACAAAAATGGGGGGAAAAATTATTTTTGTAGTTTCCAGAAATGCCCCTGCACTATTCATGCCAGTGTCAATTCCCATAACCTGTAGTGTACCAGTGAGCTGTACCATCATATTATATGAGAAACATTTCTTCAAGCATAATAAAATATCATAGTAAATATGCAATATTATATCTTAATATTAGATCAAACAAAGTTGTAAATTCATGATTCATTTTCACCTTAGCAGGTTTGGGGAGAGTGCTGGAGAGGCAACTGAGGATGTGTTCGCAACAGCCGGTCATGCTGTGGGAACAGCATGGAACTTATTTAAAATAAGAAAAGCCGTCACTCCGTCTTCCTCTATGCCTTCAGCCATGCTAAAGAATGCTGTCAGGAAGAAAACCAGCTGATTCTATTGTTCAGCAATGTGCATAAAGAAATACCATACTTTCATGGTTAAGATTGCCTTTTATAAAGTGTGCCAAATGCTCTTCGGCATGATTGTCATGTAATGTGCTGTGCTAGATATGTAAAATTTTAATTGGTGTGTTGATTGATGAATCCTCCCATTCTTTTGAATTCAAAGATGGCCCTGATCTAATTAGTATTTCTGCATTCCGCGAAGTGCATTGTAATGGTTGACCAATATAAATAAATAAATCTTAAAAATGAAAATAACAATAAATTACTGTGAACCCACACCACTGGAGAGGATATCATTCCTCCAGGATATATATCCGAATCAATTTATTAAAGTTTCTCGTTTTAGGAATGCTCAATGTGACTAGTGTTGTTATGGAGTGCAGTAACTCAAAACTCTTTACGTTTCCTGTAAAGAAGTCAAAAATACCCAACACGGCACAACACATGTTTTTTTGACATTGTAGTGGTGGAAGAAAGAAATCATTCCAAGAAAACTAATGGAAAATAAAACCATGTAACCAAGCCTTTGTTTGAAAAACTTCAAATCAAATAAAATTACCAAACCATGAGCACCTTGGCAATGCATTTATTATTTCTTCAGCATTCATATGACTGATCTTTTACATTCTTTTACATCACACACTGTTTGTTTGTGACTTGTAACTTTGTAAGCATATTTGATATTTTTATCCTACAAGGAGTTACATACAACATGATACTGCATGTCTATATTGTTTGAAAAAAAAAAACAGAAAGTCGCTTGGATCTATATTGTTCCAACGTGCTTTAGTTGATTTCATGTACTAGATTATGTGATGCTGCATGTCTCTCATTTCTTACACAAAGAATTGAAATACATCAATTTTTGAAAAATGGATAGGGAATTCCAAAAAGAGGACCTTATAGTTTAGCTCTATAAATTATATTTATTCCTTAGTTAAAATGCTCGATTATTTTTAGGCCCCACACAAGAAAATTATAAACATGCACAGTCAATCCTGAAGTTTAGTCGGGAGCCAACTGCCAAGTAGCCAACCTGTCTCCGTCTGAAGTCTGAACATTGCATCTCCGTATCTTGCGCATACAAGTCAAAATAAGACCAGTCAAGCCCCAATTAATCACGAATCCAGTCAACAAATCCCACTAAGGACTTTATAATTTATATAAATTCTAATTTGAATTCTCATCCACTATCACAACTAGTGTAGTAGTGTTCCTTACTTTTCTCGGTTCATTTTCTGTTCAAACTTCAAACACACGCTCAACAACTAATTTGTTTCATAATTAGGGGGAAAAAATTGCAAACAAACCTCCAATTCAAAACCTTTTCTAAGTGGGATGTAACAGGTAGTTATAAATTTATAATTAAGCATGTGCATGCGGTTAGTGCTAGACTGCTAGTCCAAGTCAACGAAAGAAACATATCCATCACGCATGTCTTTTCTTTTTCTTGTCAATCATATATCGGTCCTTTGAATTACTGAAAAATCAGTTCACACTTGATATATCAAGTAATAATGATCATATTGTCTAACTTATCTTTCAATTAATCCACACAAGAAGTGTTTTTGACTTTAAAAAAGTCTGACATATATATAAGACGGAGCTCTGATAGCCTATTGGTATTGTTTTACACTTGCCAAACCACGGAAAGGTACTTACGTGTAGCATAAACAATGAAGGCTGAGGTGGGATACAATAGCATCCTTCCTCTCCTTTTTCTCTTCTTTTCCTTCCTTCCTATCTCCATTTCTCAAACAACAACAGAGAAACAAATCCTTCTTCAGATAAAGCATGACTGGGGGAACCCACCGGCGCTTGCCACCTGGCGTAACTCCTCCATTTCACACTGCAACTGGACCGGCATACAGTGCGGCACAGACGGCTCTGTCACTGGTATTGTTCTCTCCAATCAAAACATCAATGATGATGTCCCTTCTACCATTTGCAACCTCAAAAACCTGTCTATACTTGATCTCAGTTACAACAACTTACCCGGCATGTTTCCAACTGTAGTTTACAATTGTACAAACCTAAAATATTTGGATCTTACATGGAATCGTTTTGTTGGTGAGATACCAATTGATATATATCGTCTCCCCTCCGGCCTGACTGACCTTAATTTATCTTTTAATAATTTCACCGGGGACATACCCGCCACTATTGGCTGGCTTAAGTCTATTCAATCGTTGCGACTCGAATACAATCTCTTTAATGGAACAATACCAGGAGCATTGGGAAATCTCACCCAATTACAAACCCTAACACTTGCATATAACCCATTTTCTCCTGGTGTAATCCCAGTTGAGTTGGGAAATTTGTCAAAATTACGCTTTCTCTGGATGACCCAAGCTAATTTGCAAGGAAACATTCCCGATTCCTTTCAAAATTTATTTGAAATGAGGCAACTGGACCTTGCTGACAACTCACTTATTGGGAGCATCCCACCGGGCATTTGGTCTCTCAAAAATTTGGAGAAAGTATACCTCTATTACAACAACTTGTCGGGTCCAATCTCATTCAATGATTCCTTTGAAGCTCAATATTTGGCTGAAATTGATCTATCGATCAATTTTATCAACGGATCAATCCCTGAAGTTTTCTGCTCACTGCAGAACCTTACAATATTATTCATGTATAATAACATGCTAACTGGTGAAATCCCACAGTGTATTGGCCGTCTTCCTTCATTAACTGAAATTCATCTCTTCTACAATTATTTGAGTGGGCCACTTCCACCAGATCTAGGCAAGCACTCTTCTCTCTATAGCCTTCGGGTCTTTGGAAACATGTTGACCGGTGAATTACCAGAAGGCCTCTGTAGCAATGGTAATCTTACATTACTTGATCTGTCCAATAATTACCTAATTGGAGAATTACCAGAGTCACTGGGTAATTGCAAGACTCTACAATTGATCAAAATTGGTGGAAACAGTTTCTCAGGTGAAGTACCTAGCGGGTTGTGGACAGCAAATCTCTCGACAGTAACAATGAGTAAAAACAATCTTACTGGTATGCTGCCCAATAGATTTGCAACTAATATTACTATACTTGACCTCCATAAAAATCAATTCTATGGTGAAATACCTGGAGCTATTGGTTCACTTCCAAACCTTCAGACATTGATTCTCTCTGAGAATCGGCTATCGGGTTGGATCCCAGACACAGTTTTCAGCTTGAAATCACTTACAGTGTTGAATCTTAGCTATAATCAGATTACTGGGGAGATACCAGCAAATATTGGTAAACTATCAACAATCCAGAGTCTTTCTTTTGCTGGAAACAAGATATCTGGTTTGATCCCTGATTCCTTATTGGGTTTGAAATCCCTAATCACACTTGACCTTAGCAAAAATATATTCACCGGATCCATACCGGCAGTAATTGGTAAAATGCAAGCTCTAACCTCACTCGATCTTTCAATGAACAGTCTCTCTGGAAATATTCCATCTGAAATTGGAAACCTCAAACTTGTTTTTCTTAACCTCTCTTATAACATGCTCTCTGGTCCAATACCCATGCCTCTGGATCAAAGAATGTTCTCCAATAGCTTCATCTCCAATCCCAGCCTTTGCACCACAAACAATTTTGTAAATGCATCCTCCTGTTCAAATAATTCAAGTGGTAATCATCGAATACTTCTTGCCATTATAATTAGCATGGTTATAAGTTTGGTAATTATCCTGAGCTGTGGTATATATATTAGAAAACGGATTTATAAAAGAAACAAGAATGATTGTACCACATGGAATTTCATGCCGTTACAACAAGTGAACTTCACAGAGGCAAAGATTCTTCGGGAACTAACTGAAGAGAATGTAATAGGAGGTGGTGGTGCTGGGAAGGTGTATAAGGTATCTATACACAACAATGAACAAGAGGAAGGGAAAGAATATGTGGCTGTGAAAATGATTTCCAGTGCTGAAAGATTGGGTTCGCAGCATGAAAAGGAGTTTGAATCTGAGGTGAAAATCTTGGGTTCAATTCGTCACAGGAACATTGTAAAGTTACTGTGTTACATATCAAGCGCTGATACAAAACTTCTAGTTTATGAGTACATGGCAAATGGGAGTTTGCATTGGTGGCTGCATGGGAGAACAGAAGTAAGTGGTGCGATCAAATCAGGGGTTATCGATTGGCCAATGCGGCTTCACATTGCCATTGATGTTGCAAAGGGACTGAGCTACATGCACCATGAATGTAAACCCGCAATAATTCATCGTGATGTGAAGGCAAGCAATATATTGTTGGATTCAGAGTTTCAAGCTAGGATCGCAGACTTTGGGCTTGCAAAGAGTTTAATCCAGGCTGGAGAGGCAGAGACAGCTTCAGGTGTTGCCGGCACTTTTGGATATTTTGCACCAGGTAAAGTATTGGATTTTGTGCATTAAGTTTTGTTTTAACATTCTATGGAAATTTGAGATTGTTGCATTCTTCTCTTAATTCCATTCTAAAAGTTAATCTTGATATTTAGTGTTTCCAACTTTCTTTCTTGAATTTTCATCTTCTCAGATTAGAGATGCCACCTTAAAATTTCCTGCTTAAAGCTTTACACCATCCACATTAGTTAAGCATTAACTAGAAATATATAACTTTGGTTGCTTAAGGTAAACATAATCTTTCCTTCTAGTTATATCTAACATTGGATGAAATTTCAAATAAATTTACAGAGTATGCACGAACAAGAAAAGTGAATGAGAAAGTTGATGTATATAGCTTCGGTGTGGTTCTTCTTGAACTAACCACTGGTAGAAGGCCTACTGAAGGAGGTGAACATGGTAATCTAGCAGATTGGGCATGGTATCATTTGCAAGAGAACAATGATTTTAATGGTGCTATAGACGAGAACTTAAGACTAAATCCAGAGCATTTGAGACAGATCGTTATAGTTTTCAAATTGGCTGTCATGTGCACAAGCCCTCTACCCTCGAGTAGACCGAGCATGAAGGAGGTTCTTCAACTGTTGCAAGATTGCGAGCAATTACCAATGGACTTTTAGCGTTGTCACGACATATAAGTAAAGGTTTAAGATTCAGGGCACCTGGATAATGAATATGAAGATACAAATTAGTGCATCTAAATAAGACCCATGGTTATGCTACACAAAATTGTAACATCTCATGGTTATGCCAACAAAAGTCTTCGAAAAATCGTATGATGTATATAAGAAATGCTTTTGTTTACTTTTGACTTTCTTTTGCTAGTGAATTAGTGGAAAGATACAACCACTGTTTGTTTGATTTTGGGTTGAAATGGTTGTAGGCTATTTTACAATTTTGAGCCTAAATAATTTTTGCAGTAGCAAATTCTACCTGAGAAAATAAAGTTAGTTGTTTTGTTCTGCTAAAGCCTAACATAAAAAGCCAGAAGCTGGCACCAATTTATGTAAAGAGGAAATGAATTACTCTAATACACTGTTTTACAACATCACCACTGAAGGACAAAATAAGAAAGAAAAGGAAAAAAAAAAACCTACAGAAAAGGTTACATATATAAGAAAGTGAACTCTAGGTAGCTAACCCTAAGTTACCTTTCAAGGTACTGTGAATGTGAAGCAGCGAGTAAAGCTGCACCAACACCTGACCCATCATTGGCCAGTTTTATGACAACTGTACTTGCAACCTCCTCTCCTAACAAATCATTCAATGTATTATTCAAGCATTCACTGAAAATGGAGTAGTGCTCATATAGGCCTCCATCCATAGCAACCACCGTTCTTTGCTTAGGTGAACTCAATGTGTCACGGCCAAGTTTTTTGAGGATGCCGTATATGCCGGCAGCTGCCAGCTGGGCCCCACGTTTTGCCACTATGTCACAGATGTTGACAACTAGCCTTCTTGTTTTCAGGGAAGTGCTATGGATCTGCAGTCGGACAAGAACATATGTACAAAAATTAAAAGATAAAAAAAGATAAGTATTAGGAAATAAATATACTAAAAGTAGAGAAGGAAAAGAAGAGTACCCCTAAGATATCTTTTAGCTTATTGGCCACAATTTTAAGATCTGGGGACGAGTCATGGTGCATTGCTGACATATGCGGTGTCCTAGCATTGAGAAAGTTAATTATTATAATTACATTTATTTAAAGAATCAATGCAAATAAAATACAACAGATTTGAAAGCCAATACACCGCTTGTTGGTGTGCACAATTTCTGTTCCTAGTGCAGTACAAGGCTCGTCCGGTACAAGGGCTGGTTGAACAAGTATTGTTCAAATTGAAAGCAGACTTATTAGGATTTTTTAGCTAACATTTGCAGAAAATGCAATTTTAGAGTCTATTAGAGTTTGGCTAATAAGCCTTCTGTAAGCATTTTTAAAAAATGGCAATTTTAGGGTCAATTAGAGTTTGGCTAATGAGCTTATAAAATGCTTATCGTCCAAAATACACATCCTTTTCCAAACGGCTGACTCAAATTTTTCAATGCAATCTATTTACCAAAATCTCGTTAAAACTATGCTTTACTATTTGTAGAAATTTTTTATGAGTTTATTTGGATTTTCCAAAGCTGGCCCACTTTGGTATGCCATATTTTATCTTCTACTTTATAGGACTACCCTTAAAAAATTTTAAAAAAAGTAGAAAAAATCTAAAAGAGTAAAATTTGTGTTGAGATTTTGATGTATAAATCCCATTAAGCAATTTGGATTGGCATATCAGACATGAAAGGGCTCCTTTTCAAATCCGTATGGTTATGGAAGCACATTAGCCACACTCATCTATTAGGTTACATCCAGTGACATAAAAGCTTCGGACCAAGAGAAAAATATAAGAGTATAACAAAAGAAATACCTTAATATGAACGGGATTTCGAGTTTTTGAGGCACAACCTCCCCAAAGAGGGAAGATTCTTGTGCCATCCTTAGCAGAATCCTTCTCACAATTTCTCCCAGGTACATGCCCGAAATCAACTTCTCATATATCTGGCAGCACAAAAAAAGTAAACAAATGAAATCATTAGTTTTAACTTATGATATCAGGCCACATAACGCATTGAATGGAAAAAAAAAAAATTTAAAAGAACAAAAAGTAGTAGAAAACTGGCCAGACCTGCTCCCCAGGATTGAGGCTTTCAAAATCTAAAGCTTCGTCATATTCTGTTATTGGAAGGAGAGAAGACTTGAAGTTCCCCCACTCCATGTTTATTACCTAGTAAAAAGATGACGAAATTTGAAAAAGATTCGAGAAGTTGATAGACTAACTGGTGAAGACAGTAACATACATGGGTGCCTCTCTCAAGTATCAAAAATTTTGTTGACCATATTTTTTTAAAATAAAGTTTACATAAATTTCAAGCACAGGCATCAAAATACATCCATGTAAACTGTAAAAATATTGTGTATATTTGCATATATGGCCCTCTAAATAATGAAATCATGTAGTAAATCCTGATCACTGACTAGTTTTTCATAAAAAAACTGCTGTCCCTCTCTCTATATTTATCTGGATACAGACTTTAAGAAGGTATTATCAGTATCCTCTGGTACTGTATAAGCACATACCATATCTCCAGATTCGGAGAGAAGCCCATGCCATTTTGGAATTGCATTTGCACGCTCTACATATGCTGCATTTGTACCAGTACCTAGAATCACTGCCACAAGTACATCATTGTCCTCGTACCTCCCACCAGCCAATGTGCCAACAGTATCATTAACCTAAAAAAAAAAAATAAATAAAAAAAAATTGAGCAACTGTTTATTTGAGTTAAAGAAGGTATTGCATTGGTCAAACTGTTGAAGAGTGTACCAGTGCAGTAACTCTCATGTTGAGTCCTTGTCTTTCCATGGCCTTTGTTAGTTCAACCACCACATCTTGCCCAACCTAAGACATGTAACATACAAAGAGATCAATACATAGAAATTTTTGCTTTCTTATTATACTAACTTATTTATTTAGTTATTTAATAATTCATTTATTTATCTATTTCTCATCAGTAGTTACTGAGACATTTGTAGAGGACTATAAACAAAAAAATGTTGGAAAAATTAGAAGAATGCCTCCACAATACTTTAGTTTGTCAATTTAGTACCTTATTTTTCTAATGTTTTTGTGAAAGAATGCGAAAATCATTGGTATGGGCTAGCAAACAGAAGGGAAGAGTAATTGATTTTCACCAACCAATATTTTGAGCCGCAAGCAGTTTATGTCAATTATTTTTAAGAGAAGTGGTTCTCCCGTTGCAAAAAATTTTACTATTTATTCTGTGAGATGAGCTGCTGGCATTCGTAACTTTCAATGGCATACTGGCCCAATCACTGCTCAGGCCTAACCACGACCATAAAATGCTTAATCCATGTTGTGCGTAGCAGTTCACTCAGGAAACATGTGAGTAAACTGCAAAATTATGCTTTAGAACCCGAGAACTAGTAAAAAAAAAAAAAATACCGTGTCTTCAATGCAGAAACCCTTGGTCCACTTGATGAGTGTACCTGATGCTAATGATAACTGCTTTACTGGGAAGGAAAAAGTAAAACCCAGCTCCCTTTGCCTCCCTTCTGGTATTCTAAATTCATCTCCTTCGGTCTCCACGAATCGGGCAAGTGCTGCTGCTATGAAATCAAACAGCTCCTGAGAAAATGGAGAAGTGTAAACTACTAATGTAACTTAATATAAACAGATTTTAAGGATCTACAAGGAAAAGACAATTAATTAGGAAAAAGAAGAAAAGAGAAGGACACAGAAGCTTACATTGGAGCCCCCAAGCATGAGATGAGGTGGAATTGAAACCTCTTGATACTCTTGCTTTGTTACACGTCCTTCTTTTCCTCCCAGCAGTACTCGCAAAACCCTAAAGTTGGTCCCACCAAGGTCTAGGGCATAAAATACACCATTCTCATCACTGCAAGAATATTCCCAAAGATATACTACATTAACTGTATTCATAAATCTTCAGTAATTTGATACGAATACAAAGTACAAAGTACAAACAACTGATTAGAAAAGTATTTTCTTTTTCTATCCTTTAGCAGGAAATTCATTCAATTAGCTTCCTAAAGCTATAGTCGTAGCTTTTTTCAGTGAAGAATTCATCTAAACAAGAGATAATACTTTACCTAGATATGAAAATGGTCTGGACAAGAAATAAGTTAAGGAACTTAAAAGCTATGATAATGATATCATGAGCACAACAACTAATATCTGAAATTAGAAGGCTTAGGCACCGGTGAGGAGGGTTCCGGTGCCCACATTTTGGATGCCCCCAAATGCCCCAAAACACACTTTTTTTACTACTTTTACAAAATATAAAATTCAAACTTCGTATCCAAACTGTTGATCTTATTCGATATAACTAGCGATGCATTTTCATATAAGTTTTATAATTTTAAGTTTATTTGATACTTGATCAAGAGATTGAAAATTAAACAAATGTAGTTAAATATGATAGATTAATTCTAATCTGTTCATATTTTAGCCTCTTGATCAAGTATCAAATAAACTTCAAAATTTATAAAACTTATATAAAAATGCATCGCTAGTTATATTGAATAAGATCAACGGTTTGGATTCGAAGTTTGAATTTTATATTTTGTAAAAGTAGTAAAAAAATGTATTTTGGGGCATTTGGCGGCATCCAAAATGTGGGCACCGGAACTCTCCTCATAAATAAATAAGAACATTTCCCTTTTCCCACAGTTACAAGCATGTTTGATGAGACAACAATTATATGGAAGTGAAGTATATATTCCCTTGTCAGCCCACCAGTTCTTGGAATCTATGTTTTATAGCATAAGCAAGCACTTGAGTACAGCAAAATTCCTCCAATCAATGATAGAAACATGTGTTTTGAATTTTGATATTTCATAAAGATAATAAAGCTTTTGTATTAGAGGAAGTAGTGAAGGCAATAAAACTGAATCTGGCCATCTCCATCAAAATAGACTCCTAGTGCATCAAAATTAAAGTGTATGCTTCATTCAGTATAGGTCGGCCAATATTATGAGATTCTAATTTAGCGAATCATCAGCAAAGCAATAAGTTATTTTATTCAATGATTTTGGACAAACAAAAAATTCTAAAGGATGGCAGAATGATGTTCTGATGGTTGTATTTCACATTATTTGTCGTACACATTAAAACTGGCGTAGTTCAGTGAAATTGCAGAAATAATCTCAATCAAGTAAGAGTTAATTCAATAAGTTGATCATGGACTATTGATCCTTTGTAATGATTTATTGCTAAAAAGAACCTTCATTTTTTTTTTAATAAAAAATAATTGATCTTAGTTTGCTACAATAAATTAACTTTCTGACATAGCAAAAAGACCAAAACTTTTTGTCTGTTCTACTACCTCTTCCTTTATCCAATCAAGGGTTGGAAGGGTAGAGGCCTTTCGTGCTGCCTCCGACCTCCAATTGGGAGTTTATAAAACACCATGTTTCATTAGAGCGTTTTCTTCCTTTACTCCACAAACAAAACCATTACAAAACTCTACTTGACCAATAAGAACTTTGCCAGTTTTACGATATTAAAGAGCGAAGTTGAAATTCAAGAGTTATATTCATCTTGTTAAAAACTCAAATTACAACAGCTCCAACTTCAGACCTCCGATGCACCCCTGGTTACAAACCCCTAGGAGATAATGCGGGCCCTTTATATTAGAAGCATTTGCGGCTATAAACCTTTATACATTGGATTGCCAATTCAATTTTTTTATTTTGCAAATTAGAACTTTCAGAATACAAAGAAGGAATAAATTTCAGTTATAGTGTTTTTTCCCCCCCTCACAGATCTCCCTACCTTGGGGGTTCAGATTCACCACTCGCAATTTTCTCATTTATTAGTTCCCTAATAAATACCAGTAAGGAACATGAACTACACAGCTCAGACTCTTGTAACACAACAAACTCAGTGTTTTTCGTACCGATTTGTTTCTAAATAACCATATAACACTCTAAAAAAAGTTCAAAAATATAAATTAAACTGCATCACAAACAAAAAATTCTTAGAAATACAAATTACCCAGTGGGGAGATTATCAACATAGCTGAGAAGCATCTTGAGCTTACTCCCACCATCAGAGGCCAGCCCAGCGTGCATCTCAACGGCCATAGCATCTGCCACCTGTCGCAATCTCGCAACTGGCGTGGCACATTTCTTCTCAATCTCAGTCAAGATCTCCCTCACCTTGCCCCACTTGGTTCCCTTCCCTCTCCGCCTCGCCACCACCACCGCCGCCGCCGCCGCCGCCGCCACCACTGCCAACGCCGCGTACACTCTCGTCAACCTCCCCATGGAATGAATAAACGACTGAAGTTGTTATTTCTCTATTTTGTTGGAGTCTTTTTGTAAATTTAGTGGCTTAAATAGATTTCGTGAGAGTGGAGAAATGAATTCTTTTCTAGTGAGAGATCGAGATTTCAATACCCTACCGATCTGGTATTTTCCCGAAATTTTCCGGTATTTCGTTTTCTAGTATCGTATCACTCCGTTTCGGCCACTGTTCCGGAATCCGGTATTACAGGTAGGTATTGAAAACAGTGGGACCTAGTAAAAGCGGACATGACCAGATGTGGCACGAATCTGGAATCCTCTCCAGTTTTCATAACAGGATATCTCCATTTTTAGTGAGTTGACTTGGAAGCTGTTATTACTTGTTCGGACATTCTGAGATTTGGTAATTAATGAAGGGGTTTTTTTGTATTGGTAATGGAGGAAATATGATCCATTTATGTAGCGAATAAGGGATTTATATTCTTATCTGAGATTATTTTATGGGTGTCATGTGTATTGATTTGTGAGAATGGTTTTATTTAATATGGCTTTTGAAGTATGGTCTATGTGTGACCCATAAATCACTGATCGTGTAGGATCATGTGATTCTGTAATTAATTTTATGTGATTTATTATATATATCAGATAAAAAGTGTCGTAGAAATCAAAATATTAGAATATAATCTAAGTACCTTTATACCTCACGATTAAAGCTAGATTGGTTATATTTTAAAAAAAAAATTTGAAATAGCGCCGCAATTTATCTAGATTTGTTTTTTGTTCTTGTCTTTGCATTAATTGTTTCTCAAATGAACGATTAAAGCACTACGTGGCGCATCATTCAAGCGAAGTTATGGAGTAATTAATTTCATGCATCGTCAATATGATCAAGACTAGAGACAAAACGTATTATGGAGGCGTTTGTTTGAAAAATATATTAATCATTGCACGTAAATTTATTACATAATAATTACAATATTATTTAAATAAATAAAAATATGATTGGGAACTAAAAAAAATAATTAGATGTCTACTGTTTGATTTTTTTTTATTTCCACTTGATATTTACTTCGTATGAGTTCACTCTCCACATCTCCAATGAACTTTTTATGTACTTTAAGATAACATTTATTTATTGCCAAGGCCTATTATATCGATATACACTTGAAATAAATGCAGTTGCTGACAAGAATGCTTTGATATTATTATTCTTTTAAATATTCATCAACAACTTTGATATTTCAATTGATATTTGGATTCTTCAAGATGCACATTTGTCTATTGTGTTGATGCATACTATTTATTATACAAATGTTGCATTTGTCTATTGTGTTGATACATACTTATATTTTATGTTAAAATATAAATATTTTGAGGTGTCAACTTGTCATGCACAAGTCAGAATGCTTTATTTTTTTAGAAAATTAAACAAAATCTGTAGGGGTTGTCTAAGTGCCGAAGATTTGAGAAATAAGTTTTAAAAAAAAACCCCCAGAATTATCGATCAGATTTGAATGTATTTAAATTTCTTGAAAGTGTTCTTAAAAGATTAATCAACATGATCATAAAATAAACATGATGGTTTATCATTCTTTGACACCAGGCCGTTTGAATTGTTGAGGAATAAGAGAAATAACTTTTTCCTAAACGGAAATTTATTCCTAAGCATACAAACTTTTTTCAAAGTTACACACTTCCCAATATTTTCTTTTTAAAATTTTTATTCCTTTCTTATTCTCATATACCACCCAAACGGCCATAAGAATATGAAATTCTCCATAAATTTACCTTATGATGATTTATATATCGTTCGTTGACACCACTTAGCTTGTTTGTGGAGCACAATTTTTTTACAGTATTATAGAAATGACCAAATAAAAAACATGAACCTAAAATAAGTAATAAAATATCACACCCTGCAATAGACACACACGCACAAAACAAAACAAAAGCAAAAAGACGAAGGGCTGATTAAAAATTAATTGCAGTGGCTTTTAGCGATGTGCATAATGGAACACTTTTCCAATAATATTTTCACTTAATAGTTAAACGAGTAACATACTTTTTATGTCTATTATAATTAAAAGAAAGCTTAGGACCAGTTAATTCATGTTTTCCATTGAACGACAAATGGCCGATAACCAAGTTGCCACGTGTATCTTGAAAATGATTCTCTGCACTTGCATTTGTCCATTCTCCATACTAGTCATCAATATGACAATGACACAAATGTGCATTAGAAGAGACGAATACCTTTTGTTTGAAAAGCTTGACACATTACAAAAAAGTCATTTGGAATAGTACTTTGTCATTTAAAAAGATTGGCCTCAATCAAGGTGTACATTGGACACTTCAATGATACAAAAAGTTGGAATCAATAACATGGATTCCGAATATTGTACGTCTCCTTGTCCAGTTACACATCCTCTCGTTTTAAAATTTTAATTGTATGGACTTTTAGACTGAGTCCATGAGTTATAATTTAAAATGAAATAATCTAGAATTAGTTCTGATCACTCAGACAGTACTTTTTTTTTAAGGTGAAAATATTCAAATTAGTTTATCCTTTTGATTACGTACTTTTTATATACAGTTTCTAAATAGTAGAGCTTTGTTTATTAAATTTTATTAAGCCAAAGAAAAAAAATGAAAAATTATATTAAGGAAAATAAAAGGAATATACACAAGCCCATGAAGACCCCAAGCAAATTAAAAATATACTGTCAGCGTATTGACTCGCATCACCGTTTGACCCGCCGGACACCTTCTGCAAAACTCAAATTAAAAAATCCGGCTACCACAAGACATGATCCACCACAAATTGTGTGAACACAAAAATAGAAATAATTAGTTCTAAAATTATCAGTTGACATTTAGATTGCATATGTTATATATTGTCTACTCATTACATTCCAAATTTAAATTTAACCGATTGATTTCTACAACTGAAGTTTAATTTTATTTATTTGATATGAACAAAGCAATTATATCTAATTATTCGGCACATTCCGGATAGAAAATAAAAAAAATAAATAGCATCAGCTACAAATTTAATTTTTTATTGAATATTTAACGACAAGTTTCTCTATGTTTATATAAATTAACAATTCAAAATGATTGTTCTGTACTTAATTTGTATAGTAACAATTCAAAAATGATCAAATTATTCTGCACAACAATACCAAATTATTTAATTATATTTCACAAAAAAAATAACGACTACCATTGCAAGTCATATATAATTCTGCCTACAATGCATGAAATATACAAGTGATTTCCAAAACAAATAATTTTTCATGTCACAATTTCCTTTAAATATTTTATAACATCAAAACTCCGTTATTCCGTTAAATATTTTCAAGCAATAATTATATTCCAATATAAAATTATCAAAATAATAAGATAGTAATTTTCAGGAATATTGGTTTTTCGGTAGTAGGTGTGCTTATGTCGGTGCCATATATATCATGTGGTATGTATTGACGACTTTACACACCCGCTGCCATGATTGTCGGAGCACGTTCGTATTATCATTAATTTCTTTTTAAAATAAACAGTGCGGTGTCATGAAAAGTTTCATCTCCATCACAAAGTTGGATATCTTGTTAGGTCGAAGTGGGTCGTTAAGTGATAAGTATGGATCTTTACATGACAAAACCGGGCTATAATCATTTACCAAAAAATGTGGAATTATATGTTGGCACTTGTTATGGGAAAAAAAAGGTTCTTTTTATATCGGCAAAATTGCTCATGTAGGATAATATAATATATTTGTGTGGTACTGATACAACTTCTCATATGACAAAACAAACTCAATATAGTGGGGACAAAAGCATGGTACTTGATGATTGACCATTTATCGAGAGGTAATTTAGTTTAATTTATAAGTATTTGTCAATTGCCAAACGATTTTCAAATTTCTCAAATTTGATCCAAAATATATCTATATTATAGAAAAGTATTTTTTTTGAATAATAGTTTGTCAGATTTCAAATAAGTCTGGTTGTCTATGTTTCTTTCTATTTTGCATAAATAATAGTTCTATTCCAGACCAAATGTATTTGATAGATTTAATGGTTGTATTATTAATTTAATTGCCATTTGTACATTTAGCAAAATATGCGATAAATATTTGATTTTCATTTTATCAACTTTATGTTTTTTTCCCCACTAATATGTCCTACATAATTGAGGTTGGTAGAGTATCAACCTCTTTTGATTAATATATATAGGTCGAAGGCCTTCAAGAAATGATATACCGTAGCAAATAAATGACTGGTTGATTTATTCTTCGGTATGAAATCTTAATAGTGCGGTTGATGTACTTCGTAATTTGTTTTATTTAATATGTAAATATCATCATTGTAATCATCAGTATCGTTTTCAATATTCAGATTGCAACTTAACATAAACTTCTTTTCGAGTTCCAATTTTAATAACCAGTGGATAAAACAAATAATAGTAGAGGAATTTAAAAAAATACTGCAAAAGATTTATGAATTATAATTAAGGTTTTTTTAATTGTTAGCAAAGGGATAAAAAACTAAAAGAAAAAATGATAAAAAAAAAGACTCCAAACAGTGTTAAATTAAACAAAATACTAACTAGTATATAAATTATGCTTTACCTATACTTTTAATTAACTGAACTAGACTATGAAAGGAACCTGAATTTTAACGTGAGAAATGAAAACAAAAATCACTTTTTTTTTTTTCAAAATTCGCTAATCGGAATTAACAAAGAAAATTCTCTTTCTATATGAGAATTGACAAGAAAATTTTGATCCCGTGAATTTCCGTCCATAACAAAAAAATTAGAAGAAAATCCGTTTTGACTGTTCAATCTTGTCTTCTCATCTAAGCGATTAATTCTCATGAATTCTTAAGGATGTTAAAGGTTCTCCTTCTCATTCAGTTTATTATAATACTTTGTGTCTCTATAATTTCTGGATATGTTTTTCTACCCAGAAACCTAGCAAATACTCAGAACAACATGGTTGATGGAGTGGGAATAAGATGAATAAGGAAAGAAGTATTGAGAAGTGTGTAACTTTGTAAAGAATTTGGATTGTTTATAATAAATTTACGCTTAGGAAGAAGCTATTCCCTTATTCCTAGGCTCATCCAAACACAACCATAACAGATGATGAAGATCTCTTGGACTAAGGAGCCCTTCATCAAACCAGTTGCCTTCTTTCAGTCATCACTAATGTTGTGAAGTTTGGATGATTTAGTTTTTTGTTAAGTTTTTTTGTGATTGTGTCTTGGGTCTGTGCTTGTGTTGTAATCCCCTTGAGGTGACTATTGGTGTGGTGGGAATTGATTTGGACACCCCGTGGTTTAGTCCGATCACCCTAATATTTTTTAATATGACAAAATTGTCCTTTTCATCTAAACACTCCTAGCTGAAGCGCCGCTCACCTTTCCTCTCTTTCTCCCTGCCCTATTGGATTTTGTTTGGACTGTCACAAAAAATGGAGAAGCGAAAGAACCAGATACTTCAAAGATGCGAAGCCTAGAGCAAGCTACACAAAGAGGAGATAAAGCAGAAGGCTTTTTCCTTTTTGATTTTCTTTTAGCCCTTTCCTATTTTCTTTGAATTTTCTGATTTCAGAAGCAATATGGTACAACTCAGTAAATTAATACTGTTTCAATTTTTTGTTTGATAGTAATAAGGTGTTCGAGCCGCCAAGAAGGAATAGTATTTTTAAATTGCAGTAAGTACAATTATGCTCTGACTTCTTTCTATATGAACTTTTGGGAGTAAAATCGTGGGGAATTGACAATGAAAATGGAGCAAATTTTGAGTTAATCACGGGAACCAACAAGAAGCAAGAACTTAAAACAAGGTATTTCAAAAGGTCTGAAGCCTTTTTCGGAGATGAAGATTATTGATGTGGGTTGATCAATAACGTGTGGCCTAATTATACTACTTTTATGTCCTTTAAATGGCGCCAAATTTATTATATCCAGTGGCGGATCTAGTAAAAATATTTAGATGAGGCTGAGTGCTCTAATGAATCATTTGATTGAACGGTTTCTCTTCTTCTATTCTTCAGCCCCACCTTTGAGTACTCCAATGGTTGAAAAAATTCATTAAGGCTAAAAAAGAGCTTCATGGATTCGACGGCGGTAGGTAGGGCTCTAGCCCCACCCGCCCCACCACTGGATCCGCCCTGATTATACCGGTTTATTCTTGTGACCTTGAAAAGTCGAAGGTACCTCTGAGTCTCTGACGATTGCTGGCTTTTTGTGCTTTTTTTTTAATTTTTTTGAGCGGTGGTGGATTTGCTTGGTAATAAATGTAATTATATCAAACACGTAGGGGTAATTTCGTCTTAAGGGGTGTTCGGATTAAGTTAGGGGGTGTCCAAATCACTTCCCTGGTGTGGTCCATGGTTTTCAATACTCTACTGCTTATCGAAAAATTCTGATAATACCGGATATCGGAACGGTGGCCGAAATGACGGTATCCAATATTTAGAGAGAAAATATCGGAAAATTTCGAAAAAATACTAGATTTCGATCACTGACCGGTATGGATGCTGGTAGGGTATTGAAAACCATGGCGTGGTCGGTCTTTTTTAGCCTATGCTGCTCTTTAGCTTTTCTCAAGAAAGGTGCTCTCATTTAGAGCAGTGCCCTTCTGAGACATAGAAGGATCTTTTTTAGTAGAACTATATACTCTTTTGTACTATTATTTTAGTTTCAATGGAAGTCCAACTCGGGCCGCTTTTATAAAAAACAAAAAAAAAAAATTTCTCATGAATTCTTCTGCCCGCTTTTATCTAAGACTTCACGCCAAATTTCTTTTTTTTTTTTCTCTTTTATTTTTCTTTCGCTATTGTCTCTGGTTAGATTTAGATGAACTACAACTCATATTGCAAACAATCTTAGGAAAACATACCAAAAACTGTGATAATAACAAAGTTGATTTCAATATTTCTTATTTGCTCCTTTCCTGGCAATAATTTTGGGCAACACATTTAAGTGTAATTCGCAAAATTTCTTATCACTTTTTAAAACAATTTTACTAAATTATGCCCCTCCTAATTAATGTATGATTAAATATTTTTACATCTTATTAACAAAAATATAATTAATCATTATACAAATATTTGTTTGTTCATATGTATTTAATCAATTAGTGTAGACAAATATAATGCAGGAAGCATACAATAGTCGGAACAACTTGTGCAAAATTAATTTTCTGACATTTTTATTTTTAGTATTTTTTTGTTCTCATTGGATGAGCATGCCACTTGTTTTGTCCGAAAGGGTGTGTTTGGTATAATGTTAGAATAAGTCTTATTCCGAATAAGGCTTATTCGGGATGAAACCAAACACGTCCGAAATAAGCCTTATTCCGAATAAGAGCTTATTCAAGGTCTTATTCTAATTCCATCTATATGGTGGAATTAGAATAAGGTCTTGAATAAGCCCTTATTCGGAATAAGGTTTATTCCGGACGCGTTTGGTTTCATCTCGAATAAGTCTTATTCGGAATAAGGCTTATTCAATAATGATACTAAACACACCCTTAGTACAGACAAAAGTCACAAGACAAGGCTGTAAAGTGTAAACAGCAAAAAGAGATTGAACGTGCAAGTAACCAAGATCCGTATTAACACGAATCTTGATGTAAGGAGATTTATTATAAATTTATACACGAGAGAAGAGAAGACAAGCATGTGCCTCTTACAATGTTCCTCGGGCACAACCGAACAGGCACGTGGGGCTTAAATGTTGATTTATTTTTTCTTTTTTGAAAATGAAATCTTGATTTTTGACCGTTGGACACAAGGCAAGGGAAGGATGCTTTTGATACCTCCATTTTGTGTCGAACTAGCAATATTCAGCGGTTCCCTGCAACTATTTAACAGCATTATATTAGAGAAATGGACAGGTACAGTTCCTATGAAACGGAGACCAATAAATATAATTCCCCCGATTCGCCATCCCAACGGTCGGAAAACATTTCAAAAGGGCCCAAGATAAAAACCTTTCCAGAAATGACATCCCCAAATCTCCCTCTTTGCTCTCTCTTTCTTACACAATCTCTCACGAAAGAAACAAAAATTCTAGCGCCTAAAGAAAATTGCCTTTTTGGGTTTCCATTCTCGAAGGTTTCTCTCAGAAGCACAACGAAGCTGTTGTGTTCAAGTTGAAGCAAATGGATTTATCCAAGAAGATGTTCTCTCCGAATTCAGGCTGCTCTGGTAATCTTTCTCAAAATTGCTTTCAATTGGATCAGTTGATTTTCTTTCTTCTTTGATAGAATTCAGTGTCAATAACTTCTCCTGAAGTTGTAATTTTAGTTGATTCTTTCAATTGGATTAGTTGATTGCACATCGTTATGTTTGTTTAGGACTTCTATGAATTGTCATGTCAAAAAGAGGTTCTTTTATGGCACAAAAATTTCTTTATTTCGTTTTATAGCAGTGAAATTTACGATAAGTTTGCAATATTTGTTTGAAATATGATTTGGGAGGTACTAGATAATTTTGGTTTCGTTCATAGAAAATCTAACCTATTGTGGAAACATAAGGAGCGTAAGATCTGGCCGAAAAAGACATTTTTTATAATTTATTTCTCATAATCAATCACTTATTGCAGATTCTCAAAAAAAGAGCCCCAAACCGGTCATGAAGATCTCACAGGAGTCTAAGGAAAATTCCTTTTCTCCCAACAAAACCTCTACTTCAGTCACACCCATCCTGAAAAAAGATACCAAAAGTTTGAAAATTCCATCAACATCTCCTTTGTCCCAGAAAAGAATTTTGAAAGAGAAAAGCAATCTTTCGAATTCTTTCAAGAAAATCAGTCCCCAAAAGAAAACCCCTGAGACAGTACCTGTTTCCACTAACAGGTCCAGGTCCGATTCACCCTATCCCTTCCCTTATGATCCTGTAACAAATTACACTTCTCCAAGACCTGAATTTCTTCGGTATGATCCAAACCGAAGACTGGAAATTATGCTCCGCATAGAGAAGGCAATGCTAGATGAGGAAGAAGGCTCTTCACCATCGACTTCCAGTACTTCCACTTCCCCACAAGTGCATGTAGAGAATGCTATGCCAGAAGGAGAGCCTTCATCACCATCCAATTCTAGCATTTCCACTGCCCTGCAAGTTGAAGTGCCAGTATGTGGGGAAGAGAAGTGTAAAACCGATGAAGAACGAGAGGAGGGGATCAGTTATGACAAAACAACAGAAAAATTATCCCCACAAGTGGTGGTGTGTGGGGAAGAAAAGTATCAAAGTGACAATGAAGAAGAAGAAAAGGATGAAGAGGGGACCATTAATGCTAAAACAGCATTAAAATTTCTTTTCTTTCTTGTGTGCTTACTTTCTTCAGTTTACATTTGTTCCATGAGTGCAAATATGGAGATGAAGTTGTTGCATGCAAGAACAAATGAGCTAAATGTGTTAAGTGAGATGATTGGAGTGTCTGAAATGTGTTTGAGTAGGAGAAATGTAGAATTTACTTGTGGGGTTGATGAAAGGGAAGAACCAACAATAGAAGCTATACCAAAGAAGATTGATGTAATTGGTTTGACATTTGAAAAAGAAGAGATGTTTGATGGTGGTGAACCTGTGGTGAGAAAGGAGTCTGAAGGAATGAGAACTGATATTGACTTTTGGGTTCAAGAAAACACAGTGGAAACCCCTGAAGTGGAGTTGCATTCAGAAGGAGATACCCAAATCCAATCCGCTAAAGTGGAGTTACATAAAGAAGGAGAGGACCAAATCCTAGAAAGCTCAATGAAAATGCAAGTATACTTGCTTTATTCAATGCTAGTTCTGGCATTCTTTTCAGGTTTGGTTGGATTTGTAGTTTCTATGTGCAAGAACATTGGCAAAAAATATTACAAAAAGAAAAATCAAAACCAGGCTAAAGATATTCTAGCAAGTGAAACTTATGTAAAGAGAGATTCAGGACCTGCACAGAAATCTAGTGATGAAACTTCAATTAGAATTGGTCGAAAGAGCAACATGTTTGTGGTCCAGCCACCAGAAGTGGAGTTACTTGGTGAATTCTCACTTAACGGGGCAAGTATGGTGATGGAAAGTTCTGTAACTAAGGTTTCTGAAGTAGAGAGGCAAGCAAAAAAGGTTTCTGAAGTTCTTACAAGGAACTGGAATTACAAGCAAATCCAATTGAGCCGACCACACCAGGAGAATTCCATGAGAAGATTGAAAAAAAGGTATGAATCTGTAATCCTTTTTTGAGCTTTTAATTTATACTGTATAGTACATACCATACAGTACAGAATGCACGCAGAGTCCGGTATTGCATCACATTTCAACCTTTTTTGGTGACCTTCTTCTGTAAATTATTGTGGTTTCTGACATCACCCAAGCACAAGTGCCATCACCAAGGCACAACTGTTTGCTGGTACTTTTCATTGAATATAATCATGATTTGATGAATGCTGATCTATATTTCAATCTTTTTGATCTTTTGAAATACAGGAGAACATAAATCGAAGGGAAGCTACCAAACC
This sequence comes from Rhynchospora pubera, assembly GCA_028095005.1. Classification (NCBI taxonomy): domain Eukaryota; kingdom Viridiplantae; phylum Streptophyta; class Magnoliopsida; order Poales; family Cyperaceae; genus Rhynchospora; species Rhynchospora pubera. The sequence goes on from CM051459.1 coordinate 87,011,814, forward strand.
AGCAATTACTCCTGTAAGGCGGTCAAACAGGCTGAAATCTCGGGTCACCTCTCCTTTAGCCTGAGCATATTCTCAGTCTTTTATTGATTGTATACTTAGCTATTCTAAACATGTTGTTAATGTAATGAATGATGTTTTGGCAAACTGTAGAAGATGATCTTCTACGACATTTGCAGTACTTGTAGGAACATTAGTTCTTCTGAGAACTTATGAAATATGTAGTTTTTAACTCTGCAATCAGTACATGTATGATGGTGTTTCCATTCTCCTTATTTTACTTTCAGCTTTTAGTTATGCTAACATGTAGTAATTTTACAATATATACTTTTTGTTCAGCCAATAACCGAGGCAACCTCAGATACGCGGTAAAGAAAAGCTCAAGTAAAAATTACAAGAACTATAAAGTTTCAAATTCAATACCACCAGTCACAGATCATTTTGGTTGAAATGCCCAAATCAGTACAACAAAGATACGATAAATAAGTTTCCTCAAACCCTCCTTCAAAGTGAACAGCTTTATTATCTCTAAATCTATTAAACTAGCTTCTTATTGTGCATCAGTGTAGTTACACAAATCCAAAGAAATTCTCAATTTATTCTCTCTATCAGAACCCACAACAAGCATACAATACACATGCACACAAACTGTTCGATGAAATGCTAAAACCAAATCATCTTTCACCTAGGCGCACCACTTTTACCCAATTCCTCCTTCTACTCAATCTTTCAACACCACAGTAACACAATCCTCAGTACAACCACCAGTATCATTATTACAGGAGGAGTCAGGTGTGGGTTCGAGACGGGAAAGCTCTTGTTGGGCTTGGTCGAGATAGGGTTTGAACCCGATTTTAAAAGAGAGATAGCTGAACGCCACTGCTCCAATAACCACCACGGCCGATCGCATTGCGTTCTGCACCGCCTGGCTTCTCATCTCCTATGGTGATTCCTTTCGAACCCTGTGTCGAATTTGTGCCCGGTTGAAAGGTGGGATGTAGCAAGTAGTAAGCAGGGATTTGACTTGAAGAGGTACAAAAGTCGAATTAGAATTTAAATAGATCGGCCCATTTCATCTTTCCTTTTGTTCGGCCCAATTTGTTTGTTCTTTTTTTTTTTTAATGGTTGACAACATACATATTTCATATTTGACCATTTGTCTATTTGATCTCAAAATACGGCATAAAGATCAAAGGGGGGTGAATATCAAAGCTAAGATAGTTCAATATTTTACACAGACCATTAAGTCATTAACCCATCAACATGGAAATTCATTAAAATATAAAAGACCAAGGAGCTTCTATGACTGGAAAATCAGTTGTAAGTGTTGTTATTATTTTTTTAAAATATATTGTGTTGTCACCAGATAATTTAGCTTCTGATATAATAACTGAATAAAAATGACATAACAAAATTCCCAAATTGAAAACAATATTTAACACACAAATTACATAACTCGGATGAAAACCCCGCAATCAAATGAAAACAAGCTAGTCATATTATTAATCCGTGAACTTGATGGCCTTTGTTGCCATTACAACAAATCTTCTCTACATATACACCAGTTTTGGAGGATGTTTTCTACAAATAAAACAACCAAAACTCAAAAATATTAATCGGAGAACCTAAATTTAATACAACCAATGTACCAGTGAAGAAAAAAAAAACATAATCGCATTTAATATTTCAACCCCATCGGTATAGCTTCTCATGCCGGAAATAATGTAAATAACATTATTTGAAATTTCCAAATTGTTGTTGACCAAAACCAGATAGTTTACTGCCTCCAGTTGAACTTCCACCAGGAAGACCCAGCCCAGGACCAGAACCCAGGTATGATGCAGGGCCGAAAGAAAATTTGTCTTTCTCGTTTGTTGCATCTTCGAGCCCACCTACTATTCCTATGTCTGCCAGGTTTACCTTTTTAGCTGCATATTTCATAACAAGCAAAAAAGATTGAGCACAGAAGCTAATACCTGGAAAAAAATAATCCTAACTGAAATAACAGAGTTAATTGCATCAAAAAAGCCAATCAGTGTGGAGAAGGAAAAACACAAGGAGCCATGATTTTCAATATTTACAGAAAATTTCTCAATATATTACAATGCGTGATATAAAATCTGCGACATTTCAGTGTGTGTGTGTGTGTGTGTGTTTTATTGAAAATTTCCACTGTAAGGTGGATCTATAACGTCTGTATTTTCAGTTTTTCACCTAAAAATTAATTTCATATTTTTATAAAATATTCTACACTCTTCATTGCTATTTGCTAAAACATAAGTTGAAGGGCTTCTTACATCCCAAGGTTGAGTGGCTTTTTAGAAAAATGTGAAGGCAAAATAGATAGAGAGGAGGTACTTACGGGCAGTTATATTGAGATCAATCAACCCACGACTGAGTGAATCAGCCCAAATACCAGATTTAACCTGAAACCCTCCCTTGGCATTATTCGGCTTGGCAGAGGTGCCCCCTAAAGTTGGTGAAGTGTTGGTGCCAGCACTTGCTGAGGTGAAGGTGCCAAAAGAGTCATCAGCTAAAGGATCAGATGTCTTATTTTGGGTTTCTTTTTCTGGCGTTGTGGCTGAGACATTTGCAGTGAAGTCTCCAAAAGGATCAGAACTAAAATTGTTCATTGGGATCGAAGCAAATGGGTCAAAGGGTTCAGAGCTTACTGGGTTGGGAATAGAAGCTTTGGTTTTGGTATCTGAGTACAGGCTTGGTTCAGGTGCTGAGAAGAAGTCAGTGGTAGCTGAAGGGAATGCTGGGGTGAAGCTGGCTTCACCAGAAAAAAGATCCGCACCAATCTGACGACAAAAAATATATATTAATATATCATTACCTGAAATATTATATAATATTTACTACATACAATAGTTAGCAATAAACAAATATTGGTCTGCCATGTACAAATAAGTTATTCATAATCCATATGATAATCAGTTGAATAGTTCATGACTGATTATTATAAAACAACAGATATAAAAGCAATTCTTGTATAAGAAAGGGCCATTATACAACAAATAAATAGAAATAAACGAGAAGAATAATTCCACCCACACCCCAACAAAAAAAAAAAAACTCTTCCTGCTCCTCATAAATAAAATACTGTTTGTTGATATTGAGATGTGGAGATGAAGCAATGCTAAATATATTAGAACTATTTAAGTGATACCTGAGTTTGAGAAGAAGAATTTGGCTGAGGCTGTGGTGGGGCTGATTGAAAATCTGCATCTGCAAAGAGATCAACTTCATCGGCTTTTTCTGCGGCTGAATTTGTGGGAGCCACTGAAGGCGCATCCATGAAGTCATCCATCAAATTAGGTCCAAAGAGATCCACCTCAGTTTTTGTGCTAGTATTAGCAGTAGCATCAACTCCTACCAAATCCAACAGAATGTTTCATATAGGGATTTCAATATTATGATGAGTATGAACAATTTTGTTTATGCCTCTCATATCAATATAAATGCCAAATACCCTATGCAATTATTATCGTTGTAGCAATTGAGTTAAATCCAATATAAATTTTCAGATAGGTATTTATTGATGTATGAAAGTTCAAGTTTATGCCTCCCCTGCAAAAGTTAAAACACTAAATTTATATATAGTATATTGAAGTGTACACTAAATTTTCAGATAGGGGCACTTCAATACCCTTGCACAAGCACATGTACCCTATGAGGTAGTGTTGAACCAACCAGATTACAAGCTAACACAACCTTTGGATCAAAGCAACCACTGCTCCAATGGACTACGGACTACCAAAACACCGAATCATTTCAGAATCCACTAACCTTAAATTATAATTACTTTGTTACTGGACAATTGAACACTCCAATATTACACCAAAAATTCCGTACACAGCTAAAAGTGACTTACCAGATTTAGCTGATCCACGTGGATCAAAGTCATCAAAATCATCATCATCACCAAGATCATCATTACTTGGTGCACTATAGGTCTTCGAAGGACCAAGGCCTTTATTTGGAGACGGCTTTGAGGCAGAGTCTTTTTTACTGTCATAGCATTAGATAATGGCAATAATTGAAATAAGCATATGCAGATCAACCTTTACAATTGAAGAATGGCACATTAAATTTTTAAAAAAAATTATCACTTTATAATCCATAGATAGTAACTATTATAATTGAATTTTAGAAGTTTAAATCTGACAAGTTGATTCCAATGTATTTGCACTAAATTAGGTCAGATTGGCCCTTATTATTTCAAAACAGGAACTTTTTGTCCTGACCTACCACACTGGTGGATCAGAAATTTCTTGAAGTACAGAAATTAATAAGTAGTACTAAAAGTAGGGTCGAAGTATTGGAAAGAATTGAGGGGAAAATATAATTTATTTTGTAACCTGCTACTAGTTCCTTTCTTCGACTTGCTAAAACCATTATCACTTGTCACACCTTCACTGGATTTTTTCCTTTCTTTGATGGTATATGAATCTTCATCTTTAAATGAATCAGCATCTCTTGAGCTGCCTATACTACCATATCTGTCGTCAGAACCGTACCCACCACTGCTACCGCCATAGGAAGCTGAGCTTGATTTGTATGTAATTCCACTTGAGGACAATCCAACATACCTATATGTTAAGAATTTGATAGTAAATGACATTGTAGTTGAAAAAAGGACCTATTTGGCCTTCTAGCTTCTGAATAGCATAATAACCATGAAATATTCCTATAAATATTTAAGATTTATAATTCTTTCTTGATTTATTACAAATTTTCTGCAATATTTGAGTTACATCAAAAGTTGCTTTAACACAAAAATAAGTTCTTTCACAGATTTTATTTGCCCCTATTAATATATTGAAGTGTATGTACATGGTTGCTTGTCTGTGTGTGGTGTTTTTCAAGGGAAGAAACAATTATAGATAAAATGAATAAAACATGCAAGCAGTTTTGTCTGACTCTATGTGATTAAAGAAAATTGACTTGTATTAGCTATGTAATGAGATATGGAGGCATTACTTCTCTCGATTAGCCTTGGCTTTCTCTCTGACAGCTTTTATTTTATCCATGTCATTCACTAAATTCATAATTGTTTCAACCTTCTTTCTCACATTAATTCCAGTATCTTTTCCATTGGGCTCCACATACTCAAATCTTGAAAGTGCCTTTACAAATCAGGAAAGAAAGAGGCAACTAGAAAATGTTAAAAACTGAACAAGTGATAACTGAAATTCGCAATATGATTTTAGGGGAAAAAGAAGATGACTAACTGAAATTCGAGAAGTATGCTCCAAAATGTCATCAACTGCCCGTTCTGATCCATTTGCAATCAAGTACTCGATGACAGTCAGTGACTGCAAAGAGTAATAGAGAATTATCATCACAAAAACGCCAGAAGATAACCAAAACAATTATAATTAGGTTTTAGAACATGCTAATCTATAATTCACCATTATACAGTTTTAATGAACTTTTTCAGTAGCACAGGTACAAGAATTAGTCAAATATGACCAACAGAACTTAAATTTAAGTTTGTCAATTTAAGGACAAAAGGAGAACAGCATGAAAGTTTGGAAGTCACTCGTATGATTCCAGGACAATAAAAGTATGAAACAATTTCAGCACATGCCTTGTATGCGTGACGCCACCTAGCACTTCCCTCGGTCAATCTTGTCCACAGAACATTCATTATCATCTGGCACTCAGTACTACACATTTTAATTTAACCAAAACATCAGACTATATCAAATATAACAATTATGTACAGAAATTTAGCATATACAAGTGGAAAAATCAACAAATAGTTGCACATGCATACAATTTCTTCGTGGCACTAGCAATTTCTGATAGCGCAGATCCATGTGGGCCCCACGGTTCATCATCTGTTGCATCAAGGACCTAGATTCCACAAATTTTCAAATAAATCGGTAAATATTATCAAATTAACATGCTTTGATGATTCATGAGCCTGATTCAAGTTAATTTAGATCCGAATCATCATGGAACACCCTAGATCTCGATTCAAAAATCAACAAGCGAACCTTCTGTTCGATTTCGGGAACCTTGAGAACCTTCAGATTCACCTCTCTCTTTCTGAAGCATAAAAAAACAAGATCAGCTCGTTGATTCCGTGATCTACTAAAATAAATCTACACAAATTTCCCAATGCAAAAAGCTTACATCTCGCGAACAGTCTGATCGAAGACCTTCATAAAATCCATGGCTCAATCCAATGTCGATTCGAAATAGAAAAAATCGCAACTTGGACCAGCTCGATGGAGACGCTGGATGCAGAGTTCGATTTTCGGGTTTTAAGCGAGAAGCTGGAAGCTTTTTTTTTTTCCCTTTTTTTCTGTGATGCTTTTTTGCGAACTTGGTAGATCTATCTCTCGAGAGTAAAGCCGAGAGATAACAGAGTCTGGTATCAATGGAGAAGAGCTTTTAATTTGTCCTGTGCACTCGAGTACTTTAAAACTGGAGATATCCATTGATGGCCTTCTTTCTTAAAGAGTTTTGGACCTTTTGGTTGTCTGCATGTCCTTACTGGACCTGGATATTGTCCTCAAATGGGCTTAAGAAATTGTAATGCAATCTGAAAAATTTGGAGTAAGCCTGCCTTTAATTTACAATTGAATAAAAAGAAGGCAAATTTGAATATAATCCCCTCAAATCTTCTTCAATTGAAATTAGGGGTGCATAAACGTCTAAAATGACCACGAAAATGTTAGGAACTCAAGTCCTTGTGCAATTTTAATTTTTTATTAACAATTAATAAGCATTTAATAATTACAAATAACGGATCTAGTTAAACAAACGATTTAACATTTATATCAAGACATGTAGGAGGTTACCTCTTCTAGTATCGTAACTAGAAGGTTCGAATCCTTTGCGTAGAAGTCGGTGGCGTGCTCGTCTCCACCACCAAGTCGTCGGCAACCACCTCGAGTCCACCTAGAAGTTTAACCAAGTTCTAATAGTATGTGCTAGCACACCTAGAACAAGACTAATCCTCTCTTCTATTCCAATTAATCAACTTGTTTAATTAAGTGGAACTAATGCTCAACACATGAGCTCCTATAGAATGCAAGGAATAAGAAAAACAATTTTTTCTTCTTTTTTCATTAGATGGCGGCCACGAAAAAAATGAAAAAGGGAAAATCAAATTCGGGTAGGTTTTTAGGCCGAATTACTTTTTCTCCTTTTATACTCATTTTATTTCTTTTTTAAAATGTAACTAATTACATTTAAATGGCCGGCCCCTAATGGCCATAAATGGACTAATTAGTCCAACTAATTATGCTGCCATTTAACACATATTAAATTTTATATTTAATGGGCATTTTAATTGTATCCCATTGGGCTCAATTAGACTTGATAAATTAGACCTACTTATTTAATATAATTCTTACGACTATATTAAATATTGTTGAACAAGAATAATTATTAACTCATTAATAATTATTTTAGAATTAGCATGTACATTAAAATATTTCTATATGATCCTTTTTATTTAATTAATTATAACGGTTCGCAACGGTATATAATTAATTAATCAAACCATCATATTTTTACAGTACTTACTACTGTGAATAAATAATTAATGCACTGTATGGTTAAAGTCCTATTTGTGTGACCCTTTGAGGATTTATGCTATGTTGGCCATGGAAAATAAATCACTATTTATTTCTAATAATCATAAGCGGTATCTAGCAACACGTTATGATTCTCAATTCGCATAAATAAATACTGTACCAATACAATACTTCAATCCTGCATAAGAAAATAATATCTTATTATCTTGATTCTTATGTCACATGATATCCTTGTATAATCCAAGATAGGAATGTGTCATTCTTGCAGATTACACGTTTCTTGATCTAGAGATGATTGTATAAGTTGCTAGCAAACAATCCATCTCCATCAAGGGGCCCAGTGGATATCATCACTCATTAGGTGTACTAACGAGGGACATACGGTTATCTTGATGACCAGTTTCTCCCCGCACAATTCAAGAGAACATAAATAAAGTCCGTATAGCAGCCTTTATCAGGAATCAGCGTTAGACGATATTTATTGAATCTATCCTCATGTGGAGAAACTGAATCATCTCAAACTCAGAATCAAACACTTATGAAATAAATAATGACACGTAACACAATCCATATATTTATTTCATTGGGTCATATCCTGTGCTATGTTCCAGTAACATACACATATGCAATTAAGTTGGTAACTCCTTACCCATGATTTGTAGAACTTAATCATCACTTAACTTGCATACTAGTCTTATCTGATAATTAATGTTTCTTGTTAATTATCAAGACTATGGACTCTTTAGAGATATTATTATCATTCTAACGAATGATCTACAGAGATCTACAATTCAGATCCTCGACCTGAATTATCTGTCAATAATAATCTCTAGGAACAAATGATCAATCATCATCAATAACATAAACTGATATAATAGCCACCAACTGATTGGCATCTAGGAAATATCTCTAACAGAAAATGGAGTGTTGCGTTAACTATTTCGTTTTGGACACGAAACCGACTACGTGTTTGCGCAAACCGTTTCATTTTGAACGAAACGATCAAAATCATGAAAATACACATAAACAAAACTAACTACATATTGCGTTAACCGTTTTGTTTTTTAAACGCAATCAAAATTTTTAACCGTTTAAACGAAAAGAAATGAAAAAACAGTTAAAACAATTGCCGTTTTCATCCCTAATTGGAATTGACCCTCAAATCTTCAAAATCAGATATAACCCCTCAAATCATATTCATTAATGTTATAAGCCCCTTTGACAAATTTTAATCATATTATAATTTTTAATATTTTATTTCTAAAATTTTTGACCAAATTAACCTCAGCCAAAAGGACCTTTTGTCTTCCCCTCTAACAGAAAAACAAAAGTTTTTGTCCTCTGAGGCACCGGAAGGAGCGATATCTGTTTAACAAAAATTCCCCCCCCCTCTGGATAATCATTAGTAGGTGATTAAAAGTATAATTAATTTTAGTTTAATTTCATTTATTTTTATATTTTAATTTTATTAATTTCAAAAGTATACTAACATTACTTTAAGGAAGTAACTCCGTATATGTTTTCTCAAACATAGTCGGTTGCAAACCCGGAAAAAAAGAAGGGTTACTATAAAATTAAAAATATTTTTTCACATTAAAATTAAAATTAAAAATTAATCTATATTTTAATTCAATAGTAAAACACGTCTACTTTCTTAATTTTTGATGTATTTTATTAAACATAATTTTTAAATTTTATAAACACATTATATTTATGTCAAAAAGTTAAACGTGTCTGAACACGTTACGGCACGACACGTCTAAAGAAGACACGGCACGACATGGCATGAGGACACGAGGCGTGGCGTGTCGTGTCCATCTCTTAGGATTTAGACACGGGCACGTCACGACACGTGAAATTTTTAGACACGACATGGCACGACACGAGAGATGATCCGAACACGGCATGTTTGACACGAATAAATCGGACGAATCCACTGAAAGTCAAACTTAATTAAGATTCTAATTTTTCACGTCTCAAAATTTTAGTAGAATTACACAGTCAAATTGTCAAATCAACCCAAGTGATTTAAAAAATTGTAAACATTATTTTTATCATCTGAAAATTTTTAATTCACTTATACAAATGTCCCTTTCTGATTCTCATCAAGATTCCAACGACATCATTACAACATAGTGAAAGAAGTACTGTTTAAAAATTTTAAATATGATCAAATACATATCTAATTAACGCTGTTTAATCTTAGAAAAACAAAATTCCTTTTCATATATATAAGACGCAATTAGGAAAATTGATCAAGGTTTTGTTCCTTAATTTCCATAAAAAAGTTAATTAAAATATGTAAAAGCTGAAGAAAATAAAATATGGAAAAACTATTTATGAAAATTACCTTTCACTCCTAACGGCAGGAAAATTTAAAAGGTTTGAACGTCACTGCAAGTACATAAGAACAATAATATTGTAAACCATTGGAATTCGGTCTAAATTCTTAAACAATAATCACATCGCAGCCGTTCGTTTATTGGTCTCAAACAATGAAGGCTTTGAAGTACCTTTTCATATATGACCTTCTTCGGTGCCGCACTTTTTTATTTTATTTTTTTAATTTCTTTTTTGAAAAGCGAACAAGAAACACTCTAGAATACTTTTTTTTTTTTAAACTTCATTCTAAATTTTGTAATGGTGTCCGGTACGCATGCATATTATTGACAGAATAATGTAAAACTTTTAAGAAAGATAGCCAAACTATCCTAATATTAAATATCTTCTTTAGTGATCATTATTATATATATAGTGGATAATAATAGTAACTTCAGTAATAAAATAATAATTTAATAATGATGTTGACAATTTATTTTAAATATTACCATTTTTGTTACAAAAATATTACAAACGCTAAAAAATTGTCATTGTTATTGTTGATGGAGAGTTGGAGACAGAAGATAATTATATCATTAAAATGGAAAACAAATGAGAATTTCATAAGAGTTTCGAGTCTTTCGACCCTCTCTTGCACGTCGTCCTGTACTTTTGGGCATTAAATAACAAATAAACGCTCAACACCAGGACAGAAGATAATTATGCGGTGCCCGTACGTGTACCGGTGCACTTGGTTCCTAATACGGCTGTAGTGGTGATTAATTAATGATATCTATTAAGCATTTCATGACCAAGCCAAAATGACCGGGTCTTCATGAGAGTTTAATTTAAATTAAAGAGGCTAAGAGCTACGAGTCCGTAAGGACCGTAACTACTAAATAGTCCTTTTGTGGATCAGAATCTATGCTTATATCTATCTATCTATATATATGGTTCTCAAACTGAGAGTCGGCGACACGATGATATACATCCAAACATCCAATGCAAGAAAATAGGTCGTTGACCACATTATATATTAATATATTATGTCGTGCAATCCTTTACAATTTATAGGAGCAACATTAATTATACAAATTCAGTTATAAAATTAGAGTTATCCAGAGAGAGAGTGGCATTATAAGTAAGGGTGAAAACGGTGCGGATTTTATCCGCACCGAACCGCATTCGAATCCGAAAAATATGCTTAATATCCGAACCGTATCCGAATTCGACATATTCGTATCCGACAAAAAAATATGGATGCGGATATGGTTTGACTACTATCCGATCCGTACTGTATCCGACAAAAAAATTCGTTATCCAAACCGTTTTCACCCTTAAATAAATCAAAGACACAAAATAATAAACTTAATTACTCATCTAGCACCTATAGAAAAGACTTTTGATTTAATAAACTAAATTTTTACTAGTTAGATTGACTTAAAATAACATTTTGACAATATAATAACATAATATGATGATAATATGGAATTAATTATTTATTTTTTCTTAATTTATATATATCTGTTTTAATATCTAAAATATATTCGTATTCGTATCCATATCCCGTAATATCCGATTCGTATTCGTATCCGTTTAACATCCGACCAGTATCTGTATCCGAACATATCCGTATTCGTATTCGAATCTCGAAAAAAATATGGATACGGATATGATATGACCACTATCCGAACCGTATCCGATCCTTTTTCATCCCTAATTATAAGGGAGTCCTTGCTCCCGTTAACTCTTGAAGAGGAAAGAAATATGGAAGTCACCTCAAAATATATCGTTCTATGTTTTTCTGGTAATGTTTGTGTCTACTATATATATATACGGGTTGATAGCCAGCTTGATTCTGACAGCAAGTTGATCATGCATTATTACAATCACTTTTTTTTTTTTTCCATATGTGTGGTATTGTTTTAATGTTATTATATCTCTTGATACCAAGAAATTGATGTATATTTTTTCTTTTAATTTTTATTTTATTTTATGCTCATTGCTCGTTATTTTTAAGCCTTAATTATTGTCACAATTTATTGATTTGCTTAAAAACGCATAAACATACCTAACATAATTCATTAATAAGAAAAACTTACCATGTAACCTAGAACATGCCAGTGTTGATGAATTTTAATAATTAAAGACATAATTGGGAAAAAAAAATGAAAGAAATACTGAGAAACTACAGTTAATTGTACATAATATATTATTTTGTATCGTGCAAAATTAATATCTACTTTTGCAACTTTCTTTTCTCCATTGGTAAAATTCAGTTCTTAAACTAATTTAATGCCTGTTGTTAACTTTTCGTTTCAGGGACTTATCATATAATGACTTGTCAGGAGATCTTCCTTCTTTTCTTGATAAATTATCTGCTCTTACATTCCTGTAGGTTTTCGAATGAACCATTATTTTCTTCAAGAAATAATGACATCACAAATTGGGTGATCATTATTGTTCCTTTACTCATTTCACTAAAGGCCTTCAGGCTCCTAAGCCCTTCCGTCTTTAATTACCACTTGAGAAATGGAAAAGAAAAAACAAAGGAAAAGAAAGTGCAAATCGAGGTCTCTTGATCTCTCTCTAGTTTCTACAGGAAGCTTCTCTACGACAAGAACGCCGCCTCCGTGGAAACCTTACCTCCGGCTACTCCTTCGTCTAGGTCGTCTCTCCGCCGAGCGTTTCCACCTTCGCTACCATCGACGATGGGGTATGGAGCGGATCTCGGATCGAGGTGTTTCTTGGATGGCTGCTCTGTCCCTGACCTAGATCTAATTTTCAGCATTGAAAATAGATAGAGGTGATTTATTAGGGATGCAGGTGTCAATTTATTTTGTATCAGTTAGTCGAATATTCTTGATTTGGAGAGTTAGAAAATTTTGATTCTTGTACAAAATTAGTGAAAATTAGTATAATTTTAAAAATCTAATTTCATTTTTTGTTCATCTATTTTTCCCCCTTTTCTGAGAATTTGTGAAAATTAAATTTCTTTTCTAGTATACTATGATTTATCTTGTTTGGCATTCTAAAATAAATCTATTTAGATCTGGGACTAATCGTGAGATTTGAAAATTTATATTGTTGTTGGCAAATATAAACGTTAAACCGTTTATATCGTTTTCTTAAACGAAACGATTAACGTATTCGATTTTTATGTCGTAAAATATACGATTTGGTTAACGATAAATTAATTAGTGCCGTTTAATTAAACATAACGATAACGATTACGGCTATTTCCGTGACCATTGACCACGTTTGACAGCCCTACACACTCCCCTTCTTGCTTGTATTAATTTCATACCCTTTTATGACCTTGTTTAGTGCCACGCATTTTATTTGAAATGGATAAAAAAATAGAAACAATCTAGAATAATTTCTTTTTCAACTTCATTAATTCTTAGCTTTTGTGCTGTTGTATGGTACTCCTATTGGAAAAAATAATGTAATAATTTTAATAAATGCCCAAAATACTCTCATATTAAATATTTTTTTAGTGATAATTATTATGCAATGGTAATAGCTACTAGTACGTTGTTTTAGTAATGAAATAATAATTCTAATAACGATGATGATATATAGTAATGATGAAAATACTAACATGACATATTTTACAATTAATGTCATAACAAATTAGTTTAATTATTATGTTTTGTAAATAAAAGTATTCTAAAATTCACAAAATTGCAATTCTTATTAATTAATTTGTTGTTGTTGGAAACAAAAGATGATTTAATGGTTTAGTCGTAACTCATAAATAAATGCGATTTCATAATAATTAATTAATTTGTTGCGTTTGATAGGCAAAGTGTCAAACAAGTTTGACTCTTGCATTAATCATTAAACAAAGTCTAGGAGCAAGTAAAAAAAAAATGTAAAAAACATTTCATATTTAAAATTTAAATTATTAAATAATGATTTTTACTGATATAATTAACATTGATAACTATAACATACTGATAAAATTAATTAATATATATTATCTTATCACTATGTTTTGTTATTGCAAGGCAGTATCTTTATTTCTCGGAATAAAAGATACTAGGGTTGGTCATCGAGGTTCTCTCAATACAATATTTTTTTACATAATTTAAAGTTTGGTTTCTATTATATTATTTTTTATATATGTTAATAATAATGTGAATATCTAACTAAAATATCAATATCATCATGTTTTAAGTAAGATCATAAACATATTTTAGACTATATAAACAACATCAATATAAATTAGTGTGATCAAATTACTTAAATTCAATGTAAAATTGCTTGAAATGCTCAAATCTACTCAGAATCTATAAAATCAACACATTATGTGAATAATTACAATGTATAATCCAATCGTTCTGAATAAGTGAGTCCATAAATATATTCTAAACTATATCAAGAGCTTAATATAGATTACTGTGATCAAATGACTTAAAATGAATGCAAAATCGCTTGAAAAGCTCAAATATACTCATAATCTGTAAAATCTGCACATTATGTTAATAATTACAATGTATAATCCAATCGTTTTGAATAATTAAGCTCATAAACATATTCTAGACTATATAAAAAGCTTAAATATAGATTATTGTGATCAAATAACTTAAAATGAATGCAAAATTGTTTGAAATTTCAAATATACTAAGAATCTGTAAAATATGCACATCATGTGCATAATTAAAATGCATAATCAAATCATTTTGAAAAAGTGAGTTCATAAACATATTCTAGACTATATAAAGAGCTTAAATATAGATTATTATAATAAAATGACTTAAAATAAATACAAAATCAGTTGAAATACTCAAATATACTCGGAATTTGTAAAATCTGCTCATTATGTGCGTAATTACAATGTGTAATCCAATCGTTTTAAATAAATGAGTTCATAAACATATTCTAAACCACATAAAGAGCTCAAATATAGTTTATTGTGATCAAATGACTTAAAATGAATGGAAAATATCTTGAAATGCTCAAATATACTAAGAATCTATTAAATCTGCAAATTATGTGAATAATTACAATGTATAATCCAATCATTTTGAATAAATGAGTTTATAAACATATTTTAAACTATATAAAGAGCATAAATATAGATTATTATAATCAAATGACTTAAAATGAATAAAAAATCATTTGAAATACTCAAATATACTAAGAATTTGTAAAATCTGCATATCATGTTAATAATTACAATATATAATCCAATAGCTTTGAGTAATTGATCTTCTAAACATATTCAAGACTATATAAAAGAGCTTAAATATAGATTAAAATCAAGCGACTTAAAATGAATGCAAAATCTCTTGTAATGCTCAGATATACTCAGAATCTTTAAAATCTACACATTAGGTTCGTACAACTTATAATATAATTGTTTTGAATAAGTGAGTTCATGAACATATTCTAAACTATATAAAGAGCTTAAATATAGATTATTGTCATCAAATAACTTAAAATTAATGCAAAATTGCTTGAAATGCTCAAATATACTCAGAATCTGTAAAATCTGCAAATTATGTGAGTAATGACAATATATAATCCGATCGTTTTGAATATAAGTTCACAAACATATTGTAGACTATGTAAAGAGCTTAAGTATAAATTATTGTGAACAAATTTCTTAAATTGAATGCAAAAATCGCTTGAAATGCTCAAATATACTCAGAATCTTTAAAAGTCTGCACATTATGTGCATAATTACAATGTATAATCCAATTGTTTTGAATAAGTGATATCAAAAACATATTTTAGACTATATAAAGAGCTTAGATATAGGGTGTGATCAAAACACTTAAAATGAATACAAAATGGCTTGAAATGCTCAATTGTACTCAGAATCTGTAAAATATGCAAATTATGTGAATAATTATAGGGTGTGTTTGGATAAGCTTAGAATAAGGAATAAGAATAAGAAATTTTGGTATGCGTGCTTATTCTTATTCTTGTGCAACCCAAACAACACAAGAATAAGGAATTTGGGCCCTTATTCTTATACTAACAAAACCATGATATAAGAATAAGGAATTTGAGTAAGCACGCATACCAAAATTTCTTATTCTTATTCCTTATTCATGGCTCATCCAAACACACCCATAATGTATAATCCAATCGTTTGAATAAGTGAGCACATATACAAATTTTAGACTATATAAAGAGCTTAAATATACATTATTGTGATCAAATAACTTAAAATGAATGCAAAATCGCTTGAAATATACATTCTTGTGTTGTTTGGGTTGCACAAGAATAAGAATAATCACGCATACCAAAATTTCTTGTCACACCCCGAACCAGATCCGTTTCAGGGGAGGACAACCCCGCCACGTGTACACACTCTGTTGTGCACACGGAAGGCTAAGTATAGTGTCTCAGATACAATAAATCACAAAATAATGCCATAAAACAATAACAAAATAAAAAGTACACATAAGATCGACATCTGAAACAATCCAGATATCAATTAGCATCATCCAGCAGCGGTAAGCGACCTTCATCATCAGATTGTCTTCAGTCAGACCTAAACCTGCTCCACAAAAATTATGTGGGCTGAGTACGCGAATACTCAGTGCAATAACAGGGAAAACTAAAGGTTTTGGATAAACTAAAGTTAGAACTAAACCATTCTTAGGTTGGACATTTTAAATCCTATCTTTAAAGAGCTAAGTGTGGATTATTTTAATGATGCCACTAATCTACATCTAAAGACATGCCCAAAATAAAATTAGAAAAATATCTGGAGAACAGATAATAATATTAATATAATACGATATGGAATTTATATTTAATACGAGAGTGAAGCACCCGCACTCAATGGCCAAATCATAAGTAATGTAAAATCCAGAATCAATCTCACTAATCCCAAAATATATGACAAGAACAGTGCCTACAGATCTACCTACGCAACACCTCGATACGCATAAGCTCCGACCTCACTCCCCCGTCGAGGAGTGAGCAGTAAGACACGGTACCGGCAAACTGACTCCTGGAGATCGAGAGGTAGTCTGAAATATATATATAGATGGCACACTCCACCCAGTGTCCAAGTCATGCCAAAGGAATATACTAATAACACAAGACAAAAGGATATACTAATAACAAACAACCATCAAGTGACCGCAGAACCGCCTAGATGTCGGTCTGCAGAGTGATCGTCGGAAACGTGTTGCTCGTGATCAGAATCGTCATGAACTGACCGGCAATGGCTTGGGTGCAGCTCCTGACCGCAAGCAAAGCGTTCCTAGTTCACTCGGTCTCACTATCCTGATCCATACCAGATGCAAGTGTTGATTTTAAGCACTTTTAAGTTCATTAATCACTTTATTAATCTAGATGCATAACCTACAAGTGCAACTAATCTTTTGAGTATTAAAATGCTCTTAACTGTTTACCTAATGTTAATGACATGTTATGCACACATAAAGTTACTGATTTAATTCTTAATCTAAAGTTTAAAGAAAACCTAAAGCTTCCACACACCTGTAAAGTCGGGCATAGAGACAGCTGTAATAGTAAAGTAATGGCGAAGTCCTTGCCAACGCCTTGCACATCTTTCTTGGATCAGCAACTGGTCAAATACACCAGAGTGGTCTGACTAATTACCTGACGATTAAAAAGGTTACGAATTAGACTAACGATCTACCCAATTATCCCATAATTAAAATCAAGTGCTGGTTATGTGTTCTAAACAATACTTAATTAATTTTAAAAGGAATTATATTTCAAAATATATCATTAAATTTACTTATATATTTTATAAGATTTCAATAGAGTTTTATCTGAAACTAGTGTGAAGAGATATTTATTGAGTTAAATCACCGTTGTTATTTTTAGAATTATTTTAACAGAATTTTATTTAGAAAACACAGTATGAAGAAAGATGTGTTGTTGAATTTATATCAACTTAATTTGCATGTTGGAATCGCTTTACTTTTAATTTGTCTTAAGAAATCATTTTAATTGTGTATGTGAATAAATAGGTAGTTTAATTCTAAGTGTGCTTAGACATCTAGTTTTCTAGAATTGCTTTGACATGTATTATTGTTAAAATATATTTGTTATTTACTTGTTTTATTCTTACAATATTTAAATGGTTTCAAGAAACATTTACAAAGTGCATATAATGTGTAAACTCATAGTGAAGTTGTTACTTTTGTCTCATAACGGATGTCTAATCTTATATTTATTGCTTTTAGAAAAGTATATTTAATTTTTGTAATTTTCATGTTACTAACAATTGTATAAAAGTATATTATCATTTGTTTAAGAATAGAAAACCATTTTATAAGTGTTAACATTATTTAGTGGATACGAAGATATGATTTGCTCATTTAACAATCTCTAATCATTTCTTAATTGGATTTAGATTTAATTTATTAGTGAGTAGAATTTAAGATTTTCTGAAAGGAATTCTGTTTTAAAATATATTATTATAATTAGAAAAGTATTTTATAAAATTTGGCAGAGTTTCCTTTAAAACAGTGTGTGAAGGAAGTCGTTTTTAAACGAGTTCCTACAGTCCATTCTACACGTTTAAGTGGTGTAATAATTAAATTAAGTATTTTAGTTTGGTAATATTTTTAATAGTGTTTTGCTCAAGTATTAAATTCTTTTATTAATTTCTATAACTAATTTCACTTAAGTAGATTTAGTAATTAAAATGTATTGATATTATTTTATCCTTTTAATAATGCAATTTCAAGTGTGATTATAATTAAAATTAGGTTGGAAATAATATAGTGGTAATAGTGAATACAGTTATTATTAACTAAAGTTAATATAATTCTTAAATAGTTTGTCATAATGATAATATAAATAATAAGTTTGTTATTTTAACATGTTGGTGTTTTAATGTGTTTGGGATCATACACATTTGGATATCTGTACTGTTGGTAATCATCTCCCATCTTTAAGTTTACGTATTAGTCCGATTAATTTACATACTAATTAATTTATAAATAATCCTATTTTTAAGTTAATCATTTTAATTAATTTACTTAACTAAATGTCTATCCTGATTTTAATATGGACCTGGCCCAGTCCGACATTTAATTAAAGTCCAGTAGATAAATATTTTTCGGCCCAGAATAGAGCCCAACACAGAAATTCAGAGTCAGCCCAGCACAAGGCCGAGCAGGCCAGAGGATTATTCACGGCCCAAAGAAGTAACGGCCCAGGTGGATATAAGGGGCCCACCTGTCGGGTATAAACCCAGCGGGTTAATGGGTTTCGTGTTAGAGTTATGTCCTAGAAGTCAATAATTTAATGACTTAATTATTAGTTTATGTTTTGGATGATATTTTATCATCTGTTCCTAGGTTTATTATTGACAGATCATTCAGGTTGAGGATCTGAATTGTAGATCTCTGTTGATCATTCTTTAGAATGACAATAATAAATCTAAACGGTCCATAATCTTGATAATTAACAAGGAACATTAATTATCATAAAAGATTAGTATGCAAGTTAAGTGATGATTAAGTTCTACTAATCATAGGTAAAGAGTTACCAACTTAGTTGCATATGTGTATGTTATGGAACATAGCACAGGACTTGACCCATCGAAATAAACATATGGATTGTGTTATGTGTCATTGTTTATTTCGTTGTGATTTTGGTTCTAAGTTTGAGATGTTTATCTTTTCCACATGAGGATAGGTTCAATAAATACTGTCTACCGCTGATTCCCGATAAGGGCTGCTATACGGACTTTATTTATGTTCTCTTGAATTGTGCGGGGAAAAGTTAATCATCAAGAAAACCGTATGTCCCTCATTAATTCACTTAGTGAGTGACGATATCTGTTTGGGCCCCTTGATGGAGATAGATTGTTTGCATGCAACTTTATACAATTATCTCTAGATCAAGAAACGTATAATCTGCAAGAATGACACATTCCTATCTTGGATTATACGATGATATCGTGTGACATAAGAATCAAAATAGAGAAACTAATTATTCTCTTATGCAGGATTGAAATATTGTAGCAGTACACTATTTATGTGAATTGGGAATCATAACGTGTTGCTAGATACCGCTTATGATTATTGGAATTAAATAGCGATTTAATTCCATGTCCAACATAGCATAAATTCTCAAAGGGTCACACATAATAAGGTGTTTAACCACACGTGCATTAATTATTTATTTGCAACAATTGGTTTTGCAAAATATGATAAGTTGATTAATTAATCGTATGCCGTTATGGACCGTTATGATTAATTAAGTCAAATAGATCATATAGAAATAATTTAGTGCATTGACTAATTCCATATTAATTATTAAATAGTTAATAATTAATTATAATCAACACATTTAATTATTTGAGCTAATTGGGCTTTAAATTAATTGGTTAATTTAATGTCCAATGGAAGGTGCATTTAAATGGAAGAGTATTGGGCTCAACTCAACTTGAGGCCCAACCCACAAAGGGAGGTAGGTAGGTGCGGCTAGGGCAAGGGGTATTTTTGTCCATGTAATGTTGGATGAGAGCTAGGTTGAGTGGCCTATATAAAGGGGTGTTCTTTGGGAGCAAACCCAAGCCTCCACACACCTCTCTCTCTCCTTCTCTCTTTGGCCGCACCTCACACCAAGGGAAGAAAAATTTCAGAATTTTTCATTCCCTTTTTCTCTCTTCCACACACCACCTAGCTCATGTGTTGAGCAAGCTTTTCCACTAAATTAATTGGAGAATTAAATAGAAAGGGAAAGTTTTGGAATTAGGCACAATTCTCTCAATTACTAGCATAATTGATTAGAGAAGGTGGTTAATTCCTTAGTGGACTCGAGGAGCACGGCGTGGAGGTTCTTGGAGAGCACGCCACCGACACCAACGCATTGGAACGAGCCTCTTGGTTGCGATACCAAGAGAGGTATACTTCCAATCCTTTTTCTCGTGTGTTTAAATAGCTTGTGTACTAGATCTTGTGTGTGCTATGTTTGCTTGGTTAATTAATTGGCAATTAGCATAAAATTGAAAATTAGCATACTTTCTAACAGTGGTATCAGAGACAGGTTGTACTTAAGCTATTTTAACACTTAATTAAGAGAAATTGGCTAATTAATGGATTAGTAGAGATGATGCGTTTGTTTGCTGTCTGGAAATGGTATTTTCTGTGTTGTTTCGCATTTTTCTCTGTGATATGTCCTCTGGAAGATCTTTCCATCTACATGAAAGTTGTAGATCTGTGGATTGTGATTCTTTTGTCGTTGGATTCACATTTTTCTGAATTAGTATGGATTTACTGTGAATAAAACGGCGACAGTGCGCAGAACCAGTTTTTGCTTGCACTGTCCTGTTTGAATGGCTTGAAAGATTTATATTTTGAATATAAGTACCAGTGTTCTATGGCTAGAAATAAAGAGGACTTGAAGCTCTTTCTGAGCATGTATAACTTGTTGCATGACTCGGATTAATTAGTGGGTTTTCAAGTATGAAAAGGAAGATCTTGTCAGATCCAGTTTGTTGAGCAAATCGATTGTTCTAATAAACTGTACCAACTGAGAACTCCTTTAAAAATTTTGTTTAAATGGAGTTGTTCTATTTTGAGTTAGGATTCCAGAAAAATTAATTTCGTAATTTTTCGTGGATGTTTGGACCTTCAACTAGGTTAAAACCTTTCGATTGACAGTCTCTCCCAGTACAGAATTTGTTGATTGTTTAGGCTGTAACTTAATATTATTGAACTAAACTTGGTTGTTTTCTTTTCATGAATGGATAGCCTGTAGTCTAAACAAGTTTTTCTATGTATATTGTATATATAAAAACTGGATAGAAGGTGGTCTAACAGACCAAATGGTTGAGAGGATAAGCTGAAAATCTCATAACGGTGTTTCGTGCACTTGTAAGAGATTTGTCTTTTTTGATTCTCCCAGATGGTTTAAGATCTCTTCTTGAATTTTTTACTGGTAGTCACAACTTTG
This sequence comes from Rhynchospora pubera, assembly GCA_028095005.1. Classification (NCBI taxonomy): domain Eukaryota; kingdom Viridiplantae; phylum Streptophyta; class Magnoliopsida; order Poales; family Cyperaceae; genus Rhynchospora; species Rhynchospora pubera. Next base: position 87,033,602 of record CM051459.1, read on the forward strand.
ATAAGGAGCTTAAGTAATTTATTTGAGAATTTTTGGAGACCGAAAACTGTTGTTTTTGTTGGATTCCATTAGTTACGTTTTTTGGTAAATTACTGTTTTTCTAAGTATTCAAACTAGTTGAATTTAATTAGAAAACTCCTTGTTTGATCTCCTTTCTGTTATGGGATGTTGAAAGAACTTTCTAAATGAATTTAAACAAGTTTGGTTGTTTAAAATTGAGGATTTGTACACGGAATTTACTTATAGCAAACGATACGCAAAGATGCTTGAAAATCGTTAATTGGAAACAAAGTTCTTGTATGTGCTAACTTTGTTTTGTAGGTGGATAGTGGGTTTAGTATGGCTCAAGACTCAATGCCTTGTGGTTGTAAATGAATGCATGTGTGAATGTTTGTAATGCGGCCTTTGGTGCCATTAATTAATTTTTGATTAATTTTTGATGTAACTTGTGAGGCTTGCATGCCCCTAAGGATAGGAAGGGAATAGGATGTTTTCACATGTATTTTGCACCTTTATTTTATATAGGATTTAGATCCTTATAGAATTTAGTGGGAGGACAAGGATTAGATTAGTTTTGCTCCATGGACGATGTGGCGAAACTAATGCAAGCGGGAGCCATACAAACCCACAACTATGAGATGCTTATATGTGATTGCTTGTGATTGCTATGAATTGTCATAGGCTAGGTATGGGTGTATGCTTACATGACCACCAAACAAGTGTCACTTAATTGATTGTCCCAAACAAAACATGATTAAGTTAAATCGCCCTCCTTCTCTCTATCCCCTTCTAACGTGTATGATCGTTCATTGATGCATTCTCGCCGACGCGGGACATCGTGTTCCATCATCCGTGTCGGGGTGTAAATCGGATTTACTAGGAGCAAATAGAGAAAGGTTACTTAACGATGTTTTCTAATCGGATTGGACATCGGGGCAAAGTTTGTGGATGTACATGTGATATTTCACAAACCAAGAATCATATGGAATGATTGGTTGGAGAACCTACCTTATCTAGTTGTTTTGGTGTCACGCCGACGCTAGCATCATCTCAACGAAAATAGGGATCTTGGAAAACCTACTATATTAGGGACATTAAATAAATATAGTGGGAGTTTTATTTGTTATAAATAAAACTATTGCATAAACTAAATGACCGTAAATTGATTTTGTTATAGATGTTAAAATTGTTAATTTTGTTGCGATCAATCTTTGAAAAATGAACAAACTCGTTTCTAAAAGGTAGTTACTTGAAAGAAGTAATACCGATTCCTAAGACATGATCTTAGTGAAGAGAAATTTGAGTATGTCAATTCCCAAAACTTTCCTCAAACTACCCGAACGTAGCAACGCGATGATTGATTGACTTTTGGCGAAAAGTTATTCAATAAAGCGTATGCTTAATATCCTCATTTGAAATTTCTAGACCTTTGAATTAGCGAATTCATATGGACTAAAATTAACTCGTACGTTCTCATCCGCTTACTCAAGAAAGTGTTCTTGGAGAAAGTAGATATTAACTCCATCATTTATGATTGAGTATAAAGAATATGAGTTGACCAAGAGATTATTCTTTTAAAAGAAGTAATATGAATGTTTCATTAGCTCACAGATCGAAAGATTGAAATAGCTAATTGATGACTAGAGATATTAATCTCCGATATCAAGGATTGTTGATATTGTCATACGATCTCTTTGGAATCATGAAGGATATAATGTTACCTTTTTCGCACGCATGTTAATGAAAAAAAAAGGTGATTGATTAAGTATTCAAGAAATACTTCACCAATGTATGAGTTGAAATTTCGAGACTCTCATTAATGACCATGTGTCACATGAGATGTTTCATTTGCCGTTTATGGGAGGCATTTGAAAGGTTGTCCGAAATACCATGATTGTGACGATTAGAAATATTCTAATCCTAAAGTGTATTTGTCGTTCAAACTATCTCACTATCTCTAATTTACACTAGTAACTTGATACTAGTTCATATGCTCGCATTTAACGAAATGTGTTGGCAATGAAGAATAAGAGAATGTTCGAGAGATATAAAGTAAACTCCGTATAGTAGATGACTTATTCATTTAAGTCATTACCATTGAATACGTAGAGTTATCTTTATTAAGAGTTTGTTTAGGAATTGAAGGTTGCATACCTTAATTCTAAAACCTCTCATAGCGTCTCCATTTCATATTTGATGATGGATAACTATGTTTAATAAAAGACAAGTTCTTTTATTATGAATTTGTTTATATGATTTCATGCATCTTGATGGAATTTGCTTGAAATAGATAAACAAGTTATGAATGACAAATAGGATGCGTAAGACTTGACATAAAGTATTTGACTTTCATGTTATATATAACCGCTTAGTCACATATATAAACGAGAATCGCATTATGAGAGTCTACGTAACGTAGAGCTCGAAATTCAATTCGATTTCAAATCGATTGATATGTGAATCATGTTTGTAAATGACAAAAGCGCCTTTAACCTACAAAGGTTTAAGGACAAGTGACTTGATTAGGACTTATACATATCGATGTATAAAGACCAATAAGTACTTGTGCAATGAAAGGTTGTTGATACTTTACTACTCAACCAACGATCATTGTAGATATTAACATATCTATTTGATAAGGTATAAGTATGAACCTTTTGACTAGTTCAAAGGAGTTCAAGTGTGAAGTTAAAAAAGACCGTTCAAGGAAAAAGAAAAGTCTTACAATTAATCGTGGCAAATAAGTGGTTAAGTCATATGATTTGAAGTATTATCTAAAGAGTATGAAAATAGTTTCATAACTCACTCCATGAGGAACATTATGGAATAATGTGTCCAAGAATGGAGGTATCGAACAATATTTTGTATAGTTCGATCGATAATAAATCAAATTGACTTATTCGACTCGTATTAGGGAATTATGTTTGAGGACAATATTGTTTACACTGAATGGTGTTCCATCAAAGTCTATTGAGGAAGGTTTCTTACGAGATTTTGATCTCTAAGTATAATACTTCTCGAGATTTGGTGTTGAGAAGCTTATTTCAAGTATTGTGGACTTGTAAGCTTAAACCAAATAAGACACTATATATTTGTAGGATGCTTTATATTAAAAGGCACTACTTCCACGAATATGATAAGAACAAAGTAGTTGTTGCTAATCATAATGTAGTCTTGATGAATTGAAATTCTCAAGAAGAAGTAGTGGGAGTAAAGTGAGCATTAAAGGAGTTTATGCGTCACTACAAGAAGTACTCTTATGGGAAACTTGTCACTCCATACATGGTGCTTAGTGGGAGTTGAGCGGAACTTCATTCACAAGTTGTTTTGAAAAGAAGTTCAATAGTACGCTCCTTCCAATGAGGACTCAACCATCTCACGAGTTGATGATGATTCGAGAAACTCATGAAATATATATGAGGAGTCAAGAACTCGTTCAACAAATCGTTGTAGAAGAAGTTCATGAACCTCAAGTACCAATCCTACAAAAGATCAACGAGAGTTGATTGCCTAAGCCGTTTGGTGCATTGGCTTCACGACATTCTCAAACTTAGCATATGAGAATCCGTTGATAAACAAGAAAAACGATGGAACGATCCGATTCCACATATATGGTTTGAATTCATATGATCTTTAAATCCATGTATAACAACAAGGTATAGACCTTGGTTGACGTTCATGAAGGAGCAATCCATCAAGAACGTTTTAGATCTTCAAAAGGAAAGATCGACATGGATAACAAATCGACTATGTACAAAGCGCGGCTTCTCGCTTGTAGCTATGTCTAAGTCGATGACTAGTTGACTACGTACAAAGCACAACCTCTTGCTTGTGGCTATGTAAAAGTCAATAAAGATCATTCTAGCAATAGTTGTATTTCATATATATTGATATATGGAAAAACACATAAAACCGCCTTCTTCGTATGAATGAAGGATGATGTTGTGCATTTGACACAAATCGAGGTTTTATGTATTGCTAAAAACATACGCATGCTTCAAGGATCCATTAATGGATTAAAGCAAGTGTTGTGGAGATTAGAATAAAAGTTTTGACAAGGAAGTCAAGGAGTTGAACTTCGTCAAAAGTATCTTGTATAAACAAGATATTCAGTGGGAGCATAATTGTATTACTTGTATTGTTCAAGATAACAATTCCTTAAATTGGGAATAACATTAACATTAAGAAAATGAATATTGTCGAGATCTCTTTGGAGAATGCTTTTTCAAATGAGAACTTGGGCGAAATCACCTGATCCTAGGAAACAAATCTATGAAGATAGATTATGATGGATGTCAGGTTTGAACAAATATGCATATATTGACGAAGTGTTCTAGAAACACGAAAGTTACACTCCAAGAAAGGATGTCTAACTGTACGTCACATGGCATGACTTGAGTGTTTTAACTCGGTCTATTGCAACTCAATTCAAGAAAGTGCATGAAATAGTTCAAGCATTCTTTCATTATGAGTTTCATTGTGTACGTCATATTTATGCATATGCCCCGATGTGTAGTATCCAAAGGATATGACAAACAGTTGTCAAATGGATACAAGAGAGACACATTTGGACGATAGTCAAGGATATCCTCGAGTACCTTATGAGAAAGAGTGATATAATGTTTCATCTCTTAAGATGAAAGAGAGCTCGTGTAAATTAATTACACTAATGCTAGTTTTTCCAAAGATTGATATAATCACAGTTGAACTACATATTTTGCTAAAAGGTGGTGTTGTAAATTTAGAAGGTGTTCTAAATGGAATATTGCAACCGTTTCCGTCACCAAAGCAAAATACATAGCAACTTGTGAAGCAATAAAAGAAGTTTATTTCGGATCGATTTCTTAGTTGAGTTATTATGGTTCTAAGCATCTCGAACCATAACTTACTCCTAAGAGCCCAATGTTACATTGGAGATTCAAATATGATCTATAACGATATCACTTGATATCATATGATGGTGATCAAGAATATATATAGGAGTATATATATATATAGTCAAACAATTTTTGGATAGGTTCGCGAACACAGCGAACACTCTAGCACGACCTCTACCTTGAGCAGTATACGAGATGCAGTTATGCATCCATACGTGGTGGACGTATGAGTAACTAGCTATAAGCGTATTATTTATTTTGAGGTCCGAGACATGTATATATGTAGATATATGACATTGTTCTCAATTCTTCGTTGGCTAGAAGTCACTACTGATTGACTCTAGGCCAAGTGGGAGATTGTTAGAGTTATGTCCTAGAAGTCAATAATTTAATGACTTAATTATTAGTTTATGTTTTGGATGATATTTTATCATCTGTTCCTAGGTTTATTATTGACAGATCATTCAGGTTGAGGATCTGAATTGTAGATCTCTGTTGATCATTCTTTAGAATGACAATAATAAATCTAAACGGTCCATAATCTTGATAATTAACAAGGAACATTAATTATCATAAAAGATTAGTATGCAAGTTAAGTGATGATTAAGTTCTACTAATCATAGGTAAAGAGTTACCAACTTAGTTGCATATGTGTATGTTATGGAACATAGCACAGGACTTGACCCATCGAAATAAACATATGGATTGTGTTATGTGTCATTGTTTATTTCGTTGTGATTTTGATTCTAAGTTTGAGATGTTTATCTTTTCCACATGAGGATAGGTTCAATAAATACTGTCTACCGCTGATTCCCGATAAGGGCTGCTATACGGACTTTATTTATGTTCTCTTGAATTGTGCGGGGAAAAGTTAATCATCAAGAAAACCGTATGTCCCTCATTAATTCACTTAGTGAGTGACGATATCTGTTTGGGCCCCTTGATGGAGATAGATTGTTTGCATGCAACTTTATACAATTATCTCTAGATCAAGAAACGTATAATCTGCAAGAATGACACATTCCTATCTTGGATTATACGATGATATCGTGTGACATAAGAATCAAAATAGAGAAACTAATTATTCTCTTATGCAGGATTGAAATATTGTAGCAGTACACTATTTATGTGAATTGGGAATCATAACGTGTTGCTAGATACCGCTTATGATTATTGGAATTAAATAGCGATTTAATTCCATGTCCAACATAGCATAAATCCTCAAAGGGTCACACATAATAAGGTGTTTAACCACACGTGCATTAATTATTTATTTGCAACAATTGGTTTTGCAAAATATGATAAGTTGATTAATTAATCGTATGCCGTTATGGACCGTTATGATTAATTAAGTCAAATAGATCATATAGAAATAATTTAGTGCATTGACTAATTCCATATTAATTATTAAATAGTTAATAATTAATTATAATCAACACATTTAATTATTTGAGCTAATTGGGCTTTAAATTAATTGGTTAATTTAATGTCCAATGGAAGGTGCATTTAAATGGAAGAGTATTGGGCTCAACTCAACTTGAGGCCCAACCCACAAAGGGAGGTAGGTAGGTGCGGCTAGGGCAAGGGGTATTTTTGTCCATGTAATGTTGGATGAGAGCTAGGTTGAGTGGCCTATATAAAGGGGTGTTCTTTGGGAGCAAACCCAAGCCTCCACACACCTCTCTCTCTCCTTCTCTCTTTGGCCGCACCTCACACCAAGGGAAGAAAAATTTCAGAATTTTTCATTCCCTTTTTCTCTCTTCCACACACCACCTAGCTCATGTGTTGAGCAAGCTTTTCCACTAAATTAATTGGAGAATTAAATAGAAAGGGAAAGCTTTGGAATTAGGCACAATTCTCTCAATTACTAGCATAATTGATTAGAGAAGGTGGTTAATTCCTTAGTGGACTCGAGGAGCACGGCGTGGAGGTTCTTGGAGAGCACGCCACCGACACCAACGCATTGGAACGAGCCTCTTGGTTGCGATACCAAGAGAGGTATACTTCCAATCCTTTTTCTCGTGTGTTTAAATAGCTTGTGTACTAGATCTTGTGTGTGTTATGTTTGCTTGGTTAATTAATTGGTAATTAGCATAAAATTGAAAATTAGCACACTTTCTAACATTTCGGTGGTCAAATCCGAACCCATTTATTAAAGTCCAGATCCGTCATTTATCACAGATCCGACCCGCTAGCCATCACATTTACATACAAGCCCACAGAAATATTTTATTTACTCTACAATTTTATTTAAGTCTTTATTAAGAGTTTTATTTATAAAATGGTCCAAGTTCAGTTCAAAGAAGTTTACAAACAGGTCCCTGACAACAAGAAACCTCACAAAGCAGTCCCTGGCAGCGAAACAAGCATACCAGAGAGCCAACAGAGCATCGCCAGACCTGTACCAGCCTAGTACCAGGCCTGTACCAACCCGGTACTAAGCCTGCACCAGTCTATAATCAGGCTGAGAGCTCACAACACACAAACAAGCCATTACAGCTCAGAAAGGAGGCAAATAACGCCTCACAACTCAATGCATGGCTTCAGCCAGCACACAGACAGATCAATCACAAAAACAGCTAACCTTACACAGTTTTCAAGCTCTACTCAGAGCAAGTAGACTAAGACAAGCCCACAACAGTCATCAGCACAGATTAATTAAGGCTCAAGCGAGCCACAGAAACAAGCACAGATCAACATAAAAGCAAGCCTCGACATAATTGTTACACCCTGAATTTCGAATTTCTACTGTTCCTGCATTTATCATGAAATTGTACAGTGCATGACTGAATTTCCAATTTGATTGATATTACTTTCTGAATTTAAATATTTATATGTAATGCTAGCCCCTAGTCTAATTGATTATGTGTGCACCATGTTTACATAAAATTAAAGGAATAACTTTGGGTAAACCTTTTTCCCTGAAATTTTGGATCTGGTCTCCCCAACCCATTGATCCTCTTTATTTCCGTTTTTTTTTTCTTCTCTCTCTTCTCAAACTGAGTTACTCCCTCATGTGTCGTACCCCAAATCATTCCTGAAAATTTAAGTAAAAATTATAGAAAAACCAGAATTTTTCTTTGGAGTGAACTACTTTGGTGCTCCCAGTGGCGGAAATCGAATTCTAGAAGGTCTCTTCCGATTTTTTTTTGTAAACTTCTAATTTGTTGCATATACTGGGTAAGTAAATTTGTTGATTTGTATTAGATTTCTACCTTTTGTTATTCCTCAAATTAATTTCGAAGGGGCAAGTTGAATAAGTACATTTTCAATTTTACTGTTACCACTGTGACCTTGCTTCAGTTTTTAAATAACTGTTGTTATTCTGTTTCAAATTTTAACATGAGAATTGTTTTGTTTGAAACTAGACTTCAAGACGGAAATTTTGATATCTAATATGGGTTTTTATGAGTTGATTTGGTATTTTTACAAGATTTTTGAATCCAGGGCAAATTTTGGAAAACAGTTTTCTGGAACTGACAGACCCCAGTGCAGTTTTTTATTTTTCGTTTATTCTCTGTTTGCAGTTAAGTTTTGAAACTTTTACATCTTAAAATAGACATCCAGAGGCAGCTTCTTTAATTTTTACAAAATTTTTAGAGATTTATTTGAAGGGTTTCAAGGCATGAACTTTCAGACGTATTTGCTGGCATGATTTGCTGGAACAGATTTTCTGAAACCTGATTTTTGTCTGATTTCGAAAATCCATTATAATTAATCTGTATGTCCAAACATTATGAAATTTTCACAGGAGATACTTCATATCACGTTTCATCTACAGTTAAAGTTTTATTCGATTTTGTTTAGCCGTTTATGAATAAAAAAAAACGAATTTGTAAAACTGTCAAAAATACCCTTCACTGGTTGTACCAGAAAATTTTCAGCCTTCTAACCACCATTTGGTACCACTCTTGCATTGTTCGGTACACACTGTCAAGCACAGAGTACTATAGTTCTGATGTGTTCCATTGCAATTCTTGATTCTTTACTTATGCCGCATACTCAAATATATATCTTAAGAAATGAAAAGGTATTTATGTTATGCTCTATGTCAGTGAGCAATACAATCTAATTATTATGTGAACTATTCTTGTTTGGCCTTTGAGGCATTTAATAGTCAGCATAGGAAAGATTGTTGTGAATTGATCTAGAAGACCACACAGGCTTATTGCTATACAATGAATGAGTAGTTATTCCTAAGACTATACTAAAGGATGAAGTTAGATATCTCTTTTGAACTGTGTTGGATATTGAAATTTTTAAGGGGCATTTTGGAGTAAAATTTGTAAATTAAGGGCTGTTCTAAAAATAAAACTGAATTTTTTTTTGGAGTCTTGAAACTTAAAAGAAAATTTATGTTGTTTAGATATCAAGAGGTTATGAGTGGAAATGTGTAAGAGCAGTTGGCATGACTTGAATCGGTTTGATTGCTTGCTTGCATTTTAGCTTTGGAATTTGCTTTCTATTAAGGTACGGATTCCACTTGAGTTTTAATTACATGTGATATATTAGCATTATGCATTTTGGATTCATATTTTGATTATCATTCATGGATATATTTGGATATATTTTTATGTATATGTAAATGATGCATGATTGTACAGTGGCATATTGAATGGTATCCGATTGAAATGTATTCTGATTGAGGTAAGTACAGCTTGTGTGGTTGAGATAGACACTCGTAATGTTTGGAGGTGGAGTCATGACCCATCCTACCAAGCACCGTGTAATAAGCGCTTATGTACCGGGACTCAGTAGGTCTAGTCTGGAATGGACCGGAGTGTGAGTGTTCCCAGCTTGCTTGTACATTTGTTGATTTAATTGATTGGATGATATATGAATTGAATTGGTCGGGGTAGCCCCTCGTAGAAGGTGCTCGCGACATATTGACTTTGATAATGAGAAAAGAAACCAGGCTTGCATCCTAGACAATTGTCCAACCAAATGAGTCGGCATTTGTTATACCTTGAAATTTGAATTGTTATGGAATTGATGTCGAACTCATATTGCATATTGCATTGATTTAATTAATTTAACATTGTCATGTCTGTTTGAAATGAGACGTGAATATTGTTACATATTAATTGTTTCATACGATTAATTGCTTTTCTAAGGAATTGAAATGGCAGTTGCCATACTTTGAATTTTAAATGATTTTGAAGAGTATTGAATTTATTTCTTAATTGCATTGCTTGATCGAAACTTTATATTTAATGTTTAATTAAAATAAATCTGGATTTGATTTGAAATTGCTTAGCTCAGTCATGTATTTAGTTCCAACACATGATAGTCAAAACTCAAGTGGCTGGAACTGAATACCGTACTGAGATAAATTTTAATTATCTCACTCTTTCACTTTTGTGAGTTCCAGGGTTAGCGAGCGGGTTGTGTTTGCGAAGGAATAAGCCATTTCTTATAACCCGACGAGCTTGTATTCTCCGAGTATTATATCTCTTTTCTAAATCAAATTTGTATATTAAATTTCGTCTATATATAGCTGCATATTTTCAAAATGGTGTAGTTAACTTGCATAGTTGCATATTATTTGTTAACTTATGTTTAGTAAGCAAATAATTGCATTCTCCTTTTACCATGTTTGTACAGTAGCTGATGCTTATGTAAAATCGAGCCACATCATTTCTAATGTTTGTAATGTGTAACTTCCTTGGACAAACTCTATGTACTTGTAATTATTTGAGATTATACCCGTATATTAGTGTTGCTCATATAGTGTCTATGCATGATTATATTTGTGTGATTATGTAAACTATAAATTTTGAGATGAATGCATGGTTAGTTGTTACTTTTATAATTAAACCTTTATGTTGAAATTGAAGCATCCTTGTACTCTCGTGAGATTGTACATATATGTAGCCACATGCTTTTATATATCCGAATTGCATACTTCATTAGGATGGTGTCATCTATTTCTATCCTTAGTTACTTTCATGTATTTTTTACTAATCAGCTAAGTTAAAGCCAACTTGCATTTTATTTCTCTGAATGTATATGTAAACCATGTGTCTGAATTTTAAGTACGTAGGCATTGCTCGAAAGTTTATATATATATTTATATATGTAGTTTGCTTTCAGGTTGAAATTATGCACACCCATGCATTATGAATTTATTTATTTATTTATTTTATGGTAGTGAATTAGACAAAGCCTTGTGTGTGTACGGGGTAGCTGTACACTCACGGCGACTGTCGGCGCCCTTGGTCTTGGGGTGTGACAATAATAGAGCAAAACAGATCAATTCAGAGGCTATGCACACTTTCACATTAATACAATCAAGTAAGTGACAGATCAATTCATCAAAGAGGCAAAGCAATCAAGCAATAGAACAGATAAATTTTTATGCATGCCACATCAACAATCACAGCACAACAAAAGAGAGAGAGAGGGGAAAAGAAATCAGTTACCAAACCGAGATGATAGCAAAAGAGTAAGGAGGAGGGAAAGTGGTGCTCGGCCTAGACTCCGTCAGTTGCCCCCAGCGTCGCCTTGCTTGTGTCGCCTCGCCTCCGATCAGTCGCCAGCTACTGCCATCACCACCGTCACTGTTGCTGCCGCCAGTGCCAACATAGAAAACAAAAGAGAGGGGAAGTGGAGTGTGTGAGAGGTGTGGGGAAAGGTGTTAAGGTTTCGGTTTTGAGAAGGGGAGAGGGACTTGGTGGATGGCCATGAGTGAGGTTGTGGAGGAGGAGGGGCAAATGGCGGAAGGGAGAAGAGGGGCAGTGAGGTGGGGTCGCGGCTGAGAGTGGCGAGTGAGGGGTTTGGGGCTGCCGTGAGTGGAGCTGAGGTGCAGGAGAGAAGGGAGGCTTTGAGGTGGGGGTCTGGTGTTTGAGTCAGAGGAGAGGCGAGAGGGAGAAGGGTTGGCTTAAGCTATCGGAGAGGGGAGCAGAGAGGTGAGGTCTGGTGCTGCTCGAGAGGAGAGAAAGGAGAAGGAGGGGTGAGGTTTCAGCTGAGGTGAAAGTGAATGAGAGAGAGAGACGGAACTCTCGAGGAAAGGTTTAAGAAGGAAAGGAGAAGAGGATAAGACGGTGGATGCCAAATCCAAATGAATTGGAATTTAGAAATCTGATCAATTCCATGGATTTGATTGGACAAACAAACGGCACAGATCCAACGGTTAGAAAAATTCAGATTTTTGAAACTCAAATCGGACGACTCAAAATAAAAAAAACTAACTAGTTAATTATTTGATCAGTAGATTACAGTTTTTAATCAGATTTTGAACTATGGATATTTTTATGAATTTGATTCTTAGTTAATTTCATTTATTTGTTTGCTTGAAGATTAATTAAATACTTAATATTCGATTTTCAATTTCAGACTATTTTGTATTATGAGCTCTGAAAATTTCTCAAACTTTTAATTTATTCGTCAAATTATACGATTTTGCTCTGTTTAAATTTAATAATCATTAACAGTCATTTAAAAATTAAATTTATTTTTATGGATTTTCACATTTCTTATTCTTATTCTTTATTCTAAGCTTATCCAAACACACCCCTGTGTATAATTACAATGTATAAACCAATCTTTTTGATTAATTGACCACATAAACATATTCTAGACTATAAAAATAGCATATATATAAATTATTGTGATCAAATGACTTAAAAATGAATGCAAAACCGCTTGAAAATGCTCAAATATACTTCGAATCTTTAAAATTTGCACATTATATTCGTTTGTATAATGCAATCGTTTTGTGATATCCAGTAATTTTGGAGTAAGAAATTAATATTAAAATAATGTCACTTTATCTAATGAGTATTATCAGGTAATGAAAATCTTATACATGAGCAAATTTCATTAAGATATCCAGTAAAGTAGGTTTAAGATATTCTAATTAGCTAACAAAAATATTAAATTATGATAAATAAAATTTTGCAGTGTTTAATTACCAAGATTTGAAGAATTTTAATTTTATAAATTAACTAAATTAAGTTTCAATTAATTTGGGCCGTCCGATTGTTCGAAGTAAATCCTGAATTTTGTGAACCGCTAGATTAGGGTCCCTCTCTTCATTTTTCCCTAATCCCCCTCATCATTTCGGAACCGACCCATCACCTCCTCCGTTCCCATCTTCTTCTTCGATCTTATCCGTCTCCTCGCTTTCCGATTGGTTTGAGGCTTTGAGCATAGCTATAATAAATCATTCTCCGTTTGATCGGGATCGTACGGATAACTCTTTAACTATTCTGAGCAAGCCCTCGAAGCTGCTCTCTCTCTTGTGCCGAACTGATCAATGGGTCCCACTCGATTAAAAGGGCCACCTCACCTGCCACGTTGGTTGTTCTTATCGCTTGCCTCACTTCTCGCCAATCAGCGCTACTCATCTCGCCTATAAATTCCCTTCCTCATCTCTCGCTTCCCCTTTGGTACTCATCAGAATAGCCCTCTTGTCCTTCTATACGAGAGTTGTTTTGGTGAGAGACGAAGTGAATGGTGGCTGGAAGCAGGACATGGTGATCGTGGTAGCTTTGAGATATCTAATTCTTGGTGCTCTTCCTTCTTAACCATTCACGGTATCTTGTTTACCGATGTCTTCTTGATTTTAATATCGGTTTGGAAATTTATGATAGAGTTGTTGTTGGGTTGTGAGTATTTACCATCCTGTAACCATACCAGTTAATATTACCCTTTATCTTACTGGTATAACTAAGATTTCCTTTGAGAAGGTTTCGTTTTGCTAAATTTCCCATCTTGATTTGTTCTCAGATTAATACTCTTCTCTATTGGATTTAAACCCAGCCTAATAACTGAACCTATTCCGTTAACTTAAATCCTCCCTTGTTGAATTAGGTTCTCTTGGATTTAAGTATGAAACCCACTATCTCTTAGCCCTTACAAATTTAAGTTAAACTAAGTATACGTATGCTGGCCTAAGTAATCAAATAAACCAGATTTTTCATAATGAACTTGTATAAAGTTAGATTTACATTAAGCATCATTCGTATGCTATATTTAAATCATGAGGTATATAACTTGTATTTATTTACTGATATGGCTAAGACCAGTAAATACTGCAATGGATTAGCACAATAATTTGCCGGATTAATAAAATTAGATGATTATTCATAAGAGCACCATGAAAGTTAAATGAAAAAAATATTATTAACTAAGACGGTGTCTTGAAGATGATTAAATATTTGTTAAATTGAAATCTAAATCAATCACCTTGGACAATGTTAAGTTGACGTATGATCCTAAATAAGTGTTTCAAAATTAAATTGACATTTAAGACGATTTCTTTTTAGTTAGTATATTACTTTAATTTAACTTGGGGATTTTTCATAACAGAACCATATAATTGAACTATTAAGATAGTAGCAAAAACAGTTTCTTCATACCAAAGTTCAAAGTAAAACTATGGAGAATGTTTCCTAAAATATTGACAAAAACTAATAAGTATTGAAGTTATAATTTTATAGAAGTTCTAAGAGAAATCATTAATTAAATAACCAACAAAGTTACTAAATGTTTATGTAGTAGTATTTGTTTACGAGTATAAAATAAATTAACTCATTATATAAAATAATAGTAAAATAGTAAAATAGAATTACAAGAAAGATTAAGATTAACAACTAAGTACTTCCTAAAAACATATCACTCAAAAAGCCAGTAGGTCTGGTTCAACCCCACCGGTAACCTATAACCAAAACCAGACAAACGTAGATAGATATTAGAGTTTATTTTGACGTCTTATTCAATCGTCAGGTCATCAGCTATAGCCACTCGGAACTATTCCGAGAACAAGACAATGATTGGAGATGATAACTCTATCGATGAATTGGAGATTAACTTCTCATGACTTGTCAACTCCAGGTGTGGATGCCTTTTGAGATTTTGTTATTCTTTTGATAGGAACTAGCAAATTTGATTATGAAATATAAAAGTGATTTGGAATAACAGAAAATGGATGATAAAAGTAAAACAGAATGAGACCGAGTAGTTAAGTTGTTTTATCTGGGGTTTCCATTATCGGGAGGTTGCACCCTAGCTAATGCCGGTGGCCTCCTTATGATAGCGATCACGGGCAATGCATACTGATCTACTCTGCTATTCAGCCATTAGGCGGTTTAGCGGTCATTTGGTATATATATTTCTTTTGTTTGGACTGGCTGGAACCATTAGGTGTGTGGAAGCGGACTACCCCACGGAACTCCGCGGTAGTAACCCAGTACTGGTGTATACTAGCCCCCACTTAGTGCACGGTGGAGGGCAGGAGCAATTAGGGTCGAGTGTCTATACACTAGGTATACACTCGTGGGTAGGATCGAATAAGCACATGTACAGTCAGAAAAGCACAATCTATTAAGGTGGACTTGGCGTGGGATTATTTCCCGAGGTCTAAGTAAGGACTGAGACATGCAAGGTGGATTTGGCACGGGAATTATTCCCGCAGGGTTGGAGTTATGTAAGGTCGATACTCTCGTATTATATTATATGTTAGTCCTTAAGAAAACACACCGAATCACATTCATCTCTTTTCTTGAATAAAAACAATGAAAAGTCTTCCAGACAGGATTGACATTAATTTATAAATTAAGTTCTAATCTTTTGAATAATTAAATCCCAAAATGGCTTGATTATATTACCACACTGAGTATTCACGTACTCATCCCACAAATTAATTTGTGGAGACAGGTTCATGCTTGGCTGATGACAAAGACCTGACTTTAGAGACCACAAGCCGTTGCTGGTTGATGCCACGCCTCCGTGTTAAAGATAAACATGGTATTATTTTCGTGGTTTTATTTTTGTGATTTATTTGCTCATGAGACACTGTTATATAGCCTTTCGTGTATACAACATACTGTATGCACGTGGCGGGGTTGTCCTTCCCGAATTACGGCTTGGTTCGGGGTGTGACACGTTTTGAATAAGTGAGTTCATAAATATATTCTTGACTATATAAAAATCTTAATTATAGATGATTGTGATCAAATGATTTAAAATGAATGCAAAATCGCTTCAAAATGCTCAAATACACTCAGAATCTGTAAAATATGTAAACTATGTGAATAATCAATGTATAATCGAATTAGACTGAATAATTTAGCTCATAAACACATTCTAGACTATATAAAGAGGTTAAATATAGATTAACATGATCAAAACACTTAAAATGAATGCAAAATAACTTGTAATGCTTAAATATACACAAAATCTTTAAAATCTGGACATTTTTGGCGTAATTACAATGTATAATCCAATCGTTGTGAATGCGTGAGTTCATAAACATATTCTAGACTATATATATAGCATAAATACAGATTATTATGATCAAATGAATTGAAATAAATGCAAAATTACTTAAAATACCCAAATATACAAAAAATCTATAAAATATGCATATTATATGTGTAATTACAATTAATAATTCAATCGTTTCAAATAGTGTGTTCATAAACTAATTCTAGACTATGTAAAGAGAAAAAATATACTCAGAACCTGTAAAATATGCACATTATGTGAATAATTACAATGTATAATCCAATTATTTTGAATGTGTGAGCTCATAAAAATATTCTAGACTATATAAAGAGTTTAAATGTAGATTCTTGTCATCAAATAACTTAAAATGAATGTAAAATCGATTGAAATACTAAAAAAAATTTAGAATCTGTAAAGTATAAACATTATGTGAATAATTACAAAGTATAAACTAATATTTTTTAATAATTGGCCTCATAAACATATTCTAGACTATATAAATAGCATAAATATAGATTATTGTGATCACGTAACTTAAAATAATGCAAAATCGCCTGAAATGCTCAAATATACTTGAATCTTTAAAATATGCAAATTATGTGAATAATTATTATGTATAATCCAATCGTTTTAAATAAGTGAGTTCGTAAATATATTCTAAATTATATAAAGAGTATAAATATAGATTATTGTCATCAGATGACTTAAAATCAATGCAAAATCGCTTCAAATGCTTAAATATACTCAGAATCTGTAAAATCTGCACATTACAATGTATAATCCAATAGTTTTGAATATGTATGCTCATACACATATTCTAGACAATATAAAGAGTTTAAATGTAGATTATTGTAATAAAATAACTTAAAATGAATACAAAATGGATTGAAATGCTCCAATATACTAAGAATCTTTAAAATCTACACATTATGTGCATAATTACAATGTATAATCCAATTATTTTGGATAACTTAGTTCAGAAACATATTCTAAACTATATATAGAGCATAAATATAGATTACTGTGGTCAAATGACTTAAAATGAATGTAAAAATCACTTGAAATGCTCAAATATACTCAGAATCTGTAAAATCCATACATTATGTGAATATTTACAATTTATAATCCAATCGTTTTCAATAAGTGAGTTCACAAACAAATTCTAAACAATATAAAGAAGTTCAATATTGATTGTTGTGATCAAATGACTTAAAATGAATGCAAAATCGCTTAAAATGCTCAAATATAATTAGAATCTGTAAAATATGCATATTATGTGAATAATTACAATATAGAATCCAATCCTTTTGAATAATTGGCCTCATAAACATATTCTAGACTAAAAAAGAGCATAAATATAGATTATTTGTGATCAAATGAATTAAAATGAATGCAAAATCGCTTGAAATTTTCAAATATACTCAGAATCTGTAAAATATGCACATTATTGAATAATTACAATGTATAATCCAATCGTTTGGAATAATTAAGATCATAAATATATTCTAGACAATATAAAGAGCTTAAATATACATCATTGTGATCAAATAACTTAAAATGAATGCAAAATCACTTGAAATGCTCAAATATACTCAGAATCTGTAAAATCTGCAAATTTTGTGCATAATTACAATGTACAATCCAATGTTTTTGAATAACTGAGTACAAAAATATATTCGAGACTATATGAAGATCTTAAATATAGATTAATTTAATCAAATGACTTAAATTGAAAGCAAAATGATTCAAATGCTCAAATATACTCAGAATCTCTAAAATCCGCACTTTATGTGAATAAATATAATGCATAATCTAATCGTTTTGAAAAAGTGAGTTCATAAATATATTCTAAACAATATAAAAAGCATAAATATAGCTTATTGTGATAAAAATTGCTTGAAATGCTCAAATATACTCATAATCTTTCAAATCTGCAAATTATGTGCATAATTACAATGTATAATCAAATCGTTTTGAGTAAGTTATATCATAAACATATTCTAGACAAAATAAAGAGCTTAAATATGTATTACTGTGATCAAATCACTTAAAATGAACACAAAATCACTTGAAATGCTCAAATATACTCTGAATCTGTAAAATCTGAACATTATGTGAAGAATTAGAATGTATAATCTGATCGTTCTGAATAAATGAGTTCATAAATATATTCTAGACTATATAAAGAGATTAAATATAGGTTATTGTGAACAAATGACTTAAAATTAATGCAAAATCGATTGCAATGCTCAAATATACTCAGAATCTTTGAAATCAGCACATAATGTGCATAATTACAATGTATAATCCAATTGTTTTGAATAAATTATATTATAAACATATTCTAGACAAAATAAAGGGGATAAATATTGATTATTGTGATCAAATGACTTAAAATGATTGCAAAATCGCTTAAAATGCTCAAATATATTTGGAATCTGTAAAATATGCATATTATGTGAATAATTAATATGTATAATCCAATCGTTTTGAATAAATAAGTTAATAAGAATATTCTAAACTATATAAGAATTATAAATATGACTTATTGTGATCAAATGACTTAAAATAAATGCAAAATCGCTTGAAATACTCAAATTTACTCAAAATCATTAAAATCAACACATTATGTGAATAATTACAATGTATAAGCTTATCATTTTGCAAAATTGAGATCATAAACAAAATCTAGATAATATATAGATCTTAAATATACATTATTGAGATCAAATGACTTAAAATAATGCAAAATCACTTGAAATGCTCAAATATACTAAGAATCTGTAAAATCTGTACATTATGTGCATAATTATAATGTATAATCTAATCTTTTTAAATAAGTGAGTTCATAAACATATTCGAGACTATATAAAGAGCTTAAATATAAATTATTGTGATCAGATGACTTAAAATGAATGTAAAATCGCTTGAAATGTTCAAATATTCTCAGAATCTGTAAAATCAGCAAATTATGTGCGTAATTACAATGTATAATCTAAATGTTTAGAATAATTGAGTTCATATACATATTCTAGACTAATAAAGAGGTTAAATATAGATTATTGAGATCAAATGAATTAAAATGAATTCAAAATCGCTTGAAATGCTCAAATATACTCAGAATCTTTCAAATCTGCATATTATGTGCATAATTACAATGTATAAACCAATCGTTTTGAATAAGTTATATCATAAACATATTCTAGATAAAATAAAGTGCTTAAATATATATTATTGTGATCAAATCACTTAAAAGGAATGTAGAATAGCTTGAAATGCTCAAATATTCTCAGAATCTTTAAAATCTGCACATTATGTAATAAATTACAATGTATAATCCAATGGTTATGAAAAAGTGAGTTCATAAACATATTCTAGACCATATAAAGAGCATCAATATAGATTGTTGTGATCAAATGACTTATTATGAATTCAAAGTCGCTTGAAATGCTCAAATATCTCAGAATCTGTAAAATCTGCAAATTATGTGAATAATTATAATGTATAACCCAATCGTTTTGAATAAATGAGTTCATAAACATATTATAAAATAAAAGAGCATAAATATAGATTATTGTCATCAAATGACTTAAAGTGAATGCAAAATCGCTTGAAATACTTAAATATACACAGAATCTGTAAAATCTGCATATTATGTGAATAATTATAATGTATAACCCAATCGTTTCGAATAAATGAGTTCATAAACATATTATAAACTATATAAAGAACACAAATACAGATTATTGTCATCAAATGACTTAAAGTGAATGCAAAATTGCTTGAAATACTTAAATATACAAAGAATCTGTAAAATCTGCATATTATGTGAATAATTACAATGTATAATCCAATCGTATTGAATATGTGAGCTCATAAACATATTCTAGACTATAAAAGGGCATAAATATAGAAGAATATTGTCATCACATAACTTAAAATAAATGCAAAATCAATTGAATTGCTCAAATAAACTTAGAATCTGTATAATATGCACATTGTGTTTACAATGTATAATCCAATCGATTTAAATAATTGAGCTCATAAACATATTTTAGACTATATAAAGAGTTCAAATTTAGATTATTGTGATCAAATAACTTAAAATAAATACAAAATCGCTTGAAATGCTCCAATATACTCAGAATATTTAAAATCTGCACATTATGTGCGTAATTACAATGTATAATCCAATCGTTTTGAATAACTTAGTTCAGAAACATATTCTAAACTATAAAGATCATAAATATAGATGACAGTTGCCAAATGACTTAAAATGAATACAAAATCTTTTCAAATGCTCAAATATACTCAGATATTGTAAAATCTGTATATTATGTGAATAATTATATTATATAATCCAATCGTTTGGAATAAGTGAGTTCATAAAATTATTTTAAATTACATAAAGTGCTTAAATATAGATTATTGTGATCAAATGACTTAAAATAAATACAAAATCGCTTAAAATGCTCAAATATACTTAGAATTCGTCAAATCTGCACACTATGTGAATAATTACAATGTATAAAAAATATTTTTTAATAATTGACGTCATAAACATATTCTAGACTATATATAGAGAGCATAAATATAGATTATTGTGATCAAATGACTAAAAATGAATGCAAAATCCCTTCAAATGCTCAAATAAACTCAAAATCTGTAAAATCTTCACAATATGTGAATAATTACAATGTATAATCCAATTGTTTTAAATAATTGAGCTCATGAACATATTTTAGACAATATAAAGAGAGTAGATATTGATTATTGTGATCGAATAACTTAAAATGAATGCAAAACGCTTGAAAATGTATAATCCAATCGTTTTTAATAACTTATATTAGAGAAACATACTCTAAACTATATAAAGATCACAAATATAGATTACTGTGGTCAAATGAATTAAAATGAATACAAAATCGTTTGAAATACTCAAATATACTAAGAAATTGTAAAATCTGTAAATTCTGCACAAATTTTAATAATTACAGTATATAATCCAATCGTTTTGAATAATTGAGCTCACAAACATATTCTACACAATATAAAAAGTTTAAATATAGATTATTGTGATCAAATGACTTAGAATTAATGCAAACTCGCTTGAAATGCTCAAATATACTCGGAATCTTTCAAATCTGAACATTATGTGCATAACTACAATGTATAATCCAATTTTTTTGAATAAGTAATATCATAAACATATTCTAGACTATATAAAGAGGTTAAATATATATTATGGTGATCAAATGACTTAAAATGAATGCAAAATCGCTTGAAATGCTCAAATATATTCCGAATCTATATAATCTGCATATTATGTGAATAATTACAATGTTCAATCCAATCGTTTTGAATATTAAGCTCATAAACTTATTCGAGACTTTACAAAGAGCTTTATTATAGATTATTGTTATCAAATGCACATTATGTGTAATTACATTGAATAATCCATTTGTTTTGAATGAGTGTGTTCTTAAACATATTCTAGACTTTGTTAAGAGCTAAAATATAGATTATTGTGAACAAATGTCTCAAATTGAATGCAAAAATCGCTTGAAATGCTCAAATATACTCAAAATCTTTAAAATCTGAATATTTTTGTGCATAATTACAATGTATAAACCAATCTTTTTAAATAAGTGAGTTCATAAACATATTCGAGACTTTATAAAGAGAGATTAAATATAGATTATTGTGCACAGATGGCTTAAAATGAATGTAAGATCGCTTGAAATATTCAAATATTCTCAGAATCTGTAAAATCTGCAAATTATGTGCGTAATTACAATGTATAATCCAATCGTTTTGAATAATTTAGTTCATAAACATAATCTAGACTATATAAAGAGGTTCAATATAGATTATTGACATCAAATAAATAAAATATGAATGAAAAATCGCTTGAAATGCTCAAATATACTCAGAATCTTTCAAATCTGAACATTATGTATATAATTACACTGTATAATCCAATCGTTTTGAATAAGTGATATCATAAACATATTCTAGACTATATAAAGAGCTTAAAGATACATTATGGTGATCAAATGACTTAAAATGAATGCAGAATCGCTTGAAATGCTCAAATATATTCAGAATCTGTATAATCTGCATATTATGTGAATAATTACAATGTACAATCCAATCGTTTTGAATAATTGAGCTCCTAAACCTATTCGAGACTTTATAAAGAGCTTTATTGTAGATTATTGTTATCAAATGACTTAAAATGAATGCAAAATCGCTTGAAATACCTAAATATGTACAGAATATGTAAAATCTGCACATTATGTGTGTAATTACAATGAATAATCCATTCATCTTGAATGAGTATGTTCTTAAACATATTCTAGACTTTGTTAAGACTTTAAATATAGATTATCGTGAACAAATGTCTTAAATTGAATGCAAAAGTCACATGAAATGCTCAAATATACTCAGAATATTTAAAATCTAAACATTTCTGTGCATAATTACAATGTATCAACCAATCTTTTTAAATAAGTGGGTTCATAAACATATTCGAGACTTTATAAAGAGAGATTAAATATAGATTATTATGAACAGATGACTTAAAATGAATGTAAGATCGCTTGAAATATTCAAATATTTTCAGAATCTGTAAAATCTGCAAATTATGTGCGTAATTACAATGAAAATTCAATAGTTTTGAATAATTGAGTTTATAAACATATTTTAGACTGTATAAAGAGGTTCAATATAGATTATTGACATCAAATAAATAAAAATGAATGCAAAATCGCTTGAAATACTCAAATATACACAGAATCTTACAAATCTGAACATTATGTGCATAATTACAATATATAATCCAATCGTTTTGAATAAGTGATATCATAAACATGTTCTAGACTATATAAAGAGCTTAAATATACATTATGGTGATCACATGACATAAAATGAATGCAAAATCGCTTGAAATGCTTAAATATATTCAGAATCTGTAAAATATGCATATCATGTGAATAATTACAATATATAATCCAATCGTATCGAATATGTGAGCTCATAAATATATTCTAGAGTTTATAAAGAGGTTAAATATAGAATATTGTCATCACATAACTTAAAATGAATGTAAAATTAATTGAAATGCTCAAATAAACTTAGAATCTGTATAATATGCACATTATGTGAATAATTAGAATGTATAATCCAATCGTTTTAAATAATTGAGCTCATAAACATATTTAGACTATATAAAGAGCTCAAATTTAGATTATTGTGATCAAATAACTTAAAATGAATGCAAATCGCTTGAAATGCTCCAATATACTCAGAATCATTAAAATCTCATTATGTGTGCAATTAAAATGTATAATCCAATTGTTTTTAATAACTTAAATTTCAGAAACATACTCTAAGCTATATAAAGATCATAAATATAGATTACTGTGGTCAAATGACTTAAAATGAATACAAAATCGTTTGAAATACTCAAATATTCTCAGAAATTGTTAAATGCATATATTATGTGAATAATTACATTATATAATCTGATTGTTTGGAATAAGTGAGTTCATAAATATATTCTAAACTATATAAGGAGCCTAAATATAGATTATTGTGATCAAATGACTTAAAAATTAAAGCAAAATCGCTTAAAATGCTCAAATATACTTAGAATTTGTCCAATCTGCACATTATGTGAATAATTACAATGGATAAACCAATATTTTTAATAATTAAATTTATAAACATATTCTAGGGGCCGTTTGGATCGCTTAGAAAGTTGGGGAATTTGGGGAAGTTGCAATTCGTAGGAATAAATTTATTGGGAAGTGTGTAATTTTGTGAAGAGTTTGGATTGCTTATAATAAATTTATGGTAGGAAGATGAAATTCTCCAAAATCCCATGGGGATCCAAACGGCCCCCTAGACTATATAAAGAGTATAAATATAAATTATTTTGATCAAATGACTTAAAATGAATGTCAAAATCGTTTCAAATATACTCAGAATCTATAAAATCTGCACATTATGTGATGAATTACAATGTATAATCCAATTGTTTTGAATAATTGAGCTCATAAACATATTTTAGACTATATAAAGAGATTAAATATAGATTATTGTGATTAAATAACTTAAAATGAATGCAAAATCGCTTAAAATGCTCAAATATACTAAGAATTTGTCAAATCTGCACATTATGTAAATAATTACAATGCATAAACCATTATTTCTTAAGAATTGACCTCATGAACTTATTCAAGACAATATAAAGAGCAAAAATATAGATTGTTGTGATCAAATTACTTAAAATGAAAGCAAAATCACTTCAAATCCTCAAATATACTCAGCATCTGTAAAATCTGGACAATATGTGAATACTTACAATGTACAATCCAATCGTTTTGAATAATTGAGCTCATAAAAATATTATACACAATATAAAGAACTTAAATATAGATTATTGTGATCAAATGACTTAAAGTTAATGCTCGAATATACTCAAAATCTTTAAAATCTGAACATTATTTGCAAAATTACAATTTATAATCCAATCGTTTTGAATAAGTGATATCATAAACATATTCTAGACTATATAAAGAGCTTTAATATACATTATTGTGATCAAATGACTTAAAATGAATGCAAAAGCGCTTGAAATGCTCAAATATAGTCAGAATCTGTAAAATCTGAATATTATGTGAATAATTTCAATGTACAATCCAATCGTTTTGAATAATTGAGCTCATAGATATATTCTAGACTTTATAAAGAGCTTAATAATAGATTATTGTGATCAAATAACTTAAAATGAATGCAAAATCGCTTAAAATGCTCAAATATACTTAGAATTTGTAAAATCTGCACATTATGTGAATAATTACATTGTATAAGCCAATCTTTCTTAATAATTGACGTCATAAACATATTCTAAACTATATAAAGATCATAAATATAGATTACTGTGGTCAAATGACTTAAAATATGAATACGAAATCGTTGGAAATGCTCAAATAAACTCAGAAATTAAAATCCATATATTATGTGAATAATTACAATGTCTAATCCAATCGTTCGAAATATGTGAGCTCATAAACATATTATAGACTATATAAAGAGCTTAAATATAGATTATATCATCAAATAACTTAAAATAAATGCAAAATCGCTCGAAATGCCAAAATATACACAAAATCTGTAAAATCTGCAAATCATGTGTGTAATTACGATTTATAATCCAATAATTTTGAATAAGTGTGTTCATAAATAAATTCTAAACTATATAATGATCATAAATATAGATGATTTTGATAAAATTATTTAAAATGAATGGAAAATCGTTTGAAATGCTCAAATATGCACAGAATCTTTCAAATCTGCACATTATGTGCATAATTAGAACATATAATCCAATCGTAAACATACTTTAGATTATATAAAGAGCATCAATATAGATTATTGTGATCAAATGACTTAAAATAAATTTAAAATCCCTTGAAATGCTCAAATATACTCAGAATCTGTAATATCTGCAAATTATGTGAATAATTACAATTTATAGTCCAATCGTTTTGAATAAGTGAGTTCATAAACATATTCTAGACTATATAAAGAGCATAAATATAGATTATTGTCAACAAATGACTTAAAGTGAATACAAAATCGCTTGAAATACCCAAATATACACAGAATCTTTAAAATTTGCACATTATTTGTGTAATACAATAAATAATCCAATCGCTTTAAATGAGTGTGCTCGTAGACAAATTCTTGCCTATGTAAAGAGCTTAAATATATACATTATCGTGAACAAATGTCTCAAATTGAATGCAAAAATCGCTTGAAATGCTCAAATATACTCAGAATCTATAAAATTTGCACATTTTGAGCATAATTACAGTGTATAATCCAGTATTTTTGATAAGTGAGTCCATAAACATATTCTAGATTCTATAAAGAGGTTATTAAAGATTATTGTGATCAGATGACTCAAAATGAATGTAAAATCATTTGAAAAGTTAAAATATTCCCAGAATCTGTAAAATCTGCAAATTTGTTCGTAATTACAATGTATAATCCAATCGTTTTGAATAATTGAGATCTTAAAAATATTCTAGACTATATAAAGAGGCTAAATGTAGATTATTGAGATCAAATGAATTAAAATAAATGCAAAGTAGGCTTAAATGCTCAAATATACTCAGAACCTTTCAAATCTGCAAATTATGTGCATAATTACATTGTATAATCCAATCGTTTTGAGTAATTTATATCCTAAACATATTCTAGATAAAATAAAGAGTTTAAATATATATTATTGTCATCAAATACCTTAAAATGAATGCAAAATCAATTGAAATGCTCAAATAAACTTAGAATCTGTATAATAAGCACATTATGTGAATAATTACAATGTATAATCCAATCGTTTTGAATAATTGAGCTCATAAACATATGTTAGGCTATATAAAGAGCTTAAATATAGATTATTGTGATAAAGTAACTTAAAATGAATGCAAAATGGCTTGAAATGCTTCAATATATTCAGAATCTTTAAAATCTTCAGATCATTTGCGCAATTGCAATGTATAATCCAATTGTTTTGAATAACATACTTTAGAAACATATTCTAAACTATATAAAGATCATAAACATAGATTACTGTGGTCAAATGACTTATAAAGAATACAGAATCGTTTGAAATGCTCAAATATACTCAGAAAGTGTAAGATCCATATATTACGTGAATAATTACATAGTATAATCCAATCATTTGGAATAAGTGAGTTCTCTAACATATTCTAGACTATATAAAGAGATTAAATATAAATTATTGTGATCACATGACTTAAAATGAATGCAAAATCGCTTAAAATGCTCAAATATACTAAGGATTTGTCAAATCTGCACATTATGTGAATAATTACAATGTATAATCCATACTTTCTTAATAATTGACATCATAAACATATTCTAAACTATATAAAGAGCATAAATATAGATTATTGTGATCAAATGACTTAAAATAAATGAAAAATCGCTTCAAATGCTCATATATACTCAGAATCGGTAAAATATGCACAACATGTGAATAATTACAATGTATAATCCAATCATTTTGAATAATTGAGCTCATAAACAAATTCGACACAATATAAAAAGCTTAAATACAGATTATTGTGATCAAATGAATTAAAATTAATGCAAAATCGATTGAAATGCTCAAATATACTCAGAATCTTTCAAATCTGAATATTATGTTCATAATTACAATGTATAATCCAATTGTTTTGAATAAGTGGTATCGTAAACATATTCTAGACTATATAAAGAGCTTAAATATACATTATTGTGATCAAATGACTTAAAATGAATGCAAAATTGCTTGAAATGCTAAAATATACTTAGAATCTGTTAAATCCGCATATTATGTGAATAATTACAATGTATAATCCAATCTTTCTTAATAACTGACCTCATAAAAATATTCTAAACTATATAAAAAAATTAAATATAGATTATTGTGATCAAATGACTTAAAATAAATACTAAATCGCTTGAAATGCTCAAATATACTCAGAATCTATAAAATTTGCACATTTTGAGCATAATTACAGTGTATAATCCAATCTTTTTGAATAAGTGAGTTCATAAACATATTCTAGACTATATAAAGAGGTTAAATATAGATTATTGTGATCAAATGACTTAAAATCAATCTTTTAAATTTCGGTTTTTTTGGTATGACGGTCCAGGTCCCCATGTTATTTCGGTGTTATTTCGATGTTATAACGGCGATATAACGGTGTAGTGTTTTTTCAAAATTTGACACACATCAATTCTATAACTATCAACTTATATGTCTCCAATACTCCATACAAATAGCATACGACCATACCAAATTCAATATACTGCAGTGTACCAATATTGCGTAGCAGTAGCAGCTTGTACCAATTTAACAATAGTTCAATATTGAATACACAATTTAACAATAGTAGCAATAACAGCTTGTTATTTCGCCGAAATAACTGAAATAACGCGTTACTTCATTTTCTCAATTAAGACTATAACGTTCATGCGGTTTGACACAGAATACCGCTATTTCTGTTATTTCGCCGTTATTTCGTAGAAATTTAGAAGCTTGCTTAAAATTAATGCAAAATCTCTTGAAATGCGCAAATATACTCAGAATCTTTCAAATCTGAATATTATGTGCATAATTACAATGTATAATCCAATTGTTTTGAATAAGTGATATCATAAACATATTCTAGACTATATAAAGAGCTTTAATATACATTATTGTGATCAAATAACTTGAAATGAATGCAAAATCGCTTAAAATGCTAAAATATACTCATAATCTGTAAAATCTGCATATTATGTGAATAATTACATTATACAATCCAATCGTTTTGAATAATTGAGCTCATAAACATATTCTAGACTTGTTAAATTGCTTAATTATAGATTATTGAGATTGAATGACTTTAAATGCTCCAATATACTCAGAATCTTTAAAATCTTCACATCATGAGCGCAATTACATTGTATGATCCAATCGTTTTGAATAACTTAGTTCAGAAACATATTCTAAACTATATAAAGATCATAAATATAGATTACTCTGGTCAAATGATTTAAAATGAATACAAAATCGTTTGAAATGCTCAAATATACTCTGAAATTGTAAAATCCGTATATTAAGTGAATAATTACAATGTATAATCCAATCGTTTTGAATATGTGAGCTCATAAACATATACTAGACTATATAAAGAGCTTAAATATAGATTATTATCATCAAATAACTTAAAATAAATGCAAAATTGCTTCAAATGCCAAAATATACACAGAATTTGTAAAATCTGTAAATTATGTGTGTATACAATGTATAATCCAATCATTTTGAATAAGTGTGTTCATAAATAAATTCTATACTATATAAAGGACATACATATAGATGATTATTATCAAATAATTTAAATTAAATGGAAAATCGTTTGAAAAGTTCAAATATACTCAAAATCTTTATATTATGCACATTACGTGAACAATTCCAATGTATAACCCAATCATTTTGAATTATGATCTCACAAACATATTCTAGACTACATAAAGAGCTTAAATATAAATTGTTGTGGTCAATAGACTTAAAATGAGAGCAAAATCGCTTAAAATGCTAAAATATACTCAGAATCTGTAAAATATGCACATTATGTGAATACTGACAATCTATAAAACCAATCTTTTTGAATAATTGACCACATAAACATAATCTAGACTATACAAAGAATATATATAAATTAATGTGATCAAATGACTTAAAATGATTGCAAAATCGCTTAAAATTCTCAAATATACTTAGAATCTGTAAAATCTGCACATTCTGTATATAATTACAATTTATAAACCAATCTTTTTGAATAACTGACAACATAAACATATTCTAGACAATAGAAAGAGCATAAATATAGATTATTGTGATTAAATGAGTTAAAATGAATGCAAGATCGATTGAAATAATCAAATATACTCATAATCTTTAAAATCTGCATATTATATTCGTAATTACAACGCATAATCCAATTGTTTCGTAAAAACATATTCTGGACTATATAAAAATCATAAATATAGATTTATTGTGAACAAATGACTTAAAATGAATGCAAAATAGCATGAAATACTCAAATATACTCATAATCTTTCAAATATGCACCTTATGTGAATATTTACAAAGTATAATCAGATTGTTTTGAATAAGTTATATCATAAACATATTCTAAACAAAACAAAGAGTTTAAATATATATTATTGTATTCAAATCACTTAAAACGAAAGTGAAGTCGCTTGAAACGCTCAAATTATCTCATAATCTTTAAAATCTGCATATTATGTAAAAAATTACAATGTATAATACAATGCTTTTGAATAAGTGAGTTCATAAACATATTCTAGACTATATAAAGAGCATGAATATAGATTATTGTGATCAAATGACTTAAAATGAATTTAAAATCTCTTGAAATGCTCAAATATACTCAGAATCTGTAAAAACTGAAAATTATGTGAATAATTATAATGTATAATCCAATTATTTTGAATAAATGAGTTCATAAACATATGATAAACTATATAAAGAGCATAAATATAGATTATTGTCATCAAATAACTTAAAATGAATGCAAAATCGCATGAAATTCATAAATATACTCAGAATCTGTAAAATCTGCAAATTATGTGAATAATTATAATGTATAATCCAATTATTTTGAATAAATGGTTCATAAACATATTATAAACTATATAAAGAGCTTAAAAATAGATTATTGTGATCAAATGACTTAATATTATCGCAAAATCGGTTGAAATACTCAAATATACTAAGAATCTGTAAAATCTGCACATTATGTTTCTTAATTACAATGTATAATATAATCATTTTGAATAAGTAAGTTCATAAATATATTCTAGTCTATATAAAGAGCTTAAACATAGATTATTGTCTTCAAATGACTTAAAATGAAAGTAGAATCATTTCAAATGCTCAAATATACTCAGAATCAGTAAAATCTGCACATCATGTGCATAATTTTAATGTATAATCCAATCGTTTTGAATAAGTGAGTTCATAAACATATTCGAAACTATATTAAAAGCATAAATATAGCTTATTGTGATCAAATGACTTAAAATGAATGCAACATCGCTTGAAATGCTCAAATATACACAAAATCTTTCAAATCTGCATATTATGTTCATAATTACAATGTTTAATCCAAACGTTTTGAATAAGTTATATCATAAAAATATTCTAGACAAAATAAAGATCTTAAATATATATTATTGTGATCAACTCACTTAAAATTAATGCAAAATCGCTTGAAATCCTCAAATATACTCAGAATCTTTAAAATCTGCACATTATGTGATAAATTACAATGTATAATCAATGCTTTTGAATGAATGAATTCGTAAACATATTCTAAATTATATAAAGAGCATTAATATAGATTATTATGATCAAATGACTTAAAATGAATTTAAAATCGTTTGAAATGCTCAAATCCACTCTGAATCTGTAAAATCTGCAAATTTTTTGAATAATTATAATGTATAATCCAATCATTTTCGAAAAATGAGTTCATAAATATATTATAAACTATATAAAGAGCATAAATGTTGATTACTGTCATCAAATAACTTGAAATGAATGCAAAATCGCTTGAAATACTTAAAATATACTTAGAATCTGTAAAATCTGCACATTATGTGAATAATTACAATGTGTAATCCAATCGTTTTGAATATGTGAGCTCAGAAACATATTCTAGACTATATAAAGAGCTTAAATATAGATCATTGTCATCAAATAAGTTAAAAGGAATGCAACATTAATTGAAATGCTCAAATAAACTTACAATCTGTAAAATATGCACATTATGTGAATAATTACAATGTATAATCCAGTCGTTTTGAATAATTGAGCTCATAAACATATTCTAGACAATATAAAGAGCTTAAATATAGATTATTGTCATCAAATAATTTAAAATAAATGTAACATCAATTGAAATGCTCAAATAAACTTAAATCTGCAAAATATGCACATTATGTGAATAATTACAATGTATAATGCAAGTGTTTTAATGGGTTGAAAAGCCGAAAAAAAATTGATCCAGATTTGGATCCATTAAGAAAACCGAGCTTAATAGGTAAACAGTTAAACAGAAAAAAAAAGAAAAATTTGTTTATCTAAAAAGTTCATATATTAGAAAAAGGACTTCTTGAAACATCAGTTATAATTTCGTATTCTATTTTTTTCATATTTAATTTTTGTAATAAGAGACATTTTAATGAAATTAGTAAACTCTCCGTTTTTGTTGTTTTTGGAACATGTTTAGTGCAAGTCCGTATAACCTATATCTCTAGTTGAGGTTACAAATTTTGCATTATTTTTATTTCAGAAATAATTTATGTTTCTCATAATAAATGACATTCCCAGTGTTTGAACATTAAGTTTCTACGGGTGGTATGCTTGACATATAGTAATTATATTTAATAAAAAATGTAACTTTAGATATTTAGCAATTGAAACATAGAGATGATATTTTCTTAGCAATTTAAAAATGTAATTTTATAAGTCGTGTAAGTATGGAATTTGGAATATAAAAAGTTAAATATGATATATGTATATTTAAATAAACCAAAGTGATGAGAATTAGGAGCAGCAGGTATAATGGAAATAAATCAATTATGAAAATGAAAATTTGAATGGTAAATATGAAGTATGTAAAATATGATAAGAAAGTTAAAGGAAAAATTTAATATTGCTCTTTAATGAATATGAATAAATAGGAAAGTTAAAGTAAAAAAATTAGAAAACGATAGAAAATAAGATGATGAAGATATTAATGGAGATGGAGTCCATAATTGTATTTTATATATATAGGTTTTGAAAGTTATCATTGGTGTATGGATTCACTTAACGTACCAGTCTAATGGTACCGGTCAATTATAAATACTTAATGTACTAATTACGGATGTACATCCCTAATTCCTAAAGCAAACAGCTACCCCTTATTATTTAGCAGCACATTAAAATAATCAAGATGTTGGAAAAGTCAAATACATTCTAGATAAGTAGCAAAAAAAGTTCTCCCAAGCAAAACCGTTATAAGCATATAAGCCCCTCGTGTTGTGCCAAAAATAGTAGCAGTAGCAGGCTAGCAGCCAACCATCCCAAGAGATGGGTTGAACATCGAATTGTGAGAAGAAAAATTAGCAGTGCATTTCGTTCCAAATACCTCCTTAATGAACCGGGCAGATAATATGACATTCAAATCCGACCCTAGATCAAAGTTTTGCACATAAACCCCCAAAAAAAAGGAATTGTTAATCTCAGATTGTTTTAAACTAAATTCTTTGATCTGTATTTCTGTGCTATAGTATTGTGGCAAATACCAATTAAATGATGTTTGTAGCCGAATACTTCGAACACCAAATACAAAATGCTATGTTCTGTGCTACGATTCTTCCAACACCAAATCACAAAATGCTGCCAAAAAAAAAAAAGAAATTGCTGTAAATCTTGTCTAGGCTTCCTTAATTTCTAGATGGCTGCAAAAAAAATTCAGAAAATGAATTAATAGAAGGACCTGGGTTAGTAAAAATAATTGGAATATAAATTTCATGTACCATCAGTAAGTATTGATATTCACCGGCATATAAGTTAAAGAACGTAGCAAAGGATGATTGAAATATTACGCCAAAGATTTATTTTTGTTTCTGTATTGTAACATTCCACATGATTGCGGTAAAATTTGTTATTTGAAAAGAAAAACATTAATTAAAAGCAATATGATATAATTAAAAGTATTTTGCTGCTCATAAATAAAGTCTATGTAATACAACATGTTAGAAAGATCAGTGAGATGTCAATTTGTGTGAAAATTAACATCCCATGTGTGATCTGAAAGCTAAGCCGGAAATTGAATAAATAAATTTTTTAAAGATTTTTTAATGTGCACGTTGCAATTTTTAAAATAATAAATTTGTACGAATTGGAAATTCAGGAAATATATTTTCTTTAGAGAATAGTGAAGAAAACTGAAATTCAAATGACATAGCCATGCACTCAAGTGTCTATATTCTGTCTCATTTTACACATGTAATTTATAAGAGTTGTAATATGAGGTAAACTGTAAAAATGTATCAGAATATTGCAATAGGTGAGAAAATATTTTAGAGTGTAAAAATATTTGTGTAAAAATATTTATGCTTAAATAAATGTTAACTATTAGTGTTACCAGAAATTTGTTATCAGAATTGAGTAGGAAAAAAACGTCAGGAAGTGGCTTCTTCAACGTTGATCTGGATTACCTGCAAATTGTATAATTCTTTAAAATTCAAGCATAGGTGATACTAAAATATACAATTTTTTATTATTCTTGCGTACCTAACATTGAAAAAAATTCTCTGTAGACTATATTCTTTGTACATCCTTCGTACAAATCATGGTTTGTAATAAATATTTTCAATCCATGCAGTGATGTTGTTCTTGAAAGAGCCACATAAATTTGTCCATGGCTAAATACCGGTTCCGGTAAATATAGGCCTACCATATCCAGGGATCAGCCTCGACTCTTATTAATGGTCATTTCATAGCAAAGGCTGACAGAAAACTGTCTTCTTCTCATAACAAAGGAAATGATGTAGTCTTGTAAATGAACAAAATTCTTGGAATACATATTTGTTTGTTAATTTGTGGAAACTCCGGTTATCACTTTTACCTGTATGATCCTTCTCCCACTTTTTTTTGTTGTCTTATGTTGTTGCAAGTAATGAATCTCTCGCTTTGATACTGAAAGTAATAATTGCAAATAGCCTGAGGCTTTTGGATGTTTTTTAATGGCCATCTATTTATACTGTCGTAGCTATCAAATTGAATAAATGAAAAATTAATATTAGGCATCACTGCCATGAATGTTTAAGCCATTTCTTTCCTCTTTCATTTTATTATAAATTGACTAAGAAGAGAGTGTATAAGCTTATATAAAAAAATGTATACCAATATTCATATAAGTCCGCAGAATCTCAACCCCTCTAAAATTTTACTCTCAACTGAGCAGTTGCCTTTGTAAATCTGGAATTTAATAAAGAATAACCGAAATTAAATTATGTTCCCATATATTGATAAAAACAATCAATATACAACATTTTCCCTTTTCATTACCGACATCAAAAGTAGTATATTTCAAAGCTTATATCACTATGTACTACGGTCAATATCTCTATCTGACACCAATTTATTTGAAGATTGAATAAGAAAGCTCATTACTGTTTTCTCTTTATTTCAAATTTTGATGGGTGAACACAACGGAAAAAAAAAAATTCTTTGTTCCTACTGAACATTTCCAGTCCCTTCTAGTATTTTTATAGGATGTGAATTAGTTTATTGTATGGTCCAGCCAAAATCTGATGGATAGGATCCTGTGTTCGGTGGTTTGGCGTTAAAATTGGCCCAAATAAATTGACACAGCTTATGTATAGCTCCACATATCCAAACCCTACTTCTAACCTTCATATATATTTTCAACTTAATTCCAGTACTAACACATTATCATATCAAATAGACAATAAAAAAACAAATTGACGGCAAAGCATATATAATGGAGTACTAGGAACCTTAGGCGGTTAGGTCTCTGCTCTCAACAGCAATTGTATTGATTAAATTGAATATTCTGACCAACATAAACTATAGGCATCATTAAAGTATAACTTATAAATATTTTGAATGAGAAAGAAGCAATTGCAAAATCTGTGTTTTTCTTTTTATCTCAAGACATAGGAATATTTCTAGAATAAGTAATCTGGTTAGAGTTAAGAGTTATTAGTAATAACAATTGCAGAAAGCGCTTCTTGTCAAACCCAGCAGGTGAACTCTAAGCTCTTCTTGTCAAACCCAGTATGTTATAATCGTGACCCAAATTACTGTTGGCCCAATGGGCTTGTCTTTTGCTTATACTATGTAATATGTAAAAACTGAAACAGCATTGAGAACTTTCTAGAGAACTCATTTTGATCATCTCTTGCGTTTCCTCTCTGTGTGCCCTCTCTGACTCTCTCTACTGTCTCCCTTCATCTCAATATTCCATCTCAAAGCAAATCACCACAACAAACTGGTATCAAGAGCCTAAGGTTTTTTATTCTGCCGTGGTCCCTGCGTGCGTGCTACTTGAGGGTTGCCTGTTTCTCACCGTGCACGGTCTGAACTCTGCCGATTTCTTTTGTCTTGAGCGCAAGTATAAGGAGCTGTGAGCTGCGCCTAATCAGAAAATCGGTTAGCATCTTGTGGCATATTTGAACATTTAATTTCCGATTCAATTTGGTGGTACTCATTTGACTATTGACTTTGGCATTTTCTGCCATTTGGTTTAGTGCGTTCTGGAGCACATTACCTAACTCCATTTGTTTATGCATAATCATTTTTGCAATTTCATTAATTGCAATTTTGATTATTAAATTTTTATTGGTGCTCTTAGTTATTTGAGTAGTTGGTGAATCGGAGAATTTGGTGATTTGAGAATTGTTTGGAGATGGAGATGTCAACTAAATTTGATATTGAGAAGTATGATGGGAAGACGAGTTTCGCACTATGGCAAGTGCGTATGGCCGCCATATTGTGTAGTCTTGGCATTAAGGGTGCCATTTATGGCCGTGACAAGTTGATTGAAGCGGTGACGGATAAGAAGTGGAAGGATATGGATGACAAGGCGCTTTCCACTATCCAATTGTGTTTGAGTAATGCAACACTTCAAGAGGTCCTTTCGGAGAAAACCGCTAAAGGTTTATGGGATAAGTTAGAGGATATTTTCATGAAGAAGTCTCTAACTAACCGGTTGCGGTTAAAGTTGCGCCTCTACACTCTTCGTATGGACGAAGGTACATCTATCTCTAATCATATTGCGGAGTTTACCTCCATCTTGAATGATTTGGATAGATTAGGTGTTAAGGTAGAGGATGAGGACCAAGCTTTGTTGTTGTTGTGTTCTTTGCCCGCTTCATATAAGTCATTTAGGGACATGATGGTCTATAGTAGAGAGAAAATTTCTCTTGAGGATGTCAAGAGCACTTTGCAAGCAAAGTTGCATTTAGATAATGAGATGACCAATGTTGAGAAAGGAAAAGGGAGTCAAGATGTTGGTTTGGTTGCCGATCGAGGTAGGTCGAAGGAAAGGACCTCGAAAGGAGGTAGAACCCGATCAAAGTCAAAGCACAAGAATCTCACTTGTTATTATTGTAAAATGAAGGGACACGTAAAGGCCGAATGTTATAAGTTGAAAAATAAATTAAAGGCCGAGAAAGGTGTTTCTTCGGAAGATGCCAATGTGGCTAGTAGTGATGACACATATGACACACTTTGTGTTGTTGATAGTTGTGTCAATGATGAGAATTCTTGGATTATGGACTCAGGTGCTTCTCAACACATGACTCCAAATAGAGATTGGTTTGAGACATATGAGCCTTCAAGTGGTAAGGTTCTCATGGGCAACAACCATTTGTGCAAGGTTGCCGGAATTGGCTCGGTGAAAATTAAGTTTCATGATGGCAAGATCCGAAGATTGACGGGTGTGAGGCATATACCCGATTTGAGCAAGAATTTAATTTCTTTGGGTTCTCTTGAAGAGAAAGGTTGCAAGTTCCAAAGTGAAGGTGGAGTCCTTCGTGTTTCCAAAGGGGCTCTCACTATCATGAAGGGAAAGAGAGTTGGAACTCTCTATTTCTTGCAAGGTTCCACGGTCACGGGCTCGGCCGCTATTGCGGGTTCGGGTCCTACCTCGGATGTGGATACTACAAAATTGTGGCATATGAGGTTAGGGCACATGAGTGAGCGAGGAATGACCATTTTGAGTAAGAGAGGCTTGTTGTGTGGCCAATGCACAAGTAGCTTGGAGTTTTGTGAGCATTGTGTATTTGGCAAGCAAAAGAGGTTGAGCTTCTCGACGGCCATTCACTCGACCAAGGGAACATTAGATTACATTCATTCGGATCTTTGGGGTCCATCTCGTGAGCCATCAAAAGGTAACGGTTCTCGTTATTTGCTTACTTTCATTGATGATTTTTCTAGAAAGGTTTGGGTTTATTTCTTGAAAGAGAAAAGTGAGGTCTTTAAGGTGTTTAAAGAATGGAAGACCCTTCTTGAAAACCAAACCGGAAAGAAAGTGAAAAGATTGAGAACCGATAATGGTTTAGAATTTTGTAACCACCAATTTGATGAGTTTTGCAAGGCCGAAGGGATTGTACGGCACAAGACGGTGGTTAATACTCCACAACAAAATGGAGTTGCGGAAAGGATGAATAGAACACTACTTGAAAGGGCTCGTTGCATGCTTTCCAATGCGGGTTTGGGTAAGGAGTTTTGGGCGGAGGCCGTTAGCACGGCTTGCTATTTGGTGAATCGGTCTCCTACCACTTCCATTGAGTGCAAGACACCCGAAGAAGTGTGGTCGGGTAAGCCGGCCGATTATGCAAATTTGAGGGTGTTTGGTTGTCCCTCTTATGTGCATGTCAATGATGGTAAGTTGGAGCCAAGAGCAAAGAAGTGCATCTTTGTTGGGTATCCCATGAATGTGAAGGGGTACAAGGTATGGTGTCCCGCAACTTCTAAATTTCTCATCTCAAGAGATGTTACTTTCAATGAGTCGGTTATGTTGAAGGCAAATGATGTTGCACTTGAGCCGACTATTAAGGAGAATGAGAAGGTTGGAAAGAAGGTGGAGTTTGAGGTGCCGGTCCAACAAAGTGATGAAGAAGAGTCTATGTCGCATGATGGTGCTCATTTAGAAGAACAAGAAGAAGTTGAGGAGCAACCATATTTGTTGGCACGGGACCGAGAAAGAAGAGAAATTCGGCAACCGGCAAGGTATGCCGATTTTGCTTATTGTCTTGCAATTGCCGAAGAGGTGGAGTATAGTGAGCCGTCATCCTACAAGGAAGCTATTTCTTCCAAGCATGCGGCGGATTGGATTTCCGCCATGAAGGAAGAGCTTTGTTCATTAGAAAGAAACCATACTTGGACTCTTGTGAAGCCACCTAGTGGTAAAAAGATTGTGGGTTGCAAGTGGATTTTTAAGAAAAAGATGGATGGCTCAAGTTCGGATAATTTCCGATATAAGGCGAGGCTTGTGGCTAAGGGTTATAGCCAAGTTCAAGGTGTGGACTTCAATGAGGTTTTCTCTCCCGTGGTGAAGCATACCTCAATTCGGATTTTGCTCTCTTTAGTGGCAATGAAGGATATGGAGTTAGAGCAATTACATGTGAAAACGGCCTTCTTGCATGGTGATTTAGAGGAGCAAATCTATATGAAGCAACCGGAGGGTTTTGAGGTTGTGGGAAAAGAAGACCATGTGTGTTTGTTGAAGAAGTCTCTTTATGGCCTCAAGCAATCACCTCGGCAATGGTACAAGAAATTCGACTCTTTCATGGTTAGTATAAATTTCTCCCGCTCTAATTATGATAGTTGTGTTTATTTCAAGAAGTTGGGTAGCGGGAAATTTATATATTTGTTGCTCTATGTTGATGATATGTTGATTGCGGCCTCCAATATGGATGAAATTGTGAGGTTGAAAGAGAAACTTGGTTCGGCATTTGAGATGAAAGATTTAGGGGCCGCCAAAAGAATCCTTGGAATGGAGATTACAAGGGATCGGGCCAATCGGAAACTCTTTCTCTCTCAAAAGGAGTTTGCCGGAAAGGTTATTCGCCGATTTGGCATGGAGAAAGCAAAGGTTGTTTCAACTCCTCTTGCGGCGCATTTCAAGCTTTCGGCCGCTTTGTGCCCAAAGTCCGATCATGAGAAGAGCTATATGGAAAAGGTTCCATATTCAAGTGCGGTTGGGAGTCTCATGTATTTGATGGTGTGCACTCGACCCGACATAGCTCAAGCCGTTAGTGTGGTAAGTAGGTATC
Organism: Rhynchospora pubera; assembly: GCA_028095005.1. NCBI lineage: Eukaryota > Viridiplantae > Streptophyta > Magnoliopsida > Poales > Cyperaceae > Rhynchospora > Rhynchospora pubera. The sequence goes on from CM051459.1 coordinate 87,073,162, forward strand.
TCTCTTGTCCCGGAAAAGGGCATTGGGAAGCGGTGAAGTGGATCTTCCGCTATTTGAAAGGTACCATTAATTCTCATTTAGAATTTGGAAATGGAAATATGACACTAACGGGCTATGTAGATGCGGATTTTGCGGGTGACTTGGACAAGAGGAGGTCTTTGACGGGGTACACTTTTACCCTTGGTGGATGTGCAATTAGTTGGAAATCTACACTTCAATCAACCGTTGCACTCTCTAGTACGGAAGCCGAATACATGGCAATTACGGAGGCTATCAAGGAGGCTCTTTGGCTCAAGGCTTTTGTGGGTGAGATTTCTTCTCTTGAAGGTCCTATCACGGTGTTTTGTGATAATCAAAGTGCCGTTCATTTGACAAAGGACCGTATGTTTCATGAGAGGACCAAGCATATTGATATCCGGTACCACTTTGTGCGGGATGTAGTCTCGAAAGGAAAGGTTGTTGTGAAGAAGATAGGTAGCGAATCGAATCCGGCCGACATGCTCACCAAGCCTCTTCTGATTGCTAAGTTTAAGTTTTGCTCAAGGGCAATTTCGGTTTGCTTCTAGTTTGTTTTTAGTTTGACACTAGTTGGTTACTAGTTTAGTTAGTTTGTATTTTGCTTTATGTTTAGTTTATTTTGATGTAATTTGGTTCAAGGTGGAGATTGTTATAATCGTGACCCAAATTACTGTTGGCCCAATGGACTTGTCTTTTGCTTATACTATGTAATATGTAAAAACTGAAACAGCATTGAGAACTTTCTAGAGAACTCATTTTGATCATCTCTTGCGTTTCCTCTCTGTGTGCCCTCTCTGACTCTCTCTACTGTCTCCCTTCATCTCAATATTCCATCTCAAAGCAAATCACCACAACACAGTAGGCAAACTCTGAGGTGACAGCTGCATGAGATCCAAGATAGTTCATACGAAAACTATAGAAGATGTAGAGGCAAAGAAGGGCACAGAGAAAGAATGAATACAAAAAAAAAAAAAAGTGCATTCACCTGAAATATGAGCAAACAAGGAACCCATCCATTAAACTCATGCTATGAGGCAATACCGTAGGGTATCTAGATCTAGAGAATATGGTTGTTGCTCTCACATTTGCTAAAAGGTAATAACCACTTGGGAAAGACATCCGAGAAAAGCTTCAGCAACTACTTCAAGCGACATGTAAAAAATAAAATAAAAAAACCCATTGTATCACCAAAAAATAGTTACATCAAGGACTTTCAAATTATGTTATTGCATTTTGAAATGGTAAGGACAAAGATACTTAAACTAATTACCAAACATCCAAGAAATGCTTAATCTACAAAGCCATCTTGATGTCCATGGCCAGCCGTAACCATTGCTTAGTGGAGTCCCTAAGTGGCAAAGTGATGGTTACCAATTGAAAGAGTGTGCTTATAATTTGCCCATGTACATATCTGAGAGCGCTTTGTATAGGTACCACAATTAATTTGGCCATTGTAAAAATTCACAGTTAATCGGTAATAACCCTAAACACACACCGAACAAAAGTTAATAATAATTCATTAATTAATAACCTAACCCTCATTAATATTTGTCCATCACAATTGCAGCGAACGGACAATATTAAAAGCCAGATTCAAAATTAAAGCACAAAAAACTCATAATCAAACAAATTGTTGGGAAAATGAACTTATAAAGGGATTTTAAATCCAATATTATTTCAGAATGTTATTATGACTGGCTGATCCAAATCCATTGGATATAAAAAAAATTTAAGTGTTTAAAATGCCAAACCTAAAGCAGTACCAAAGTTCACCATCGTTGCAAATAGCCTAGTGGAGGAAAGGAGAGGGAAGGTCAGTGGGCTGGAAGACTGGCGAAGGAGGAAGCGGATCGAGCGAGCCAGAGGAGGTGATCAGAGAGGGAATGAATTGGAGAGAGTGCAGATGAGGGGTCGGGGTGGAGTGCAGATGAGAGGTCGGACGCTCATTTGTGTGTGTAGCTTAGGGCTGTCTAACGCTTACAACGGCAACGGAATGGCTCATTTAGTTTGCCGTTCCGTTTCAGTAAACGGAATGCCATTTCATTCCAATATTCGTTTCATTTGGACGGAATAGGACGAAACACATATATTTACACTAAAAACAGATGTATTTGTCGAAACGAAAGCGAAATGATTCGTTCCGTTTACCGTTCCGTTTCAACAATGGTATGCCTTGTTATTCCGTTTACCGTTCCGCTTCTGGAAACGAAATGCAAATTCGTACCGTTATCTGTTCCGTTGGAACGGAACGAAAAACGGCGAAATGGTATATCGTTGACAGCCATAGTGTAGCATGGAACCTAGAAAAACGGAAGAAAGTAAAATAAATGGAAGAGGATTAATTAGATTTATGCCATTGTAAAAATTAGTTAATTAGCAATATGCCATTGTTAGATTGTTAATTAGATTTATGTCATTATCAAATTGTTTAAATTAGATATATGCCATTATCTTATTCCTAAAAAGATTAAATTCTAAAACTGTCATCCTAAAATATCTCATTATTTTTAAAAATGCCTAAGTTGCCCTTGTTAATAAATGCTAAAGAGAATGCTGAAAAAAAAGGGTAAATTGAGAAATGTTTCATTATGCTAATTCTATCTCCAAAATTAGTATATACTTTGTATACCATCTATTAGCTAAATATTTTTGGATATTTACACACTAAAATACGCTAAAATATTCCATGCAAATCTCCAAACTTTTTTTCTTGTTTTTTTTTTTTATTTTGAAGGCGTTCTTACTATGTATTTTGGATATTTAGATTAATGAACCCATGATAAGTAACCATGTTACTCACTTGTTGATCGTTAATTATCTTATGTATTTTTATTTTTACAAGTTTATTGCAACGTCTCAGCTATTTGCCTAATATTTTATTTTTCATTAATGATTAATGATACAAGTTAATGATATAAGTTAATATGGATACATTTTAATTTTACCGCATTTTTGTTGTTAATAATATAAAGTTTTGTTTTATGCCATAATTTTAATGCACTAGTGGCATAAAACTAAGTTTTATATTTTTACAATGGCACATAACTCATTTTAATTAATTTGTAGTGGCATAAAACTAATTTTGTTATATAGTGATGGCATTTTTCTAATTTTAAATTTTTATAGTGGCATATTTAAAAGAGCAAAATTGGCAAATCAATTTGTCGATGGCAAAAAACTAATTTGCTCTATTTCATAATGGCAAAAAACTAATTTGTCATTTAGTGATGGCATTTTACTAAATTTAATTAACCTAATGGAAGAGGAGCTGTATTTGTATAGATGAACGTATTAGAATAAAAGCTGGAAAACAACGGATACGATATTATACTATAGATTAGCTATTGTCTAATAAAAAAATATACAGCGTATTGAATGGGCGATCACTGTTAGAATGCAGTAAAAATGGCAAGATGCAAATTTTGTTCTTAAAATAAGAATAGAGATTTATAAATATATATAAGAATTAATTTAAATTTCAGATTATTACTTGAAAAAGGGTCATTACTCGCTCGAATTTAATTTATGTTTTGTAGCAACACCAACACATTTTCTTAAATTTTTGTCCAACATTAGAATTTTCCTTAATTTATATATATTGAATTGAATACTAAAACAAGCATAATGATTGTGCAGTTTAAACGCAGATCATGGCGTGCGAGAATTAATGGAGGATCAGATTTCTTGCCAATTTATGTATAAAAGGAATTTAATTTTAAAATTTAGATTTCTTGCCAATTTTAATTCCATTGTCATCGATCATCCTTGTCAAATAACGTGATATGATCTTTTAATTAAATCTACTATTCTGATACAAATCGCGGCGTATCTAAAGAAAAAATGAAGTAAAAATGCATAGGCACAAGGGCTATATAAGCATCAACCTAAGAATTAGTCTGAACTGCAGACAATACTCCTTCATCAGAATTTTGCATACAAATACCTATCAACCCTTCCACAACCAACAATTATTTTTTGAAATAATGAAACAACCACCATCCACTATCGATCTCACTATCGACTGTTCGAGCCAGTTAGGTACGATTAACTTGACTGTCGACAAAAATACCACTGTGGGAGCCATCAAAAGATATATCAGGGATAAGCATCATGCTGAAGGAGTAAAGATAACCAGTATTCGTCTGTCTTTGGACCCTGGAAATGGAACACGCTTAGTTCTTATGAAAGAAAACAATGAGAAATTATCTTCCGAGAAGTATGGTATTCAAGGTGGCGCAAGAATTGAAGCGACTTTTAGTTAGTTAACACTTGCGCATGGTGTTTAATTGATACTTATACGGTATTGCCTTAGACTAATTAATTATAATAATCTATCTTTCATCAGAGTTCATAGTCTTCGGATGAATCCGTTTTTATTTTGTCATCTAGCTAATTTATTTGTTGCCTGTATCCAACTATCCATTATCCAATAAATAAAATATATAGCAAATTAATAAAATTAGGGTACGTACTTTCTAATTTCTGTTTTCTTTTTTCTTTGAAAGCTTCACAGAGGCTGCAAGTCTCAACACCGTTAATGTGCGTTCATCCCAAAGAGACCACAAAGACCGTTTTAGTTAAAAATGTAATTTGCACAATAATTTAAGCGATTCGGTGATCAAGATACTGCTATATGTACCTCCTAAGGCAAAAATTCAGTGTTCTCTTGCAATTATATATATTTTTTATTTTTATGTTGATGATTATTGATTAATATTTATAATTGCATGAAATTTTTTTTTCTCAAATATAGACTGCAATAATTATTCTTTAGGAGATATTTGTCCCCTTGCCTTCTCGATCGATATATATTTTTTTATTTTTATGATTTATGATTATTGATGGTTATAATCTTAGTTTATGTGCCATTTCATTTTTTCCTCGAGTTTTATTAAGATTTGATACTTCCATTATTATTTTTCTATCATTTATAATGTTATTGGGAGATATTTGAAGTATTTGTGTCTCTTTGTTTTATCTAAGGCTCCGTTTGGATGGTTTCTTCCCGGAATAAGGAATAAGTAATAACTATTTTTTACCAATAAATTTATTTCTAACCATCCAAACTCTTCACAAAAGTTACACACTTCCCAATAAATTTACCCCTTCCCTTCTTCCTTCTTCCTACCTTATTCTCAACGCATCCAAACGGAGTCTAATTTCTTGGCAAAACACTTTCTAAGTAAAAACACTTTCATTCTCACCTGCCATTTATTTAATTTTCTTTTGTGTTATCGAGCACTCAAATATTAAACTCACATCTTTTGGTACTATTTTCAAAATTTTATCAAATTGATTATAATTAAAACTAATACGATTTGTCCAAAATAAATTATTAGTGCTGACGCATGAAATAGGAGAAATGATAAGTGCATCGCACGGTGTATTAAGATTTTGATACATCAGTGCTATATTTTCCATAGTTTTACAAATTGAGAAATCTATATAACAAACTCATTCTATATATTGAAATTATAGATCGTATCTTAATAATCCATTTTATAAGTTCTTTCTTATAACAAACTCATTTTTTTTTTGCCACGGAGCTAGCATGTGAAATATTACGCAAAAAATATGTTCTTTCTTATCTTAATAATCCATTTTATAATTCTTAATTTTCATATTTTTCCATTTTTATTTTTCAATTATTTTGGTTAATTTATTGAAATTCCAAACAAAAAAAATCAATGCAAAATACTGCCGAGAGTAAAAGCATGGTTACGCCATGTCTAACAATTTATACGCGCTAATACGATATGGTAGCTCTGTCGGATACATATTATTTGCATGCACTTTTTTTTTTTTTTTTTGAGGTAAACTGGAGACGCTCTAGTTTCGAACTTTCGATATCCGAACAACCGGTATGCTATTTTTCAAATTTCGTATGTATCGTGCGGTGCACGTGAGTCGACCTCTTGCACGTGACCATGAACACACCTGGTTGACTAGTTCCGGGGTCCGGACCTTCTACGGACCGTGCAAGTGATTGGTACATCTATTTATCAGGTAATCAGGACTCAGTAGTTAATTTAATTATGCGCCGAAGTCAACGAGGCAGATTTAAAGTCTGAGAGCACATTAAAAGTTTTTTTTTTTGTGTATATTAGATATTCAGATTCAATGCTAGCTACGGCCTACGGCGACTTTTCAACAGAGAAAAGGATGCACATCCATAGAATGATAGAAATCATAGAATGAGATATATAAGGTCGTTGACATCATCTTACTACGTCTCGTATCAACGTGCTGACGTCATATATCAACGTGCTGTCCTCAATTGCTTTGCTAAGGCTTAACTACATTTCATTATTTATAAATCAATAGGCATTATTTATATTCTGTCAACAAGCTAGTACCATCATAAAATGAGTCTCAGCTCCCATTAACTCTCCAAGAGGAGGTATTTCTAAAAGAAAACTCTCCAAGAGGACAACAAAAAATGGAAGTCGTCTCCAAGAGAATGGATTTATGGTGGTTTGTTCTTCTCACATTGTTTGCATCTACTACACGGGTTTATAGCCAGGTTGATTCTAACGGTAATTTCTCATCATCATTGCACTATAAAATTTCTTAGTTTCTTATGCATTGTATTGTTGTATGCTATATTATTTCTTTTGATCGCAAGAAATTGATTATATATTTTGATAGAAATTTGAAATATTTAATTCGTAATAATACTTCTGAAATTACTTAATAAGGATCACGTAATTCATATAAAATTAAATAAATCATAAGTTAGAACTTACAATTTTGTAGAGAAGACATCTTGATGTGGAAATTTGATCTTCTCCAATTTTTCTTAGTCCTTAATGATGGCAGAATGGCGTTTTTCTTTTTCTGAAATTTTTTGTTTTCTTTATGGGCGAAAAAATGGGAAAAGGTGCCACTTTCTAATAAAATTTCAGAATAAATAACTAAGGTAATTGAAGGGATCAAATCTGAATAAATCTGGTCCATTGATTTTCCATCAAAATCAATGCAACCTTTAATTATATTTCATAAATGAATTTGGTTCAAATTAAATTATATAGTCCACTTAATAAATAATTAATATTATTAATTATAACATATTTAACTTATGTTCATTGTTAATTTGTTATTTTTTTTGTCATTCATTATATATTGTTCTGCTTAAAACACGCATAGACATATCTAATATAATACATTTATTAATAAGAACATCATTTGAACCAAGTTACTAAGCGCAAGAATCATTTCAAATAAATGGATAATCAGTAAATATTTGTATCTAAAACTTAAAATGTATGTAATATGCTGTCCTTGGTAAAACCATGCGCGGATTATTATTACTAGCTAGCATAAGATGCCCTCATATATGGGCAAATAAAGAAACAAAATAGCGTTAGATAATAAAAATATATTTCATAATTTACCATCGATATAAATAGATATGTTATTCAATTTGTTTCTTTATTAGACGAAAAATAAAAAATATATTGTTGCTTCGTCAGGCGATTGATATCCAACTACAGACCAAATTGATCGAACATCAAAAACATATGTTTACATGCTAGACCTAGCGTGTCATACTTCTACGGTCCGTGCAATTTATAAGTATTATTATTTTTTAGTAACATCAAAATATGGAATGTCTATATTTATTCAATTTTGGCAAATGATTAAATACTTTATGAGACATAGAATATATATTGGCTTGGCACAGTTGACATATAATTATAATAGTTTCTCTTGGGAAGGTAAGAATGACGCATGACTTTTCCATAACAGTGGGGAAGCATTATCAAATTTAATTGACTCGTTATTTTTTAAATTTGTTAAAAGAATTATATGCATGTTTGTAGGCTTTATAAATATTGACTGTGGGCTCCCTGCAAATTCTACCTCTGTTGACGAGCAAACTAATTTGACTCATCTGTCTGATGATCAATTCATCGACACCGGAGTGAACTACAAAATCGACCCCAAATATGCCACTAATGGCTTATATACCAGATATCTAACTGTCAGGAGTTTTCCCAATGTAACCCGAAATTGCTATACCTTAAGATCCTTATCAGCAGGATCAAAGTACCTTGTAAGAGCAATGTTCAAGTACGGAAACTATGATAACAAAATGGCTCCTCCGACTTTTGATATCCATGTGGGGGTCAATTATTGGAGCACAGTTGTGATGCCTGATTCAGAGAGTGCATACTTCTATGAGATCATCACCACCACCAGTTCTGACTACTTACAAGTTTGCCTCATAAATACGGATCGGGGAACTCCTTTTATCTCTGCTCTAGAACTGAGGCAAATGGAGACGACCCTTTATAAAGATGCAAATGCCACGCAATCATTGGTTCGGTATAGAAGGTACAACATGGGAGCAGACGATTTTGTGAGGTAAACATGCTAAATTTACACCTCATATAAAAAAGAGGAAAACTTGCTATTAATATTTTACTGGTGGTTACTGGTTACCTGTACTGTTTGTTACTCTTCACAAGTCACAACAACAACAACAACAACAATAATAATTATTAATTATTTTCTTCTATATTTTAAATATTTTATTTTTAATTGAATCTTGTGATTCTGCTGTACTAGGTCCACACTTGTCAGAAAAAGAATTATAAATTCACCCTATAAATTCATGTCTCAAGAGATTAAAAAAAAAAAAACCATGCGTCATTACTACATTCATAAGCAATTGAAGCAAAATTATAATATAAATATGATCGTTACTCATACATATTCTTCTTCCACCACTTGGTTAAAAAACAAAAATAGGTATCCGGATGATCCATATGACCGCATTTGGACTGACTACACAGGAGAATGGCCATCTATCTCAACTAACTCCACTGTGAAACCCGACACAGACTTTGCGACCCCTTCTCTCGTGATGCAAACTGCATCGACCACTAACAGCACCAAACAACCCCTTATTTTCCCCTGGACTTCCAACAATAAATCCAGCTTATTTTTGATAATCCTTCACATTGGTGAGATCCAGGACATACCACGCACTGATTACAGGGAGTTTAATATATATGCAGATGGATATGATGTCCCATTGTTTGACCATATTGTACCACAAAAATTAACCTCAGTATGGGCATCATACTGGGACACGGATGGCACTACGTATAATGTGTCATTTAAGGCGACTTCAAACTCAACTCTACCGCCTCTATTGAATGCCATTGAGCTGTATTATATTAGACCCGCCACCGGGATCCTCACCTATAGCGGAGATGGTAAGTTTGATCATAGTTATCTCACTCTGAATGCTTAAATTATTTGTTAAAGTTTCCTTTGTTAGTTCCTCTGAGAAATGTTAGGAAACAAAATTTTAGTTGAGATACATATGAAATATTTTAAATCTACTCTCGTTCATTTTTATTTCTTACATTTCAAAAAACACACTTCTACACATAACCATGCATCCTAATTCCTATGATTTTTGAACTATTAGACACTTTTCTATAATAATTGAAACGCTCCTTTTCTTGTGTCATATAAGTGTTGCGAAATTTTCCAGAATTTGAATCACAAAATGTTTCTTACAAAGTTGTACATAATTAATTAACTCTTTTCACTAATTAAGATTGTATTTCCAAAAGGGAAAGAAACTGAATTAGTTTTTAATTATAGGTGGTCTGATGCACGTCAACACAATAACATTAGCAATAGGACTCTCTTTAAATGTTTCACTACATTTATTTATTTATTTATTTTATAAAGTAACGACACAAGAAATTTTCACCTATTTTTCATACATGTTTCCCTTTGTCTCAGTTAAACATTTAAATTACTTCTGTCTTTTCAATTTTCCTTTCACTTTTTTCCATTGTATCTTCTTTTGGAAATATAAGCACTCTTTCGTGACCCACGTATAGTTTCCATCTCCTTTATAATGTCAGATTTCCAAAGTTGAGTTCAGCCTCCCTTATTCAGAAGATAATTTTAATATTAACTTAGTTTATAGAAATAAAATAATTAAACATACTTTAATTAATCAATCCCAGATGCGTGTGTGTATTTTCAACTGCAGTTATTGCCATCAATAAAATTAAGACAAACTACAAAATAAACAAAGGCTGGAGTGGAGATCCTTGTGTTCCTACACAATACTCCTGGACTGGTCTCACCTGCACCTCTGATTCCAACAATATTCCAAGGATCACATCATTGTGAGTACTTCAATATCATCATTCATATAACTTGCCGAAAAAGAAAGAAATTACAGTAACTCTAACTAATTTATCTTTTTTAACAGAAATTTATCATCCTCTGGACTGACAGGAGCCATAGTATCTTCTTTTGGAAATATAAGCACTCTCAAGTCATTGTATGTTCCCAAAAAATAATCAAGTTCTTTGTTGAGATTGAAGCTTTTACATTAATAAATAAATAAATCTTCTGCACTTCATTTGATGCTATACAATAATTTCATTTTGTGATGTGCAAATTAAAAATCTAATTTTACAAACTGTATTCCCGGTTCTCATATTTACTAATTTCAAGTTGTTTGTTACCTTTTCTTTTCAGGGACTTATCATATAATAACTTGTCAGGGAATATTCCTACTTTTCTAGATCAATTATCTGCTCTTACATACCTGTAGGTTTTCAAATTAACCATTTTTTCAAAGTAAAGTGACATCACAAATTGGATAACAATTTTATTGTTCTTTCAGAGACATAACAGGTAACAGCAATCTTTCAACCAAGCTTCCTTCTGGTCTTCAGAAAAGAAATCAGGATGGGAAACTAACATTTAGGTATGTTTGATTGATTGTTTTTTAATAGTAATTTGTTTTATCTTTTTCTTCTGGTATGCAGTAAAATGGATGTACATCCTAGACTTCATTTTTGTTTCTGCCCGTTGAACAAATGAACTAACAAACGATGGACTGAAGTTGGGTAAGTGCAGATGACATTATAATTACACAATAGAAATGGAAAAATCTATGAACAAGTGAGGAATTGGTTTATTCAAACTACAAAGCAACCCACTGTTCCATTGAGCGAGCTATGGTATAGAAAATGCGAGTCAATCAGTAGAAGATAGGAAGTGCTCAATCGATTTGGAAGAGCTGATTTTCACTTATGGCTTTAGTTCTGAAACTCTTTCTTCTGCCACTAAACTAGATAGTTAAGTTAGAACACCCGGAGTCTGCCGGAGATGCTTTGATCTTTTACTTTTTCTATTACTTTTCCTGCCCAGTCTCTAACACCTGATGTCGCATCTTTTTCCTTGTTTGCCATGGTATGAAAGGAAATATAATTTATTTCTTCTCACGAGAAAGCTAGCTCAATAATCAATTTCCAATTATATAAATTTCCCCTCATTAGTCCAAATTAGATGTATACTGCAATGAGATTATCAGTGTTCATGATTATTGGATGGACTTGGGTGTGCAGAAGCGAATTCAGGAAAATAACAAATGGTGACAGGGTAAAATACACCCTTATTGTAAAATAAGAACCCCCAATCCCAAGATTTCACTGTACTGTCTGCACATTTCTTAAACCTCACACAAAAATTGTACATCTGTACACATCGTAGTTGTGGTATCAATGTGGCGACAGATGACCAAAACACACAGACAGAAACATGTTTACCAGATCAGAGAAACAGGTTTACCAGATCCCATAATGATCGAAGGAACCAGGATGCAGTGATCCACAATCAGACTTTCACGATATCCTTTTCTGTTATTCTGCTCGTCCTTATTTCTCCCATAGTATACTGACATACTGGTAGTCTGGTACTGGGCATGCCTGTTGAAAAATTTGTTTTTTTCGTTCCATTATCACACATAAAGTGAAATTAGGGGACAGAAAAATGAAACCAGCAAACTGCAAACGAAAAGTTAATCCACTAGCGGTAAAATTTTTTGCATAATGTCTGTAATAAAAGACTTGCTTGATGCATTCTATTTAAATGGCTTACCTGGGATTGAGTTCTCTGAACTATTAATTTGTTTCCTCAAATTCTTATTTACATTTAGGTTTGGAGAAACACCTTTTGCTCCATCACCGTTGGAATTGAGTTCTCTGAACTATTAATTTGTTTCCTCAAATTCTTATTTTCATTTAGGTTTGGAGAAACACCTTTTGCTCCATCACCGTCAAATAATAATAAGAAAAAGACGAGTCCAGCAATTACTATAGCAGTCGCTGGTGTAGTTGTGCTGCTTCTCATTGGAGTAGCCATTATGACAGTTCTGTGCTTGAAAAGACGCAGATGTAAGTTCAACTTTTTCTCTGATTTCTCTTCTAGATAAATAAAATTACAGTTCTATTTTAGATAAATAATTCAGATAGAGGGGTTATTGTGCATTTTTAATTTAAGGCCTCTAATATCCTTCAATCATTCTAAATGTAAGATGATTAGTTGCACAGTGCAGTTTGGAACTAGTCATCTTACGCTAATAGTCCTTGTCTTTATTATTGTTCAGGAAATACCTGCTGTGGTATATTTTCAGTATAAAAAGAAAACTCTCCTCTATATACCATCTAAAAACTCTTTATTAACTTTTTATCTGGACATAATTAATGATTTTATTCTAAAATAATACTGGTGTTTGCAATTAAGGATGGAAAGACGTTACTCAGATTATGTCATTTAACAGATATGCAATTAAACACACCAAAACCAAATGAAAGCAGCACATCAACCCCTCAAGCAGATAATCATATGCACAACTATACAAACAACCCAGAAGCTAATGCTCAATTTAATAATGATGGCCAAAATTATGGAAAAGTACCTAAACCAAATGAACCAAGAGAAAGCATGTGGGATTTCGAGAACCGTCGATTCAGTTACAATGATCTGATAAGAATTACTAATAAGTTCCAAAATAATATCGGCACTGGAGGATTTGGAAGTGTATATGTGGGTACTCTTGAGGATGGAACTCAAGTTGCAGTGAAAAGGCGATCTCACTCATCATCACAAGGAGTTAAAGAGTTCTTGGCTGAGGTAACCATTTGTAATACACAATCATACCATAAATCTTGCAACACCCAAATGGTTAATGTCAGTTACTCATAATGGTACAGTTTCACTTTCAAAAAATATTTAGGCGTTTATAATGATGTTAACAAAACCATTTTATTAAGGTATGTCAAATTAAGAGTTGATGATTTGCTTTGTTTCTAGGCTCAAAATTTGACAAGAGTTCATCACAAGAATTTGGTTTCCTTAATTGGCTATTGCACAGATGGAGACTGCATGGCACTTGTATACGAGTATATGCAAGAAGGAACTCTACAAGATAAGCTCACAGGTGATTACTTCATATGTAAATCTTCTTGTTTTTCAATAGTAAGACTATTTAAGCTATTATTTAGTGAAGGATTTGCTTTTAAGATTCTTTAAATCTGTCAATTGCAGATAATGCACGACCTCTAACTTGGAAACAACGGGTTCGAATTGCATATGAATCTGCACTTGGTACTAAGTTTTTTAGAATTTAGAATACTTACACAACTTTCTGTAGAGTTACTATCCATACTACAAGAAGCACCGGATATCAGGAAATACGTCAATTACATCAACCTAGAAAAGCATATTAGATTTGCAATGTTAATCGTTGCAGTGACTTGACTAAAATTTAGAGACACTTAGACTACGTTCGCCATAAAATCATTATAAAAGAATTTTACATCATCACTCGATCATATTATCTTTTAGTTTACTTATCTATACAATTTCAATTAAGGGTTGGAGTATTTGCATAAGGCATGCAATCCGCCTCTAATCCATAGAGATGTGAAGACCAGCAACATTCTTTTAAATGCGAATCTTGAGGCAAAGATAGCTGATTTTGGGCTTTCTAGAGCATTTAATAATGATGTAAGCAGTCATGTCTCAACTGCAATAGTTGGCACCCCAGGATATCTGGATCCTGAGTAAGACGTTTTTTTCTTAAAATTTTTTTTTATTTTGCTTTTGCTTTTTTCTTCATAATCTACCTTTTTATTACCTAGATTTTCGAATTAGTCATAGAAGACCTATTTATCCATGAAATGATTCACTGAGTGAACCCAAATATAAATTAAAGTTTTGTCATACTACATGAACTAAATTGTTTTCAGTTGACTAATTGGATATAAAGAACCTTTATCATAAAATTTTTAACTATAGCCATGATTAAATCGGTGCACCCTCAGGTACTATTCTTCATACCAGCTAAGCGAAAAGAGTGACGTGTTCAGCTTTGGAGTTGTTCTCCTTGAGATCATCACTGGCCAGCCTCCTATTATTGGGGGTCCAGAAGGTGGCCATGTAACACACTGGGTGAGTCAAAAGCTATCCAGAGGAGACATAGAAAGCATAATTGACCCAAGAATGCATGGCCAGTATGACATAAACTCTGTATGGAAGGTTACGGATCTGGCACGCAAGTGTACTGAGAACAGTTCTGCTAATAGGCCGACCATGAATGTTGTTGTCATGGAACTCAAGGAAAGCCTTGATCTGGAGATCTCCACAGAGGGGATTCATAGTGGGAGTATGACTAATACTTATCCGCACAATTATTCAAGAAATGACAATTTTGTAAGTGATGTTAGTCAGAACAGTGCTTTTGAAATGGCTTACATGGGTGGTCCTGCTCCAGGTCCCTCAGCAAGATAATCTGCCACATTTATTTGTCTATTGATATCTTTAATCTAGCTATTTTGGTTTCTCACTCGTGGAAAGAATTTACCACATTTTTTGTCACAGTAATTCAACCAATTTCTCCAATAATTTAGCTAGAAGCATTTTTGGGAATTCCTTCTTTCTATTTTTTGTTTATTTTAGAAGTTTTATTTGTTTTCTGAACATGCATTAAAATCTGGATTGGTCAATATGATATTAGCAAGCATATTTTATGTCTAATTGTAGTACCATTCTTGAGTCTTCTTCAAAAGTTGTTCTATTATATAATCAAATGTATCTTTCTGAAGCCATGAATATTTGTATTGTTTGATTGTTACTTTTCTCATTTTAGTTTCCAACAAGACATCTAAGTTTCATGTAGATGAACCCTTAGTCTAACAACCCGAATCTACATAAACCAGACCTAATAATACACTTTGCTTCTAAACTTTAGGAATGTGGCTTATAACAAACACTAAATTATCCACAGAACATGACACAAACAGACCTAAATAAAAAGAAAAAGGTGATATGTGTAGTAGATTTATTACATGCTTTGGTCTAGATTTAGCCTGTACAGCTATTTAGTAGACCTTGAAGAAATTGATTAACAAGACCTTTAGTTTCCTTAATCATGCAGAAAATATACTCTTGGTCAGAATATTGCAATTTTATCAAAGTAAAAAAAAAAAAACAAAAATTAATGGATGTTCAGCTGTTAAATAAAATGAATGACCTCAGAAACTGAAATCAAGGAGCACTAGCATTTTTCTCTCCCCAAATAAAAGTAGATACATTCTGTTGCCAATATATAGTAATATAATACGTTGACTCAAAGGAACGCAAATTCGGAATTAACTTGAAATTTTGCACTAGAACAATAGCATATGATTTAAAATAATGCGGATCTGAGTTACCTGATACAGCATGGAGACCCTGATTAAACATGGGGAGCATCCCTTTTGTTTGATTTCTAGGACTTCGAAAAACTTCAAATTCACCGCCCCTCCCCTTCCATTAATGAAAGATTTCTGACACAGATCCTTAGTTTTAGTTTTGCAATTCTCCAGATATGACACTGTCTGGTAAGAATATTTCAAAATATAAGGGATAAAAAAGAAGAATATAATTGGTGCTTGGCTTCTAATTTAAATGACCTAAGGAATAGTAACCAATGAGCATTATTTCTCGCCCAATATCAGTAGATATATAATGTTGCCAGTATAGTTATAAGAATACTTTGTTTCACAGGAAGACAAAGTTTGTAATAAATGTGGGATTTTGCACTGGAACTAGAGCATATATTCAAATAATATGGTCTTAATTACCTGATTCAGCATGGAGATCTTGATTAAACGTTGGGAGCTTCCCCTTTGTTTGATTTCTAGGACCTTGAGAGAGTTCAAATTCACCTGCCTGATTCTTATTCCGTCTAATCGAAGACTTTCATGCCACGATGGCGAGACATAGCTCTGCTCAAACGCTGAAACGCGAGAGGAACGAATGCGTGGCGGTGTGGCGAGGGTAGGTACAGAATGCGGAGCGAAGACCAGCGAGCGAGAGCTTCTCTCTCCAGATGTAAGTGGGGCGGCCGACTGGACTTAGTCCGATGGAGGAGAGGAGGGGCGGAGCTCATCTAGGCCGAAAAATTTATAAATAATATTAAATTAATATAATATATTAAAAATATTATCAATATAATAATATTTTTTAAAATAGTATCACAAGATCGGAATACGGGATTCCGACGGCAAGATCGGAATACGGGATTCCGACGGCAAGATCGGAATCCCTTAGCTAAGATCGGATTCCCGTAATCCGATCTTAGCTAAGATCGGAATCCGGGAATCCGATCTTAGCTAAGGGATTCCGATCTTGCCGTCGGAATCCCGTATTCCGATCTTAGCTAAGATCGGAATCCCAGGTTCCGATGTAAAAATAGGGTCTTTGCCCATTATCAATTCGACGGGAATAATCAAGATTCTGCAACTTGAATAAATTATAAAAAAACCCATTATCAATTACTAATTATTATTAATTATTAATTATTAATTACTAATTATTATTAATTATTAGTTATCATTGATCATTAATTATTAATTACTAATTATTATTAATTATTAGTTGCTAATTATTATTAATCATCATTAATTATTAACTATTTGTTATTATTATTGATTATTAATCATCTTTATTATTATAAATTAGTTGTTAATTATTTATTATTATTGTTTTAAAATTACGAATTAATAATAATAATTGATAATTATAAAATATTATTATTTATTAAATTTTTTTAATTATTATTATTTTATGTTAATTAGTTATTTATTATTAAATATTAATATTTAATATTTATTAATTATTTAATTATTAATCATCATTATTAATACTAGATTTGTGCTAACCCTACGGGGTGAAATTGCTAACTCATCTTTTGGGAGAGATAGTGGGTTAGCTAGCACAAGTTTAGTGCTAACCTTAACTAACCTCAACTCATTTGGCAAGTTGAGATTAGTTGGTTAGTTGCACTTACCTTGGTTAGTCCTAACCTATTGTTTGCCAAACGCACCTAGAGGGGTAGAATTGTGAGGGTAGTGATTTGATGGGGTTAGCTCAAATTTAAGGTTAGTGAATGTTGTTTGGCGCGGTATGTTGAGGTTAGTATTTTGAATTTATCAACTATAAATTATAAAAAATAAACCATTATTAATTATTATTAACATTATGATAGTAACTATTATTAAATATCGTTATTATTATAATTTTATAATTATTATTACTATAACTATTATCCAATTATTAATTATTATAAATATTACCATAATTATATACATTATTTATTTTTAATTATTATTATATTACTTGTTAACTGTTATTAATTTCTAATTATGATTAATTATTATTTACTAATAATTATTATTCCTCATAAATTATTAATAAATAATTAATATTATAATTATTATTATTAATTATTATAAATATTACCATAATTATTAATTAATATTATTATTTATTTTAAATTATCAACCATTAATTATTTTAATTATTATGATATTAACTATTAATCAATTATTAATTATTAATTACATATTATTATTATTATTTCTCATTAATTATTAATAAATAATTAATATTACATTAACTATTTATAAATATTACCATAAGTATTAATTAATATTTTATTTTTGAATTACCATAATTATTAATTAATATTTTTATTTTTGAATTATCAATTATTAATTACTTATTATTATTAATTATTAGTTACTAATTATTATTAATCATCTTTAATTAATAATTAATAATTAATATAACAATAACTATTATTAATTACTATAAATATTACCGTAATTATTAATTATTACCGTAATTATCGTAATTATTAATTACTAATTATTATTAATTATAAATATTTAAGTATTTATTCAAGTTGCAGAATCTTGATTATTCCTGTCGAAATATGCACTGCAAAGACCCTACTTTTATATCGGAGCCTGGGATTCCGATCTTGCCGTCGGAATCCCGGATTCCGATCTCGTGATACTATTTAAAAAAATATTATTATATTGATATTATTTTTAATATATTATATTAATTTAATATTAATATTATTTATAAATTTTTCGGTCATGTCATCTGGTGGTGAGGCGGCCTAATCAAGAGGGAAAAGGCACAGAGAGGTGTGGGGCCGAGTGAAAAGGGGAGTGGAGGGGGTGGGTCGGATTTAGGAGGTGCGGCCGGTTCTCCGACGCGATGGAGAGCGGGTGGCGCCGAGAGGGTGGGGAGTTTGGCGGTGTGAGAAATACGAGGTGAATCGAGGGGCGCAAATTGAAAGAGTGAAAATAGGGCTGTCAACGAAGGATCCGTATCCTCTGCCCATCTTAATAAGATGGGCACTCTGCCCATCTCTCGTTGTGAGCCGTTCGATCGAAATCGATGGCTGGATTTTTAGCGCTCCCATTTCTCCTCTAAACAGAAATCGATGGCTGGATTTTTAGCGCTCCCATTTCTCCTCTAAACAGAACAAACAAATAGTCTTCCGATGTCTCTTTTCTCCGCCCGACGACATCTCATTCTCACTGCCGCTAGTCACCTCTCTCATCCTCTTTCTCGACTGCGCCTCACCACTTTGACAGCCACTTGACTGGCTGACTGCGCCTCTCACTACGTACTCTCTCCATCGACTCTGACTGCTCCCCCTCCACTCTCTCGAAGCCGATCTCACTGGTCAAGTGAGAATATCCACTCTCACTGCTCCACGCCGTCGACACAAGTCTTTTGTTGCCGCTACTCACGCCGTCGATACAAGTCTCTTTCTCTCACCTCACTTGTCGGTCGACTCGACCTGGCAGCGGATTAAAAGTGAGTTATTTCTCAATTTTTTTTCTCTTGATTGAAATAAGTACAAAGATATCATTTAGCAAAATTAATCTCCAGTATTCTTTTTATCTACAATGTAATACCAATATCTTCGATTAAGAAATCTGAGTAAATTTCTGTTATGCACTGGATATTTTGTCAATTGTAAAAATTAGACGTTCAATTGGTGAAATTGTATTCGCATTTATAAATAATTGCTTGATGAAATTGAGTTTAGAACTTCAGATGGATCTTACAACAAAGCTCACTTCTGCTCAGACAACTAATTTGAATTGAAAACCTTGATTAGCTTCCGAATACCTCTCTTTTGAGTTGCTCTATTCCAAATCTGAGACCTGATTATTTCCTCACTAATGACATATCTTAAAATTTTTAATTATGCATTTTTGTTTGAGTCTAATATTTTGGTTCTGTAATTTAGGTAGAGATTGTGATGGGCTGGAAGAGCACTTTGAAATCAGCATCGATGAGGAGAGTGCCCAGGACATTAAGATTGTTCATGACGCCGCTGAAATGATTGAGAAACACATTGCTAAGAGTGGATGAGTGCATTATTTTGTTCCATTTTGGATAATTTTAGATGCATGACTTGTTATAATGTAATTTTTTATGTCAATAAGCTAATTTATCTCATAACAACGTTATTATTGACAAGCATGTCAGAATAGTGCATCTGATTTGGTGCACCATATTTACAATTGTTAAATTAAACTAAACCCACTGATGTTGTAATTGATTTTTGAAATTCTATTTGAGTCTTGTAGTTGTGTTATAATTGTTATGTTTTTGTACCCTATTCATTTGTACCGCTTGGCGGCATGTGGTAGCATTAAGTAGTTACTGTACATGGTATCCATCAGATTGTATAGTGGCCTTGGTTAAGTACCTTGTGAGAAATATAGTTCTTTCAAATCATTGGTCCAGAGAGCATGTGCCCAGGTACCATTGTTTCAATCGAAAAAAGGTACCATTGTTTCATATAAACAAGCAGCATCTGCTAACATTTTAAGCAAACCATGTGTACCTAAAATATTTGTGACTTTTGGATAGGTTGCATTTCTATGAGATCAAGCCTTGACAATAATATATACAATCAAGCTTTATGCGTCTATACAGTACCACACTTCCATATAACTGTAGGTACCATAGGTACCTAGTCCATAGGTACTGTTCTAAATCTGGAAATAAGTAAACCAAGCAAATAATAGGTAACATAAGCAAAGAAAATAATTAAGTCTATGTCAGCTGTCTGGTATACCATTGCTCCATTAAGAAGATATGACTTGGATATAAAAAAAATGAAAAACAAAAATGTGTTCACTTAATTGGCTTTTGCGTTCCTGTATGTGTTCACTGGATGTACCTGAAACCTATGAAACCGGCTTTGGTACCACCTGTACCTTGGCTTTTGCATAATTGCCTTTTGAACTCTTCTTACTGGATATAAAATTTGGATTGTTGAGTAATAATAACCCAACATTATTTGGAGCAGAGAGAGAGAGTGCATTATTCTCAAATTAGTGCTATTGTCATATATTTTTAAACATAACATATAGAATCATTTGTATACAATTAAGTGCTATCGGGTCATCTCTCCAATATACAAATTATCAAGTCTCAACTCCATGCATATTACAGAATCATTTGTATACAAATTTGTCAGTACTAAACGAGCTCAAGAAATGTAATAGAGAAGAGAAATAGAAGAGAGTGTTGAAAAGAATTTCTCTGAATGAATTGTATTATGAGCTTCACATCCTATAATACGCTGGGCACCAGTATATATATAATACAAGCATTTAATTTACAAGGAACAAGAACCCAAGTCTCAATTAACCAACCATCCTAATTACAAAACATCTATTACTAATCACATGACAGAAGATTTAACCAGTGATGCTTGAGTCAGTATACTGGTTACTGTATCAATAGCTTACCGGTATACGATTTGATGACAGTATCTTGCTTAATAAGTACCAATCCATATCGGATCATCTCTCCAAACTTTGTCGGTACCAATCCAGTTTCTAACCGTACCAGCCCTCTGTTTTCCCACCAAACTAAGGCGATGGACCCGAAACCAGAACCATGACCGTCTTCCTCTCGGCCTGATGAAGCTCTCAGGCTCTACGATAGCTTGAATCATTAACGGATCTGCACCCGTTTCCATGCGAGCCCGCTAGCGAATAAATGAGGCGAAGCGCTCGGCCACCAATGGTCTACGAGGCCTATTGATCTCGTGGCGGTGGAGATGCTTCGAGAGGAGAGGAGGCGGTGCACCTCCATCGGATCGCAGAGAGAAACGGAGAGAGAGATCTAGATTTTTCTTCTGGCGCGCTCAAGAGAGACAGAGCGATCGACTCCGGCGGTTCAGAGAAGAAAACTTTTTTTGTTGGGGGAATTAGACATGTGCCAGTTAGGAAATTAGAAGGGTAAATTTTTTCGGAGGTCACTAAAGTTTATGTATAATCCGAATTTGGTCACTGAAGTTTAATTTGTCCTTCCACAACCACTCAACTTTGATTTTGTCCAATTTTAGTCCCTCCGTTAGATTTCCATCCAATTCCGTCTAATTAATTAAATAAGGGTGCAAATTTGGAGCTCTGAATCAAAATGTTACTCTTCTTCTTCCCCACAGCAGCGATTCATTTTCTCCTCCGACAGTTTGACTCTCTCTCTCTCTACCAACCTAAACCACCTCGATCTCTCTCTTCGTTACTCTCAGTCTCTCCCTAATCGATCTCTCTATTAGTTCTCCTCATTCCCTTCTTTTTTGAAGCCGAAACCGCACTACACCTTGAGCTCTACGCGGTTCCGCCTAGTTCTCCATTGTTTCGCCTCACTTTCCCGTTAGTCTCTCCGCCTCCCCTACTCCCGACTCTCTCCTTCACCGCCTTAGCACTTCTATCTATGCGTCCCCTTCTGGCCTTCTCTCAGAAAAACCCTAGGTGACCCATAACTTCATCGAGGTCCAATCAGTGGTGACAGGTAGCTCTTCTCTCCTTATGATTCTTTTGTAATATTCTTTCTATTTTTAAATCATTGTATTTTTTTTTGGCAAAAATTCAAAATTTTCCGAAAAAACAGAATTGGTTGACTTGATTACTGATTGAATGTACACATGATTGCTAACTGGCATCGGATAAGGCGGTCTCTACTGGTAAATATTAGTACTTTTAATTGATTTATAGAGTTGGTAGATATTGGTACTCTAATTGGTTTATCGAGTTGGTAGATATTAGTACTTAATTGATTTATTGAGTTTGGCACATTTAAAATGGTGTAATTCAGCGCAAATATGCATATGCATGTTACAGGAAAAAAAAGACTTTTATTTGAGAATGCATATGCATGTATATAATAAAATTATATAATTTTTTATGTTTCTTATATTCTGATGCCATAACCAGCGTTAAATGGGAGATGAACTTTTATTTGAGAATTACACTCCGATGTATGGATGGCAACTAAATGGGAGAATGCTATTCTACTAGTATAAAAGATGAACTTTTGTATGAGATTCTTATTTTGCAAATGGTTTATTTATTTATATCGTGTAGGTCTAGATGGATTACATGTTGAGAACTCTCTAAATGCATTTGAAGCAGAAAGAAAGTGCAAAGAAAGATATTCCAAACTGAGTCAGAAAAAAAGTGCATTGTGTTGACATGGTAGGATCTTGAAGAAATTCAGGTGGCATGTGCAAATATTTGGCTGAGATAAAGAGATGCTAGTATAGAGGATTAAATGTTTTCATGCATCTGTTCATTGAGTTGTGTTGTGTCACTGGCAATTTAGGTAAGTAGGGAAATATAGTTAGTTTAGAGGATTTTTCAAATTCTGGTAAGATTTAGTTCTGTTGAGAGGTGGAGATGTGATTTTTCAAATTTTAGTTGACTGAATAATATTTTATTCTTCTTTTATATATCTATGGTAATACCGTAAAATTGCACACTATACGGGAATATACATACAGAACAAATGCTTAATATGCAAATGTTTGTTGTGTACAAATAGTATTTAGAACATTAAAAAAATAAGATAACATGTTTAATAATTGAAGAATTCAAATTATAACAAGGCAAGTGTATATAATAAATGTTGTTTTAAGAATTCATATCCTCTGTCATCCGATAAAAGCTATACATTCAAATCCGACTCGTTAGTCTAATCCAAAATTCGCATCACATATTTATAAAAAATTATATTCAAACAAATTAAAATGTAAAATATTAGTAATTTTTGTTTCAAAGAAAAAAATAGTGGAAATAATTCACACTTTCATCATTGATCAGAGTGAAGAATATTGTTGTCTATTTGTGATTTTTAATTGGAACAGACTGGATTCTTTTGGGGCTGGATTAAGATTAATTATATATTTCTATGCATTTGAATTGTATTTCTTCTTCTTTCTTTCCGCTTGAATGAGTCTCAATCTGACAAAGAGAGGAAAGAGATAAGCTTTGGTGGAGACTGAGATAGAGGAGAGGGGAGTAGTAGAAGGAGAGCTCAAGGTGCAGTGTAGTTTCAGCTCCAAAGAAGAAGCTAGGGAAGGAGGAGAACTGATAGAGAGATAGATTAGGGAGAGACTGAGAGTAACGAAGAGAGAGATCGAGGTGGTTTAGGTTGGTAGAGAGAGAGAGAGAGAGTCAAACTGTCGGAGGAGAAAATGAATCGCTACTGTGGGGAAGAAGAAGAGTAACATTTTGATTCAGACCTCCAAATTTGCACCCTTATTCAATTAATTAGACGGAATTGGATGGAAGTCTAACGGAGGGACTAAAATTGAACAAAATCAAAGTTGAGTGGTCGCGGGAGGACAAATTAAACTTTAGTGACCAAATTCGGATTATACATAAACTTCGGTGACCTCCGAAAAAATTAACTCAAATTAGAAATTTGCCACTCCAAAATTCACTCTTTGAAAATTGCCACTCTAAATACAACTATTTCGAAAATTACCACTTTTTCTGTACCAATCACCCCTATTCATATACAATTTTTCGTATAGACTGAAATACCCTTTCCCATTCTCTTTCTTCTTTCTCCCGTGATCCCTTTTCCTGACGTTTTCCTTTTCTCTAAATTACCGTGAAAATTCAATCTCTTCCTCCAATCCAGTGATAACAATCATGCTTCTCTGGTCTGGCCACAATCTCTCGAAGTCCTAGATAGATTAGTAAGTTAATCACATGCTTTCTTTTTCTTTTGCTTCGTAAATTTGTTGCGTAATATCTTTGCCTCCACGAACATCAAATTACTTATTATATAATATATCAGATTGTTTAAGTTGGAAATATAGATGTGTAATTTTTCAACAGTTGATGATGTATTCCTTTTGAAGCTATGTTAAGCTTATTGAGAAAAATACTTATATTCAAAAAATGCTTTGAACGAAGGATGACTGAGTTCTTTATTCATTCTCTCTTGCGTAGTATGATTACACAATGGAGAATCTAAACATTTTGTATCTAGTTACAATTTGTCATCGCTGGGTTGAAGGAAGAGTGAATTTTAATGGCATCTTAGAGAAAGGGAGCACACTGGAAAAAAGGAACAGGGGAGAACGAAGAAAGAGAATTAGGAGAAGGGTATTTTAGTCTATATGAAAAATTGTATATGAAGAGGGGTGATTGGTATAGCAAAAGTGGCAATTTTCTGAGTTAGTTGTATTTAGAGTGGCAATTTTCAAAGAGTGAACTTTGAAGTGGCAAATCTCTAATTTCCTAATTTTGAAGTGGCACCTATCTAATTTTCCCTTTTTTGTTTTATGTTTTCAGAAATAAATAGAGTGATTTAGATCGGAACCGTTCTTTTAGATCGAACAGTCAGAAAAGAGAGATGGGCACTCTGCCCATCTTAATAAGATGGGCAGAGGATACGAATCCTGTCAAGGAATCCCGTTACCCAATTCATTTAACAAATTCATTTAACGGATGCGGATAAAAAAAAAATTTCGTTCATTTAACGGGTACGGATACGGATAAAATTTATTTCATACCGTTTTCATAACGGATAATTATCACAATTAGAAATATACAATTACATGATACATATGACATTTTATATTGTTGATTGGTAAAATATTACTAGATCGAAGCAGACATGGTCGGAGGAGAAAATCACATATACTTATGTAGAGACGGTTCTTTAATCCTAACCATCCGATTAATGATGGTTGTCCGAGGTCCGTCAATCGTCCGATCAATGATGATTGTTTTCTTTATAAATAGAAATTGGTTTTTCAATTTTTTATATTTATATATAATAATTATATAATTTTACTTTTGGTATTATCATAGTCCTACTAGATTGAAATTAAATTTATATTGCTAAACTTTTTTTCATTTAAGTATTTACATTCTATATATCTATTACTACGTTACAACTTTTGTTACTTCGGCTTATTATTTTTATCATTTATTTGATATAATTGATAATTTTAAAATTTTTTTATCTTTATGGTAGTTTTAAAATTTCATTTTGTAAGTATAGTTTTAGTTTAGTTTATGGTTCCATTACATCTATTTATGTTATTTCATATTTCATGAAAAAATGTTTTTTTTTTAAATTATCATAATAGATCTATTTGAAGTTAAATTCATTTATTTTCTTATTTATTTTCCAATTAAATTATTTTATGCATTTATGTTAGGCGGGCATCACACTAAGATTGGAAACATAGGCAAACTAATACAGAGATGGAAAAGATATATTTATTATTAAGCGGTCAATAATGTCTGATCTAATGCGGATTTGAATGTTTCAAAGGTACTAGTATACATAACTAACTATTTTTATATAAAAGGATAGATACTCTCTCGTTGGCTTTAAATTTATTTAAAGTGAGGTTTTTCTGCTTCCACTAGACATGTGTACATGCTCGTTGCACGTTTCATTTGTCGTATGAAGTTCAAGATCGGTGTCTGGCATAATGTTTCCAAGAGAGAAATTCTAATAAATGTGAGTGGAGTCGTTCTAAGTGAACCACTTGCTGAGCAAGCGGGCTGTTGTCACTGAACAACTAAGAAGCTCACTTGTAGGGCAAGCGAACCGTTGGGATCGGAATCAGAACAAACCGTATTATAGAATGACTCCTATATTTACCCCTCTATTTGTAACTGACCTCTAGTTCTAATGATCAGAGATTCTAGTCTGTTCTAATAGATAGAGGACTAGGTTCGAGAGAGAGGAAACCAACCAAGTGTTAAAAGCAATCGGGTAACACACGTACGAGAGACAGAGACTTGGAATCATGTAAGGTGACGTCAAGCGTTAACTTGAGGTGTTGGTGTACTAGTGTCGTACGAGGAGAGATGAAAGCTGCAAAACCAAACTACTAGATTAGTCTTGGTGTTCAATTAAACTTTTATTGCGGTATAGCTAATTTTCTATATTACATTCATAGGTCAGGTATGCATATATATTTATACCGAGTTAAACCTTCACTCACAAACTTAATGTTGCGCAGAAGAAACAAACCGTAAAAGAATTAATGATGATGATGATGATGAAGAAGAACATAATAATAATTAAATATGTCATTATCATTATTAAAGATATTAGTCTCAATTGATTAATAAATTCAATTAATACTTATTCTTATTTTTCATTATTAAAACAAATTTGATGAATATGACCTGATGCATAAAAGAGCTTGTGCATTATGATGCAACATAAATAATATGAATTTTGATATATAGTATAAAATTTTTATCTCCGTTGTTTTACGTGATAGAAGATTGTTATATGAACGCACATGGATGTAAAATAATGAAGCACCTTCCATTTTGAAAACAATAATTTTTCACTAGGAATCTTAACAATTTTTTCTGCTTTCTTGTTATTTATTTACTTTCTTTTTGTTAATGTTTAATATTTTTCTTTAGACAGTTTTGCTTCCTTATCTTATTTCTTTATTAACAAGGTTGAGGAGTATCAAATCGTGCAAAATTATTAATCCACAGGATACAATAATATGCGAATAAAATTTCTTTTTTCCACCCTAATATCTATATTGTAATTCAAAATTTTAAATTTTATCGTAGTTTTCCATTTTTATGTTATTTTAAATTTTAATTAGTGTTTTTAATTTCAGCAATGCGGTCATCAGTGCATTTGAGCAGGTTGATTCCTTGCACGTGGCCATAAGCCCATAACCACCCGAAGGTCATTTCCATGGATCCGGCCTGCATGTGTCGCGCGGCACAGCATGTAGCGCAGGATCCGACCGTCCGATCAGATTTCAACAGTTTACATTTTACGAGCCTTACAGTTTGATTACATACATGGAACTCACTCATCCAGCCAGATCTGATTTGACGGTCCTTTACTCCTGTGCCGCGACACAATATCTGGATTCCATTTCCATCAGGAGATCTGCGCCAAAGTCAAGATGGCTAGGTGCTATGCTTAATAGAGAAATTAATGTAAGAAAAGATAAACATATAACCAGGAGTCTGAGAGCCCATAAATAGTTATTATTGTTGTTATTATTTTAAGGTAAATTTGGGTCAAACAAATTATTTAATTTTAATAATAATAATAATATTATTATTATTATTATTATTTTGTATCAGTTTCAATACTGTGATGACTTTTCAACAGAGATAAGGATGCACATCCAACGAATGATAATATGTTAGGTCGTTGACACCATTAATTTTTACTACGTCATGTATCAACGTGCTGTCCTTAATTGCTTTGCTATATAAGGCTTATCTGCATTTTCATTTTTTGATTAAATCAGTAGACTTTGCTTAGATTTTGTCAACCAGGTAGTACCATCATAAAATGAGTGCTCCCAATTAACTCTCCAAGAGGAGAAGAAAAATGGAAGTCGCCTGCAAGAGAATGAATTTATGGTTCATTCTTCTTCTGGTGATTTTTGTATCTACTATACGGGTTGATAGCCAGCATGATCCTGACGGTAAGTTGTGTTAAATTGTCGCATTTTTTTCCCCATTATGTATATATATAAATATGCTATTAATTAACATTATCCCAAGAATTGCTGCATTTGTGTAAACTTCGCTTCATTGTTCGTTATTTAGTTTCTGTCCTCATATTATTGATTTGCTTAAACACGCATTTACCTGTTATGTAATACATTTACATTTATTAATAAAACAACCTTTGAGCCGAGCAACCGAGGCATCGGGCATGCCGATATATATACGGCTCCGTTTGGATGGTTTCTTTTCGGAATAAGGAATAAGGAATAACCACTTTTTACCAATAAATTTATTTCTAACCATCCAAACTCTTCACAAAAGTTACACACTTCCCAATAAATTTATTCCTTCCCAATAAATTTCTTCTCTTCTTCCTTCTTCCTACCTTATTCTCAACGCATCCAAACGGACATGAATTGGATAACTAAAGATGTAATTAGAAAAAGAGCAAGGTTCCGGTGGCACACTTTTTTGGTGTCACAAATGCCACACTTTCTTTTTTTATTTTAAATGTCAAAAAATTAAAATATAATCGTTCAATCCAAACCGTTGATCTTGTTCATTTTAACAACGGATGCATTGTACTAAAATTTCATAATTTTTAAAGCTTATTTGATACTTGATCAAGATGTTGAAAAATGGACATATTAGAATGAATCTATTTTAGTTATTTTGATCCGTTCATTTTTCACCTTTTGATCAAGTATCAAATAAACTTCAAAAATTATAAAATTTTATGACAATGCATCCGTCATTAAAATGAACAAGATCAACGGTTTGGATCGGACGATTATATTTAAAAATTTTTATATTTAAAATAAAAAAGAAAAGTGTGACATTTGTGGCACCAAAAAAGTGTGGCAGCGGAACCTTGCTCTTAGAAAAATATGAAAGAAAATAAACAGTTGTGAGAAAGTTTAAGATATGCATTTTGAAGTCTCTACAAGGAGTCTATGGGTGTGCTTAGATGCATGCAACTGAACAAGAACAAGAATAAGAAATAATCTGGAGCCGTTTGGATCGTTTAAGAATAAGAGGAATAGTCTCTTTCTAGGTGAAAATTTATTTCTAATCATCTAAACTCTTCACAAAGTTACACACTTTCTAATATTTTTCGCCTAGAAATAAGCTATTCCTCTTATTCCTAAGCGATCCAAACGGCCCCTTTATTCGTATTTTGTTCTTATTCGAGGGGTATCCAACCATACCGAGGAGCACCAAAATGTCAACTGAAAAAAAAAAAAAAATATTTAAGAATGCCGGTACCATTTCTAAAATTAAATTGAATATTCAGCAACTATTTGTCTCATAAATATAGTTGTGTCCATATGTTGTCATTCGTAATAATGTAAGCCAACTTTTACTTTTGAAACTTAAGCATCTGGAATTCTGTATTATGCATAAAGGCAGTGTTTGGATTGTTGGAAGAAAGAAGAAGAAGAAGGAAGAAGAAGAAAAAAAATTATAAACAATCCAAACTCTTCACAAAGTTACACACTTTTCAATACTTCTTCCCTTCTTCTCTTCTTCCCACACCTATCCAAACGCACCCAAAGGGTTTTATGGGTGGACTAAATTTTTTGAAAATTACTATCTATCATCTCTCCATGCATAATCTCGTAACATCACGTTTGTATTTGTTCACTTTATTTATTTATATATCTAGTTAATTTGTTTATCTATGGTTCATTTTATTGAATTATTAGTTAGATTTTATTTTTTATATTACTATTATTCAAAATTTTTTATATTCATATTTAATAATTTATTTTATTGAACTTGCTTGTTTTGTATATGTTCATTTTCTTTATTTTATATGTTTAATTTGCTCAAACGATGGTAAATTTGCAGATTGCGGTTATTATTTTTGATTTTTTTTTAACATGATTTGAGTCATATATATTTTTGGAAATTGATTACTGCCATCGGCAAATATACCATCCCAGTCATCGCTAAATATAAAGTGAACATATATAGCAAACAAAGTGAACATAGAGACGATCTAAGTGAACACATACAAATAAATAAGTTCAATGAAAATAAGTTGAATATACATTAAACTTCTGAACAAGTGATGACAACACTTATTTGTTTGTAAGTGTTCACTTAGATTGTCTATATGTTCACTTTGTTTGGTGTATATGTTCACTTTGTATTTAGCGATGGCTGGGATGGTACATTTGCCGACGACACTTATAATTCGTGTATATTTTTGTTTATATCAATAGTACGTGGTACAGAACTTTTGGGCCGAAAGTTTTTTTTCTTTTTTATTGATAAAAAGGACCGTATAAAAATTTGATCCACAGTATATATAATTACCGATATTATATTATTACATCGTTGTAAATGGGCACGTATATTCTCAAACATAGCTTATTGGCTTGAAGCCATTTACATATAATGATAATAATTTTCTTGCTCAAGTATGAATGATTTATGACATCACAATAAAGTGGGAAACCATGTTTCAACTTTCAAGTGTATACGTAGGGGTGTCAAACGTGAAAACGGAATATGGAAATAGCCTATTCCGTTCCAGTCGACGGAATAGAAATTTATTCCGTTTCCGTTTCCGTTTCGTCAAACGGAATAGATTTTTGTTTCGTTTAACGTTCCGTCCTCAATTTCCTATTGATTTCAGTCCATTTCCGTGTTCCGTTTACGTTCCGTTCGTTTTCTTTATTTCCGTTTCCGTTCCGTTTTCAGAAACGGAATTGATTTTCTGTTTCATTTAACGTTATGTTCGGACGGAACGGAACGAAATATTGACAGCCCTATGTGTACGTTCTTTTTAAATTTGTTAAAGATAATTTTGTGCATCTATACCCTTTTTAGGCTTTATAAACATTGATTGTGGGCTTGCGGCAAATTCTAGCTTCCAGGATGCTGAAACTAATTTGACTTATGTGTCCGATGACCAATTTATCGACACTGGAGTGAACTACAACATCGCCTCCAAATATGCCTTTAATGGCCTATATAAGAAATATCTGACGGTCAGGAGTTTTCCCAATGGAACCCGAAATTGCTATACCTTAAGACCCATATCAGCAGGATCAAAGTACCTCATAAGAGGATCGTTTATGTATGGTAACTATGATAACAAAAATAACCCTCCGAGTTTTGATATCCATTTGGGAGTCAATTATTGGGCGACAGTTGACATATCTACGGCAGAGGATGCATATTTCTATGAGATTATTGCCACAGCAACTTCTGACTATCTTCAAGTTTGCCTTGTAAAAAAGGATCGTGGCACTCCATTTATCTCTGTGCTAGAATTGAGGCCATTGTTGACAACCCTTTATAAAGATGACGCAAATGCGACGCAATCATTGGTTTACTTTGACAGGCGTAATATTGGGGCGAGTGAGCAACTTAGGTAAGCATGCTAAATTAACTCCTAAAAGGGAAAAAAGAAATAAATTTGTCACTTAATTAGTTCACCAATTAATTGTTGGTGGTTGCCTACTGTAATATATGTTCTTCTATCACTAATTAGATGGTAAATTAGAATAAATTGTCATCACAATTAGTTAATATGCCAAGACCATGATGCATGCATGTTTTGACTAATTTTTTATGGATAATGATGCCAAACTTATTTTTTAGTTGGAACGTTAAAACCAAATACAAACTCATCCTGTGAAATTTGCGTTCAATTTTTAAGAGATAAAAAAAAAGTTACTTATGATACACTTCATTTGAAGCAATACAATAAATATAAAATATAAATTTCGTCACCGCTAACATTCTTCTCCACGCACTTTGTCCAAAAACAAAAATAGGTACCCTGATGATCAATATGATCGGGTTTGGAGGAACTTCACTTTAAACACATGGACAGACATTTCAACCACCTCCACTTTTGATCCCGACACAGACTTTGGAATTCCCTCTATCGTGATGCAAACTGCCGCCATCACTTCAAGCGTCAAACAACCTCTGGATCTATCCTGGACCCCTGACAATAATAATAAAACCACTGTATTTTTGGTAATTCTTCACTTTGGGGAGATCCAGGCAATATCAGCCAATGCTCTTAGGCAGTTTGATATATTTAACAATGGAAGAGCTGTTGCTTTATTCACCTCTGTTGTGCCAGATAAACTATATCCTGATTGGGCTAAATACAGGAGCACAGGCTACGATGTACATAATGTGTCTCTTAAGGCGACTTCAAACTCAACTCTCCCACCTTTATTGAATGCCTTTGAGCTATATGTCATTACTCCGGCCACTGGGATCCCCACCTATAGTGCAGATGGTAAGTTTCACCATAGTTGATCTTATTTTAAGTACTTGATTATGGCAATTTAATTTGCTTAATTCCAGCGTTAGTTCCCAAATATGAGAATGGTTGTTTAGTTTGCTATAACAAGTTGCATGAACGAGAACTTTTGCACTATGAGGCTTTCTATAAATTTATTGCATTTATTCAGAGTTTACCTTTGGTCCCATATTACCATTTAAAATAGTACTTCTGTTAAGATGAGAAAGCTTAATTAGGACCTTGTCCATTCTTAATTTATAATTTTTTAATAATTATATTACAGTTTATACTTTTAAATCAAAATTGAGTAAAGTAAAATTAATATTAGCATCTAATAAAGAAGATAAGTGTTTGTCAAATGAAGTATCCATTTTGTTTCAGATATATATTGCCGCTATATATTTAAAAGCAATTCAATTAGATGTCATATGCAATTAATAATATAATGTAAAGTTCAGGTAATATATGCAAAATGCGCATGCATAATGCAAATATCAATTACATATATAGATTGCAATGCTCCAATCCTTCTAATTGCCTAATTTTTTTCAGTGATTATGCTTGTCAGGTTCTCTAGCTAGATTCATCACCATCTTTTGTCTATTATTTTTGTTTCACATTTTCTGTTCCGCTAATACTTTCCATCTCGTTAGTAACATGAGAAGTCCAAACATGCCTAGTAGGTAGTAGTTTGATTATTAATAAATAATTCAATTGCAGTTACTACCATTAATAATATTAAGGCCAACTACCTTGTGAAAAAAGACTGGAACGGAGATCCTTGTGTTCCTACGGAACTATCCTGGACTGGTGTCAGTTGCACAACTGATTCCAGCAATATTCCAAGGATCACATCTTTGTGAGTATTTCAGTATCTTCATTCATTTAATTTACTGAAAAATAGAAACAGCAAGAATTCTCACTGGTAATATTTTTATTTTGCAGAAATTTATCATACTCGGGACTGACTGGAGCTATAATATCTTCTTTTGGAAATTTAAGCAGTCTCAAGTCATTGTATGTTCTTAAAAAAAATAAAATAAAATAAAATTGTTGAGATTGATGCCTTTTACCTTAAATAAATCCTCTTCACTACAGTTGATAGTATACATTTTTTTTTTTTTCATTTTGTGATGTGCAAGTTATATATCTACTTTTACACTGTAGTTCCAGGTTCTCATATTAACGAATTTCATGCTGTTTGCTATCGTTTTTTTCAGGGACTTATCATATAATGACTTGTCAGGGAATTTTCCTACTGCTCTAGATCAATTATCTGCTCTAACATACCTGTAGGTTTTCAATTTAACCATTATTTTCTTCAAAGTAACATGATAATATGAGTAATCATTTTTAGGTACTTTCAGAGATGTAACAGGTAACAGCAAGATTTCAACAACCCTTCCTTCAGGACTTCAGAAAAGAAATCAGGACGGGAAACTAACATTTAGGTATGTTTTATGGAGTTATAATTTTTTGATATGCAGCAAAATAGATGGAGAGTTTTTGTTTTACAAACTTCTATTTTATTTCTTTTAAGAAAGAAACTAAAAAAAAGAATACATTGAAGTCGAACAAGTGCAGATTGCATTATAATTACACAAATAAACAAAATAAATATCTGAAGAAAAGAACAATAATCATCTTCCATTTATCCAAATTCCCATAAATACACAACAACGTCTATACCGCAATGAGATAATCAGTAGAGATTTTTGTTAAATGGGCTAGGGCGTGCAGAAGATTACAGCCTAATAACGAGTTGCTACAGCGTACATTACACCCATTTTGTTCATAAGAACTCCATTCCATGATTAAGCTTTACTGTGTCTGCACATCTCGTATAAATGCCCATAAATGTAGGATAAGCTAATAACAAATCATGTGGCAGAAAAAAAAATTAAAACAGCACTGCAGAAAAAAAAAAGTTTATCCATTAGCAGTAAAAATATTTGCATAATGTATGGAGTAAAAGGTTTTTGCTTGATGCATTGTATTTAAATGGCTTACCTTGGATTAAGCTCTCTAAACTTCTAATCTGCTTTCTAAATTTCTTTTTTTTTTTTTCCCACTTTTTCCACTTAGGTTTGGAGGTGCACCTCCCCCTTCACCATCATCAAACAATAATAATAAGAAGAAAGTAGTTATTATTGCAGTCATTGTCGTACTTGTTCTGCTTCTCACTGTAGCAGCCATTATGACAGCTGTGTGCTTGAAAAGGCGTAAAAGTAAGTTCAACCGTTTCTCTGTTTTTTACTATTTAGATAAATAAAATTTCTGTCCTTCTTTAGATAGTAATTTCAGATGAAGGGGTTAAATGTGAAGTGTTAAGGCCTCTAATTTCCTCCAATCATTCTAAATGTAAGACGACAATTTGGTTGTACAGTACGGTTTGGAACTGGCCATTCTAGGCTAATTGGAATTCTTATCAGTCTTATTAGTTATTACTTATGAAATACCTTCTGTCGTGTATCTTAGTATAAACAGAAAGCTCATTTCTCTATACAGTATACACCACTAAAATCTATTAACTAACTCTTTTCCATCAAGACCGGATTAATGATTTTATTCTAATAAAATAATGCTCTTTGCAATTAAGGATGGAAAAGACATTTCTCAGATTATGTCATTTTACAGGCAACAAATTAAACACACCAAAACCAAATGACAGCAACAGAACCATCCCTCAAGCTGATAATCAGGTGCACAACTATGCAAATACCCCAGAAGCAGATGCTCAAGTTAACAACACTGTCCAAAATAATGCCAATGTATCTAACCCAAATGAAGTAAGAGAAAGAATGTGGGATTTCGAGAACCGTCGATTCAGTTACAATGATCTGATAAGAATTACTAATAAGTTTCAATACAATATTGGCACTGGGGGATTTGGAAGTGTGTATGTGGGTGCTCTAGAGAATGGAACTCAAGTTGCAGTCAAGAGGCGATCTCACTCATCATCACAAGGAGTAAAAGAGTTCTTGGCTGAGGTAACCATTTAACTTAAACATGGGCACCTTAGCTGTTGCAAAACCCAAAGGGTTAATGTTGGTAATTCATATTAATAAAGTTTCGCTTTTGAAAAGATTTATGCGTTAATAATTAATGAGGCTAACAAGACAATCTTGTGAAGGTATGTCAAATTAAGATCTGATAATTTCCTTTGTTTCCAGGCTCAAAATTTGACAAGAGTCCATCACAAGAATTTGGTGTCCTTAATTGGCTATTGCATGGATGGAGATTGCATGGCACTTGTATACGAGTACATGCAAGAAGGAACTCTACAAGATAAGCTCACAGGTGATTAAAAACTTTTTATGAAAATCTTTTTGTTTTTCAACACATGGACTATTAAATCTATTGATTGGTTAGGATTTACTTTTAAGATTCCTTAAATCTTTCAATTGCAGATAGTGCCAGACCTCTGATTTGGAAACAACGTGTTCGAATTTCATATGAATCTGCACTTGGTACAAAAGCTTTTTACGTACAATCTAGAATACTTGCACCACTTTCTGTAAAGTTACTATCAGTTGTTAAGAAGAAGCACGGGATATCCAAAATAAGTAAATTACATCAACCTAGAAAAACACATTAGAACTGCAATGTTATTAATTGTTGCAATACCTGACTTTTCTTCCCTGCATATGCCTGCTTGGAAGACCAGACTAAATATAGAGACGCTCGGACTACAGCAGCCATTAATTATAACAAAAGATTTTGGCATCATTGGTCAATACTCAATCCTATTTTCTTTTAGTTTACTTATTTATACAAATGTAATCAGGGTTGGAGTATTTGCACAAGGCATGCAATCCACCACTAATCCATAGAGATGTGAAGACCAGCAACATCCTTTTAAATGCAAATCTCGAGGCAAAGATAGCTGATTTTGGGCTCTCAAGAGCATTTAATAATGATGTAAGCAGGCCTGTTTCAACTGCAATAGTTGGAACCCCAGGATATCTGGATCCTGAGTAAGACATGAGTTTTTTTTAAAAAAAATTATTTCGTTTTTTCTTTGGCTTCACTTTTCACTATTTTGATTTTAGTCATACAAGACCTGATTATCTATAAATTAACTATAGAAGTTGCCCACCAAATTTAAATCACATATGCAATTAACCACTGATCCAACCCAAATATAGATTAAAGTTTTGTAGTACGTACTGCCCTGAACAAAAATTTTTTCGGTTGGCTCACTCAATGAATATGGAATTATTCATAAAATAATTTAAGATACAGAAGGCCATTTACATTGCCATGATATAAGAGGTGCACCCTCAGGTACTATTCTTCATACCAGCTTAGCGAAAAGAGTGACGTGTTCAGCTTTGGAGTTGTTCTCCTCGAGATCATCACAGGTCAGCCTCCAATTATCGGTGGTCCAGAAGGAGGTCATGTGACACACTGGGTGAGACAAAGGCTATCTAGAGGAGATATAGAAAGCATAATTGACCCCAGAATGAATGGTCAGTATGACATAAACTCTGTTTGGAAGGTTACTGATCTGGCGCGCAAATGTACAGAGAACAGTTCTGCTAATAGGCCAACTATGAATGTTGTAGTCATGGAACTCAAGGAAAGCCTGGACCTGGAGATCTCCACAGAAGGGACCCGTAGTGGGAGCACTACTAATACTTTTCCAAATAATTATTCAAGGAATGACAATTTTGTAAGTGATGTTAGTCAGAACAGTGCTTTCGAGATGGCTTACATGGGTGGTCCTGCTCCAGGTCCTTCAGCGAGATAATTTTCATGACTCATTTGTGGATTGATTTCTTGACTATTTTTGATATTCTTCGTGGAAAAAAGTTTGGCTATCTTTCTGGGGACAACAATTGAGCTACTTTTATCAGTGTATTAGGTGGAAGAATTTTTGGAATTCCTTCAATCTGTTTTTCTTATTTTCAAAGTTTTTTTTTGGTTTGCTGAACATGGATATGCATTTGGATTGGTGGATATGATTTTGGCAAGCATATTTTATGGAATAATGCAATATTTTTATCGTGTCTATTCAAAAGTGGTTCTAGTATGTTAAATAAAGATTCTTCCAAATCCATGAATATTTGTATTGTTTGATTACTTCTATTTTCATGTTAGTCTCCAACAGGATGTCTGATGTTTTTCATGTAGATATAGCCCTACTTCTATAACCCGTGTTATCCATCCCAGCTCAAATGAGACCTAATGAGATATTTTACTTTTGAAATTTAGGAATGTAGCCTAACAACAACTCAATTATCCACAGAAGACAGAACGTTCTGATCTGAACTGAACACAACTGGATCTAAACAAAAATACAAAGGTTATTATGCCTATAGATTTGTTACATGTTTTGTCTAGATTTAGTACATACAGGTGTTATACTGAAGAAATAATTTCACAAGATGAGCTTTCGTTTCTGATGCAATTTTGCAGATATCATACTGTCTGGTCAGGATATTGCAAAATTCAGAAGAAAAAGGATATTGCAAAATTCAGAAGAAAAAGAAGAGAAGAAGATTATAATTGATTCTCAGCTGCTAAAAAAGTAATTTACAAAATTCTTAATCTAAACAATTATGGACCCTTCAATAACTATGATTTTTAAAAATCTCAAAAAAATAGTAAATAAAATAAAAATAAATGTAAAATTTGGTTTCCAATGAGATTTCAATATGGAGAACACATTGAACGGTTCAGATTAGCCATTAGAACCTCAAAAGTTGAGATATAATCGCAGCTGACGGGTCGATCCGTCAGTCGTGACTGATTTTAGCCCATCCTAAAATCAGAAATTGTAATGAAGGAGCGCTATTTTTCACCAAATATAAGAAATTAGAAAAAAGATAAATTTTGTAATAATTTGGAATGCTGTTCTGGAACTGGAGCATAAAAAATTCAAAATAATTAATGTGAATTTTAAGTAGCTGATAAGCACACCTTGATCAAAGTTTGAGAGCTTCCCCTTTGTTCAATATATAGGACCTTGAAAATTCAAATTCCCCATTCTGTCGAATATAGCACTTCCAATAAAAAAATCTACGGAAAATTGAAAGAAAATTTGCAATGCGGCCAGATTAATCTCACAGACCGTCAAATCGAAGACTCATGCCACGATGGAACCTATCTCGATTTCAACGATTTCAATTAAAGAAATTGATAGTCGCAGCAGCTAGAGAGAGACATCGATGTCTTTTTGCTTTTGAAAGAAATCTGCCGAGAGATAGCTTTGCTCCAGTCCTCAGACGCGCGAGCAAGGAACGTGTGACGATGTGGGAAGGGGAGCTACGTACGGAGTGCGGAGCTAGCGAAGCTGAAAGACCAAGTTTGATCACAAAAAATATTAAGAAAACCCCTTACTAAAATCAATTTTTTTGGGGTTAATGTGAAAATTTTATATCATTTTAAAATTAGTAAAAACTAGTTTTATGTCATCGAACAAATTATTATGACAATTCTACCTTTAAATAGCTAGGAAAAATTGCCTATATATCCTCAAATCATAGACAATTAGAAATATCTCCTCATATCATATGTACTATAAATATTTACCCTTCTGTCACTATTTTAATTATGAAAAAACAGTTTATAAAATTTAAGACGAATATGCCCTTAAGGCTTGACGTTTCATCTTCCCTCTATTTCTCGTTCTGTTTAATACGTACATGTAATCAATATCTCCAACGTACAATGGACTATGTTCCAGCACTACGCCATTTTTTATTATTTGTACCGGTTTTTTAATGATTATTAGTACCGGTTTTGCAGCGGTACTAATAATAGGAGTACTAAAATTAATAAAAAATCGATACTAATAAGCCGGTAGTAGCAGGAATTGGAATTAGCGGAAAACGCTATTAGTACCGGTTTTTTATATAAAACCGGTACTAAAAATAATAATTTTAGTACCGGTTTATTATAAAAAACCGATACTAATATTAATTAAATAAAAAACTGAAAATTTAATAATTTTAGTACCGGTTTTTTATAAAAAACCGGTACTAAAATTAATTAAATAAAAAATAGAAAATTTAATTAATTTTAGTACCGGTTTTTTTATAAAAAACCGGTACTAAAGTTGATTTTTTTTAAAAAAAATAATAATTTAGTACTAAATTAATTAACATTTTTCGTATGGTATAGGCCTGATAAATTAACATTTTTAGTACTAAATTAATTAACATTATTTCACAAGAAGTTGTAAAACAAAATGAGGCTTTTTCTTTGTTTGCTTTGTGCTAACTAAAAAATTAATTTCAATTATTAATTATGTTGTATGGTATTGGGCCTTATCTCATAACACAATGTACTTAATTTTGATCAATGGAGCTAATCTACATTAGTAACTAGCAACAAAATTCTAATTACAAAAATATTAACAACACATGGTCTATACAAAAGAAGGATTGTGGGATTCGCATAGAGAAAATCAACCCTAAACTCATTGTATAAGAGATGAGAGGAGGAGAAGCTTACTTGAGGTGGAGGCAGCGGCGATAGCGGAGGCGACGACAGCGAACAGAGGCAATTTCAGTGACAGCGGACAGAGGCGGAGAGGTGCAGAGAGGCGACGACGGAGGAGGCGAGTGGAGAGATAGAGGGTTTTGAAGCAGTTTAAAACTGAAGATTAGTGAAGGAAAGACCTTGAGAGATAGAATAGTGGTATAAGAACTTGAGAGGCAAAGGAATAGTGAAGGGAAGACATATAATTCGGTAAAAATATCTGTGTATTGTTAGTACGGTTTTTTATAAAAAACCGGTACTAAAAATCGCCTGAAAAAAAAAACAGTTTTTAAATTAGTACCGGTTTTTTATAAAAAACCGGTACTAAAAATCGCCTGAAAAAAAAACAGTTTTTAAATTACGTTTTATTTTATTTTTCAGACGATTTTTAGTACCGATTTTTTAAAAAAACCGGTACTAAATAATAAATCTGACAATTACGAATGATTTATTATTAGTACCGATTTTCTTAAAAACCGGTACTAATGAGCCGGTACTAATAATCCTTTTTGTTGTAGTGCAGAACGAAATATACGATAGCAAAGAGATAATGAAATACACGACAGCAAATGCTTTCATCTTCATTATATTAGGAAAAAAATATTTTTTCCTCAAAATTTCTAGAGACAGTTTAATTGTACCCATCGCTAGAGCAAGGACCTCTAGAAGCAATCGGTTCTACACTGGATACTGAGTTTTTAATTTTGTTGATCACCTGTTAATCTGTATATTTAATTATTTATAATAAAAAGGACATGTTGCTGTAGAAAACCATCGTTCTATTCTCTCTTACATACATGTTTATACAAAATTGAAATTTAAAAAGGTGTCTTTGGTTTGACACAAGAAGTTAGAACATGCATGAAGCACTCTAAAAGCTAAATCAGTAGCCTACTGATAAGGATCTGATCGACAAGATGTTCAATTCCAAGTTTAATACCTCCAAAACTATATTATAGGGTGTATCCATTGGTTATCAAATAACTTAGTCGTTTGTTGTAGGGAGGGTGGGGCAACCTAGCAGCAGTCAAAAGTAGTGATAGTTCAAAAATCTTTGGTCCTTGGTCCGTCCTTTGGAAAATCGTTCTAAAATCTGGACTGGACCGGTCCTTTGAAGGGCTTTCGACGGACAAGGGTCTAGAAGGGCCGAATTTTGAAAGGATCGGGTCAAATTTTTTTCAAAGATGGATGCTGAAGGGTCGGATCCGACCTAGTCGTTCAATTGTGTGACTATTTGATCATGATTGGACGATAAAGATTAAAAAAAATTAAATGTTGGTATTATTTTAGAAGGACTAGAAGAGTCAGATTTTCGAAGGGCCGGTCTCATATTTCAAAAAATAAACCCGTCTAACCCATTCCATCTCGACCCTTTTTCTTAACTCGGTCCGACCTGACCCTTCTACCAAACCCGCCAAGTCCGGTCCTTTAAAATCCGGCCCGACCCTTTTGCCTTTCACTAGTCACATGCCAAACCTTTAGGAAAGCTACATCAATGAAGGAAACAAAATCTCCTCGAAATATTGTATATTTGTTTGCGATTAAACAGAACGATAAAGAACTAAGAAGAAGATGAATCGTCAGAATTAAAGGGTACTTTCGTCTATTCTTTTTTAAAAATTATTTTTCATAATTAAGAAAGTGGAAAAGGGTAAATATCTACGGTATGTTTGTTTGGAGGGTGATATTTTCAAATTTCTAAATTAAAAGATAAATATCTACGGTAAATATAACTGAATGTCACTCTAAAATATGAAAATTCTAGATATGTCATGACAAAATAACAATTAATTTTATGCTACTAAAATCCAATAAATTTTTTTCATGCCACTTAAAAAATCTAAAAAATATCTTTAGGATAATGAGGCATTAAAATAGTGAGATAAAACTAATTTTTTAAGGCCTTGCTCCAGAAGAAGGGAATGAAGGAAAATGGAGAGAGGGTGAACTGATCATATCCTGCGCAAGAGTTGTTCCTTGCTCCAGAATTTATTTTTTGAAGGAGAATGAAGAGTAACAGGGGAGAATGAAGGAGAATGAAACAGAATTTCTATGTATAAAAGTGGAGAAAGAAGAAAAGCTTGTTACACCCCAAATTTGAGGAGTACCACAATTTCCATACTCTCCTTTTCCATCCCTTCTTCTTCCTTTTCAAATCAAGTTCTGGAGCAAAGCCTAAATCTGTAGCGGCATATCTCAAATTATCGTCTAAAGTAACATAAACTATTTTATTTCAAAGATCAAGCAGCTGAGTGCGATATAAACCATTTGTTGTGGACGTTGTGAAATTTATAAGTTCCTTGATCTCATTTCTTATGATACCCATCGCAATGGGAAACCGTATCCTCTGCCGAGTG
The DNA here is from genome assembly GCA_028095005.1 of Rhynchospora pubera. Lineage (NCBI taxonomy): Eukaryota > Viridiplantae > Streptophyta > Magnoliopsida > Poales > Cyperaceae > Rhynchospora > Rhynchospora pubera. The sequence goes on from CM051459.1 coordinate 87,115,263, forward strand.
TCGACCTTTTATCCGATCCGTCAGTTCTTCCAACGACCCGCAAGAAAAATGGAAAAAATTCACTTCTCTCCATCCCTACCCATCCCTGCCCGAGTCCCCGACTTCCCTTCAAAAAAAGAAAAAAAAAAGAAATGGAAAACGCAGTCTCTACGCCTGGCGAAGTCTCCCGCTCGATCCTCCCTTCTCGTAACTATCTTTGCTATTCTCTATCAGATCAACTTTCGACTCTCTCCGCCAGATATAACTCGCGACTTCTCATAACTCTCTTGCTCTCTTGCCACTCGAGTTTGGTGGCGACAGGTAACGTTCCCCTTCTTTTTTTTTCAAAATGGATAAATTGTTCCGTTTCAGTTGTGTTTTCTACAATTTAGTTGTGATTTGCTCAATTTTGGTTGGAATTTTCTCATTTTCGATTGTGATTTGTGGCAGCGATACCAGAAGGGAAAACTGAACATATTCTTAGAGAGTGATTTTCAGATCTGGATTGCTGATGTCAGCTACATTTTTCTATCTTTCGTTGGAATTATCTGAGATGTTGATCTGAGATCTGAGGTTGGATCTACGTATGAGATGGGCGGTGATATATTTCTTTCGGTGCGCTTGTTGTTGTGTTATTAATGTGCACAATCCTTTTTCGAATCTCATGAGTGTGTATTGCGTGTCTTTGGTCCATTAGAGTAAATTCTGCTCCCAATTTAATGAGAGGGCTCGTTTGGATGGTATGGGAATAAGGAAGGAATAAGGATTTTAGGATGAAAATATTGGGAAGTGCGTAACTCTGGGAAGAGTGGAAAAAAACTATTTCTAGGAAGTAGAAATGTTGTTTGGATGATGAGTTAGGAATAAGCAAATTAATATTAATTTAAATAAATTATTAAAAATTATTATTTTAATATTAAATGAAGTACTAATTAAATAGCATACAAAATTTCATTTAGCTATTAGTATTTAGCTAATTTTGTTGAAATTATGTATATATAATTATTGGAAGAAGTTATTCTTTTTTTATTCCTAATTTGCTTGGATGCTTGAAAAGAAGTTATTCCTAAAAAACCTATTCTTCCTTATTCCCATATCATTGAAACGGCTCCACAGTGTTCAATACTCTTCTCAAATCCCATCCATCTGGAATGGAATCGTATCCTCTGCTCATCTTTTAGAGTGCCAACCTCGCATTTGAATTCTTGGATGCTAATCCAACGGTGCGCGTGATAGATCCCTGAAATCCCTCCCTACCCGAACTGATCCCTCTTCTCCGATTAATCTTTTACAAAGGCAGCTCTCTGTACTTTTTATTTTTGTCCCAACCCTTCCGGCGAGATTCCGGCAGCTCCAATCATTTTTTTACGAGTTTGAGTCCTTTAGAATCGTGACACGGTGGAGAGCACTGTGGTGGGCTTGTTTTGTCTTGCGTTACCTTGTATTTGTGGGAGAACCAGATGGTGGTACGGTGGTTTATGGAGGTGGTACCGATGAGTTTCGGAGGGTAGCATTGTACCAGAAATGGTTTCTTTAGCTTTGTAGGAGAGAGGAGAGTATGTTCCACGGGTTAGTACATGTTGTGTTTACTCAATTTGATGGGAGAACCAGGTAACAGGTACTGTGGTACAAATTGGTACAGAAGAGGTACGATGAGGCAACAGGCTTGGTATAAAAAGGGATTGGGTTTATGTTACAAGTAGTTCAGTTCCTCAACTGTACTCTTATATGTATAAATTATTAATAGATGATCACTTGTGAAATCCTTAATTGTATTTCAGTGTGACTACTAAGCTTTGCATGATTGAGTGCTATGGTACTATAACCAAGAAATGAAATAAAGACTCTAATTACGTGCATAATTTGTGTTTACTGTTTTGATGTCATACAATCTTCCAACTTGTGCAGATTTCAAATTCTAGTAGATAAATTTCGTGTGCTATGAAAATTTTATTAAAGCAATGATACATTATTGGCTATCACAGTGGTTGAACAAGATTTTTGGGTAAGGGGTATTAGTAACTGGTTCCACCAAAGAAACAATTAGTATTGCTGAACAATTCAATTTCATGGTATAACCCTCCCTTTTCTATTATACTTATAGTGTTACATCTGATCTTACTGGTTAATGTTTTCATGTTGAAGTCGACACTAGCAACGTAAAGAGAATTGGTCAGCACAAGTACAGACAGTGATCGAAACAGAATGACACAAAACTCTGGAACAAATTTCATTCGAGAGAGAGTTTATTATAAAAATTTGTAATGTTCTTTGGCAATTTCGTATTTCTTAATTGTGTTAAATTACATTTCTTAACAAATTAGATGCTGCCAAATAGACCGAAATATTTTCCAAATAGTTTTAATTATTCTCAATCTAAATAAACATATTTCGTTTTAGCAAACCGTAATAGCCTATTCGCACATTCAAATGAAACATATTTAGCCATTAAATGGCGACGAAGCCGCCTCCCTCCTAGTGTGTATAAAAGCCTCATACACATCGTTTATTTGCCACTGGATCGCTTTAAAAATCGCGCTATGATTTGGATGAAAGGCTGAGCTAAACTCTCCGTTTTCTCTATTTTCATTAAATTTTTCCGTCCGCGTCCGTGTCTGTTTAATCCTCCTCCGTAAAGTCTCTCTCCTCTCCGTAGATGTCCGTTCCCTGTACGCACCTTTCCTTGTGTTCAAACCACTCCTCTCTCGTACCCTTTACACTCCTCTCTTCACTGTACGCACCTCTCTTCTCTCTTCCTGTTCTACTCGAACATGTGCCCCTTTCATTGCTTCACTATCAAACCCTAGACCTGCTAATTTTGGTTCCCAGGTAAGACTTTAATCTAAGATCTAATTGTATGATGAATTAAGGTGTAGGTTGATTTAGGGGTATTACTATTATAGAAACATGCATGTGGGCTAATTTATCATCCTAATTGTATGAGAAAACATTGCTTCATCCTAATTTAGAGGTATCACAGAACCATGGAGCATGAAACTCGGACTTTGCACCCTAATTCATCATGTTAATTACACTTGTAAACCATGAAGCATGAAATTTCCTTTTACAGAAGCATGAAATATCTCTTATCCTCCTCTATTTGCAACAAATTGATCCAAATTTCATCAATATAATAAAATTTTACCATTTGTATGGTACGGGAGCCAATTTGATTGAACACATCTATTAGGACTTAGGAGGGGCAAAATCAGATTAGAAGATGGTGGACCTGAATAGTGTGGTTTTCAATTTTGCGATTGTGTGAAAATTCGAGCAAAGAGAGAGAAAGAGAGGATAGTAGTGTAGTCAAATTGATTTTTCTATTTTCTATTTTCGTGCCTCAGTTAGAGAGAGGAGAGAGGGAGACGTTACAGTAGTAGGAGACGGAAAGGGTTAGAGCAACGGACAAATTTAAACTAACGGAGTTTTTCAGCGCATCTATTTGAACCATTCATCAACATCTCCGTACAAACTTTTGAAACGATCCGACGGTGATTAAATCCTGTGTATGAGACCTCCATGCACATTCGTGTTCTATATTCATTCTCTCTATATATATTATAAATTATTAATCATTATATCGTGTATATATAATAATATATGATCTATGTTAATTATACTCACATAATTAATTTTAATAATGCATAATCTATTGTTATTATTATTATTGCAATTTATATTAATATTGCAAAATATTTATCACTATTTTGTATAACAAATAATAAATTATTATTATAATCATAATTAAATTTGTAGAAAATATAAGTCTCAAGCTGTCAAAAAAACAACACGCTTTCGGCGCTCTACAATGAAAACCCTGTGGGCTTTATTATTCAAAAACAAAAGCAGATAGAGATAGCCCCTACCCCTAGTCCCCATGTGAGTTTAATAGATTTAAAAAAAAAATAAAAATAAAACACAGAAGGGGTGTACCGACGTACCGTACGTATCGAGGTCCAATGTGCGTCTGCCCCATTAACTCTGGCCCTAATTAAGTGGGGCCTACTCGTCAGATTCGTCTCCACTATTTTTTCCCGATTGCAAACTGTGAATTTGCATGAAAATGAAAACACAAAGAAGTACCTAAAACGAACTTAGACCAAACCGCAAAAATATCTAGTCGTACCGGAGACGTATCCGTACCGGTTCATATCCAGTACCGGCAGTGACGAAGTCAAGATTAAGGAATGACGGGGTCAAAATCTAGCTAAATGAAATTGAGAATAAAAAAAATAACAAGTTTAAGTACAAATTACTTGAAACAATACCAACATCCATTAATTTTTCTTTAATTGAAGCATCATTGAGCATAATATTTTGAACTTAGAGGAGGTCCATGAACTTAACTATATAAATTTATCTTAATAAATTAACATATGATCAATAAATTTCTAATTATTAGGGGTGCCAGTCCCCCTCTGTTTTCGCCACTGAGTACCGGTACTTTTGCATATATGGAGTACCGGGTAACATAGGTTCTGGTCCAAAGTCAAGATGTGGCCGGCTAGGTGCTATAGCCTATACCTAATGGAGAAATTAATGTAAGAAAAGAGAAACATAGCCTGGGAGTCTGAGAGCCCATAGTTATTATTATTATTTTCTAAAGTAAATTTCGGGTTGCAAGACAGTTATGTGACTTGAATTTTAATTTTTTTTATTATTTTTGTGTCAGGTTCAATACTATGACGACTTTTCAACTGGGATAAGGATGCATGCACATGTGCATCCAACAAATGAAAATATATTAGGTTGTATAATGTCCATAATTGACTTTTTATTACGTAACGTATCCTAATTAATCGACTTTTTATTACATTTTATTACAGAATATCCTTAATAGACTTTTTATTACGTAATGTATCAACGTGCTATCCTTAATTGCTTTGCTAGATAGGGCTTGTCTAGTTGAGAGCTTTCTAGTTGATACTTGTTTGCTAGCTCATTGTTTGAGAGCTTTCTAGTTGGATTAGTTTAGGTTTTTTTTAGCTGATTGATGGATTGTTACTTTGGAGTCACTGTTTTGTGACTCGTTACTTTGGTTTAGTTTATTGTTTGGTGCCCCTGCTTGGGGTTCTTCTCTTCTGGTGTGTTTGGATTGTTGGAAGAAAAAAGAAGAAGGAAGAAGAAGAAAAAAAATTATAAACAATCCAAACTCTTCACAAAATTACACACTTCCCAATACTTCTTTCCACTTCTTCCCTTCTTCCCTTCTTCCCACACCCATCCAAACGCACCCTTCAAAAATATAGATAGGGCTTGTCTATATTTTGGTTTTTCTATTATATCAATAGACGTACTTTGCTTAGATTTTTGTCAACCAGCTAGTACCATGTTATAAAAGGAGTCTTTGCTCCCATACCTCTCCAAGAGGGCAAGAGGAGAAGAAAATGGAAGTTGCCTCCAAGAGAATGAATTTATGGTTTATTCTTCTTCTGGTGATATTTGTATCTACTATAAGGGTCGATAGCCAAAATGATGCTCTAGGTACGTTAATCATTACATAATAATTATCACATCTTTGCGCATTATGTATGTTTTCGTTGTATATGCATGCGCTCTTACTTATTGTGTTATATATAGCAATTGCTTGTTTGTTTCATGCATAAGAGGCTATGCAACACTTATACAATCAAACGTCTGTTACATAAAATTGTATTATATATGTGTCACTTAACTTATTGCAGTTTAGAATATGAATTCACATAATTAATGTTGGCAGTTAATTTGTCCTCCTTTTATTATTGTGAAAATCTTGTATTTATTTAAAATGTAACTTTTTTTTACATTAATTATGTCAAATTAAAGAGATACAAAATAGTAGTTGGCTCAATAAAACTAAACTAAGTATGATTGTCAGCCCATAATATATTTTAGGTCAGATTTTAATTGTCTGGTCTGAAATAAATAGTCCAAGTATGTATTGCATAATAAATAGACATTATTCTATTCTAAATAAAAAAAACTTAAATTCAATGGTATTTTAATTTTTTGACGTGAATACATGGATGCATTAAATTACTCTTTCTTACTACACAACCAAACGCCTCACAAAAGTTTGGTGCATTTGTATTAGCTTCTGTTTATTGTTCGTTATTTAGTTTCTGTCCTTATCAAGCTTTTAAATTTCGGTTTTTTCAGTATGGCGGTCCAAGTCCTCATGTTATTTCGGTGTTATTTCGATGTTATAACGGCGATATAACGGTGTAGTGTTTTTTTCAAAGTTTGACACGCATCAATTCTATAACTATCAATTTATATGTTTATACATCTCCAATACTCCATACAAATAGCATACAACCATACCAAATTCAATATACTGCAATGTACCAATATTGAGTAGCAGTAGCAGTAGCAGTTTGTACCAATTTAACAATAGTTCAATATTGAATACACAATTTAACAATAGTAGCAATAAGAGCTTGTTATTTCGCCAAAATAACTGAAATAACGCGTTATATCGCCGAAATAACTGAAATAACGCGTTACGTTATTTTCTCAATTAAGACTGTAACGTTCATGCGGTTTGACACAGAATACCGCTATTTCTGTTATTTCGCCGTTATTTCGCAGAAATTTAGAAGCTTGGTCCTTATTATACTATTGATTTGCTTAAATACGTACATAGACATGTAAAGTAATACATTTATTAATGAACACAAAGAAATTTTTTTCTATGGATATGCAAATTCCAAACAAGATTTTGATCACAATCATGCATTTTCAAAAAATATTAATTCACTATAATTTATGAATGATTGTAATGAAAACACGACTCAAAATTTGTATCTACGTACCGAAGAATTTTCCATAAAACAATATCTGAACCGAGCAACCCCGGGAAAGACAATTAATATACCTGAATTTGGATAATTAAAGACATAACTAGAAAATAAAGAAAAGAAAACAACTAAACAATTGTGAGAAGGATTCAAACATGCGCTTAATTTGTTGTCCCTACAAGGGACTGTGTCGTACCAAATGTCCAACTGAAAATCAAAAAGTTATTTAAGAATGTCAGTGCCATATATTTCAAATAATTTAGTGATCATTTAATATTTATCTCAAAACGTAAAGTTGTTTTAATTATACTGTCAAACATTTTTTTAGCGTCAGCAAAAACTGACAATTTCTATTAACAAAAAAGTTTACAAAATATCAGAGAAAAATTAAAAAAAAGAGCAAAACGGTTCCAACACTCGGTTTCTAGTGACCTCATAACAAAGCAAAACTAACATGACCAAAACCATACTAGTATTAACACCTGGTAGTAAACTTCCAACTAAAATTTCTCCAATTAATAGTACAGATCCAACAAACTAGCCTGTGACTCGTACTAGTTGAAACTGGTACCACAACAAATAAATTAGGTTGTGTTAATGCCAATACCAAACTAGTGCTACACTTCTAAATCTAGCATCGACCTACCCATATGAGGCCTATCTTCACTAAGAAAGAAGACTCACACCACCTACGCATGCCACACACCTGCCACTTGTTTTCACCTTGAGCGTCTCCACGCAAAGACCAAAAAAGCACTGCTAAACAACCACACTCACATAGCCGGCAACTCAAACATCTATCAGATGCTTCCGTGGCCAGAATGGTCTCACCAGTCGTACCCAACCATGACCTCAATAAAAACCAACCACCACTGCAATTTAGTTACACCATGGTACCAAATTCATTGGCTGAAGCAACTGCGACCACACCACACTTGCTGAGAAACGTCAGTGACTATGCCGACAACTAAATCATTCTATGTAACAGAAAAGAGTAGAGAAGACTAGATGTCAGAAATACTGGTCACCAAGTTGCTGGAGAAGGAGCCAAATCACGAAGAAGGAAATGAAGAAAAACGATCTAAAAGCAAAGTGTTAATTTATATGTATTAATGTATAATCTAAATCGAGTTTAGATTTACCACAGCGGAATTACAGAAGAACGCCTAGCATGGACATCTGTCACTTTATCCAAATTCCTCAATAGTCGTAGCTTTTGTAGTGTCATTTAACTTGGTCTCAGTAAGTTGTTTTTTGTGAGTGGGCTAATCAAACAGCAAATACTAAATTTAACGATGTCACACATTGTAATTCTTATAATTTAGTTTTTTTCTTGCATTGAGATCAGCAATGATACTCTTGCTAGTCGACATATTATGTACAATGATAAAGAGACATAACACAACATGTATATATGCATGTTAGCATAAATCAAATATCATAACACTTAAAGTTATATTATGGCATTACTGCATATTTAGTTTACCTAAAAAATGCAATGCATCCTTGAAGACCAAAAAAAGTCCAGGACAATCAATCAAATCTCAAATATTGAATTGCAATATCTTTACTTAACTCAAACTTGCATAAGGTATAAAATCTAGATTAGTACCCTAAACGTCTAATTGACTAGACTCACCCAATACTCAATGTTGTATTGAATGGAAATAACCCAAGCGTATAGTACATGCAATTCACAACTATAAATGAATTTCAACAAATCCATCAACAATTAACCAATTAGGTCTAATTAGAGGGATTACAACAACATATATAACATCTGTAACAATTAAAATTTTATTACGCCTTAAATGGTCAATACCCATTGTCTGAAGTTTTATCAGTTCTCAGGAATACATCAGACGGTCCTTCTCCAACATAAAATGGTCTATTCCAATAATTAATCTAAGAGAATTGGTTCTGTCATCAATCTAAATGGTCCGTTTGAACCATCAGACGGGTCGTTTGCATTCACAGACGCTATTACTCCAACAGATCTTCGACAAACTATAACACTCAGACTAGCAACATATAGTTTGAATTAGGGTTTCAACTTTCACAATTTTATAAAATTCGGACAAAACACAATTTGCAGCTTAAAAGTGTTAATTTTATGGATGGAAACCTCGGAGGCTTTGATACCAATGTTAGTTTATATGTATAATCTAAATCGAGTTTAGATTTACCACATCAGTGTAGCGAAAGAGACTCAGTAGATATATAACGTATATCTAATGATTCTAGTGTCTATAGGCGAAACATCGTCACTCTAGACGGTACGTTTGAATGTCTCCACTTAATTCTAACACAAAGGAAAAAATAAGAGAGATGGGTGGGGAAAGGAGGCGGGGAAGGCCACTAGGGGGGGGGGGGGGGGGGGGGGGGGGGCGGGGGGGGTGGAGGGTAGAAGGGAATCGCTCAGAAGTCTCCAATGTGGCACGCCAATTTTTGTGCGACTACGATTCGAATCCCAGCGTTTTATTTTCCTAACTCCGTTTTTTCGTTCGTACTTATATTGTTCGCATATCTATTTGTTCTTCACACACCACCCTGATGGTCTTTTTTTTGTTCCCGTCATACACATACGAATGCGAATCATCCTATCGACGGTATACTGTTTACCATTTTCCGTAGACTTTCCGTCCAAACGGAACGACTAACGGTACAAAATATCATATCGTTTCTAGAAACGAAACGATATTGGAATGAAGGACATACTGTTGCCGAAACAGAAGGTTAAACGGAATGACCTATTTCGCTTCCGTTTCGAGAAATAGTGCAGTTTTTAGTGTAAAAACACGTTTTTCCATCCAAATGAAACGAATAACGGAATGAAATGGCATTTCATTTTCTGAAATGGAACGAAAAACAGAATGAAATAGCCATACCGTTGATGGAACGGAACAGTAAACAGAATGGCCCATTCCGTTGCCGTTTGGAATGTTAAACATGCCTAAATGCGAACCATCGAGACATCCTCTAATCGAGATACGTTGTTGGCTAGGTATGAGTACGCTCACTATAATTTGATATTTTTTATTTCTTTTATATTTTATTTTCGGCCTGATATATCATGTACTAGTGAGATTTCATGCGTTGCACGAACTATTTTTTTTTTCTAAAAGCTTAAGCTATCTATTTTTAAATTTTTTTTAGACATCATATATTACGAGATTCCTCATATATATGTGAGCAAGTATATAAATTTTCATAGCCAAATAATTTTCAAAGCCCATCAAACAATCTATATTTTTATTTTTATTGAGCGATAATTATTTTTGCACAATATTTATATCAATATATAAGCATTAAGAACTAAAAATAATTGATATAATAAGATTGAGCGAGTTGCATGATTAATTCTATTTAATCAGTCACACATAACATCATGGATTTTTTTACCATAAAATTTTTTAATATGCTTTAAAGCTGCATATATTAAGAATATGGTATAACAATTTAAGCCATGAAAATTATTTCATCATCAATTCATGAATGTGTCCTCTTCGAGGTACTAATATACCATTGATTTGTTATTTCCGTGAAGCTTTTCCATCTATAACAATGGTTCAGAAATCATTTTCCTTTTAGCTATTCAACATGTGAGATCTATTAATGTAGTTTACATCATGTATTATTGAAATTCAAGTATAAAAGGTCCGAATACATTTTTGAAAGAAAATGGCGCGGAGTCCATCACATGACTGCCTTTGGATATAGGATTTTCTATGACAATTGTTGTTTAGTTGTGTTTGAGCTTTCGAGTCCATCACATGGCCTATTTTATTTAGCTTTAGCGTGGACCCATCCACATGCTGAGGAGAGATATCCATGAGCAGCGTACACATGGCTATCTATGGTTGGTTCATAATATATTTTAAAACTTTTTCTGTCAAGTGGGATCCATCTGTCAACCACACTATTGCAGGACTGTTTTTAAGAACAGTGCCTTAGTAGAACCGGGATTCATATATTGTTCTGATTTGTGTAATTTCCTCAAATACATAAGTAGATTCTATGTTTTTAAGGTGAATATGTAATACCAATATCAATAATTATATACATAGATAATTGACGCTCATCAACAATAGCAAAAAAAAGATTAAGTACATATTATTTAAGCTGTTTTCAGTTCATAGATATTTTGTGTCGGCATCACTCAAAATTTGAAAGTTTTTATTATTAATATTATTTTAATCGATATACTCCTGAGTGTACAAATTATATATCTTTTTTGCTTTAGTTTCTTTATATTTAGCATCAGTGCATCACGTTAAAGAGGATTAAAAAAGTACTATCTATATATATATACATATATTAAAATTGTATACTGGCTTATATTTCTTTTTTATAATATATATTAAGAATATACACTTAATACTGCCTAATATATTGGCTCCGTTTGGATCATATAAAATTAAGGGTAGGATTAGTTATTCGGGATTAAAATTTTTAATCCTAAACGATCAAGAATAAGATTTTTGTCATCTAGAATGTTATTTTTAAGTGGTCCAACATCCGGATTAAATTCTTATTCCTAGGATGTTTGGATTATCTTTTTAATCCAGATTAAGAAGTGGTCCCAACTATTCCTTAATTCACATTAAGAAGATAATCCAAACACCATAGGAATAAGAATTTAATCTAAACATTGGACCACTTAAAAATAACACTCTAGATCTCAAAAAGCTTATTCTTGAGCGTTTAAGAATAATATTTCTTAGTCCGAATAACTAATCCTAATTTTATTCTTACATGATCCAAACGGAGTATATATAGATAGTATTAAGTGATTTGGATCAAGTTGTTTTTCATCCTGGTTATATGATTTCTCACAAAATTGTATAGTATTAAGTGTTATTTGAATTTTTTTATTTTTCGACTTTGATGATGTTTTATATATTTTTTAAAAATTATTCTATTATATTTACATAATTTGTAAAATTGTATTTTCGGTTTCAGATTATTTTGAAACACTTCTCAATTTTTATCATTTATGAAATGTTTTTTTTTTTACTTTCTATCATATTATTTTTTTTCAGAGTCTAAAAATATTTTTTATCATGTATGTAGTTTGGTAAACGAGGATATATGACATGCTAATAATTTTGATATAAAATAAAAAAAAGTTTGCGCAACTTGCGAAATAAACCGCTAAGATCATGTTAATAATAAATTTTCACTGAAAGTATGAACGATTTTACGACTCTTTCAACAAAGTGGGAACCATGCATATAATTTCTTTCGACTGTCTCGTTATTTTATAATTAATTTTTTAAAAGAAAATAATATGCATCCTTTCCCTTTGTAGGCTTTATAAATATTGACTGTGGGCTTGCTGCAAATTCTACCACTGTCGATGAGGAGACCAAGTTGACATATGTATCTGATGATCAATTCATCGACACCGGAGTGAACTACAAAATCGCTTCCAAATATGCCACTAATGATATCAATACTATATTTCTGACCCTCAGGAGTTTTCCCAATGGAACCCGAAATTGCTACACCTTAAGATCCTTATCAGCAGGATCGAAGTACCTCGTAAGAGGATTATTTATGTACGGAAACTATGATAACAAAAATGCTCCTCCAACTTTTGATATCCATTTAGGAGTCAATTATTGGAACACAGTTCAGATGCGTAGTTCATATGAAACATTCTTCTATGAGATTATTACGACGGCCACTTCTGACTACCTACAAGTTTGCCTCATAAATACAAATCGCGGCACTCCTTTCATCTCTGTGCTAGAACTGAGGCCATTAGAGACGACCTTTTATACAAATGCAAATGCTACACAATCATTGGTTTTCTTTGCAAGACTGAACATAGGAGGTCCTTACCTAAGGTAAATTTATGCTAAACCAACTCAAAACAAAAACAAAAAGTAAACTCTGATAATGAATTAAATATTGGTTGTTACCTACTTTTTCTGGAATATATGTAATCGTTAACACTTGGTGTTCTCTATCACTAATTTATGTAATAATTATCGTTAAAAAGAGCCACAATAGATTACTGAATTATGCCATAATCATCCAAATTTTGACAAGTTTCTTATCGATGCCGAATTTCTTTATTTATGTTGGAGGGCATTGATTTTTCTATCCTGTGAAATTCAGTGTTCAATTTAAATATTACAGCAATTCAACAAAAATTATAATACAAATATGGTCAGAGCACTCATATTTTTCTTCCACCACACATGGTTACAAACCAAAAATATATTTAGGTACCCTTCTGATCCATATGACCGGCTTTGGACGAACTACACAAAGGATTCGTGGACAAGTATCTCAACCAACTCATCTGTGCAACGCGACACAGACTTCGCAACTCCCTCTATCGTGATGCAAACTGCTGCCACCACTTCAAGCCCCAGACAATCCCTGGACCTCACCTGGACCTCTGACAATGCATCCACTGCATTTTTTGTAATTCTTCACTATGGGGAGATCCAGGACATACCACCCAATGCACTTAGGCAGTTTGATATATTAATTAATGGACTACCTGATAAAAATTTTAAATCTATTGTACCGGATAAACTATATCCTGATTGGGCTACATATGAGGATGAAACTTCCGCTGATCCATATAACGTGTCACTTAAGGCGACTTCAAACTCAACTCTCCCACCTCTATTGAATGCCTTTGAATTCTATGTGATAAGCCCTGCCACTGGGATACAAACCTACAGTGGAGATTGTAAGTTTGATCATACTGGTTTTATAAGTACATTGAGTTATTCATGGTATTATTTCCTATTTTAGGTCCCCAGTCTGACAATCCTGGTTAAGTTTTCAGTACAGCTGATTTAATGGTACGTAGCACAAAAACTTTTGCATGATTAGGAAACCTTCGATTATTTGTCGAAAGTATTATTCTCTTGGACTCAATTTTTTCTTCAAGTAACCATTACATTCTTTGTCTCTTTTCATTTTTTTTTAACTCTCTTTTCTACAGTTGCCTCTTTTCTAATACAGCTGATAGTTTTCATCTTTTTTGTATTATTGGTTTCAAATTCGAGCTCTGCTTCCTTCAAAGCCATATAAACATGCCTACTTATGTAGTTAATTAATCATACCATAATATATATAATTTGAATTACAGTCACTGCCATTAATAAAATTAAGGCCAACTACCAAATAAACAAAGGCTGGAGTGGAGATCCTTGTGTTCCTACTGAATACTCGTGGAAAGGGGTTACATGCACCTCTGATTCCAACCATAGCCCAAGGATCACATCATTGTGTGTACTTCCAATATCTTCTTTAATTTCATTTATCTACTTCAAACATTGCATGATTGTTTACTCTGACTAGTGAAATGTTTTTTCAGAAATTTATCGTCTTCTGGGCTTACTGGAGCCATAGTATCTTCTTTTGGAAATCTAAGCACTCTCAAGTCATTGTATGTTAAATCGAGTTTCTTCTTTGAGCTCGATGCTTTTACCTAAAAATTTTTTTATAATTCTGCGAAACCTCCTTATAATACACAACATTTTTCATTTGGGGCTGTGAAAATTAAACATTAACTAATTTCTTGCTTCCCCTTTTTCCAGGGACTTATCACATAATGACTTGTCGGGGGATCTTCCTACTTTTCTAGATCAATTATCTGCTCTTACATACCTGTAGGTTTTCAAACCAACCATTATTTTCTTCAATAAAAGTGACATCACAAAATGGGTAATTATTTTATGGTACTTTCAGAGACGTAACTGGTAATAGGAAGATTTCAACCACCCTTCCTTCTGGTCTTAAGAAAAGAAATCAGGACGGGAAACTAACCTTTAGGTATGTTTTATTGAGTTGTAATTTTTGATATGCAACAAAATAGATGGACTGTTTTTGTTATACTAGACTTAAATTTTATTTCTGCTCGTTTAAGAAATACACTAACAAAAACATACATCCACAAATAAACAAAAAAAAAATTCTATCCTAAAAGTACATATTCGAGGGCTAAAATAATTAACTAGGCGAAAAATATAACTCTATGCAATCTTAGTCATTGATTCTTTAAACTAATGACTAGATGTTAGCAATGGATATAAGTTTATAAGCTCTTCATCCTTAATAGAAAGAAATTTTTTGTTAGATTTGTTATTCACTCATCAAAATAGGAAAAAAAATATTACTGAATTGATTGTGCATTGTGTTTGAAAAGAGAGCACGGCACATATGAAAAATTTCATTGAAATAATAATTATTTTTCATTTTGAAAATAGAAATACATATGTAAATTTTTTTCATCATATGTAATTTACTCATCCATTTTGGTGGGTTCGTTTGCTAGTCTTAAGAAACAAACAATAATAATATGTAAACTTTTCTCATGTAATGTACCGACTCATTTAGGTGGGTTAGTTAATTTGGTAGTACGAAGAAACGTTGAATTATAATCTTGAAGTTTTTTATAAATTCCCATAAGAAGTCCAAACTATGTCTATACCGCGAGGAGATAATCAGTAGAGATTTTTATAAATGGGTGGAGCATGTAGAATAGATAGCAGCCTATAACAACATGGTTCTCAAAATCGAAATCAAAATTGGACTTGAATATTGGTCCAAGGAGTCGACTCGCTCAAATAGGAAAAAATAATCGGGTGAACTCGATCGGAAAAATCTGATTTTTATAGAAATCATGTTTTATGCATTGAAAATTAAGAAATAAGAACAAAAAAAATGAAATTATAAAAATCAAAGATTGGAATCAATCAATTTATATATATATAATATATAATTTTGGAGAGGATGGCTAACGTGCCATCGATGGCGCAGAGGGTCCCGTGCCATCAAGTCATTTTTCGAGATCCAAAATTCAAATGGTCACTCCAAACCGTTCTAGTTGTTCTCCATATTGAAATATCCTTGGAGACAAAATGTTATATTTTTTTGAATTTTTTTGCTATTTATTATGCTACTTTTAAAAACATTATGATTAGAGTATTTCAGGCCCTCCAAATTGAAAATATCATAATAAATAGCAAAAAAAATTGAAAAAAATGTAAAAATTGGTCTCTAAGGGTATTTCAATATTGTGATCAACTTGAACGGTTTAGATCGACCGTTTGAATTTTGGATCTCGAAAAAACGAGTGGATAGAAAATTGATGGCACGTGCCATCGATGGCGCGTTAGCCATTCTCTAATTTTGGAAGCTGTTTTTATACGTCAGCTTTTTCAGAAAATAAAATTTTGAAAATAGTTAAAACAAATTTCATGATTAGTAAAATATTCTTATAATTTTTTTTTATAAGCAGATTTGCACTAAAAGCATCGTAATATATCAGATAGGATCGTAGAATAAAAAATAAATAAATTTTTGTGTGCCTTTGACATTTCTTTTGATCAAGCATGTTCTTATTTATTTTTATTTTCAATTTATAATAATCTTCACTGTCCGATTCCAGGTACTTGAACTGAGATTGTTCTAGTTGGACCTTAATTTCATTCTCCACAAGTTTTTTCCCGTCTCCCCCTTTCTAGAGATATTTTCATCAAATAATAATAATAATAAAATAGCGGGGCTAACGCGTTTTCTAACAGTTACTAATGTGTTTTCTATTTTTGGCTAAAATAGCGTTTTCTCCAACAGTTACTAACGCGTTTTCTAAAATAGCGATATTTTCATCTCCAATATTCACCATCCCTATCATCCCCAACAGTTACTAACACGTTTTCTATTTTTGGCTACCATCCTCTATACGCATTTTTCGTTTTTGGAAATCCAAAACTCATTCTTGGTTCGCTTCCCTTCCGTAAGATCCTTTTTCGCACCCCTTCCCCGCCCTTCGTATTCCTTTTACTTCAATAGTTATACATATAATTGTTGAAGTTAATTTATATAACTTCAACGGTTATGATATTACCTTCAACGGTTATGATACTATCTCCTACAATTATATATATTAACTTCAACAGTTATATATATAATTTCAACAGTTACGATATTACCTTCAACAGTTACGATATTACCTTCAACAATTATACATATTAAATTCAACAGTTACGATATTACCTTCAACAATTATATATATATATTAACTTCAACAATTAGTATTCCAACTGCAACAATTACTCATATTAACTACAATAGTTAGTATCTGAACTACAATAATTATTTATAATAACTAGAACAATTAGTAGTCCAACTACAGCAATTACATATATTAACTACAATAGTTAATATTCGAATCAGGACAATCACTCATATTACATAGAGGAAGGGAGGCAATGAAGATGGGAGTATGTGTGTGTGAGGGGGGGAGGGGGGTGGGAGGACAACGTACTGCGTATGTGGGAGAGGGGACAACGTACGCTTTAGGTTGGTAAGGAGTTCAGGGGATGAGGTTCGAAAGTAGAAACGGAAACAACGCTGGATCTATTTTTTCCAAAAATAAAAAAAAAGCATCGCTAGAAACAGAAACAACAGTGGAATGATGGAAATGATAAAACCTTAGAAATATTCTTAAGCAATTCCGATAAAATAGCGCTATAGAAAAACCAATAAAAAAAGGTCGATCCATCCAACATAGAGGGCGCCGCCATTCTTCTTTCCTGCTCCAACGGCCTCCCACGCGTTTTCCTCGCCCCTAAACGCTGTTCCCGATACCCCTTTCTCCTCTCTCTGTTGATAAACACGACCCTTAATGGCCGTTTTTAATGATATCACACGATTCTGTTCCAAACCGCCTAAAATCGGCTCGGTCTCCACCGATTCTGCACCGAGTCGGCCGATTCAAATCAAAATCGGCAAATTTCTGAACCATGATAACAAGTTAGGGGAGGGTAGATTACACCCATTTTGTTCGTAAGAACCCCATCCCAAGATTTAGCTTTACTGTCTGCACAACTCGTAACCTCACAGAGTAATTCTACATCTGTATACATTGTGTAGTAATGCCACAGATGTGCTTACAGAATCCCAAAACATAACAGAAAGAAAAATAATCAGTCGATCTCATTTTGATCCGTGGAACCAGGAGGCGGTAATTCACAATGAGGATTCCATGATATCCGTTGTTGTGCTCATGGTTCAAAAACTCGGCCGAGTCCGAGTCAACTCGGGCGATTCGGAACGGACTCGGCAGAGGACGATCCGATTTCTAGCGGTTTGGAGCGGAATCGGGTTGGGGCACCATTAATGGTGATTTTCATTAAAAGAGAGAGGTGAAGGGGGCTACGGGAACACCGGAAAAGGTTGCTAGCGTGGAGAAATCACGTCAGGTGGCCGGGAAAAGCACCATGGCGGCTGCTCACGAGGGGATTTATCTATCAGAAAAGAGGGAGGAAAAGATTTGGGAACGGGAAAGACCGAAAGAGGAGAAGAAGAGAAATGGACTATAATGGACAACTCCATTTCTTCATTTTTTTTATTTTTTCCATTTAAATATGATCAGACGGTCTGGATTAATCAGAAGTGAAATAATTTTATAATAAAATTATAATTGATCCAAAAATCGATCCAAAAACATACAATAAAATTATAATTTCTATTTCTTTCTCTACGATTCTAACTAATATGTTAAGATGTTTTAATGAAATTATATTCGTTTAAAAATTAATTTGTTAAAATATATTTAATTAAATCATTAAAACTTTACTTATTTTTTTATTTTATTTTTGAAAAAAACTAAAGTTATATTATTTTATATTATAATTGATTTTTTATCTTCAAATATTTGAGTTATTAAAATATTTTTGAATAAATATTTTGTTCCGATTTTTTTCATATTTTTTCTGATTTTTAGGCATGAAATATGATTTTTTCTTAAAAAAAATCCGAGTTTTCGATCCGAGTCACCCGATTTTTTCCGAGTCATCCGATCCGACTCCTCGGACCAACAGTCCGAGTCCGATTCCGATTCCGAGTTTCAGAACCATGGTTGTGCTTCTGCTCATCCATAGTATGCACTATGCAGACGAACTGATCAAAGAGACATCTTTTTTGTTTCTTTTATAACAAATCATGTGGCAGGAAAAAAAATTTAATCCATTAGCAGTAAAATTTTAAATGTCTGGAGTGAAAGGTTTTTGCTTGATGCATTCTATTTAAATGGGATTGAGCTCACTGAACTGGTAATTTGTTTCCTCAAATTTTTATTTTCATTTAGGTTTGATAAGAAAAAACCAATTCCAGCAATTAATATAGCAGTCGCTTGTGTAGTTGTGTTGCTTCTCATTGCAGGAGCCATTATGACAGTTCTGTGCTTGAAAAGACGCAAATGTAAGTTCAACCTTTTTTTTTTCCATTTTAGATAAATAAAATCACAGTTCTATTATAGTTTATAGATAGTAATTTCAGATAGAAGGGTTATTGTGCATTGTTAAGGCCTCTAATATCCTTCAATCATTCTAAATGTAAGATGACAGGTTAGTTGCGCAGTGCAGTTTGGAACTGGTCATCTTAGGCTAACAGTCCTTATCTTTCTTATTGCTTAGGAACTACCTGCTGTGGTATATTTTCAGTATCAACAGAAAACTCTTCTCTATATACCATCTAAAATCTCTTTATTAACTTTTCATTGAACATTATTAATGATTTTATTTAAAAAAGGTACTGCGGTTTGCAATTAAGGATGGAAAAACATTACTCATATTATTTCATTTTACAGATGATAGCAATTAAACACACCAAAACCAAATGATAGCAACACATTGACCCCTCAAGCAGATAATCATATGCAAAACTACACAAATGAGCTAGATGTGAATGCTCAATTAAATGAGCTAGATGCGAAAGTACCTAAACCAAAACAACCAAGAGAAAGCATGTGGGATTTCAAGAACCGTCGATTCAGTTACAATGATCTGATAGGAATTACTTATAACTTCACAAACAAGATAGGCAGGGGGGGATTTGGAAGTGTGTATGTGGGTGCTCTAGAGAATGGAACTCAAGTTGCAGTGAAGAGGCGGTCTCACTCATCATCACAAGGAGTAAAAGAGTTCTTGGCTGAGGTAACCATTTATCTTACATATTCGTACCTTAGCTGTTGCAAAACCCCAAAAGCTTAATGTTGGTAATTCATAATACAACAGTTTCTCTTTTGAAATTGATTTAGGCATTAATAATGAGGCTAATAATAAAATCTTGTGGAGGTATGTCAAATTAAGATCCGATAAATATATATATATTTTTTTGTTTCCAGGCTCAAAATTTGACAAGAGTCCATCACAAGAATTTGGTGTCCTTAATTGGCTATTGCATGGATGGAGATTGCATGGCGCTTGTATACGAGTACATGCAAGAAGGAACTCTACAAGATAAGCTCACAGGTGATTACCTCCTTTAATGCAAATCTTCTTGTTTTTCTACACTGGGAATAATAAATCTATTATTTGGTTAGGATTTACTTTTAAGATTCTTTAAATCTGTCAATTGCATGCAGACAATGCCAGACTTCTGACTTGGAAACAACGTGTTCGAATTGCATATGAATCTGCACTTGGTATACAAACTTCTGAAAATCTAGAATTACATGCACAACTTTCTGTAGAGTTACTATTAGTTGTTAAGAAGAAACACCATATACTTTACTTGCAATGTTACAATTGAAAGTTGGTAAATCAACCTAGAAAAATATGTTAGAATTGCAATGTTGTTATTAATGGCTGCAATACTTTACTTTTTCTTCCCTTCTCATGCCTGTTTAGAAAACTGCACTAAAATATAGAGACACCGGACTACAACAGCCATAAATTATAATAAAAGATTTCGAGCTTTCGACATCATTGGTCAGTCGTATTATCTTTTAGTTTACTTATTTATACAAATGTAATGAAGGGTTGGAATATTTGCATAAGGCATGCAATCCACCACTAATCCATAGAGATGTAAAGACCAGCAACATTCTTTTAAATGCGAAACTCGAGGCAAAGATAGCTGATTTTGGGCTCTCCAGAGCATTTAATAATGATGTTAGCAGTCATATTTCAACTGGAATAGTAGGCACCCCAGGCTATCTGGATCCTGAGTGAGACATTTTTTTTTTTAAATTATTTCATTTTTTCTATTGCTTTTCACAACATAATTAACGTCATTATTTAATTTTTAGTCATAGAAGACCTATTTATCAATGAATTAATCATAGTAGCTGGCCACCATATTTTTAACTGCATATTCAATGAATCCCTTAGCCAATCCAAATATAGATTAAAGTTTTGTAGTACTACCTGAAAAAAGTTTTTTTTCGGTTGGCTCCATGAATATGGGCTTTTTATAAAATATTTTAATCCACAGAAATTCATTTACATTGCCATGATATAAGAGGTGCATCTCAGGTATTATTCTTCATACCAACTCAGCGAAAAGAGTGACGTGTTCAGCTTTGGAGTTGTCCTCCTCGTGATCGTCACATGCCAGCCTCCTATTATTGGGGGTCCAGAAGGCAGTCATGTGACACACTGGGTGAGTCAAAGGCTATCTAGAGGAGATATAGAAAGCATAATTGACCCGAGAATGCATGGCCAGTATGACATAAACTCTGTTTGGAAGGTTACGGATCTGGCGCGCAAGTGTACTGAGAACAGTTCTGCTAATAGGCCGACTATGAATCTTGTTGTCATGGAACTCAAGGAAAGCCTAGACCTGGAGATCTCCACAGAGGGGACCCGTAGTGGGAGGACCACTAGTACTTATCCACATAATTATTCAAGGAATGACAATTTTGTAAGCGATGTTAGTCAGAACAGTGCTTTCGAGATGGCTTACATGAGTGGTCCTGCTCCAGGTCCTTCAGCGAGATGATTTTCTAGAGTCATTTATGGATTGTTTCTTTACTATATTTTTGGTAGTCGTCATGGAAAAAAAATGGATGTCAGAACAATTCTGCTACCTTTATCAGTGTATTAGGTGGAATAATTTTGGAATTCCTTTTCTCTGTTTTTCTTATTTTCAAAGTTTTATTTGGTTTGCTGAACATGGATTTAAATTTGGATTGGTGGATATGATTTTAGCAAGCATATTTTATTGAAAAACGCGATATATACCATTCTCGAGTCTATTCAAAAGTGATTCTATTCTTTTAAATAAAGAATTTTCTAAAGCCCTGAATGTTTGTATTGTTTGATTATTTCTATTTTTATTTTAGTTT
This sequence comes from Rhynchospora pubera, assembly GCA_028095005.1. NCBI lineage: Eukaryota > Viridiplantae > Streptophyta > Magnoliopsida > Poales > Cyperaceae > Rhynchospora > Rhynchospora pubera. The sequence goes on from CM051459.1 coordinate 87,137,127, forward strand.
CCAACAGAATATCTGAAGTTTCATGTAGATGTAGCACTACTGCTATAAACGGTGCTATCCATCCCAGCTCAAATGAGACCTAATGAGATATTTTGCTTTTTTTTTTTTTTTAGATTACATTGACAGCGGCTGTCAACAAGAGATATTTTACTTTTGAAATTTAGGAATGTAGCCTAACAATAACTTAATTATCCAAAGAAAACGTTCAGATCTGAACCGAACACAGCTGGACCTAATAAAAAATACAAAGGTTATTATGGCTAGTAGATTTGTTAAATGCTTTGTCTAGATTTAGAACATATAGCTGTTTACGATACTGAAGAAATAATTTCACAATGTGAACTTTCGTTTCAGATGCAATTTTGCAGATATGATACTGTCTGGTCAGAATATTGCAAAATTCAGAAGAAAAAGAAGAGAAGAAGATTAATAATTGATTCTCAGAAGCTAAATTATATGAATGACCTCAGAATTAAATTGTAATGAAGGAACGCTATTTTTCACCAAATATAAGAAATTAGAAATTTGCATGAAGACAAATTTTGTAATAATTTGGAATGCTGTTCTGGAACTGGAGCATAAAAAATATAAAATAATGTGAATTTTAATTACCTGATACAGCATGGACACCTTGATCAAACTTTGAGAGCTTCCCCTTTGTTCAATTTATAGCACCTTGAGACTTCAAATTCCGGATTCCGTCAAACTTAGCACTACCATTAAAAGAATCTATGGAAAATTGAAAGAAAATTTGCAATGTGACCAGATTAATTAATCTCACAGACCGTCTAATCGAAGACTTCCACGCCACGATTTCAATTGAAGATATTGCCGCCAGTCTCTGAGTCGCAGCAGCTAGAGAGAGAGAGAGAGGCATCGATGTCTATTTGCCTTATCCTTTGAGCGAAAAGTGCCGAGAGATAGCTCTGCTCCAGTTCTGAGTCGCGGAGAGGAGAGAAAGTGTGGAGGGATGGGAGGGCGCGGGCGCAGAGGTGGGAGGTGCTTCGGGGAACATGATTTTTTGTTGGAGCAACATATTTGGACTGACAAATTTAAAAAAAAAACAAATAACATAGTTAATTTTTTTTAGAGAGGGGAGAAGAAACTGACTAGGTTTAGTTTAGTCAGAAAAATCGCAATTAATTTCTTAGAAGGATAATTTAGACATTTAATAAAAAAATCTGGTTGTCCAAAAGAAAAAATTATGTTGTCCAAAGTATCTCCCGGCAGAGAGAGTACATGGAAATTGGAAGCAACTAGCTGCGGTATCGCGCTTCGCGCGATAAAGGACTATTTAAGCTAAACTTGTAATTTTCATACTATTTTTTTTTCGAAGGCTGGTCGGCCAGTAGCCAACCGCAATTTTATTAAAAGTTTTCATACTATTTTTTAGCACTTATAAATGTTATTATGTCGATCGTATAGTGCAATCATGAATATGGAGATTATTTGAAATGTTAGGTGATTAGACTGGGCTACATTAAAATGTTATGTTCTAGTGCACCCTCTCGGTAATCAATTGGATGAATATCATGAAACCTTAAGTTTCAAATTACTTCTTCTAAGCCAGCTACCTAATCAACAATAAACTGAACATCAACACATCTCTTCAACTTCCAAAAATGCTACCATTCAGCCTATTAGGTATCAAAACTGGATTAAGGTTCCTTAACATAAATAATGTTATCAAAACCATTATCCGATAGATATATTGCAATCATATGCTATTTCAAATGCTAGTATCCATCGTTGCTTGTTCTCTACATTATGCTGAAACTGTCTTTCTCCAGTACTATGTTGTCCTTCTCCACTATTAGATGATACTGAGACAAAAAATAATTGATCAAAAGACAAAAAGTAAGATCAGAAGTGATGCTGCAATTTATTTACCTAGATTTGAATATATTGTAACCTCAACTATATTTGTTTTAAAATAAATTATGAATAGCTCTAATTACTAAGGTGAATGAATTCTCTAATAGCACCAAAAAGACCAAATTGGCCCCAAGGGCTACACTGGGGGATGACTAATGTAAGATAAGAAAGAGCTATCATTTATAGTCTCTTTTACGCATTCCTCCAAATTAATATTAAAAAATTTTGAAGGAATTGTGTACTGAATCACGTGACGTAGATAGGCTATTGGCAATTTGTCGACACACTTTTGAAAAATTCAGACGCTAAAGAAATTTCACAATTTTATATCCTAAAATACCCTTGAATGTTGAGGGAAGCCTACCTCTCAAGGACTTTCTATGTAACATATACCGGTCAGAAAAATGCAAAGATAAAACTGATCATTGGTCATGCATTAATTACTTGGCCCGTAATGGGCAACTAAATATCAGTCATAAAATGGAGATCACTTCATGAGAAAGCAAGAGCACAAAATAAAGATCAATCAAGATAGAAATTGGCAATTTAAGATCATATTAGTTTTCTGATGCGTGATTCCCTATTCTGACATTTAATCTTTAGTATCGATGCAGCCAAGAATAACCTTTCTGGCTAATAAATATCTTTATTATGTCTTTATAATTTTCCTCCAAACAGGTTTAAATGAATTTGAAAACCTTAGGAGGTATCTCAAATTACTATCTTCGTATTCAATTGGTCATGAATAAAGCTAATCATGATATTAATTAAATAAAATTATCTAACCAACAAAAGCCTCCTTTTTCAGTGAAACAGGTTAAAAACACTGAAAATTAAAAGCAAAAATGGCAGAAAAATTTAAATAGATTGTTTACCAGAATAATCTTCGATGAAGCATCATAGGCTTGGCGCATTTTGCCTAAATAGCTGAAGGTAGACCCCAAGAGCTTGTCAGCATAAATGGAGATAATCGAAGAAATATGCCTCACAACTTTTACCTTCAACAAAAAAGGCCAACATAAAACTAAAGACATCATTAAACTATAACTTATAAAGCAATTGCAAAACGTATATGCTTTTTTTTCTTATCTCAAGATATCATAAAAGTTATAAAATTTCAACAAATCAGCATTAATTCGCTCCATGTTTACAATTTCATTGAATAAATGCATAGTAAGTATTAGGAGAGATAATGAGAAGTATAGAATGTTACCCTTGAAAAATTGAATTGATTTATCTTTTAGATGCAACTTATACCTGAATTAGGAAGTGGGCTACATAGAGGAAGGATTTTGGGTTAGCATATTGGCTCTCCACCATCACTGAAAAAGTGAAAATAAAACATTCTCAAACTAAACCTGCAAAAATTACCAATATGAATATGAAAGTATCATTACTCAATGATTGGAGCACAGAAAGAAAAAATGCAAATCTTACCCAAGGTTCCAACATCTCTGGTCTACAATGATATGCACAAAGTAGAATCCACTGGAAGTATACCTTCAACACCATCATGATTCATTTGTTTTACTTTTCCCTATGCTTGCTGCCATTTCCAAGCAAAATTCTAAAAGAAATTAATCGTTATTTTAAATTCACGGACTAAAAGTTGTCCATACAGTTGTCCATTAATTTTATATTCATTGTACTTATAATTTAGTCCCATTGGGTAAGATAAAATGCAACAATAAAAAGCAATTTTGTCACTGTGGATAATTTAATGATTCTTAAGCTATCTGATATTAAGGTACCTAACACCCTATTAATTCTATGTTGGTTGTCCTAAATTGACAAACTAAATTAAATTCTGAGAGAAATTAGAGCAAGAAAAGCAAAGGCCAATAGAAAAATTGTGAGTTATTTTATAGTACAAAGTAAATTGCAAGGAAATATGAATTGATACCTAGTGAAGCAAGCAAGCTGGTTAGATTTATTAGCAAAGACAGTTGTCGAAAGTCTCCTTGTCAAATCGAGCAGCCAAACTCTACAATTTTTTAATCCAAGTTTCGAGCATATTAAAGAACAACTAATATAGATTCCATACCATGTCGTGTTTTTCCATAATTAGATCACTCATTATTGGTTTCTTATTAAAAATATTCTTTTAAGAATAATAATGCTCATTCATCATGGGTAAAATGGGAAGTGAAGTAATCTACACAGATGTGCTCAGACTTTTTAGAGCCTGACAAAAACACTCAAGTATAAAGTCGATGCATAAGTAAAACCAAGATTAAAGATACATAATTAGAGTTCAGAAGGGCCATGAATTTGGTTTGAAGCTCCAACTTATTCTTTATCTTTATGATAGAAGCTCCCAACTTCAAAAGAAATAGAATGATACAACACATTATTGGTTTGGAGCCTCATTTTCCAAAAGAGCATTGATCTTTTTGGGTGCTTGTTTATTTTTATAAAGGACAACTGAGAATTAGTAAACTTATTATCGTTTTTCATATTATAAAATACTTGACTATGTGTAGTTCTGTACAATTGCCAAACCGTGTTGGACTGCATATCTAATTTTTTTTTTCAAATAACCTAATTCATCGATGTTTAGCAAGCACTAAGGAAAAATTATGAGAAATAGACAACATAAATTTATTTAGGCAATGAACCAAAAAATGAGCAAAAATCATTTAGAATGACACAAAAGAGAATCACCCAACCTACAAATAGGAAAATAACAATAGAAGAGTCCAAACAATGAGAAAAAGCAGACAATTAATATTGTTGATAATTTGACACTATAGTTATACCCGAAGCGAACATTTTAAGCAAGGATTAACTTCACCTCAGCCAAGTACTCTCACCATGGTCCAGCGCAATACCTGCTAGACACAAATTGAACAACTATAGTTCAGGTGAGAGAAACAAATGATAATAGAAAATATATAGATAAAAAAGTTGCATTCTATAATTTAACTGCTGACTGGATATTATCAGACATTTTTATTTCAGGTTTGCACAAAATTAAAATCATCAGTCACAATTTTTTTATTCAAATCAACTAAGCTGACCCATCTATCATCCTAAATTAAAACAATTTATATCAGATTCACCTAAAAACAGAAAAATCACAAAACGACATGTATGTTATTGCAATTTTGTTTAGTCTACACATGAAAATAAACCTATCTAATGACCATGGGAAGTTGATGCAAGCATTAAACTAATGCATGCCCAATCCAATTCGTTTAACCAGATTCAATTTTTGTTTTTCATAGAAAATCCTAAAAAAATCAACCAAGTTTAAACTGAGAACGAATAATTTCTTTGGAATTTGGGGCACAATAAGAAGAAACATTTAATTTAATTTGGCTTTTGTGAGATCAAAATTGCTATAGTAACTTTGAATATTAGAGACAATTGATAAATCTGATCTCTGAAACAAACAAAGAGAATCACAAAATTGATAAATCAAAATTTGAAGAGAATAAAAAAATTTCACCAAAATTAATGAAATCGAGATCAAAATAATAGAAGTTAGAGTGGAATTGAAATTACCATCTGGGAACTAAGGAGGCTTGTCATGAGACCAAGTACGGTTGAAAAGAGATAGCATAACTCATTGGTTTAGGTTGCTGAGCTTGCAATTTTTTTTCCCAACGAATGAGACCAAGTACGGATAGTGGCATCATCTCCTCGTTGCTAAGCTTGCCTATTTTTTTTTTTTTTTGGCCAGATAGGGGCGATGAGAAAGAAGGGGTGAGAGAGAGGTTCCTCGCTCCGTACACAACCATGTGTACAGAAGAATCGAGAGTGTCGAATCCAACGGATAGAGACGTCTATCTGAGTAACCTCATCTCCTTCTCCGCCATCTTCGTTGTCCGCGCTTTCTCTTTCTCCCCCAATCACTTTTATTTTTGTTTTGGTGGAAGAAAGGAGGTGATGAAACGGAGGGAGGAGGCAACAGAGAGCGCGGTGGGCATGGAGAATATAATTGAAAGAGAGTTCTTTGAGCGTATCGACAGCGGAGAAAACAACGAAACTGATCGATGGAATGGACCGTCGAGATTGATTTGCTGACGTCATCAAAAAACACTGTAGAAAAGACCCCTAGCATTGGAGTATTTTTTGATATATATGGGAACAACGAGCTGCTTTTTACACGGCTTAAACTTGCAATACACGCCAAAATTTTACAAATGACAAAAATATCCCTGATCTAACCTAGAAACTTTGAATCCAAATCCTGTCCTATGTGGGACGATGCAGCGCACCCATTCTAGCTGTCCGATTCGATATCAACTATTAAATTTTTTTGGATTTATCAATCTGGTATAATTCACGGGACGTCCATCATAGATTGGACGGTTGGGATGGATACGTTGCATCGTCCCGCGCATGGCCAGATCCCATTTGAGAAACTTCCGTCTCCAATCTCCATACAGTTACCCAATGACGAAGACATAGCCTTGCCAGAATAATTAGAAAATGTTTCAATCATATGTTAATTTATTAAGATAAATTTACATAGTTAAGTTTCATGGGCCTCCTCTAGGCTCAAAATATTATGCTCAATGATGCTTTAGTTAAGAAAGATTAATGGTTGCTTGTATTATTTTAGGTAATTAATACTTAAACTTGTAATTCTCTTGGTTCTCAATTTTATTTAGTCAGATTTTGACACCGCCATTCTTCAATCCTGACTTTGCCACTGCAGGCACTGTAACACTGTTTCTGTCTTCGGTTCCTACTCAACTCCCCTCATCTCTCCTTATTCTACACCAGCTCGGTTCTCACTATCTCTTCCGAGAACACATTTGCTCATGAGCGATTCACCTAAGCACCTCAATGTCCAGTGGCGGATTTAGAATTTTTTATGTCCGGACACAATAAAATTAAATATATTTATTTTTTAATAAGTAATATATTTAACTTTTAAATATTATAGATATTGTACATAAACACATTTAATAAATTTAGGTCTCATTGTTTTCATTCTAAGTTTATGGCCCTGATTATTTTCTATAATTTTATCCTCATTGCTACAGCTGATTGCCCAAAAAAAAAAAAAAAAAGCAAAAGTAACAAGCTGAGGAGAAACATAAAATATTTGATCATAATTTTTTTTTAAAAAATTGAATGATATTCATCATCTTTCAATTTTATATTATAAATCAAGTATTCAAGCCATGTTGCTCAGGATTGTCGTAGAAAACACATAAATATTGAACAATTTGTATAGGATTTGAAGAATAAAAACAAATAGCTTTAAGAAGCTTCAAGTGTAGAATAAATCTAAAAATAAAACGAGAATTAGAAAAGAATCAAAAATAAAATTTAAGACTAGTAAGAATTCATTTTATTTAATAAAATGTGAAGAGGTAGAAAAAGTAAATACAAAAAACTGGGTAAAATGAGAAACGCATTTAAATAGAATCAAGTGTTGGGACTGGTTAAAAAAATGCTAAGATGAAAAAGATTACGAAACTTGTCATTATTTTTCTTTAATGAGCAAATTGCCCCTCATTAAAAAAAACAAACCCTAAAAAAACTGACGGGTTGTGTAATGAGTTTGATGGTAAAAATAAAATTGTATTATCAAACTCTATGAAAATGGCTATGAAGTTACGTGAGAGATTATGAATGGCAAAGTTAATGCTCCATGATAGACGGATGGAAAAATTAATGCATCGTCTACCACAATACCAATGAAATAAAGGAGGGGAATAAAAATATTAAATTATAAAGCTAGTTTTAACTTTTCAAAATAACAACGTAAACAATAAAATTAATATGCTAATCCTCCATGAATGGTTAGTGAGCGTGAGAGATTATGAAAATCATTAAAGTATTCACTATCATTTAAATTTCTCATTTTTGAATTCTTTTTTAAATGATTGATTTTGATGCTGTGACGTTGCGTGTAAAATTTGAGGGTTATTTTAATCCCCTTTTATTTAGAAATTAGAATCATATCATTGATACCAACTAGATTTATGCCACTATAAATAGTGGACCAATGGTATAGAATAATTTTATTATTTTCTAGTGGCATAAAATTAATATTTATTGATTTGTAATGACATAAAATTAATTTTATCTTCTGAGATGGCATATCTCTAATTTGTTTATTTTATAGTGGTATTTTTAAAAAGGGTAGAATTGTCATCCCTATTTTTTGATGGCATAAAACTAAAATCTATTGTTTGAAGTGGCATAAAAAAAATTTAACGTTTAGTCATGATATAAAACTAATTTTTAATTTCTATTATTTTGATGTCATAAAACTAATTTCTATTTTATAGTTGTCGACAAACTCCTTAGTTCTATTTTCTTTGACCATACTGACAGTCGTTTCTTGTTCACGAGGTACCAATTGAATTTGCAATATCAATTTCGAGAGTAGAGAGTCAATTACGAGACTATTTCATGAGTAAATCCAAAATTAAACTAATTGCAATTTATGTAAATATCGCTATCAACTAATTTAATGGCCATTGCCTATTAAACAGCTCATCTGGTTTCTGTCCATTGTTATTTACTGTGGTTAATTGAACATGTCCTTTATGTAAGAAAACAGAAGTTTGAACTGTTGTTACTTCCATGGTCAGAAGAGAAGAGAATCACACCTTTTGGATGTCGGCGAAAGAGAGCGAATCTCTGTGTGTGGGCGAAGAGAAGAGAAGAGAAGAGAATGAATCGCTGACAAAATCTCCGTGTGTGGGCGAAGAGAATAGAAGAGAATGAATCGCTGACAAATTTTTCGTGTGTGGGCGGAGAGAAGAGAAGAGAAGAGAATGAATCACAATTTTGGAAAGGGGTGAGAGGGTTTGCGCGCGAATTGGATTTCAATATCGGAAAAGGAAGAGACGTAGACATTATACGAAGCGTACACTCCCATTTTTCTTTTTCTTTTTTTGGATGGATTTCAGATTCGGCCATTGATTTAGATCGGAAGGCTGAAATTATTAGACGTCCACTATTAACCATCGGAGGATACGACTCCGAAGTTCGTTCACCAATTTAAGGAATATAAAACAAGGTTTTATCTTTTTTGGTTGAGACGAATTGCATCAAGATTAGCAAGGCTAGGCACTAGTGTGAAACTAGCCCGGGGCCGGGCACGACTCCTTCGTCCTTCGAATCAGGGGTGTCAAACGTTAAATACGGAAGCGGAACAGGGTGTTCCGTTTTCCGTTCCGTTCCAGCACACGGAAATGAAATTCATTCCGTTTCCGTTCCGTTTCGTAAAACGGAACAGAAACTGTTCCGTTTAGCCGTTCCGTTCTTTATTTTTCACTGATTTCAACCTATTTTCCATTGATTTCAGTCATTTTTCGGTAGAACGGAACATTAACGTGCCATACCACCTGTTTCGTTTCCGTTCCGTCTCTGAAAACCTAACCAATTTTCCTTCCGTTTCCGTTCCGTTCCGTCCGGAACGGAACGGAAACGTTCGAAACGGTACCAAATTGACACCCCTACTTCCAATTTTATATCAGACCTCAATTTTGGGAAACCAAGACCGGGCACGTGTGGGGACTTGTCCTCATTTGGATCCGCCACTGCTTCTACGTGACCAACTACCCGAAGTTCATTCCATCAGCAGTTACGTACTGCGCCGAAATAAAGATGGCTAGGTGCTATGCTTAATGGAGAAATTAATGTAAGAAAAGAGAAACATAGCCAGGGAGCCCATAGATGGTGTCAAGTCAGTTATTTAATTTTTATTTTATTTTACCAAGAATATTATTTTTGTATCCGGTTCAATATTATGACGACTTTTCAATATATATATATAGATAAGGGTGCACATCCAACGAATGAAAATACTAGGTCGTTGACGCCATTTTTTATTACGTTCTGTATCAACGTGCTGTCCTTAATTGCTTTGCTAAGGTTTATCTATATTTTCGTTCTTTTTTTATTCAATCAATAGACTTTGCTTAGTTTTTTGTCAACCAGCTAGTACCATCATAAAATGAGTCTTCGCTCCCAGTAACTCCTGAAGAGGAGGAGAAAACTGGAAGTCGCCTCCAAGAGAATGGATTTATGGTTCATTCTTCTTCTGGTGATATTTGTATCTTCTACAAGTGTTGATAGCCAGAATGATTCCGACGGTATTGTTAGCTTATTACCACATCTTTTTTTTTTTTTTTCCCTTTATGTATGTTGTTGTACGTCTTTATTTACTGTTATCCAATAAATTCCTGCATTATTTGTAATAACTTCTGTTCAATGTTCGTTATTTAATTTTTCTCTTAATACTAGTGATTTGCTTAACACGCATGGAAATGTATTTTAAGGGATTGGGCTCAAGTACACTCTCGGCATACGATTGTCCTCGTATAATATATGTCGGAGTCATTTTTGCAATATAAAATTCAAACAATCAATCTGAATTGTTCAAGTTGCTATTCATATTGAAATATCTTAGGAGCCAAATTTTATATTTTTTCAAATATTTTACTAAATATTATGCTATTTTCAAATTGGAAGGCATGAAATACTCCATTATAGTAGTGTTTTTTGAAAATATCATAATATATAAAAAAGAATTCGGAAAAAATATAAAATTTGGTCTCCCAAAAGATTTCAAAATACATAACAACTTAAATGGTTCAGATCGACTATTTGAATTTTAGATTTCGAAAATAATTCCAGCATACGGGGACGATCCGGCCCCGTATGTCAGAGTGTACTTTAGACAATCTCAGTATTTTAATACATTTATTAGCATATAAGAACCCCGGGCATGCCAATTAATATAAACGTGAATTTGGATAATTTTAAACATAATTAGAAAAATATGAAAATAATTAAAATATTGTGATGGTTAATTTCATGCCCTGTAGTCTCTGCAAAAGACTGCGTCGTACCAAATGTCCAACCGAAAAACAAGATAGTTATTAAAGAATGTCCGTACCATTTCAAATAATTGAATAATCAGTAATTTTTGTGTTAAAAATATAAATGGCTTATATATGCTGTCCTTTGTAATATCGTAAGCAAAGCTTTATACTTTTAACAACTTAGAAATCTGGAGTTCTTTATTATTATATTATAAAAGGGCACGTCTTCTGCATTTACCAAATTTTTTTATTTTGATTTGTCCTATTTTTGTTCAAATCATTTATTCATTCATAATGTTGACCGAATGATTTTTTTTATTGAGAAAAAAAACCCATAGAAATTTTGATATACCGCAGAATTTATCTATGTTAAATTGTTGCAAACGAGTAATTAATATTATTGTTCTCAAGCATAGCTAATTATTATTGTCTTTTGAAGTGCAGTTGACATATGATGATAATAAATTTTCTTTGCAATGTATGAATGATATATGATTTTTCAATGACAGTACTGGAGGGTGTTCCAAGTTTCTCATACTTTTTTTTATGTTGCTAAAAGAATATAATATTCGTTCCCCTTTGCAGTTACTTTTATAAACATTGATTGTGGACTTCCTGAAAAATCTAATATCACTGATGTTGATACTGGGTTGGTTTATGTGTCTGATGATCAATTCATCGATACCGGAGTGAACTACAAAATTGCCTCCAAATATGCCTCTAATGATCTACTCAAGCAACTTCTGACCGTCAGGAGTTTTCCCAATGGAACCCGAAATTGCTATACCTTAAGATCCTTATCAGCACAATCAAAGTACTTTCTAAGAGCAACATTTATGTACGGAAACTATGATAATGAAAATCACGCTCCGATTTTTTATCTCTATTTGGGAGTCAATTTTTGGTACACGGTTAACATACCTAGTCCAAATGGTGCATTCTTCACGGAGATTATTGCCATAGCCCCTTCTGACTACCTACAAGTTTGCCTCATTGATAAGAATCTTGGCACTCCGTTTATCTCTACACTAGAACTACGGCAAATGGAGACGACCTTTTATAAAGATGCAAATGCTACGCAATCATTGGTTTCGCATAGAAGGTACAACATTGGAGCAAGCTATCAACTAAGGTAAACATGCTAAATTAACACCACAAGAGAAAAAAAGAAAAGAGGACAACAAGCTATTAATTACTTATTGGTGGTTTCTTCAAAAACCAAAAAAATTACTTATTGGTTGTCAGCTTTTGTTTGTTTATGGATAACTATTTTTAATGTTCTCCAGAAAATTTTGTTTGACCTTCAATAATTTACATCATCATCAACATAATAATAATAGGACAAAATTCTTCTGTAGATTAAATTTTATAACCGGACATAATTCTGGACCACTAATTTAAAATTATGAACAAGATTCAAGTTCAGTGTAAAATTTATGTCCATCAGGATTCGATTTCAACCGAATCGTGTGATTCTGTAGCAGGTCCAAAATTATTGGTGAAAATAAATATGAATTCACTAAATTCATCTATCGTTCTGCTCCAGTATAATTTTAGAACGGGAAGGAGGAAAGTTTGAGTAGGATAAACTCTTACACCTCAAATTTGGAATTACAAAAGAAAAGTCATTTGGAGATTAAGTTTTTACTTTTCTTTCATGCATCCCTCTTTATTTGAAGTTATGGAACAAGACTAGGTGAGAACTTGACCTAACGTCGCTCCCTATCCCCTCCAAATTTAGATACTGGAACACAGCAAAGAAATTAAAAGAAAAAACCACGTTTTTGATCTGGTTCATTCATAAGCTATTCAATCAAAATAATAGTAAAAGTTTGGTCATCACTCACATATATTCTTGTTCCACCACTTGATTGAAAAACAAAATTAGGTACCCTGATGATCCCTATTGTGAAAATCCATAAAAATAAATTTAATTTTTAAATGACTGTTAATGATTATTAAATTTAAACAGAGCAAAATCGTATAATTTAACGAATGAATTAAAACTTTAAAGAATTTTAAGAATATTAATACAAAATAATCTGAAAATGCATGTCAGATATTTATAATTAGTAAAACTTCAAGTAAACAAATAAATAAAATTATCAAGAAATCAAATAGCAAATGCACTAAATTTCTAGAGACTCAAATTTAATTTAAGTCTGCAATTTTACTGATCAAATAAATAATTAGTCCGTTTTCCCTGTTCTGAGTCGTCCGATTTGAATTCCAAAATCTGAATTATTTCCAACCTTTGGATCAGTGCCGTTTTGGATATCCAATCAAATTCATGGAATTGATCAGATTCTGAATTTCATTTCATTTGGATTGGCGTCCACCGTCCTTCTTCTTTCTTCTTAAACTTTTTCCTCGAGTTGTCCGTCTCTCTCACTCGCACTTACCTCCTTCGAAACCTCTCTTTTTCACCTCAGCCGAGACTCTCCCCTCCTCCTCTTTCTTTCCCACTCACTCACTACCGTAACCCTTCTCTCTCTCGGTCGAACCCAGAGCACAGACCCCATACCCTCCACTCCTTTCTTCCGATGGCTCACCTCACACAACCCCTCTCTTCCTCCTCCGTCACTTCCCCTCTGAACCGAACTCAAACCCACCACCTTACCACTCACTGTCTCACACCTCTCCTATCAAATTGGAGCCCCCTTCTCTGACCACTCACACACATACTCCACTTCCTCTCTCTCTCTTTTGTTCTTGAGTTGCTGTTGGAGGTAGTAGCAGCAGACGGCAGCAGGGCGACGGCGATTGGCGACTGATCGGAGGCAAGGCAACACTGGTGGCAACTGGCGGAGTCTAGGCTGAGCACCATTTTTCCCCTTCTTCCTGTTTCCTTTGCTTGCTATCTCGGTTTGGTAACTGATTTCATTTCCCCTCTCTCTTTCTTTTGTTGTGCTGTGAATGTTGAGGCGCACGTGCACTTGAATTGTGTCAATTGATCTGTGATTGCTTGTTTGAGCTCTGGATTGAATGATTTGCTTTGAAATTGTGCATTGCCTCTAGTCTGATCTGTTTTGCTTGATTGTGTGTTGAGGCATGCTGTGAATTGAACTGATCTGTTGCATGCTTGTGGAATCGAATGCATGCAGTGTGTGCATTTCTTTTGTGTTGATTTGTGCTTGTTTCTGTGACTCGATTTAGCCTCACTTGATCTGTTGTGATGATTGTTTGGATGGCTTGTTAGGCTATGAACTGTTTAGGACTAGATGGGCTGTGATTAAATCTCTTATGATCTGTTTATGTACTGGCTGAGGCCATGCATTGAGTTTTGAGGCGTTACTTGCCTCTATTTGAATCTGTGATGGTTGGTTTGTGTTGAATGTTGCTCTCGGATTGGTTATCAAGCTGGTACAGGCTTGGTACCAGCCATATGCCTCTCTGGTTGCATTCTGGTATGAGTCCAGGGACTCGTTTGTGATAGTTTCTTGTTATCAGGGACCTGTTTATAAGTTGGGTTGATTTGATTTGGGGCTAGTTTATAAATAAAACTGTTATTAGTGACTTAAAGTGAAATTCTAAAGTAAATAAAATAGATTTGAGGACTTGTATGCAAAATGGTTGGATTGCGGGTCGGATCTGACAACTGTTTGGGTCGGATTCCATTTTATCGTGGGTTTGGATTTAAACCCCACAACCCACTGGCCTGCCGAACCCAATCCGCTAGGCATCAGGTTGGGCCCCTATTTCCCACCTAGGCCGTGGCTTTTCTCTGGCCTGCTCGGCCTTGTGCTGGGCTGACTCTGAATTTTTGTGTTGGGCTCTGTTTATGGGCCGAATTGAATTATTAAATTAAAATTAGAAATTCTGGACTTTAATTGTTGGACTGGGCCAGGTCCATAAATAATTTCAGGATTAACATTTATATATAAGTAAATTGATTAATACGGTTAACTTAAAAATGGGACTAATTACAAATTAAGTGATATCCAAATTAATCGGACTAATACATAAACTTAAAGATGGGAGAAGATTACCATCCGTACAGTCTTACAAATGCGTATGATCCTAAACACATTAAAACACCAATACATTAAAATAACAAATTTATTATTTATATTATCATTATGACAAACTATTTAAGAATTATATTAACTTTAGTTAATAATAACTTTATTCACTATTACCACTATATTATTTCCAACCTAATTTTAATTATAATCACACTTGAAATTGCATTATTAAAAAGATAAAATAATATCAATACATTTTAATAACTAAAAACTACTTAAGTGAAATTAGTTATAGAAATTAATAAAAGAATTTAATACTTGAGCAAAACACTATTAAAAATATTACCAAACTAAAATACTTAATTTAATTATTACACCACATAAACGTGTAGAATGGACTGTAGGAACTCGTTTAAAAACGACTTCCTTCACACACTGTTTTAAAGGAAACTCTGCCAAATTTTATAAAATGCTTTTCTAATTAAAATAATATATTTTAAAACAGAATTCCTTTCAGTAAACCTTAAATGCAACTCACCTAATAAATTAAATCTAAATCCAATTGAGAAATGATTAGAGATTGTTAAATGAGTAAATTATAACTTCGAATCCACTAAATAATGCTAACACTTATAAAATGATTTTCTATTCTTAAACAAATGACAATATACTTTTATACAATTGTTAGTAACATGAAAATTACTAAAATTAAATAAACTTCTCTAAAAGCAATAAATATAAGATTAGACATTTGTTATGAGATATAAAAGTAATAATAAATTCACTATGAGTTTATACATTTTATACACTTTGCAAATGTTCTTGAAACCATTTAAATATTGTGAGAATAAAACAAGTAAATAACAAATATATTTTAACAATAATACATGTCAAGGAAATTCTAGAAAACTAGATGTCTAAGCACACTTAGAATTAAACTACCTATTTGTTCACATACACAATTAAAATGATTTCTTAAGACAAATTAAAAGTAAAGCGATTCCAACATGCAAATTAAATTGATATAAATTCAACAACACATCTTTCTTCATACTGTGTTTTCTAAATAAAATTCTGTTAAAATAATTCTAAAAATAATAACGGTGATCTAACTTAATAAATATCTCTTCACACTAGTTTCAGATAAAACTCTGTTGAAATCTTATAAAATATATAAGTAAATTTAATGATATATTTTGAAATATAATCATTTTTTTAAAATTAACTAAGTATTGTTTAGAACACATAACCAGCACTTGATTTTGATTATGGGATAATCGGGTAGATCGTTAGTCTAATTCGTAGCCTTTCTGATCGTCAGGTAATCAGTCAGACCACTCTGGTGTATTTGACCAGTTGCTGATCCAAGAAAGATGTGCAAGGCGTTGGCAAGGACTTCGCCATTGCTTTACTATTACAGCTGTCTCTATGCCCGACTTTACAGGTGTGTGGAAGCTTTAGGTTTTCTTTAAACTTTAGATTAAGAATTAGATCAGTAACTTTATGTGTGCATAACATGTCATTAACATTAAGTAAACAGTTAAGGGCATTTTAATACTCAAAAGATTAGTTGCACTTGTAGGTTATGCATTTAGAATAATAAAGTGACTAATGAACTTAAAAGTGCTTAAAATCAACACTTGCATCTGGTATGGATCAGGATAGTGAGACCGAGTGAACTAGGAACGCTTTGCTTGCGGTCAGGAGCTGCACCCAAGCTGAATGCCGGTCAGTTCATGACGATTCTGATCACGAGCAACACGTCTCCGACGATCACTCTGCAGACCGACTTCTAAGCGGTTCTGCGGTCACTTGATAGTTATTTGTTATTAGTATAATCCCTTGATTTGTACTATTAGTATGTTCCTTTGGCTTGACATTGAACTAAGAGCTGAGTGTGCCATTATATCAGACTACCTCTCGATCCCCATGAGTCAGTTGGCCGGTACCGTGTTTTACTGCCCACTCCTTTAGCGGGGATGTGGGAATAGGGGCAGAGTTGAGTTATCGAGCAGAGCTGAGTTAGGTAGATCTGTAGGTACGGTTCATGTCATTTATATTAGGATTTGTGAGATGGATTCTGGATTTTACATTACTTATGATTTGACTATTGAGTGCGGGTGCTTCACTCTCGTATTAAATATAATTTCCGTATCATATTATATTAATATTATTATATGCTTCTCCAGATATTTTTCTGATTTTATTTTTGGCATGTCATTACTTGTAGATTAGTGTCATCTTTAATTTAAAATCACACTTAGATTTTAAAGATAGGATTTAAAATGTCTAACCTTAGAATGGTTGAGTTCTACCTTTAGTTTATCCAAAACCTTTAGATTTCCCTGTTATTGCACTGAGTATTCACGTACTCAGCCCACATAGTTTTTGTGGAGCAGGTTTAGGTCTGACTGAAGACAATCTGAAGTTGAAGGTCGCTTACCGCTGCTGGATGATGCTATTTGATATCTGGATTGTTTCAGATGTCGATCTTATGTGTACTTTTTATTTTGTTATTGTTTTATGACATTATTTTGTGATTTATTGTATCTGAGACACTGTACTTAGCCTTTCGTGTGCACAACAGAGTGTGTACACGTGGCGGGGTTGTCCTCCCCTGACATGAATCTGGTTCGGGGTGTGACATCCTTTCGGTGGTATCAGAGCATGGTAATGATCACAAATATCCAGCTTAAGATTGTATAGTTGATACTATTCTTTTTGCAGTATCAGTTAACAATCTTTTGACCAAACCATAGGAGTTAGTAACACTTAGGTGGAGGCCCAGAAGATTTTCGCTGTATGCTCGTGGAATGGTGGCCATAGGCGTGGACTTCTAAGACAGGACGATCTTGTACAACAACTCTGTTCTACGTTTCAAGATTAGGACGTCTTAATAGGATGGGGTAGGTTTGAAACCTTATAAAAATTTAGAAACTTAAGAATGTTAAATTTAGAAATACGAGTAATTACGAACAATTAAATTTATCAAATAAAATTTTAAATTGGAGTGATATTTACAAAACTTAGATAGCAACAAAATTAACTAATTCTTAGCTTGTTATGTTAAGTAACAAATAAAATAACTTGTTATGTTAACTAATTGACAAAAAAAAAAAAATTGTTGTTTTTAGTTTCAACCTCAAGGTAAATCTTTAAGTGAGCTAATAAGCAATTTTAATTAGAGTCTGTGCACTTGACTAGACTAGGCTACTTAAGAAATTTTCGTATCTGGTCAAAACAAAAAGATGAATTAATTTATTTGTTAAAAGTCTGCAACAAAATATTAAAATTCAACTAAAATATATACAAAAGTGATAATTAGTGAAACTTTTATTTAAACTAGAATTTACGGAATAAAATAATAATAATAATAACAAATAATATAAATTAAAATTGCATTAACAATTTGAAATGTATAGTTTATCATACGGATAACTTAATAACATCAATAGTAATTGTATGAGGTCAATGGTAAAATAGTAGTAATTGCATAAAGTTAATTATAAAAATAGTAATATAGCATAATACAAATGACTCTATGAAATACTTAAATAAATACTGCAACAACAGAAACTAACAATAAAAATAATTAGAACCTACACATTTAATATCACAACTTTGATCATTCTTTAAAAAGGAACGTGAACAAACTAAAGTTAGAATTATAAACATCAACATATATAAATATAAAATTTATTTTTAACATCTCGAAAAGCTTACAACAGATATTATAATGAAAAAAAAAAAAAAAATTAATTTAGTAAGTAAGACTTGAACTAAATTATTAGAAGAGCTATTTAGAGCACTTATAAAATCAAAGATTTGAATTATTTGACTGATTCCTAAGCATATGGATTTTCACTGATCCAAAATTCTATTGGTTATCTACTTTAATTACTCCCATGAAATCCGAATTTCTATTGATCTGAGTTTTATTTGGCATTCCATTCGATTCTTAAAATTTTTGAAAATTTTGACTATTGTTCATTTCATTTATTATTTTATATTATTTGATTGAACTTCTGAACCTTTGGCATTACAAGTCAGACTAAATCATTATTTTCAACTCCTCTTTCCTGACTTGTTATTTGGAACCTTTAAAACTCCTTTGAAATCTGATTTATGTGTTTTAACTGTTGTTAGTGAACTATTCAAATTGAATTTTTAATGATTGCTCGATTTGCCCTCCTTTTCACTTGTTAGCATTGAGTTAAACAAATCTGACCGATCATCAACTTTGTTAACTGATTCTGAGTAAATATCAAATATATCTTTTCTTCATTGACTGATCACCAATGAAGCAAGGAATTATGTTTGATATGAGGTTGACAAATAGTATTTTCTGAAATTAACTTTAGAAAACTTCTATATGATGAAGTAGAATATTGTTCCATTTGGAATTTAGATTCAAGTATTTTGATTCGATGATGTTTACTAGCATAATTTGAAATTTTGAAAATCATCTGAGTTAACTTTCATTCAAATACCTCCTTAATTTCTTTGACTCGTGCCTCATTTTGAATTTCGAGGACGAAATTCTTTTAAGGGGGGTAGACTGTGAAAATCCATAAAAATAAATTTAATTTTTAAATGACTGTTAATGATTATTAAATTTAAACAGAGCAAAATCGTATAATTTAACGAATGAATTAAAACTTTAAAGAATTTTAAGAATATTAATACAAAATAATCTGAAAATGCATGTCAGATATTTATAATTAGTAAAACTTCAAGTAAACAAATAAATAAAATTATCAAGAAATCAAATAGCAAATGCACTAAATTTCTAGAGACTCAAATTTAATTTAAGTCTGCAATTTTACTGATCAAATAAATAATTAGTCCGTTTTCCCTGTTCTGAGTCGTCCGATTTGAATTCCAAAATCTGAATTATTTCCAACCTTTGGATCAGTGCCGTTTTGGATATCCAATCAAATTCATGGAATTGATCAGATTCTGAATTTCATTTCATTTGGATTGGCGTCCACCGTCCTTCTTCTTTCTTCTTAAACTTTTTCCTCGAGTTGTCCGTCTCTCTCACTCGCACTTACCTCCTTCGAAACCTCTCTTTTTCACCTCAGCCGAGACTCTCCCCTCCTCCTCTTTCTTTCCCACTCACTCACTACCGTAACCCTTCTCTCTCTCGGTCGAACCCAGAGCACAGACCCCATACCCTCCACTCCTTTCTTCCGATGGCTCACCTCACACAACCCCTCTCTTCCTCCTCCGTCACTTCCCCTCTGAACCGAACTCAAACCCACCACCTTACCACTCACTGTCTCACACCTCTCCTATCAAATTGGAGCCCCCTTCTCTGACCACTCACACACATACTCCACTTCCTCTCTCTCTCTTTTGTTCTTGAGTTGCTGTTGCAGGTAGTAGCAGCAGACGGCAGCAGGGCGACGGCGATTGGCGACTGATTGGAGGCAAGGCAACACTGGTGGCAACTGGCGGAGTCTAGGCTGAGCACCATTTTTCCCCTTCTTCCTGTTTCCTTTGCTTGCTATCTCGGTTTGGTAACTGATTTCCTTTCCCCTCTCTCTTTCTTTTGTTGTGCTGTGAATGTTGAGGCGCACGTGCACTTGAATTGTGTCAATTGATCTGTGATTGCTTGTTTGAGCTCTGGATTGAATGATTTGCTTTGAAATTGTGCATTGCCTCTAGTCTGATCTGTTTTGCTTGATTGTGTGTTGAGGCATGCTGTGAATTGAACTGATCTGTTGCATGCTTGTGGAATCGAATGCATGCAGTGTGTGCATTTCTTTTGTGTTGATTTGTGCTTGTTTCTGTGACTCGATTTAGCCTCACTTGATCTGTTGTGATGATTGTTTGGATGGCTTGCTAGGCTATGAACTGTTTAGGACTAGATGGGCTGTGATTAAATCTCTTATGATCTGTTTATGTACTGGCTGAGGCCATGCATTGAGTTTTGAGGCGTTACTTGCCTCTATTTGAATCTGTGATGGTTGGTTTGTGTTGAATGTTGCTCTCGGATTGGTTATCAAGCTGGTACAGGCTTGGTACCAGCCATATGCCTCTCTGGTTGCATTCTGGTATGAGTCCAGGGACTCGTTTGTGATAGTTTCTTGTTATCAGGGACCTGTTTATAAGTTGGGTTGATTTGATTTGGGGCTAGTTTATAAATAAAACTGTTATTAGTGACTTAAAGTGAAATTCTAAAGTAAATAAAATAGATTTGAGGACTTGTATGCAAAATGGTTGGATTGCGGGTCGGATCTGACAACTGTTTGGGTCGGATTCCATTTTATCGTGGGTTTGGATTTAAACCCCACAACCCACTGGCCTGCCGAACCCAATCCGCTAGGCATCAGGTTGGGCCCCTATTTCCCACCTAGGCCGTGGCTTTTCTCTGGCCTGCTCGGCCTTGTGCTGGGCTGACTCTGAATTTTTGTGTTGGGCTCTGTTTATGGGCCGAATTGAATTATTAAATTAAAATTAGAAATTCTGGACTTTAATTGTTGGACTGGGCCAGGTCCATAAATAATTTCAGGATTAACATTTATATATAAGTAAATTGATTAATACGGTTAACTTAAAAATGGGACTAATTACAAATTAAGTGATATCCAAATTAATCGGACTAATACATAAACTTAAAGATGGGAGAAGATTACCATCCGTACAGTCTTACAAATGCGTATGATCCTAAACACATTAAAACACCAATACATTAAAATAACAAATTTATTATTTATATTATCATTATGACAAACTATTTAAGAATTATATTAACTTTAGTTAATAATAACTTTATTCACTATTACCACTATATTATTTCCAACCTAATTTTAATTATAATCACACTTGAAATTGCATTATTAAAAAGATAAAATAATATCAATACATTTTAATAACTAAAAACTACTTAAGTGAAATTAGTTATAGAAATTAATAAAAGAATTTAATACTTGAGCAAAACACTATTAAAAATATTACCAAACTAAAATACTTAATTTAATTATTACACCACATAAACGTGTAGAATGGACTGTAGGAACTCGTTTAAAAACGACTTCCTTCACACACTGTTTTAAAGGAAACTCTGCCAAATTTTATAAAATGCTTTTCTAATTAAAATAATATATTTTAAAACAGAATTCCTTTCAGTAAACCTTAAATGCAACTCACCTAATAAATTAAATCTAAATCCAATTGAGAAATGATTAGAGATTGTTAAATGAGTAAATTATAACTTCGAATCCACTAAATAATGCTAACACTTATAAAATGATTTTCTATTCTTAAACAAATGACAATATACTTTTATACAATTGTTGGTAACATGAAAATTACTAAAATTAAATAAACTTCTCTAAAAGCAATAAATATAAGATTAGACATTTGTTATGAGATATAAAAGTAATAATAAATTCACTATGAGTTTATACATTTTATACACTTTGCAAATGTTCTTGAAACCATTTAAATATTGTGAGAATAAAACAAGTAAATAACAAATATATTTTAACAATAATACATGTCAAGGAAATTCTAGAAAACTAGATGTCTAAGCACACTTAGAATTAAACTACCTATTTGTTCACATACACAATTAAAATGATTTCTTAAGACAAATTAAAAGTAAAGCGATTCCAACATGCAAATTAAATTGATATAAATTCAACAACACATCTTTCTTCATACTGTGTTTTCTAAATAAAATTCTGTTAAAATAATTCTAAAAATAATAACGGTGATCTAACTTAATAAATATCTCTTCACACTAGTTTCAGATAAAACTCTGTTGAAATCTTATAAAATATATAAGTAAATTTAATGATATATTTTGAAATATAATCATTTTTTTAAAATTAACTAAGTATTGTTTAGAACACATAACCAGCACTTGATTTTGATTATGGGATAATCGGGTAGATCGTTAGTCTAATTCGTAGCCTTTCTGATCGTCAGGTAATCAGTCAGACCACTCTGGTGTATTTGACCAGTTGCTGATCCAAGAAAGATGTGCAAGGCGTTGGCAAGGACTTCGCCATTGCTTTACTATTACAGCTGTCTCTATGCCCGACTTTACAGGTGTGTGGAAGCTTTAGGTTTTCTTTAAACTTTAGATTAAGAATTAGATCAGTAACTTTATGTGTGCATAACATGTCATTAACATTAAGTAAACAGTTAAGGGCATTTTAATACTCAAAAGATTAGTTGCACTTGTAGGTTATGCATTTAGAATAATAAAGTGACTAATGAACTTAAAAGTGCTTAAAATCAACACTTGCATCTGGTATGGATCAGGATAGTGAGACCGAGTGAACTAGGAACGCTTTGCTTGCGGTCAGGAGCTGCACCCAAGCTGAATGCCGGTCAGTTCATGACGATTCTGATCACGAGCAACACGTCTCCGACGATCACTCTGCAGACCGACTTCTAAGCGGTTCTGCGGTCACTTGATAGTTATTTGTTATTAGTATAATCCCTTGATTTGTACTATTAGTATGTTCCTTTGGCTTGACATTGAACTAAGAGCTGAGTGTGCCATTATATCAGACTACCTCTCGATCCCCATGAGTCAGTTGGCCGGTACCGTGTTTTACTGCCCACTCCTTTAGTGGGGATGTGGGAATAGGGGCAGAGTTGAGTTATCGAGCA
Source organism: Rhynchospora pubera (assembly GCA_028095005.1). Lineage (NCBI taxonomy): Eukaryota > Viridiplantae > Streptophyta > Magnoliopsida > Poales > Cyperaceae > Rhynchospora > Rhynchospora pubera. The sequence goes on from CM051459.1 coordinate 87,160,399, forward strand.
GAGCTGAGTTAGGTAGATCTGTAGGTACGGTTCATGTCATTTATATTAGGATTTGTGAGATGGATTCTGGATTTTACATTACTTATGATTTGACTATTGAGTGCGGGTGCTTCACTCTCGTATTAAATATAATTTCCGTATCATATTATATTAATATTATTATATGCTTCTCCAGATATTTTTCTGATTTTATTTTTGGCATGTCATTACTTGTAGATTAGTGTCATCTTTAATTAAAAATCACACTTAGATTTTAAAGATAGGATTTAAAATGTCTAACCTTAGAATGGTTGAGTTCTACCTTTAGTTTATCCAAAACCTTTAGATTTCCCTGTTATTGCACTGAGTATTCGCGTACTCAGCCCACATAGTTTTTGTGGAGCAGGTTTAGGTCTGACTGAAGACAATCTGAAGTTGAAGGTCGCTTACCGCTGCTGGATGATGCTATTTGATATCTGGATTGTTTCAGATGTCGATCTTATGTGTACTTTTTATTTTGTTATTGTTTTATGACATTATTTTGTGATTTATTGTATCTGAGACACTGTACTTAGCCTTTCGTGTGCACAGCAGAGTGTGTACACGTGGCGGGGTTGTCCTCCCCTGACATGAATCTGGTTCGGGGTGTGACACCTATGACCGGATTTGGGGGAACCTCACATTGGACTCATGGACAGCTATCTCAACCAACTCCACTCTGGTTAAAAATGACACAGACTTTGGAATTCCCTCTATCGTGATGCAAACTGCCGCCATCACTTCAAGTACAGAACAATCCCTTGATGTGTACTGGGCGTGGAGCAGTAAATCCAGTCTGTTTCTAATAATTCTTTACATTTCTGAGATCCAGGACATACGACGCACTGATCGTAGGGAGTTTGATATAATTGCTCAAGGAGTCCCATTGTACCACAATATTGTACCATCTAAATTATACCCGGGGTGGGGAACATACTGGAGCACAAATGACACTGCATATAACGTGTCGCTTAAGGCAACTTCAAACTCAACTCTCCCGCCTCTATTGAATGCCATGGAGGTATATTTCATTACACCCGCCACCGGAATCGCCACCTATGACGGAGATGGTAAGTTTGATCATAAATAGTTGTCCCATTCTGAGTACTTGAATTATTAATGGTATACTTGATTACTTTCCATCATAAGTTCACTTGCGGAGAAAGAGGAGGTTCCTCTGCCCCAACAATTTGTTGGTCCCAAATGCCACACATGCATCTGGAACCATTAGATTTAATTTAGATCAACAATTAGGATTGTATCTATTAACAGCATATCTAAGAAATTAATTCAACTTTTAAAGACACTTTTACACCTTTTGTCGTTTCCAATGCATTAAAAGAACAATATAATGTGGATCTCCTTTCTTTTTCATTTTGTCATGTTTATAAAGTCATTATATCTTCAATAAAAATATATAAATAAATAAACTCATTATATATGTTAACCTTCCACTTCTACTTTTCATCTTTTTTGTTTATCGCACTCTATCTTATCTATATCTCTGAATTCTTTTTTCAATAAGTTAAACTAAGAAAGTCTTCAAATTCATTTAATGATATGCATGCTTTAATTCTATTTTCTTGAACTGGCCAAATTTCATATTTTTTTTATTATTGATCTTGTTAATGATTTTTTTTTTCATGCTTTTTCTTTTTAGATTTGTTTACCATGATTAGAAAAAAAATCAGTTTTAACCTTTACATTTCAGAAAATACGCTTTTACATACATGCATTTTACGATTTTTTAGTTATCAGGCACAACTTTTCTTGTGCTATATAATTGTTATAACTTTTTCAGATTTCGATACACAATAAGCCTTTGAAAACTTAAGTTTGTGTTTCCATACAAATTAAGTTTGTGTTTCCAGCAATAACCCTGGGTTAGTATTTAATTATAGGTGGTCTGATGGAAACACGAGGAAAAATTTGCACCAGGAAGAGTTTTAAGTTTTCACTATATTCCAAATTCAAAAAGAAAGTTTTCACTGTATTTATTTAATTTTCTGAATGTATTAATTAATCATTGGTTTTCTTCAACAACCATACAGAAAATTTTGGTCTATTTTCCTTAAAAAGTTTCCCTTTTGTCTCACGTCACCATTTATTTTTTGTTCTGTCTTTTCATTTTCGTTTCACTTTTTCCCATTGAAAGCTCTTTTCGTATTCCAATGATGGTTTCCATCTCAATTGCAGTTACTGCCATCAACAAAATTAAGGCAAACTATAAAGTAAACAAAGGCTGGAGTGGAGATCCTTGTATTCCTATGGAACTCTCCTGGGCTGGTGTCAATTGCACCTCCGATTCCAGTAATATTCCAAGGATCACATCATTGTGAGTACTTTGACATCTTCTTTCATTAATTTACTGAAAAAAAGATACTGTTATGAGCCAAGGAAATAATATAATAGATTATATAATTTAGATTCTAGTTTCCATTAAAATCAGATTTATTAAATATAATCTGATATTATGTATCTTTCCTTATTATGCATCTTTCCTTAGTTTACGATTGTTGCTGTATTTTTAGTTATTTCCATATTAGAAATGCTCTATATATTGAGCTAAAGTATTGTATGAGAAATTAAGCAGAAATCAATAACAAATAGTCTTTCTCTTTATCTCTATCTCTCTTATCCCTTCTCTGTATTCTACTCCCAACCAAAACTCGTAACAATTTGGTATCAGAGACCAAAACGATCCAAACCAATCAACATGTCCAATGACAAGATCCCACCCTTCGATGTCGTTGCCGCCTTTCAACAGCTTCTTCAGGGCCATAACGAGATCATGTGTCTCCTGAGTAAAGTTGAAGGTCGTTTGCTCGCATTGGAGAACCCTTCTAAAATCGGTGAGAACCATCATCCACAATCTTGTGCCACTGGGTCAACACAGATGCACGTTTCCACCGCTAATTTGGTTTCTCCAGCTCAACAGATGGATGTTTCCATTGCTGATTTGGTTACTCCAACTCAAAAGATGCACGTCTTCACCGCTGGTCTCTTCGATTTTCTTCGCACCGATGTCGAGTTACATAAACCTTTTGGCGTGCAACATGACATGAGCTTAGCCCACACGACCCCTATCACTAGTGTTCTTCCTAAATCTCCTAAAATGCTTGTGATACTTTCACTATCAGGATCTGGACCTATTCAACGTTCTTTATGCCACCTCAATCCAACTGAGATGGCTGAGAGCAAAGGTTTAAATAGCGGATAGCGGACTCGTAGCGGACATGCTAATATCATAGCGGATAGCGGATAGCGGGTATTTAGCGGCCGCTATCGGACCATAGCGGATTTGCACGCACAAGTGCATTTTGAAGGTCTAGTTTAGTCTAAAATAAAAAATTAAAATAATTTCATGCAACTAATTAATGCTAACTAAAATTATATTTATTTTCTATGCAGATTTGAGCATTAAAATTTAAGAATTTGAAAATGTTCAAAACATAAAAATTGTGGCCACTTTTGTAAACTTTTCATAGAATTTTGAATCACGTCAGTCGGAGTTCGTATGCGAAAGTTATACCCAAAATACTATTGTTATATCAGCAAATTATAAACTGTACCGCTATTTCTTCTATTATACCGCTATATCACCCGCTATTTCTCGCTATTTCACCGCTATATCATGCTATTTTCCGCTATAGGTCGCGCTATCGGACGGGCCGCTAATTCTGTAGCGTTGTAGCGGTGTACCAAATAGCACCGCTATAGCGCCGCTATTGCGGCCGCTACGGCCGCTATTTAAACCTTTGGCTGAGAGACAACAACAGAAGGGCTTGTGCTTCAATTGTGATGAGCAATACACAAAGAAGCTGCTATTCTTTCTACTAGTCATGAACGATGATGAATATGAGAATTCATCATTGTTGACTATCCAAAGAGCGCCTGGATAATATTTGCATTTTTTTCAGCTTGAGGACAAGCTGAACCTCATGGAGGGGAGAAATGTTATGAGCCAAGGAAATAATATAATAGATTATATAATTTAGATTCTAGTTTCCATTAAAATCAGATTTATTAAATATAATCTGATATTATGTATCTTTCCTTATTATGCATCTTTCCTTAGTTTACGATTGTTGCTGTATTTTTAGTTATTTCCATATTAGAAATGCTCTATATCTATATATTGAGCTAAAGTATTGTATGAGAAATTAAGCAGAAATCAATAACAAATAGTCTTTCTCTTTATCTCTATCTCTCTTATCCTTTCTCTGTATTCTATTCCCAATCAAAGCTCATAACAGATACACTACAAGAACTCTTAAAATTGGTAAAATTTTTCTTTTGCAGAAATTTATCATCCTATGGACTGACTGGAGCCATAATATCTTCCTTCGGAAATCTAAGCACTCTCAAGTCATTGTATGTTCCTTAAAAAATATATATATATATAATCAAGTTCTTTGTTGAGATTGATGCCTTTTTTTCCTTTAATAAATCTTCTGCCTACAGTTTGATAGTATACAATGTTTTCATTTTGTGATGTGCCAATTAAATATGTACTTTTTCAAACTGTAGCTCCCGAAACTTTTAATAACTAATTTCAAGCCGTTTGGTACCTTTTCTTTTCAGGGACTTATCATATAATGACTTGTCAGGGGGATCTTCCTACTTATCTAGATCAATTATCTGCTCTTACATTCCTGTAGGTTTTCAAATCAACCATTATTTTCTTCAAGAAAATTGACATAAAAAATTGGATAACCATTTTATGCTACATTCAGAGACATAAGTGGTAACAGAAACCTTTCAACAACCCTTCCTTCTGGTCTTCAAACGAAAAATCAAGATGGGAAACTAACATTTAGGTATGTTTTATTGTTTTTGAGTAGTAATTTGATTGATAGTTTTGTTGTCGTAACTCGTAAGCAGTAAAATAGATGGACAGTTTGTGTTATCCTAGGCTTCATTTTTATTTTGGCTCATTCTAGAAATGAAGTAACATAAACGATGCATTGAAGTCGGGTAAGTGCAAATGGCATTATAATTACACACTAGAAATAGAAAAAAAAAATCTATAAAAATGCAAGGGATTGGTTTATTCAAATTATGTGACTGTGACACTGTGCGACCTAATGAGATAGAAAGAGTGAGTCAATCAATAGAAAATATATAGGAACTACTCACTCGATTTGGAAAAGCTGCTTAAAGGAAAGGCTTTTAGTTCTGGAACTCTTCTTCTGCTAAGCTAGGTTGTAAGTTAGATCACCAAGAGGCCTTCAGAGATGCTTTGATCCATTACTTTTTCTATTATTTTCCCTGCCCAGTCTCTAACACCTGATGTCGCATCTTTTTCCTTTGTTTGCCATAATCAGAAAGGAAAGAATTTTACTTCTCAAGAAAGTTTTTTTGAATAAAAAATGGGGGTCGTGCCCTCATCTTTGTATTAAATAAAGAGTTTTTTACAAAATGTTAGCCAGTGGTTAAACAAATAAAAAAACATATAAAACAAAAGAAAATCTAATTAAAAATTTAAAACAACAACGCACTATTCAGAGTAAATGGAAATTCAAATTCATCCTCATTCCCAGAAGCAAAATTCAAGATCTGTGCTAAGGATGCAGTATCCTCCATTCAAGAAACACTTGTTCGACCAGTAAGTTGAAGGGTTGCTGAACTTCTCTGAAAATCCTTGAGCACCTTTATCTCCAGAGAATAAAACATAAAACTGCCATGAGTTCTCTGTGTGTCTTCGATTGGGTGCCATCCATCATGAAATCAGGGTTTCTGGTAAAAGAAAGAGAGGAGAAGGCAGTAGAATGAAGCATTGCTTTTTGCAGAAATTGTGAGAAGAATGAACATTCATTGAAAATGTGCTCCACCGTCTCTTCATTGTGAAGGCACAAACTGCATCTATTCACTAACATCCATCCTTTCTTTTTGAGATTATCTACTGTGGCTATCTTGTCTTGAGCCAATTGCCAAATAAAGATTTTCATTCTTGGAGGTATTGTAAGTCACCAAATAGAGAGGAGATTGGAATCATGCTTGGGATATGACTTCTGCAGCTTGTACATGGACTTAACTGAGAAGGCTCCATCTATGTTCAAGTTAAACTTGAAATTAGCTCACCAAAGTATCGGAAGCAAGAAATCAATAATCATTTTACAGTTATATAAGTTTCATTAGTTCAAATTAGATATATACTGCAATGAGATCACCAGTGCAAATAATTATTGAAAGCACTTGGATGTGCAGAAGAGAATTTAACAAAATTACAAATTATGACAGGCTAATATACCTTTTTTTGTATCTGAAGATTTCACTGTATTGTCTAATGTCTATGCATCTCTTAAAACCTCACAGAGCAATTCTATGTCTGTAATCTGTATACATTGCGTAGTTGTGGTATCAATGTGCCATCAGATGCCCAAAATGCACAGAGAGAAACAAGTTTACCAGATCCCATATTGATCGGTGGAACCAGGATGCAGTGATCCACAATCAGGCTTTCATCATATCCTTTTCTGTCTATCTGCTCCCCATATCTCACCTGTAGTTTGCAGAAATACTGGTACTGGGCATGCCTATCGAAGAGAGATATTTTTCATCCTGTTATCACAATAAAGTGAAATTGGGGAACTATTTAGCCTGTAAAGTTAGAAAAAAAATCAAAATAAATCATGCGACAGAAAAATGAAATCAGCAGACTGTAGACGAAAGTTATTACATTAGCAGTAAAAACATTTGCTTCACGTCTGGAGTAAAAGATTCTTGATTAATGCATTCTATTTAAATGGCTTACCTGGGATTGAGCAGTCTGAATTTCTATTTTTTTTTCTCAATTTCTTATTTTCACTTAGGTTTGGACGTGCTCCTGCTCCATCACCGTCAAATGATAATAAGAAAAAGAAAAGTCCTGCAATTATTATAGCAACCGCTGGTGTATTGTGCTGCCTCTGATTGTGATATCCATTATCACTGTTCTGTTCTTCAAAAGACGCAAATGTAAGTTCAACCTTTTCTCTCTTTTTCCTTTGAAATAAATAAAATAACAGTTCATTTTAGATAGTAATTTCAGATAAGTGGTTAATTGTGCATTGCTAAGGCCTCCAATCTTCAAATTTCTAAATGTAAGACGACAGTTAGTTGTGCATTGCAGTTTGAAACTGGTCATCCAAGGTTAATTGAAGTCCTTATCTTTCTTATTGCTTAGGAAATGCCTGCTGTGGTACATCTTCAGTATAAGCAGAAAGCTCATTTCTCTATATACCATCTAAAATTTATTTATTAATTATTTTCGATCAGGACCTCATTAATGATATTGTTCTAATAAAATACTGCTTTTTGCAATTATGGATGGAATGATGTTACTCAGATTATATCATTTTACAGATAACCAATTAAACACACCAAAACAAAATGAAAGCAACACATCCACACCTCAAGCGGATAATCATGTGCAAAACTATGGAAATACCCCAGAAGCAAATGCCCAAGTTAATAACACTCGACAAAATCATGCAATACCTAAACCAAATGAAGCAAGAGAAAGAACATGGAATTTCGAGAATCGTCGATTCAGTTACAATGATCTGATAAGAATTACTAATAAGTTCCAAAATAATATCGGCACGGGAGGATTTGGAAGTGTGTATGTGGGTGCTCTTGAGGATGGAACCCAAGTTGCAGTGAAGAGGCGATCTCACTCGTCATCACAAGGAGTCAAAGAGTTTTTGGCTGAGGTAACCATTTATCTTACACATTAGTACCTTGTATCTTGCAAAACCGGAAAGGGTAATGTTGGTTACTCATATTGGTACAGTTTCAAAAAAATATTTGGGCATTAATAATGAGACTAACAAAACCATCTTATGAAAGTATGTCAAATTAAGATTTGATAATTTTCTTTGTTTTTAGGCTCAAAATTTGACAAGAGTCCATCACAAGAATTTGGTGTCCTTAATTGGCTATTGCACAGATGAAGATTGCATGGCGCTTGTATATGAGTACATGCAAGAAGGAACTCTACAAGATAAGCTCACAGGTGATTAACCACCTTTAATGCAAATCTTCTTGTTTTTCAATATTGAGACTATTGAAGCTATTATATACTGAAGAAATTACTTTTAAAATTCTTTAAATCTGTCAATTGCAGATAATGCAAGACCTCTGACTTGGAAACAACGGGTTCGAATTGCATATGAATCTGCACTTGGTACAAAAGCTTTTTAAAATCTGGAATAATTAAGCAATTTTCCATAGAGTTACTGTCCATAGTAAAATAAGCACCGGATATCAAGAAAGAAGTGAATTATATTAACATAGAAAATCACATTAGAATTGCAATATTATTAATGTTGCAGTGACTTGACTAAAATTTAGAGCACTCAGACTACATCAGCCATAAATCATAATGAAAAAATTTTACATCACCGCTCAATCATATTATTTTTTAGTTTACTTATCTATACAATTTCAATGAAGGGTTGGAGTATTTGCATAAGGCATGCAATCCGCCACTTATCCATCGAGATGTGAAGACCAACAACATTCTTTTAAATGCGAATCTCGAGGCAAAGATAGCTGATTTTGGGCTCTCCAGAGCATTTAATAACGATGTAAGCAGTCATGTTTCGACTGCAATAGTTGGCACACCAGGATATCTTGATCCCGAGTAAGACGATTTCTCATATAGTTATTATGATTTTTCTTTATCTTTTCTCTTCATAATCTAGTTTTTATTCCTAGATTTTCTTCTTTAGTCATAGAAGACCTATTTATCTATGAATTAATCTATTAGTAGTTTCCCACAAAAATATTAATCGCATATGAAATGATTCACTGAGTCGACCCAAATGTAGATTTAAAGTTTTGTCATACTACTTGAACTAAATTATTTTTTGTTGGCTACTTGAATATGAAGAACTTTTTTCATAAAATTTTTTTAACTATAGCCATGAGTAAATCGGTGCACCCTCAGGTACTATTCTTCATACCAGCTAAGCGAAAAGAGTGACGTGTACAGCTTGGGAGTTGTTCTCCTAGAGAGCATCACTGGCCAGCCTCCTATTATTGGTGGTCCAGAAGGTGGCCATCTGACACACTGGGTGAGTCAAAAGCTATCCAGAGGAGACATAGAAAGCATAATTGACCCAAGAATGCATGGCCAGCACGACATAAACTCTGTATGGAAGGTTACAGATCTGGCACGCAAGTGTACTGAGAACAGTGCTGCTAATAGGCCGACCATGAATGATGTAGTGATGGAACTTCAGGAAAGCCTGGATCTGGAGATCTCCACTGAGGGGACTCGTATTGGAAGCACGACTAATACTTACCCGCACAATTATACAAGGAATGACAATTTTGTAAGTGATGTTAGTCAGAATAGTGTTTTCAAAATGGCTTACATGGGTGATCCCGCTCCAGGTCCCTCAGCGAAATAATTTGCCAGACTCATTTGTGATTGATTTATTTACTCTGTTTTCAGTACTCACTTGTGGAAATAAGTTACCCCCTTTTGTTTGATAACAATTAGGCTAATTTTTTCAGTAAAAAATAGCTAAAATCATTTTCTGAATTCCTAGTTTCTCTTTTTCATTTTTCTATTTTCAAAGTTTTATTTGGTTTGCTCAATATGCATTAAAATCTGGATTGGTGGATATGATAGTAGCAAGCATATTATATGTAATAATTGTAGTACCATTCTTGAGTCTTCTTCAATAGTGCTTCTACTATGCTGAACAAATGATACCTTCAGAAGTCATGATTATTTGTATTTTTTTAGTTTTCAACAAGACAACTGGAGTTTCATGTAGTTGCCATAGTCTAATAATCTGATTTACGCACACACACCCTAATGAGACCTAATGAAATATTTTACTTCTGAAAATTAGGAATTTGGATCTCAACAAATACTCAATTATCCAAGGAACTTTTTGACCTCAACTAAACTCAACCAGACCTAAACAGAAAAACAAAGGATATATGGCCAGTATATTAATTACAGTATTTGGCATTTAATTTACAGCTATTTAGTCGACACTGTAGAAATTATTTCACAAGAGAAAATTTTGTTTCCATTTTGCAAATTTGCAGACAATATCTGGTAAGAATATTGTGATACTCAAAAAGAATAAAAAATAAATAAAAGTGATGCTATCTGCTAAATTTAATGAATGACCTAAGAAAATTAATCAAGGAGCATTTTTTTCTCCTTAAATAAATAGATGTATTATGTTGCCAGTATAATAATATTAATACTTCGCCTCACAAAAACAAAAAAAAATGCATTAATTTGGAATTTTGCACTGTAACTAGACCATACAATTCAAAATAATGCGGATCTTAATTACCTGATTCAGCATGGAGATCTTGAATAAAGTTGGGGAACTTCACTTTTGTTCGATTTCTAGGACCTTGAGAGACTTCAAATTCACCATTCTGTTGAAGATAGCACATCAAAACACAAAATCTGCGAAAAATTGAAAGAACATTTCCAATGTGACCAGATTAAATGACACAAACCGTCTAATTGAAGGCTCCTATCTCGATTTGAACGGTTTCAATTGAAGAAATTGCTAGTCGCAGCAGCTAGAGAGAGACATCGATGTCTATTTGCCTTGAGCCTTTGAGCGAAAACTGCCGAGAGATAGCTCTGCTCCAGTACTGAGATGCGAGAGGAAGGAAGGTGTGGCGCTTTGGATTAGATTTGATACTGAAGGTTTGGGTAGGTAGGATCTCTACTACAAACCTATCATACATGAATAATGTAAATTTAATAAGGATTAGATTACCGTTTGCGGAAGAATCGAATATACCAGACTTTGATCTCGTAGGCGATACCACAAGCCATAGCCACCACGCAACCGCTGCGCACAGCCTCAGTCTCTCTCCGTATGCGGCTGATGCACTACGACCTCAAGTTAGGGCCTAGCGCCACCATCCACGATTCCAAATGCCCGACATGCCGTGCTTCTCATTCATGCTTGGAAATCCATCAAGCAAGGGAGGAGAAGGCTCCCTCTCTCTCTCAGATCTCTCTCTAGGGTTTTTGACCTTTGGGGATGGAATTACCAAGACCACCAAGTAACAGAACACTAGATCTGAGTATATAAAGGCTCTGTCGGTTACAGAACCGAACAGACGCTTTTCTGATTCCGCGACCCAGCGGGTCGCTGGACCCTTCAGCGGGCCGCTGGCCATCAGAAATTTCTCCGAAAATTCCAACATCTCCCTCTCGGAGAAGTTTCACACAGCATGTCACTCATACGACAAATGGAACGTGCGACCGACGCATACACCTGTCCATGCGGGAGCTCAAAAGCCTCACTTTGAATAAATTCAAAGCCAGCTAGTGAGCATCTACCCTTTTATAAAAAACAGTTATATAAATGTGTACGCTATTACTTTAGAATCATTCAAATCCGCACTAGATCAGACATTATTGATCGCTCAATAATACATGTCTTTTCCGTCTCAGTCTTAGTTTGTTGTATGTTCCCAACCTCAGTCCATATGATGAGTTTGGTGAGCTCTGAACACCAATAGATCTATCGTTTGTGCATGATGAATTGAATCTTTCTTTTGACTCATGAGACTCAAAACGAAATCAGTCGCTTGCCCAGCAATGCCCCGACAGGCGGAATATACATCACCATAGGGTACACACCAAAGTAGCAGCCCTGACCCCATTTTTCATGACATAGTCAAAAGTCAAAGGATACGTAATCATGGAACTCACACATGGGGAGTCATACGGTCTTGGTCCTGGAACCACTCAACCCACTTTCATAAGTCGCCAAGCACATGTGGTATGAGCACATGTTACAATGAATTATCTGCTAAACAGACGTGTGTTCACATTCATTGTACGAGTCTAGATTCAGTTTGCAAATCAAGTGTCTATGGTCTAGACCACTTCTTACTGCAACTAATCCTAAGATTCTCCACTTAGACACTCCCCGAGTTCTAAGGATATTCTCACATCGGCTTTTATTGAACTACATGATTGTTTGGGGCACAATCATATCGGATCGCCTAAAAGAAGACAAGCCTCATTTGAGTCTCAGACTGAAGCGACAATGAGATTCATCCATCCCAGATGGCTCCTTAGTCCCTGACTAAGCGCACATAGCTCAATCTAGTCTCATCTCTACATGCCCCAGACATTAGAGGCGATTGCTCGTGTGAGCGAGACAATCTAAAGTTCAATGACACACTACCATAAGTGCTAACATGTACTTGATTAATAATAAACTCAATGTTCACTATCCAAGTTCAAGTACATATAACTATGAGGATCTGATTGTCATATAGACCATCTCCAAATGAAATAATTCATTTGACATCTCTCTGAACTATCAGAGAATTTTGAGTATCCTGAAACAGATCATTAGGGTGTTATGAACTGTTCCATGTAGGAATCCACTCAATATCAGATCAACTCCCTCTGTGCTATCATGTCTCCATATATCTGAATCTGTTTGGTTTAGTCCATTACCCCACAATATGCTTCTAGAGCTATACTTAAACAATGAGTTGTTATCGACCTCCCTGAAGTCACAACAACTACCAATTGTTTCAAGGACTATCTCAACCAAACTCCCTCTTGACATAAGCATCAGTTATGTCAATGTGCTCTATCTCACAAATGAGAGAGCTAGTATGAAAATCAAAACATGCTTTTGACTCCATCTCCACTATAAGAGAGTCAAAACTCAATCTCCACAATGAGAGAGTATCATATTTACTCAATCTCCCAAATGAGAGAGCAAATAATTTATTTCATGAGAAACAATTGTAATCAAGCAAACTTTATCATCAAAGTATACTTGGCATGTTATTTGTCATACTTTCTTTCAGATATATCAAACTCTATATGCATTTGCAAATAGGTATTGGAATTGGCTTTTAAAATATGTCAAACTCATAGCCTTGCTAGAGTGATCAAACTTTATAATCTGCAATAGGGTTACAAGTAGAATGTGCCTCGTGCACTAGTCTACTATGCTTCTAACTCAATGTAGAAGCTCATGAGTCCTAATATCTCATTTCTATTGTCACATGCATAGAAACCAAGCAAGCCTCTCTTGCTGCTTGAACTAGTCATGTTGCACCATGCAACCAACTAGGAGATTACTATAATGGTTAATCAACACATTACAAATAAATCATATAAGGTTCTGCAACTTCTCACAAGTCTGACTCAGTTCCAACGGTCCGCTGATTCGTTCAGCGACTCGCTTAAACTCTCAGCGGTCCGCTAGGCTTCCCAGCGGTCCGCTGCATTTAGAACTGGCAGAGGACTTGTATTGGAAGTCATCTTAGTCTAAGGCGGTCCGCTAGCCCAGCAAGCGGTCAGCTTAGATTATGAATCTGAGAGTCTGATGCTAGTTGAGCTTCCTCTTCATCAATAATATTTGACCCCTGGTCAGATACATTGAATTATGAAGGCATAGCTACATTCAGCACTTCTCTCAAGAAACCTCAATTTACTTAGGAACTCATTTCACTATTTGTACTACTCTTGGAATGCAATTAAATATGTGTCTTTCAATTGCTCCAAGCAATGAAATAGCCTCCCTCTCAAATCTAATTCTACTCTCTATTCTCATAGTAGAAGAGAGAAGAATGGTTATTATAAGGGGTATATAAGGAGCAATCTGAAATAGACAGTCGTCTATTCAAATTCCATTTCGAGCGGTCCGCTAGCCCAGCTAGCGACCTACCAGGTCATTCTTCGTCAGCGGTCCGCTAGCCCAGCTAGCGACCTACCAGGTCATTCTTCGTCAGCGATCCGCTAGCCCAGCTAGCGGTCCGATAAGAATGGCTCCAAACACACTTTGTAACTTTAATGTGCCACATTGCACAACATCCAGTAGTACTAAGTGAACCCTATTATCATACAGATTACTTTCTTTCTTTTCAGACTTATCTAGATTTAAGCATAGGAGATTCACACCCAAAGATAAAGAAATCATTTATCTATTCTTCAAGCCAATAGTGCACTATATGTGCAATGATTATTTGACAACTTATTCTTGAACCATGTAACATATATTTTAGACAACTAATAAATTGGCTAAGCGTGCACTCTCAGCCATGGATCAACTAAGTATGCACATCTTGTGCTCTTAGTTTTCCACTGCTCAATCAGTGAAGTGACCCTTGTCTAAAACTGTTATATGTCTAGGATAGTTTCAACATAATCATATCTATTGCTTAGAATGAGATAGGTATAGGCAAACTCATCTCCAACAAGAGAGTTTCCTTACACTAGACTCCCTCTATTTTGGTGTATCACTTCAAATGGACTATACCGGAGCCACTGCTCTTGAAGTATTCCCTATATATTATAAATCATACAAGTCATGCAATAATCCTTCTTTATTTACACTATCTCATATTTCATTATCGAATAAATTCCTTTAGCAATGAAACTCAAATTGACCTCAACATCAATTTTATTTCAACATTGCTATTTTGAGCAAACACTCCTCCTAACTCAAAATTTTAAAAATCGGATATTAGAGCATATGTGTCTAAATTGCTCAAAGTGAGATTTAAACTCTATAGTATCTTTTCCTAAACTTAACTTCATTGAACTTATGCGTGAATGTTGAGGAAGAACCTATTTCATTTCCCCCTCTTTTCCTCAGCATCCGAATCAAGTTCATATGCACTGAAGTAGCTTGCATAAGAAACTATCAGTTATCTATAAATCTCAACTCTACAAGAAATCAAGTGATTCAACAAAATGGCATAATTATGGTTCTTCTCCAATAAATTTTCTTGAAATTTATGAGAAGGTGCAATCAAACATGCAACTGAACCTATGGTTATATGAGAATCCTCCTAGGAAGCTCTAGAAACACATAGTTTAAACCATAAAATAAAATGGAGATTTCAGTCTGCCTTAGACTGAATTCCAGCGGTCCGCACAACAATCAAGCGACCAGCATGGCGTTCCAGCGATCAACTTGCTGCTCAGTGAAAGCGACCCGCTAGCCCAGCCAGCGGCTCGCTTAAATACTCAAGCAGAAATTCCATAATTGGAAATTCTCTTTTTGATGTGCATTTATCGATGCAAACTGAATACATTACCAATTTGCAGAACATATCAGCTGCGACTTAGCTTTTGTAAGAACCATATCCATAATGGTACTTTTCATCATCATGCAACACAATTTATCGCTCGATGTGAGAAATAGTGAATCATCGAACTTTTTCAATCTTATCACAACTCTTTAACTCGTGCAGCAAGTCCAAATGACTGCGACTCGTTTTAAGAGATTTCATACTTTTATGACTGAATTGGACCTAGTCATAAATGTGATAAGAACCAAAAGCTTAGTGCATTGAACATATTAAATCTCCATAACTTGAATCGCTTATCAACAAGCATTCAAGTTTTACATATCGCTTACTATGTCTCAAGTTGGAATAGATTGGCGATAATGACCTAAAAATCAATCCCAATCATTTAACCTGAACTTGCATAATAAAGCATGCCATATAATCACAACTCATGAGATTATGTAAAACATAAAGGAAATGCATAGAAAGAAAAATTACTTGATTAGAACCACAAACCATAATGTTTTGGTACTAAAAATGAGCACCATCCACATACTCAATTATGAAATCCAACACCAAAAGAAAATTTCACAAGTACTAGTTATTGTCAAAGTTTGAAGTATATTAAAGTATCATGGAGCAATCGTTTATGTCCCCCTATAGGAACAACAAGTCTGCATGTGCCAATCCCCTGGACTGCACCATTGCATTGATTCTCACATATAGATCACTTTACTTCATATTTATGACAATCAAAATGCTATGTTACATAACTAACATCAAGGTAGTAACATTCAAGCAATTTACATTTTTAGTACTTTATCCAAATTTAGAAACATATCTTCTTGTATATCAAGTCCACAATAATAATCTCTTAGTATTTATACAATTACTTGACTATGTCATCAAGCTTGACCAATTTGAGCAACATTCGTTAAAAAACGAACGACACAAGACAGTGAAGTTTGCTTGCACATGCTCTCACCAATTAGAAAGCAAGTAAGTTAACTCTTACACTTATTGCTCAAATATCAACTTATGACTCTCTTTATGCAACTCAAAATTTATTTGACCTCATGTCAAGATGCAGCCCCCAAGGCGCTTCTTATACTTGTCAAAAATTTATCGAGCTTGCAAATTAATATAATCAATAATTATCAATATTATCATTAGAGATTAAGTTAAGTTGTAACTAATACAAGAAACAACAAATTCTACTCAGCAACAGAATGCGAGTGGAATTTTTGCAGGTCAGTGCTCGCTAGCGGTCCGCTACCAAGACAAGCGGCCCGCTACACTACCATTACGCAATTTGTTTCTAACTTTTCACTATTTCTTTTGAGATTTCTAATTAGATGTGATGGTCTCAATTTCATCCTGATTCTCTGCAAGATAATGAGATACTATAATGCCCAGCAATATACATCCATCAATATCTTTTATAATCAGCGATGACTATCGTAAGCCAATGCCATACATAGAGACAAGCACTTAAGTTAACACTACACAGTTAGTCTCACCACACAACCCTTGAATCAATCCAAAAAATAATGCAAACCTAGCAACGATAACCGAAAGATGACAACCAGGGCCACCAATCCTGTCTCATATACTAAGTGCACCACCTCCCAATCGACTCGATTGGCGCAAGACACAGAAATTGGATGAGACACCATAGTCTACATACCAAATTCACCCTTCGTGTGCTACCACACAGTGCTAGCAGGCACCCTATTGTGCCATGCATGCAATCACAATGGTGAGACGGTACCACATATACCATCAATCACCCACAATGCAAATATGCACCTAATGAAGGGTATATACCATGAGATTATCGTCCAGATAATCTCATACACCATTTTGGACATATAAGTATGTTCAAAGTTGGTCAGATCAAGTCATTGTTGTAACATCATATATTAGTTTCTGTCAAACTCAGGTTCAGCGGCCCGCTGATCCGTTCAGCGACCCGCTTAAAACTCTCAGTGGCCAGCTTGGCTTTCCAGCGGCCTACTGAGACTTGACAGACAACATTAAACTGGTCTCAGGTTCTTTTCAGGCGACCCGTAGTCCCTGCCAGCGGTCTGACTGATAACCATACAGAATAACCCTTGGTCTTCTGTCAGCTAAGATTTCTGCGGCCCGCTAGCCCTGCCAGCGACCCGCAGGTTTCACATGCTGAAATCCTGATTCTGGTATCTCCATTAACGGAGTGCTTCAGAATATTTTTTTTCGACCAGTAAGCGTGTCCTAACCAGAACCAGACTTGAAACGATGGTTTGCAACAATTCTCATCAACTCTCAAGGAGAGAAATGTGCGAAAACCAATCAGTCATGGATCTAGGGTTTCATAAGGACAAAATCGTCACAACAATGGTGGTTATACCTTAGCGTACCAATTCCTACGGAAGGAAGCCGTAATGGCTCTGATACCAATGAAGGTTTAGATAGGTAGGACCTCTACTACAAACCTATCATACATGAATAATGTAAATCTAATAGGGATAAGATTACCGTTTGCGGAAGAATCGAATATACCAGACTTCGATCTCGTAGGCGATACCACAAGCCATAGCCACCACGCAACCGCTGCGCACAGCCTCAGCCTCTCTCCGTATGCGACCGATGCACTACGACCTCAAGTTAGGGCCTAGCGCCATCATCCACGATTCCAAGTGCCCGACTTGTCGTGCTTCTCATTCATGCTTGAAAATCCATCAAGCAAGGGAGGACAAGGCTCCCCCTCTCTCTCAGATCTCTCTCTAGGGTTCTGGACCTTTGGGGATGGAATTACCAAGACCACCAAGTAACAGAACACTAGATCTGAGTATATAAAGACTCTGTCGGTTAACATACGCTATTCTGATTCCGCTGGCCATCAGAAATTTCTCCGAAAATTCCAACAGATACTCGATCGAGTGGTCAATAAATGAACGAATTTGATTAACTATTATTGATTAATTTTAATACGTTCATAATTTGATCACTTAATTGAGTGTGAAATCAACTTCAAATTTTATAAAATTCATATGAAACGTATCGCTTGTAAAATTAAACAAGATCAACGATATGTATTAAGCATTTGAATTTTAAAATTTTTAATATTAATTAAATTATGAACGACAGCACCATTGACGTAGTCAATATTTATTGTTATTTGGACCGTACTTAGCACTCAAAATAGACTCAAACCAATGAATTATTTGATAAATTGCTATGTTTTTCCAGGATTTGGTTCTGCCGTCGTTTCTTCTCTTCAATGTACAGGTTTTTGATGATTTCTGATGACTTTGGGGCATATAGATGGATTCCCGACGTATTACGCACGCTAGATGACTCATTCCTAGCATTGGAGGCTTTATTCTCTCTTCTGGTCGACCCAAACAGATTCCTGTTCGAATCGACCTAGACTCATGGCTATCAGGCGACATCTCTCTCTCCTGTTCGATCCGACTGCCTGGCTGTTCGATCCGACTGGACCTCACAGTGGCATGCTTGCGTGGCTGCTTTCTCTCTCTCTTGTTCGGTTCGACTGCCCACCTGTTCGATCCGACCAGGTTGCCGCCATATCACTTATGGTAGTATTTCTTGTATGGAAATTGATTGTTATGGCAATTTCTTGCGCCCTGGTGCCCTAGCCTTCCATCCTTGCGTCCTGGGATATCTATATATACCCTGGAGGCCTGAAGAAAAGGGGGATTCGCTTCTCAATACCATCTTCCACTTTTCTAAGGATCAAGTTCTCTCTTCTCCTTGGGAATCATCATCCTTGTGACGACGACAGCAGTGTTTCACGTGATATCTCCATCTAGCATCACTCCATCGCCTTGAAGATCGTGATCAAAAGCATAAGGAGTATTTGGTTTTATTTCTTTATGTTTTTATCTTGTGATTCGATGGGCTTGTATCTTTATTGTTGTTTACCTCTTGTTGTTTGCTGTGATACTATGTTAGGCTAGTCTTTTTTATAGCCTTAGGATTAGGAGAGTAACTCTATATTTGGATGAAGTTAGTTTGATATGCTATGAATTGCTATGTTTTGAGACCTAGTTTATTATGGATTAATTAGTTGCTTGAGTCAATTACTTGTTGAGTTTTCTAATTACCTTCTAGTTGAACAGCTGCATCTAGTAAGTCTAAGTTAGGAACAGCAAGTCTAGATTAATTTAAGTATTTGGAGGAAATCTTAGAACCGAAAGGGGAGATTAGTTTGCATCAAAAGTGCGACTTTTAGATTAGTACAAAAGACTTCTAAATACTCCTAAGAACTCTGATAAACTGGTTTAACGAGTTGAATTCTATACCAAAAGTTGTGAACCAATCGAGTTAAATAGGTTAGATTGTGAACAAACCAGAATCTGTTCCAACAAGCGAAGGCTGAGGTTTAGGTTAGCTAGGTTCGTCCAATTAAACCTAACTCAAAACATTAGTAAACATAGTAGACAAACTCAACGCACCTTTGCCCTCTGGTCGAACCGAACAGAGATCTGGTCGAGCTGAACAGACCACTGTTCGAATCGAACAGATTTGTGTTCGAATTGACCAGAGGGTTAACTGTAGTGAAATTGAGAAATTAAAATGCGAAAGTATTTTGAGTTTCTAATTTAACAGCCAAACATAGATGACATCCAATTCCTAAGGCGCCTTAAATTCTGTTAAGACCCCAAAAAGACTTTACTTTAATATTTTACTTTAGTTTGTTTGAAGATTTTATTCCAAGTCCAAAAATAACCAAAAACATTTACAATTTAAGCACTATTTAATTACTCAAAATCCCATAAAATATTTTCATCTAGATTTTAAGAAAAGACAAGTCCGGTATTCATAGATCCGTCCCTTGGGTTCGACCCTAAAGCTATATTCTGAACGATTAGTGAGGTTAGCTATAGGTTATAAATTTATTTGATTCCTAGGTTTTAATCCTTCATCAAATTGGCGCCGTTGCCGGGGACGGTGTTGATATTGGATCCTTGTCTTAGTATTAAGAGACTAGATCTTTTCTTTTTCTTTTGACACGTACGTTTTCTTCTCTATTAAATTTCAGGACTGGCAGGCAATACACAAAGGAAGAAGTCCCCTCCTCCGAGGATCAAAGATTTTCTCCGAAGAATAAACGAAGAAGCCAGAGTCTCCTCCTTTAGTCCTGTTCGAACCGACCAGGGCTTTGTTCGATCTGACCAGCACCCCGAGCAGAGAGAAGAAAACACTGCGATGGCCGACCAACTCACTCCCGAGGCCATTGCCCAGCGCACACAAGAACTGGAGAACCTCCGTCTCCAACTCGAGCAAAGAGAGGCTCAACTCGCAGCAGAGCGGGACGCTCTTACAGGACAACGAAGGGAATTAGAAGACGAACGTCGCCGCTGGACCCAAGAGGACGAGGCTAGCGTCCACAACTCTGATGATGAGGATGGCCGAGATCGCGAAAGGACACTTGGAGAATACGGAGCCCCGAATGCCAAAGATGTGGGCGGGCCCGTGTTGATTCCGGGCATCGCGGCCAACAACATGCTGATCTCTCCAAATCATGTCTCACTAGTCCAACAAACTCCGTTCTACGGAGATGACAAAGAGGACCCTCATGCTCATTTACAAAATTTCATTGATTGCACACGTTTAATTAAAATTAATGGGGTTTCTCAACAAGCAATTAGGCTGTTACTGTTTCATTTCACCCTTAAAGATAGTGCCCGCAAATGGTATAAGACTTTGAAAAAGGGTTCAATTCGGTCTTGGGATCAAATGGCACAAGTTTTTCTAGAGAGATATTTCTCAACTGATAGGTCTGATACAATTAGGAGAGAATTGAACAACTTTGCCCAAAAAGATGATGAAACAATGAGGGATGCTTGGGAGCGATTTAGGGATCTTGAAAGCCAAGCTCTGGCCATGTGAAGCACCAAGTACATGAGATCACTACTAGAGATGAGAAGATTGCTGAATTGGAAGCCAAGCTAGCGTCTTATCAATCCGCCCAAGGGTCTCATCTCTACTCAAATGAATGTGGTGCTTGTGGCGAAGAAGGGCATAAATCTCCAGATTGCCCCCTTGCTAAAATCAATGATGACATGGCTCAAGTGAACTCTCTGAATAGCGAACCATCCTATTACCCTAGGCATATTTTCAACCGGAGCTATTCATTGGACGAGGGTGAGCAAAGAGATTGGGAGCACATGAATGACCCAAATCTGAAGAATACAATGCAAAAGTCCACTCTTGACCGGCCCTACCAACCCAAGTACAATTACAAGGGACAGAACCAGCAGCCCCCTAGGCGAGATCAGCAACTTAACAACTCTAATGGACCGTTTTCTAGGAAATCAGTCTATAATAAAGATGGGGTTCCTCCGGTCGTCCAAGAGTTCATGTATCAGCAAGGCAAATTCAACCTGATGATGGCAGAGGGGTTGGATGAGCTCAAGGCAACCACGAATGAGTTAAAGGGTAGTGCCGCTTCCTTGCAGCGCCTGGAGCGAATGATGGAGCAACAATTCTCTTGACCTCAAGGGAAGCTTCCAGGGCAGCCTCTAGTAAACCCAAATGCTGAAATCAAAGCCATGCACGTCTTAAGGAGCGGACGAGAGTATCAAGACCCTCCTATGCCGGCTGACGAGCAACACCAGCTCTCTGGTCAGATCGACCAGCCCTCTGTTCGATCCGACCAGCCCATGGTAGAGCCTGACCAAGCTGCACAAGGCCATGTGGAAGTCCAGGAGCCTGTTCGGGTCGACCAGACCACCGTTCGGTCCGACCAGGAGGCTAAAAAGGCACAACCTAAGGATAAAAGCAGTGCTGAACCACCAGTGCCTGCTTACCAACCTCCGGTGCCTTTCCCTCAGCGCTTGGTAAAATCCAAAGAAGACGCTCAGTTTAGAATCTTTTGGGAGATACTCAAGAAAATGCAAATTACAATTCCCTTCACCGACGCAATTGCCCACGTGTCCATTTATGCCAAATTTTTGAAGGAGCTTTGCACGGGCAAAAGGTCCATGGAGGAGCTGAAAACGGTGGCGTTAACATACAAGAGCAGCGAGGCTTTGAAGAACCGCATGCCACCTAAGCTTGAGGATCCAGGTAGGTTCGTCCTTCCTTGCACTATTGGCAAAGCCACTATTAAGCAGGCCTTGTGTGATATGGGAGCAAGCATAAGCCTAATGCCTAAGTCGGTGTTTGAGACAATTGGAATTGGAGAGCTTACACCCACGAGCATGACCCTTAAGCTCGCCGATTCCACAACCCGACTACCCTTGGGTGTTTTAAAGGATGTCCCTGTACAAGTTGGAAAATTCCTAGTACCCGGCGATTTTGTGGTCATGGAAATGGAAGTCGATAAAGAAGTGCCAATAATCTTGGGTCGGCCCTTTCTTAGAACAGCCGGTGTAATGATGGATGCCCGGGAAGGGACAATTTTGGTCAGAGTGGGGGGGGAGCGTCTCCTATTTTCAATAGATCATGCCATGAAATGCCCCGACCCCGCGAAAACTTGCTTCATGATCCAAGAGATGCCCGAAATTGGAGAGTCTCTTGAGGACCAGTACCAAATAGCTCTAGAAACATACCAAGCCTTCCTATGTGACATGCAAGAGGCAATAGGGGTAGAAGAGACCATGGAAGTCGAGGAAGAAGGCAACGCCATTCTCAACATGGCCTGTTCGACCACCTGTTCGATCCGACCAGACTCCAGTTCGAGTCGACCAGAGTCTCGACCAGTCATGGAATCCCAATCTAGCGACCTGTTCGATCCGACCAGAACCTGTCCGAGTCGACCAGAGCCTCCAACAGTCGAGTTGAAACCTCTTCCCGCATCGTTAAGGTACGAATTTCTTGGCCCAAGTCAAACATACCCAGTTATTGTTAACTCAGAGCTAGATGCAGGCCAAACGGAGAAGCTTTTAATGGAGCTAAGAGCCTATAGAGGTGCAATTGGCTACTCAATTGAGGACTTGAAGGGCATTGACCCCTCGTTTTGCACGCATCGAATTCTCATGGAAGATGATCATAAGCCGACTCGAGAGGCACAAAGGCGACTCAATCCCAACCTCAAAGAGGTGGTCAAAAAGGAGATTCTCAAGCTCCTCGATGCGGGTATCATCTATGCAATCTCCGATAGCAAGTGGGTGAGCCCGGTCCATGTGGTCCCAAAGAAAGGAGGCACCACGGTGGTCAAGAATGACAAAGGCGAGATGATTCAAACCCGAGTAGCAACCGGATGGAGGATGTGCATCGATTACCGCAAGCTCAATGCGGCGACTCGCAAGGACCATTTTCCTCTTCCTTTTGTTGACCAAATGCTTGAAAGATTAGCTAATCACTCGTATTTTTGTTATTTAGACGGTTATTCGGGTTTCTTTCAAATACCAATCCATCCAAATGACCAAGAAAAGACCACTTTCACTTGCCCATATGGTACCTATGCCTACAAAAGAATGTCTTTTGGTCTTTGTAATGCACCCGCAACCTTCCAACGTGCTATGATGGCAATTTTCTCTGATTTTATTGAAAAAGAAATGGAAGTGTTTATGGACGATTTATCTGTGTATGGTACTAGTTTTGATTCTTGTCTTGCTAACCTATCTAAAGTCTTGCAGAGATGCGAGGAGGTTAACTTGGTTTTGAATTGGGAGAAATGTCATTTTATGGTGCAAAAAGGTGTGGTACTAGGGCATGTGGTGACATCTCAAGGGATCGAAGTTGACAAAGCGAAAATCGAGGTGATCGAGAAGCTTGGAGTGCCAAAGAATGTCAAGGACGTGCGAAGCTTCTTAGGCCATGCCGGATTCTACCGCCGATTCATTAAAGATTTTTCTAAAATTGCCAAACCATTAAGTAATCTTCTCGTTAAAGACAATGATTTTATTATTGATGAGGATTGTTTGAATGCGTTTCACAGGTTGAAGCAAGCCCTTGTCTCTGCCCCAATCTTGCAACCGCCCGATTGGTCCCAACCGTTTGAGCTCATGTGTGATGCGAGCGACTTCGCGATTGAAGCGGTGCTTGGGCAAAAGAAGGACAAGAAGCCGGTCGCCATCTACTATGCAAGCAAGGTGTTAGACCCGGCTCAAGCAAATTACACAACCACCGAGAAGGAACTCCTTGCAATTGTTTTTGCTCTAGACAAATTCCGACCTTACTTAGTGGGGTCTAAGGTGATTGTCTACACCGATCATGCGGCCATTAGATACCTTTTGAGTAAGAAAGATGCCAAGCCGCGTCTCATACGATGGGTGCTTCTCCTTCAAGAATTTGACCTTGAGATTAGAGATAAAAAGGGCACAGAGAACTCCGTCGCAGACCATTTGTCAAGGTTGCACTGGGAGGAAGGTCAAGATGCTAAACTCCCCATTGATGACTCCTTCCCACATGAGAAATTGATGAAAATCGATGCCTGTTCGGACCGAACACCACCTTGGTCGATCCGACCAGCTGAGCAGGACCAGTTCTGGCTTGACCTGGCCCACGAAATGCTGTCCATAGAGCATTGGTCGAACCGACCAGATGTTGGTTCAAGTCGACCAGAGCCTCGAATGATCAGAAAGTTGGCACAGAATCAGCACCCATGGTACGCTGACCTAGCCAATTACCTTGCAAGTGGTGCCCTACCTCCTGAAATGAGTTGGCAAGAGAAGAAGAAGCTCAAGACGAATGCCAAGTACTACTTTTGGGATGAGCCGTACCTCTTTAAGCTTGGGATCGATAACATTTATAGGAGATGTGTCCCATACGATGAAGTTAAGGCGATCCTAGCGAGTTGTCATTCATCGGCCTATGGTGGGCATGCCTCATTCTCCAAAACTGCCGCCAAGGTACTCCAATCCGGCTTTTATTGGCCCTCTCTCTTTAAGGATGCACGATCTTTTGTTATGACATGTGATCAATGTCAAAGAACGGGCAATATTTCAAAGAGGAATGAGATGGCCCTTAACCTGATTCTTGAGGTTGAAATTTTTGATGTATGGGGAGTTGATTTTATGGGACCGTTCCCTAGTTCCCATGGTTATGAATATATCTTGGTTGCCGTCGACTATGTCTCTAAATGGGTAGAAGCAATTCCATGCAAGTCCGCGGATTCCAACTCAGTGATTAGACTCTTTTCTAAGGTGATTTTCCCACGATTTGGGGTGCCTAGATCGGTAATTAGCGATGGTGGAAAACACTTCATCAACCGGAACTTTGATAATCTCTTGAAAAAGCATGGAGTGATTCATAAGGTAGCAACCCCTTATCATCCTCAAACAAGTGGTCAAGTAGAAGTGTCTAATAGGGAGATCAAGAGTATTTTGGAGAAGACGGTCGCTCGAACCCGTAAAGATTGGGCAAACAAGCTTGATGATGCATTGTGGGCCTATCGCACCGCCTTTAAGACTCCCATTAGCATGAGTCCTTTCAAGCTTATCTATGGGAAGCCGTGTCATCTCCCGGTTGAAATAGAGCACAAGGCATATTGGGCAACCCGAACAATCAACATGGATCTCCTCAAGGCGGGTGAAAAGCGCGTACTTGACTTACATGAGTTGGATGAGATATGCCTAAACTCATATGAAAGTGCCAAATTGTACAAGGAGAAGACGAAATTTGTGCATGATAGGAGGATCTCAAGGAGAGAATTCAAGGAAGGGGATTCGGTGCTACTATTCAACTCAAGGCTCAAGCTTTTTCCGGGCAAGTTAAAGTCAAGATGGTCCGGCCCTTTCCGAGTCGTCAAGGTTTACCCCTTTGGTGCCATTGACATTTGCGACAAAGACTCGGAGCCATTCAAGGTTAACGGTCAACGCTTGAAGCATTATATCGCCAGTGAGGAGCAAGAAGAGATTCAAGTCATCAAGCTAGGCGAGCCAATTCCACGCGAAAGCTAGAATGGCATGGTCAAGCTAGGGACCGAAAACAAGCGCTTCTTGGGAGGCAACCCAAGGATTTCTCAACTCTTCTCTCTTTTATTTTAATTGAAAAGAATAAAAAAATCACAAAAAAATAGAAAAACAGAAAATAACAAAAATAGAATTTGATGTTTGTGTTTGTTTGTTTGTAGGGAAATTTTGAGGAACAAACGAAAGAAGATGCATTCCATGCTAGAGCACCTTGGGTTACGTGAGCCAACTAACCCCGATCGACCTCATATGGACTGCACAACACCTCAAGCGATGGAGCACTGCCGTCCTGGATAAAGCGAGAGAATACGGAAGTACAACAGCATGATGAAGTGATGAAAATCAGTGAAAATCACTTCATGGTCGAGTCGAACAAACCTCTGGTCGAGTCGAACGGAAGCTGGGGAGGGACCTAAGCAGGAACAAAGGCTGTTCGAAACAAACATGAGGGTGGTCGAATCGACTGAAAGGAGCGGTGCAAGGAGAGCCACACTTGGTTGCTGTTCGGATCGACCAGTGTCCTGGTCGGTTCGACCAGAGCAATAATTGGGCCTGTTCATTTTGATTTTGGGCTGACAGTTGGTTTTTATCTATGTAGGACCCATTATGCATAAATGGACGCCTCCATTGTCTGAAGGGGCGCCTTTTTCATAGCCTGAAGGGACGCCTCCATTCATGTGCGTAGGAGACGCCCCAGGGGTCGCGACTAGCCGTTACAAGGGGCCCGTTACCACCAAACCCGACCCGAAACCCATTAAGCCTCATCAAAACCGTCCCCTACCTCTCTCCTTCCCCCACTCGACCCATTTTCCATCTCTCTCTCGTTTTCTTCTTCTTCAAACCGAACCAACCCTCCCAAACCTCAACTTCCTCATTTCTCCACCATTTTAAGAGATCTAAAGCCCAAATTGCTCTCCTCTCTACTCTCTTCTCACTACTGTCCTTAGTTTTTGCTATTGAAGTTCCTTCGCGACGGGTTTTTCAAGGCACGCTCCACGAGGTTTCAAGCGATTTTGCTATTCTCTCAATTTCTCTCGTGGGGAAGGACTCCAGGGCCCTCTCCTTGCCTTAATTGCACACTTGAAGGACTCAAGTTAGGTTTTGCCGAAGGGACACCACTACGGGACCATTCCGTCATCGTTAGGCGCGACTCCGGCTTCTCTTGCATTCTTTCTCCTTCCCAAGCACCTTTGCACACTTCTCTTGCGCCCCAAAGTTCCAAGGAGTGCCTACGACTGTTAATTGCCGCTGCCCCGTCCCAAACAACCGCTTTTTCGCAACATCGGGGTTTACAAAGGTCCAATTGCTCCTTTTTCCCTCTATTTTGTTCATTTGAAACTTAAATTTGTTTGGTTGAGGAATTAACAAGGTGGTACCAGCAATTTTGGGGGTAAAACAGTGAAACGGGTCGACCCGTACCAGTATCTGTCAGAACCAGCATTTTCCCCCTCTCTGGTCAGGTCGAACAGGACCTTGGTCGGATCGACCAGAGACAACATATAGCGCAAACCCTCTGTTAAACCACTCTGTTCGGTTCGAACAGCCATCTGTTCGGTTCGACCAGAGCACCCCAAACCTTGCATACACCTCACCTCTTGTCCCTTACCCATGGCGCCCAAACCAAGAACCCGTGCCAGTGCAAGCCTAGCAGCCGCTGCTTCTTCTTCTCAACCCCAGCAGCACCCTATTGGCCCTGAGATGGATCCGGACTTGGTCCGTAACCCCGCGGCAGCACCGTTTGAAAGGGATGCCAACTTTGAAATGCCTTGGAACTATATGTTTGAGAACTATCTAAGGATGAGGGATAGAATCTTTGAGCACACGAGGTTCATGGATATGGAGACATTAGAAACCTTTGGGGTAGCGGAGCAATTTTTGGAGATCACGAGCAATGCCGGTATTACCCCCGCCTTTTGGGAATTCCGAGAGAAGGCATACCAAGTCTACACCCAAGAGTTTCTCTCTTCTCTTCGACTCATGGAACAAGATGGCCGGGATTACATTTGGTTCCGGCTTGGGAACAACACTCATAAGGCATGGCTTGATGACTTGTCCGTGGTTTTCAAGTTAGAAAGAGGGGAGGTGGAGGAGACTACTTGGACAAGGGACCTTAATGATGAAGTTTTCGGAAGGCAAGTGTGGGAAAGGCTCACAGGCACAACTGGGGGTAGGCTTCAATCTAGGCATGTGCAGCACCCTACCCTTCGAATCGTTCTTCGTGCCATTGCCTCTACAATTTTTGCACGAGGAGAGACGGTGAATATCACCAATGACAAGGAGATTGGCATCCTATGGCACGTACTTCAACCCGAACCCCCTAAATTGGATTGGATCAAGTTAATGGTGAAGCATTGGATTTATCAAAGGGATATGGAAAACGCTAGGGGCAAAATCACTATGGGCTCCTTTGTTACAATCCTAGCCAAGCGCATGGGCCTACCTTTACCCGAACAAACCTTTTGCACCGGCTACATGTTCTATGATGATGATAGGTTCCGAGCCGCTCGCTTCTTGCAAATTTTCCACGAGAGCCGGGACATATCCGAGCGATATTTGTGGGTGCGTGACAAGGGGAGCAACTTCTTTCTTCCATATCCTCACCGGGTAGATCTCTCTAACTCTCTCTCTTGGCTAATTCCTCATGATTATGTGACTCCTAGGACAGCGAAGGAATTGCAACACCCAATCCCTAGGATCATCCCCATGGAAACCGATGAAGCGGGGCCATCAACAAGGCCTAACTCGCCACCACGTGTACCCTTTCCTCAAGGGAGTGAGCCACAACCACAATGGGCCAACAATCTCATCCAAATGGTGGACAACCTCACTCAACTTCACTTGGACACACGGGATGAGATGCGCAAGGGCATGGCTGATTGCACCAAGAAGCTTGATCGTTTGAATAGGAAGGTTAGCATGGCCTATGACATGGCATTTGAGAGTCGCTTCTATTTGCAACGAGGGTATTGGCCACGTGATGATGAAGATCCGACCATGAGCCCGGGAACCCAATCGGTTCATAGCCAAGCATCACCGCTTCCTTCTTCTCCACGGCAAACCTTCTCCGCTCACTCCGACTATGGGTTTTACCCATACCTTGGAGGACAAGTCCTAGAGCCGCCACAGCAGCCCTTTCCACCATCTTTTGAGGGACAATGGCGCCCCGCAAGCTCCGACCCTAACTACTATCCATCTCTGGGCAACCAAGGAGAGGAGCAGCAGCAGCAGGAGCAGCAAGGCGATTTCTTTGGCATTTTCGCGAGTTATGATGGTGGTTTCAACCAAGGCTCTTCCTCTAGGAGCCTCCCTCCTCCCTACTAAAAGGTAACCATCAATTTCTCTCCTATTTGCTATTTCTGTGTGAAAGTATGCTTGGGACAAGCATTTGATAAGTTTGGGGGAGGGCATATAGGAGATAAATCGATTTGTGGGATGAAAAGGATGTTTTTCTGTGAAAATGGGCAATTTTTCTCGAATTTCTCTCTTCTCTGGTCAAGTCGAACAAGCACTGGTCGAATCGAACATCTCTCATTTGGAATTTATGCATAATTGTCTTCTCTGGTCGGTTCGAACGGGTACCTGGTCGATCCGACCAGTTCATAAAAAACTTGTTCTGTTCTACTCTCTTCGTTCGGTTCGAACATAGCTTTGGTCGATTCGACCAGAACTTAAAAATTGCACAATTTAGTATGATTTGGCTTTGAAATAAGATTGGTTTTGCCTACTCTCTCGATTTGGATTTTAAATGACAACTCTCACACTGCTTGAACTTGTTTTTGAGTCAAACAAAAATTTTCTGAAATGACCCTAGAATGTTTTGATATCATACTTGATCTTGCACCAATGGACCCAAACTAAAGTATTTTCTTTGAGATTTGAATTTGATGGATGCTTAGAATTGTTATTTCAAACTTAGTCAATTCTCACAAGTTTTTGCCGAGTGAACTGATTTGTATTTGACAAACTTTTGAAAGAAATTTATCGACTTTGAAAATTAAACGATGAACTTTGTCTTGTTGAAATTGCTTTTTAATCGCTCGAATCACCAACGAGCAACAATAAATGGGAAGTTAAATCAAATAGCGGTGAAAATGAGGACGCACTGAGGCCTCCTCCACTAGCTTAACCACAAATTGGAGGGTATTGGGTTAATTACAAGCTGTCAGGAATTATAACTCAAAGTTTCGAGGTATAATTGGGGAGCTTGTAATTAATTTCTACCGGACCCGGTGCGAAAGCATTGGTAAAGGAGTTGTTGAGTATTATGGCCCAAGTGTACCGTGGCCATAGTCGAGCAACACCCGTCCAACCTCCCTAGTGCGACATGTGCTAGTAGCAAACTTAAGGCCAATGATACCGCATTATCCTCTAGGGTGTAAAGCCCCACTGCTCGACTTGCACTAAAAAAAAAAAAAAAAAATTGGTGAAAATTTGAAATTGTTTTAAGAAAAGTTCATTATAGAGTTTCTGGAGTTGATAAAGGCCTTTATAAATTTTTGGGAAATATGAAAAGGAACGGGTGATTGAAATTGAGATTGCTTTTGAAATATCATAGAGGAGCTAAAGTTCTTAATTTTGGGAAAAGATTTCACTTAGGGCCAAGAGTTGTATTGATTAAGTTGTGAACACTTGACTTGGTTTATTTTTAAAATTATTGTTTGACTCATTTGATGAAAGTGTGAGAAAAATTTTAGGCACGAACAATTGATTTCTATGTTGATTTCTTGGTTTGAGATATGACTTGATTTAGATTTAAGTATAGTCTAAGAATCTAAGCTTAGGGCGATGCTTGAGGACAAGCAAAGTTTAAGTTTGGGGGGATTTGACGTAGTCAATATTTATTGTTATTTGGACCGTACTTAGCACTCAAAATAGACTCAAACCAATAAATTATTTGATAAATTGCTATGTTTTTCCAGGATTTGGTTCTGCCGTCGTTTCTTCTCTTCTATGTACAGGTTTTTGATGATTTCTGATGACTTTGGGGCGTATAGATGGATTCCCGACGTATTACGCACGCTAGATGACTCATTCCTAGCATTGGAGGCTTTATTCTCTCTTCTGGTCGACCCAAACAGATTCCTGTTCGAATCGACCTAGACTCATGGCTATCAGGCGACATCTCTCTCTCCTGTTCGATCCGACTGCCTGGCTGTTCGATCCGATTGGACCTCACAGTGGCTTGCTTGCGTGGCTGCTTTCTCTCTCTCTTGTTCGGTTCGACTGCCCACCTGTTCGATCCGACCAGGTTGCCGCCATATCACTTATGGTAGTATTTCTTGTATGGAAATTGATTGTTATGGCAATTTCTTGCGCCCTGGTGCCCTAGCCTTCCATCCTTGCGTCCTGGGATATCTATATATACCCTGGAGGCCTGAAGAAAAGGGGGATTCGCTTCTCAATACCATCTTCCACTTTTCTAAGGATCAAGTTCTCTCTTCTCCTTGGGAATCATCATCCTTGTGACGACGGCAGCAGTGTTTCACGTGATATCTCCATCTAGCATCACTCCATCGCCTTGAAGATCGTGATCAAAAGCATAAGGAGTATTTAGTTTTATTTCTTTATGTTTTTATCTTGTGATTCGATGGGTTTGTATCTTTATTGTTGTTTATCTCTTGTTGTTTGCTTTGATACTATGTTAGGCTAGTCCTTTTTATAGCCTTAGGATTAGGAGAGTAACTCTATGTTTGGATGAAGTTAGTTTGATATGCTATGAATTGCTATGTTTTGAGACCTAGTTTATTATGGATTAATTAGTTGCTTGAGTCAATTACTTGTTGAGTTTTCTAATTACCTTCTAGTTGAACAGCTGCATCTAGTAAGTCTAAGTTAGGAACAGCAAGTCTAGATTGATTTAAGTATTTGGAGTAAATCTTAGAACCGAAAGGGGAGATTAGTTTGCATCAAAAGTGCGACTTTTAGATTAGTACAAAAGACTTCTAAATACTCCTAAGAACTCTGATAAACTGGTTTAACGAGTTGAATTCTATACCAAAAGTTGTGAACCAATCGAGTTAAATAGGTTAGATTGTGAACAAACCAGAATCTGTTCCAACAAGCGAAGGCTGAGGTTTAGGTTAGCTAGGTTCGTCCAATTAAACCTAACTCAAAACATTAGTAAACATAGTAGACAAACTCAACGCACCTTTGCCCTCTGGTCGAACCGAACAGAGATCTGGTCGAGCTGAACAGACCACTGTTCGAATCGAACAAATTTGTGTTCGAATTGACCAGAGGGTTAACTGTAGTGAAATTGAGAAATTAAAATGCGAAAGTATTTTGAGTTTCTAATTTAACAGCCAAACATAGATGAAATCCAATTCCTAAGGCGCCTTAAATTCTGTTAAGATCCCAAAAAGACTTTACTTTAATATTTTACTTTAGTTTGTTTGAACATTTTATTCCAAGTCCAAAAATAACCAAAAACATTTACAATTTAAGCACTATTTAATTACTCAAAATCCCATAAAATATTTTCATCTAGATTTTAAGAAAAGACAAGTCCGGTATTCATAGATCCGTCCCTTGGGTTCGACCCTAAAGCTATATTCTGAACAATTAGTGAGGTTAGCTATAGGTTACAAATTTATTTGATTCCTAGGTTTTAATCCTTCATCAACCATACTACCCTTTTAGAAGACCGTAGAGGATGCGGTTTCGCTGTTTCAGGGAAGTGTACAGAATGTGGAGCGGAGATGAAAGAGTAACCAAAATTCTTGGTCCGATTCTTGTAAAAAAAAATAGTGTTATCACTACGCGAAATTTTGGCTTCTGTAACGGTTAATAAAAGACTTCTGTAACGGTACACGAAACGTTACTGTAGCCCCCGTTACAGAATGTCTAATAACCGTTACAGATCTATAACGGTTATTAGACAACAACCGTTACAGTAGCCCCCTCTTCTGTAACGGTTATTATCTAATAACCGTTATGGTATACGCAAGGGAAAATCTGGTACTGTTTTTTGTAGAACATGTGTAACGGTTATTAGATAATAACCGTTACAGAATCCAGTTTTCTGTAACGGTTATTATCTAATAACCGTTATGGTATTGTGGACAGAACAGGTGTGGTGTTTGGAGAACTTCTGTAACGATTATTAGGTAATAACCGTTACAGAAGACTGGATTCTGTAACGGTTATTATCTAATAACCGTTACAGATAATATTTATAATTAAGAAAAAATGAAATTATAATATTCTGTAACGGTTATTCCTTAATAACCGTTACAAAATTTTTAATTTTTTTTTTGTGTTTTGCCTGTTTGATTGGATAGCCCCAATTTGCTAGCCGAATTGGTACCAAATTGGTACCCAATTTACATTAACAAATGCAGCATATATATATATCACAAAGCACACATATATCAAACATATATAATCATGCATATCACACAAACATCAATTCTTACACAAATTAAGGTTCACACATCATAGACAATAATTTAGATAAATAGATAATAGCCTAAGGTTCAAAAATTACAAATTTAGCAATGTTGATACAAAATAGCATAGATAATTATTAAACTCTAAAGTAAACCCTAATTTCACTCCTTTTCTTCCTCCACTATCTCCTCTGGCACCTCCTCCGGTCCCTCCTCCCCATCTGCAGGAGTCCGTCCGCAACCGACTGGATAACGCCTCACAGCAGATACAGACCGCCTAGGGAGAGGGTTATCTCGCATCCACTGAGGCATATATCTCTGACGAGTGACATCGAACTCCGGCTTGGTACCCGGCTTCGTCTCCGTCTCCTTCTTGGTCACTTCTGTAATTTTCTTGTCCTTTGTCACATTTTTTCCCTTATTCACCTTAGGATTGCTACCTTCGACTTTGTCCATTTATTCTAATAATTTGATTCAATTCTAATAATTAATTTAATCATAATTAATCAATTTTAATAATCAATTCCATTAATCAATTCTAATAATCAATTCCATTAATCAATTCTAATAATCAATTCCATTAATCAATTCTAATAATCAATTCCATTAATCAATTCTAATAATCAATTCTAATAAACATTTCTAATAAACATTTCTAAACATTTCAAAATTGATTGTGCATTAGGCACCAAAACAGCCCCATATCAGTCCCAAAACAATCACAAGACAGTTCAAAATTGTGCTTTATGCACCACAGCCCCAAAACAGCCACAAAACAGTTCAAAATTTTGCTCATTAGTACCTAAAATTGTGCTTTATGCACCACAGCCCCAAAACAGCCACAAAATAATTCAAAATTTTGCACATTAGTCCCTAAAATTGTGCTTTATGCACCACAGCCCCAAAACAGCCACAGAACAGTTCAAAATTTTGCACATTAGTCCCTAAAATTGTGCTTTATGCACCACGGCCCCAAAATAGCCCCATATCAGCCCCAAAACAGTCCAAATTTATGCACATTTGTCCCTAAAATAATTACTTTATGAGCCACAGCCCCAAATCAGCCCCAAAACAGTCCAAATTTCAGTCCAAATTTTGCAATTCAGTCCAAATTTTGTATTTCAGTCCAAATTTATGCCCCAAACTATATTGAAATAAAAAGGGAGAGGGATTACCTGAGAGGGAGTTAGAGAGAGCGAGGGAGGCACAGAGAAGATCTGTAAAAGGGATCTGTAAAAGGGATCGACACAGAGTGAGAAGGAGTGAGAGGGAGTCCGAGAGAGCGAGGGAATGGGAGAGGGAGAGGGATTACCTGAGAGGGAGGCAAGAGTGCTTGAGAGAGGCGAGAGTGCTTCAGAGAGGCGAGAGTGCTTCAGAGGGAGAGGGAGGCCGCGAGTGCTTGAGAGAGGCGAGAGGCTAGGGTTTTAAGCTAAGTGTTTTCGAGTTTGGAAAGAAGTGACGGAACGACGCGGCTAGGAGATGGTGTATATTAAAAAACGTTCACATCTTCTGTAACAGTTATTAGCTCATAACCGTTACAGAAGTTCAAACGTTTTTAATATATATAACATTCTGTAACGGTTATTAGCTAATAACCGTTACAGATTACACTCTTCTGTAACGGTTATTAGCTAATAACCGTTACAGATTAGTTTAATTTTTTTTTTTACTTTTTGTTTGTTTTAACGTAAGCCTTCTGTAACGGTTATTAGCTAATAACCGTTACAGATTAAACTCTTCTGTAACGGTTATTAGCTAATAACTGTTACAGAAGGTTTTCCTGTGAATTTTATTTCGGTATTAAGTGATTTTGACTGTTTGTCGGTGTTGGTTAAGTGATTTTGACTGACTGTTACATTTAAGTTGAACAAATAATAATTTTGAAATGTTAAATAATAAGTTCAACAATTTAGAATGTTAAACAAAAATTAGCTCATAAATTAGCTCATAAATTAGCACATAAATTAGCACATATATGTTAAATTTCACCAATTAATGACCTGCAAAAAATAAAAATAAAAATAAAACTATTAACATATATAACAATTTAGCACATATATGTTAAGAATAATTTATATTAGTTTTTTAACTCACATGTGATTATATAGCTACTCTCTTTTTTTTTCCTTCGCGTGTCGACCCACACGCCTTCGGTGTTATCTGTACGCCTACAACTGATCGATACTGGCTGTGATGTATCGTCCCATATCAGTAACGGTTTTTAGTAAATAACCGTTACAAAATCAATAAATTTTAAAAAAAAACGTTAACCTTCTGTAACGGTTATTTACTAATAACCGTTACAGAAGATGGTTGATATTTATATATTTCTTTTTTCTTTTCTGTAACGGTTGTTGGATAATAACCGTTACAGAATATAAGAAATCTGTAACGGTTATTATCCAACAACCGTTACAGAAGGTTGATGCATTTTTTTTCCTGACCATGACGGAAATGTTATTACGGTTGTTTAATAATAACCGTTACAGATTTGTGGCGCCAATTTTCCCGCCTAATGCCTCACTATTCTGTAACGGTTATTTCAAAAACCGTTACAGAAGTGCCGTTACAGAAGGTCCTTTTTCCCGTAGTGTATGTAAACGAGAAACTCTATTTATATTTGTAATGTTCATAACATAACTCCAAACAAAAAAAAAAAAAATCGTCAACGTACATAAAAAATCATTTCCGAAAAATTGTTCTAGTGATTTCTTTAGTTTTGGAGATTGAAAATCTATCCAAAAAAAGTAGTTCCAAAAAATTCGAAAAAAAATACAATATGTGAACAAGCGACTCTACTTTCTTACTTGCTATTTTCATAACCTGACTCCAAACAGAAAAAAAAACGAAAAATCACCAAAATACAATCATTTCCGAAAATCTGTTCTTGTAAATAAAAGCAAAAATAGAAATATTTTCTCCAATCAAATATTATTAGTAAAACCTAAAAAAAAATAAATTTGTCATAAATATGTTTAAAATAAATATATATTATCTTTTTTTATCAATCAAATATATTAATATTTATTTAAAAATAATTAAAATAATAAAAATAAACTTTATTTGAATCGAAAATTAACTCAAAAGGCGCCATATCTAATATCAGTTTTTAAAAACCGGTTTTAGCTAATATCGGTTTTTGAAAATCCGATACTAAGCCGATATTCGGTAATATTTCAAAAATTAATAATATTTTAGTATTAACTTTTTATTTTTTCGGGTCAGAGGTTGAGAGCCCATAGAAAGATAGGTGCTTACTGTGTCAGATTTCAGATATATCTGGCAACTTCCCCCACAGAAACGAAAGTAAATAATAGGAAAATATAGGTAGTTGACCACATTTTTATTGGATTATGCATTGACGTGCTGTCCAAATAATGCTCCGTTGGAAACATATCTAAATTTTAATTTTTTTGAAAAAAAAATCAAATGGATATTCATTGGGTGTTGTTATGGGAGGTGTTTTGGGCAACATAATTTTTACTTAGAGCAACATTTTATTTTTCTAAAGGTCTAAATTACCCTTCCTATCAATTAAAATTTATTACCTAAATTAATCATTCACCGTGCTTTTACTTCATCTCCTCAATTGTAATTTTCTCGTCTTTAGGTTTCTTGCTAAAAAAACTTTATTTTTCAAGATCCTTAGATTTTGTATAAAAGAAATTTTCAACAGGATTTGTATAAAAGAAATTTATACAAATGTGTGATTTTCGTTAAGAAAGATGATTTTCTTTCGTATTGTATTAAGTGTTTCTATTGATTTTGCAATTAATCACTCCATGGTCAAAGAGAAAACAACAACGAAAGAAAAGTTATAATAAAATATTGTTATCAGAACTTGGGATTATTTGCACAAGTGGTCGGCAAATGCAAATTTTTTAAAATAATGGCAATAAAATATAGAGGGATGGAGAAAGCTAAAAAAAAAATATACAGTTAAGGAAATAAAATGAAAACAGATATATCATTAATTTAGGTAATAAATTTTAATTGATATATAGGAAGGGTAATTTAGACCTTTAGAAAAATAAAATGTTGCTCTAAGTAAAAATCCTATTGCCCAAAGCACCTTGTTGTTATCGAGCTAGTTGTATCATATAAAAGGAGTCATTAAATGGTCCTGTTAAGTGTCAACTCTTCAGAGGAGAACAAAATAGGAATGATCTCGAGAAGAATGGATTTATGGCTCTTTCTTCTTCTGCTAATATTAGTACATACCGTGCGGGTTCACTCCCAGCTTGATTCTAACGGTAAGCTAAACATTGCATTATTATCATCACTTCTTTTTATTCTCTTTTCTTTTAAAAAAAAAAAATAAATGTATGGTGTTGTATCAAAAAAGAAATTGGGTTTTCATTGGGTTTTGTCGTCCCAATTAAGTGTTCTATCGAAAAAAACAAAACAGTTCTGTAACTGTTCTGAATGCCTTAAAATGTTGGTACCATTTTTAAATAATTGAATAATCAGTAAATATTTTTCTCAAGAATTTTTTTTAAAAAAATTAGCATTATCTCCTCAGTAAAATGGTTATCCGGGTTTTTCTTTTGGCAATTTAGTGATAGGGAAATCTTTATTATATTAAATTGTCGCAAAATGAGTACGTACATTCTCAAACATAGGTTATGGGCTTACAACAGTTGAAATATAATTATAGCAATTTTTCTTGGGAATTGTTATTAATGATGTGTACGACTTTTTAAGTTTCTCGTGCTTAATTTCTTTATTTGATTAAAATACTTTTTTCGTTTCCGCATTTTGTAGGATTTATAAACATTGATTGCGGCCTTCGTCCAAATTCTAGTTTTGTCGATGGCGATACTGATTTGACTTATGTGTCTGATGAT
The DNA here is from genome assembly GCA_028095005.1 of Rhynchospora pubera. NCBI lineage: Eukaryota > Viridiplantae > Streptophyta > Magnoliopsida > Poales > Cyperaceae > Rhynchospora > Rhynchospora pubera. The sequence continues at coordinate 87,198,553 of CM051459.1, forward strand.
CAATTCATCGACACGGGAGTGAACTACAAAATTGCATCAAAATATGCTACTAATGGCTTATTCACGCAATTTCTGACCGTCAGGAGTTTTCCCAATGGAACCCGAAATTGCTATACCTTAAGATCCTTATCAGCAGGATCAAAGTACCTCATAAGAGCATCGTTTATGTATGGTAACTATGATAACAAGAATGACCCTCCGACTTTCGATATCCATTTGGGTGTCAATTTTTGGGACACCGTTAGTATAACCACTGCAGATGATGCATTCTTTGCTGAAATTATTGCCATAGCCACTTCTGACTACCTGCAAGTTTGCCTTGTAAATAAGAATAGTGGCACTCCTTTCATTTCTATCCTACTACTGAGGCAATTGGAGACAAGTCTTTATATTGATGCAAATACCACGCAATCATTTGTTCACTTTGATAGGATCAATATAGGAGCAAGCCATGAAGTAAGGTAAATATGCTCTCCTCAAAAGAAAAAAAAAATGCCAATTAATTAATTATGGGTGAGTATCTATACTGTAATGTTCTTCTGAAACTATCGTTTTCACTATCACTAATTAATTTTTTGATTTTTTAAATTAAAATACGAAGTTGTAGAAAATGCCATAGTTATGCTTGTTTTGACTAATTTCTGGTAGATAGTGATACCAGATTTTATTTTAATTGGAACGTCAAAAAGGAATACAAAGAAGCCCTGTATCAAAAGAAAAGAAAAGACCAGGTAAATGCTCATTTGAAAGCGATGCAGTCAAAGTAATAATATTAATGTGGTGAGCGCTCATATTCTTGTTGCTCCAGTTTGTTATAAAATGAAAAAAAAAAAACTAAAAAATAGGTACCCAGACGATCCATATGATCGGATTTGGAGGAATTTCACACTGGATACATGGACAGCGATCTCAACAAACTCTACTCTGCAACCTGACGCAAACTTTTCTACCCCCTCTATAGTGATGCAAACTGCTGCCATCACTTCAAGCACCCATCAATCTCTTGATTTCTCCTGGACCAATAACAACAAATCCACCGTGTTTTTTATAATTCTTCACATTGGCGAGATCCAGGACATACCAAGCACTGCCATAAGGGAGTTTGATATATTTTCCGAGGGATACCGACTGTTCAACCACTATGGACCACGTAAACTGCACTCGGGATGGGCAACATACTGGGACACATATCATACTAAATACAATGTGTCGCTTATGGCGACTACAAACTCGACTCTGCCACCTCTACTGAATGCCGTTGAGCTGTATGTGGTAACACCTGCCACAGGCATCCCCACCTACAGTGGAGATGGTAAATTTGACCATGGTTGTCCCATTTTAAGTACTTCATTGAATTATTTTAAAGAATCCTGATTTAGCTTTCAATAGGTGGGTGCGCGAGAGCACAATAACATTGCAACAGGAAAACTTCTTACTATTTTTATTATATTTTATTTATTTTTTGTGAACTGAAATAGTTATAGGTATATTCTTCAAGTAATTAACTATACAGAAATAGTTTAGAATTTGGCTCAGTACTCACAATTTAAGTACTTTTCTCTTTTCTACTGGTGCTTTTTTCTTATTCGACTGATAGCTAGCTTCCATCGTTTTTGTAACACCAGACTTCCAAAGTTGAGCGCTGCTTCCTTACACGCAAAAGAATTATAATTTTTTTATTTTTTGGAAGCTAGTTGGTTGTCCAAGGATTTTTAATTTTAACTTAGTTTACCAGAATATTTCGGAAGGACATAATTAACTATGCCTTGTAATTTGATTAAATAGTCACTCCGTAATGTATATAATTTTAATTACAGTTACTGCTATAAATAGAATTAAGGCCAACTACCAAGTAAACAAAAACTGGAGTGGAGATCCTTGTGTTCCTAACGAACTTTCATGGACTGGGGTCACCTGCGCTGATTACAACAATATTCCGAGGATCACATCATTGTGAGTAATTCAATATCTTCTTTCATTTATCACTTCAATATACCACGATTATTATTATTTTTTTTCTGACTAGTAAAATATGTCTATTTCAGAAATTTATCGTCCTCTGGACTGACTGGAGTTATAGTATCTTCTTTTGGAAACCTAAGCACTCTGAAGTCACTGTATGTTTGTTACACAAAGTTTTTGTTGAGAATGATACACTTTGTTGAAAATGATGCTTTTACCTTAAACGAATCCTTTTCTGTAGTGATCTCTGCAAAACTACAGTTGATAGTATGCAATATTTTTATTTTGACTTGTGCAAACTAAATATCTACTTTTGCAACTTCTTTTTTCCATTGGTACAATTCAATTAGGGTTCTCATATAAACTAATTTCATGTTGTTTGCTACCTTTTCTTTTCAGGGACTTGTCCTATAATGACTTATCAGGAGATCTTCCTACTTTTCTTGATCAATTATCTGCTCTTACATACCTGTAGGTTTTCAAATCAAACATTATTTTGTTTTTCAAGAAAGATTGGCATCACAAATTGGGTACTCCTTTTGTGGTACTTTCAGAGACATAACAGGTAACAGCAAGATTTCAACCACCCTTCCTTCTGGTCTTCAGAAAAGAAATCAAGATGGCAATCTAACTTTTAGGTATGCCTTATTGTTTCCGAGTAGCATTTTCTTTGATATATTTGTTTTGCTATGCAAGAAAATAGATGGACGAGTTATCCAAGACTTCATATTTTTTCTGCTCGTTAAAAAAAATGAATTAACATAAAACATACCTTGAAGTTGACAAACAAAATCTGAAGCAAACAAACAACAATGATTTCCAGTTCAGCATTATTAGTCCAAATTAGACATACAGAAATGAGATTATCAGTGGAACCGATCATTGACTGGACTTGTGTGCAGAATGGAATTCATCAAATAATAAATTAGGACAGGGCATAATACACCCTTTTTGTTCTATAAGAAACCCCAATCCCAAGATTGTACTCTACTATCTGCACATTTCTATAAACCTCAAGGAGCAATTGTACATCTGTATATATTGCCTAGCCATGGGATCGATGTGCCAACAGATGCCCCAAAAGACAAAAATATCTACCAGATCCTATATTATCAGTGGAACCAGGATGCAGTCATCCACAATTAGGGTTTCACAATATCCTTTTTCTGTTCTTCGACTCATCTTTATTCTTCTGTAGTATGCAGACAAATATGGTACTGGTCATGCGAATAGAAGATATTATTTTTGTTGCATTATAATAATTGGGATTTAGTCACTAAATTGAGAAAAGCTCAAAATAAATCAGGTGACAGAAAAAAAGAAATCAGCAGATTGCAGATGAAAAGTTAAATCCATCGACAGTAATAATATTTTCATAATATCTAGAGTAAAATTTTTTGCTTGAAGCAGTCTATTAAAAGGCTTACCTGGGATTGATCTCTTTGAACTTTTAATATGTTTTCTCAATTTTTTTTATTGTCACTTAGGTTTGGAAATACTCCTTCCACTCTAGCACCGTCAAATAATAATAAGAAAAAGAAAAGTCCAGCAATTATTATAGCAGCCATTGGTGTTATTGTGCTGCTTCTCATTGCAGCAGCCATTATGACAGTTGTGTGGTTCAAAAAGCGCAAAAGTAAGTTCATTTTTTTCTGTTTTCCCTTAGATTAATTAAATCAGTTTTCTATTTTAGATGGTAATATCAGATAAAGGGGTAATTGTGCATTCTTTAGTTGTGCAGTGCGGTTTGGAATTCGTCATCCTAGGCCAAGTGGAATACTTATCATTTTTATTGCTTTGGAAATACCTGCGGTGGTAGGGAATTGCTCAGATCACTCACTTGCTCATTCACTCCCCCATTTGACCAAAATACCCTCCTCTTCCATTTGATTTTTTCGACTTCAACCCTGATAATAAGGGTATTTTGGTCAAATGGGGGAGTGAATGAGCGGAGTGCCCTGAGCAATTCCCGCGGTAATATATCTACAGTATAAACAGAAAGCTCATTTCTCTATACAATTTAAAACCTCTTTATTAATTAGTTTTTATCAGGACGTCATTAATGATTTTATTCTAATAAAATACTGCTCTTCACAATTAAGGATGGTAAGACAGTACTAAGATTATATCTATACAGGCAACCAATTAAACACAGCAAACGAAATGAAAGCAATAGATCCCCCCCTGAAGCAGATAATCATGTGCAGCGCTATGCAAATACCCCAGAAACAAATGCTCAAGTTAATAATGCTGGGCATAATTATGCAAATGTATCAAATGAAGCAAGAGAAAGAATGTGGGATTTCAAGAACCGTCGATTCAGTTACAATGATCTGATAAGAATTACTAATAATTTCCAAAATAATATCGGCACTGGAGGATTTGGAAGTGTGTATGTGGGTGAACTTGAGAATGGAACTCAAGTTGCAGTGAAGAGGCGATCTGACTCATCATCACAAGGAGTCAAAGAGTTCTTGGCTGAGGTAACCATTTATCTTATGCATATTTATCATTTCTTACAAAACCCAAGTTGTTAATGTTAAAATTCAAATCAGTAGAGCAAAACTTTTGAAAAAGATTACACAGAAATAATAAGGCTAACAAAAGCATCTTGTGAAGGTATGTCAAATTAAGATTTGGTAATTTTCATTGTTTCAAGGCTCAAAATTTGACAAGAGTTCATCACAAGAATTTGGTGTCCTTAATTGGTTATTGCACGGATAGAGATTGCATGGCACTTGTCTATGAGTACGTGAAAGAAGGAACTCTACAAGAAAAACTGACAGGTGATAAACAAATCTTCTTGTTTTTCATTATTGAGACTAGTAAAGCTATTAGTTATTAAAAGATGGCAAAATTGGATATAACCCCCTCAAATCTTCTTCATTTGGATATAACCCCATCTAATCTTCAAAATCGGATATAACCCCCTGAAATTATATTTGAAATGGATACAAACCCTTTTTATTGAATTTAATTATATTTTGAAATTAAAAAAAATAAATTTGACCAAATTGTCCCTTTCACCTAAGTGGTTCCCGTCCTCCCTCGGTTTCAAAATGGCTTTTGTAAAAAAAATGGCAAATCAAAGAAATACAGTTTTTGTCTAAACATGATTTAGCCTATCATTTCAAGAACCGAAGCCAAATTGGACTTAAATGAAATGAAAGAATTAAGACAATCAGATGATTTGTTACAAACATATATAATACTCTGCAGGTTAATAAGATGGTGTTTTTCAAGTTCATTAAAATATGCTTTCGGCCTAACAAAAATGTGCTTATCAGGAGAAAAAAAATCCTAACGATTTGGGTAGGGAACCGGAAAAAGTTTTCCTAGTGATTAGGAAAGGAGAAGCAAATATAGCAAATTTTTCTTTAAAGATTCTTTTGAAATCGCTATTAACAGAGAGAGGTGGGAAGGTGAATCGTGCTGGACATGATAGTAGTATGCGAGAGTATTTCAGTCATACTTATTTTAATTTATTTTAAAATATGGTTAAATTAAATAAAAAGGTTTATATCCATATCAAACATGATTTGGGGGGGTTATATCTGATTTTGAAGATTAGAGGGATTATATCCAAATAAAGAAGATTTGAGGGGGTTATATCCAAGTTTGCCTTAAAAGATTTACCTTTAAGATTCTTTAAATCTGTCAATTGCAGATAATGCAAGACCTCTGACTTGGAAACAACGGGTTCGAATTGCAATGGAATCTGCATTAGGTACAAAAGCTTTTGAAATTTAGAATACTTGCACAACTCTCTGTAGAGTTACCATCTGCAGTTAACATGAAAGCACCGGATATCAAGAAAGAAGTGAATTAAATCAATTTACAAGAGAACATTCGAATTGCAATATATGTTGCAATGACTTGACTTTTTCTTCCCTGCTTATGCCCGTTAAGAAAACCATATTACAATTTAGAGACACATGGACTATATCAGCCCTAAATTATAATAAATGATTTTGACAACAATGCTCAATTATATTATCTTTTAGTTTACATATCTATACAAATTCAATGAAGGGTTGGAATATTTGCATAAGGCATGCAACCCGCCACTAATTTATAGAGATGTGAAGACCAGCAACATTCTTTTAAATGTGAATCTCGAGGCAAAGATAGCCGATTTTGGGCTCTCTAGAGCATTTAATAATGGCATAAGCAGTCATGTTTCAACGGCAATACTTGGCACCCCAGGCTATCTCGATCCTGAGTAAGACAATTTCTCTTAATTATTGATGTAGCTTTTGCTTTTATCTCACTGTACTTTTTTTATTCCCTAGAATATTCTCTTTAGTAAGACCTGTTTATCTATGACTGGACCTTAGTAGTTGCTCACCACTTTGAATAACATATGAAATCCTCATTGAGTCAATTCAAATATAGATTGAAGTTTTATTGTACTACCTGGACTAAATTGGCTACTTGGATATTAAGAACTTTATTCATAAACTTTTTAAACTGCCTTTTATATAACCATGGGTAAATCCGTGAACCATCAGGTACTATTCTTTGTACCAGCTAAGCGAAAAGAGTGACGTGTTCAGCTTTGGAATTGTTCTCCTAGAGATCATTACAGGCCAGCCACCTATTATCGGGAGTCCAGAAGGTGGTCATGTGACACACTGGGTGAGTGAAAAGCTATCTAGAGGAGACATACAAAGCATAATTGACCCGAGAATGCATGGCCAGTATGACATAAACTCGGTTTGGAAGGTTACGGATCTGGCCCGCAAGTGTACCGAGAACAGTTCTGCTAATAGGCCGACTATGGATGTTGTCGTCATGGAACTTAAGGAAAGCTTGGACCTGGAGATCTCCACAGAGGGGACCCGTAATGGGAGCACTTCTAATACTTTACCCACATAATCATTCAAGGAACAACAATTTTGTAAGTGATGTTAGTCAGAACAGTGCTTTTGAGATGGCTTACATTGGTGATCCTGCTCCAGGTCCTTCAGCGAGATAATTTTCCAGACTCTTTTGTGAAATGATTTCTTTACTCTATCTTTGGTACCCTCATAGGAAGAATTGGCAGTTTTTTGTTGACAAAAATTCAACTAATTTTGTCAATGTATTAGGTCGAAGAATTTTGGGATTCATTCTTATCAGTGTATTAGGTGGAACAAATTTGGATTCGTTCTCTCTCTTTTTTCTTGTTTTCAAAGTTTTATTTGGTTAGATGAACATGGATTTATATATGGATTCATGGATATGATTTTAGCAAACATATTTTCTTGAATAGGCAATGCAATACCATTCTTGAGTCTACTCAAAAGTGGTTCTATTATGTTAAATAAATAATATTTTTGAAGCCATGAATATTTGTATTGTTTGACTATTTCAATTTTCATTTTAGTTTCCCACAGGATATCTGAAGTTTGATATAGATGTAGCCGTAGTCCAATAATTCGTGTTATCCATCCCAGCTCAAATGAGACCTAATGAGATATTTTACTTTTGTAATTTTGGAATGCAGCCTTAAGTGCTTAACCATAACTGAATTATCCAAAGAACGTTCTGATCTGAACTGAGCACAACTGGACCTAACCAAAAATACAAAGGTAATTATGGCTAGTAGATTTATTACATGTTTTGGTCTACATTTAGCATAAACAGATATTCAACAGATACGCAAGATATAGTTTCACAAGGTGAACTTCGGTTTCCTTTTTGCGTTTTTGCAGATATGATACTGTCTGGTCAGGATATTGGAAAATTCAAAAAAGAAATAGAGGAGAAGAACAATATAATTAATGCTCAGCTGCTAAATTATATGAATGACATCAGAAATTGTAATCAAGCAACACTATTTTTCACCAGATATAAGTAAATATATTATGTTGATTGCACAGTAATTAGAAATTTGTCTCGCCGGAAGACAAATTTTGTAATAATTAGGAATTTTGTTCTGGAGCGTAAAAAATTAAAAATAGTGCGGTTGTTTTTTTTTTTTTTTTTAAACAAGTAGAGCTTTAAATAATGCGGTTTTAATTACCTGATACAGAAAGCATGGAGATCTTAATTAAACTTTGAGAGCTTCCCCTTTCATTGACTTATAGGACCTTGAGAGACTCCAAATTCACCTCTCTATTTCTAATATCTGCATCAAGATAGTCCATCAAAAAAAAAACAAAAAAAAAAATCAACGAAAAATTGAAAGAAAATTTTGCAAGGCGACAAGCTTAAAAAATCTCGCGTACCGTCTAATGGAAGACTTTGATGCGATGATGGCTCTTATCTCGATTCGAACGATTTCAATTTAAGAAATTGCTAGTCGTAGCAGCGGGAAAGAGACAACCATGTCTATCTGCCTTAAGCCTTTGAGCTAGAACTTCCGAGAGATAGCTCTGCTCCATACAGAGACGCGGAGAGGTGGGAACGTGTGGGGAGGGGAGAGTGCGGAGAGCAGAGGTCCGACGAGAGCTCTCCGTTGTCGGATCGGGAGCGACTCTATCAAAAAGTAAAGTTTCATCCCCTTATTAATAAAAAAATAAAAAAAATGGAAAGAGTAAGGCCCCGATCAAAATCAAAGACAATTGGATTCGGCATTTCTTTGGTTTTAAAATCTTCTTATCAGAATTTAATAAAAAGTTAAATTTTATTTCATTTAATCGAATTCTGTCGAAAAATTTGACCCTGTTGAAATATTGAGCATTGGATTGAAATTTAATCGGATTTCACCAAGGAAAAATAGAACAAAGACCTTAATGACCCTCTTTTCGATGGGTGTGTTTGGATCGTTGGAAGAAAGAAGAAGAAGAAAGAAGAAGAAAAAAAAAATTATAAACAATTCAAACTCTTCACAAAGTTACACACTTCCCAATACTTCTTCACACTTCTTCCCTTCTTTCCACACCTATCCAAACGGAGCCGATGAGGGCAAAATAAATCTAATCCAACTCATTTATTCTTATATTTGTTTTGATCATAGAATTTTAATTGAAAATCATTTCCAATCAATTCTAATCCAATAAAATGAAATAAAATTCCATATCTGCACAGCGCCTAAAGCTGTTCATCTCTTCGCCGTACCTAAACCTGTAACTATCCAGTGAGGAATTTGTAACATTAACTACAACTAGAGCCTAACTTTTTTCCCAAAAAATTTGAAAAAATGACAGAAATAGTAAATAGGTCCTTATCTTTTATCATAAAAATTTTTATCAAGCTAACAATTTCCTCTGAGTTTGCTACAGAACACGAACTCGGAAGGAGAGAAAAGAAAAGTGGCGGAAGAATTTAAAAACTCTGACCGAGTTAGTTTACTTGCTCCAAATTGGTAGGAGAGTAATGGAAATGAAGAGAAAAAGAGGTGAGAGATAGAATGATTTTGTATTGAGTTTAGGCTACCTAATTTGGAAAGTAACAAATCTAGACAACCATCCCATTCCGTCCCCTTCAGTTCCTTTAGGGTTTGCTTCAAAACACGAGATTCGAAGAGAACGAAAAGTCACTGAAGTTACTCTGACCGAATGACTTACTCGCTCTAGATCGGTAGGGGAGTAATGGAAAGGAAGAGAAGAAGAGATGAGAGAGGATCGTCCGATTTGGAAAGGAAGAGAAGAAGAAGAGATTTGTACACTCCGATTTGGAAGCTAACAAAAACCGAACAACCTTACTCTCCGCCACTTTCCATTCCTTTAACGACGTTATTTTGGAGCAGACCCATAATGAAGGATAGAGAGGATCGTCCTCGAAAGGGAGAAGGGAAGAGATGAGGGAGAGAAGAGGAGAGAGGAGAAATCAGCAAGAGAAAAGGAGGAAGGAAGCGATACTGCGATAGAGATTTAGAAAGGGGAAGACACATGGAAGGAAAAGAAACGCCAAATTTGAACGAAGGAGGGAGAGGAAGGGGATTGCGCGCGAATAGAAAGGAAGGGAAGGGATGGGTTGGCGCGAATAGCGCTTAATGTGAGAGGAAGATATACGGTACCATTAATATTGTCTTATGAACGTCTTTCTATAACTAGAGGCAACAATCATCATTTTGACATGACATTAATTAAGGATAGGTACAGTTATGCCATGAATTGTATTTTTAGAATGAAATAACATCCATTTAAATTGCTAGCAACATTTTTTACTATAATCTGATAAAACTATATCATGATACCATCGAATGTTATTGATTCTTATTGATAAATCACATGTTTAAAAAAGAGCTGAAATTCGAATATCAGTAAATATCATTTTATAGTCACATTTGAAAATTTATAGAAGCAAAAGAAGTATATAAAATATTGTGAAAGTATTAAATTAGAAAAGTTCGTATCATTAGATTTTTTTTATAATTTTATTATTTTGTATGTAAAATTTTATACATCAACAAATTTTTAGAAAGGTTTGGAAACAATGAAAAATATAATAATATTTCTAAAATAATGAAACTAAGTCACCAGATTTAGAAATTTGAAAAAATATTTTAGAACCCTTAAATTATAAAAAAATATATTGCCAGGTATTTCATATTTTTTGTGAAGGAATAAAATTTTATGGTCAATTAAATAAATAGATCTCCTCAAATAATTTTAAAAGTATGACATATTTCATATATTCGCAAAATTGTATGATTAGACTAAAAATAGCTCTATAGCTAATTGAATTTATTATAATTTTGAAATGATTTACATAACATTTCATGTACTAATAAAATTGTAAATTCCTTTGAATAATTAAAAATCTAATTAATTTTATGAACTTGATCGGAGGTAAAACCTAGGTCAAATTAAATCTCAAATCTAATCTATTGCAGCGTAGCTTGAGGGTCGAATCCGCAGGGACGGTTATTCTAAATTATGGACTTCAAGTAATTTAGTTCGATTGATCTAGGGATAAACAAGTCAAAAAGTTGGTTAATTAATTTAAAGTAATAAATTTAAACTAAAGGAATTAATTCTAAACTTTAATTAATCTCTAAATTACTCTAAAAATTAAGGTAAAGATCTAAACTCGAATTAAGGACTTAAACTAGGGTCAATTGATCGGGTTCCACTTCCAGGCACTTTCCTGGCGGGTCGACAGGATTCCTGGCGGGTCGCCAGAACAGTACGACAATTCAGTTTAATTAGTTTCTAAGTTCTCTAAGTTCAGGTTTTTGGCTTAAACTCTGGTCCAAAGACTAACTCTCGTTCTTGATTTGGTATTACTAAGTTTTAACCTCTAAACCTCCCTAAAAACCTAAGTTTCAACTCTCGTTTCTTGGCTTAAGTTTTAGGGTTTGCTTTAACTATTCGGTAGGATATCCTAAATCTCTCGATCTTAGCAGGGAATAAACCTTTCGGCTAAGTTCCGGTTTCACCTTTTGGGTATACTAACTATCCTATGGTATGAGAACACAAATCGTTTTGAAATTAGGGTTCTATTTGCTTCTCTACGAGGTCAGGCCTAACCAAGTGAGCAAACCTTCAAATCAATTCAATTCAATTCACAATTTCAACAAATAAACTTAAGTAAAGCAAAGCAACTTAGAAAAATTAGAAAACTAAATCAAACTTCATTAATCTACCAAGTCATGGTTCCCTACAATTGTCCCTAAACTAAACTACTCACTACAAGTCATACTAAACATAAAGACAATAGGTTTCAGCAAACTAAACATCAAAAGATAGAAAATAGAGAAAGTTTACAACAAGAAACAACAGCAAACAACTCTCAGCGTGTCTTCTGGCGGGTCAGGAGGCAACTGGGTGAGACTTCTGCTATCTTCTCTCGAATTTTCTCTCTCTAAACTCACTTTTTTTCTTTCTGGTGCTCTTCCTCTGTTTAAATAACTCTCAAGGGCGGTTTCCATAGGTGGAGATCATGTCTGGCTCGTCCAAGAATAGAGAAAGTGCTCTGCCAAAAATATTTCTCCAAATTGGGCAGGTCGGTTTATGTCTGGCGGGTCGACAGAAATCCTGACGGGTCGACATAATAGGGGACTTGTCTGGTTTGACCCTGTTCCTTTGCTCCAGTCGCTTGGCCCCTGATTTGCTCCGCTTGAACTCTGCCTTGGGCCCAATTTTGCTCCAAATCATCGCTGAACCTGAAATTAGACAAGGACAAATAGCAGTACCATATTTCTAACCTAAATTGCATTAAATCTAACTAAAACATAAACATTTAATTGAAATTAAGATCTAAAAGGTTTGAATATTTCGATGTGAAGCCCGCCTATCAAATCTCCCCAAACTTAAACTTGCTTGTCACTAAGCAACAATTCAAACTTAGAAAGATAGTTTAGGACTTAATTGTAATTTAATGGTTGGTTTCCTAAGCCTAAGAAGGGTTCTTAGCATAATTAACATCAAAACTTGAGCAATTTCAAAATTGAGCATGTCAAAACAATTTTTCAAAATCCAATTTCAAATAATTTTAGTCCAAGTGACCATGACTTCACACAAACAATTCTCAAAACAATTGACCATCATTCCTCATGACTTTCCCCGTTTTTCTTTAACCCCAATTGGTTTTCAAGTTCCTAAAATTTGCATTATCAATCAAGACACGGGATCACACCCTCCCATCACAAACGTTAGCCCAACAAATTCAATCAAGCAAGAGTTAAGACAATTCACTTTTACAATTTTAAACTTAAAGATACATTTTGCTCATGGGGCAAGGAGATTTTTCCCGAGGCGGAGAAGTCAGCCAGATAAAAGCGGATTTAACTTTAGAGGATTTTTCCTCTTTATTTCTTTTCCTTTTTTTTATACCATGAATCTCTTTCTGTTTCTTACCCATGGTTTATGGAGTTCTTTTAATCCGCTAGTACCTATAGCTTCCTACAGTGTCCATGGCACTGCACCACTTTTTAGTTCCCTTTTTTATTTTGTTTTTGATTTTTCTGATTTTTTTTATAACATTTAATTAAACTTAAAAACAATGTGATATTTCATTAACTCTTGCCATGATTTTTTTTTGTTGAATCTCGATTTTGTGTTGCAAGAATCGATCTAGGGGCATTTTGGGTATTCAATTTTAAGTGTGGATGCCAAATAAACCGAAATCTTGTATTGTAATGCACACTTTAGAATCCTAAAAACTCAATGCTTTTCAATTGCTTTTAATCCTTGAATGTATTGAGTTAGGTCAAATTCAAATCCAGATTTTTAAATTTTCAATTTCAAGTCATACTCATTTTCTTAATTTGCTCAAATTTTGATCCTAATCATTGCTAATTATCTCCTTAAACTATCTAAATGCAAATTATATGAATTAACCATGCAATATATACAAACCTACATGAAAACGCTCAAAACAAGTCCTCTGGCGACCCCGCCAGGATCCTGGCAGGTCCGCTTGGAACTGTCTCGAGAGCAGCGCAAAAGAGGATTAATCTCTGGCAAGCCCGCCAGACACCTGGCGGCTCCACCTGAAATGATCCCGAGACTGTTAATTCCTACATGAAATGATGTATTTTCCTAGATACATGTGCATTTCCATCAAACTTCCAAATTCCCCTCCCCAAACTTGTTCAATTGCATCCAACAAACACAAACAAACAGAATTTAAAAGAGAAAAACAAGAAAAAAGTGAAGGAAAATCACAAATTGTCGTGCCGAACCAATCGGTCACCAAATCTCACTGAGGTGGTGGAGGCGGTGGCTGTCCATAGATCGGGAAGAACCAATCATACATCTCGTTCACCCGTCCACGAGCCACCTCATTCTCCATTTCATGCTGGAGGAGGAGGTTGATGTCTCGCCATGCCTCCGCTTGTTCCTTCTCAATTGCCTCGCACTTGTCGCTAATTCTCCTCCCTAGCTCGATTGATTCATTTGAGAGGCGAGCTAGGTTGTTCAAGCTAGCACAAAGAGATGCATAGCTGAACTCTTCTTGTGGCGGTGCATAGGAAGATGAACCACCCGCATCAAACCCTCCTTGTGGCATGGTATAGGGCGGCATTTGGTACGGTGGTATCCGTACTGGCCAAACGGTTGCGGCCCTTGATCTTCTTCTTGCATGGGCTCTTGCGGTGGTGGTTGCATAGGAGCATCAGGTATGTCCGCTCCTTGGTTGGGTTCGGGTAGCAACCATGTGTTCGGGTCCCCAAATCTGAAATTGTCATGAAGTGGCAATGGCACGGGCTCTCTAACTTCATTCTTCCATGCCCAAGGTCCATCATCAGGACCAACTAAGAACCCAATCTGCCTCAAGTACTTTGCATCCATGAGAGAAGGAGCAGTACACTCGGTCAGTCATCGCCCAAGATCTATGGCTGTCCATAGATCGGGAAGAACCAATCATACATCTCGTTCACCCGTCCACGAGCCACCTCATTCTCCCTTTCATGCTGGAGGAGGAGGTTGATGTCTCGCCATGCCTCCGCTTGTTCCTTCTCAATTGCCTCGCACTTGTCGCTAATTCTCCTCCCTAGCTCGATTGATTCATTTGAGAGGCGAGCTAGGTTGTTCAAGCTAGCACAAAGAGATGCATAGCTGAACTCTTCTTGTGGCGGTGCATAGGAAGATGAACCACCCGCATCAAACCCTCCTTGTGGCATGGTATAGGGCGGCATTTGGTACGGTGGTATCCGTACTGGCCAAACGGCTGCGGCCCTTGATCTTCTTCTTGCATGGGCTCTTGCGGTGGTGGTTGCATAGGAGCATCAGGTATGTCCGCTCCTTGGTTGGGTTCGGGTAGCAACCATGTGTTCGGGTCCCCAAATCTGAAATTGTCATGAAGTGGCAATGGCACGGGCTCTCTAACTTCATTCTTCCACGTCCAAGGTCCATCATCAGGACCAACTAAGAACCCAATCTGCCTCAAGTACTTTGCATCCATGAGAGAAGGAGCAGTACACTCGGTCAGTCATCGCCCAAGATCTATGGCTGTCCATAGATCGGGAAGAACCAATCATACATCTCGTTCACCCGTCCACGAGCCACCTCATTCTCCCTTTCATGCTGGAGGAGGAGGTTGATGTCTCGCCATGCCTCCGCTTGTTCCTTCTCAATTGCCTCGCACTTGTCGCTAATTCTCCTCCCTAGCTCGATTGATTCATTTGAGAGGCGAGCTAGGTTGTTCAAGCTAGCACAAAGAGATGCATAGCTGAACTCTTCTTGTGGCGGTGCATAGGAAGATGAACCACCCGCATCAAACCCTCCTTGTGGCATGGTATAGGGCGGCATTTTGTACGGTGGTATCCGTACTGGCCAAACGGCTGCGGCCCTTGATCTTCTTCTTGCATGGGCTCTTGCGGTGGTGGTTGCATAGGAGCATCAGGTATGTCCGCTCCTTGGTTGGGTTCGGGTAGCAACCATGTGTTCGGGTCCCCAAATCTGAAATTGTCATGAAGTGGCAATGGCACGGGCTCTCTAACTTCATTCTTCCACGCCCATGGTCCATCATCAGGACCAACTAAGAACCCAATCTGCCTCAAGTACTTTGCATCCATGAGAGAAGGAGTAGTACACTCGGTCAGATCCTCAAGTCGTGCCAAAGAAATGCCATTCATTTCAGCCAGATAGGTCACATACCCTCCAATGGTAACTTGTCCTTCTCCCTTCCTCCTCAATTTCGCAATCCCCTCCCAGTACTTCATCATCATTACTCCCAAATCCAGCTTGGGGTAGTTTGCTACGCCATGCAACATCCTTGTCATCACCAGAAATTCCTCCTTTCTATTCTTCGAAGAAGACTCTCCTCTTGCAAACAAGGTGTTGCCAAGAGCCCTCTGTATCATCCGAATGACAGGATGCTGAATGTATTTTCCCTTTGGTTGTTCTCCCGCCTTGCCCGTGTCTCCAGAGATCTGCCCCCAAAGATTGCTCGAATATTCTCCCTTGTATACTCCACCGGGCGTAAACCCCATATACTCACACAATTTCAGGGCATCAGTCTCATAATCAGCATCAAGGAGACGGTACCTCATCACGAACACCTCATCTTCTTCTCGCACGGTCAAAGAGGATAGAAACTCAACCGTGAGCCTCTTGTAGGTGGGCCTCTTGATATCCCAGAACTTCCTCATAATTCCCCCATTTTCTGTCATTGCAAGAAACGGGCCCAAAATTCCAATCTTCTCTAGGATGTCGAGGTCTACGGCTCGGGTGTTCTCAATCCTCTTGCTGCTGAAATATGTTATGGCATCGGCCATCTTCTGTGAGTCAGCAATGATTGGCCCGACCACATCTTCTTCTTCCATATACTCAGATCCGGACTGAGAAGCGGAGCGGGTCGCGGATTGAGAAGTCTTGAAACTCGATGGTGAAGGAGTAGGATCATGGGAT
Source organism: Rhynchospora pubera (assembly GCA_028095005.1). Classification (NCBI taxonomy): domain Eukaryota; kingdom Viridiplantae; phylum Streptophyta; class Magnoliopsida; order Poales; family Cyperaceae; genus Rhynchospora; species Rhynchospora pubera. The sequence goes on from CM051459.1 coordinate 87,214,740, forward strand.
CTCTTTCGAGACGAACTAGCACCGGTGACAGCGGAGCGGAGGCACTTTGCCATGCTACCGATGGTAGGATTCTTGGCACGAGGCATGATTGGATTAGGGTTAGGGTTCAGTTTTCAGGAAGGTTTCTGGCGGGTCGCTTGAATTCCTGGCGGGTCGCCAGAAATTGTTTGGAAATGGTATGGCTCGGGACAATTCCTGGCGGGTCCGCTTGGATTGGGTTGGTACGGGTTTTTGCGGTTTGGTCGGTACCGAAGGGTTTTCGAGAGTTGAACAAGTGAAAATTGAGATGGGGAGAGTGAGATTGACTTAGTTACCTTGGAAATCGAAGCAAATCGGCGAGGGTCCGAGAGGTGCGGCGGTTTGGTGGTGCCGCGGCGAAATTCGAGAGCAAGGGTCGAAATTGTCGGTGTAGACGAGCTCTCGGGGTGGAGACGAGTCGGTAGGTGGCTTCCGTTCATCGAGAGATGGTCGGAGTCGGCGGTTCGTGTGGTGCGCTAGGGTTTCGACGGGTTCGATCGAGAGAGGGTCGAAAGAGGGAGAGAAAATGGGGTCGGGTAGGAAGAGAGAGAGGGAGAGAGAGGGGTTTAGTGGGTTAAGTCAGTTACTAAACGCGTAACGGGTCAAATGGGTCGCAACATGGGTCAGTTATTTGGGTTTTTGCCGACATGGGTCCTGGCGGGTCGCCAGAGATCGTCCCGACAGCCTTCACTTTCATCCCATCTTCTGGCGGGTCGCCAGAAATCATCCTGACAGCCATGTTTTTGCCTTTTTCTCTAGTGGGTCGCCTGAAACTCTGGCGGGTCCGTCTGGATGCATTTTTCACCTATATCAACCACAAAATAAACCATTTAAACCCTAATTTTTTTATATTTTTCGTATTTTCTAATTTTTTTGTGTTTTCTCAATTTTTTATCGTAAGTAAATAAATTGAAATAAACTAAATCATAAAAATTTAAAATAAAACCCTTGGGTTGCCTCCCAAGAAGCGCTCGTTTAAGGTCTCGAGCTCGACCCCTCATATCTACGTCTCTTCGGGTCTCGGATCAACGAGTGATTTCGAGACCAATTCTTCCTTCTCTTGCCCTTGGACATAAAGCTTGAGGCGCTGTCCATTCACAGTGAAGTAACTCCCATCATTTCCCCACAGCTCAACCGCTCCATATGGATAGACTTTCTTCACTCGAAACGGTCCAGACCATCTTGATTTAAGCTTGCCTGGAAATAGCCTCAACCTTGAATTGAAAAGTAGGATCATGTTTTCCTCCTTGAGCACTCTCTGTTGGATATGTTTATCATGCCATTTCTTTGTTCGCTCCTTGTACAACCGAGCATTTTCATAGGCATCCAAACGGATCTCACTAACTCATGCAAATCCAAAATTCGCTTCTCTCCTGCAGCTTGTGCATCCCAATTGATTTTCTTGACTGCCCAATAAGCCTTGTGCTCTAGTTCCACCGGTAAGTGACAAGCCTTGCCATAGATCAACTTGAAAGAACTCATTCCTATTGGAGTTTTGTAAGAAGTCCGATATGCCCAAAGCGCTTCATCTAGCTTCAACGCCCAATCCTTCCTCGAGCTACCCACCGTCTTTTGCAAAATATTATTGATCTCTCTATTTAACACCTCAACTTGACCACTGGTTTGTGGATGGTAAGGTGTAGCAACCTTGTGAGTAACACCATATTTCCTCAAGAGATTATCAAACTGTCGATTTATGAAATGCTTTCCTCCATCGCTTATGACAACTCTTGGAATCCCAAATCGGGGAATGAATTGTATTTTTAGAATGAAATAACATCCATTTAAATTGCTAGCAACATTTTTTACTATAATCTGATAAAACTATATCATGATACCATCGAATGTTATTGATTCTTATTGATAAATCACATGTTTAAAAAAGAGCTGAAATTCGAATATCAGTAAATATCATTTTATAGTCACATTTGAAAATTTATAGAAGCAAAAGAAGTATATAAAATATTGTGAAAGTATTAAATTAGAAAAGTTCGTATCATTAGATTTTTCTTTATAATTTTATTATTTTGTATGTAAAATTTTATACATCAACAAATTTTTAGAAAGGTTTGGAAACAATGAAAAACATAATAATATTTCTAAAATAATGAAACTAAGTCACCAGATTTAGAAATTTGAAAAAAATATTTTAGAACCCTTAAATTATAAAAAATTATATTGCCAGGTATTTCATATTTTTGTGATGAAGGAATAAAATTTTATGGTCAATTAAATAATTAGATCTCCTCAAATAATTTTAAAAGTATGACATATTTCATATTTCGCAAAATTGTATGATTAGACTAAAAATAGCTCTATAGCTAATTGAATTTATTATAATTTTGAAATGATTTACATAACATTTCATGTACTAATAAAATTGTAAATTCCTTTGAATAATTAAAAATCTAATGAATTTTATGAACTTGATCGGAGGTAAAACCTAGGTCAAATTAAACCTCAAATCTAATCTATTGCAGCGTAGCTTGAGGGTCGAATCCGCAGGGACGGTTATTCTAAATTATGGACTTCAAGTAATTTAGTTCGATTGATCTAGGGATAAACAAGTCATACTAAACATAAAGACAATAGGTTTCAGCAAACTAAACATCAAAAAACAGAAAATAGAGAAAGTTTACAACAAGAAACAACAGCAAACAACTCTCAGCGTGTCTTCCGGCGGGTCGACAGGAGGCAGCTGGGTGAGACTTCTGCTATCTTCTCTCGAATTCTCTCTCTCTAAACTCACCTTTTTTCTTTCTGGTGCTCTTCCTCTGTTTAAATAACTCTCAAGGGCAGTTTCCATAGGTGGAGATCATGTCTGGCTCGTCCAAGAATAGAGAATGTGCTCTGCCAGAAATATCTCTCCAAATTGGGCAGGTTGGTTTATGTCTGGCGGGGTCGACAGGATCCTGGCGGGTCGCCAGAACAGGAGACTTGTCTTGTTTGACCCTGTTCCTTTGCTCCAGTCGCTTGGACCCTGATTTGCTCCGCTTGAACTCTGCCTTGGGCCCAATTTTGCTCCAAATCATCACTGAACCTGAAATTAGACAAAGACAAATAGCAGTACCATATTTCTAACCTAAATTGCATTAAATCTAACTAAAACACAAACATTTAATTGAAATTAAGGCCTAAAAGGGTTGAATATTTCAATGTGAAACCCGCCTATCAGAACTTACGGAGACTCAATTTTTGTGAGATTCAAAAAATTATTTAAAATACTTTATATGATTTAATTTCAAAATTTATGTCACTAATTCTTCATATATATATATATATATATATGAGTAGGTACATAAATTTTCATAGCCAAATGACTTTTCAAGTCCCTCCAAACAATTAAAAAATAAAACTCTTATCCAGATTAAATTTTATGAGATTCAGAAAATTATCTAAAATATTTTATAATTATATAATTAAAAGATTTTATATATCTGAATCCTTTATATTTCTATGAGCACACATATAAATTTTTAAATGCACCTAAATAATTAAAAATTGAAAGTATATTTAATCTGAAATTTAAAAATAGAGGCGTCCATTGAACCACCAAATAGAAATAAGTGAATGACTGACATCATCCAGGTACTATATAAAATCTCCCAATATTTAAATGTTTATTATTATATGATATGATATGATGTATAATAATTGACCTAAATGTGTCATAAGTCATGACTTTATGAAAAAAAATACATTAGAAGACGTTTTGGGTCAACGGCGTAAGCCTACTGCTACTGGCTACTGGTCAAAGACATGATAAGAGATTAAGAGTAGAAATATGAAATATCTAAGGGCCGTGCTGAGAAAGGCCACGGCCTGATGAGCCTAACTGCCTAAGGGCCCAATAAATACTCGTATTATAAATTTATAATAACTATGGCATTGGTCAAACTTTACAACGAGACAGGATGATGCACATTTGACGAAAGAAATTAGACGGTTGACCTCATATTTTACGTCATGTCCATAAACGTGCTGACCTTGAATGCATCTTTGGAATCAAATTCACATATTGTATTTCCATAAATTAAAATTGACATTCTTTATTTTATCAAAGAAGTTGGACATGCCGTGAACTTGGTAATTAAAACTCGCATTTTAAAGGAACAGTCGTCCTTCTTGGCATATTCTTCAGGAGGAGAGAGCTTAAAACACATGAAAAGGAATGGGCCTGTGGTGCATAGTTCTCCTGGTGATTACTGTTTCTACAATAAGGGTTGATAGTCAGGTTGATTCAAATGGTAAGCCTGAATGCTAATTTACTACCACTTTATATTTGATTTACATTGTTATGTAAAATTTACTTCCACCTCATCTTATTGTTTCACTTTTAAATTGATAAAAAAACTATTGTGGCACTTTAATAGGTTTCATAAGCATTGATTGTGGACTTCCTTCAAATTCTACCTTTGTTGATGCTTATACTAAGTTGACATATGTCTCTGATGATCAATTCATTGATACGGGGATAAACTACAAAATCGCCTCAAAATATGCTGATAATACCCTTTTAAAGCAATATCTGACCATTAGGAGCTTCCCAAATGGAACCCGAAATTGCTACACCTTAAGATCCTTATTAGCTGGATCAAAGTATCTTGTAAGAGGAGTGTTTATGTACGGAAACTATGATAACTTAAATAAGCCACCCATTTTTGATATCCATTTGGGAGTCAATTATTGGGACACAGTTAACATAACTAGTGCAGATGATGCAATTTACACTGAGATTATTGCCGTCGCCTCCTCTAGTTACCTACAAGTTTGCCTTATAAATAAGGATCTCGGTACTCCTTTTATCTCTTGGATAGATTTGAGACCATTGGGAAAGAGCATTTATGTGGATGCAAATTCCACGCAATCTTTGGTTAACTTCGCAAGGCTGAATTTAGGAGGAAGTTACGTAAGGTAAATGTGATTAATAACTTATTATTGAATTTATTTCAAGGAACATTTATGCTGTTTATCACAATGCTGTAATAATTATAATTTTTACTGATTACAGATTAATAAAGGACCAAGGTTCAATATTTCTTATAAATCAGAATAAGTTTGTTCCCTATTGGGTCCAGTAGCTACCGATATGAAATTCACATTTTGTCCAAGGAACTAAAAGAAATATATATAAAATCCACTATTGTGTTGTTGTTCAGTAAGAAGCAAGTCAATCAAAATACAATTGTATACGTATGGGCACCACCCACATTATTCTTCCACCTCTTTTTTGGAAAACAAAACTAGGTACCCAGATGATCCGTATGACCGGTATTGGAGTAACTATACATCGGTGGAATGGACTAACATCTCAACCAGCTCCCCTGTGAAATCAGATACAGATTTTGCGACCCCCTCCCTTGTGATGCAAACTGCTGTCACCACTTTAAGCACTGCACAATCCCTAGATCTTTCATGGACCAGCGACAACAGATCGACTGTCTTTTTAGTAATTCTTCACATTGGTGAGATCCAGAACATACCAACCAATGCGTTGAGGCAGTTTGATGTATTTGCAAATGGAAAATTAGTATTTGACACCAATATTGTACCAGACAAATTATTTTCTGGATGGGCTTCATACACACACACAGCCCACACTGATTATAATGTTTCACTTAAGGCAACTTCAAACTCAACACTTCCGCCTATAATGAATGCATTTGAGTTGTATGTCATTACGCCCACCGATGGAATTCCCACCTATAACAGCGATGGTAAGTATATAATAGTTTCATTCTTCATAATTTGTTCAAGTCCTTTGCATTGTTTTCCTTGATTTATCTTTACAGTTTGCACAGTCAGAAACCCAGGTTTGGTTGTTGAATAACAGATGGTATGATGAAAATATGATAGTTTTTGCACCAGAAATGCTCCTCTTTTTTTCTTTTACAGAATAAAGTATGGGTTGTCATTGATGAACCATACAGAAATTTTGATCCCTCTTTCAGTAAGTTCTGTCTCAGTCCACCAGCATTGCCTTTCATAAGTTCCCGTCTCCTTTTTGTAACACCCTGTTTCAAAAGTTAGTTTCTACTTCAGCCACAAGAGAACTATATTCTTTAGTATATTTCAAACAATAATTACTGGATGACAAAACTGATCATATGCCATGTATCTTTGCTAACTTAATTATTGTATAACGTCCATAATTTCTATTGAAGTTACTGCCATGAATGCAATTAAGGTGAACTACAAAGTAAACAAAGGCTGGAGTGGCGATCCTTGTGTTCCTACAGAACTCTCATGGACTGGTGTCACCTGCACCTCTGATTCTGCCAACACTCCAAGGATCACAGCCTTGTAAGTATTTAAATGCCTTACAAATTTCATGTTACAAAACTAGAGAAGCTACAGACTCTGACTACTTAATCTTCTTTCAGAAACTTATCATCGAGTGGGCTTACTGGCATCATAGTATCTTCTTTTGGAATTCTAAGCTCTGTCAAGTCCTTGTATGTTTCTCTAAGATCATATCCATCGATTGAATCGATAATTTTGTTTTTAATAAGTTATTTTCTGCACATGCTTTGTTGAGCTACAGCTGTTAACATGCATTTCATTTCCTGCAATTTAAGAATGCAATTTGTGTGTTCATGCTAATTAATTTGCTGTTTCTTGCTACCTTCTTTTTTCAGGGACTTATCTTATAATGACTTGTCAGGGGATCTTCCTGGTTTTCTAGATCAATTATCTGCTCTTACATACCTGTGCGTTTCCAAATTGACTTTTATTATAGTTTAAGAACGATATGATGTTAATTGGGTGATAAATTTATGAAACATTCAGGGACATAACAGGAAACAGCAACATTTCAAATACCCTTCCACCTGGTCTTCAGAAAAGACAACAGGATGGTACACTAACGTTCAGGTGTGTTTTATTCTTTCTAAGTTTACTTTATTTAGAAATATACATATAGTCATCTTTTGAGTTAGTTAAGTTTGAATCCGCCAAATGCAGAATGCGGGAATGAAACATGAGCAGTCGAGATTTGATTGAATTGCTTTGTGACCTGGGTTGCATACATAAAAGTTAATTAATTACCAATTTACCATTTAGGAAGAGTACAGACCCTTTTTGTTCAATCAGGAAACCCCAGCATAAGGTTTAATTTTTCAGCCAGTACATCTGTTACCACATAGAGTAATTGTGCATACCATCGGCGACTCTGCGTATACATCGCCTGTTCACAGAATAAGTGTGATGAAGGGATACATAAAGAGGCATTGATTGATTGGGAAATGGTTAAGGAGGACTCACATATATTAGAAAATTAAAATATAAATATTTTGAAAGTTTACAGCTGCGACATTTCATATATTTCAGAAAAATAAATTTTTGAAAAAAAAAACTAAATTGAGATGTCAATAATAAAATGTTTCTATAAAAATAATTTGTCTTTAAATTTTTCGTTAAAAAACATATTTTCAAGTCTTCAAAATCGGTCAAAATATTGAAAACATAAAATCAACTAAATACAGATATAATACAATTATCAAAGCTTGAAAATATGAAATTTCCGATTTTTCTTGAAATAAAAATATTGAAAATAATTAGATTGTGATTTTATTATCAAAGCTTGAAAACATGTTTCATATAAAAATATACTTTTGTAAAGATACGTTCAATGATACGGATAGGATCACAAAGCACGAAATTAAAAAATTTTCAATATTGTTGGATTAACTTTTGGACCAAGCATCTCTTTATTTTCAAATCAAATTCATAGCTGGAAAAATATGGAACGTTGGATCAGATTTGAATTATAATAAAATATGGAATAGGCAATCCATTTCGGACTCTTCTCCTCTCTCCCTCTCCAGTTCCCACCAGCCTCTTCCCCTTTTAAGTTGTGTGCTAGAGCAAATAGGGGTCGTGTGCCACCCGCCTCGTGACCCGTCCCACCAGCCTCCCTGTCACGTCCCTTGAATATTTGTGTGTAGTTTATAGAAAAAAAAACGAAAAAGAAAGAAATAACAAAGAAGGAAAACAATATTGCAATAGAATTGTATTGTGAATTCTGATGCCTTACAATACATTAGAGAAATACTTAAATAGATTGAACCTCCTACAGATTTTGGAAATAAAATAAAATTACTTAATAAAATACTACCATATAAAATTTTCTTTCCTTCCTAATTAATATCTAAAACCTGACATTACTCTCCCCTTCAAGGCTTCCTCGACCTCGAGGAACTTCAAATCAAAATTTGGAATTTTTTGGATCCGACAACAGCAGTTCATATGCATTTAGCTCATCATTTTCTTCTTCCTCCGATATCCAGTGCACTTTTTTCTCATCGACCTCTTCTCCTGTCATGGCATTCAGTCCATTGTCCTTACACTTGTGTCTATGGAACCAAGGGTGATGACATCTACGACATTTGTTAGAGGTTTTGGTTTGGTTTGGTGTCTGTTGTTGTACATTTGTTGATTCTGAGTTGAATTTTTGTTTATTTCTATTTTCAGCTATCAGTTCTTGGTAAATTGCCACCTCGTATACCTCCTTAAGACTTTTAGGCCTACAACTTAAGACAGCCAGTCTCAAATCTTCTCTTAACCCACTCATAAAACTACTTATAAAATATGATTCATCTAAAATAGGGTTACTCCTCATCAACAACAACTTTAACTCCTCAAACTTACATCTATAGCTGTCCACGTCAGACAATTGTCTTAACTTGTTGAACTCTCCCACTATTCCCAATGTTGATTTTCTTTCAAATCTCTCAATAACTTCTTGTGCAAATTCCTCCCATAATATTCCAGGCCTCACTATTCCTTGCATCCATGTATCAGCTCTATCGTGCATATGCATAGAAGCTACATGCACCTTTAAAATTTCTGCAACAGGGTTTAGTTGAAAGTATTTCTCGCACTTGAACAACCATCCTCTTGGATTATTTCCAGTGAACACGGGAAAATCTATTTTAGGAAAAGGTAAATTTAATGAATTTTTTGGGCCTTGATTGACGTTTTGCATGTTGAAGGGAATTTGATGTATGTTCATAAAATTTGACGGATTAATTTGCATATTTGGAGGGTTGGTTTGTGAATTAATTGGCGAAATAGGAATTGGAATATGAGGATTTATGGGGTGTGTGGGTTGTTGTATGAACCGATAAGGATTAACATTAAAATTGGTCCAAGGGTTAGTTAAGGGTATTTCTGGAATGCATTTTTCAGGGGAGTTTTGTGATATAGGTATGGATGATGTTGTAGTTATGATTGTAGACGAATCAGGTGTATTTTGGGCAAGTGGTGGAGTTGAAGTGTTGAGTTTTCCTGTGGGCTTGTGTTGAGAGAAATGGCTTGTGTGGTATCCACCATATCGTTCACCATGCTGCTACTACTAGCTCCTTGATCTCCCAGTTTTTTCATCATCAAACTTAGCATGCTTGCTATTTTATCCAATTGAATTTTATTCTCACTTACTTGATGTTCTAGTTGGTTTTGTTGCTGCTCTTGTTTGTTTTGCTGCATACTAATTTGTGCTTGTAGTTGAAGGTGTTGTTGATGGACATAGGTTTGTACCTCTTCTCGTTGATCTCTAATTTTCTCAACCAAGTCAAATTGCATCTTCTCCATCGCCTCTTTCATCTGTTTGAATTGCTCATCCACAAGCTTAGATCTTGTATTCATACCATCTTGTGCCATGATCGTGTCTCTGATACCAAGTTGTCACGTCCCTTGAATATTTGTGTGTAGTTTATAGAAAAAAAAACGAAAAAGAAAGAAATAACAAAGAAGGAAAACAATATTGCAATAGAATTGTATTGTGAATTCTGATGCCTTACAATACATTAGAGAAATACTTAAATAGATTGAACCTCCTACAGATTTTGGAAATAAAATAAAATTACTTAATAAAATACTACCATATAAAATTTTCTTTCCTTCCTAATTAATATCTAAAACCTGACACTCCCATGCTCCTAGCCACCTCGGAATCTTTCACCTTTTTCCATTTAACGAACACCACCGGCCATTAAGTGGGATAGTTTACCACCGATTTTGTTTCAAATCAGTAGGTGACAAATTAATCCAAGAGCAGTATGAATACTAGCATAATGAATGTCTGGAATTGGATTTTTGCTTGATGCTGTTTAGTTGCCTAAGTTGGGTTCATCACTTTATCTACATCCAAACTTCTAATCTATTGGCCTTATTTATTTATTTATTTACTTAGGTTTGGAGGTAAAAATTCTACGTCTAGTGAGAAAAAGAAAAGCCCAGTGGTTCTAATAGCCGTTGCTGGTGTGGTTGTGCTGCTTCTCATTTCAGCTGTCATTATAATTATTCTGTGCTCGAAAAGACGCAATTGTAAGTTCTGCCTTCTCTCTCTCTCTCTCTCTCTCGCTATGTTTTTTTCCCTTTCTTAATAAATTAATTCACTGTTTACCGGTAGATAGTAGTTTAAGATAAAACAGTTGACTTATGTGGAACTAAGTACTCTAATTTGGAAATATATTAGCACAATCCCAAATTTGATAGAACACTTCTTTTTGGACTAAAATATCCCTAATCAATAGGGTATGTTTGGCAACTGACGAACAGTGAAATTCGAGAACAAATCTAACTCGCGCGAACCAAACATTTCGCAAACTACGCGATGGAGGCAAACAAGCGTAATTCCTGGATTCCAGGAATTTTGCGAATACACGAACTAGGGTCGGCGAATAGGGAAAAGCATTTTTTAATGGGTCTGGGTTCGTGGGTTCTTTTGGGTTTTGCCAAACATATTGTTCAGAAGTATCACTTTCATTGTGATATTTTCAATTCATTAATGGTATTTTAGTCTAGAATGGAGTGTTGAATCAATTTTAGGAGTGTGCAAATCATTGCAAACATAACGTGAGAGATTGTTTAAATGGAAAGGATTATTTTCGATTCATTTGAGCAATTAACTAGAAAATTCCAGTAAGATTGTTTAAATGGAAAGGAATATTTTCGATTCTTTCTTTTTACATCAGAATGTGTGTAAAAAATATCAAATATAGCAGCTATGTATTGGAAACTACCACCCGTAGTGCATCGCCAGTAAAAACTGAAACGTCTCTGCTCCCATCACCTTAAACCCTTTTTTTTTTCCTACAGACGTACCAGTAATTTTTTTTATTCAAATGTGTGGCTGTATGCTTTAATATTTTTCCAACTAGAGGATGGAAACCTATAACTCTAATTATGTTACTTTACAGATAACAAATTACACAGACCAAATCAAAATGAAAGCCAAGGATCTACCCCTGCAATAAACAGTCCTCAGTGGAATACTGGTGGCTCGAACTATCCAAATGTACCTAATGCAAATGGAGCAGGAGAAGGCATGTTGAATTTTGAGAACCGTCAATTCAGTTACAATGATCTTATAAGGATCACAAATAAGTTCCAGAATAATATTGGCACCGGAGGATTTGGAAGTGTGTATGTGGGTGCTCTGGAAAATGGAATACAAGTTGCAGTGAAGACACGCTCTCACTCATCTTCACAGGGAGTCAAAGAATTTTTGGCTGAGGTAATTATTCATCTAACACATCCTTACCTTTGATTTGGCAAAATTTAAATATGGGAAAAAGCTGGTTTGTAGCATGTAGGTATTAAAACAGTAGCTTATGAAACAAATCTACATTAATAGGGCTAAAAGAACCATCATGTGAATTGAAGTCAAATTCAGGTATGTCATTCGTAATTTGCTTTATTTGCAGGCTCAAAATTTGACAAGGGTGCATCACAAAAGCTTGGTGACACTAATTGGATATTGCATGGATGGGGATTGTATGGCACTTGTATACGAGTACATGCAAGAAGGAACTCTACAAGATAAGCTTAGAGGTGATTGTTGTGTACTTGTGTTTCATTTCCATGCATTTTTCCCCATCAATATCAAAATATTCAACCTATTACCTCGTGAAGGAACTAATATTACATATGGTTTCAAATCTGAATTGCAGATAATGCAAGGCCTCTAACTTGGAATCAAAGGATTCGAATTGCATATGATTCTGCACTAGGTACAAAATATCTTTAAAATTAGAATTCTTAATTAGAAAACTATTCTTAACACTATTAGCGCCACAATAAAGTTAGCACTAGAATATCCATCAAATTTACACACGGATAAAAATGCAACTGTCAGTTACTGCAATGGCTTGGCTTTCCTTATATTTTTTCATAAACCCTTTCGCGTTTAGCAACAAAACCAAATTTTAGGGACACCAGCAGTAAATACAAGATATGTTACTATTATGTGAAAACTAAATATATTCTATTTATTAATCGTTTCCTTCAATAATTAGATTGATAATATCAACTGTAAATAGTTTTTTAAAAAAATGGGTGACAAAGAAAAATTATATGGGTGGATATGACATTATGACTAATTATTGTTAATATTTAATCAAGAACTTATTCCAAGTTGTGGAGGTACCAGGTATTTGTGCTGGTAACTATCTTTTACAGCCTGTAAACATTTCATGTTTCATGTTCAATGAAGCTCGTAGCACTCTGTTATTTTTTTCTTAAAAAGAATTTAGTTCTATCTAAATAAACAATGAAGGTTTGGAGTATTTGCACAAGGCATGTAATCCACCACTTATCCATAGAGATGTGAAGACCAACAACATTCTTTTGAATGCAAATCTCGAGGCAAAGATTGCTGATTTTGGGCTTTCCAGAGCTTTTAACAATGATGCAAACACTCATGTTTCAACAGCAGTAGTAGGCACCCCTGGCTATCTAGACCCAGAGTAAGATCTGTGTTGTGTTTTCCTTTGATTTTTTTTCCATAATATAAATTTGTATTTGCTGAGGTTTGATAAAGAACCAGATTTGTTTTTATTAACCGTAGTTGTTGCTTGCCAATTGTTTTCGAAATTAACTAATTATTCAACCCAAATATAGGTAAAAGTCTTGTTTTATTACCGAAGAAAACCTTTTCAGTTGGAGAATTGAGATAAAGATGTCCAATTTTATGTTTGGATCAAGAGTTGTTTTAGGGACGTTAGCCCACCAATTTGGGTCTTTAGAGCAGTTGCTGTCTCAAACTTTAGATTGAAACAGTGTACAGCAGGGTTAGAGATTATTCCCAACAGTTATCCATTCATTCAAAAGCAGGATAATTCAGAATAGTCATTTATAAATTTGCGTTATTATCATCCAAACATCAAAGATTAAACTAAAGGAGGACTCTTTTGTTCAATTCAGATATTATACCTCATACAAGCTAAGTGAAAAGAGTGACGTGTTCAGCTTTGGAGTTGTTCTTCTTGAGATCATCACAGGGCACCTTCCTATTATTCCGGGTCCAGAAGGAGGTCATGTGAAGGATTGGGTGAGTAAAAAACTATCTAGAGGAGACATAGAAAGCATAATCGACCCGAGGATGCAAGGGCAGTACGACATAAACTCCGTTTGGAAGGTTACCGAACTGGCACGCCATTGCACGGAGCTCAACTCTGCTCAGAGGCCAACCATGAGTGTAATAGTTTCTGAACTAAAGGAAAGCATTGATCTTGAGATCTCAACAGAGGGTACTCGTAGTGGGAGCTCGACTAATACCTACCCATATAATTATTCAAGGAATGACAATTTTGTAAGTGATCTTAGTCAGAACAGTGTTTTTGAGATGGCTCACATGGGTGGCATCCCTGCTGCACCAGGTCCTGCAGCGAGATAATTTGACCTTCTCTTTCCTAAGTTGATTGAGTTATTCTACTTTTGTTGCACTAGTGGGAAATAAATTGGCAGTCATTTGTTGATAACAGTTCAGCTAATTCTCGCAGAAAATTTTGGAGAGGCAATTTTGAACTTTCCTCTTAACTTATTTTTCCCCCGTTTATTTTCCTTTTTGGCGTTTTCCTAGTTAGGACTTTGACCTTTATATGTAGTCTGGTGTATGTGATATTAGCTAACAATTTTGTTTGCAATGATTAATAGTAGTCTTCTTAAAAATTGCTTCCGTCCTGTTCAACAAATAAATTTGTCAGAAACCATAAATCTAATTCATATTATTTTATCTAACTTTATTTCTCTTTCTAATGGACGGCAGAAGCTTAATGTTTCAATAATCTAACAACTTGACTTAGCCATCGCAGCTCTAGTAGATCTGACCGAAATAAAACAAAATTAAGAAATGTAGCAATGTGAACTAGCAAATGCCGAAGTTTGTCTGCAGTGAATTTTGATCTGACCAAGTATACCATTCTATGTATATTGTTATCTTTTTCATTCATATGCCTAAATAAATGTGTCTGTCATTTCAATTCATTCAAATTGCTTATAAGATTTTTGTTGAAATGCCCCAATCAGAATCAATCAGAGATCAAGATGTTAAAACTGCCTAATATAGCTCTGATGATAAACTGTAATGAGATCCTCTTAATTAGACATTGATACTCTTTACCTGCATTGGCCAAATCATGGTAGCATCAAACCTATAATGCATTTGCTGTTCATTACACTGAAACCAAGATATCATCATAATTTTGGTTATTTGAGTAAAATCCTTGACTGAATTTTCTCCTCTCAGAAGCATATGTGACAAAATAAATATGAAGTTCACCTAAAATGGGTTGGAGTTTGATTCAGAGCAGGCAGTTTACAACTCCATAAAGGATCTAAAACTCTTCACTATTTGGAGTTTGATTCTGAGCAAGCTGTCCAGATGATATAAAGGCAACTATTGGATATGTTATTTTCCTAGGCTCTGATCCACTTTCATGGTCTTCTATGAAACAAGCAATTGTTGCCAGATTTTAAACTGAGGAGGCTACAGAAGTATGGCTATGGCAGCTGGACTCTTGTGGCTGAAGTCTCTGTTTTTTGAACTCCACATTACCATACCAAAACCTCCAACACTTTGTGTGACAATCTAGGAGCTATATTTCTAGCTGCTAATCTTGTATTTCAAGCAAGAACTTAAAGTGAGTTAGATTTTTCACTTTGTCAGAGAACAGGTGGCAGCTAAGAAAAATTGTCCAGTTCATATGCTCTGCTGAAAGTAGGGGACACTCCTACAAACAACCTCACTGTATTCAAGAACCCACTGAGCATGAGGGGGGCTATAGAATAAGAATTGGATGAAGAACAAGACATATCCAGTCAAGCACAAACATGAGATTCAGTGAAGCAAGATAACAGAATTAGTTAATCTGTTAGGATGGCAATTTTGCAAATAAGAAGAAGTCTTATTTGTAATTAGGTGAGATAGTTACATATATTGGAATGCTGCCTGTAACAAACAATTCATTCAATCAATTGAGAATCATCTTCCTTATTTTGCCTTCTGTATTGAAATCCTTACAATTGAATTGATTTCGCAGTTTATTGTAAACAAGGACGATGTATTTTTTTTTACTAAATTGTATTGAAGCATTCTGGGAGTACCTTTTTTGTTTTTGTTTTATTATAACTTTATAAGTAGACTTTGCTGATCTCAACTTAAATTCCAGTTTGGTGAATGTATTATTTCCTAGCACATGTTATGTAATAAATAATTATAATAACAATATCATTATGTCTTCTCCAAAAGTGTTTTCTTTTGAACAAAACGAAAGCACCTGAGGCCAAGGAATGTTTGTTCGTGACTTCGTGTTGATTTATAGTAACATCTTTGGATTGCATCCGGTCCTATTGTTACTTGCTAGTAGATTTAGAACTTGGGATCAAACTTATTCTAAAATATTAATATTCGGATACCAGAACCCTTGTTTGCAACAAAAAGCAGCTTATGGCTCCCCCAAACCATGAAATTGAAATAAAATTGAATTTCAGTAATACCTCTGTACAATTATCAACCACCTTACTATCTCCTCCTTCAAGGCTCACAGCTCCCCCAAGGCAACTCTTCTACTGATCAAATCTCAAATTCCAGCTCGAATACTCCACCAATACGAGCAATCTCACTTCCACGCTTGATCCTTAAAAATGCGAGAGGCAGTCGACTGTTATGCGCCTAATTAAAGAAGAGAAGAAATGAAGCTTGTCGTTGGGCCTGGAGTTCAAGTTGGGTTGAAGCTAATAAGTGAAGATGGCTGCCGAATAAATAAAAGGAATGAAAGCCTTTTACGATTATGTAATATGTATTTCCTTTAATGCTTATTAAATAATAGATAACAATGGTAATAAGTCGCACAGTACTATTATATAAGAAGTATTGTATGTTTTAAGGGAGGGTTAATTAGATTTATGCCAATGTGAAAATTCGAAATTAGTAAAATGTCATCACTAAATGAAAAATTAGTTTTATGCCACCGAAAAAATCATTTGCCAATTTTACCCTTTTAAATATGCTACAAAAATTTAAAATTAGAAAAATACCATTGCTACATGACAAATTAGTTTTATGCCACTACAAAAATTTTAAATTAGAAAAATGCCATTACTAAATGACAAATTAGTTTTATGCCACTACAAAACTTTGAAATTAGAAAAATATCATGTATTTTGATATAAATGATTTCTAAGAACGTTTTGTGAATGTGTGTATTTCAATCCAAGGCCAAGCTACTATATTTATTTCAAAATAATTCAAACAAAAAAATATTTATATGTTTGGATGGAGAATGTAATAATGAGAATAATGTTAGGTAAATTATTTTACACGGATCAACAAAACAATGTGAATATTTTTTTTAACGTCAAACTAAAGGAGATTATTAATGTAAAAAATAACAACTATCTTAATGATTGCCGTATAAATTATGCCAAGCTATATAGAAGTAGAATTTGGAAATTTTTAGTGTTTTTTTTCACCGTAATTTTTTGGATTTTTTAAAAGAATAGTTTGGGAATTTTTAAAAATAATGAGAGATTTCAGGATATCATTTTAGTATTTAATCATTTTAGGAATAAGATAATGATATATATCTAATTTACACAATTTGATGATGGCATAAATCTAATTAACAATTTAACAGTGGCATATCTCTAATTAACTATTTTTCACAGTGACATAAAACCAATTAATCCTTTAAGGAAAAGCATTCAGAAATCATAATCCAGTGTTACAATTTACTTCCTTGTTGTGTCTATACCTTCCTCCTTTACAATTCATCTTTATCTTACGTTTGAATCTGATTTTATTCCACAAAAATTACAAAACAATAAAATACAATTTGAGGGACATCACATCGACCGTTTAAAATCTCCCTCTTCCATGCGTCGGCGCCGCCGGTACACCGTTAGATGGGAAGAACGAGAGAGTATGCACTGGAGAGTCATGACAGAATAAATACGGGAGAGGAACGAAAATGTCGTTTTAAAGGAAAAGCAATATACGTATTGGATAGTGAATCCGTTAGCCCAACCGTGTAATCAAAATCCAACGGGTGTATAAAAATGAGACGAGCTCCTGAGAAACCAAGACCCGTTACCATCTGACCCGTCACCCGTCTGTAAGTATTGTCATCCGGAAAAACCGATTCGATCCGACTCGTAACTCGTTTGACGAAATGCCGAACTCGAAACGGCGGCATCCGCATAGCATCACACTCCGAATCCCCTAATTAATGGAGTCCAGATGGAATCTAAATTCTAATTCACTTTTTCGCTTTCATAAAAAAAAATAATAATAATAATAATAATTCACTTTTTCGCTGCTGGATACCAAAATAATGAAGTCAAAACGGTTCCAGCCTGTGGAGTAGGCCATGTCTTGACAAGCCTTTTTTTTATATGTTGGAAAAAGAAGTATGAAATTAGATTATAAAATTCCGGGTAGGACAAAGAAAAAATTATTATGTAATAAGAAAATAGAAGCGGATTCACAAATTGAAAAAAAAAACCAGTTTCATAATTCATGCATGACCCATGAATATGGTGCAATCATGCAATACACTATGTTTATTAAACTACTAGCAGCAGAGCCCACCCAATGTGTGAGCGAACTTTAATATGTGAAAATATTATTTTGACGTGAATATGTTGTCCATTTTCTATATTTAAGATCATTGTTGTTTTGGAGAAAATAAAAAAGAAAGAAACCAGCTGAAGTTACATTGTTGTTTTGGTTTTTTTTTTTAAAAAAAAAAAGAAGCGTGAAAGATCAAATGAAGTTACATTTTATTTAGGTTTAAAAAAAAAAGAAAATGAATAATGAATTTCTTTTCATAAAGTGCTATATCTAATCTTTTTCATCATAGCACCCTTCTTAAATTTTGAATTACTCGCTGGCCATGCTATACCCACCTTCAAACCCTTCCACGTTTATTAATTCTATTTTGGAATTTTATGGGATATATTTTTACGATTAAATGGTTCAAAAATGAAAAGGGACTTTATTTTAAGGAATTTTGGTATTGAAGTAATAGTGGATTTGGTTCCTTCGAATTTTTGTGAAATTTTGAGCAAATTATTTAAAATTTTTTTTTGTGCGTTTACTACTATTTTTGGTAGATTTTATAAGTTTCAGGCTAATTTGGCAATTTATGGTTGGATCAACGTGGGCGAAGGAGAGAAATGACGTGGCTGGGTTGATGGGACCACTGAGTGACTAGTACCGAAAAGGAGGGTAGTACCGATGAGGTTTTAGGTGGTTCACATTGTACCAGAATAAGAGCCCTTAGCATCATGGTAATGAGGAAAGGGTGTTTAAACTGTTTATTGATCCCACAAGTTTTTGCGTTGATCTAATTTTGGTTTAATAGCAAAGTATTGATTCTGTGTTAGTGGGGGAATGTAGTTTGGTTGGATACAATTTGAGTTGGATCGAGCATGACTTAATTTTATATACTATATACTATATTATTTGGTTCATTTCTGTGTGAACCCGTCACAACCTTCTTGTTAACACTTTTATTATTCATTTAATTACTGTTTGATGATGGTCAAGTAGATATATGCTGCTATGTCACATTTATATTGCGATTTTCGTGTTGTTCTTTACATATGGTCAGAGGCAAAGATAATAGATGCTATATAAATATATAAACATTTAAAATACAAGTATCCAGCAGCACTCCATACAAGTGAACACATTATAATTAACGAAACTAATAAAGTATATTACAACTTATACGTTGATATCAAACACCACTCAGTACCTTTACCAGTCAACCTTACTCGGTGGCTCATAAATAATACAGTTAATCCCCAGGCGGTGAAAATTTCTAACAAGCTTCACTTGATATTTTATCATTTGATCCTTATCTCTTCATGCAATTACAGAATAACTTTTCTTCTTGAACATAAGTGTGACATATAAAAGTCAAAAAGGGCTATTACTTTCATATGTAATATTATTAAAGCACAGTATCTAATCAGAGAGTAAACACATAAATATGCAATCATCGACAGTAAAAATGTAAACACCTGAAAAATGACAGTAATAATCTTTCTAAGTAAATTGCGGCAACATAACCAGAATCACAATACTAACCAAATTAACTCCATATATAATTCCCTGGTTATTACCAAATTAAAATGTGTTACCCATGTCAGCGCATCATTCATATCATGACCCATATATTTCCCTTTTAAATGCGTTTATATTAATCAAACAACAATATATTCAAACACATACATAATTCCCTGGCTTCTGCCGCCGATACAAATGATGCCTCCGACACCTCCATTAATTGCTTATTTACCATACCTATTTACCATTTCAGTTTCACAATTTTAGTCTCTTTGGAAATTTGGTGAAATAAACAACAAATTGCCTTTAATAATTGCCCATGCATGAGACGCCATATATTATATCCTTAAAATTTGTTGATTAAAAAGCTAGTCTGATATGTTAGCTATGAGCATCTGAAATTAAAGTTGTTCTAAATAAATTGACTGTTGATTTGCCTAGCCATTAAATTTGGTCAATCTATGTTGACAAATATTTAGAACAGTCGTAAATTGCTTTGAAAATTTCTGACACACTGCTATTAATATGACAATTGACAAATGACAAATATCAACCAAATGATTATATAAAAAACTGAAGTACTACATTATTGATATGAGTTATGCTTTCGAAAAGGAGTAACCTTTTTTTTTAAGAAGAGGTTGTCAGATTTGAATGTTATCCGTGGGGAACAAGAGTTGTAGTGCACAGTTTGTCTATAAAGAATCAGGAGTTAAGAAGACACAAATAAGTTCAGCAAAACTTGATGGTCAATTAAAGGAGTTAACTATGTGAGCATTTTTCAAACAATTTGTTCAACAAAAACAAATTTTGCATTATTTATACAATAAAAGAACATATTGTACCTGAAACAGAAGGCCCTGCAAATGTCAGATTATAATTATTGATGATGTGTAAAAGGTTCTTCTTTTGTGAACAGCCAAAGGAGATATGGTCAACTATAACCATTATCATTGGTGAAAAGCCAATGGAATGACCATTCATTAAGGTTAGTTAGAGAAGCAAAAGAAGCAAAAAATAGCAAAAATGAGTTACTGGTCCCAAAAGCCGTACCAGTTGTCGCGGCTTTTTCGTCATTATTCTCCTCGAAGGAATTTCTCGAAGAACAATAGGAACATAGCCTTAGATTCACCTCCCTTAAGGTTTCGATCTCTATGGCGGGTATCTCTCGAAACAAGAGAACCCTATACAGAGTCGCTACTTAAAGAAGTTTCTTGATTTAGCGGGTCATTTCTTTCCAGTAGGCGCAAGCCCCTACTGTTAATTACCCCGTAGTTGCCTACGAGAACCTCTGATTAAGGGACGAAAAGGGTATTGACGTAATGGGCTAAGAAAAGAGGCTTATGGAGTGCTATCGCGGAGGACTTAATTGATGGTACCAAACTCAATGGACGGGACACAATTAAGGATCGACAAAAGATTTCTGACTTGACTAAAAGAAGGGAATGGATTTTTGGTTTAGAAGAGGTTTTTTTGATCGATGAAAGGAGAGGCTTCGCTTGAGGTTATTTCTGATAAACTCTCGGGGCTATGACTTGCCTTCTTGTGAGAGTGAAAAGGAGTTTTGCAACCTTCGGGGCCTCTTGGGCGGCCACGACAAAAGTTGGTTCTTTTACAACCCTAGGGACCATCTTCATCGGTCTTCTTAATAAGAGTTGGTTCTTTAACGACCCTAGGGACCATCTTCATCGGTCTTCTTAATAAGAGTCGGTTCTCGGGACCATCTTGGTCGGTCTTCTTGTGAGAACAAAAGAAGTTTTGCAACCTTCGGGTCCTCTTTAATGGCTACTCGACGAAAGTTGGTTCTTTTGCAACCCTAGGGACCATCTTCATCGGTCTTCTTAATAAGAGTTGGTTCTTTAACGACCCTAGGGACCATCTTCATCGGTCTTCTTAATAAGAGTCGGTTCTCGGGACCATCTTGGTCGGTCTTCTTGTGAGAACAAAAAAAATAGAATTCTTTGGACGAGGGGGCCCGTAAGAATTCATTTTCTAAGTCATCTAAGGTCGATCTCAACCTTAGCGAGGGACTTTTCCTCAAGCGAAGAGGTTTTGGCTTTGACTTTGGGTTTCGTGTTTTGGACTTTCAATTTCTGAAATTTCACTTGGGATATTGGTGATTTTATTCACTTTGGCCTTTTGCACTTTTGACTTTTAAAAAGGACTTTTCTATTTCAAAATACTTAATCTTGAAAGATACTTGACTTTGGAAAATATTATTTTCGAAATCATTTAGTCTTTTGAAAATATCCATAATCGAGTATACTAGATACTTGAAATTTTTTAGTCTTTTGAAAATACTTTTTATACTTGAGTATATTATATTTAGCTTTTGAAAGTAGTATATTTGAAATCTTAGTTTTGAAAATACCTAGCAAAGGATTTATTTCATTTTTTTTTTAAAACTCATTTTTAAAGCGAAAATACTTCAAAAATACAAAAGGCCGCTACTTTGACATCTTTTCATATCAAAGTATCTGTGAAGTCGGTTTATTTAGATTTTTTAGAATTTTATGGATACGTCGTTTGTATTTTCTGGAGTTTCCTACTATTTTTAATAAGTTTTCAAAAGTTTTCGTCGGTTTACTAATTTCCTATTGGTCCATGTCATTATGCCTCTAATCTAGGTCTCCTTTTGATTCATGTTCTCTTGGGCCTTTAGCAGCTGACGGGCCGAAACTTCTTTTATTTTTCCCCGCACCCATCGTTGGCAGGAGTCAAGTATGTGGGTTCTGCAGCTATTTCGCCACAAACTATCAAGAGGGTCTCGGCGCTGAAACAAAACCAAAAGAGACGGGTCTCATTTCTCGTTATCGGTTTCGACTGATAGTGGATCTGGACCCGATATCCTTTCTGTCCGTTACGAGGTAAGGTAGAAGGTCTTACAGCATCATGAGACTGAAACGAAGACATTGGTGGTCTTGGTTTGGAGTACGTCAGGTTCATTTGGTGGTGGCGCCATTTGCTGGTACAACGATATAAGAACAATACCTATGGTACACATATGGGTTTAACTTGGCTCCCTCCCATGACTACGCAGATCCCATATCATTTCCTTACTCATGCTAATGCCGTGTATATGTGCAACCATGCTCAATTAAACATAAATCAAGAAATCAAATTTAAATTTTACTCTTTACCATGGACTGGGTTTGACCAAACGTATGTTATTTACAAGCATATTGACCTTCAAGCTTTAATCAATAAGGGACACACTTCTATTACCCAAAGCTAAAACATCCCTTCTTATATTATTACCAAGCTTTATTTACAAACGGGAACGCACTTTCGTGAACACATTAGTCAGGTAAGCATCCATACCGTAACCTTAATTATTCAAGTAATACACTTGGTGAAACAGAAGTTCAATTTCAATTTCAGAATTACAACAGTCAATTATCTACTTTTTTGCAAATAAACCCACAGGTCCTACCTTATTGCAAGAAGAACCATTTGCAATAAAAAAAAAACAAGTATCAACCTTTCATTAGGGATGTATATACTTAATCTAAATTCCCTAGCAGCAACTTTCTTTTGTCACGATCCCTGATCCTTTCAGGAATTGCACCAGGCATACAAAGAATTAATGATCAATAGCAGACTAATTTCAAAATCTCATTTTGGCTTACACAGAGACTATGAGCAGTAGCGGTAGCAGTAACATTATTAAACAAAAGACCAAATCAAAAGGGGAAAAACCAGATTCTTATTCCTGAGCTATACTTCTATAATAGCTAACAGTTTACAAAAGGGGCCCTGACATTTCTCTGAATTTCACAATCAAGTAATAGGAAGGACAACAATAACCCAATCCACTTGTCAGATATTTCTCCATGGACTATATGCTTGTTTATATGATTAACATAGCATATCCTGCCTGTAATGTGTCATTACATCAGTGATTCCTTGACTGGGCCTGCCAAAGCTGAGCTATGGAGGTGATCCAGACAAGTCTAGTGACCATGAATTTGGCTTCTCAGGCGCTGTGCGCCTTTGAAGGAAAGGGGTAACCCGAGTGTTAATCAGGTGTCTTTCATGCGCCATCGCGCAATCAAGAACCTAACCAACTTGTGAAACAATGTAAAGAAGAAAGAAATCACATTAACTTACTCATAAGAGGATCTGCATCTTTGTCAATCAAGAAGGCAATTCAATTAATCAGCTTAAAAGAAGAACATACTAACATCGAGCTTCCAAATGCGTTTTAGTATCTACATCTATTTATGACATGCTGAATCTAAATTGCAGAAGCTTAATCAAATTTTATTTCTCACTTCTCTCTTCATGTGCTGTGCACAGTCAGAGCTTAGGTAAAAGCAATGTTACTAGGTACTACAGCAATAAAGTCAAACCTAATTCTTTCATATGCCGTGCACATTCTTGAATCAGAATTGACTTCATGCTAAAACCTTTCATAGGCGATTCCGTTCTTGAAAACTTTTGTACACGATTCTTGATCAAGATCATCTGACGCCAAGCGCCGTCTGATCTGATCTTGAAATTGAATCAAACAGAAACAAATCAGTGTTGATCTATGATGCAAGAACAAGTCTAATGCACAAATTAAGCACGAGAACAATCATAAACAGATAAAAACTTGCAAAATAGTTATACTACAAAGGAATTGAATTAAACAGTGAAATCAATTGAATCTTCAATCAATATACTCAATTCTCATCTCAAACTTCGAATTTCAACTACAGATCATCGATTCTTACATACCTTTCACCTTCTTGCTAATCACACTTACGTGAGCAACTTCAATTTCGCCTAACTTTTCTTCTTTCGATCTACCTATCAACTGTTTGAGGAAATGCCTCTCTTTCTAGTGCGTGTGTGTACAGTGTGTGGCACTCTCTTCTTAGATTCTCAAAGAGCAGCTAGGCGCTCTTTTTCAATTCTAAGAAGTTTCTCTCTTCTCTCCCCTCAAAAGTCTCTCTCTCCAAAAAGAGTCCGAAAAATCCCAAAAAATCCCCTTTTTTCCTTCTGTTGATGGAGTATTTATAGGCCATCCTGGTTCGTTCCTTCCTTCAGTAAACCACGGATTCCATCACATCTCGGCCGTCAATTAGCGAGCACACGGATCGTCGTCCAATCCAATGGCTATCAAGGGGCCAATTTGTGTTTCTTTCGCTGGTCAAACGAAAACTGCAAAATGGTTTGACTGAGGTGGTTAGAAGTTTGTTGCAACGTTCATCAGTCTCACCCTCCGATCCCTTGAGGCTTAATCCAACGGTTATCAGTGCGTCGCAGTAGAGCTTCACTCGAGTGGTCAAACGAGGGAGATAGGTGTCGTTGACCCAGGCGGTTGCAACGGCCAAGCCATGTTTTCCCCTTCTTCGCACTCTCTCTCTACTTCTGTTAAGAGGGGTGAATTACTCGCGTGGGGTCTGTTTATCAGAGGTACAAAGAATGAGGGCCCATCTGTCAGGTTTAATAAGACTCAAACCCAGCGTTTTTTTTCTTTCGGCTCCCTGTGCGCGGTTCACCATACATCACACTTCACTTTCGCTTCTTTTTCACTTCATGGTTCACATGCCGAGTCCTCCCATTTTCTCTATTGTACGGAGGGGAATTCAAACTCCTCAAGTATTCTTCTCCATTTCGGAGTGTACTGGAGGGACCATTTTTCTGAAAGGGATGCATGCCTTCGCCATTTTCGCATCATATTTCCTCTTTATTTCATTTTTACCCCTCTCGTTCTTTATGAAACATCTCTTATACATCTTGTTCAGTACCGTATGCCTTGTCTGGTGGCAGCTTTTATTTGTGCATTTCTTTTTGTTTGGTTGGTCATGACATATTCCATTTCTTTACAATTACCTTCCTTTTTAATGATTTTTATGGGTTCAACACCAGTATTGTACCAAGAGTGTTTTTTTTAGATATTAGAAATTATTTACTCAAATTAAATTTATAATCTGTTTTTTTATACATACTGACCAGTGATTGGAAAGTGTAAAACAAAGAAAAAGGTAAAAATAAAAGGAAAGAAATGACCTTTGTCATTGTACTTTTTCATACAACACGCTCAATGCCTTAAGGTAGAATTTATCAATCCACTGCACATTCCCAAAGTAAAATAATAAATTAATATACAGTCCTTCTAAATCAAATTGTCATTATCATGATGTTAAACTGTATTACCATTAGGTGATATAAGGAGAACCTTCCCACCATTAGGTGATTGGATACAATAACAGTTGTCAGAGGTAGAAGAGAGGCTCTTATCCCTGGTCGCTGACGTCACAAGGAGAACCTTCACCTAATACATTACTTATGTAAGTAACTGTTTGGAAGTACAAAAATTGTGTATTACTTAATGTCATCAATCATCATAGACGAAAAAACTAATGCCAAGAAATTAGAGCAAGGAAGTAAAAAGAAGATGAATATATCCAACTAACAGACAATAAGCTCACAACAGGCAAGGAGCATCTTCTTGCTTTCACATAATCCAAGGTCCACCAGTTTTTAAACGAAGTGCCACTTTATATTGCCTGACAGATTGATTAAGTCACTAACAGACAATAGACAAGTTTAAACAACTTATTTAGAGAGAGTGACATGGGAAATGACCATGAATGCATGTAGATTATTGAGTGCACATAAAGTGATTTCCCCAACTTCCCTGAATTAAGATGAAAATAGTAATAACTAAATCAAATTACAGGGATAAACAATAGTACATGAGGATCAGATCAGCAGTTGTGAAATAATATTGACACCAAATTAGTCAACTTCCATCTTCACCTCATTCACAGCGGTTGTCTTTATTTGCTAACTTTGTCCCAAAAATCGACCAATTTGAAGATAGGCAGTTTGATATTGAGAGGCCATCTGAAAAAATCAACCTATTTGTCAACTCTCTATATAATACAATAATTTGATGAGAAGAAGGTATATATTTTAAAGTGCAACTGATCCAACAATATTGTCGGCACATAAGGAATAGTAGAGTATAAAGGTCAATTTTGTTTCCTTTTACAACACACACATAGACACATCATTTCAAAAAGTGCATGCAGTTCTCAGTTTGATCTACTGTCGGAAATTCAATCAATTTAACCAAAAGTAAAATGGAAAGAAAATTAAAAAAACAATTCTAACCTGAGAGCATTTGAAGAAGCAGCTCCCATCTCTAGATCTATTTCGAACCCTTTATTGCACCCACACAGCTCTCTTTCCCCTTGTCTTCTCCTTGTCTTCAAAATTGAACTGAAACTGAGAACCAATGAATGGATTAAGACGGAGAAGGTTTCAAAGAATAAATTAAACCAAAAATTTATAATCAGTATGTCCTTCAAGAATAAATTAAACCCAATGGAGAGAATGATCTCTCTTGTTGTACACACAAAGATCATTCAGTATGTTCTTCAAGAATTGTTGCATCAATTAAACAAAACACTAAAGTTAAAACCAGGATTCTATGAAGTAACATAGGTTCATATTTTGAGATTATGGCACTAAAATAATTTATACCACAAGGATGTGTTACAGTAACAGAAGTAAGATAAGAACAGTAAATAGCAGTAAGAAAAATAAATTTATGTTAACTCTTAACAGAGAGGTAAACTAACTGTAGAAATTTTTTTAAAAAAAACACAAATTAAACTCACGTTTAGTAGCTGAGAGTGTCGTTGTGCCAAGAGAAGAGACCTTTTATTCTTCATGCATTATCCAATATCATCAGACTGATCTGTCAGTAGTGAAAGCAAAGGGCATTATTTACGCATCGAGAGGCCAGATTGGCATTGAATTTCATTTCTCCTTCTACTTCGCACATTTGAAACTTTATATGGGCGAATGAGAGAGGTTGATAGAAACTATACAAAGTTGGTAAATCCTATTGGACTGATAAAGCACACAGAACCAATGCACACTAACAAAGCCAAGTCTGTATCTGTGTTCTTCTTTCTGTCGCGATCCTAACTGGCCTCGTCTCATCAACAACGATAGCTCCCTTCGTCAGAAAATTCGAATTGAAGGTTACATGCACTAAAACGAGAAAAAAAAAGCAAACACAGACACAAATAATTGGGGTGGAATTTCAGATTTTGAATTTAAAAATCGAAACGATGCATACCTATTTCGAATTTCAAATTTCAAACTGAAAACAGCAGTGCTGCGAAGGGAGGCCACGTCAGCTTTGTTGCCGCCAAGGAAGATTGTATGCGCCTGTTTCATCGGGCGGCTCCCCTTCCATACCAACAACGATCAAGCCACGTGGAAGCCCTTCCTTATCGAATCGGCTGAGTGAAAGGAGTAGGTGGCCTTCAACTCGGTGCATCAGGGTCTGATCGGTGGGTCCCACAAAATAAGGGAAGTCAGCGAGAGAACGTTGGGTCGGTGGCGATCCTTGCCTCCTTGGTTCTTTGGGTAGGGGGTGGCTATGTTTGGTTCGTCGGCGGAGAGAGGGATGACAACGAAAGAAAAGGGAGACTTTTCGAGAATGAATTCCTACGGGTACCTTTCGAGAGCGGGATGGCTAAATGCATACAGGACAATCGAACGGGTAGTAGCGATCGCGCCTGTTTTGTGTTCCGATAAAATGAAAAGAAAAATACATGTTCGTTCTGAAACACCATCTGATCCTCCTATCAAATTTCTGTTTTAATAATCAACGTTGTAGATTACAAATTAAAAACAATCAATGATGCAAATTGTTTAGACCAAGATTGTATCTTGAGATGTTACATCCTTCCGTTAGTACTTTTAATATAATAGATATAACAAAGTAATTAATCATATGCATTGAACTTCATCGCTTCATAGATACAATTTGAAACATACACCAGCGTATGGCTTCCCTGCGCAGGTTTTTCACCGCTCTAGGGAAGAAATAATACATGGTAAATAATTACAATCATTATTATTAATTCTACATTTTAATTTCTTAAGGATACTAGTGTTGACCCTAAAAATTAAGCCCTGAAAACCAAAGTACAAAATACAACTTCAAGACAAAACCAAATTGCGAAAGCCAGAAGTCAAACAGCCAAAACTCAAAACCAAGTTACCAAAAATACCAAACTAACTCCAAAAATCACCAAAAAATACCCAAAACTTCCTTGAGAATTATGGTGAATTATCATAATTTTTAAATCCCAGAAATGCCCACAAAAATGCCAAAATTTGCAAACAAATCCAAAAACTTCACAAAATTGCTAAAATAAATCTATGAAGAATTGCTAAAATAGATTCCTTATATTTTTCTAAACCTACCCATAAAATTTCATGGAAAAATACCCAAGGGAAGGCCTTGAAAGAATTTATTTTGGATTGGCATTAATGAATATGTGAAAAATCAATGGAAATCAAAGGAAATTCTCAGAAAAATCAGAACTCCATGTCGCGTGCATCCATTGGAGCGGATCCAAGGGGAAAGGAGCAGGGCGCTGGCCATTTGAAATTCACCATTCCATTTTTCATGTTGAATGCACCTGTTTCATGTACACCGTGAACAAAATTCAGACGAATGTATGTGGCTCACCGTAGACTCAACGCACCCATCTTTTCTCTCTTATTAAATCTGACAAGCAGGGCCCACTGGTAAGAGCCTCCTTCTCCCCCCAGTAAAAGGAAAAGAGGTGAAAGTCACGATTTTCACCGTGAACGCCGGGTAAACTCGAGAGAATCGTCGACGTGGCTATCCTTTCGGCCACAGGCGCAAAACCACCAACCCTTGCCCACTGTTTTGCAAAACCCATGCCCTAGCGCAGCCCATTTGGAGCCACTGGATGAGAATCAAATGGTGAAGATCAAGCTGGCTCAAAACCAAAACCCTAGGAATCTCAGCCTATAAAAGGCCCCCAAATCGAAGAGGAGAAAAAAGAGGAGAGCAGCCACCACCTTGGGTTGGGGTTTAGACAGTGAATTAGAGAATTAGAAGGGAAATTTCGTCTACGAAATTAGAGCAGCACGAAATTTCTCAGATGCTACGAGGCAGAACAAGCCTCTATTTTCCAAATTGATGGCACCTGAGTGTTCTCCTCAATCCCACGATTCCAACGAACCCAGCCTTGACCAAAATGGTGGCCTGAAAGGTCGTAATTTCGTCGGAGAAGAACGGAGGACCAAACTGCAAAAACACCATCTCCCGCTGGAGAAGACGGGTTCAAACCCGTGTTCTTATGGATCTTCTGTGGCAGAACATCTTGAGGCGGGTAACTGACATGATGATGACCCGCTACACAGATTAAATAAAACAAATCAAAGCTCAGTCAGCGCTCTGCCACGTCAGCAAGTCCAGTCAGCGCCAGTCAGCATCCAGTTCAAGCCTTTGTGCCTACGTGGACCAATCAGAAAGCGCCAAATATGCAGAAACCTCAAAAATTCATTAAAAATAGTAGGAAACTCAGAAAAATTCAAATAAAATATCCATAAAATCCCAAAAATTCAAATAAACCAAATCCACTTATATTTTGATATAAAAATCTGTCAAATTATTGGTCTTTTTCTATTTTTGAAGTATTTTCAATATTGGTCTTTTCTATTTTTGAAGTATTTTCAATATTAAATGAATTTTATAAAATTCTAAAAGGATGTTAAATAAATTTTGTAAAACTCCAAAATGATTTTAAAACTCAATTAAACTCTTCTAATAAATTTTCAAAAATAAATACTAAGATTTCAAAAGAAATATATTAAATATCAAGTATTTTCAAAAATAAACATGACTAAAAATATAAAAAGATATTTCAAAAGTCTAAAATAAAAAAAAATAAAATAAAAGGGAACCAAGAAAATCGTAAAATCCAAAGAGAAACTTAAGAAATTAAAAGTCGAAACACGAAACCTGAAATCGAGACCAAAACCTCTCCACTTCAATAACGAAAACTTTTTAGCATATCAAAATGTCCTCAATTGGGTCCCGTCAACTGAGTCTGGTACACCAATCGAGTCCGGTCTAAACCAAAAGAAATAAACCTAAAACAAACGATTCCCTAGCCTTTACATAAAATTCTTCAGATCCCTTAATCAGAGGTTCTCGTGAGCGATCACGAGGTAATTAACAGTAGGGGCTTGCGCCTACTGGAAAGAAATGACCCACGAAATCAACAAACCTCTTTAAGAAGCGACTCATGTTTTGGTTCTCTTGTTGCTAAGAGATACTCGAACGGAGATCGAACCTTAAGGGGGGTGAATCCAAGGCTATGTTCCCATTTCTCGAGGAAGACCCAATTCCATTCTTCGAGGGAATGACGAAAAAGCCGCGACAACTAGCACCTAATTATTTACGAAAAATTCCAGATACTAAAAAATATCTTAAAATTGATGTTCGGTATGTAAGAATTAAAATGACATACTTAATTTTTGCTAAAACCCTTGCGATGCTGTTTTTTTTTCTGATACCTATACAACTTCATATTACATTGTATTTAATTGTTTCTTTACATTTTTATATCTACCTGAATTAGATTTTATATGTCCAGAATTTATTTGTTTTCGAGAATTAGCTCTTAGTCTAGTGAAAAAGAGTAATACATCTTGACTCCTTAAGTGAAAATGTCGCAGGTTTGAAACTAATTATTTAAAAATAAGTTGGGTGTTTTACTTTTCTTCCAACCTAATTATTCTCAGTAATTAGAGTTTTTTCATAACTAGTAATATTGTCTGATTGTTATTTGAAATAAATAAATATAACAAATAAAAAAGGTTTAAAATAAATTTATGATTTCGTATGAAACATTAATTATTATAACGGTGGCTTTTAATAATGTAGTTCTTCATGATTAAATGTGACTTAATAATATTATCTTTACTAAAATACCCATAGAAATGAATGTGCTAGCTTTTAGCTAGATCCTTTAGATTTTTGCATGTTGTCAATTTTTTTGAAATAAAATATCCAACCCTAGAAAGAGCTGTACTGAATTAGTAAACCAGAGAACGTAAACATTCTCAGCAAACAATTCAGTGCCTTGAATTTAATTTAAGAACATGCAACAGCCCTCGTATGTATCAATAATTTACAACATAAAAAAAAAAAAAAATCCACTAGCTGTGTCGCCATGTATTCTTCACAAACCGTCACTGGCACTTGCAACAGCGATAAACAAAAATAATAAACAGTACAACGGTCATTTTACCTACAATTTTCATATCCCAGAAGCATTCTTGCATGGATAGCATGTTCTTTAGCCTTTGAAGGCCAGCAGTGGGCCAGCACAATTATTTACTTTAGCTTATATATTATACTAAGCCACTATAAGAAAAACTAGCCAAAACTTCCCAACTAAGACCGTACTAGCAACCATTTTATGTAGTACAATGACAATTCAAGCTAAAATAAAATGTAAAATAGACAAACTATAAAAGTCAATTGTTTGGAGAAGCTTTCGTCAAAGATTTCATCAGAGGCAAGATTATGCACATCCGATTACAGAAAACAGGTGACTGTTTTGTATAAATTACATCATAATCATTAACGTGCTGTCCTTCATGGATTTATTTAAGCCTAGAAGCAGTGTGATATATAAATATAAGAATCATTCTTTAGGTAGTATTGAAGAGTGGCTATATAATAGAAGCCTAGGAAACAAGTAAAAGACTGAATTAATCCTTAGACGAGAATGGTTTTATGGTACTTATTTCTTGTTATATCTGTGTCTTCCATACGAGTGCATAGCCAATCCGATTCTAAAGGTACGCATTTAGGCATTGTTGTATTGTATTTACATATTTACTTTTTCTATTCTACGTTTGGTTTTAGTACACACACACTTTATTTCATTTCATTGTATAGGCAATGCACTTTTGGATTGGCCCTTTTCGGCAATATTAATACAACCCACTTGGTCGTAGTGCTGTCAATGAAACCCGTTTACCCGTTTACCCTACCCGTACCGTATTCGATAAGGCGGGTACGGATAAGGTTTTAATTTCGTTAGACTAACGGGTATGGGTACGGGTAAAGAAAAATTTTCGTTAACTTATCAGGTACGGTTACAGGTAAGGGTTATTTCGTACCCATTATCTAACGGGTAATATTTTATAAACATATATGTATATATAATCAAGTTTTTAGCATATTTCGAAAGATATGTTATTAATTTCGATCTTCATCCAAACTTATTTATGATGATGATTTTTCATTCTATATTATATTATAATTTATAATTAGTTATATAGATTTTTTGAATTCAATTGATATGAGAATAAATTTCATAATTTTTGTTATATCTAAAATATTATCTAAATATTTTACTTTATCTATATATTTATTTGATATTATTTATTTATCACATTATATATTTTTATTAAATTAATAATATTATTGTTACCCATTATGTACCGTTATCCTATCCTTACCGTTAATTCTTAACGGGTACGGGTATGGTACGGGTAAAGCTTTTTTTAACGGGTACGGGTATGGGTAAAGAAAATTTAACGGGTACGGATATGAAAATACCTTCTACCGTACCGTACCCATTGACAGCCCTACTTGGTCGGTTGCCAATTGCAATTTCCGTAACTAACTTTATTTCACCGGGCTTCGAAAACTTGAAAAAAATAAATTAATTAATAAATACTCCTTACAAGAAACTGCAGCTATCTTTCCTTTAATTTGTTTGTATAGAAGGAAAATAAATAATTTTATTCATGACTGCTTGAGCCCAATTACACATAAATTCGGATTGCTGGAAAAAAAAAAGCAAATTCAGATTGTTGAAAATGAAAGTCAGCTTCTTAAGACTTTTTTTTTTTGGCATGGTTTTTTTGTTTGTTTTGCCTCTTATATCACGGATAATGTACTATATTTTTATATAGGGTATATGTTATGGTCAAAATTATTTTCTTTTCGTTTTGATAATATTTTTTAGTTTGATTTTTAAATTAATTACAAAATTTAAATTTTGATCATTTTACAGGTTTCATAAGCATTGATTGCGGACTTACAGCAAATTCAAGTTTTGTCGATAGCGATACTAAGTTAACTTATGTGTCGGACAGTCAATTCATCGACACGGGAGTAAACCGTAGAATCGCTTCTCAGTATGCTGTAGATGGCCTAATCAAGCAACTTCTCACCGTCAGGAGTTTTCCCAATGGAACCCGAAATTGCTACACGTTCGGATCATTGACAGTAAGATCAAAGTACCTTGTAAGAGGAATATTCATGTATGGGAACTATGATAACTTAAATAAGCCCCCCATTTTTGATATCCATTTGGGGGTCAATTATTGGAACACAGTAAACATAACCACTGTGGATGATGCGTTATTCACTGAAATTATGGCCACAGCTACTTCTGACTACCTACAAGTTTGTCTTGTTAATAAAGGTCTTGGCACTCCTTTTATTTCTGCACTAGAATTAAGACCGTTGAAGACGAGCATTTACCAAGCTGTAAGTTTGACCCAATCATTGGTTTACGCTGACAGGCTGGATTTAGGAGGAAACGATCAACTGAGGTAAACAAAATATATAGTTAATTATGGTAGTTACCAACTGTTTTTGAGTTTTTCAGTCATATCTTTATGTGTATTTTGAAATTTCCTGTGTTATCTAAAGATACTATATGTGATAAGTGTAACTAATTGAAGTTCAGATGTATATGTAATAACATATATTTTTACTTTATACAAATTACAGATGTATATGAAGTTAAAAATTCTATATTTTTGTCAGAATATATGTAATTCTCTACTTGGTCCAGACTCAAAACAAAAAGAAAATGGAGAATTCTCATAAGAAATTAGTGTACTCTTTATAAGATTACAAAAGAGGTAATTTATTAAAATCATGAAATAATAGGTACCCTGACGATCCGTACGACAGGATTTGGAGGAATTACACATGGGGAACATGGAAAAAGATCTCAACTAGCTTA
Organism: Rhynchospora pubera; assembly: GCA_028095005.1. Lineage (NCBI taxonomy): Eukaryota > Viridiplantae > Streptophyta > Magnoliopsida > Poales > Cyperaceae > Rhynchospora > Rhynchospora pubera. Next base: position 87,248,952 of record CM051459.1, read on the forward strand.
CCTGTAGAACCTGACACGGACTTTGATACCCCCTCTCTCGTCATTCAAACAGCTGCCACATCTTCAAGTACCAAAACTTCTATTGATCTCTCCTGGTTCAGTGACAATACATCCACCATATTTTTGATAATTCTTCACATTGGCGAGATCCAGGACATACCAGCCAATGATCTTAGGCAGTTTGATATATTTGCCAATGGAGAGCTAGCATACAACTACACTGTGCCAGATATACTATATTCTGGATGGGCATCATACACGCATACAGCTCACACTCGTTACAACGTTTCACTTAAGGCTACTCCAAACTCAACTCTTCCACCACTTATGAATGCATTTGAGCTTTATATCGTTACACCTGCCACTGGGGTTCCCACTGATAGCGGAGATGGTAAGTTTGATCCTAGTATTCTCATTCTATGTGTACTCTTTAATGTGTGGATTGAATGGATTAGCTGTTTGAATCACGAGAATCAAAATCTGTACACCACAGATTTTTCTGTCTGATCATATCACCATTCAAATCATTTTGCTTGTTTTCATATGATTTGCCTTTTTTTCTTTTCCATTTTTCCCTCTAAGCTCTGCTTCCTTTATTTAAAATAGAGTTTTAATGTTTCAAACTTTAATCTCAAGAAAATTCAACCATGCCTTATGTCACAAAGTGATCCACATACCACATGCCATAATGTATACAGATTCAATTGCAGTTAATTCGATGAATAGAATTAAGGCAAACTACAAAATAAACAGAGGCTGGAATGGAGATCCTTGTGGTCCTACAGAACTTGTTGGGACACGCTCACAGGTGCCTAGGCATAGCGGAAGCCAAGTAAACAAGGAGGTAGTAATTTCGACAAACACGTGACGGGCATAAAATAAACCCGCAAGAACAAAGCAATGATGGTATCACTTGAGAACCAAACAACAATAGCACAATCAAGCACAAGAAAATAAAGAGAGACACAAGATTTTACGTGGAAACCCGAAAGGGAAAAACCACGGGAGCGATCGGTGCAAATCCACTAAATCAAGAGTTTCTTACAAATACATGGAGATCATCAAGCTATCAACCTTCCTCTCTCTCTCACTCACACTCTCTCACAATTTAGAAGTGGAATTAACAAGAGATTCAAGAGAAATAGCAAAACCCTAGATAGCTTTGGAGAAGAACCAGGGAACAGCTCAGGAGATGCGTACACTCACAAGAGAATCATCCCCTCTGTCTTCGTAACCCCTTCTTCAATCTCATTTCCGTATGGGCCTTCATGGGCTTCGGCCCATATTTGGCTTCATACATAACAATCTCCCACTTGAAGACAAAACTCCCACTTGATCACACAAGCATACACCTTGCACCTCGCTCCAAACACACCCGAGTTATTCAACCAACCCGGATTGCCTCCTACAAAACATTACCTTGTCGGGAGGCACCACCTTCGTGAACATATCGGCAACATTCTCCTTCGTGTGAACCTTTCTCACGACTAGTTGCCTATGGTCTAGAACATCACGAATGAAGTGGTATCGCACATCAATGTGCTTAGTTCTTGAGTGATATGCCGCATTCTTTGAAAGATGTATGGCACCTTGATTATCACAACGCACCACATACTCCATTTGCTTCAACCCAAGTTGTGCAAGCAACCTTTTCAACCAAAGCATTTCCTTCACCGCCTCGGTCAATGCGACATACTCCGATTCCGTGGAAGACAAAGCAACAATGTCTTGTAGTCGAGACATCCAACTAACGGCTCCACCACCGATAGTAAAGACAAAACCCGCCGTGGACTTCCTTGTCTCACTACAACCCGCATGATCGGCATCAACATACCCTTCAATTGCTAATTTAGAATCTCCTCCAAAATATAACCGCAAGCCACGAGTGCCTTTCAAGTACCGAAGTATCCACTTCACCGCTTGCCAATGCTCTCATCCCGGATTAGACATGTATCGAGAGACAACTCCCACTGCATGTGCAATGTCCGGCCGTGTGCACACCATAGCATACATCAAGCTACCAACGGCCGATAAATATGGAACATTTTCCATCTTCAATCTCTCTTGAGCATTCTTTGGAGAGTTCTTTTTAGACAATTTAAAATGACCGGCCAAACGTGTAGTCACCGGTTTGCAATTCACCATGTCAAACCTCTCAAGGACTTTATCAACATATTCCGTTTGACTTAACCAAAGCTTGCCTCTCTCCCGATCCCTATGAATCCGCATGCCCAATATTTTTCTTGCTTCGCCAAGATCCTTGGTTGCAAACCTCTTAGACATATCAAGCTTTAGAGACTTAATCTCATCATGATCATTACTAGCAATCAACATGTCATCCACATAAAGTAACAACAAGGTGAAAGTGCCACCCACCTTTCCTTTCATGTAGACACAATGATCATAGCCACTTCTTTCAAAACCTTCTTCTTGCATAAAAGTATCAAACTTCTTGTACCATTGCGAGAGGCTTGCTTCAAACCATACAACCCCTTCTTCAATCTACACACAAGATTAGGGTTTGATTCATCAACAAAACCTTCCGGTTGTGACATATAGATCTCCTCATCCTAGTCACCATGCAAGAAAGCCGTCTTGATATCAAGTTGCACAAGCTCCAAGTCTAAGTTAGCCACCAATGACAAAACAACCCTTATGGAACTATGCTTCACAACGGGAGAGAATATCTCATTAAAGTCAACACCATGTTTTTGTCCATAGCCCTTGACTACTAACCTTGCCTTATGCCGTTTAGAACCATCGGCTTCATTTTTCAACACAAATACCCACCTATTTTTCAATGCCTTCTTTCCCTTAGGAAGTTTAACCAACTCCCAAGTCTCATTTAGATGCAACGAGTTCATTTCATCCTCCATTGCTCCAAGCCACATAGCCTTCTCCGAACAATTTATAGCCTCATGAAATGACTCGGGTTCACCCGCATCCGTGAACAAAGCATAATACAAGGAAGGTGAATACCTTTGTGTAGCTCTTGAAATCCGAGTTGATCTCCTCAACTCTTGTATCGGGGTATTAGTGTGCTCTTCTTCAATAATGCCTTCATTATCATGCGCTTCCACCGGCTCACTCTCATCCTCATTATTATGACCACTTACTTGAGGATCCGCTAGCATTTTGGGTGCAACACTAGCATCAACATGCTCCTCCACATGTCTTTCTTCACTTTGCTCTTTCTCATGATTTTCTATGAACATCACATCTTCACGAAATATGACATCTCGGCTTCTAATTGTCTTTTTCTCAATAGGATCCCACACCCTATAACCCAAATCATCACCGCCATAGCCAACAAATGCACACCTCCGTGACTTGACATCAAGCTTATTCCTTTTGACATTAGGAATTTTCACATAAGCCTCACATCCAAAAGTTCGTAAATGGCCATAAGAGATCTTCTTGCCGCTCCATACGACTTCCGGTATGCCACCGTCCAATGCCACACTAGGTGATCGGTTTATGAGATAAACCGCCGTGTTAGCCGCTTCGGCCCAAAATGATTTTGGAAGACTCGAATGAGACAACATACTTCTAATCCTCTCCACAATGGTCCGGTTCATCCTCTCAATGACCCCATTTTCTTGTGGAGTGTATGGAACCGTCTTCACTCTCCGAATGCCATTTCTCGCACAAAAATTGTCAAAATCATTAGAGCAAAATTCACCACCATTATCGGTTTGTAAACACTTAATGGATTTTTCACTCTCTTTTTCAACACGAGATTTAAAGTTCTTAAATGTTTCAAGAACTTGATCTTTTGAGGACAAGGGATAAATCCAACACTTCCTAGAAAAGTCATCTAAGAAATTAACAAAATAACTAGCACCACCAAGGGATTTGACATTAAATGGACCACACACATCGGAATAAACCAATTCCAATGGTTTCACCTTTCTATGGGACTCATTCCTCTTAAAATTCACTCTCTTTTGTTTTCCCATTACACAATGAACACAAAATTCAAGAGATGAACATTCAAAAGAAGGAATGTAATTTTCATTTTGCAACACTTTCATACCTCTTTCACTTAGATGACAAAGGCGGTTGTGCCACATGTGCATATCACCATGCTCACTTGCCATAGCAACAACACCCTTTCGAGGCGCTCCATGAAGAGTGTACAAACTCCCATCTTTGTGTCCCTTCATCAATGTCATGCAACCCTTTGACACTTTCCATGATCCCTCACCAAAAGATACAACAAATCCGACATCATCAAGTTGACCCACCGAGATAAGATTCTTGGTTATCTTGGGAACATACCTCACATTGCTCAATTTACATCGCCTTCCATTAGCTTGCTCAAGCTCAACATCACCAACTCCAAGAATCTTGCATGGCCGACTATCACCAAGATAGACATTCCCACCATCTACATCCTTGTAGTTGACAAAATAAGAACGATCCGAGCATATGTGGAATGATGCACCCGAATCCAATACCCAAACATCCATGTTCTCATTCTCGGAACTTGTCACACTTAGAGTCACCGCATCTCCAATCTCATCGGAAACTATACTCGCTTCACCATCTTGCTTCTTCTCTTTTTGCTTGCCTTTCAAGAGAGGACAATCTCTCTTCAAGTGCCCTTCATTCTTGCAATGCCAACAAGAAAATTTTCGGCCTTTAGACTTTGATCTTCCTTTGCCTTGAGAACCACCTTTCTTGCCCGAGGAATTGCCCCTAGTTACCGGCCGTCCCCTATCAACCGTCAATGCCTCACTAGGCCCGGTTTCCAATTGGGTAGTAGCCTTTCTAGTTTCCTCATTCATCAATGAAGCAACAACATCACTCAATTTGAATTGGTTGCCCATTGTGTTTGCAATGGTAGTCACAAGAGTATCCCAACTTGTAGGCAAAGAGCTCAAAAGTAACAAGCATAAAACCTCTTCATCAAGGTTTACCTTCAAGGACTTCAATTGAGTCGCAATTGAGTTGAACTCACTTACATGCGTTCTCATTGAAATGCCATCCTTCATTTTCAAGAGAAATAACCGCTTCATAGCATGCATCTTGTTTACACCCGAAGGTTGCTCATATGATCGCTCCAATGTGGTCCAAAGCTCATGAGCGGTCTTACATTGGTAGACATCAAACAAGATAGATGGTGAAATACACGGCATTATAGCCGCCAAACACTTCCGATCAAGCAACTCCCATTCATTATCCTCCATATGAATAGGTTGTGCACCCGGTCCCATCAATGGTAAATCCAAATCCCTTACCACCAAGTAATCTTGCATTAGCATTTTCCAAATTGGCCAATTGCTATCATTCAATTTCTCAAATTCCATAGCCTTTTCCATTCTATCACTACTACACGTGTAACCACCGAAATACTCAAGAACTTAGACCTACACCAATCCAAGCCTCAAACTCCTATTCTTGACACCAACGAGCCAACACGCTCTGATACCAGTTGTTGGGACACGCTCACAGGTGCCTAGGCACAGCGGAAGCCAAGTAAACAAGGAGGTAGTAATTTCGACAAACACGTGACGGGCATAAAACAAACCCGCAAGAACAAAGCAATGATGGTACCACTTGAGAACCAAACAACAATAGCACAATCAAGCACAAGAAAATAAAGAGAGACACAAGATTTTACGTGGAAACCCGAAAGGGAAAAACCACGGGAGCGATCGGTGCAAATCCACTAAATCAAGAGTTTCTTACAAATACATGGAGATCATCAAGCTATCAACCTTCCTCTCTCTCTCACTCACACTCTCTCACAATTTAGAAGTGGAATTAACAAGAGATTCAAGAGAAATAGCAAAACCCTAGATAGCTTTGGAGAAGAACCAGGGAACAGCTCAGGAGATGCGTACACTCACAAGAGAATCATCCCCTCTGTCTTCGTAACCCGGGAGAGTATCCTCTGGATGGTTGTATTCAACCATCCAGTGGACGTCTTTCGATCCGAGCCGTCCGATTTAATCTCAACGGTTAGATCTTTTCGGGCCTATCAATCCAGGTATCATGCACGGGGCATCTATAGCCATTGAGATTAAATCAGACGGCTGAGATCGAAAACCATCCATGGATGGCCATCCAGAGGATGCAGTTCCTTCGTAACCCCTTCTTCAATCTCATTTCCGTATGGGCCTTCATGGGCTTCGGCCCATATTTGGCTTCATACATAACAGAACTCTCATGGGCTGGGGTCTATTGCACCTCTGATTCTAGCGATGTTCCAAGGATCACAGCCTTGTGAGTATTTTCATCCATTCATACAATTTCCTATTGTTTGTTTTGTTTTTTTTTTTTTAAACACAAAAGGAACTATAGAAACTCACTAGCAAAATGTTTTTTTTTTCTTATTTCTTTTCAGAAACCTTTCATCCAGTGGACTGACAGGTGCCATAGTATCTTGGTTTGGAAATTTGAGTGCTCTTGAGTCATTGTATGTTCCTTTAAGTCCAAGATGAATTTCTTTGACAATAATAATGTTTGTAACTTGAAAATCCTTATTTTTGTGTTAATCTATGTGGAAAAACTGTAAAGGTCGACATCATGTTCCTTCATTTTTCTGTCGTGCAAAATTATACCTTGCAGTTATTTCCCTGATTAGTGAAGTTAGTTGTATTCTCATACTAATTTATTTTTCTGTTGCTATTTTTTTAGGGATTTGTCTTATAACAAATTATCGGGGCCTCTTCCTGCTTTGTTAGATCAATTAGATGCTCTTAAATTCTTGTAAGTCCAGATTAAATTTTACTTTATTTTCAGTAGAACAATAATATTACCAATTGGAATATCATTATTTGGAATTTTCAGGGACATAACAGGAAATGACAATATTTCAACAACCCTCCCTCCAGGACTTCAGAAAAGAAATCATGATGGGGATCTAACGTTTAGGTAAGGTTAATCGTCTTTGGGAACTATTTTCTTCAACATTTTTTCTTCTGCTAGCTGTACAGTAAAATTGCTTTGCAACATATTAGGTCGACTTTTGTTTTGTTGCAGATTTGTATAGCAATTTATAAACAAAAAGCTAAGTTCAAATTACACAATTGAACATATGATAACACACACAAAAATGTTAATAATGAACTTATCAGATAAATATAGTTTAAATTCACAATAATGTGTAGGTGAAATTAAAAAAGAATATATGGATGTTCTGCTTCTGCTTGCCAGTAAATCAAGAGAGGACACAACACACTCACTTAGTTCAGTCAGAAACTGAATGTATAACCAATACGTCAAATCAATCAAACAGCATAATTGCAAACACTATCTGCGGTTCCTGTCATTGAATAGACATGACAGAGGATAGAAGGTTACCAGGACCCATTAATGACAGAAGAATCAGGATTAAATTTCTGGCCTTCTACCCCATGGTGCTTTAGTGTGTGTCTGAAGAGTTCTCTCTCTCCTTTTATCAGAAAGGTGGAACTTGATCGGAACTATTATGGGCCTAATAAGTATCAAGAAATTTTAAATTTGAAATGTAAGAGAAAACAACATCAACAGAAAAAAAAAGTTAATTAATTCGTGGAAGAATACACTCTACTTGATGCCTTGCTGGGATTAAGTTACTCAAGCTTCCAATTCTCTTGGCCTTCTCAGTATATGTTCTCTTCTTAGGTTCGGAAATGCTGCTCCACCTCTATCTTCACCTCCATTTCCACAGATTAAGGATAAGAAAAGCATAGCAGTTCCAATAGCGGTTTCTGTGGCGGTTGTGCTTCTTCTCCTTATAGTTTGCATAACAATTCTATACTTGAAATGGCGCACACGTAAGTTCTGAATTCTCTCTAAGTTTTCATTCTACAACAATAAAATCATGGTTAAAGATATTTTTAGCACCGGTTATTAGATAAAAAAAAACAACCAGTGCTAAAAATTAAACAAATTAAATAAAAAAAGGTGCATCTTTAGCAAGGGTAGTTCTTAACTAATAACCGAATTAAAGATAAGATCTTTAGCACCGGTTATTAGTTAAAAAAAACTGGTGGCTATAGATCAATTAAACAAATAAAAACAAATTGGCTGGTTTTTAACACCAGTTTTTTATGTATTTTTAAAACCACCCCTTATTAGCACCGGTTCCCAACTAGTGCTAATAATTCATATTTAGCCACTGTTAAAGAAATTAAATGGCGTTGTGGTTCTTTATTAGTTTGTAATTTTAGATAATGGATTTGATTTTGTGGTATTATGTCCTCAAATTTAGTTATTATGAATGTAAGATGAGAGATTACTTAAAACAAAAGGACTGAGATTTGGATTCAATTCAACATTTAACCAAAAAATTCTTGGTGACTTGAACCATAGTAGTCTGGTGGTGTCAGATTAAAAATTCAACATTTAACCAAAAAATTCTCAGATTAAAAGGAGTTCATAACAGCTGCTACAAATTAGGATATACCTGTGGAACAAGTTCTCTTAAAGAGAAAAAAAAATCTCGGTTGTCCAAGTCCAGCTTTACATTTGCTTCCGTTAATTTAAGTACAAAATTGTAAATCTCTGACCATGCATGTTTTCTTACATGTGAAAACCAAATGAATGTAACTTCATTCCTCAAGCAAATAATCAATTATCACGTAGGAAACTATGCAAATATATATATTCCACCACTATTCCAGAATCCAACTGTATGGGAATTATGCTGTCCAAAATTATGTAAACGTAAGACCAAAGGAAGCAAGAGAAAGAAATGTTGAATTTTTATTTTCTTTTTTTAAACTAGTGAGCTAACTTTGACCACCGTTTCTTCTATTACAGCATCAACACCAGATATGTTGAATTTTGACCGTCAGTTCAGTTATGAAAAATTGGTGAGTATCACTGATAACTTCAAGAATAAAATTGGCGACGGAGGATTTGGACATGTGTATTTTGGTTCCCTAGAAAATAAAACACAAGTTGCAGTCAAGATGCTAGTAGTCAAGAATCCACAATTATTTTCACTTGGAGTCGAAGGGTTCTTGGTTGAGGTATTATTATTATTATTATTTATTTATCTTTATCTTTCTTACTTAGCTCCTTCAAAACCAACATTTACCATACATAATAGTGAAGTACAGCTTCTCAAAGATAAGTTATTACATTAATCTTTACTACTTATAAAAGCACCAATCCAAAGATCTATCCAAAATTTGAACCCAAATGAGCAAATAATTGTTTACCCAATGCAATATGGACCGTCTATTTTTTCAATTTGATCAGTACTGTAGATTTAATAATGAGATAAAAGATTTAAAACTTTCTTTTGGACCGTGTTAACATCATGGTTGTTTCCTTTCCTATTTTTTCTTAATTTGTGCACATAGTAAAGAAAAGAGAAAAAATAAATCAACCCTCTCTCATCATACCAAAATCGTGATCAAATAAAATCTCCTCAAATTTCCTTTCTTATTTCCACACAATCGGGTAGGCTCGTTTGCTAGTAGGGCTAAAACCATTCGTTGAGGTAGGTCAAACTAAGATATGTGATTGGCAATTTGCTTTGTTTCCAGGCTCGAAATTTGACAAGAATTAATCACAAAAATTTGGTCCCGCTAATAGGATATTGCTTGGACAGAGATCACATGGGACTTGTATACGAGTACATGAAAGAAGGAACTCTAAAAGATAAGCTGAAAAGTGACTAACTACTTTTTCACTCAAATCTTAATCTTTTATCAGGAGCGGGATATATTATTGAAATTATTATCTTGTGGAAGTACAAGTATGTAATGTTACAATTCCATCAATTGCAGATAATGCCAGACCTCTGTCTTGGAAGCAAAGGCTTAGGATTGCATATGGATCTGCACTTGGTACCAAATCTCTTTACAATATAGTATTCTCAAGCAATTATTCTTGGGAAAATTCTTAGACCTTTCATAATTAGTGTGAAACTCATAAGCACCATACATCAATAAAATAATTAAATATTGTACACCAACTGAGAACACCAAATTAAAAGTACTTTAATTACCACAATGTCCTGAGCTTCCATAATATAATTTGTGTTATTCGCTTATGCCTTTAACAAATTAAACTAAAATTCAGAGGTATCAGGGCTATGTTCAGTCAGAAATCGTATTAGGAAAATAGCAATATCGGGACTTCAATTAACTATCTATTTAAACATATACAATGAAGGATTGGAATATTTGCATAAGGCGTGTGATCCACCTATAATCCATAGAGATGTGAAGTCTGATAACATTCTGTTGAATGCAAATCTTGAAGCAAAGATTGCTGATTTTGGGCTGTCCAGAACTTTTAACGATGATGCAACCCATGTTACAACTAAAGTAGCAGGCACCAATGGCTACCTTGACCCAGAGTATGACCTTTTTCCTTTTCTTGTATTGTCTTTACTTTTCATATCGCAATATTGTTTCTTTTCCTTATGATACTAACACCTTTTTATCTGGATGTAGACTTTAATACTTATCACAATTACAATGACAGTTGAAATGATCAACTGCCTCAACCTGAGTACAGGTTAAATTTTGTAGGCCAACCTTGCCTCAGATAGAAGTGTCCTCTTGCATAAAAGATTAAAACGAAATTGCATTTTACATGGCCATAAGTACATTTGTGCACCTTCAGGTACCAAACCACAGGTCAGCTAAGTGAAAAGAGTGATGTGTACAGCTTCGCAGTTGTTCTCCTGGAGATTATCACAGGAAAGCCTCCTATAATTGAGGTTTCTGAAAGAAGCTATGTACATGTGGCACACTGGGTAAAGCAAAAGCTATCTATGGAAAGCATAGAAAGCATAATGGACCCAAGAATGCATGGTCACTATGACATAGACTCTGTTCGGAAGGTCACCGAACTGGCACTCAAATGCTGGGAGAACAGCTCTGCTGATAGGCCGGCGATGAATGTAGTGGCTGCCAAACTCAAGAAAAGGCTGGATCTGGAGATCTTTGCACAGGAGAGCCGAAACAGGAATACAAATGATATAAACTCACAGCATTATTCAAGGAATTACAATTTCAGATGTAATACTACTCAGAACAGTGTTTCTGAGATGGCTCATATGGGTGGGATGCACACACCAGGTCCCACAGTGTGCTAATTTTCTAGTTACATTCTTTAGTTGAGTGCTCTGTTCTATTTCTGTCGGTCCCTCGCGACTCGCGAGCCATAAATTGGTAATTTTTGTTGATAACAGTACAGGTACTTCAGCAAAAAATGGCCAAATGCTCTGTGCTTTCTTGTTTTTATATTAAATTATCTTTATTATTAAGTTTAGTTTGGTTTTCTGCACTCAATTTAATGATTAGATGGGTCTATGCAAAATATGATACCATATTTTCATGTAAACATAGTAGCTTTATACTGTAATTTCTGAATTTGTTCAAAGGTGCGTGTGGTCTGTTAAAGAAATGTATATGACTGAGTCAACGAAATCTTTGTATTTCCTTACATTTTATATTTTAATTTAAGTCCAAAGAGAACAACAGAAGTATCATTTTATTATTTTCTATTAACCCAATATATCAATCCCAGCCCCAATTAGACCAGAAAATATTTTTATTTTGAAAATTAGCAATGTATCCTGCAACAAATACTTGATTATCCACAGTAAGTTCTGATTAGGAGTTGGACAAACTCAGACAAAATTAAGTGATACAAGTAATAAAGGAGTTTTAGATGCTGATGCTCATAACATATAATTAGTTAATGTGTTTAATATATATCTGATCGCTCTCTACTGTGTTAATTTGTTAACAAATACTGGCTCCTCTACCTTTGTAAGTCTCAATGTGTGTCATTACGATGAACTTATATATATAGTTTGAAAAATACATTTCATTTCTTCAGGTTTTTTACAAGCTAATAGATATTGATATAAACTATTGAAAATTTTGCCAAAGTTATAATCTGGTCGAACAGGTTTTATACCCCAAATCAAAGGTAAATCTCACTTTGATAAATATTAATACATTCACGCCTAATAAATCCGAAAAAATCACACTATAAAATTACGGCTCTTCTTGCCACCTTGAAACGATTTAGATCAATCGACTTTTAAATTAATTCAGAATTGCAGTCAAATTGAAATTCTGGTTCATACTGATGAAGTTGCACTTAGACATTATATCGAACATCATGTGTGCACTAGATTACATACCTTGATATATCTTTTTTTTTGAAGAAAAACAAGGGTCAAGCCCCTGCCTTAATTAATAAATAAGGTTCTTTACAAAGTTTAGCAGAATACTAAACTGGCAAATAATAGAAAAATAAAAAACTTAAAGAAAAAAGAAGAACAAGAAAGTAAAACTTAAATTTAAAAGCTAGGACTTTCTTCTAAAAAAGTTCCATTCAAGAAGGACTTCTTGGATCAATTCTGAGGGCAGCTTTGCAATTTCCTTGAAGATTCTGGAGCATCTCTCTCTCCAAATGACAAAGTAAACAATTGCAAAAAGGTCCCTAAAAGTGTCTGGAATAGCAGAATTGTGCAGAATGTCTGAAGAACGCAAAGGAATAGCTGGGCAGGAATCTAGCATTAAGCATCGAATCTCTTGGCAGTTTAGCAATAAGTCTCTTACCTCTTTGAAGAAAGAACAAGAAGTAAACAAGTGAGATACAGTTTCACAATCTGTGCAGCAAAGGATACATCTATTTGGAAAATTCCATCCTCTTTTCTGTAGGTTATCCAAAGTAGCAATTCTATTTTGAAACATTTGCCAAAGAAAAATCCTGAATCTTGGAGGAATTCGCAATTTCCAAATAGAAGATAAAGAAGAAGAATGGCATGGATGGCAAGATATGAGGCTGTACAAGGAACTGGTAGTGAAGCTCCCTGAGACATCACCTAGACTCCAAGTAATAGTGTCATCTCCTGTGGTGGCTAAAGTGGAGAGAAGTGGAGATACTAACTGAAGTAGAGAAGTTAACTGGTTCATGGCTAGTTCAGAAGTGGGAAGTAAGGAGGAAAAAGGAGAAAGAGGATCAAAAATAGAAAGATTAAAATGTTGCACCGAGATAAATTGATTAGAGGCAAAAGAGAAAAGGTCAGGAAAAGTGAATTGAAGAATTTGTGAAGACCAGTTGTGCTTCCAGAAAAGAGTGCTTTTACCATCAGCAATTTGAAAAGACATTCCAACATTCATCAGAGGAGTTAAGCGCTTAAGACTGTTGGCTAGCTTGCTTCTGAATGGGAAAGGAGACAGGGAAGAGGATTGCAGTGTTAAGGTCAACGATTTCCAAAGAGAAAAAGATGGGGAAGACCATCTCCAGAGCCACTTTGCCATCAGAGCATCATTAAAAGATGAGAGATTTAGAATCCCAAGTCCCCCCACCTTTTTAGGCTTTGTCACAGAGCTCCAGGAAATCAAAATTAACTTTCTCTTGTCATTTGCAATGCCATGCCAAAGAAAACTCCTTCTCAAAAAATCTATTTTCTTTATGAGCCATGAAGGAAGTTTGAAGACAGACATAAAGTAAGTAGGTAGAGAAGAGAGGCATGAGTTAATCAAAACTACTCTACCAGCAATTGAGAGAAGAGAGGCTGACCACCCTTGAAGTTTGGCTTGAAACCTTGAAAGGATGAAATGGTAATCTGATTTAACCAGAGGTTTATCAGAGAGGGGTAATCCCAAATACATCAAAGGAAAAACTGATCTTCTACAATGAAGCACATCTGCTAAAGACTGAGTTAACTCATCTTGACAGTAGAGGGTTAACAAATCAGATTTAGCTGAATTTAACCTCAGACCAGAATATTGACCAAAGACATTGAAGACAATGCTGATAAAAGTGGCTTGCTGAACAGTTGGTTTGAAAAAGAGGATGGCGTCATCAGCATAGAAAAGTGAAGAAGACATAGCCTGCAAGGGAACAGGTATGGCTCCCAGCCTATTTAGCTTTGCTACCCATCTCGAGAGAAAATCAAAAGCCAGAATAAAAAGATATGGAGAGAGTGGGTCACCTTGGCGCACACCTCTCCTTAAGATGATTTTCCTTCCTGCAACTCCATTTACAACAACCCTGGAAGCTCCTTGAAGAACACAATGAAAAACAGCTGAAATAAAAGGCTGTGTAAAACCCAGAGCTGTGAGAACTTTAACCAAAAAATTCCAGCTGATAGTGTCAAAGGCCTTGTGAATATCAGCTTTGAAAACAGCTAAAGGAGTTTTAGACTTAGAGCAGAAGTTAATAACCTCTTGAGCATAAACAAAATTTTCTGTAATAGCTCTACCCTTCAAAAAACCAGTCTGATTCAAAGAGATGACAGACGAAAGGAAAGGGGTCAACCTTGTTGTAAGTATCTTAGACAAGATTCTCTGTATGGAGTGAATGATACTGATAGGCCTGAAGTCTGCTGTAGTTGAGGGGTTATCAGTTTTAGGGATGAGAGCAATGAGTGAAGAGTTTAGAGGATAAAGGGAAGAAGATTGCAGAGCAGCATTGAGAGTGGAAGTAATCTCAGGAGCAAGTTCCTTCTTAAAAGCCTTATAAAAATCTCCTGTAAAGCCATCTGGACCAGGAGATTTGTTAGAAGGCCAAGAAGAAATAGCATCAGAAACTTCAAACATGGAAATGGGAGCATCCAGAAGAGATAAGTCCATATCCTGAAGATGAGAATAAAGACAGTCCATCTGTATGTCTGAAGCAAGTGAGGGGTCATCAGAGGCAGTTCCCATCAAATTGCAGAAGAAACTGAAGAAAGCCAGGCCTTTGGATTTTTGATCAAAAATAGTAACTCCATCTTTCTGTAAAGACTGAATAAAATTTCTCCTCTTGTTACCTGTGGCTTTGGCATGGAAAAAAGCAGTATTCTGATCCCCCTCAAGTCTCCACTTAAAGGAGGATCTTTGCCTCCAAATCTCTTCCTCAATTGTGGCAATTTCAGTAAACCTCCTTTTCAACAAGCACTTAAGAAGTTTCTCTAAGGAAGTCAAACTTCTGACCTCCATAACTCGATCACATCTAAGCAAAAAATTTCTAATGAACAAAGACTGTTCTCTGGCCTTAGAAGTTCTATCTTTTGCCCAAGCATTGATTTCCTTAGATAGAGAAGAGAGTTTATCATTGAACTGTTGAGGAGAAGAAGCCGTTCCATAAGAGAACCAAAAATTTAAAACTAAGTCCTGAAAATCAGGAATAGTTAAACAAAAGTTCTCAAATCTGAAGAGGTTAGAGGGTCTGAAATTTGTTTTGAAGCAACAAAGTATAGGAGAGTGGTCTGAAGAAGTGTTAGCTAAAGCTTCTTGAACTGCATTTGGAAATTTCTGAGAAAGAGGCAAGTTGATAAAGAATCTATCAAGCCTTGCAAAAGTAGGGTCCACTCTATTATTTGACCAGGTAAAGCTCTTGTTAGAAAGATTTAAATCAACTAAACTAAGAGCTGAAACAACATCCACAAACTGTTGCATATGACTCCAATTATGCCCTGAGCCAATGGATTCATGAGCATCAAGAGTGAGATTAAAATCTCCACAAAGAATCCAGGGAGAGTCATCTGAAGGAGCAAAAGTACTTAGTGAAGAAATAAATTGAGACCTTCCTTGAGAGCAGGAGGGCCCATAGACAGAGGTGACTCTTAGAAGAGAAGCATCATGATTAATAGAGAAGTCAACTGTCAAAGCATGAGTAGTAGCCAAAGAAGAGGAGTAAGTTGCAAAATTTTCATCCCAAGCAATGAGGATCCCTCCTTTCGTTCTGTTAGCATCAACAGAAAGAAAAGATTTTAACCTAGAGCCACAAGCATCTCTAACAAGATCATCAGAAATAGAATCCCACTTAGTCTCTTGGAAACAAACAAAGTGAGGCTTCTCAAACAAAATAGTTTGCCTAATTGCAAGCCTCTTATCTTTGTCATTTAAGCCCCTCACATTCCAGCATAAGACTTTTAACTTAGAATCCATCATCAGACAAAATAAAAGGCACAATAAGGGAGGAGAGAGATGCAGAAAAAGTAAAGCTTCTCATTAAACCAACTTTGACATAAAAACCACCAATCCATAAATCATAACAAAAGAACTGCTAGCAACAAGAACTGTAAAACTTAAATAGAGCTAAGCTACATTAAGCCTACATCAGCCAGATTCTTCTTAATCTTGTCAGTGAGCTCAATTCCAGCAGCATATAAAATCAGTTCAGCTTGAGTCAAAGTGGGAGGATCATCACCCTTGAGGAAATCAGCAAGAGCCTGAGCTGGCATAGATTTCAACTTTGCAGCTTTAGAAGATTGAGCAGTTGCAAACTGAACCTTTTGGGCTTTTTCAAGAGCAGAGATGTAAGGCCCAGATAACTTGCTTTTAAGCCTTGAGCTTCTTCTAGGTTCAGATGTAGTAGTTAGAGAAGGAGACGAAAAAAGTAGCTCAGTAGCTGCAGGAGAAGCAGGAGAATCAGAAGGGTTTTGTGCAGAAGTGTTGTAGGAAATCTGAGGTGGAGTAGAATCCTCACACTGGCCAGAAGGATAGAGAAAAACCACATCATCAGCACTAAAGTCAGGAACAGTAGCAGTGAACTTAGAAGGGGCAAAAGAGGAGGGAGCATCAGGCAGAGAGAAAACAGATGACTGAAAAAACATAGGCATTGGCGCAGTTGAAAGAAAGGGATCAACAAAGCTGCTGGAGAAGATGTTAGATGAAGGGCCAAAAGCAGAACAAACTAGTTGCTTTTGCAAATCATCACAAGCTTGATGAGCCAGAGGTTGAGCTCCCACCGGTTGCTGATTCACAGAGTTGTCAGAAAGAAGGACATCAGGGACAACTGGGCCAGAACCGTTGGAAACGCCTTCTGGAGGACTTGCAGGGGGAGTTGGCGGAGCCGGCGGAACCCATGGTCTCCCTGGCCCAAGATAAGGAGGGTTCTGGTAAAAATCCACCTGTTCATATCCTTCAATAACCACTCTAACTCTGGCAGCACCAGGATCGTCAGAAACAGCTATCTCATGTGGAATGAAAGAAGGATGCGCACCCTTCACAAACATGCGCAGAAAAGCCAAATTAAAGTTAGAAAAATGGGGAGCAATAGCAAGTGGATAACCAAAACCTGAAACAAGTTTGCGCAACGCAGATCGATTCCACAAATGCAAAGGTTGACCAGAGAGGCGGATCCTGGCACGAAAAACAGGAGGCTCACGCACCATTCCCCTAGTTCTATTCCACCTTCTGAAACTGTAGCGGATGTTTTGCAGATGAATGACCCCAGCATTGCAGATGTTATTTCTGATGAAAGTATTGGGACAGATCAAGAGAAAATCTCCAGTAGTATGATGCACAGGTTGCAGCCGGAACTGGTTGACAGAACCGCCAAACTGTGCAGAAAGTCTTGCAGTCAAACGTCGCTCAAAATCATGCGGGAGTAAACCTTGAAACTGGTAATTAACCACTGCAGCCCTGTGCAGAGGCTCATTCTCAGGGTCCACAGGCTGATTGGGAACATAAAAAACACTGAGAAGGTGAATTCGATGCTCTTCAAATTCAAGAGCACTATTGAGTGGCATATTTTGCCAATTTTCAGGGATATCCATGGTAAGAGTAGTAGAAGGAGGAGCAAAATCAGGAGATAAAGAAGGAGTAGTGGAGGAGGGTAAAGGAATGATTTGTGAGCAAGAATTAGGAGTTGATATAGGAGGAGGGAGTTGAAGAGACAGGGGAGAAGTATCTTGGAAAAAGGAAGAGTCATCTGGAAGAGTCTGAATATTAAAATCCAAGAGAGGAGGAGAAGAGTTACCTTGGGAAGACGAAGGGATGTCAGGAGAAAAAGAAGAAATTTCTTGAGAGGTGAGAGGGCATAGCTTGGCATTATGACCGAATTTAAGGCAAATAATACATCTCTGAGGAAGACTACAAGTGGATTTTGAGTGCCCAGAGAAAAGACAATTAAAGCACTTCTTTGTCTTCCGAAGTGAGGAGAGTTTTGACTTAATCAACTTAGCGATTGATCTTCCCGAGCTATCAATACCAGCAGATTTAAATTTTTTTGGCAGAACTTTACTCCAAGAGGGAGCATTGAGGCCTTGGGAAGTAGCAGGAGAAGTAGAAGCTTTTGTCTTAGAAGGCTTGGGAGGGAGATCAAAGCAAGCAAACCTCTTTTGAAAAGATTTAGAAGTAGCCAGCCTTAGAGAAAAAATAGTAAGGGGGGGAGAAGGCAGGAGAGGTTGCAATCTAGATCTAACAGGAAGACGAGTTTGGTTTAGAGGAGGTTTTGGGGGAGGAGGTGCGGCAGCTGCAGCAAAGCTGGGGCGGTGAAGTTTGGTAATGTAAGAATCAAGCAAAGGCGGCTGAGCAACATGGATTTGGGGGTTTGGAAGAGGAGGGTCTGTTTTAGGGAAATAGTAGTCGTAGAGCGGCGGCGGCGGCGGAGGCGGAGGCAGAAAGGAAGGTGAAAAGGTCTCAGCTTGAATCTTAGTCTTGACGGCAGTCTGAAAGGAAGTCGTGGCCGCGACAGGCGGCGCAAAAGAAGTCGCTTTAGCCATCGCCTCCTCTTCCCTCAACTTTTTCATTTAAATTTAGGTTTTCACACCTTGATATATCTATTAAGATAACTCTACAGCATGGCTTTCTTTATACTTAAAAAAAATACTTTAACCCAGGGCTACTTCTCAAAAGACTTTCGTACCCCATTGAAACATCAGAGGTTCTCTTATGGACCTGTACATCTGGTCAATCTGCGTGTGCTGAATAAACACATGGGATGCTTGCATAGAGACTCGAGCACAGTTACTATCATCACGGTGATAGTGTGGATTACAAGAGATAAAAGTAAGAGAAACAGAGAAGACAAGATTACCATCAAACCAATAGACGCACTGATTCTTAGGCTCAAGTTGAAATAGTCCAGAAAAATTAAATTGAGAGAGAACGCAAAAGACAATAATTGTACCTCGTCCTGTCGTCCACAAACAAAATATGGACCAACTAGTTTGGTTTCCATAATATCAATCAAGATTTTGGAGAATTCTTTTTTGTTATTTTCATGTATTTGGTCAGTATATTTCCTGTTACATAGTTGCTCCGATTGAACAATTTTGACCTAGAACAAGTCTTGAGTTTGCACATCCTCAACTGTGCTAGACATATTCAAAGTTCTCAAGTTTGTAAGAAATTTTTTTCTCGGCACAAATTTTGATGAAACATCATTTTTTAAAAGCTTTAGAGATAAGAACTCAACTTGTCATCACATGGAAGACCTAATTAATACCAACAACTCAACAAGTGGTTTATTTAAGAGCATGCGTTTACTTGGTCTTAGTCAAATTATCTGACGTAAGAAATGCTGGCTGACTAAACAAAAGGGTAAAAGGAAAAGAAACAAAAGAGAAAAAAAAGGAAAATGTACAGAGCAAAGCAGAACAAAACAAAATTCTGCTTATGTCAAATTTGCGTTTGTAATTTGTAATATGCAACTTTTGATTTGATTAAATCATTGCTGGCCTGGCAATCGACACCTGGTCCTAAAAAAAAGAAATGCTGGTTGACTTTTTTGTTAATTATCTCCAGACACATGCAAGAACGTGATGTTCCTTCTGTCCTTGGAAGAAGACTAATACAAGTCAATCAACTGGACATTCTTTATTTCGAAATTTAAATAGAGATTCTTTACAATTATCGGTTGCACTTATAAGAACAGTTGTTATCAGTCAGGTTTTGAAGAAGACAGGGACAGGAAATGTCCTTGAGAAAAATGGTTGGCGGCTGCCTTGTTCTTCTGGTACTGGGTATTGTTATTGCTGGAGTCGATAGCCAGCTTGATTCTCTTGGTAAGACTACTACTTGTAATGTAATACATTGCTTTTTTTCCTCTCTTTCCTCTTCATTTATTTTTTTAAATTTTTTTATTATTACTATTTTTTATTTAGTGATGTTATTAGCGTAAAAGATTTCGGGAAGCACACAAAATAATGAACCTCGAAAACCTTCGGATTTATTGAAATAGTATATTTACCTTTTATTGGCTTAATTATGAAATCATGTCCGTAGCCCTTTCTTGACTTTGACAGGATGCTAACAAATATTCTATAAATCTTTCTGGTTGATGTCAATTAAGTTTACAAATTTTCCATACTCCCAAAACTTTATTTTAGAGTTGTTAATTACCTGTTTTACTATCCGGGTTATGAAGTATCATATAAAAAAAAAAAAGGCAACGGACATAGAGGAGGGAACTTTTAAGTTATTGGTCAAAGTTTCAATAGAATGAAATAAACTGACAAATATTTTATTTTTTTATTGTCGGACGTGCAAATTTCTATTACTCTTTAAACTACGTATCAATGTTTTTGTTCTGCTTCCATGATGCCCTTTCAAGTTTCAAGTAAAATTGTAATGCTATTGTGCACGTTGCAATACAACCCAATATATCATTGTTTGGCGGTCAATTTCTGTATGATTGTAGATTTGTGACTTTTCTTCATCTGGTTATATCGAAAAGTGATGAGGTACTCTTTCAGTTGTTTCCAAAAAAAAAAAAAAATAATATATTTCTATATATAGTTCTATATAGAATGGATAGATTGACATTTTGTTTGTACAATATCTTAATATTCATCAGTTCCCCTCATATTTATTTTGTAATGATGCGTACTTCTTAAAAATTTATAGGAAGGAACATTGATTTTTTTTTTTTTTGTTGCTTTGTACAGATTTTATAAACATCGACTGTGGACTCCCTTCAAATTCTAGCATTGTGGAAAATGGTCCATCAAAATTAACTTATATTTCAGATGATCAATTCATAGACACAGGAGTAAACAACATCATCTCTTCCCAGTACAACCCGAAGGACCTAATCAACCTATACTTTACTGTAAGAAGCTTTCCCAATGGAACTCGGAACTGCTACACGTTTAGATCCTTGACAGTAGGATACAAGTACCTAATAAAGGCAGGGTTCTTTTATGGAAACTATGATAACTTGAACAAGGCTCCGATCTTTGATATTTACTTGGGGGTTAACTATTGGGATACAGTAAATGCTTCAGCATTATACTATCCTGAGATTATTGCCAGTGCTACGGCTGATTACTTGCAAGTTTGTCTTGTAAATACAGGGCTTGGTACTCCTATTATCTCTTGGCTACAGTTGAAGCAATTGAAGACAAGCATGTATCCAAGCGTGAATTCCTCACAAAGCTTGATTACTGTATCTAGGAAAAATTTGGGAGCAAGCAATTATACTATAATAAGGTACCTGTAACTATCCTTTTAAATTTTTCAGACAAATAATCCAATCATCTTCTGCAACTTCTCACGTATTCTCTTTTCCAATCACTGATAGGATGCATTAAAAGTTTAAAACAATACCAGAGCATCAACAAAAGCCAAAAACAGAATGAAACTTGGTTCAATTTTCAGAATTAATGACTCTTGTAAAATGCTAAAGTTGTTTATTGGATGAGCTTATTTTGTAAATAAGCTTCTGAGTGAAAATAAAAACAAGGAGAAAAGATGATTTACTCCTCTTAGAATATATCAATTTAATGCCTGATTAATTAATCACATTATCACAGTATATATTGGGGCGAAATTGGATTAAGAGAATAGAATAGATAACAAGTACTTGTACCTCAGTAAATTAAAATAATTACTAGTTGTGATGCAGCACTCATTTTGTTCATTTGATTAACTTGAAAAGTAAAAACAATGAAAATATATAGGTATCCTTATGATCAGTATGACCGGTGGTGGTGGAACATAACCTACAAGACTTGGATAGATGACTACACCAACTCAACTGTCGGATCCTCCGACCCTGAATTTGATCCCCCCGCTGTCATAATCCAGACTGCGGCCCTCACTACAAGTACCAAAGACCCACTTAATATCTACTGGACGAGCAACAGTCCATCCACCAAATTTTACGTTGTTCTTCACATTGTTGAAATTCAGGACATACTGAGCACTGACCTAAGAGAGTTTGATATAAGCTGTAACCAACGTACACTGTTCAGTTCCATCAATCCAGGCGTCTCACAAATCAAAGGCCTAACGAAAGACTGGTTGTCATTCACTGCAACAGGTGATACTTATTATCTAATGTCACTTCAAGCTACTGCACGCTCGACTCTCCCACCTCTTTTGAATTCCTTTGAGCTTTATCAAATCCCAAGTGCCAATGGAGTCCCTACTGACAGTGGAGATGGTATGGTTTTGATCTTTCTTACATGTTAATTTATCATGTTGATTTTTTCTTTAAATATGCTAAAAAGATCTTGTAGTACTCATTTGTTTTTAGTATATTTTTCCAATAAAATATTTAGTAATTGCTGAAGTATTCTTGTCATCCCTTCAACTGGGATGGACAACCCAGCAGGCTGAGAACAATATTTCACACATTATACCTGTTATATAAATCAGTAAATCTTATGTTAGTGACATAAATTCGTTTTTATATAGTTCAGACTATCATTTCTTTCTTTAATTTGTTAAAACACTGAAATAGGGCAAACTACTGCAATAGGAACGGTTTAGTCATTTACATGGTGGTTCAGGCTTCTAGCACCAATTTATATTCAAAATTTATTCTTGCAGTTACTGCTATTAATGCAATCAAGGCAAATTATCGACTGGTCAAAGGGTGGAACGGCGATCCATGTGTTCCAACAGACTATGCTTGGACTGGTCTTAACTGCACCCTATACTCCAATGTTCCCAGAATCACTCACTTGTACGCAATTACAATGTTCTTACAAGATATAAGGATTGGTCATATAATTACAATCTCAATCAGTTTTTGTGTTTATTTTGGAACTAGATGCTAGAAAAGAAGACTAACAGTTTAAAGTTTTTCCTATTCAGAAACCTATCTTCTTCTGGCCTGACAGGTGCAATAATATCATCTTTCGGAAATTTGACTGCTCTTATATCCTTGTAAGTTCATTGAAGTCTTAAGAACAATCATTTTTGTTTCATATTTCTTTAATTGTAAAGTTCCGAGCAGATTTGGACCCTAAATCGAGCCTGAGGTTCCAACTAGAAGCCTGATAATTTCATTGGAAGATTTGGCAGATAAAATTGGTATAGCATCAAGATCTAGTATAAAATTAAATGTTCAGATCAGTTTAGGACTGCCGACTGTCCAGTTACATTTAACAAATGGACATGAGCCAGAAATTTCCTGTGCACTTTTGAAGTCATCATGTATCACATTTACATTGTATTGTGCAAATTATATATATTTACTATTCACATGTTTTAGCGGATACATTTGCAGATTCCTCTTTGCCTAATTTGCCTTTTCCTTTCTTCAGGGACTTGTCCGGAAATGACTTGTCGGGGTCACTTGCTTTCCTTGATCAGCTAGTAGCTCTTACATACCTGTAGGTGTTGACATCAACTTATATTTTTCTTAAACAAGAAAAAATAATCATTTTAAGGTAATTATATTATAAAATTTTCAGAGACATATCAGGAAACGAAAAAATTTCCACCACACTTCCTCCTGGTCTTCAGAAGAAACAACAAGATGGGACTCTCACATATAAATCTAAGTATGTTTCCTTGTGTTTGAATGGTTTTAATTCATTTCTTGTCTTCTTTCACTCCTATGCAGTAAAATGGCAGAAATTTGATTTTTACCCAATGATTAGATTATTTATTACTGCTCGTCATATACATGACCCAGCAGAAACAATCAGTCCAAGTCAAACAAAAGTGTACATCGTTTGAGTGATTAAAACAAATTGTATAAGAAAAAATAACACCAGCAGAACTGATTACATTCTGGTTGCACCACAAGCTACAAAGAATACTTGCACAGAGGCTTGAGTGAAATCCCTTCTTGGTGCCTCCTTTTTAAAGAAAAAACATAGCTGGGACTGAACTTTCCAAGCATCTAATTATGTTGGCCTTTTCAATTTATTTTCATTTCTTAGGATAGGAGATCTTACACAGAAGAGTAACAAAAAGAAAACACCAGTAGTTCTAATAGCAGTCATCGGGGTGGTTGTGCTGCTTCTACTGGCAGCTGCAATTATACTTGTTCTGTGTTTGAGAAAGCGCCCAGGTACGTTCTTCATTTTATCTGTTTTCCCCTCCTAGATGAATACAATAACTGTTATCAAGTTCACTGTCATTATTCAATGTGCTGTTAAGGCTTATAATGCCATCTAATTATCATTAAACACCTATTGCAATTTTGGATTTAGTTTAGCACTTGACCATATTTTTTAGGTGGTCCTAAATTGTACTAGTTTTGGGGTCCATTTGTGGTCATTATTTTTTATGGTTACATGGAGTTCCTTTCTTCTGTTTTTATTTTGTTACTTCCGGTGATAAAACTCAATACCAGCTATGAATATGAATTAACTGCTGGAAAACATATTCATGAATTAAAAAAAAACTCACTTCAGGATCAGATTAAATTTACCTTTAAATTTGCATTTTATAATTGAACTCTGAAAAGATATACCACTAAACTTCTTATTTTGCAGAGAACCAAATAAATATACCAAAACCAAACGAAAACACTGGATCTTCCCCTCTGACAAATAACTATGCTGGAAACTATGCATATAGCCCAGCAGCAAACATTTCTCATGGCAGCAATACTGGTCAAAATTATGCAAACATATCCAAACAAAATGGATCAGGAGAAGGGATGTTAAATTTTGAGAACCGACAATTTACATACAGTGATCTGGAGAGAATCACAAATAGTTTCCAGAATAATATTGGCACTGGGGGGTACGGAAGCGTGTATCGGGGTGTTCTGGAAAATGGAACTCAAGTTGCAGTAAAGATGCGCTCTCACTCATCATCACAAGGAGTCAAAGAGTTCTTAGCTGAAGTAATCATTCTATCTTACATTTCCTACCTTAACCCTGGCTAATGTACTACATGAATGAGCTGTTATACTGGTATAGGTTGGATGTTTTTTCTTTTAACTCTTATGGGATGTTTTTCTATTTATTTCTTTTTTCAGGCTCAAAATTTAACGAGAGTTCATCACAAAAACTTGGTTTCACTATTGGGCTATTCAATGGATGGAGATTGCATGGCTTTAGTGTATGAGTACATGCAGGAAGGAACTCTACAAGATAAGCTCAGAGGTCAGTACTATTCAATAATGGTCTATCAAAAAAATGAGTTTAATGAGTTTAATGAATTTATTACCTGGGTAAAGATTACACAGTAAGAATTCATTCCATTTGCAGATAATGGAAAGCCTTTGACTTGGAAACAAAGGCTCCGAATTGGACATGAATCTGCACAAGGTACAAGTGTACAACAGCATTTCAATATCCAAATTTTTAGGGAAACATATTTCAGACAAATAATTATTAATAACGTAGAGGCATATATATCATATTAATGGATATGGCACATAATACAATAATGCTAAATATAATGATGCAATAACTATTACCATGCTTCAAAATCCTTTGTTTTATTTCCATCTGTTATCCTCTCAGAAAACTAAAAAAGCCCATGATAGCAAACAAATTAAAAATAAGGGACCAAAATAATATTCAAATATAGATCATATCTCATAAATCTGGATAGACTAGGTTGAAACACAATAATATAACCAAATGTTTACCAAAATAATCACAATAAAGGATTGGAGTATTTGCATAAGGCGTGCAGTCCACCACTAATCCATAGAGATGTGAAGACCAACAACATTCTTTTAAGTGCAAATCTCGAGGCAAAGATTGCTGATTTTGGGCTTTCCAGAGCTTTTAACAATGCAAGTAGTCATGTTTCAACAGCAGTAGTTGGCACACCAGGTTATCTGGACCCTGAGTAAGATGCTTTTCTTTTTTATTTTGATTTAGCTTTCTTTCAATTCTTGTCATTGATCTTTTTAACATCAAAACCAGATTTATCATTATATACAAAATTTTCCTTCTCATCCATTCATGAACGACTAATTTATCATAGTAGTTGTACACCAACTAATGACAAACATCATAATCAGTCACCTCCTTTAGTTCGGACATAGCCACGATTGTGTTACGCCATCTTAATTGCAATAATTGCTTTTGAGAATATAAGTAATTAAGTATTAATTATAATAGATTAATCTCTCATAGTATATGTCATTAAATATGCACTTTCAGGTATTATCAATCGTACCAGCTAAGTGAAAAAAGTGATGTGTTTAGCTTTGGAGTCGTGCTGCTAGAGATCATTACTGGCAAGCCTCCCATAATTGCAGGCCCAGAAGGAGGGCATTTGGCAAAATGGGTGAATCAAAAGCTATCTAGAGGGGACATTGAAAGCATAGTGGACCCAAGAATGCATGGCCAGTATGATATAAATTCTGTTTGGAAGGTTACAGAATTGGCACGCAAGTGCACTGAACTCAGCTCTGCTCAAAGGCCTACAATGAGTGTTACAGTTGCAGAACTCAAGGAAAGCCTTGATTTGGAGATCTCCACAGAGGGCACCCGTAGTGGGAGAACTATTAACATGAACCCACACCCACATAATTATTCAAAGAATGACAATTTCATAAGTGATGTTAGTCAGAACAGTATTTTTGAAATGGGTTATATGGATGGCATGACAGCACCAGGTCCCACAGCAAGATAATTTGTCAGGCCCTTTACTTTGTGAATTATTGTTCTACTTTTGATAGTTTCTTCACGGAGTTTCTGTGGACAAGAATTGATATACTTGTATCAGTAAATTGCATAGATATATATTTTGCATTCATTTTTATTTACTTTATTCTATTTGTATTACTTTCTGTTGCATACGACTTTGCTGCACTTGACTTAAATTATAATTTGGCCAAAGTGATATTATCTAGTATATGTTATGGAATAGTAGTAACATATTTGACTTCTTGAGTGCTCCTGTTGATTAGTAATTTAGTGGTACCCAGATTGGCTTCACGACTAGTAATATGTGATGGAAAAGCAAGTTGACTTTTGTTGTAATTTTTTCGAAATTGATATATTAATTAAGGTCTATTTATACAGCACTTATCATTTATATAACTATAGCAATAATGGCAAAAATTATGATTTCTTAGGTTTAACTACATCTTTTTATGCCAATTTTATAATTCTTAGTTTTATCATCTATTTAAACAACATCTCTAGACTCCCATAGTTCACTTATATCTGTTCAATTCAAATTCAAACAAATTGGAAATTTCAAGTCTTTTCAGGATTATTTTAACTGCCAGTTAATATTGTTAGTCAATTTGAAATTGAGTGATATTGTTTGTCAATTTGGAACTTCAAGTCAATCTGAATATCAACAATGTTTCAGAACCACCTAATTAAAAATTAGATGACCAAGATTACGACACCAAACGCCATTTATTTTGCTTAAAAGCAGTTTATGGCTTCCCCAATCACAACAATGAGACAAATGAAAGAAAAGGCAAAGACTTAATACCTCCGTATAATTATTAAGTACCACACTGTCTCCTCCAACATGGTTAATAGTACTTAATAGCTCCCCAATCTCAAATCCCAGTTGGCTACTCCAACAACACGAGCAAGTTCTCTTCCATACAGTATTATTTCAGTGGTGCTAGGCTGTACGACTTCTAAATCCTCATTTTTCCATGCTTCGTCGCCGGCCGTCGCGGCAGAAAATCTAATGTGGCACTGCGTAAAGACAAGTTCTGACAAACAGAAAACGAATTTAATTTTAAGTGACAGAAGCCCACAACGCTTAATACAATAGTTATGGATTTTCTTTTGGGCTGATAGTTGAGCTCAAGTCGGAATGGCCTATAAAGCACAAACTGCGTAAGTGTAACAGCGTTCCGAAAAATTTAAAAATAATAATATAAAATAATAATAATAATAATATCTAATACACACGATTTATAAAAATAATATCACAATTACGGAATCTGAAATCCCGAACCCAATTACGGATTTCCGGAATCCATAACAGACTACTAGGCGTGGCCATTAATTTGTAGGGGAAATTGGATGCATGCCACTTCAAAGTTGTAAAATTAGAGAAATGCCACCTCAAAATAAACTCTTTGGAAAATGCCACTCTAAACTCAATATATTCAGGAAATTGCGACATTTATACAATTATTATACCATTTTAATAAAAAATACTGTATTATAAGATAAATTTTTATATTTCCGAAAATACCCTTCTACAATCCTTCTCCTTTATGGATGAAAATTTCCTATCGTTCTCTGTCACACTCTTGTCTCAATTGAGTGTAATTTTGATTGAATTGGATTGGTCGGAGAGGAAAAAGAGGTGAAAAGAAGATCCGATTAGGAGAACGAGAGAAGAGAAGAAGAAAGAGAATGAGAGAAGATAATTTCTTATTTCCAAATCTATCTCTCGATTATTACAATTGTCTATTTATAGTTGCAGCTAAAAGAATAGAAAGTTACAGATTAAAAAAAAAAGTAAAACAATAGGGACTGAATTGAAAGTATCTCACTAATAGTCTGTTACAACTCTAATTAATTGACTAACTACCATCCTGATAACTGGGTCCCATCTCACTAAGAAATAACATTGCATATTCTTCAGCCCAATTACGGCCTGCTTCTTGGTTAGTTGTCCGTTACATCACAGGACCCACCTGCCAGTCTGTCACTCCCTTCCTCTTCATTACCGTGGACTTGAGCTGGTGACACTCTCCTCTCCATGAAACTATCCTTGTCCTCAAGGATAAATTGAGGGTACTCCTTTGCAACTTCCTCATAATCCTCCCACGTTGCATCTTCCTCTGCAGCATTTTTCCATTTAATGAGTATTTTCACCCCAGCAACATTTCCCTTTTTGTAGATGCCACGATCCAAAATTTTTTCTAGAATATCCTTTCTCTGACCACCTGGATTGATTAGAGGCAGTGTTGGTGTCCCTACTTGGCCTTCTCCAACTCTTGCCTTCAATTGAGAGACATAAAAGACTGGATGAATTTGAGAATTAGAAGACAGTTTCAGCCTATATGCAACAGTACCCACTTTGTCAGTAATCTCAAATGGCCCATAATATTTCATGCTGAGTTTCTTATTCTACTCCCCCTTCACTGAAATTTGCCTATAAGGCTGTAGCTTGAGATAAACCCATGTTCCAACAGTAAAATCTCTTTCAGTTCTCTTACTATCAGCAATTTTTTTCATTCTCTCTTGGGCTTTTGCCAAGTGCTGTTTCAATTCAATCATCACTTGATGCATGTCCTTGAGGATTTGATTAACAGCTTCTACCTGGCTCCTAGGTGGATTTCCCAATGGCAAATGTGGTGGAGGATAGCCATACAAAGCTTGGAATGGAGTTGTGTTGATAGAAGAGTGGTAATTTGTGTTGTACCACCACTCTGCTAGTGGGACCCACTTGCACCACATCTTCTGTTGCTGAAAAATCATGCATCTAAGATAATTTTCTAGGCATTGATTGACTCTCTCCGTCTGTCCATCAGATTGGGGATGGTAGGCTGAGCTGAAATTCAACCTGACACCTACCTTCTGCATTAACTCCTTCCAGAACTTGCTTGTAAAAATTGCATCCCTGTCAGAGATGATATTGTGTGGTAATCCATGTAATTTGTAAACATGATCCAAAAAGGCTTGTGCTACAATGTTGGCTTTGAGAGGGTGTGCCAAAGGAATAAAATGGGCATATTTAGTAAGCCTGTCGACTACCACCAGAACTATATCTTTTCCATCTGACTTGGGTAGCCCCACAATGAAGTCCATGGATACACTAGTCCATGCTTCTTCTGGTATTGGCAGAGGTTGAAGTAATCCAGGGTATGCAACATGCTCTCCTTTCCCCATCTGACATATATGGCATTTGCTCACAAAGTCATGTACTGCTTCCTTCATTTTTGGCCAATAGAATAATGTCTTTGCTCTCATGTATGTCCCCAAAATACCTGAGTGACCCCCCAAACTAGAGTCATGAATCTCCTTCAGTAATTTCATTCTCCACTGGCCATCAGATCCCACACACAATCTACCTTTGAATCTGTACAAGTCATGATGCCATGTGAATTTGGTGGTATGTAAAGTACCATCATCCAGTTTTGCTTGTAGGGTTTTGATCCATTCACAGTTTGCATAACTCAACTTAATATCCTGGACCCACTTTGGAACAATTTCACTGATGGCTGACAATTGACTTGCCTCCTCCCTTCTAGATAATGCATCAGCCACCTTATTCTCACATCCTTTCTTGTATTCAATCACATAATCCAATCCTAGAAGTTTGCACATTACCTTTATGTTGCATTGTGTGGCTCAACCTTTGCTCTAGGAGATGCTTGAGACTGATTTGGTCAGTTTTTATGACAAATTTACCCCCCCACCAAGTAATGCCTCCATTTCTGGACAGCAGTTAATAAAGCCAGAAACTCTTTTTCATAGGTGGATAACCCTTGGTTTTTAATACCCAGGCTCTTGCTGAGGAATGCAATTGCTCTCCTCCCTTGCATTAACACTGCTCCAATGCCTTTGTCACTTGCATCAGTCTCAATGACAAATGGTTTGGTAAAGTCTGGAAGTGCAAGTACTGGAGCTTGAGTCATAGCTTTCTTGAGCTGATTGAATGACTCTTCAGCTTCCTGAGTCCACAAAAATGCTCCCTTCTTCAACTGATCAGTTAGGGGTTTGCTAATGACACCATAATTCCTTATGAACTTTCTGTAGTAGCCAGTTAAACCAAGGAATTCTCTGACAGCCCTCACATTTTTTGGCACAGGCCAATGCAACATGGCCTCAATTTTCTGGAGGTCAGTTTCCACACCATTTTGAGAAATTAAGTGACCTAGATATCCAATCTTAAGCAAGCCAAATTCACATTTACTTCTCTTGGCAAATAACTGGTGTTCTTGTAACAATTGCAATGTCAGCTGGAGATGTTTCTTGTGTTCCTCTGCACTGGCACTGTAGATCAGGATGTCATCAAAGAAAACAAGTACAAACTTCCTTATGTAAGGCTTGAAAATGTGGTTCATTAACTTCTGGAAGGTAGCAGGGGCATTAGTCAACCCAAAGGGCATGACAGTGTACTCATAATGCCCTTCATGAGTTTTAAAGGTTGTTTTGCCAATATCCTCTTTATTCATTCGTATTTGATGGTATCCTACCTTCAGATCAATTTTTGAGAATATTTTGGCCCCACACAATGCATCTAAGAGGTCATCTATAATAGGGATTGGGTATTTATCCTTAATTGTGTTAGCATTTAGCTTCCTGTAGTCCACACATAGCCGCCATGTACCATCTTTCTTTTTCACGAAGAGAATGGGTGAAGCATAGGGGCTAGAAGATGGTTGGATAAAATTGTTTCTCAACAGCTCTTCAATGATCTTCTCAATTTCCAATTTTTGAAAATAAGAATATCTGTAGGGCCTTTGACTGATAGGTTGGGAGTCAGGAAGTAAGGGAATTTGATGATCCACAGTTCTGTGTGGTGGCAATTGAGATGGTTCTTAAAACACTTCAGGAAATTGAGCCACAACTGCAGACATGTCAACCATTTGAGTTGGTGCAGCCTGCTGAAGTTCCTCTACTTTAAACAAGTGAGCCACTAACACTTCATTGCCTTCCTCTTCTTCAGCATGTGGCATAATGGTTCCCTGGCACAATTGTACTTCAGCTGACTCATGGCCTACTTGCAACCTCACTTCTGTATTTCCTCTTTTAAATTTGAGGGACCCTTTGTTCCAATCAATAAGCATGGGGCCCAACTCAGTCAACCAATCTAGACCCAGTATGAGATCATAACCTGTCACATTCAATACTCTCATATCTTTCTGAAACTCATGCCCTTGCAGTGAGAATTTGAGACCCTTGCATTCCAAATCAGTGATCATTTTATTGCCATTGGCTACCATCACTGACATGGGATTATTCTTGGAGACCTGAATTGATTGAGAGTGAAGTACATCTGGATTCACAAATGAATGTGTACTCCCACTATCAATAAGTGCAAGAACTGGTTTATTGCCTACATATCCTTTGAGCTTCATGTTTTTGACCTTTTTGGTATCCTTGGCAGAGAAGAATGATATCACAGCTTGCTCCATATCTTCTTCTTCTTGCAACTCTTCACACTCCCAGAATCCTTCATCATCACTTATTAAGGCCTCATCTTGACCTTCAATCATCAAAACCCCTTTGTTTGCACATTTATGACCATGAGACCATTTTTCTGAGCATCTTTGACATAGTTCCAAAGCTCTCTTATGTTCAAATGTCAGACCTTTCTCTCCATTAGTTAATTGCAATTTTTGTTGCCCTCCAATCTGATTTGGTAACCCCTTATCAACTCCTTCTTTAGGTCTGAAATTTTTCATTGGAAAAGATGCTCTAGGAACAAACTTGAGTCTCTTCCATTGGTTATCTTGTGCTAATTCATACTGACCAGTTAAATTTTAGGCATCATACAAGGACTGAGGTTTAAACATGGTCACCATAGCTTTAATATCATCTCTTAATCCTTCCACAAAGGTTGAGACATAGAATTCAGGTGGTAAATAAGGCCTTTCATACATCAATTTGATCTGAAGGGTATCAAATTGCCTAATGTAATCTTGCACTTTTCCCACCTGATGCAACCTCTTGAATTCCCCAATCAACTCCTGAGCAGCATTCTGTGTGAATCGATGGT
Organism: Rhynchospora pubera; assembly: GCA_028095005.1. Classification (NCBI taxonomy): domain Eukaryota; kingdom Viridiplantae; phylum Streptophyta; class Magnoliopsida; order Poales; family Cyperaceae; genus Rhynchospora; species Rhynchospora pubera. Next base: position 87,281,447 of record CM051459.1, read on the forward strand.
ACACTCCATCCACTAATAGCTCCCAAGGGGGATTGTCAATAGTTTTTTTGAATTGCCTATACCAAATGCTAGCTTCTCCCACAAAGTTGATAACAGCCATCCTTGTTCTATGTACAGGAGGTATTTGATAAATGTCAAAGTAATACTCACATTTCATCACCCAGTCAGAAGGATCATGGCCATCAAAGGTAGAAAAATCTAATTTTGGTAATTGTATAGGAGGAATTGTATTTTTTGGAGGAAACAAATCTCTTCTGCCACCGTTTCCTATGCCTCCTTGCTCTTCTGGAGTAATAATAGGAATAGTGAATGGAGCTGCTCCAAGCACTGATGACTGTACTGGAGGTTGTTGTGGTCCCGCCTCTTTCTCTTTGAACAATTTCTCCAGCATCACTTCTAATCGGGAAATGTTCACTTCATTCTGCTCTTTCAGTGTCGAGGTCAGTTGATCCTTCAACTGGAGATCTCGAGTTGCCATCTCTTGTGTAACCTTCTCCATGTCGACTTGCAATTGAATCACTGTGCTCGTAGGTCCTCCATGGATGTAGATCCACTACGCTTTTGACCTGCCATAAACGTGGGCAGATCAGGAAAGGTCGGTTGTCATAACTTGAATTGAAGCATCGCCCAGCTCGCGATCGATGCTCTGATACCAGATCTGTCACACTCTTGTCTCAATTGAGTGTAATTTTGATTGAATTGGATTGGTCGGAGAGGAAAAAGAGGTGAAAAGAAGATCAGATTAGGAGAACGAGAGAAGAGAAGAAGAAGAAAGTGAATGAGAGAAGATAATTTCTTATTTCCAAATCTATCTCTCGATTATTACAATTGTTCTATTTATAGTTGCAGCTAAAAGAATAGAAAGTTACAGATTAACAAAAAAGTAAAACAATAGGGACTGAATTGAAAGTATCTCACTAATAGTCTGTTACAACTCTAATTAATTGACTAACAACCATCCTGATAACTGGGTCCCATCTCACTAAGAAATAACATTGCATATTCTTCAGCCCAATTACGGCCTGCTTCTTGGTTAGTTGTCCGTTACATCACGGGACCCACCTGCCAGTCTGTCACTCCCTTCCTCTTCATTACCGTGGACTTGAGCTGGCGACATTCTCTCCTCTGCAATCCTTTCTTTTTTTTTTATGTGACCTCGTCGGCCAGTGGCGAAGCCACATGTAGATAGAGGTAATGGTGCCCGGGCTTATTCATTTTTGGGATCACAATGATTTGAATGTGCCTGGACTCAAAGTAAAATATTTTAATTTTTGAACTTTTGTGTCCCGATAATTTAAATTTTTTTGGTTATTTCGCAAATCACAAAACTACCCAGAGAGCAGCAACCAATCAAGGTCTTTCGAATATTTTTTTCTCTTTGATTTGTCTCCTCGTAGGCTATCCACTCAAACATTTTTTTCCCAAATATTTATTTTCGTTCGCAGTTTCCAAAGATTCTTCGAAGCCCAAATACCTAATTAACAACTTAATACCAAATTCATCTTAAAACATTGATATATGGTGTTCGGTGGACGGGGCTAGTGATTCGTATGAGAAGATCAAGAGAACAAGAGGGGAAGGTAGAGGTGGCGTTGAGGTCACAGCAAGAAATAATAATGGAAGGTAGAGAAAGAAACGAGAAAATTTGATCCATGGAAGAAGGAAAGTAGAAGGGCATTTCTGGAAATACAAAAAATCTATCTCAAAATACAATATCTAATTATTAAAATGGTATAATGATTGTATAAGTGTGGTAATTTTCTGAATATATTGAGTTTAGGGTGACATTTTTCAAAGAGTTTATTTTGAGATAACATTTATCTAATTTTGCAATTTTGAGGTGGCATGCATCTAATTTTCCTAACTTGTATGCCTCATCTTCATGTGAGTACATTTGGGTTCTTGTATTTGTAGCGGTATAAGCTCAAAGTAAGACTTTCATTCATATATGCTTGGTCTGGGTCAAATTATTTATTTCTCTAGGTCTAAACGGTCACTTTGCATTAACTTTCTGTGTTATTCCTTCCAGCCTAAAAGGGATTCATCTATTACATGACAACTATTCTATGGGCTAAGTTAAAAAAAAATTAGATCCAAGATAATCTGCTCTTTTATCCTTCAAAGGTTGACAATTGTATGTATTAGGTAAAATTGGATGCTTTTTATTTATCATTTTTTTCCGTAATAAATAACTGATTAATCCTGTTTTGTATCACACAGGGAAAAGTTTAAAAAGCAAAAAAATAACTATTAATTGATTTTTGGAATTTATATATTTAGAAGAGACTGTTGTTTGGAATAATCAAATTAGTAATTTGAATAAAGATATTTTATCTTGAAGGTTAATTTCTTCTAATAAGATTGAATGGCATTTCAATAAAAACACCCTTTCTTGAAGGATAATTTCTTCTAATAAGATTGAATGGCATTTCAATAAAAACACCCTTTCTTGAAGGATAATTTTCTTTTTTTCTAATAAGACTGTTGTTTGGGCGTGGCCATTTGTATTTACTGGCTTTTTTTTTTGTGTCGTTAGATTATTCAAATGTGAACATAAGATTTTTCCTAATCAACTTACCATGTGTATGGTGTCCTAATCATGCTGTAAAGTAATATGGAATAGATGAAATTTTTGTAAGTTCACTTTTACCAAATCACACCCAATGGATTACCATATTACAATATGCAAGGAGCTAGTTGCGGATTTTATTTTTTAACATCTTACAGAGTACTATTTGAACTTTTGATTTTGGGCCAGCAACCTTCTACTACTACCAGAAATTTGTTGAACTAAAATATGTAAAATATCTCTTTATAAAATGTGAATTCTATTCTATGGCTTTCTTAAGTTTATTTTAGTATTTTGTTTTTTTACTTCTTTTGATATATGTAATATCTATTTACGTAACTCGGTGAGATATTTGTAATACAATATGTATGCTTTTGGAAAAAGAAGAAAAAAATGCATTACCTAATCAATCAAGAATATAGAAGTGTATGTTTGAAAAAGATTTACAAAAATAAATTAAGAGTAATGCTAGAATCAAACTTTTTATAGAACGTCAAACATGATCCAAATGTCAGCCATTAAAATTTCAAACGGCCGATCCATACCGCTCAATATGATCTCTATAGTAAAATATCTTTGAAAATCAAATTTTCGAATTTTCAAAATTAGAGGGTTCATAACTTTTTAGATTGAGCATATTAAAAATTCCAAAAAAATAGTAACAAAAATTGAAAAAAATATAAAATTTGGTTTCCACATAGATTTTATAATGTAGAACAATTTAAGCGGTTTGGATCAGTCATTCTAATTTTAAAAATTAAATTTTATCGTGTTGGACAAGTGTACGTGTCCTATATGTTTGATACTAGCCACTCCCATAGAATAATTGGCACAATTGTCTTTTAGATCCATTATTTCACAAAATGCATTTACCTTGGTTTAGTGCTAGATATGTTTTTTGTTAGGTAATGCATTTTTTCTTTTTTTTCCAAAAGCATGCTCGGCAAAAGTTAGGTACAAAATAAATATTAGAAGAAATTAACCTTCAAGAAAAAAATCTTATTAGGAAAAATTATCTTTATTCATATTACTAATTTGATTATTCCAAACAACAATCTCTTCTAAATATATAAATTCCAAAAATCAATTAATAGTTATTTTTTTTCCTTTTTAAACTTTTCCCTGTGTGATACAAAACTGGATTAATCAGTTGACCCAGACCAAGCACACATGAAAGAAAGTCTTATTTTGACCTTATACCGCTACAAATACAAGAACCCAAATGTACTCACATGGAGATGAGGCATACAACTTAATGGCCACGCCTAGTTACGGAATCTGAGAATTCTTAATTGGATTCGGAATCTCAGATTCTGTAATTGTGATATTATTTTTATAAATCGTGTATATTGAATATTATTATTAATAATATTTTATATTGTTTTATTATTATTTTTAAATTTTTAGGAACAGCATTAGCATAAAAGAAAAATTGAAATAAGTGTTTCTCAATCATCATCCACAAACAAAACCATTGATCCATACAATTGGTTCCATAATGGCAATTCAGATTTTTATATTTTTTGATATTTCATGTATTTGGTCATTGTATTTGATGTTACATAGTCGATTCGATAGAACAAATCTGACCAATATTCCAATAAAAGTCTTGAGTTTCCATCCTCAACGGTGGTACAATGCATATTATTAAAAGTTCTCAAATTTGTAGGAAGATTATTTTATGACACAAATTTTGATAAAACATCATTTTTCTAAAGCTTTAGACCCCGTTTGGATGAGGTCGGAATTCCGGACATTTTATATGTCAAATTTATTATAAACAATTCAAACTCTTTACAAAGTTACACACTTTCCAATAAATTTATGTCTAGGAATTGCAAATTCTCCAAATTCTTACAACATCCAAACGACCCCTTAGAGGATAAGACCTCAAGTCATCGTCACATGGAATGATCTAATTAGAACTATGAAATGGTTCATGATAGGCGTTTACTTTGTCTTACTCGAATTAATCAAAGGGTAAATGACTATACAAATGAAGATTAGGATAAGTGAACAATATTAAAGAATAGATAGAAGGGTACATCCGTATATGACTGATTGCCGATTGGTAACGATTTGAGGGATATATGACTGATTTTCTCTTGATCAAAATATCCTCCCAGAAGAGGGTATTTTTGTCATTTAAAAAAAATGGAAGTGAATGAGTAATGTGGGCCCGCTGTCTGTTCTGTCAAACTTGTCAAATACTCCTCTCTATAGCCGATGGCGAAAAAGCCCAATGTTCGGAGGTCCCAACTTGCCGTTTGTCACTTCCCGTCTTTCTCTCTCTCTATGATGCGGCAACCGCAAAGCCACATTAGATTTCCTTATATGCTTGGGAGGACAGGCGTTGTCGCCGGCTCCGAAGGATGAGAAGTGTCGATTGAGCGGTCGCACGGCTCGCATAGTTGGGGAATCTAACATAGAAGAGAGATCGCTCGTAATTAAAGTATTCGAACTTGGTTGGTGGAGTTATTAACCGCATTGGAGGAGACAGCTACGGTGCTTGATTATTATACACAGAGGTAATTATTGAACTTTTGGTTTCTTTCCTTATATGGTTTTTTTTTTTCATTTCGGCTTCAATTTCATGATTGTGGGGACCCACAAGCCCATGAGCAGATTTTTGGTTGAAAACAAGTGTTTTGGTATTATAATTTAGCCATCTGGTTTTAAATTATGCGGTTCTGATGGAAACTTTGTTGATGTCTTAGACTATGTTTGACCCACAGTACCAAATTGGTTAACACTTAACAATATGACTGGAATCCCAAATTGACGAACCATTTGAAATCCTAAATCAATTTGGCATTTCCAATTCGTTTGAACTTGAACTGATTCAAATGGACTATGGGTGGCTAGAGATGTTGTTTAAATTGATGAAGCCGATCTGGATTTCACTCAAGTACGGATGCCAAATTGGGTTTATAATAATAGACAAAGTCTCTGTGTGGTTATCTGTCACATGATTGCATTTTGTTTATAAGAATTGAGTATTTGATATAGAAATGCTAGGTCAGCTCATTGTACTGTGATTAAATGAAAAGCTTTCTGTCTTTTGGAAAATAAAATAACAATGAAATGGAATGGTAAATCAATATGAAAGTTTCTTTGCCTCGTATGGATTCATGTTAATTAGACATAAGCAGTTTTAAAGAAGTCTAAAACAATGTTACATAACATATGCTAGATAATATCACATTCACCGGACAATAATTTATGTCCAGCACAGCAATGCCCTAACAAAGAGAAAACTAATAATAATAACAGCAAATGTTATAAAAAGAAATCCCCAGAATACTCTTATGCAATTTACTTGGAAAATTAACTCAATTCTTGTCCACAAAGAACTACCAATTTTTTCCCTGTGGTGATAATTATAGAGATTAGAACAAAGCAATCCACCAAGGTAAGAGTCTGATGAATTATGTTGCTATGGGACCTGGTGCAGGCATGTGTTTTTCTTTTTTGATAAACTAGGTAGAGACTACCAAGTGGAAGGAGCCAAAAAAGAAGAAAGAAAAGAAAAAATAAAAATACAACTAAAGGGAAAGAAAAGAGAAGAAAAGAAACAAAATTAGCAAAACTTCTCGAACAAAGTTGCCTCAGTCACTATCCAATGATGGACATCCCCCAGTCTTCTGCTCTGGTGCCTGAAAATCCTGTTGTTCCTTTCAAGCCACATACCCCATAAAGCTGTAGCTATAAGTGGCATTTTTTGTGTGTAAGATTGGAACAGATGCAGTAGGGTGTGTTGCAGTCCTTCTTCAAGTGTCGTTACTACTGACATACCCAAGTCATTCCACAATCGTGCAGCAAAGGAACAGGAAAAAAAGAGGTGACTTGCCGTTTCACAGACGTGTTGCTGACATAGCACACAGTTCTGTGTGCACGGAATGTTCCTTCTAAGCAGCTGATCATGGGTTAGTAGTCTGCTATGGGCAAGCAAAACTATGAAAACCTTGATAGAGGGGGGAACCTTGATTTTCCAAATGAAGTGCAGAGGGAACTGTATTTTGCCGGCGGAGGTTAAGGCTTTGTATGCTGAAGCACTTGTATAACAACCATTAGAGGACCATTTCCACTTTAATTGATCGGCTTCCGTCGTGAAGACCAACAAGGAAATTGTATTATAAAGCCAATCGTGTTGTTGTGTCATGGGGGAGGGGATCAGGGTATGCCACAGTGGTAATGCCGACCGTAAGGTAATGAACTGCCTTGAAGAAGGTTTATTCGTATGACCATAAAAATGAAGGTGTGTCCCCCCCCAATTGCTAAACCAGAAAAGAGAATTGTGGCCAGAGCCAATCTCTGAGTAAGTGCTCAATTGAAAATAGATCCGTAGTGAGAGAAGATCCTTCCAGAAAAAGGAACCAGAAGCACTCCATGCAAGCGGGGGGGTGTTGACATTTCTTTTACCATAGAGGCATCGTGTCGTAGTAGACCATAGAGAAGCCGGTTTATCATAAAGTCGCCACCACCATCTAAGAAGTAAAGCAATGTTATGGATTCTCAAATTAAGCAGACCGAAACCCCCAATTGCTTTTGGTAAACAAACCCTATCCCAAGCCAGTAGGTGTATGACCTTGCCACTGCCATTAGAAGAAGACCAAATGAAATTTCTCCTAATACGATCCAATGCTTTAATCACCCAAACCGGCATCTTGAAAACCGACATGAAAAAAACCGGGATTGTGGAAAGTACTGAACTTGCTAAGACTATCCTTCCCGCCCTTGAAAGCAGATTACTTTTCCAACCTGACAGCTTTCTTTGCACTTTGTCAATTAAAGGCTGAAATGCCAATCTGTCAGGCTTGTGCAAAGTCAGAGGAAGCCCTAGGTAAATGATAGGTAAAGTGGAAGAAGGGATTTGAAGCTGTGCTTGGCACCCCCGCATTTGATCAACACTTAAGTTGAAGGGGATGAGGTAGCTTTTGGCCAGGTTTAAATTGATTCCAGAGCAGTTTGAAAATGCCATGAATACCTGATTTAACACAGATATAGCCGTGCCTTTAGCTGTGGCAAACAACATCGTATCGTCGGCATACTGCAGCAAAAAGAAGGGGTTTGGGAATTTATCACATAACCCATGGTGTACCGTGCTAGTTGCGGCTTGAATCATTTTGTTCAGAACATCTACTGCCAGGTTAAACAAGAAGGGAGAGAGTGGGTCACCTTGGCGTAACCCCCTTTGATGATCAAACGGAGGGCCCACATGCCCGTTGACCACAACAGAAGAAGAAGCCGAAGAGAGCAAGAGGCGGATCCAATGTATGAACCGTTGCGGAAACCCCCTCTGGTGTAGTACAGTGAAGAGAAATGGCCATGCCACCGAGTCAAAAGCTTTTTTGAAATCCAGCTTGAGAAGCAAGGCCGGGGCAGCTTGTCTATGAACAGTTGCAATGATTTCTCTGGCTACTGCAAAATTTTCTACAATAAGTCTCCCTTTAATGAATCCAGTTTGAGTTTCAGGAATGAGAGAAGAGATGCAAAGTGCAACTCGGTTTGCCAGCACTTTAGAGATTAGCTTTGGGATATAAGAAATTATACTAATCGGACGAAAGTCAGAGGTTGTGATTGCAGCTTGTTCTTTTCTGATGAGCACTATGTGTGCTCGGTTGAAAGGAGCCAGATTAAGGGTGCCCTGATACAGAGAATCAAAAATATCCAACAAGTCAGTTTTAACCATTTCCCACTTGGATTTGAAGAATTCATTCGGGATTCCATCTGGGCCAGAACACTTATCATTGGACAAGTCAAAAACGGCTCGCTTGATTTCCAATTCACAGAAATTCTCCGCCAGAAATGCTATGTCCGGCCCAACGTTTTGGTAAAGTGCTGACGGTGAAAAAGGTTGAGTACTAATCTTTGTTCCCAAGAGCTGAATGTAGTGCTCAGTGAACGCCTCATTTATGTGGTTTACCGCTGTGACTTCCGTGTCACCAACGAGCAGCTTGGAGACATGGTTGGAGCGCTTTCTAGCAGTAGCTATCGCATGGAAATATTTTGTATTCCTATCACCAGACTGGAGCCACCTTGCTCTTGAACGCTGACGCCATTTAACCTCCATGATGTTAGCTAAAACATAAGCCCTTTCTCTAGCAATAATGCGAAGGTGAGTTTCTAATTGTGTTAGTTGTCTCAATTCTTCCAGTCTATCAATGCAGTGTATAATAGTTTTAGCATTTGTCAGGTGAACATTAGCTGCTCCAAATCTACTGACATGCCAGTCACGCAAGGAATGATGCATGCCTGTAGTTTTGGCAGCCAGGGTTTCGATGGCTGAGGCTTTCTGTTGTGTGGTATTCCAAACGTTATGCATTATTTGTTCGGCCTCTGTGTTACGTAACCAAAAAAGCTCTAGACGAAACGGTTTAGGGCTAGAGGCAAGCTGCCTACACTTGAGTAGTATAGGCGAGTGGTCAGAAACGACCGCAGGGAGGGGTAAAAGCTGAATAAAAGGAAAGTTTGCTAGGAAAGCATTGGAGACTAAAACACGGTCTAGTCTAGAGAGTATAGGATTGGGTTGTTTATTAGACCAAGTAAAGGACTTGTCTTGCAAAGGGGTATCATAGAGGCAAGCTTCATCTATGAAATCATTAAACAACTGCATCGCGGTGAAGTCAAGGCAAGTTGTCGAACGCTCATTGGCCCACCTCACCACATTAAAATCCCCTGCCACTGCCCACAAGCCAGGAGAGAGCGAGGAGGTAAACATCAATTCACCAAAAAAGTTTGCTCGCTGCACCGAATTATTGGGCCCATAGACACAGGTCACCAGCAAGGTAATATCAGTTCTAGTATCCAACAGAAGTGCTGAGCATGAATGAGGTGTTACCCAAGAGTTGCATAAAGAAAAAAAATTTTTCCAGCAAATCATACATCCCCCCCTTGTCTGTAAGGCATCAAGCGCAATTACATTAAAATCAAAAAACGAGGGGAGAAATGTGCTGGCAAGATAATAATCCACAAAATCCATCTTCGTTTCTTGAAAACAAACAACATCCCCTCTAGAAGAACGGACTAAGTCCGACACAATTCTCCTTTTGGCAGGGTCTCCCAGACCTCTGACATTCCAAGTGACAAGATTAAAAGGTTTACAATGCATTGGAATACAAAAAGCTGCAAAGCATACAACAAAAAGCTATCAAAGCTAATTAAGCGACTTAATTAGAAGAAAGTCCATCACTAGAACTTGCATCTAGCTCCAATCTGTACCCTTGGAGGGAAGAGTTGAGAGATTGAGGCTCAGGAACTGCTTTCACCGACATGTTGCGTCTGGGCCTTTTTGTTCCCGTCTTTAACGGGCTGACAACCTGGTGCAAATCCACATTAGTTGCGGGCTTAACCACTATCCTATTTGTTGGCACAGGAATAGAAGAATTGTGGGCCGCAGTGAACTGGGCTTCAGTAGCCACATTAGGATTATAAAGTGTTAAGGCCCTACTGTCCACTCCTATTAAAGTAGCTAGTTCTAAGGATTCACAGAAGGTAATAGGGACATTAACAAAGTCTTTAGGAGCCAAACAAGAGATTACTTGCGCATCAATTTTAGTGGATTTGCAACTTCTGGGCAGAGTTTTTTTGGTTTGCGCCTTTTTTGGACTTTTGCCGACCGATTTTAAAATAGGTGCACATAACGGCAACACACCGGTGGGGCTTGAAAGTGTGGGGACCGACTCAGGAAAGAGGGTACCAGCTTCCAGCTGACTGCCAGAATTAGAGGAAGAGACAAAGAGAGAGGGGATAAGAACCTGAGCTGACTCGTCATGTATCGGTAGGGGCCTCTTGTTTGGGCGTGACTCAGCACGTGGTTCAACAGAGGCATTCAGTTCCACCAAGTCGATCCTGGACAGCTGTAAGTTCTTCGGATCGGGTATTTTTTCTTTGACCATCCCACCTCTTCTAGGTTGGATGGACTTGATAATGGATCCACTAGCAGGCACAGACCCGACAAAGTGTCTCTCACTAGCCATAAACTCCGCAGCTGTGACAGTAGTCGGGTTCGTACCCGATCCGTTAGCAGCGGCCTGACCACCAATTGTGAAATTCCTCTTCAAACTAGTGACACCGCCGTCTGCCGGCCTCTTGCCCTGTCTTACTGCATCCGGTGGGGGGAGCAAAGCAGCCGCTATATCTCCTGGCAGTTCATCAGGATTGACATTCTCAACCAGCCGACGGAGATCAGAGAGCTTGATTGTGAAAGAGTCCTCAAGGCTAGAGTTATCAGAATCTAATTCAGGTGAGGATTGCATCGGTCGGCGGTTGCTTGGCCGGATAACCAGGGGGGGTGGGGCAGGGATGTCATTAATTGAGTAAATTTGTCCCTGCAACCAGCGCACAATTTCAACCGGCACACTGATATCAAAAGCTCCGACAGACATGGACACTGTGAGCGGGATTTTTGCCAGATCATGCACCGCTATAGCAGCATCCCACACAGCGAAGTTGCCGGGTTCGTCGGCGACAATGGTTCCAAGGTAAGTGCCAAATTCTCCGACAGCTTGGGCAACACAGTTTTCATCCCAGAGCTGGGTAGGGAGGCCAATAAACCTTACCCACACCTTGAACCTCGGTATGGAGATATCAGAGCCGATGTGCGGTGACCACAGAGCAGCACTGAATCCCCTCTCCCACCATTCCTCAGGGAAAGCCAGACAGATGTCGTAAGCACTGACATGCTCTGGCGGTTGAACAATGAAACGACCCCCTGTAAGGCACCCAACACTGACCTGTTTGGTGGTGACAAGGCCAGTAGAAGCTACCATTTTGGCAACCTCATCCAAAGAAAGGTCAAGCTCTGAATGAAGCGGCTGAGTAATCACCAATGCCTTGGAAAGAGTATCCAAACGCTTAAAGTAACTGGCGTCTCTGGCAATGTAGCAGTGCTTTACAGCTGGCCTGTCTGACGTAGGTGGTAGGATAGTGGAAGTCTTCGAATTGTCATGAAGGAGGTCATAGAAGTCAGGTTCACCTACACGTGGGACCCACTTCACCTGTGGGGCCGATTTGGCCGTTTTGGCCGCACCTCCTTGAGCCGTAGGAGCCAAAGGAGCGGTTGGTTTAGGCTGAGGCGCAGCAGTCGGACGCCTAGCGCCAGTCGGCCGAGGCGGACGGCGGTCCTGAAAGTGGCGCCTCCTGCCGGCGTTAGACCTGGGAGCCAGATGCCTTTGGGGTGGTTCAGGACAGGCCCGATAGTCATGGCCTAATGCCCAGCAAGAAGCGCATCTTCTAGGGTTAGTGCACTTGTTGGCCGTGTGGTCCTTGGCAAAGCAGCGAAAGCACCTGTTGAACCAGTCTGGGTCTTCAATTGTGGGAGGAAAGCGTAGAGTGGTGGGGCTATGAGGGGAGGTGATTAGTATGGGTTGCTTTGGTTGCCTGGGATGATTGATTACAGGGGGGTGTCGGTTGGTCGGAGGAGGTGGGGGTGTGGAGGAGGTCCCCGTTGCTAGGGGAGGGTGGTTGGTGGGAGAGCTGTTGGCGGCTAGGACCTGAGCGTAGGAGGGTTTTCCTCCGACCAAGGAGAGTGGAGAGGTAGAGACCGGGTGTCGCGGTGCAGAGGAGGAGGGTACGACTCTCGTGCGGCGACGGGGTTGAACTTGCTGCCATCCTTCAGAATCCATCGGTGGTTGTCGGAAATCGCCTGGAAATCGCCTTGTACGGAGCGCGAAAACCCTCAGAGAGAGAGAGAGAGATTGTCCCGGCTTCGAACTTTCTGCAGGCATGTGTTGTCCTGGTCCATTTGGTTGGTATATGTGTGCATAACCTTGGCCAGCATTGTTGCCAGGAGGACTGTTTGCTTCTGGGCTATATGCATAGTTTCCCGCATAGTTATTTGTTAGAGGGGATGCCCCGTTGCTCTCATTTGGTTTTGGGATGTTTATTTGGTTGTCTGAAAATAATAAATAGAAAGTATATCTTTTCAGCTTTAAATTTAACAAAGCAATTTATAAAATAGATTTGAGCTGATGCGAAAGTGAGTTTTTCTGTTTTTAATTAGTGAAAACGTTCTCCAGCATTAAGTTCATATTGATTTGGTGGTGCTAGGTTAAAGACCTGAATCACTGAAATAAAAATGAAGCAAGAAATAGAGCCCAAACTGGTACATTTTTCTTGCCACCTGAACTATCTGGTTAAGTGTTGAACTAAATCCAAAATTTCAGGTCCTGATGACTAGATGCCATTTTAGGCTTTTACTTTTACTGCCCATTGAAAAACCGTATCATATGAAGCATCAAATTGATAACAGTTATTTTATTTATGTAGAAAAGTAAAAGTAGATATAAGGGAGAACTTACATGCGCGCCTTCTCAAACACACTATTAAGTATAATTGCGACTGTAAGGAGAAGCAGTACAACCACCCCAATGACTGCTGCTATCATAACCACTGTTATGTTCTTTTTCTTACTCTGCTGTGTAGAATCAATTGGTACTTCTTTTTGTCACTCTGCTGTGTAGATTCTACAAACCTACAAAGCAAAAAATAAATTGAAAAAGTCAGCAATATTAGAGGCTCGAATAGCTCAGTCCCAGAAAGTTTTTTTTTTTTTTTCTTTTTTTTGGTTGCAAATGAGGCACCTAGAAAGGATTTCACTCAAGCCCTTGTGAGAGTATTCTTTGTAGATTTTGGTAGAGCCAGAATACAATCAGTTCTTCTGGTATAATTTTTACTTACACGATTCGTTCTTACTTTTAAGCACACCACTTATCAGAAGTTTCCCATCTGAATCAAGTACCAGCACCATGGCTTGCATTATGCATACGTTTTCAGCACCAAGTTCGGACCTTGCCCATTTTTCATTTTTAATGTATAAATAGTCTGACTATTTTTTTTTTATTATCTGTGTTACTATAATTCAGTTTGATTTTATTTGACTTGAAGTCTTGAACTGATCTTTACTGCCGGATTATGTCTGTGAGTAGCAGTACTTATATTTATTAATTAAAACACTAAATTAAAACACAAGAAACATACTTATATTTATATGTTAGGGTCCCATCTTGTTGTTTCTTCTGAAGACCAGGAGGAAGGGTGGTAGAAATTTTTTCGTTTCCTGTTATGTCCCTGAAAATTTTATGAAATGATTATCATACAATGGTTATTCTTCTTTTTTACGAATAATATAAATTAATGCCAACACTTACAGGTACGTGAGAGCTACTAGATGGTCAAGGAAAGCAGGAAGAGACCCTGACAAGTCGTTTTCGGACAAGTCCCTGGGAATGAGACAAGGAAAGAGGAATATGAGGGGAAAGATATACCAATTAATATGGTAAGTTATATGAATTGTAAAAATTTAATACAAGAAAGACTCTTATCTTTGGTATTAATATATTAAATGAACTTACAAAGACACGAGGGCAGTTAAATTTCCAAAAGATGATATTAATGCACCTGTAAGGCCAGCGGAAGATAGGTTTCTAGAAAAGAAAAAAATTAACAGCTTAGCCCTTGTAGTTTTCAATGCCAAAATAAGCACCCAAAATGACTGAGATTGTAATTATACAACTGAGACTTGTATATCTTATGAAGGTCTCAAAATAAAGAAAAAAATAATTACGAACAATTTAGTGATCCGGGGAACGTTGGAGTAGAGGGTGCAGTTAAGATCAGTCCAAGCATAGTCTACAGGAACACATGGATCACCGCCCCACCCTTTGTTAACTCGATAGTTCTCCTTGATTGCATTAATGGCAGTAACTGCAAGTAAAATTATTATATATAAAAGCAACACAACATAAGAATGGGTATGTAGTCTGCAGATCTCAATTAAGTGATTAGCATATTTAATAAAAATTCAAAAGAATAAAAATTTTGTTCAGTGCTTTGAACAATTTAAAAGGAAATACAATTTGGAAGTTATGTATAATCAAAGTTATGTCATATGCAAGATGCACTTGTATAATGTGCGAAAAATGGTTCTGGGACTACTCCTAGTTTTTGGGGATGTGACACAGAGTTCCTCTGCCTACTCTATACTGAAATATTTTGTTCGCTTGTTTCAGTAAATTCTTTAGGCTTTTGCTCTATTAAACTTTACAAATAGTATTAGAAGATCTGGAACCATACCGTCTCTACTATCAGTAGGGACCCCAGTGAATTCTGTGACACGATGCACTTCAATCGCATTCAAAAGAGGTGGGAGAGTCGAGCGTACAGTAGCTTGAAGTGACAATAAGTGAGTAGTGTATCCTGTTACGACTCCCTGCCAGCTAGTTATGGTGTTACTGCCACTGATTGGGCCTGGAATCAAGGACTTCAGCAACGTAATTTGGTTATAAGCTATAGAAAACTCTCGAAGAGCAGTGGTTGGTATGTTCTGAACCTCCGCAATATAAAGAACAAAGTAAAATATTGTGGATGGACTGTCGCTGGGCCATACGAACGCAAATGGTTCACTGGTACTCGAAGTGACGGCCGCAGTCTGTAATATGATAGAGGGGGTCTCGAATTCAGAGTCAGAGGTACCCACACTGGCTTTGGTTGAAACCTCTGTCCATGTCTTATAGAATTCGTTCAACCACCACCGGTCATACCGATCGTCAGGATACCTATGTTTTCATTGTTTTTACTTGTTAAATTAAGAAGATGCTAGAAGTATTATTGTTTACTAAATACATGTTAATTATTATATTTTCTTTAATATCTTTTTCCATATCCTACCGTGAATAATTTAATCAGCATTCCATTTAGGCTGTTTGGATCATCTAAGAACAAAATTAAAATTAGTTATTCGAACTAAAAAAATATTATTTTTAAACGATCAAAAGTAAGATTTTTGGAATCTAGATTGTTATTTTTAACTGGCCTAACATCCCGATAAATTTTTATTTCTACTTTATTTGGACCATCTTCTTAATGTGCATTAAGAAGTGGTTGAGGCCACTTTTAAATCCGAATTAAAAAGTTGATCCAAACACCTTATGATCTTAAGAATAAAAATTTAATCTAGATGTTGGACCCTTAAAAATAATACTCTAGATTTCAAAATATTTATTCTTAATTGTGTAATAATAATATTTTTTTTACTATGAATAACTTATCATAATTTTATTCTTAGACGATCCAAACGCGGATAGGAGGAACTTAGTTAAATATAATTCTGAAAAAAAAAGAAAGAATCAATAAAGATTAGTAACAAGTACCCTATTGTGTCAAGATTACTTGCTCCAAAATTATTCCTAAATACGTTAACCAACGCTTCTGAGGAATTCAATTTTATATACATGCTTGTCTTCAATTGCTTCAGCTCTAGCGTAGAGATGAAAGGAGTGCTTTATAGTACTGCAGTTGCGGCCAGAGTCTAATTGAGCAATAATCTATCTCAATAATCACCCATTAAAAAATGTCCACTTGATTGGTACTTTAATTTCCAGAACAAATGAACAAAAAACGTGCTTACCATGTACAGGAAGAAACAAATGAAAAAACCACCAACACCAAGTATACGTCATATTTCCAGAAATGTTCTTGGATATCTGATGTAATACCAAAAGTCAACAAACAAAGCCTGGGGCAACTTATTACCCAAAATGAAATTAGTCAAACAGCTGTTAATTTCGTACTTATTTAAGTGTACAGCATCTTGTTCTGTTTGACTGATTCGCTCTCTCACAAGTCACAAGGACCCTTTGCGTTAACTTTTCATAATTCATTTTTGTAAATAACAAGTAGTGCTGTCAATAAATGATCATGATTGATAATATGAATCTAATGACAATATGTTTGATATAATTGCATGAACATGATTGATAATATGAATCTAATGACAATATGTTTGATATAATTGCATGAATTTGATATAGATAGTTTTCTTTTTTAAGATAAATTGGGGTAAAGCCTCTCGACTTATTTTTGAATTAAATTAATTAAATGTTTATAAAAGCCCCCCCCCCCCAGTCAGGTTTTGAACTTGCGATCTCTCACTTGAGATGTATTGCTCTTTGCCATTAGACAAATAGCTGATTCTCGAATTTGATATAGATGGTAAGAAATAGTTAATGATTAGTTTACTAAATTTCTATATATGTGTGAATTAACAAGATGACGGAATTATTTATATTTTTCTGATTCACGTTTCGAATGATCCATAAGATTTTATTATGAAAACTTCAATAGACCAATTAAATATGCAAATCTAATGCAATTTATAAATTTGAAATGTTTTTTTAATTTTTTTTTTACTATTTCTTTTGGTATTTTAGAAAATTCATGATATAAAAATTATTATCGCCCAATAACAATGATTTTCTTCTAAAATACCAAAAAAAAATAGTAAAAAAATTTTGAAAAAAAATGTACGAATTGGTTTTTCATAAGTTTTCAATATGGAGAATATATTGAATGGTTCAGATCGGTCATTTGAAATTTAAAAACATAAAAATGATCGTATTGGACGGACCTCATATGTACAATATATTTGGGACTCAAGCATTTCTCCTATATTTTAAATGATTAATTGATTACTGCAATTAGCTAGCAACTGGCGACAGCAAATTATAATATTATCCCAACAATAATTTTGATGCATACAAAATGATCAAATTACTTAATTAAAATTGGCGACATGTAGTCCACCACGGTACTGTACTCAATTCGTAAGGCTAACTAGCCCCAAAAGTGTCATGTTTAATAATAGTTAACATCCATAAAACAGTAAAAAAAATAACTATAATTAGCAAAAATCACAGTGTATGAAATTTTAGCTAATGCAAGATGACAAATTATAATGTAAAATATTTTTTTAACGAAACAGTATGATTAATTTTACCAAGTAGATTTCTTAAACTATGAGGTTTATTTCTTCCAAATGACATGTTAGTATACGCTAGGTGATATTTATTGAAGAGAATTATTAGTTAATCTATGACTAGAATTGTATGAATTTTCACTCGTGACTAAATTTTTATGTGCTACATTCTTAGCAATAAAAATTTGAATACGGAAATCTTGTACTAAAACGATCACAGATGAATAGATGATACACGAGAACCAGCTCTTGGTCTCGTGTATCATCTATTCACCTAGCGTATACTAACATGACAAATTATAATGTAAAATATTTTTTTAACGAAACAGTATGATTAATTTTACCAAGTAGATTTCTTAAACTATGAGGTTTATTTCTTCCAAATGACATGTTAGTATACTCAAGGTGATATTTATTGAAGAGAATTATTAGTTAATCTATGATTAGAATTGTATGAATTTTCACTAGTGACTAAATTTTTATGTGCTACATTCTTAGCAATATAAATTTGAATACGGACATTTTGTACTAAAACGATCACAGATGAATAGATGATGCACGAGAACCAGCTATTGGTCTAGTGACAAAGAGCAATTTATCTTGAGGTTCGAAGTCTTGTTTGGAGAGCCTTTTATAGATATTTAATTTAAAAATAAGGTGAATTAGATTTATGTCACTGTGAAAATTTAAAATTAGTAAAATACCATCACTAAATGACAAATTAGTTTTATGCCATTACAAAATAGTAAAAAAATTAGTTTTTTGCGACCGAAAAATTGATTTGCCAATTTTACCTTTTAAAATATGCCAATACAAAAATTTAAAATAAAGATGTACCATCATCAAATGACAAATTAGTTTTATGCCACTACAAAAATTTGAACAAAACTAAAATAAATTATTAATTCATATAAGCAAATAATATAATTATTTCATGTAAGTGCCTTTTTCAATAATGACATAAAAACTAAAGCAAATAAAAATAAATAAGAACTAAAGAAGTATTGCGACTTTGGGTCAATGAAATTATTAATCGCGACATAAGGGGTGATGAATGGCGGAAAATAGAGGTAGTGTTTGGAATTTTTAGTGTTTTTTTTTTACCTTAATTTTTAGGATTTATTAAAAGGGCAGTTTGGAAATTTTTAAAAATAACAAGAGATTTCAAGATGTCATTTTTAGTATTTAATCATTTTAGAAATAAGAAAATGACATATATCTAATTTACATAATTTGATAATGACATAAATCTAATAAGCAATCTAACAGTGGCATATTCCTAATTAACTATTTTTCATGGTGACATAAAATCAATTAATCCTTAAAAATAAGTTGGGAGGCTTGACCCCAATTAATCTTCAAAAAAAAGAATAGATGATACACGACGCGACAAGGAACACAATTTTTGTAATATATATTCTTTTATATACATTTAATTTAAAATGAAGTTATTATATTATAATATTCATAATAAAAATATGTTTACGTAAATTTCTTTTATGTCTTACTGTCTATTTATTTACATTGCGTTTGAAATTGCATAACATGAATTTTTGCGCGATAGCTAGTTAGCATAACCGAATAGAAAAACACAATACCTGGGGACTACTGTCGCCCCTTTTTAGCAGTTAATCATTTTGAATTAATAATAAATCTTAATTATTGAACTAATATAATTGTCTGTAGCCAGTACTTGTCCGCTGGTACTATTCGATCATTAAATATTTTATTAATCAGATAATTATAGCAGGCTTTAGCTCGTATGGCTTTGAATTCTTCCGTCTTTTCCGTTGTCCTGTGTCCGTCCAAAGGACCGTCCTTTTATCGGGGGTGATAAGGATCATCTCAAGATTCATCATCTCATCATCTCCAGTTAATTTTTTCTATTTTTAGAATATTTTTAGTCCCCACTATTTCTCTCCCTCTCATTATTTTCTATTTTGGTCCCCACTGTTATTCTTCCTTCCATCCTTTCTATTTTTGGTCCCCACGAAAACTATAACAATTACTCATATTAACTACAACAGTTAGTATCCAAATTACAATAATTATTTATATTAACTACTTCAGCTACATACATAACTTCAAAAGCTACATATTTTAACTTCAACAGCTATATATTTTAACTTCAACAGTTACAAATATAACTTCAACAGTACATATATAACTTCAAAAGTTATATATATTAACTTTAACAGCTACACAATTACATATATAACTTCAACACATATATATATATATATATATATATATATATATATATATAGAGTTTAGCTACGGTGAGTCGCGACTCACGGACCCTCCGGTGAGTCGCGACCAATACTCCTAGATCTAGATCAAAATGACCGATCCAAATCGTCCAATATGATCTCCCTATTGAAATCTCCATGTAGACCAAATTTTTCATTTTTTCGAAATTTTTAAGTATTTTTTTGAAATTTTAGAAAATCGTTAATCTAATTGGTTCTGAACCATTCAAAAACATCAGTTTTTAAAAATCCGAAAAAAATACTTAAAAATTTCGAAAAAATAAAAAAATTGGTTTGCATGGAGATTTCAATAGGGAGATCATATTGGACGGTTTGGATCGGTCATTTTGATCTAGATCTAGGAGTATTGGTCGCGACTTACCGGAGGGTCCGTGAGTCGCGACTCACCGTAGCTAAACTCTATATATATATATATATAGAGGATGGCTAATGTGCCATAGATGGCACAGAGGGTCCCGTGCCATAGAGTCGTTTTTCGAGATTCAAAATCCAAATGCTCAATTTGAACCGTTCAAGTTATTCACCACATTAAAATATTCTTGGAGACTAAATTTTACATTTTTTCGAATTTTTTTGCTATTTATTATGATATTTTTAAAAACAATATAATTGGAGTATTTCAGACCCTCCAATTTGAACATATCAAAATAAATACCAAAAAATTTCAAAAAAATGTAAAATTTGGTCTCCAATGGTATTTCAATATGGTGATCAATTTGAACGGTTTGGATCGACCGATTGAATTTCGGATCTTAAAAAAATGACTCAAAAACAGACGTCTATGGCATTACCATCTATGGCACTTTAGCCCACCTCTATATATATATATATATAACTTCAACAGTTACATATATTGAATTTGTATATTTTGTTATTAAATGTTACGGTTCGGAATTTCAATGAATTATATGCTGGGAGTAGATATGGGATGATGCTGGATTTGCAATGAGGATGAATGGGATGATTTCATCATCCCTTGGACTTTCTTATTAATGAAGATATGTTAGATAATTAATGAAGATTTGGAAATGATGGGAATGATAGAATCTATGGGATGATGGAAAGCAATTCCCTCCTTTTATTGGGAGAAATTGTCATATATATTTGACTCGTTCTGATTTTTCTATTTAATAAGTGATATTCAGGAGTTTCCATAAAATCTTATCAATTTTTCAAGCAAAATATGTATCAATTATATTGCATAAATTCGATGAATTATTTCAATTTATTGATTTCAGCCCGGAAAAAAAAAAGATAAAATTTGTGTAGTTAGGGCGCTAGGCTTATAGAAATAGCTATTTAATCCCAATTAACCAGATTGAGCCATACCACGAGCATCGATCTAGATGTCTTGTTTGTAGTTTGTACCTGACGGAGTATCTAAACCCCTAGATATTTAGGGGTATTTGGCATGAATGAGTTTAGCCTAATTTTTAGGTTACTAATCTAACTTGTTAACCTACAATTGTCAAACTAGTTTGAGATCAATGAAATTAGTACTCATGTTAAAATTAAAATTTACTAATTTCATCTCAAACGTTAATCCCAAAGTACTAATTTTAATTCCTAACCGCACTAATTTATGGTGTTGCCAAACGCCTCCTAATGTAGAAAAATGGGCCTATCAATGATTAAAGTCCGACGGACCGAAAAACGCACCTTTTCCAGCTTTCAAAAATAAAGAACATTGGAAACCTGGGCAGGATCTCAAATTTTTGCCGTTACCTCTTCATTCTCCCTCCCGAATCTAAACTCTGGACCAAAGCCTAAGAGACTTTTGACGAATTTTATGCTAAATTCTATCAAATAATCTCCGAATAAAGTCAAATAAATGAATTTAAATTTACCTACGAGCTATTCAAACTCAATTAATTCACATCCAACGAGCCCTTAGATAGTCCTGGAGTATGTGCGCAAGTTCACACAAGCCGATTTCGTTAAAAGTTAATCCCTGAGAGCTATATTTCCATTTTAGGGTGAGATAGTCCTGGACTTTTCTCACTCCGTCTCCCCTCTGCTTAAACTTTGTGGAGCAAAACCGTAGGGATTCGATTGGAATGAACTCAATGAAGAAAACTAACCACGATTTTTAAAATGGAAACGAAAATCAATCAATATATACATACATATACATATATTAAACCTCGCAATATGATCCGCATCCGAATACTAGTCATAAACACTGTAGAGTGTAGAGGAATAGTGTTGGCCCACTTACTAATGATACGGATCCGCTACTGTTGATGCACAGTGAATTGATCTGGGACCGTTGATTTTATTTTGCTTAGGAGATCTGTCGACTCGCCTTGGGAGATCATGCATTCTCTCACTAATAGTTACAGTCGAATGGCAGGTGGGACCCAAAAAAGGTGCGAGACAGCGAGTGTTTGAGGTCTCTCATTTATGGGATTTCCTACCCAAATAGGCCAACAGCTGTCAGGTGGAGATCGGCCAGAAGCTACCAACCTTTTTCAAATGCACACAGATTTTATCAAATGATAATGCGTTCAGTGAAGAATTTTCATAGTTTTCTTTGCTCAATGAGGACTCAAATTAAAGTTCTTCTTAACCGTTCTTTTTTTGTGGAGAATTTTTTCATGTACTAATTTCTATTAATTACTTCGATGATAATGCACCAAATGTTGTTCATGCATTCTACCCAACATATTGTCTAATTTTTGTTGTGATTGACTTTTACCTTAAAATTCCTTCTAATGTTACCGGTGTTTATTCGATGTTAATTGGTTCTTTTTTATTGATTGATTTTTTTTTATTAGTTTCAGTTTTGATATTATCCACATATCTTTCAGGAGAAAAAAGAAATATGGTCACACGTGTTGCTATACTGATATGCGTTAAAACTTTGTGACATGTACGTATATGGGGAGCTTCTAGAGAGTGATACCGAGATGAGACAAAAATCAGGTCAAATAAGTAAACTAACCAGTTTTTTTTTTTTTTAATCCATTGTTCCATTTGACAAAATTAACCTCAATTTGTGTTCAAACTATCTAACTAAAAAATAGTAAGATGTCTGGAGGTGTTTTGGGCAATGGAAATTTTTTTTGAAGCAACATAATTTTTTTTCTAAAATAGCCAAATTATACTTCTATAATTTAGTAAATTCGTTGGTACTTTTCTGACTAAAAATCTAAAACTCGTTTTTCCTGTCCTCTGCCTTCACTGAAGTGACTAAATTTTGTATAGTCAGCTTCAAAATTCATTAGTTCATTTCTAGGCTAGACGCATGTGCTGGTGTCATGGCTTTTGAGGTTAATTTTTCAAAATTAAAAGAGAATGAATATTTAATTGTTTTAAGACTCTCGAGCAGGCCATGAAAAGTGGGGTAAAAAATTTACACGAAAAAAAGTATATATAACCATTTGATTTCTTCAATGTCTATGTTGTAAGTCAACGCAATTTTTTCTTACATTTATCATTTGTAAGATAACAGCGGTAAGAAATCTCGGGAGAGTACAATTGTCTTTTTAGCCGAAAATGTAGAAGAGAAAGAAAGCACGGTTAAGGAAATAAATTAGGATAATAAATTTTGATTGATGCTAAGAACAATTTAGACATTTCAAAAAAAAAATATGTTGTTCCAAGAAAAAAACCCGTTGCCCAAAACACTACCCTAAGATGTCGTTGTTAAGTTTTTGCATTTGATTTTGGCAAAAATTTTGTTATTAATCTTTGAACCGATCATTTCCCTCTATGAATGGATCCAATATACCGTTTATATTTAGATACCATGTGAATAGTAAGACTTTCTATTTGTATTGTGTATGCATTTGTGAATTGATAATATGTCTAATTTTCTTTTTAAATAGCTACCATAAGTTAAAAAAAAATAATAAAGAAAGATAGTTCGCACAATGATTATAAAAATTTGTAAAAAAAAATTGTCCCGATTAAGGAAATTTTTATTATTGTATTTTATTTCTTTTCCTTTATAAGGAAATTCTAAAAAAAATTATATATCATACACAATCAATGAAAAATAAAAATGTTACACATATTATGAGAGGCCTTCAAATATCATACACAGATTATGTTGCAAAAATTTTAATTATTTTTGTTTGTCTGAAATTTACATGTATTCTTAAACGATTGTGTACTATTAGATATATAAAATCTTGAAAATTATCGCGCAACGCAACTAATTGATATAATCTCTCTAATGAATAAAATCTAAAAAAAATAGATCGCGCTATGCGCGTATCCATGCTAGCCATAATGAAAGTAGAAAGAAGAGATTTCACGAGGGCCAAATCGCATTTGAAATGTAGTTTTAAAAAAAAACCCCTCAAATTTTGGCTAGAATTTTATGAAATAAATCACAGCAGATTTGTTTGCGAACAAGTTAACTAGATACTCAAGCAACTCTCTTCTCGCATTTGAAATATCTGCTTAAAAGTTACCTTATTTCTCTCTTTCATGTTCAAAAGTGGTAACCCTAGATTCAACACCAAATTAGAATTAGCAAAATTGAGTATTTAAGCCCTTGATTTGGGCAGATTTACTTTTGTGGAAGTATTTGGTGCTTGTTAAAAAATATTAAATATGATAATTTGCTCAAATTCCTTGTCAGAAAAAAAGGTGCATAAATTCATACCGGTATTGCCGGTGCAAAGTTCTTTGTGTTTGCTGTGTAAAGATAAGGCATGCTAGCAAAAATAATTTTTTTTGTGTTGTGCTGTGTAAAGAGTTTTGGTTTTGATTTTTCAAAGAAAAGAGATTGCTTTTTGTAAAGGTAATCGATTTGGCCTTTTTTTTTCCTTACTAATTTGATCTGGTATGCTGTTATATATCATGTAGAGATGGCAATAGGAGTGTGACTTAGACTTAAATTGATTGAGACAAATGACTAAGAATTGCTTTTCTTGTTTTTTAAAAAAAAATTGTACCTCTTTCTTTCCAAGGGGTAGATGTTTACAAGCAAATATTGACCATATATTTTCTTAAGTATTGTGCCTAAGATTGTCATTATTTTTGTGCGAATATAGCTATTTTTTATCGTGAAAAGTGGTTCGAGCCAGAATGTAAGAACAAGGGGGGCAAAGAGATACTACATTGAAATTTTAGAATTTTTAGGGGGGCAAGTTGAATAAATCAAACTGAAATGTATGTAATTTTTGCACTTTTAAGGGGTGATTTTAAAAATATAGGGGGGCAATCACCCAGTTTGGGCTATACATGCCTCCGCCCCTGCTTGGGGCAACTGAAATCGAATTTTGCTAATGAATTATCATTAAGTTAGTAATTAGTTCTAATAAGTAGGTCGTAGTTAATTTTTAATGATACTAAGTTTATATTATGTCAAATATTGAAGTATTTTAAAACTTTATCACCGAGATTATAATCTATTTGAATCTGATTTTGGATTCTGTATTGGGTTTCAGTCAAACTTATAATTATTAACTAATGAATTGATTCGGCTGACACACATATGTAATTTTTTGAATCTTTGCATTTTTGTGGGAAGTAGCATGAAAAAAAGGCAAGGAACAAACTAAAGAAGAAGAGTTAGACTAGATTAGTGTTTCATTGGAGCAGTATCTTGAACTAATTTGAGTTCCAATTATATGTTGAATTGATTTTATGTTGGCTAGATTATTGTTTCATTGGAGCATTTTTATTGTTTTAATTCCTTTTTGTTCGTTTGATCTATAATCGTACATATATATTGAGTTGGTGTTATATTCAAAATAGTTGTTGTAGCTAGCTTATTTGATCACTTGAATCTAGTTAGGTGCTTAGTTTTTATTACTTGATTATTACTTGCTGTTAGTTTGCGTAACTTTTTTTTTTTTTGGAAGAAAATTAGGGATCAAGCCCCAAGTTTGCGTAACTGGTTCATGAAAACTTATATTGTTGCGCTTATCCATGTATGGTAAATGTAAGGACTGATGTTTCTCAATTTATATATACACAAAATCTATAGCTAAAGAGAACATTTTAAAACTTCACGAAACTTTCATTCACAAAACTTAAATATTGTAAACAACACAGCACACGAGAAACATATTAGCACACACAAAAAAAAAAGGATTACAACACATTAAGAATCAACACCTAGTACATTTATCTTCTTTCGCAACACATTTAAAACATAGAAATTAATAGCAGAATTCTCAAATCAATTGAGGATCACAAATCACAAGCGTGTATGTTGGGCCTTTTCATTTGAAGCTTTTACCTCGGCCGATTGGCTTGAATCATCCGACACTAGTCGCAAAACTTGAGACAACAACTTCAAATGACATCTACAAATTAAATATGCCTACATAACATTGCTTGAATTGCGATTATAATGCATGCTCAAATTTCTATAAGAAAAATTAAATTACAAATTAGTAAATGGTACTAATGTTATATGTGGCTATTTCGATGTAGATTGGGCCGAAAGTTTTTGATAGAAAATCGAAAACTTGTTTTTGCACATTTGTAAGCGCAAATATAGTCACATGGAAAAGCAAAAAATAAAATGTCATGGCACGAACGAACGCAGAAGCAGAGTATCGAGCTATGGCATCCGCCGCAAGCGAATTGATGTGGATCAAGCAACTACTTGCCGATTTGAATATCGCTCATAAAGAGCCAATGATGATGTTTTGCGTTAATCAAGCGGCGAGACATATTGCGACAAATTTCGTTTTTCACGAGCAGACCAAACACATAGAAGTTGATTGCAACTTTATTAGAGAAAAAATCCAAGTCAAAGAGATTGAAACACCTTTTGACGATATTGGAAGCATGCTAGGTTTGTATGATATCTACATGCCTAGCTTGTGGGGAGTGTTGACTGTTGAGAAGTATGAAAAATAAAGAGATGATTAGCCTATAAAGCTCATCAATGGCTAATTGAGGAAATAAGGAGTATCAATTTTATTTTTAAAAACTGACACTCAACTTTTTCTTTCAAGATAGGATAAATTCAGCTATTACTGAAATCGTCAGTTATGATCTGAAGCGTATATCTGTTGTTGAGGTTCGTGCAACATGAGAGCGTTATTTTAAAATCTCTGTTAGCATTTCTGTGTGCTCAATTCCATCCCTTCCTTTTTTTTCTTTTCCATTCTCACTCTCCAGCAAACAAAACGCTACATCTCTAATCCAACTTTCTTCCTCCTTTCTCAAGCAAAAAAAAAAAAGGGAAAAAACCTAGCCACCTTCTCGCTGCCCCTCTCTCTCTCAAACGAACAAACCCCAACTCCCATTCTCATCCACCTCTCCTCAACTCTTGCTAATCGTGCTCTAACACTCGCGACTTTCTCACTCGGGGGAATCGAACCGCCTATCTCTATTCAAAGGTGTTTCTCTCAAGTTTTCACTCATTCACTTTTATCTCTTGCACTGTACCATTTTTTATCTCATGCTCCATAAATCGAAATAGCCACATATAGCATGAGTACCATTTTTTCTCATTCAAATTTTCTTTCTGGGAGAACCTTTTAGATACCTTAATATTCTATTAATGGCATCTAAATGAGGTGTTCTTGGCGCATGCATGTATTTACTAATTTGACTTACGGCAAAAAATAGATCCGGTCTTGTAATGGTTACATAAATTAATTTACCATTAAGTCTTTGGAAATCAAATCAACAAAGCATCAACTGGATTAAATTTCACATAGCTGCCAAGTATCAGTTCCCTAGAATTGCCCCAAACTAAAGATTACTACTCACTAGTCATTCTCATCATCAAGAATAACAAATCAATCAAGTTTATTGTATCAAACCTCAATCACAAATCATAAACTCAGAAAATATAGAGAGTACAACAATAAATCGAGAATTAGGAGTGGCTGGTCTGGTTCAAGTAGGTCCGTTCGATCTCCAACGGGTTTGTCTGAGTCGCTTGGCTGCTGCTCCGTGATTTGTTCTCCTCAGATCTCGATTCGAAAATGTTGGATCTCCCTTCTCTCTCCTCAAGGGCGCCAAATAACCCCATGGCTAGCGTAGGTTGTTAGCCAGGTTGGTTTCCTAAAGTGTCACCTCTCTCCAGCTAATAATCTGCATTCTATATCTGGCTAACGGGTGTTTTTCAAGCGGGGTCTCCTGAATGCATGCCTTGTCTGATTTGATGATTTTCTCAGCTGGGGCCTACCCGGGTGTTGTTTATCGAGTCCAGAATAGCGCTAAATCTTCAAGAGTCTAGTAAAATGGCATAGGTAATGGCAATATCTTCATTCAAAGCATAAAAAGCCCTAAAACTTAATTAAAAACACAGTTATTCGAATGAAATTGAGGCCTAAAAGAGTTGAAATGGTAGCATGAAATCTGTCGGTCAGACGACGAGCTACAATACCGCCGATTAGGATTTCAACTTTGATTCCATGATAACACATTTAACAGAGGTAATTTGGATTATGAATAGGTTTCTTTATTCATCAGATTTGTATAGAATATATAATACAAGGTAAAAATTTTTATATGGCATCAAAAACTGGCGAAATTAAAGAATTGCCATCTAATTTTTCAACTTTCTGTTTTTGGCACCTAAAGAGAGGTTCATTTCGTTTTTACCATTTTTTTCTTTTTTTAAAAACTATCTAACATAAAAATAATAAAAATAAAAAAAACAACTAACAAATATCCCCTCGCACCCGACAGAACCCCAATCTAATTAACCGATCTAGTCGAACCAACCCATTTGATCTCCTCTCTTTCGCGCACGAACAACATTATGAACCCTATGTAGGCTGTGACGTACGTAGCTCCACCATCTCCATCGATCTAACCCTAGCGAGTTTCAATCTCTCAAATCGGTTGCCTAATCTAGCCTAATATGTTGGCATAAAAAAAATTTTCCCACAATACAAAGAATATTGTAGAAAAGGAACTAACAAATAAAAAATACTTATCTAGCCTAATATGTTGCCTAATTACATGATTCATTGTCTTGTTATAATACACGCTAACTCATCCAAATTAATTATAAATACATCCAAAAATGAGCATCGAGTCATTATTCCAAACCAGAGCATACTTAAACGGAGGAAAAGAAAAAAAAATAGAAAAAAAAAGAGATAAGAATATACTCTTAAAATGTTCTGCGTTCATGCAGCGGCTGCATCAATCAAATTAGTACCAGCACAATGCCACCAGCGCCACAACTTTAGTTCAGCATGGAAGGGTGTTAACTGTACTGCTACTGTGGGACGCCCCACCTCATACTCTGTGCCGCATCAACAGAATGATCATGCAACGATGACTGGGAGTGGTGTTACAAGTGAAATGACACTCTGTGAGAAAATGACATTGGGAAGCTTTGAGAATGACAAAACAGTTTACAAGGAAAGCTTCATTATTCGGAGCTCTCAAGTTGGTGTCAACAAAACAGCCACCGTAGAAACCATTGCTAGTTTATTGCAGGTGATTTGTGTTTGATTTGCACTTGATGTGAAAATGTTTACTAAAGAAGCTTGCAGTTAAATCTAAGCGGTCGTTAATTTCCCTGCACAATTGTAGATCTTCTGAATGGAACTTACATGTGTACTAAATGTTTTTTTTTTTAATTACTAATTGACAATTGTAATGAATAAATAGGAAACAGCTTGCAACAGTGGTATTTGTCTTGGATGGTTGGCGGATGGATTTCCAATTCCACCCACTATGAGGAAGCATGGTCTCACTTGGGTAACCTCCCGTGTGCATATTGAGATGTACAAGTATCCTGCCTGGTACACTATCGTTTATATATATGATATTCTAAATATTGAGGAAGCCATAAAAAAAGGATTTGAAACAAAGAAAAAGAAAATAATGAGAGCTATGTCCTCTGCAACAAGGATACTATTTTATTGTTAATATTTTATTTTATGCTTCGATTCGTAGGATACTATTTTAATTGAATTTTTTAAAGTAGGGGTGACGTGGTGGAAATAGAACTTTGGTCTGAGCCAGATGGAAGAATCGCAACAAGGCTTGATTCCATCATAAGGAATTTATCCACCGGTGAGGTGATCGGTCGCTCAACAAGGTTATTTTTGTTTTCCTTCTTAATCTTCTTACATGCAAGAAAATACTTTTCCTCTGGTATGCAGCTATACATGCAAGAGATAATAGATATAGTATTTTCTTACTGATTTTTTTTTGTCAGTGCAGATACTCAAGTTATGAATATAATTAGTTTATTAATGATGAAACACATGAGTTCCTATTGCACGCTTTGTGGATAAATAATAAAAAATGTAGTCTTCTATGTATTAACTAATATTATAATTAAAAGTTTCAGAACGCAGCAGCTGGTAAAATCCACAGTGGATTACTGGTACATAGCAGATTACCAAGCAAGTATAGCTAGTACCATAATCTGTAATACAGTAATAGAGTAGTAGACTTCTCGGAGAAGCTGATACAGGTCAGTATGGTACAGGAAAGAAATACACTTAACTGCTGTAGCTTTGATGTGGAAGGCTTCTTGAATGGATGTAAAACATTGTGAGCAAGATTTCCTTCAACATTGTGAATTCAGTTGGCACAAAACTGTTAGGAAGTGTGTAATTTTCAATTTTTATGTTAATTAAAATTTAATTAAGTCATCAAAACAACACACACAACGAATCGTGCACAAAAGCCAAGTTAACACAAAGAGAAAGGGGTGGATTTTTGTATCTCCCGCGAAATCGTATTCGCGGGGCTCGATCCTACGGCATAGAAATCGATGGCGTGCTCTCCTTCGTCTCCTCCTCCGTTGATGGCCGCCTCGAGTCCACCTAAAGGATTAACCAATCTCTTCTACCCTTGCGCTAGCAAGAGGAAGAGGAATGTCTAATCCCAAGGTATGCTCTCTTCTATTCAATTAGCCCTTTTAATTGGTGGAGAGAGTTTGTGCTCAACTCATGAGCTTGAGGTAGAAGAAAGGAGAGGAAGAATAAAGAAAATTCTGAAATTTTCTTTCTTCCTTTGTGAATTTCGGCCATAGAGAGGAGAGGTGAGAGAAGATGGAAAGGAGGCTAGGGTTTCCCTCAAAATGAACCCCTATATATAGACCTCATGACCTAGTCTCTACCAACCTTTCACTTGGACAAAAATGCCCCTTCTTGGCCGACATTTTAAGTGGGCTTTAAGCCTTGGCTTAGCCCATTTAACCATTCCATTTATTACTCCTTTCAATTGACCTCAAATTGGACTTTTATTTAACTAATTAAATAATGACCCAATAGCTCAATTAATTTAAATGAGTCGAACATAATTAATTATTAACTCATTAATAATTAATTTGGGATTAGCATATGCATTGATTTATTTCCATATGATCCCTTTGACTTAATTAATTATAACGGTCCGCAACGCTATACAATTAATTAATCAAACTATCATATTCTTTTCGCAATACGCACTGTTGCGAATAAATAATGCACTGTTTGGTTAAAGCTCTATTTGTGTGACCCTTTGAGGATTTATGCTATGTTGGACATGGAAATAAATCGTTATTTAATTCCAATAATCATAAGCGGTATCTAGCAACACGTTATGATTCCCAATTTGCATAAATAGTGTACTGCTACATTATTTAAATCCTGCATAAGAGAATATATGTATTTCCCTATTTTGATTCTTATGTCTCACGATATCATCGTATAATCCAAGATAGGAATGTGTCATTCTTGCAGATTATACGTTTCTTGATCTAGAGTTGATCGCTTAGTTGCGCGCATACGATCCAGCTCCATCAAGGGGCCCAAATAGATATCGTCACTCACTAAGTGAATTAATGAGGGACATACGGTTTTCTTGATGATTAGCTTTTCCCCGCACAATTCAAGAGAACATAAATAAAGTCCGTATAGCAGCCCTTATCGGGAATCAGCGGTAGACAATATTTATTGAACCTATCCTCATGTGGAAAAGATAAACATCTCAAACTTAGAACCAAAATCATAACGAAATAAACAATGACACATAACACAATCCATATGTTTATTTCGTTGGGTCAAGTCCTGTACTATGTTCCATAACATATACATATGCAATTAAGTTGGTAACTCTTTACCTATGATTTGTGGAACTTAATCATCATTTAACTTGCATACTAATCTTATATGATAATTAATGTTCCTTGTTAATTATCAAGATTATGGACCGTTTAGATTTATTATTGTCATTCTAAAGAATGATCCACAGAGATCCACAATTCAGATCCTCAACCTGAATGATCTGTCAATAATAAACCTAGGAACAGATGATAAAATATCATCCAAAACATAAACTAATAATTGAGTCATTAAATTATTGACTTCTAGGACATAACTCTAACAATCTCCCACTTGGCCTAGAGTCAATCAGTAGTGACTTCTAGCCAACGATGAATTGAGAACATTGTCATATATCTACATATATACATGTCTCGGACCTCAAAATAAAAAATACGCTTAAAGTTAGTTACTCATACGTCCACCACGTATGGATGCATAACTGCATCTCGTATACTGCTCAAGGTAGAGGTCATGCTAGAGTGTTCGCTGTGTTCGCGAACCTATCCAAATTTGTTCGACCCTATATATATATATACTACTATATATATATGTTCTTGATCATCATCATATGATATCAAGTGATATCGTTATAGATCATATTTGAATCTCCAATGTAACATTGGGTTCTTTAGGAATAAGTTGTGGTTCGAGATGCATAGAACCACAATAGCTCGACTAAGAACTCGATCCAAATAAAACTTCTTTTATTGCTTCACAAGTTGCAATGTATTTTGTTTTGGTGACGGAAACGGTTACAATATTCCATTTAGAACACCTTCTAAATTTACAACACCACCTTTTAAACAAAATATGTAGCTCAATTGTGTTTATATCAATCTTTTGAAAAACTAGCATCAGTGTAATAACTTACACGAGATTTCTTTCATCTTAAAAGATGAAACATTTTATCACTCTTTCTCGTAAGGTACTCGAGGATATCTTTGACTATCGTCCAAATGTGTCTATCTTGTATCCATTTGACAACTGTTTGTCATATCCTTTGGATACTACACATTGGGGCATATGCATAAATGTGGCGTACACAATGAAACTCATATGAAAGAATGCTTGAACTATTTCATGCACTTTCTCGAATTGAGTTGCAATAGACCGAGTTAAACACTCAAGTCATGCCATGTGACGTACAGTTAGACATCCTTTCTTGGAGTGTAACTTTCGTGTTTCTAGAACACTTCGTCAATATATGCATATTTGCTCAAACCTAACATCCATCATAATCTATCTTTATAGATTTTGTTTCCTAGGATTAGGTGATTTCGCCCAATTTCTCATTTGAGAAAGCATTCTCCAAAGAGATCTTGACAATATTCATTTTCTTAATGTTATTCCCAATTTAATGAATTGTTATCTTGAACAATACAAGTAATACAATTATGCTTCCACTGAATATCTTGTATATACAAGATACTTTTGACGAAGTTCAACTCCTTGACTTCATTGTCAAAACTTTTATTCCAATCTCCACAATACTTGCTTTAATCCATTAATGGATTCTTGAAGCATGCGTATGTTTTTAGCAATACATAAACCTCGATTTGTGTCAAATGCACAACATCTTCCTTCATTCATTCGAAGAAGGCGGTTTTATTTGCTTTCCCATATATCAATATATATGAAATATAACTATTGCTAGAATGATCTTTATTGACTTATACATAGCCACAAGCAAGAGGTTGTGCTTTGTACGTAGTCAACTAGTCATTGACTTATACATAGCTACAAGCGAGAAGCCGCGCTTTGTACATAGTCGATTTGTTATCCATGTCGATCTTCCTTTTGAAGATCTAAACGTTCTTGATGGATTGCTCCTTCATGAACATCAACCAAGGTCTATACCTTGTTGTTATACATGAATTTTATTTAAAGATCATATGAATTCAAACCATATATGTGGAATCGGATCCTTCCATCGTTTCCTTGTTTATCAACGGATTCTCATATGCTAAGTTTGAGAATGTAGTGAAGCCAATGCACCAAACGGCTTAGGCAATCAACTCTCGTTGATCTTTTATAGGATTGGTACTTGAGGTTCATGAACTACTTCAATAATGATTTGTCGAACGAGTTCTTGACTCCTCATATATTCCATGAGTTTCTCGAACATCATCAACTCGTGAGATGGTTGAGTCCTCATTAGAAGGAGCATATTAAACTTCTTTCACAACAACTTGTGAATAAAGTTCGGCTCAACTCCCACTAAGTACCATGTATGGAGTGACAAGTTTCCCATAAGAGTACTTCTTGTAGTGACGCATAAACTATTTTAATGCTCACTTTACTCCCACTACTTCTTCTTGAGAATTTCAATTGATCAAGACTACATTATGATTAGCAACAACTACTTTGTTCTTATCATATTCGTGAAAGTAGTGCCTTTTAATATAAAGCATCCTACAAATATATAGTGTCTTATTTGGTTTAAGCTTAGAAGTCAACAATACTTGAAATAAGCTTCTTAACATCAAATCTTGAGAAGTATTATACTTAGAGATCAAAATCTCGTAAGATATCTTCCTCAATAGGCTTCGATGGAACCCCATTCAGTGTAAACAATATTGTCCTCAAACATAATTCCCTAATACGAGTCGAATAAGTCAATTTGATTTATTATCGATCGAACTATACAAAATATTGTTCGATACCTCCACTCTTGGACACATTATTCCATAATGTTCCTCATGGAGTGAGTTGTGAAACTATTTTCATACTCTTTAGACAATATTTCAAATCATGTGACTTAACTATTTACCATGATTAATTGTAAGACTTCCATTTTTCTTGAAAGGTCTTTTAAACTTTACTGTTGAACTCCTTTGAACTAGTCAAAAGGTTCATACTTATACCTTATCAAATAGATATGTTAATATCTACAATGATCGTTGGTCAAGTAGTAAAGTATCAACAACCTTTCATTGCACAAGTACTTATAGGTCTTTATACATCGATATGTATAAGTCCTAATTAGTTCACTTGTCCTTAAACCTTCATAGGTTAAAGGCGCTTTTGTCATCTGACAAACATGATTCGCATATCAATCGATTTGAAATCGAATTGAATTACGAGCTCTACGTTACGGAGACTCTCGTAATGCGATTCTCGTTTATGTATGTGACTAAGCGGTTATATATATAACATGAAAGTCAAATACTTTATGTCAAGTCTTACGCATCCTATTTGTAATTCAAAAATTGTTTATCTATTTCAAGCAAATTCAATCAAGATGCATGAAATCATATACACAAATCCATAATAAAAGATCTTGTCTTTTACAAAACATAATCATCCATCATCGAATATGAAATGGAGATATTTTTGAGAGGTTTTAGAATTAAGGTATGCAACCTTCAATTCTAAACAAACTCTTAATAAAGATAACTCTACGTATTCAATGGTAATGACTTAGACGAACAAGTCATTTCCTATACGGAGTTTTCTTTACATCTCTCGAACATTCTCTTATTCTTCATTGCTAACACATTTCGTCAAATGCGAGCATATGAACTAGTATCAAGTTACTAGTGTAAATTAGAGATAGTGAGATAATTGAACGACAAATACACTTTAGGATTAGAACATTACTAATCGTCACAATTATGGTATTTCAGACAACCTTTCAAATGCCTCCCATAAACAGCAAATGAAACATCTCATGTGACGTATGGTCATAAATGAGAGTCTCGAAATTTCAACTCATACCTTAGTGAAGTATTTCTTGAATACTTAACTAATTACCTTTATGCAACAACAAGTGCGTGAAGAAGGTAATATTATATCCTTTATAATTCCAAAGAGGTCGTATGACAATATCAACAATCCTTGACATCGGAGATTAATATCTCTAGTTGTGAATTAGCTACTTAAATCTTTCGATTTGTAAGCCAATGAAACGTTCATGTAACTTCTTATAAAAGAATAATCTCTTGGTCAACTCATATTCTTTATACTCGATCATAAATGATGGAGTAAATATCTACTTTCTCCAAGAACGCTTTCTTGAGTAAGCGAATGAGAGCGTACGAGTTAAATCTAGTCCATATGAATTCTCTAATTCAAAGGTCTAGAATTTTGAATGAGGATATTAGCCATACGCTTTATTGAATAACTTTTCGCCAAAAGTCAATCAATCATCGCGATGCTACGTTCGGGTAGTGATATCCTCGATATCATTGGTATTTTGACCGTACTTGGCACTGAAATTATACCCAAACCATTAAATTGTTTGACAATTACTTGCTATTTTCCCAGGATTTGGCTCTGCTGCTGCTTCTACTTGTTTTTACAGGGTTTTGATGATTTTCATGGTTGCATGCGAGCCAGACGACTCATTCCTGGCATAGGGACATATTCTAGACCGACATGCGGGCCACTTGCCACCTAGATGACTCATTCCTAGGCTCTGTTCGACCTCATCATGGCTCTGTTCGACCCCAGCACCTTTATTTGGTCCATCTCTCTCTCCAGTTCGCACCGAACTGCCTCTGTTCGGACCGAAGTGCCCTTTATTTACTTCACTTCTCTTCTCTGGGTCGAGCCTTTCCCCAGTTCGGACCGAAGCCCATCTCTCCAGGTCGAACAGATGAGTTTTTGTATGTTTTTCATACATGGAAACTGACATTTTGGCAACTTTTGATGCTCTGTATGACCTAACCTCGTCCCCAAGCAACCGAAGGGATATAAAAGGACCTCTCTTCTCTCCAGAGGGGGACTTTTGATTCGGAAGAGAGAAGGAGCCACCTAGTTTGAAATTCCATCATCACCCTGGTTTTCTACGACTTGTTTGAAGCGACGGCAGCAGCGAGGAGCAGATCTTACCATTTCACCTCTCATCCACTGCCTAGGAGAAGTTGTCTTGGCATTAAAGGAGTAGACTTTATTTTCCTTTATGCTTTTATTTCCTGCTTCTATGGGCTTGTATCTTTATTATGCTTATACTATGTTTATTTGCTGTTTTGAGAACATGTTAGAGTAATTTATTTTATGTCTTAGGGTATGGATGTAGTTTAGGTTTAGGTTGGTGTTAGGTAGTTTGAGGAAAGTTTTGGGAATTGACATACTCAAGTTTCTCTTCACTAAAATCATGTCTTAGGAATCGACATTACTTCTTTAAGTAAATACTTCTAGAAACGAGTTTGTTAATTTTCAAAGATTGATCGAAACAAAATTAACAATTTTAACATCTTTAACAAAATCAATTTAAGGTCATATAGTTTATGCAATTGTTTTATTTATAACAAATAAAACTCCCACTACATTTATTTAATGTCCCTAATGTAGTAGGTTTTCCAAGATCCCTATTTTCGTTGAGATGGTGCTAGCGTCGGCGTGACACCAAAAACTAACTAGATAAGGTAGGTTCTCCAACCAATCATTCCATATGATTCTTGGTTTGTGAAATATCACATGTACATCCACAAACTTTGCCCCGATGTCCAATCCGATTAGAAAACATCGTTAAGTAACCTTTCTCTATTTGCTCCTAGTAAATCCGATTTACACCCCGACACGGATGATGGAACATGATGTCCCGCGTCGGCAAGAATGCATCAATGAACGATCATACAACGTTAGAAGGGGATAGAGAGAAGGAGGGCGATTTAACTTAATCATGTTTTGTTTGGAACAATCAATTAAGTGACACTTGTTTGGTGGTCATGTAAGCATACACCCATACCTAGCCTATGACAATTCATAGCAATCACAAGCAATCACACATAAGCATCTCATTATTGTGGGTTTGTATGGCTCCCGTTTGCATTAGTTTCGCCACATTCTCCATGAAGCAAAACTAATCTAATCCTTGTCCCTCCCACTAAATTCTATAAGGATCTAAATCCTATAAAATAAAGAAACAAAAATTACATGTGAAAATATCCTACTCCCATCCTATCCTTAGGCGCATGCAAGCCACACAAGTTACATAAAAAATTAATCAACAAATTAATTAATTAATGGCACCAAAGGCCGCATTACAAACATTCACACATGCATTCATTTTACAACCACAAGGCATTGAGTCTTGATCCATACTAAACCCACTATCCACCTACAAAACAAAGTTAGCACATACAAGCACTTTGTTTCCAATTAACGATTTTCAAGCATCTTTGCGATTTGTTTGCCATAAGTAAATTCCGTGTACTAATTCTCAATTTTAAACAACAAAACTTGTTTAAATTCATTTAGAAAGTTCTTTTAACATCCCATAACTGAAAGGAGATCAAACAAGGAGTTTTCTAATTGTTTTCAACTAATTTGAATACTTAGAAAAACAATAATTTATTAAAAAAACGTAACTAATGGAATCCAATAAAAACAAAGGTTTTAGGTCTCCAAAAATTCTCAAATAAATTACTTAAGCTCCTTATCATAGTTGTGATTACCAGTAAAAATTTCAAGAAGAGATCTTAAACCATCTGGGAGAATAAAAAATGACAAATCTCTTACAAGTGCACGAAACACCGTTATGAGATTTTCAGCTTATCCTCTCAACCATTTGGTCTGTTAGACCACCTTCTAATCAGTTTTTATCTATACAATATACATAGAAAAACTTGTTTAGTCTATAGGATAACTATCCATGAAAAGAAAACCACCAAGTTCAGTTCAAAAAGTTCGAGTTACATACTAAACAATCAACAAATTCTGTACTGGAACAGACTGTCGATCGAAATGTTTCAACCTAGTTGAAGGTCCAACCTTCCACGAAAAATTATGAAATTAATTTCCTGGAATCTTAACTCAAAATAGAACAACTCCATTTAAACAGAATTTTTAAAGAAGTTCTCAGTTGGTACAGTTTATTAGAACAATCGATTTGCTCAACAAACTGGATCTGACGAGATCTTCCTTTTTATACTTGAAAACCCACAAATTAATCTGA
The DNA here is from genome assembly GCA_028095005.1 of Rhynchospora pubera. Lineage (NCBI taxonomy): Eukaryota > Viridiplantae > Streptophyta > Magnoliopsida > Poales > Cyperaceae > Rhynchospora > Rhynchospora pubera. The sequence goes on from CM051459.1 coordinate 87,319,926, forward strand.
GTCATGCAACAATTTACACATGCTCAGAAAGAGCTTCAAGTCCTATTTAAATCTAGCTATATAACACTGGTACTTATTGTTTGACCCTAAAATATGGTGCCAAATTCATGAATTAAATTGGATAATTTCATTAAGGAGGTTGAGAAATTCATAAAAAATATCAAATGGATCCCAAAAATCATGAAAAATACCTAAAAATTCAGGAGAGGATGAAGAAAATTATGGTGCTTTCAGAATGATCAAAGAAGCTGCAGAATGGCTATTTTATGCAAAAAGGTCCCTCACTTTGGAGAAAATAAATAAAAATAATAGGAGAGTCAATTGGAGAAAACTTCTAAACCATTAGCTCCTAAATAATCCCCTGAGCCTACCCATAAAATTTGGTGCAAAAACTCTCAAGGAAAGGACTCCAAACAATTCTTTTAGTTTCAGCAACCCTCAAAATACAGCAAATTCCAGCGAATGGACAAGTCCATTGACTGAAAATGGAGAGCAAGCAAACCTGACCCTGTGCCATTTGAAATTTCCCTCCGTACAAAGGCAAAAGATGGCTGAGCCTGTTTTTCTACACCGAAGGCCTGACAAGTGAAGGGATGATGCATGGCTCATGGAAACCAGGAGCACGCAAATGTGATATAGAAAAATGTCGCTGGGAATAAAACTCGACCTCTTCGTGAGGTGCATTTCGATGCACATGGCATATGAGATAGAAAGGCAGAGAAAAGCTGTGGACCCCACAGGAGGAGAAATGGCCCAGCGTGCACCATATGTAGCCAAAACAAGAAAAGAAAAAAGAAGGATGAATTCCCAACAGAAATTGTTGGAGAAAGAAGGCATGTAACCGTCGGGCTCAAGGCATGGTTCATTGTACCTAGACGGGAAACGACACCAAAGCCTCGCCTATAAAAGGAGCAGAGGTCGAGAGAAAAAGTGGACACCAGAGGATTCTCAATTCACACACAAGAGGGCACGCTACACATCAGATTTTCAAGAAAGAGAGAGAAAGAGTATAGGCATTTTGTAGAACACGAGATAGGCAAGAGAGGGGAGAGAGAGATTTCTTGTAAAGCTTGAAGCAAAGATCAGAGAAAGGTATAGAAAGGTAAAGCAAGCTCGATTATGAGAAGTTTTGTTTGTATTCCTTGCTGAGATGAGTTGATTTTAAGAAGAAATGTTTGATTTCGATTCTTTTACGGTTTTGACTTCTCGATTGCAATTCTTGATCTGCGAATGAGTAACACCTTGATTAGATCGTCTTGGTTCCCCTTCTTGCCTGTTTTAACGCTAGAACCTGAGAGTTTAAGCTATAGTTTCTATAGCCTTAGACAATCAGTTATTAGGATTGACGATTTGGTCGAATTTCGTATCAATTGTGATTTCAAACTGTGTGCCAGTATTTGCCTCATGTTCTTGAAGCTTAAGCCATGGTCTCCAGGGTGTTAGGCAACCGAATTGGGATGGGTTTGGTAACACGCGAAATTGAAAGTCTTTCTTGATCTTGAATGCCTCTTTTCCTCCTTTCTCTTTGACTTCTCTTCTTTTGTTCCCTGCTCCTCTCTTGCCTCTTCTCTTACGGTTTACACTGAGGTTTCCTCAGAGGTAGACTGAGGAGAGGTAGCTTAACTCGAGTTCATGCTCTTGTTAGGCGTTTCAAGGCTTAAGTTGAGGTCTCCTCTTCTTTAGGCCGAGGTTCTGAAATTTGAGTTGTAAAAAGCTCAAATGGAGGAATCTGTTGTATAATTGCTAATATCTAAATGTTATGCTGCCAAAATTTTATTAGAAGATCCTTGAGTTTAAGTTAGGTTGTAAATATGAAATCCAATGTAAATTCTAGAGTCATCGGACAATAATTGAAAATAGTGCATAATTTCTCTCTGTCAGTAAGCGTTCTGGATATTCTTATTTTACTGTCTTTTTCAAATTCTGTTTCTTTAGTATCAAGTAACGGTTTTGATGAATTCTTTTGATAAATGTTGCATCTTTTGTTTATTTACACTGGTTTAAAGTTACAGTCTTGCGCATTTGGTAATAAAGTAGAGACAAAGGGGCTCATTAATAAAACCTTGAAAGACTTGTCAGATGTGCCCTGTTGCCTAATTATTCTTTTGCCTAATTCCTATTCTTTGTTGTGTTTTAATTGCTGAACTTAGATATGACAGAATCTTTATTCTCCCCTTTCTCCATTGGTAATACTATATGTCTCCTTTACAGAAATGATTTCATTTATCTGCTACCTCGATAATGTTGCATAAGCTAGCTATATGATTGAATGTCTGAAAGTGTTGTTTAACAATGCATGAATAGCACATGTGGGTTTTGGAATTAGTTAAATAAGTATATATGAAATGGTAATTGGTATTGTGACATGGCCAACGTGATATCATGTATACCAATTATGCTAAACCTTACTGTATCAATGAAAGTCCCTTTAGATCTAAGCTACACGTAGAATTTGCACAATGAAGCACTGTGTAAACCTTGCGAAAGTACAGCCAATTGATGGGATTCACCGATAGTTAACATGTGCATATGTGCTAATTAAGGCCAGAAAAGCCAAGAGTAAGTTCTTTAGTCGAAACCAAATTAAATTGGTCTCCTAATTATCTTCGTACCACTTCACCACACTTTACTGTACCAGTCCGTGGCTCATCCACCAAATTAGGAAAACATAGCAGCAATTGATTCTTCCTTTGCATTCTTCCTTCTGTAACTGCTCTAACAAAGTTGGTCTCATCAGCCTCAACTCCGACGACTGCCGGAAACATGAAAACCAAACCTTTAGGGACTAAACTGAACAAATGTCTGTTACTAATTTCTGGAAACGAAGCACGACGAAACAAGGCCACCGTTGTTGTCCCCTCAGTCTCACGATGTCGTGGGTACCCACCTTGTCAGTTGCTATGGCCGGAGGCGATGTCGGATCTGGATCCGTTATCACGCGAACTTGTCTCCATTTCCGTTCGAGGTTCAGCGCGCGAGGGATTGTCCGATTCTCTGTGGCATCACATTCGTAAAACCCATATTTCCAACCCCTGTCGATCGTTGGAATGTTGAAGGATTTAAAAACAGAGAAGCTCAGGCCCAAGACGAGGCCCAAAAGAAAAGATGAAGCTCAAATTTGGATTTCCTCCTTTGTTGTTGCACTTAGCCCAGCCAACAGTCACATTAGCCGACTTGATGATGTGGCCCAATAGGATTAAGACACATAGGCAGAAACTTTAGAGAATTATTAAAAATAGTAGGAAGCTTAGAAAAATATAAACGACACATCCATAAAATTCTAAAAATCAATATAAACTTGTTTCACTGATACTTTGATATGAAAATATATCAAAGTAGCGGCCTTTTATATTTTTGAAGTATTTTCGATTTAAAAATGCATTTAGAAAATGAAATAAACTCTTTTATAAAATGCTAGGTATTTTCAAAACTAAGATTTCAAATATACTACTTTCAAAAGCTAAATATACTCAAGTATAAAAATATTTTCAAAAGTCTAAAGGATTTCAAGTATGCTATCCTCAAGAGCTAAATATATTCAATTATGGATATTTTCAAAGGTCTGAATAACTTCAAAAAATGCTACCTTCCATGTTAAGTATTTTTTTAAAGTAAAAAGTTTAAAAAGGCCGAAGTGAACAAAATCACCAATATCCCAAGTGAAACTTCAAGAAATTAAAAGTCCTAACGCGAAACCTAAAGTCAAAGCCGAAACCTCTCCGTTTGAGGAAAAGTCCCTCGCTAAGGTTGAGATCAACCTTAGATGACTTAGAAATTGAATTCTTACGGGCCCCCTCGTCCAAAGAATTCCATTTTGTGTATTAAACCCTCCACTATAGCACTCCACAAGTTTCTTTTCTTAACCCATTACGTCAACACCCTGTAAGTCCCTTAATCAGAGGTTCTCGTAGGCAACTACGGGGTAATTAACAATAGGGGCTTGCGCCTATTGGAAAGAAAGGACCCGCTAAATCAAGAAACTTCTTTAAGTAGCGACTCTTTATAGGGTTCTCTTGTGTTGAGAGATACTCGCCATAGAGATCGAAACCTTAAGGGAGGTGAATCTAAGGCTATGTTCCCATTGTTCTTCGAGAAATTCCTTCGAGGAGAATAATGACGAAAAAGCCGCAACACTTATATTCGAAATATAAATCTTTCAAGCCATTCAAACAGGACAGTGCGAGCAGAAACTGGTTCTCCGCACCGTCGCAGTTTTATTCACAATAAATCCATACTAATTCAGAAATATGTGAATCCAACGCCAAACGAATCACAATCCACAGTTCTACAACTTTCATGTAGATGGAAAGATCTTCCAGAGAACTTATCAAAGCGAAAAACGCGAAACAACACAGAAAATACCATTTCCAGACAGCAAACAAACGCATCATCTCTACTAATCCGTTAATTAGCCAATTTCTCTTAATTAAGTGACAAAATAGCTTAAGTACGACCATGTGCTCTGATACCACTGTTAGGAAGTGTGTAATTTTTAATTTTTATGTTAATTACAATTTAATTAAGCCATCGAAACAACACACACAACGAATTGTGCACAAAAGCCAAGTTAACACAAAGAGAAAGGGGTGGATTTTTGTACCTCCCGCGAAATCGTATTCGCGGGGCTCGATCCTACGGCATAGAAATCGATGGCGTGCTCTCCTTCGTCTCCTCCTCCGTTGATGGCCGCCTCGAGTCCACCTAGAGGATTAACCAATCTCTTCTACCCTTGTGCTAGCAAGAGGAAGAGGAATGTCTAATCCCAAGGTATGCTCTCTTCTATTCAATTAGCCCTTTTAATTGGTGGAGAGAGTTTGTGCTCAACTCATGAGCTTGAGGTAGAAGAAAGGAGAGGAAGAATAAAGAAAATTCTGAAATTTTCTTTCTTCCTTTGTGAATTTCGGCCATAGAGAGGAGATGTGAGAGAAGATGGAAAGGAGGCTAGGGTTTCCCTCAAAATGAACCCCTATATATAGACCTCATGAGCTAGTCTCTACCAACCTTTCACTTGGACAAAAATGCCCCTTCTTGGCCGACATTTTAAGTGGGCTTTAAGCCTCGGCTTAGCCCATTTAACCATTCCATTTATTACTCCTTTCAATTGACCTCAAATTGGGCTTTTATTTAACTAATTAAATAATGACCCAATAGCTCAATTAATTTAAATGAGTCGAACATAATTAATTATTAACTCATTAATAATTAATTTGGGATTAGCATATGCATTGATTTATTTCCATATGATCCCTTTGACTTAATTAATTATAACGGTCCGCAACGCTATACAATTAATTAATCAAACTATCATATTTTTTCGCAATACGCACTGTTGCGAATAAATAATGCACTGTTTGGTTAAAGCTTTATTTGTGTGACCCTTTGAGAATTTATGCTATGTTGGACATGGAAATAAATCGTTATTTAATTCCAATAATCATAAGCGGTATCTAGCAACACGTTATGATTCCCAATTCGCATAAATAGTGTACTGCTACATTATTTAAATCCTGCATAAGAGAATATATGTATTTCCCTATTTTGATTCTTATGTCTCACGATATCATCGTATAATCCAAGATAGGAATGTGTCATTCTTGCAGATTATACGTTTCTTGATCTAGAGTTGATCGCTTAGTTGCGCGCATACGATCCAACTCCATCAAGGGGCCCAAATAGATATCGTCACTCACTAAGTGAATTAATGAGGGACATACGGTTTTCTTGATGATTAGCTTTTCCCCGCACAATTCAAGAGAACATAAATAAAGTCCGTATAGCAGCCCTTATCGGGAATCAGCGGTAGACAATATTTATTGAACCTATCCTCATGTGGAAAAGATAAACATCTCAAACTTAGAACCAAAATCATAACGAAATAAACAATGACACATAACACAATCCATATGTTTATTTCGTTGGGTCAAGTCCTGTACTATGTTCCATAACATATACATATGCAATTAAGTTGGTAACTCTTTACCTATGATTTGTGGAACTTAATCATCATTTAACTTGCATACTAATCTTATATGATAATTAATGTTCCTTGTTAATTATCAAGATTATGGACCGTTTAGATTTATTATTGTCATTCTAAAGAATGATCCACAGAGATCCACAATTCAGATCCTCAACCTGAATGATCTGTCAATAATAAACCTAGGAACGGATGATAAAATATCATCTAAAACATAAACTAATAATTGAGTCATTAAATTATTGACTTCTAGGACATAACTCTAGCAAAAATAGAGGGACAACATTGGGATCAACGGTGGAAAAATTTTACAAATAAAATATATCAGTGGGCAGGAAAACTTGATACACCTCAAAAGAAAATAAAAAATATTGAAAATAAAATTCTTAATTTCCAAAAAATCCCACCAGAAATGCAAAACCCAAATGTGGAGTCAGATTTATATAAAAAGTATGAGGAAGCTGAAAACCAATTAGAGGAATATTGGAAGCAGCGTTCTAGATTAAATTGGGAGATTATGGGAGACAAAAACACAAATTTCTTTCATACTTGGGCGACAATCAGAAGAAGGAAAAATCAAATAAACTCAATTGAAGATGAACAAGGCCAGATTTTCAGTTCACCAAAAGAGATAAGGGATGTATTTGTAAGTTATTTCAAGAAAATCTTCACTGATGAGGAAAACATTGATATTCATGATTTGAAATCTTGATTTTTAGATATGGATTTAAATAGTGGATCAAAATTATCCGTATGGGCTGCAAATAAAATTGGTCAAAGCCCAGATGAAAATGAAATAACAGATACACTCTTTATGATGGGGCCTGACAAAGCACCTGGACCTGATGGAATAAACACAAGATTTATACAGAATAACTGGACTTTTTTGAAAAAAGAAGTTGTGACTGTTATACAGAAGGCCTTTAGCTCAGGTGAAATTCCAAATCAATTCTTAAAATCAATAGTGGTGCTTATTCCAAAGGTTGATGACCCGAAGACTCCGAAAGATTTTAGACCTATTACTTTAGGAAATACCCTTTATAGATTGATGATGAAAATTATTGCTGAAAGATTAAAACCATTTATTCCATCTTTGATCAGCAATTGTCAATCTGCTTTCATAAAAGGAAGAGGAACTATGGATAACATAATACTGGTGAGGGAAGTTTTACATTCGTTTAATTTACAAGACTTCTCTTCAAAAGCTTTTATGTTAAAAGCAGACATCAGTAAAGCTTTTGATAGAGTTAGATGGAATTTTTTGCAAGTTGCAATGGAAACAATAAATCTCCCACATAACCTTATCACCCTCATCATGAACTGTATTACCAAGGGTACCATAACCTTATCAATAAATGGTCATAGGGATGGCTTCTTCCTTCCACAGAGAGGTCTGAGACAAGGATGTCCATTATCACCTTTCCTGTTTATTATCTCAATGGATGTCCTTACTAAACTTTTTAATAAAGCCATCCAACAAGGTTTATATACGGGAATCAAATTGGCAAACACTGCACCTGTGCTATCAAACATCTTATTTCCAGATGACCTTATAATTTTAGGGCAAGCAAACATGATGGAGATTCAATGTGTTCAACAAGTAATGACCAAATTTGAAAAAATATCAGGCCTCAGTGTAAATCCAAGCAAATAAAAAATATGGTTCAGCAAGGCCTGTGAAAATCAACTTAAGGAGCAAATTCTTAATAAATTACAGATAAAACATGCAGATGAAGAAGAAAAATATCTAGGAATTCATCTCTCTGCCAAAAGATCACCACAATACCTAGCCCACAGGGATATACTTGATAAAATGTGGAAGAGGCTTGCAGGATGGAAACTAAACTCTTTATCACTGGCTGGAAGAATTATTCTGTTAAAATCAGTATATTATTCCCTCCCAATCTATTATATGATGACAACAATGCTCTATAGTACAACAGTTGATGAAGTTCAGAAATTAATGAGAAAATTTCTTTGGGGAAAGCATGATAAAGAAAGGTACTTATCATTAATCTCATGGGATAAAGTATGCAAACCAATTGAAGAGGGGGGTTTGGGCCTCAGGGACACAAGAGTGTTCAACAAAGCTTTGCTTACCAAAATGGCATGGGAGGTTGCATTAGGAAAAGATAAACTATTGATCAAGGTCATAACAGCAAAATACTTTCCTAGGGTGGGATTCTGAGGAGTTAATAATATTTCAGGAGCTAGCCATTTCATGAGGTCAGTTTTAAAGCTCAAAGATGATCTAAAAAATGATGTCATGTGGAAAATTAGAGATGGGAATGACATTAGAGCAATTAGCTCTCCTTGGTTTGTAGGGTGGCAACGGGTTTCTACTAGAACACATGGAAATCACTCTCTAAAAGTTAGTCACCTAATAAGTGAAGGAGGTCAATCTTGGTGTTATTCAAAGCTTCAGCAGGTTTTCGGCGATGACATGATGCAGTACATCATTCATACTGTCAAAATATATAATGGTGAAAAAGATGAACTTTTATGGTTTCCAGCAAAATCGGAAAAAATTAGCACCAAGGAGGCCTATAGAAAAATGATTCAGCAGATAGTTGGAGAGCCCACAAATCATTTGAATAATTCAAACGTATGGGGGCAAATATGGAAAATCAAAGGACTTGCACCAAGAGTCATTACTTTCATTTGGAGAGCTATCCATAATGGCTTACCAACTGCTTCTGGGGCCGTTTGGATCCTATGGGGATTTTGGGGAATTTCATCTTCCTACCATAAATTTATTATAAACAATTCAAACTCTTCACAAAATTACACATTTCCCAATAAATTTATTCCTAGGAATTTCAACTTCTCCAAATTCCCCAAATTCCTAAGCGATCCAAACGGCCCCTCTAGAATGAATAAAGTCTTCCCCAACATATCTCCTGTATGTTTCAGATGTGGAAATCAAATTGAGGATATTGTTCATATGCTTTTCTCATGCCCATCCTCAAGGGTTGTATGGTTTGCCTCCTCTCTAGGCTTTAGAACTGAAAATGCTGTACTAGACTTTACTCACATAATTAACCACATGTTAGCTCTCAAAAATCAACATAAGGTACAGCTTTTCTTTAATCTCATATGGCAAATTTGGAAAGCCAGGTGTGATTTATTTTTCAAGGCCATACCCTTTAACCCTTGCCAGATCATCAATAAAGCGGTTGCCGCAAACTTTTCTTCATTTGATAAATTACAACAAAAACCACAAATGAAGCAATACATATCTACTTATTATTTACCCTCTTCTGCTGCGATGGTTATGGTTGATGGCTCTTGGGATACAAAAGGAAATGTGGGCACGGCAGCAGTATTTTTCAAACCTGGAGGATTTTTCTGCTAAAAAATTATGCACGCTGATGTAGCTACAGATGCTTTCACTGCCGAGACAATGGCACTTCTAAATGCTATTAAACATTCTTGCACAATCTTTCCCCACTATGAGGAAGTTCACTTCTTTACTGATTCAAAAATTCTTGTTAAAATTTTGAACTCTTTCAATTTGCAGGAATGCCCTTCCTGACATGCAAAATCATTTTTGCAACAATGCTTTACCTTTATCTTTCACTTGCAGGGCATCAAAATCAGATATGCAGGCAGAGAACATATAAGCTTATCTCATGACTTGGCCAATTATGCAAGAAGAAATAGAATTTCTCAACTCTCAGATGATGGCCGACAGTGTGTTGCTCCGGAAGCGTTCAAATGGACTGCCTGATTATGTCTTTCTTTTCCCACTTTTGCTGTATTATATTGGGAATTATTATTTACTTAGATGGTTGCTTTTCAGAGTTTGAGCTCCCTCCATGCTCGAACTTTTACTTTTTCTGTTTAGTTTGTGTATTGTTATTAGTACTACGATGCTTATGTCTCAACTTGCTTATGAATGAACCCTGTATCTGAACTTACTGTTATCAATGCAAAAGCCTACGGGTTTTCTTTATTGTACCAATATTTGTATTGGACGCTCTAGACCTGCCACTGCATCCAAATTAAATATCACGGTATCGAAATATGCTCCATTTTTTTCCTTTAATGCCTGATCAAAATGTTTTTCACACGGGATTTCGTTTCAATTTAATTGATTTTACAGAATTTTGTTGAATCTAATTATATGAAAATTCCAATTAAATGACATCAAATTTATTTATTTGATCAATAATTTTCTAACGAAATAAAATGAAATAAAATAAAATTTCATGTTAAAAAAATAATATTTTGATAAGGACCTCAATGGTTTTTGAGATTAAATTTGCAAGTTTCTGGATTGGGCCTATCTTGCAGTCTATTCGTGCATTCTTTGTGGAAATATATTTGAATAAAAAATGATAACTGTCATCTATAATTTTATCAATTCTTGTCATTACTAAACACAAAGTGACCATATAAAACATACAAGATTAGTATATAGACGATCAAAATAAACACTTCCAAATAAATAAGTATTGTTATCTCATGTTCGTATTTTTATATGCATATGTGTTTGGATGAGCCGTGAATAAGGAATAAGAATAAAAAATTTCGGTATAAGTGCTTATTCTTATTCTTGTGCAACCCAAACAACACAAGAATAAGAAATTTGGGCCCTTATTCCTATACTAACAAAATCATGGTATAAGAATAAAAAATTTGGATAAGCACGCATACCGAAATTCCTTAATTTGGATAAGCACGCATACCAAAATCATGGCTCATCCAAACACACCCTTTTGGTTTTATTTAACTTATTTGTTTGTATGTGTTCACTTTAATCACAATATATGTTTATTTGTCTATTTTATATGTTCACTTTCTGTTTAGCGATGACAAAAAAATGACAAAACTGCAGACTGGACTAATCAATTTCCTTTTTGAAAACATTTTGGGGGTTGCTTCACAAGTCACAGATTCACACTGTAACGTCTGAAATTATTTAGGAAGCATAAATCGGTCTCTTCTATTTTACTGTATAAAATGAAAATTTTACATGATCTTGTAAAGCAATCGTCCTACATAGTGAAAAAAATCACACTTATACCCACAGATGTGTTCCAATTAGTCTTGAATTGCAAGCCCTGGCCTGAGTCGAGACTGTAAAGTTTCTCTGAAATTTATAAACTTCGCTTTTCAAGCACGAGAGCTACAAATCACATTTAGTCCCTACTAATATTCTTGTTACAATTACACGCTCCAGTTCCGTTATTTTTTAAAATAATAAATTTTGACCTCTCGGAAAAATAATTTCGTACAATTTCGGTGTAAAATAGAAATGGTAAGTTTTTTAACTTTCTACTCTTGACAACCGATCTCATGTGTATCGAAAAACAAGACTTCATCCCTTTCTAAAACTAATTTTCTATGCAAGGAACTAAATTTGTTAAATTTATTATTTAAGTAAGGTTTTTTTTTAAATTTATCTAAAATATTGCTTTATATAGGATTCTTTCATGTTAAATGGATAGAAATATTAAAACTGTTATTTAATTCATGTTTTCGGTAGATAAACCTCGATTTTCTTTTCAAACAAAAGCAAATTGAATTCTTTTAAAAAAAAATTGCCGGTGGGCCACTCACACACTCTCAAGCAGCAAATACTGGGAGCAAGTGTCTTAGCCAGTTGCTCTAGCAGCGCTAGACAAAGCAATTTGAATTGGTTACTATGAATAAGGTGAAATAATATGAATGAGAAAGTAATTTGGGGTTATTTTTGTTGTGAAATATATATATATATATAGAGAGAGAGAGAGAGAGAGGATGGCTAACGTGCCATCGATGGCACGGAGGGTCCCGTGCCATCAAATCATTTTTCGAGATCCAAAATTCAAACGGTAAATCCAAACCGTTCAAGTTGTTCTTCATATTGAAATATTCTTGGAGACAAAATTTTATATTTTTTCGAATTTTTTTGCTATTTATTATTATACTTTTAAAAATATTATGATTAGAGTATTTTAGGCCATCCAATTTGAAAATATCATAATAAATATCAAAAAAATTTGAAAAAATGTAAAATTTGACCTCCAAGGGTATTTTAATATTGTGATCAACTTGAACGGTTTGGATCGACCGTTTGAATTTTGAATTTTGAAAAATAAGTCGATAAAAAATTGATGGCACGTGTCATCGATGACGCGTTAGCCATCCTCTCTCCTTATTATGCATACTAATGTATACAAATATATTAGAGCTTCAATGCATATTAATTGAGAACGTTGGATCTGCTTCAAAACTAGTCCAGATTAAGTGGCTGGATTAAAAATTTAACTTGTCCCCTCCTCCTTATTTTACTCCGCTCTCTTCTCCGATTAATTCCTTTCCATTCTCAGAGAACAAACCCCTCTCTATCACGAAGAAAACCTAGATCCCTCTCTTTCTCCTCTCTCTCTCTTTTCCAGTCTGCTCATTCTCTCCTAGCTACGCCGCTCTTCATCTCTGACTCCTCTTGCTCACCTTACTTGGCGCGATCTCTCTTCGCACACATGGATAGGTCGCACATGATTTTTGACCGCTCTGTGGAATTTAAGCCGCTTCCTTGTGTCACACTTTGAATTCTCGATTCTCTGTCGCACAATCTGACCATCGCAAAGCCTCACTTCTCTTTACGTAAAGGTCAGTACTCACTCAAATTTTGCAAAATTCTTACTATAAACATATTGGGTTTAGGTCAGCCATTGGGTTATTGAACTATAGGTCAGACATTGGGTAAATTTGACCTTTACGTAACTATAGGTCAGACATTGGGATTTTTTGCAATATGTTTTTTTTTTTGGATTTCAATTAAGAATATCTACCACAAAATTGCACCAAAAATCACCAAATTATGTAAATTTCAGTGCTCATGATTGAATGTCCTTGCTAATTTTTAAAATAGTCGGTATCTGAACTCAGGAATTATATATCCTTTTGGTCGGTGCTGAGATCTCTGTATCTGAACTGGGTGTGATGTTACTTTTGTGATATTTGAAGATTTTTGAAATAAAGGTGATCAGCATATGTTAGCTTGAATTTTTTAAAAAAAGCAGCAAGTCAGATGCCTGTTTTTATTAACAACTATTTGCTTGCAAAAATGAAGCAAGCTAGAAAGCAAACAATGCAGTGTGATGAGAAAAAGGATAATTCTTAGTGATTAAGGGGCATCATTAAAATTATCAGTAGTTGGTAACAAATTGACTGGGTACCATATGATACCAGTATAAGTGTACAACTAATTACGAACTCAGTCTCATACTGTCAGTGTAATTTCTAATAGTTGTGGAATTAACAAAATTATTTATGTTACTGTACTAATTATTTATATTCTTTCTTTCTTCTTTGCCTCAGAAAAAAGAAGATGAAGGGAAGGGGAAGAAAATAGTCATGGAGATGACAACAGTGAGTCTTATGGAGAGCATTTAAGTGGAGAAGAAGATATTGGAGAGGATTTAAGTGGAGAAGAAGCTTATACCGAAGAGAATGACTAAGTATTCATGTAGAACATCTTTTGGGGTGATTTGTAAAAAGTTGACTATTTTTTTGCATTTTGTGATTAGGAAAAATTTTGGGGTGTTCTAGCAAATGGAACAAACGGACAATGTTGTTTCAGCAATAGTTGTATGACTAAATTAGATGTCTAACAAAAGTTGTATGCAATCAGTGCTTTAGCTATAAATTTGTCTTTCTTTTTTTGTATAAACTGGCAATGATGTGCAAGCTCAAATTATGGTTGCATATGTGACACCCATTGCTTTGATATGATTTTAAATTTAAGTTGACCGAATTTTTATTTGTTGACCAGAGTTGACCACATTGATCAGATTTGACTTTGACCAGTCAATGCTTTTTACTTTGTTAATTGACCGAATGAAATGAAATAGAGACAATCCTTGCCGACTGAAATTTATTCCACCTGTCTCTTAATTTGTACGTGGCTCAATCCCATTTATTCACCTATTGACACCTCATGCTTATGTGCTTAATTATGCGTGTCCTTTTACTATTGATTTTGCTTTCAAAGAATTTCACCTTCCGTTTATTTAAACATGCATATGCCTTCTCCTGCTTTGCAAAACCGAACTCATGCATGTCCCTTAACTTCCGATTTTATGGTGTTCATATTCCCTCAAAAACAAAATCATATCAATTTCATGTAAGTAAAGACCAATTGAAATTTGATGAGTCGATCGATTGGAGTTTTGATGAGTCGGCCAATTGGAATTCTGAGTCTACGTCGCAATCAGAATAGTCGATTGGATTTGTCTATTGATTTCTGGATCGTTTTATCAGGTAACCGGACTTCTCTGTATTTAATTTCGTTTTGATTGAATGATTCGATTTATCGTTTGGTTTTGATTGAAATTTGTTTATCTGAATTGTGATTGGTATATTTTACGGGTTGTCGGGTTTGGAATTGGATATGGAATTGAATCTGAATTTTGAGCCCTGATCCTCCTGAGTTCGGGGAGGGGCCGGTACTGATCCTCCTGAGATCGGGGAGGGACCACTGTGACTGACTGACTGTCTGGACCGATTATCTCCGTAAAATATATTATTTGTTATGTGGATTAATCCGGTCTGATTGTATTTGTGATAATAATTAAATGTAGAGAAGCTGCGTCGTTAAATAACCGGTTACTGAGGTTTGTACCTGACTCTGTTTGTTTTTCTGTTGCGACGTAGGTTGACGGACCGTCGGATGGGTGCGGAAGATACCGTTTTAACTCGCGCCCCGCGACCCGTCGGTGCGGGACGTGACAGCATATCAAATGTTATCTTTGTTGAAAGTATGTGCATATTTGCCTCTGTACCTTTTTTAACAAAAAAAATAAAAAATGGTCGCAGCTATTTTACTTGTATTCATGTCTTATTTTCCTTGTATATTTCATGCCTTTTTGAAAAAATTTCGAGCATTCTGAAATGTGCTTTGAATAGCAAGTATATAAAGATCAGCAAGTATATTTCAGCCTTATTTGCCTTTGTATATTTCGAGCATTCTGAAATGGTATATAAAAATTTCAGCAAGTATATAAAAATTTCGAGCATTCTGAAATGGTCCCAGCCTTGTTTGCCTTGTATATTTCATACCTTTATGAACAACAAGTATATAAAGATATATGTAGTTTTGAATAGCTTTGTTATCGATAAACTGCATCCATTCATTTAACATTCATTCATGTACAGAAACAGAAGAACAAACAGTTCCTCAAATGTGCCTATTAAATGTATCCATTCATGTACATTCATTTAGCATCCATCTTAAATGTGTCTATTAAGAACAAACAGTTACTGAAAATTGCATCCATTTATATACAGAAACAGAAGAACAAGAATAACACTAAATTGCATCTATTCATTTAGCATCCCAGTACAGAAACTACTTTCTCCCAAATTGCATCCATTAGAGCATACATAAAAAAAAAATACCAACTTCATTCTAATCAATATCTTCTACCAAGTCGTCCATGAGGTTTTCAAAATGGCCAGCTCGTTAGAATGACAAAGTGGAAAACCATTACTCACAATTGATGAACCTTCTATGGAGCTAGAATCTACGAGAGATGAAGGTTGGTTAGAAACAGAAAATAGAAACATATCAACTAATGCAACTTATGCCAACAGTTAGTATGTTCAATTGAACCAATTAATTGCAGCAATTAGAAACTCTAAGATACCAATAGCAACAAATTTTCCAATATTAACTAATACCAGTAGCAATTAACCAATTAATTGCACATATTTCAACCAGCAAAATTGAACAAAAATTACCCTGTTACTGTCGGTCTCTCTTTACATTTTCAGGAAGAAGAAATATATTTGACTCATGTTAACAACTCTTAATCACTCACACTCCGTCTTTTTCAGTTTTTTTCTAGAAAATGACGTATTGCATAATAACATTACTGATAACTAAATTACAGTAGCATGAATACATAAACACAAAATAAAAGAGATTAGAAAGTGCGTGGGAATACGCCTATGAAATTGATCCCTGCACCGCAATTAGACTTCATTTCCAATTGGTTACGAGAGAGAGTGAAAGAGGGACGAGTACCTTTCGAAGCTCGAACGGAGAGAGGCGAGAGAGACGGTCGCCTCGACTTGCTTGCTTCAGCGAGAAATGTGACGGAGACGAAGAAAGGCACGACTGACTGGGAGAGAAATAGTCAATCGGAGTCGGAGAGAGTAGTCGTAGTTGGAGATTAAGAGATGTGCGACTAGGTTTTTTATTTGTCGGAGACGAAGAGGAGTTGGAGTCGGAAGAGAGAGATGCGAGTCAGATAGATCTAGGTTTTCATTTCTCGTTTGAGAGAGAAAAAGAATGATGAGGGAACCATTTAGGGGGAATTGGGTCCATGCCACCTTAAAAGAATAAAATTAGAAAAATACCACTCCAAAATTTACACTTAGATTAATGCCATTCTAAAACAAATTTGTTTAGATATTTGCCACAATTCTCGTACAAATCTGTTTCAAATATAACAATTTTGTGTATTGACCAAATTACCCTTGTATCTCCCACTACAGATCAGACCTCCATCATCCCCAACCTTCTTCTCCATCGTCCCCACTCAGAATCCTCACCATCTCTCAAACTTCTTCGTAAACCTAGGGAGCGAACTCGCATTGACAATCATTACCATCGACACTCATAATCCTTACCATCATATGCTGGCAACGATTGTCCTATCTTAATTTGCCATTATTTTTCTTTTGAACTTGTTTAACTTTACCCTGCTCATCTAGTCAGTTCATCGACAACAAGGGCAAAATTTAAATCAATTATGATGAAGTAGGAGTAGAAACGTATAAAATATATATTTTATTTGAGATTCCAAATTGGGAAAGAGCACGAGTTATTTCTCCTATGGTGATTGCAATGATTGTCCTATTGTACCAAGCAGAAAAGTAAAATCAGAGGAAGAGGTGAGTTTCATACCTAGGTTTACAGGGATTAAGTCGGGAGCTGAGAGGCAAGAAGACGATAGAGAAGATCTGGTACAGATTTGTGGGATATATATGGTGAAGAATGAACCATGGAGAAAAAGGTTGGGTATGAAGGAAGGGTCTGGTACTAAATCGTGGGATTAAAGTGGGAGATAAAGGGGCAATTTGGTCAATATAAGAAAATATTGTATTTGAGATAGATTTATACAAGGATTGTGGTAAATATCTGAACAAATTAGTTTTAGGGTGGCATTAATCTAAGTGTAAATTTTGCGGTGGCATTTTTCTAATTTTGTTCTTTTGAAGTGGCATGGACCTAATTTTCCCAACCATTTAATCGATAGAGCAGCGGAGCAAAATATGAAGAAGGGACAATTTAATTTTTTAATCTAGCGATCTGATCTGCACTAATTTTGAAGTAGATCCAACGCTATGAATTAGTATGCATTGAAGTTCCAATACATTAGTATGCACCATAGGTTTTCTATATATATATATATATATATATGGATTCAATCAAAGCGCTTTGACCGGAGTCTCAGTTAAACCCCGTCGGTTCTCAATTTTGAAAGTTCAAACGACCGATCCGAACCGTCAAATATGATCTCCATATTGAAATCTCCCTGCCGACCAAAATTTTCATTTTTTTTGAATTTTTTAAGTATTTTTTTTCGGATTTTCAAAAATCGTTAATTTAATTTGTTCTGAACCCTACAAAAATTGCTGTTTTTGAAAATCCGAAAAAAATACTTAAAAAATTCAAAAAAATAAAAATTTTGGTCGGCAAGGAGATTTTAATATGGAGATCAAATTTGACGGTTCAGATCGGTCGTTTGAACTTTCAAAATTGAGATCTGACGGGGTTTAACTGAGACTCTGGTCAAAGCGCTTTGATTGAAGACTTTCTCTCTCTCTCTCTATATATATATATATATATATATATATATATATATATATATATATATATATATAGAGTTTAGCTACGGTGAGTCGCGACTCACGGACCCTCCGGTGAGTCGCGACTCACGGACCCTCCGGTGAGTCGCGACCAAAATTCCTAGATCTAGATCAAAATGACCGATCCAAACCGTCCAATATGATCTCCCTATTGAAATCTCAATGTAGACCAAATTTAATTCCCGTGAACATATTAATACCATCTTATACTGTTTACTTCATAATACATGAAGACGAGACACGGGGTGGGAGGAGAGATGCGCGAAAGGGGTGAGGAGAGTAGAGACGGAGGGGGTGAGGTCATAGAGGGTGAGAAGAGTAGAGGCGGAGGAGAGAAAGAGGATGTGAGTCGGAGAAAGATGCATTAGGGGAGGGGAGGGGTATTGCGTCAGGGGGAGTCACGTGAGGGGAGTTGCGCTCCCTGTTGATTGCTTGATTACGTGTGAGTCTTGACAGCACAGACTAATTCCTATAGTAGTATGAAAGTCGTGAATATCTGATTAAGAATATTAATTATTAGCCCTACTGATCAGTTAAATTCTAATTCTAGATCGCATATTTTTTTGAAATTATTGTGATTTCGTTCAGGCATTCTAAAATTACTAGCTGGTTGTTAATTAAATTTCTCTGTAATTTAATATTAAATTTAAAAAACTTAGAATATGATTACCTTATTTTATGAGATAATTAACATGTTTTTGATATAATACGATTTTTTACGAACAATTAGGAAAATTCATGTGGTTATATAGACTGTTTATAAGCAATTATCTGCTTTGTTATAGAAAAAAAATGCCCATTAAATATTTTTCTACAAAAATGTATATGATTGAAAGATGTGTTTAAAAAAATGTTATGCATAGA
Source organism: Rhynchospora pubera (assembly GCA_028095005.1). Classification (NCBI taxonomy): domain Eukaryota; kingdom Viridiplantae; phylum Streptophyta; class Magnoliopsida; order Poales; family Cyperaceae; genus Rhynchospora; species Rhynchospora pubera. The sequence continues at coordinate 87,338,635 of CM051459.1, forward strand.
GTTTTTAAATCGTGCTGTGTCAGTCGTATCGTATCGGCACAGTATGCACGTTTGTTGGCATGACATTTGTACGAATTTCACAAGATATAATACATGTCACTAAGTCATGTCGTAGACATGCCGTGTCGATTGCCCATATCGGGTCATCTATCTATAATGTAAATAAACAATAATATATATTTTTTATATAGTTTCTGCCGTTGTGGGTGCCAGTTCAATCCTATGATCATGTCAGAATCTACCACCCAGTAGAAAAGGCGTCGGTTGACCTTGTTAATTGCTTTGTATGTAACAACGTGTTGTCCTTGTTTTGAGTATAACTTCATGTCTTCATAAAAAATGCAGACCATATAAAAGTAGTCATTCCCTGTCAAGTCTTGAAGGCCATTGAAGCACGCGATTGTCCAGAGGAAAAATGGCTCTGCTGTACTTGAATATTTTGGTGTTGTGTCTGGCCACAACCGGCGTCCATGGCTTGCCCCATTCCGTCAGTAAGCTTTCTATATGCCGAGTTGTGTAATACATTTGGTTTTTTTTTTAAATTATTTTCTTGGAGTCATTTTTCCTTTTTCCCCCCCTAGCGGGGGACTGTTGCAATAATATCTAAACACTTGATCAAAAGAAAATAAATCAATGACAACAGCTACAAAGTTTTAATTATCTGACGGATGTTTTGATTACGCAAGACTTATGAAGTAGAAAGTTTATTACAATTTTTTTCCAATTTTAAAAATAAGGAAAAAAAAAGTTTAAAAAAAAATATATAAGATTTCAATATCAAGATCACAATGAGCGGTTAAAATCAACCGTTAGAAATTTCAATGGCTGAGGTTTCAATATCAAGATCACAATCGAATTTGACGTCAAACATATTTGACTCTAGCATTACTATTTATTTTTTGGATGACTTTTGTCAAGTAATAATGCTAGAATTAAACGCGATATGAGTCTCAACTATTGAAATTTTAAATGGAGGATCCTCAAAGTGATGTATATATTGAAATGTTTTTAGAGACTAAATTACACATTTGTTTTTAAATTTTAAACTACATTTTCTATTTTTTAAAAAAAAAAATTGATGGGTGCAGAACTATTAAATTGACAATTTTCTAAAATTTTGACAAAAAGGTAAAAAAATTTGAAAATATGTATAATTTAGTCTCTCGAAAATTGCAATCTGATTTTAATTTTTAAGGAGAAATCTCATTATGGTAAACAAATTGATCAGTTCAAATTTGTCGTTGCAATCTCGAAAATTAAAATATGATCATATTTGACGAACTCAACTGAAAAATGTGTTTGACTCTATTACTCACTTTTGGATGATTATTTAAGAATTTGAAATATACTACACAATAAAATTACACATATGTCGGACAAGTCTCATACCTTGTTTTTTCCCATTAGTCTCAATTATTTGATTATCTTCTGCACATGAATTTGGCAGATGCGCCTACGGGCCAGTTTCAAAAAAAAAAAAAAAAAGAATTTGGCAGATTCTCACGTCACGTTTCTCTTGTTGTTTTTTTTAATAGATAAAAAAAGATAAATGGTTAACACGAACTGCTCAAACTTTTTATTGTTTAATTCATTTTGCATTATATATCTTTTGCTCATTGGAAACAACTATTTTTAATATCATTTGCTCAAATAAAAAACATATTGCTTATGTTTCCATAAATTTGCTCATTTTTAATGTTTTCACAAATTAATAAGATTTTATACCTCTTCCAAAATCATAATGACATAATATTGCATTTAAAAATATAATATTTTATTTACTAACTACAGAGTAATTTGATTTTCGTACTTCCATATTTCAACCTTTAAATCGTAAACTTTCATAAATAAATAACATAATTTGCAATATGTTCTTAAAAAAAATCAAGTAGACAGTCAAAATTCATCTTATAAAATTTATGCTTAAAATTTGCAATCTTCAATTTCCCATGTTTCAATTTGCAAACTGAAATGGGTTTAAATGCGTAATTGACAACAATAGCCAAACAATAATGTAAATAAGGACAAGTTGAGGAACTCATCTCCAACACTGACTGCTCCTACTGAGTCCATAGAACAGTCATATTTCTTGCATGAGTTGTGTTGTTTTGAGTGATCAGTCTTCAACTCTTCATTGTGCTTGCAATTCTTGTCTTTTTGCGTGATGGTGAGGGTTATTTTGTCAGGGCTTCCGGTGGTCCACAAAGTTGTACCGACACTAGCTGTCGTTGGGGCAGGTTTGGGAATTATCGCAATTCTTCTTTTGGTCGTTGTGGCATTATGTTGCTGTTGTATAAATTGCAAAGGTAATTAAGTCACCTCTTCCATGCTTGTTTTCATTTATAGCAATAATTAGCTACAATACATTAAAAGTGGAGCCAGATGTTCTCACAATAAGCAGTAACCATAATTATGAAGTTATTGGAGACCTTAAAGGCAAATTTTAAAACAGAATCTATGATTACAGTTTTGTTTTGAGTTTTTTTCAAGCACCACTATCTTGAATATAAGATGTGATCTAATGCTTGGTAAACGTTAATTAGAAATGATATATGCATACATATACTATACTAACAACTTGGAACTTAATTTTTCAAAGGAATTGGGATTATATATGCCAGAATAATTTACTTCTGGGTGTAATGTAACTTAACAAGTAGAAACTCTAGCCACATGAAACTTAATCGAGTCAGCTTTAAACTTATATCTTTCACCAGTGCCGTTGTCAATCAAGTTCCAGAAAGATTTCGTGCATGGATTGATTAACCAACCAACCCATCAAACACACAATTGATGCTTTAATTTATGCAGGTAAAAGAAAAAAGCCTAATTATATAGATGATGCTATTACAAGCCAACCTCGCTCAACCACATCTCAATCTCAATCCAATAAAACATCTCAATCCAATAAAACAGCCCATGAGCTCGACTTTGAAAACCGACATTTCAGTTACAATGATCTGGTGATAATCACAAACAACTTCAAAAATAAAATAGGCACTGGAGGTTTTGGAAGTGTGTATGTTGGTGTTCTAGAAAATGGAACTCAAGTTGCAGTGAAGATGCGCTCACATTCATCCTCGCAAGGAGTTAAAGAATTTATGGCTGAGGTAATACTACATTCCATTTAGTAAAATGATCCAAGGCCTAAACTTACAAAACATATTATATCCTACTGACTCTAATACACCAATATGGTTTCACTATAAAAAAATTCACTTATGTTAACGAAACCTTTTGTCGGCCTTTTTACAGGCTAAAAACTTGACAAGGGTTCATCACGTAAACTTGGTTTCTTTATTGGGATATTGTCTGGATGAGAATTGCCTGGCGCTTGTCTATGAGTATATGAAGGAAGGTACTCTACAAGATAAGCTCGGAGGTACTTAATGATCCATATTTATTTTTTTCTCAAAATTTAACAGTATTGCAATGAATAACAACATTAATTGGATGCAGATAATACAAGGCCTCTTTCATGGAAACAACGGCTTCAAATTGCATATGAATCTGCACTAGGTACAGAAGTTTCACAAATCCTTTTATTTTATCTTGAAAAGAAGTAAAAGAAAAAAGAAATTCTAAATAACAATGCTTTTTCTATATACCACACTTACAAAAAATATCCTATAAATGCATGTTGGAATTGTTGCAGGAACATGTTGTAACCACTTCTGTAGGTATTTTTAAGAATAAGGAACCTATAGGATAAAATATGACATAAACCAAAGTACTGCATTTGGATACCCCATAATAATTTATCACCAAGATTTATACGACAAGACCAGACCAAATCATTTATACTTCATGTCTGGCACCTCTATGGCTGCCTCACACCCAAGCAGGATTGCTGCATCAGTAAAAAAGAACACTCCGATTGCTCTACTTCAGCACTAAAATCCATGCCAACAGCAACTGTCTTTGCTATTTGTGCTCGCACGTGGACCCGAGTAAAGCCTTAGATCCTTGGTTGGTCAATGACATTAATTACAAAGAATTGTTCATTATTTTTTTGATATGATAATAAGGCCATTAACGTCCATCAATTGAAGTGCCTCTATAAGGATATAGTACTTACACTGTTTACAGTACCGCGGCCAGTATTAATGAGCCAAATGCAACATACAGAGCTCTCATTAGTGTTGGGATGAGCTCGCAGGGGACTCCCTTTGTGAGTCTTCTATCTCATCACCCAACTTGTTGTAGCCTGGCCTCTTATGAGAAAAGTTCTTACATATGATGAAAGCTTGTTGAGAAAAACGAGAGTCCACCTATGATATTCGTCCTGAATATAAGACAAGTGAGGCAGAAAAATGAGGAAAAGAAACATTATTCCAAAAAAAAAAGATAATAATGATTAGAAAAAAGAATGAAAAATTTGTTTAGGATTATTGCTACATGGAAAAAGAAGAGAAATACTAGAGTCCAATATATTGGACAGATGGATTCTGTCCAATACGATCGACTTCACGTTTTTAAATTTCAAATGACCGATCCGAACCATTCAATATATTCTCCATATTGAAAACTTGTAAGAAACCAAATCTTACATTTTATCAAAAATTTTTCCTATTTTTTTGGTATTTTAGAAAATCGTTGTTATTGGACGATCCATAATGTTTATATCATAAATTTTCAAAAATACCAAAAAAATAGTGAAAAAATTTGAAAAAAAAATGTAAAAATTGGTTTCTCGTAAGTTTTCAATATGGAGAACGTATTGAACGGTTCGGATCGGTCATTTAAAATTCAAAAACATAAAAACGATCATATTGGACGAACCCATCCGTCCTATATATTGGACACTAGCATTTCTCAAATAAGAAATGTGTGAGATGCTTTTTCTTCACGTGCATAAAAATGCAAGTCTCTTGCTTTTATCTAGCAGAGCATGTGTTAAAACATAAAATTAATAGCAATTTGAACTTTCCTAAATATTCTTTGTCTGAATTACTAATTACAGAAAAAAAAATAATGTCATAAGGGACAAAGAGATTTTTTGGAAGGAGGGGGGATGATGAAAGAATGATTATAACAAAAGTAATTTCAAACATAATGAGGCATTCAGATAATTATAAAAATATCAAAAATGATCCTAAAACAGTTTATATCAATTTGCTAATAATCACATAACCATTTCCTGTGATACTCATTCCCCTCATCCTATATAAGAAATAAGACTCCATTTTATGTATTTACCTAGGTACATTTACCTACAGTTGACTATATTCTACACATCATAAAAGGATTGGTTACTATTTTGTGCTTTAGTCACTATTTTTGTATAATGCAGGACTGGAATACCTGCACAGAGGATGTAATCCTCCACTGATTCACAGAGATGTGAAAACTAACAACATTCTTCTAAATGCAAATCTCGAGGCAAAAATTGCAGATTTTGGACTCTCAAGGGATTTTAATATGGCTGCAACTAGTGTTTCAACGGTTGTAGTTGGGACCCCAGGCTACTTGGACCCAGAGTAAGATACCTTTTCTCTCTTTCAAAATTGCATCTCCTTGGTTGTTGCATATTTATTGGTGCTTACCAGCTTCCACCTTCAGGTACTATTCTTCATTCAAGCTAAGTCAAAAGAGCGATGTGTACAGCTTTGGAGTTGTTTTGCTAGAGATCATCACAGGCAAGCCGGCAATTATCAGCGGCGGGCATTTGGGGCAGTGGGTGCGTAAAAAACTCTCTCAAGGAAACATTGATTCCATAGTAGATCCCAGAATGCACGGCCATTATGATGTGAACTCTGTTTGGAAGGTTATTGATGTTGCATGCAAGTGCATTGAGAAAACGTCTACTCAGAGACCGACAATGAGTGCAGTAGTTGCAGAGCTCAAGGAAAGCCTGGATCTTGAGATTGCAACAGAGGAGACATATAGTGAAATAACAAGTCAAATAGACACGAGCCAGAATAATTATTCAAGCAGTAACAACTTCATCAGTGATGTTAGTGGTAGTAGTGTCTCAGATACGGCTTATTTGGGTCACATACCAGCACCAAATCCTACTGCCAGATAAATTGAATCACAGTAGCAAGAGCTTTTGTACCCCTATAACTATGCTCAATTATTTGATAACTATTATGAGTGCCAATTAGTAAAGTAATTGAATTGTTATTGAAATTTGTGAGTTCATTTTTCCCAAAAATTAAGTGATCACAGGATACCCTAATTTTAATTATCCACAATTACAAGTCAGCATTGATGTCAAGCGTCATGGATTTCAATTTTGTAGTTGACTATAGTCTGATCTCAAGATAGATCTTTTGCTATTTTACAGTTCTCATGACGATACCTTATTATCTCAAAATTAAAGTTATAAATTATGATGTATAAATTATGCTTGATTTGCATGAATTATCAATATACTTTCACCCCGTTGCTGCATCCCATATTTAATTTTGATTAAAATTTTATTTGAAGGTTGGGGAATGATTTGGTGCTGGAATTCTTTTACCAACCTAGCTAGTACAATTGGTTTAACTCGGATTTATGACCTGTGATTTTCTTCTCAGTGGTGATATGTCTTGATTGAATCCTTATTTTTAATCATTTTTTTCCACCATTAATTAAATGCATGTATGGTTGAATAAATTAAATGCAAAATTAGGTGCTCAATTGCTTAAATTCATCGCTAATAGCCCGGAGCATGGAAATATGAAGAATGAGGAATTGGAATCTGAGGCATCCTAGAAATCCCAATAGAAATTTCAAAAGCACAAAAGAAAAGAGCAGTAGATAGATTTAATTACCTTCCCCGTCATGTCCTATTTTTCCTGAGTCTTTCGATTCCATGCTCCGTATTTTCTCTCTATCACTTGTTGGTGAATCGTTCCTCTCGGGGCGCGTGCTTGGACTAGGTTTTCCGCCTGAGAGAGAGAGAGGTAATTGAACGAACTGGTGGGTGGGAGAATCACTGAATTCTGCATTTTCTAATCGGGACGACGCACTCGAAACGTGCGTGTCGTGTCAGTACAATGCCCATGGCCCGTCCGAGCAATGATGATGGACGTCCCAGATAAAAAAAAAAGTGATGGAACTTTAGTCCGTAAAAATTTTTCCGTCGAATTAGATCGGACGGTCCTAAACGAAAAACTAGCACAGAGGATAACACAAAGTTATAGAATTTTATTAATGAGTGTTAGTATAATATATAATTTTTTTTCAATTGTTAATATTATTATAATAATTCTTTACAAGGTAGAATTTGTAGTCCATGGAACAATTATCATAATATTATGCAGTCTATTGAAAACTTACATTATACTAAAATACTTCGTCAACAAATTTATTTTGGAAAAAAAAATCGGTCTATGCGCGTCAGCGCGTGTGGCGTATGAAAGAAAACTCAATAGCGGTAATTGTCAAGTTAGACTAGTAATACCAACGGCTTTTTAGTGGTCAAATTTCAGGATTATAAACATGATAAAAAAAATATATTGCTCTTTTTAAAGATAAATTAGAGTCGAACCTTCCAACTTATTTTTAAATTAAATGTTTATAAAAGACTCCAATCAGATTTCGAACTTGTGACCTCTTACTTGAAATATATTGCTCTTTATTACTAGATCAAGAGCTAGTTCTCATAATGAATATTATTTTAGGATTAAAATTTGTCATGATAATCAGCAAATGCAAACTGCAATGTTATGGTAGCGATTCATTTTAAAGTCTTCGCTTATTTAGTTTTGGTTTCCAGGGATGAGAAAGAAAAAGGCTTCCATTTGTTAGCAAATTAGCCGTTGTAATGTATTTTCATTTAGGAAATCCACTTGCATAATTCTAATTTTCGTTCTACTGAATTTTCGTAACTCGTAAGATCCTTTTTAGCAGTATATTAGGACTTCAGTTTTTGGATGTAGAATCTTCAAAATTTAATAAATGTGATCGTCGGTCATATCAAAGAATTCGAATGTATTGGGAGAATATCAGTTGACTTCGATTAGGTGGCGTTTGGATGCGTTGAGAAGAAGCAAGAAGAATGAAGAAGGGAAGAAAAAATATTATAAACAATCTAAACTCTTCACAAAGTTACACACTTCCTAATACTTTTTCCCACTTCTTCCCCTCTTCCCTTCTTCCCACACCTATCCAAACGGAGCCTTAAAGAATGGCCATCGAACCTGATGCAATAAGGTCCTGCGCACACTTCAATAAAATGGGTGTAACTTTTAATCCGACCGTCGGATCGGGCCGAAATTTTGACAGGAGATCCGTGACTCAAAACATTGCGATCTGAGCCTTCTTTCATGGACTTTTAGGTCTTTATTTATTATTTTTAGCAGTTTTATGGTTATTTTAGAAATTTTATGTATTTTCTCTTTCTAGGGTTTCTATATTAGCTATTTAAGACAGCCGTCATGGTTTATGGAAGTTTAGTGAATTTTGAGAATTAAACACTTTATTAAAAAATCTAAGAATTTGTGTGATTTCTCAACCAGAAATCTCTTTTTTTCGTACTTTTCCATTATCTTTCTCTATAGTTCGTGCATCAGAACCGGTAAAGCTATCGGATCGATGGTCTAACAGGCTAGACCGGTAGAGCTATCGGGTCAATTTAGACCGGATTGGGATTCCGTTCGCGGTTGAACCGGTTGATCCGATCCGATTTTCAAAACATTGGCGCTTGGTGCTCGTATTATCCAAAAAATAATAATAATAATAATGTGAAACCAATGAAAATGTGAGATCCCAACTCCGTAACAAAATTCAAGTTGAATTAAATGATCTAAATCTAAATGAAGTGGGGACATACAGATTTGACTAGTCAAAATGACAACGAGTAGAATTATGCGCCGGCCTTGGACTTTTTTTTTAACAAAAAAAAAGTTTTTATCCTCCTTGTGGAAGGGTATATTTTGGAAAAAGAGTTCTCCGATATTCACTGAACAGTGAAGAGTTGACCAGAAATCTCACGACATCGTCCAAATGTTAAATATTGATGCTTATTTTAATTATAATTACTATATATATAAATTGCACTGTTCATACAAAAAAGTCAAAATATTAAATATTGAACAAACAATATACATTACATGAACTCAAATTATTCAAACAAATATGCAATGAAAATAAAAAAAGGTCTTTCAGATTAAAAATAATATACACAACAATAATGAAATATCGACCATTTTGGTGGATATGCTAAGCGGGAGAAGCAGAATTATTTATTTATATTATTATATAAGAGGGTCCTCTGATTTATTTATTTCAGAGGACCTGGTCAATAGGCTCTGCTTTTTTTAGAGCAGACTTTCATAATTCCATCAACGTGCCATCCTCGCCTGTATAAATTATGGATTATGCAACTCTATTTACAACAAGAACTTAGAGACGTGCCAAACTGCCAACTAGATTGGGCAATCAGATTATTTATAATTGTGGGTTATTTGTATTTAAACCCCCAGAACCTCTGTTTTCATACTTGTAACCTGTGGGTCTGGTGCCTACTATAACCTCTGGTTTGCATTAGAAATTTTTTTCGGGGTTAAGAAGAAAGAGGGACAATGTATTTGATCCATTAATCATCACAATTTCCGATGTCTCTTGTACAATAGACAAAACATCCAAGATCATTTTTACCCATATAAATATAAATGCTAATTATGGATATTACTGAAGAATCATGGAAAAAGTTTCTTAATTAGTAAGAACATAGAGAGAGCATTGTCTGAACCATCATTTCCTCATCACTTTTCCTGAGAAGAATACCAAGACTACTGGGCAATGAAAATGAAGTTCAAAATACTCTTTTGGTGCTTATTTCTTCTCGGCGTCTCATTTGGTGTTCACAGCCAGCCTGACTCTTTAGGTATAATGCACCTTAATTAATTAAACTTATTTTCTTTGTATTGATATGTAGAATTGCAAGCATTTTTGGTGTCCTATGTGCTAGACATTCAAGTACTTCAATTTCTCAATTTTAGTAAATATGCTAGACATTTACTGCAAATTTTGTTAAGTATGTGCTAGTTTCATTACAACTTTTTTGCCCTACTTTTCAATTTTATAACTAACCAATTTTTTGTCAAAACCCTGTCTAGGTTTCATAAGCATTGACTGCGGGCTTCCACCCAACTCTACTTATGTCGACAAAATCACTAACTTAACATATGTCTCAGATGCACAATTCATTGATACTGGAATGAACCACAATGTCTCTGGTGTCTATATCACATCTGGTTTGTCAAAGCATTATTATGATGTCAGGAGTTTCCCAACTGGACCTCGAAACTGCTACACCTTGAGGTCATTGACTGCCAGTTCAAAGTATCTAATCAGAGCAACATTCATGTATGGAGATTATGATGGCTTGAATAAGCCCCCCATATTTGATCTGTATATTGGTGTGAACTTCTGGAGGAGAGTGAACATCAGCGATGCATCCAAACTGTACATAGCTGAAGTAATTACTGTCGTCACAAACAGTTACATACAAGTCTGTCTTCTGGACAAGGGTCAAGGAACACCATTCATATCTAGCCTTGATTTGAGGCCACTGAAGTCTAGTCTTTATCCTGCGGTCGCAAATGCCTCAGTTTCAATGTCTCTTCACCGGCGGCTGAATGCTGGAGTAGATGATTCTGTGTTGGTAAGGTATACATCGTCCATTTTTCCTTTTGCATTCTCATTTACAAAAAGTCAAAGACATCTGAAAATTTTCAGGAATTCGGAGAATATCTTAGGCAGGAATAACTTGGAAATTGGAGCACAAATGCTTCAAATATCATTTCGGCACTTGAGAATATGATAATAACAGTGAAAGAAAGCAAACTTTCCTTTTAAAAGGATTTCATTTTATTTTAGGAATTTGTAGCTAAAAAATAAAACATGGCAATGCAATAACACTCAATCTTATTCTATTAGTTAACAGGGCCAAAAATTATAGGGTAACTAAGATAAGAAAAACATCACAAACAATATTACTTTGGTACTTTCCCCATACTCTCAATAGAGAACATTAATTAATTAACAACATTCTAGTACAACTCGCCATGTGAATATGTCAAATTGTAGGTACCCAGCCGACCCGCATGACCGAATGTGGGAGCCGTTCAACAATCCTGGCGACTGGACCCAAGTGAACACCACTTCCTCTGTGCAAAACCCCCCAAATGATATGTATGAGCCGCCTTCTGCAGTAATGCAAACTGGCTCATCCAACGATCCAGGCTACCAGATCCGGTTCTATTGGTTGATTGAGGCCGAATACAAATCTCCATCATACTTTGTTGTTTTGTACTTTGCAGAGTTACTAGAGCCGCCCCCACCAAACCCCCCTAGCCCTGACCCGAAAAAACAACCCAAGAAGGGCAGTGACAGTACCGGTAACGACACCAAACAATTTAGGGAGTTTACCATTTCTATAAATGGGTATGATTGGTACGCATCTCCAGTTGTGCCACAATATCTAATGACAAGTGAAGTTTATGGGTATACTCAGACTACTACCTATAGCCAGTATAATCTGATGCTTGAACCGACTGACAATGCAACATTGGCACCCTTACTAAATGCAGTTGAGATATTTGTAGTTCTACCAACGGCTGATTTGCCTACGGATAGTGGTGACTGTATGTTTCTCTTCTTTCTTAGATGTTTATATCTGGCAATTGCACCTTAATTTTTCTCCTTTTTTTCAATCCTATAATTGTCTTAATTTATAGTTTTGATATTATAACTGAAAAAAAAAGAAGTTACTTCAATTTGACCACATTACAACTATTATATTTGTAATCTCTCAGCTGGAAGTCTCAAAGGAATAGTAATATGCAGTTTAACTATATTTTATATCTCAAAAATATCAGTTATTGCCATAATGGCAATCAGAGAACGGTATATACTGAAGAAAAACTGGACAGGAGATCCTTGTTATCCAAAGGTACTTTTGTGGAATGGAGTTACTTGCAATTACGGTATCGCTACACCCCCTCGTGTCATAGCTTTGTAAGTTTTCCTGATTTAATCTATAGTTAAAAAAAAGGAATGGATCTTTTAATAACACTCGAATTTCTGGCACTTTGCCATCCGATCTTCAAAAGGGGAAAAAAAAAGCATTCGAATTGTGTTAGTATACTTAATTTGTCAAATATTATAAATCACGAGGGTTTTTGAAGCTATTAAGTTAACATTATTTATTTTGAACTGATATTTGTACTTTAAAAGTTGCAATAATAAATCTCTTAATTTTCTTCAAAAATTAATAAATCTGTCACTATATATTATTATGATTTTTTTCACATTGATCGATCACATTTAATATTTTTTAAGATATTTTATTTGTTTTATAAAAATAAATAAGAGTTTTGTTAAAAAAAAAAACATCTCAAGTTAATCGTAACAGATTTGTTTGGTATATTCAATATATGTGCCACTGGATTTTGTAGAAAGAAACAAAATTTGTAAGTCCTATTCCGAAGAACCAAATCAACATATGTATTCTCGAGTAGAAATCAATACAAGAAATTAAGGAACTATCGCTTGAAGCGCCAACACGTTTCCTGGATTGGATTTTGGAATTGGAAATATTAATCATTTATAAAATAATCAAATACTTGTACCGTCAAAAAGTTACACTGAGATCTTATCGGCGATAATAAATTACAGACCCAACTTCTCATTACAATTACAATAAACTAATATACACTGAATTTGGTTATACTCATTTTAGAGAACCATCCATTATTTCCTTTAACCTTTAAAATCAAACTTGGTTGTATCTCATTTCTACCTTTTGGCGTGTAGAAACCTGTCGTCCGGTGGATTGACGGGTGGGATTGCAACTTATTTCGCTAACTTTACAGAGCTTCAGTCCCTGTAAGTTATTGCCTGATTCAAACAAAAATTTAATAATAACAAATCGACCCATAAGGTTGGGTCTTTGCGTCAACAAAAACTTTTTGTTTTGAATACCTTACCATTCCGGCCGGAAATATCGGCCAATACCAAATTTCTGTTTCTGGCCGGTTTGAGTTGTTACGGCATTCAAAGGTTAAAAAAAAGAGCACTAATTGAAGGCACAGCGCACTTCATTTTGATCAGTAGACTTCTGAGAAATTGGGAAAGAATGTTGGCACTAAGTTTTTGGAGATGCAGAGGGCATTCTTCTAACCTTTGTAACTCCATTATTTTTATTTGGAATGGACGGTACCATACCATACTTGGTTAGATAAGATCTCTTGGTGTTTGTGCGCTCTACTGAATTCATATTTCCTCCTTGGTAAATTTCACGGTTGGCATTGCTGTGCCATTTTCCATTGCTTGCATATGCACATAATGTGTTCGATGATATGCTCATGAGAACCAATGTGCCATATCAGTATAGTTGACATTGATCATATTGTTTGGTGTAACTGTCAACTATTAACAATCTTCATTTTCAGGGATTTATCTCACAACAATTTAACGGGACCTATACCTGATTTTCTAGCTCTGCTGCCATCACTTACTTTCCTGTAAGCATTTCAATCATCTTTCACTCAGCTTGTATTAAGAATCTTCAATTGTTAGACACTTCTTTGTTTGATACATGTCTATACAGAGATTTATCCAGTAATCAGCTCAGTGGAGCTGTTCCTTCAGCTCTCCAAAAGAAATCACAAGATGGTACACTAACTTTAAGGTATTCTAAACAATCTTACCTATGAGTTCTACATAATAAATCAAAATACAATAGATGTATTAAAGAACTACATCCAAGGATCCAAAATATCGCTTGTTATTATACAGATTTGGAAGAATCATGGCCTAGAGTCCTAATTTTTAATATACCAAAGTTTTGTTCATATTATATACCCAAACTACCCTTCCCTTAACTCTAATTTTGGGAACATAAACTGAAAGGGCCTAGGATCGTTTTAAGGTGACAAGATGGTTGGATTATATTTGCCATATTTCTGTGTAGATCAATGTATAAACTATAAAGGTAGGGGCTTGATCCCTATTTTCATTCAAATAATATTACTGTGTAGTTGGCATTTTGAAATGTTTTCATGTACTCGTGAAATTTACTACAAGACATCACTTTTAGTTATATTGTAAAGCAATAACGCTGCTACTATTTTCGGTGACAATTCCAGAGTCAGTGATAATGGAAGCACTGGTCCTGCACCTCTCAGTGGCTCTAGTCCTTCCAGCAGTAATAGTACGGCAAGTCCAAGTGGTTTTACTTCAGCAAAGAAGAGTAACACATCTGGTGTTATTGGTGGGGTCACTGTAACAGTCATAGTCATTTCCCTTGCGGTGCTACTTATTGTGATAAGAAGAAGAAGACAACACAGTAATTATATAAAAAAAAAACTTTTGAACATGTTGTTTCTAACAATTTCTATATCCTCCAAATGTCACCTGCTTCTTGAATATCTTCCTTAGTTTCCTATCAAAGTATTATATTTTCGACCTAAGATGATCATGACCACATTACCAAATTACTAATTTCAGTTCTGTAAACTATTGCTATTACACTAATTAGTGAAGTTTTTATCATCATTCAATTTCTAACAAAAAAATGTACCTATTAAATGTAAAAAAATTAAATTGTAGATGCCTATGTAAGGCCACAAGCCAGTACTGCTAAGGGGAAATATGATGATGATACCTCATTGAACTTCGACAACCGGCAGTTCACTTATAAGGAGTTAAAGAAGATAACAAATGACTTTGAAAAAGACATAGGAAAGGGTGGGTTTGGGACAGTATATCTTGGGTACCTTGAGGACGGAACTCCAGTTGCAGTGAAAATGAGGTCACAGTCAGCTGCACAGGGAATTAAGGAGTTCCTTGGTGAGGTAATTAATTCTTTATTCATTTCTTATTTGTTTGTTCATCGTAAATGATTTATGTTTCTCCATGTTTTCAAGGGAAAATATTATAGTATTCCTGCATCATCTTTTAACAGACTTGTTGGCAATGCCAATGCCATGTAGCAGCTCTTTTCTTATTTTATCTTTTGTTCTTTTTTAAATATCTTTCAAATATATTGATGCAACAAAAGGAATAAAAGTAGAAGTAAAAATTGATTTCATACAGGCACAACACTTGATAAGGGTTCACCACAGGAACCTTGTATCGTTGATCGGTTACTGTAAGGATGGGGAATACTCTGCATTAGTTTATGAGTACATGTCTGAAGGAACCCTTCAAGACAAACTCAGAGGTAATTAACCACTGAAAGTTAAATGAATGAAAAAGAACACCGGACAATTATGTTAAATATTTGACTTTTAAATATCAAATACAGGACCAGCTGCAGAAGCAAAACCAATGAACTGGCGTAATCGACTGAGAATCGGACTTGAATCTGCACAAGGTTCGCTTTTATAAACTTTCTTATGTATCATAATTTCATTTGGAAAGTTATATACTAATATACACAAAATATTAGTGATGCATCTTTCTTCTGAAATCTAGGCTTGGAGTATTTGTGTGACACCCGAAATTTTTATTGTTTCTGAAATTTATTTTTATATAAAATTGGGTGTACTTGCTTGGTTTTATTCTAGTAATTTCTTCGCATGAGATTGAAATTTTAAACCTACTGTTGTTCTGAATAGAAATATAAAAATAATAGTAATAATAAATAAATAAATAATAAAGTGAAATGATCAAAATGATTAAAGTTTTTGTGGCAATGTTAAACTAATAGATATACAATGCAAAATTATTATGATTCCAAAAATGTAACAATGACGACTTCCATTTCAATTTAATAGTAGCATGACATTACTAAAATTAAAGTTATGAAATGATCATGACAAAATATAAAATTTGAATAGGCCAATTACTATTTTTAAAATTTGGCTTTAAGATGGGAATTAATGGGATCAAATCCCTGTACCCGTGACCCACCCTTTATTCCCTTCTCTTCCGAACTCCTCTCTTCATTCGGCTCCAACAGAGAAGAGATCGCCTCTCCTTTCTTCAAAACCGAAACCCCACCTCTCAAATCCAATCTCTCCCATTCCTTCACCGTTTTACTGGATCAAAGTACCCATGCGTTCACCTCACCATCCTCTCTCATTATCTGCCCTTGGATCGTCGATTGGAGGCCTCTCCTCGTCGTATTTTTCGATGGAAGTTTTTCGGAAATCGAAGCAAACTCGTCGGTTTTGGCCGCCCTTCGACCTGGAGCACTCTGGGGCTCTCTCCATCGATTTCTAAGTGGTCTTGCAGAGTTCTTTCGAGGATTAAGTGGAGAAAATCGAGAAGTAGCGATTTCAACTCTTTCTCGCGTCATCGGTCTTTGGCTGAAATTAAGTAAGTGTCTTTATTGATTTGTGGTATATATAGCTATATTTTGCAATTTTCTTGCAAATTGAATGTGTATGTGATTTTTTTTGGGTTTATCGGAAATTTTATGAAATTTGATTGACCTGCGTAATCTGAGTAATGGGAATTTGTGATGGATTGAATACTTGTGCTGTTATGTGATTGATTGCTTTGTTAAATGTGGGATATTGGGAATTTCATGCATATAAAAAGGAAAAGTAATGTTTGCATGCCATGCATATGTGTTGGAATAAATATTAGTTGCAATACAATATTGAGTTTTTTTTTATGGGTTTCGAGGGTTGGTTTGTAAAATGGATATTATATTTGGGTTGGATTAGGGTTTGGCCTAAACTCTAGACTTGGACATATCATGCCTGCATGTGTATTTAAAATAAGGAAATAAATTGTAAAGTAATAAATAATATTTATCGGCATTGCTTGGAAAATATAAACACTACTATTGCATACATTTCGCATGTAAGGTTAGAGATGAGTTTGGTACAAGATCGTACCAATCAAGTTGCATGGCATATCATGGTTATTTAATACTCTAGGTTTAGAAGATAATTAACAAGTAAAAATATCTACATTAATTAAGTGTTGTATTGCACAATTTAATTGATAAAGAGAAGTTTAATAAAATAAGTTTGCATGCTATTGACTTAGCTTCTAAAAGTATAGTTTATATGTTGGTATAGATATGCATGACATAATCATGACATAGATGCATGGTAGTATGGTTTCTAAGTTATAAGGATTTTTAGTAGTATACATTGGGTGTTATAAAAATTAAAAGGGAATTTATATTTGTTTTAGAGTCAGACTGTTATGAGTCGGAATTTAGGAGCAACTTGCAATTTGGAGGCTTTGTAGAATCAGTTGATTTCTTGCTTGCTTTTGCTTTGGCTTTTGCTGCTATTTAAGGTACGGATTTCACTTGAGTTTTAATTATATGTGATATGTATTCTGATTATTGTTATTATTGTTATTATTGTTATTATTATTATTATTATTATTATTATTATTATTATTATCATTATGCATTCTGAATTCATAATTGGAATTTTGTTCATGAGATCATTTTGTGAAATTGTATATTGATGCATGATTGGAAAGTGGCATATTGAATGGTATCCGATTGAAATGTTGGAAAATGGCATATTGAATGGTATCCGATTGAAATGTGATTTGATTGAGGTAAGTACAACTTGTGTGGTTGAGATAGACACTCGTAATGTTTGGAGGTGGAGTCATGACCCATCCTACCAAGCACCGTGTAATAAGCGCTTATGTACCGGGACTCAGTAGGTCTAGTCTGGAATGGACCGGAGTGTGAGTGTTCCCAGCTTGCTTGTACATTTGTTGATTTAATTGTTTGAATTATGTATGAATTGAATTGGCCGTTGGCATCCATCTATAGGGTGGTTCGCGGTATCTGACGGAAATGACTGAAATGATTGACTTGTGATAAACCAGACTTGCATATTAGGTAATTGCCCAACCAAATGAGTCGGCTTTTGCTATACATTGATATTTGAATTGTTATGGAATTGATGCCGAGCTCACATTTCATATTGCATTGATTGAATTGATTTGACCTTGCTATTCTATTGGAAACAAGTGGTAAGGGTTGCTTTTAATTTGCACGTTAGTTATTACATGTTATTAATTATTTGTTCAAGTAATTGAAATGCTAATTGTCATATTTTGAATTCAAAGAAAGAAAAAGTTGATTTTTAAGAGTATTGAATTTATTTATCTAATTGCATTGCTTGATCGAAAGTCTAGTTTTAATGTTATTTGAAATAAAAAGAAATGAAATTTGATTTGGAATTGATTTGACTCAGTCTTGTATTTAGTTCCAACGCATGATAATCAAAACTCAAGTGGCTGGAACTGAATACCGTACTGAGATAAATTTTATTTATCTCATTCTGTGCTTTTTGCATTGTTTCCACGATTGGTTGTGGGTTCCAGGTTTCAGATCAAGTGCTGGACTGCAAGACGAGTAGCGGACCATTGGATATTGTGGTTAGTAATCCAAAAAAATACCAGGCCTTTATAGGATTTACTTTATATTTATGTAATTAATTATAAATTTCTAATTAATCGGTATATTATTTGAGTAGAATCAATATTAATTGGTAAATTAAGTATTAGTAAGCCTTGCGGGTGCAGTAGGCATCCGCGGCGGGCACTCCATCGTGTACTGTCCAGTTACAGTATTCGACGGGGTGTTACAGGTGGTATCAGAGAATGGTTTAACAACCGAACTAGTCCAATAGATTGCGTGAGTGGGGTAGATCTACTGGGTTACTTGTTTAAATTGATTTGCTTTCTTGGTATTTATTACAAGAGTGTCTTGTTTCTCAAGTTATCTGTATGTGCAATGATATAAATAAACTTACGTTATTTATACACTTGTGAACTGTTATTTTGGTTATATCATTTTTTTTTTGTTTCATTCATTGTTGCACATAGGTAAATTGGGTGAATTTGAATTGCTATTAATAGCCATGGTCGATAATAAAAGTTTAATTGACAATTATTTATGCTTTTTATGTGTTGGTAATACTTTTGTGATGAGGTATCTCTTCGAAGTTGATTTTATCATATATATATATAAGAGTTGAGGTTAAAAGAAACAACATAGTTTTGAAGACACCTAGTTAGATGGGTTGTTAGATAAATATATAAACTGCAGTAATTTGTTGTTTTATTGTTTTTAAGAGAGTATGTAGTAGTGGTTGAAGCTAATACTTTGTGGGTGTGCTTAACTACTATAATAAGAAATCTAATTGCTTGATTGATGTTTGTGTTGTTTATACCTGTTCTATGTAGTTATTAGACTAATTTGTCTAAAATGTTTGTTGGAAATATTTTTTTTTATGAGCACCACGTTTTCTGATTTAACATAATTATTATTTTGGTATGGCCGTTACTCTTAGAAGTCCTAACTACTTTTCAAGTTTATTTAGAAATGCTATAGTAGTAGTCAGCACATCAGTGATTAAGATTTCTTCAATTGGTTCTATGTATATAACTACCCTTGAAATTTGTGTGCAAATTTGTTTATAACATTGATGGTAATATTGGATGCATTAGTCTTTCGTTCATTTGAATCTGTAAATAGGTACCATTTGCGTACAAGTTTTGTGCTAACTTAGGTTTCAAAGTAATAAGTCTTAAGTTAAGTTGGGTTTAAATAATTTTCTTTTCGTTTAACACCAGAACCAGTTGTTGATAGGTCTTTTTTTTTATATTGGCAAGATGTTAATACTTTCTTTAAATTTCCATTAGGATAATTTGACTTCCGAGGCTAATCTTTTATGAACTTATTATTTAATTTTTTTTTTTTATATATAGATGTTGTGTGTGGAGCATAATTCTTTTTAGTTAAAAGGAGTATGAATTAGATACGACTAGAGCTATTATGAAAATTGGAATTTGGTTAAATTTTAGTTTTCATGGTATAGTTCCATAAAATACACGTTGATGTTTTGAAGGAAAAAAAAAATAAAAATCTACTTTCTCTATTGAAAAAGATGCAAAGATACTTTTTGCATGAGGTTTTCATTGCACGTCTTCTAGTGAAAACAAGAATTTGAGTTATTTTGAAACTTGATTTTCTTATCTTTTGTTGGCATAAGGGTCAAACAAGCTGACTGATCATCTGACTTGTTAATTGAATCTCAATAATACCAGAATTATTCTTACTTTCTTGACTGATCACCAAGGCAGCCAAGAATAATTTTGTTATTACCGTGCTTCCTAAAAGATAAGAAAATAACTGGACATTTCAAAATGTTACTAGTTACGAGAATTGAAAGATTTTGTTTTTTTAAATGATAACGTAAGGAGTGGTAGTATTCTATGCTTGTAGTACTTTGTTATTTGAATTGTTATGATGATATGATACAGAATTGTCAGAATTGTAAATGGAATAGATTGATCGTTGGAAACCCTCTTTAGAGGTGATTCACGGTATCTGAATATCTGTAATCGCTGGTTGCTCTCTGAGGAAGGGACTCGCGATATCTGACTTTGAATTGATTGACCTGTAATTGTGACTTATGATTGTCATGCTTGCATTTAAGTACCGAGATTGGGCCGACATTCTTGTATTATCATTAGTATTTTAATTTTGAATTGAATAAAATGTCGGGCTGAGTTGCATTGCATAAATCTGTAATTGTTGCATAATATGTTTGTATCATTTGATTGTATTATTGATTGTATGATTGCTAGCTATGTATTTAGATAAATTTCGAGGTCGAAATTTTTTTTTAAGGAGGGAAGAATGTGACACCCGAAATTTTTATTGTTTCTGAAATTTATTTTTATATAAAATTGGGTGTACTTGCTTGGTTTTATTCTAGTAATTTCTTCGCATGAGATTGAAATTTTAAACCTACTGTTGTTCTGAATAGAAATATAAAAATAATAGTAATAATAAATAAATAAATAATAAAGTGAAATGATCAAAATGATTAAAGTTTTTGTGGCAATGTTAAACTAATAGATATACAATGCAAAATTATTATGATTCCAAAAATGTAACAATGACGACTTCCATTTCAATTTAATAGTAGCATGACATTACTAAAATTAAAGTTATGAAATGATCATGACAAAATATAAAATTTGAATAGGCCAATTACTATTTTTAAAATTTGGCTTTAAGATGGGAATTAATGGGATCAAATCCCTGTACCCGTGACCCACCCTTTATTCCCTTCTCTTCCGAACTCCTCTCTTCATTCGGCTCCAACAGAGAAGAGATCGCCTCTCCTTTCTTCAAAACCGAAACCCCACCTCTCAAATCCAATCTCTCCCATTCCTTCACCGTTTTACTGGATCAAAGTACCCATGCGTTCACCTCACCATCCTCTCTCATTATCTGCCCTTGGATCGTCGATTGGAGGCCTCTCCTCGTCGTATTTTTCGATGGAAGTTTTTCGGAAATCGAAGCAAACTCGTCGGTTTTGGCCGCCCTTCGACCTGGAGCACTCTGGGGCTCTCTCCATCGATTTCTAAGTGGTCTTGCAGAGTTCTTTCGAGGATTAAGTGGAGAAAATCGAGAAGTAGCGATTTCAACTCTTTCTCGCGTCATCGGTCTTTGGCTGAAATTAAGTAAGTGTCTTTATTGATTTGTGGTATATATAGCTATATTTTGCAATTTTCTTGCAAATTGAATGTGTATGTGATTTTTTTTGGGTTTATCGGAAATTTTATGAAATTTGATTGACCTGCGTAATCTGAGTAATGGGAATTTGTGATGGATTGAATACTTGTGCTGTTATGTGATTGATTGCTTTGTTAAATGTGGGATATTGGGAATTTCATGCATATAAAAAGGAAAAGTAATGTTTGCATGCCATGCATATGTGTTGGAATAAATATTAGTTGCAATACAATATTGAGTTTTTTTTTATGGGTTTCGAGGGTTGGTTTGTAAAATGGATATTATATTTGGGTTGGATTAGGGTTTGGCCTAAACTCTAGACTTGGACATATCATGCCTGCATGTGTATTTAAAATAAGGAAATAAATTGTAAAGTAATAAATAATATTTATCGGCATTGCTTGGAAAATATAAACACTACTATTGCATACATTTCGCATGTAAGGTTAGAGATGAGTTTGGTACAAGATCGTACCAATCAAGTTGCATGGCATATCATGGTTATTTAATACTCTAGGTTTAGAAGATAATTAACAAGTAAAAATATCTACATTAATTAAGTGTTGTATTGCACAATTTAATTGATAAAGAGAAGTTTAATAAAATAAGTTTGCATGCTATTGACTTAGCTTCTAAAAGTATAGTTTATATGTTGGTATAGATATGCATGACATAATCATGACATAGATGCATGGTAGTATGGTTTCTAAGTTATAAGGATTTTTAGTAGTATACATTGGGTGTTATAAAAATTAAAAGGGAATTTATATTTGTTTTAGAGTCAGACTGTTATGAGTCGGAATTTAGGAGCAACTTGCAATTTGGAGGCTTTGTAGAATCAGTTGATTTCTTGCTTGCTTTTGCTTTGGCTTTTGCTGCTATTTAAGGTACGGATTTCACTTGAGTTTTAATTATATGTGATATGTATTCTGATTATTGTTATTATTGTTATTATTGTTATTATTATTATTATTATTATTATTATTATTATTATCATTATGCATTCTGAATTCATAATTGGAATTTTGTTCATGAGATCATTTTGTGAAATTGTATATTGATGCATGATTGGAAAGTGGCATATTGAATGGTATCCGATTGAAATGTTGGAAAATGGCATATTGAATGGTATCCGATTGAAATGTGATTTGATTGAGGTAAGTACAACTTGTGTGGTTGAGATAGACACTCGTAATGTTTGGAGGTGGAGTCATGACCCATCCTACCAAGCACCGTGTAATAAGCGCTTATGTACCGGGACTCAGTAGGTCTAGTCTGGAATGGACCGGAGTGTGAGTGTTCCCAGCTTGCTTGTACATTTGTTGATTTAATTGTTTGAATTATGTATGAATTGAATTGGCCGTTGGCATCCATCTATAGGGTGGTTCGCGGTATCTGACGGAAATGACTGAAATGATTGACTTGTGATAAACCAGACTTGCATATTAGGTAATTGCCCAACCAAATGAGTCGGCTTTTGCTATACATTGATATTTGAATTGTTATGGAATTGATGCCGAGCTCACATTTCATATTGCATTGATTGAATTGATTTGACCTTGCTATTCTATTGGAAACAAGTGGTAAGGGTTGCTTTTAATTTGCACGTTAGTTATTACATGTTATTAATTATTTGTTCAAGTAATTGAAATGCTAATTGTCATATTTTGAATTCAAAGAAAGAAAAAGTTGATTTTTAAGAGTATTGAATTTATTTATCTAATTGCATTGCTTGATCGAAAGTCTAGTTTTAATGTTATTTGAAATAAAAAGAAATGAAATTTGATTTGGAATTGATTTGACTCAGTCTTGTATTTAGTTCCAACGCATGATAATCAAAACTCAAGTGGCTGGAACTGAATACCGTACTGAGATAAATTTTATTTATCTCATTCTGTGCTTTTTGCATTGTTTCCACGATTGGTTGTGGGTTCCAGGTTTCAGATCAAGTGCTGGACTGCAAGACGAGTAGCGGACCATTGGATATTGTGGTTAGTAATCCAAAAAAATACCAGGCCTTTATAGGATTTACTTTATATTTATGTAATTAATTATAAATTTCTAATTAATCGGTATATTATTTGAGTAGAATCAATATTAATTGGTAAATTAAGTATTAGTAAGCCTTGCGGGTGCAGTAGGCATCCGCGGCGGGCACTCCATCGTGTACTGTCCAGTTACAGTATTCGACGGGGTGTTACAATTTGCACAAGGCATGCAAGCCACCGCTTATTCACAGGGATGTCAAAACCAACAACATTCTACTCAATTCAAAGTTAGAGGCAAAAATTGCAGACTTTGGCCTATCAAAGGCTTTCAACAATGATATTCACTCTCATATTTCCACTGCTGTAGTTGGCACTCCTGGATACTTAGATCCAGAGTATGTCCAAGAATTATCAGTATTTATTTGTTTCATCCTTTTACATAGATTGGTGAAGAAAATTAGTAAAAATATATTGAACAATTATAATATTTTTGGAATTAACCTACTGGTCGTAAGACAATAGGAGAGATGCGACACATTCTTAACTTATGACTAAACCCATCATAAGAAAAATGTAATACCAATTTGATCAGAATTTAATTAATTTTGCCTGAATCTGTTCTTAAATTACTCATATTTGCAACGTGAACAAATTTACTGAATTTTCATTCTTTCTTTGTTTTCAAGATACTACACATCATTCCAGCTAAGTGAGAAGAGTGACGTGTTCAGCTTTGGTGTTGTTCTACTTGAGCTTGTAACTGGACAGCCTCCAATAATCGCTGGCCCAGAAGGGGGTCATGTAGTACAGTGGGTACGTCAGAGGCTCTCCAAAGGAGATATTGAAGATGTTGTTGACACCAAAATGCAAGGAGAATATGACGTTAACTCTGTTTGGAAGGTTGCTGAACTGGCATTGAAGTGTGTTTCACATGCATCAAGTCAAAGGCCTACTATGCCTGATGTGGTTGATGAGTTGAAAGAATGCATGGAGCTTGAAGCTGTTAATGAGAAAGGTTATAATTCAAACCCTAGTAGTACTACAAGTTTTGAATATTCAAGGAATGATAATGCTTTTATGTATCCTAGTGGTACTGGAGAGATTAGTCAGACATATGACATAGGACATTTTGGGAGGGTTGATTTAGTGTCAGGTCCAGCTGCAAGATAGGATTTGACCTAGATTGTCTGTAATGTATTAATACCAACTTAAATGCAGTTCAATAAGAATTATTACATCTTTGGTTTTTTGTTTAACATGTCTTAGACATTGGACTCAAAGTTGCTGTACCTGTATACTGAGATCCAGAATATCTTTGTACTGGTTCTATACTGTTCTGTAATGGGAGTCTATTATTTAAGTGTGACTGCAAACAAAGAAAAATAAATTGCTATGTTAAACTGTTTCTGTAATGGGAGTACTAGCTTTAATCAATAATCTAAAGGTCATTACAAATTATTGAAAACTATCCATCCGCTTCATCATCAATAGCTTTCTGAAGGGGTTTTTTAGTGAATTCAGTGATCAGTTCTAGTTTCAAGCTATGTATGCAAGTCAAGTGAAATTTACCAAAAGAAATTCATAGAAATTATTTTATTAACAAGCATAACAGATTTTAGGTCTTCTTAACAGCATATCATAAAAGACTGATTGATTCTCTTACTTTGAACCACACAAAGAAAAATCTCAAACAAGGAATCTGATGAAAGTACAAATACTTTAGTTACTGTGAGAAAAAAGCCAGGCCATTTTTACATCTAATTGTAGTTAACAAACCAACTGATAGGATTGGACACAGAAGTAGTCAACAAAGTACTGTTTTAATGTGATATTTATCTTGCTATGGGGCCATAATCTGGTAGCTGCAGGCCCCCCATTCGTGCCATCTCAAAATTTCCACTATAGACCTCACCACCAGCAGGAAAATCATTTCTTGAATAACCACTATACTGGCTTATGTCTTCTGAAGCCACACTACTTGATTCCATGCTAGACATTTCTAGCTTCAGGGCTTCCTTGAGCTCTGTGACAATTGCCGTCATGTCTGGCCTATTGCCAGGGTGGTTGGTGCACCTCAGTGCCATATCAGCAACCTTCCAGATAGAGTTTACGTTGTATTGGCTCCCCATATTTGGGTCCACTATACTTTCTATTTTCCCTTTAGATAGCCTTTGCTGCACAAATTGAGTCAAGTGCTGGCCCCCTTGTGGACCTTGAATGATGGGTGACTTGCCTGTTATGAGTTCTAGCAGGATAACCCCAAAACTGAACACGTCACTTTTTTCTGTCAGTTGTGAAGTAGAAGCATAACTGCAGAAGAACAAAAATAAATCACACAAACAAACACAAATAAATATGGGATTACTTGACAATGACTTATTTTGGTAATGTTCACAATGTTTGCAGTTTGCTGAAATAAACTGAAATAAGGTAGAAAAAAATTTACGGAATGATGTTTAAACTATATGAATCATGTCTTTTATAATAAAATTAAAATTTAGTTACGGAAGTATACTTCAATATTGCTTGTCCACGCTACAACCATGCTGCTGACTATTTGTGAAAAATTTTTTCTTTGTGCACAACTTTGGCTTTTAAATATTTTTTCTTAATATGAATTTTTCTACAATATTTTCCAACAATGAAAATTGACAAAAAGAAAAAAGATGAAAAAAAATTGCCGTGTTTTGATGGCTTTCTTTAAGAGAATGGATGGGTTTTGTGGGGACCTTTTTTGTGATCATGTTTATTGACTGATGCTGCAAAAAGATGTTAATGTGCTTTATGGTATGTTTAGAGAGCTAAATGCAATATTACACTGAAATGCTCAGTGGCGACTGCAACATCTTTTGATAATGGAAAAAGAAAACTGAAATGACAACATAAATATGACTGAAAAGATAGAAAGAACTCATACTAGGGATCCAAATAACCAGGTGTCCCGACGACCCTTGTTGTGACATGAGGACCACTGCAATCCCTTACTAAACCAAAATCAGAAACTTTTGCCTCGAGATTTGTCGAAAGAAGAATGTTGCTTGTTTTTATGTCTCTGTGGATAAGCGGTGGATTACACATCTTGTGAAGATACTCCAACCCTATAAAAGAGGCCAATAGAGGGTCACTTGTGATACAACAAATTGCTTCTTGATGATGCAAGTAATAAATTTTCCAGACCTTGGGCTGATTCATATGCAATCTGGAGCCGTTGTTTCCAGGGAAGAGAGAGAGCACTACCTGCAGTTCAAATGTATCAGTAATTAAATTTAGAAGCCAAAGTTATGATTACAGAATTGTTTTAGCACCTGTGAGATTAAAGCTACATCAGAAAGGCTCTTGTACTTGACCCAGAATAATTTTTGACATTTTGCATCTGGATCCATATACCAAATTTCATTACGAAATAATGGTCCTTTGTGCAAATTTTGTCACTATATTAATACAAATGCAATTTTGAATAAGAAAAATCTTTTTGCTCTACAACTTAAACAACCTCTGATCCAATCTTGCAGATTTCCTTTTTGCATGTACTCATATACAAGAGCGATCTGGTTTCCCTCCTCGCAGTAGCCAATTAGTGAGACTAAGTTCTTATGATGAACTCTTGATAACTTTTCAACCTATATAGCAATTTGAGATATATTATACATCTGGTTGATGCTTTTAATATAATACTGTAATCAAATGATTTGCATATTACACAACTATAAAAATATTGTAAGTACAATATAAGCACATGTATTTGGGTAAATAATTAAGGACCTGAATGAGGATATGCAAGAGCATAGTTGTTCTTTGCAGGACAACATATGCAAAAGATAGCGAATCATTCATGTTAATTACATGCAGTACTAGAGTGAATGAAAGATACTCCTGCTACCTCATTCAGAAACTGTTGGATCCCTTGTGAAGATGATTCAGAGCGCAATTTTACAGCAACTTCAAGTCTGCCTTCAATGTGGCCTTTGAAGACTTCACCAAACCCTCCAACACCAATTGGATCTCTGAAGTTATTTGTGACATGCTTCAGCTCTGCGAAGCTAAACCTCTTTTTGTTGAAATTTAATTCTTTTCTTCCAGCCTCAGGAACTGCAGAGCCTTTTGGGTTGTCATCTACATGAGAACTACTTTGTGGACCAATATTTCTGGGGCTCACATTATCTGTTGGTGGGTTGATGCGAGTGTCTGAACATAATAAAATGTTTATAAAAAAGTTTTGTCAGACAGCATAGCTAATGCAGGTGAGGGCGCAATTACTTCTGATAAGGATATCACAATTAAAATTTTCATTTTCTAGATTTGTAAATTAGAGTTCTTAATCTTTGTGTTAGATTTAGATTACGGGCATTATTCATTTAACCAGTACCCTCCTGGATTATTTATATGGGGATACCTGGAGAACAATCCTTGATCTGGTGCCAACAAAGAAAGAAAAATATGTGATGAAAGATTATATAATCATTAGGGAACAATTACTTTTCTTCTTCTTCTTCAAGTACCAAAAGAATAGTGCTGCAGCTCCAACAATTAGAAACACGATGACTACAGCCACAATAATAATAATAACTGCATTGGAAG
This sequence comes from Rhynchospora pubera, assembly GCA_028095005.1. Taxonomy (NCBI): domain Eukaryota; kingdom Viridiplantae; phylum Streptophyta; class Magnoliopsida; order Poales; family Cyperaceae; genus Rhynchospora; species Rhynchospora pubera. The sequence continues at coordinate 87,366,664 of CM051459.1, forward strand.
ATTTCTTGTGTCCTGTTCCATCTTCAGCGCTGTTGAAACTGTCATTGACGACTATTGTCAAATTATAGGTTTATATGCTATTCTTTTGTTTTTTTTTTTTTGTCTATTTTGAGATTAGCTAAATTATTCCCCTAGGCCAGAAAAAAAAATGCCAAACAAGGTACATTTGTACAGGATAAAACCTCATTTCTGCGCAATTTTTTAGGACATCCTAGCACGGGATAAATAACCTGCTCCAATCATTGATAATGGTATCAGATAAACAAGAGACAAGTGAGCAAACCAGATCAATACATAGTTTCTCAAACAATTGGGAGGAATAAAAGAAGGTACTTTCATCAAAATGAGTAGAAAAGACGTACATTACTGTTAAGTGACCATCATTTTGTTTTTTCTGAAGGCCAGGAGGAAGTGTTTCCGAAAGGTCACTATTACCAGATAGATCCCTGCAATTTAAAGAGATATTTGATGTGACTGAAGGAAAACGATGTTATGGCTCAAAAATAGAAATTTTCTGTCTTACAAGTATATAAGTGATGCTAACTGATCCAGAGAATCAGGAATGTTGCCTGACAGATAGTTGTAAGACAAGTCCCTGGAGTTCAAAATAAAAGAAAACTTCATGGTAGAAATCGTGGAGTTTTTAAGTGAAATGCTATATATGTTATCAATGATTGTGTAAAACCAAGATCTGTTGTTAAATGTTAAACAAACTTACAATCTCTCAAGTGCAATTAAGGATCCAAAATCAGATATGATTGTCCCTTTTAATCCACTGGATGACAGAGTCCTGCAAAACACATGCAACTTCTTAATGCTTTCACACAAGGAAGCTGATATACAGAAAGGAAGATGCTTAACAAGTAAAAATGTTATTTGGTGTAAAACTCACAGATCTGTAATCCTGGGAATATTGGAGGAGTCAATTGTACAGTTAACCCCTGTCCAACCAAAGCTTGTGGGTACACATGGATCACCACTCCAGTCTTTTCTGATACTATAACTCGTCTTGATTGAATTAATAGCATTAACTGTTTGGGAGATTAGATTATTTTTTTTTAAATCTCCTAAGCTATTCCTTAAGCAGAAATTTTGTAGGAGATATCAAATGAGAATATTAAACAATAAAATCAGAAACAGAGAGCAATAGACATACCATCTCCTTTGTCTGTAGGCAACAATGTTACTGGTACTACTTCGTACAACTCAAACGCATTAATTATGGGAGGGAGTGTTGCTCTTGCAGTTCTCTTGAGTGTCATATTGTAATCTGTGTACCCTGTCTCTATGTACCAAGCATAGCTTGTCAAGAGGTAATTTACGGAAATAGGGTCATCAAAAACTGGTTCCCCATTTGAATAATAAACGTTGAACTCCCTGACACTATTGTTTCGCACGACCTGGATCTCAGCAAAGTGGAGCACGACATAAAAGATAGTAGACTCACTGGAGGCTGACCATGTTATTGAAATGGAGTCATTTGCAGATGAAGGAATGGCAGCTGTCTGCTGCACCAATGATGGGACTTCAAACTCAAAGCCATCAATGTTCGAGGTAGTGGATATTGCCGTCCATGAAGTATCCATCCAGTTAAACCACAGTCTATCATGGGAATCTTGAGGGTACCTGTCCTTGGCAATGATCCGGACCCAAACAAAACATCAAAAACAAACAAAACAAAAGAGGAAGGTGCACATAATGTGAAATGGTGTCAGATTAATTAGTTTATATTGATATGAAGTAAAAAGGAAGTCCCAATTTAACTATAGATTTTTCTTTTGGTAGAAATGAATCATAAGTATCACTTCACTTTGGGTAGTTGAAAGCTGAATGCTGATAATACTCGCTACTTGGCATTATATTTAAAATAATCTATTAATGGCCAAAAAACATCAGATAAGGAACTAATTGGGGAATAATTAAAATTTTATCAGGCTTCGTGTTTTAAAGTTTTAAATTTGTTATATTGCGAAATAATTTAGGATGTATTTTGATTTAATTACCAAGGCCTGAAAAATATAGCAAAATTCTCTATTTCCCTGAGAAAAAAATGAATGCTTCTAACATACCTCAATACATATTTATTATTTAATCCAATATCATTCCTATAAACGCCGTTCAATGATTGCTCGGAGTCTGCTTTATATATTGTGCTATTGATTGGCCTCAACTCAAGCACAGAGATGAAAGGAGTCCCTAATCCCTTGTTCACCAGACAAACTTGTATGTAATTAGCTGGAGCAATAGCAATTATCTCGTAAGGGTAATAATAATCGATCTTAGGTAACACAACCGTAGACCAGAAATTGACACCAAAGTATAAATCAAAAGTTGGTGGATTCCCTTTATTGTCATAGTTCCCGTAGTAGAATGTTGCTCTTATGAGATACTTTAATCCTTTTATTATAGGTTGTATAGTGTAGCAGCTTCTATTATTGCTGGGGAAGCTCCTGAGAGTTTCAAGCTCTGTAAAATTTTCATTTACTGAATACAGACTGGAGACATTGTTAGAGAACCCTGTGTCAATGTACTGATCGTCAGATACGTATGTTAACCCTGTCAGGCTTTGGACATAGCTAGTGTTGCTTGCAAGCCCACAGTCTATGTTTATGTAACCTGCAATGAAAACACACACTCGTTCTTCAATCCTGATAATATTTTAAAAAAAGAGGTTTTGATCAGGTTAATGCAGATGCAGAGCATGCTCTGCTGAAATTGTTATTTTTCCCCTTAAAACACACACTCTTTCTTCAATCCTGATAATATTTTAATATAATATGAAAGTTCAATTACGCAAAAAAAATATATATAGTTAAAAGTAATAACTCTTTCCAGGCATTTCTAATTTTAATATTTCATGTTTTTTTTTTCAGGTTCTATTTCTTTAGCCGTGTGGTTATAATAGATCAATTTGAAAAAGGCCTGATTCAGCATCCACAAAAAATAATAAATGAATAAAATAAATCCCAACTTATTTTGGATTTTGTTTCTGAACAACGGCAGTGGAAAATTATGCTTTTATGATCAACCTTCTCAGTGTAAAAAAATGAAGAAAAGAAATTGTCGTCTGGACTTCTTTATCTTTCTTACCTATTATATACTTGACCTAAATATGATATGATGAATTTTTTTCTCAAAAAAATAATGATGAGGGTGTTTTTATGTTGTGTGGAACGCTTCTTCGTTTAAAGTGCGCTTTCCTTAAGAAAAAAAAAATATCTACAAGTTTCTTGAAATTTATGCTCTCCAACCGAATCTTATCTTTGACGAAGTGTATCTCACTTTATCAATTTACCTTAAGTGATTTTTATATTCTTGTTAAATTCTCCTTCTTATTAAACTCTCAGTAAATAATGTCTCAATGCAGCATAATTACATTACATAAAAAACATGAAAAGAGACCAAAAATTCAATTTTATGGTACCTTTACAATAAGCAAAAATAATCTAATATTCATTTTAGCACATGATACATAGAAGACATCAAAATGTAATTAAGACAATGAAAATTCACCGTTAGTATTCGGCTTCTGGCCTTGAACATTAACAAAGATTACCAGCAGCAATATCCCAGTAAGATTGGAATACCAGAAATGCTTACAACATCCCATATCTCCCCACTCAATTTCTTTTGTGTTCCTTGTGAGAAACTAGCTACAATACTGATTTCTGCCTCTTGTTGGGAGCCCAAAATGCACTAATATTTATATGCACCCATAACCTTGTTAATCAGTTGACCTCGTTAAATATATGAGCGTGCTAATACCAATTCCTTCCGACGAATTAGTGTATTCGATGATTGTCTATTCTTGTTAAATCCTGTACGCTATATAGCTTACTTCATCATCTATTTTTTTATTTTATTTTTTTCTCTCTATTGGAGATTGGACAGTTGACGCATGACTCGCTCAGTGCCCGATCCTCTGCTCTGCTAGAAGCGTAAAGAGCCTATTAGGTTTTTTTCATGTATCGGGATTTGTACCTTCTCACCGATCGAGAAGCATTTGCAAATCTTGTTGCTTTGTCCGCGCGTTTCTTGCGTTGTAGGGGATGGGATACTGTTGTATTTCTCTGACTCTGTCCCGTTGAGATTAACCGATAAGTACGAGTGAAAAGCAATTTAAAAATTATTCGTCCTTTGTTCTTCAGAAATAAAATTAGAAAATTCAGTAAGACATTTCTTGGATGTAAACCGTTCATGTTCGTTATTGAAATTATAATATTTATTTTATGTAATCTAAAATTAATTTGAATATTTATATATTTGATATTTCCTAAAAATTAGGAATGAATTTAAAAATGAATTTAATCATTTTGTTCTTACTTTTATTTGATCAGATGGTAAGAATAAATTGGTGTGTTCTTCTAATTTAATGTAACCAAGGAATGTACCCACCTAATGGTTCGGCACATAAATTATCAAATAAGTATGCTCGTATTACTTTTAGGTCATATACAACAATAAATTACTCTATATTAGTTACCATACGTGTCAAGCAATCTTTCTATTTTAGATGAAAAATTTACAGTTAATCATCTTTCATTAATTTTTTTTTATCATTTAGACACAGAACAAATCAAATTTTACAAATCAATAGTCTATATTTCATACTAGCAAAAGATGCACTCAGCATGTGAGCAAATAAAAAAACAAATTAATATTAGACAATAAAAATATCTGGTAGAATCTTCCAGCAATGTAGTTGATATCTTTCTGAAAAACAAATTATGTAAACACCTAATATCTCATATTTGTATGTGCATTTTGGCTGGACTTTGCACTTAAATGGTAACTCAAAGCCCTACATTCATTGTGCTTCGTGCTATATTTGTCTAGAATTGGGTATTGTTGTGATTTTTGTATTGAATCGCAGGAACTCATGGATCACGCATAATTATTGCATAAAAGGATAGATTTAGGAGAAGAAAAAGGTCAAATGGAATCAATAGCATTGTAGATCTTTTATTTGATACCTAGGTTTTAAGTCTTCATCAACACCACGTAACTAATCTCTGTCAAAATAATGATAAAGGTCAAATGCCTCTCTTGGTCCTAATGAAAAATTTTAATTCAAAAACTCTAGCTTCACTTTGTCAATTCAAATGCAATTTCAATTTTATTCACCCGTTTTTTTTCGCATCTCACAAAAGATTGTAAAGAAAATTTATCAAAGTCGAAATTTTTATAATGAATCTATCTCAAAACAATTTTTCTTTTCATTTTCAATGATTTTTATTTTATGCAAGTCGAGTCGTGGGGATTTTCTCCCTAGAGGATATAATGCGGTGTCATTGACCTTGTGTGCTACTGACACATAACATGCCAGGGAGGTTAGACGTGGATTGCTCGTTCATGGCCAAGGTACACTTGGGCCATAACACTCAATAATCTCATTGCTAATGCTTTCGCATCAGGGCCAGTAGAAACTAATTATAAGTTACCCAATTATACCTCGAGAGTTTTGAGTTATAATTCCCGACAACTTATAATTAATTCCAATCCCCTCCAATTTGTGGTTGAGTTGGTAGAAAAAGATCTCGGTGCATCCTCGTTTTCACAACTATTTAAAGTTTTTGTCCAATTAAGTTTGCTCGTTGGTGATTCATAAAAGCAATTTCAACAAAAAAAAAGATTCATCTCTTTTTAAACTTTTGTTTAAAGAGAATTTTTATCAACTTTGGAAACTATAAGATGAATCTTTTATGTGCCAGTAGCGCATAAGGTCAATGACACCGCATTATATTCTCTAGGGAGAAAATTTTCACGACTCGACTTGCATAAAATAAAAATCAGTGAAAATGAAAAGAAAAATTATTTTGAGATAGATTCATTATAAAATTTCCAACTTTAATAAATTTTCTTTACAATTTTTTGTGAGATGCGAAAAAAAACGGGTGAATGAAATTGAAATTGCATTTGAATTGACAAAGTGAAGCTAGAGTTCTTGAATTGAAATTTTTCACTAGGACCAAGAGAGGCTTGCATTGATTTGTAGAATACTAAACCCATGTCTTGGAATTTATGTTGAACTAGCTTGTTTGCTATTGCGTGATTGATTAAGTAGGCATAAGCAATTGATTTCATGACATATCTTGCATGGTTTGAATACTCAATTCTTAATTGTAAGTAAAGTCCATCTTTCTAAGTATGGAGTATTGTTTGAGGACAAGCAAAGTTTAAGTTTGGGGAATTTTATATTTCATATTTATATGTGCATTTTGGCCGAATTTTACACTTAAATAGTAACTCAAATCACTACATTCATTGTGCTTTGTCCTATATTTGTCTAGAATCAGGTATTGTTGTTGTTTTTGTATTGAATTGCAGGAATTCGGTGGATCACGCACAATTATTGCGAAAAAAAGATAGATTTAGGAGAAAAAAAAGATCAAATCGAATAAATAGCATTGTAGATCTTTTATTTGATACATAGGTTTTAAGCCTTCATCAACACCACCTAGCTCGATCTGCCAAACTAAGTACTTGCATCTGCTAAAATACAATTATGAGAAAATAATTAGAGAAAGTTTAATATGCACCATAGTGCATAGGGCATTCCGTGCACCACGGACTTTTTCGGAGGTATTTTTGTAAAATGACAAATCTAATTTAACCAATCTAATCTACATATTGAAATCTCATAGAAAACCAAATTTTACAATTTTTGAGATTTTATTACTATTTTTTTCGAATTTTTTAAACCATGCCATTTTTGGAATGTTGTACTATTTACAATTTTCCAAAAATGACATATTTTAAAAAATTCGAAAAAAATAGTAATAAAATCTCAAAAATTGTAAAATTTGATTTTCTATGAGATTTCAATATGTAGATTAGATTGGTTAAATTAGATTTGTCAGTTTACAAAAATACCCCCGCAAAAGTCTGTGGTGCACGGAATGCCCTATGCACTATGGTGCATATTAAACTTTCTCAAATAATTAAGGGCTTAGTAAGTTAAACACAATAGCTAACTAAATTATTATTGATAGGAATTTATCTTATGGAATAACAATTTAACAATAACTCTTACATGTATCTTTACCTCATAAAAGTATCGCTCTCTTATCAAACAAGTTAAAAAGAAAACTTTCATTGGGTGCGTTTGGATCGTTGGAAGAAAGAAGAAGAAGAAGGAAGAAGAAGAAAAAAAATTATAAACAATCCAAATTCTTCACAAAGTTACACACTTCCCAATACTTCTTCCCACTTTTTCCCTTCTTCTCTTCTTCCCACACCTATCCAAACGCACCCATTATTCGTATAATTATATTTGATTTGACGGAAACATAATAATAAATAATTCACATTGACCGTAATAATATGATGTAATACTGGGCCCCACATTCTCAAAAGTCACAAACAATGAGGCAATGAGCGACTATTTTTTTTTTTTTAAAGGCTCCGTTTGGATGGTGTAGTTATAAGAGGAATAAGGGAAAAAGTATTGGAAAGTGTGTAACTTTGTGAAGAGTTTGAATTGTTTATAATAAATTTACTCCCTTATTTGTTTATTCTCTAATTACTAGTGCTCATCCAAACGGAGCCAAAGATAAATACATCCAGTGGAATGAGCGACCATTTTTCGTTATTTGGGTGCGAGACGCGCTTGGAAGTAACAGAATGTCAGAAACCCTTTCAATTATACAAAATTATCTTGAAAGCCATTATTATATCGTAATTATATTTTCAACCTTAATAAATAATTTCGCTTTAAACTAAGACAAAGCATACTTTTCAATGTAAATTGACAACAACAATATTGATTTCATAATTTTAATAAAAAAAATACTTTTTAATCTCTACCACTTCTTTTAATATAATCAATCAACAGACAACAAGTATAAGCAATCCAAAATTTACAACAAAATCTCGAAGCCGTTGATTTCATACAAAAATTATAAAACATATTTTGTCTTAGAGCTATCAATAAATACGTAACGTCTAAAGTCAACCTGGATTTGATAAATTTTGCATGGTTAAATCTTTGGGCTCTTAGGTGAATACTTCACGGGCTCAAATTATTAATAGTCTCCATCTCTGTGCTCTAATTTGAGCTTACTGTTTTCCTTTCAGCAACCCATTTTATAAAGAGTGTGTTTGAACTAAGTTATAGTCGTTGAATTTGGGATAGCCAGAGGGCATATTCCTTAACCATTGGAGTTCACCTCTACTCTTGAAATTGGCGGTACCATACCTAATTAAATATAAGGCGCCTCTTGGTGTTTGTGCAATTTATTGCATTTCTTAGTTCTTCCTAGGTAGTTCTCACTGAAGGAATTGTAGTGCCATTGTTGCGCTATTTCCCATTGGCTGCGTAAGTGCGTATGCACACAAGGTATTTGTTGAATTGCTCCTGAGAAACCATGTCCCATAATAGTACAGTTAAACGTAGCAACCTTGTTTGGTGTTATTTAGGCACTTAGCAAATATTTTGTTCGAGGATAAGAACCTCCCCAAATGAGGGTGCCACTTCATTAGGAACAGTTTTGCTTGATAATTAACTATTAACAATTTTTACATATGCAGAATTATCTCACAAGTCACAACTATGTAACAGGACCTATACCTGATTTTCTGGCACTCCTCACATCACTAACTTTTCTAGTAGTATTTGGAACATCTTTCACCGAGCTTATATTAAGAATCTTCTATTTGTTTTTCTCTTCATAGACGATTCTTTTTGTACAGAGATTTGTCCAGTAATGAGCTCAGTCGATCTGTTCCTCCTGCTCTAATAGAAGTCACAAGATGGCATACTAACTTTAAGGTATTTCAAATCCTTGAACCTATCTGTGTTAGATAATAAGTCCAAAAAAAAAAAAGACGGAAGAAGAAAAATCAAAGGACTACAATACTACATTTCAAGATTCAAAAATATCATTCTAATTTGGAAGCATCACCCAGACTCCTCATAAAATCTACTATGAGTTATTGAACCGGTTTGTTTTGTGAATTCCCTGATCAGTTCTAGTAAGTAGCTGTGTATGCAAATTTGCAATGAGAAATGTACCAAAACAAAAAAAATAAATCATGAAAATTGTTCCATTACACCAGCATAGATCTCCTTAACAACATATAATACAATATATTTCTCTCTAATTTTGAAACATGCAAAGAGACTGAATAAAAGTAATGCATTAGTTACTGTGGGAAACAGCCACACCACATTCCTAACAAGTAGAACGAACAATTTTATACCTGATTTGTATCTAACAAACCAAGTGACAATTTTTGGAGACAAGTACAGAGCACATTACTATTTATCTTGCCACAGGACCATAATCAGATGGCTGCATGTCTCCTACACGTGCCATCCCAAAATCGCGACTATGGACCTCCCCACCACTCGTATATTCATTTCTTGAATAACTACTATACTGACTTATCTCTTCTGAAGCCACGCTATTCATTTCCATGGTAGACATTTCTAGATTGAAGCTATCCTTGAGCACTGTGACAATTTCGGTCATGTCAGGCCTGTTGGCAAATTCATTGGTGCACCGGAGTGCCAGATTAGCAACCTTCCAAATAGAGTTTATGTTGTATTGGATCCCCATATTTGGGTCCAAAATGCTTTCTATCTTTCCTTTTGATAGCCTTTGATGTACAAATTGAGTCAAGTGCTGGCCTCCTTGAAGGAAGGGTGACTTCCCTGTTACAATTTCTAGTAGGACAACCCCGAAACTGTATACATCACTTTTTTCTGTGAGCTGGGCGGTGGAAGCATAACTACAGTAGTATAAAACAAGGTACACGAACAGTAAATGAATAAAAGATCACTTGACAATAATTTATGTTGAAAATATTGATAAAATTGGCTTAAATCACGTCAAATAAAATACAAAGCTGAAAACTAAATTATATGCATATTGCTGAATATATAGTTAATAATATTTCGTACAATTTGTATAATATTTGGTTATGCATGAAGTGTCGTCAATTTCCAACTGTTTTTTAAAGTTCCACTCATTTAATAAATGATAAAATATTTTCCAAATATCGTAATTTTTATTAGAAGAATGATGTTTAAACTATATAAATACATGAAGTTGAATTTCAGATCTAAAGTTAACTTTTTGTTTTTTAATGAAAAATATTTAGTTATTTTTCGATTAAATAAGTTAGAAATAGTAGTGCTGCACACAATTTGGTTTATGCGGTAAAAAATTACTTTAGGAAGTAGTTTTCAGTATTGGTCGTTCACTTTGCAAGACCTTGACAACAAACCTGCTAACTGTTTGTGTTTATTTCGAATTTGTTCCATACTTTTGTTTATAAACATTTATGTTTCCATACGATATTTCCTTTCAATCTTTAAAAAGAAAAACAAGAATGAAAAACATTTAGAACTCATACTACTCTCGTCTGGCTAACAGTATGCAATATGTAAAGGTTAACATTGTTGTTGGGTTTGGAGGTTAAAACAGGCATTACAGTGCAAAATATGTAACTCATATGCAATGTCTTATGGACAAGCTCATGGAAAAATGTTTCAATAATGGTAAAGAATCCAATGATCTTAAAAATATGGCTTGAGCTGGTTCATTTGGTTTAAAAAATATAATGGCACTGGTACTGGTTAGATGTGGTGGTAGCAATGCCAGCACACATTTCGTGTGTTTAGTGAAGGATTGTTTCATTTGATTAATTTCTTGCGATGTTATATTATGTATGTTTGTAATTATATTGTTTTCTATAGTACTGGTAGAGAATATCCAGTAGCTGGTTTCCAAAAAAGTATCTTAACTGAACAGATGAAAAAAAAAAATAATAATGTTGTAGACTGTAGAGACAGATAAAACATACTTGGGATCTAAATAGCCAGGTGTTCCGATGACCTTGGTGGAGACATGAGTATCACTGCAATCGCGGACTGAACCAAAATCAGAAACTTTTGCCTCTAGATTTGTTGTAAGGAGAATGTTACTGGTCTTTACATCTCTGTGGATTAGCGGTGGATTACACTTCTTGTGAAGATACTCCAACCCTACAAAATAGGTAAGATGGGGTCACTTATTGCACAATAAACTATTGATTGATGGGGGCAGTAATGAATTATTCAGACCTTGGGCTGATTCATATACAATTCGGAGCCGTTGTTTCCATGGAAGGGAGCGAACACCACCTGCAATTCAAATTTTAGAATAACCAAAATTTAGAAGCAAAAATTTTGAATACCTAATGGTTTAAACATCTTTATTTAAGATAAATTACATCCAACGGACTGCAAACTATTGGCTCAGAATCTAAGTTCACATTTTGCATCCTCATTCATACACGTGTTCATTATTGCAAATTGGTCCATTATACAAATTTAGCAACATGATTGATCTCAATCCTAACCTCTGATCCAATCTTGCAGATTTCCTTCTTTCATGTAGTCGTAGACAAGAGCAATCTGATCTCCGTCCTTGCAGTAGCCAATTAGTGAGACTAAGTTCTTGTGGTGAACCCTTGACAACTTGTCAACCTAGATAGCAATTTGAAACGAAATTATTCATCAGGTTGATTGCTTTAATGTGGTACTTTGATCTAAATATTTTTTTTTTCGAAAAACTCGACAAAAGTTGTCAAGAGATCTAAAGATTATTAATACTACAACTATAAATATTATTTTGAAAGCACTATCTTAATTTAAGTACGACTATTCAGGTACATAAGGACCTGAAAGAAGAAATGCAGAGCATATTAGTATGTAATGACAACTGATGCAAAATATAGTGATCCATACATGTTTCATGCATTATCAGTGTGTGGCAATCAGTTTTAGTGCAAACAGTCCTTATTTATAGTACATCTTTGATTTATCATAGTAAATCCATATATAATGAGCTAATGAAGATTTCTGTGCTACCTCATTCAGAAACTGTTGAATCCCTTGTGAAGATGACTCGGAGCGCACTTTTACAGCAACTTCATCTCCATTTTCAAGGTGACCTTTAAAGACTTTACCAAACCCTCCAATGCCAATTTGACTTTTAAAGTTATTTGTGACATGTTTTAGCTCTGCAAAACTAAATTTTGTTTTGTCTAAAATTAACTCTTTTGTTGCTACTTCAGGCACGACAGAGTCCTTTGAGTTGTCCAATACATTAGAGCTAATTTCAATGCCAATATTTCTGGGATCCTCAGAAGTTGCAGGTGGGCTGATACGAGTATCTGAAAATAATATGTCATTAATAAAAGGCTGATGAGAACAATATGGTCAGACAACATCGGTAATGCAGGTGAGTGGGCATTAAGGACATTGCATTTTTTTTTTTTTTCCATTTCCATGCAGATATAAGTCTTTTATTTAATTTATGTTGTACTTTTAGGATATGGCAATTATTCAATGACCCATGTTTTCCTTCCTTGCTTGTATGCCATAGAAAATAATTTTTGATCTGATGCTACCCTAAAAGGGAATATTTGTGACGAAAGATTATATAATCATTAGGCAACAATTACTTGTCTTTTTCTTCTGGTACAAAAAGAACAGGGCCACTGCTCCAACAACCAGAAACATGACAACTACAGCTGCAATAATAAGTGCTATCTTGAGTCCTGTTCCATTGGACTTCTTGTTCTTGGTGAAACTGTCATTGAAGATTTTCATAAAATTATAGCTGTCATATTTTTTTCCTTCTAAATTAGTTCAAGTTTTCCACATAGGCCAGCATATGATACAAAACAAGGTACGATACCAAACAATACTACCTCATTAACAATAAATTGTTACTCAAAGTCAGATGAGGAACCATGCATTTGATGTCTAACAGTTTCTGAATGGTTCAGAACATCGTAAAATGGGATACATACCCTGTTCCTACCATTAATAAATAATGGTCCCAGTTAAAGAAGAAACAGTTTAACAAACTAGATCAATATATAGCTGCTCAAACAAGTGGAGAAATAAAAGAAGATAATCCATCAAAATGAGGAGAGAAGACATACATTACTGTTAAGCCACCGTCATTTTGCTTTTTCTGAAGACCAGATGGAAGTGTTCTTGAAAGACCACTGTTTCCTGATAGATCCCTGCAATTCGAAAAGACATTTGGTGACATGATGCATTGATGTTTGGGCCAAAAAACTAAAAATAAAAAATTTTACTTTCTTACAAGTATGTGAGTGATACTAATTGATCCAAAGAATCAGGAAGGTTGCCTGACAGTTTGTTGTGAGACAAGTCCCTGAAGTTTTCCCAGATAAAAGTCAATCATGTCAGAAATTGTCAAGTCTTTAAATCCAATCTTATATTATGTCATCATCATCACTTATGTCGGACATTTTTATGTTAATGTAAATAAACTTACAATCTCTCAAGTGCAATTAGGGATCCAAAAGCAGATATTATTGTCCCGCTTAATCCACTTGACGACAGGTCTCTGCAATACATGACTTCTTCAAGTGCTATTGTGGAAGGAAGTGGATACACCCAAAGAAAAAAATTGCAAATAAAAACTGTAGGGAACGTAAAACTTACAGATTTGTAATTCTGGAAATATTGGAGGAATCAATTGAACAAGCAACCCCAGTCCAACAGAGATTTGTAGGTACACAAGGATCACCACTCCAATCTTTCTTGATACTATAACTCGTCTTGATTGAATTCATGGCAGTGACTGTTTGGAAAATTAATTTTCTTTTACAATTTTCTAAACTATTATTTAGAACCTTAAAAAAGTAAACTATTAATTAGTCAGAAGTTTGGTCGGCAGCAGATATTCAATGAGGATATTAAACATTAAGAGCCAAGACCTAATAGAGAACAAGAAATGCACCATCTCCATTGTCTGTAGGCAACCATTTTACTGGTATATTTGCGTACAACTCAAATCCATTGAGTATGGGTGGTAGGGTTGCTCTTGCACTACTCTTCAGAGATAGATTGTAATCTGTATACCCTGTCCTTGTGATGTAAGCATAGCTTGGCAATAGGTAACCTAGCGGGATAGGGTCATCGAATATGGACTCCCCATTTACATAGAGATAGAACTCCCTGAGACTGCTAGAAGACGTGAACTGGATTTCAGAAAAATGGAGCACAGTGAAAAAGGTAGTCGACTTGTCTGACGTTGACCATGAAATGTCAATGGAGCCACTTGGAGATAATGGAACGGCAGCTGTCTGCAGCACCAAGGATGGGACTTCAAAATCAAAGCCATCAATGCTGGAGGTAGTGGACAATGTTGTCCATGAAGCATCTGTCCAACTAAACCATAGCCGATCGAGGGAATCTTGAGGGTACCTGTTCACCAATCATCAAACCAAAACCAAACATAAATAATCAACGAACTAAAAGAGTAATGAAAACTTAATGTGAAATAGTATGAGATTGGTTTGCATCGACAATTACAGAAAAGGGAGAAAAATTATGGTTCTTACTTTGGTAAAAGTTAGTTAAAAAGTACTACTTTCCTGTTGGGGAGGTATAAGTTGAATGTTACCTTCATTTTCAGAGCCTATTTATATAGTCTATTGGAGGTCAAGTACGTATCAGGAAAGGAACTAATCAGAGCATAATTATAATTTATCACATAATCATTAATCATTATGCATGATGTCTTGATAATATTGTTACCACATAAAAAGGGCCAGGAATTGAGCAAATTTTGCTTTTCCATGAAAAGGAATAAAATCTTCTGATAGTGCGTACCTCAATGCATGTGTATAATTTGATCCAATATCAGTCCTGTCTATCATGTTTAAAGATTGCATGGAGTTTGCTAGATAAACTGTGTTATTCACAGGCCTCAACTCAAGTGCGGAGATGAAAGGAGTCCCATGTCCTGTGTTTACTAGACAAACATGTATGTAATTTGCAGGGGCGATAGCAATTATCTCATAAGGGTAAAAATCATCGGATGTAGAGATGTCAACGGTAGACCAGAAATTGACACCAAAGTATAAATCAAATTTTGGAGGCTTTCTTTTTTTGTCGTAATTCCCATAATAGAATGTTGCTCTTACAAGGTACTTTAGTCCTTCTGTGACAGGCGTCAGAGTGTAACAGCTCTTACTATTTATGGGGAAGCTTCTGAGAGTTTGAAGATCTGTATAATATTCATCTACAGCATACTGACTAGAGACGTTGTTATTGGACCCCGTGTCTATGTACTGATCGTCAGATACATATGTTAACCCTGTGAGACTATCAACATAACTAGTGTCGCTTGCAATTCCACAGTCTATGTTTATGTAATCTTCTGCAATTAGAAGGAAAATGAATTTATACATGTCTTTTTATTGAATTAATTTTTTTAAGATAGATTGGAATTGGCTGCCAATCCGGAAACAAAAAGGAAATAAGAAAAAGAAAGCCTAAGAAGAAACAAAGAAGAAAAGCCTAATCCTAAAGCTCAGCAGTGCTTGTAATAGCTCGTCGACTCATGCAAAATCCAACCAGCCAAATATTAGGAGGCCGCAGCGTGCCTTGCAACACTCTTTGATTTATCTCAAGCCAAATTGCATGCCCAGAAAGGTGGTGACTATTAATCCCAGCCAAAAGGAACAATATTCCATCTCACAAAGACTTAGCTAGCAGGAAGGAAGACTGGAAAGAGTGAGACTGAGACAGAGGGGGAACTCATGTAGCAGTTGGAAGAGATGACCCTATCGGATTCAGGTTCGAAACCCGACTGGGGGTCTTTCATAGACATTTAATTTAAAAATAAGTTGGATAGCTTAGACCTCTAATTTATCTTCAAAAAAAAATATCATCTCGCCAACTTTCTTATTCTTATCCGTACTTTCTTATCCGTGCTAATTAGTCTCTCATAATAAATACCTCTTAAAAATATGAAGTGTAAACTGACAAATTTGTTATAAAGTTAAAAGTCATAAAATACATGTGAAACGTACGTGCAATGGAAGTTTAGAGCTTTCTCTCGAGTAGTCGAGTTAATGAAAGCAATTAATTAACAAACTGATCATATAAAAGTACATTCCTCAGGACATAACGACATCAAGTACAAGTGGAGCACCTAACTCACAAATTTTCCTTCTGGGCCGTTGATGGTTTTTTTATTTTTAATTTAGATTGGATAATTTTTTTTTTCCTTTGCTAAGGAAGCAAACACATGTGCAGCATACCTCCATCCGCCCAACAAAACAAGGATAATAAAATAATGATAAAAAATTAAGTCCCGACTCACTCATTTGAAAATTTGTTTTGTAATTAAGACAGTAAATTAAACTTGTGTCGTTATCATCAACTGGTTCTGGATAAAAAAATTGTTTCCTTATTTAGTTTTTTTTTTCATATTTTACAGATGGTTGCTAGGTGTATGAGCTTTTTCGTTGCTTTTTGAGAAACGAAATGGAATTCATGAAAGGGAAAAAAATTAGGGTTCAACACAATGTTAAATTGTTAACTACATTATTTACTTACCAATTGTTGTTTATATAAAAAGGTAGGTTCCATATGTTTTATGTTATTTCACCTTTTCATTAAAAAATTTACGACAATTGTATGATCACTTTTAGCAATCTGCTATATAATGACCTCTATTAATCTCTAATAAAAGACCTCAACATAATATAAACATTAGTAAAAAAAATATTCAACACATGCTAAACAAAAAATCGATCTCCCATTAAATATAGCAAATGGCAGAAAAATGAGATTAAAGGCAAAAAAAATTATTCACCGGTATAATCGGGCTCCAGGCCTTCAACATAAGCAAAGATTTGCAGCAGTAATATCACAACATAGGAGCGACATAAATGCCCCCTGCTTAAGCTATCACAAAACCCCATAACTTCCAAGCCACACAATACCGGACTAGATTTGTGCCCATTTTGGGTAACCCGTGCGCTGTTTATATACGACTCCAGATCTAGCTAGTTGACCGCGTTAAATGCATGAGTGTACAATTTTTTTCAAAAAATGATAATAAAATAATCCAACGAGGGAACCAGCTTTGCTAAACGTCAGTATCACATGAGAGCAGTATTTTTAAAACCGTACCGGCATCCCTACCGGACAGATGGTCAAAATCCGATATTTTTTTAAATTATCGGTATTTCCTCTCATAATACCGATACAGCCGTTTCAGTCACTATTCTGGTTCTCGTTATTATTAGAATTATCCGGTATCCGGTACAGTTTTCAAGACACTGCATAAGAGCCATAGCGACTCAAAACAGCGTGCAAATACTAGTTCTAGCGTATGGATTGCCAATTCTTGTTTAATCTTGTACTCAAAGATTTATTCAAAGATTAATTTAACATTTAGGATAATTATGTCAATGGATATTAATTTGTTTTTATATTGGTTCAAATAAAAACTCTTCATTCCAAGTACTCTAATCAATCTAAATTATTCATTACTCTGAAGTCTGAATGAATGATTTTAGATTTTTCGATTTATGCCTATGCACAAAATGACAAAAATATTTTCTAGGAACAACTGACGAAGGACTCGGTCTGGGGCCGATCGTCTGCTGTTCTAGAAGCATGAAACTCCTACCAAATAGTTCTTCATGTGTTGTGATTTGTGTTTTGCCATCCTACAAACAAGGACACCTAGCAAATCCTACTGCCTTATGCGTTTGTTGCGCGATAGAGGATGAGACACTATTTATTGTCCGCAAATCCACAATTAGTATGATTATATATATACATCTGTTTTCTCAAAAAAAACTAGGAATAGATTTTCGAAGAAAATTAAATTGTTTTTTCTTATTTTGCATGAGCAGACGATATATATAAACTAATTGGTGACTTTTCCCCCTATTAAATGCAATGTACTCGAGAACCTTTTCTTATTTTTTACTTTGTCATGGGAGTCTCATTGTCAATAGTACACTGATTTGATTTCGTGCCTAACTCAAAATGTACATTATTTAAAAAAATATAATATGATGTTATTTTTTTTTAAAAAAAAATAGCTTTTGATAACATGAACTGTGGACTGTGGTGAACTTTCAAATTTATTAATAAAATAAATTTCTTTCTCCTTTGCAAAATGCACACACTATTCAGCCAAACAACACAGTTATAAACTGCTAAAATACGCGCTTATTTGAAGATAATAAACATAAATAATTCGTATATGTTTCTTCCCTTATATATTTATTCTTTTATAAGTTACAAGATAGGTTAATTAAGAAAAATTTCTTTTATATCTGGTTTAACGGAAATATCACAAATTAATATTAATTGTACGTACAAAAAAAAATTGAATAAATAATTAGTTTTGTTGGCACTTCTATTAATTGATCAAGATTTCCTGTATTGTCACAAACAATGAGCGACCGTACTTTTTAATTACCAATCAAGGCGGATGACAACTCATTACGATATCGACCGATGGAATTGCAGTCGCACCTCGTCAGAAGTCAATGCATCTTATTTTTGCCCAAGTATAATTACACATAAAAATTAATCGAGGCCTTTCAATTATATCTTCAAACTAAGATAGACTTTTTTTCCTAATGTATAAATTAGTAAGAGTACAATAACTGAATTCTGAGCTTTCTATCTAACAATAAAATATAGTTAATTAGATATGAACAGGGTCTTTCAACTAAAATTAGAATTTTTTTTTTCTTTTGAGAAATAAGGAACAATATATTTCCCTTTTTTTTTATTGAAACCAACGTTTACGTTTTCTCCCTAGTATCAAACACAGTTATTTACTGATACAACATTTTTACCCAACAGTTCAATAATTGAATTGATCCAACTGAAAGAAAATTCTGATTGTTTTTAGGGAAAAATAGGAAGATAAAACAAACGAAATAACACCTATAATCATTAAAAATGGAAATAACCCATCTAATAACGTTTATTAAGAATATAAACCTTTATATTAATCTGGTATAATATGATTGTTTTTTGAGAATTAATTTTCAAACCTGCTAACCGAATTGCCCCTCTCCTCACCCTCATATACACGCCTGCCTATGCTCATCCTCTTTGACAATTAGAGAGATCACCAGAAATTTCCATTTAAATAGCTCTCCTATGTGTTTAGCGCCCAGTAGTGATTGGATGCCTTGGAACAAAGTTTGGATAAGAATAAGTTTCAAATTTTTTTTTCTTGTGCAATTCAAATAAGACAAAAATAAGGAATTTAGACCCTTATTCTTACCTTATATATAATAAAGATGTGTGGATGATCCCAAAAAATGCGAATTAAAAGGTTTTAAAAATGAGATAGGCTAAAATCAGCTATGACTGAGACTCCAAATCGTCAGCTATAATCTGGAGCGTACATTATTGTCAAGATTCGTGCAAGATGAGAGCGCTACATTGAAATCTCTGTTAGCGGTTCCGTCTGTTTACTTCTGTCCCTTCCCTCTTACATTTTTGTTCTCTCTCCAGAAGCATCCGCATCCTCGACAGTCCTTTAAAAGGACTGTGCCGAGCAGTCCTTTTAAAGGGACCGTGCGATGGAGATCCAACGGCGTGAAAGTAAAAAGGCCAAAATCGACTCTCTTCAGTCTTGCCCGATCTGCCCGTCACGTAAGAAAATAGAAAGAAACATAAAAAAAATTATAAATTCATTTCCTCCGTCTCTTTCGTCTCCTCTGCTGAGAAGCGAAGCGAAAACCTAAATTGATCGAGCGAGGCGATTTTGATCGAGCGAGGCGTTTTGAACGAGCGACACAGTAGATTCGCTGATTTTGAAGGAGAATTAGTGAGGCGAGACAGTAGATCGAGCGACACAGTAGATTTCACAGATTTTTAATGATTATCGCCTCCTCTCCAAACCCTAGACATACGAGTATCGCCACAGACAGGTTAGCTCTTTGTTGATTCCTTAATAATTTGCGAAGGCACAAATGAGTTCTTTCTTCTTAATCAATTTGTACTGAAAAAGCTCCATTATGCTTAATTTGTGCTTAATTATAGCTAAATCAGCGTTTTGCTTGATCCTAGACATAAGAATATTGGGAGGTATCTAGGGCAACAGAGCATTAGTTGGCTTAATGGTCAATTGCATGGTTCATGTAAATTGAGTCTAAATCGTGTCAAATTGTTTTGATGTATATTGCTGGATTGAAGGTTAATCGCTATTTAGGCTGTTTAGACTGGTTAAATTTGAGCAGCAACCACCTATCAAGACATACCATACACAAACTTAAATTAAGAAAACAAGTTGTTCAGATACTTACTCTTTTAATAGGTGATATAACAAATAAATTTTGACTATATGAGAATAAATTACATGATTTTACAATTCAGCTAGCTCATTTCTCTCTACAATCTCTTTCAATTTCTCTCATAAGAAATGTTAATATCTCAATCCAACAAATGAGGTGCACCGTACATAAACAAGGAATAACATTCAAGCCTGAATTTTTTTACTTCTGCATTTTTTACTTCATTTGTAAATAGATATAATTTACTTCATTTGGAATAACATAGATATAATTTACTATTTTTTACTTCTGCTTTTTTTTTCCTTCACCTCTAGTATTGTTGATCACTAAGTTTCCTGCCTTGAGTTAATGAAACTTTAGTGCTGGAATGTGCAATCTCAGACCTGGCTCCAATGAAAACTGATTGTTTGGATAATAAATTAGTTTAATCAAATTACTCTGGTGCTTTGTATGAATTTGTGATGGCTAATCCAGATGATTCATTGTATTTTTATTTTAAATAGGGATGAGCTCTCAAAGCAGCCCACACAATGTATGGAGGTCGGGTGAAGCGTATCCTTACTGCAGTGAATGCAACAACAATCAGTGTGTTGTTGTATTGGTTGCAGACACGCCAAGAAATAAGGGTCGAGCGTTCTACGAGCGTTCATCAGTGTGTTGTTGTTTTCTATTGATTATTGTAAGTAGACATGCAGTTAATTTCAAGTAGTATGTTGTATGAGGGATGAAGAGAGAATTTGTACTTTATGTTTAAATTTCAAGTAGACATGCAGTTTAGTACCTTCTGTTGTAAATATTCAATATGCAGCTACATTTTGTAATATGCAGTTTAGGTTCTATTATGCAGCTACCTTCTGTTGTTTAAATTTCAAGTCTGATGTGGTCCTGTTGAGCTAGTTTCTTATGTAATATTTGTAAGTTGTAACTGACAATCACATTTTATTTGTAAGTTGCAATCCTTATGTAATATTCTGTTGAGCTAGTTTCTTATATTTGAAATATGTTTGTTTTATCATTTTCTTTTATTTTTGTTTTTAGCATTTATATTAGTGTTGACACTGTAAATATTTAGTGTTGGTATCATGGCTGGTACAACATGTTTATAGTAGTTGTATGACACTGTAAATATTTAGTGTTGGCATCATGGCTGGTACAGCATGTTTATAGTAGTTGTATGACATTGTAAATATTTAGTGTTGGCATCATGACTGGTACAGCATGTCATACATAGTATTAGTGATAGTTCACAATATTTTGAGAACCCAAATGGCACAGACTTACTTTGCTTAAATAAACCAGACTGTCATGCCCTTTTTTTTCCATCTCTAGCTGTAATTTTGCTTGTATAGCATACAAAGGTAATTAGAAAACTACCATGTTCGAATTTCACCAAAACTGGATAGGCAGATTAAACTGGATAGGCACATTAACTTTTAAAAGATCCGACCCGCTAGTAGATATTTTGCACATAAACCCATCAAAGTTGTTAAAATTCATATATATATGAAATGTTACCAACCATTATAAAATACTATCCCCTATTTCTAAAATTCATCTACAAAATGTTGCCAACTAACTATTCCACTATTTCTTTCATCTACAAAATATGGCCAAAATAAGAAATTCCTCTAAATCTTGTCTAGTCTTCTATAATTGACAAATTGCTGCAAAAAAAAATGCAATTAGGACAATGAAATTAGGATAAATTGGTTTGTACTAGGCGCATACCAGGTCTGGTCTGTACTAGGTGCATACCAGGTCCGTACCAGGTCTGGTTTGTACTAGGTGCATAAATTGGTATGTACTAGGTCTGTACAAAGCAATGCAGTGCATAAATTGGTCTGTACTAGTAAAAAAATATATATAAACATTTGAATGCACTTACTGCAAGGTTTCAAGATTATCATTGCAATCAAAATTCTCCTCCGATATATCTTGTGACGAATTAGCAATTGGCCTATAATTAAAATATTAACATTGGATAAAACATACATATCAATAAATTCAAAATTCATTCAAATGCCGAAATTAAGTTTCAAATAACTTACCTTATCAAAGATTGGCTATTTGAGAAACTTCGACCATTGCTTTTCTTTCTTCTCGACAAGTTCTCGTTCCAAGGTTTTTTTCGTTTTGAACGATTGTCACCATCTTTCTTCTTTAGGTGGAGTGAATTTTCGGGTTGGCTAATTAAGTTGTCTTCACCACAATCATTAGTTCTTTTGGATGAATTTCCATATCTCTCTTCCACTTGCTCTCGAAGGGAACGCAATCCATTGAGCACAAATTGGGTTTTACCTTCATCATGGGTCACCATATCGGATATTGGTGCTAGCTCACGCGTCAATTGTGCATGACGGTTTCTAGCTTCCAACATAGCATCCTCAATGACAACTCTTCCTTCTCTATCCACGACAATCTCATCATTTGCATCTTGCGTCCAACGTTTAAGAATGTACCTCGGGGGTATATTCTTAATGTCTTCTCTATCCAACACCTTTATTGCATGACAACACAAAATGCCCACTCTTTCAAACTTTTTGCAAGAACACACAATGCTTTGGTCATCTCGATTCCAAACAACTTGTCTACTCTTGCGGGATTCTTCATCACTAATGTTATACATACCAACCGTGTATGTATTACCATCTATGGATTCCATGTACGCCGAACCGGATAACTCACACTCCTTGTGAAATAACTCAAAGATGTTGGTTGTATACATCATTCCGGCTTGACAAAGAATTGGAGTTTTGTACCTAACTCTCGGTTGTTTAAGTGTCATGTAATACGCGGATTTGATCTCTTTCTCACGCTTTGCATCAACAACCCTATCAAAGTGCTTCATAAACCGGCTTATATCCATCTTACAACTTAAATAGTCTTTCAAATCCGAGTTAATACTCTCACTAGATTGTGTGCTACGGATCCCTAGAGTGTAAGCATCCTTCATAAAACAATATGCCCACTTTTTGCAATCATAGATGAAATTTATCCATCTCTTGTCTATCTCGTCCACCTTTCCCGCTAGTTCTTCAAAGGCTTTCTCAAACTCTTCTTCCATCAATCAATATATTCATTCATAACTCCTCAATTTTCTTTTATATATTATGGTAATTGGTCTCAGTCTATTCATCCTGCACTCAATTGCGAGCTTAATTTCAGAATTGGAGTCTAGTTAGAATTCTACACAGGACTCAGGTAACCTGGTTGACAGATAGTTCTAGTGCGAATTCTACACAGGACTCCAATTCTTTTATATATATTGCTTAAATAAACCGGACTGTCATGCCCTTTATTTATTAGTTTTAATTCTATTTCAATCTGTATAAATAGTTGTAGTTTGTAAGAACCTCAATTCTACTGTTACTGGACCATGATACCTTATCAAGCACAGTCTAATAAAAACCTGACCAGTATTTTAAACTGCAGTTTATATGTAATTTTGTCATTTGGGATTTTATTTCCTCAAATCTCAGGGAAAGACTGCAATAACTGATAAAAAATAGTATACCTCAGCAAGTATACCAGTACTTGGAGTCTATGAATTCGCACTGAAGAATGATCCTTGGTTACTCGATGATTTGGTCAGTCAGAGAGTCGATGGTTATTCAGTCAAAGAGATTTTTCTAGAGATAGAGAGAAATGACGGAGACAGAGCCGATTATTCCCGCCAAATATATGCAAATTTCAGACCTGTTTTTTTTTTTAATAAAAAAAGGGGACTCGGGGTGTTGACCCCTAAAAATGCGTGGTCATAAAGACACGAGATGCCTTGCATATTTTGAGGATTATAAAAAAAATTCTGAGATAGCCTCAGAAAATCTCAAGAATTATTCAGAAGGGGATAAGGCATGAAAAATACCAAAGTGCCCTGGTATTAGCCGAAATATGCCAAGTTTTGAAGGCCCAGAAATTCATGAGGAATTACCATAAATTATGAGAAACATTTCAGATGCCGTAAAATCATGAAATATTTGATAAATATTTTATGACAAGCCAAATTAAATAACTTCATGGAAAAAATGATTGAGATCTCCACAATGATTTTTGACATCCTTCTTCAAGTTGAAGCACTGCGGAATGTCAAAACCAATATTTGAACATTAAAAAAAAAAAATGATATAAGATATTTTCTGAGCACCAATGAGTGAAAAATCTTATAACATCATGTACTTCATAGTTTTCTTGGAGATGTTCACAAAATTCGTGCACTAATTCTGGGAAATGCCTGAAATCATTTTCCAAGTAACAGGCCTTTTAACATCTTGACCCAATAAGAAGATGCCCAGTGACAAAAAAAAAAAAGGGGTATGCCCTGGACCATAACGCAAACAAAAAAAGAATGAAACAAAAATTGGAAAAGGAAACGGGGCCCGCTGTCAGACCCTCCATCTCCAAACAACCTTCGCTACCTGTTCTGATTAGTTACTCAACCCCCGGACCCCACTCGTCAGAGATAAAATCACAATACAAATGGCGAGACATGATAGACTCTGTCCCTGGGCCCCGCATTCAACCAAATTAATAAAAAAAAAAAAGAAGGAAATAAATAAAAAAAAAACTGGAAAAGACGAGGCTCGTCTCTAACACAAGCCGTTCCGGCGATGTGCTCCACCGTGACCAGAGTTCTTGGTGCCGCTAGAAAGGTGAAGTCGAGGAGAGCACGATGGTATCTGCCTCAACCCCTCTCATGCCTTGAATCGAGTTTAATTTGAAAGAGAAACTCTTGAGCTGGTGTAAAAGAAATGTTAAATTGATGCATTTGAATCAAAGAGTACCAGAGTGCTTGCTCCCATAGCTCTGCAATATTGCCGAAAAAGGATTACTTTCATCAATTTGATCTGAATTAAGGCAAATGCGTGGAACCAGCAAGCCAAGTTACGACTTGGATTCGGTTTGGTTAAACAATGGTTTACAAGACTAATTGATGTTTGATGAATATTAAACATAATATCTGAATGCTCCTGGAGGCAAGAAAAGAGTACTCAAAAGACAAATGAAATTACCCCAAGTAGATGCGCTTAAGCTCCTGTAGGTAGAAACAGAAATAAAAAAAGTCAGCATGATCATTGTTGGTTCATAAAGTAATGGAAAATTCTAGGAATGATATCGAATGGAGCAGAATAGTGGGCTCCAATTTTAAAGGCTCTAACTTGAACCAAGCTTGGTCAGATATTGATCAAACAATGATTGAAGCACACCATGGGCAATAGGTGAAAGTACATCATGTTATACCAAAAGAAATAGCAGTCAAGCCTTATGCCATTAACCTCAAGTGCTAACAGGCTAAGACAAGTCACAATTAAACCAGTGTTGTTAAGAGAAGCAACCCAAATCAATGACAAAACAAGCAGCTGTGGGCAAGTAAATCTCCATCTTCATTCACACATATTCCTATGGAGTAATCTGGCAATAGTATGAAATGGAGTGGCAAATACAGAAAGGAAGAAGGGAGTATATATGGACTAAAAGGCTGTCGTGTTGATAATAAAAGAAAGAGAGAGAGTAGAAGCATACATACTCCATAACACAGGCAGGTCAAACAAATTGTATCTACTGTGAGGGAACAGTAAAGCCAAATGAGGGAAGAAATACCAAGAATACCTCAAGCACAGTGGAGAGGAGTAGAGGGAATCATACCTGGAACAGCATTGAATGCTGACTTGACACCTCCTGCAATGGGTATTATACCCCAAAATACTGCAAAAAAAAAATGAAAGAAAAGTCTTATACAAACAGAATTAAAGAGGCTGGGATGCCAAAACAAAAAAGAAATGTGAGGAGACCAAAATACCCCTCATCCCCTCTATAAATAAGGAGGCAGCTGCACCATGCAGAAGAGGTTAGGTTGAAGGAGAGAAAACTCTGAGCAACAAAACTCTGAAGAAACACTTGTAAGCCACACACGCACTCTAAAATATAAAAAAATCTGCAAAACAAAAAAAAAGAAGAGAGTTAGTTTAGGGTAGCTACAATAAAGAGCAAAAGAAAAGGAGACTCTGTAGTTCAGGTTGCAAGAGAGGATAGCTAGCTTGTAAACATCTTCTGTTCAATCAATAACAAAGTGGTAATTTTTCTATCTGTTGTTTTGAGAGTAGTTTTGTGCTTGACCCAGCCACCAATTCATGGTGTGCATGGGTGTATTAGTTTACTAAAGCTCATGGGCTGTGAAGTCCAGAGAACTCTTATTTTCTTTTTTTTTCTTTGCATATTTTATATCTTTGCCTCTAAACTATGTTTATCCCTCATCCAAAGAGGTCTCATGGCATGTCTTAATTATGTTCAGCATTTATCTTATAATTGTCATTCCTTCCTTGCCTTTCTTTATTTTCTTCTTTCATACAAAAATTGCATGGGCATTCTAGTTTGTCTAGAGTTATATAGCAAAGATTCATGGCACACTTTAGCTGATTTTATCATTTCTCTTACCATTGTCACTCCATCTTAATTCTCCTCATACACACAAAAAAAAAAGGTATGTGTACATATATACTATCATGACTCAATAAAAAAAAGAGGCACATCTGTATGTTTAACTTATGTATCGTGATATAAGAAGGCATTTTAAATGAAGGTTAGGAGGTCTTGTAGTAAAAAATATTCAGCCATGCATCATGCTTGTATCCAGTGAATAAACCTGCCCACTTATTCCTTCTCCTTTGATTTACCCCATATAAAAAAAAGGATCATGATCATAAACATGCATGCATATGCAAGAAGAGGTAATACATAAATGATGGCATAAATAACAATATAATAAGACCTTAAACTTCATATGTCCATAGGCCATTTATTTTCTTTCTCTTTTGCTTTGATTTCTTTGGAATCCCTACATCTAATAGGAAGTGTCATATACATATAAGTAATCTGCATATGCATTACTTTCTCTTACACATGTTAAGAAGACACACAAAATAATCTATAAACAAAAAAAATGAATTAAAAAAAAAAGGAGAAGGTGAATACCTTCAGGACAGCAGGTACCAGCCTATGAAGGCTTGCTTCTCATAATCAGGGCCCCTGAGATGTCTCCATGATGCCCTAGAAGCCATGCCAACTGCCCATGGCCACCATGAGTCAACAGACTCCATGCCACTCTTCAAGTCATTGCCCAGACCTGAGAAACCCCATCACTGCAAATGACCCACAACCCCAATCAAATCATCACCTACAAGAGACAAGGCCAGATTAATCAATCCCATGCCGACTTGCTCCCAGTCATACCCCATAAATAAAAAAAAAGAGAGAAGGAAGAATCTAACCTCAGGAGATCAAGCAAAATCACATCTATGATGCTAATCTGTGGTGGTGGCGATAGCTAAACCAGGGCCTGTCGACAAGATGAAGGAAAGTCAATTCCGAAAGATAAACTCCATGCTATCTTCCAATGAGCCCATTGAAACCCGATGCTGTCCAGAAATAAAAAAAAGAAGGGAGAGGAGAACCTGACCCCAGAGATAATGCCGGCGCTGCCCTCCTTTGAGATCCTCACTCAACCATCATAGTGCTCTCATATATGTGACATGCCAAACCCCCAGGAGATGTCCATCTCATTGCCAAATCCTGAAGAATCATATCCTCATCCAGTCAGACTCGAAAAATGGAAGCCACTTGCTGCCAAAAGAAATCACTGACTGTCAAACCCGACACACCATCAACAATCCATGTTCAACCAATGCTTTACCAAGAATGAAGAGAATTACATCAAAAAAAAAAGAAGGAGGGGACCTGACGTCAGAGGAATGAGGCTGAGGCTGCCGATCTGAGTTGTAAGGGGTTTGGCAATCTCCCAAAGATCTCATGGTGACCCACACCCAAGCTGTTGTACATCACCAACAGTCATCAATTATCATGCTCATAAGGCACGCTCAATTCAGGCATTGGCCAATGGCGGTTACCAATTCAGAAAAAAAGAAAAGAGACGAAAGAGCTTACCTCGATCAGATGAGACTAAAGGAAGAGCCAAACATCATCAAGTAAGGGCATGGCTACTGGCTGTTGAACCTGGCATCCCCTGATGTCTCAAGAGCCATCGACAGATCAAACAAAGATACATCACTGCTGGACATCAATGTTCATCCTTAACATGGCTGACAAAAGAAAGTCAAGGCGAGGGGTCTATGCTGATGCCATCAAGACCTTCTCCATGACATCCTCAGACTCGTAATCGAGTCTCAGTAGCCGCCGCACGAGGTTGTCGGTCTGTGGCTCCTTCATAGCCTCCCTTAGGCATTTCATCGAGCATCTGATGAACGTGCGAAAGCAGAGGCATGGTTGAGTTAAATTCTGTCCTGAGAAGCCCCCCCATTATCCGAGTAAAAAAGAAAAGAAGCAACGATGGCATTTACCTCTCAGAGCATTTGCATAGTCCCTTATTGCCGTCCCGTCACTCAATTCCTTGCTCGTCTTTCTTCTGACGGCTGAACATGGCAGAGGCAGCCCCTTCTTCTCTCGGGCATTTCATCGAGCATCTGATGAACACGCGAAGGCAGAGACAGACGTCCTCCCCCCCCCCCCCTCAGGCGTTCCATCAGACAATCGACGACATACAAAAAAGTGAGATAGAACCGATCAAACAGGGAATTCTGTTGTTAATAAGACTCACTGTGCAAATCAAGGAGAGAAGTGTATCGCTCACCTTGCTACGCTCCTCCAAGCTCCTGATCATTGTCTCCAACTCTCAGTGGCATGGTGGCTTCCTCATGACCAAGTGCAATGGAGGATCAGCCGTGCCTTGAGGCCGTCAGACATCTGACTCGGAGTTTCCCTCCACGAAAGACGCGGAGCCCTTCTTCTCTCTCTCTGATCGGAGCCGACTCCTTGGCATTTTTGAAACCTCTCTCGGA
Source organism: Rhynchospora pubera (assembly GCA_028095005.1). Lineage (NCBI taxonomy): Eukaryota > Viridiplantae > Streptophyta > Magnoliopsida > Poales > Cyperaceae > Rhynchospora > Rhynchospora pubera. Next base: position 87,395,613 of record CM051459.1, read on the forward strand.
GCGAACGAGGTGGAAGAGAAGGAAATGACACCCGAATAGACTCGGTGCATGCCTCGTGAAGTACTGGCCGATGGTCCCCACCAGATCTCTTCGTGTATCGACTAAAAGCGCCGCACTCACGGAAATATGAGAAGGTACCCCAAGTCACAAGGATTTCATGTGGCTTTTGGTGCAAGGCGGGTCCCTGACAATACCATGTGTAGCCATCGGTGCGCATGAGTGGCAATGCCGACGTGGCTCGATCAGAATCCGTCAAAACTTCAAAACTTCACCAAAATTCACAGAAGGCTCAGAAAAATCCAAACCAAGCTTCTATAAATCCAGAAAAATATGAGGAACCCATTTCTACTAAATATCATGGCCAAAAAAGCCTCCAAACCCAATTAAATCACCCAAAACCCTAAACTTATATTTGATCAGTATATCGCCACATTAAACGTTTCATAGAGAATCACCGAAAACTCAGATAAATGAGAGGAAGAATTCTTTGAAATCGAGGCCATAAAAAGAATAAATGTTCATGGTGTAGTTCTATCATGCCCCAAGAAAAAATGAATTCGTCACGGGCGTCAGAAACCCCGTTAATGTAAAATGTTTAAAAGATTGTCTAGTTTCAGGGATTCGGTGGACTTGAGACTCATCCATGACAAGGGCGGCACGTTTTTAGGGGTTTCTCATCCGACATCGATGATTAAAGGAAGTATGAGCCATGTATTTCCAACAAGTCGAAAAGATAAACTGTACTCAAGGTCATCTCAGGACCCAACCGCTCGGTCTCAAAAATGGAGTCTTAATCCCAAAACAAGACCAAATGCGACTCTTTCAGGACCTAATCCACTAGGTCTCAGATGAGGAGTCTTCATCGCAATCCAAAAATAAAAGAAAAGTATGCACATGATCTCATCAGGAGCCAGCCGCTAGGCCACAGATATGGAATCCTGATATCAGAACCAGAATCAAAGCAAAAAAAGAAGAAGAAGAAGAAGAAAGCATGAAGTTCAAGTCAATCCAAATCCCGTCGGTGATTGAAATTGGAGTCCAAATCCAAACAAAAAAAAATCAAAATGCTGTACTCTGAAGGTTCTATGATACCCTCCCAGACGTACAGCTCCTCTGTGATATCTAGGTGATCCCGCGACCTCACTACAGATAACACATTGTCCTGACTGTTAAAATAGTCCTGATGGCATAAAACCCACTTGACAAAGATATACTGGTGGACCCATGCCCCGTGCCATCTGAGTGATCCCACGACCTCATTCTCGATGACACTCTGTCCTGACTGTTAAAATAGTCCTGATGGCGTAAAACCCACTTGACAAAGATCTACTGATGGACTCATGCCCCGTGATATCTAGGTGATCCCGCGACCTCACTATAGATAACACTCTGTCCTGACTGTTAAAATAGTCCTGATGGCATAAAACCCACTTGACAAAGATCTACTGATGGACCCATGCCCCGTGCCATCTGAGTGATCCCACGACCTCATTCTCGATGACACTCTGTCCTGACTGTTAAAATAGTCCTGATGGCGTAAAACCCACTTGACAAAGATCTACTGATGGACCCATGCCCCGTGCCATCTGAGTGATCCCACGACCTCATTCTCGATGACACTCTGTCCTGACTGTTAAAATAGTCCTGATGGCATAAAACCCACATGACGAAGATCTACTGATGGACTCATGCCCCGTGCCATCTGAGTGATCCCACGACCTCATTCTCGATGACACTCTGTCCTGACTGTTAAAATAGTCCTGATGGCGTAAAACCCACTTGACAAAGATCTACTGATGGACCCAAACCTCTGTGATATCTAGGTGATCCCGCGACCTCACTGAAGATAGCACACTATCCTGACTGCTAAAATCGTTCCGGTGACTCAAAGCCCACCTGACAAAAATCTGCTGATGGACCCAAATCTCTGTGATATCTAGGTGATCCCGCGACCTCACTGAAGATGCCACACCATCCTGATTGCTAAAGTAGCTCCGGTGACCCAAAGCCCACCTGGCTAGATCTGCTGACGGATCCAAACTCCGTAATGTTTGAGTGATTCCATGATCTCACTCTCAACGACGCTGTGTTTTGATCGCTAAAGAAAACAGTTCCGACGGTTCAAAGCCCATCTAACCAAGGATACTGAAGAACCAAAACTTAAATTACCCAATGTCTTGTCAGATAAAAGAACTCTGACGGCTTCAGACCCGTCTGATAAACTCACAACTGATGAAACCACCTAAAAAGGAAATAACATCCAAAAAAAAAACGATGAAAGCAAACATGTTCGAAATATCATCAAAGAAGGAGCATTTTGATCATTCACATGATACAACCCCCAATGAAGAACCATCATGCAAAAAAATAAACACGAATGACGAGTATCAAAGCATAACCATTCACAAAAATTCCCATATGCATATGCATGATACTAATTGTTTTATTGACAATTCTCTAACAGTCTGCAGGATATATTCTTTGATATTCCCGATCCAGAGGTGCCTAGGAGAGTAACCAGGGTAATTAACGGCGGGGGCTTGCGCCCGTCGGAAAGAAAGAACCTACACCAAATAATCAACTCTCGGAGGAACATAAGTCCGCGCGAGCGAGCATCTCTTTAATGGGAGGCGCCCGTGGTCGGGGCTTTGGCCTGCGAGGGGATATCTGATCCGATCCTTCTTTTTGTTTTCCTTCTCAAACGGGGAAATCCGTCAAAAAGAGCCGGACAGGTTTCTGGCACGCCCGGTGGGACATCTTTTTCCTCTCATCTGGGAATATCAAAGAATATGAAACACACAGACTAAAAAAAAGAGATATTGTCACAAGTTTATCAAATGTGTTAACCATGATTCCGAGGCACCTCTTTTTTTGCAGGAATCAGATGGCACGCAAGGAAAGCAAGAACCAAAGGGGCGCAACCGAGGTGATTATGGTCGGGTCTATCTCGATCACCATCCCCATGATGCAAGCAAGTGTACCTTTCACCATCACTGGAGGCAAGGTGCATCAACCCCTGTCAAATATCGCTGTGGCTCCGACTAAGGCAAGCAAACACCGAGGCGGATCCAAGAAAAAGAACAACATACCAAGACCGACGCCCAAACCCATGAAGAGGGTGAAGGTCTCTGAAATCAGAGCGCTGCAGGCATATCAGAACAGTCTGGTAGCAGAGCCCAACCTGCCGGTGCGTAATTCATTCGCGCCGCTCAGAAGTCTAAAGTGGAAGGCACCTAATACTCGCCTCATGGCTTGGAGGGACATACCGGCCCGTTTCAAGACGGTCCCGGCACAAACCACCCGCCAGACCAAAAAGCTCACTGCTGCCCAGAAAATTTACAAGGCATACCGTGTCATCACCGACCAAAAGAAGGCACGCATCCTAAACCGACGATCTAACTGGGAAAAGGTGTCTTATGTTCCCACCCCTGAAGACGAGGCAGCAAAACAGTTTGCCAAGAAGGCCAAGAAGGGTGGTAGAAGTGCACGCAGTTGGAAACAACGCCCCGTGCATGAAAGATTAGTCTTTTCAGAAGAGAAACCCCTCCCTGTGCATGAAAGGCTGACCTTCCCAAAAGAAAAGACGGTCCTGCCCCAAAAATGGCAAAAGGCGCTGATACGAAATCATAACACTGGAGAAGTCAAGACGACATTCCGGAGAAATTTACAAACAGAATTGGGAGTTCTTAGGTCACAAATTAATAAGGCCGCAAGAACCCATCGTAACAAGATGGAATGGCGAAAGAAAGGCCAAAAGAACTCGTTTGCCGTGCACATGGTGGGCACAATAGGGGATCCTGAAGAAATGGAAGAAACCTATGCGCTCAATGATGGCAAAGACGAACATGATCCAACTGAGACTGAAAAGCTGACAGTCGAAAAGGGGGATCCCAGTGGAGCCAAAACTACCAAGAAAGGTAGAGGAAGGCCTGCAACTAAACCAAAGCCGCCCGCGCCTGTGGCCGGTACTACCACAAGGTCCAAGAAAATGACCGCCCAAACAGGAGGACCCTCTGGCTCCACCGTTGAGGCTGAAAATAGCGACAAGGAGCTTGAACCTGATCAAGAAATTTCAGGGGAAGAAAGCTCTGAGGACGAAAAAGATAATATGATTGCCCACTTCCAGGAAATAATTGAAAGAATGAACCATCAAATGGAAACTCTTTGTGAAGAAATGGCAAGGCTAAGAGCGAAAGCCATGTCAGATACTTCTGAAGGAGAAAACGAGGCGAGGCACCGTAAGAAGGGCCATACAAGAATTTGTGCCGAAGAACCCTCAAGAAAGCCAACAAGAAATGAAGAAAATAAGAAAAGGATAGGCCGCTATGCCTTACCAGAAACCTCAAGTCAAAACAGGAGGCAAAGTTATTCATCTGAAGAACAGGCACTCACTGTGACCAATGAAGATATACAAGAAATGATCCGTAAGCAAATCAAGGATCTTAATATGGGAGAATCTGAGCGACCCCGAAAAGGGATCGGCCGGCCCTACCCGAAACACTTTGATAAAGAGCCTTTTCCGAAGAGATACACTATACCTCGCTTTCGTATGTTTGACGGAACGGGAACCAAAGTAAGCCCAGAGCAACACCTCATACACTTCCTGACGGCGTGTGGTGACACTGCTGACAATCCGGCGTTACTCTTGCGACAATTCCCACAAAGTCTGTCAGGGATTGCATTCGAGTGGTACGCCTCGTTGGAGGAAAATAGTGTGCATTCCTGGGATGAAATGGCAGATGCTTTCTGTTCTAAATTCATGGTTGTTACCGAAGAAATCACCATGATACAAATGGCTGCGGTGAAATTAAAAAAAGGAGAATCAATCATGGAATACATAACAAGATGGAGGAACCTGAGCATCCGTTGCCAACCTCCGATGAGAGAAAGTGACCAGGTTAAGATGATCATAAACAATCTGCCTGTGTGGATAAGATCCCATCTGTTACCAGTTCAGATAACCACCTTCCAAAGGTTGGTCACATTGGCATCTCAGTATGAAACGCTGAACCAAGAAGGATGGAATCCGCCAGCAGGGCCCCGCGTCGAAAAAGAGAAAAGAAGGGAGAATTACAAGAGGGCCGAAGCAAAAATGGTTAGGAATTCTGGAGCGATTGGGAGCCAAAACACCGACTCTGAAAAAGTGAATCAGGTGGAAAAACAAGATGATCCTCCCGAGTCGTCAAGGCCGAATCGGATGAGTTTGCGCGAGAGACAGAGCAAGCCATACTCTTTTAAAAAGGAATATGTGGTAGAACTCTTCAAATCCGCCTTAGAGAAAGGGGTGAAATTGCCACCGAGCAAGCGCCCAGAAGATGCAAACAAATCCGAAGACCCCAATTTCTGTTTGTATCATAGAGTGTTAGGACACACCTTGGAAAAATGCTATGTTTTCAAGGATTGGTTAGAAAAGAAGATACAAAATAAAGAGTTTAAAATCCCTAAGGCAGCTCAACAGGCTCTGACTCCTCATTTTTCGGTAAATATGATAAGTCACCGCGAGCAAGAAAAAGGCGAAACATCACCGAATTCCTGGACAATGTATTTGTCTAGGAAGACTGAAAAGATGTTAAGGAAGCTTTATGAGGAACCTCGGGTTAAATGGGAAGGAGTTGAACCATTAGCAAAAAAAGTCGAGAAAGTTTACAACCAGGGGCGACCGGCGGTTGTGACCCTAGCTCATTCCATTCCCCCACGAATTATGAATAAGCTATTATCAAATGAAGGATCAAGAAGCGAAGAAAGACACCATTGCAATACGGTGCAGACAAGAAACATAAGCACATGCGAAAGCTCTCATATTCACCCTTCGGGTGAAATTCAGGGGGCAAAATTTGTACAACTCCTTCAGTTGGCCAATAAAATCCAAGGAACTGTTCAACAGTTGACAAGAATAATTCATGATGGAATTCCCAAGCACCCAGAGGAAAGGCGAACGAAGCAAGTCATTGATCTGAATCAATCACCGAAAGTCTATCAACAAAGAAAGACAAGAACAACTCGCCAAGAACTAGCCCCACGTTGTAAGAAGGGTCGAAAATTGGATCAATTGTCACAACAAGAAGATAATGCAAGGGAAAGAAAATTGCTGCGACGGTCCTATTGCAATACAAGGGCCAAAGAACACACCCCGGCCCGAGAAAGGCATGCCTTTGAGATTGACATCTCTGTTGAACCAGAATCCATACTTGCATCTTTGGGTCTGACAACAGTTGAATTCGAGATTTTAAAACTAGACTCGAACGAGTCAGAAGTCCAAATAATTGCTCACAAGCAAGACGAGAAGGGCATGTTCGAATTAGAACCCCAAGTGATCAGCGAGATATTCCGATTAGTTGAAGAAGGATTGCAAGATGCAATGACCGAGTTAGAGGAAAACTCAATCGATACTGAAGTTGAGAGAAAATTAGAAGTCATCGGCAATCTTGACGGCGAAGAAAGTGATATCTCTGAAAACTCATTATATCAAGATGGTGGGAGAATTGCTCAAAATCACCGTTGTTGCTTCATCTCTAAGAGCACCCCAAGTGACACTGAAACTTCCGATGAAATGACAACCGGAAGAAGGTCCGAACTCCCGCCAGAAGAATCAACCCCAGAAAATGAAGATCCTCATCCACTTATCCTCGCCGAAGACATTGCACAAACAATGTTGTCCTGTCAAGAAAAAGGAGAATCATCCAACGGCAAGGAGGGATCGTGCCCTCTAACCCCATCCTATTCAGAAAGTAAAGATAGCGATGATAACTTTTCGACATTACTTGAAGAAATCACACCCGAGGATCTCCCTGAGCAAAAGAATCAAGCGATTGTTATACACGAACCTGACCAAGGTTCACAAGAGAATATAAACAAAGCATCTTTTGAAACTTGCAACAAAGGCTACTTTGATCGCTCTGAAGCTAGCAGAGCAGTGATTTGCAACCACTCATATGGAGACGACCCCTCTAAAGTAGAAACCAACAAGAATAACAAAAGAAAGGGTGCACTCAAAGAAAGCACAACCGCATGTGTATCCGATACCATGCCCAAAAGATGGTCCGAGGAGGAGGTTCAACTAGAAGGAGAAACATCCACGTACATGGTTGAAACTGCAGATGGTAAAAAACACTCCAAGCAGGTTCCAAAAACTCCATCAAACATAAACACTAATATAGCGGAGGATGATAGAATCTCCCGCCTTCAAGAAATGCTCGAGCAAATGAGTCTCCAAATAAAAACCCTTTCCAAAGACCAAGAAAGGTTGAAGGCTTTCGAAGAAAGGCGCAATTTCAATGTCTCTGAAGAAATTAATGAGACATGGTCGGGCCAGGAACATGATACAAGAAGGTATACCTCCAGACACCAAACGAAGGGGGAATCAACGAAAAGGAAAGTAACACAACAAACACATTATATTAATTCAAAGAAAGCAATTCAAGGCCGCCGACAAAACCATTGCTCAGAAACGACCATCGTAACTGGTGAAAACATGCGACAAACAATCTCCAAAGAAATAAAAAGCCCTGACATGAGTCGTTTTGCACTATCTCTCGAAGGAGAAAAAAGGCCTTATCCAAAACATCTCGACGATGAACCCTTCCCAGAAGGTTATGTTATACCCCGTTTTCGTTTGTTTAACGGAAAATGGTCAAAAATATCCCCAGAACAACATCTCATAAACTTCCTAACAACATGTGGAGATACGGCCAACAACTCTGCTTGGCTTCTACGCCAATTCCCACAAAGCCTATCAGGAACCGCTCTCGAGTGGTATGCATCACTTGATGAAAATAGTATCCACTCATGGGATGAAATGGCAAATGCTTTTTGCTCCGAATTTATGGTGGTGGTGCCAAAAGTCACACTGACAAACATGGCCAATATAAAGCCAAAAAGAGGAGAATCACTCATAGACTATATTAATCGATGGAGAAATATAGGTCTTGGTTGTCAACCCCCAATGGAAGAGGTTGATCAAGTCAAAATGATCATATGTAACTTACCTGGATGGATCCAACCTTATCTGGCATCGGTAGAAATAGCTACTTATCGAAGGTTGATCAACTTCGTAACTCGATATGTAATCCTTAACCAAGAAGGATACATCCCACTAACAGGGCCTCGGCTCGAGAAAGAAAAAAGAAAGGAAAAGTACACGAGAGCTAAAAATAAAACGATTAAAAGCTTTGAGGCTCTAACCAATCACGACGGTACTTCTGAGGGAACAGACCAGACAGAAAGTGGTAATAAATCCCACTGTCAGCCAAAGTCAAGGAAATTTACGCTACGAGAGCGTAAAAGCAAATCCTATTCATTCAAGAAAGAAAGTGTTCCTGAACTTTTCACCCTTGCTCTCAAAAAGGGAATGCGATTGCCTCCAAGCAAGCGTCCTGGAGATGTGGAGAGGTCAGACGACCCCAATTATTGCTTATACCATAGGGTACTCGGGCACGATTTGAAAGAATGTTATGTTTTCAAGGATTGGTTAGAAGAAAGGATACAAAATAAGGAGTTTAAAATTCCCGGAGAGGTTCGACAAACACTAGCAACTATGACAAGTGAAAACTCCTGTGAAGCTTCCAATTTCAACACGCGTCTATCATTAGCTGATCGCAAGAAAATGCCTTACTCTTTTCGAAAAGATAAGACGTATGAGGTATTTCTTGTAGCTAAACAACATGGGCTTTGCTTACCAAAAATTAAGCGGCCAGATGATGAGCGATATTCAGATGAGCTGAATTTCTGTCCATACCACAGAATTTTGGGCCATACCATTGAGGATTGCTTTGTGTTCAAAAATTGGGTAGAAAAGAAATACCAAAATGGAGAGGTATTACTTCCAGAACACGTTCTACAAGATCTTGCTCCACACAAGTAAGACTAAGCGAGTTGCCCCAAAAATGATACCTCGGGACAAGGCGCATGTATGAATACAACGATTATTAAAAAACCATAAATATGTATATAGTAATGTACATATGTAAAAAAAAAAAAGGATGAAGAAAGAAACCCTTTGTACATAGATACAACAAGGCTGGCTACAAAAGCACCCTCTCTTCAGGTGCCAAAACTGCACCACGGACCAACAAGCTTCATTCCCCTCTACATTTGCAAAAGAAGAGGGACCTTACGCCACTTACCCTCTTTCCAAACTCAAAATGACCATCTCAAAAAAAAAAGAAGTTACATCACCTCCCAACTTGGATAAACACTCCCAGCAATTCCATTAAACCCCCCCCAAAACACCAAAGTACCACGTGAAAAACAAACTCAATCATGCCAGCTGCTCGAAGCACCAGACCCTTGTCTTCAAGGTCTACATCAACAGAAACAGACGTTTATGTTGAAACAAAAAAAAAGGAAGAAGAAAACTGTCTCCCAGTACCACAAAGAGGGAACCCGACGACTACCCAGCGTCAATGACGGCCAACCTCAGAACCTCACCATAAACTCCAAAATAAAACACCCCTCCTAAGTACAAGCACCTAAGCTGAAAACTGGAAAGAAATCAAACTCGCAAATCAAATATTCAGAGCCTGATGGTTGTGTCCACCTCCTCGTCCGAGCCTATGCCCTGGGATATATCCATACCCCCTGCCATGGGTGTGCCTTGCAATACTGCCATGGCTCTGGATGAGCTGGCAGCTTGGGAGACATTCAGAACTTTTGGGCCAAGGACAGCGAGAACTGTGTCAATCTTCTTCTCCATAGTCCCAAGGCAAGCATATATATCGTCAAACCTCTTGTCAAGGTGAGACAAAGAAACCTTGGGACCGTCAGTGCTAGACTCAGCATCAGATGGCGGAGATCCCTCCCGTGGAGGCCCGTATTGGTTAGGAGCTGCACCAATTGTCAGAATGTAATCATTCACCACGTGGTTAGGATCAGGGATCAACCTCCCGCTAGAACTCTCAACCCACCCCAAAGAAGTAAGGTCTCCCACCAAGTTGCGGGGATATGCTCGATCACAACCTGAAACAGTTTTTCCCCACAGCTTCTCTGGCAAGGGAATGCCCAGTGCAACCATATATTCCTCCACCAAATGCCCATAAGGCAGCGGTGCACGCGAAGACTCAGACGCATGATGCATATGCCGGAGGATGACGTGTGCCACATTAACCTTCTTATCTCTTGCGATTAAATGACGCAGGTAAAAAAGGGTCTCGGAGCTTGTGAAATTGGTGAAGTCACTCTGGGGCAAAAGAATGTGGGTAATCATCGCAAATAAAACCCTGCTAAAAAAAAAAAAAACAAACTAAGAAAAATTGGAGCAAGAATTTTGAATACCAATAAAAAGAGGGTATATAAAAAATGACCTATGCAGAGCAGGGAGGGACGAGGTACACATTGTCCCATTGATGGGGTCGGCTCGAAACCTAAACCAACGCCTGTAAGCAGAACGACTTTCACAGTCACGGGGCCAGCAAACGTACGTATAAACAGGGAGGCCATCAAGAGTCGCAGAGGTCTCCAGAAATTGTGCAAGCTCATTAAGTCCTAAAGGAATGTATCTTCCAAAAAGATAAGAAGAAGCCTGAGGCACGTTCTTGTGGTTATACGAAATGCGAAAATTGGCATAAAATAAGCGGGTGATCTCAAGGTGGTATGAAGACTGGCGGCCAGCCAACTTTCGCAATCTCCAAAACTCAGCCCAACTAGCAAGAAGGCGAGAATGTTCCCTATCTAGCCTCCCCAGAGGGTCAAAATAACAGCACTGGACCACGGGTCTATCCACAGTACCCACGTTATGATGCTCGAAGGCTTCACGGTCCCGGAAAAGGTAACGGTTTTGCGGGCCATAAGACCAATCGGGAAGCACAAGTGCAGGCAAGTGAGGCCGACGCTTTCTAGATGGGACTATAGAAGAATCCATGAAAGAACTACTCTGGATAAAAATTGAGTAAGTGGTGATGAGTAATCAAAAGGGGAATAAACTCTATATATAAGCCAGACTCGTGCTGAGGAAGATACGCAGGGTCGGATAAACCAAACCCAAATCAAAGTACACAAGCCTAAGTCCGAGCCTCTGGGTCAAATATGGGAAGGCAGGCACGCCAGCCTGCTCTTGAGACGTCAAATCCAAAGGACGCCTCGTGGCCGACAAAGATTCAGGAGACCAACAGAGGATCCAAGGCTCGAGGATTTCCCACTCACCGATGGATCAGCTTTATTCCAGAGAAGGGTCAAATGTGTCAGGGGGCAACGACAAAAAATGTCCCTCGTGATGGTCCCTTAAGACAGGCAAATTTAATAAGAATGTCGACGACCCTCCGACCGAAAAAATCGCAAACTTTAAGCAATTTTCCACCAAAACAAAATCCTCCATCAGAGCCAAATTTCACCATAAATCCAAAAAAAAATCCACCAAAACAAATCTCAAATAAACCCCCACCAAAAAAATTCCACAAACCAAAATCCACAAAAAAAAAATGGTCAATTATGCCAGAGTGCGCCATAAGCAACTGACACCGGTTGTCATTCATCTTACCGGACCCGAAAAGATGAACGAGGCTTTTATAAATTTTGGGCCTTAACCAAAATTAGCCCTATGACGAATGCCATGTGCAATGACTTGGTGACTTTCGAGTCGCTCCTGAGGGCTATCCATTTTCTTTGCAGGTACAAGGAGCAACTGAAGCTTTATGTCCCTGAAGGCGATGTTTCAAGGAATGTCTTGTTCAAAATGAACATCCATAAGGCATTTCTTCCATAAAAATTCCCAAACTCCAAAAAATTTCCACAAACCAAAATCTACAAAAAAAAATGGTCAATTATGTCAGAGTGCGCCATAAGCAACTGACACCGGTTGTCATTCATCTTACCGGACCCGAAAAGATGAACGAGGCTTTTATAAATTTTGGGCCTTAACCAAAATTAGCCCGATGACGAATGCCATGTGCAATGACTTGGTGACTTTCGAGTCACTCCTGAGGGCTAACAATTTTCTTTGCAGGTACAAGGAGCAACTGAAGCTTTATGTCCCTGAAGGCAATGCATCAAGGAATGCTTTGTTCTGACTGAACGCCCATAAGGCATTTCTTCCATAAAAATTTCCAAACCCCAAAAAATTCCACAAACCAAAAAATCCACAAGAAAAAAAAATGGTCGATTATGTCGGAGTGCGCCATGAGCAACTGGCACCGGTTGTCATTCATCTTACCGGACCCGAAAAGATGAACGAGGCTTTTATAAATTTTGGGCCTTAACCAAAATTAGGCCTATGACGAATGCCGTGTGCAGTGACTCGGTGACTCTCGAGTTACTCCTGAGGGCTATCAACTCCATTTACAAGAACAAGGAGCAAATGAAGCTTTACGTCCCTGAAGGCAGTGCATCAGGGAATGCCCTGTTTAAACTCAATGTCCATAAGGGTGATAAAATTCAAAGTCGGACTAGCATTCAACCAAATAAGAAGCCGTATGACCATTGATTGGAACAAGAAATCTACAACCCAAAAAAAAAAGGGGACCAACTTTGTTCACAAAGATTACAAGCAACAAAAAAAAAGATGCCAAATACAACCTCCATAATACCGCCTACGAATCTAAGTACATGCTTCCTGGGTCTGCAACATACCGAGCAGGACCATGAACAAAAAAAAAGAAAATAGCAGAAGAGACTCGCGCTCGGTCTCAGTGATGAGGCTGCCGTAAATTCAATCACACCCGAACTTCCAAGGCTCAAACCAACCGGAGCAGCTTCAGCTAAGCGGGGGTGAGGCGGCGGCTCATGTAAAATGAGCATGGGGGACGCCTTGAGAAAGGAAGAAGAGGATTACGAGGACGCTCGTAACTATTATTCGAAGTCGGTAACGCGGCATGAAAATGATCAACAGTTCTAGAATAATCAGAACCCACCATGATATACAAACTTTCGAAAAAGGCACGCCGCCGGAGTTGACACATATAGTCACCTTCTGGGGCCCAAAAAAGGAGTAAATCAGCAAATAGGGGTTCTCATATATCCATGGCAGCACTATGGTGCTTAAAAACCTTTGCACTTTAGAAAAGAAGTCAGCCATGAAAGCCATATGGTTCACCACAAAGAACTGGGAGTTTTGTTAGGCTTACCGATGAATGCCTTGGCGCGTTGCCCCCTTATATATACATAAGTAGTGCACAGTAGCATTCAATCCCCTTTAATGCAAAGTCAGACGCAACCTGAAGGAAATTGCGCATGTCACACGCAAGTCGAGTGTGATGACAGACAAAGAAATGATGGGTGTCCCCCCAGACAAAAGATGCGTTGAATAAACGCAAGAACCGACAAGGAAGTCGTTGGATCAAAAAGGAGGGAAACCCACATATGTAGCTGCCTGGCATGATCCTTGGTAAAAATCTGCAAAGAAAGCAGTGTCTTTTCCCAAGAGATTGACCGCAAGTCGCCCTTCCGCAAGGCAATCTAAGGCGCTTCTTTTTCCAAAATATTCCGCTAATGTTGGCAGATGGGACCTTCTGCCGAATCCAAAGCAAGAGGGAATAATAATAATAAGAGAGGCTCTTGGAAATTTTGGGCCTTAACCAAAATCAAACCAAAAAAATCAAGGCGGCAAACCCTTGCAAAAAAAAAACGAAAGGATTCCCCTACGCCAAATACAGGGGGCATTTCTTTAGAAATCCCTGGTCAAAGAAATCCCGCATGGACCGACCCAAAATCGTGCACAATGGTGTATACGTTTCGGCTCATCAAACAAAACAAAAAAAAGAGAAATATGATAATGGTGTCGTGTTAACAGTATCGAAACATGTTACACGGAAACCTCATAAAAAAAAATATATATATATAGTTGGGCACAACATAACCTACATCAGACTTAGTTCCCGACTATGTGCATCACTCATGCAAGAGTTGCACCAAAAGCAGCACTGCAATAATACCAATAATCAAAGGAAGCCAAAAGAAATGGATACAGAGCCACCATTGGTCTTCATGAATCTCCAAAGGGGTTGAAACCGAAGTGGTTCCCCAGTCATGTGAAGGAAGCGGCCTCCAATATGCCCGCTCCTGTTGCAATGCATAATCTGGAGACCAGTTGTTCATCGTGTCCTGCAGTGCATCACCAACTACACGATCAACTTCCAAGTCTGCATCCTCTGCAACTTCTTCAATTTCTTCAGAATTCTCTACAAAAGAGTCTGACTCTGGTACTGCACCGTTTTCAGTACGGTTGTTATGACTAGCCATGTAGCAGTAAAAAAAAAATGAGAGAATATTTTCAAGAAAGAATGATAAAATAGAAATGAATGGTGAAGAAATTTAAAGAGGAAAAAAGAGGTAGCCGTTGGAGAAAGATACACGCGGAACGGAGCAACATAGCCGTTACACTCACCTCGAAAAGACACCAAAGTGACCGTTGGAATAGTAAACTCAAGAATGGCCGTTGGAAATAGGCGCCGGAATGAAAGATAGAGGGAACATGTACTCAAAGGGAAACAAACTTATTCTTCGATCACGTGAATGATCGTGACAAACAGGGGGCACCAGAGTAGGTCGTTCGAATACGTATTCTCACAACCAACTCTGGTGGGGGGCATTTGTTGACCCCTAAAAATGCGTGGTCATAAAGACACGAGATGCCTTGCATATTTTGAGGATTATAAAAAAAATTCTGAGATAGCCTCAGAAAATCTCAAGAATTATTCAGAAGGGGATAAGGCATGAAAAATACCAAAGTGCCCTGGTATTAGCCGAAATATGCCAAGTTTTGAAGGCCCAGAAATTCATGAGGAATTACCATAAATTATGAGAAACATTTCAGATGCCGTAAAATCATGAAATATTTGATAAATATTTTATGACAAGCCAAATTAAATAACTTCATGGAAAAAATGATTGAGATCTCCACAATGATTTTTGACATCCTTCTTCAAGTTGAAGCACTGCGGAATGTCAAAACCAATATTTGAACATTAAAAAAAAAAAAATGATATAAGATATTTTCTGAGCACCAATGAGTGAAAAATCTTATAACATCATGTACTTCATAGTTTTCTTGGAGATGTTCACAAAATTCGTGCACTAATTCTGGGAAATGCCTGAAATCATTTTCCAAGTAACAGGCCTTTTAACATCTTGACCCAATAAGAAGATGCCCAGTGACAAAAAAAAAAAAGGGGTATGCCCTGGACCATAACGCAAACAAAAAAAGAATGAAACAAAAATTGGAAAAGGAAACGGGGCCCGCTGTCAGACCCTCCATCTCCAAACAACCTTCGCTACCTGTTCTGATTAGTTACTCAACCCCCGGACCCCACTCGTCAGAGATAAAATCACAATACAAATGGCGAGACATGATAGACTCTGTCCCTGGGCCCCGCATTCAACCAAATTAATCAAAAAAAAAGAAGGAAATAAATAAAAAAAAAAAACTGGAAAAGACGAGGCTCGTCTCTAACACAAGCCGTTCCGGCGATGTGCTCCACCGTGACCAGAGTTCTTGGTGCCGCTAGAAAGGTGAAGTCGAGGAGAGCACGATGGTATCTGCCTCAACCCCTCTCATGCCTTGAATCGAGTTTAATTTGAAAGAGAAACTCTTGAGCTGGTGTAAAAGAAATGTTAAATTGATGCATTTGAATCAAAGAGTACCAGAGTGCTTGCTCCCATAGCTCTGCAATATTGCCGAAAAAGGATTACTTTCATCAATTTGATCTGAATTAAGGCAAATGCGTGGAACCAGCAAGCCAAGTTACGACTTGGATTCGGTTTGGTTAAACAATGGTTTACAAGACTAATTGATGTTTGATGAATATTAAACATAATATCTGAATGCTCCTGGAGGCAAGAAAAGAGTACTCAAAAGACAAATGAAATTACCCCAAGTAGATGCGCTTAAGCTCCTGTAGGTAGAAACAGAAATAAAAAAAGTCAGCATGATCATTGTTGGTTCATAAAGTAATGGAAAATTCTAGGAATGATATCGAATGGAGCAGAATAGTGGGCTCCAATTTTAAAGGCTCTAACTTGAACCAAGCTTGGTCAGATATTGATCAAACAATGATTGAAGCACACCATGGGCAATAGGTGAAAGTACATCATGTTATACCAAAAGAAATAGCAGTCAAGCCTTATGCCATTAACCTCAAGTGCTAACAGGCTAAGACAAGTCACAATTAAACCAGTGTTGTTAAGAGAAGCAACCCAAATCAATGACAAAACAAGCAGCTGTGGGCAAGTAAATCTCCATCTTCATTCACACATATTCCTATGGAGTAATCTGGCAATAGTATGAAATGGAGTGGCAAATACAGAAAGGAAGAAGGGAGTATATATGGACTAAAAGGCTGTCGTGTTGATAATAAAAGAAAGAGAGAGAGTAGAAGCATACATACTCCATAACACAGGCAGGTCAAACAAATTGTATCTACTGTGAGGGAACAGTAAAGCCAAATGAGGGAAGAAATACCAAGAATACCTCAAGCACAGTGGAGAGGAGTAGAGGGAATCATACCTGGAACAGCATTGAATGCTGACTTGACACCTCCTGCAATGGGTATTATACCCCAAAATACTGCAAAAAAAAAATGAAAGAAAAGTCTTATACAAACAGAATTAAAGAGGCTGGGATGCCAAAACAAAAAAGAAATGTGAGGAGACCAAAATACCCCCCCTCATCCCCTCTATAAATAAGGAGGCAGCTGCACCATGCAGAAGAGGTTAGGTTGAAGGAGAGAAAACTCTGAGCAACAAAACTCTGAAGAAACACTTGTAAGCCACACACGCACTCTAAAATATAAAAAAATCTGCAAAACAAAAAAAAAGAAGAGAGTTAGTTTAGGGTAGCTACAATAAAGAGCAAAAGAAAAGGAGACTCTGTAGTTCAGGTTGCAAGAGAGGATAGCTAGCTTGTAAACATCTTCTGTTCAATCAATAACAAAGTGGTAATTTTTCTATCTGTTGTTTTGAGAGTAGTTTTGTGCTTGACCCAGCCACCAATTCATGGTGTGCATGGGTGTATTAGTTTACTAAAGCTCATGGGCTGTGAAGTCCAGAGAACTCTTATTTTCTTTTTTTTTCTTTGCATATTTTATATCTTTGCCTCTAAACTATGTTTATCCCTCATCCAAAGAGGTCTCATGGCATGTCTTAATTATGTTCAGCATTTATCTTATAATTGTCATTCCTTCCTTGCCTTTCTTTATTTTCTTCTTTCATACAAAAATTGCATGGGCATTCTAGTTTGTCTAGAGTTATATAGCAAAGATTCATGGCACACTTTAGCTGATTTTATCATTTCTCTTACCATTGTCACTCCATCTTAATTCTCCTCATACACACAAAAAAAAAAAGGTATGTGTACATATATACTATCATGACTCAATAAAAAAAAGAGGCACATCTGTATGTTTAACTTATGTATCGTGATATAAGAAGGCATTTTAAATGAAGGTTAGGAGGTCTTGTAGTAAAAAATATTCAGCCATGCATCATGCTTGTATCCAGTGAATAAACCTGCCCACTTATTCCTTCTCCTTTGATTTACCCCATATAAAAAAAAGGATCATGATCATAAACATGCATGCATATGCAAGAAGAGGTAATACATAAATGATGGCATAAATAACAATATAATAAGACCTTAAACTTCATATGTCCATAGGCCATTTATTTTCTTTCTCTTTTGCTTTGATTTCTTTGGAATCCCTACATCTAATAGGAAGTGTCATATACATATAAGTAATCTGCATATGCATTACTTTCTCTTACACATGTTAAGAAGACACACAAAATAATCTATAAACAAAAAAAATGAATTAAAAAAAAAAGGAGAAGGTGAATACCTTCAGGACAGCAGGTACCAGCCTATGAAGGCTTGCTTCTCATAATCAGGGCCCCTGAGATGTCTCCATGATGCCCTAGAAGCCATGCCAACTGCCCATGGCCACCATGAGTCAACAGACTCCATGCCACTCTTCAAGTCATTGCCCAGACCTGAGAAACCCCATCACTGCAAATGACCCACAACCCCAATCAAATCATCACCTACAAGAGACAAGGCCAGATTAATCAATCCCATGCCGACTTGCTCCCAGTCATACCCCATAAATAAAAAAAAAAGAGAGAAGGAAGAATCTAACCTCAGGAGATCAAGCAAAATCACATCTATGATGCTAATCTGTGGTGGTGGCGATAGCTAAACCAGGGCCTGTCGACAAGATGAAGGAAAGTCAATTCCGAAAGATAAACTCCATGCTATCTTCCAATGAGCCCATTGAAACCCGATGCTGTCCAGAAATAAAAAAAAGAAGGGAGAGGAGAACCTGACCCCAGAGATAATGCCGGCGCTGCCCTCCTTTGAGATCCTCACTCAACCATCATAGTGCTCTCATATATGTGACATGCCAAACCCCCAGGAGATGTCCATCTCATTGCCAAATCCTGAAGAATCATATCCTCATCCAGTCAGACTCGAAAAATGGAAGCCACTTGCTGCCAAAAGAAATCACTGACTGTCAAACCCGACACACCATCAACAATCCATGTTCAACCAATGCTTTACCAAGAATGAAGAGAATTACATCAAAAAAAAAAGGAGGGGACCTGACGTCAGAGGAATGAGGCTGAGGCTGCCGATCTGAGTTGTAAGGGGTTTGGCAATCTCCCAAAGATCTCATGGTGACCCACACCCAAGCTGTTGTACATCACCAACAGTCATCAATTATCATGCTCATAAGGCACGCTCAATTCAGGCATTGGCCAATGGCGGTTACCAATTCAGAAAAAAAGAAAAGAGACGAAAGAGCTTACCTCGATCAGATGAGACTAAAGGAAGAGCCAAACATCATCAAGTAAGGGCATGGCTACTGGCTGTTGAACCTGGCATCCCCTGATGTCTCAAGAGCCATCGACAGATCAAACAAAGATACATCACTGCTGGACATCAATGTTCATCCTTAACATGGCTGACAAAAGAAAGTCAAGGCGAGGGGTCTATGCTGATGCCATCAAGACCTTCTCCATGACATCCTCAGACTCGTAATCGAGTCTCAGTAGCCGCCGCACGAGGTTGTCGGTCTGTGGCTCCTTCATAGCCTCCCTTAGGCATTTCATCGAGCATCTGATGAACGTGCGAAAGCAGAGGCATGGTTGAGTTAAATTCTGTCCTGAGAAGCCCCCCCATTATCCGAGTAAAAAAGAAAAGAAGCAACGATGGCATTTACCTCTCAGAGCATTTGCATAGTCCCTTATTGCCGTCCCGTCACTCAATTCCTTGCTCGTCTTTCTTCTGACGGCTGAACATGGCAGAGGCAGCCCCTTCTTCTCTCGGGCATTTCATCGAGCATCTGATGAACACGCGAAGGCAGAGACAGACCTCCTCCCCCCCCCCTCAGGCGTTCCATCAGACAATCGACGACATACAAAAAAGTGAGATAGAACCGATCAAACAGGGAATTCTGTTGTTAATAAGACTCACTGTGCAAATCAAGGAGAGAAGTGTATCGCTCACCTTGCTACGCTCCTCCAAGCTCCTGATCATTGTCTCCAACTCTCAGTGGCATGGTGGCTTCCTCATGACCAAGTGCAATGGAGGATCAGCCGTGCCTTGAGGCCGTCAGACATCTGACTCGGAGTTTCCCTCCACGAAAGACGCGGAGCCCTTCTTCTCTCTCTCTGATCGGAGCCGACTCCTTGGCATTTTTGAAACCTCTCTCGGAGCGAACGAGGTGGAAGAGAAGGAAATGACACCCGAATAGACTCGGTGCATGCCTCGTGAAGTACTGGCCGATGGTCCCCACCAGATCTCTTCGTGTATCGACTAAAAGCGCCGCACTCACGGAAATATGAGAAGGTACCCCAAGTCACAAGGATTTCATGTGGCTTTTGGTGCAAGGCGGGTCCCTGACAATACCATGTGTAGCCATCGGTGCGCATGAGTGGCAATGCCGACGTGGCTCGATCAGAATCCGTCAAAACTTCAAAACTTCACCAAAATTCACAGAAGGCTCAGAAAAATCCAAACCAAGCTTCTATAAATCCAGAAAAATATGAGGAACCCATTTCTACTAAATATCATGGCCAAAAAAGCCTCCAAACCCAATTAAATCACCCAAAACCCTAAACTTATATTTGATCAGTATATCGCCACATTAAACGTTTCATAGAGAATCACCGAAAACTCAGATAAATGAGAGGAAGAATTCTTTGAAATCGAGGCCATAAAAAGAATAAATGTTCATGGTGTAGTTCTATCATGCCCCAAGAAAAAATGAATTCGTCACGGGCATCAGAAACCCCGTTAATGTAAAATGTTTAAAAGATTGTCTAGTTTCAGGGATTCGGTGGACTTGAGACTCATCCATGACAAGGGCGGCACGTTTTTAGGGGTTTCTCATCCGACATCGATGATTAAAGGAAGTATGAGCCATGTATTTCCAACAAGTCGAAAAGATAAACTGTACTCAAGGTCATCTCAGGACCCAACCGCTCGGTCTCAAAAATGGAGTCTTAATCCCAAAACAAGACCAAATGCGACTCTTTCAGGACCTAATCCACTAGGTCTCAGATGAGGAGTCTTCATCGCAATCCAAAAATAAAAGAAAAGTATGCACATGATCTCATCAGGAGCCAGCCGCTAGGCCACAGATATGGAATCCTGATATCAGAACCAGAATCAAAGCAAAAAAAGAAGAAGAAGAAGAAGAAAGCATGAAGTTCAAGTCAATCCAAATCCCGTCGGTGATTGAAATTGGAGTCCAAATCCAAACAAAAAAAAAATCAAAATGCTGTACTCTGAAGGTTCTATGATACCCTCCCAGACGTACAGCTCCTCTGTGATATCTAGGTGATCCCGCGACCTCACTACAGATAACACATTGTCCTGACTGTTAAAATAGTCCTGATGGCATAAAACCCACTTGACAAAGATATACTGATGGACCCATGCCCCGTGCCATCTGAGTGATCCCACGACCTCATTCTCGATGACACTCTGTCCTGACTGTTAAAATAGTCCTGATGGCGTAAAACCCACTTGACAAAGATCTACTGATGGACTCATGCCCCGTGATATCTAGGTGATCCCGCGACCTCACTATAGATAACACTCTGTCCTGACTGTTAAAATAGTCCTGATGGCATAAAACCCACTTGACAAAGATCTACTGATGGACCCATGCCCCGTGCCATCTGAGTGATCCCACGACCTCATTCTCGATGACACTCTGTCCTGACTGTTAAAATAGTCCTGATGGCGTAAAACCCACTTGACAAAGATCTACTGATGGACCCATGCCCCGTGCCATCTGAGTGATCCCACGACCTCATTCTCGATGACACTCTGTCCTGACTGTTAAAATAGTCCTGATGGCATAAAACCCACATGACGAAGATCTACTGATGGACTCATGCCCCGTGCCATCTGAGTGATCCCACGACCTCATTCTCGATGACACTCTGTCCTGACTGTTAAAATAGTCCTGATGGCGTAAAACCCACTTGACAAAGATCTACTGATGGACCCAAACCTCTGTGATATCTAGGTGATCCCGCGACCTCACTGAAGATAGCACACTATCCTGACTGCTAAAATCGTTCCGGTGACTCAAAGCCCACCTGACAAAAATCTGCTGATGGACCCAAATCTCTGTGATATCTAGGTGATCCCGCGACCTCACTGAAGATGCCACACCATCCTGATTGCTAAAGTAGCTCCGGTGACCCAAAGCCCACCTGGCTAGATCTGCTGACGGATCCAAACTCCGTAATGTTTGAGTGATTCCATGATCTCACTCTCAACGACGCTGTGTTTTGATCGCTAAAGAAAACAGTTCCGACGGTTCAAAGCCCATCTAACCAAGGATACTGAAGAACCAAAACTTAAATTACCCAATGTCTTGTCAGATAAAAGAACTCTGACGGCTTCAGACCCGTCTGATAAACTCACAACTGATGAAACCACCTAAAAAGGAAATAACATCCAAAAAAAAAACGATGAAAGCAAACATGTTCGAAATATCATCAAAGAAGGAGCATTTTGATCATTCACATGATACAACCCCCAATGAAGAACCATCATGCAAAAAAATAAACACGAATGACGAGTATCAAAGCATAACCATTCACAAAAATTCCCATATGCATATGCATGATACTAATTGTTTTATTGACAATTCTCTAACAGTCTGCAGGATATATTCTTTGATATTCCCGATCCAGAGGTGCCTAGGAGAGTAACCAGGGTAATTAACGGCGGGGGCTTGCGCCCGTCGGAAAGAAAGAACCTACACCAAATAATCAACTCTCGGAGGAACATAAGTCCGCGCGAGCGAGCATCTCTTTAATGGGAGGCGCCCGTGGTCGGGGCTTTGGCCTGCGAGGGGATATCTGATCCGATCCTTCTTTTTGTTTTCCTTCTCAAACGGGGAAATCCGTCAAAAAGAGCCGGACACGGGGCAGGGAGGGCAAGCTGAAGAGAGTCGATTTTGGCATGTTTCCTTTCACGTTGTTGGATTTTCATCGGACGGTCCATTTAAAAGGACTGCTCGGCACAGTCCTTCTAAATGGCTGTCGAGGATGCGGTTCCCTCTCGAGAACCCATCCTTTCCCCTTTTTCAAGCAAAACACAAAAGAAAAACCCAGCTACCTTCTCTCTCTCTCTGAAATGAGCAAACCCTAGCTCTCATCTCGTCCTCTTCTGTATTTCCGACTCTCGCTCCAATTCCAAGCATCTCTCTTGTGCGCTGACGCTCGCTGCTGTTGTGCGCTTCCTCTTACGCTTGCTCCTTTTTCACTCTAAAGAAACAACCTCCTGCCTCTATGTGAAGGTATCTCTCTCAAATTAGTTGTTTATGTCCTTGGTTTGGACGATCAATTAGTGGATTTACATTTGTGAAATTTTTTGGTGTTCGTTAAAAATTATTGAATATGCTAGTTTTGTGGGTTTAAAGTGGTTTGTGTTTTGTCCTCCTGTGTTTAAATAATTTTGGTTCTGATTTTTTAATGAAAAGATATTATTTCGTGATGAAATAAGATGAAATAGCATATCAATAGAAAGACATGTAGGCTCAATTTTATAAGGCTTAATTTTTTGTATGCCCCTCAATCGATTTGCTTTTTTTTTATATTAATTTGATATGGTTATATATCATGTTCAGATAATAATAGGATTATGAATTAGATTGGAAATGATTCAGACGAATCAATAAGAATGGTTGCTCTTATCCTTTGTTGCGGTATTGTGATGAATAAGCCAAACTTATATTCATAAATGAATTAATTCGACTAACACACTTGTAATTCTTTTGATGCTTTGCAGGAAGGAGCATGTAAAAAGACAAGGAACAAACTAAAGGAGAAGAGTTAGACTAGATTAGTGTTTCATTTAAGCAGTATTTGGATTAATTTTGTGTTGCAATTGGAGTAGATTACTGTCTCGTTAGAGCAGCATGATTGTTTTACTTCTTTCTTGTTTGTTTGATCTATAGTTGTATACATTAAATTGATGTTATATTCAAAATGTTTGTTGCCGCTAGCTTATTTTATCAAATCTGGTAATTATATGCTTGGCTTTTATCACTCGATTACTGGTTTACTACTTATTGTTAATCTCTGTAACTGGTTTATAAAGAGTTCAATATTGTGTATAGACAAGGGATAAGCTCCCGATAAGTAAGGGATAAGCAAATAATAATGATAAGCTCCTGATAAGCAAGGAATTTTTTTACCAGAATGATATAGAGAGGTGGTATGGACTGGTGCATCTCACAAAATTTCAAGATATGCATAACGTTAGCACAAAATCATTAACTAAAATCAATCACACTTATATTTCTGATCTAATCAAATCCAGTACATTTAAAATCAGTCATAATAAATTCCAATACATCAACCTTCTTACACATCAAATCAGAAGTTCATATGTAATCAAAATGCTATGACAAGTCTCCTTCAAATCTATACCAATTACTATATCAAAATGCTATAAATTTTCTTCACAACTATAACCATTACTACATCAACATGCTACTGTACCCATTACAATATCAAAATGCTATCCAAGTTTCCTTCAAATCTCAGTTTGTATACCCATTACTACATCAAAATTCTACTTCTATCACAACACAATCATCATCAGCTTGTATACCTTCAAAACCAGTGTAAGGGTCTATGTCCTCAACATGACTACTTGAAGCTGCTATACTGTTGGAATCAACTTCCAATGACATCTACAAATTAAAAATATGCATATATTACATAAAGAATATTAGTTTAATTGAGATTATAATGCTCAAATTTTTATAAAGAAAAAGTTAAATCACAAATGTGTTTCTACAAATTCATACAATAAGGTGGTTGGTTGAATTAATGTGCGTGCCATTTTTGTTTGATTCCACCGAAAAGGTATTTGTGCTACTTAAACTAAAGTAATTTCTCACATATTTTATATGAAATATCAATACAAGAAAGAATGGTAACTACTGGTACAAGAGACAATAGTGAATGAATAAAAAATTCGAGAGATACCTTCGAGCGTAAGAGGAAGCGCACAGCAACGGCGAGCGTCAGCGCACAAGAGAGATGCTTGGAATCGGAGCGAGAGTCGAGGAGACAGAAAGGGACGAGATGAGAGCTGGGGTTTGCTCATTTGAGAGAGAGAGAAGGTAGCTGGGTTTTTCTTTTGTGTTTTGCTTGAGAAAAGGGAAAGGATGGGTTTTGGAGAGAGAACGAAAATGTAAGAGGGAAGGGACGGAAGTAAACAGACGGAACCGCTAACAGAGATTTCAAAGTAGCGCTCTTATTTTGCACGAATCTCGACAATAATGTACGCTCCAGATTATAGCTGACGATTTGGAGTCTCAGCCATAGCTGAGTTTAGCCTATCTCTTTAAAAATTGGATAAAAATATGAAATTATGAAATTTGTATAAAATAAAAATTAGCACGAGATTTTAAAATTTTTTATTTTTATTCTTTTCCGGCCTCCATCGAAACACACCAGCACGATATTCTAAAAATTTCTTATTTCTTGTTCTTATCCTTATTCTAAGCATAAGTTGCTCCATGTGCCTCTCAACTCAAATCAATTTCATGATCTTGACTTGAAGACCGATTTTCTCTTTTGCGCCAATCGCAAAAATGAAAAAGGGTTAAAGACGAAGGCGATGAACATGTGATATCCGGTATTTTCAATTAAAAGAAATTAAAATTTAAATTATGTTTCAACAAATTACTGAACAACTCTAATTAAAATTCCATCAATTGATCAATAATCTTGGCCTCTATACAACATTTTTCAAAATATTTAAGATGGAAATGGTCACTGTTTTAATTGATTTTAGTCTACGGTCGTGAAAATATATGAGATTTGATATATAATTTGATTTAAAAATAAAATTTCGTAATATGATAGAAATGACAAAAGAAAGAAAGTTACGTAATAAATAATAAGTGAAGCTGGAAGTAAAGTGATAAGCATATTATTAATTTTTGTATAAAGTTAAAAAACAATTTTACACCGTACAAATTGCTACTACTTGAAATCTGGCATCAATTAATTGATATCAGCTGTTTGATAATCAGTTTAATCTCTGTATATTTTGGATCGTTGGATTTAGTATTTGATATCTGAATTATCCTCAGCCATTGGATCTCCTCTATTATCCTTTTTATTTCTTTCTGATCGGATCATCTCTCTCCGACCCATTCTTAACCCGTTCCGTTCCCCTTTCTCACTTTTGTTTTTCCTCTCGCGACCCCTGCTCACTTGTACACTTCGAATTGGCGGTGCCTAGTTAGATATTAGGTGCCTCTTGTTGTTTCACAGTTTGATTTATTTCTTCCTTGCTAATTTTCACGGCAGGCACTGCAATGCTATTGTTGCGCTATTTCCCATGAGTTGCACATGCACGGAAGGTGTTTGATGAAATGCTCTTTTAGAACCCCCGTGTCATAACAATACAGTTGAAACAGACAACTATTGTTTGGTCTTATTTATCACATATATTAAATAAGGTTGCCACATCATTAGTAGGAGTTTTGCTTGATAATTAATTATTAACAATTGTTAATTCCAGGAATTTATCTCTTGAGAATTTAACAGGACCTATACCTTACTTTCTTAGTCCTTCCATCTCTAACTTTCTTGTTAGCATTTGGTACATCCCCTACCTCATCGTGCAGCTCCCACAATACCAGGATGGTATGAAGGCAGGTAAACTTTCACACAGTTTCTATTAAGAATTTTTAATTTGTTCTTCACTTTTGATTTGATACTTTTTATACAGAGATTTGTCCAGTAACTAGCTCACACTGAATCTGTTCCTACAGCTGTAATAGAAATTGCAAGATGGCACACTAACTTTAAAGTATTTTTTTAAATACTTGTACCTGACTGTGTTAGATAATAGATAAAAAATGAAAAGAGGTATCAAAAGAGTACATCTGATGGTTCAAAATATTACTCGCAATCATGCAAATTTGGAAGTGATCCAGACTCCTCGTTTTCAAAATATTTCATATTATGTTCAAATTATAAGGGGTTTGATCAGTTCTTATTACTAGCTGTGTATGCAAACTTCCGTTATATCAGCATAACAGAGTGTAGATCTTCTTAACAACATATGATGCAATAAGTTCCATTCTCTAATTTCGAACCTCACAAAAGGTCCGAATTCAAACCAACAATGTTATATCTGATTTGTATTAAACAATCCAAGTGACAAGGTTGGACACTTGGACACACAAGTATACAGTACAGTATTGTTTTAAGTGATATTTATCTCGCCAAAGGACCGTAATCAGGTGGCTGCATGTCCTCAGCGCGTGCCATCTCAAGGTTTCTGCTATGGACCTCACTACTAGTAGGATAATCGTTTTTGCTATACAGGCATATGTCCACTGAAGCCACACTACTTATTTCCATGGTATACATTTCTAGATTTAGGGTTTCCTTGAGCTCTGTGACAACTGCTGTCATGTCAGGCCTCTTGGCAGGGTGGTTGGTGCACGAGAGTGCTAGGTCTGCAACCTTCTAGATAGAGTTTATGTTGTATTGGTCCCCCATCTTTGGGTCCACTATACTTTCTATCTTTCCTTTTGATAGACTTTGATGTACAAATTGTTAGGGTCAGATGAGGGAAAAGAAAGAGAGACAGAGAGAAAAGATACAGAAATTGAGAAAAGAGGAGAAAAGAGATTTTTGAAAATATTTCTTATTATTTTCTAACATCCTCCAGTACACTTATATAGATATAAAATAGAAGAGAAAATAAGAAAGATACATTAGATATGAAAATCTCTAATTTAAGTAACTAATTAAAGTAATATAATTCTAATATTCTAATTGCCTTTGTTAGCTTAGATATCAATCTAGCCACTTAAGGTAATATTATTCGTTGCACTATGTGGCCCTTTGTGTGGTCTGCACGTAGGGGCAACATTCCTCCCCTCTTGTGGAGGCGACTTGTCCTCAAGTCGAGACAAAACCAGTGAATCTTCATCTTCCCAACTTGTATCCTCCAAACACATATAAGATGATCCAACACCTTTACTGGTTATGTGTTTATGGACTGGAAGGTGAGGTTGTGGATGAGCAACAAGAGGTGCTTCTGGGCCTAAAAGCTTAGTAGATTGTGCCATTTGATCATCGAGCAATTCAGCAATTTGTGCCTCATGTAGGCGTGCTAAAGCAAAGGCATCGTGCAGATCACGAGGTCGGTGGCATTGAACAGCCCTCCGGATGCGAGGCTGCAACCCCGCAATGAAAATACTTTGCAATTGTTCTTGGGAAAAAGAACGGGCACGACTTGCAAGTTCCTCAAATGAGGATTGATAGTCCAACACAGAGCCAATCTGTGTAAGACGTGAGAGTTGTCCAATTGGATCCACATATTCAGATGGGCCAAAACGGTGTTGTAATGCCGTGGTGAACTCCTACCATGAAGAGAGATGTGTGTCCTTTACTAAACCTTGGTACCAAGGGGAAGCAGGGGCATCCAGATGCATAGATGCAATGAGAAGCCAATCTGATGTTGGTGTTGCATAATAGGTGAAATATTGTTGCACGGAAAAAAATCCAATTTGTGGGGTCACCTGAAGCAAAACGGGGAAAGTGGAGTTGAAGTTTATGGTCAGCATGAAAGGTTGGTTGTGGGTGGGGTCCGAGGACACTGTTGGTCGGACGGGTTGATAGGGCCATATTAAGTTGTTGCTGCATGTCTGTACGCAACTCTTCCCGTAGTGTGGTCAAGAAGGTAGGTAAAGAGGCAGGTGTTAACATATCTGCCAATTTAGAATTAAGGTCTGCTATTTGTTGCTGGAGAAAAGAAACTTCAGGATTATCGGGTTTTGGATCTTCAGAATGCTGGGAGCGATTTTTAGGCATGGTGGAGGATGAGGGCAGAACGAAAGCACCAATGTTAGGGTCAGATGAGGGAAAAGAAAGAGAGACAAAGAGAAAAAATACAGAAATTGAGAAAAAAGGAGAAAAGAGATTTTTGAAAATATTTCTTGTTATTTTCTAACATCCTCCAGTACACTTATATAGATATAAAATAGAAGAGAAAATAAGAAAGATACATTAGATATGGAAATCTCTAATTTAAGTAACTAACTAAAAGTAATAATGTAATATAATTCTAATATTCTAATTGCCTTTGTTAGCTTAGATATCAATCTAGCCACTTAAAGTAATATTATTCATTGCACTATGTGGCCTTTTGTGTGGTCTGCACGTAGGTGCAACAAAATTGAGTCAAGTGCTGGTCCTCTTGAAGGATGGGGGACTTGCCTGTTATAATTTCGAGTAGAACAACTCCAAAACTATACACGTCACTTTTCTCTGTGAGTTGTGAGGTAGAAGTATAACTGCAGGAAGTAAAAAACAAGGTATGCAAAGAAGCAAATGAATAAGGAATCACTTGACAATACTTTCTCTTGACAATGTTGACAGATTTTTCTTAAATAATATACCCTTTGTTGAAGCATTTTAAAAGAATATTTTAGTTTCTTCTTGGGTATTTGAAATTTTTTTTTTTATTTTTTTTGTCTGTGTTTGGTGGGGGAGGGGGGACAGTCCTACTTTTGACTACAATAATCAAAATTCTAATAGAAAATTTGGCTACAATTGGTTCGTTTGGTTTAAAGAATAATGGCATTGGTATTGGTTATATCTACCTGTAGCAGTATGAGTTTTGATTGTTTCATGGACTGGTTTCATTTGGTTTATCGCTTATGATATTGTAATATTTTGTACTTTTTTTTTTGTTTAACATAGTAGTGGTGGATAATATGCACTTGTTTTGGAATACATACTGTGGCAGATAGAACATACTATGGATCCAAATAACCTGGTGTCCCAACAACATGGGTGGTGACATGGGTGCTATTACAATCCCGGGCCAAACCAAAATCAGAAACTTTTGCCTCGAGATTATTTGTAAGAAGAATGTTGTTGCTCTTTATGTCTCTGTGGATTAGTGGTGGATTACACATCTTGTGAAGATACTCCAACCCTATTAAATGGGCAAAGATGGGATCACTTAAGATAAAAACAAATTTTAGTTCGATGGAGGCAGTAATAAATTAACCAGACCTTGGGCTGATTCATATGCAACACGGAGTCGTTGTTTCCATGGAAGAGAGTGAACACTATCTGCATTTCAAATATTACAATTATGAAAATTTAGAAGCTGAAGTTTTGCTTACCTAATCTTTTGAGCACCTTTTAGTAAGACTAACTATATCTAATGGAGTAGATCTGTAATTTAGAAAACCTCTGATCCAATCTTGCAGATTCCTGCTTGCATGTATTCATAGACAAGAGCAATCTAATCTCTGTCCTTGCAGTAGCCAATTAGTGAGACTAAGTTCTTGTGGTGAATCCTTGATAACTTCTCAACCTAGGTAGCAATTTCAGTTATATCATACTTCAGGTTTAAGCCTTTAATATGGTTCTGTGATCTAAAGATTAGTCATATTACAATAGTAGCTATTTTAAAGCACCATTTCAATTTAAATATGACCGTTCTGGTGCACAAGAACTTGGAAATGCAGAATGTGCTGTACTATCTAATGACATCCAATGCGAAATATAATGAATCAGAGGTTACCTCATTCAGAAACTGCTGAATCCCTTGTGAAGATAACTCTGAACGTACTTTAACAGCAACTTCATTTCCATTTTCAATGTGTCCTTTAAACACTTTACCAAACCCTCCACCACCAATTTGATCTTTAAAGTTATTTGTGACAAGCTTCAGCTCTGCAAAACTAAATTTCTTTTTGTTGAAAATTAACTCTTCAGTGGAGTCCTTTTTGTTGTCAAATACATTACAGCTGCTTCCAATACCAAAATTTATGGCATCCTCATTATTTGCAGGTGGGCTGATGCGAGTCTCTGAAAATATTAAATCATTAATAAAATGTTTCTAAGCAATTCGAAGTCTTATATAGGCTCTGGACAATATGGTCAGCCAGCATTGGTAATACAGGTGAGAAGGCAATATGTATATCACAATTTTATTTCCCGGATTTGCAAATATAAATTCTTTCTTTGATTTATGTTGTTCTTTCATTGCAAAGATTAGTTATATGCATACCAAGAAATAATCATTGATCTAATGCCCTCTTAATTTAAAATGATATTTTCTGATGGAAGATTATATATTCATTAAGCAACATTTACCTTTCTTTTTCTTCTGGTACAAAAATAATAGGGCCACTGCTCCAACAAATAGAAACATGACAACTACAGCCACAATAATAACTGCTTTCGCGCGTCCTGCTTCTTTGGGCTTGCTGTGGAAACTGCCATTGAAGATTTTTGTTAAATTATAGGCACACAAGCAATTTTTTAGTTTTTGTCCTTTAAAATGACTTCTATTGTTCCATATAGGCCAGTAGTACCAAACAAGCTATCATTTACTGTCACACAAAGCCAGATGAGGATCTTGTATTTGTTGCTTAACAGTTTCTGAACAGTTCAGAACATGGTAGCATGGGATACATATTTTCTTACCATTCATGGACTATGGTAGCAGTTAAATAAGAAATAATTTAGGCATCGTAGATCAATATATAGCTGCCCAAAATAACTAGACGAATAAATGTACTAAAGAAATATAATCCATCAAAATGAAGAGAAAACAACATACATTACTGTTAACTGACCATCATTTTGTTTTTTCTGCAGGCCAGATGGAAGGGTTCTTGAAAGACCACTATTACCTGATAGATCCCTGCAATCCGAAAAGAAATTTGATGTCATCAAGGGAACTGATGTTCTGACAAAAAAGGGAAAATAAAAAGAGAAAGAAGGTACACTTTCTTACAAGTATGTAAGTGAAATTAATTGGTCCAGAGAATTGGGAAGGTAGCCTGACAGCTTGTTGTGTGACAAGTCCCTGAAGTTTTCCCAGATAAAAGTGAAACTTCATGTCAGAACTGTTGAATCCTTAAATGCAACATTATATCTCATGTTATCATTTTTCATTCCTTGTTGATTATTTTGTTGTTATATGTTAAATAAACTTACAATCTCTCAAGTGCAATAAGGGATCCAAAAGCAGATATGATTGTCCCACTTAATCCACTATATGATAGGTCCCTGGAACACATTTCTTCTTAAGTGCTATCACATAAGGGAGTGGATATACTGACAGAAAGATTCCTTGCAAATAAAAATTGTACGGAATGAAAAACTCACAGTCTTTTATCATGGAAATATTGGAGGGATCAATTGAACATTTAACCCCAGTCCAACAGAGACTAGTAGGTACACATGGATCACCGCTCCAATCTTTCCTGATAGTGTTACTCAACTTGATTGAATTCATTGCAGTAACTGTTTGAAAAATTATTCTAAACTATTAATTTTGCAGACTTTTGGTCAGTTGCAGACACAAGCAATGAGAATATTAAATATTAAACAATAAGAGCTAAAATAGAGAACGACAGATGTACCGTCTTCATTGTCTGTTGGCAGCCATTTTGCCGGTACAATTGTGTACAACTCAAACGCATTGAGTATTGGTGGGAGCGTGGCTCTCGCACTACTAATCAGTGATATATAGTAATTGGAATTCCCTGTCCAGGCGCTGAGGTAAGAATAGTGTGTTGATAGGTAAGTGCCTAGTTGAGTAGGGTAGTTAAAAACTGCTTTCCATTTGCATAAAAATAGAACTCCCTGAGACTGTTGTTTCGCATGACCTGGATCTCAGAATAGTGGAGCACGACAAAATAGGTAATAGAATTGTCAGGGGCCGACCATTTGATGTCAATGGAGCCGTTTGAAGATGAGGGAACGGCAGCTATCTGAAGTACCAAGGATGGGACATCAAACTGAAAACCATCAATCCTTGAGGTAGTGGATATTGCTGTCCATGAAGTATCCGTCCAGCTAAACCATAACCGATCGTGGGAATCTTCAGGGTACCTAAGCTCACCAATACACGAAACATAAAAAGTGAGCAAATAAAAAAGTAAGGAAAATTGGTTTTGCGCCACTCTAAAATTGAGAATTTAAAAATTTGTCACCCTAAATTTAAGTGTTTGAAAATTTCCACTCTAAATTCAATTAATTAAGAAAATTGCCACATATGCTCTACATATCATTCCTTTTTGTATTCTAATATTCATATTGACTGAATTACCATCTCCTTCTCTCTTAAATCAAAGCTTACAATTTATGGGGGGAAAAAATACTAATGACAAACCTTCGTTAGTCTAATTAATTAGATAGCAAATTTCATCATTTGTAAAAACCCATTATATGAGAAGGGAAAAAAAAAAATGACCCTCAAAAAAAAGAGAAGGGAAAAAAAATACAAAGGTAACCCAAAAAATCCCACATAGAAAGGAGATTAGGACCTAAATTATTGCGCATCACAGTTAGCAATATGATCCAAAGGTTGCGTGACGAATTTTGTCGTAGCTTTCTTAAAATTCTATGGGATAAATAAAGGGACTTTCCATGGGCTGCCTGGTGCTAAGGATCTGCTCCAAAATCCCGTGGGAAAAGGGAAGGGAAGAGATGGGAAGAGAGAGAGTACATCTCAAATTTGAGGGTATCATCATATATGTTTACACTTTTCTTCATGTTTTTGTAAAAGGGTTCATCTTCATTGTCCTTCATCCTCCTTCATTTATTTTTCAATTTTAAAGTTTGGACAAGGTAAACTTTAGGACAGGGTTTGGTATGTTACACCTTCCTTCCATTCTCCTTAGTTCACCTCTTCTGCAGCAAACCTAAAAAGGGTTAATTTTTTACTTCGTCCTTAAGCTTGAATAAAAGGACATAATTTCGTGACTTATACAATCAGCTCAATGAGGCTTATAAAATCAAAAGCACTAATTTGTGGGAGAAGAGGGGGAGGGTAGTTCAGTCAATACAAAAAATTAAATACAAAAGGGATGATTTGTAGAGTATTAGTAATTTCTCAATTAATTGAATTTATAATGGCAAATTTTAAAGACTTAAATTTAGAGTGTACTTTTTAAATTTTCAATTTTAGAATGGCACAAAACTATTTTTCGCAAAAAAGTTTGATATGAGTATATATGAATTGGAATGAGATTGATTTGTATTAAAAATTACGAAAGGGGAATAAGTTTATGAATGCAAGTCTATTTAATAATTTATCGGAGGTCAATTATTAGAAGAATTCGGATTCTGGCCTTAAGGCAAATGAATATTCACCGTCAGAATTCGGATTCTGGCCTTGAACACAAACAAAGATCACCAGCAGCAATATCACAAGATAGGAGCACCAGAAATGCCTACTGCTCAACGGTTTACAATATCCCATATGGTGCTGTCCACTCAAGCTACACAATTTCTAAATTTCGTGTGGAAACTAACTAATATTTGATTTGTGCCCCATTTTGGTTTATTCAGACTGCATAATTTATATATAACACACCATATGTAACTAGTTGACCGTATTAAAAGTATGAGTACTTATCTGTGGATTAGTGCTGGATTGCACGTCTGACATCTTGTACAGATGATACTCAAACCCTAGATAATATTCAAAGAAGTGTTCAATAGCAAATTACAGTTGTTTCTTGGTGTATTCCAGCTGATTTTCCATATATACCTTGGGCTGATTAATACACAATTCAGAGACGCTCTTTCCATTGGTGGGGCCAAGTATTACCTGCCAGTTGCAAATTTCCATAGTGAAAATTTAGAGTCAAAATTTTTAATTTAATAATTATTTGAAACTTAAATTTTTTTGTAGATGAAAAATTAAAGTATGGAGATGTGAATCCATTGCATGTTACTGCAATTGTTATATACTGTCGATTCCAGTTGCGAGATAAGATTTGACTAGGAGGTCTGTTATATATGTTTCTAAACTTATGCAATGTATTAAGAAATTTGGACTCGATGAAAAACATAAAACCTCCACTCTTTGAAATCTTCGCTGTATTAGATTGTTACAGTTAAGAGTGTTTCAATCAGAGTGTAAAGATATAAGCAGAAATTAGTAAAGATTATACTTTTGTATTTATCAGCAAATCAGCAATAGTAGTTTATGTCATGGGGATTGTTTTATGAATCCCCTGATCTGCTTCTAGTCATTACTTACGTATGCAAGTTAAGTGAAATTAATTAATACCAAAAGAAATCCACATAAATTGTTTATTATACCAGCATAACAGAGTTACAACTTCTTAACAGCAAAAATCAAACAGAAGGTTCAATTTTCTTTCTTTGAAACTCACGACAAGCTCAAATAAAGGACCTGATGGAAGTACAAATACATTAATCCCAAGTTGAATGAGCAGTTCATTATCTATGTTTTATCTAAAAACAACTGAATGGATATCACAAGTGGACAGCACCATATTCTTTTCAATAGATAATTATCTTGCTGAAGGACCATAATCAGGTTGTTGCATGCCCCCAGTATGTGCCATCTTAAAGTTGCCATCATCGACCTCTCTACTAATACTATACCGGCTTATGCAAGACATTTCTAGATTCAAAGATTCCTCAAGTTCTCTGACAATTTCTGTCATGTCTGGCCTCCAAGCAGGGCTGCCAGTGCACTTGAGTGCTAGATCAGCAACCTTCCAGATAGAGTTTATATTGTATTGGCCTTCCATATTTGGGTCCAATATGCTTTCTATATTTCCTTTCGATAGCCTTTCCTGTACAAATTGATTCAAGTTGTACCGGCTTCCTCCGGGGCCTTCAAGGATTGGTGATTTTCCTGTTACAATTTCTAGCAGGACAACTCCAAAACTATACACGTCACTTTTTTCTGTGAGCTCTGAGGTAGAAGCATAACTGCGAAAGTACAAAACAAATTAATTACAAAATTAAGTATATATGAGCACAGAATTACGTGAAAATATTTTTGTATAATAATATTAACAATGTTGGCTGAACAACTTTAATAATATTATAAAATAAAAATTAACTTATATGCATATTATTGGATATAAATATCTGATGTAAATGTAATATACAGCCGAAATTATTTTTTATAGGAATTCAGACACAAAAAATTTTAATAGAAAGAATTATTATTATTATTTTTAATAAGAAGAAAGTTCGTACGCGTTTTATAAAAGCGTACAGTCTCTCTCCTTCCTACCCGTTTATAAAACGCGCTCGAAGACTTCGAACACGTTTTATAAACGGGTAAGAAGGGGAATAAATTCACCGCTTAAGTTACGCCTCAAAAGGCTAGTCAGACCTTCGTACCCGTTTATAAAACGCGTTCGGAGCCTTCGAGCACGCTTTATAAACGAGTAGGAAGGCGTAAATTTTTTGAAATGGAGTTATTACCGTTTTTTTTTCAAAATTAATAGGAAAAATAATGTGAAAATTTAGGTTAAATTTATTTTTATTACAATTTAGGTTAAATTTATAATTTTTAAAACATCACATTTAATTTCATATTAATTTTATTTAAAAATGACATTCGAATATTAATTTTGACATTAATATCATTTTGTTTGAATAACTATCAAGAAAGTCACTTGATTTACAACATTTCTCTTTTTAATGATTAATTTATGATTTTAAAAACTTTTTTAGTAGTTTAGAGTGGTTTTTAGGTTTGCAAACTTTCAAAGTAGATTTTGGTGGTCTAGAGAGCGTTTTTTGGCTCCGAAAATGATCGTTACGGGATTTCACCCCGATAAAACGTGTAAATCTTGTCGCTAGCTTTCCGGAATATGCTTGTTTGCCCCAAACGGACCTTCCTATCAAAAGTTATGCTTGTTTAAAGTTTTAATGTTCAAAATTTTTTATATATGGCTAACATAAAATAAAAAAAAGGAGAGACTACGATGCAAAAGATAAGTTTGTAGAATTAAATAGTAAAAATACAGGGTCATCGGCGAATAATTATTCAAACAAAATAATATTATACACATGTTCAAAAAAAAAATATGTGCAATTAAATGCATATAAAATATGTGTGATATATTTGTTATATCTATTTAATACACCTTTAATTGGAAATAAAATTTTGAGAATTTTGTAAATATGAAACATGCAGGGACCTTATTGTAAAATATTATTTTTAATAAGTTAAATATTGCGGCTTGAGTGAAAAATATGAAAAACTAATAACACGTTTATAAAACGCGTTCAAAGGCTTCCAACCCGTTTTATAAACGGGTACGAAGGTCTGACCAGCCTTTTGAGGCGTAACTGAAGCGGTGAATTTATTCCCCTTCTTACCCGTTTATAAAACGCGTTCGAAGCCTTCGAGCGCGTTTTATAAACGGGTAGGAAGGAGAGAGACTGTACGCTTTTATAAAACGCGTACGAACTTTCTTCTTATTAAAAAAAATAATAATAATTCTTTCTATTAAAATTTTTTACTTCTGAATTCCTATATAAAATAATTTCGGAATATACTGAATAGCTTGCTTGGAGCGTTATATTAAATGAGTTGGTACGTCTGTTGTAATTCGTAATGTATGAAGGGAAGGTTAATGTGCTTTTTGTTAGGTTTGGATATTAAACAAGCTTTGATTGTTCTACAGACACTCATGGCATACGACATTTAAAGAGCTTAAATGAATCAAATTTTTTGAGAAAAATAAAATGAAAAGAACTTTAAGATAAAAATAAGACATAACAGAGGAAGATAGACATACAAAGGATCCAAGTAACCAAGAGTCCCGATGACCTTGGTGGTGACATGGGTGCCACTGTAGTCCCGAGCTGAACCTAAATCAGAAACTTTTGCCTCAAAGTTTGCTGTAAGAAGAATGTTGTTGCTCTTTATGTCTCTGTGGATTAGAGGTGGTTTGCACATCTTGTGAAGGTATTGACAACCTATAAATTTGTCAATGATGGGGTTACTTGTGATAGCAAACTATAATTTCTAGATGAGGACAATTAATATTAAATTCGCAAGACCTTGGGCAGAATCGTATGCAATCTGTAGCCGTTGTTTCCATGAAAGAGAGTCAGCAGTACCTGCAATATAAACATTTCAGAAGTTATTTTTAGAAGCCAATACCTTTTTTTTTTGGTTGAGGGTCAAGCCAATACCTAATTGCTTTTAAGAACCTACGAGTAAGATCAAAACACATTCAACATGACACTAAATTTTGACGCATAATTAATATTGTCCTTTTACATCGTCGATCCAAATACTAAAGTATTAATTATAAAATATGATCTGTTGTACAAATTTCGCAGAATGATTAAAAAAAGACCTTTTAGCTCTGCAACTAAACAAACCTCTGATCCATTGTTGCAGGTTTCCCTTTTCCATGTGCTCATAGACAAGAGCAATATGATCTCCGTCAATGCAGTAGCCAATTAGTGAGACTAAGTTCTTGTGGTGAACCCTTGATAACTTCTTAACCTAGATATTTGAGATATATTATATATAAAATTGATGGCTTCAATACGACACTAACATTCATAGTATGCAATTATAAGTGTATTTAAAGTTCTATTTTAATTAACTACGAGTATTTGTGTAACAAAAGGACCAGGAAGAAGAAATGTGGAGCATATATTGATTTAGTGTCATGACTATAAAATGTAGTTATAAATATTTTATGCTATACCGGTGTATTATGCCAATCAGCTTTGTTACAAACAGCTTTATTGTGGGGTTTTATATAAAAAAAAACTTTACATAATGAATGAAACATTATCCTATTACCTCATTCAGAAACTGTTCAATCCCTTGTGGAGATAACTCAGAGCGCACCTTTACAGCAACTTCATTTCCATCTTCAAGGCTACCTTTAAAGACTTTACCAAATCCTCCAATGCCAATTTGATCTCTAAAGTTATTTGTGACAACCTTCAGTTCTGCAAAACTAAATTTCCTTTTGTCGATGTTTAATTCTTTTACTCCTTTTTCAGACAATGTAGAGTCCTCTGGATTTTCAGTTACATTAGAGATGGCAAAGTTTCCGGGGCCCTCATGATCTGTAGGTGGGTTGATGCGAATCTCTGATAGATTATTACAAGAAAAAAATGTTTCGAAGAATAGGAAGTCTTAGATTGGCTAATATGGAAAGCTTAGTCAGCAAAGCTAGAGCAGGTGAGCAATTACTTCAGATAAGAAGATCACAAGTTCAATCTTCATTTCTCTGATTTGAAAATACCAGTTTATTTTATTTAATTTGTTGTAATATGTTATATTATAGGCACTACATAATTAGCCAATACCTTCCTTGATTACATGTATATATGCCGAAAAAAAAGAAATAATTATTGAACTGACGTCATCCACTCATCCTAGATTTGTGTTGAAGGATTATATAATATATATTGGCATCAATTACTTTTCTTACTCATGAGATACAATAGGGAAAGTGCTGCTGCTCCAAGAATGAGAAACACGAGAACCACAACCACAATAATAACTGCTTTTGAGGAATTCTTGTGTCCTGTTCTACGGGGTTCGCTGTTGAAACTGTCATTTGACGATTTTTGTCAAATTAAATGTATAAAAGCTTTTCCATTTTATTTATTTATAAGTACAACTATTGTTTCACATAGGCCAGCGTATGGTACCAAAAAGTCTACCTTACCAAGTGATTAAAACCTTCTTGTTAACATATGAGTAGGTCACTGAAAGTAATTCGAGGACGTCACATTTGTCGTTGAATAGTTTCTGCACAGTTTTAGAAGGTTCAAAGATATACAACTCCTAATATTATGAACTATGGTACCAACTAAACATGAAGCAGATTAGTGAACTAAGTTAATATATAGCTGCTCCAAAATATGGTGATAAAAAAAATACATAACTAATCAGGATGAAGAGAAAAGACGTACATTACTGTTAAATGACCATCATTTTGTTTTTTCTGAAGGCCAGAAGGAAGTGTTACTGAAAGGCCCCTGTTTCCTGATAGATCCCTACAATCCCAATATATACTTGATTAATTAAAATGACATGAAGGGAATTGACGCTTTGTTAAAATGCAAGGAGGTTCGCTATCTTACAAGTATGTAAGTGATACCAATTGATCTAGAGAACCAGGAATGTTGCCGAATAGATTGTTGTAAGACAAGTCTCTGGAATATTCCCAAATAAAAGAAAAGTTCATATTAGAACCTGTTTGAGTACTTGAATTAAATGTTATTTATATTATAATTTATCACTTATCGGGAATATTTATCTTCTGCTAAATTCTAATCCAACTTACAATATCTCAAGGGAAATCAGAGATCCAAAATCTGATATTATTGTCCCATTTAATCCACTGGATGATATATTTCTGCAAAACACAACTTCTTAATTTCTTTTATCAAGAGGAACTAGATATACAGAAAGAAAGAGCCTTCTATGTAAGAACTGTACGGGATGTAAAACTCACAGTGATGTAATTTTGGGAATATTGGTGGAATCAATTGAGCAGTTAAC
Organism: Rhynchospora pubera; assembly: GCA_028095005.1. Lineage (NCBI taxonomy): Eukaryota > Viridiplantae > Streptophyta > Magnoliopsida > Poales > Cyperaceae > Rhynchospora > Rhynchospora pubera. Next base: position 87,435,397 of record CM051459.1, read on the forward strand.
CCCAGCCCACTGGAGGCTAGGTGGTACACATGGATCACCATTCCAACCTTTACTGATACCATAACTCGCCTTGATTGAATTAATGGCAGTGACTGTTGGGAAGATTTAGATATTTAAAAAATCTTGTAAACTACTTCTTAAGGAGAGATTTTGTCAGTAGCAGAACACATATACATATATATTTACGAAGAACAATTAAAAAAAAAAAACTAAAAAAGATTACAAGAGCTATACCTTCTCCATTGTCTGTAGGCAACCATGCTACTGGTAGTATTGTGTACAACTCAAACGCGTTTAGTATGGGTGGAAGTGTTGCTCTTGCACTACTCTTCAGCGATATATTGTAATCTATATGCCCTGTAGTTACGTACCATGCAAAGCTTGGTGATAGGTAATTATTAACCGGAACAGGGTCCTTGAAATATAGCTCCCCATTTTCATAAATGTAGAACTCCCTGAGACTGTTGGTCTGCAGGATCTGGATCTCAGCAAAGTGTAACACAACAAAATAGACAATTGATGTATCAGGGGCCGTCCAATTTAAGTCAATAGAACCATTTGCAGACAGGGGAGTGGCAGCCGTTTGAAGCACCAAGGACGGGACCTCAAAAGCATAGCCCTCAATGGTGGAGGTAGTGGATATTGATGTGCATGAAGTCAGCATCATACTTATCCATAGTCGATCATGGGCATCCAGAGGGTACCTATGCTCACCAATCCACCGCACCCAAATCAAACATATAAAATAAACATAATATAGAAGGAATTTATACATGATTCCGAATGGTATCATATATACTAAGATTAGTTTATTGTGACAAGCAGTGAATGTGAAGGATCAGTCTTTGTGAAGCATCTGTTTATTGTCCAAATTTCTTTTTTTTTTTTGGAAACAAGTGAGCTTTTTACTGCTTAGCACTATTTTCGTTAAAATAAAAAAAAAACAGTTTATCAATTTACAAACCCCTCTCAAACCTAGACCTGATGCACTGGTACCAGTATCGCGTGGTACCAAAAAAGCGAATTAAAATATAACTTCACACTCCGAGGAGGTGAAATCAAATGTTACCCGCTACAATATATTCTATTTAAATGTTCTATTGAAGTCAATTATTAGAAACGGAACAAATATGGGACATAATTAAAAACCTATCAGGCTTTTTGTTTTATTACAAAACTTTTACGTCAGAAATATACAGTATGTCACGGTGATATTTTTCCCAGAAAAGGCAAGTAAATTCATGGAAAGAAAAATAAAGTTTTTGTGTTTTCTTTGAAAAATAATCAATCCTTCTCCATACCTCAATGGGTACTTATTAGTTGATCCGGCATCACCCCTATAAGTCGTGTTCAATGATTGTTTTGCGTCTGCTAGGTAAAGGGTGTTATTAATTGGCCTTAACTCAAGCACGGAGATGAGAGGAGTCCCATGTCCGGTGTTCACTAGACAGACTTGTATGTAATTTGCAGGTGCGATAGCAATTATCTCATATGGGTAGTAATAATTCCAAATAGACATGTTAACACTAGTCCAGAAATTGACACCAAAGTATAAATCAAAGCTTGGGGTCTTCAATGTTTGGTCATAGTTTCCATAATAAAATGTTGCTCTTACAAGATACTTCAATCCTTTTGTTACTGGTTTGAGAGTGTAACAGTTCTTAATATTGCTCGGGAAGATTCTGAGAGTCTCAAGGGCTGTATACATACTAGAGAGTGAGACATTGCTATTGATTCCTGTATCAATGTACTGATCGTCAGATACGTATGTTAACCCTGTGATGCTGTCAACATAACTAGTGTTGCTTGCAATGCCACAATCTATGTTTATGAAACCTGTAATAAAAAGCAAAATGTAAAAATGGTTTCTTGATATTATTATATTACGCATATTATGTGGTGGGACTAAAAGCCTCGATCAATTGGGTTTGAGCGCTAATCAATTGCAGCAGTTAATAATCTTGAAGGAACAGTCTGGACTTCATTCCATATAAAATATTAATTCACCGCATATTTTCTTTATTATTATATCTAAATTGAATTTCACTTCTCGAACTTCTAAATATAAATAATAGGTTCTTATGAACGAAGTAGAGTATTGTAAACGCAGAACATATCTATTATACACAGAGAGATTATGGGGATCCTATGCTTTGTTCTTTGGAGAGAAAGATGCAACAGAATTTTCTCAGATTCCTTTCAACCGGCGAATACATTGGTGGAGCAAATCTTCGCTGAACGGGAAGCTTTAAGGATCTAGTCACAACTTATTTTTCTGAACGCTTCTCCCTTAAAATTTTCCTTTTCAATTTTATTTTGTTTTTTTTTTCTTTTTTACTTAGCTTTGATTAGCCGCTGGCTAATACTGTATTTAACTTTTTATTCAATTAAAAGATGGAGACTGGATCTCCTTTTTTCCTAAAAAAAAAACATATCTATGATACGTTGAGACCATTTTTTTTTTTTTTGAAGATAACTTTGAGACCATGTTAGCTGGGTGATGGAAGGGCACACGGCACACCGCGCATTACCCTATTAATCTTAAAAATTGAGATCCAATTGTTTTGATGTGAACCATTCAATGTAGTCTTCATTTTTAAATCTTGTTGAAAAAGAAAATTTGTGTGTATTCTAATTTGTGCACCATTTTAAAAATATTTAGAAATTAAATTATTATTTTTAATAATTGAATTGGGTGTCCTTTCGGAATCATATTCTACTTGTGTTGACTCGGTTCTAAATCAAATTCATTCCAATAAGCATCCAGATACATGCATGCCTCTCAATAATTATATATTATGGTCATAATTTTCTTTAATGAAGTAATAGGACAAAGAGTCTACGATTATAAATATGAAAAAATTAAGTTAAGGACAAGAACTAATATATATATATATATAGTATATATATATAGAGAGAAAGACACTACGCGAAATTTTGGCTTCTGTAACGGTTAATAAAAGACTTCTGTAACGGTATATGAAACGTTACTGTAGCCCCCGTTACAGAATGTCTAATAACCGTTACAGATCTATAACGGTTATTAGACAATAACCGTTACAGTAGTCAATCTTCTGTAACGGTTATTATCTAATAACCGTTATAGTATTATGCAAGGGAAATCTGGTACAGCTTTTTGGAGAACATGTGTAACGGTTATTCTCTAATAACCGTTACAGAAGCCAATCTTCTGTAACGGTTATTCTCTAATAACCGTTACAGATAATGTTTATAATAAAAAAAAAATGAAATTATAATATTCTGTAACGGTTATTCCTTAATAACCGTTACAGAAGGTCCTTTTTTTTGTTTCGTTTTTTTGATTTGGCTAGCCCAATTTGCTAGCCGAATTGGTACCAAATTGGTACCCAATTTACATTAGATAACACATGCAGCATACTGTTACAATCCAGTACTCCAAGAGATGCTTATCTGAACACTCATTAAAGCACGCAACTCTTCATATGATTAACAATTCAAAAATTAAAGCACGCAACTCTTCATATTTTCAGTTTCAAACTCATTTGTACTATAAATGACCAAACTGTAGAACCCCACGCCTTTTCAGTTTCAAACTAATTTCTCACTTCTCCCTCCTATCTCTCTACTCAAAAACCAACCATGGAAAACCTTGATCCCATCAGAGTTGATGAAGACGACATCACTGCTCCGGCCAGTGCAGAGATCACCAAATCCATTGTCATCCAAACTATGGAAGGTGTAACTTTGCTTGATGTCATGATAGAGATGAGAAGACGCTTCCCTGCAGGACAACACAGAGTGACAACACTCCTAGAAAACCGATTTCTCATCATCGGCCCCTCTGAGCAATGGCGCGATGAGATGTTTAGAAAAGGCACTATTGAAATCACATATGGAAACAACATGAGGCGGCCATTTCCCATCCTCATTGATCCTCCAAGGGAACTAGACCCCAGAGCAGACAGTGTGAGGCTATGGGTAAGAATTGCTGATCTTCCATTTGGATGGTGCTCATGGTATGGAGCAAACATCTTTTTCCCTTTTGGTACAGTTTTACATGCTGATGCACCAACATACATGGGTATAGATGCCAGATTTGCTAGAGTAGAAGTATTGGTTGAACATAGGGATAGAATACCAGCCTCTCGTGCATTTGAATTACACAGAAGAAATGGAAAAATTGACCTACTTCGGGTTCAGTACGTAGTTGAGGAACCACAAATCAGAAACCCACGTCATGAATACATCAAAGTTTTGCCTAGGATTGAATGGTCCCCTGCTGATGAGGCAAGACTGCAAAGTATCAATCCACCTGATAGGGTTGATTCTGGCAGTACTACAACCATGCGACAGAGCAAGAGAAAAGCAAAGAAAAAGGCTGCAAAAACCACAACCCCCAATAATACTCAAGCAAAAAAAAGGAAGATAGATGAGGTCATCCCCTCAATGATTACTAGATCACAAACCAAGGGAGGAAGCAGAACTAAGGAGACAGGAGTTCTCATTGGAGACACCAGGGTAATCAAACCTACAAGCTCTAGTTCTAAAGGAAAAGGAGTACAAGAAGATCTTGAGGCACAGTTCAGGAAGGAGATGAAACAGGCTAGGAAAGAGAGCCACAGAGCTCAACATGAGGGCCCAGGGCACACCAGTGGGCCCAGTGTACCCCCTGGGTTCAACCTAAGCTCTCAGGAGACTGATACTGATGAGGATGAAAAAACTGACACAGAGAGTGACAATACAACCCCTACTGAGGACCAATCAGTCGTTGAACTCATGAAGACACCCTCAGAGGAGCCCAGCAAGATGTCATTCTCCACAGAAGGTAACTCTACATTTCTTTCTAGTAACAATATGTGCAGAAGTCCTAAATAGCTTAGAGAATAGCTTCTTTCTAGACAATATGTTCAAAAGCCCTAAATAACTTCTATAGTTTAGAGAATACATAAATCCTAGTTTAGAGAATAGCTCTACATAAATCCTAGTTTAGAGAATAGCTCTACATAAATATACATTTAACTTTTTCAATAATTGCACTGACTTGAAAACAGACATGGAAAAAACCTTCATGGATTTGGCAAAGAAGCAGGAAGCAGCAAAGAAGAGCAATGGCTCCACTGATGACACATCCTCTACCTAGATGCTGCCCTTTTTTTTTTACTTCTCAGTTATTTATTGTTGTACTGTACTGTTAATGGCAAGTATTGTGTGAATTGTGTGATGTTTAGATGTATGTTTGTGATGTTTAGATACAGAATCAAGCTTGAAACAATATAAATTGCTCTTGAGTAGAAAGGTTTCTATTGACATTTGACATTTGTGGCCAACAGGCAATTTGATTCATGCGCATACCAGAGGTCAATAGTACATATGCAAGGAGAAATTCAAAACTTAACACACAAAATTCCTTCATGTACACCTCTGGTATGCAATTGGCAGACACTATTGACCATAGCATTGTTTGTCAGCCTATGTAAATTGCATTGTTTGTCAACCGTAATTTAGCTCAATTATTTGTCAATTACAACTTAAAAGCAAAAGGAAAAAAAGCAGTTAACCCTAAATCGCATATATATGAAAAAAGAAGAGTTTATGAAAGTACCGAAGAAATATAAAATTATCCAGTTTTCGATCGATCGATTCGTTGAATCTGCTCTCCTTCTCCTTGTCGTTCTTTCGATCGATCCGTTGAATCTGCTCTCCTTCTCGTTCTATCGATCGATCCGTTGAATCTGCTCTCGTTCTCATGAAAAAACCGAAATAAATAAGGGAAAAATATGAAAAAATACGATTCAAATTTTTTGTTTTTTTACCTCAAATCTGCTCTCCTTCTTGTTCTCTTTTTTTCAGAATTTTTATAAATTTTTTGCTATTTTTTGGAGTGAAACAGAATGGATAAGAGAGGTATTTCTTTGAATAAAATGAAAAGAAGAGAGAAAGGAATGCGGCTGGGAAGACTTAACCTAAATACATAACCTTTCTGTAACGGTTATTAGGTAATAACCGATACAGATAATGTTTATAATAAAAAAATGAAATTATAATATTCTGTAACGGTTATTAGGTAATAACCGATACAGATAATGTTTATAATAAAAAAAATGAAATTATAATATTCTGTAACGGTTATTAGGTAATAACCGATACAGATAATGTTTATAATAAAAAAAATGAAATTATAATATTCTGTAACGGTTATTCCTTAATAACCGTTACAGAAGGTCCTTTTTTTTGTGTTTCTCCTGTTTGATTGGCTAGCCCAATTTGCTAGCCGAATTGGTACCAGATTGGTACCCAATTTACATTAAACACATGCAGCATATCACACATATATCAAACATATATATAATCATGCATATTACACAAACAATAAACAAAGTATTTAGTTTGCCTCACAAGTATCAATCAAATCAGAATCTCAATATCAGAATCGTACAATATCAGAATCTCAATATCATTAATAGCTTAGATAGAAGTGCTTGGTTTGTCTTAAATTTGGTCAGAACGTACCTGAATCATCAATATCAGAATCTCAATATCAGAACACCTGAATCAAGTTGTAGTCTTCCGAAGAGGTGCTTGGTTTATCTTAAATTTGGTCATAATTGTCAGAGAACTTCTTCAATTCTTCCTTTAATCTCTTTGCCTTCTCCTCTCCCTCCCCCATCTATTAATACTCAATCCCCTCTTGCTGCCTCTTCCACTTCTCCTCATTTTTAGTTCTTTCTTCAGATATGGCAAACCTTCATGATTGGCAATTTGTGCCTATGAACAGTGTTGCTGAGTTTGAAGATCTCAGACCTGATCATTTAAATGTGTTTTACTCTCCTATACAAGATCTTGACCCTGAAAATGAAGTTCTGCACAGAGCGGCGATTGTTACATTCCAAGCAGAAGGATTACTTCCGCCTGATCTTGAGCACCGCTTGGGATTCAGACTTGCACGTCAGTTTGGTTTTGCAGTTCACCAGTATCGTCTCTCTCCAGTGCACCCAACCTCTGGAGATTTTCTTCTGGTTTGCCCAAATCAAGGGGTCAGGAATGAAATCTGCAGCCTAGGTGTCATTTACCTGCAGAATGTTAGATTGGTCCTAACAAGGTGGACTGAGCGTGCTGGTACAGTTTATGAACCTCCTCTTTATCGTACCAGAATCAGAATTACTGGTCCCCCTCTTCATCTCTGGAATAGAAGTGCCATTAACATGCTGGTGTTTGGGTTTGGTTATCCAATTTTCACTGCTCCTCACTTCTCTGATGGGATCTTCCTTCATTTGCGTTTGCTTATTAAAGGAGCTCATCCCTCAGAGATCCCTCATCATTTGGTTATCTCTGCAGACCCTCGAGCTGCAAGAGCTAGGGTACATATTGAAGGTTTTGAACAAGTTGGAGGGCCCACTGAACCACCTTTTGTAGGCCCCGGCAGGCCTTGGGTGCCTCCTCCACCTCCTCCACCACCTCCTCCACCACCATCGACTGACACCGATTCAACTTCTACTGAATCAGCTTCTGTTGCTCCTCCTACTGGATCAGCTTCTGGTGTTTCCTTGCCAGTACATTGTGCTACTGGTGATCCCTTTTTAGCTATTGCCTCTTCAAGTTTTCTGCCTTGGTTCTTTAATGCTATTAATGCCTCCTTTAATGTACAGCAGTTCTAAGTGCTTCTTCTCTAATCCTTAAATTTTTTGTTTAGCTCTGTATGCTTTATGGCTGTAATCCTTAAATTTTCTTCTTGGAATATCAACAAAGAGCATTCTTCTTTACTTTGCCTTCACTCTCTTCCTTTTCTCACCTGATCTGTGTATTATTGCTAGCTACTACTTGATGACGTTTACTATATGACAACACGAAATTCATGCCTATATATATGCAAATTATTAAAGAGGAGTTCATGAAAATATACTTTGAACTTCTGATCCGTTTGAATGTTGAAAAGTGCGCGCGACTGAGAGTTAGATGAGTGAGGATGATATTTTATTTATACATAACCATTCTGTAACGGTTATTTCCTAATAACCGTTACAGAATCACTAAAAAAATAAAAACAAAATTATTTGCCTCTATGTAACGGTTGTTGGATAATAACCGTTACAGAATATAATAAATCTGTAACGGTTATTATCCAACAACCGTTACAGAAGGTTGATGCATTTTTTTCCCTGACCATGACGGAAATGTTATTACGGTTGTTTCATAATAACCGTTACAGATTTGTGGCGCCAATTTTCCCGCCTAATGCCTCACTATTCTGTAACGGTTATTTCAATAACCGTTACAGAAGTGCCGTTACAGAAGGTCCTTTTTCCCGTAGTGAGAGAATGGATATAGTACACTAATGTGCATATGGGTTTTATGCACATCATTTCTGTGCTGTCAGATCTGTTTTAAAAATCGTGTTGAGATTTGGATGATCGGTTAAGATAGAGGCGCTGAGGTTCCTCGTTTGTTTAGAAATTTCCGTTATCTCTGTCAAATCTCTTCGTATCCCTTCAACTCTGTTCCCTTTTACCTCCAACTTCTGCTTCTTTCTCTAGTAACAGAAACAAAACTCAACTTCTAGGCTTCTAGTTTTTCTCTCCCCGTCTCCTCTTGGAGCACCTCAGACGAAACCTCCGCCTTCGCCTCTTCTCAAAGCACCACCGCCTCCTCTCGAAGCACCTCTGCTTTTTCCTCCTCTTGAAGCACCTCTGCCTTCGCCTCTTCTCGAAGCACCTATACCTCCGCCTTAATCAACACCTCTGCTGCCGCCCCCTCTCTAAGCACCTCGATCAACACCTTTCTCGGAGTAGAAACCCTATATTGGCTGATCTCCCTCTTCCTTTGAGTGAAAGAGTTACTTGAAGCTAATTTATTTTGGGTATTAAGTAATTCAGAGATAATACGGTTGGGTGTATTTGTTATACTCTGGAATTCAATTGCACATTTCATAATCTTATAATGGTTTTGCGAGCGCAAATGGCATCAAATAGGAAAAGTACCTTTATGAGGATTTAGTGAGTCTTAGTTTTCACGGGGATGGCATCAACAGACATCAACAGATGCGAGCAAATAGATGAGAGAGAATGTGTACGTGGTGTGTACAGGTTAAGAAAAAAAGTAAAAATGATGTGTGTGCTTCAGCTTTTTTGTGATTATTGAATTTTGAAAGAGATGTCCGAGCATAAATGGTTTCGTGCTGCAATGGAGAGGAAGGAGGAAGGAGGTGCTGAACGGGATTCCTCCAGAGTGCGCGGAGAAGCAGATCGAGTGCTTCGAGAGGAGGCGTAGGAGGAGCTCTGGAGAGGAGGCAGAGATCGTAAAGTTAGGATTTGTTTTGTCGCCATGGAGAAGGTGTGAGGTGCTGTCGGAATAGATATTAAGGAGACGGAGAAGCAACGGAAAAAATTAAAATAACGGAGAGATCAGACAGCACCAGCGCCTAAATCTAAGCCCTCCATCTAAATATCTGCACGAAATTTAAAGCTAATCCTATGGTAAGAAAATGCTGTGCATAAAACCCATATGCACATTATTGTTGTTCGTTAATTCTTGACAGGAGCATTTCAATGAATTTATTTGCTTAATTTTATGTTTGAAGTTGAAGGTACAATATGGGCGAGAATAATTAGTCGGTATGTATGAATAAAAACCAATGCCAATAATGGTGACTTCCATTCTACAGGAATAATAGGGTAATGCGCTTTGCGAGGTCCTCAGATTAACTTCTCATTTGTGATAAGTATTAATTTGGCTTACAAACTTTTAATTTTGAAAAAATATTGTACTGAACATTTTAGTCCGTGATAATATAATTAAGCTCTCGTGATATATTTTTAGTCCTTACAATAGGGTAAATTGACATTATACTTGTTAAAGATGTAAAGTCATCAAATAATAACAAATGGTATATAATTAAATGAGATTTAAGGGGAAAAAATATTCACCGTCAGAATTGGGAGTTTGGCCTTGAACACAAAGAAAGACCATCATCAGCAATATCCCAATAAGATAGGAGCACCAGAAATGCCTTATGCTTAAGCACTTACAGCATCCCATAACCATCTACTCAGGTGTTTAGTCTCACAAATTTCTTAATTTCCTGTAAGGAATTTGCTGCAAATTCATTTGTCCCTTTTCGGTAATTTGAAATGCCCTATTTATATGACTCCAAAGCTTGCTAGTTGACCGCGCTAAATGTATATATGAGGGAGGCAAATACTAATTTTTAATTGAAACTAGCTAGATAACTCCCATGGAGAACCAGTTTACTAATGAGGATCAGTATCAGATAATATAAATAATTGGTGTGTTTGGATGAGCTTGGTAATAGGAAATAAAAATAAGGAATTTCGGTTTGCGTGTTTATTCTTATATCATGGTTTTATTAGTATAGAAAGAAGAGCCCAAAATTTTTATTTTTGTGTTGTTTGAGTTGCACAAGAATAAAAATAAGCACGCAAATCGAAATTTCTTATTCATATTTCCTATTCCCGGCTCATCCAAACACACCAGACTTCACAGCTAGGAAATGACTCAAAACAGTGCGCAACATAATAATTCTAGCGGATGAATTATTAGTATATTTGGTGATTGCCAGTTGATCTTGTTTAATAGGGTATTCTATCCCTTAGTTTATCATATATCTATTCTTCTCTTGATTATTATTATTATTATTATTATTATTATTATTATTATTTTCTGATGGACAGTTGACGCAGGACAGAGGACTGGATCTTGGTCCTTCAATCCTCAGAAATAATAAAAATTGTTCGGATGTCCTTAGATAATTGCGGATGCACATAATTCATGTTATTTTAATTAATCGTATGAATGTTTTAATATTAAATATAAGAACAAAAACTATATTATAAATTTTAAAATGACAAAAAATCTAATTGTTTGTAACTTAAAATCCATCCATGACACAATATACACTAAAGGCTGAAAAAAATTTAAAATTTTAAGATTTGAAATATAAATTTTGAAATTTAAAATTCTAAAATTTTAATTTTATTTTTTTAAACTTAACAAAACAAATAGTTCTTTTTTGGGTGATATATTTCTAATTTCAATCTTTATATATAATAGTATATTTAAAAAGACAAAAATAGTCATATCAACTGGCCGCTGCATAAAAATAATAAGGGTCATGCTACGGTGGAAAGAGGAAAAAAAAAATCAAGCATGAATTACAACCGTACAAGGTTAGAGGTGTAAAATCGGTATATCAGATGTCCCTTACCTTCTCTCCTTCTCTCTGAGCAATAAAGCAATACGTACGTGTTCTTATTTTTTAGTAGGTACGAGAAAATTCAAGAACTTTGCTTCCGCCTCTTCTCCTACGCTTCTCGTTCATCTTCGGAAGAGGTAAAATCTCCAATTCTTCGGAAGAGGCAAACATGGAGTAACCGTTGGCAGGTAACAGTGTGAACTCTTATCCACCATCCTGACCTTCAGCTTTTATTGTGTTGCCCATGGTGTTGCAATTAATTGATCATAATTTAGTCATACTCGGCAGTAAGTGTAACAATGGCAATTCAATTAATTAATCTTAAACTATTGATTTTCAATTACTTAACAAAGTATGTTTTTGTTTGGGTATCAAAATACTAATTAAATAAAGATGTTTGAGAGTCTGAATTGTAGTTTGGATTTTTCTTTGCGACAAGACATCTGTCTTGATAAATATTAGTGATTTTTTTTTTCTTTTTCTATGACGTAGCGTTGTATTTTCAATATGCACCGAATCAAAATTTATTCTATTACCATAAAAATTGGCTCATTACACCATGAGTCAGAAAGTTATATATACATATACATATTCTATTTTTTCTTAAGTTTTTTTTTTCTCTGCCACCGTAGTTTCTCTAGATCGCCTCATCTCTCTTTCTTCTCTCTTGGCCTCCCCTCCCCTCTTCGTAGACATGCTCCCTCTTCATCATTTCTCGCCCACCTCCGTCACCCCCTCTCGGTACTGTTATTGTTCTTCATCTTTGTCCATCTTTGTCGCCATGATGCTGTCTCTATCCATCGCCTCACATGTCCTCGCTCTACGTCGTCTCCTATAGAAAATCAAGATTCTATCTGAAATATTTTATTATACAATGTACTTCTTGCTCTCCAGCATATATTAATTGCATAAAAGAAGTAAAAAAAAATAATTGTCTTCACTCTCTTCATTTAGTTAATTATATCTAAATTTAGAGCCTAATTAACTTGAAGAGAACTAAAATATAGACATGCCAGCATGCTACGCTACTTGATTGAAGCTAATTGTTATCAAACATAAACATGTTATTTTGTGCATTGGATAATAGAATGGTTGAATTTACGTGTAATTATCAAACTCTTATGTAGTACTGTCATTGTCATCACGGAGACTGGATGAGCAATATATGCAGTTTTATAGTCTGTTTATGTCAAAATAAGGTAAATTCATTGTTTCAATAGTAAGTAAAACTATTTAGTAAATTTGGATGATTTTTTAGAAAGTTTGTTTGTGCGTAGATTGCAATCTTAATTAACTGTTAAATACTAATTGTAGGGTACATGAATTTTAACTGTCAACAGGCACAACTAGATTTGTTTGATTTTGGCTTAACCTCTCTGGTACGTAGCAGAAATTTTCTTTTGAAATAGATTAAATATCTCTCTTTTTTTCCCCTATTTTAAAGTAGATTAAATATATCTTTTTTATTCTTTCGCCCTTAATCATTTATAAATCTTATTATGGGGCGTTTGGATCATCTAACAATAAAATTAGGATTAGTTATTCGGAGTAAAAAATATTATTTCTAAATGATTAAGAATAAGTTTTTGTTCTGAATAACTAATCCTAATTTTATTCTTAGATGATCCAAACTTCCATCAGAGTATTTGTCCTTCATATTCCAATATTCTTATTTATTCCATCTGTATCCGTCAAAGTTGCAAACGGTCATTAAGCTCGCACTGTTCTTTTTTTGTTTTCTACATGAGATTGGCCAAATTGTACTTCAGATTACGGAGGGCCTGTATGCTGAAGTTTTTTGACCGTTGGATCCAGAATTGACGAGATCCTGTGGTACAGATATTGGCCCTGTTGAAATTCTGCCTCTCCGTTATTTTTTAATATATCCGTTTCCTCTCTCCGTTATCAGATCGAAAAGAAAACACGACTCTCTTTCTCTCTCCCACTTCGTCCCTCTCACGCACCCAGAAATGAAATCGTGAGATTTGTTGTGAGTTGTGAATTGTGATCCCTCCTCTCCCCTTCAAATCTTGCTCTCTCTCTAATCGGAGCCTCCGACAACTCCGATCCATTTCCCCCATCTATCCTGTTCTCCTCCTTGACTCCGGTAACCCAATAAACTCACCTCGTTGCTCTTATCTTCACGGATCGTCTCAGCAGTGCGGACCTTCTCTACCTCTCGCCCCCTATACCCCAGAACCCCAAAACCCGAGTAACTATTGGAGGCTAAGTCGGGTTGTAGGTGAAGAGTGAAGGCGGTGGTGGTCACGACGAGGCGATGGCGAGGTGTTGTGCTGGGTTTGGTAATCTCTTTGCTAACCTAATTCCTTTGTTTTCTTATGATTTGTTGGCTGTTTGTGTGTTTGGTTAAGGCTTGTAGCCGTATAAAATTGTTGGTATTGTTGAATTCTGATTTAATTGTTTGTTGAAATTTGCATGAATTGCCATGGGTTTGTATCTGGTTGTCAAAATTTGCTTGTCTACATTTTGGCCCGGAACTTGTCTAAATTTGCATGAATTGTCCAAAATAATTGATCCACTCTTTCTAAATTTTGCTATTCTGTAAATTTAATAGGTATATATGTGTTCTACTTTCACCACCTACCTAACCCAATGAGACCTGTCATCCTAACTTTCTAAATTTACAGCACAAGTACTTGAACCCGAAATGACACAAGAACTTGTAATGATAAAATAGGAACAATTTACTAGCAAAAGTACTTGAACCATACCATAGATGAACCTGAAATAAAGGTTCACAGTATGTACTATGCCTTTAGTTTACAAATTGGCATGAAATGGCACAATAAGAGTAGCATGAAAAAGTTCACCATTACTGTTCCTCTTACCAGAACAAGAGAATCAACTTATTTGCAATTAGCCACACATAAAATCTTGAAATTAGAAATTATACATACTTTGTTGAAGTTTGAGAATCATAGAAAAAACTGGAATGAACATCTTAGTTTGAGGGTTCACTAATACACTGCATCAAGCAAAACAAAATTGTATAAAATAACTTTTTAATGTACAGTAGATCAATGAGGGTTGTTATTGTCCAACCTTTCATCTGCATATGCCAAAACATGTTTGGGATATGTTTCATCATTGGTATTTACTTTATCTCTTTTGGATTTCTAAGGATCTGGCACTGGGAAGTCGAAAACTCTAGTTTCAATTCTTTGGTCTCTCAGCATACAGCTTCTCTGTGGCTGAAGTACAATTTAGCCAATCTCTCTCTATATATATGTGGCTTCCTTTCTATGTTTCTCTTATCAATTGTCAGTATAGTCTCAGGTTGCTGTACAATTACTATTTCCAATTTAATGCATTACATTTTGAAGAAATTATTATTTTCCCCAGGTTATCATGTTTGTTATATTACCGATTTCACGGCTAACTAATTATCGTTGCCAGTGATTTGTATTTGAGGAGAAGAAAAGAGCACCAGGTCGGCTTCCCCATTTTTACCGATCTATCTTCATCATCTCTCTTGCCTCACACCAATCCCTCGCGCCAACGATTTCTATTTGAAATGAGCAACTAGGAGAGGAAAAGAAAAGAGGCCCCTATGGAAACCTTACCAGCGATTTCTAATTGAAGAGATGAAAAGAGCGCCAGTCTAGGTCATCTTCTCCATCGCAGCCACCCATATTTCTGATTTTTATTGCTCGAAGGTACTGATTGATCTACCGATATCTCTCTTTCTGAATTCTGATTCTTCAAATCATTTTGTGCCAGGTCTTAATTCATTTTAGTTTTCAACAATTTCCGATTTGAGGGGCTGTTTGGATCACTTAGGAATAAGAGGAATAGACTCTTCCTAGACGGAAATTTGTTCCTAACCATCCAAACTCTTCACAAAGTTACACACTTTCCAATATTTTCCGCCTAGAAATAGGCTATTTCTCTTATTCCTAAGCGATCCAAATGGCCATTGAAATATTTTTTTCTTCTGACCTCAGATTTGAAATGAGCAAAATAATTGATTGTATTTATTAAATTTTAAGTTCTATTATCTTTATCGTTTTGCTATTTTCATACAAGTATATTTGTATGATATATGTGATATATGAGAGCAAAAATTAATTTTGCTGATCCTTTAGTTCAGTTTCAAAATTTAATTTGTGTATGCACCCCATTTCGCATAGAAAAACTCTCTCACATTGATCTCTGTATCATCGATACCACATCTCCTCTCTTGTATCAACAACTAGTATCAGAGTGCAAATCGAAGCCATTGTGCTCGAAATCCTAGCCTTCAGACACTGCTGTTAAAACCCTAGTTGTGAAGTCTGCCATTTTCGCTTCAATCGCCAAGTAGCTACTGATCACCTCTGTTAGCGACGTTGATCGGGTCGTAGCCATCAAGTTGCAAGTGGTTGCTAGTTTTTTTGAGGTGGGGTGCTTTGATTGTTTGGTTATTAGTTTCCATGCTCTTACTTTAAACCTAAAAAAAAAGCTCTAAAAAAGATTCTGACGGAAGTACAAATGCTCTAGTACTGTGAGAAACAACCAGGACACCTTTATATCAACTAGCTAACAAACCAACTAACATGATTTGGCACACTAAGTATATAGCATGACTGATTTGAACTTATTTATCTTGCCACAGGACCATAATCAGGCAACGGCATTCCCTTGATAGGTGTCATCTCGAAATTGCCACTATGGAGCTCACCACCAATAGGAAAATCATCTCTTGAATAACCAACATACTGGCTTATGTCCTCTGAAGCCACGGTACTTGTCTCCATGCTGGACATTTCTAGATTCAGGGCTTCCTTGAGCTGTGTGACAATTGCTGTCATGTCAGGCCTCTTCGCAGGGTGGTCGGTGCACTTGAGAGCCAGATCAGCAACCTTCCAGACAGAGTTTAGGTTGTATTGGCCTCCCATATTTGGGTCCAGTATGCTTTCTATTTTTCCTCTTGATAGCCTTTGCTGCACAAATTGAGTCAAGTGCTGACTTCCTTGCGGTCCTTGAAGGATGGGCGATTTGCTTGTTACGATTTCTAGCATGACAACTCCAAAACTGTACACATCACTTTTTTCTGTGAGCTGTGAGGTTGAAGCATAACTGCACAAGTACAAAGTAAGTAAATGAATGAATAAATTATACAAACAAACAAAAATAAATAAGAGCTCACTAGATGATGATTTCTCTTGATAATATTCACAATGTTTCCTCAGATCTACTCAAATAAGATAAAAAATTAAAGGAATCTTGTTGAAACTATATGAATAAATTTGGGATATGTTGAAACTTAGGATTATAAATTTAAAATTTATTTTTTATGATTGTCAAGATTACTAAGTGATATCTTTCCAATTAATAAGATACAGGGCTGCCTTACAAACAGTAGTGCTGCAAATAAGATTTCTTTTATAAAAGAAAATAAAAAACTAGTTGTGGAAGTAGACATCAATAACTTTTTGGTAAACCAACTCTTAGGAAAAAGAAATGCTTGTCCACTCTATAAACATTCTGCCAACTTTGTGTAATTTTCAATTTGAACTGACAAAAAAGAAAAACAGTCAAATTGTGCACAATTTTCATTCTTTAAAATAACCTTTCATATGTAAATTTTTCCAACATTAAAAATTGACAAAATAAAAAAAAAGGAAATGCTTGGAATCCTATACTACCTGATTATATAATTGTTGCAGTTTGCAATTTGTATTATACAAGGGTAGTGTACTTTAAGATTAGATTTGGAGGTAAAACGAGCAATACATTGCAAAATATGCCCCAAATGCAATGCATCACTGAAATGCTCAATGGCAACATCGTGTAAGAATGGAAATAAAGGTACCATGGGCAAAAAGTATAATTATATCCGAAAAAGGTAGAAAGAACTCATACTAGGGATCCAAATAACCAGGTGTCCCAACAATCTTGGTGGAGACATAAGTTCCACTGCAATCCCGGACTAAACCAAAATCAGAAACTTTTGCCTCGAGAGTAGTTGAAAGAAGAATGTTGCTGCTTTTTATGTCTCTGTGGATTAGCGGTGGATTACACATCTTGTGAAGATACTCCAACCCTAAGATAGGTAAAGATTGAGTGAATTGTGATACAAGATGTTGCTGCTAGACAGCTACAGTAATAAATTTGCCAGACCTTGGGCTGATTCATATGCAATCCGGACCCGTTGTTTCCAGGGAAGAAAGTGAGCACTACCTGCAGTTCAAATATACTAATAATTATATATAGAAGAAAAACTCTTGATTACATACATGATTGTTAAAAAATCTCTGACTAAGATTAAATCCTATAGGCTATAGGCTGTTTAGTATTGACCCAGAATAAAGTTTGACATTTTGCATCCTGCATCAATACTGAAATCGTGAAAATTGTGCAGCATGATTTTACATCAATCTAATTTGGAACAAAAGTAAGGTTTATGCAGCTTAACCAACCTCTGATCCAATCTTGCAGATTTCCTTTTTGCATGTATTCATAAACAAGAGCAATCTGATTGCCGTCCATGCAGTAGCCAATTAGTGAAACTAAGTTCTTATGGTGAACCCTTGATAACTTTTCAACCTGTATAGCAATTTTAGATATATTATACAGCTTGATGCTGATACAAAATAATTTTTCATATTATAGAATTAAAAATGTTGAAGAACTATCTTTAGTATGTGTTTTTTGGTAACACAAGGACCTGGAACTGATACAAAATATAGTGAATTACGCATATTTGAATTGTAGTACGTACAAATAACTTCTTATTGTTTTTCTTTGACTTATTATAGAAAACCTATACATAATGAATGAGATACATATACTCCTATTACCTCATTCAAAAACTGTTGAATCCCTTGTGAAGATGATTCGGAGCGCACTTTTACAGCAACTTCATCTCCAAATTCAAGGCGGCCTTTAAAGACTTCCCCAAACCCTCCAATGCCAATTGGATCATTGAAGTTATTTGTTAAAAGCTTCAGCTCGGCAAAACTAAACCTCTTTTTACCAATATTAATTTCTTTTTTGTCTGCCTCAGGAACTACATTGTCCTTTGGGTTGTCAACTACCATAGAACTACCTTGAGCACCAATATATCTTGGGCTCACTTGATCGGTAGGTGGGTTGATGCGAGTATCTGAACATATAATGAATTGTTAAAAAAGCATTTATATATAATAAATGTATGTCTTAGATAAGATGGTGTTGGAAATTTTTTCAGACAGCCTAGTTAATGCAGATGAGGGGGCAATTACCTCCGGTATAAATACAATATTTAACTTCCATTTTTACATTTTAAATAGAGGTTCTTTTGTTATTTTTGGTTGTGTTTGATTGTGGCCATTATTCAATTATCCCATACCTTCCTGGATTACTCTTAATTAATAATCTAAACATCTGATGCCAACATAGAAAGGAAAATTTGTGATGAAAGATTATTTAGTCATTAAGGAAATTACTTTTCTTCTTCTTCCGGAACCAAAAGTATAGTGCCACTGCTCCAACAATCAGAAACATGACGATGACTACAGGTACGATAATAGCTAGTTTGGAAGATTTCTTTTTGGTGACATTGTTCGATGGACTTCCGTCGAAACTGTGATTGACGAATTATGTCAAATTATATATATGTACGCGTACAAACTTTTTTTTCTTTTATTTTTGTGTAATTAAAATTAGTTTCATTGTTGCCCATAAGCCAGAATATAAAACCAAACAAGCTACATTAGCAAAAGGATATATAACCTCATTTTGGCACAGGTTTAGTCTAAAATTTTTAGGACATTGAAGAGCTAGCTTTTGATTTAGTGACAATAAACATTGAATGGAGGTTGCGTATCGAAACCTAGCTCGAGGTCTTTCATGAACATTTATATTTAGAAGTAAGTTGGAAGGCTTAGCCTCTATTTTACCACTAAAAACGAATTTTTAGGTCATCCTAGTAGGGATATATATAATCGGCTCCAACAACTGATGGGCTTATTAATTTACCAACTAAACAAGAAACGATATAGTAAACTACATCAATATATAGATCGATGAACATTGAATGGAGGTTGCGTATCGAAACCTAGCTCGAGGTCTTTCATGAACATTTATATTTAGAAGTAAGTTGGAAGGCTTAGCCTCTATTTTACCACTAAAAACGAATTTTTAGGTCATCCTAGTAGGGATATATATAATCGGCTCCAACAACTGATGGGCTTATTAATTTACCAACTAAACAAGAAACGATATAGTAAACTACATCAATATATAGATCGATGAACATGATGGAGGAATAAAATAATATAATCCATCACAATGACATATAAAGACGTACATTACTGTTAAGTGACCATCTTTTTCTTTTTCCTGAAGGCCAGAAGGAAGTATTTTTGATAGGCCACTATTTCCAGATAAATTCCTGCAATACAAACAGATATCTGATGAGATTAAGGGAATTGATGTTATGGCACCAAAAATTGGAGGCTTGCCGTCTTACAAGTATGTAAGTGATACTAATTGATCCAGAAAATCAGGAATGTTGCCTGACAGATTGTTGCGAGACAAGTCCCTAAAGTTTTTCCAAATGAATGTGAACTTCAAGTTAGAAATTGTTAAATACTCCTTAAGTGGAATGACTTATATGTTTAATTAATTTTAAGCAAACTTACAATCTCTCAAGTGCAATTAGGGATCCAAAATCAGATATGATTGTCCCGTTTAACGCACTGGCTGACAGATTTCTGCAGAACACAAATTCATTACACTTTTGCACACAGAGTTAACTTACAGAATAAATTGCTTCACAAGTAAAAAATTATTTGGAATGTGAAACTCACAGAGATGTAATCCTGGGAATATTGGAGTAATCAATTGAACAGTTAACCCCTGCCCAACCAAGGCCTGTGGGTACACATGGATCACCACTCCAGTCTTTCCTGATACTATAACTTGTCTTGATTGAATTAATGGCAGTAACTGTTTGGAGAATAAGATTAGTATAAAAACTCTTCTTACTCTTTCTTAAAAAGAAATTTTGTCAGTAGCAGACATATCCACTGAGGATATTAAGACCAAAATAGATAATATGTGACATACGTACCATCTCCATTATCTGTAGGCAACCATGTTACTGGTAATACTGTGTACACCTCAATCGCATTGATTATAGGTGGGAGTGTTGCTCTCGTGGTACTTTTGAGGGACAAATTGTAATTTGTATGCCCTGTTCTTATGTACCAAACATAGTATGTCTCGAAGTAATCTATCTTGATAGGATCCTTGAAAACTAGATCACCATTTGCATAAATGTCGAACTCTCTGAGGCTGTTATTTCGCACAGCCTGGAAATCACAAAAGTGGAGCACAACATAAAAGGAAGTAGATTGATCAGATGCCGACCATGTTATATCAATAGAGTCATTTGCGGATGAGGGAATGGCAGCTGTCTGCAGCACCAAGGATGGAACATCGTACTTGAAGCCATCAATGCTGGTATCAGTGGATATCGCTGTCCATGATTTCGAGGTCCAACTAATCCATAGTCGATCATGGGCATCTTGAGGGTACCTATTTTCACCAATGCCCCACACATTAACCAATCATATATTTAAAACTAAAGAAAATAAATAAGAGGAATCATCAATTTTAATATCAAAACTGGATAGAAAATATCACATCACTTGGGGAAATGAAAGTTGAATGTTACTGCCAACTTGGGATTCTGTTTAAATAATCTATTAAAGGTCAGTTATATATTAGAAATGAACTAACAGTGGCATTGCTATGAATTTATGCGGTCCCGCTACTAAATAACTTTCACTTTAGAAAATTTTGGGATCTTTTGGTGCTTTTTTTTTTTAAACACAAGATATTAGGTCTGGAAATTTAGCAAATGCAACTTTTTTGTTTTACCTGAGAAAATAAATTATTCTGCGTACCTCAACGGATTTGTATTGTTTGATCCGATATCATTCCTATAAATATTGTTCAATGATTGCTCGGAGTCAGCATGATAAAGTGTGTTATTAATTGGCCTCAACTCAAGCACAGAGATGAACGGAATCCCATTTCCAGTGTTAACCAGACAAACTTGTATGTAATTAGCTTGGGAGACAGCGATTATCTCATAAGCATACCAATAATCCAAATTATCAATGACAACTGTACACCAGAAATTGACACCGAAGTGTAAATCAAAACTTGGTGCATTCCCTTTTTTGTCGTAGTTCCCATAATAGAATGTTGCTCTCACAAGATACTTTAATCCTTTTGTTACAGGTTGTAGAGTGTAACAGTTCTTAATATTGCTAGGAAATCTCCTTAGCGTTTGAAGATCTGTGTACTGACTAGGAGCATTGCTATTGACTCCCGTGTCAATGTACTGATCGTCAGAGACGTATGTCAACCCTGTCACGCTATCGACATAACTTGTGTTGCTTGCAAGGCCACAGTCTATGTTTATGTAACCTGCAATGAAAAGGAAAGTTTGAAGTGTAAAAAAGGTTTCTTGATATTAATTATTTATGCTACCGTGGATGGAGTTCGCTTGAAACTAGCTAGTCAGTAGTAGAACCCCAAGAAACGACAGAATTTCTTTGATCATAATTTCTGTCTATAGGCTTGTTTCTATTGGCATGTGGTCTAGTAGCTCAGTGGTAAGAGCATTAGGCTGGCCTCCATGAGGTCAAGGGTTCAAGCCCGCATGCACCTTTAATTTCAAAAAAGTTGGATGGCAAAGACCTCCCTCTTTCTTCAAAAAAAAAGGCTTGTTTCTATTGTTCAAAGTTTAAAATTTAAGCTCTTGATCTAGTGACAAAGAGCAATGTACCTTGACTCTTAAAGTAAAAAGTCGCAGGTTCGAAACCCGGTTCGAGGTCTTTCATAGACATTTAATTTAAAAATAAGTTGGGTAGCTTAGACCTCCAATTTATCTTAAAAAAAAGTTTAAAATTTAGTTTGCTAGCTCCCAATTGAGATGCTCATATAACCTTACTGTAGCAACTTTTCATTTTATTAAATATAATTTTTTTTGTTGGTTCGACTTTCACCAACCTTAACGAAAATATTATTTATATATGCTGCATAAATTGGTCAGTTTAACTTTTTGAGTACTCATTAAATTTTATGCACCCAGTACGTAGGGCATTGCAAAATTAGAGCATGCCATACTTTCACGCCCTGCTTACTTCGTAGTTGGAAAGACACCGTACCGCCGATACAGTGCACAGACGCACAGTATGGTCGATTCCGAATGTACTGCAACACCAGCATACCAACGTGTCCAGTGTCAAATTTGCACATTCTTATTTCCACATAATTTTGTTAAAAATGTGTAAAGTTAAATAACTAGCTAGTACAAAAATACAAAATTGTAAAGAAATATACCATAAAAAATTGACAAGCCTTACCGATCTTTAAATTTTTCAATTGTATATTTTCTTTTTCCAGAATCGTTTTCTTATGGTCTTCTTAATTTTCTAGTATATTTACAATAAGGCGGTCGGATTTACAATCCACAGTCCAATTTTAAGTTACAGCTGGCCATGTTCTGATTGCGTGTAATAATTTATTAAATTAAGAAAAACACGTACGGATCACAGTTGTACTGTTCTTTTATTTTGAAGATGACAGTACTTGTTGAGGTTAATCTGGACTTATAGTGGCTAATCAGATGGTATCGATTGAAGTGATTTTGGAAAAAAAAAAAAACATTTGGATGCGTTTGGATCGTTGGAAGAAAGAAGAAGAAGAAGGAAGAAAAAGAAAAAAAAATTATAAACAATTCAAACTTTTCACAAAGTTACACACTTCCCAATACTTCTTCCCACTTTTTTCCTTCTTCTCTTCTTCCCACACCTATCCAAACGCACCCATTAAAGGAAAAATTTTAGAAGATAAATATCTGCAAATGTTGATGATATCGTTGGTGTTACAAAATTTTTTTTAGTTTCATTAGTTTTCTACATAATATTTTCACATTGTTTTATCAATTTAATTATCACAAAAAATCAGTACGTTGGTGTTAGATTTTGAAGAACCGTACCGATTTTTAAATGGTACCTTGGGTTTAAAGAAAGAATTAATAATCTATTGTTATAGTTAAATTTTAGGATAATTATACAAAACTAGCAGAAGATGCCTCGATATTTCGGCAAATGAAGAAATAAAAAAATTGATATTATATACTTTTGTTTTATGAACTAATCATTGTTAGACAATAAATATACATGGCTAAATCTATTAGTGATATAGGTAGATAAACCTTTCCAAAAAGTAAATTGTTTAAACTCCTTTTTTTATCTGAAATTAACATCCAGGCCAAAGATAAAATCATATCACATAAATCAATGGTCCATAGTTGATACAAAGATTGCTTAGTGAAATTATTTCGAACTTTTTATGGGTGTTTCTACAAGGAGTAGGATAAGATATAAAAATGAAAATGAAAGACCAGACAAACAATTTCTAATGGTACCTTGATTTTAAAGAAAGAATAATATATTGTTTCCTTGAAGAAAATTAGTGGTCAAGGATTAAGGATATACAAATATTCACCGTTAGTATTCGGCTTCTGGCCTTGAACTTGAACACAAACAAAAATCAGTAGCACCAATATCCTGCTTAAGCAGTTGCAAAGTCCCATATCTCCCCCTCTGTTCACACAAACTTCTCTTTTTTCTGTGAGAAACTAGTTACCATTTAATTTGTGCCTCTGATCAGCAACCCAGAATATTTATGTACAACCCACAACCTATAGTTGACCGCGTAAAATGCATGTATAAGCGTGCTAATACTTACTTATCTAGCGGACGACTTTAATATAGTAGGTGATTACATATATATTCTTGTTTAATCAAGTACGCTAAAGCTTAGTATATCGTCGTCTATTATATAATGATTTTTTTTTTTCTATTGGACAGTTGCGCCCACATGACTCGGCCATGTCCGGATATCCCAATCCACTGCATTGCTAGAAGCGTGAAATACCTATCAGGTTGCTTTTTTTTTTTTATGTGTTTAGATTTGTACCATCCAACAATGGAGGACCCCTTGCAAAATCCTATTGCCTTCCGTGTTTCTTTCGTTGTAGGACACTCTTGTATGTCTTTATCCCCTTGAAGTCAACGGACAAGATACGAATGAAAACAGTATTCATCCCCAATTTTTGAAAATTGCTTTGATTTTGCTGATATTTTGACGGACACAAACAAGAATTGTTCATGGTCATTTAATTGAATAGTTATTAATAATGGCTCCGTTGGGATGCGTTGAGAATAAGGTAGAAAGAAGGAAGAAGGGAAGAAATTTATTGGAAAAGGATAAATTTACTGGAAAGTGTGTAAATTTTGTGAAGAGTTTGGATGGTTAGAAATAAATTTATTGGTAAAAAATGGTTATTCCTTATTCCGGGAAGAAGCCATCCAAACGGAGCCAATGTGAATTAGATGATAAGAATGTAAAATTAATGTTGTTGTAATAGACAGGAAAAATGGTTTCAATCACACACTATGCGAAATTTCGACTTCTATAACGGTTAATAAAAGACATTTGTAACTGTACACGTAACGTTACAGTAGCCCCCGTTACAGAAGGTCTAATAACCGTTACAGATCTATAACGGTTATTATCTAATAACCGTTATGGTATTGTGGACGGAAATGTGGTTACGGTTTTATGGAGAACATTTGTAACGGTTAATAGATAATAACCGTTACAGAAGACTGGTTTCTATAACGGTTGTTATATAATAACCGTTATCCTATTATTGACGGAAATTACATTTACTGTTTTTTGAGATCATGTGTAACGGTTATAATCTAATAAACGTTACAGAAGCCAGTCTTCTGTAACGGTTATTAGATAATAACCGTTACAGATATTGTTGATATAAAAAATGAAATTATAAATTCTGTAACGGTTATTCCTTAATAACCGTTACAAAAGACCTTTTTTTTTAGATTTCTCCTGTTTTATTGGCTAGCCCAATTTTGCTAGCCGAATTGGTACCAAATTGGTACCCAATTTACATCATACAAACCAACATGCAGCAGACAAACATATATCATGCATATATCAGATGTCACATATATATACCAAGCACAAAACATATATCAATATGTAGCAAAAATTAACAAAGTAACTATACATAGAGGGTGTGTTTGGATAAGCTTAGAATAAGGAATAAGAATAAGAAATTTCGGTATGCGTGCTTATTCTTATTCTTGTGCAACCCAAACAACACAAGAATAAGAAATTTGGGCCCTTATTCTTATACTAACAAAACCATGGTATAAGAATAAGGAATTTGGATAAGCACGCATACCGAAATTTCTTATTCTTATTCCTTATTCATGGCTCATCCAAACACACCCTGAGTTAACACCAAGTCAAGTCAAAATTTTCCTAAAATAATACCCCATACATGAAGTCCATAATCTCCGAAACGACTACATCAACGTCTTCGTTTTTATATGGTTGTCCAACCGGCTCGATATACTGCAATTTGATCATTAACAATTGATGAAGTCAAATAATTTTGTAAACCCTAAGCCCTAAACCAATAAAAATATGAAATCCTAAAATAATAAATCGGCTTAACATTACCTCAGGGAATTCTCCGACCGTAGTCCAACTACTTAATATTGCCCTCATGTTGAGCATTGTGAAATATTCACACTCTGTGCCGCCCCTTTGTATCGGTCCCTAATTAAGATTCCAACAAAAGAAACACAATTTATTTTAGTTAATTTTAATTTCACAAACAAATAATATCTTAAACTGATAAGTTCTGTACCTTAATTCGGTACCAATCAAATCATGTTCTGCTCTTTTGGCTATATATTCCGGTTTCCACTAAATACTGCTTGTATACCCTGCATGCAATATCATTTAAACAATAAAATCTAATATTTTTTAATTTGAAAAATCTTATCATGCTTTAACTTAATTCAGATATGGAAACTTACGAAGATATGAATGGCTTAATATATAACTTTGGATTCTTGCGTTCCAAAGAATCAACAAAGTGAACGGTGCGCTTCTCGACATTAATAACAAGGACAACCCAATGAAACCTGTAATTAATAGAGATTTATTATTTTGGTGGAATTAAAGGAAACTACAAAATTCTTTCATTAGTAGCCATATTGGTTATATTTCTTACTGCTGATTATACGGCAAAACAAGATAGGAGGATAGATTATCCATGAATGCTCTCGTTAGGTAATTCACCGCACCAAGTTCTTCGTGTTTGAATTTCCACTCAGCCAATAACTCTGGATCCAGTACAGTGATGCTCTTGGAGAACTCATTCTCTTCTTGACCTGTTGAAAGTTCTTCCATCCAAAACCTGCAAACATGGATATCAAAGTTCAACAATTTCAATTTTGAATGAATTGAATGAAGAAAAAAAATAAACATTAAAGTTGAAAAATTCAAACCAGCAGTAAAATTTCACGATCGATTGAGATAGCTCATCCCTTTTAAAACATTCGACAATATCGTCGACATTAACGTTGAACTTAATATCGCCATCGTGCATACCCCAAGAATTGCAATTAGGCAGCTCAAAGTTCTTCTCTTTTTCTGGTTGGAGTATCAACAGTCTGTATACTGCTAGTTCGGATGGGCTCAGCCTGTCAATAATATCCTTTGGGAGGAGTGGATCACGAGAAACAAACGACCCCGCACTTGGGACCTTTGGACTCTCCTCCACATTCTTCGTCGCCTCCTTCGCCTTTGACTTCTTTTTGGCCGACTTATTTTTGGTCAAACTCTAGATTTAATGTCATCATATTAATAAGTCATTAGGAGAAATGTATGAAACAGATTCTCGTAATTAAATAAAATGATACCTTGTGGCTTATCTCCACCAAAAATGACGGCCATGGGAATCGGCCCCCTATATTATTTCCTAATAGCTCATCTGACCTACGAGGGACTTGCCATTCACGAAATTCATCGCCTACTCGGAGAAGATGGACATACAATTGTTGATCAGTTAGAGACACGCCGTGTACGATCTGACCAACAACACTCGGAATAATACTTCCTTCGGCCACCTTAATCCTCTGGTTGTCGTGATCAAGAGAAAAAAGATCGCACGGCATTTCTTCCTGAAATTCAGTTCAATCAGAAACCCTAATGCTAAGCCAAAAATAAATCTAAAGAGAAAAGAGAAAAATGATCAATATGAACCTGAACAACGCTTCTCGGATCCGGAGGCATATAGAATGAGGTAACCGTTCGGAATAACTATTCGTTTGGCATTCCTGAGTCTACCTCAACTTCAACGAATGGCTGGTACGGCGTCATAAATTGATGTGGTGTTTGAAACTGCAATCCGCTACTGGCCAACCATTGTTTCACGTCCTAAAAATTATCAAGCAACCGGATGATGAAGAATTGTTTTCATTCATTTTGATTACATTTTGATTGTAAAAAAGGATTACCGGAAAAGCTTGTTGTCTCGGCGCATTCATTATCTCCTCAGAGTGAATCAAGTCCCTTTTGGTTTTCTCAGCGGCTTCAGCTGCGACCCTGCTCATCAATTCTTCAATCTGGTCTGGTGCCATCCATCCTTCATGCGCATCCTTTCTAGACTTTCTTTTATACACATATTCCTTCTTTATCCATAAAGAATATCCCCTGATTATTCCTGGATGTTCCGGCCTTTCAACCGCCCAATTTAAGACTTCTTGTTCCGGTATTGACCTGAAATTGATTTCACCAGACATGACACTCAACCGACTGAATGCCTCAATAGTCGACAAATCAGAGCTATGGAACGTGTAAGTATCTAACAAGCAATAAACAAATCTTATTAATAATCACAAAATAGAATTTGAAGTTAGCATATATAATAAGTCTTTACATGTGTAAGTACCTTTATCCTTCGTAGCCACAGTCCTTCCCATGAAATACCTTTGACTCCTCGGTTCCAAATCGCCGATGGTAATGCTCGTGGAACCGGCCCCTTCAGAATCTCCGGGTATGACAATCTTGTCTGTAGGTTTCCATGAACCTTTTTTTCCTCTATAGCCAGTGGAACCCATCCTATGAGGCTCTTTCCATTTATTTCTCAACTCCTTCGCTTTGTTGCTCTTTTGTACAAAATCTGCACCCGTCCTTTTCATGAAAAATTCTTCCCATTCATTTTGTGAGATTGGGTGTTTATCGCATGGATTTTGGGGATTGTTTGGATCGGCATTTGTGATGTACTCCTCAGCAATCCTACTTCTATAAGCCATGTGACTTATGCCCATCGCTTTGAGAGGATTGTTCATGGCTTTATCATCTTCGATGTTGAACATTTTCTGAAACATAACGAAACGTTAGTTAATTGGTAGCATAGAAATTTAAATTAGATGATTTAAGTGAAAATTTATTCACCTTGATGTCCAACCACAACTCAAGTTTGATTTCCTTTGAAACGTCCTTCCGCCAATCATTAATTGTGATTGGCACTCTTGCTCTAGCCAGATACCCGCAATATGATGCAAATTTGTTCACCGACTTTTCATTACCAATTAGCACTCCTTCTTTATCAAATTTAATCTCATACTTTTCCCCAGCAGCTTTTTTCCTCCTAAACTCTTCCATTGTTGTTCTGCTCTTTTTCTTTATTTCAAACATTGTGACCTCCTCATCGCTGGATTCTGTACCAACCTGTTCACACTGTAAATCTCTATCTTGATCTCCAGACATATCTATTAACAAATAATTAACAACAATAAAAGCAATCAAATCAAATTAACATAAACATAAACAAACATAAACATAAACATTGACATTAACATAAACAAAATATATTAACATAAACATAAACATTAAATAACAAGTTCAATCTCAAATAACAAAATACATTAACATAAATCTAAATCCTAAAACTAGTGTTCTTCATCCGACAGAGACATAAATCTACATCCTAAAACTAGTGTTCATCATCCGACAAAACAATGACTTCATCATCTGATATTTCAATGACTTCTTCTTTCCACTCTGTGTACGGGGCCACAAACTTGTCAATCAAAAGCTTGAAAAATATTGCATGATGTTCATATTTTGAGAGGCTTGGTTGGCCTTGGTTTTGAGAGGCTTGGTTTTGGTTCGTTTGGTTTTGAGAGGATGAATTGGCACGAACTTTGCGCCTAACGTACACTCGTTCGATCGGCTTTTTTCCCTTTGAATTGTTTCATTCACCTTTCTCCATTACTACCTAATTAAAACACCATATATAATATATATATTAATGTTTGGTGCAATGTTCAATTTATTCAAACATGGACAAGTTTAAAATTCATCGACCTCTGTTCCCTCTTTCAACTGGGACTGTACTTTATCTTCAAGCCATTGGACAAATTTTATTTCATGTTCTATGGTAATCAAGTTTTCGGTGTAAGAAGGGTATTGTGTTAGTTAAGTGCACAATTTTAATTTTTCAAAGATAATTACTATTAATTATCCATAATTAAGCATGCACACACATAGGAACTAGTACTAAGCCATTCACACAAGAGAAAGGGTTCAAAGATGTACCTCCCTTGATATCGTAACCAAGGGGATTTGAACCGCGGCTAGGATGAAGGTGGTGCTTGCTCTTTCGGCCTCCTTGTCGAAAGCTCCTCGAGTCCACTTGGTATTAACCAAATCCTCAACAAGCTATGCTAGTAACTTGGAGGATATGACTAATCCCTAGCTTTTCCGTTCTTCTAGCAAATGAACTAATCAATTTGTGGAAGAATGGGGCTCAACACATGAGCAATAGGGAGAGAAGAGAGGGGGAGGCGCCTCACAAGGGAGGGGGGCGGCTAGGTTAGTGGGAGAGAGAGAGAGGGGAATTTGCAACCATACAACCCTTTATATAGTGTGCAAATCCTACCTACCTCACACCATGTATTTACAACATTGCCACCCCACCTACCACCATGTATGGCCGGCCACATTATGGGTCTTTTATGGGCTATGTGCTTTGCCTCATGGGTCCACTCAATCAATCATTAAATGACCCTTTTTGTTGCTCTCAATTTGGTTCCCTATTGGGATTTTAATTAACTATTTAATTAAAGCCTTTTAATATGCATATGTGTTGAAATAAATAATTATTAACTTAATAATAATTATTTAGGGATTAGAAAATGCATTAATTTAATTCTATATGATCACTTTGATTTAATTAATTATAACGGTCTATAACGCTATTTAATTAATTAATCAACTTATCATATTTTGCAATACCAATTATTGTAAATAAATAAATAATGCACGCATGGTTAAAACACCAATTTTGTGTGACCCTTTGAGGATTTATGCTACGTTGGACATGGAGTTAAATCGCTATTTAATTCCAATAATCATAAGCGGTATCTAGCAACACGTTATGATTCCCAATTCGCATAAATAATGTACAGCTACAATATTTCAATCCTGCATAAGAGACTAAAGGTATATCTCTATTTTGATTCTTATGTCACACGATATCATCATATAATCCAAGATAGGAATGTGTCATTCTTGCAGATTATACGTTTCTTGATCTAGAGATAATTGTATCAGTTGCTAGCAAACAATCTATCTCCATCAAGGGGCCCAAACAGATATCGTCACTCACTAAGTGAATTAATGAGGGACATACGGTTTTCTTGACTATTTAGCTTTTCCCCGCACAATTCAAGAGAACATAAATAACGTCCGTATAGCAGCCCTTATCGGGAATCAGCGGTAGACGATATTTATTGAACCTATCCTCATGTGGAAAAGATAAACATCTCAAACTTAGAATCAAAATCATAACGAAATAAATAATGACACATAACACAATCCATATATTTATTTCGTTGGGTCTTGCCCTGTACTATGTTCAATTAACATAAACATATGCAATTAAGTTGGTTACTCTTAACCTGTGATTTATAGAACTTAATCATCACTTAACTTGCATACTAATCTTATTGATAATTAATGTTCCTTGTTAATTATCAAGATTATGGACGCTTTAGATTTATTGTTGTCATTTACTACTAAATGAAACACAGTGATCTATAATTCAGATCCTCAACCTGAATGAACTGTCAACACATAAATCAAGGAACAAATGATATAAAATCATCCATAACATAAAACCATAGAAGTAGCCAAATATGATTGGCTTCTAGGACATATCTCTAACATATTGTTCACGTAACTCGATTAGATGTTCATTGATGTAAGGCGCCACAAGAGCATGATGTTGGAGAACTTTTATATGTGCTTTGGTTCTCATTGCAAGATCCGGTATATGAGTACTAGCTCCAATTATACATAAAAGGTGAAAATTTGTACTAAATAAGGTGAACAAATATTGTGCTTTAAGTGAACATTTGTGCTAAATAAGATGAACAAATATTGTGCTTTAAGTGAACATTTGT
This sequence comes from Rhynchospora pubera, assembly GCA_028095005.1. Taxonomy (NCBI): domain Eukaryota; kingdom Viridiplantae; phylum Streptophyta; class Magnoliopsida; order Poales; family Cyperaceae; genus Rhynchospora; species Rhynchospora pubera. The sequence continues at coordinate 87,466,948 of CM051459.1, forward strand.
GCTAAATAAGGTGAACAAATATTGTGCTTTAAGTGAACATTTGTGCTAAATAAGGTGAAAATTTTTGCTAAATAAGATGAACAAATATTGTGCTAAATTAGGTGAACATTTGTGCTAAATAAGGTGAACAAATATTGTGATCTATGTGAACATTTGTGCTAAATAAGATGAAGAAATATTGTGCTTTAAGTGAACATTTGTGCGAAATAAGATGAACAAATATTGTGATTTAAGTGAACATTTGTGCTAAATAAGGTGAATATTTGTGCTAAATAAAATGAGCAAATATTGTGCTAAATTAGGTGAACATTTGTGCTAAATACGGTGAACAAATATTTGATCTATGTGAACATTTGTGCTAAATAAGGTGAACAAATATTGTTAATATATAACATTTTCGTTCAAGTCTACCCTCATGTCGAGACTTTGGAAGACCGATTGGTTGTACATTCTGCAAATAATCGGTGTAGTACTCAATAACCACCTCGGCCACATATCCTTCCACTATGCTTCCTTATGGTTTAGATCGGCTGCGAACAAGCCCCTTCAATTGACCCATGGCTCTTTCAAAAGGATACATGTACCGTAGAAATACAGGACCACACATTTTTATCTCTCTAACTAAATGAATGGTCAAATGCACCATGGAGTCAAAAAACGATGGCGGAAAGTACATCTCCAGCTTACATAGGGTTAGTACAACACCTTCATGTAACTTGTCCAAACTATTCGGATCAATCACTTTAGAGCAAATGGAATTAAAGAAAAAACACAACTTAGTGATGGTTTTTCTCACTTCTTCCCTTAGAATTCCTCGAATTGCGACCGGAAGTAACTGGGTCAGTAGGACGTGATAATCATGTGACTTCATACCAAGTAATTTGTTGTCCTTAATAGAAACCTTTCTTGATATATTCGAGGAATAACCAGTAGGAACCTTAATAGATTTCAGGCATTCTAATAAGTTTTTTTTTCTCTTGCTTTGATAAATTAAATTGTGCTGCAGGTAGCCAAGCACGATTTTTTCCCTTATCTTGTGCCACTAGTTCTTGCCGGATTTTCATTTCAACCATGTCCTTCCTCGCATTTACGCCATCTTTAGTTTTCCCTTGAATTTCCAACATGCAACCAATCAAAGCTTCACATATGTTCTTTATTATGTGCATCACATCTAAGCAATGCCTAATCTCCAAACTCTGCCAATATTCAAGATTCCAGAATATAGACTTCTTTTTCCATATCCCCTTGGGTATCTTATTTGCAAATTTCTTACCAAATTTTACATTAATGTCCTTCATCTGTCGATACACCCCTAAACAATATAACAGTATTGGGGCCTTGTCTTTTTTCACAGTACTGTCAAACCTTTCCTTGTCTCGACGGTAAGGGTGATTTTGGTTCTAAATAAACCTCCCGTGTCCCAAGTAAACATTTTTTCTGGAGTTTTTCAGGTACACAGAATGGGTGTTTTCCATGCAAATAGGACACGCTTTCCCTGACAGGTTTCCGTATTCAGGAAAATCATTGATTGTGCAAAATATCATGGCACGGAGGTTAAACTCACTTCTAGAGTGTGCATCATATATTTTCACTTCATTCTGCCACAATTCACCAAGGTCATCTATTAATGGAGCCAAGTACACATCTATATCATTACCTGGTTGTTTGGGACCAGAAATTTATGGAAAGAAATCTTTCTTCAAGACTATGGCGCACGAGGGGACTTCCAGTTCTTAGATATCCGTGCTTACTTCTTTGATTTGTGTAGAATTGAAAAGCCAGGAATCTGTCCAAGAACTTATAGTTCACCCATTCCCTAATCGTCACCATCTTGTATCTCCTTTTCATGCATAGCAAGGGAGGAAGATTGTAAATACACAATAAGACCGGCCATGTAGTCTGCCGGCTACTCATGTTGCCGTAAGGATTCATCCCGTCTGTACATAAACCCAATCTCGGATTTCTAGGTTCACTGCCGAAATCTTCAAATTTCCTATCTACCTTCAATCTAATCGTCCCTCGGTTTATACTGTGACGCATTACACTTTGGACATTTATGCAAGTCTCCGTACTTATTCTGGAATAATATGCAGTCACTTGGACATGCATAAATTCTCTCGATTCCAATTTTTAAAGGACATAACATCTTTTTAGCCTTATAAATTGGATCTGGCAACTGGTTATCTTTTGGAAAAAAAATTTTATGTAATAGTTTGAGCAAAGATGTGAAACTTGCATCACTCCATCCATTTTTGGCTTTAAGATTGAACAATTTGAAAACAGAATTAAGTTTTGACAATTCACAACCAGGATATAAAGCTATTTTATCTTCTTCACGTAACATACCAAAAATTTCAACATTATCAACAAAATTTTTATCCACATTGTTCACAATTTTATCTAAATCAGCATTAAATTCTGGGTTATCTACATTTCTATCATCATCTACATTCTCATCATCAAATACATTGACATCATCAATTTCATCATCCAATGATACATTTTCTTCCTCATACACACAATCCAATACATTTGTGCTTTTACAACAATCCTCCTATTCTCTTCATGGAGTGTCCACCGACTATAATCCGGTTGAAATCCATTTATAATCAAATGAGTTTTCACTTCTTCAAAATTAGACCACTTCAACAAATTCTGACAAACACGACAAGGACAATAAATTTTATCATCTTCTTTTATTTTCAAATTCTCTTTAGCACAAACCATAAATTCTTCAAGTCCTCTAAAAAATGTAGACGAGCATCGATTACTTGATTACATCCACGTCTGATCCATCTGAACAATAAAATTTATGCAAATTATTAGGGTTTTGGACCAATTTGTCATATTAGGTTTTCGGACCGGTCACCAACCTAGCCCGTTCTTTGGATACTCTGTCTCATTAGCGAGCGTACGTTAGATGCAATGTGCTATATGAGAAAAATTCGACAACATTTCCCCTTATGTTCCCTGAATACGCCAACACACGATTGCTCGTGCGTACGTATCCGTGGGAACACAAGGGAAATGCCGCCGAATTTTTCTCAGACAACTCATTGCAACTAACGTACAACTCGCTGTCCTAAATGAGACATATCATATCCAAAGAGCAGTACTCCCGACCGGGAGTACTATCCGAGATCAATCCCTAATGGATTAATCTCGGATGGGCAATGACCTAAATTCAGTTGAGTTCCGGTATTTGGTTCCTATATGACAATACGAAATTCATGCCTAAATATATATGCAAATTATTAATGAAATGCATATAATTTAAAAAAAGAAGAGTTCATGAAAATATACTTTCAATCGTGTGATTTCCGATCCGTTGAATCGTGCGACTTATCCGGCCGATGTAAGATCTTTTCCTATTCAATGAGATCTTAAAATATATAAAAAAAAACAAAAATAACCATAAATTAATGAAAAAATTGAAATAAATAAGGGAAAAAATTATTTGCATTTATACAGAACCTTTCTGTAACGGTTATTTCCTAATAACCGTTACAAAATCATTAAAAAACATAAAAAAAATTATTTGCCTTTATGTAACGGTTATTAGGAAATAACCGTTACAGAATTATAGAGATACTGTAACGATTATTTATATATAACCATTACAGAAGATTGTTATTAATTCTTACTTTTTCTCGTATCTTCTGTAACGGTTATTATCCAACAACCGTTACAGAAGGTGGACGCACTTTTTCCCTATTGTATGACGAAAATATTATTACGGTTTTTTAATAATAACCGTTACAGATTTGTGGCGTCAATTTTTCCGCCTTATGCCTCACTTGTCTGTAACGGTTATTTCAAAAACTGTTACAGAAGTCTCGTTACAGAAGGTCCTTTTTCCCGTAGTGGCATGTTTTTGTGTCGCAAATGTGACAATTCTCTTTTCTTCATTAATATTTTCAATTTAAAATTGAAACGTGAATTTCATAATATTGTATTAAAACGGCCTTTGAGTTTATTTGTAATTTCGTCAAGATATCAAAAAATAAAGAGAAATGTTAGAGTCCAATATATAGGACGGATGGACTCTGTCCAATACGATTGTTTTTATATTTTTAAATTTCAAATAACCAATCCGAACCGTTCAATATGTTCTCCTTATTGAAAACTTGTAAGAAACCATTTATTACATTTTTTTCGAATTTTTTTACTATTTTTTTTGTATTTTAGAAAATCGTTGTTATTGGACGATCCATAATGTTTATATCATGAATTTTCAAAAATACCAAAAAAATAGTAAAAAAAAATAAAAAAAATGTAAAAAAAATGGTTTCCTTTAAGTTTCCAATATGAAGAACATAGTGAACGGTTTGGATCGGTCATTTGAAATTTAAAAACTTAAAAACGATCATATTGGGCGGACCCATCCGTCATATATATATGACACTAGAATTTCTCAAAAATAAATGAATCTATTTAATTGTAAAATTTTAATATATATGTTCATAAAGGATCTCTTGTTCATCTAGTATCAACAGAACGATATAAATTATTTAAATTTGACGTTTGTATACTTAACATTGAAATATTAATGGAAAAGATAAATTATGAAAATTACGATACCAACAAGATATACGGTAATATATTCCTTCCTCGTGAAAATATATGTTTCCTAAAACATAGAGATTAACGAATTTTAATAAAAATATATTTTTTTTTCATAATTTTATTGTTAATCTCATGGTTCCAAAGTTGTTCGTCAGTTTTCATTCACTATATATGTACTGTAATAAAGCGTTGTCCCTTTTTACTTCCCTTCAAGTCTCAACCACAATTACAGTGATTAATTTCATACCCATCTTAAAACTTACCTTGATTTTAGCAAAAAAACAAGCATATAGTTCGTACATATTATTATTATTATTTCTTGGTTAATTCACATATTATGACATATGTTAACAGCTGTTGTGAAAAGGAGCTCGTTCTTAAAGAATATCAGAAAGAAAAAAAAAAAAATCCTCGGTTCTGCTGATCGTAGAACAAGTACAAAAATGCTGTTGTCAAGTCTTATCTACAATATTCACCTTGACAGAATCCTTCTGTCAAGTCTTCGAAAAAAAAGTCTTATCTAGAATATTCTATAGTTCCTTGTACCTGTTCTCAGAAAGAAAAAAAAAAAAAAAGTTCCTTGTACCTTGCAGGATAACAAAATTAGAATGAATAGTCTGTTCTTGAACTGAATTGTAAACAAGAGTTAATATAGTGTTGTTTGGATAATGGATTGAATATACAAGAATTGAGAAAAAAAAAATAATAGTAATAATTTTATTTATAATAATAATAACACAAAATAATAATAATGAATATATTATTATTAATAATAATAATTACTATCATAATTGGAATAATAAAAAATAATAGTATAATTAATTAATAATAATTATGATGACGATGAGGAGATGGTTTTTTCCCACTATTGCTTTATTAATTTTCTATTTTCTATTATTATAATGAGGGCTGAGATGGTATTGGTCTCGTCACACCTTATTTTGTTATTTTTCTATTATTATAATAATAAGGAGGAGGAGTATAGATAAGGATAATTCCCATCTAATTTTATTATTTTTCCTTGTTCGCATTTTCTAGCTGTTCTTTTTTGTTCCAACTAGAATAAGGTCGCGAACCTGTTCGGCTAATTCAGTTTGGCAATGCCCTGTGCTGGCCGTTCACGAAACACAGCCATATATTTAAATAACTCTTACATATATCTTGATCCATAAAATATCATTGTACACTTATGAGATAAATCAAATAACAAACTTTTAATTAAGCATATCTCTGATTTAATGGAAACAGTACCAATATAGCACGGAACAATAATTAAATAAAAATTCGCATTGTTGTGCTAATTTTATGAAATATTTCGTCCCACCTTGTCACAAAAGAAAAGTGACCATTTGTTGTGAGCCTTGTTAAAAGTCAATGCATCTTATGTTACTATAAGACGTGAAAAATAATTAATGAAGCCTTTCAATTATGAAAATATTGTCACGGACGCTGATACTTTAAATTTATTGTCCTTATATATTTTTTCAATCATGAAAAAGGTTATAGATTTCACTTTTAATCTGAATGACCGAGAAATAATTATTGATTAAGTATTGTAGTGGAACCATCCTAGTACTGGATCGTCGGTACCTTGTCTGTCATTTTGTAAACTGCTAACAGCAACCTTGAACTGAAAAATGAAAACCAAATGATACAGGATGATCCAGCCTCTGCTCTCTGTCTCACACACACAGGCACGAAAAAAATAAATAAAAGTAATAAAAGAAAAATAAAGAAAGAAAGAAAAAACTTGGATTTGAATCGCATGCCCAATTTTCTAAGTAGTGGTGCTGTACATTTAAAAAGGAAATACATAAAAGAGAAACTCTCTTAAATTTAGAGTCAACATCTCTACTCTTTGTTGCTTATAAACGTACAGATTCAAGAGTGATTACACATAAGATCTAGCACATAAACACTTGTTTCTACCGTTCGATCGATTTGATATGTGGTTGGATATCAATCGTTAGACGAAACAACAATATATTTTGATTTTTCGCAAACTTAGCAAACATATCATTATTGCTTATCATATCTGTATCGCTGATATATTAAAAAATTTATCTTTATTGCTTAACATTATTTTATTTTTTATTCGCCCACAACTAAATAGTAATTTCGTCATTTATTTGAAAGTAATAAAGTAATGTGTTCAATTTTAACTGTGGGCGAAAAAGAAAAAAACGACCTTCAGTGACTGAGATATGCCTTTATAAATTAATGCCCTTAATTTTAATAAAATATCTAGCTCCTATCTATAAATATCATCACCTTTTTCATCAGACTTTTTTTCATGATAGTTTCTCCTGTATGGATCTAATTAACATAACAATTATATAATCTCGACTCCTTATAAAAGCAGCAATCAACTCAATAGGGGCCAATCATTATTGCAAGTCATATGCTTCTGTTATTTCTGTATATACCTGTACAGTGTTGTTACTTAATATAGAGCAAGCCTCTATACAACATAGCAGTTAATTAGAATATAATAATATATTTTTTCGGCGGAAAATTGTTTGATTGATACATTTTTTTTTTTTTAGGCTGAATAACAACAAATTCACTTTGATTTACAATGCTCTGATTAGAGCAAGAAAGACAAAATTTGCCGTCCTACTGATGTGTGCTTTTTAGGGTACACAAGACTAAATAAAAACCCTAACCCTATTTGGTCGGAATGCAAGCGCACTATCCTACCGCGTAGTACTTAGGGGTCGATCCCACAGGGAGGCGGTTAAGAATTACCGGACTAACAATTTTGGGTAATCTAGACCTGGCAAATAGTTGGATTGGTATTTAAACTACAGGGGTAAAACAGTAAAGTAAATAACTAAATTAAAGACAATGCAGGGGAGTGATGCAGTCGCACTAACTGAGTGCAACCAGAGAAGCAGGTAAAGTGTTGAAGTAGGATGCAGGTTAAGATGCAACTGGTTCAGACTGGATGCATGATTGATAGAAAAGACTCAAAATAAGAGTGAATGTATTTATGTATTTGGACTAGGGTTATGACTTCACAACTGTGCAATACTTGGATTAATGAAGCTTGTTTATTGTATTCACATAATAGGTGAGTGTTAATAAGTGGTTTATAAATACTTTTGTGCATATCTACTTGTGTAAATTCTGAAATGCATTAATCTTGAGCGGACCGTTTGGTAATAATTTATTCTATCTTCCTCTTGAATCTGTCTACTCAAACTATAATCAAATAGTTTAAGCGGATTGCTAGAAAGACAGAAAATCAATTATACCTTTGTGTCTAGCTACTCAATGATAAATCCAAACAGATATTAAGACAAGCGTGCAAGTGATCCAATAAATCGCACCACACAATTTAGCAAAAGATAGGAAGAATTAAGAACAAACCATGATATAAAATAAACTAAGCATTCAATAATCAAAGCATTTCAGTTGTTACATCATAACCCTAATTAAAGTTTAGCTACTCATAATAAAATAAAAACAAACAACAATAGTTTTGGATACAAACATAGTGAAAGAAAGCAAGATAAGATAAAACCGATAAACCCTTCGACCCTAGCTTCTACCAAACAGTGCTCCAGCGCCTTATGCCTCTTGCTGTCACCAAGAGAGGCAGCTTGAACTCCAATTTCGTGTAGAGAGAGAGAGAGAGAGTAGATCTGGATCTGAGAGGTACAGTTGGCTGTCGCTTGAAATTTCCAATTCTGCGCGTAGGGTGCAGTGCACCCTGTAATGCAGGTGCATCGCCAAGTCTGTAGCACATCATTTCCTAGTCTGCGTCAGGATGCACCTTGAGATACGAGTGCACCCTCAAACCTGAAATGCAACAAAAACAACAAAACGACAATATCTCTTTCTTTCTTACAAAATGGACAAAATGATATAAAATGAATGTGAAAAGGACAGAATTTAGGAAGATAATTAGGTTTAACCGGACATAAATACCATGTCATTTTCATGTTCATCAAACACCCCATGCTTGAATCTTTGCTTGTCCTCAAGCAAATGGCACGGTTTAACCTAATCAATCCCCATTGAGTACTGTTTTTCATCTCATTTCGTGCAATCAGATATCAAAGTTGAAGTGTTTCGTTTTATAATTTCTGAATTTTTTCAAGTACAAGAATGCAACAGATCAAAAGCCTTTCTCTCAATTGAATGCATACGACACAAGGAGTTATCAATTTCAAACAAAAGCAATTTCTTTTTAGAGATTCAACCGACTTTGAAACAGACTTAAGACTAAACGCAATGCACAGTCCATGAGTCATTTACCTAAACATTAAGTCGATTAATTCTTCAAATTTCTTTAATTGATTTCAAGACAAATAGAAACAGGATCGAACCCCTTCAACTCAAATAATTCTAAACCAATTCTCAGTCCTGAATCACATGTTTGGAAAATTTAAACCACATGAAAATATTTGAAAATATTTTTGGGTTAATTACACATTTTCCCGGGGCAAGGAGGTTTCCCGCGGCAGAGAGGTCGGCCAGATGAGTGTGGTTTTTACTTGTGGTTTTCCTCAAAATTTAGATGGGTCCATTTTTTTATCCACACAGACCTATAGCTTCCCGCAATGGCCATCGTCAGAACACCGCACTTTAGTTCCCCTTTTGTTTTGTTTTTTTTCTGATTTTTTTTCTGTTTTTTTTTTACGTTTTTTTTTCAACTTTTAAATAAAATTGAAAACAGTGGTTTAATCATCCAAACATACATCTCACTTCCTGCAATCAATTTGATTTTTGAGTGGAAAGAATGATCTTAAGCAACTCAAGGTTGTCCTTTGCCGGCTCTATCAAACCGAATTCAATTAAACCCTTATTAAATTAATCAACCTAATGATTAGAAAAACAACTCTCGATCAGTTCTTGCTTTCACCTTTAGATCGCTCGAATTCAGTTTCATCAAATTCAGTTTATCAATTTCCCAAAGTCCCATGAATTCAACCAAGAGAAAAGAAATTAACAAAAGAATAACAAGTTCTTAATCTGTTCCAGAATTTTTCAAAATCGTCATTTCAACCCCAAAACTTATTTGCTCGCTATGAGACTACTTGACTTTTCACATTCAAACACAATCAATCAAAATATACAATCAGTCCCATTCAAAATCCAAAATAGTGTCATTAGTTCATCCCCAAAGACATCAAAACAAACAAACAAACACCACATGCTTAAGAGTAAGCATTGTCCTCAATGCACAAATGAAAACAAAAAGAAACAGAGAAAGGAAAAGAGAGGAACTCACAAGAATAGTGCAGGACAACAGTTTGGCTGCATTGCAGCATCTGGGTGCACTCGAAGGTTGTGCAGGTGCATCATGAGGAAGTGCAGATACACCCTGAGGTAGTGCATGTGCACTGGTTGTTGCTGGTGCAGCTAAGGATGTGCCTGCATTACTCCTTCGTGTTGAGACTTCTTGGGTGTATTCTTCATTACGCTTGAGAATTCACTACACTATCGGTTGGGATGTAGTCTGACTGTCTGACTGGATACACTCGAAATGAGAGAGTGCATTAAAGTCAGGGTGAGCATTGTGCTAAGAAACACCATCTGGATGCACCTTGTCTTGATGCAGGTGCATCATTCTTTGTTGCCTTTGTCTTGATGCACCTTGTCTTGAGCATTGTGCTAAGAAACACCATTCTTTGTCTTGATGCAACGTGAAAAGGACAGAATTTAGGAAGATAATTAGACTTAACCGGACATAAATACCATATCATTTTCATGTTCATCACCTACCATTTGGAAGCTCAAAGTGACGCCGAATATCATGTTTTTCCTGCTGCTGCTTGCACACAACATATTACTAACCCAGGAGCAGCTAACTAAGCACAACATTCAGATACAACATTTTTGTCACTTGTGTCAGCAATGCTTACTGGAAACAGCAAACCATTTGTTTTGTAACTGCTCTTTTTCCATGGATATTTGGACAGGGTTAGTAGTACAATGCACCATCGGACTGACATCAGAACTTTACTAGCACACCTATGTGACTTGCAGCAAATCAACTTCTTTTCTGTTGCAACACTGTCAACGGCTCCGTGGGGGATTTGGCTTGAAAGAAACAATAGAGTGTTCCGTGGAGAAACAAGAAATAGCAATGCGGTGCAAGATTGGATTGTACAGGAGTCTTCTATTTTTTTAAAATGTTGTTAGCTTGTTTCAGTTTCTGTCTCAGTTAGATTCTTGTAGCTTTTTCTAGCGTTTATTTGTTTTTCTTGTACTGTATTGGATAGCCTCTATCCGGCTTGTCTAAAAAAAATGCTTGTGCGGGATGGGGCTGATTGTGCCCCCAAGTGTGCCATGGATTTTAACCAGAGGTGTGTTTTGACTTTTGACCATAATGTAACTTTAGCAAAAAATTTTCTCAATTCCATTTTAATATATTTTGAAATTTTTTTTATTTTTACACTACATATTTTTCCTGATTATTTGATTATTTCAATTTAAAAATCTAAAGACATACGAGAACAAGATAATTGGCACCGTCTTCGTCTTGACAACATCTCTTGAAGCTGCAGTTGGTTAAATTTTGTTCATTCCAAAGGATATTGAGGCACGGCATGCACATACAATCTTTGACGTGGCAATTAATTGCCATGACCAAACTAAGGTGTCAAGGTTTCCCAGAGATTATGGTGCCTCTTATTGGTAAAGTACCTAAGACATGTCTAGTTGGCAACCTCTTATTTCCTCTCCTTGCAATTTTGAAATTTTTGTTCTGAACAAGATTTTTGTACTAATGATAAAAACTCAAACACTAAGACTCCTCAGGCGAGTCTGATAAGAAAGGTGTTAGCTAGATCAGAAGAGTGTTCGCGAACTGGTGAAGCTTGCCGCTGAAAGAGGCTAAAATTAAAGACTACGCCAGAATTGAAGGTTATTTTTGAATCTAGCCTTTGTTATCACAATTACTATTCTATTAATTATCTCTATTCAAATGAACTATTTTGTTGTGCCAGGTCGGTATATGTGGTGACCCTTCCTTCACTTGCATTTTTCGCCAAGTCTATGTTGGACTATGTTTTATGCTCTCCTAATTTCATGTTTGCTCCTCTTAGATACTCAATTGTAGTTTGAAATTTTTGAGAGATTGTATGCTTATGAATTTCTTATTTCAAGGTTCTAAATACTTCTAATTGCTAGGCTGGCAGCTGCCCAAATGCTTAGGTTAGACCATGATTTGACAAGCAAGTGGAGGGAGGATTTGCAAAGTCTTTTGTTATGTGAGAGAATGGTTTCATGCTGTGTTATATAACATCTGTAGGCATTCTAAGTGAAAGCCGCTTTGTTCAAGTATAATAAAGACATGATTTTGTAATTTGTGCTACCTGTTGCTTAGTTTTCAATGTTTCCTTGTACTTATGCTAATTTGCTGGAATATTGTACTTATTTATTTTTGAGAGACACATTCACGTTAATTAATTTTAACTTTGAATTTCGTTATATTATATCAAGACATATAACATGTAAATATATCAAATAATTGGTCACAGATAAAATACATTCATATTTTTTTTTCCTGAAACATAGTAATATTTTAATAAAAAGCAAATTTGCTCACACATTGGGTGGACGTGTTTGGTAGTAATTTTAAATCCATATATAAAGAAAAAAGTTTCTACATTTTTTTAAATTTCATCATATTACTCTATTAGTAATCCATAGTGTATGATTGAACGGCTTTTCTACCTTATATTTCTTTTTTTTCTTTCATTAAAACTTTTGAGTTTGATATAAAATGTTATTACAATGATTTTTTATATTTCGTTGCATAAATTATTTTAGAACAAATTCGGTAACGGACTAAGTTTTTATGTGAGCTTTTTTTTTTATCAAAAAAGAAGACAATTATTTGTTCAAAATTATGAATTAATGATTGTGATAGAATATAGTTCAAACTGGGCTTACAAAAACAATCCAACACAAAGTTCTATTATTTAAAGAAAATATTTATTTTTTCAAAGTTTATTGAATGCAAATTTCTTTTTATGTTAATTTTATCGTAGGTGGATGGCCTGATCTAATAAGCAACTTGATAATAATCATAAGTTTTACCTAGTCAGACAAACGGTCATTCGAACTCATATTTCAGCTACCAGAAAAGGTTGCAACATGATTTTGCAGGATTAAAATTTCTATTACAAAAAGGGACCGTTTAACTGACGGCTTTTTAATATAAACTCGGTCCTTTGACGGTAATTAAAAACGAGATAATTATGATTAATGACAACATCTAGCTAAGACGCAAGTTTTATTAATGAAACAATATAAATTGCTGATGTCAAAGAGGTTAGAAGCTTGATGTTAAAATAAGAATATCTTGGGTTTTTCCCTTGAAATCCGAGGATTACCAACGATCTTGTTCATTGAATTTGACTCATTGTATATATATGACGTGGTTGAATTAGGAGTTTAGGACCAAAGGTGGTTTCCAGTATTTTAATGGTTTTAGTTCTACTTTTTTAGAACTAGGCCGTGGTGCAAGGAAAAAAATGAACAATGCACTTTTGCGTAATATATTTGTGCAAGAAATTACGAAACCGTTGATAATTCTTGTAGCGCCATAAATTATCTCCATTAGATTTTTGAATTTGAGACATAAAAAAAATATATATATTTTCTAGCATAATAAACTTACTGCATTAGAATTTTATTAGCGATCCGACAAATAAGTTATTGACGGAATTCCATATTATTATAGACTGAGAATACATGATGTTTTTGTGCCCACCATTTGAATGCCTCAAAAGTCACAAAACTCATTTTTATTGCTATTTTCAAAATATAAAATTCAAATTTCGAAATCAAACCATTGATCTTATTCAATGTAACGAGCGATGTATTATCATATAAGTTTTATAAATTTTAAAATTTATTTAATACTTGATCAAGAACCCTTCAATTTTGAAAATTCGAAAAAAATAATTAAAAAATATGAAAAAATATAAAATTTGATTATCAAGGATATTTTAATATAGAGATCATATTGAGCGGTTTGGATCGACCGTTTGAAATTTTAATGTGTGACGCTTGGATCGTGTTTGACGTCCTATATGTTTGATTCTAGCATTACTCTAATGTTAATCTATCATATTTAATATATTCATTCAATATGAAATCTGTTCACCAAGTATCAAATAAATATCAAAATTTATAAAATTTATATGAAAATGCACCACTCGTTATATCAAATAAGATCAACAATTTGGATTCGAAGTTTCAATTTTATATTTTGAAAAAGTAAATTATTGAACTGTTAGAGAATTCAAATTGTGGGCACTATAACCTTAATGTTAGTACTGATTTATACTCAGCAATTAAAAGAAAAACTCATCCGTTATTTCCTTTCACCTTATGAAACACAATCTTCCTTGCCTGATTCAACCAAAATGTTAAATAATAACAAAGAAAATCTTAAAAAGACGGTACCCGAAAATAGTGTTGCTCCGGATTTCTTCCGAGTTGTGAAACAGATTGTGTAAAGCGTAAAATGTTATTCGTGGGTCCGGTTCATCAAAATTAAGGCGCCTCACGGCCTCACCTGCTTGGGATCATTATTCTCTGCAGCTTCAAAAAAAAAAAAAAAAAACCGCACTATAAATCTTTCATCTATGACCGTTCCAACAAATTTCGACAGGGCGTATGAATCTCGGCGAACTTGATATTAATCACATGATATTTATCATTGATCGGACGGTCATATATAGATGCAAAATTTGCACTCGCGACTTTTTAAGAGGATTTCGTTCCCACCTGTTTGAACCAATGTTTTGAAAACCGACCCGGACATCGAACCGAACAATTGGTTCGACCGGTCGAACCGGTAGAATGAACCGGATGACCTCATCATTACCATATAGTTTATATAAATTAAATGTTCACTTGTTTACATTAAAACCAGTTGGTCTAGTGGTAGAGCATCTTATTTCTATTCAAGATTCAAGACATCCCATGTTCAATTCCTGAAAATGAAATACACACATAACACATTAGATTATGTTTAAGGCTTTGGGCTCTAATATTAATGGAATTGGTAAACGCGCTGAATAGTCTTCTCGTCGAATTTGACTGTTAGCACACTGTCGTCAAATTCCATGCGAAATTGAGATATTTGAAGAGTGTTTGGCTGTTAGCACACTGTCTTCTCGTCGAATTTGGGACATCAAGCGGGGAAGTTATTTTAACCTTTGTTATTTAATTATTCTTCGCATGGAATTTGACTGTCGCCCCCCCCCCCCCCCCCCGCCCCCGTCCCCGTTCGCATACGCACGCAAGGTGTTCGATGTTATGCTCCTGAGAACCCATGTGCCAAAGATGTATACTTGAAACCGTCTGGTTGGAAGATGATAGAAGGGATACGAGACCTTATGTTATGATTTAACCCGTCATAAGAAAAATGAAATATTAATTTGGTCAGAGTTTGATTATTTTTCCTGAATCGGTTTCTTAATTTATGCATATCTGTATACTAAAAAGATTTGCTAAATCTTTGAGGCTTTCATATGTTTAAGATACGTACTACACATCATTCCAAGTTGGTGAGAAAAACAATGTGTTCAGCCTTGGAGTTGTTCTACTTGAGCTTGTAACTGGCGCTGAAGGGGGTCATGTAGTGCAGTGGGTATGTCAGAGATTATTCAGATGACACATCAAAGTATCAAATATTACAGTTAGAGTACATTAATCAGAGACTAAAGGTCAGTACGAATTATTGAAAAGATTAGCCATTGTCATGTATCAGCAACAGCTTTTTGAAAGGGTTTGTTGAGTGCATCCCCTGATCAATTCTAGTTACCAGCAATGCTTGCAAGTCAAGTGAAATGTATCAAATGCAATCCATACAAATTGTTTAAGATATCAGAATAAAAGATTTTCATTTACAGCATATCATAAAAAAGTTTTGATTCTCTTTCTTTGAAACTCACAAAAAAAAATAGCTCAAACAATGTATCTGATGAAAGTACAAAATGCTTTAGTTACTGTGAGGAAAAGCCAGGCTGATTTTGATGAAACCAACTGACAGGATTGGACACACAAATATACAGGACATTACTGTTTTGATGTGATATTTAATTATCTTGCCAAAGGACCATAATCAGGTAGCTGCATGCTACCCATACGCGCCATCTCAAAATTGTCACCGTGGACCTCAGCGCCCCTAGGAAAATCATTCCTTGAATAACCACTATATTGGCTTATGTCCTCTGAAGCCATGCTACTTGCTTCAAACGTAGACATTTCTAGATTGAAGGCTTCCTTGAGCTCTGTGACAACTTCTGTCATGTCAGGCCTCGGGTGGCCGGTGCACCTGAGTGCCAGATTAGCAACCTTCCAGATGGAGTTCATGTTGTATTTGCCTCCCATATTTGGATCCAAAATGCTTTCTATCTTTCCTTTTGATAGCCATTCCTGCACAAATTGAGTCAAGTTATATTGGCTCCCTTGGGGGCCTTCAAGGATGGGTGACTTTCCAGTTATGATTTCTAGCAGGACAACCCCAAAACTGTACACGTCACTTTTTTCTGTCAGATGCGAGGTAGAAGCATAACTGCAGAAATACAAAAGAAATTATACAAGATGTAAACACAGAATTACTTGACAATAATTTATTTTAACTAAATTAACTTAGGCCCTGATCAAAATCTCATTTTTTTAACATGAGATTTCATTTCATTTCATTTCGTTGGAAAATTCTTGATCATTATGAACGGATTTTGTATCATTTAGTTGGAATTCCTATGTAATTAGATCCAACGAAATCCTACGAAATCCTATGGAATCAATTGAATTGAATTGAATTGAATTGAAATCCCGTAAAAAAATCATTTTGATCATGGCCTTAATGTTACTGAAATCAACATAAATAAGCTTAAAAATTAAAAGTAGATTTTACATGCGCTATGATGAATAGTTTGCCACAAATAAAAATTGAAAAATTGTCTTAATTCAAATCACTTGATGAACTAAACCGGCCATTTGTGTAATTTTGATTTTGTCCAAACTTTGTCTTATTAAATATTTCTGCTTCCTAAAGAGTTTTCATAAGAAATTTATTTCCAACTTAAAACTTTGAAAAACAAGAATGAAAAAAATGCTTGGTATTCTATACTACACGAGTCTGTATGTGTTAATTTGTAATCTATGAAAGGAAGGTTAACATGTTTTTGGTTAGGCTTTTAGGATAAACAGGTATGCATTATGGTGCAGATAAGATATTGTTCCGCAGACATCCTCACGGTGACATATTTAAAGAGTTGAAATGATCAAAGTTTGACAAAAGAAATTGACAATAACTGAAAGGACCAAAAAATAATAATAATAAACAACACACAACAGAGGCAGATAGAACATACTAAGGATCCAAATATCCATCAGTCCCGATAACCTGGGTGGTGACATGAGTGCCACTGCAGTCTCGGACTGAACCAAAATCAGATACTTTTGCCTCCAAATTTGTTGTAAGAAGAATGTTGTTGCTCTTTATGTCTCTGTGGATTAGCGGTGGGTTGCACATCTTGTGAAGGTATTCAAAACCTATAAAATTGGCAAAGATGGGATAACTTGTGATAATTGAAACAATATTTTATTGATGATGACAGTAATAAAGTTGCTCGACCTTGGGCAGATTCATATGCAATCCGTAGCCGTTCTTTCCATTGAAGAGAATGAGCACCACCTGAATTTTAAATATTCAATTGTTAAATTTGAAGGACAAAATTTTTACCGCTACTTTTAGAATCAAAATTGACATTTTATGTCATTGATCCATATGCCAAAGTGTTAATTATCAAATATTTGTCTGTTGTGCAAATTTACAGAATTGCTAAACTCAATTTAATTTATTTCATTTTATAAAGCTGCAACTTAGCAAACCTCTGATCCAATATTGCAGGTTTCCCTTTTGCATGTGCTGATAGACAAGAGCAATGTGATCCCCGTCAAGACAGTAGCCAATTAGTGAGACTAAATTCTTGTGGTGAACCCTTGATAACTTCTCAACCTAGATATCAATTTGAGATATCATGTATATTAGATTGATACCTTTAATATGGTATTGTGATATAAAGACATAAATTATGCAAAGATCAAAGATGTGCATATACTATATATACTATTTCAATTTATGTTCCTTTGGATAACTAAAGGACCAGGAAGATGAAATGCAGAGCATAGATGCACTGCCATGACATTAAAAAAATGCAGTTAATCATTGATCTCGCATGCGATATCAGTGTGTGGTGATCAGTTCTGATAACAATAGCCTTATTGTACATTGCTTCATTCTATAAAACTATACAGAATGAATGAAAGATTGTCCTGTCACCTCATTCAGAAACTGTTGAGCCCCATGTGAAGACAACTCAGAGCGCACTTTTACAGCAACTTCAATTCCATCTTCAAGGTAACCTTTGAAGACTTTCCCAAACCCTCCGGTGCCAATTTGATCTCTGAAGTTACTTGTGATTTGCTTCAGCTCCATAAAACTAAATTTCCTTTTGTCAATATTTAATTCTTTTCCTCCAGCTAATGCAGATTCCTTTGGGTTGCCAACTACATTAGAGCTGCTTTCCATATCAATATCTCTGGGGCCCTCACGATCTGAAGATGGGTTGATAGGAGTCCCTGAAATAGAAAATGATAAATAAATGTATCTAAGGAATGAAAGTGGAAAATTTAGTGGTGAGTGGACAATTACTTCCGATAAGGAGATGACAATTAAAAATTTTCATTTTCTAGATATGAAAAATATAAGTTCTTAATTTCTGTTATTTATGTTATTGTCTTACATTGTGGGCATTATTTAGTCAGATACTGATATAAATTCTTGATCTGGTGCCATCTTAGAAAAAAGAAATTGTAATTAAAGATTACAAAATTATTAGGCAACAATTACTTTTATTCTTGTTTAGATACAAAAGCAATAGTGCCGCCACCACAATAACCAGAAAAGAGACAACTGCAGCCACAATAATGAATATTTTTGAAGATTTCTTGTGTACTATTCCATCAGCTGTGTTGTTGGAGGTGCTGTTAAAACTGTCATTGGAAATTTTTCACAAATTAATTCTATTGCTCTTTCTTTTATTTTCTGAAAATTAATTCTATTGTCCCAATCGGTTCTGCACAGTCATACAATATCCTAGCATGGTACAAACATCCTGCTCCTACTACCATTTATGGATTATAGTAACAACCAAACAAGAAATAGAATTCGTAAATTGTAGCAGTATATAGCTTTTAAAGAAAGTGAGAAGGAATAAAAAAAATGTAGTTCATCAAAATGGGGATAAAGGACGTACATCACTGTTAGATAACCGTCATCGAGTCTTTTTTGAAGGCCAGCAGGAAGTTTTTTTGAAAGGCCACTGTTTCCTGATATGTCCCTGCAATGCTAACATATATTTAATGAGATGAAAGGAACTGATGTTCAGTCTTAAAAAACAAAAAGGATGCTTGCAGTCTTACAAGTATGTAAGCAATACTAATTGATCCAGAAAAGCTGGAATGCTGCCTAACAGATTATTCTTAGACATGTCCCTGCAGTTTTCCCAAATATAAGTGAACTTTAGGTCATATATATAAGTTATCATTACCACTTGTCTAGTAAGCAAATGTTTAACGAACTTACAATGTCTCAAGTGCAGTTAGGGATGCAAAAGCAGATATGATTGTTCCATTTAACCCACTGGATGTTAGATTTCTGCAAAACAAACAACTTAATCTCTTTCGCACAAAGAAGTTTGTAGAGATGCAAAGATGCTTTGCATGTAAAAGTTGCATGGTTGTAAAACTCACACTGCTGTAATCCTGGATATATTGGAGGATTCAATTGAGCATCTAATCCCTGTCCAACCAAGGTTTGTAGGTATGCATGGATCACCACTCCAATCTTTCCCAATATTATAGCTCATCTTGATAGAATTAATGGCAGTAACTGTTTGGAAGGAAAAAAATTATTTTAAAATTTTTTCTAAATTGTTCTTTAAGAAGAATTTTGTGGGTAGCATGCAGATGTATCATGCTGAGGATAATAAACAATAAATCCTAAAATGGCGATCAAGATATATACCATCTCCAGTATCTGTAGGGAACCTCGTTAATGGTACTATTGTGTACACCTCAAATGCATTGAGTATGGGTGGGAGCGTTGATCTTGCAGTACTCTTGAGTGACATATTGTAATCTGTACGCCCTGTATCTGTGTACCAAGCATAAAATGTCCAGAGGTAATTTAACCGAACAGGGTCCTTGAAATTTTGAACCCCATCTGCAAAAATGCAGAACTCCCTGAGACTGTTGTTTGACAAGACCTGAATCTCAGAAATGTGCAGCACAACAAAGAACTTGGTGAACTGGTCAGAGGCCTTCCAAGTTATGTCAATAGAACCATTTACAGATAAGGGACTGGCAGCTGTCTGAAGCACCGAAGACGGTACCTCAAAACTAAAGCCACCAATTTTGGAACTAGTGAATATTGCTGTCCATGAAGACTGCATCTGACTAATCCATAGCCGATCATGGGCATCAAAAGGGTATCTGTTTTAACCAATTCCCAGCACCCAAAAAAAAAATAAAAAATAAAAAAACAAAATAAAAGAGGAACATAAACATTATATATAATATTGTGAACTGGTGGAATTTGAATTCGTATCAACTATCAACAAAGATAAACCAAATTTGCAGATATTTTATGTCAGTAAATTGAATTAAAATATCAGTTCAGTTTGAGTGCTGAAACTTGAATATTACTCTAAATTTGAGAATCTCCTTTTTATATGCAAAAAATTTGAAATTATATTTGAAAAAAGTGTTTCGAAGGTCAATTGTTATAGATGGAACTAATAAGGGCATAATCAAAATTTGTCATGTTAATTTTGTTAATTTTACGTACTTTTGAAAATTTTAGGATTTCTTGGTGATATTATTAATTTATTACCCAAAATCTGCCTGGAAATTGAGCAGTGAACTTTTGTGATTTTCCAGAAAAAATAAATCACTGTTTCTGCGTACCTCAGTGGGTTTTTATTATTTGAGCCAATATCGATCCTGTAAACCATGTTTAATGATTGCTTGGAGTCTGCTGGATAAGACGTGCTATTAATTGGCCTCAACTCAAGCACAGAGATGAAAGGAGTACCATGATTTGTGTTTTCCAGACAAACATGTATGTAATTAGTTGGGGCGATAGCAATCATCTCATAAAAATACCAATTATTCAATGTAGAGATATTAACAGTAGACCAGAAATTGACACCAAAGTATAAATCAAAAATTGGTGGCTTCCTTGTTTTGTCGTAGTTCCCATAATAGAATGTTGCTCTTAGCAAATACTTTAATCCTTCTGTTACAGGTTCTAGAGTGTAACAGTTCCTAATATTACTAGGGAAGCTTCTGAGAGTTTCAAGATTTGTATAATTTTCATTTAATGTATACTGACTGGAGACGTTGCTATTGATCCCCCTGTCAATGTACGGATCATCAGATACATATGTTAACCCTGTGAAGCTATCGACATAACTGGTATTGCTTGGAATTCCACAGTCTATGTTTATGTAACCTGCAATGAAAGAGGGAAGAGTAAAGTGTAAATGAGGTTTAGTGATCATATTAGTTCTGATACCTAAATTCAATTATATTTGTTGAACTAATAATCTCATACAAGGGGCGAAATAAAGGACACTTCCAAGCCAGTCTCCTCTTTTCTTGATTAATTCAAAATATTAGTGGTAAATATTTTTTTTACTAATTTTCTAATTTAATTTATTGATATTAATTTTGGTAATAATGAGAGGAAAAAATACAGATGCTTTGGGTATTGAAAAAGCTAAGCATGCCATATTAGGGATAAAGGAACAGTAGTCATTCTGACCAGCTAATTAAAAGTGTAAAAGACAATCCTAGGACCAATGATAAAGATTCAATGTGCGAATGGTTTTGCAACTCGGACTCGGCCGCCAACAATCCGAGTTACAGTTTGGCGAGTTGGAGAGAATTCGGGTTGACGAGGTTCCTGAAGTGGAGAAACCGTGTCAGGAGGCCGGAAAAAGCACCATGGCGACTCGTCATGAGAGAATTTAAGCTCTCTTTTGTTCTATCAGAAAGTAAGATGGGAATCGAGTGGGATGGGAAAAGCCGAAAAAGGAAAGAACAATGGGAAGGGTTAAGTACTGGACACGTCCATTTCCACATTTTTTCAATTTTTTCTTTAGATCAAACCAGCCCACCCACTAGACTGTCCGGTTCAATGGCTGGTCTGGTTTTTAAAATATTGCTTTCTTCAATATTTCTGAATGTATGGCTAATCATGGACCGTTGGGGATTACATATTACTATATTCAATCGTTTATTTCAGAATGCAAGAAAGATAATTGTCATATGCAGTTTTGTCATCCATGCCATCGTTAAATATAAAGTGAACATATCGAGCAAATAAGAAGAACTTACGATCTAAGTGAACACTTACAAACAAATAAGTGTTTTCATCATTTGTTCAGAATTTTACATGCATATTCAACTTATTTTCATTGAACTTATTTGTCTGTATGTGATCACTTAGATTTTCTATATGTTCACTTTGTTTGTGTTCACTTTATATTTAACAATGGCAGGGATGGCAAAACTGCAAATGACAATAATCAATTTCCTTTGAGAATGTGTTCAATTACAAGGACAAAATAATAAAATGGATGGAGGGCTCTGTCCAATTTGACTTTACTTCTAAACAAAAAATTTTAAATCACCAATCCAAATGGTTCAAATGTGATATTCATATTGAAATTCTTTGCCGACCAAATTTTATATAATTTTTAAAATTTTTTTACAATTTAAAAAATTCTCAATCCAATTAGTTTTGAACCCTTTGATAACAATAGTAACAGAAAATCAGGAAAAGATACTAAAACTTTGGAAAAATATACAATTTGGTCAGCAAGAAATTTGAATATGAAAAACATATTGAGCAATTTGAATGAGCCATTTAAGCTTCTAGATTTGAGATTTAATCGGTTTTAATGGAATGATCCGTCAAATCATTTCGACTGTAGAGAATCTCCAATTAGAAAAACCGACTGTATATTTCAATTTTCAAATACCACATTTTATTTAGTTGAGGATGGCCTTCATTACCAGGAAAACAAAAAGATATAGACTAGATAAAAGATTTTAATTTTCTTAACTGAGGTAACTTTAATAAAACAAATTGTATTACACAAATTTTGAATTTTTTAAAAAATACCATTCAAAACGGTCTGTAAAGATGTGTCTGGATCTTATACAACATATATGATTAGCAACATCATAATTGATATAGACAAATTTTAAGAGTTCCTATGGTTTAGGGTATATTTAATAAGGAAGTTTATTATGCATAAGTCTTGCTATGCATCACGGCTTTTTTCATCAGTATTTTAAAAAATTGACAGATCAAATTCAAACAATCTAATCAACATATTGAAATATCCTAGAAAGTCAAATTTTATAATTTTTTTAATTTTAATACCATTTTTTTATTTTCTTAAACATGCTATTTTTGTAATGTTCTAAATAGCAGTTTATTTTAAAAAATAAATGGTTTTAAAATGTTCAGAAAAGATAGTGATAAAATTTCGTTTGCTAGAAGATTTCAATATATAGTTGGTAATCTAAGTGAGAATAAAGTTGGTATTCTTAATTGTGGATTCTAATATGAATTTTTATATTTATCTTTACTACTTATAAAAGCACCAATCCAAAAGTCTATCCAAAATTTGACCCAAAGGAGCAAACAATTGTTTACCCAATGTATATGGACCGTCCATTTTTTCGATTTGATCAGATCAGTGGTGTAGATTTAATAATGAGATATAAGATTAAAATATTTCGTTTAGGCCGTGTTAACATCTGCGCAGATAGTTGTTTCCTTTTCTATTATTTCTTAATTTGTGCGCATATTAAAGGAAAGAGAAAAAATAAATCAACACTCTCTCATCATACCAAAATTGCCATCTAACAAAATCGCCTCAAATTTTCTTTCTTATTCCCACACAATTGGGGTGGGGGGTGGGCTCGTTTGCTAGTAACTTAAAATGTGTAAGTTAGGTCGGTGTAAAGAATCACTATACAGTACAAGATAATACCATTATCATAACCTGGCTCGGTGTAAAGAAAACTATTGTTGTTGATTTTGTGTACATCTTACATTTTGCCATAAGTGATGATATTATAGAGACGATGTAATGATATTATACAGTACAAGATATTACATTTTGTAATGATAATACCATTATCATTGCTCTTTCTCACTACACTAACGTGAACCTTAGCTCTCTTCAAACCTTAGCTCTCTTCAATAATTTAACCTTAATTTGAAAAATATATCTTTATTATTTGTCTCAATAAAGAACACCCAGAATAGCCTTTAGGAACGTTATTTACAAAATATAAAAAGAGAACCAACAAATTATATTTACCTTGTACTTTTTAAATTAAATGTTGAAGTCATCACCGACTTTGGCCCAGCCCAAATATTAATTTCACTAGAAGACTCTATAAAAACCACCAAACGGCTAGAAAGATGGAACAACTAAGTACATGTCGGTGGTGAAAAATCTAGACTATGTTTGTATATCTAGAATGTTGCATTAACCGACATAGCACACCTATAAATATGTAGGAGGTGCTAATGATGTGTGCGCGCCAAAGGTTAGGAAAATTAGCTAGTGTCAAGATGTAGTTGTAGTAGTTTAATGTGTTATAGTAGTGTAGGATGGTAAAAGTATAGAGAGTGTATATGATAGATGTTAGTATGTTGTAATAGGGGTTAGTTGAGTACTAATATAAGCGTGTTTGTATGTATCGTTAGTCAACAATTTGGTATCAGAGCCGGTTAGGGCTTGTTGGGTTGTCGAGTCGTGTCGTGAGAGAAGTTAGTTGAGTCGATATGTCTGATTTGAGTAGTATGAGTAGTTTGATAGAGAAGTTGAATAATTATAATTATAGAGATTGGCGTACGTGCATCAAGTCTTATTTGCAGGGACAAGACTTGTGGGATGTTGTCGGTGGTGATGAGACGGAGCCGCCACCGAACTCGATCCGAGCGTACAAGAAGTGGAAGGTGAAGGCTGGTAGAGCCTTGTTCGTGTTGAAGACGACAGTTGATAAGAGTTTGTTGTCGCATATCGAAGATGTCGAGAGTCCTAAGGAAGCATGGGATATATTCGCTGCATTGTTTTCGAAGAAGAACACGAGTCGGTTACAACTCCTCGAGAGAGAGTTGATGAACATCTCGCAGGGCAACATGACTGTAAGTGAGTACTTTCTTAAAGTTAAGAATTTATGTAGAGAGATTGAGCAACTTGATGCCAATGCCAAGATTGGCGAGGATAGAATGCGGCGGATAATCATAAACGGGATGCGGCCGGAGTTTGGAGCATTCGTGACGGCGATCCAAGGGTGGAAGATGCAACCATCCTTGTTGGATCTAGAGAGTCTGTTGGCAAGTCAAGAGGCACTTGTCAGGCAGCTTTTCGGATTGACGGTGAAGAAGGAGGAAGAAGAAACGGCCCTGTATAGTGGTCGACATGGAGTGTCGAACAGGAGCCAACACAGAAGGCAGCCGGTTGTCGAGAAGGCAAAGAAGACTGTGCACGAGTGTTGCAGGTGCACGTGTTCAGGGGGAGCTCCAAGAGGCCAGGAGGGCAATGGAGCTGATCGTGAATCCCGCAGGAGAAGCGTGGTGTGCTACAACTGCGGACGGCAAGGGCATTATGCGAGAGAATGCCAACTCAAGAATGAAGAAGGAAACGTCGTGGTGGCCATGAAGGAGAAGGCACCATTCGACGTAAAGAGTGAAGAAGAGTGGGACGGTTTGACGACCGTCGCGATAGTTGACAAGACGGATTCGGAGTCTGAAGAGGAGATCGACTTCGAACCGTGGTTTTTCGAAGAGGCAGTCGAGGAGGAGACTGTAATAAGGAGTTGCGCTTCGGTGGTAGTTAAGGAGAAGCCACGAGAGGACGCAGCGATGGAAGCCATCATTGAAGAGAGTGATGATGTCGCAGTCATGGAGAAGGCTGCAGAAGAACATTTGATTCCGCGACAAGATGCGAATGGTCGCATAACTCGTCGAGTAAAGGATAGAATAACTCGACAACAGAAATTTGATTCGACGGTGGAGCAGATCGAAGACAGATCGAGAAGTGACGTGCGACAACACGTTAAGAAGAGCTATAGATATGGCAAAAAGCATGATGATCCAGATGGACGAGGAGTACCGAAAAATATGTTAATCAAAAGTCGGTGCTGAGGGAGAGTGTTGAAGTCATCACCGACTTTGGCCCAGCCCAAATATTAATTTCACTAGAAGACTCTATAAAAACCACCAAACGGCTAGAAAGATGGAGCAACTAAGTACATGTCGGTGGTGAAAAATCTAGACTATGTTTGTATATCTAGAATGTTGTATTAACCGACATAGCACACCTATAAATATGTAGGAGGTGCTAATGATGTGTGCGCGCCAAAGGTTAGGAAAATTAGCTAGTGTCAAGATGTAGTTGTAGTAGTTTAATGTGTTATAGTAGTGTAGGATGGTAAAAGTATAGAGAGTGTATATGATAGATGTTAGTATGTTGTAATAGGGGTTAGTTGAGTACTAATATAAGCGTGTTTGTATGTATCGTTAGTCAACATTAAAATTTATATTGAGAAAAAAATAAGTATATATACCGTCAGTATTGGGCTTCTGGCCTTGAACAAAAACTAAGATCACCAGCAGGAATATCCCAGAAAGATAGGAGCACCAAAAATCCCTCCTGCTTATGCAGTTACAACATCCCATATTACCCGGTACTCAAATCACACAAATTTCTTATTTTCCCGTGACAAACTAAATTGTGCCTCTTATCTCGAAACTGAAAAGCACTATTTATAAACGACACAGAACCTGATAAGTTACTGGTTGACTGCGCTAAATGTATGTGTGTGCTCATACTAATACTAACGGCCGACTTGGTAAATTTCGGTGATTGCCAGTTTTTGTTTAATCCTGTACGTTAAAAATTAGTTATGATGTATTTTCTCGGAATTTTTTTTTTTCAAATGGACAGTTGACTTAAGACTAGGTTTATGTGTACAATCCTCTGTTGTTCTAGGAGCGTCAAAATACCGTTCGCATTGTCCTTTATGTGTTGAGATTTGTACCATCCCACAGTCAAGGGCTCCTTGCAAATCCTATTGCGTTTTCGTGTTATAATTGTATGTAGAGGATCCGACACTGTTATATGTCTTTATCCCCTTTGAGGTCACCGGATAAGGTACGATTCGTACGAATGAAAAATACTTTTATTCATCCTTGCACCTCGCATTCTTAAGAATTAATTTTAGAAAAAAAATATTTTGTTTGACGTATATGCTTGATGTTCATTTAATCGGCTGGTTTGCCGTACTTTATTAATAAATAAAATTAATAATATAATCATAATGTTATAATAATTTATAAAAAAATGGTTAATGCGTTTTTCATTTATTCTATGAATTGTAAATGAATTTTAAAAGAGGAATGGCATATTTAATTTCTTATTTTTATTCTATTATATGTAAGAAACTACCTCATAATGTGGTGTTCTAAAACATTCCTTTTATTCTTCTTTAAATACAATGATATAATTTCTTGTGCAACTTAAAATTATGTACACTCATTTAAGCCTAGAAAACACTCAGTTGTTATTGACAACAACCGCAAATTTTGATAAATATTGATACTTATTGTAAGCTTAATTTTAACATCTATTATCTGAATCTATATCATCTTATTTCCAAAATTCAAACTCAGCCAAAATATACACTTTAATTATTTTTTTGCTGAAATATACGTTTAATTTTTTTTAACAGAAGTATGATACAAAGGATATGAGATAAGATCAGATGAAATATGAGTGTCATAGTTTACGAAACTAGTACCAATATAGGATACACAAAATAATTGTATAATATCTCGTTACCACTACTAGCGTGATCAAATATTGGGTCTCACATTCTCATAAACAATGAGCGACCAAATTAATTTCCACATCGCTGTGGATGACAAGTCATTATGATATTGACAGAATTTCAGTCGGGCTTCTTGAAAATGTCAATATGCCACATGAAAATAATACAAACCCTTGAAATATATCTAGTTTTCATATCCTTGTAAATAACTTCTTTATTTAATACAAAAGTTATGGGGCTTCAACCCTAATTTTCTTTAAAAAAATGATAACTAGTTTTAAACAAAAACAAACATTTTTTATTATTATCAAATAAACTTCAAAAATTATAAAATTTTATTATAATGCATCCATTATTAAAATGAATAAGATCAACAATTCGAATCAGATGATTAAAATTTTAAATTTTGAAATTAAAAAATAGATAAAGTACGGCATTTGTGGCACCATAAAAGTGTGACACAGGAACCATTCCTTTTAATTAAATTTTGTTTTTGAAAAATTACATACTTGCATTTTATTAAATGAAATAAACCTTTTACATCCAACCAAAACATATTTTTAATTTGCATAAAAGAAAATCAGCAGCTTTCGTCTTAATGTCTTTTGCAATTTCACTAGTGACTTAAAATAATGTGATCGCAGAATTGAAACATAACTGAAGAATTCCTTGCAGATATTTTAAATTATTTGACTTAAACCAATTTTATCTATAATAAATCTGTAAATCCTTTGGAGTACGTTATTGCTACTAACTCCCAAGAAGAGCTGGTGTTAGTCACATTCAAGGAACGGGGCTGGTACAGGTAGAGTGACAGGTCCAAGAATGAGAAGTGATATTGATGCTGACAGGGGTCGGATGGAGACAACCAGATGTATGAAGATTTACTAAGGTTACGTTTGGATGAGGCGTAAGAATAAGAAAATAAGAGAATAAAATTATAAATTTATTATAAACAATCTAAACTCTTTACAAAATTACACACTTCTCAATACTTCTTCCCTTACACTCTGTTTGGTTGGGTGATAGAAGATGAGAGAGAGAGTAAAATATAAAGAGGGAAGGAAAGGGATGGGATGGAAAACAAAATAATTTTATATTTCTTGTTTGGATGAAAAATGAAGGGGAAGGGAAATTAATTTTTCTTTCCTTTCCATCTCTTGTTTGGATGGATTATTTCAATGAAGTAAAAATATAAATTTTTGACTACTTTACCCCTGCACAAATTAATATGAATATAGAAACAAATACATGATATGTGCAAACACATGTAATCTTATGTTTGTACTAACTTTAGTTAACGTAAATTAATAGATTGCTTACAACTAATATGACACTACAACAAATGATCTTAGGAGGTCCCCATCTTTTCTTTAGCGGGCCCTTTGTTTTTCTAAACTTGTAATTCTAGACTGATTTAAGGCTTTTCATTTCTGAATTTTTTAATTGTTCATTAATTCATTTCATCGGTCTCATCTGAATACGGAAGACAGAGCGAGGGTATTGATGTCTTTTCAGCTTAAAAAACTTATCCGTATTTTTATTCCCCTCGTCTCCACCCCAAATCTGAGGAGATTTGCATTGAAAAGAGAATACGGAAGAAAACTGCATCTCCTTCTGATAAAATTTCTCTCGCGATTTTACCCTCATCCAAACACGGAAAATCATAAAATTTTCGTCCCTTCACGTCCGTTCCCTTCAATCCAAAAAGTGTGTATTTCCTCTTATTCCTACACCATCCAAACGGAGCCTAAAGGATTAAAAAAGATTTGTTTGAGAGTTGTTTCTCGCAGTAGTATCATGTAGCAGGGATGTTGTTATGCGTGTAAATTTTTGGCTCTTACTATCGTGAAGTTGAATCGTAAAATGTATCGTGTATCGTGTATCGTAATATTTAGAACCGTATCATGTATCGTGTATCGTATCGAATCGTTTAAGATACGCTAAAATACTCTTAAAATCAAGTAAATTAACTAGTTAGAATATATATTGAATTCTTTTCATTAAAAGAAAATTATAATATCACACCCTATTATGATAATCATTCAGCAAATTTAGGCATCTAATAATGTAGTGTATGAATATTCGCCATTACTTAATATTATAATGCATAATATATTTATTTATTATTTTTAATTAGAACATATAATATTATACTGCATAATCGGTATTAATTATACTCATTTTAATCATTATAATGTATAATATATTTATTCATGTATATATTATTAACATCAATACATTATAGTTCATTATATATAATGCATAATTTGCATAATCTGTATAAATTATTATTGTTGTTATTATTTACTGATATTTTATTTTAAACTGTATAAATTATAATCATTATTAATATGTATAAATTAATTATGTTGTATTATCCAGATATTTTACTATTTAATTTATAAATATTAATTATTATTAATAATATTATTTAAAAATGTTTTTAAATATTAATAAATTATTTAATTAATTTTAACAAAAGAGAGTTTAATGTGCAATATAAATAAATTTTAGTAGGAGTCCACATAACTATGGTCACTTAAGTTCAATACTTCGTAAAAAAACTAAAATATAAAAAATAAATCGAATTTTAAAAGACAGAAAATGTACCTTTGTCTACTGTGTGTGGTGCCTCATATACTCTCTCTCTTTAATTAATCTTTGGGATCTAGGTGTCTGTATCGTCTCTTCCATTACCCGTTTTTAGTTTTTACTCGATCCAGTACTACTTTCCTCTCTCCGGGGCGCAAACAAAAGGGACAACGAATATTTTATTTAGGAAACTGAATCGTCGCTAGGAAAATCTCGTTCTAATTGGTTGTTAGCGAATCGGAGGAATCGTTGTGATTCGATTCGATACGATACACGTATCGCACTGTCGAATCATTCGATTCAGACGATTCAGTAGGCTTGCGATATAATAAACTAACGATATGCATCGCCGAGTGTATATATCGTAACGGATCGTACGATTCACGATGCGTCTGAATCCACGATACGACCAACTTCTATAGTCGTACCTTTTATTACGGCTGTCAATGGGTACGGTACGGTACGGTAGAAGGTATTTTCATTACCGTACCCGTTAAAATTTTATTTACCAGTACCCTACCCGTACCCGTTAAAAATAACTTTACCGTACCTTACCCGTACCCGTTAAGAATTAACGGTACGGATACGGTAACGGTAAAAAATGAATATAATAATAATAAAATTTGTACATTCTGTATAAATAAATTATATCAATAAATATATTAATAAAGTGCAACAATGGTTGCGAATATTTTAGGTTCATGCTTTTTTATTTTTTTCGTACACTGAATGGAAAGAATTATAAATCTTAAATAAAATCTAGCAATATTTTTTTATCAATCATGCAATATAAGATGCCATATGTATCATGTAATTGTTTCTTTTTAATTGTCGCAATTACCCGTTATGAAAACGGTACGAAATAACTTTTACCCGTACCCGTACCCGTTAAATTAACGAAAAAATTTTCTTACCCGTACCCGTACCCGTTAACTTAACGAAAATAAAACTTTACCCATACCCGTCTTATACGGTACGGTACGGGTTGGATAAACGGGTAAATGGATTTCATTGATAGCCCTAGCTTTTATTCTTTTCCTTTTTTTTTTCCTTTTTGAAACTTCCCGAAAATCACCACTGGTGATTGATGTAGGAGATATTATTTTGCATCAGTAAAGAATGCAGGCATGTTATGGCTCTTTTGAAAAAAAATAAAAAATCTGTAAAACCCCTAAAACATAGTATTAGAGACGGCCAGCTTCATTCTTACGGTACGTAATAGTTGTGTCAGTAAAACTTTTAAGCACCCTCAATCTGATAATAGTAACTTTTAAGTGTACTTTGGGAATAACAATTATCTGCTCACGCACACAAAAGGAACTTTCTCATTAGTACGGTACAATTGAAGGAAATCTGCAACAGAGCAAATTTTCTTAAAGGTAAATTATTATATATGAAGGTTATAAATCTGATGCTATAATTTTTTTTTCCCCCTGAAGAATCCAGAAGCTACTATTCAACACAGTAACTTTTATTGCTTGTTTTCGAAATAAATATTCACTTTTGTCAAGAAAAACTTGGATGTACCTTATTTTAAGAAATTAATTTA
Organism: Rhynchospora pubera; assembly: GCA_028095005.1. Lineage (NCBI taxonomy): Eukaryota > Viridiplantae > Streptophyta > Magnoliopsida > Poales > Cyperaceae > Rhynchospora > Rhynchospora pubera. Next base: position 87,498,626 of record CM051459.1, read on the forward strand.
TTTTAAAATCGATTATTTAAAAAAATTGTATATATGAAGTATCTTTATTTTTTTTATTGATATATTTATTGAAGTATTGCTACCAGAAACAAACACAACTTCTCCGAATATGTTAATAATAAACATAATGGGGTCGTTTGGATCACTTAGGAATAGGAGGATTTCATATTCCTAGACATAAAGTATTGAGAAGTGTGTAATTTTGTGAATAATTTGAATTGTTTATAATAAATTTATGTTTAGAAATAGAAAATTTTTCAAATTTTCACTTTATCCAAATTGCCCCAATATGTTTCAGAATCGCTGACATGGAGAATCTCACATCTAACGATCAGAGTTAGAGATTATCAGCAGCTACACTTCCTGTAGTCTTCCGTGGAGCGGCATGGTTTTACTGTGTTTCGAGTTTAATTACGATAGAAACCGAAGATTAACAAGGCTAGAGACCTCAAGAACTGGAGCTGCTTCCCTTATTAAAAAATGTTGTATTTATTGAATTGCTTGTCATTTTATGGATGCGCAATGCTCATCCTACAATCATTGAACGAAGTAGGAAAATTACAAAATTAACAATCTACTAACAATTACTAATCCAAGCATTATAACCCAGAATTATCGTTCGCACAGATTGCGTAAGGCGGAAAATGTTGTGCGTGGGGTCACTTCATCAAAATTAAGGCCCCTCACTTGCTTAAACTAGACCTCAAATTATTTTGGGCTTCCATAATGGACTTTGTAAACGCGCTCTGAATGGCTTCCTTGCTGATGCTGTTTGTCGGCAGCGATAAAAAGCTCACAAATTCGAGGCACATAGTACTTCCACACTGTCCTCTCGTCGATTTTGGGACATCAAGACTCAAGAGGCGCAGTAGTTATGTTAAGCTTTGTTATTCAATTCTTCACATGGAATTGACGGTATCACAGCTGGTTAGGTAAGATCCCTCTTGGTCTTGTGCCATTTACTGACTGTCGTGACATTCCCCATTGTTTGCATATGCACACAAGGTGTTCGATGATATGCGCCTTAGAAGTTAGAACCCATGTGCAAACTTACAAGACTTATCTTTTCTTTCTTTTTCTTCTACTTGGTAGCCGCTACCAAGTACTATCTAAAAAAAAGACTTATAATCTTGCGAAATTTGAGTCGGATTTGGTGTCCTAATTAAAGCATCAACAGATTGAGATTGTTTTGTACAAAGTGCTCTGTTGTTTCACAGTACATTGCTAGTGATTAGTGAAATATTTTAATCCAGGAAAGCCTCACTTGTGCAGAGTTCTTGGCTTTTCTATTCCAATAAATTAAAATAATAACAAAACAATGTCAGATATATACAAAGGGTATTCTGTAACGAATGCTATGAAAACGAAATTGCACACTGATAATGTCAAAATCTAGATGATTATACAAAGTAGATAAAACATCACTGCATCTTAATATAACTTAAACAGCTTAGACAAAGAAACGATGTTACTAAAATAATCTAAATTCTAAGACATGATAACTAAAATACCAGTACATTTTTACATTACCATTTATTTGAAATTGTGCAGCTGGTTCTCCTTCACCTAAGTTCCCTGGTTTCAATTTCCAGCTCAGAGCTATAACCAGTACTGTGGAATGCAGATGTATCTGGTGTACAATAAGACGTTGATCCACCCAATAAGCTCTCTGTTTCTTTGGAAGCATTTTCTAACCCCAGCAGGCTGCTGTGGAGTCTTTCTAAATGGTGCAATTTCTCCACAACTTGCCTCATTGTTGGTCGATCTTCTCCTCGGACATTTTGACACCACACCGCAAGGTCGCTCACTTCATGAAGAACCTCAATCACCTTTTCTTGGTTAGTTACAATTTCCTTGTCTAGCAACTCGTGAAGCTTTTTTTTGCTTGCATTTGAAACAAAGCATGATGCCAGATGCTTTTTTTGAGATGTCTCATCTCTTAAAATGGCACATTTCCTGGTAATAAGCTCCAACAGAACAACCCCAAAACTATGCACATCACTTTTTTTCGTCAATACTGCGGTGGCAACATACTCGGGATCTAAGTAACCACGTGTCCATTGAACAACCTTGACAACTTGTGTGTCATCAACTGGAACAAGGTTTGATGCACCGAAATCGGAGATTTTCGCTTGGTAGTCATCTTCTAAATGTATATTGGCTGATTTTACATCACCGTGAAGAATGGATCGAGAGATTGACGAGTGCAGGTAATCAAGAGCCTCTCCTGACTCCAAGGCAATTCTTAGACGAGTACCCAAAGAAATTGGCCTATTTTTGCTCTTTCCATTAAGTAATTCGAAGAGTGTGCCATTGGGTACAAACTCATAGATCAACATTGGGATTTTGACTTCCAGACAACAACCCAATAGTCTAACAACGTTCTAATGATTTATTTGTGAAAGAAGGAGAATTTCATTCACGAATTCTCCTCTTTGTGCTTCATGAAGTTCCTTTGCTTTCTTTATCGCTACGACTTGGTTATTCTCTAACAGCCCCTTGTACACCTTCCCTTGGCCTCCTCCACCTAATACATTAGCCTCATCAAAATTATTAGTTGCATTTTCTATCTGTTTTATACTGAATACACGGAGGTGGTGGTCCATCATGTGGTAGTATTTTTTATACTCTTCCTTTCTTTCATGTGTCTTTTTTTGTTGTATATGAGTAGCTGCTAGGAAACATAAGGCCAGCAAAACTTCAACGGCAAGAACTGGATCTGCAAATGATTGCAGGGAATCACCCAACCAAGCAAGCAATAAAGTAATGTTATTATGTTATGCATAATAACTATTATGTTACAGGTTCTAATCTTCATTTATGCATTTTGAATAACCGATCAATATATATTACTCAATTTGTTGTTTATATTAAGATAACATAGTAAATATATATTCAATTTTAATAATTTACTATTATTATCCAATAGGATATGGACTTCTTTGTAAAAATAAGCATTTCAAATATATATTTTAAGGGTAGAGTTCCGGCACCATAACTCTTTGGTGCTAGAAATGCCACAAGTTCTTTATTTTATGAACAATTTCAAAATTAAAAAAATCAAACTTCAAATCTAAATCATTGATCTTGTTTAATTTAACGAGCGATGTATTTTTCAAATAAGTTTTGTAAAATAATATTAATTTGATATTCGATAAAAAAAATGATAATATGAATTTATCAGAATTAATCTGATATAGTTAATAAGGTCCATTCATTTTGAGTCCTTTCATCTAATATCAAATGAACACCAAATTTTACAAAAATTATATGGAAATGAATCGCTTGTTAAATTGAACAAGATCAACATTATGGATTTGGAAATTTAAATTTCACATATTAATTATTCATAAAATAGAAAAATTGTGGCACCGGAATCCTACTCATATTTAAATTGATTTTTTTCCCCGAACTTCTGGTCTAGAAATTAAATTTAATTATTTGGATAGTTATTTAAACATAGAAAAAATAATAATTTGAAGTCGTAGTCATCCATTTAATCGCTGTCATGTATAGGACCAAAATATCATTCAATAATAAAAACAGCAGCAGGGGTCATTTGTTTTTCTGCCAAACAGTTCATTCATTATGCCCCATTTATGTTGCAGTTCACAAAATCTTTACCCAATTCAGTTCAGCGGCAGAAATTTATATTAGAGTAAATACTGAATGGAGTAAAAATTAGGTAAATCAGTTGGGATATGGAGAAATTTAAATTTATGCATTTTATTTATTTATTTAATTATTTACAAAGCCAAAAATCAATGAAGAATTTACAAGTGGCTACTCGAGCAGTATCAGTGCTACAAATTGTATCTTGGCCAACTTGTGGTTGTTGGAGTTATGTCCTAGAAGTCAATGATTTGATGACTTAAATATTAGTTTATGTTTTGGATGATATTTTATCATATGTTCCTAGGTTTATTATTGACAGATCATTCAGGTTGAGGATCTGAATTGTAGATCTCTGTGGATCATTTTTTAGAATGACAATAATAAATCTAAACGGTCCATAATCTTGATAATTAACAAGGAACATTAATTATCATAGAATATTAGTATGCAAGTTAAGTGATGATTAAGTTCTACAAATCATAGGTAAAGAGTTACCAACTTAATTGCATATGTGTATGTTATGGAACATAGTACAGGACTTGACCCAATGAAATAAACATATGGATTGTGTTATGTGTCATTGTTTATTTCGTTAGAATTTTGGTTCTAAGTTTGAGATGATTATCTTTTCCACATGAGGATATGTTCTATAAATCTTGTCTACCGCTGATTCCCGTTAAGGGCTGCTATACGGACTTGATTTAGGTTCTCTTGAATTGTGCGGGGAAAAGCTAATCATCAAGAAAACTGTATGTCCCTCATTAATTCACTTAGTGAGTGGCGATATCTATTTGGGCCCCTTGATGAAGTTGGATCGTATGCGCGCAACTAAGCGATCATCTCTAGATCAAGAAACGTATAATCTGCAAGAATGACACATTCATATCTTGGATTATACGATGATATCGTGAGACATAAGAATCAAAATAGAGAAATACTTTTATTCTCTTATGCAGGATTTAAATATTGTAGCAGTACATTATTTATGCAAATTGGGAATCATAACGTGTTGCTAGATACCGCTTATGATTATTGGAATTAAATAACGATTTAATTTCATATCCAACTTAGCATAAATCCTCAAAGGGTCACACAGATCGAAATTTAACCATACAGTACATTAGTCATTTATTTGCATCAATGTGTGTTGCGAAAATATGATGAGTTGATTAATTGATTATATACCGATATAAATAATTAATTAAATGGATCATATAGAAATGATTTAATGTATTTGCTAATCCCATAATAATTATTAATTAGTTAATAATTATTTTTTAACTCAACACAATTTAATATATAGAAATGATTTAATGTATTATAAAAGGACTCTTGTGGAGGCTCCTTGGCCCACCTCTCTCTCTTCCTTCTTTTGGCCGCCACCCACCTCCCTTCTTTTCCCTCTTTGGCCGCCACCATCACACCTCTCTTCTCCACCTTAGCTCATGCGTTGAGCACCATTTATCCATTAATTAAAAGGTTAATTAAGAAGACGAGAAAGCTTGGGATTAGCCTAGACCTTTCTAAGCTACTACCATAGCTTCTAGGTCTTGGTTAATTTCGTGGTGGACTCGAGGTCGTGTTCGGTTCGAAGGAGGAGCTTGAAGCGCGCACCACCTACATCCTAGCCTTGGTTCGAGCCTCTTGATTACTATATCAAGAGAGGTATAATCCTTGAACCTTCTCTTTGTGTGAATGGCTTTAAGTACTAGATTCGTGTTTGTACATGCTTGTTTGTGGTTAATTAAAAGAATTAGCTATAAAAATGAAAATTATGCACTTAACTAACAGTGGTTTACCACGTATGAAAAAGGATATCCTTTGCAGGAACATGTAAAGCTTCCATTTGTGTTTTTGCAAATTCCACTGCAAGGATTCTTCTTATCGGGGGAGTTGCATTCATCAATATATGTTGAGAGCAGAGCAACCCATAATATAAGTACACATGGGCCTTTAAGATATTGACGTATATTGCTTTGTTTTGACGGGTTCACTTTTATTTCAGAAATTATAAGTGTCATCGGCAAATATATAATTCCAGTTATCGCTAAATACAAAGTGAACATATACATCAAATAAGATGACTATATAGACGATCTAAGTGAACACTTACAAACAAATAAGTGTTATCATCACTTGTTCAGAAGTTTACATGCATATTCAACTTATTTTCATTGAACTTATTTGTTTGTATATGTTCACTTAGATTTTCTATATGTTCACTTTATTTGTTGTATATGTTAATTTTATATTTAGGAATGACAAAATTGCAGATGACAGTAATCAATTTCCCTTTTATTTGGAAACTCAACGAATCAGTTGCAGGATGTAAAACAAAAATTGGGCTAACACAACAAAAACGACCCAGAACAATTAATTTGTTCTGTACGAGTTTGCGTTGTTATGGGCCCTGTTTTCACTGTGCTAAAATCATACTAATTAATATGTGAATATTTTTAGCACTCTTCTTTTGTCTTTTTCATTTTAAATAATAGTACGTAATCGAAAATTTTTCTATGGAACAGAACAAATTTATTTTATTTTGTACATAACTTGTCTTTCTATTTCTGTAGTTTTTTTTTTCCCGGTCAGCCAAACTCTAACATAGAATTTATTTTTGCGCAATTCATAAGTGCAATCGACCAACCATACATATGCCCATTTCCTTCCCAAAATTTGTTTAAACAAGAATTATTTGCCAGAAAAATTTTGGTGAAACGAAGTAGCCAAATAATAGAAGTTGAAAATCAAATTATTTCTAGACTCCTGCAGTCTGGCTTAAAATAGTTGGACTCGACAATCTAGCTCTGGATCAGCTTGATTCATCAAAAAGGAGAAAAAAGGAAAACGTGAAAGAGCTTGTTTAACCTAGATGATATCGGAGTGACTTATCTATGCATCCATCATGGATATAGGGATTTCCTTCGTATCCAGGATTGCATTGACAGATGTATCCGTTGCCATTGCAAGTGTTGTGACAAGTGCTATTATTGCTGAGACACGCAGGGTTTGTACTATTCTCAACACCATTCTGGCATGTTCCGTTGTCTCTGATAGCCCAGTCCAGCACAACCCTCACACCTTGCTGGATCTTGTTTAGAAAAATTTGGTTACTCAAATCCTCAACCTTGAACTTGTACCAGTCTTCCTCTCTCTGCCAGAAAAGCATAATTGCACGGATTGAAATTACATGCATAGTTGGTTTCGAGATCCCACTGCACTTGGTAGTTGCTGAGGCCCACAAGTATGGCAGTCTGCCAACATCCCAACCCATTGCAGGAACCTCCATTATCAGTTGTGCTGTCTAGGCTTTGACAGAAGGACACACAACCTGAGAAATATGAACCATTAATTATTTACACGATAGGCCGCTATATATGCTTTGGTGTAGCAGCCTATTGCTGTAAATTTATTTCGTTGATTTGAGAACAGAAATGTTGGATAATTTCGGAGGTCTAGATATGTGTCTCGATAGTCGGATGTGCTGTTGAAATCGTCGTAGCACACATAAGTGATATTTCTTTGTATGGCGTCTGCTTCTCCAGTGGTTATGTTGATATCCATTAGCTCAAGCTCACTTGAGTCACTTCCAGATCCGGACCCAATGGTTGCTTTTGGAGGAGTGACAGACTCGTTGCATGTGATCTGAAATCCAACATCCCGGTAACACTCAGGACTGGTGCCGAAAGGGTAAGGGATGGTAATGTTGCCACATTTATCAGGACATCCGGGCAGCGACATGCTCATCATGCTTGATGCAGCCAATGCTGGTGATAATAGACTTATCAGCGTTAGGTAGAGAAAGCACTGTAATTGTCTCACGCAACCCATAAGGATCTCTCTCTCCACCGCTCCCAAGGTTGTCTGGTCTCCCAAAGTAATACTAACATAAGAACGTTCTTACAGGGGATTGATGTGCAGGAGGAAGTTATAGATATTAAAAAAAATAATTAGGGACGTTTGGATAATAAGAGGAATAGTCTTTTCCTAAGTGAAAATTTATTCTTAACCATCCAAACTCTTCACAAAGTTATACACTTTTTCAATATTTTCTGTTTAGAAATAGTCTATTCCTCTTATTCCTAAGTGATCCAAATGGCCCCGAAATTTATAGCATACTACTGCAAAATACTAAAGAAAAAATTCGATATAAACTCCGGTAATATTTGCCAATTGAATATAACCCATGTAATTTTTAAAATCGAAAATAACCCCTGCAATCGTGTTATTTATGGATATAGACCATTTTCTTTAATTCTAACAATATTTGAACAAAAAAAAATTCAGTTTTAAAAATATATTACCAAATTACCCTTCTCCTTTTAGCTTGAACGGAAACATATCATTAATATAAGCCCTTTGTCCCTACATTATTTAAAATATACTCGCCGCATTTTTTTTTTTTTGTCCCATTAGAATTAGTCAATACTTTTAAATAGGGGACCCATTTACTGCCCTTGATATGGACAATTGTTGATTTGTAGTTAGGAACAGTAACATGATTATATAGGTATAAGTAACAGCTGGTATCTTTGAACAAAACCTGTAGAGTACTAAAGCAATTACAACTGATATAAAAGAAGCAATAGTAAAGAAAAAGCAACAACAAAGGACGAATATACTGCTATATATGACAAAAATAACCACCAAAAAAACTGTCTCGATCTTCAACCAAATCCTCATCACACAAAACGTGCCGCTCAAACACCGAACCATGGTGGCCTCCATATCTTATTGGCTTTTAATAGTCTTCAGTCAATAATCAAACTTTTATATTTTCACCGACCTTGTTACGGAAGTAATAATGTACTAAAAAAAACACATTTTGAATGAACAAAGCAGAAGATTGGTCATTTAAATTAAGCCGCTCCTCAAATCTAGACATCTAGTAGAAAGGTGAAAGGAAGTTTGGTCATATATCTCAAAAACAAAAAAAATTATTTTAAATATCGTTAGAATAAATGAAAAGGGTTTTTATCAAAAAAAAAAAAGAAGTAAAATTTTTTCTGTACCTCAAAACTGGAAATACAAAATTTATCCTGCGAAAGTTCAAATTTCTGATCCCCCCTCCGGAATTCAGTCATCTTCTCTATTTACCCCTCTGCCATATTTTCTAATATAAATAAGATTAAAATAATGAAATTGAAAATTTCTGATCCTTTTATCCTTGTTCGAATCCAACCAGAATTCGATTAAACAAGACTCGACTCAATCCAGTTCCATTCTTCCTTCTCTCACGAACCCTTCTTTCTCCTCTCGCACGCATGAACCTTCCGCCACCTGCTCCTCCGTGCCGTGGTAAAACGAAAAAAACCGAACAATTAGTCCATTTAACCCTTTCTAAATTTTTAGCCCATTATTGACAACTAAGATTGGAGCTATGATTTGTTAACCAGAGAAGAGAGGGCTGAGCCATTTCTTAATTGATTAAATTTTGCAATTACAATTCTAGGCCGATGGCACTACAATACTCTGAAACCAAATCCTGTGCTGCGCGGCACCGTGCAGCGCAGAAATCCAGACCGTCCAAATTAAATCCAATGGATAAGGGAGCCCCGTGCATGTAATCTGATTGTAAGGCCCGAAAAAATCTAACCGTCGAGATCGGATCGTACGGTTCGAATTGGTGAGCGGCATGGTGCCGCGCGGCACAGGATAGGGATTCCAATACTCCACTCCCACTCCATCTCCCACTATCTCCGGCAGAAACAAAGGCCGACGCAACCCCAAAAAACCCAGAATTTTAATTGTTGGCAGTGGGATTGGTGGCTTGGTGTTTGCATTGGCGACGAGGAAAAAGGGGTTTGAGGTGATTGTTTTCGACGTTAGTGCCATTAGAGGCGGAAGAATCTGCTGGGTTCATGCGTGCGAGAGGAAAAAGAAGGGTTCGAGAGAGAAGGAAAAATGGAACTGGGTCGAGTAGTCTTTTTTAATTAAAAGGGTCAGAAATTTTAAATTTTATTATTTTAATTTTATTTATATTAGAAAATATGGTAGAGGGGTAAATAGAGAAGGCGTCCGAAAATCGGAGGGGTGGGACAAAATTAGGAGTTTGAATTTTCGGGGAGCAAATTCTATATTTCTTCAATTTTGAGAAGTAAAAAAAAATTCCCAAAAAAGAATCAGGATTATGGAGGGTTATTTCCGATTTTAAAGATTATGTGGGTTTATATCCAATATTTCCAATACTAAAGTAAGAGATATGTAATTGTAAAGTTTAAAACTAGAAATATGTCATTCCAAAATAAATAATTGGTTTTATGCCAACAACAGAAAAAATAAAAAAATTCAAGTTTGAAATTAAACAAATTTTATTTAATAATGTTTTAATTTTTAAATTTGGAAATATTAAACTTTCAGAATTTGAAAGTTTAATATTTCAAAATTAAAAGTTTTTAATTTTTAAAATTTTAAATATAAAATAAAAAAATTATAAATTTATAAATCTAAAATTACAAAGTTTCATATTTAAAATTTATTTTCTGTCAACTAAAAAATGTGTACATCTAATGTGTGGGTAAGTAAATTAAATATTTATACTACAATAAAAATTGAAATAAAAATATCAACATGGGAAACATAATTTAATATTTCTTTTTAACAAAAATTTTGAAAAATTATAGATGATAAAAGTTTTCCAAAAGTAAATTTTATTCATCTTAATTTTTCATCTTAATTTTTTAAAATAAAATGATTTTTTTAAAATAAAAATTATAAGATCAAGCAAATGATTTTTCATCTTAATCTTTTTAAAATAAAAATGGGTTATGTTATCGCTTTTTTCCTTATGCCGTGTGGCGATTGCAAAACTTGCAAGCGATTTAATTTCTTATAACAAAATTAAAGATTTTTAAAGGGAAAATTTTTATAAAAGACAAAAATACCCCTGACAATTTTAAAAAAGACAAAAGAGCCTCTGAAATTTTAAAAAGAGCACAGCTATAGCGGTAATAGCAGTACCGTTATAACTCAACCCTATAGCGGCAATAGCATTACCGCTATAGAGGGCTATAGCGGCATTCCTATTGCCGCTATATGCTTTTTTTTTCTGACAGTTTGATTTTTTTGTTTTTTTGCGCAACTTTTAGGAGGGCCCCTTTGAGTTCGACAATGTTGCGATGGCCAGTCAAATGGTGCATGATCTGCACCTCCCTCCTCACATCCTCTATGTCATCCTTGTGCACAAGCTTCCTAGTGGCGATTGACTTGCAAGCAAACCTCTCACCTGTGCTTTTGTGTGTGACTAAGTAGGTGACACCAAACTGCCCCCGACCAAGCTCTCGGCCGAAGGTGTAGGTCCCTCGTACATCCTCCATCTGACGACCAAGAACTCGACCGAGCGTCACCTCAGGATTGGCCGGAGCAGAGGCCGATTTGACAGGCCTAGGCACGGCTGGTTTGGTCGGAGGCGCATGAGAGTGACTGTGCGTGTGAGGTTGAGATTGAGAAGATCCCTTGGATTGATCCGACCTGCACGAAGTTTTGTTCCCCATTGCTAGAGAGAGAGTAAGAACCCTCCTAAAAGTTGCGCAAAAAACAAAAAGTATCAGGAAACCCACCTAAAAGTTGCGCAAAAAAACAAAAAAATCAGACTGTCAGTCCGAAAAGGAAAAAAAAAACTATAGCGGCAATAGCAATACCGTTATAGCCCCCTATAGCGGTAATGCTATTGCCGCTATAGGGTTGAGTTATAACGGTACTGCTATTACCGCTATAGCTGTGCTCTTTTTAAAATTTCAGAGGCTCTTTTGTCTTTTTTAAAATTGTCAGGGGTTTTTTTGTCTTTTATAAAAATTTTCCTTTTTAAAGAAATCAAGGTTTCCTCCTGCTGCATTCTGGAATCTGGACTCATTTTCCTTCAAGCTTGATCTTATGTGCAATTATTGCTTTAGTCTTTCATGCGTCTGTTTCAAAAATAAAATCGCTAGAGACGACAGAACAAAGTAGGTCTAACAAAATATTCCGCAGAAGATCAAACTGTTTCCTCCTCGCGGATCGCGCGCCTAGGGGACTGTAAGGGACAGTTCAAGGATCCATATCCTCTGGATATCTTAACAAGATGTCCAGAGTGGACGCCTCTTGTTGAGGACCATCCGATCTAAATGCATGATCGTATTTTGAGCACTCATCTTTCTCCCTCAAAACAAAATAAAAAATAGAAAGGTTTGGTTCGAGAGGATACGATTCTCGCTGGTCTCCGGAAAGCAAGGCAGAGAGAGCCGGAGGCGGGAGCGTTGCCTCCATTTCTCGAGCGACTGGGAGGGACAGAGCCGGAGAGAGAGAAAGAGGGGAGCTCAACAGGATTGGGGGAGAGCCAGAAGGGAGGAAGCGAAGACGGAGAGAACGAGAAAGTAACACCAAAATTACAAAAAGGAGAGACGATCCCCATCGAACCGTCCATTTAGATCGGACGGTTCACGCTGAGAGATGTCCAGAGGATACGGATCCACAGTTCACAGTCGATATACTTTCTGCACTCGATGCTTGCAATCTTTTTTATGGTAAATAGCCGTGACTCTGTTTGGATGAGTCGTAAAAATAAGAGAATAAGAGAATAAAAAAATAAATTTATTATAAATAATTTGAAATTTATAAAATTACATATTTCTCAATATTTTTTTTTTCACTTCTTTCCTTATTTCTCTTATTCTCACACCATCCAAACAGAGTCCATGTGAATATTTTTGTCCAATGTGGATATAGTTATACGTACGTTGTGCGTTATACGAAAGATATACGGAAATGATCAAAACTCTTACAATTCTGTGTAAATTGAAAATTAAAAATCTCGCCAAGTAAAGACTAATGACAATATATTTTTTTCCCTTCAATTCGACCCATATTCTTTTTTATAATTATTTGAAGGCTTCGTTACATGTTTAGATAAAAACAAGTTCTTATATATTCTAGATTGCTTGAACTAATTATTAGTAATGAACATATATGAGACTATGGGAGATCAAACAATTAAACTTGACTAATTTGGCACTTATCAAGTTATTATGACAAGTTTTTCAATTTTTTGCGAAAATTTTGACAGCAACTGTGTAGTAAAGGAATACTTACAAACAAAATACTTGGCAAACCTAGGAGAGATCCGAACCCCTCGCTAATTGGAAACTCAAATCTAATTCGATTAATTTATATAACGTCCTTTTTTGTCGCATGTCCATGGTCAAAATTTAACAGAGTCAACTGTTTTGAACTACATAGGCAGTTTGAGACTTTTGAGTTCCGCAAATTAAAAAGTACTTTATATTCAAAAGTAAAACAAGAAAAAATATTAAATATTACGAGGTCAGAAATTAACTAGTTGGCGGCCAGTCCGAAACGTTTACCTAGTTCATAAATCTTTATTATTGCAAGTATAGCAGTTTATAAAATGGATTTTAGAAACTCAAACGGTAAATCTAAATTGTTGATATTGTTCAATTTAATCAGAGATGGATTTTGTATAAAATTTTATAAAATTTGGAGTTCAATTGATATTCAATCAAGATATCAAAACATAAACGTATTAAAATCAAATATTTTACAGTTAATAAGATTCGTTCATTATTTTGTATTTCGATCGAGTATTAAATAAATTCTAAAATTTACAAAATTTATATGACAAATTGACAATGTATCACTTGTTAAATTGAACAAGATCAACAGTTTGAATTTTTAAATTATAAAATATTAATAAGAAAGAATGTTATAGTATTTGGTAGCGCCATAAAATGATTGCACTAAAATCGTCCTCATGAATTTATATGTGCATGCACCGACTAAAATGGAGCCTAGCTAGAAGTTGGCAAACTTCAACAAAAAGAACTTGTTATAACATTAATTGAAATTAACCGATCCTTTAACGGTTGTTGCCTTTAAATTGCACGAGAGACGGTACTGTTGACCATCCCGTGTTTTGAAAATCGGAAAAAAGAATTGACAGTTGCTCCGACGGAAAAAAAAATGAAGATTAGATTCTAGATAATGGTTAGGTTAAATAACGGAGGAGATAATAATCATCCCATCATCTCCATCATTTTAATGAGAACACATTTTATTTTTTTTATTTTTGAAATATTTTTGGTCCCCATTATTGCTCTCTCTCTCATCCTTTCTATTTTTTGTCCCCATTGTTTCTCTTCCTCTCATCCTTTTGTATTTCGGTCCCCACTATTTCTCTTCCTCCCAACTTTTCCATTTCTAGTACTCATGTTAACTACAACAGTTAGTATCCAAACTACAACAATTACTTATATTAATTAACTACAACAGCTACATAAATAACTTCAACAGTTATATATATTAACTTTAACAGTTACATATATAACATATTAACTTCAACAATAAATATATAACATCAACAATTACACATATAACTTCAACACTCATATATATTAACTTCAACAGTTACATATATAACTTCAACAGTACATATATAACTTCAACAATTATATATATTAACTTCAACAGTTACATATATAACTTCAATAGTTATCAGTATTATAAATAAAGATGCGTGGGAATCCTGTTAAAAATTTTTATACCCTGGCCGACACGGCAAAGTTTTTGATAATAGGAGATGTATAGCGTTCAAAAATTAGGATTAGTTGAAAAAAGAAACTCTGTATGATTTTATGTTGCCTATAGTTGTTATCAATAATTTCACCCGTTCTCAACAAGTGACACTAAATGGCAACGCAAAAAATCAAACGTTTTATCTCTTTTATTTTTGCTTCAGTATTTGTCTCAGAGACTCAGACAGAAGGAACACCAACAAATTATTGACGAGTAAATTTCCAAAAAAAAAACAATCGAAGAGTACAAATTCCACAAAATCAAAGTATTGTGTTTGACTAAATAAAAAATATATATAATATATAGATAGACAAGTAATTTTCCAAAAAAAAAACTTTGACGAGTACCAATTTTTTTTTTATGTGGGCTGATTAAAAGAGTCATAGATTAATATATATTTAAGAATAAAATCATTTCAAGATAAGTTCATTGATATGCTGTTTTTTTTTTTTTAGAAACTACTTCGTAGAGGCAGATATGTTATTGTTGGCAATACCTATGAGTACAATAAATAAAAAATATAAATAATGATGTGTACCGCCTATTATTGTTCATAAAACTGGCCCGATTTATCGACAAATAATATTTTTAAAGCGCATTTTTTGTTTCTGATTTTTGTGACTCCTTCCTATTTTCATTAAAATAAAAGAGAGAAAACCGATTTGGGTTTTGCCAAAGAATTTGGCCATGGAGCTAGACTGACGTTGCTTCTAAATTATTGTCGAGATGCTATTTATTTTTAAATTAGTACGACTATACGGCAAGTATGCAACAAAATTTTAATACTGAACAAATTTTCATCCTAATTATTCTTTTGCGTGTCAAACACTATAAAACGTACATATACTTACATGCTATCTGTTGAATATATCACGAGAAAACTCAAAATTGCTTTTGATTCTTTCTTATCTCTTTAAATTCCATCGAATTAATTTCCATTACTTTGATTAAACATCAATGTCTTTTTATTTTTTGCTAACTGTTTCTAAAGCACAATATATTATTTGCTAATAGGCTCATATCAGTTTTTTATTTCATATTAATTATTTGTCCGTTATTGATTTACCCTTTGTTTAATGGACCAATTAAGTGCTCCGTTTGGATAGGTGTGGGAAGAAGGGAAGAAGGGAAGAAGTGAGAAGAAGTATTGGGAAGTGCGTAACTTTGTGAAGAGTTTGGATTATTTAATAATAAATTTGGGCCCTTCTTCCCTTATTCTCTTCTTCCCACCCCAATCCAAACACTACCAAGAATATTAATTTCTTCACAGATTTTACCATCCGTAATTTATGAATTAATTATTTCTATTCCATGGTTGTTGGTTAATTGGCTATATATACCAGTGATTCACTTGAAATGAGTATCTTAAAAAAAAAAATCGGTGAAATAAATAACCAATATATCTATCTCAAAAATCAAATTATATTATTTCTATTCTCCAATATTCAAAGTATTTTTCGCTGGATACTTTTGGAGGCGCTTTCGTTTGTCACCTTCATGTTTGTGCCCTAAAAGGTGACAACCCTGAATTATCTTGGTTGAGGTTCCTATCGCACGTTGAGACGGAATACACTTAAAGACAAAGCCTAACGCGATTCAGATAACTCTATTCCTTTTGTTTTCATATTATCCGATTTTATTTGAATTTGCACCAACACTATATATATTACATTATCGACATAATGATCAGCTTAAAAAATATTTATGTTAAATCAAGAACATATCGACTCTAATTTCGACAATGTTTTCCTAAGAAAAGCAAGTCCAAAATTAGCCAAAGGATAATTACAAAATACAAATAAAAGTTGTAGTAGAGGAATTCAAAATTGTTAATGTCCTAAATTTACTTAAATTATTTTATTCTTAATATCCTAAAATTAAATAACAAAAAAATTATAAAATGTGTTATATCAGTTATTTTGCAAACGCAAGAAGATATTAACTTTCGCCTTTCTTTTTTGTTTATAGGAATCGATAACTTAAATTATTAATATAAAGATTACTCATATTACTATATTTTTGGGACGATTGAAACAAAGTGTGAATAATTTTCGACATATAAATGGACAAAATTATATAAATCATACAAAATAATTTTATTTTATCTTATCGAATTATAAAATATAATGCGTCTGTTATAATACTTTTTTGCCTTTTGTGAATTCAAATTAGTCTTTAGAACAACTTAGAGCTTTTAGGCAACATATATATTATTACTGGCCCCGTTTGGATGGGGCCGGAATTGCAAATTTCGGACATTTTATATGTCAAATTTATTATAAACAATCCAAACTCTTCATAAAGTTACATACTTCCCAATAAATTTATGCGTAGAAATTACAAATTCTCCAAATTCCCTAAAATTCCTACAACATTCAAACGCCCCACTATCTATAAAAAATTACTCAATTATTTCCACAAAT
Organism: Rhynchospora pubera; assembly: GCA_028095005.1. Classification (NCBI taxonomy): domain Eukaryota; kingdom Viridiplantae; phylum Streptophyta; class Magnoliopsida; order Poales; family Cyperaceae; genus Rhynchospora; species Rhynchospora pubera. Next base: position 87,515,230 of record CM051459.1, read on the forward strand.
TTAGATAAATTCTTTTGAACACGTTGTAAATAAATAAAATTGAATTGCAACTAAAAAATATAAAAAATAAATTACAAATATTTTTTATAATTAAAATTAATTTAATAAAAACTCATATATCGAGCGAAGCTCGATAATCCCCCTAGTATATATATAAACTATTAAGAGAAATAGTGGGGACTAAAAATAGAAAAAATGGAAGAGAGAGAAATAGTGGGGATCGAAATAGGAAAAGATGAGAAGAAAAGAAACAGTAGGGACCAAAAATAAAAAGAATGGGTGGGAGAGCAATTCAGAATAAATTTACCAAAATAGTGGGAACCAAAAACGTGTGTTCCCACTGGGGATGATGGATGATGATGGAATCTAGAGAATGGTCTTAACCAATTTCGGTTAAATAAGGGTTTGTTTTTAATTTTCGTTGAGGCAATTGAGGGAGGCTAGTCAATCTATATTGGGCCCAGCATATAAGGGTTAAATAAAATCTATATTTTCTAGTAAAGCAGCCCACTATATGCATAATTTTAATTTTGGGCTAAACTTCCGCTATATACCGCTAATACCCGCTATATAACCGATAAATACCGCTAATGAACCGCTATCATAAAAAAAATGCTAAATACACATATTTCAAATAGCAGCGTAGCATTTGGAAAACAAAACCGCTATTGCGCTGCTAAATGTCGCTATTTAAATCACTGATACCGAGTGTTCAATTTCTCTCTCTTTTTTCATTTATTTTCTTGCTATACTTGAATTGCTTGTGTACTTGTTTATATTGGGTACCAAATTAAATTGTGTTAGAGTAGTCCATACCAAACTATTCTAGAATCTTAATTGCTTCCGCTAAATTTTGATTGAGCCGCTCCATTAAAGACAACAGAAATAATTAAGTGCAAAAATAAATCAGTATTATAAATAAAAAGGCGTGGGAGTCGAGTTAGTATTTCGTTTTTCATTCGAGACACGGCATTTTAATCCCGTTCAATTTTTTCGCTTCTATCTTATTTTAGCGATTCACTTTTATTTTCTGTGTAAAATAAGCATGTAGTTCGTTGTGTGCCGAATCACAAAAATTGAGATAATTGCGCAAGTGATTTGTTACATTATAGAACTATTCAGTTATCAGCGCAATCTTTTTTTTTATTGGTATCCTACCCTCCTCCGTCTCTTCCTTTTCTCTTCCAAATTTCTCCTGGCTCTTTAGATCCATTTTTTCCCCGTTCTCTCTCCTTCGCCGATAAGGAGGGCAATGGCTCCAATACCAGTAAGGAGGGCAGTACCAGACGGGCCGTCGGCATCGCCTGAGAGAAGCTCCTCAGGTGGTCCCGCTCTTGGCGATCCAGAAACAACACCAGCGCCACCCATCTTCTCCAAAGGACCTCCTTTGCCACTGCCATCGCTGCTCATCTCGCCTCTAACGAGCCCCAAATAGAAGTCTCCATGCTCTTACACGATCGCCATCTTTGCCGAATGTCGATCCATCAATGCAACTCACATCAACACCAAGTATTTCCCCCAACACAAGCTTCCACAAAATACTATTGCCACTACATCTGCAAACCACGCATTAGCTTCTGCTGATTTTTGCTTTCATGCTCTTCCAGTTCAGGTAATTCATTTAATTATACCCATCTAATTTGTTGCACGAAGGCAGTTCAGTTTGTCCTTTCTTGAGAGCATCTCTCAATATGTCGACTCCAAATTGCCATTCATATCTCTCAGCAAGGGTTTGGAGCTCAATACATCGAGGATGATGTCCCAACTTATTCCCAAGGCATTTGCAGATCCACGTCAGCCATTTGTCGTGCTCTCTGGCCCATCCTTTGCAGTTGAATTGATGGACAAATTACCAATAGGTTTCTTAAGCCACTATTTTTTTTCAAGCGTCTGACATGTTTATGAATTATAGAATTGCAGCTGGGGGCAGTTTTTTATAAATTGTCTTACTTGCTCTATGCTGTCAATTTTTGGTTTTTTCTTACTAAGAGCGATACATGCAGTTTTCTTATTTTTTTTGTTTATATTATTCATATTTGGATCTGGATTTTAAGAAGTCTCTTCATCTGTTGATTTCAATTGTAGATCCTATCTCATCAGAAAATTGTTGCCGTAAATTTACATGACTAAAATTGATTATAGCTTTATAAAGGCCAATCTCATCTGTTTTGCATAAGTTATATCTTATATTAAAATGACTAAATTTTATATAAACATTTAGCTGACTGCTAATGTAAGTGCTGGCCTATTTTAGTCACGTTCTCTTTCTCTCATTTGTTTACTTGCACATGGCATCAAATTGTTGATTTCAATTACTATACCAAGATATGTTTCGTGTACTATGTAGTGTTGTCAAATAATATGTGAGAAGAATATATCTTTTAGGTTTCCACATTTACCCCTGAGGTTTGCACTTCTGGCATGTATTTGTTAGAAATTCACGTTCTGGTAATTGCATTTGTCAAAATGTATTTTCAAATTCCATATTTATATATGTACTATCATATTTCACTTATAGCAATACTAACATATATTCATGTGATGCAATACCTTAACAATTTTAGCTCGGTTGATCCGGTACGAGTATAATTTTGGCCTCCTTGATCAGGTCAGGTATTGGTTGGTCACTACTTTCTCATTGCTTCAACCTAGATGTATTGTTGTGAAACTTAGCTTCAACCTTCATGCTAATATGGTTCAAATTGAGGTTTGATGTTCAAGTTTAATTTCCAAAATCAGGATTTATTTTTGCCATATCATTTTGAGAAATTTCTGGTAAGTGTTATAAGAAAAATAGCAGCATTGCTCGGCTGGCCATCATTACGCACTAGCCAAAGCCTCATGGTTGCCTTAATTGCTACAATGATAGATTAGGTGTTTAGCATGATTTATCTTACATTTTGATAATTATATTATACTTTGCAATCAACTAAACTCAATTGGTCTCAGCGTTTTCTATATTTTTTGGGTTAGAATCTGAAATCATGGGAAGTGGGCAGATGATTGGATCTAATTTTGAAATATAGGCTCCGTTTGGATTCCATTTGGGAAGAAAGGAGTAAGGGAATAAATTTATTATAAACAATCCAAACTCTTCACAAAGTTACACACTTCCCAATACTTCTTCCCACTTCTTCCCTTCTTCCCACACCTTATCCAAACGGAGCCATATAAGGAAGCAAATGTGGAGAGAGGAGATTCTAATAGCAAACAAACAGTACAATCCAACTTTGGTTGTATGCAGCATACACATGTTAGAAGAATATGTAATATATCCATATTGCTAATTGTAATTATTACATAAGAATCGTTTCTAATAATTTTAATTAAAACAATGTTATAAGTCATTATTTTAGCTAGATAAGCTATCACTTATTTCCGATAGTTTTTTTTTATATGGTTTATGTTTTGATTTTATTTGTTAATGCTTTGCTCAAAAATAGTAGCGATTTGTTGGATATGCAAAGACAAAAAAAAATATTATGCAATTCTTTATTTTAGTTGATTAATGATGACTTTTGATGTGACAATTTATTCAAACACATAAAATCATCAATGACACATGATTAGTTACTGTGTTTTACACAAAGGTCTCGACGTTTCTCGAATTAAATTAAATGTTAGAAAATTTTCCATATGAACGAAGCCTAATTAACTTTAATAAACGTAAACTTACAATGTCAATTCACGTTAATAAAATTTAACTTAAAACAAAGCCCAAATAAATAAAATTGCAGTAGAAAAAATTCAACACAAAATCATGTGATCACACTGTATAATAATAAAATTATCATTACAAATGATAATTAGTGATTGAGATTTGAAAATTTCCTATAGAACAAATAATATTGATTTGTTGCAATCAACTGATAATAAAGAAAATAATAAAATTTTCTGTATTTATTTTTTTCATAATTTATCTATTTGCACTGTGGTCAATAAATGTAATAAATTCAACTGTAATAAAATATATTGTCATAGTAAAATTCAACAAAAAACGAATGGAAACATAGGTCGCGCAACGCGCGACAGTCCCTACTAGTAATAATAATAAGAAAACACATGTACATGGGCGAAGCCATTGACGCTGAACAAATTAATCTAGACAATGAAATTATATTTCGAGTGAATCTATTATGCATCATGATTCATAGAGTATTCTATAAATTAACAAATTTTTTTTAACTAATCCAACATGCATATTGAAATATAGTTTGTACTTTTTAGAATTTTTTTTACAATTCTTTTATGAATTCTTTGAGGCTTGTCATTTTTTAATACAAATCAGTAGTAACAACATGCCAAAAATACAAAGTACTAAAAAATTCGAAAAAAGTAGTTAAAAATTTATAAAAATATAAATTTTGTTTGATAGGAAATTTCAATGTGTAAATTTAAATTAGATTTATCAATCCATGAAACCACCAATCAAAACGATCATGACGTACGGAAATCTCTATGCATCATAATGCATAATAGATATTCTATATTTCTAGAAATTTTAAAAGTGTTCTAAAGAGAATATAAAGCAATAGGAATTTCTTTTCGTACTTTCAAGCAAGCAGTGTTTTTAATACCCTATCCGATATTTACAATTTTGATAATATCAGAAACTATGACCTGATCAAATATATTTTTTTTTTCACAGCATTTCATTTAATTTCATTTCAATTGATTTCACAGGATTTTGTTGGATCTAATTACATGAGAATTTCAACTAAATGATATCAAATTCGTTCACTTTGATAAAAAATTTTCCAACGAAATGAAATAAAATGAAATCTCATGTTAAAAAAATGGGATTTTGATCAGTGCCTAATAGAGGCTGAAATGACGATATCTGATGAAAAGAGATAAAAGATAAAAAAAAAATTTAAAGAAATATCAGATTTTGACCACTGGCGGATTGAGACACCGGTAGGCGGTAGGATATCAAAAGCACTGCCTCACCACAAAATGCATTAATTAGCATATATAACAAGTGTTATAAACAGAACGTACATGCAGATAACGGATTCCTCTTCTTACTTTCAAGTACCAGGAATTCCTTTTCTAGTTTTCTTACTTTCAAGTGTCCAAATACTTCGGAATTGGGACAGAAAAAACTCTAATGTCGCATTTATGACAAGACATCGAACAAAATAAATTTTTGGCCACACTACCACCCAGAAACTCAAATATGATGAATGATACATTATTAATTGATGATATTTATCTTACAGAAGGACCACAATCAGGTACGTCCTTCATGCCTCCATTTTGTGCCTCCTCAGTATTACCACCATAAATTGCATTACCAACTGAATCCGCACTGCCAGTCTCTTCAGTAGAGATTTCTAGATCCAGACTTTCCTTGAGCTCTGCAACAACTGCTCTCATGTCAGGCCTCCTTGCAGGTTGGTCGACGCACCGAAGTGCCAAATCAGCAACCTTCCATATTGAGTTTATGTTGTATTTACCTCTAATATTTGGGTCCATTATGCTTTCTATGTTTCCTTTAGATAGCTCTCGCTGCACAAAATCAGTCAAGTGCTGATCCCCTTCTGAATCTTGAAGGATGGGTGATTTGCCCGTTATGATTTCTAGCAAGACAACCCCAAAACTGTATACATCACTTTTTTCTGTGAGCTGTAAGCTGAAAGCATAACTGCAGAATTACAAAAACAAACGAGTAAGAAATAAAAATTAAATTACTTGACAAATACCTTATTTTGATAATTTGGGTATTATTTTAATCAATTCATATGAGGTTAAAAATTAATAAAGTAAATTTAATTCATATTGTTTAATATTTTGATAGGGTGTCGATGAAATGTCGTGTAGTAGACTTTGATAAATATAAAGAACCGTTAATTTCAAACCAATCAAAGATTCAAATCACTTAATTAACGGTTAAATATGCACCAATTTTCGGTACTTCTTATTTATAAAAAGATATTTCAAGTACATAAATCACGTCTACAATGTAGAGTTTTAAAACTTTTTTTCTTTTATGGCTTTAAGATTGTGAAGATAAATGTTATATACAGTTATAAAAAAGTGGACAGAGTCACTGACTGTATGGAATTTAATATTCCGGTAAGTAATAAATAATAGAAACATTGGAAGCACAATCAAGGATTCCTTCCACAAAAAAATCTAAAATTCCAAATATCGCATCATTGCCCTTTCTTTTTCATTCTCCCAAAGTCCAAACCATTACCCAATCACCTCTAACAAAAACTTGATCGGTTTCTCTCTCGGTCTCCTCGGACCAATGTCCAAAGCCTACCTCTAGTCCTCTATGCCCTAACTAGCAATGGCGTCCGGCGCGTTTTTCTTCGTCTGATGGACGGGTCGACGGACGACGGCTGACCCTCTCTCTCTCTCGCCCTCTTTCTCGCTCGTTAACCCTATGTACAAAGCAACGCTGGTATCAGTCTCTCTCTCTCTCTCTCTCTCACTTACAATTTTTTTTTTTTGGGGTTCAAGTCCACCTGTGATTGGTCTCATGCAAACATTTGTTCTCTTGAAATTAATGTCTAATATATATCCTCTATTCTTCAGGAACTTGAGTTGTAACCTACTGACTGAACATATTCCTCCACTTAACCTACATCGAGAACTGACCTTTTATTTGAATTCATCCTTATAATTAGTGTGTTTTTGGTTCTGCAAATATTTCAGGGGAACAAATTGACTGGATCAATACCACCTGTGTTTTTGGTTCACATATTTAGATTACAATGTTATTTAAAATTTGGATTGCAACCCATCAATTTTGTTGATTATTTGATGTTATCCAATTGATGAACCTTCAGGGAATTGAATGAAATCCCACCTGAGCTTGAAAAATTATCTGACTTGTTTGACTGGTATGTCCCTTTTGTTTGCACTTACATAAACATTGTAAACCTTTCTGATAAGATAAGAAAATTGCATGTAAATGGTAAATTCTTATTCTTAACTTAGCTCTGCAACTTGGTATTGGATAGTTAAGGCAAATTTCTAAAGCAAATAAATATGCATTTATTAATAATCAAGTATAGGATACAAGCCTAAAGGGTTTTTAGTACATACAATTCCAATATATTTATAATGTATATAGTGCATTGATTGTTTTGTTTTTTTTCTTTTTTATACTATGTAGTAGGGAAGGTGGTGCTCTTGAGATAGTTATGATTGGGATCAAGGTGAATTTGATCAGTTTTAGTTTCAGAATTGAGAGTTTGAAGGTTTAGCGTCTGATATATTGCAAAGCTTACAAAGGATATAATCTTCTGTCTCGAACACCTTTACAGGTATGGCTCTTCTACACAAGGTTATATAGAATTATGTGTATTGTTGATTATTGGAATAGAGATTGTGTATAGTATATAGTAATAGAGTATTATGATGTAAAAACTTACTGTAAACAGAAAACGAGTTGTTGTACAATATTTTATTTTAAAAATATTTGATTAAATTAATTTTTTAATTAGTAATTGTATTCGTTATTGCTATTGCGAGATAATGAGTTCTTTTTATTTTCAATAATAATATTATTTATGTGATGGTTTAATATTGCCAATATTATTCTGTTCTTGTGGATGTTCATTTGTGTGGCTACATTCCCCTCCAGTTGTAGTCCTTTCCAGTGCATTGGTCACCTCTTGCACCTATCATCTGTCTTTTGCTTGCTGCCCTTACAGCTTTTGTAAATTTAACAACAGAGTACCTTTAGTCAGTGGATCAGTAATTAGGCCATTTCCTCTTCTACACCTTTTCACTTACTTCCTGGATTTTGACTCAATCAACTGTGTCAATATGGTAACTCTTCCCGTCAATTTTTCACTGGATGCACCGCAGGTACCCTCTCTTCTGGTTTCCTTACACAAGACAGTGCGCCTGAACCTGATGATGCACTCCTTGCATTTTCTTTCCAGGCTGTGATACGCTTTAAACTCCTTTTTGAGTTACTTCTTTGGGACCATTATTTGCTTATCTTTGTTTTAAAACAGTATCCTCTGTGGATTTTTTTTTCAGTATTAAGAAAAATAATAATTTGAAGTGCATTTTTTCAGATTTGGAGGCCTAAGATGTCCTAAAATTAAGGTGTTCAACAGACACAACATGGGAAAACAAATTTATCTCTAGAACTTAAAAAAAATAAAGAAGAATCTATTGGAGAAAAATAAACATACTAGGGGTCCAAATAACCAGGTGTGCCGCGGACGACCTGGGTAGAGACATGAGTGCCGCTGCAAGTCCGAACCAAACCAAAATCAGAAACTTTTGCCTCGAAATTTGAAGTAAGAAGAATGTTGCTGGTCTTTATATCTCTGTGGATTAGTGGTGGTTTGCACATCTTATGAAGATACTCCAATCCTATCAAAGAGGCAAGATGGGTCACTAATGATATAACAAATTGTTCTTGATGGCAACATTAATAATAAGTTTTTTTGAGACCTTGGCCTGATTCATATGCAATCTGTAGCCGTTGTTTCCACCCCAGAGAGTGAGTACTACCTGTAATTCAAATATTTCAATATTTAATTTTAGAAGCCAAATTTTTTATTACATTATTGTTTAGCACCTTCTGGTAATTCTTGCTATGGATAAAAGGCTACTAACTTTTGATCCAGAATCAAGTTTGAAATTTTATATCCTTGATCTGTACATGTTCAGTATTGGATACTGGTCTGTTATGAAAATTTTACAGTATAGCTGATACTATTTTAACTTAGAACAAGAAAAAGCTCTCTATATCTTCAACTTGGCAAACCTCTGAGCAAATCTTGTAGATTTCCTTCTTCAATGTACTCGTAGACCAGAGCAATGTGATCTCCATCCTTGCAGTAGCCAATTAGTGAGACCAAGTTCTTGTGGTGAACCCTTGATAAAGTTTCAACCTACAGAGCAATTTGAGATGAACTCTATGTCAGATTTGTGCCTTTCATATGGTACTATATTCTGATCTTATTATTTATTTAACAATATATAACTTTTGAGTATATTTTTGTGTTTGGATGAGGGTTGGATAAGGAATAAGAATAGGAATTTCAATATGCGTGCTTGTCCAAATTCCTTATTCTTTTACCATGGTTTTGTTAGTATAAGTTAAGGGCCCAAATTCCTTATTCTTGTGTTGTTTGGGTTGCACAAGAATAAGGAATTTGATCCTTATTCTTATCCAAATCTTGTTCTCCTCCATCCAAACACAAGTATTGGTATGCAATAGCACATTGCAAAGTAGTTCAATGATAGGAGAATTGTATGGTCTTGAAGAGGTCAAGTTTATTTTAAAAAATGGCTGGTATAAACCTCCTTTTTTTTTATTAAAAAACATATCTGTGTACCTTAAGGGCCTGGAAGAAGAAATCCAGAGCATAGACACACTTGACAAGTAATGCAAAATATAGTGGACTATGAATGTTGCATGTGTTACCAGTGTGTACTAGTTAGTTTCAGTACAAAGACCCTTTTGTTGTACATAGGTACATAGGTATGCCTGTTACCTCATTCTGAAACTGTTGAATTCCTTGAGAAGATAACTCAGCGCGCAATTTTACAGCAACTTCCACTCCATTTTCAAGGCGTCCTTTTAGGACTTTACCAAACCCTCCGTCGCCAATTTGATCACTAAAGTTATTAGTGACAAGCTTCAGCTCGGCAAAACTGAACCTCCTTTTGTCGAAATTTAATTCATTTCCTGCTTTTGGCACTGCGGAGTTCTTTGGGTTGACACGAGTCTCTGAAAACAAAATATTACTAATGAAATATTTCTAAGAAGTCAAGTTTAGATGGGTTTAAACGTAAAATTTATTCAGACACCGTAGCTAATGACGTTGCACAGACAATTACAATCAATAAGGAAAACAAGAGTTTAATTTTCATTTCCCAGATTTGCAAATATAAATTCTTTTATTTATATTCAATGATCAAGTGTCTTCCTGACATATATAATATACAGTTCCCAAGATTAGAATTATTGATCTGATGCCATCCTATATGGGAAACTTTCTCAAGAAAAATTGTAATTATTAAGCTACCATTGTTCTTCTTGAGGTACCAAAGGAATAGTGCCACTGCTCCAAGAATTAGAAACACGATGATTGCAGCCGCAATAATAACTGATTTTGAAGATTTCTTGTGTCCTGTAACTCCTGTTCCGCTGGCATTGCTTTCAAAACTGTAATTGGTTAAAATTACCAAATTATATATATACATGCTATTCCTTCAGGCTTTTTACATAATCAACGGTAATCATATTGTTCAACAAAGGCCAGCATATGGTACCAAACAATCCAACTTAGGTGGATCAAACAAGTTCATAAGTCAAACAAAGACCTTCAATTTATTAATTAATACTTATAGTAGTTTATATATGGAAAGTTCTAAAACATCCAAGCACGAGATACATACCCTGTTCCTACAATGTCTGGATTTTTACCAATTCAAAAGCAAATAAACTAGAAAAGTAATTAAATCAATATATATTATATATCTTTTAAAAAAAATTGAATGAATAAAAGAATGTAACTCAAAATGGGAAGAAAAAGCATACATCACTGTTAAAAGACTGTCATTTTGTCTTTTCTGAAGTCCAGGAGGAAGTATTCTTGAAAGGCCAGCGTTTCCTGAAAGGTCCCTGCAATCCAAGAGACATTTGATTATGAGGTGAATTGATGTTCTGGCTTACCAAATTATAAAAAAAGGACGTTTGCTGTCTTACAAGTATGTAAGTGATACTAATTTATCTAAAGAACCAGGAATGCTGCCTGACAGATCGTTGTGCGACAAGTCCCTGAAGTTATCCAAATATAAATGACCTTGTTATTAGGAATTGTCGAGTTCTCAAGGGAATTGTTATATATGTTATATTATCATTTATCACTTATATTAATATATAATGCTTATCTGCTGTTAAAACTTTAACTTACAATCTCTCAAGTGCAATTAGGGATCCGAAATCAGTTACGATTGTCCCGTTTAATCCACTGTGAGATAGATTTCTGCAGAACAGAATTATATTACCTTCTCACAAGGACAGAATTTTATATGCAGAAAGAAAGATACTATACAATTTAAAATTTTTAAACTCACAGAGCTGTGATCCTGGGAATATTGGAGGAATTAGTTGAACAGTTAATTCCAGCCCAATTGAGGCCTGGAGGTACACATGGATCACCATTCCAACCTTTCCTGATGTTATAACTTGTCTTGATTGAATTAGTGACAGTAACTATAGAAAGAAGAAATGTTTTTAAAAGCATCTTCTAAATTAATTCTTAAGCAAATAATTTAATAGTACTATAGACATTAAATATAGAGCAAGGAATATACTATCTATATCGTCTGTAGGCAACCATGTTACTCGTACTACCGTGTACAACTCCAACGCATTGAGTATGGGTGGGAGTGTTGCTCTTGCACTACTCCTGAGAGAGATACTGTAAGATGTGGACCCAGTCTGTGTGAAGTAAGCATAGTTTGTCGATAGATACGTATCTAGCAGAACTGGGTCCTTGAAAACTAGTTCCCCGTTTGCATAAATGTAGAACTCCCTTAGATTCTTGTCTGGCATGGCCTCCTCAATTTCAGCAAAGTGAAGGACGACAAAAAAGGTAGTCAACTTGTCAGTAGGAAGCCATGTTAGGAAAGCTTCCGACCATGCATAGTCGAGAGAACCATTCCCAGATGAGGGAACTGCAGCTGTCTGCAGCACGAAGGAAGGCGTATCAAACTTCACATCATCAATGCTTGTGTTAGTGGAAATTGCTGTCCATGAAGTCAGCATCCCACTAAACCATTGTCGATCATGAACATCTTGAGGGTACCTGTTCATTAATTCCCCACACCCAAATCAAACATAAAAAATAAATAAAACTACAGAATTTGAAGATAATTAGAAATGTTATGTGATCCGATTGGTTTGTAACAATAGGCATACAAAGTAAAGGAACTGTCCAATTCTGGAGCTTCTTTCTTCGTATTTTTCAATTTCTGAAACAAAACAGACTCCCAATTTTTTTTATCTATTAAATTATTTTTAGTTTCAATAAATTTTAGGCTGTTTTGGTGATATTACTAAAAAATAGGCCGAGATCAAATGTAGCTTTTGTGTTATCCCTGCAAAAAGGAAATACTATTGCATACCTCAATATATATAGATATTTTGCTCCAATGTCTTGCCGATAAACGATGTTGATGGATTGGTCAGAGGCTATTGGATAGAGCGTGTTATTAATAGGCCTCAACTCAAGTACGTTGATAAAAGGAGTCCCCAATCCCTTGTTGACAAGACAAACTTGTATGTAATTAGTAGGGGCAATTGCAATTATCTCATAAGGGTATAAATAATCCGGTGAAGTGATGTTGACTGTACACCAGAAATTGACACCCAAGTATAAATCAAAACATGGAAGATTATTTTTTTTGTCATAGTTCCCATAATAGAACGTTGCTCTTACAAGATACTTTAATCCCTTTATCACAGGTTTTAGAGTATAACAGTTTTTAATATCGCTAGGAAAGCTCCTGAGAGTTTCACAGTCTGTATGATTTTCATCTTTTACAGTATACTGGCTTGAGACGTTGCTGTTGACTCCGGTGTCAATGTACTGATCATCAGATGCGTATGTTAACCCTCTTACTCCATAAACATAAGTGCTGTTGCTTGCAATCCCACAGTCTATGTTGATATAACCTGTAATGAAAAGGAATTTTGTAATGTGTAAATAGGGTTCGAATCTTGATATTAATTATCTATGATATTTACGTCAATTGAATTAATTTGATCCTTTTTTTGAACTTACAATTTAATATGTAGAGATTAGATTTAGATTATACTAGCAAAAGATGTCCTCAATATGTGGGCAAATAAAAAAAATAAAATGTTGATATTATTTTTTGTTATATATAAAATGTTACATGTTAGGCAATAAAGATATGGTAAAATCAAAGGTTTAAATAGCGGATAGCGGATTTGTCGCGGACATACTAATGTCATAGCGGATAGCGGATAGCAGCCGCTATCGGACCATAGCGGATATTATGTCGGATACATAATTTGATTCAAATTAAACATCATATAACATCAAATTCATGCATATTTATATATATATATATATATGGAAAATTTTATAATATCATGTTCCTTATAATACTTTTCTAGTTATGTCTGTAAAATTTCGTGAGGAATTAACCTTGGAAAGATATTCAAATCATTTTATTTCACATAGCATTATAGCAAGTTAGCAACAACAAATTTGAGTAAAAAAAATGGAGAAAAAAAAGGGTCACTACGGGCTGCCCAGAAATGTTGCACACCTTTCGCTCTCTCCTTCTCGCACTCTGCATCTGGACCCCACCGATCAGAATCTCCTCTCTCACCTCTCTCTGATGGACACCCCACCGATTGGCTTCCTGGGTGCCTACCAACCACACCACCGCTCCTCGAATGCGATACACCGTTGGAAACCTAGCAGAGAGGAGAATCTACTGATACCAATTTCAACTTCTCTTGTGAACATTTAAGCATTCAATTCAAGGAAGCAATTTTCGAGCCAGTTGAAAAGAAATTCGAAATTGATCATATCAGATGATTGAAAGCCCAAATTGGTTGCTTTTACACGTTCTAGGATAGCCTGAGAAGTATCCTGGATGGTCAATTTTGAACAAATCAAGCCGAGTGAATGGGAGCCCCAATGTGTATCAAGGACAACGCTAAATACCGTTAAATGCCCGAGAAATTCCCGCTAAATGCCGCGAAATACCGCTATCGTGCGCGCTATCGGACATGGCGCTAAATTTGTGGCGTCGTAGCGTTCTACCATACGTCACTGATATAGCACCGATATAGCGGCCGCTATCACCGATATTTAAACCTTTGACCGTAAAATCAATATTTTAGTCTTTTTTTTTTGAATAAATAGCTAATTTGATAGTAACTTAGTTTTTTTAATAAAAGTTTAATCTTGATCTAGACCACTGATCAAATCAATGATCCATAGTTGATATAAGAACTGTTTACACCCTTTTATCTAACAAGTTTACTTCTTTTATATAATAAGTTTATTCTTTTTATATGGATACTTTATAAGTAGTATATAGATATATAGATTATGCGCAAAGCAGGAAGTTTCATGGCCAGTGAGCCTAGCTAATATCTACTTTTTCCTAATACATATTCTAATTTCCACATAATATTGTAAAATATGTGGAAAAATAGAAATTAAATAAATAAGAGTATGTAAAATTGTTGCAAATTATATATTGCATGAATACTACTAACAATCCCAATCTTTAAGCCATTTCCAAATTTTTAGATGTTTTATTTTTTTTCAGAATTTTCAGGAATATCTTTTTTATTTTGTTTCTGATTTCTAAAAGATTTGCAAACTGAGTCATTTGATTTGAAATCACATTCCAATTTTAGGAAGGCCTAGTTTATAAGTTGGATGCAAGGAATGGCGAACAGGGGCAATGCCGTATTGGATATAACATGCCATATTCTGACCGAAATTTTTTAATATAGGAATTAGATGCAATTAATATACTGATGTAGGAACGCACGTAGAGATTTTACGAAAATAGGAACCAATTCGTACGAGTACAGAATCTTTCATTCATTTTAGTTGTTGGAGGGCAATTGAAATGCCATTTGCCATGAAATTTTATGGGCATTCTACAAAAAAAATATTCAACATCTATTGGTATAATTTTTTTCAACTTAGGCCACCAGAATATTTAAATATTTTTTAAAATACATATAATATTATTTGATGTATGAAATTTTGAACATTAGGAAATTTGTAAAATACATATTTATGAGCATTTTATAACAATTTAAATAAAATATCTTGTTGGCTATTTTTAGCAAAACCCTGTTTATGAAAATTTTCCGTGGATTTTTTGCTTTTCGTATGAAAAATTTCTATTGAAGTTTGATGAAAAATTGAATTTTGTTATTTTCTGAATTTTATATGATATATTACAAAATTATAAAATTCACAAAAACAATTTAACTGAATTCATAGTTTTTTTTATGATTTTGAGGATAATGTTAACAAAATTATAAAATAAAAAAAAAGTTTAACTGAATTTATAGGGTTTTTTTTTATGATTTTGAGGATAATGTTAACAAAATTATAAAATTCAGAAAAGTGCTTTACTGAATCCATCGGTTATTGATGCTTTTGAGGATAATATTAATACTTTTATGAGCTATCGTATAAGTCTTAAAGTGAACCAAATTCAATATTTTCATTAAACTTCAATAAAATAATTTTATGAAAATTATCACAAATCAACAAAAAATTCTAAACTTTTGGAGTTTGATCAAAATAACCATAAAAGTACTTTGGTTGTCCTAACATATACATAAATCTGCACAGATTTTACGATGTGACTACCCTTCTTTTAAATTCAATCAACAAATTAATATCCTAAAGATTTGAAAATATATTTTACTTTTTTTATAGTTTATAACGGAAAAAATATTATATTGTTTAAAGTTTTAAATGGAGCACTCCATTTCCTGTGCGGATTGGAGAAAATATTAGTAAGACTTTTGGAAGTTGTCTGTGCATCCGTACAAATGGTTCCTATTTTCGTATATTCGTAACCTGCATTTCTACATCCGTATATTAATTATATATGATTCCTATATTAAAAATTTTCGGTATTCTGATTAAGGGTTACTCGAAGGGTGTGACGGACTAACGGTAGTACCTTTTACTGGTTAATTGCTAGTTTGCTACCCAGATGGGAAATGAAGATTTTGAAACAAAATATTTCGGAAGAAAACCAGAAAACTACTTCAGAAAACGGTTAAATTATGACTTTATCAGAAAATATTGCATTTTCTGAAAATATTTTGGAGCTAAAATTGTTTCTTTCAAAATGAGTAAATTATGAAGTTACCTGAAAATAATGGAATTTATTTTTTTGTATTTTTGATAGGGCTGTCAACAGGCACGGTAGAGATATTTTCCGTTCTTGTATTCTATTAAAATTTTCTTTAGTCGTAGTTTATAAGAGTAGGATAATGATAGAAAATGATTAATAACAATAAAAATTATATAATTTAGATAAATAAATTATATCATAATAAATATATTAGTAAAGTTCAATATTAAGTAATTCTTTTGTTTTTTAATCTTTTGTATGTCGTATGCGTCAAAAGAAAAGGTTAAAAATTAGAAAATTTTAAATAGAATCTAATAATTTAATTGACCAATTGTGTAATAAAATGCCATATGTATATCTTATAATTATATCTTTTTAATTATGATAGATATTGAAACTTATAACTATTATATATATTCGTTACTTGTTAAATAACCGGTACAAAATAGCTCTTATATGTATCCTTAGTTATAACCGGTACAAAATAGCTCTTATATGTATTCTTATCTAATAAATTAACGAAAAAATTTCTTATTCATACATGTACCGGATAACTTAATAAAAAATAAAATCTTTTCCGTATCCGTTTTATCGAATACGGTACGAATCAGGTAAATGGACAAACAGATTTCATTGACAGCTCTAATTTTTGGGAGCTAAAATTAATTCTTTTGACTTTTGTTATTTTCCTTTTCTGTTCAGTTAATGTTTACATATTCTTTTATCAATTTTATATATTTAAGGACGAACGGTGTGCTACAAAATCATTGACCTATCACATGTCATTTTCTAACATATTATATATCATTATATTGTGGTCTGACATGTCATGTGGAGTGCTTCAACTTGTTATTTATTTATTTATTTTTCAAGACTAGGTGAAACAAACTATACCGACGAAATATTAGATACTATTAAGAAAGAAAAAAATTACAAGCCAATGTATGCCTCGCATTACGATTTTTTTTTTCCAGCTTAATAAGTAGATCAATTTTTTTAATATTTTGTACAAGCATCAAGCTTGCATATACATGCATGTAAGCTTGGCACAACTTTTATCCGCAAATAACAATAACCACAATTTGAATAATATAAGTAACAATAAGAAATCCTGATTCAGTCATATTACAATTTGTTTTTGAATCACTTACAGTAGAATATTTTAGTCATGAACACGGTTTTCGTTAGCTATAGTCTTTAAACCTAGCTCATAAGAAAAAAAAGGTTACGTACGTACGTTTGGTCTCAACGCAATTATGCCACTTTATCAAGCCCATGTTAATTAATTTAACCATGTTTTATTAATTTCTCCAAATATCCTCTTCTATTTTTTAAGAATGTAATTTTCATCTTACTCGCTAAAAAATAAATTAAAACACTGACACACGCACACATATTAAGAAAAGGGATCAAATTATGGAACGTTTTCATTGGTACCTTAATTTTAAACAACAAAAATTAATCATTATAAAATGTAGGACAATGGCATACAATGATGAGATATCAGATAACAAATACTTACCGTCAGAAGTCGGATCCTGGCCTTTAACACAAACAAAGATCGCGAGCAGCAGTATCCCGAGAGAGGAGCACCACGAATGCCTTCTAAAGCATTCCATGTCAACCATCTCAAGTCACACAAACTTCTTATCTAGCTTCCCGTGGGAACCATACTACTGATTTATGCACTATTTATATGTACGAATCCAGAACCTAGTTAGTTGACCGCATTAGCTGACAATTTTAGTATTTAGTAGATAACGTGATTGCCTATTCATTGAACGAGCAATATTGAATAGTATTAATGCCCATGACAGCTCATTCTGACATTGACGGAAATTCAGGTGGATTTGCGTACAAAAATCACTACATTGTATGTTTCTAGAAGACGTGAAAAAAAATAACCGAAGCCCCATTCAATCATCGATAAGTTGTCAAGAATCACGATAATGGCACAACTAATCCACAACATTGTATGTTAAGGATTCTCTTTTCTTAATTTTCTTTGGTTTTTGGTTGCTAGCACATAGATTGTTTAGACATTTCACTCCGTTATTTGGTTGTTGTTTTTCCGTTCTTTTTTTTATTTTAAACTTTTATAATTTAGCCACTGGCTAAATTTGTAATCTTTAACTTTCAATGGAAAAGATGAGAGCTTGACTTTCATTTTTGTGCACATCGATATCCACGTCATCAGGACACATACATTAAGATTTAATAAGATTTATATAAATCATTGTTTTTATCATGTATTTAAAGCGATACAAACTTCATTGCTAGTATTCTTTAATTTAGTTCACATTTGACACCATGGATAATTATATGAGTTCAAAGTATTTGCATAATTTATACTTTCTTTTTTGTATAAAATTGGCTTGAGGTAGGCCCCATCTAATATAATAAAGAAAACAGAGTCTTGTATAATTTATGGTAGGCGTGGTATATTTGGTACAAAATATTTTCATATAATTTTCCTAATACGAAAGCACCAATTTATACTAATCATGGTATTGTATAAGTTTATGATTTGTGGCTTAGCAGAGTTCGAAATGAACTAATGGAATGCGTCGACATTATTAATAGATACATTTTTATTATGCAATTTTTAATCCATTTACGATTTTTCAAGTTATTTTATTTTTTTTGTTTACCTTTGTAAATTAAATACTTATTTTTATTTAATAAATTTTTAGTTAACTATCGTCAACTACTCCTAAAAAAACATTTTTTTGGACAGCTTTTCCAAATCAGTTACATAACAAAAAAATAAAAAAATGTGTTTGAGAAACACCGAAATTTAGATAATCCGCAATCAGCATCAAACAATCCCAGACTTGACAATAGCCTTCTATGCGGCGACGTGCAAAATACGCAGTAAACTCAATCACAAATGGAGCCGAGAATCATCGATGCTCAATGCCTTCAAGCGCGACGGTGTTGGACGATGCTCAATGCTCAATTACTAAAAGAAAATTTCTGGTTTTCTACTAAATTTATGGGGTCGTTTGGATTACTTAGAAATAAGAAAGAATAACTTTTTTTAGAAATAGTTTTTTTCTAGACATCCAAACAAATTAGGAATAAGGAAAAAAAATAACTTTTTCTTAGGAATAATTTCTTTTTAGGAATAACTTTTTCCAACAATTATATACATACACACATAATTTCAACTAAATTAGCTTAAATACTAATAGCTAAATGAAATTTTGTGTACTTTTTAATTAGTACTTTATTTAATATTAAAATAATAATTTTAATAATTTACTTAAATTGATATTAATTTGTCCATTCCTAACTCACCATCCAAACAATATTTCTTCTCTTTATTTAATATTCCTAAGGGTGCGTTTGGATAGGTGTGGGAAGAAGAGAAGAAGGGAAGAAGTGGGAAAAAATATTGGAAAGTGTGTAACTTTGTGAAGAGTTTGAATTGTTTATAATTTTTTTTCTTCTTCTTCCTTCTTCTTCTTCTTTCTTCCAACGATCCAAACGCACCCTTAGGAATAGTTTCTTTTCACTCTTTCTAAAGTTACACTCTTTCTAATATTTTCTTTCTAAAATTTTTGTTCCTTTCTTATTCCCTACCATCCAAACGAGAAGATAAACTATGTTATTTTTGTTTTCTGTGGAAACATCTGTGTGGTAGTAAGTGTAACAGGTTACTGTGAAAGGTACAACCGTTAAGATTCCGTCAGTTAGTGTGCTTCATATTTAGCTACTCGGTTGAATTCGTTCTGGATCTCATCTTATAATGGGGGTGAGCAAGCGTTTTTTTTTTTTTTTGTTTATTATAACCTTGAGGCGGGTCACGAAGCGTTGCAAACCAACTCTCTTTAGCTACGGATTGGGCCCACTTGTCCGTTGTTCCTGAAGGACGCGATTTGGTCTCCCCGGATTAGAACATCCCTACACTCGGACTTGATAGAACAATTTTCAGTCTATTCTGCTTTCTGGGGCCCACCCCAACGTAGTCTTCGGAATATGAGGTACGCCATGTTTTGAAATAATTGCTTCGAATTTCCAAAAAGGGAAAAGGAAACAATTGCTTCGGAATATGAAGGTCTGGTTTGTTATTGTAAAGTTTAATTTGATTTTTGGTTCAACTAGCTAATATATTAGTCTTGTATGGTCAAACAATTTTGAGGTTAACAAGATCAACAATCTCTCTAATTTAGCAAATATATATCTAAACGTTCTCCAAACACTCAAAAAAAAAAAGACCGTACTTAGACGAGAAAAATCTTAAGAAAAAATCGCTGCCTCTTTCAAATTTCAAAATTTCGGAATTTGAAATTTAAAATTTTAAAATTTTCAATTCTCAATTTTCGAAATTTCAAAACTTCAAATTTCAAATTTTCAAATTTCATATTTTCAACTTTAAAATTTTAAAATGTTCAACTTTTAAAAATTTTCAAAATTTCAAGATTCGAATTCTAAAATGTTAAGATTAAAATGAATGTATTTATTTTGATCACTAACTTTAATCTATCATGCCAAACTAAAATTACTAACTTTAACTCTTCACCCCACTAAATTTTGATGTTGCCAAACAAACCTAATGTCAGGATGGAGCTGACTCCCCTATCGTATTTTGGTTCACTCTTTTGCTCTCCCCAGCACCTTCGTTAAAAAAGACCCCCTTTAGTCTTTTGCAAGTAGTATGCTGTATATTCCTTAGTGTAATTAATGAATGGATGACGTAGTTATGTAAAGTTATAACTATAAAATTTAAAATTTTGGTTATTTCTTGCACGATTCTGGTTCTCTAATTTGGTTATTTTGCAGTTTATCAGTTCACTTCAAATTTTTATGTAATACGTCATGTTATAACTAGACAAATTGTCATTGATTGTATGGTATAAATTAGTGAACCCATATGTGTTTGATTACTTTAACAACTATAAAGAAAGGAGGAACATAAACTTACGCCTAGACTGCCTCAACGATCGATATAATACTTTCAGAGTGTTTAAATCAATGTTTAAGAGGATGCAAAAATTTTCCAAAGTTTTATGCATTTGTCTACTAGCAAATATCCTTTTGAGAGGTTTGTTTTGTGAATTCCATTTTAAGCTCATGTGTCTATCTCGTAAATCAGGTGCACTAAATCAGAAGGATCTCACCAATCCTGATGCCGAACAAAGAAATGTGCAGACGCAAATACTTTAGTTTTAGTTTTTGGTTTTTTTTTTTGGAAAAATTTGCACTTCTTAATTTATTACTAATTTATGAAATAATTACTCACCTATACATGTGTAAGAAAAACCAATATGTGTCAATCGTGGGAAAAGTGGAAGAAATAACCAAAATTTGATTGTGTACAAATGCATTTGTTATTGTACAAGACATTCAAATCGCATTTATAACACAATTAAGGTCGCACGAAATAATAACTCTTTACTACACTACGATGAAGTACAGAATATGAAAAAACGACACAGTTATTACTTGATATTTATCTTACAGCAGGACCATTATCAGATAACCGCATGCCCCCAGTAAGTGCCACCTCATCATTACCGCCATAAATTACATTACCAACTGAGCTTTCAGTTCTTGAGAAATCACTATAAGGACTTCTGTCCCCTGAAGGCAGATGAACAGTAATATTACTTGACATTTCTAGATCCAGACTTTCCTTGAGCTCTGTGACAACTGCTGTCATGTCAGGCCTCCCAATAGGATGGTGAATAGTGCACCTAAGTGCCAAATCAGCAACCTTCCAAATTGAGTTCAAGCTTTGTTGACCTCCCATATTTGGGTCCAATATGCTTTCAATGTTTCCTTTTAATAGATCTTGCTTCACAAAATCTGCCAAGTGCTGGCTCTCTTCAGGGCCTTCAAGGATGGATGGCTTGCCTGTGATGATTTCTAGCAGGACAACTCCAAAACTATACACATCACTTTTTTCTGTCAGCTGAAAGCTGAAAGCATAACTGCCAAAATACAAAACAAGTCAAGGAAAACCAGAAATACTTTTGGTCTGAGCAAAATTTCATTCTTAAAACTTAAAAGTGATGCCAACTGTCTATCTTCTTTGTGAATTTCATTTTATTTTGATATCATTATTATTATTCAAAGAACTTCAATTGGGAGTTTAATATAAATGAAGGCTAATTCTAAGTTGCTAACCCTGCACTAGTTAAGTCTGGCTACAGTGGCAGCGCACTCTTACTTAAGTACCATAAATGGGACTTTAATGTACTTTTATAGGCTAGTGAGAAGTGACTGCTTTGATTTTGGGTTTGAAGTTAATTAATTGGGCAAATAAGCAGCATGTTAGTATAGCTCGGTCCCAAGCCCGAGTAAGAGGAGGAGTGTTGTGATAGGCGTGGCGAGCCAATGTAAAAAAACCCAGCTATCTCTATGGAAATCCCAACTTGTTTGGGACAAAAGGCTTAGTTGTTGTTGCTTCTGGTGGTGGTGGTGGTGGTTTTTAAAGCATATGACAAATACAAAACTCTCACATTATGCCATTATGCCCTAAATTATAAAGTTCCAAAGGTACACTGCTTGCATATTGTCCTTTGGTTGGATGACAGAAATCGAACTAGCTACAACCAAAAACATAACAGTTCACATATTAACGAAATAGCAAGAACATACTTGGGATCCAAATAACCAGGTGTCCCAACAACGCCCTGAGTTAAAACTTGAGTGCCGGTCAAATCCCGGACCAAACCAAAATCGGAGAGCTTTGCCACAAGATTTGTGGTAAGAAGAATATTGTCTGCTTTCACATCTCTGTGGATTAGTGGTGGATTACACATCTTGTGCAGATATTCTAACCCTAAGTATTATTGAAATTAAGAAGTGTTCAATAATGATTACAGGAAGCAATTTTTATGTAATGGCGAATAGTAGCAGATATTTTTATACCTTGGGCTGATTCATACACAATTCGGAGCCGTTCTTTCCATGGAAGAGGCCAAGCATTTCCTGCGATTTTGATAGTAAATATTTAGAGTTAAATTTCTATTTGATTAGCTACTGCTTAAACACCTCTTCTGAAATTACTGTTTTTAATTTGACCCGACTGAATTTATCATTTTTCTTCAGTGGTCTATTGAAAATTTGCACAAAGATGAATACCATGAAAGAATATTGTTATTTTGGAATGTAGAATTTTTGTAGCAAACTTAAAAATGTTCTACAATATAATAACCTCTTAGCCAATATTGCAGATTTCCTTCTTGCATGCACTCGTAGACGAGAGCAATGTGATTTCCGTCAATGCAGTAGCCAATCAACGAGACTAAGTTTTTGTGGTGAACTCTTGACAAACTTTTAACCTACAATTAGCAATTCAGGTTATATTAAGAAATTTTGCTGTGATCTTTCAGATATAACTCTGATCTAGTGGTGATGAGTTGGATTAGTGAAGCATTAGCAAATCATGCAAGAAAAGAATTGGGATGGAAATAAGGAATATGAACATGAATGAAAAAAATGAGATGGACGATGCAGTACATTAATTACTTCCTATGAATGGGGATGAGAGATGAGACGGACAAATACGATTTCAGGAACATTTAATAGAATTTAAAAATTGAGGATAAAGATAGGTTATAGAATTTAATGGTTTATAATATATCAAAGAATATTGATAATTAATTTAATAAGCATAAATAAAATGGTGAAATTTAGGTTTCTGCCACTCTAAAATTTGACAATTAGAAAAATGACATCCCAAATTATTCTTTGAAAAATGCCACACCAAATGTAATTAATTTACAAATTTTGCCACTTATATGTCTATAAATAATTTTTCGTATTAACTCAAATACCCTCTCAAATTTAAAAAAAAAAAGATAAAGACTTCAATATTCAGAAACTAAAAGTTTTGTAATTTCAAAATTCGAATTTGAAATTTTAAAATTCAAAATTTGAAAGTTTAAAATTTAGGAACATTAAAATCTGAAATTTTAAAATTTCACAATTTCGAATTCAAAATTTAAAATTTTCAAAATTCCAAAATTTCAACTTTTAAATTTCTGAATTTTAAAAATTCTGAATATTGAGTACCTCATTTAGAAATTGCTTAATCCCTTGTGAAGATGATTCAGAACGCACTTTGACTGCAACCTCCATTCCATTTTCAAGAGATCCTTTAAAAACTTTACCAAACCCTCCAACGCCAATTTGATTACTGAAGTTACTGGTTATAAGCTTCAGATCATCAAAACTAAATTGCTTTTTGTCAAAAGTTAGTCTAATAGCTCCAGTCTTAAATTCCTCGAAGCTAGTTTCAATGCCCAACTTTTCAGTTTCTGCATGGGGTGTAGGTGTATTTTTGCGAGCATCTGCAAGAAATTAATATATTATTAATGTCTATGAAATCTTAGTTAACTATGGTAATATTTATATTTAGCAAAACAGCTTTTCTGCTGCATGTGGTAGGGCAATTACTTACTACAATGAGGTGACTTGCGCTATAAAGGGAAATTTTGTACTGATCAGCTAAAATAATTATACTGGTACCTGCAATTTTTCTATATAATTTGGCTGCTTTTTGCTAGGGGTACTGGTAATTATGGCTCTAATTTATGTCTGTCTCTACTCTTCATTATAATGCAGATAAATAAAGTTGATCCTTGGTTTAATTCTATTGCTGGAAGGAGACTTTGTAATAAAAGCTTAAACCAGAGGCAAAAATTCATTACTTCTGCGCTTCTTGAGGTATAAAAGGAATAGTGCAAATGCTCCAACAATCAGCAGCAGGACAGCCGCAATAACAAGGATAACTACTTTTGAAGATTTCTTGGTTTCTGGCGCACTCTTTGTACCATTGAGACTGCCATTATTGATTTAGATAAAGTCAAATTACATTTATGCATGCTATTCTTTGCTTTCTGTTAAAAATTTTACTACAATACATATGCATGCCATTCTTCACATTCCTAACAGGTTACTGCAGTCTTAATGACTTCTCTAACAAATGCAGCCTCAGTAAATGTAAACCTTTTTTTACAGGTCACAGAGCAGGTCGTTGCATTACAAATAGTGTTTGCACATTTTTAGAACATCTTGGCCTGCACAGGATGCCTTACTCCTATAGATTAGTGCAGTGGTTGTTCAAACTTCTAACTTGGTAAGCCATAAATTAATTAAACTTGGTAAAGAAGAAAAATACATACTTTATGGTTAGAAGACCATTTTTTTGTCTTTTCAGGAGACCAGGAGGAAGTGTGTCTAAAAGGGCACTGTTTTCTGATAGATCTCTGTAATCAAAGGAATTAAACATTGATAAAGGAATAGAGGTTCACCAAAAAGTTGGAAAACAAAATAGGGAGATCAAATGTTTTACAAGAATGTAAGTGACTCTAATTGATCCAGCGAATTGGGAACGATTCCTGAAAGATTGTTGTGAGATAAGTCCCTGAAATTTTTTTGAGATAATAACAGTGAAATTTATGTGATTAAGAAGCTGCAGAGTCCATAATTGCATCTTTGTGATGCTACATACAATAAAAGTTCTTCTGACTTGCCATGTAGAAATATTTGTTACCAAAGGAACTTACAATGACTCAAGTTCTGTAAGAGACCCAAAAGCAGATAACACTGCCCCGGTTAATCCACTTGATGACAGATTCCTGCAAAACATACAACTGCTTATAAATTGCTTTTGCACAAACCCTTTTAGACACACATGAGGATTGGTTGAGTTGTGAAACTCACAGAGCTGTGATCCTGGGGAGATTAGATGTTGAATTGATTGTACAGTTAACGCCAGTCCAACCGAGACTTGTAGGAACACAAGGATCACCACTCCAACCTTCTCTGACACTATAGTTCCCTTTGATTGAATTAATTGCTGTAGCTGCACGGATTTAATTTTAATTTCTGAGCAACATTATTGGTTTTCCAATAGCATGCAAATAATCCTGGTCCAGATAGAATCGATATTAAATAAAACTGTGTACCCTGATTAGTGAGCCAATACAATGAAAAGATCTTTCTTTTGGAGGCAGGATGGTAACACCATCAAGCAGATTTTATTAAATTAAAATTAATAATTTACAAGGTGGATACAATGATAAGATCTATACAAAAGAAATAGAGATATACCATCTCCACTGTATGTAGGTAATGATGTTACTGGTAAGACTATATAGATCTCAAATGCATTGAGTATGGGCGGGAGAGTTGCATTTGGGGTACTCTTGAGTGACACACTGTAATTTGTCTGTCCTGTATGTGTGTATGATATATAACCTGGGTTGAGGTAACCCAAGGCAACAGGAGAGTTCCCAACTTGATCACCATTTGCATATACATTGAACTCCCTAAGACTGTTGTTTGGCCAAGTTTGAATGTCAGCATAATGGAGCAGAACAAAGAATTTAGTAGATGTGTTAGAGGTCGACCATCCTATTTCGATGGGGCCTTTCGGATCCGAGGGAATGACTGCTGTCTGGAGCACAACAGAGGGCACGTCATAAGTAAATCCGTCAATACTGGAGTTCGTTGATATTGTCTTCCAAGCAGACTTGGTCCAATTCAGCCAAACCCGGTCATGTGCATCATCAGGGAATCTGTTCTCAACAATGGAATGCCCCCGCCACCCCAATAACCATAAAAATTGTGATTATAATTAAATTGGTGACTTAATTGCAAATAAATTGTTTTTCTCTGTTTATCAAAACTAATGGGACCATCCAGAGAAAGTAGACAAAAAGCAAATGTAAAATCGGATATAACTTCCATGTCCGCAGTTCTCTGCTCATAGTGACAATTAAAATAAAACATCTTTGCTCAGAGAGGGGAAAAAAAAAAGAAAAGAAAACACTTTCATTCGGAATCAGTATAATGTAACTTTTTCGTGAAGTGAGTTGATATTGTGAACAAATTTGACACGATGAATGATTACTATGCCATAGCCTGCTATACAATATCCGAAATGAACACTATTCTTAGCTAAAGTAGTAGTATATGGTAGAACATACGTGAGGTTTCAGTCAAGGCACTGATTTAAATAACAAGAGCTATGACTGCGGTACAACCTGTTGTGTTGCTAAATTAGAAGTGTCCCTATAACGAAGTTTATTGGTATATAGCAATACTACTTTAAAAATGTATTTCTTATTAGTGTTTTATTTCTTATAGTGGCTAGAATAGTGAAATGTGCAACATATAGACGCATTATAGTTGCCTTTTTGCGAAATATAGCAAGACAATTTGTTACTATTTAATATAGAATAGTGGCAAAGCCAAAAAATCCTTTAATGGGACCACTCAAAGACATAAAAATTAAAGAATTAGTTTTTTTCCTTATCAATATGGATAGAATTATCATACAAAAATTTTAATTTTTTTATTAATGAAATTATATTTGCATTTTTATGGGTTCAAATTGTGTTTTTCTTAACAAAGTTGTCCATATTATAATGAAATTATATATAAAACTATTTGATTGCCAAAAAGTTATGGGTGACATTGCACCCCATTCCTTCTATATAAACTCGCCTCTGTCTATGATCGATGATTTAAGATTGTTTGTTATGAATCCTCTATTTGCTATTTAAACCTTTGAGTCAAGTAATTCATCCTAACAGTTGAAACATTCCACATGTAGATCAAATGGATGTTAGTTTGAACTTCATGATCCATATTGTGCTATTAAAATTTCGCCTGAAAAACCAACCGTAATTTGAGAGGTACGCTAGTTCTAGAACCCTTCATTTCAAACTTTTTCTGGTGCTTAAATAAATGTGTGTAAAGCATCATATATAGTCTGCTGAAACTATCATTGCGTATATTTTTCTTTATTTTTTTAGGCGAAAGGACAATGTTCAAGCTTTAGCTCATAAAAAATGGATAGGTTCTTAAAAATAACTAGATTATTTATGGAGGTGTTACCATTAACCATCTACTTTCAGGAAAAAGTCTCCAATCACTTGAAAATAGTAAAAGCCAAACATCTTAATTAATAAATCGGTGCACTTTTAATAAAAATTGAACAAATAAATTTTTTTGTGTGTTAATTCCAGAGAACAATCAACTATTAAAAGTCAATTGACAAATCAAAAGGAATGTCTAGGAATATATATAGATGAATCCAAATTAAATAATTGAAAATATATTTGTTTCATGTGAAATATATAATTGTACGTCTGTTGATGTTAGCATCAAAAATACAAGACATATTAACTAATTGATGAGGAAATCATTGTTTAGCTTTCAAACTAAAAAGCTATGCTTGCATACCTCACGACATCAGTATTTGATCCCACATCCTTCCTCGTGTAGAGCATCAAAGATTCCGAGGAGTTTGCAAGTTCATAAAGAGCAGCACTCAGTGGTCTCAACTCGAGTGTTGAAATGAAAGGGATCCCATGTCCCGTGTTGACCAGGCAAACATGTATGAAATTATCGGGCGCAATACCAATTATCTCATAGAAAAACCAATCATCAGTAGTATCCATGTCAATGGTGCACCAGAAATTTGTACCAAAGTATAAATCAAAACTCGGTGGCTTTGACAACCCATCGAAGTTTCCGTAATAGAATATTGCTCGTACAAGATATTTTGTTCCTTTTTTTACTGGTGTTATAGTGTAACAGTTCTTAGTATTGTTAGGAAATCTCCTGAAAGTATCAAGGTCCTTCCTAAACAGACTGGAAACATTACCATTTTCCCCGGTGTCGATGTATTGATCATCAGATACATATGTTAAACCTGTGGAGAAATCAACATAGCTAGTATTGCTATCAAGACCGCAGTCAATATTAATGAATCCTGCAAAACAAGGAATAAGTATAAGGGTTCTTGATCAAATTGATGCCATACAATGAGGAATCTACTCATTATTTTATATTGTTATGCTTGTTCACCAATGATGCTACCTCTTCTCATGTATATGCTGTGATGTAATTTTTAGAAATGTTATTGAACTTTTTTACAATTAATAGTTCTGAAAATGCAGGATATTATTTTTGTCTCTAAAGGTGCGAACAATAACTTGGCAAAAATAAAATAACCCTAAGTGTTGTTTGTCTGGAGCGCGCCCTAAAATACAGAAACCCTATGTAGTAAATACAAAAATCGCTTGAGCAACTGAAAATTTCGAGTACCAAAATCAAGTCGCCCTCCATTCTTCCCTGCGAGGTGCTATCATGGGTACTCGTTAATTGGAAAACTGGAGACCACTCTGAAGTTTTCAACGAGAGGAGCGAGAGAGTACTTGGGATTATCGAAGGCCAGGAAATGCAGCGAAAGTGTAGGCAGATCGAATTTCATGGATTTGCTTGAAGAAAGAGAGAGCCTTCAGATTGACGAAAGGAAAATGACCCAACGGGTCAGCCAGGAACGAGGAAAAAGAACGGTCGCCGAGTAAATTAAAAAAATGAGAAGATCCAACGGTCCAGAGATTTATAAAGATTAAAATCCAGATCAAAGGATTGGTATTAATTGATTTATGAATTATGAAATTTCTCAAAAAACAGTATCTTGGATTACAGTCAATACATATTCATACAATAATTGTTTAGATAGAGTTAAAACTTTAATCTAATTATTTATGAAGAAGTTTTCTGTAATTATAATTTTATTAGAGTTTAAAAATGGCTTTTAACAATTATTTATAAATTAATTCTTTGATTCAAACTTTATGATCGTAATATAAAATAAATTAATTAGTATTTAATACAATTTCAGTTTAGAATATTCTTGATAATTTTCTATAAAAGCCAAATTAATCAATTAAATGGAATTTTAATTAAAGTTTATCAATTCCTTGGAACCATTAACTCCATGAATAACTTACATCGCACTTCAAAGTCGGACAAACACACAGTTCAATTTATTAGACAGAGCTCTATCGCACTGGGCCTTTAATGGGTCAATAGTAATTTTGTGATGATAAATATTTGTTAATCCAATTTTCGTACTCGTACAACAGAGAGTATAATTATAGTTTTTTTGTGCCGAATTGATTTGGGAGATAGCTTGGTCATCTATGATCTTCATTAGACATAGGTTTCTTACCGATCCTTCTAGCTTGACATTGTCTTAAACAAGATTAATTTCAGTATATGGACATCACTGTGTAACTTTTATTCTGAGTATGACATAAGAATGCGAAGAATAGTAAAGCAAAAATGCTCGAGGGGGCACCTTATAATTTGAGTTAATCAACTATGAAATATCGCACATTGAATATAAACAAACCGAATAAAGTGAGAAATAAGCAAAATAAATATACCATTCGAACTCGGGGCAGTGCCATGAACGGAAACAGAGAGCATAATCAGGAGATATGAGCACCAGACAAGCATTGTTCCTAAATACTTGCTCCATTCCATCCCCAAACCTAGTGGGAACAACCTTTCCGTTAATTTCTTGCTGGATACAATCTATTATGTGCGCCCCTGTCATAACTTATAGTACTTATATAACCGATCCAGTTGACCACGCAAAAATACAAATTAATATACTGATAAACGTAATCATTAATTTAGCGTGTTTACAAATAATAACACAATTTTCAGGATCCGTAAATCATATAAAATAACAAAATTATGAGTATAAAACTTACAAATTGAAGAGCAGAAATCGTTAGTCATTAGGCGGAAGCGTAAGTACTGATCTTCAACGGTTTTCCTTAGACATTATGATGGGCTTCTTTATAGGCGTTTTTTCTACTCAATTTTCTTTCTCTTTTATATTTATGTGGCAGAAAATGAACCAACCATTAGACATAATAGAGAATGAGTATTTATAATATATGTCTAAGGCAACCCTTGGGATCAATACATTGAATGTGGACATCAAAATTTTCCATCAAAATAGTGATGCACCCTTTAGTAATTTAACTTAAATGAACTTGATTCATAATTAACAATATAGACCACATAAAAATTCCAACATATACATCCTATATTTCAGTACAAGAAGATACACCTATTAATTAATGTGTGAATTTCAATTCTAGAAGAAGACTTGGTTTCTGGTATTAAAAAAAAAAGATCGACCAAGAGTTTTTATTTTTTTTGTAATTCGAGTAATATTCATTTGGATGAATAGCTCTTAAAAAGAGTCATTGACACCGATACCGATGTCTTGAATAGATGTGCTGGAGTAATCAATAGCTCGCCAGATTGAAAAAAAACCTATCATGCTATGTTGTTCTGAAATACAATATTTTTATTTTTCTAATAAGTTGCTGCTATATAATTTTCAAGAACCAGAACATTTGTGGTAACATGTAAGAAGAAGAAAACATCACACTACAAATGCCAAATTTTTTATATTGATAATTTTTAAAAATTAATTGAATTTTAATATTCGGAATTCACAAAATAAAAAAACACATAAACTTAATTTGTTGGTATGTATCATATTTTTGAGTAAAGGAGAATCAAATATCACTAAAAAAAATAAAAGCAAATGTTGTTTACTTTGTATTTGCTTTTTGGTTGGCAAGCAACTACCCTAGACAATCATACTAAAAAAAAAAAAATACTACCCTAGACAATGCATTCAAAAGCAAGAACTAATCTTTGAAATGATCCCTAATACTCCAATTGAAAATGTATTTATTTCTAGCCGATGATAACTATTAATTTATTTCTAATACCTCTAATACACAACTAACCTTTGAAATGACTGTGGCTGATCGGTTTTTTTAATGTTATATTCTTATATTTTTGTCAAAAATGTTATCTGTTGAGTTATTTTTTTAATTAATATTGTCAATTTTATTTATGTATCATATAAATCATAATGTGTTTAATCCCAAAATCTATAAAAATTCGTAAATAAAAAAATTATATGGGTTGGATTGAATTAGAGGTGAATCAACTATTAATTATGAAATATCGATAAAACATTGCGAACCGTCCGTTGTACAGCCTGGACATCACATTATCACAATACCTTAGAAGAACCTTGGAAAGTGATTGCCACGATGGGGTTTATGTTTGGTTCTAACTAAACACAATTTGTACTTGTTTTCTTTAGTGCAGCCTACGGGCATTTTAAATATTCAAAAAGGGGAAACTATCATACCGCCCTACTTTGTGGTTCCCACACCCTTGCATTTATCTTGAAATCAGTAATACAAAAATTAATTTGGTCCAACCATCTTATAAATTAAATGGATATACAGATCTTTTATAGGTGTATTATGCTTGAAAGAAATAAAAAATGCAATTAATAATGCTTACAGATGATGTTATTAAAATGTATGAAACCTCGTTCCTTGTATAAAAACCATATGATTCTAGAAAAAAAAATGATCAAAAAAGGGTGTAGGGCGGGACTGTAGAAACAGTTTTACCTCAAGAACCGGAGAAGACCATTGAAGAACAAATGGAGACAACAAAAGAAGCAATTAGTGGTCTAAGAGAGGCCGCCACTTCAATTGGCGGCCATGCTAAACCACCTGGCAGCGTTGTAGGATGCCACCTCAGCAGCACCCCACATGCATTTTTCTATTGTAGAATACTAGACCGACAAATCAAATGTCGGCTAGCTCCATTCCGAACAACGCGATAAAAAAATTCATTAGGGCTCGTTTGGATGAGTTGTGCGAATAAGGAAATAAATTTATTATAAACAATTCAATTTTTTCATAAAGTTACATACTTTCTAATACTTCTTCACTTCTTCCTTTATTTTTCTTATTCCCACACCATTCAAACGGAGCCTAGATGTTGGCAGTCAAAGATGTCACAAGTTTTGTCATGATAGGACAACTCGCATTACTGACCTAGACGTCGTTTGATATGTCGGTTTGGTCAGTCTTGAATTCTTACAGATGTAATGACGCTCACAGGTGGATAGGTTGTGACATGATAACACACAAGTGATCTAGCCGCCATTTGAATTACCAGCATGGTACAGGGGCGAAGCCAAGATTTGGTAATAGGGGAGGCCAAGATCAAACTTCGAGTTGCTCGACCGATCGATTGAATATGATTGTATACATCAAAATTGAAAATAAAAATAACTTTTTATATCATGCAAGATGCAACAAAAGAATCCATGAGATCAGACTTTTCCAATAGTCTATTAAGATCCACTCACATAACTCAATCCCTAATCCCTGAAACCTAGAACAAAGTATCCTCAAATGAAATAGTGAAACGGTACTAGAAGAATTAAAGGAGCGAGAAACTAAGATTATTAACTACTAGTTACAGTAGAGATCGTTAGATGTGTAAAGAACAACAGAGCCAAAATGATTGAACGGAGGCTATAGAAGAGGGGCGCAAAGAAGTATGAAGCTTTTTAGCCTTTTTCGATTCCGATTGAGAGAGTTGTGAGAGAATATAGGAACATGGTTAAAGTTTTCAACTCTAATTTGACTGACGAATAGAAGAAGAAAGACTACTGGCCCAGTGGCCCTTGTTTTAGTCGGGAGGTCCAAGTAGGAATTTGTATTAAAAAATTCAAAAAAGCAGGATGGGCCAGGTCCTCTTGGGCCCCTGAGCTGGCTTCGCCCCTGGCATGGTAGGTTTTGAATTCTGATAGATGTAGTGACACTTATATGTGAATATAGAGAGAGAATGCATTTTTTTTTATAACCTTGAGGCGAGTCACGCGGTCTTGCAAATCAATGGTCTACCACAGCTGGTTGGGACAAGTTGGTAGTGGTACCTGTCTTCCCACGAAAAGTTCTGGGGATTGAATCCCACATGCATGGGAGTAGTGGGTCCCACTGTAACGTAGTCTTCGGAATATGGGATACGCCATGTCTTGAAATAATAGCTTCGAATTTCCAAAAAGAAAAACAATTGTTTCGTCCTCGGGAAAAGTGGAAACTGGAAACCGAAATAAATGTCGGGGCGACTCCCCTTCTCTATCATATATATTTTCTATTTTCGTCTCACCCTCTTGCTCTCCAGTCCTCAGCACCATCGATAAAAGTGACACCCTTTTCACTTTTCCGTTTCCACCGTCTCCCGTTTTCCGATCTACCGCTAATCCACGATTGAGATTTGAGACTCCTCCTCCTTTAGTCCTTTGCAAGTAGCTAGTACGCTGTATATTCCTTGCCATATTTACGTAATTAATTCTTCTGATCAGTGTAATTAAAAACTGGATGACGTAGTTAATTATATAACGTTATAACTATTAAAATTTTGGTTATTTCTCCAACAAAATAAGAAAAATGGTATTTACATATATTTTTATAGATAAACTTTTTTATTTATGTTAGATCCTATTCTATCGCTAAATTTACTTGATGTACAAAATCTAGTAATTTTTTAGGAAGATTCAAAAATCAATGTGATTTCTACATTAAACATTGTAAAATTAAAAAGTTTAGCAAAAATAAATTGTTAGATTTTTAAAGAATAAAATGTTAGGAAATGCCCAATTTTAATTTTATGACTAATTATCCTTAATTAATCCCATTAAACAAAGAGCAAGAGAGGATCTAGTACTCAAGTTCAATCGACACCAAGAGAAAGGGGTGGATTTATACCTCCCGCGAAATCGTATTCGCGGGGCTCGATCCTACGGCATGGGAATCGATGGGGTGCTCTCCTTCGCCTCCTCCATGTTTGGCCTCGAGTCCACTAAGGCATTAAGCAAGTTATTCTCGAATCGTGCTAGCGATGAGAATAACAAGTCTAATCCCAAAACTTTCTCTTTTTTCAATCAATTCACCAATTAATTTGTGGAAGGGAAAGCTCAACACATGAGCAATTGTGTGGAGAGATGAGAGGAAGAGGGAGGCGCCTAAGAGAGAAGGGAAGTGGCGGCTAAGTCAAGGGAATTGAGAAGGTTGGATTTTGCTTCTATGCACCTCCTTAAATAGTGCACAAATCCTACCTACCACCTATCCTTTAATTACCACATTGTCACTCAACCCTAGTCTCATATGGCCCGCCTCTTTATGGGCCTAAATAGGCCACAAGCTCATCTCTATAGGTCCTCAATTCTATTAATTAAAGGCCCCATTCAATTGCTATTTAATTGGACATTTAATTTACCGATAAATAAAAACCCAATAAATCAAGTCTGTTGTTTATAAATAATTATTAACTTAATAATAATTATTTAGAGATTAGACAATGCATTAATTTATTTCAATATGATCCATTTGACTTAATTAATTATAACGGTCCACAACGGTATATAATTAATTAATCAACTTATCATATTTTACAATACTCACTATTGCAAATAAATAAATAATGCACGTATGGTTAAACACCTTATTATGTGTGACCCTTTGAGGATTTATGCTATGTTGGACATGAAATTAAATCGTTATTTAATTCCAATAATCATAAGTGGTATCTAGCAACACGTTATGACTCCCAATTCGCATAAATAGTGTACTGCTACAATATTTCAATCCTGCATAAGAGAATAATAATGTTTCTTTATTTTGATTCTATGTCTCACGATATCATCGTATAATCCAAGATAGGAATGTGTCATTCTTGCAGATTATACGTTTCTTGATCTAGAGTTGATCGCTTAGTTGCGCGCATACGGTCCAACTCCATCAAGGGGCCCAAATAGATATCGTCACTCACTAAGTGAATTAATGAGGGACATACGGTTTTCTTGATGATTAGCTTTTCCTCGCACAATTCAAGAGAACATAAATAAAGTCCGTATAGCAGCCCTTATCGAGAATCAGCGGTAGACAATATTTATTGAACCTATTCTCATGTGGAAAAGATAAACATCTCAAACTTAGAACCAAAATCATAACCAAATAAACAATGACACATAACACAATCCATATGTTTATTTCATTGGGTCAAGTCCTGTACTATGTTCCATAACATATACATATTCAATTAAGTTGGTAACTCTTTACCTATGATTTGTAGAACTTAATCATCGCTTAACTTGCATACTAATCTTATATGATAATTAATGTTCTTTTGTTAATTATCAAGATTATGGACCGTTTAGATTTATTATTGTCATTCTAAAGAATGATCCACAGAGATCTACAATTCAGATCCTCAACCTGAATAATCTATCAATAATAAACCTAGGAACATATGATAATATATCATCCATAACATAAACAAATATTTAAGTCATCAATTATTGACTTCTAGGACATAACTCCAACATAAAAAATTGAGTCTTACTAAAAAGTTGTTAGATTTTGTAAATCAAATAAATCTAACAATAAAAAAAAAACTCATGGCCCGTAGAGGTATTTCACGCTAGGTCTAACAATAGGTATTTTTGCTATTCAATCGATTTGATCTATGGTCGGATATTAATCGCATACGAAGTACTAATAATATATTTTAATTTTCCGTCTAATAAAAAAACAAATTAAATAACATATATATATGTATTGATGCTAGATTAAACAATATATTTTTATTATCTAATATTATTTTTTTTCTTTATTTACCCACATATGAGGATATCTTAAGCTAGTCTATAAAAATGTATGTAAAGACAATTTTGTTTTGTAGTGTCACGATTGGCACATATAGGTTCTCTATATAATTTGGTTATTTTCCAGTTTATCAGTTCGCTTCAATTTTTAATGTAATTCGTCATGTTTTAGCTTGACAATTTGTCAATAATGATTGTATGGCCAAAATTAGTGAACCCATATGTGTCTGATTAACAACTATAAAGAAAGGAGGAACAAAAACTTACGCCTAGACTGCCTCAACGATGGATATAAAACTGTCAGAGTGTTTAAATCAGTGTTTAAGAGGGTGCAAAAATTTTCCAAAGTTTCATGCATTTGTCTATTGTAGCAATCATCCTTTTCAGAGGTTTGTTTTGTGAGTTCCATTTTAAATTCATGTTTCTATGATTCAATCTCGTAAATCAGGTGCACTAAATCAGAAGGATCTCACAACTCCTGACACCGAACAATTTGCAGACGCGAATACTTTACTCACCAAATAACTGAGTAAAGGAAACAGTATCAGTATTCTAATTAACCAGAAATATGTGTAAGAAAAACGAATTCCTTTTCTAGATTATTTCAATTTTCGCGGGAAAAAGTGGTCAGTTCCCATGTGTACAATTGCAATTTGTTATTGTGCACACCCAAATAGCATTTATAACAAAATTAAGTTCGCATAATCAGATAGCCGCATGCCCCCAGTAATTAACTCTTGGCTACACTTCGAGGAAGTGCACAAATATGAAAAACGATACAGTTATTACTTATTACTCGATATTTATCTTACAGCAGGACCATAATCAGATAGCCGCATGCCCCCAGTAAGTGCCACCTCTTCATTGCCATAAATTACATTATCAACTGACCTTTCAGTTCTTGAGAAATCACTATAAGGACTTCTGTCCCCTGAAGGCACATGACCAGTCTCATTACTAGACATTTCTAGATCCAGACTTTCCTTGGGGTCTGTGACAACTGCTGTCATGTCAGGCCTGCCTGTAGGTAGTTGATTGGTGCACCTCAGTGCCAAATCAGCAACTTTCCAAATTGAGTTCAAGTTATGTTGGCCTCCCATATTTGGGTCCAATATGCTTTCAATGTTTCCTTTTGATAGATCTTGTCTCACAAAATCAGTCAAGTGCTGACTCTCTTCAGGGCCTTGAAGGATGGCTGGCTTGCCTGTGATGATTTCGAGCAGGACAACCCCAAAACTATACACATCACTTTTTTCTGTCAGCTGCATGCTGTAAGCAAAACTGCCAAAGTACAAAACAAATCATGAAAAGCCATAAATGCCTTTGCCCTTTCTTGAAACGGTTCGAAGGACGACTCAAGATATTGGAGAGTGGATAACAAACTGCTAGCATTTTTTATTGCTGATTCGTTTTGATGTAAATAGGTTTACTGTGCAGCTAGTTTTTTATTTTCTTTTCTGTTACTTTGTACTTGTACGCATGGTTCAAAAAATCGGCCGATTCCGATTCGAATCGGCTGAATCGGATCGGAATCGGAGGTGGCCGAGTCGATTTTAGGCTGTTTGGAACGGAATCGGTGAAATCATCAAAAAAAGCCATTAATGGTGCTGTTTTTCAACGGAGAGAGGGGAAAGGAATGTCGGGAACAGCGCCTGAGGTGGCTAGAGTCGAGAAAGACGCGTGGGACGCCGGTGGAATGGAATGGAAGGAGGGCGCCGCCGTCTCTGTTGGGTGGATCGGCCCATTTTTCTTTATCGCAGCATAAAAGAAAGGGGAGACGGGAAATTGATATTGGGGAAGAAAAGTCCAACTGGACCAATCCAGTTCACAGTGTATTTTAAAAACCGAACCATCCAAAATTTTCCGATTTGAAAACAAATTTTAACAAACATACATGTTTCATAAAAAAAAATCATCCAAAGGCACAATAAAATTTTAAATTTTTTATTCTAGGATCCTAACTGATAAATTAAGATGTTTTAGTGAATGTTTTCTTATCAAAAATATTTTACTAATCATTAAATTTAATTTAATTTAATTATTTCCAAAATTTTGTTTCCTGAAAATTTTTACGCATCAAAAGAGCATCTATAATGATAAAATTTTTATATTTTAATTGATTTTATACCTCCAATCTTTAATTTCAATAATTTTATATTTTTTGTAATTTTTTCTTAATTTTAAATGCATAAAACATGATTTCCATAAAAAATCCGATTTTTTGTCCGATTCATCCGATTTTTTCCGATTCATCCGGGTTGACTCCTTGGACCAACGGTCCGATTCCGATTCCGATTCCGAGTTTCATAACCATGGGCATAACTAGCCTTCACTTCTTCAACCCACTGTTCACATACTTGGCTGCTACCAGGCCTAACTATCAAAAAGTATAACTTCCTTCTAGCTCTTCTCTCTCGACGAAAGTACGGGGAAGATGCAATTCTAGGGAAGAGGTTGGTACAATCTCTATAGAAGTATTAGTCCCTCTAGAAGTATTAGTTAGTGGCTTCGCCCGGCAGCACCATACCTGCAGGAAGAAGAATCCACTTGCCTAGTTTCATAGACGAATCGAGCCTTCTTCGGCCTTTGGTTACAGGGCAAGATTGTCAAATTGTTCAAACTTCTCCTCTAATAGTAATGGGGGCAAGTGGACATAGAATGGTAACTGATGAAAAGTGTATGGCTTGAAATTATTCAATACAGGGGCGTCAGCGTTTCATGGGGATCTGAGACTATTAGAAATGAATTTTGCTTATTGAATTATGGGGTTAGATTGGCTCAATCAGTATGCACCAGTAACCTGGTAGCATCTAAAACCAACTACGTATCTCAAAGAATAAATATGGACCCCCCTTCCCTCGTCACTCTGTTCTTATAGAGTTGAAGCCTGCGTGCTTTCTTTGATTGAACTTGACTCTCCTTAACAGTCGACCGAAGCGAGCGAAAGTAGTCCTTCCTGTTAATGAATTTGTAGGAGAGACCCGGTCTCCCTACCTTCAAAAAAAATAAAATAAAAATAAACTGTTGTTATGTACTCTTAAGTCTCAACTCCAATCAGACGCCAACTCTCCTTGTTTTGTGAATTTCAATTTATTTTGATTTCATTATTATTATTCTAAATACTTCTATTGATAGGTATTTCTTTTCTAAATTTTAATATATAAAAATGAATGCTGATGCTAAGTTGCTAACTCTGTACTAGTTGAGTCTGGCTGCAGTACTCTCAAGTACCAAAAATGAGACTTTAACGTGCTTTTATAGGCTACTAGTAACTGCTTTGGTTTTTGGTAAAAAGTTAATTTGGTGAATAAGCATGCATATAACATGTGCGCAACACTAACGTAGTACCATTATTCTCTAAAATATAAAGTTCCACAGGACCACAGGCGCACTGCATGCTTACAACTTGTCCTTAGTTGGAAGGCAGAAATAAAACTACAACCAAAAGATAACAGTTCACATATTAAGAAAGTAGGAAGAAAATACTTGGGATCCAAATATCCAGCTGTCCCATCAAGACCCTGTGTAAAAACATGAGTGCCGGTCAAAGCCCGGACCAAACCAAAATCGGAGAGCTTTGCCTCAAGATTTGTGGTAAGAAGAATATTGTTTGCTTTCACATCTCTGTGGATTAGTGGTGGATTACACATCTTGTGCAGATATTCTAACCCTAAATATTTTAAAAATAAAGAAGTGTTCAATAATGATTACAAGAAGCAATTTTTTTATGTGATGGCGAATAGTAACAGATTTTTTTATACCTTGGGCTGATTCAAACACAATTCGGAGACGCTCTTTCCATGGAAGAGGCGAAGCATTTCCTGCGAAATCAATAGTGAAAATTTAGAGTTAAATTTCTATTTGATCAACTACGTACGTACTGCTTAAACACCTTTTTGAAAGTGCTTTTCTAAATTTGATCGGATCGAATTTGTCATTTTTCTTCATTGTTCTATAGAAAATTTAAACAAAGATAAATGCCAAGAAAGAATATTATTATTTTGGAATGTAGAATTTATGTAGAAAAAATAAAAATGTTCCTATCTTTTGTGAAATAGTTATGTATATATTTTGAACAGTCGGGTGGTTTGTTGGATGGTTAATTTTGCCAAAAAGTTATTATATAATAATGGCAAAATTAAAAGGTATGTAGGATAGGTAACCCCGATTATAATAAAGTTTGTAATAGCCTGCGCGACAATAATGTATCTCTTACCACATCCCGCTACTATCTCTCTCTCTCCCTCTGCCATATCTCTCTCGCCTGCCACCAAGAAAGGCTCAATCTTCAAGTGCTAAGATGGGTTATTTCGGTTTCAAAAAGAGAAGAGTTTAGTACTGGTACAGTGTTGTATCAGACATGGTTGGGAGACTGGTAAAGTGTACATAGTAGATGAGTACAAAAATGGCGGTCTTGCATCTGACAGGGTTGGGTTTCTAACTCAAGAAAAGGCAGAAGAGAGGAGGAGAGCGTGGAAGAAAATAGTGGAAAGAAGGATTAAGAGGGTGAAGACAAATACTGAATTTCCACCGACGAGAATTGCATGAACATAGTGAGACTGATATTGTTTCTTTTTACTAGTTTTTTTTAAATCCCACATGGCAGTGTTTCCTTTTACTATTACCAGTTGAGACTGGTATTATTTTTTTTTGTAATTATTGAAAATTTACTGATACCAGTTTTTCTGATTTTCTAGTACCAGTTTTTATGTAATTACTAATTAGGCAATTATTGAAAAAATAGCCTTGCATTTTAATGCATGTTTTGAGGTTATTGGTTATTGGTTGGTGCTTAAGCAATTATTTTTCTAGTTTTTATGTAATTAAACAAGAGAAAATATATGGTGCATACTAATGTACCATATGTTTTCTGGTTTTGTAATTAAGCAATTATTTTTTTTAGTTTTTATGCATGTTTAAGTAATTTGTTGTCTTAGACAGTCTTTCTTGGTTTACACAAGTGGGTGGCGGTTGCAAAAAATGGGAACATATTCAATATTTTAATCTATTTTAAATTTAATTCGGTTCTCCAACTAATCACCTGCCATTAATTTCTGGTTAGCTTGTGTTTTAGTTGCTGTGGTTTAGTTGGGTTAGAGGTATGCATGTTTAATGTTTTTGACATTTTTTCGTTTTAATTTGACGGAACAGAAAACGTAAAATTTTTTTTGTTGCGTTTTAATAACAAAACATAAGTGGAAAATTAATAGAGTTTCGTTCTGATAAACAGAACGTAATTTTCGTGTACGTTCTGCACGTTTGACATCCCTACAGGCGGCTAGCCAGATAGTTAACCTATACAGAAAGGTCATGCTCTTTGACCGAATTCTTAGTACAGCAAAAATCGGAAAATAATCCTGAGAAATTTTTTTTTAAAAAAGAAAGAAAGAGAACAGAGAGAGGCTGTTGGGGGATGGGGGCAAGCTACCAAAACTGAAGTAATTCTTATTTAAATAATTTTAACGAATTTGAATTCTCTAGATTTATTTTTTAAAACAATTATTAACATAAACTAGTTATTGTATCGCGCTTCGCGCGATATATGATTAGTCTAAGGTGATCTCATTACTGCTATAAATCCACTATAATCTATGTTTCAGCATATAAATAAGCAATTCAAAGAAATTTAGTCTAAAAGTGTTCTACATGCCTAAAAAAAGTAAAAATTAATAGTTAGCCATGCCAAAATACAAAAGACAATGTATACAAGGGGCAACAATCCAACACAGTACAACCTAGATGTCATTGTTGACTAAAACACCATTAGCATCATATAATTAAAAAACACCATGCCTGAAAATAAAATTTCCACACCGGATAATTTGGGTACTTTGTTCCCTGGCGACTGAACACAATGGTAGGGTTTTTATACACCTGTTATTGGCACTTTTGAAACTACCATTTTCCGAGATGGCCTATTTTTAGAAGGCATCTTTTCTACCACAATCGCAAAGCCTCACCTAACTTAACTCGATCTCTTCTCTTTTCTTAATTGCCTGAAAAGAAGACAAATTCATTTTATTTCAATTTGGGACGATGAAAAGAAGCGACAATAGGAAGAATGGATGAGGAGAATTGACAGTATTAAATAAGTCCAAATTGATAGCTTTAGAAAATTGTATCTTTCTGCTATCTCAAAAGTTTTAGTCATATATCACATAACTTAAGTCCAGCAAATGAGTTTACCAGCACCAATTTCTTTTAGGTTTCACTGAAGTTTGCAAAGCCGTTAAGACAATATATATATGATTAATTTTCAGGACTAACCAATAGTCTCTCTTTTGAAAATCTGAACATTGTGAAGTAATTCAGCTAAATATAGTTTTTATCTAAACACAATTTCACTAATGGTAAAATATAAACTTACAATTCTAACAATCCACTCTTCAGCAAGGCTCAGCAATCTTATCTCAGGAAGGCCATACACCCTACAATCTCATAAGCAAAATGAACATATGTTATATATTTATATGAAAATCAAATTATCATCTAACCATTCTCTTATAAAATAATTAAGCTCTTTATCACTCTCTATACATACAACCATTCATAAATATGAAGTCACTGCTCATTTTGTAAGGGTGCTTCAGAAACGATCTAAAAAGAAAAAGAATAATGCACAAATTCTATCATGTACATGAAAAAATGCCACCTGGACATGGTTATTTTCCATCATGAAGCACACTAAATTGATCCTAGTACCATGCCTACCGTGAGAGAGAACAAAACTGATTGTAAAACTGAGGACATAATTGATAATTACATCAAATCAACCAAGTGTCTCGTTATATTTTAACATATTAAGGAAGCAGAAAATTTATTTAGTTAAATTTAGTATGGTAAAAAATGATCATTTTAAGATAGCAAAATAAACAACTTCATGTACTAAGTGATGGGAAATGATATAACCAAATCTTCTTAGTTATGGTTCTCCACACAACAGATAGTGCAAATTTCTCCTTAGCTTCTCATTTGCCATGCCACTAATACCCTATTTCCACACAACTAAAGTATTTTCACACCAAAGATATAAGCGTAAAATACCAAAACAAATGAGGTGAAGATTAATTATGTTGTCTAAAAAAAATAGAGCACTGACTTGTAGAAAACCGACAATTCTAAAAGTATATGAGATAAACATGGAACTCAGCCAGAAAAAAAGCTTTGTTTACCTAGCAAAAATCTGAGCGTCGAGAAGAGTCCTGGTATAGAATCAGTTTTCTTCATATCTTGCCCTTGTCATTATTAAAAAAAGAATCGGTTTTCAACCATGATATTAATTTTTTTATTATCAATAGAAGAGATATCTTCAAATGAGGAACGACTCAGTCCTTATTAGTAAGTAGGCCAGTCTTTTCACATGAAATCTCTTTTAGATTCTATTAACTGAAAAAAATTATTTTTGGTTCTTTTTAGCTATCTCTATAAATATATTATAACTATTCAACTATCTCTATAGATATATTATAGCTATTTAAAAAGAGCAAGAAAGATGGGAAAGCAAACCGATAAAGCAAGCTGATAAGGGTAAACTGATGACATAACCTCCAGATTGATATCATAACATCACATCAAATATAGCAAATACAGAATGCCATGATGCAGAGAATGAAGGGCAGTTTCGAGAAAGGCACGATAATGCTATGAAGAATGACAACCAAAGCCATTAGGTAAGCAAAGCAAGCGTAGTAGAGCCATCATTTGGGCACACACAAAAGCAACGGGGAGATGGAAGGAACACAAAAACAAATCAACCTATAACATTGCATAGTTGAAAAACAGAAATGATAAAATATGTGCTATATGCAAATATTTAAGACCGCAAAAAAAAAAGGAAATCACATGTGAGAGATGGATAAACACCTTTTAGCAGAAGTGAACCACAGCTGCAATAGCAATCCAGAGTAAGAACCCAAAAAGGAGCTGCAAAACAAAACCGAAAATAAAAGTAATACATCAAGCTGCTCTATTCTGAAGTATCAAAAAACCCAAAATATACTTTTGAAGTGACCACCTATGGCTAAACTCAATTTTCTTCTCAGAGTCTAAAACATACATATCAAAGACATTGCACAAATAATTTTTGTTTCTGA
Source organism: Rhynchospora pubera (assembly GCA_028095005.1). NCBI lineage: Eukaryota > Viridiplantae > Streptophyta > Magnoliopsida > Poales > Cyperaceae > Rhynchospora > Rhynchospora pubera. The sequence continues at coordinate 87,559,525 of CM051459.1, forward strand.
CCGTGTAATTTTTTTAAACCCAGGTATATAATTACAAAAATACCCATGCACATGTATAAAAAAAGATGCGAACTTTGACTCATCCAGAATATAATTTGGCAAGATGAAACATCCGTATCAGATACCTCTTTTGTGATGAATTGCTTAAAGAAATAAATTAAATGATTCTTGAGTATAGTGAGGAAATTGAATTTTTTTTTTTAATCAGCTAATGTGTTGGTGCCATGTCTGGTACTATACACCAACACATTACAGTACAGAACCTAAGAACAATAATTAGAGATCTTCTGCTAAATAAAGATATGGCCAGCAACAACAACCACAAAATTCATACATATTAAAGAAGAAAACACACCTCATAAGAAAAAGAAGTGCAAAGAAGAACAACCACCCCAGCAACCAAAGGACGAAGACCTACAAAGCACAACATTGAAGATCGCAAGAATAACATTATTCAGAAAAAAGGGAGAAAAAAAAGAAAGCAAAGAAGGCAAAATAAGCAAGCACCGGCAACTATACTAACCCAGATGATGTGCCAATAAATGAAAAGAAAGAGTAAAATAAAAATAGAAAAACAAAGCAGGAACTGCATGAAATAGCTCTCTAAAAGACACTATAAAAGAAAAGATACTAACTGCACCAGCAGCAGCCACAACAAACCTACAAAACCAAAGAAGAAAGAGCACTGAACTGAGCAAATTCCAAATCAGATACAAATAAGCTGAACATAAAGCTAACGGCAACAATCAGGGCAGACCAAAACTGTGGTACTCAAGCTGAAGGACATAATTGAATACACCAAAGACCTGAAAGGAAAAATACTATTTGTGATAGTACAAACCAATTTTTTATCCATCGAGGAACCATTCTAAATAATGCTGCTACCTGAGATCTTATTTGAAATGATTTGAACAGATTTGTTTGAGAAATGGCTCTAACAGAAAGAACAACAATGCAAAGAACAATACCATCCTTAAAAGAACATATTTGTCTAAGGAATTATTTTCAACAACACTATTCCTTAAACAAAGCAGAAAACAACACTATTTGGATCTTATTTGAAACGATTTTAATAGAAAGAAAAAGAACAATGCAGAGAACGGTACTACTTGCAACAGCAAAAACCAATTTGTTTTCCATCCAGGAACTTAGACGACGAAAAGTAGACCAAAACAACTGAAAAATAAAAGGAAAAGGAGAGTCCCTGACAGTGAACAAACAAACTGAAGGCAAGAAATCATACCTTGTCGAAGAAAGCACACCAGCAACAACCGCAACAAACCTGCAAGATCAAACAACTAAAATTCAATCCGAAGAACAAAAATGGTGTAAAAAAAGCACTATTAACAGAAAAAACAAATTTCTCTGCCATTGATCGACAAAGCCAAAGCAAGGAGGCGCAGAGATTGAGAACTTATGTACAGAAGTTTGAGAAACTTTACCTTCAGTAATCGCCAAAGTCACTGGAATCGCTAAGAGGAGGAGAAGAGAATGAGCTTGGTAACTGTCTGGATTGACCTCCTCATTGCCTGGTTGCCGATCCTATACGAATCAAGCAAGGAGGCGAAGCAGGACAACTGGGAAGGTTTTACTGTGGAGAGGAACTGAGGAAGAGAGAAATAGTTTCGAGAGAAAGATTTGACTGTGGCAAGTGCGAAAAGCAACCAAGGAAAGCGGGGAGGAGATCCGCTGTGACGGGCGAGGGTAGAAGTAGGTACGCACGGTGACAGCAGACTCAGCAAGAGGCAGGACTCAGGGGAGGAACGATTGAGAGAACGAAGGAACCACACACATAGCAACGAAGCAAGGAAACAGAAAAAGCTGAAGCGGAATGGGTACGGAAGGCGTAGTGGAGGCGAAGGGCCGAGATCAAATCCATCGCAAGCTCAATGGTAAAACAGACCATTGCGATTTGAGCTTTACCTACAGTGAAATGCAGGTTTGAAATTGAGATATTTATAATAGTATTGATGCAACATTTAATTTTAATGGAACTTTCATCAATATCACTTGCTAAATTGACTCAGAAAATCAATTTAACCTGCTTGATAATCTAATCTAAAACATCTAAAGTTGTTGTTCAATCAAGTACGAAAATTATTTATAATCATGGTCTTATTTCCAGATAACATGCAAAAGATAGCGAAATTTTGCAGAAAATTAGATCGATACCTGAACAGAAGATGGTACAACATTCACTCAACACCTGCACCATCAAAATTCGAGATACATCTCAAAACAACCTAACAGAAAAAAACTGCAAAACATAAACAAAAGGAGCTAAAAAAAAGATAAACTGCATAATAAAATCAATATGAGTACCTTATTTTAAGTAAGATTCCAAAAATAAACTTTGATATTCTCTATCAAAACAACAACTTTCTTTAGAAACCACCAACCAGAAACTGTACAAAGCATCAACCTATAAATATCGACAAACCAAATATTATATTTACTTTCTGAGCGAACCATTAAAAATGAGAAGAAAATATAAGAAAAGAATGTTAAAATCCTTTTTGTAAAGGGAAACACAAACCTGAAATTGACCTCATCTTCATTGTCTAAAATGATCATCCATCTTCGAGGAAAGACTAACGGGAAAAATAAAAAAGGCCAATATTAAGCCAAAAAAGTACAGAACTAAAAAAACTTTGAAACTGCTGTGGACATGCATAGACAAATACCTAGTTTTGAGGAGATCGGCAACCTGCGGAGCAGTCGAATCCATCAGGCGAGGTGATGCGTAGGTCAATTGATGCGACTATGAGGAAGCCGTAGGTTTTAGTTGAGGCCATAGAAAGAAAGCAATCGCCTCCCCTTTCACCTCTATTGCCGCTGATGCTGCTCTCTCTCCCTCCTAATTGTGATGAAATAGATTTTCCGTTTTCCTTACCCCTTTACCATACACAGGAATCACTGTAGAAACCTTAGATCAATGACCCCAACTTTCATAGAACTTTGTTTTCTGTGCAAACCATGGATCAATGGCCTACAGACAGATGAGGACACTATAGAAACCATGGATCAGCCTATGGCGCGTTGGGAGGAGAAACCCTAGACCCAGCGAAGAGAGAGGAAATAGCTCGAGATGCAGATGCGTGTGGAGTCTAGACGAAGCTTCGCGAAAGCGAGAGAAAAAGGTGGAGCTCTGGATCAAGAGTGATAACACATTCCGTGTAGCACGGTAGAGAGCGGAGTCTAGTTGGAACATGAAGAAGGAATGAAAGGAAGAAGAAAGAAACATTACAGAAGCGATGAAGAGAGACGGATAGAAAATCTGAGTACGGAAGGTATAGCGGAGACGAACGGAGCAGATTCAATCCATCCGAAACAGAACAGTAGTACAACCGATAGGATTTGAGCTCTTTCTACAGTGATTTGAAGGTTTGAAATTAAAATATTATATATTCGGCGTTAGACGTGAACTCGTGCAGAGGTCGAAGTTGAGAAATAAAATGTGGACCCCTAAACAGAAACAGAAATTACAAGGGCTGAGGTGATATTGATCTTCTAATCGATCTGCCAGACCGCCACCTGTCCGTTGTTGCTGGCTTTTTTAGTGCTTTGTTCGATCGTCTCTTTGCGTTGACTGTCCCTCAATTTTTGGTTTGGTCAGGGATAAAGTTGTTTTTTAAAAAAAAAAAATTAGAGCACTGCCACTAATATCACTAGTCAAATAAGTTTGATGCAATATGATCCCGTCGCACACTTCACAAAAATCATCACAAAAATCGGGCTCAAATTTTGACAACAGATTTGTGACTCAGAGGCCGAAAAGAAATGTAGATCACTGATCTGATCATTATGGATCTATATTATAAACTATAATTTTTTTTATATTTTTGAACTCAAAATTGGATAGATCTTTGGTATAGTTTGGATAAACTTTTGGATTGATGTTTTTACAAGAAGCAGAGATAAGGAGAAATTAGACGTTTGGTTTTCCCAATATTATAGAAATTAATGTACACTAAGGATGTGCTCCAGGCATTGATGCATAAAGGAATGGAGCATTAGCGAAAGTTAGGGGACGGAAGTAGAAATGTTAAAGTTTACTTTAGTAAAAAGTTTATTTGCTCCACGGTGACGTACGAAATGTACGATAGAGAGAAGGAACGGAGAGAGAGAGAATTGATTTTTTATTTGGTCGGACAAGTATATTATATGAAAATGACCACTTTATTCTTTAGAAGAAGGTTTTGTTCTATTAGCACGTAGGCTTTAATTCTGTCATTTGACAGACTTTACATTGTGTACACCCCAATTTCGGAAGTAATGATTTTGTTGATTTTCACCTTACCTTCCCTCCCCTTCCGTCCAAAATCAGCGACTAAAACACAATCTAAGACTTTTTATAATTTTTTAATACACTTTTTTGTTTTCCTAATGAGTAGTTATCTCGTTCCAAAAAGATAACAAAGTATCTCAAAATAAAAAAAGAATAAAAAAATTAATGAGATCTTATTCGGCTCCTCTGCTATTCTACATGTCTGAATGTTAATCAGATGGCTATTCATACTTAAAAATTTGTACTAACGCCCAACAGCTACCAGTTTCAACGGCTACGCGTACTTCTAATATAGCAGAGAAAGGTGGTGCTGCTATACCTCTGCCTCTATCCACCGTCAAAGCTCTTGGAATCTAATTATGTCAAAATTGGACAATTTTTGTTATGCGTACCAAAAACCTGCAGCACTCAGCAGATCATTATTAACCAAAAAAGGATTCAAGAGACCACAGTTCAGTACTGTGACAAGAAATGACTTAATATGAGAAATGCAGTAGTTAAGGAAGAATTTTGACCTAAATTATATATCATCACTTTATTTATTCTTTTTTCAAACATATTTATGTTTTTAAACTTAAATTTACAGCATTTGAAATTTTTAATTAGTAAAAATGGTGATTTTCTATCAAACAAACAAATCTCAATTCAAATACAAACTTTCCATAACAGAGCATCATCCTTGTGAATGCATGTCCAAATACCGAAAGCATTGTGAGAACACGACAAGGTCGTTCTCAGAATAAGAAATCAAATCAAGCAAATTTTCACCCCACAAGCCAACTACTGAAAACAACACAGTGTGAAACACAAAATCAGTCCGATAATGTTATTAACTGATATTTATCTCGCCAAAGGACCGTAATCAGATAGCTGCTTTCCTCTAGCACGTGCCATCTCGATATCACCACCATAGATCACATCTGCAGCCTGATAGTCATTTCTTGAATAATCACTAACTTGGCTTATGTCACCTGAAACCATGCTACCTGTGTCATTGTATGATATTTCTAGTTCCAGACTTTCCTTGAGCTCTGTGACAACACTTGTCATGTCAGGCCTCTTTGCTGGTTGATCTGTGCATCTAAGTGCCAAGTCTGCAACCTTCCAAATGGAGTTTATGTTGTATTGGCCTCCCATATTGGGGTCTAATATGGTTTCTATGTTTCCTTTGGAGAGCCTTTGCTGCACAAATTGTGTCAAGTGCTGGCCATTATGCGGGCCATGGAGAATAGGGGACCTGCCTGTGATGATTTCTAACAGCACAACCCCAAAACTGTACACGTCACTTTTTTCAGTGAGCTGTGAGGATGAAGCATAACTGCAGGAGTATAATGTAAATTAACAAACAAATGGAAAAAATAATAAGTAGTAAACGAAATAATGAACCACAAAAATATTTGTGTTCTAATTAACTAGCAAGATTAGGCATTTGGTAAAAATAATACAACAGAATGAAAATGTTTTCAAAGGTTGTTATACTTCCACTCATATAACTTGACCTCCAATTCATTTTTTTAGAAGATCCAATTTGTGAAAATTCTGTTTCCTTCACTAATATTCCTTTTTTTCATTATTACAATTGATCGTTAAGCCTGAACTAGCTGAGGTTAATAAGCCTACACATGATATGTACTGCGTTAAATTTCTGGTCATGAGCTAATTTTGCGACAGAGATATCATGACGTCACTAACAAGTCTGGTACAGTGCCACAATGTCCTTCCATTAATTTTCTGACAGGCATACTAAAGCAATCAATGATTTTTGAATGAAAATGATTGTATAAACAGAATAGGTAACACTTACTAGGGATCCATGTATCCTGGTGTTCCAACAACCTGAGTCGTGACATGAGTGCTGGTGAATGCCCGGACCAAACCAAAATCAGAAATCTTTGCTTCAAGATTTTTGCCAAGAAGAATATTGCTGGCCTTCACATCTCTGTGGATGAGTGGTGGATTGCACATCTTGTGTAGATACTCCAACCCTAGAATATATGGAAAGAAGTGGTCTCAAACAAACAATTTTTTTTTCTAGAAGGAATAAACTAAAAATTTCCAATATACCTTGGGCAGATTCATATGCAATTTGGACCCGTTTTTTCCATGGAAGAGGCCAAGCATTACCTACCAAACACAGAATCCAGCAGTAAACATTAAGTATTCCATTGTAATGTTCGTCCACAGAACTACATTTGCAATATTGTACATTAAAAAGTAATACATTAATGCGTATTAACTACCTTTTAGCCAATCTTGCAGGTTTCCTTCTTCCATATGCTCATAGACAACAGCAATCTGATTTCTGTCATTACAGTAGCCAATCAGCTTGACTAAGTTCTTGTGATGAACCGTTGACAAATTATCAACCTAGAGAAAAATTAAACATATATGCAATATTGACCAGTTCAGTTACTTGATGGATCTGTACCAGATTTTTTTAGGAACTTATTAAAAAGAAAAGAAATTACCTCATTCATAAACTGTTTAACCCCTTGTGTAGATGATTCAGAGCGAACTTTAACTGCAACTTGCTTTCCATCTTGAGAGCAGCCTTTATAGACTTTGCCAAACCCACCGATGCCAATTTGATTACTGAAGTTATTGGTAATAAGCTTCAGTTCCGCAAAACTAAATTGCTTTTTTTCGAAAGATAATATGTTTGCTTGAACTCCAAATTTGGGAGAATCTATTTGGTTGTCATATACATAAGAGCTGGTTTCCTTGATAACTTTTCCAGGATATTCAGATGTATGTGGATTGACACCAGTGTCTGCAAGCGATATATATAATTGAAAGTTCTAGATTTTTCTAGGAGAAAAAATTTTCTAGATATGAAAATATGAAAAAAATTAAGCAACGTTACTGTTACTGCAGGTGATTCCTGCATCATTTCAAGTACAATTTTAGTTTATCAATGTGCAGAAGATAAGTAATCTGTTCTTTTTTTCTTTATCATTTTTTTTGGTCATTTTGGTACAGGTGTAGCTCATATGCCCAACTGTTGATTCTTCAACTGGTCATATATAATAAAAAATTTATAATCAAAGCTTAATCATTTGGCAACAATTACCCTTGTGCTTCTTCTTGTACAAAATGAATAGTGTTGCTGCTCCCACCATCAGCAATATGATAACTACGGCCCCAATTATGATGATAACTTTGTTTGAAGATTTCTTGGATTCTAGTGTGATAGAAGTACCGTCAATACTGTCATCAATGACTTTTTGTCAGATCAGATATGGCATATATGCTACTGTTCCACATTGGGTTGTATATGGTAGAAACCAAGTTACTTCTCCAACAAAACAATGTTTATTACTCTATTACCATGTTTTAATTTTTCTTTGCAAAAAACAAGTGGTTTATGAGTTACTCTGTGTTTAAAAAAAAAAAAAAGGTGAGTTGCTCTGTGTCAGTTCAGGACCACAAAATCTATGCTGTTTGCAGACTCAAAAGTTAAAACATCCTTGCACCAGATGCCTTACTCATACAACTTCTAGATTTTGTTACTAACTGCAAAAAGACATTAATTTCAACAAAATAAGTAAAAAAAAGGGACAAACTTCACTGTTAGAAGACCACTTTTTTGTCTCGCCAGGAGTCCAGAAGGAAAATTGCCTGTAAGACCACTGTTTTCTGATAAGTCTCTGCATTTTGAAGGAAATATTGATGAGATGAAAGGAACTAGAGTTTTTCCTTTAAGGAATTAAATTAATTAATAATGACGATGATCATGTCTTACAAGAATGTAAGTGCAGTTAATTGATCCAATGAAGTAAGAACCTTGCCAGAAAGATTATTGTGAGATAAGTCCCTGAAAGTTTTACCAAAGAAAATAGTAATTCAAGTATACTTGTTTAGTCTTAAAACTTAATTTATATATGATCTTCATATATATTTTTTTTAGCAGTTCCAAGTTTAAAGTGAAATATTTTGTTGCTGAATGGACATACAATTTCACCAGTGCAGTCAAGCTTCCGAAAGCAGATATAATTGGCCCTGTTAATCCACTAGATGCTAAGTTTCTGCAAATTATACAACTTGTCAATAACTTCTTCGTAAGCAATATGGTATACAAAAAGGATTTTTACTTTTGCAATGAAGTGTTGTATGTAATGTAAAACTCACAAAGCTGTGATCCTGGTGTTGTTAGAGGAATCTGTCGTACAGTTAACTCCAGACCAACCGAGGTAGGAAGGAACACAAGGATCTCCACTCCAATCTTTTTTTATGGTATAGCTTGTCTTGATTGAATTTACCGCAGTTACTGTAATGAAGATTAAAATTTACTTTCCTTGAGCAGTTAGTGTGTCAGCAGCATGCAACTATATATTCCATGAGTACATTTCTGAAAATATGCTTATACTAGTATTCATAAGCCTATATAATGACGAGACTTAAAATGAGAATAAAAGAATACCGTCTCCATTGTATGTCGGCCAGAACTGTACTGGCAAGTACGTGTACAGCTCCAATGCATTGAGTATCGGTGGGAGAGTTGCTCTGGGGCTACTTTTGAGTGACACACTGTAATTTGTATATCCTGTCGTTGTGTAGTAAGCATAACTTGCAGAGAGGTAAGTCAGGGGAACAGGTTCTGTGAAGACCTGTCCGGTATTATTATAAATATAGAATTCCCTTAGACTGTTATTTTGCAAGATCTGGATCTCAGCAAAATGGAGCACGAGAAGGAACCAAGTCGAATTGTCAGAAGCTGACCATGTCATGTCCATTGTATCATTTGGTGTCAAGGGAATGGCAGCTGTCTGCATCACTTTGGACGGGACCTCAAATGTAAAGCCATCAATGCTGGAGTTGGTGGATATTTCAGTCCATGATGAAGATTGTGTGTAGTTGAACCATAGTCGATCATGGGAATCAGAAGGGTACCTGTGATCAATCAGTAAAGCAATCCACCAACCCCAAATTATTAAAAGAGATTAATAATTACATATTTTGCTATTATAATTTGTAAATAATAATCACACCCAAAAAAAAATTACTGAAATTTATACTGCCACTTTATAGGAATTGAACAATTATAATCTACTGATACATTCTTTTTGTGCGAACTATTTGTTGAATGTTGATGTAGGGTTCCACTTCAAGTACATTTACTGAAAGGGAAAAAAAATGAGCAAACATTGTTTCCCTTTTCCAAAAAGAATGTTATGCTTGCATACCTCACAAGAGTATCATTCGATCCCACATTTTTCCTTGTAATAAGTTTCAAAGATTGCATGGAGCTTACAACTTGATAAAGAGGGCTACTCAATGGTCTCAACTCGAGGACAGAGATAAAAGGAGTCCCATGTCCTGTGTTCACTAGACATATTTGTATGTAATTATCAGGGGCGACCGCAATTATCTCGTAGTCATACCAATAATCTGATGTAGAAATGACAACTGTAGACCACAAATTGACACCAAAGTATAAATCGAAGCTTGGAGGAGCTCCTAAGTTATCATAATTTCCATAATAGAACGTTGCTCTCACAAGATATTTTGATCCTTTTGATACCGGAGTCAAAGTGTAGCAGTTTTTAGTATTGTCCGGAAATTTCCTCAGAGTCTCGAGATCCTTATACATCAGTTCGTTTACTGGGTACTGACTAGAGATTTTGGAATTTGCCCCTGTGTCAATATATTGATCGTCTGAGACATATGTTAACCCTGTAAAGCTATCTACATAACTAGTGTTCTTGTCCAGACCACAGTCGATATTTATGAAGCCTGAAAAAAAAAATTAAGATTGTCATTTGCTGTAACCAAGAGCCATGCTGTCCAATGCAAATTTTTTGGAAGGCACGGGTAAAAATTTTCTAGGTAAAAATTTTCTAGGAGTTCTCAAATTACAAATTACAAGAAATCAATTTTAATTTGTTGTGTTCTGAAAAATATCTTTTCTGGGAGTAGCAAATGATTAGAAGAAATGAATGAAATAATGGTTTTTTTTTTTAAGATAAATTGGGGGTCTAAGCCACCCAACTTGAAAGAAACAATGGTTAATTTCAAAGCAAACAAATAATTAAACTCTGTAATTAATTAATTTATTAATGAAACAGACGATTTGGATTTTAAAATGTTTTCAATTGCTCGAATTTTTAAAAGCTTGTACGAATTATAAAAAGCTAGACGCAACGTCCAAATCCACAGATAATATCGAAATTTTTTGCTCTCCTACGAGAGGAGAATTTAAAAAATAAAATAAAATAAAAATAGACAAGCTACTTGCGGAGCAACTTATTGATGCAGGTCTAAAGGGTTTTTCCACGGGTGCGTTTGGATGAGAGAAGAAGAAGAGGAAGAAGGAAGATGGGAAGAAAAAAAATTATAAACAATCCAAACTCTTCACAAAGTTACACACTTCTCAATACTTCTTCCCACTTCTTCCCTTCTTTCTTTCTTCCCACACCTATCCAAACGCACCCCACACAGCTTTAATCGGTTGAACCTTTTTTTTTTTAACCTCGAAGCGGTGACTCTACCGATTCAATGTTTGGCCCGGTTAAAACCGCTAATCACCAACTTTACGGTTCGGTTTTTGAAATATTATCCATCCGAGGAGACAAAATCACATGCATCTTACTTTCATCTCATAATTTCATAAATGCATTTCTTGCTTTACCTTAATTTTTCTAGCTAATTGGAAAAGAGGCCTAGTATTTTTCCAAGAGACCAAATGACCAATACACATGGATCAGTGGAACGTGACTTGATTGCCAATATGGATATTTCTTAGTATCCAATAATCAAGAATTTTATTATGTGCATATCAACTTCCCAGTTATTTTTTGTTGGCTCAAATAGTAGTTATCCATGTTAACACAAGTATTTCGATTATCGTTTATATACAGAAATAAAATCATCTGAAAGAGATATATAAATTCAAAGCAATCAATGTATTTTTATCTATATTAATAAATAGTCATGTTATTTTCCTTTTCAGTATTATAAATAGAAAAGATTTAAATAACTTAAGGTTTAATTGTAGCCGCAAAATATACATTAGAATGTATATAAAAGTGTTTCTTACGTTGAGTGAGTAACACATTTTGTGGTTCGTACGGATAAAAATTTGATATGGCATTCTGTTTGCCATTGTCTTTCTTTTTTTTTTTGACTAAATTGTCCATAACTCGTAATATTGCTAGTCTTCAATCAAAATCTAAGTCGTCCAGGACTCATTAAATTAGAATTTTTTTAATCAAATCAAGATTAAGCTTAAGCTCGAAATTTATTGTCTTACTCACTCATAATTAATTAACTTAAGATACCTCGATACATAACTGTACCAACTAATTTGAAGTATCCAACTCTTAATTTTACAACATAACATGTATTGTTTTTATTTTCAAAATGAGACCATTTATTTATAAAGGCATAGTCCACTCTGTGAAATAGAATTTATTATTTTTTTTCCGCGTCCAGCGAGAATTGAACCCGTTACCTCTAGGATAACGGACCGTGCATATGGACTCTCACGTTAACATAACATGTATAGTTAGATGGACATGTTAATTAAGGAATTCTTTTGAATGAAAGAAAAACTTTAATTACTTGAGATAGCATGGTAAATAAATAGAAAAGTTAATATATAATTGAGCTTTGAGCAGAGCTCCAGTTTATATTCGAGTTCGAGCAAATTTAAGGATTGCTAGATTAATTTTTTTACTCAAGCTAAGCAAAGTTAATTAGATTCATTTCCCTCTATCAATCTACCTGAGCATCTGTGAATGCGACAATATTAACTTATCAACTTCTTTTAGGCTCCGTTTGGATGGCTTCTTCCCAAAATAAGGAATAAGGAATAACCACTTTTTACCAATAAATTTATTTCTAACCATCCAAACTCTTCACAAAAATTACACACTTCCCAATAAATTTACCCCTTCCCAATAAATTTTTTCTCTTCTTCCTTCTTCCTACCTTATTCTCAACGCATCCAAACGGAGCCTTAGTTATTCATACTTTTAGTTTATTGCCAAATCCATCATTTCCATGATTTAGGAAATCTAAGCGCAAACAAAGAACCGCATATTTGAGTTGGCTCGAATCAAACAGGAAAATAATAAACATCTATTAAAATGATCAAAAGATGAAAGAAAGTTTTTTTTTTTACGGCCAGGTGGCAATCGCCACACCACAGTTTTCATTAATAAACAAAAATGTTACAAAAAAATTAAAAATATAAAAACAGAAATAAAAATAAAAATAAAAAGAGGATAGTTTATAGTTACCAAATTTTCAATGTAATAAAGTGAGATTAAGATAAATAGCTAACCGTCAGTACTCGTCACATTGTTACCACCATAAACGGAGATCACGGACAAAATGAGTAGATAAAAGCACCAGAGAAACATTCTTCTCCAACACTTGCAACATCCCATATTCCCAACTCAAGCCACGCAATTTTTTTTTTCTTTTTCCGTTGGAGAGATGATCGATCTATGGTTTCTGCCCCTCACCACAATCTAATGCTACTTATACTAGCAATCTTAATTAGTTGACTGCCTACGGGCTTGTTGTCAAAAAAAAAAAATAGTTGACTCAGCAACAAATGTTTATTAATCAATATTAAAGTGCAAAATTCAATTTAGAAGAAGAGTTAATTTATGTCATTATTGCTTTTTCAATGGTTTAGTTGTCGACAAATTAGATATAACTTCTGCGGAGACATTAATTGCAAATTTGTTGAACAGTGTGTTAGTTTCAAATTAAACTTAATAGAAACATTGATACAAGAGTCACTTTTTCGGAGACGGAGAGGCAATGAAGCCTGTACGCTAAGACTTGTTATTTCTACTTTGTGACGGGGTCTAGTTTGACTTGACAGTGAAGCCTGCCTCAAATAAAACCAAGGAAGGCGACATCACTTCGGAAAAAAAAGAACATCATTTCTTCTCTGGCATATCACTGTCTTCGGATTCTCTGCTGGTGGAGTATGTGAAATATCTTGTGTAATACCATCCAACGGCTTTCAAACTTCTAACTCTCAAGTTGGTGGAGTATGTGAACCCTGTCCTACTACATTGTGTGCCACGCGCATACGCCTAATGCCTGGTTCTACAGTTCCCAAGTTTCCCAAAAGGAAAAGGTAGCACTCAATGGACCTTTCTGGAGTACAACTTGATATTCGGAATTTGAAAAAAAAAAATTAAGAATTAAAAAGGACTTGGTATGCATCTTCTAAAAGAATCTTGTAAAATGTCAAAAGGTCATGCGTTCTATTAGACGAAATATTAACGCTTTTTTTGTATAACTAAGCAAAGGCATTAGCAAATCATGTCATTTAAATTTTATTTTTCATCGTTTACATAATTTTTTAATGGATTTCAGAAATGAAAACGCTTCAAAAATATGATATAAATTAATGCCATTCAGTCCAAAATAAACTGATTTATTGAAATCGGTTCTGATTAAAATTTTAATGCAATTATTATTTTGTAACAAAAGTTCAATCTTATATACAAATGGTATATATTAATAAAAAAGAATGAGTTATAAATATGATGGCTTATGTTATAATTTCGTGCCACAGAAGATGAGACAAAATTATAAATCTAATTCACGGTCCTGTGCCGTGTGTGTTGCTCCAGAATTAATCTCTATCCCTCTTCCTTTTTCCCTCGATATTTTCAGACTACATAACTCCCTATCGGTTTTGACGAAATTCAGAAGTTACTTCCACAGCGGTCACTCAAGATTGTTTGTAAATGGCACTTAATTAGCAAAGCAAGGACATGTTTGCGTTTCCGTTCCTGCGCGTTCCCCATGCCGGTACGAATGTACTAACAAGCTGCCCTGTGCGCTAGAATAAGATGTCCGTTGCTAGCACAGTTCGTGTGTCTGGTAAATCCATAAATTAGGAACACAACTAGAACAAAGCTCATTTTAATTCTTATTTCTAGTTTTATAGATTTGTGAGAACTAAAAATAAAGACTTGTGTTTTATTCTTCCCTTTAAGTATATATGCATAGTTTATTAAGTATAAATTGTTCAGTTTATTACGTAAAAAAGAGATAGGGAAGATGTTTTAGCACATTGGCACGCGAGACGGCTTTTGTTCAGCTATGGCACGCGATGGCATCCTATGGCAGTTATGGCACCGTTTGGATTTAGGAAGAAGGAAGAAGGAAGAAGGAAGAGAGAAGAAAAAAATTATAAATAATTCAAACTTTTTACAAAGTTACACACTTCCCAATACTTCTTCCATTTTTTCCTTCTTTTCACACCTATCTAAAAGAAGCCTATAATTTTTTTTTTTAAGCACTGACGAGACATAGTCAGATATGGCCATATGGGGCGATGAGAAGCGGGTTTTTTTTTTTTTTTTTTTGGGAAAGTATACGTATTTGCTCATGTGTTAAAGGAGGTCAAACTTACATCTAACGAAAAAGCTGGGGGAAAAAATAGGCAGGCTCGAGATTCCGGACTTTCTAGTTTGTTCGTCAAGATACGTATTAGATTCATGTTTATAGTATGTTTTGAATGTATTGGATTGAAATTGAAAAAATAGAATGTATTTTACTATCATATTGTTAAATTAAAAAAAAAACGAAATATTGAATAACATAGCAAATAACTATATATAGTGGTAATTTAACTTAAAAAAAAATCAAATATTTTGATATAAAAAATAAATTTTTTTATTATTTTAACATTTTATATATACTCTCGTATTTTAATTTTTTTTTCAAAAAAAAAAACGTATTCCTAAACTCGCATCGTTAACGAACTAGGCAAAAGGAGTGCATCTTGTGCAGTCATCATTCTGGTGGATATACGAAAATTCACATGTGAAATCAATACATGTATGCAGCAGCATTCCACGTGCTGGGCCTGCCCCTCTCGCTTGTCAGATGTTGGTTCAAATGTTGCGTATGGTCGGTAATTTATATTTCCATTTCCATTTTTAGCATTTTATAATTTTGAGAAAGTTTAATATGCACAAATAGAATTTTTTATGTATCGCAGATTTTTTCGAAAGTATTTTTGTAAATTGACAAATCTAATTTAACTAATTTAATCTACATATTAAAATATCATAACAAATCAAATTTTACAATTTTTTAGATTTTATTACTATTTTTTGAATTTTTAAAAACATGTTATTATTGGAAACAAATTACTATTTACAACATTCAAAAAATAGTAGGTTTTATAAAAATCGAACAAACAATAATAAAATTTCAAAAATAGTAAAATTTGGTTTGCTATGAGATTTTAATATATAGATTAGTTTGGTGAAATTATATTTGTCAATTTATAATAATATTCGTGAAAAATCCGCGGTGCATAGAAAGCCCTATTCACTATGGTACATATTAAACTATCTCTTATAATTGTCTAGGGATAACAATATTCAAATTTGTCATATAACTATATTTCATTTTATAATTAAAGGTAGAAGTTGTGAGTTCCAGATTAAAGTATAATTATTTTTTTTAAGATAAGATTAGTCGAACTCTCCAACTAATTTCGAAATTAAATCTCACAAAGGATACCATCCAGATTCCGAGCCCATCACATTCACTGAAGATACCTTGCTCTTTGTTTCTAGACTAAGAGCTAATTCTCTAAAATATATTCAAATTAGTTCATATAGTCAATTTAATTAGTTTTTTGCTGTGTGTCTTTGAACTTGAAATGCTATTAGGCAAGACGAAAAGCCTCTGCAAATGAAACATCAAACGTGTGGATGAAATTATGAATACTTCTTTTAAGGGGACCTTAGGAATAATCAGATATATGCCATTGTGAAAAATAATAATTAAAAATATGTCACTCTTAAATTGTAAATTAGTTTTATCCCACTGTTAAATAATTTTAATTAGTTCTATGTCTTTATGTCAAACTTAGAGATATGCCACTCTAAATTTTTAAAAATGTCCAAGATGTCCTCATTAGATTAAATCATGAGGAAATGAAAAAGAAACTTCTTCATGTGAAATAAATTCTGAAAATTTCAAACTAAAATTTTAGATTTAAAATTTTAAAATTTGAATTTTCAGATTCAAAATTTTGGTTTTCAAATTTTAAAATTTGAAATTTTGAATATAATTTTTAAAATATAAGATTTTTTATTTTTTTTTTAAAAAAATATTTTTTATTTTGAAACTTTTTTATTTTTTTAAAAAAAAATTTGAGTTTGAAATTTGAAAATTATTTTATGGCGTAAAATCAATTATTTACTTTACGATGACATATTTCTAGTTTTAATGTTTTATGATGGCATATTTCTAATTTTATTATTTTATAGTGGCATATCTAAAAAGTCATATTTGTAAAATTAATTAACCAATGGCTTAAATCTAATTTTACCGTTTAGTGATGATATAAAAATAATTTATCATTTAGTGATTACATATCTCTAATTTTTTATTTTTATAGTTGCATAAACCCAAATCACCCTATCCTTTTTTTTGTTATGTTTGTGTTGTAATTTTTGTACAAGACTAATAAGACCCACCAATCTTTAGATAGGATTGTTACACTTCTGGTCATAAAAAGATCGAGGCTCTGGTTTAAATTACGGTTCCCTGCGCAGAGTTTAACTCATTAAACTGAGGTTGGCAGCTAAGATATTTGAGGTAAATTATGTCACAAAATACTATTTTATTTTCTGATATCTAAAGAAACAGACCTTTTAGGAAAATAAGATTAGAAAAACTCATGTGGTTTTACAGCTTACGATCTGACTTGAAATCAGGGAAAATATTCTTGCTTTCACAATCATTTTGTTCGCGTTAATTTTTAAAATGTTTGTGGTTTAAATATAACATTTCAAATTTTATATTTTGTAATGTTTATATTCTCTAATCAATCCTTAACAGTCGAAATCCACCTATACTCAGTTTCATAAAAATATTTCGAGAAGAGTTTTGGAAACCAACTGAAAAGGTTTGATTGGTCGGCCGACTCAATCTCGTTTTACATATAGGAGTGGATCGATGTTCTAATTTATTTATGATTTCTGAATAGCTCAGGTAACTAGATTTTTTTATATTTAATTTTATATTGGTTGATTGAATGACTTAATAATATCATTTGGTTTTGATTGGATTTATTATATATTGTAATTTGTTTGGTCTATTTGATATTTGAATTGTGCTATCAATTGTTGGTAACCCTCGTAAAAGGCGATTCGCAGTGTGATAGTAAACCGTTGGCAACCCTCATAGAAGGTGATTCGTGGTATAAAAGCAAACTGTTGGTAAACCTCATAGAAGGTGATTCGCGGTATAAAAACAAACCGTTGGTAAACCTAATAGAAGGTGATTCGCGGTATAAAAGTAAACCGTTGGTAACCCTCATAGAAGGTGATTCGCGGTTTGAATTGATTGATTGTGTTTTGTGATAATGAGATATTATTGACTTTTGTTATATTATTAATTATAGAGAAACTGGATTATTAAATGACCAGTTATTGAGATTTGTACCTAATTCTTTTTATTTTTCTGTTGCAACGCCCGTTGATGGACTATCGGATCGGTGCAGAAGATATTATTTTTCCTCGCGTCCCGCGATCCGTCGATGCGGGGCGTGACATGTACAACTATTATATATCAGCCATATATTATAAAATTTATTGTCAGTTTGATATTGGGATTGTCGATTGATATTGGCAAAATCTTTCACTCAAAATTATAAGTTTGTTGTATCATAAATAATTTCTGAAGCCAGAAAATCTTATGTACCAGTAGCTCATTCAATAAATTTCTAGATATTTGATGTCTAAAATGAATCAATTTAATAATCGAACTAAACTGATGGTTAAACAATTGTGAGGTCCTTCGCATCAAAATTTGTATTTGATAGATATTAAAGAAATTTGTATTTGATAAATATTAAAGGTGGAACCCCACAAACCCAAAAGTACCCTAAAAGATTAGTAGATTGGGACATTGGGACTTCTATTGACAAACACAGTTACGCAGTTAGTTGTACTGATGGCTAACTTTTACTACAGTTCTATATAAAAATGCACATGTTAGGTGCACAGAGCACAAATTAGGACTTTTAATACAACCGTATTGTGTTCAAGGGTATGAAACAATGCTTTTTTTTTATATATTTAGTCTATCAGTTCAATTACATATGAAAAGAAAGATAATTTTGTAGTAATTACTTTGTTCAGTTTTCAACTAATTATTGATAAAATATGCATGGATATATAATTAGTTGAGGCTTTGAGTATTTAGTTCCCACCAAATTGCCCTAAAAAGATTCTAACTATGCTCCTCCTAATTATAGCCGTACTCTATTGGTCTGATCTAATATGATCGAAGGTAACTAAGTACTTCCATAAATTAGAAGCAACATTAATTCAAATCATTTATCTTTTGACACAGAGAGGTGTGATGAGTGCAGAAGAGGTGGGCAAGGGTTAGGTATATATGATCTGAAGAACCGAACATGGCGCATACAAGAACCTGTGCCTTGAGTGGAGACAGTATTTATGATGGCCTAGATTGGCTTGCATCTACACTCAAATGGTTACAGGCTGAGGGCCAACCAACTTCAGTTGCCAGCAGTTCTTCAATCCTGAATAATGTAAGTGGTTGCTACAATATGATAACATGAGCATGTTTGGTATTGTCTTATCAGTACATGACTTATTGTAAGAGATGAATTAGTAAGAAGAAAATGAAGTTTCCGATCCTAATCAATTTATTTATGTACCAGTTATAGTAATACTGGAGCAAGCATCTAAATAGTGCCAAACAATGGCTAATTACAATACAAAAAAATTTGAAAGTTATAATAATGGGAACTGAAGTAGTCTTTTTTTTTTTTACTTTTTTGAATAAAAAGTGTGGTTCTAGCCTAACACATTTTCAGGAACTGAAGTAGTCTTGAAATTAGATATTATCATCACTACTGTATGAACTGTTTTTTTTTTCAGAGCTTGGAACCTTGGCTCATTCGCAATGTGAGAATTTTTGGATATATTAATCTATTCTCTGTAATTGGGAGTGGATTGCCAACATCAGAGGAGATAGGAAGCATCACAGACCCGAAAATGCTAAAGGCCCCTCATATTGCATCACACATAAATCAGCTGATCTCTTTATTGGTGTTGTTTCTACTGCCGACAATTTCAAAAGAAGGATGGCAGTTCAGCGGACATGGATGCAATATAAAAGAGTGAGGTATGGAAGGGTTGTGCCGTTGTGGTACGGTTTTTTGTTGGGCTGGTACGAATTTTACTTTTTTAATTTTAATTATGGTTCTTATCAACACAAAGAAGTCTACATTAGAAACACAGTTTGCCACAGTAATGTACCGACTTCTATTATTTTTTTATGAGAAATTTTATTTTTACCGAAGTAATTTATTTTGGTTTTATGACCTAAGTGACTGACTTGATCATTAATATATTTTTTCTTTCATACTCTGAAGCATAAAAACGAAGTGGTGAATGATGAGCTTTGGAATGATGCAGAAACATATGGAGAAATTCAAATTTTGCCATTTGTGGAATATTATGGTTTGATACCATGGAAGACAATTGCAATTTGCATCTACGGGGTAATCTCATATTCAGTATGGTTATCTTTGCTCTAATGAATTTGTCGTTCTTTCTTCACAAGGATAAAAAATTTGTTTATTGAGAAGTTTTTTTTCATAAGATTCATATATATATCAAAAACAAATATGATTGGCAATTTTAAAATTTACAACCCCCTGCTGCTTATTTGGTAAATTTTTCATCATTTTCTTTGACTTTTTGACCTTTTATTTGTACATGGTATGCCAGACAGATGCGTTATCGGCTAGGTATGTGATGAAAACAAATGATGATGCATTTATGCGTGTAGACAACATTTTTTCTCTGCTATAAAGAAAATTAATATACAAAGGTGGGAACAGCATAAAATACCAAGTGGAGAATTCTTTTCTTTTTTTTTAATATACTTCTTAAATTTTGTTACTTTACGAAACTGTATATTTGTTTTTGTTGTGACTGCATTATAGAGACTTATTTTCTATCATATTGCTACTTTATAGATAGATATTTGACCAATAATCTTATATATTAACTTTGTATTCCTTCATAGACAATACCATATATTTATATACTAATTCTATTCATAATTTATTGATATTTGGAGAGAATTAATATCGAGCGAAGCTCGATTTACTAATACAATAAAAATTCACTAAGGCGCGGCGAAGCCGCGTTTTTCCAGTATATGTATCAATTTGTTATGGGTATTAGAGGAAAAAATCGGCAATCCGTTCCATTCTTTTGCGGGGCCCACAGAAAGGAGAAAGGACAAAGCGCTTTAGTTTGTAGAGGCTACGCGAGCAGAGTGGCAGAGGGATATTTTGGTTTGGCGTGAATCGCTAAATCGAGTCGTGAGCGAAGCAATTCCGTGAGAGAGGGCTGTCCGATTGGACGTCAGGCTGGGTTATGGACTTATGTTGGGTCAGTTTGATTTTAATTACATAATTGTTCGGTCATGGGCTCATGGCCATGATTCGGCTAGGAATCGATTTGGACACCCCTGACAAGTCCAATCACTCTAATATTTTTAATATGACAAAATTGTCCTTTTTTAGCTGAACACTCCACTCTAAGCCTCTAATTCCTTTCCTCTCTGCCTTACTAATTTTGTTTGGACAGTCACAGAAATGGAGAAGCAGATGCTCCATCGATGCGAAGTTTAGAGCAAGCTAGTCAAAGGATAAAGCGGAATGATTTTCTTTTAGCCCTTTCCGATTTTATTTAAATTTTCTGATTTTAAAAGCAACTGACACTAGTAGTTAAATATTGCTCAATGTTATTGCTTCATTTGCAGATGCTAATATATGTAATTTTTCTGTCCTTATTATGTCACATGAAAGTTCCAATATAGTACAACTCAGTAAATTTATACTATTCCAATTTTTTTGTATTAATAAGGTGCTCGAGTCACCAAGAAGAAATAGTAGTTTTTAATTGTATTAAGTATAATTATGCTCTGACTTTTTTTTTTTTTAGAAAAAGCTTGGTAGTGGGTACCAAGATAGTCTGACTTCTTCTTTGCTTAGGCTCCGTTTGGATAGGTATGGGAAGAAGGGAAGAAGGGAAGAAGTATTGAGAAGTGTGTAACTTTGTGAAGAGTTTAGATTGTTTATAATTTTTTTTCTTCCTTCTTTCTTCTTCTTCTTCTTTCTTCCTATATTCAAACGCACCCTTAAAGTTTTGGAAGAAAAAACATGGAGAATTGACAATAAAAATGGAGCAAATTTTGAGTTAATCATAGGGATCAACAAGCAAAGGTCTAAAGTTTTTTTAGAAGATTAAGATTATTAATGTGGTTCATTCATCAATAATGTGTGTCCTAATTATACTACTTTTATGCCCTTCAAATGGTACAAAATTTATTATATTGATTTATTCATGTGATGATGAAATAATCGAAGGTACCTCTGAGTCTCTGACGACTGCTAGCTTTTTGCGCTTTGTTTTATTTTTGAACGGTGGTTGATGTGATTGGTAATCAGTGGCGAAGCCAACACAGGGGCCATGGAGGGCCGGGCCCACGTATGATTTTGAAATTTTTTTTATCGACTATTAAAAAAAGGGAAAATTAGACCCATGCCACTCCAAAAGTGAAAAATTAGCAAAATGACACCCCAAACTTAACTCTTATCAAAATGCCACTCTATACTCAATTTATTTAGAGAATTGCCACCATCACCGTATAAAACATCTTTGAAGTACTATACTTTCTCGTATTGACCAAAAAGCCCTTTATTTTATTATTTTAATTATTTTCTAAAATAGTTTTTCTTCCGTCGAAACATTATCTCCTCAACCCAGCACAGCGTGAGATGACTAAACTTTAGTCTCTATCGCTCCATCACCACTCCACCTCATTCCGCTGCCACTCCACCAGTCGCTCCGCCTCCCCTGTTCTTCAAAGCCTCTATCCCCTCGACGAAACCCAAGATGTCACCCCCAAACAACAAGGAGAAAGAGTTGTCTCTAATTGGTCTTCCTAAGCGTGCAAGAAAATAGCGTGGAGGAGAGACAAAGGGTATGACCGAGATTTTATTGGTATTCCGTTGCTTTATCTCTATCCATTCTATTTTATTTCAAGTAATTGCAGATGTTGCTGTAGTGACTACAAAATTAGTTTGTATTAGGCAACTTCCTGTGATCAAGTGTCACTGGTAAATACCAGTATGCAAAAGCTAACGATCAACATGTGTATTAACCATGCCATGGTTAATTAACCCAAGATTAACTATGTAACTACTTTTGGTTATATTAGATAATGAAATACTGATACTTAGTTAACCATTGTACACCAGTTTTAGTTAATCAAATAGCTGCGCCATCATTCACCACCTCTCCTAGGATCTGCACAAGAACTCACGAGAAATCGAAGCGTTGGTATAGAAGATCGGCGGTCGAGCGATTGAGGAGCAGCGACAGAGCGACGAAAGATGCTAGGATTTAGTCGTCTCAAGCTTCTTATTTCAGAGTCAGGGCGGGCTCTAGAGACTGGAGCTATTTCTCGATCGATCGTTCAGTCAATGGATTGAGGAAATATCATGACGGCCTTAAAGAGAGACGGTTTCAGCAATAAAAAAATAATTAAAATAAATAAATAAAGGGTATTTTAGTCAATAAGAAAAATTACTATATGTCAGAGATGTTTTATACGGCGATGGTGGCAATTCTCTAAATAAATTGAGTATAGAGTGGCATTTTGATAAGAGTTAAGTTTGAAGTGGCATTTTGCTAATTTCTCACTTTTGGAGTGGCACGGGTCTAATTTTCCCTTAAAAAAATGCTTAGTATATGGAATTTTTTTATTTGGGCCCCCCAACAAAAATAAGGTCCAACCCTCACCATATGGGATTTTTTTACTCCGTTAGTGCAAATGTTGAAATCGAAAAAATCTATTCCTATTCTCCTTTCATCTGTTACAACCCTCTCTGACTCTCAATCGGAAAAAGGAAAGTTCACCCATAATTCTGCTCAAATTTAGGGACCTCCAAGGCTCCGCTGTATATATAATCTATTAGTTAGGTAATTTTAGTTTTTTGCTGTAATCTTTCTAGTACCGTTTCACATATCATTTGAGAGCATTTTGTTTTAGGTTTCAGGGATGAGGTACTAAGTTATGTAGTCCGATCTTAAATTCTTAAAATGTTAATAGACCGTTGTTGAGAAATAAAATCTAACTTTGGTCTTTGGAAGCAGTTATTAGAGTTGTACTTATTGCCTTATGCGTCATGTACTTATGTGATTCATCTCATGGTTGAATTTTGAATTTTCTAATTTTAATCAATTTACACAACTAGTATTTATTAATATGAAATTACTAATGTCAATTTACACAACTAGTATCTATTAATATGGAATTACTCATGATTATATAATTGTTTATATTGAGAAGAAAATTGCTAAGATATTTACTTTTGATGAGATTATAGATTTGTATGATTTTATAGGTTCTCGTAGGGCTAAAGTAAAATTTACAGAGGCGTAATTTTATAGATAATGTAGTAGAAATATGACATATCTTTTGTTGAACTATGATTTTATTAGAATTATGATGTAATAGAAATATATAATTTTTGGATGTAATAGAAATCGGATGTAAATTTTTGTCAAGAAATTGAATCAGTTATTAAGGGCTATATTCCAATATTCGGAAGTTTATATTTTTCTTATGGCTTCCATTGTTACATCTTGTATGACACAAAAAGTGATATTTTTTAAAAAATTTTGATGTATACAATCATATTTAAGTTTGATCGGTCGACAGAGCAACTCGAAGTTTGACCTCGGCCTCCCTTGCTATTAAATCCTGGCTTCGTCCCTGTTGGTAATAAATGTAATTATATTAATTAAACACGTAGGAGTTACGGGGCGTTCAAATCACTTCCCGGTTGGCTAGTTGGGCAGAGTCGGCTCGAGTTAGGAAAGGTGAATTCTTTTGATGTAAAAATTTTTTGCCACTTCTAAACTCTAAAGTGGCAATTGGACTGGTCGGTCCAGTCTGTTTAACTATTGAGAATTGTCGAGTCCCTCCGTTTGGATGTGTTGAGAATAAGGTAGGAAGAAGGAAGAAGGGAAGAAATTTATTGGGAATGAGTAAATTTATTGGGAAGTGTGTAACTTTTGTAAAGAGTTTGGATTGTTAGAAATAAATTTATTGGTAAAAAATGGTTATTTCTTATTCCTTATTCTAGGAAGAAGCCATCCAAACGGAACCTAGTTAAGGAAATTTGTTTTTTGAGAAATCTTATGGCACGACGTGGCATACGAATGTTGCGTGGAAAAACAAATTCATGGATGATCATCTTAACTTCTGTAAATAATTAATTCTGACGCCTTTTCCTTGAGAGACAATCTATTTTAAACACTATTATTAAAATAAAATAGGGTCTCTATCATTATGATCACCCAATCACTAAGGTTGTGCTCCCCAATGTGGAACAGAGTAAAAGGCAAAATTAGAACGAAACATAAGGGAAATTTCATATTCTCTCATATATTCAAATTTGAGAAGTTAAGTGAAGGTTATAAATTAACTTTTAGGCCAGCGACGATCTGATTTGTGCAATAAAGAAATAAATGGTCTCGATTTATCTGGAATTCCCTAAATGGACAGGAGCTTTGACTCCAAATTGATAAAAGAAAAATTACCGTCCCAATGTTTTTTATAAGAGAGAGCATAATTGTTTTATTTTTTCCTCTTTTCATACACCACACTTCCTATCAATAGTATTACAATGTCGACCTGTTCAGACTTTATTGGGCTGACGGATATTCCCTTATCGAACTACATACTAGTCATTAATTATTACAGGACACCTTTTTTGAAATCTTCGGCTTGAAATTAACATCTCTACCTATATTGATTACGACTCAGTCGACCCAACAAAAATTTAATAGTTCTAACATATAATCATCTTATGAAAATTATTTCATAGAAAATGTACGAGTAGAAAAAGTAAATAAAACCGGAGTCCAATCATTTCAAGTCTTTTTTTAAACAAAAGGAAAATTACGTGGCATCTCAAATTTTTTAAGGTCGTGCATAGGACAATGAATTTGATAACGATAAATGGGTTTGTTCTGACTTGTTAAATATCCCTTTTTTATTTTTTGGTCGATGGAAATTGATTATCTGACATATCAAATCTCAATAACAGCAACAGGTGCTTCAGTATTGGGAGGCGCGCCTTGTCAACTCATTTAAATATTAATTAGACGCAAATCACACTTAAAATTTCATGTGGCATTACTTGTGGTTCCATTATATTGCGGGTCATTTTCTTGTGGACACTTGAGCATCTACATATAACACATGGAAGGTGAAACGCCACAGTACATCCGGGCTGAAATGCGCCACCCAGGAAATTTGAAACCAGTGACATTTGGTTGCTTTCCACAAGTTGCTTGAATTTAAAACCATCAGGTCCATCACAAACTTGCTCTTAACAAGAAACAAAATGGAAAATTAAAAAATGTTTTTGAACAAATGAAGTTAATCCGCCGGCAACAGCATAGAGCACGTAGATGGCAAAAATAACACAAAATTGATCACTAGTGGCATAATTATTAAAACATTTTAAGGCAAGTAACGCAACTAATCCATAATATCACAGCCAAGGAAAGGAAATTAATGAAAAATAAACAAATCAAAATGAAATGATTTTGTGGGCTTAAAGAATTAATATGTGTAGCCGTAACAGGGGTCAAACTAGCCATTTATCAGTTCGTTTTCAACATTAGAAGGGTCGATTGGCCGACAAAAGAAGAGGCTGAGACCATGGCTGTCTGAACTACACTTATCAAAATCATGAAGATGATGGTAGTTTTATGGTGCATTGTTTTCTCCTCCTTGTTCCTCACTGAGGGGTTTAATACCAATCAGCCTAGTACTCAAGGTATGCATATAGCAGTTGGGAAAAAGTTCTTCACATTAATCATGTCATATCATTCTTTTTTTGTTTCTTTGAACTTAATTTTATATATAAAGAGGGCAAGTATGCTATGCAACATAAATTTCTCTCTCTTTATATTTTTTTCCCCTAGAATGTTATGAGCAACTGATTCTACAATTCTAGTTCTACTTTTATGTATGCTATAAGAAATTCAAAATACTTCACACACAACTTCGTCCACAAATTAGGCTTTTTATTTTACATTGATATTTATATCACTCTGAGCTTTCTTTCCAAATTACTATCTCCATGTCAGAGCTACCTTCTTGAAGACAGGAGTTCTGTTTATATTCCCCCCCCCCCCTTTTTTTTTTAGGTTTTCTGAAAAAGTAGATATAATTCATATGGGAGAAGTAACAAGGGAAGAAAATCGTTTGCAGTTTTACTGCCTCATTTTGTATTTGCTGTCCAATTGTGTCCAAATAATCATAATTGCAAACTGATATTTTAAATCAGAATACCTTGAGTTTTTATTCAAAGTTTAGAGTTGCAAAACAAAACAATCAGACACACACAAACACAAAATAGAAAACAACATTTACTGAATTGATTAGTGAAATGTAAACTTTTCTTTTTATTGCCAAATCCATCATTGACATAAGCAATATGCAAAATGCTTTCATCCCTCCATTTCAGGTTTCATAAGCATAGATTGTGGCATTGGAACCGATACCAGTTACTATGATCCGAGCACAGGCTTATTATACGTCTCTGATAGTCAATTCATTGATGCCGGAACAAATGCCAGAATCTCAAGCAATTACATCAATTCAACTGTACCACCACAATATCAAACAGTCAGAAGCTTTCCTACAGGATATAGGAACTGCTACACCCTACCAAATGCCACTACGGGTCAAAAGTACTATATAAGAGCCTCTTTCATGTATGGAAATTATGATGGACTAAATAGTGTACAGCCAAACCAGAGTTTACAATTTGATTTGTACATAGGCGTCAATCCATGGATGACTGTTAACATAACGGATGCATCAAAAGCATATTGGTTTGAGGCTGCAACCGTTGCTCCAACATCCTTTATATGGCTTTGCCTTGTGAATACTGGTCAAGGGACTCCCTTTATATCTATCTTGGAAATCCGGCCACTGACGAAGAATCTATATCCATATGTTTCCGACAACCAATCAATTGCTTTTGAATTTCACCTGAATTATGGACCCACAAATCAAACAATTAGGTGCGTTTTTATTATTGATATGAAAAAAATATTGATTCTACAGGGTCTATGCCATTACTCTTATGCAAACACATTCATTAAACCATGAACAGTTAGTTTAGAAGTGTACGAACAAATTAAGGTGCACTTGTTTTATTATTCACGGAAGTTTGCAACACATGTTGAGAAAAACAACCTTTTCTGCATCAAGAACTAATTGAATGGCTATAAACTTTTTTGTGGGCTTCATTATTAATTAAAAATTATGGTGCTATAAATAAGTAATTTCACTTGGTGATTAACAACTTTCACCTGCTTTCATATTAGGTTAGCAAGAGTAGTCCAAAACAGAGGAAATGAGTTCATATTAGATTCAACGGACATGTTTAAGGGTGAAAATGGCGACTGTTTTAACTGTTCTTTCATTTCGTTTCATCCAAAACAAAACAAAACGGTTAAAGATTTTGGTTGCGTTTCAAAAACGAAACGGTTAACGCAACACGTAGTCAATTTCGTCCATGTGTATTTTCGTAATTCCGGTTGTTTCGTCCAAAACGAAACGGTTAACGCAACAATTAGTCAGTTTCGTGTCCAAAACAAAACGGTTAACACAACACCCCATTTTCATAGTCGTTTTAGACGTTATGCACCCCAGACATGTTTACATGAAATTTATTTATTTTTTTGAAATGATCCCTTCTTCCAACAAGAAAACTAGTATATAATGAACAGGACTTGTGAGAACACTTCAATATTAACAGGAAATATGAATAACAGGTACCCTGATGACAAGTACGACCGCATATGGGTCCCCAAGTCGTATGATCCCAAAATTATAACCGGGCTTTCCACTACTGACAATATCACTGTTTATCCTGATAATTATGAGGCGCCCCTTGCAGTCCTTCAGACAGCCATTATCCCTGCAAACAATGCTACGAACCTCACCTTTCTGGAATGGTCTCCTGATAATCCCAATATTGGTTATGTCTTTGTAGCTTTCTATAGCAATGTCCATATTCCTCCAACTAATGCATGGAGGACTTTCAATGTTTTCTTAAATGGGAAGTTCAGTTATGGCCCGTATGCTGATCCACCTTACCTCCAGCAATATTATGCAAACAATCCTCAGCCTTTGCCTGGGAATTACTTCTCCTGGTCCTTCAATGCTGATTTCAACTCGACGCTTCCACCGATCATCAATGCAATGGAAGTCTTCTCAGTTATCCCGCTGCGCAACTTATACACTGACTTTAATGACGGTACGTAAAGGTTTAGGGTCCAGATGGTAGGTATTAGAGTTAGAGACCATAGGGAAAAAAAAAGAAGGAACAATTGTTAACTGGGTATCATATGGTTCTTAGACCGAGGTCACAAAATTGTTTCGTATATTCTGGCGTTGAGAACAAATATATGCATACAAATTACTTTTTTACGCCAGATGATCATGTTTGGCCGGTATCTCATATATATTTTCACTAAGAAGTTCAATAATAAAATCAGAGAGTGTAATTCATGCATAGCCAGTAAATTTACTACCAGAATTATCATGATTGTTATTCCATCATTAGTTGTTTTACTTGCTACTATCCTTAGAGCTAATTCCCCATACAATATATCAAATTCAACGTATGCCAATTTATTTAGTTTTGTTTTCTTTCCCCTCAGTTGCTGCCATTAACACTATTAAAGAACACTATCAAATAAAGCGAAACTGGGAAGGGGATCCTTGCGGCCCACAGCAATATTTATGGATCGGCGTAATTTGTAGCTACCTTATTAACCAGCTTCCAAGAATCATTCA
Organism: Rhynchospora pubera; assembly: GCA_028095005.1. Taxonomy (NCBI): domain Eukaryota; kingdom Viridiplantae; phylum Streptophyta; class Magnoliopsida; order Poales; family Cyperaceae; genus Rhynchospora; species Rhynchospora pubera. The sequence goes on from CM051459.1 coordinate 87,588,758, forward strand.
TCTGTCAGTTTGTTTAACAAATTCAGTTTTTCAACATCTTAATTTGTTATTTTTGCAATGGCATCAGTTCTAACAATCAACAAATGCTATGCAGAGATCTTTCTTCAAGTGGATTAAAAGGCTCAATATCAGATTCCTTCTCACAGCTTTCTGCACTTGTGTCCTTGTTTGTACAATCACTTCATATTCTTTTAGTTTGATTTGTGTTTAGGTCATCAGGTTATGTTAAGGATCAACAGGAAGAACCTCTGTTTCTGGTTTATATTAAATACCAATTACCAAACATTGTCCCACTGTAACCAACCATTGAAACAATAGCTTTTGGTGGTAAAGTGACGCACCTAATAAACCTACACAACTTTCAGGGTTCAAGGTGTAACGTACTATTAGTGAAGCATAACAAAAGGACATCTAATTTATTTTCAATTTTTTTTTACATGTACCAGGGACTTGTCATGTAACAATTTTACAGGGGCCATTCCAGATTCATTAGCAACAATAACATCTCTTCAAGTCTTGTATGTACTAACTAAATTTGAAATTGATCTAATACATCATCTTGTTGATGCAAAATTGAAACATCCTTATTTTCTTGTAGAAATTTGGCGGGAAATTCTTTCACGGGGTCAATTCCTTCAAACCTCAAAAAGAAGGCAGATGCTGGAATTATTAACTTAATCATGTGAGTTTAAAATATTTTTTGTGTTAACCAGTCTCACTCCCTGTTGACAATCTGATGGAATTCGTTTTTGAGGTTTCTTAGCAGATTTCATTTATAGTAATGGAAGTTCAAATTTCTATGTGCACAATATCAAAATTATAAAGTCGAAAATTTAGGTTTATCCTGTTTTGTGGTAATGTGCTTCCAAGACATTGGACGCCAAAAACCCAGAGACCCGAACAAATATCAATATTCATAACCAATTATGTGGCAAACAGAAACCTTAATGGCGCACTACATCCACATTACTTTAATGCATGAAATCTGACTTCAAGAACATGCTAATAAGAGTACATATTAATGCTAGATCTCCTTCATGCAATCCCACACCATCTTCAGGAAAGTCAAACAAAACTCTGATTCTGATTCTTTCAACCGTAGTTCCAGCTTCAGTCGTAGCTATTACTACAATAATTATTATACTAGTCATGCGAAACAGGCCAAACTGTCAAGGTAATTATACACACTATTAAATCAAAGCATCTGTAACCCGGACCATTTTTCTGAGGCTTTTACAAATTATTACCATAGTCAGTAATCAATAGCACAAGTCTGTGGATATTTTAAACAAAGTAGAAATATTATGCAAAAGATACATATTGACCCTAGGAGTAAATGAATGCATATTTTCAATTGATTAGTATACTTACCTCTAGAGATGCATCACCATTTTTAAGAAATTATGAAATAAAAAGATTTCTGTGACCCAGAAAAAAAAAAATGGAACTCGACAACAATACCTCAAAAATAAACAAGTGTAGGGGGAAGGGAAAAAAAGAAATTACAATTAATGCAGTTAAGATATACATACTAGTTGTTACTGAGATCAAGAATAACACTTCTAACTTTTTATATTCAAGAATCAAGATGCATATATTTCACGCCTTGACAATTTTGTTTCCTTTGAAGAAATGCTCATTATTATAAGTAGAAAGCAATCTCCAAGATCGTCAGCAACAGTGGACGATGATCCTGAATTGAATGTAGAGCTTCGGCATTTCACATACACACAGCTGAAAAATATAACGAATGACTTCTCAGTAGAAATTGGAAGAGGGGGGTTTGGAACTGTTTACCATGGGAAATTAGACAATTCAACTGAGGTTGCTGTAAAGGTTTCCTCTCAGCCAACAGCATTTCACATGACTAGGCAGTTTCTTACTGAGGTTAGTTGCTTCAGTCTTTACATTTAATATTTTGGTGAAATTTACTAGTAACAGTATAATAGTAACTGATTTGGGATTTACATATTATTCACCATTAACCCTAGAACACCTAGTAACAAACATGCAGTGGTTTCTAGTTAGCTTTTTTTTCAAGGTATTTTGACAACCCAATACATTTCCATGTTTACAGGTTAGAAACTTACTTCAGGTTCACCATAATAATCTAGTTTCTTTGATTGGATACTGTAAAGATCGAGAACATCTTGCACTCATATACGAGTACATGCCTTTTGGAAGCCTTCATGATCATCTCAGAGGTACAATACTTGAGCATACTTGCTGGATGAATATATCATGTGATTTTGATGTCTTGTATAAAGCGGAAGTAAACCAATTCTGTCACATTATTAGCAACAAAAAAACATACTGAAGTTGCAGTATTCTGTCACATTATTAAACAGAAATCCTATTCTACAAATATCAAATGAAACAAAATAAAACAAATTATCATACATTAAAACAGGTGAAAAACAGTGATAAAAACCATGCAAGTTGCTTACTGAAAATAAAAGGTATTGATGAAATTTGATGTAATGCCCAATATGCTTGTATCTAAAATATGAATGGTAATTTTAGCATTTTCTTTTCCGCATATATGTAGGTAAATTTGAAACATCGAGAGCCTTAAACTGGGGAGAGCGCCTCCGTATTGCACATGACGCAGCACAAGGTTTGTGACAACTTGAATTTGGTTTCCTAAAGATTTGTTACGTATCATTATTTTTTCACTGAACAAGATGAATTGGGGCATTATAGAGCACATATTTTAAACTGCTTACAGGATTGCACTATCTTCACACTGGATGTAATATAATTCATCGAGATGTCAAAACCAGTAATATCCTTTTAGGAAGCAATCTTGAGGCCAAAATAGCAGATTTTGGATTGTCAAAGGTGTCTGGCAACAATTCAAGCCCCCCAACATTCTCAGTTGTTGGGACGCTTGGCTACATTGATCCAGAGTATGTATCAGTTTGTTCAATCTTAACAATTTTTTCTTGAAATGTTATTATCAGTTATTATGGTTATCTGAAAAAAACTTCAGTCCTAAATTCACCAGGAAACTATATTTTCTCCAAATTTCATTTTCGTCTTTTTAATTTAACAAGAAATTTACAAGAAAAATCATATAATTTTAAAACATCTCTAAATATGTTGTTTCCATACTCTTGCTTAGGTCTCACCGAACGCAGAGCCTTAATGAAAAAAGTGACGTGTACAGTTTTGGAGTGGTTTTGTTGGAGCTAGTCACAGGAGAACTTCCAGTTGTGACAAGAAGAGATAGAGTTCACATAGTTGAGCATGTTAAAGGAGAGCTTGCCAGAGGAAACATTGACGAAATTTGTGATAAAAATATGAAAGGAGAGTATGATACTTATTCTGTTTGGAAGGTTCTAGATCTCGCAATGAGGTGCACAGCAGAGACAGCTGCTCAGAGGCCGAAAATGGCCGAAGTCGCATCACAGCTAGATGAAAGCCTGCAAGTGGAGTTGACCTGGAGGAGCAAGAATTTTCTTACGGAAAGTTCAAACAGTGGAGTTAGTGGCGGTGTATTATCACTGAGCTCAATGGGTCCATCAGCAAGATAACTGGGCTTATTGTTGGCTGTGAGTCAATTATTTATTTCTTTTCTTTTTTTGTGGAAAATTTGTTCTTGAGTAACAGTAAGCTGAGCCTGTGACCCTTTGACCCTTTGAGTAACAGTAAAATTTACGCCATTTTTTTTGTACCAAGTTTAGCCATTAATTTGGGCAGAATTTTTTTTATTTGTATTCTTTATTATATATTTTGTAAATTGAGAAAAAATTGGTGTATATCTTTTGTGCAACTCTATCACTCTATTTGGACATAGAACTTTTGATTTTTCTCTTTTATCTTTATGAGTAATGCACTTAATCAAAGAATTCTAATTTATTTTATTTTATTTCTCTTTTTTCTTTAGCAGAAGAAATCCATCTGTAGCAATCTGTTAAGCTTTGTACATTATTTTATTTTATTTCTGTCAACAATCTGTCAAACTTGTATTATTCCTTTGAAATGCAGGACAACATGTTTGCATGCCTAATGCTTACAATTTGCAGTTACTATGAAGATAGTCTCACGAAGATTAGAGCCAGATACACAATTTTGTCCTTAATTTAGTACCTATTTTCATTATAAAAACAACTTGATTTGCTTTATCATAAACACCCACAAAAATACTTAAATTTTCTTTGAAATCAATCATCATAAGACGAAGACAATCTGAATTAATCAATTTTACTTAATATTTTAACGTACTTGAAAACGAGTATGATCCAAAATAACTGCAGACATAATAACCTTTTTCGTTTTTTTAGGAGATTTACACTAGAAATTGTTTCTACTGTCCCAAGAACTCGAACTATATATACAACCCACATTGTTGCTTATAAACAATAAAGCTTTCTTCAACGCATCAGTAAATTGGTTTACCTCATAATTTGATCGGCTTCTCCATTACCAACTCACAATGCCCCACTTCAAGTGAAATCTGTGGAGCCGGTTCCAAAGAAAGAAATAGATGTCTCGTGGCCCACCTGTCATTGATGGCCTTCTATAACGTCTGGATCAGTGTGGATTTGGGTTTCAGAACGGAGCTCCGTTAATCGAGCGAGGGAGAGGGAGAAATCGATTTTCTATAGCGACTCTGTGCGCGGCGGCGACGAAGGTTGGTATCAACATGATATCTTATGGTCTGGGCCGGGTTGGGCCTGTCTGGGCCTAGACTACTTGCCCAGTAATGCAAGTTATATTCAAGTTCTTTCTACACCACGCTGACAATCACTTTTGGTTAGTTTTCCAATGAATAAGATTGAATCTGAGTTCTTCCGACCTCAAAAGAGATCACACTGGCATCGGTGAAATCTGCTGGGATTGATAGGTTATCCAGTGAAAATGACAAATAAATTTATTTTTTCACACAAAAGTCAAAGATGATTGTCCAAATGAGAATAAGCATTGATTTTCTAGAATTTTTCAGGCTTTTGAAACAACAAATACTCTGATGAGTTCACTACGTTAGCAATATTGTAATGAGAATATTATGACGCTAAATTTACTGCAAACCTATTTCAGATCTTATGGATACGGACATATAGTTATTATTTTCAGGGACTCGTAAGAAATGAAATTGGTCACAGCCTCACAGGAGACTACAATATAACCTTATTAAACTACCCGAATAAAATGTTAATTTTTTTAAAAGCCTGAACAAAAATTGAATTAAAATTTCGAGAGAGTATAAAAATTATTTGAATATAACGCACATTAATGACCATTCCACACTAGTAAGAAACTCATGTTCTTAAAAATATTACGCCCAAATATTAGACAAAATAAAGTACAGGGCACCTAGTGACTAAATTAAACTTCATATTGTGAGGAACTCAAATTGCTCTATTTAGCTCATCTAATTGAAGGACCATCAGGGAGCAATGACTCGCCATTCTTTGCCACCTCAAAAGCAATTCTTCGACTCGAGCTAGAACGTACCGTATCCATGACACTGCTAGTTCCAAGAACTAGATCCAAACATTCCTTTAGTTCAGAAACCAAATGTGACATCAGTGGCCTCTGCGCAGAGGTCTCTGAACAACAACTCATTGCCAATTCAACGACCTTCCATGCAGAGTTAACATCATACCTAGTAATTGGGTAGTTTACAAAACAGGTAAAAAAAATATTCCAAAATGATGAGTAAGAGATCTTGGTTTACGAGAAGATGGATCTTTGGTCAATTGCAATACATTTTGATGAGAAACAGAGGAGATTTGAATCCATTGTTATAGACATCTGGTGGTTGATGAATGGTAGAATTTATTACATTGCTAAACTAAAATAACAAAGTAAACTTTTGTTTATATACCTTCCAAAAAGCCTCGAATCAACCACATCATCCATATTGCTCCCTATAGCGAGATTTTGTTTTACCCATTGTGTTAAGTGAATTTTCTCACGCCCACCAACTATAATTGGATGCTTACTGGTAACCATTTCCAACAAGACTACCCCAAAGCTGTAGACATCACTTTTCTCAGTGAGTTTGAATGATGAATAGTACCTAAAAATTTAATCCAGATGTCATGTTGTTAAGTTTAAATGGCTTACCACTTACTGTAGACATCATCATTTCTATGACCATCCCATTTTAATTGTATGTATGCATAATAATGCCACCATAGAGGCACTGGCTGCAATTTTAAAATGATGACCTACTATTTCACAAATTTAACGGCAGCATATTTGATTTGCAATCCTTTTTGGATCTATTTCCTCGAGAGTCAGTCCAGATCGATTGTCTTGGTTGGGCAAAATTATGGAGGAAATTAAGATGATCATTCAAAATAGACAATAATAAGATTTGATCTTAAAATTTTGATCCACGCAGCATGAACACCCAACTTACTCAGGATCAACATATCCTTGTGTACCAGCAATAGTAGGTATGTGGGAGCGGTTGTCTTGGAAAGCCTTGGACAGTCCAAAATCTGCAATCTTAGCCTCCAGCATATGATTTAATAGAATGTTCGCAGTTTTCACATCTCGGTGGATTATTGGTGGGTTACATTCTGTGTGCAGGTACAAGAGCCCTGAGATAGATAACTCATTTATTAAATTGAGAAAATCACCCATGTAAATATGATGATTACAATCAAATGTCTTCTTAATTTATATAACCTTGTGCCGCTTCCAGCAAAATGCGGAGCCTTTCTTCCCAGCTTAAGACCCTAACATTGCTATCTTTACCTTTAGGAGAATATATCACAACGGTAAAAATATATCATAATGTAATTGACAAAAAAATTGTCATGAAATTTAGACAATGATGAGCTAACTCAGCTAAGTCGTCATGTTTAGTGAAAAAACGATATTCCAAGGAAATTTGTCAATAATGGCAAATTAGTTATGTCAATATAAATATTAATATTTTTACGGATATATATTTGATAATGGTTATCAACTAAGATAATCTACTCCAATTTTAGTCAATCTTAGAAAATTTGTTTAATTAGAGGTCAAATATAAGACAATATTAATTATGTATGTAATATAATAATATATCATGCAAAACATTTGAACTAATTGTGTAATATTATGACATATATATATAACAACCTGCAGTAAGGTACGTGCGCAGACTCCCCCCTGACATGTACTCATAAACAAGTGCCATGGAGCCTAATCCATCCTTACAATAACCAACCAACGACACAACATTTCTGTGATGAACCCTAGATAAATGCCTGACCTGCGATCAGAAAACCATTTAACTAAAATTTCCAGTAAGAAATTAACTCAAGACACTAAACTTGAAAATACCTGACCTATTGGATATATATTAATTATTACATTATTACGTGTAAAAATGCTTTCTAAATCCAGCAACTTATTAATGGTACTTTTTTTTTAAAAAACAAATTGAGATCAAGTCTCCGAACTTATTTTAAATTAAATATCTATAAAAGACACCCAGATATTAATTGTCAACTTGAAGAGTTTTTTCAGTCGGGTATCTCAGCAAGAAATTCTTTTGTCCCTTGCTTGGAAGAACTGTCTAGCAACTTGACTGCGACTTGTGTGCCATCGTAATGTAAGCCACAATAAACAGTTCCAAATGCTCCTTTACCAATTTCTTGCTCAAAGTTGTTGGTTATTTTCTGTAAATCTTTGTACGTGAAGTGATGTGAATCAATCTGGACCACATTTCCCTTGCTATCTACCAGATCAGTCGAGTTTTCATATCTAGTTTCTTTGCCGTGGCCAAGTCTAGGAAATCCTACAGGAGGGACGGATTTAAGAACAAGAAAAATTTTAGTGCTGTGTCTCTTTATATAGTATGGTCTTCATTAAATTAATAAATAAAATTACGGGGGAAGAGTTGGGAGAGAAGTGTATCAGCTCAAGTAATTGTTACCTGATCTCTTAATTAAGAATACAAGGCCGAGAAGCAGCACCCCCCCACCAGCGACTGGTATAAGAACAGAAAGAAGTATCGTTTTTTTATTGTTTGATCGCCTAGAATCTGTAGATGCTCCTCCATATCTATGTGGAAACAATAAATTGATGAGGACAACCAATTTAGAAGTTCGGAGAGATCAACCCCATGCATTCTGTAAGACTTGTAACTTGTAAGTATATATTGGTTGGTACTGCTGATGGATTTAAGTTTTCATCTACAATCTTATGTCATATTTCTAACCCATATCAGTTATTATTTTACAATTGAAAAATTAGTTCTATGCCACATTTCAATTATATGTTTTGGAAAGTGTCGTGTGTAAATTAGAAATATGCCACTACTAAAATTACTCTTATGTCTATTTGTTCTTCTTAATACATAGGTAACCAGAAATATACCACTCAAAATATGTCATATTTTTAAATATACCAAAATTACTTTCAGGTGATTAAATCATTTAGTTTAAAAAAGAAAAGATAGATCCTTGACACTTCAAAAACTCTTTTATTTATACTGTGTTAAAATTTGAATTATTGAAATTTAAAAATTTTGAGTTAAGAAAATTTAAAACTTTTAAATATTGAAATTTGAAATATTTGATTTTGGAATTTATAAATTTGAAATTCTTTTTTGTCAGAAATATTTTTAATTTACTGTTTTACCGTGGCATATTCTAAAAGACAAAAATAATCATGGGGCCGTTTGGATCGCTTAGGAATTTGGGAAATTTTTTATTCCTAGGCATAAATTTATTGGGAAGTGTATAATTTTGTGAAGAGTTTGGATTATTTATAATAAATTTATGTCTAGAAATAGAAAATTCTCCAAATTTTTCAAATTTCCATTTCAATCCAAACGGCCCCCAAATTAATTGGCCCAGGACAGAAAACTAATTTATAAATATAATTAATCATTTAATAATAGTATATTTTAAAATTTCAAATTTTTCTAGTGACGAATACCTAAATTAATCGCCTTTTATGAAACATTCTGAGAAGTCAATGGATATAAATTTCACAATTCCAAGACTACGTCGACTTTTTAGACCGAAAATATAAAGCTCTTTGTATGTATGGCTGTAAATGAGTATGGTATGGTTTTCATATTCATACTCGTATTCATTAAAAATGACTTTACCTGTTTCCGGTAAAAATTAACCGGTAAGAATTAACGGTAAGGATAAGATCACGGTACATAATGGATAATAATATTATTATTAATTTACTAAGAAATATATAAATGTGCTAAATGAATAACATCAAATAAATATATAGATAAAGTACAACATTTAAATAATACTTTAGATGTAACAAAAATCATGAAATTTATGTTCATCTCAATTGACAATTAAAAAATCTATATAACTAATGAGAAATTATAATATAACAATAGAGTGCAAATTTGTTTTTTCATCAACATAAACAAATTTTGATGAAGATTGAAACTAATGTCATATCTTACAAAATATGCTAATAGCATGATTATATATACATATATGTTTGTTAAATTATACCTTTCGATAATAGATACGAAATAGCCTTCACTTATACCTATACCTAATAAGTTTATGAAGAAATTTTTTTTTATCCGTATGGATTCCATATCCGTTGGTCTAACAAAAATAAAAATTTATCCATACTCGTATTATGGAATATAATACGGATAGGGTAAACAGGTTTCATTGAAAACTCTTGTTTCTTTGAGGATGTTGTGTTTGCATGCGCAGGTAGAAACGGTTAACGATTTATTACTATTCCTTATATGATCTTGTTACGCGCTAGATAGTTTTGTGCTATGTTATTCAAATACCTCCAAAAATATCCGAATCCCGTATCCCACGCGTATTTGACGCGAATTCGCGTACAACTCGCATGCGATTCGCATCCGACGCTCCACGTGACGTATCTTATTATTTTAATACGTTTAACCAGCAGATTCGATCAAAATTTGTTAGGATACGTACACAATTCGTGTTGGACACGAATCTGGGTACGTTTTGTATACGGATTATTGTTGTTTTCCCAAGAAACTCTTTCGCTAACCCTACTAACTATGTAAATCGCCTCTTCCATTTGCAAATCTAATCCTTTCCGTTGCCTTTCACGTCGGCGGCTCCGCCAATCGCCTCTCACCTCAGTTGCATTGCCGCTTACCTCTCACCTCGCACTCTCTCAAGCTCTCACTGCCCATCACTCTGCCCCGCTCCTATCCTTGCCACTAGCAAAAGCATGACCCACCGCCTCGAATCCCTGCCGCATGCAAAGCAGGACCCACTGCCGGCTCTCGAGTCCCGACCTCATCCTTTCTGTCGTCGCTGCATCCGATCCCTCGCGGCTCCCAACCTAATCAAATCCCCTCTTTTGGGCAGCAAATCACGAGAGAATTATAATTCTCTTCTTCACTTGTTCACTTCACTTCACTTATGTGGGGTATTTTTATGTTTTTTGCAGCTGTTCGCTAAAATTGTACCATATTTTCCTTTCTCTTGCTTCAGTTGAAGCCTTATTTACCGATCAAAGAACATTTGTCCTTCGAAAAATCCAATCCTCCTATTTGCAACTTGTAAGTGAGTAAATTAATGTCGAGCACTTTTAATCCACACTAATTTCTACTTAACATGTGCTCAACTGCAAGTTATATATCATCCTAATATCCCATAGTTCTACTTTCATATAACCTGATTTTCTTTTTTTTAATACCTTATCTGAATCATGGTTCAAAAAATCGACCGATTCCGAGTTGCAACTTATCTGAAGTCCGATCCGATTTTAGGTAGTTTGGAGCGGAATCGGTCGAGATTATCAAAAACCACCATTAATGGTGGAGTTCGCCAATGTAGGAAAGGCTACCTGAGGTGGGTAGGGGCGAGAGATGCGTAGGAAGCCGGCGAAACCAGTTTGGAGGAGAGTGGCGCACTTAGGTTTAGGTGATTCTTCTTTTTTTTTTTTTTTTTTTTTAGCGCTGTCTAGAGAAAGCAAGACGAAAATTGAGGATGGAGAAGAAAGGGCCCAACTGGACCTGTCCAGTTCATAAATATTTGCTTATAAAAACATTTTTTTTACAAAAATATTTTATTAATCATAAAATTTATCTTAATTATTTTTAAAATTTCATTTTTTAAAATGTTAACGCATAACACTGGCTTCCATATTTATATATTAATTGAATTTATACTTCCAATTTTAGATCTTTAGCTTATATTTGAAATATATATATTTTTCCCTTTTTTTGAATTTTTCTAAATTTTAAATGCATAAAATATGATTTTTATGAAAAAACCGATTTTTTTATCCGATTCACCCGATTTTTTTTTTTATTCATCCGATTCGACTCCTTAGACCAACAGTCCGATTCCGATTTCGATTTTTGAGAACCATGATTTGAATAACATAAATTGCAGGGTATATTGATGAATTTGAAAGTCTTGTTGACAGACCAATTAACCACAAAGCCGGTAAGATTGTGGTGAAGCTGAATGAGACGTTGAACAGTGGTACTTATGTGCTCGCTCACTTTCATTCTCAATTCTTAATTTCTTTTATTTTTTGCACTTTGTAGTAGAATTAAAAAAAATATCAATTTCACGTTTAATGATTCTCTCATTCTCTGGATAACATAAACATCAATTAACATAATGAGAGAGTAAATATTTGATTTTAATGTACAGTCGTACTTATCTGGATAATACAGCACTTCAGAGCAAATAGCCAGATACACAAGGGTAGACATAGTGGTAGACCGGTAGTTGAATGAAAAAAAAAATCATACATTTTGATATATAATGTGTTTTTTTTAATTATTTTATATATATTGTCGTATTCTAGTTTTTAAATACCGTATTCCCGCACCCGCATCGTATCGGATACGATAGCCACATTCACACCCGTGTAACATAGGTTTTTTTCCTTGAAATATGCTTCATCATGAGTAGGATTCGCCCTTAACATCAACAATCTCAACTCCTCAAACTTGCATCTTTATGCTTCCACATCAGCCCATTGTTTTAGTTTATGAAATTATCCAACTATCCCATAGGCCCTAGGCTGATAAGCCAATCTAGACCTAAGATGAGTAAAATCAGACATCAGTATCACAACCTAGCAATAGCTATCCAGATCTTTCTAAGATCCAGGCGGGTTTTACCGTAGACAAGGAGTAGAGCATTTCAATCCCTCACTGATAGGAGAAGCTGCCGTCAATTGACGATAAGTGGCACCCGTCTGTTTTAAGTTTTCTCGAACGCTACGCCCTTCCATTCTTCGACGTATGGAAGAAGTCAAGAAAAAGCTACGCCCGGCGAGTAACTACTAACGTTACGAGCAAAAGTCGGAATTGGCTCGAAACAAGCTTAGGCGCTGCGCCCTCTTTTCCAGTCAGTGAATTCACCACTTAGTAAAGTCTATCCAACTTACCCGAATCAACCCACTCGGTCTGTCTTCAAACGTATGCTTACTAAGTGCTTTTAAACCCATGGTGAGGATTGGTCACATAGGCGACCGACAGTTGGGCATATACACAAACAACCTCAAAACAAGAGCACTCCATTCATCATGGTGTATGGAGCTCTCATTCCCACCATCTCCTCTTCCCCTTCTGTGAAATCCCCGTGGTGAACACTAGAAGAGTCCGCAATCGGGTCTTTCGTACGTGAGAGCATTTAGAAAAATATAAATAAATATGCTAGGGAGACTTTAGGGGGCCGTTTGGATGGAAGTTGGAATTTGGAAAGTTTCCTATTCCTAAACATAAATTTATTATAAACAATCCAAACTCTTCATAAATTTACACACTTTTTAATAAATTTATGCCTAAGAATATGAAATTCTCCAAATTTTCTAAATTTCTAAACGATCCAAACGGCCCTGAGGAATATTAATATTCTGGCAGCCTAAATTAGTCCATGATGCTCTCATGCATTCTCAAATATGACAGCGGCCTGACAGATACACCGCCACAATTAGACTCTACAAAGATAACCTAAGAATGGTAAATTGGTAACTATTTATAATCTATCGATCCCAACAGCGCACTTACCGACTTATCAAGAAAATGATTATCATTTTTATCTTCAACTTTTTTTTTCTAGAACAACAAAAACTGTCGACCTATTTAGCATAACAAAAAATAGAAAACGAATTACTACACGAAACAATAAAAAGGTACCTAAATGTCAGGTTCCCATCTTGTCTTCTTTGCTGAAGACCAGGAGGAAGGGTGGTTGAAATCTCCATGTTTCCAGTTATGTCCCTGAAAAGTACCACAAAATGATTATTATCCAATTATATCATGTCATTTTCCTTGAACAAAAGAATGATTAATTTGAAAACCTACAGGTATGTGAGTGCAGATAATTGATCTAGAAAAGTAGGAAGCTTCCCAGACAAGTTATTATAAGATAAGTCCCTGGAAAAAAAAGTAATAATGATAATAATTTTAGCAAGAAGAATCAAATTAGTTAACATATATATGGGAACACCAAACTGAATTCCACGTGAAGGAAGAAATTACAAATGATGGTATTAAATTTTCACAACACAAATTGAACAATATTATAAATCTACAGAGATTAGTGCTACTTATATGACTTAATTTAAGGGACAAGCATCAATCTCAAAAAAAACCTTATCTTTATATTAATTATGGAAACATACAATGAATTAAGAGTGCTTAGATTTCCGAAAGAAGATGCTATGGCACCAGTCAGTCCACAGGATGATAAATTTCTGAAAATGAAATATTTTACTAGTCAGAGATACTGTAGTTTTTTTATTTTGTGGTAAATAAAATGTACGAAGGACCCTAAAAAAATAAATAAAATGTATGAAGATATTGAAGTACTCACAATGATGCGATCCGCGGGATATTACTAAAATCAGAGGTGCAGTTGACACCAGACCAGGAGAGTTCAGTAGGAACACAAGGATCTCCACTCCAGCCTTTGTTTACTTGGTAGTTTGTCTTAATTTTATTAATGGCAGCAACTGCAATTCAATTAATATACATTATGGAATGATTAATTTATCAAATTACTAGTAACTAAATATCCTTTTGGAAATATCTGTGGTATTTTATGTGTGATTAGAGCTCACCTTTGGAACTTTGATGAGTGGAAAAAGAGAGAGAAAAAAAGATACCTTTATTGGTGAACTGAGACAAAGGTGAACTTTAAGGAAAATATATTAAATTTTTCAGTATGATTACATGAATAATCCTATGATATATTAGTTCAATACAGAAATGGCAGTGTTCAATATATGAGGCTGATGGAGTATGCCTTACATAGTTATATGATTGTTCTCACGTTTCAAATTTCAAAAGATTGTTCTGAACCATTTAATATTATTTTTTCATAATGAAAAAATGAGTAATGCTAGAATCATACATATAGGATGTCAAACATGATCCAAACGTCGACCGTCAAAATTTTATATTTTTTTAAATTTTCTAACTGTTTTTTTTATTTTCAAAATTGGAGGCTCATAACTTTTTAGATTGAGTATATATATTCAAAAATTCAAAAAATAAAAATAAAAAAAATCGAAAAAAATATAAAATTTGATCTGTATGGAGATTTTATTATATATGGAAAATAATTCGAGCGGTTCGGATCGGTCATTCCAAAAACGCCACGTGTCACATTTTTGTCTTTGAACTGGCCCGCAAACCTTGGACCATTTATACAACCCACTTGACATAGCCTATGGGCGCGCACAGAGCCAAACACACAGCTCTGCCCAAGTGATGTAAATAGTCTATATATACTTTCTAAAGTTAGTTATTTTCTCAATGTGGGACTAAAGGAGAACTCCAAAACCGGACTATGACCCTCGTGACTTTTGCTGTAGATGTGTACAATTTAATGAACCTTTAAATATGTGCAATTTAATAGTAACTGTAGAGATTAATGACGTACAATATAAATTGATTAGATAATATATTTTTCTATAGAATCGACTCGTATTATAATATAAGATTAATAACATTTATATATAAATTAGTTTTTTTATATATAAGATTAGATAATATATTTTTATTATTTTATATATACAGCCGTATCCGAGTTTTTTAAAAAATGTCGTATCCCCGGACCCACATCGTATCTGACACAATACCCGCACCCGCACCCAAGTAACATAGGTGCATACTAATGTATCTAAACTTCGGTGCATAGTTGTATACTGATCCAAACTCTTGGATCTGCTTCAAAATTATTGATCCAAACCATCCAATATGGCCTCCATATTAAATTATTCTTGTGGACCAAATTATATATATATAGTATTTTTTCGGATTTTTAAAACTACCATTTTTTAATTGTTCACAAAAATTAGAATAACGATTTTATAAAATTTCAAAAAATAGTAAAAAAATAAAAAAATATATGAAATTTTGTTGGCAAGAAGATTATAATACGGAGATCATGTTAGACGGTTTCGATATATCATTTTGAAGCAGATACAAGTGTTTGGATCAAAATGCACCGAAACTCCTGTATATTAATATGCACCATAAATATTCTCTACTGATTTAATAAATAAAAATAAATAACTTCAAATTTCGGGACTCTGTCTTTATCGCCTTTCATGTAATGAAAAGTTGAAAACTAAACCATGGTGAACATATTAAGTCTTTGCTCAGGAAGAGGTGAATCAAGGAGAATGGTTGATGGTTTAACTGTCCAAACTCTGTCCAACAAGTTTATCTTGCTCCAAAACTTTAAAATTAAAGGGAATTCAAGGAGAATTGAGAAAAATAGAGGTGAACCTTTCTTTAAAAAATGTGAAAAAAAATATAACCATGATTACCCTCAAATTTGAGGTGCATGTACTTCCATTCTCTTCCCATCCCTTCCCTTACCTTTTCCCACTGGAGCAAACCCTTAGGGAACCAACAAAGGAAATTGTGGCTTGACTAATCAAACTTACCATCTCCACTGTACGTGGGGATCCCATTGGTGGGTCTGACGATATACAGCTCAAATGCGTTCAATAGAGGTGGGAGAGTTGAGTTTGAAGTCGCCTTAAGTGAAACGTTATAGTCATTGTAACCTGTTTCTTGGTATGTTGCCCATCCTGAATGTAATTTTCTTGGTACCGTATGGTAGTCGAACAACGGGTCTCCGTCAGCAATTATATCAAACTCCCTTAAAGAATTGCTTGGTATGTCCTGGATCTCTCCAATGTGGAGAATTACAAAAAATTCAGTGGATTTATTGTCAGAGCTCCAGGAGAGATCAAGGGATTGTTTGGTGCTTAAAGTGGTGGCAGCAGTTTCATGACAATAGAGGGGGTTGCAAAATCCGTGTCGGGTTGCACAGTGGAGTTGGTTGAGATCACTGTCCATGTTTCTCTTGTGTAGTTCGTCCAAATTCGGTCATATTGATCGACAGGGTACCTAATTTTAATTCATAACATAGTGGGGGAAGGAGAACATGCATATAGAATTTTGAACATACCTAATTTTATAATCATATCTATATTATAAATTTATAATCTATTAATCTTGTTTCACTTAGATTTCAAACGATGTATATATCATAGTTGCCTAATCATTTAAAATCTCTTAAAAAAGATTACGCATTTCACTTGGTAAAAATGTATATCTTTTCCTTTGAGTTTGGACCTGTAGCTTGTATAGAATTATGACGTTCCAATATTAACATGTTGAAGGTTGCGGTACTATCCATAGAAAGTTTTCCGAAACTTAGATGACTATGTTCAATCACTTATCACGGCATTTTATTCTATTAATTTAATATAAATTAGTGATAGAGAGATCGCAAGACACTTCAAAATAATTTAAACATGATCCGGCAACAAAATAGTAGGTACGTAATTAATCAATTAATTGGCATGTTTACCTTCTTTTTTTTTTTTTGAGGAGTTAATTTAGCATGTTTACCTTAGTTCATCGCTTTCTCCTAAATTAAACCTTCTAAACTTGACCAATGATTGTGTAGCATTTGCATCTGTATAAAGGGTCGTCTCCAATTGCCTCAATTCTAGCACAGAGATAAATGGAGTGCCACGATCCTTATTTACAAGGCAAACTTGAAGGTAGTCTGAAGTTGCTGTGGCAATAATCTCGGTAAAATATGCACCATCTGCATCAGGTATGTCAACTGTCTTCCAATAATTGACTCCCAAATGGATATCAAAATTCGGATGGTTACGTTTGTTATCATAGTTTCCGTACAAAAATGTTGCTCTTACGAGGTACTTTGATCCCGCTGATAAGGATGTTACGGTGTAGCAATTTCGTGTTCCATGGGGAAAACTCCTGACGTTCAAAAGTTGCTTGATTAGGTCATTAGTGGCATATTCGGGCGCGACTTTGTAGTTCACTCCGGTGTGGATGAATTGATCATCAGACACATAAGTCAACTCAGTATCAGTATCAACAGAGGTGGAATTTGTAGGAAGTCCACAATCAATGCTGATAAAACCTGTAATTAAAGAGACGGGAAATACACAATCTATTTAACAAATTTAAAAAATCGGTCAAACATGACAAATAAAAAAACATATAGTCATACATCCGGAAGAAAAATTAGTATTTATAATTTTCTTTTGTAGATTAATACAAGGAAGAATTATAAATGTAATCAATGTATAGCGACTGAATAAGAAAAAAGAAAAAACAGTAATCTTCTGTCCGCTGATGTGGCCTCCTCTTTTATTTCTCAATTGATGATATTATATTGTAAAGTGGAGTGTAAATTTCTGTTAATAATTTTATTACACTCGTTTCCTGGAAACACGAATCTCTATTGCAGAAATACTAAAGTGACTGTTCAACATGTAAATTATTAATATATCATTATATTTCTTGGCAGAATAACCCGCAGGCAAATCTATAATTGTGTCTTTGTTTCAGCAAATCAATAAATTATGAGAATTCTTTGGAGGGAGAGGTGTAATAGAATCTTTAAAGACAAGTCCAAATCGGAGAGGAGTTAGTACTTGAAATTAGGGCTGTCAAACATGGCTGAAATGCACGGAACACCCCCTACCGTTTACCGTTTCGTTTAAGAAAATGGTACGATATACTATTCCGTTAACCGTTTCGTTTTCAAAACGGTACAAAAATCCATTCCGTTATTCGTTTCACATAAGAAAATACACATAAAACGATTTGAAAAGAGGCGAAACGGAACAATTTCTTATTCAGTTTGCCGTTTCGTTATTGAAACGAAATGAAAACTGATGCTGTTATTCGTTCCGTTTCAGTTAAACGAAACGTCACCACGTTGGTGGCACTGCCGTTGAGAGCGCGCACCAACAAGATTATTTTTCTGATTAGCTAGTTTTGGTCTTGCTTTTCTTTTCTTTTTTCTAATCAGCCACTGGGTGATCTATGTACTTTATTTGGATTATTTTTAATATAAGATAGGGGCTTGACTCTATTTTTCTTCAAAAGAAAATAAATAAATTATGACAATAATACGTGGTCAGAAAAAACAACATAGAATAAACAGGAGTTACGTACTATTGCAGCAATCTCAATTGTAGGTTTTTAATTAGTTAATGCAATCTCAATATCTCATGGTATCATTTTAAATCTTATTTTTTCAATTGAAACTTTGCACAATCTCAATTAGTTGGTTCTTAATTTGTTAAAATTCTCTTTTTGCCCATCTTAATTTTGATTTAGGCAGTGGTAATGTTAGCTAGCTAGAGAGTTGCAATTTCTTAACAAAAGCTTAATTAAATTTTTCTGTATTAATAATTTTATTTGATTTATCCAAATAATTAACGTAAATACTCTTTATCATCCAATAATGCATAGATGCTCCCTTTTTTTTTTTATTACATGATACTTTTTGTCGACAGATCAACGTATGATTACCAATTTACAACAACAAAAGATTAGATGATCATCATGAGATAGTTTCGCTGTTTCTAAAGGTTTCACCACCTTAATTTTTTTTTTTAAAGTTCACCATCTTAATTTCATTCTCAGAGTATTCCAGTTCTTAAGAATGAAGATATGTATATGTTCATTAATTCCAGTTGAACAAGCATCTTAAGAGAAAGTTTAATATTCACTATAGTACATAGGACGTTTTATACACCACGAACTTTTTCGAGAGTATTTTTGTAAATTGACAAATCCAATCTAACCAATCTAATCTACATATTGAAATGTCATATATTAACTATATTCTAACAGCATATATATATTTTTATTTGTCAAATATTGTACATGAGCCTGCACCCTATTAAATTATTGGGGCGATGTGTATTTTTCATATGAGGCGAGAAGAATAAAACATTTAAATTTATATAAATAATCTATTACTGAACAAAAATATGTTTGCATTCATTTATAAGTTGAAGTGTCAGTAACATTCGATATTTCAGTTCAAATAATAAATTAGTGATTTATTTATCAAGAAAAAATGCTAAAAGTCAAACGTATAAGACGGATGTGGTCAATCCAACTTGATAATTCTCGCATTTCAAATATTAAATTAACCAAGCCAAACTGTTAGCTAGATTGATTTTTCATACTGAAAACTTATATGAAATCAAAATTTATAGGCAAAATTGGATATAACCCGCTGCAAATTTTACCAACTAGAAAATAACTCCCTCTAATCTTTATACTCAAGGAAATAACCCTTTTGATTAAATTCTTGTATCTTTAATTAAAAAACATGAAATTTTTAACTTTATGATTAAATTGTCCTTCTCTCCCAAAGCGTTTCATCTTCCCCCTGGGTATAGCAAGTACAATCTTGCATTCTTAAAATAACGATCTCATTATTTTTTTCTTCTTTTCAATTTTGTCATGTTAAAGTTTTTGTTGTGCCTGAAGTTATATACTCGACAAATTATAAATCAAGAACCAACTTTTTGCCTCCGTTTGGATGCGTTGAGAAGAAGGAGGAAGAAGGAAGAAGGAAAAAAATTATAAATAATCCAAACTCTTCACAAAGTTACACACTTCTCAATACTTCTTCCCTTCTTCCCTTCTTCCCACACCTATCCAAACTGTTGTTAGAACAGAAATGCAAATTATTTTTCTTGAATATCATGCATCCTCGTTCCCCACGGGATGGTTTATCAAAACCACAAGAAAAACAAAGCAGCCTCAGGTCAAACAAATTAGTTTGTACATAATGGGTGTGTTTGGTAACACAAGGAATAAGGAATAAGCTCCTTATTCCTTATTCGGTGAAAACCAAACAACGAAGGAATAAGAAATTTGGACTTATTCCGGCCCTTATTCATATTCTAACAAAATCAAAGAATTTGCATAAGGAATAAGGAATAAACTTTTCTCTATTCCTATTCTTTATTCTCACTCCATCCAATATCGATTCAATTTGGGAGGATGTAAAATCTCTATTTTAATGGTGTCGGAGCGAGAGCTGTAAAGAAGTACAAGAAAATAAATCGTCGATTAGCAAGTAAATGCTAATCCCTATTCCAATAACAAAACAAACACATGGATTAGCAAGTATATGCTTTTTTTGGTATTCAAAATTGTTTTATGGACTAAACTCATTTAACATGAAAAAAATGCAAAAATAGAAATGAGAATCATCATTTCAAGGATGCTAAAATCGAATCTGTAGCCTAGAGGAAGATGAAACAGTTTTTACAGGGAAGGAGGGTAATTTGGTCACAAAACTAGGTACTTGATTTTTTTTCTATTTAAAAAATGATGAATTTAATCAAAAGGGGTTATTTCCTTGAGTACAAAGATTAGAGGGGTTATATCTAATTTCAAAGATTAGAGGGGTTATTTCCAATTAGCAAAGTTTGTAGGGGTTATATTCAATTTTGCCAAATTTTATATTTTTATTTCAGATTTTAAAAAACTGTTGTTTTTGGACATATATCTTGGATTTTTAAAAGATGAAAAAAAAGTAAAAAATTATATAAAATTTATACATATAAATTTTCAATAAGAAGATTAAATCTAATAGTTTCGATTGGTCGTTTGAAATTTGATACGCAGTAAAATTATGCTAGACGAACTATATTGTCCTATGTGTTAGACTTTTGCATTTATATATCTTTATCAAGCCACTTATGAATATTTGAAAAGATCATCTATATTATTCTATCGATTCTTCACTCAAAGATATTCACTCATATTGTCATGTGGGGAGCTTAATTCTACACGATTCTCTATTTTATTTTTTAAATCACGATCAATTACTACTGATATTTAAGGTCAAGTTTTTAACGAGAAAGTATGCTAGAAAAAAAAAATTTCGTAGTTACGAAAAAACAAAAAGTTTCAATAGTATGAGAAAAAATATAAATTCCTCTTTAGAAATTAACTTTCAACAAAATTTTGACTCCCTTGTACTGGTACAAATCACTTACCCCTGTCTCGGACAATCATCTTCCTAATTTTACCACACTTTGTAATAAAATTGCAAAAAATTTAAATCCTTTTCAAGTTTTAATATAGTACCTGGAGGGTTGTTCTGGCTGAAAACTAGAAGCAATAATTGTATGAAAACTAAACTGCGAAAACAAAGCACTCTCATGTTCATTATAAAAAATTTTTGGCAGAAACAGAGTGTGATGTTGTTACTGGATACCCGTATAAAAAGACTTCATGATACATATTGGGTTTAAGGAGACTTTTATAAAGTCAACAAACCAGAACAAAAACATTATCCTTATATATGACTGGCAAGCATAATTTTGACTTTAATTTTTTCTAGAAGGATATTTTGCCTTCAATTTTTTTTATTGAATGTCTATTTTGTTACCAATTCTTTAGTTCGACAGCAACCTTAAACTCAAGTCAGTCAATCCTAATTTTTTTTCTTTCAATTGGCCCCTTAAACTTGACATATTAGTACAATCAGATCTTCCGTTTGCTATTATGCCCATTATAATATCTAAAGGAATCATGTTACTTTTGCTGGAAGTTAATTGATGAAAGGGCACAGTTGAACTAGTTATCAAATGCAAGAATTAAATGGATTAATAAAAAAGATGAAATTAGTTTCGCTAGTTCAGAGGCTTGATCGAACGAAAAAAAAAAAGTCTGAAATTGTAAATCAAAACGCAATAATTTAGGGGATCAAAATAAGAGTTTCCATAGGTCAGATTCAGAGTGTCTTTTCTGTTCGTATGTTTGTACTCCACAAGTCTCCAATACATTACGGAGAACTTCCATTAATGTAGCTATCCGAAAATTACATATTTGTCATTAGGAATACTATTTGAGACGGGACCACACTTACTAGGTAGTTTCTACCTAGGTTATCTATATAATGAAAAAAAAAGTGGACTGCACAAATATTGATGCAAATACAAGACTGATCTAGGCCTGTCAACGGCACATGGGAACATGTTATTCCGTTCCATATAATAAAAACGGAACGAATAACGGCACCGATTTTAATTTTGTTTCAATAAACGAAACGAAACAAAAATAGTGTCGTTTCAAAATATTTCATCTCTTTTCAAACTGTTTTATGTGTAATATATTAAGTGGAACGAATAACGAAACGGATTTTTATGCCGTTTCGTAAACGAATTAAGGTTAACGGAAAGAAATGCTGAAACTGTTTCATAAATGGAACGGCAAACGGTATGGAATATAACATGGTATTTTTCAATGTTTGACCGGCCTACTTATAGGGATGAAAACGGAGCAGAAAAAATCCGCTCTGATCCGTATTCGAATCCGAAAAAGGCGCGTAATATCCGAATCGTATCCGTATCCGAACATATCCGTATCCGTATCCATCAAAAAAATATGGATGCGGATATGAGAACACCAACATCCGCTCCGTATTCGTATCTGACATGAATATTATCCTTATCTGATAGATATTAATCCGTTTATCTGTATTTTTAACGACATAAGATGATTAATGTAATATAATTACTTCTCTATATTAGAGAATACTTTTAATTAGATAATACTTAATTTTTATTAAATAAATTTTCTTACAATAAATATTTTTATTTGGACCAGTAACATAAAATTATTTTTTCTTTCTATTATTGAGACGATTATATATGATAACAACACTAAAATTATTTTTTTTCTCTAATCATGATGATCACATATGATTGATATACTATTTTAATGCATGATGATATTTAAGGTAACATGATATGATTTGACATTGACTAATTGACTATACTGTTGGAATTCAAAATGTAGAAAAACTGAATTTATTGATCAATCCTATTAGATTTGTTCTTATGTGGTGCTTGTAATTTAAGATGGTATCTTATTTGCTTTCACTTTTAGTCTTTTATTTCCTTCTGGTTGTGAACTTATGCATTTATATGTTAAAAATTAGAATCCAACAAATAAATTTGCTTACTTTGAATTTAAGGAAATTTATTTTTTAAGTTGTAGATTGTGATCCAAGGCAATATTATTAGGATTAACTTTCATATTTTAATGAAATGCTCATTTGGCTCAAACTATGAAAAATAATAGATACTCATTCGCATGCACTGCTACTGATCTTAATGAAGTACTAATATTGACAAAGTACTAACATAGACAATGAGTATATTGAATATCATTATATTTACAGAAACTGTTATTTTAAATAAATAATAAAGATCAAAATGCAATTCGTATCTGACAAAATATATTCGTATTCGACTCCGGATTCGATAATATCCGAACCGTATTCGTATCCGTTTAATATCCGAACTGTATCCGTATCCGAATGCATCCATATTCGTATCCATATCCCAGAAAAAAAATATGGATGCAGATATGAGAAGATCAACATCCGCTCCGTATCAGATCCATTTTCATCCCTACCTACTTATGTGCGATCTTTTTCTTTGACTTTTCCCATTAATTATTTATCAAAAGATCTTTTTCTTTTGATATCTTTGCTAAATTTCTTGCTCTCTATTGTTTTTATATTGAATCACAAAGACCAAAAAACTAGAATTTAAACGTTCAATAACCCAGGCAAACTAGTTTTTATTAAAAATTAAAGATAATTTTTTTTTGAGGCATAAGTAAAGATAAGTTTAGCATAAACTAAGTAAAAAAAAAAATTGAAAAACACAACAAAACAACGTTAATCAATATTCTGTGTATACACTGGACGCCGAAAACTCAAAGACGTGAAAGTATCAATATCCATAAAATAGACCAATTATGAGGGCACAGACTGAAATCCTTTATAAAATCTCTTTGTGACTACAAATTTCTCCACAAATTTACCCTTCTGCCTTTAGGATTTTTTGAAGAATTAAAAAGCAGTAGAAAAATAATTTAGTCTTCTATTATTTAATATTTAAAAATTCTCCACTAACCAGAATTGATGTGAATATTTATACTTTTGATAAGTTTTATTGATATTCTGATTTTAAAAATTAAATTTTAAAATTTAGAATAAAAGTGCTTTTAGAATAGCCCTCCCTTCTTCTTGCTAAATTTCAAAAACATATTTTTTACAATGAAAAAACATTAAAATAATTAAAAGATAATTAAATTTTAGTACTAATTATGATTAGAGGGTTTCCATTTCCAATATCAAATAATAAAAGCGTTAATTTTCAATTAAAGAAGAACTGAGTATGTGCTTATAAAGTTTGTTTTGATATCATTCTCATTAGATTAAAAAAAAAAGAACAATCAAAGTCATCAATGAACTTATTAAATAATCTAGAACGTTCCCAGTAACAGAAACGAACAAGATCCAAAATAACAGCACAACTTTATTCTTTTTCTTAAAACATTGGCAAAATCGTCCCTTCAATTAATAGCGGAGGGTTCAGAGATGCTTCGTGGCCCACCTGTCACTCAAAACGGCTGGAAGTCTGGAACAGTGAGGATTTGGGTTAAGGAGAGGAACTCGATCGCTCGAACGAGAGAGAGAAAGGCGGAAATTGGAAGAGGAGAAATTCTGGAATTTAAGCGATCGACTTTGTGTGCGGCGGCGACGAAGGTTAGTACTTAGTACAAGCATGGTCTCTTACTGGGCCAGCGCGGCCCAGAAACTCTTACCAAACTTTGTTTTAGGTTGACACCAAACAGATTAAACTCTAATTTTGTTCAAGTTGTTTAAGGACAATCATTTTTAAGTGGAAATTGATTACTGCCATATGCAGTTTTGTCATTCCTGTCATCGCTAAATATAAAGTGAACATATACAGCAAATAAAATGAACATATAGACGATCTAAGTGAACACATACAAATAAATAAGATAAATGAAAATTAGTTGAATATGCATGTAAACTTCTGAACAAGTGATGACAACACTTATTTGTTTGTAAATGTTCACTTAGATCGTCTATATGTTCACCTTATTTGCTGTATATGTTCACTTTGTATTTAACGATAGCTGGAATGGTATATTTGTCAATGACACTTACAATTTCTATTTTTAAGTGGCCAATTTTAAATGCTTGCTTTGTTTCGAGGGCATAAATTGAATCTGAGAGATTGATATTGGCATCTGTGCACCTTAAACACAGTTTCCGAATCAGATTTTTTTTTTTTTTGTTTTAGAAATTGCTGTGCTACTGAGTGAGCACGACTCGTAACTTATCTACTTTTCACTCAAAAAAAATGGTTGTCCTTTCGAGTATAATTAAGTGACTTGATGTGCTATAAAACTTTTCTGGTTTTCAAATCCTCCAAGTATGCTGATAATTTTTTAATTAAGTTAAGCAGTATTGTAATACGAAAATTATAACACTAATCTTTTACCCCAAATCATGTAGCCACGATTATTTATATGTCAGGGATTAATTAATTCTCAAGAAATTTCTAGGGAAAAATTAGGTGACAAATGACAATAATAACAAATGAAGCTTTTCTAATAAAATTTTAATTTAATAGCTTGCCCAGTGAACGAATTAAAACCAGGAGAGTATATAAAACACGTTTGAAATTTGAATATAATGCATAGTTGCATACAAATGGCCATTCTATACAAGCAATAGTTGAGTGCAAACTGCAAAGGAAACATACAAAATAATAATGTACGGGCCATTTAGGGACTCGAACTTCATAACACAACTCACAAGGAAACTCAAACTGTCGTCTTTAGCTTATCTGATTGAAGGGCCATCTGGGAGCAAAGACTCGGCATTCTTTTCCATCTCAAAAGCAATTCTTCGGCTCGAGCTAGAACGTACCGAATTTATGACCCTACTAGTTCCAAGCACTAGCTCCAAGCACTCCCTCAGCTCAAAAACCACATGAGACATCACCGGCCTCTGCGCAGATGTCTCTGCACAACAATTTTGTGCCAATTCCACGACCTTCCATGCAGAGTTAACATCATACCTAATAATTGAATAGGTTACAAAAAAAAAAAAAATGAAATTTGAAATAACTTTGAAGTTTCAGACATATTGGTTTGCAAAATAGATGTTCTTTTTTATCAAGTACAATAAATTCAGATGTTGAAACAGAGGAAGATTTATCGATTCTTGAAATTGCATACAATAACCATTGTTTAAGGAATGGTGATTTCTTTAAGTACTAAATTAAGATTACAAAACTAAACTTATCGATATGTACCTGCCGAGAAGCCTTCTGTCAACCACATCATCCATGCTCCCTTTTGTGAGCTTTTGGTGTACCCACTGTTTTAAGTGAATTTTGTCACGACCATCTATAATTGGAGGCATTCCTGTAACCATCTCCAAGAGTACTACACCAAAACTGTAGACATCACTCTTCTTAGTGTTTCTGTTTGGATGTCTTGAGAATAAGGTAGGAAGAAGGAAGAAGGGAAGAAATTTATTGGGAAGGGGTAAATTTATTGGGAAGTGTGTAACTTTTGTGAAAAGTTTGAATAGTTAGAAATAAATTTATTGGTAAAAAATGGTTATTCTTTATTCCTTATTCCGGAAAGAAATCATCCAAACGGAGCCAGTGAGTTGATATGAAGCACGTACCTTCAAAACACAACAAAAAATCATTGTTTTTATGAATCTATTTCTACGGGCATCTTAGTTTGAAAGATTGTATGACAAATACTAGAGTAATGCTAGAATCAAACATATAGGACGTCAAACACGATCCAAAGGTCGACATTAAAATTTTAAACGGTCGATCCAAACCGTTCAATATGATCTCTATATTAAAATATCCTTGAAAATCAAATTTTATATTTTTTTCATATTTTCTAACTATTTTTTCCGAATTCTCAAAATTGGAGGGTTCAGAATTTTTTAGATTGAGTATATTGAAAAATTTCAAAAAAAATAGTAAAAAAATTTGAAAAAATATAAAATTTGATTTTCATGAAGATTATATAACATATAACAATTTGAGCGGTTTAGATCGACCATTCTAATTTTAAAAATTAAAATTTTATCGCGTTGGACAAGTGTACGTATTCTATATGCTTGACACTAGCCACTCCCTATATATATGGGAACACCAAACTGGATTCCACGAGGAAAGAAATTACAAATGTTGGTATTAAATTTTCACAACACAAAATGAACATATTAAATCTACAGAGATTAGTGCTACTTATTATGATTTTTAATTTAAGGGATAAGCATGCATCAATCTCAACAAAAACCTTATCTTTATATATTGGAAACATACAATGAATTAAGAGTGCTTAGATTTCCGAAAGAATCTAACTTGGGACCAGTCAGTCCGGCCACACGATGATAAATTTCTGAAAAAATAACAGTTTTTAAAAAAAAAATACATAAAAATTTAAAAATATATATAAAATTTGGTCTGTATGGATATTTCATTAGGAAGATAGTATTGTACGGTTTGGATCGGTCATTTTCAACTATATCTAGGAGTTTTTGAGTGCGACTCACCATAGCAAAAATTCTATATATATATACAGAGAGAGAATTCAATCAAAGCGCTTTGACCAGAGTCCCGGTTAAACCCCCTTCAGTTCTTAATTTTGAAAGTTCAAATGAAATCTCCTTGCCGACCAAATTTTAAAATATTTTTGAAATTTTAAGTATTTTTTTCGGATTTTGAAAAATAACAATTTTTTAGAATTTAGAGCAAATTAGATTAATGAATTTTTAAAATCCGAAAAAATACTTAAAAATTTCAAAAAAATGAAATTTTTTGTCGGCAAGGAGATTTCAATATGGGGATCATATTTGACTGTTTGGATCGGTCATTTGAACTTTCAAAATTGAGATCTGGTGGGATTTAATCGGGACTCCGGTCAAAGCGCTTTGATGGAAGGTTTTCTCTCTCTCTCTCTCTTTCTATATATATATATACATGAGAATGGCGAATGTGCCATCAATTTTCTATCGACTCGTTTTTTAAGATCCAAAATTCAAACGGTCGATCCAAACCGTTCAAGTTGATCACAATATTGAAATATCGTTGGTGACCAAATTTTACATTTTTTAAAATTTGTTCGCTATTTATTATGATATTTTCAAATTGGAGGACTTGAAATACTGTAATAATAATATTTTTAAAAATATCATAATAAATAACAAAAAAAATTTGAAAAAATAAAAAATTTCGACGGTTAAAATTTACTAACCATATCAATCCGGTATTAATCACGGATATTTATTAATCGGACGGTTGTGATGCCCTCTCTCTCCAATTTGCATACAGATTACAGTAATTTGACAATAAATTCCTACACAATTTCCATAGAAATTCCACTAAATTCCGTAAAAATTCCATGAACATTTTACTAAAATGTCCAATAATATTTTCAATAATTCCATACAATTTACGTTACTAAAATTGTGTACTCACTTTATTAAAATGTCCAATTTCCATACAAATTCCATACAAATTTCCTTACAAATTCCATGAACATTTTACTAAAATGTCCAATTATATCCACAAATATCCATAATTTTAATAATATCCATAATTTCAATAATAATCCACAAATTTTACTAATAATTACCACAATTTCAATAATAATCCACAATAATAATCCACTAATTTCCATAATTTTCAGTAAATGCAAAATCAAAACCTCGATATCGGCGTACGTTGTCTTTCGAACTCCTCTTCTCTTCGCACGGCAACCACCTTCGCACGGCAACCTCTTTTCTCCCTTTTCTTCTCTCTTTCTCCGGCCGCAACTTTCTTTTTCTTCTTTTCTTCTTCCTTCTCTTCTCTCTTCTCCCTTCTCTTCTCTCTTCTTCTTTGTCTTCTCCCTTCTCTTCTCTTCTCTCTTTTTTTCTTTTTCTCTTCTCTGGACTGACTGAAGCGACGAAGAAAGGAAAAAAAAAACGGTCAGAACTCGTTTTCGAAAAATTACCACCTTCCTACGCGTTTATAAAACGCGCTCCAGGGCTCCGAACGCGTTTTATAAACGCGTACGAAGGTGTCAGCTCCTCAAAAGGCTTAACTGAAGAGGCAAACTTATCTCTCCTTCGTACGCGTTTATAAAACGCGTTGAAAGCCCTGGAGCGCGTTTTATAAACGCGTACGGAGGGGAATTCGAATACTCGCTTCTGAAACGCGTTGGAACTTTCTTCTTATTAAAAAAAATAATAATAATTCTGTATATTAAAATTTTTTATGTCTAAATTTTTATATTAATTAATTTGTGCCCCACCATCCCTTGTAAGTTGTAATTCGTAGATATCTTCTTGTAGCTTCCTGTAATCCTGTTTTAGTCTCTCTCTATGGTGCCGCCGCGGCGTGACAGTAATCAGATTATCTACCTTGTGGATCGACAGGCGGCGATAGACACATGGAAGATGAAGATTTAGAAGTCGAAACGGCCTCGTATAACTGAAATTATCCATTTATCCTGCACGGAAGAGAGAGGTTGCTCCTAGCTTTGGAGTATTCCAACTGGGATTTGAGATTTGAGAAGAAGAGGTGCTTTGGGGAGCTATTAAGTATTAACCATGTTGGAGCCGGAGACGGTAGGAGTGTACTGGTACTTCAAATTGTACAGAGATATTAAGTCTTTGCTTTTTCTTTCATTTTGTCTCAATGTTGTGATTGGGGAAGCTATAAACTGCTTTTAGACCATAAATGTGGTGTTTGGTGTCGTAATCTTGGTCACCTAATTTTATTTGGCGGTTCTGAAATATTGTTGATATTTAGATTGACTTAAAGTTCCAAATTGGCAAACAATATACATAAGTGAATTTCAAATTGACTAATAATATGAACTGGCAGTTAAAATAATCCTGAAAAGACTTGAAATTTCCAATTTGTTTGAACTTGAACAGATATGAGTGAACTATGGGAAGATGGAGATGCTGTTTAAATGGATGATAAATCTAAGAATTACAAAATTGGGCATAAAAAGATGTAGTCAAACCTAAGCAATAATAATTTTGGCCATTATTGCTACAGTTATTTAAATGATAAATGGTGTATAAAATAGACCTTAATTAATATATTATTTTTGAGAATTTACATCAAAAGTAAACTTGCTTTTCCATCACACACAACTAGTAGTGAAGCCAATCTGGGTACCACTATACTAATCAACAGGAGCACTCAAGAAGTTAAACATGTCACTGCTATTCCATAACATATGCTTGATTATATCACTTTTGCCAAATTAGAATTTAAGTGAAGCAAACTCGTATGCAAAAAAAAAAAGTAATACCAATAGAATAAAATAAATAAAAAGGAATTCGAAAAATATTTCTGTGTAATTTACTGATAAAAGTATTACAATTCTTGTCTGCAGAAAACTGGCAATTTATTTCCGTGGAGAGACAATTAAAAGTAGAACAATGTATATCACAAAGTAAAGGGCTTGATAAATTATTTTGCTGTGGGACCTGGTGCCGTCATGCCATCCATATAATCCATTTCAAAAATACCGTTCTGACTAACATCACTCATGAAATTGTCATTCCTTGAATAATTATATGGGTTCCCCTCTGTGGAGATCTCCAAATCAAGGCTTTCCTTGAGTTCTGCAACTACAACACTCATTGTAGGCCTCTGAACAGAACTGTGCTCAGTGCACTTGCGTGCCAGCTCAGTAACTTTCCAAACAGAGTTTATATCATACTGCCCATGCATTCTTGGGTCCACTATGCTTTCAATGTCTCCTTTGGGTAGTTTTTGACTTACCCATTTTGCCAGATGACCTCCTTCTGGGCCTGCTATTATAGGGGGCTTGCCAGTAATTATCTCTAGCAGAACAACTCCAAAGCCGTATACATCACTTTTTCGGCTTAGCTGGCATGATTGAGAATACCTGAAAGTGCATATTTAATGACATCTGATGAGATAGTTTAATCCATTTTCAACAAATAGATTTTTTATCTAAAGCAGCAGATTTTATATATTACAATTCAGATGGTGTAACAAAATGCAACCTATGTCCAAACTAAACTGAACGATTTCACTGATTATGATGTTTGTCATTAGTTACTGTACAGTTTCCAAGGCATTTTGTGATAAATTAGTCTTTAATCAGTGACGGAGAAATAATTTTGTATATGATGAAAAAGCTGGTTATGATGATAATAAATTTTTTTGAGGGTTTATGATGATAATAAATTTAAAAAAATTAGAAAATTGATATCTATATCAAAGTAAAAACGACAAGGGGTCTTACTCAGGGTCCAGATAGCCTAGCGTGCCAACTACTGCAGTTGAAACATGACTATTTGCATTGTTAAAAGCTCTGGAGAGCCCAAAATCAGCAATCTTTGCATCAAGATTTGAATTTAAAAGAATGTTGTTGGTCTTCACATCTCTATGGATTAGTGGTGGATTACACGACTTATGCAAATACTCCAACCCTTCATTGTGATTGAAATGATAATAGCACTTAGTTATATGGTGGTTTTTCAATCTAGTCATGTCAAATTTTGTGATATGATCTGTAATTGAATATGTATTGGTCTCTCTAGTTTTCATTTTTGTGATATGATATATATTTTTATATATACTTCTGGTATTTCTTTTGTATGGTTTGCTCAAAGGACAACAGTTGAGAAACAAAACAAAGATCAGAGATGAAGAATAAAACATTGAGAGGTTTTTGAAGAATTATGCTAGTAGTTATTGAATCATTATATTCAGCATTCTTGTCTGATTTACTGTATCCAAACCCCAAAGTATATTTAATTGCTCAAAATTTCGGATGTTGAAATGCTGTTGTACCTTGAGCAGATTCCCATGCAACTCGGAGCCGTTGTTTCCAAGTCAAAGACCTTCCATTATCTGTAATTAATTAATGGGATGAATTCTCAAACCCTAATTAATCTTTCCCAAGGTAATGATTTCATTAACCTCTCGTTATTATAATATACCATGATTGAGTACGAAGTAATACCTCTGAGCTTATCTTGTAGGGTTCCTTCCGGCATGTACTCATACACTAGTGCCATGCAATCTCCATCCATAGAATAGCCCAGCAGTGACACCAAGTTCTTATGATGAACTCTTGTTAAATTTTGAGCCTGAAAACAAAGAAAAATAAAATAAAAAGAATAAATCCTTTAACATATTTTCTCTAAATAGTTCTGTTGGCTGCTTTAAGATTAGTTTTTTCAAAGAAAAAAAAATAGTTTCTTTTAAAGAAAAAAATAATCTAAATATATCAGACTTATCAGTAAAATACAGCTTGTTTGGGTATCACCTTGGGCTAGGGTGAAAGTAGGAAATATAAGATAAAATGGTTACCTCAGCTAAGAACTCTTTCACTCCTTGTGATGATGTATGAGAACGCATCTTCACTGCAACTTGAGTTCCATTTTCCAGAAGACCCGCATACACACTTCCAAATCCTCCAGTGCCAATATTATCTTGGAAACTATTTGTGATTTTGTTCAGATCATTGTATGTAAATTGTCGGTTCTCAAAATTTAACATCCCTTCGCCTGATCCTCTTGGCTTGGATATGTTTGTATAATTTTTACCAGCATTGTTTCCATGAAAACCATTTGCTGCTGGGTTATATGCAAAGCTTCCCGCATTGCTATTTCTCAGAGGGGAAGATCCGGTGTTTTCATTTGGTTTTGGTATATATATTTGATTGTCTGCAAAATGAGAAGATTTAGAGGTGTTACAGGTGTATATCACTTCAGCATCGTATTTTAAAATGCAAATTGAAAGGTAAATTTAAGCTGATGCTGAAGTGAGCTTATTTTTTATTTTTTAATTCATGAAGATGTTTTCCAGTAACATTCATATTCATTAGCTGGTATTAGATTTTATCACCTAAATTAACAAAATAAAATAGAAGAAATGCACTTATATAACTATAGAAAACCAGGATCAGAATTAGACCCAAAGTGGTACAGTTTAGGACAATCTGAAATATATGGGTCAAAATTACAGGGCCTGTTTAATGATATAATTAGTTGGCATTAATTGTACGTTTTGACAGCACATTTGAGTAGCAACATTAAACTAAAAAACAGTTTTTTATCCATCTAAAGGAGAAAAGTAGAAAAAATGCAGAACCTACCAGGGCGCTTTCTCAAACAGAAAACAAGTATAATTGCGACTGCCAGTAGAAGCAGCACAACTGCTCCAACGACTGCTATTATAACTACTGCTGCTTTCTTTTTCTTACTCTGCTGTGTAAAATCTCCTAATCTAAGAAGTGAATAAAAATTGAAAAGGCCCAAAGAATTAGATGCTTGAATAGTTCAGGTCTATGTTTTTTTTCACAAACAATGCCCAAGGAAGGATTTCAGTCGAGATCCTGTGCAAGTATTCTTTGTAGGCTTGTAGCTCGTAGTGAAATAGGACAAGATTACAAGAATGTAATTAGTTTTAATCACTCGAATGAAGTATGCTTTTATTGGAATAGGACTTGTGTATTATTCTGGGCCATGTCTGAAACACTGCGACGATCGAGTAGTAATAAATAATATAACCCATGAGTAAAGACAAAATTTCCAGTCATTTTATACCTCGTTTGAGTGATATATCATATATGACAAGGAATTAATTAACATGCACCATTCAAACACAATAAAACATACTTAGATTTAAATGTCAGAGTCCCGTCTTGTTGTTTCTTCTGAAGACCAGGAGGAAGCATAGATGAAATATTTTTATTTCCTGTTATGTCCCTGAAAATTGTTTTAAATAATTATCATAAAATGAGCATTTTTTTTGTTTAAGAAAAATATTAAATAATGCCAACACCTACAGGTATGTGAGAGCAACTAGCTGATCAAGGTAAGTCCCTAGAACCCCTGACAAGTCGTTACCAGACAAGTCCCTGAAGAAAGGAAAAAGACAAGGGGAAAGGAATATGAGGTGACAAAAAAGGTGCAATCTACCAATGTATCTGGAAAAATTTATAATTATAAATTTTTAATACAAGATAACAGTCTTATCTTTGCTAGGATATTAAATGCACTTACAAAGAAACGAGAGCAGTCAAATTTCCAAAAGATGATATTAGTTCACCTGTCAAGCCAGCAGAAGATAGATTTCTAAAAAAAAAAATTTAAACAGTTAGTCTTTGGTACGTAACTTCTTGTTCCAAAGTAAACACAAAATTGTTGAGATTGTAATTAGATTACTAAGCCTTATATATCTTGTAAGAATTTAAAAATAAAAAAAAATAACTTGCAGTTACGTACAAGTGAGTGATCCTGGGAACGTTGGAGTATATGGTGCAGCCAAGACCTGTCCAGGCGTAGTCTATAGGAACGCATGGATCACCGTTCCATCCTATGGTCATTTTATAATTCTCCTTGATTGCATCAATAGCAATAACTACGAGTAAAATTTCCTTTATAAATTTGCTATTTAACCATGAATTTGAAAGACAAACAGGTGTAATGTGTGAAATATGGTTCTTAAGAGCCGGGTTTCTGTCCTAGCTAGTTGTAGCCTTGTAGGGATGTGAAGTAGAATACTTCGGCTGATTCTACTTAAGTTTTGAAGGAAAATCATTTTTAAAAAAAAAAAATTAATCCATTTACTGTGTTGAACTCTACAAATGGGGACTGAAGATCTATTGAACTAGTTTAAAATTTCACACCAGTCCATGCAAGTTCAGTAGGAACACAAGGATCTCCGCTCCAGTCACTTTTTATTTTGTACATGGATTTAATATTATTAATGGCAGTAACTGCAATTGAAATTACATGCATTATCAAACTATTAACTGATCAAACAATAATATAGAATGTATGTTTGATCATATATATTAGAGATCACCTTTGGAACTCCGGTGTTACAACAGAGATGGAAACTATCAGTGGAAATTGGAATGAGAAAGTAAAGAATGGTGGAAAAACAGAATGTGCAACCATTTAGGAAAGCAACATTGAGCCCAAGTCCAAATTATATATTTTGTTTAAATGTTTGTGGAACTAGATATTTTTCATGAATAATACATGCATCTCTACAAATTTTTTTTTTTGGAAGATTTTTTGTAAATAGTTAATAAAATATTTAAAGGTCTAGTATTTCATCCACTACTATGTATAAATAGAAGTTACTAGTCTCCATATTAATTGCAGAAGCAAGGAAACAAGCTCTTATTGTAAATTTGTAATAACTGATACGTACTAGTGTGCCGAGTGCTAAGTAGGCAGGTGTAGGAATATTAAGTACTAGCAAATAGAGTTTGATCTAGTGTTGGATGCTTGATATTTCAGTTGTAGAAATTAAAACAATATTTTGAGTGATAATAAAAAGATAATTTCAATATATTGTATCTTTACAACCAAAAAAATGAAGTATCTTAAACAGTGAACTTCTTATAAAAAAGGAATGAAAATTTTCTTCTGGTTACAGGACCAGACCTATGATTAATGCAGTTCACAAAAAAATGAATGATAAAATAATAAAGAGCTCCCTGATGCACAAATTCCGGGTTTCTAATTTTGAAAACTAAAGGGATCATAGATTAAGGAATTTATT
Organism: Rhynchospora pubera; assembly: GCA_028095005.1. Taxonomy (NCBI): domain Eukaryota; kingdom Viridiplantae; phylum Streptophyta; class Magnoliopsida; order Poales; family Cyperaceae; genus Rhynchospora; species Rhynchospora pubera. Next base: position 87,624,458 of record CM051459.1, read on the forward strand.
ATGAAGGAACTTATATATATATAGAATGAAATAATCAAACTTACTATCAGCAATGTAGGTGGGGATCCCAGTGGCGGGTGTAATAACATACAGCTCAATGGCATTCAATATTGGAGGAAGAGTTGACTTTGAAGTCGCCTTAAGCGACGTATAATATGCAGTGCGACCTGTGTCCATGTACCTTGCCCATCCTGAGGTAAGATTACTTGGTGCAAATACATGGCTGAACAATGGGTTTTGGGAGAGTATATTGAACTCCCTATAATCAGTGCGTGGTATGTCCTGGATTTCACCGATGTGAAGAATTATTAAAAATTCAACGGATTCATTATCACCAGTCCAGGAGATATCAAGGGATTGATTGGTGCTTGAAGTGGTGGCAGCAGTTTGCATCACGATAGAGGGGGTCGCATAGTCTGGGTCGGGCTGCACAATGGAGTTAGTTGAGATAGATGACCATGTGTCCAATGTGTAGTTCCTCCAAAATCGGTCATATGGATCATTAGGGTACCTATTTTTGTTTTTTTAATCAAGTGGTGCAAGAAGAATATGAGTGCTGACCATCTTTGTATTATTAATTATTTTGATTGAATTGCTTTCAAGAAAGTATATCATAATTACCTGATCTTTTCTTTTTATTCTCTTATAAACAGAACATGATTTTCAAATGGTAAATTTGGATCCATTTTTTCTTATCCTTTTGAGTTTGGAGGATCTAATAGAGAATTAACACGTTTCAATTATAGTATATATATTACTTCGGTAGCACTATATATATATATGAGAAATAACTCAATTAGTCAAAATTTCGATGATTATGGCATATATCAGTAACTAATTGTCGCATTTTATTATAACACAAAATGTTTCAGGAAAAAAAAACTTTAGAATATATATATAGTATGGCAACAATGATTTGATAATCACCTATAATTGTTAATTAATAATTTGCATGTTTAACACTATTTTTTATTTTGAGTAGTTAGTATATCATTTTTACCTTACCAGTTGATCACTTGCTCCTATGTTACGCCTAAATAAGTGTACCAATGATTGCGTGGAATTTACATCCCTATAGAGAGTAGTCTCCAATGGCCTCAGTTCTAGCACAGAGATAAAAGGAGTGCCAAGGTCCTTATTTACGAGGCAAACTTGCAAGTAATCAGAAGTGGCTAGGGTGATAATCTCAGCAAAACGAGCGTCATCTGGACTATTCAAGTTAACTGTGTACCAATAATTGAGCCCCAAATAAAGATCAAAAGTCGGGGGCTTGTATAAGTTATCATAGTTACCAAACATGAATTTTGCTCTTACAAGATACTTTGATCCTGCGGATAGGGATCTTAACGTATAGCAATTTCGTTTTCCATTGGGAAAACTCCTGAGAGTCCCATATTGCTCGGGGCCATTACCGGTACTAGCATACTTGGAGGCGATTTTGTAGTTCACTCCCGTGTCGATGAATTGATCATCAGACACATAAGTCAACTTAGTATCATCATCAACAGAGGTAGAATTTGCAGGAAGTCCACAATCAATGCTTATAAAACCTGGATAGACAAAGGAACCGCATATCCTTTAAAAGAAAATAAAAAAATAACCCAAACCTAACTGAATATGCGCGCATTGTTATTGAAAAATTACATGCTTTTATATATATATGGAGAGAGAGAGAGTTTTGCTATAGATTCGTGAGTTGCAACTCACCAAAGTATCTGTGAGTTGTGATCAAAACTGTTATATTTAGATCAAAATGACTGATCCAAACCGTCCAATATGATCTCTCTATTGAAATCTTCATACAGACCAAATTTTACATTTTTTTGAAATTTTTAAGTATATTTTTGAAATTTTAAAAAATCATTAATCTAATTAGTTCTGTACCGTCCAAAAAAAGCAGTTTTTTAAAATCCGAAAAAAATACTTAAAATTTTTAAATATATAATATATATCACCGTACCCATATCGGAGATTTTTAAATATTTTCGAACCGCCGTACTCATACCGTACCTGGTACAGTACTCGTACCCGTACCCATGCAACATAGGCGCGAGGTATTGATTGCGTGTAGTAATATTAAACAAATAAAAGGCAGTTCCAGACTTCCAGCCTCCAGAAGACAGAAGTGCAATATATTTTGTTAGCATCCTGAGCTGCTATTTCCCTTTTTTTTTTTTTTGTACTGCCAGATTTCAGGGCTCTATAGTCTATTATTACATGTAGTTATTTTACACTACTAAAACTAAGAAAGAAAGTTGGAAAATGAAAGAGAAATGATAAATAGCAGTCTTACCAAGAGAATCAAGCTGGCTGTTGACTCCGGTAATAGCAATACCCAGCACCAGAATAACAAGGCAGCTGCACCCGTCAAGCATTTTTCTCAAGGGCATTTCCTGTTCCTGTCGTCTTGAAAACCTGACTGAGAACGACCGTTTTTATAGAAGTGCTTCTAATAATTGTAAGAAATCTTTACTTTAGTTTCGGAATAAACTAATATAGAATATCCACGTAATTAGCTCGTACTAGTCTTCTTCCAAGGAAAAGTTTATAGAGTGCTTCCTGTCTTCTTGTATGTGGATCTGGAGGTAATTAACAAAAAAGTCAACCAATTATTTCGCATATAATATAATTTGACCAAGGCCAAGTAAACGCATGATCTAAACAAAAAAAATTACTTGATGGTTCAAAGGTTCAAAATAGCGGCCATAGAAGCAGCTATAGAGGTGCTATTTTGTATACTGCTATAACACTACAAATTTAGCGGTTTATCCGATAGCACGACATGGGACAATAGCGGGTTATAGCGGCGAAATAGCGGCAATATAGTGGTAAGTAGTAATTTGGACATATCTTTCACATACGAACATCAATTAATGTAATTTAAATTTAATGGTCAAATATGTATAGAAAATAAAAGTAATTTTAGTTAATTAGATGCGTCAAAATATTTTAATGTTTTATCTTAGAATAAATTAGCCCTTCAAAATATACTTGTATGTACAAATTTTTTATAATTCGATAGCAGCCGCTAAATACCTGCTATTCGTTATCCTTTATGATATTATCATAAAAATATCTGCTACGAGTCCGTTATTCGTTTTTTAAACTTTCAATTTTAGTTGGGCTTTTCCATGGGATGACGAGTTGAGTTTTAATTTTATCCTTTAGTGGGGCTTTTATAGACACTGGTACTTCTATCATTTAAAACTTTTTACATTGTAGGTGTGGCGCTTTGTCACCCTTCTCTCAAAAAAAAAACAAAAAAGGTTCGAGAAAAAACTTGTGTTTTACCAAAATTTGTGCCGCAAAACTATCTTAAATTTAATTAAGAAGTTGAAAATGTATAGCACCATCTAGGATGCAAACTCAAGACTAGTTCTAAGTCGAAAATGTTCTACTGGAGCGACTATTTAACAGAAAAATATGATGACCAATATACATGAAAATAACGTAAAAGCTTCCAATTTTAATTGAACCATATTTTGATTGTGGACAAGGAACACATATTTCTTATATATATAAGCTCTTCACAATTATTTGTGTTTTTTGGTTTTTCAACTTGAGCTCACGAATCAGTTCAGCTGTCTATTGGTTTGCTGGGCTAACTAACAAGTAACAGCAAGAGTCTCTAGCAGTTTGCACTTAACTACAAATTAACAATTTAAATCAATCCTAGCTCATGTCAAATAGGCCACGCTAACAGGGGCAAGAGAAACAAGGAACGAGGAAGTATTAATATTAGAAGACGAAAAGGAAAAAAAGAGGAGGTTCTACTGTGTTCTACAATTAGAAATCATCTCCAATCAATTTGAATCCAATGAAATGAAATGAAATTCCAAATCCACACAATTTTCAGGGCCGTACAGATGACGGTAATTTTGTCTTGTCAGTTTTTCTCTTACTTTTGTATCTTGTAATCAATACTAGCACTGTGATGATAGTGCTTCGAGTTAAATGCAAATAATAATAGGAAGCATCCTCATCTGTGTTTATATGCAGCACACCGAGAAAAACCAGAAGTTGTGGTACCAGAGGAGAGAAAACCTCTGATGTTTCAATTGGATACGAAAGGCTTTTGAGAAGTTGCCCGGGGTTTAGAAATCTTTTTTAAGTAAAAATAGCCATGATGTACTCTTATCTTAATTAATATATGAGGGTATCTAATATAGGCACAAAAGATGTATGATGTAATGTCTAAGTGGCTGTTCCATTGATATGAACCTGAATTTGAATTTGACTAGGTCATAAATTAACAATCAGACCCTCAAAAAATAAATTAACAATCACTTGAATACTTAATTGACTTGAAATTTCCCAATTAATTTAAACGTCAATTGATCAAAATCGTTTCAAGGTGGCAAGAAGTAAAGTATCTTTATAATGGGATTTCTTTCGGATCTATGACTGGTTAAGCATGAATGTAATAGTATTTATCAGATTTTTACCTTTAATTTGGGGTGCAAGCCAGTTGGACCAGATTATAACTTTGGCAAAAATTTCAATAGTTTATCGCAATATCTACTAGTCTGTAAAATAAACCTGAAGAAATAAATGTATTTAAAAAAAAAATACATCATAATGACCCAAATGGAGATTTAGAAAGCGGCTGTTTGGATTCATTGGAGAATTTGGAAAATTTCATGTTCCTAACATAAATTTATTATAAACAATCCAAACTCTTCACAAATTTACACACTTTTCAATAAATTTATGCCTAGGAATAAGAAATTCCTCAAATTCTCCAAATTCCTAAACGATCCAAACGGCCCCAAAGAAATTTTCGCAATCAAGAGGATGCGCAATCAAACAATCAGAGGGAGTGTGCCTCTCCCTCCTCCTCGCACGTGACTTATTTCCTCTTCCCTCTCACGTATATGAGCGACTCCAACACGCGTCTCTCCTCTCCGTGCAAATCTCTTTTCCCTCACCTCTCTATGCAAATTCATCTTCCCTCTCCTCTCCCCTCATCCTCTCTGCACCTCTCTGTCCACCCCATGGCTCTTCTTCATGCTTCTTCTCTCTTTTTTGTCTCCTCACACTCTTTCATCATTGGCATGTCTCCCCTCCCACTTTCTTCTTTAACAAGAGGGAGAAGGAAGGCAATCAGATATGGTATAGGAAGATATGAGTAGAAATCGAGAAGGGTGAGAAAAAAAAATAGACATTTAGATCTGGTTATGCTATGATTTGGGAGTAACTAAATGACTATTAGGGAGTAAACAATGAGTTAAAGGTGTAATTAATTATATATATAATCAAATTAATTATCTAATATATATACATAAGGGAGTAAGTAATAAATTTTAAAAGAGTATCTAATATATGTATAAGGGCATCTAATATTTTTATGTCATAAGAAAGAACATTAATGTTCTATTATGGAAGTATGTAAGGGAGTAACTAATAAAGTAAAGAGAGTATCTAATAATTTAAATTGAGCAATTATTTGTAAGTAAACAGGGTTATCTAAAATAAAGGGACGGTTATCTCATTTTTGACAAGGGTTATACAGGTGCGAATAAAAAAGAGAGATCTGACGCAAAAGAGATGAGTGAGAGAGGAATACGAGGGAGAGAGCCGCGGAGGAGATGAGGGAAAGAGGGAGACAAGGGTGAGAGGCGCAAAAGAGGGTGAAGCGGAGTGAGGAAGAAGGGAGACGCGACTGAGGCGGGGTGAGGGGAAGGAAGACGCGAGTAAGGGGTCAGAAGGGACGCGCTTTTTTGTTTTGAGAAAACACCCTTTCTATTTTTAGTATTGATTGCTTGATTGCATTAGTGCTTGATTATACTTATCAGTGACAATCATTTAATTAACTTAGTAGAGAGTGATCAGACATCAACCAATTACTACTTATGGGCATCAGCATCTAAAACTCTTTTATTATTCGTATCACTTTATTTTGTTTAAGTTTGTCCAACCTCCAATTAGAACTTATAGTGGATAATCGAGGATTCATTGTAGGATACATTGCTAATTTTCAAAATAAAAATATTTTCTAGTCTAATTGGGTTGGAATTGATATATTGGGTTATTAGACAATAACAAAACGAGTCTGATAACTACAATCAAGCAATTAAGTAATCATTACTCAAAAATAGTAAAAGTGCTAATCACCACTATCTAAAATTTAATTATCACTCTTTCATAAAATCAACAAAATTAAAATCCTTAATATATTTTTCAGATATACTTTTCTTGGTAAATTCACCACACATTGATAAAAGTCATAAAAAATTAAGATCATGTAACACTTATATGATTTAAGATTATACCTGGAGGATTGACGTTCTGGCAGAAAACTAGAGGCAAGAGTTGGATGAAGATGAAAGAGGGGCACCTGATCCTTATATATCTGTGGTACTCGTACATTATTGTCACTCAATAATTGCATTAGAAACAACCGCTTTTGTAGGTTAAACCCAATCTCTAACTTTATTTTCTTCGATTAGCCCCTTAAACTTGTCCTATTAATTAATCAGAACTGATAAAAATCGTCCCAAGATCCATCATTTCCATCATTTTTCTCTGATTCGATCCGTCATCATCCCTTGACACTCATCCTCCAAGTGCCCATCCTCTCATCCCTTGAACTTCCGAAAATAAAAGAGAAGTTATTAATGGATGCGTTTGGATAGGTGTGGGAAGAAGAGAAGAAGGGAAGAAGTGAGAAGAAGTATTGAGAAGTGTGTAATTTTGTGAAGAGTTTGAATTGTTTATAATTTTTTTTCTTCTTCTTCCTTCTTCTTCTTCTTTCTTCCAACAATCCAAACACACCCAATGTGTTTCTTAAAAATGAAAAAAATTAACGCGCGCGTTTATAAGAAGATGATGGAGATGATGGAACAAGAGGACGACGGAAAGCAATTCGGATTAATTAATACAAATTAACACCTTCCATTAGCTCTATTATTCGGCCAACTATTAATTGTTGAACTAGTATCAAATTCAGAAATGACATGAATCCTAAGAAAGTTCAGAGGTTAGTCGCAAGAATTCAGAAACTTGATTAATTAGAAATAATTTCTGGAACTTCATTCCATCAATTTCAAATGCCGAGGAACCAAAAGAAGACCTTTTCAATGTATTTAAGTACCTTTTTCTGCTTGTATGTTTTGTATTTACAATGCCTTTTGGTGCAAATGTAGCAATTTGGAAAATACATATCTTCCTCATTTTCATTCAAAATTAACAACACTTAGGACTCCCAGATATGTTGATTTAACTTCTCTCTAATAAGCATAAAAAAAAAGAATAATCAGATGTATGCCACTATGAAAAATTGATAACTAGATATATGCCTCTTATATTGAAAAATAGTTTTATGCCACTATAAATGGTTAAAATTAAATTCATGCCATTAATTTGTCAAAATTAGAGAGATGCCACTCTAATTAGAAAAATGTCTAGATTACCCTCATTAGGTTATATCAATAAGAAAAAAAAAACTTGTTGACAGGAAATTTAAATTTTCATAGAATTTTATATATTTTTTTTCAATTATAAAAATTCAAAATTTCGAATTTTCAAATAAAAAATATCGAAATTTCAAAATTTAAAGTATAAATATCGAAACTTTAAAAATTTTAGATTCGCAATTTTAAAATTTAAAATTTTTAATATTTTTATTTTACATTTTTTTTTTGAAGTTTTGAAATATTTATTTCTTTTCTTGATGGCATAAAAGTATTCTTTATTTTGAGATAACATATTTCAAATTTTAATATTTTATAGTAGCATAATTCTAATTTTAATATTTAAGAGTGACATATTTATAAGGGAATAATGGTCAAATTGATTGACGGATGGCATAAATGATAAATCTAATTTTTGTCATTTAGAGATGGTATAAAAATAATTTGTAATGTAGTGATGACATATCTTTAATTTTAAAATTATATATGACATAAACCTAAATCACCAGAAAAACAAAGTATTTTTCTGTTGTGACTTTTCGATTCATTATTGTAAACTAGATGGGAAAATCGAGCTTCGCTCGATATATGCGGTACATATTACCAATGAAAAAGACGAAGAAATACGTTAACCTGTTAATATACGTAATAATAAGGTCTTATTACGGAAAAAAAAACTTGGAAAAAAAGGTGAACGGGTTAAATTGAAGAAATAAAAAAAAGAGAAAAATAATGGCAAAACGAATAATTAAATTGAACATAAGTAAAAAGGACATTAAAACAAACAGAATTAGAAAATGATAGAGAATAAGATAAAAAAAATATTAATGGACAAGAAATTTTAAAAAAAATTATATTTGTAAGTCTTCAAAGCTATGAATAGACGCATCGTCAGAGAAGTTGTCCTCGTTATCCCCAAAATAGTCGTCATTTTCGATATCTACGTCGGGTGTAATCATTGAAATGTTGTTGGATGGAGGAAGAAGTGAAAGATTATAACACCTGCAAATGTGGTGAATAGAAAAAAGTAAGAGAAATATAAGAAAAAATAGAATGGCTGAAAAGGAGGAAATGTAATTTTTTGAAAGGACATTTTAGAGCATTTGGAACTAAATATAATCGATTGTGAACAAAAAATGATATTAAAAATATTCTGTGAAACAACAATACAATTAATACGTACTCAAAATTAAATTTAAACGCACATTTGAAACCTTTTTTTTCATGTTAAAATAGTCTTTATAAGAATATTTTTGTCATATAATAATGTTGTGTGTAGTTATGTACAATATCAAGCAAACTTTTACTAATTAATTTAGCCCAATTTCATGTTACCTACATTAATGTCATTATTTGTGTTATACAATTAGAGTTAATTAAATTCAAATAATCAGATAAGGCCATGAGGGCAAGAACTTGAAAAGCAATTGACTCAATATGTTATCTACATTAATGCTCTATGATCTTGGATCTTCTCTTATATTATATATAGTATGCTTACTAAGAGTTGTAAACAAATATATGATTGAATATAAGTTTACTTTGTGAGATTCAAAAAACAAATGTCAATATAATTATATAAATAGGAAAAAGTACATGAATCTCTGAATAGAGTTAATACTTTTTTTTTTCTAAACCAGTGAGAGACTCCCACTACTTTTCCATTTCAAAATGAGAAAAGTAATTACAACCCAGCTACTTAAGCGTTCAACGCCAGCACAATCACAACTTTAAAAAACCCCATACGTATCAACGTCTACAATACCAGTGCAGCCATTAATTATTATCCAGTAACCAATAATCAAAGCCACAAAACACAAAGTTGACACTTAAAAAGAAAAAAATACACCCAGCACAGAGGCAAAAACAATAGTTTAGAAGCAAGCTCCATGTCTCCCATACACACAATCAGTAAATCCTGCAGCGATCATCATTCAACCGGATCCTCCCTGTGGTCAACTGCGCTGGCAGCAGTTCACTGTCAGGCATCATCTTCATCGCCAGGCTCTTCAAAGTTGGGTCCCACAAATCTGTCCAGTGTTAATAGTGTTTTTAAGAATAATATGATTGACCTTTTGAATTGTTTGAACCACAATTAACACAATTTTGTTACACACAATCAGGGTGTATTGTAAAAAAAACCCTCGTTCTATTCATTTGTATGAAGAGAAAATTAATCCCAAAGGAAAATTCTATCCAAAATAATGGAACACCGCAAACTTATATTTACATATATTTTAATAGCAATATATATATAAAATTGCACAACCTCTAGCATATCAAGAATAGGCCCTACATCACCTACCTGTCCATGTTAATTAAGATAAGCATTTCAGAGATATAAAAATTTGCACGATTTCTTGCTCCTCCTCAAGTCACTAACAGGAAACAATATCATTCGAATATTGCAAACAATATCATTCTATCAACATGTAAATCTCTTTGCTATAACTAATTATCACTTCCCCAAGACGAAATAAGAAAAAAAATATATATATAATATTGCACAACCTTCTCGGTTAGTCGACGCAAAAGGCATGCCTCCAAGGCTGAATGAAGAGCTGAGTTTGGCATGCTGTCATCATCTTCCGATACCTCTATTGGACATTGCATGCACTTGCGCATGTGCCTCACCAGATCACCAATTGCAGAAATTATATGTACTGAGGCCAGCAACTTCACTTGCTGTGAAAGCTTATTTGCCAACTTAAATATGTTTACTTGCAAGAGTGGCCGTTTAGCCACACTTTTGTGGTCCAGGTGTTTGATTGTGATAGATAGAAGTAAATGACTACTTTGCCCTGAAAAATTGAAAAATAAACAGTCAAAGATCTCCATCTGGATAAGCATCAAAGGAGCCATTGCAGAGAAACTCTCTTCCTATCAAAGGAGTGAAGAAAGACCCTCTTGATCCTTGATATCCATACTAAAGAACTTACTTTATGGAAAAATTTAAAATAAACATAGTGTTGTGCTTAGTGTGGAACCTTCTTCCTTCAAACCATTCAGTACTACTAAGCAATATGAAACCTATGGCTGAATTCATTCTTAATCGAAGTTACAAACTGTAATTGTTTTTTAGAATGCTCAAATCAGTCATGTTACTCCCGGCCTATCTCTAACCTAGAAGATAAAGAAAATAATTAAAAATAAAAAACGAAAAGCTACATGTAATTTTGAAAGCTTATCAGAAAAGAGTTAATTTGGAGAGAAAAAAAGGAGAGAGGGAGAAACCTGATAACTACTGTGATGAGTTGCCCAAATCCATATGCAACTCTTTGAAAACTTTGCCTGTTTTTCTTCATGGACAATCCGATGTTAGTTTTCTAGATAAATGCACTTGATCCTCTTCAAAATTTCTACAATTATATGTTACCATTTTCTTTTCAAATACACACACATATACACATAGAATTATTTGAGAAATATATATGAAAGCCTTAATCAGTAGGGCTAAACCATGTTGGAGCTACTATGTAAAACTTTTGACAATGCAACTACTAAATCAGAGTTCTTATCACTCAAATCACTCATAGTTTGTATATCAAAGAGAAGCCCAAGCAGAGTAGACAATAAAGAAGAGAAGGCTACCAGTAAATTGAAAGAAAAAATGATACTGATGACTCCAATAACGTTGCCAAAGGTGCTATATGTATCTTCTCATCTCAACCGAAGATGTCTAGTTATTATTTGGATTCCTACAATTAGTAAGACAAATAGTATTTTTAAATTTATATTATAGCAATATAAGTAAATTCAAATGGAAGAATGCTATGAAAATTGTTAGTTCCACAATAGAACTACATAAAAAAATTGATATTTTGTCAGATCATTAGAGAATATTGTGGCGAACTTGATGTTACATTTGCAAGCTTGTACTTGAGCACACATATCATAATTACCCAAATGATTTTAATATGTGGCCAAGTGGTAAAACATTGAGTTGATATTGCAATATGGTTCTTGTGCAGAAAAAAAAATTAAATAAAAAAATATAAAATATAAAAAGCAAGAAATATAGATCAACACAATTAAATGAAGAATACTAAGTAGATATAAAGAAGACAATTACATGGTTGCATAGACTATAACAAACAAAAAACAATTACTAATTAAAATCAACATCTTTGAAAATTAATCAATTTTCCAGATCATACATTTTAAAAAGAATTAATTATCCTCATATAAATTTTAAGTTCATTGCGCTATTACACATTCATTCATTCATTCATTCATTCAATAGAAGTTTAAATTTTACGGCCAAAAGAAATTACCGATATTTTTAGGCCTTCCTTCGCCTCTACCGTCTGGTGAATGCCATCATATTATATCATCTCTAATTTTTCTTCTCAGATTGTAATTTGTAAGATGTAGAAAAACATAAAGAAGAAACAAAATGCCACTGGTGAGTGGTGACTCTTCTTGACCATTACAATACAGAGATCCAACATGGTCGACTATTATAATTATTATTTTTTATCTCTCCTCGCTAATTACTTAGATGTGTGTGTCAAAATGAAAACATCAATAAAATAAAAATAAAGTTGGCACATACCAGTTTCTAGCAAGATGTGCAATTGCTGCCTCAAGCCTGCTGACACCATTCGTAGAACATAATACAGAAAAGAGAAAAAGAAATTTGGCATTATTATCATGTCTAACAAAAATAACACTGGTAGACCTAATAGTACTCGATACAACACTGAGACCTATCATAGTTGACTATCAATTGCTTCATTTGGTAATTTTACCTTTGCCATGAAGCTTTGGTGAACATCTCCAAAGTGGAGCCGCTACTGATATAGTGACTGTCAAAAGTTTGAGAGGGTGCATGATATTTCATTGTGCCCTCTTTTCCATCTCCATTCTTTCCTTCATCCATCAACTGCTCGATTTGATGGAATCCTTGTTGAATAAGTTTTGGGGAAAAGATAAAAGACACCTTTAATCAAATAATCAGAAGTATTTGCAAGAAAATCAAAAACTAATACTTGAAGAGAGAGATAGATAGACCGAGAGAGGGGAGACAGAAGAAGCCTATTTGGTTGCAAAGAGAACAATTCTTAGGTTGATAGAAGTTGAATACACACTCATAAAGCATATAATTGACAATTTTTTTTTGGAAATTTAGTAAAAATAAATAAAATCTATACATATTCATAGATGAATAAAATATATGCATAGTAAATTTGTCGCTTACCAAATTCTAAAATAAAATCCATAAAAAAGGGCAATCGAAAAACAAAAGTAAATGCATCAAACCAAAGTGCAAAAGTAGGAAATCAAGTCAAAGATTTGAACTAATAAAATAAAACAAAAATCAAAGTAAATAGACTCGAACTCACCTCACAGGAACCATGGCCCAGAGTTGAGCTCGCCGGTAGATCTGAGTTCTCTCATAGTGATGTGCCCCGGGCACTCGCCCTTTCTCTCTCTGCTCTGCGTCGCTTGTTTCTCTTTCTTTATTCTAGGTGCTCTCCGACTCTCCATCGTCTGTCTACCCAAAACCGTAGACTGCAGAATAGAGAAGCAAAGAGGCGTTTGTCAGATAGAGATAAGGGGGAGACGGTTACGGAGATGATTAATTCTCATAATTAAGACTGAAGCGTGATCGTCGGTGTCATGAATTTAATGTCGAGTCGAAGGAAGCGAAGGAAGTGCGTGGAGCCATGGATAGAAGCAAGCAGATATGGGGTTATGTGGAGTCACCAATCAGTGGGAGAAGAGTAACGGATGGAGAAGGTGGGGCCATCTTGATGAGAAAGGAGGGGCATGAGGGTGAGGTAGTGCTACCGGAAAAGAAGGAAAGGTGGAATGGGTTTGGCTGTCTGAGATGGAGACGCAATGAAAGAGACATCGGCTGCTGAATCGGATCAGTTTCACGAACAATATTACTCGGCACAAAAACAGTTACATATATTATGCTGCAGAAATTAAAAAAACTTCTACCGCACAACTCTTAGAAGGATCCGTGTCGGGCTAAATTTTAAAAAAACTATTTCGACTCCCACGCCTTTTTATTTATAATACTGATGATGTACTCTTAAGAGTGTTTAATTTGATTGTAACGCTATATATTACAAACGTCTTAGTTACTATTCATTGTCTGTAACTTTTGTTATGACAAAAATGTTTTCAATATTTATTTTTCTGAAGGTCACGCGGCAATTTTTCAATATTTATTAGAGGAAGGTTTTCATTCTTGAAGCTTTTAAAATCTCATCTTTATGGGATATGAAATCACATGGAATTTCTATAATTTTTAAAATATTTTTAACCGAGTAAAGTTGTTATAAACGAATACATTAATTCAAACTAATATATTGTAAGTTACTTTATTTGTTTAGCTTTTTACCACTTCATCCAGTATACATTAAAACCAACTAGCAAAAAATGCCCTCAATACGTGGGCAAATAAAAAAATAAAATAAAATATTGATATTATTTTTTGTTATATATAAAATATTACATGTTAGGCAATAAAGATATGGTAAAATCAATGATTTAGTTTTTTCTTTTAAATAAATAACTAATTTGATAGTAACTTAATTTTATTTTTTATAAAAGTCTAACCTTGATCTAGACCACTGATCCAATCAAATTATACAAATTAATGGTCCATAATTGATATAAGAATTGTTTACACTCTTTTATCTGATAAGTTTAATCTTTTTATATGACAAATTTAGTCTAATATCAAACAAATTTTTGGACCGTATGATTCAATTTGTTCGGTTACGATTAAATTTCAAGGATGAATTATATCACAGATTCAAATATATCCTCTTAGAAAATCTAACAGCAGTGTCGGCTCCTATTTGGAATTTATGGCCACCCATTCTAGCCTAACGGGCAAGTCATTTATTAGACCACTGGGAGTCTTGGAGTGTAGGGCTGTCAATGAAATTCATTTATTCGTTTATCCAATCCGTACCGTACCGTATAAGACGGATATGGGTAAAGTTTTATTTTCGTTAAGTTAACGGGTACGGGTAAGGAAATCTTTTCGTTAATTTAATGGGTACGGGTACGGGTAAAAGCTATTTCGTACCGTTTTCATAACGGGTAATTGCCACAATTAAAAAGAAACAATTACATGATACATATGACATCTTATATTGCATGATTGGTAAAAAAAATATTGCTAGATTTTATTTAAGATTTATAATTCTTTTCATTCAGTGTACGAAAAAATAAAAAAGCATAAACCTAAAATATTTGCCACCATTGTTGCACTTTATTAATATACTTAGGGTGTGTTTGGATGAGCATGGAATAAGGAATAAGAATAAAGAATTTCGGTAAGCGTGCTTATCTAAATTCCTTATTCTTATACCATGGTTTTGTTAGTATAGGAATAAGGGTCCAAATTCCTTATTCTTGTGTTGTTTGGGTTGCACAAGAATAAAAATAAGTACGCATATCGAAATTTCTTATCCTTTATTTCTTATTCCATGCTCATCCAAACACACCCTTATTGATATAATTTATTTATACAGAGTGTACAAATTTTATTATTATTATATTCATTTTTTACCGTTACCGTATCGGCACCGTTAATTCTTAACGGGTACGGGTAAGGTACGGGTAAAGCTATTTTTAATGGGTACGGGTAAAGAAAATTTTAACGGATATGGTAATGAAAATACCTTCTACCGTACCGTACCGTACCCATTGACAGCCCTAAATTTGGAGTGGGAGTCAGTCAACCGAGACGTCAAGCATTGACCTGAGGTCAACCAGGTGTCAACTCAAGACAAATATAGAATTATATAGATAACCTCATAATCGTTTATGAGTAATTCATCCAATTAAATTTCGCCACGTATATATAACAATTATTTACAGATTTATTGCTAACCAAATAAAGGACACCTGCCCTTTTCAGCTTTAGTTGAGTTGTATTGCATGATTAGGCCGAAATTAATTAATATAAAAATTTCGACCCAAAAAATTTTAATATACAGAATTATTTTATTTTTTTTTTAATAAGAAGAAAGTTCGAACGAGTTTCAGAAGCGAGTATTTGAATTCCCCTCCGTACGCGTTTATAAAACGCGCTCCAACCCTCCCAACGCGTTTTATAAACGCGTACGAAGGGGAATAAATTCAGGCCCTTCGTTACGCCTTTTGAGACGAGTCAGGCCTTTCGTACGCGTTTATGAAACGCGTTGGGAGCTCTGGAGCGCGTTTCATAAACGCGTACGAAGGTCATCTCTTTCAAAATCGAGTTAGCCGTTTCATTTTTTCTGTTCGCCATCTTTCGTTCGGCAGAGAAAGAGAGAAAGAGAGAAAGAGAGAAAGAGAGAAGGAGAGAAGGAGAGAAAGAGAGAAGGAGAGAAAAAGAGAAGGAGAAGAAGGAGAGAAGAGGAGAAGACAGCGGCAGTCGCGAGAGAAAGAGAAGAGGAGAAGGCAGCGACCGCGAGAGAAAGAGAAGAGGAGAAGGCAACGGAAGCGGCAGCGACAGCGACAGCGACGGCGAGGTATTGCATTTTGTATTTTGTATTTGAAATTGTGAATAATTAGGGGTTTAGGGGTTTAGGGTTTAGATGAAATTGTTGATAATTGTGAAATAGTGATAATTGTTGATAATTGTATTTTGGATGAAATTGTGGAATTGTTGATAATTGATGTTAATTGATGAAACTGTGATGGAATTGTTGATAATTGATTAAATTGTGGAATTGTTCATAATTAAATTAGTTAATTGGTCAATTATTTATTTATAATGGATGATAATTGATGAAATTGTGGAATTATTGAAAATTGATTAAATTGTTGATAATCGATGCATGACGATAATTGATGAAATTGTTGATAATTGTTATTAATTGATGCATGATGATAATTATGATAATTATGTATAAATGGAATTAGTTAGTAAATTGTTGAAATGGAATTAGTTAGTAAATTGTTCAAATAAAAAGAAATTTATATAGAAAAATTATGGTGCAAATTAACATAGTTTCAAATTATGAAGCACCCCCCACCGAAGCAGCCTCCACCCTGCGGCCAAAAAGACGTAGGCGTCGCGCAGCCCGTCCGAGCGCGCAAAATGTCATTCCACCTGTGCAACCGGCCAACGCAGAAAACCAACAGGTTTTGTTCATTACGGATAACGACCATCTCGTTGGTTTGTCTTTTGAGGAGGTAATAGATTTTTTTTTGTTAATTTATATATTTTTGATTTAATAATTTAGATTTCTTAATAGACTTATAAATTGTATTAAATGTTTATTATAATTTGTAGTAAAAAATTAATCGAAAATGCTTATTATAAATTGTATTATAAATTGTATTTATTTTAAATGCTTGTAAATACTTAAAAATTGTATTAAAAATTGCAGCGTGAAAAACATTTGGAGTTGAGATCGCACAAGCGAACAATTAAGGTGGACGAACGGATTGAGGGAAGGCTGATCAAACTGGGGCTCAGTCACATTATGAAGGTGAAGCATGTCAACATCGACATGCCATTACTGAAGGCAATGGTCGAGTTTTGGCGTCCAGAGACGCATACTTTCCATTTTCCCGTTGGAGAGATGACCGTTACTCTACAGGTAATTTATTTAAACTTGATATTAATTTTTTTTTTTAATATAATTTTCGTATTAATTATCACAATTAATTCTAACATATAATTTTCGTATTAATTTCCACAATTAATTCTAACATTAATTTAAACTTTATATTTAAAATTCAAATTTGAATATTAATTTTCGTAATATTAAATGTTATATTTTCGTAATATTAACGTATTTTGTAATTGTTACCAGGATGTTGCCTTCTTATGTGGTTTGCGCTCGACTGGCATTCCAGTTAGATCGAATACGAGAGGGCCCTGGGAGGAAAAGATTCGTGCAAATCTTTATCCTCATGAAGATTTGGGAGAGTGGCACCGAGAAAGGAGTAGCAGGGAGTAAGTGAAAAAAATACGAATGCAATATTGATTTTGCATATTCAATATATGCATTGCTTACTTGTATTGATTATTCTAAATTTGTACAATGCAGGGGCAATGTTGTTGTGGGCAACAACATCAAGTTGAAATGGTTGCGGCAAAATTGCGGGGTGGCGCCACCGGCAGATGCTCCTGGTGAGGAGTTAGACCGATACACGCGTGCAGTGGCTCTAGAGCTATTTGGGACGTTGATGTTTCCCGATATTTCTCAGAATTCCGTCCCAACATACTTTTTAGAGCTCGTATCGGTATAATTTTCTTAACTTAAATAAATTTTTTTTTCTTTACGAAAATAGTAGAATTCAATGTTACAAATTCAATATTTTTATTTGTTGACACATAATGAAGCTGACACATAATATTTTTTATTTTATATAATTTCGTTAACAGTCTAATTTTTAAGCAAAGATACTTTTGTTAAAACAATGTTCAAATAACAATGACAAAAAAGGAAAAAAAATTACCAATGAAATGACACATAATACTTTTGTTAATCCATCAATTAGTATTTGTTAACACATAATACTTTTGTTAATACACTGAAATGTTGAAATTATTTTGAATGTTGCAATTTAATTTTGTTATTTTCAATGTTGAAATTATATTTTTTTCAATGCGTTGTTTAATTTAAATGCAGGGCAATTTGAATGAAGTTCCGGACTTCAATTGGGGAGGTGCCACGCTTGCTTGTCTATATCGTGCTTTGGACCGTGCCTCCATGCGTTTCAAGGTTGTGACGGGACCTTGGATGCTACTATTGTTTTGGGCATGGTCATACCTCCCTGTTTGTCGCCCAGAGGTTGCTCCTATCGGTGGATTAGGACAGCCTAACCTAGATTCATGTGTGACGTATGGCAGGTAATAACTTATAATAATTTTTCAATAATATTATGCAAATTACAACACATCAATCCTAACCTTCAAAATTTTCAGGAAATGGGGCGAAGCTCGGTCTTTCTCACGGAGCCAGCACCGCGGGGCAGTGGAGAACGCACGGGACTACCTAGCCGTGTTGAACGTTGAAGACGTCAACTGGTTTCCGTACGTACTCGACAGAGCTCTTATGCCACGGGTAGCACAGCAGGGTTCCATAGCGGAGCATGTTCGGTTGCCGCTCATTTTCTACCACATTGTTGCCTACTACTACCCCGACCGTTGTAGGCATCAGTTTGGGCTGTACCAGTTTACTCCTCCTCCACTACCTGTGGTACGTTTGCTATATTTTTCTGATTTATCATACAATCAACTTCAATTTAATTAGAGTAAAGAACTAACGTGTTTATTTTAACAGAGTTGGGACGTGACACACAACCTGCTGGGTTTCCAGCACGGTACCTATCGAGATCGTCCAGATTTTGGTACCATTTTTGCGAGTGCATATGCTGAGTGGACTGACGAGGCATTACAGACACGCCAGCTGGAGACTCGATCCTGGACTGATACTGATACGCTGCGATACTTCCGATGGTTTTGGCGATACGGTGCCTCCGAGAGACCCACGCCACGAGAGGATGCCGAGGCACGTCTCCAGCGCACTCAGCAGCTGCCTCTTGCTCAGAGGCAGTACACAAACATGGGGTCCAGACTTCGCAATACGGTACATCTTAATTTTTTAAATATGGAATGTATGATTGGTAAATGGAATTGTGCAATATGTCATTATTCTCGTAAATTGCAGGGCAACTCTGCGCTGAAGAATGCACTTCATGCATTGGGACTGGTTGTGAAGAAGGGGTGCAGAAGGGTGGGAAAGGCAATTCTCGCCAACTGTCGTTCGCAGTTGCATGATGCTTCCATCCCTTTGAGGTAATTTTAAATAATTTAATTTTTGATTGCGTTTTTGCATTTTAAATTCAATAATTTATAAATTACAGGTTGGAGGATTTGTTGGAGCAGCGAGGACTTCCAACAAATATTGAGGACATACCAGATTCTGGGGACGAGTCTTCTTCTGCACGTCCGACTGTACCCACAGACCTTCAGGCGGAGGATCTGATGCATGCGGTTAGTATTCGTTCATATGCAAGTTTCAATTTTAGATACTAATTTATTTATATTGATATTGTTTTTTTTAATATTATAGGATGGTCGGCTGAATACCGGGCGATTAGATGATATTTTAGGACCACGCACGTTCTTTCCTACTCAGTTTCCAGGCTCAGGTCCTACTCCATCCATGCATAGTGCATCAGCATCGACCTCGCAGTTTGCTGGCATTTCTCAGGATGCCACTGGCATTTTCCAGCCTCAGGATCCTCCACCGTACTCCTTTGCACCATTTGGTATGCCTTCCTCTTTTCCTGCATTTACTGTTCCTCCATTTACTATTCCGTCAGTGCCTACGCCTTCTTCTATTCCATCATTTGGCACTCCGTTGGGTAGTATGGGAGGGACAGACTCGTTCAGCACATTACTGCGGACGGCCGGAGATGAGGAGGGTGATTATGTCCCTATAGCGACTCCTCAGGAGGCTGGGCAGCCTGTTGAGTTTGGGCCCATACAGCAGGAGGCTCAGCAGGACCAGCAGGAGGACCTCCAGGAGGAGGACGATGGGGATACAGAGTCCACTGACTCAGGAGACGTTACTGCCCCGGCTGGACGAGATAGGCGTGCGGTGAGGGTGATTGACAGATTTTCACCTTCGGGACCTAGGAGGAGGCGGCGGCGTTAGTTCTTTTTTTTATGTACTTGTGTATTACTGATGATGGACGGATCGTTTATTTTTCGTTTATGTACTTGTGATTGACTTGTGTATTACTGATGTTGATTGACTATTTTTCGTTTATGACTTGTGATTGACTTGTGTATTTATTGGATTGCTTATTATGACTTGTGATGATTGACTTGTGTATTATTATGACTTGAAAATTCGGAGTGCAAAGCACTACTTGAAACATAAACGTTTATGTATTGAAACGCCAATAAAATAAATACTCCAAACAACAACTTTTATCCATTAAACGTCAACACATTAAAACCACAACTTTTAGTGCAAAGCACTACAAAAAATAGAGGAAATAAAAGACAACCATAAAAATAAAACATTGCATTAACAATTCCAACTAAATTACATTAACAACCATAATAATAAAACACATAAATATTACAATGATATAAATATTTAGAGATTTTGACTATCTACATGTTGTAGAATTTCATCCCACCATGGTTGCTCATCTTCATCATTCGGTTGTGGTTGATTACTCGCACCAGTGTTGTCAGCGAACTGAGCGACTTCGTTCCAAAAAGCAGCATCATCTTCTTGTTGATTACTCGGAACACTGTTGTCAACGAATTGAGCGGCTTCGTTCCAAAAAGCCGCTTCGGTTTCTTCTTTTTCTATCTCTGCCATTCGGCTTGCCGCAATTTGTCGAAGTTCATCCCTCTTATTCATTTCTCTCAATTTTTGCTCTGATTTTTTGAGCCTTTTTTTCCTTGCCTCTTCTTCCCTAATTTTTTGTTTACGATCCATTTCTTCATTTCTTTCTTTAATAATCCTCTGCGTCTCTATGTCCCGAGCTCTTTGTTCATTCTCGTCGTGACGTTTGTGCTCATGGTAGTGGTCACGCAATATGTTTTCTTTGTAATTGAAAACTTGAGCACACCTTGTACAGGTCACTGTGTGGTCTCCATTAAAGTTGTATATTTTCTCGTAAACAGTCCAGTGAGTTGGTTCAGACGAGAGGTAGGGTTTCGGTTGTTGTTGGGGGATGGGTTGAGGTTCTGTGTAATATTTTTTGTACCAGTCATATCGCCTTTGTCGGTTCAGATTCTTTTCGTGTTCCCGCCATCGCCGCTCCTGGTACTCCTTCTGTTCTCTTTCCGGGCCACCATTAATGTGCCATTGGTAGTGTATTTTTAACTCGAGCACGTCTCCCTCTTCAGTCGTGTCTTCATGGATGTTGTATTTCAAAATGCGATAACAAGAGCGACAAATTGCCTCGTATTCTCCGTTTTCTGGTTGATTTCTATTGGCAGGGTAATGGTAGAAAGTTGGCCAATACTCAATGCGGGTTGCTCTTCGATAGTTTGGAACATCATTATTTGAGTTAGAGCTATTTCCTTTGTCCATTGTACTGAAGGTTTTAACAAGAAGGAGGTAGTGGGTGTTTGTGCATTCTAATTCAACAATGACTGCTTTTATAAATAATTTCAGCAGTTCAAAGATGACATTGTAAAATCAAATCTTGTCATGTCTTTTGCAGTCTTTATCAGAGCATGCTTGTACTTTTTTTTCTAAAAATTAAATAATACACCTTCGAACGCGTTTATAAAGTGCGCTCTAGGGCTTCCAACGCGTTTTATAAACGCGTACGAAGCTCTGACAAACGAGAGGAAAGTGGACAGCATCTCCCCTTCGTACGCGTTTATAAAACGCGTTGGGAGGGTTGGAGCGCGTTTTATAAACGCGTACGGAGGGGAATTCAAATACTCGCTTCTGAAACGCGTTCGAACTTTCTTCTTATTAAAAAAAAATAAAATAATTCTGTATATTAAAATTTTTTGGGTCGAAATTTTTATATTAATTAATTTCGGATGATTAGGTCCATTAATGGAAGTCGTTTGACCGTTTCGCTTGTGACGTGAAACGGTAACAAAATGCTTAGTGGCAGCACAAATTATAGCCATAATGACACAGCAAACGAAATGAAAGCTGGAACGAAATACTACATGCAGTTTACTGAAATAGCATATTTTTAATATAGAGATTGGCTAAAATATACTCCAGCATACAGATAGTCCGTATGCTAGAGTCGTTACTCAAAATCTAAAATGCATACAGTCGATCCGAACTTTTCAAATTGTTCTCCATATTGAAATCTCCTAGGAAACCAAAATTTTTATTTTTTCGAATTTTTTTACTATATATTATGCTATTTTAAAAAAAACTATAAAGGAGTTGTAAAGGAGTATTTCTGACCATTCAATTTGAAAATAGAATAATATATAGCAAAAATATTCGAAATTTAGTTCGAAATGACTGATCCAAATCGTCTAATACGATCTTCCTATTGAAATCTCCATGAAATCTCCCTATTTCTAAACTAATAATACTAATTAATATTATAATAATTGTAAGTAATAATATTTATTAATATTATAATAATTACTACACACTTAATTTTATATTTTTACATTATTATTTTTTCATTTTGCATAACCAAACAATCATGACATAATTTATATTGTTTGACATAATTTGATATATGTTTTTCCTCATTAACTTATTCCGGTTATGTTATTTCTGTACCAAATCTGTTTTTTTTCCCCGGAGATCTAAGTCTGTGCCGTTGATATCTCCAATCCAATAATCCATCCTATAGATCAGCCCAAAAAGCGAGAAATGGACGACTATACTGCTGGTCTGCTGGATATAAAGGCACCCTCTCTCAAAAAAAATATATATATAAAGGCACCATACTTGTTTATATCAACTGAAGTCATTTCCACTTCCCAAATAATTATGATACTTCTGGCGCCGTTGTGATATTTGAATACATTTATATGTAGGGAAAATATAATACCAATATGATATAAGAATGATCGAGTAATTGTGCTTGTGTGCCATTTCTGAAATTTCCTATATTTGTTTCGGTCATTATTTTGATTCGCGGTAATACCAGATTTCAATATCCAATACGCTATTGAAAACACTGTTTTTTAGTGCATTTTGCTAGAGCATCTAGACCAACAAATCCCAAATCAGTTTTTTAAATTATGCTCCAAAAAATATGGGAAATTTATTGTTGATGACTACCATCCTGGGCAGGGCTTATGAAGGATCACAATACTAGGAGTAGGACAAGGTGATGAAATGACTCCCGACTAGGGCTGTATACGAGCCGAGTTCGAGCGAGTTAGCCTCAACTCGAACTCGAACTCGTCACAACTCGAGTCAACTCGTGACTCGACAGCAAAGCAATTCCGAGCTATTCGAGCTAACTCGAACTCGGCTCATTTTAACTCGAGTCAACTCGTGACTCGGCAACGAACTCGTGAGAAGGTGTTGAGGTACTAGTCACCTTAGAATTTTGCTCGAAAATAGAAAAAGAGGAGTAGTCATGAGGGTGTAAGGGAGGGAAAAAGGTCTGGGGACTTGGAGACTAGGGTTAGTGAACGAGTTATTGGACTGCAAATCAATAAAATTATTGGACTGTATATTAATATGATAACATTTTATTTTTTGCAGCCTGTATATTCTGACTCGAGTTGTACCGAGTCGAGTTAGGCCCAACTCGAACTCGGCTCGTAAAATTAACGAGTTGGCATAACTCGAGTTGTTATAACTCGAGTTCTTCTAACTCGAGTTTTCATCGAGCTTTTTTCGAGTCGAGTTCGAGTAACTCACGAGTTACGAGTTTTTTGCTCACCCCTACTCCCAACAGATTGGGAGGAGATCCCTTACAAATGCAATTGCCAGGAGGATTGCTAGAAGAGCTAGAAGGGAACACAGTGGCAGGGGACCGAATTTTTATTATTTTTTGAGATCCCTTACATTTATATTTTTTTATTTTTGCTATAATCGAATTTTATTATCGAGTTGGAGGAATTTTGTTTACAGTTATGATTTAGGAATTTTTGTTACGGTTAAGGAATTCGCTAAAAAACATAAAAAAACGAAGTATAAGACAGATCGATCCTCAACAGTATTAATTGGACATTTGAATTGGCCAATATGAAATCAAATAACTGCCAAAGTTGAAATCAAACTCTAAAGATTGCACTATAGGGTACTCAAAAGAGAAAAAACAACACGAATATATTTATAAGAAAATGTAATAATTATTCATGACAATTTACATCATAAGTTTACGGGAAGGCAAGTAGAGTCATGGAAAAGGACGGCCAATAATTAAGCAAGCCTGTCGCAAAAGTTTGCATCATTGCATGTGCCGTCAATCGTCGTATACATGGTTAAGTAAAAAAAAAAAAAAAAGGAACTAAGGTCTAGACACAGTGACGCACCACACAACTGTTGAAACGACAGACGCCATTGAAGATCGGCATGTGGTAACGGCCCAGGTTGTAGCAAAATGTATGGTGGATTCGCCACAAAAGATCACAAGTACGCCCGCTAGAATGAGGAAAGTCTGGGAAGTTCCGACAGAGAAAATCGGTGGTCTCCAGTTGCTAAGAAAAGAACATTTTTTTCTTGCCACCAACTCGGGTACAATAAAATAGCAGGGTTTTTTTTTTTTACCTCTATCAGTTGATGATTTTACTTTAAGCTTAAAATGTGTTGATGATGGATTAATTTCACAATTTAGTAATTAGTATATAATAATTTTGTTAAATTTAACATTTTGAATGTGATTTATATTGTTATGTATATTTATTATGCAACAAATAAGAATAATAGAAACGTTTCACGTTTGTCTTTTGCTATTCAAAATTCTGCTTCGTGGCCCACCTGTCATTCTAGACGCCCGGAACAATGAGGATTTGGGTTTTGGTCCTTTAGGAGAGGAGCTCGATCTCTCTGACGAGTAGGGCTGAAAATGGAAGTCATTTTAATCGTTTTTCGTTTCGTTTCGTCCGGACGAAACAGTTAACGAAACAACGAAACGATTATGTTTGGTTGGACTAAAAGGTTAATGAAACAATAAAACGGTTTCGTCCATGTGTAAATCATGAAAATTTCGTCAATTCCGATCGTTTCGTCAGAACGAAACGATCACGAAACGATCAACGAAATAAAAAACTGTTTCGTCGCATAGGACGAAACGATCAACGCAACAACTCATTTGCGCCATGGCCTCGATCATTTTGCACCAGATATGCTATCTACCATCCTAACCTTCTGCCATCCTAGCCATTCTTACGGGCTGATGCATGGAAGGTCAATTAATCTCTCCGTAGTCACGTGCATCGCACGTGAGGAAATTATTTCCGATTTTTTAATTCGCCCCTCAAACGTTTTCGTAAACTTCTCTCTTTTTCGCTACGATCAGATCTCTCTCGCTCCGATTAGATCTCTCAGCTTAAGGTTAGGGTTTTCTTAGTTCGTCGCATCCCAATTGCATTAATTCCTCCGATCCCTATGACGAGTGCTCCGAGTATTGCTATGAAAGATTGCTGAAGCCAAAGCGAAACTAGGTTTGTGTTCATTTTTTCTTTGCTTCATACGCAGTTTCACTAGTTCGGAGATATTGATTTATGCATTTGTTTCTTTTTTTTCGTTTGATTGTATTAGAGGAACATGACTCGTTAACTAAGCCTCCTGCTAAGAGAACTGTTCATCGGGATTGCATTAATGCATCTAATCCGTATCATGAGTGTACCGATTTTTGTTTTAAGGGGATAGCTGATGTGAATGATCGAATTGATAAAGAAGCAGAAGGTACTCGTCTTTTGAAAATTTTTAACTAGTTTATGTAGATTTTGAAACAAGTACTTTCAATTT
Organism: Rhynchospora pubera; assembly: GCA_028095005.1. Classification (NCBI taxonomy): domain Eukaryota; kingdom Viridiplantae; phylum Streptophyta; class Magnoliopsida; order Poales; family Cyperaceae; genus Rhynchospora; species Rhynchospora pubera. The sequence continues at coordinate 87,650,235 of CM051459.1, forward strand.
GAGGTTGTTTTGCAAGAGTATGTTTATATACCAGAAACATATGCACTAGACTAGGATGAGATATGTTTGCCAATAGTCGAAGAAATATTTTATTAGAAAATATTTCAGTTTTGTTTTTCAGTGCCAATACACCGTGTAGTAATATTACAATAAAGGAGCAAATTATATTTAACAAAGGAGTATATAATATAAAATAGTGACAATTGATTCTTGTAACTGTGTAGTTAGTATTATAAGTTCTTATTGTACAATAAGGGAGTAAATTATATTTTGGAAAGGAGCATATAACATATAATAGTGGCTATTTGATTTTTTTGTAACTATGTAGTTAGTACTATAAGTATTTTGTAATAAGGGAGTAAATTATATTTTAGAAAGGAGTATTAATTCATGTTTAAGGGAGGAAATAAACTTTAGAAGGGAGTACCTATCAAGTGTAATGTATTCACAACAACGGAGTATTAAATTTTGGAGAAGATGGGGTTGGTTAGGTCCTAAGGGAAAACAACCTGATTTTAGTGAACATGTCGTGTCTTCAATAGTAATATGCATTTCCTTGTCATGCATTTGCTTTAAATTTTATTTACTGTGTGGGTTAACAATTATATATGTTTTGTTTCCTACATTTTTTACGTTTCTTAGGATAAAGGTGGGTGTTTTGTGGAAGATTTTTACAATCACATACACATGAGGCTAGTGAAGAAATTGAAATATGTGTTAGTATGGGGTATCAAGAAGTTTTGTTGTTTGTTTATTGTTCTAATATAGGCTTAAAGAAATACAAAATATAGGATAAGTGAGTAAATAATATCTAACAAGGTAGTACATATCAAGAACCTAGCAAGTGTGTTTGGTATTTTATCATAATCTTAAAGAAGTACAAAATATAGGATAAGAGAATAAATAATATCTTACAAGGAAGTACATATCAAGAACCTGGCAGGTGTGTTTGGTATTTTAGCATAAGTTTAAAGAAGTACAAAATATATGATAAGGGAGTAAATAATATTTAACAACGGAGTACATATCAAGAACCTGGCAGTTGCGTTTGTTCTAACATTGGACAATTCTATGTTTTGCAGATTAATGTCAGTGATGATAAACGTGTTGTTACTTACCGGCTACTACTAGATCCTATCAATAAGGTGAAGCCGAAATTTAGATCTGCAAGTGAGTGTATTCTCTTTGATCTTGAGGAAGAAAGCTGAACTTGGTGGTTGACTGAGAAGATTACAAAACTTGGTTATTGTATTGAATTCTTATTTGCACAATTTGTCTGCTTATTAAATGCTAATTTAGTATTCAATATGTAGAAGTATATACTCCCTTACGGAGCAGTATTTACTTCCTTAATATTTCAATTTTTATTTGGTTATTCTTATTTTCAAAATGAAATATTGAATGCTTATTTGAACGTTTTGTCAAAAAATTATATAATCCCGTATGGAAAAACATGTACTCCTCTCAGAAGAAGTATGTACTCCTCTCAGAAGAAGTATATACTTAATATTTTCAATTCTTATTTGCACATTTTTTGTTTGCTTTTAAATGCTAATTCTGTATTCCATATGTAGATGTATATACTCCCATACGTAGAATTATTTACTCTCTTAATATTTCAATTTTTATAGGATTATTCTTATTTTCATATTCATATATTAAATGCTTATTTGAACGTTTTTATCAAAAATTATATACTTCCGTATTGAAAATTATATACTTTCGTATGGAAAAGTATGTACTCCCTTATGGAAAATAAGTACTCTATTAATATAGATATATATAATTTCTTCTGTAGAAATATATACTTCCTTTTGTTTTCTCTCCGACAATGTCAAATGACGAAATTTTATTAATTAAAAGCTTGATTAAATTTGTTTAATTTTATAAAAAAACATATTTATATACTTCCTTGCATTATTTTAAATACTCCTAGTGTCTAGGTGACGTAAACATTCGGCGCTATAATGATGTCGTAATGTCTGGCGTCCAAAGTGTCTTTCTTATGTAGAAATTCACTAGATTAAACGTTTAGAATATGAAAGTGCAGCGTTTTTATATGATATACCATGGGATTTGATTCACTTTTTACTTCCCTCATTTTTGATAAATAGTGCAGTGTGCATAATGTATGGGCTGGCCCATTATTTCTATGCGCTGGAACTGGGATGGCAGGATGTCAAATAGATGGGATGTCTCTTATCAGTTCCGATTTTGCAGCCCTACCGACGAGAGAGAGAGAGAGAGAGAGAGAGAGAGAGGCCGAAGACGAGAAATTCTGGAATTGAGCGATCGAGTTCAAGCATTATTTCTTACTGGGCCAGCACGGCCCAGAAACTCTTACCATACTCTGATAACCGAAAAAATTAATAGTAACGTTACTGTTCACATTAATTATGATAATAACAAAAAAAAATTAAAATTTTAATAGTAACGTTGCTGGATCGTTATCCCAGTTGACGAAAGCCAAATACACTTGGATCGTCATCCGGAACGACGATCCAAGAATTCCATCCCCTATATAAAAGCGACAGCGACCCCTCGTCATTCCCCACTTTTTTCGCTCTCTTTCTCTCTCTCGCGCGAGCAGCAGCGACGCTCAGGTAAGTTTTTTTTTTCATAATTACTTTATTTATTTACTTTAATTAGGTTAATAATTAGAAAAATAGATTGAATATTGAAAAAATAATGGAAAAATTACTAAAAAATCAGAATAAATATAAATAATTATAATATGTAATTTGAAAAATTTTTAGAATTATTTTGTTCATTTAATAATGATGAATAAATTTATTATAAATTAGAGGAAGTAAATAAAAAATTGATAGAATATTTTTTAATTGTAGGAAAATTTGTAAAAAGAGACAACCTCCGACATCTCTTTCTACAGGTAATTTTTTTTCATATTTATTTTATTGATTTATTTTAATTAGTTTAAAAAGAGACAACCTCCGACATCTCCCCTTGTAGCGACCCGATAAGAATGACGCGTCGATGCTGATAACAGGCCTCAGGTATGGTACCGCTGCGATGAACATAGCTCTGTTGGGATCTCCTACGCTCTCTGTCAACCATTTGATCTGTGTCCCTGGGGTCGTCTTCTGTATGGCCAATAATAAACTCGGAAGCTTGTTGTATGAGCCTTCCCACGATCCAAAAAGTTGTTCGATTGCTTTCTCTCTCCCACGCCATAACTTGTTATAAGTAGGTTTTACATTTGGAAATTCTTTCTCTAATTTGGATTTTACGTCATTTATGGAAACACCAAGATCTCTCTTTACTGCATTCCTGATGCTGCTTGCGATTACCTGTGCCGTCAGATTATCATGGGTGAAATCTCCAAGCCTTCTCACGCATGTATGCTCTTCTTCATTCTTTATTATTTTCCAATAATTTCCCTTCCCTTTCTCTACGGGCATACAAATGCCACTTACAGGTAGGCACCTTACAATCCAATACATAAAATGTTGGACTACTTCTAGTGATTTTATGTTGTACATTATTATCTAATGAGTATTTTTCACAAACTTCTTTTAATTGTGGTTTTGACATAAAAATGCTTCCTTGCGCTAAAGGCCCTGAAGCTTGTGTTTGAGATGGTTGTGGAATCGAACTTCTATACTCGGATATATCCAAAAATTGACTAATAGGATGGTAATTATCGGTCCTTCCGGTAATGTAATACTCGTGATATACGAATTCCTGTGCATAAAAACCCTCTCCCTCTATATCTTGTGACGATAAAAACTCATCATCTTCATCAGTGAAGTCCTCCCCCGTTGCATAATTCGACTGATAGCCCGGGCCACGATCGTACGTCTCGTCAAGTTCTTCTATATCCCCTTCTTCTTCAGGTTGGTCCCAAGGATCCCAACCCTGGGCATTGTCATTACACTCATTATTTGTTTCCTCTTGTCTTTCTCGTCCGCTACTACTATCAGGTTGATCCCAAGGATCCGAACCCTGTGCACTCATATTTGTTCCCTGTCGTCTTTGTTGTCGACTACTACTCTCAGGTTGATCCCAAGAACCCCAACCCTGTGCACTCGTATTATATTGATTATTTCTTTCTTCGTCTTCTTCGGTATTATTGAGTTGTTCATTGAAATTATAATTATAATCATAATTATAATTATAATTTGTTGTATGCCCTCCTAAATAAAATATATGTAATCAATTATAAATTTTTAGAATTAATATGAAGAGCAAACTAATTAAAGGAAGAAAGGTAGTTTGCAGCTCGAATTATTTTTTGTTTATAATGGCATATTTCTAATTATAATATTTTATACTGTCATATTTAAAAGGGCATAATAGTCAAATTTAATGAATGATGGCATAAATTTTATTTTATCATTTAATGATGACATAAAAATAATAACTTATTTAGTGATGGCATATCTCTAATTTCTATGATAAATGCAAAAGCAAAATAATTACTTTGAAAAACTAATTTTATAAATTAATGGCACAAAATTAAATGGCGTAAGTTACCTTCTATGCCACCACCAGTTGCTGGAAGCAAATCAACGTGCAATTGAAAGCTGTGTAGCCTTCTTGCTTGGAAGTACTCATGTTGTATATACCGCCATTCATTTTCAGAGTTCAACGGTAATTGCATCTGTTGGAACCTTCCTTCAATTATACAAAGTGTGGTCAGATTTTCAATTTCAAAGATACCATTTTGCGTGACCACTACGATGAACACACAAGACAAGAAGAGAGGGATGAAATTCAAAAGAGATTCAGAGTGAAAGAATAATGGTTCGAAAGGAGAAGAATGGAAGAAAAGGCTGCCGAAGAGAGACGGAGGTTGCAACAAGAGAAAATTGGAAAAAAAATCAAGGAGAGCCTAATAAAGATCAAGAAGTGAGATGAACAAAGAAAAATTGCAGTAGCTAGAATGGCTGAGATAGAGCAAGAAGAAGCCGAGGCAGCTTTCTGGAACGAAGCCGCTCAATTCGCTGACAACCCTGGTGCAAGTAATCAACAAGAACCTGATGCCGCTTTCTGGAACGAAGCCGCTCAATTTGCCGACAACCATGGTGCCAGTAATCAACATGAAATGAATGCGGAAGAAGATCAACCATGGTGGGATGAAATTCTGCAATATGTAGATAGTCAAGATCTCTAAGTATTTATTACTTTTGAATATTTATGTATTTTTAGGTACTTTTTTAAATAGCAACTTTTGAATATTTAAGTATTTATGCTTTTAGGTAGTTTCTTTCTATTTTCAATTGAGTGTGCTAATTTATATTATGATTTTTTTAATGTACTTTTCTCTTTTTTTAATTTAATGTGCTAATTTATATTATGGTTATAAAATTTACTTCTTCTTCTAATGGTGTGTATTTTTATATTATGAATTTCTTTTGTAAATTAATTGTGAATACAAATCATAAAAAAATAAAAGAATATGGACAAAATAGCATATTTCAATAATATAAGCTAAACATTACAAGTGACGACTGTCACATAAACTTATTTCACAAATACAGATTAATTATAAATAAGATACCAATTATAAAAACATAGTAATACTTCATTTAGCGGAGATGGACAACATTTTCAGCTGCGGGATGATTTTCAAAACCAGGTGGAACTGTTGGCTGGTGACGCAACCATGACCCTCCAAGATCAAAACCTCTATTCCTCTCCACTAAATCTGTAAAAAATTTGGGACCCCTAACATGATATTCATTTCCTTCTAATTTTTTAACTTTAAATTTTTCTCCATGATATTGAAACATCGGTGTAGAAAACAATCGTCGTTCGCTCGTCCGCTCATCTCCGACCAAAATAACACCGCAAGAGACACATCTTGGCTTAGGACCCATTTGCTTCAAATATCAAAATTCAAACTCCATTAGCAAATCAAATCAATTAATTTAATAATTATTTTAACATTATTACCTAGGAAGAAGCGATGTTGCCAATAGAAACCTATGAGGACAGTTTATCAATTTCAGACTAACGAGAAACAATTAGTTAGAGCACAATAACTTATGACAAGTGAGCTTATATAGAGAATTTTAAATAGAAAAAGACAAAAAAAAATTTAGTGCAAACCGCAATAAATAAATGAATGGTACAGTATAGTGATATAATTCACAACACTATATTACTGTTTTAAATCATTATAAAACCAACCCACTCAAGCAAATTGATTGGCGGAGAAGGGTCGTTCTTGGATCGTCAACTGGGACGACGATCCAAGCTTGGATCATCAACTGGGATGACGATCCAACCTTGGATCGTCGTTCCGGATGACGATCCAAGTGTATTTGACTTTCGTCAACTGGGATAACGATCTAGCAACGTTACTATTAAAATTTTGATTTTTTTTTTGTTATTATCATAATTAATGTGAACAGTAACGTTACTATTAATTTTTTCGGCTCTGATACTCTGCTTTAGGTTGAGACCTAACAGATTAAAAATTTAAAATGCATTTTTGTTCAAGTTCTTCAACATCACGAGGACAACCATCTTTAAAATGCCAGTTTAAAATTATTTCTTTGTTTCGACTCAATTAATTTAATCTGAAAGGTTGACATTGGCATGGGAGCATCTCAAATACAGTTTTCCGAATCTGGTCAATTTATATGAATCGCTGCGCTACACTGCTACAGAGTGAGAATGACTAATAACTTGATCATCCTTTTCACTCATAAATGATTGTCCTGTTGAGAATAATTAAGTGACTTGATGTGCTATAAAATTTCTCTGGTTTTCTAAATCAGCAAGTACGCCGACCAATTCTTAAGTTGAGCAATATTGTGATGCGAAAATTATAACATTAATTTTTTACCGCAACCAAGTATCAGATCTTATAGCTACGATTATTCATGCCAGGGACTAATTCACAACAAATTTCTAGTAAGTAATTAGGTGACAAATGACGACAATAACAAATCAAACAAAATTTTTAATTTAATAGCTTGCCCAATGAACAAAGATGAATTAAGAAAATAGGAGAGTATATCAAACACGTTTGAACATAACGCATACAAATGACAATTCCAACAAGGCAATTGTTGAGAGCAAAGGAAACAAATAGCTTAAAGATAAATGACACAAACCTGACACAAAATAATGTACGGGACACTTAATTAGGAACTCAAGCTTCATATCACAATCCACAAGGAACTCAAACTGCCGTCTTTTGCTTATCTGATCGAAGGGCCATCTGGTTGCAAAGACTCAGCATTCTTTGCCACCTCAAAAGCAATTCTTCTGCTCGAGCTAGAGCGTACTGAATCGATGACCCTACTATTTCCAAGCACTAGCTCCAAGCACTCCCTTAGCTCAGAAACCACATGAGACATCACGGGCCTTTGTGCAGATGCCTCTGCACAACAATTCTTTGCCAATTCCACGACCTTCCATGAAGAATTAACATCATACCTAGTAATTTTTTGAATAGTTTACCAATAAAAATGAAATCTAAAATAACTTTATATATCTGTGTTATTTATTTACAAGTAGATGGATCCTCGGTAAAGTTCAATAAATGTAATATTGAAACAGAGGAAATCTTATCAAACTGTTGAAATTGCATACAATAACCATTGGTTAAGGAATGGTATTAATTCTTAAAGTACTAAACTAAGATTACAAAGTAAAGATTTATGTATATGTACCTGCCAAGAAGCCTCTTGTCAACCACGTCATCCATGCTCCCTTTGGTGAGCTTTTGGTGCACCCACCGTGTTAAGTGAATTTTGTCACGACCATCTATAATTGGAGGCTTACTAGTAACCATCTCCAAGAGGATTACGCCGAAGCTGTAGACATCGCTCTTCTCAGTGAGTTGATATGAATAATGGTACCTGAAGATATATCAAAACATCATCGTTTTTAATAGTTCATATACAAATTACAGTCTACCCCAACTTGTTTAGGACAAAAGGCTTAGTTGTTGTTGTTGTTGTTGTATGCAAATTACAGTTCGGTACAGATACTGATTCAAATTTTGTACTGATAATTGTAATACTTCAGTAACTAAACATCAGTTACATTTGATTTGCACTATCTTTTGGAACTATTTCCTTTACAGTCTGTTGGGACTGTCTTTGTTGTGCATAATTTTGTAATCAATAAAAATAATTGAAAAGAGACAACAAGATAAGTTAAATTATAAAATTTTGTTCCTTCCAATAGAACGTCCAACTTACTCAGGATCAAGGTATCCTAGTGTACCAGCAACATTTGTAGTAATGTGTGTGCAGTTTTCTTGGAAAGCCTTGGAAAGCCCAAAATCTGCTATCTTAGCCTCCAGCATATGATTCAATAGGATATTTTCAGTTTTCACATCTCTGTGGATTATTGGTGGGTTACATTCTCTGTGTAGGTACAAGAGCCCTGCAATAGATAACTTGTGAAAATTGAGAAAAATTTCCCTTGTTAAACATAATGCCAAAAGTATGAGGTTTTATTGATTCCTATAACCTTGGGCCGCTTCCAGCAAAATACGTAGCCTTTCTTCCCAACTCAAGAACCTAGCATTTCTATCTTTACCTATAGAAAAGTATATTTTAATCACTGAATACAATGTTACTTACCTACAAGATCATCTAACTAACAAAAACTTATCAAGCAATTGAGATATTAGACAGGGTGTATATCTAGTTATGTGTTAGTTTACATATTACTACTGCTGTAATATTGATAGTGGTTCTAAACTATAAGATATGGTCAATCACTGAAAATTTGTTTATTTGGTGGTTCAAAACAAGACAGTAGTCTATATGTAATTTCATGCAGAATGAACTTATTGTTTGATATTATGACATACATAACAACCTGTAATGTATGTGTGCAGACTTCCCCCTGGCATGTACTCATACACAAGTGCCATTCTGCCTAATTCATCCTTACAGTAACCTACCAAAGCCACAAGATTTTTATGATGAACCCTAGACAATTGCAGAACCTGTGATCAGAAAACCAAATAGCTAAATGTTTAGTAAGGAATTTTCATACAACATAACAAAAGTAAAAACTACCGGACCATTATCCTCTGCATGTTTTTTTAACACACGCACTGTTGGGTTTTTACTTTTTACCATCATCCGTCCGATCTAATTTTGATGGGCAGATTTTACCATCATCTGGACGGCTCTGGTGTTAATCACGGGAAATTCATTATTGATCGGACGGCTAGGGATCAAAGAGTTGCACCACAGGTTTTTAAAAAACCTGCAGAGGATTTCGATTCAAAAACTATCAGACATGATGGTATATATAATGTGTAATTTATTCCTACACGTCAAGTAGATTATTATATAGAAGATGCTTTATAATATAGGGCCCAGTAACTTCTTAATTGTACTAAACTACTAATTCTCAACTTGAAGAAGTTTTCAGTTGGAGTACCTCAGCAAGGAACTCTTTCGTCCCTTGCTGCGAAGAATTATCTAGCAACTTGACCGCGACTTGCTCGCCATTGTATAATTGTCCACGATAAACAGTTCCAAATCCTCCTTTTCCAATCTTTTGCTCAAAGTTATTGGTTATTTTCTGTAAATCCTTGTACGAGAAGTTTTGTGAATCAATATGCACTATATTTCCCTCGCTATCTACCAAATCCATTGAGTTGTCATTTCTAAGTTCTTTCCTGTAGTTGTCTCTACAAAATCCTATGTGAAAAACCAATTTAGTAACAAACAAATTGTCAATACCATATCTCTGTATCTATTATTTTGGTGGGAGCACCATGAGAAGTGAATCAGGGCCAAGTAGTTGTTACCTAATCTCTTAATTAAACATGCAAAAAGAATCACCACACCCACGCCAGAAACTGCTATAATAACAGCAAGAAGTATCCTTTTTTTTATTTTTTGACGGTTTAGAATCTGTAGAGGCACCTCCAAATCTAAGTGTAAAAAAAAAAGTAAGGACCGCAGCTAGAAGTTCAGAGAGCTTAACCCAGCTAAGTATTTAAAATTAAGGCATCAAGCATGATTTAAACCAACCATTACAGTTTTATTTTTCACTTCCATAGATGTATGAATACTAAGGGAAACATGTGCAGAAGGAAAAATAAAAAACCAATGGATATGGTGGAGGCTAGATTGTGGATCACTGAATTCAAGCCACCAATCAATATGGGTCCCTGGGTCTCTGGGCATTTGTCTAGCTAAATGATATCACAACTATACAATGTATAGTCATAATATATACCATGTGAGCTTTTGACTTTAACTTATCTTTTTGTCAGTTCATTTCCTTAACAAAAAATAATAAAAATAAGTTCTAGGTCTAGGATAAGAAAAACTGTCAATCTATTTTACTGTATAGCAGAACAAAAGTAGCAAATGCATTACAATCCAATCAAAAATACCTGTACGTCAGCTTCTCATCATCTTTCTTTTGCTGAAGACCAGGAGGAAGGGTGGTTGAAATCTTGTGGTTTCCAGTTATGTCTCTAAATGTAGCATATTATGATTACTCTATTCGTGGGTTTCTTGAACAAAATAATGATTAAATTGAAAACCTACAGGTATGTAAGAGCAGATAATTGATCTAGAAAGGCAGGAAGATCTCCTGACAAATCATTATAAGACAAGTCCCTGAAAAAAAAAAGAAGAGCAAAAAGAATTGTTTCACATGGGCTAATATGAGAACACAAAACTGAATTCTACCAAATGCACGAAGGGAATTACAAAATTAGACATTTAATTTGTACATAAAATCCATATATGATATACTCGAGTGTAGTTCTACCCAGGGGCCGTTTGGATCGCTTAGGAATAAGAGGAATAGCATATTCTTAGGCGGAAAACATTAGAAAATGTATAATTTTGTGAAGAGTTTGCATGGATGATTACGAATACATTTCCGGCCAGAATTTGCTATTCTTACTTCTTTCTTACCAATCCAAACAGCCCCACAGATATTAGTATGAAATGGGGTTTTATATAATAAAGGGGCAATTGGATATATGCCACTTCAAAATTTTAAAATTAAAGAAATGCCACTCCAAAACTAGTCCTTAGTAAATTGCCACTCTAAATCTCTTTCATTTAGAAAATTATCATTCCAATACAATTTTTATACTCTTTTATTATAAAAATAATACGAAAGTAATGTATACCAAAATAACTTCCGATATTTCCCTAAAATACCCTATCCTTTCTTTGTTTCCGTTATTTTTCCTTTCCTTAACTCTATTGTGATCCATCTCTCTCATTTTTTTTTGGTCCTTTTCATTTCTGTTGCGAGTTGCGACCCAGAGCAATAGAGCACATATTTAAGATGGGACAAACAATAAATAAAAGAACAATAAGAATCATAAGTTTTCAATTCATATTCATATTAGTGAGGCAGATGCGATTGACGAGGTGACCCCATCGAGTAACGAAAGCAACCTAGTCGCAGGCTCGCAGCTACTCTTGTTGATTGGGCCAGCGAGGCGAGAGATGGTAGAGCAGTCCATCATCTCCTGCCACAGCCTGAGATTGGAGGTCAAACGACGCAACTGTCAGAGAGGCATGAGGTTGAAGATACAGATTGCCGGAGTGGCAATCGGGGCAGCAAGGTCCATGGTGGACAACACGGAATTAGTGACAAGAATTACTGGAGGGATCAGCCATTATTACGAGACCTTCCTCTCTCAGTCGAAAAAGGAAAAAGGAAGGGGCAAAGGATATTTTGGGAAATACCATAATATTGTTTGAGGTACAATATATTTGTATTGTTTTTATAATAATAGAGTACATGAATTGATATTGAGTGGCAATTTTCTAAATAAAAGAGATTTAGAGTGGCAATTTACTCATAACTAGTTTTGGAGTGACATTTTTCAAAATTTGAAATTTTGAAGTGGCATGCATCTAATTTTCCCTATAATAAAACATACAATGACTTGAGAGTGCTTAGATTTCCAAAAGCAGATACTATGGCACCGGTCAGTCGAAAGGATGATAAATTTCTGAAAAAAAAATATATAAAAATTTAACTAGTCAGATTTCTTGTAGTTTCTCTTTTTTTTGGGTAAATTAAATGTATGAAGATATTGAAGTACTCACAATGATGTGATTCTTGGAATGCTCGAATCAGAGGTGCAGGTGACACCAGCCCACGAAAGTTCCCTAGGAACACAAGGATCTCCACTCCGGCCCTTGTTTACTTGGTAATTGGCCTTAATTTTATTAATGGTAGCAACTGCTATTCGAATTAAATGCATTATGTAATGATTAATTTATAATATTATACTACGCATAGTTACTTATGACCTTCGGAAATATGTCTGTAAACAAAGTTCAAATTAAAATTCCCTTGTGAGTAAAGAAAACAGAGGTCAACTTTGGAACTCCAGTGTAACTGATGAGATGGAAACTATTATCAGTACAATAAGAAAAGAGGGAACAGTAGAAACGGACTAAAAAAACAGAAGTATTTGAAATGTTGAACAGAGGCAGCGGGTAAACTTTTCAGGAAACTGAATGAAAAACTTTCTGTATGGTACCTAAGAGTAAACCCTACGATTCATTGAGTCCAAAAACCTTGATTTTAATAATTATAATATTTATTATAATCATTATAATAATAAACTTGATTTCATCGGAATATTAAGAATAAATATTTCAATGCACAGGTACTGTGAAGTTGTTATAACAGTGCCAATTCAACTGGCACCATTTGGTAACAGATCTCAGATCCTTGAATATCAATTCTAGATCCTAGATCTCAGTCTAATGGTGCCTTGGCGTCATTACTTAATTTACGAACACAAAGGCGCCAGTGAGACTGGTTGTTGTAATGACGCCATAGCACACTCTCCCTGATATGTGTAGTATTAAATTTTGAATAAATTATGTTTAGTATATAAAAATAGATCATTACAAATATCATTAAAAATAAAATTAGATAAAAAATAAATATAATAAAATAATAAAAGGCTTCTTGGTGCAAAGTTTGTCTTTCAAACGCACCACCTGTCGTTGAATCTAAACGAGAGTTGTCAGATTTGGGAACTAACAAAGATAATGGCATGAATAATTCACAAAGTACAAAGAATGAGACAACTATAATCACACTTACCGTCTCCACCATAGGTGGGGATCCCATAGGTGGGTCGAATGAGATACACCTCAATGGCATTCAATAGAGGGGGAAGAGTTGATTTTGAAGTTGCCTGAAGCGACACGTTATATTTAGTGTCACCTGTGTCTGTGTATACAAATGGTTCGGTATCCAGTTTACTTGGATTAAAAGAGGATTTTGAAGTTGTGTCTCCATCCTGAAGTATATCAAACTCCCTAAAATCAGTGCGCGGTATGTCCTGGATCTCAAAGATGTGAAGAATTACCAAACAAACAGAGGATTGATTGTCATAGGACCAGGAGAAACTAAGGGTTCGCTCGGTACTTGAACTGGTGCTGGCAGTTTGCATCACGAGAGATGGGGTTGCAGAGTATGAATCGGGTTGGACAGCCGAGGTTGTTGAGATATCTGTTGACGTCCCAAATGTAAAGTTTTTCCATATCCGATCATATGGATCATCAGGGTACCTATTTTTGTTTAACCAGGTGGTGGAAAAAGAGTATGATGCTCACCATATTTATATTATTATTTTGTCGAATTTCTTTAAATTAACAAGGTAAAAGGTACTTGTTTTATCTTTTTTGAGTTTTTACCTAGTAAAAAATCAACCGACGCAATTCAAATATATTAATTTGGTAGTAATATCCATCACAAATTAGTCAAAACTCAAAAACTTCACAATTATGGCATTCTCAGTAACATATTTCAGAAAATATTTCAGAAAAATACTAAATTATAATCCACTAATAATTATTTATTAAAAGCAAGTAAAGCTCTTCTCTCTCTCTCTCTTTTGAGGATGTAGTGTAGCATGTTTACCTTAGATCATTGCTTCCGCCTAAATTCCACCTTATTCCAGTTACCAAAGATTGCGCTGAATTTGCTTCTTGATAAATGCTTTTCTGCAATGGCCTCAACTCTAGGGCAGAGATAAAAGGATTGCCAAGATCCTTATTTATAAGGCAAACTTGTAGATAGTCAGAATCGGCGACAGTGATAATCTCAGTGAATAGATCATCAAATTCAATACTAGTGTTGACTGTTAGCCAATAATTGACTCCCAGATGAATATCAAAAATCGGAGGCATATTTAAGTTATCATAGTTACCGTACATGAATGAGGCTCTTACAAGGTATTTTGATCCTGCTGATAAGGATCTGAAGGTGTAGCAATTTCTGGTTCCATTGGGAAAACTCCTGACGGTCAGAAATTGCTTGCTTAGGCCATTTACTGGTGTATTAAAAGCGATTTCATAGTTCACTCCGGTGTCAATGAATTTATCATCCGGCAGATAAGTCAACTTAGTATCAGTATCAACAAAGCTAGAATTTGCTCCACAATCAATACTTACAAAATCTGTAAATAGAATGGAAGAACATATTTACTTTAAGTTGTTAACAAATGAAACAAAGTAATGAAAACTTAACTGAAATCTTCTTTGCACTCTTATTGAAAACTCAATACAATATTCATAAATTACGAGGGAAAAATTATATATTATCATTATGTAAATTGATGTCATTAAGAAAGCACAACTACTCATTCGCAACAATTGGATATAATAAAAAAATTCAGTATTTAATCAATGTTATCAAAAACTATACCTTGAGCCAAATCAATATTTTCTTATTATTCACCAATATAATACTAATATATAATTATATAGTCTGCTCAGGAAGGAGGTGGGGCTCATTCCTCGTCTAGCCTTTCTTCCTCTCTGAATCTGCCTCTCCTATCTCTATGTCCTTCCTTTTGTTCTGAGTTCCGATATTTACTGCGTCCAATAGCCTCTCTGTCTCCATCTTCTTTTCTTCCAATAAGATAGCAACCTTTTTTTTTTCTCTTGACAGCCGCTGTTAAGCTAAACTAAAAAAATCAACCTTTTTGATTTCTAGTTCTCCTCTCTCTCCAACGGTCGACACCTCAGCTCTCTAATTTGCCTTGGCTCTGTTCTCTCCTCTTTGACCGATTTCTCTCCTTTCCACTTAAAAACAAGCATCCTTCTCCCCATATGCATATATACCTCCGCTCCATCTTATGAAGCAAGAAAGAAAAGAAACCAATATAGTCAATGCTTGGACCGAGGAGATGAAAGAGAAGGCGGTAATGAGGCATTTGCTTGTTTTTACTTCTTGACCAAATAGCTCACAAATCAATTTCGTACTTTCTGAATATGCTTATATAGCATTTACATTTGTCCAATACTTTACGTGCCATCTTTCGGCTACTAATATCCAAAAGAGCGGCGCCACTGATATACAATAAATTCGAATGGTAATAATCTACCAGATTTTTTTATCAGCCAATTCATATGGTAATATTATTTAAAAAGATAGTCCTAGGGATGTGTAACAGATTTTGTCTATTGATTCTTCGACTCGAAGATCTTAACTGATATTATCACGAGGGAGAGCTTATCGTACAAAATTCTCTCTTTTTTTTCTTTCATTTTTTCTTTCCATGATATTTTCCACTAGTTATTTCTCTTTAGGTTTTTAACGAGGCAGTTTACGCTAGAAACTTCTTATCGTTTGTATCGTTTGTGCTCTTAGTAGATTTTTAACACAATATTTTAACTCTCTCAAAAAAATTGCTCGCTCTCCGTCTTTGACCACCCTCTTGGTATATTTACAGCAATTTAACAAAGTCCTCAAATATTGAAATCTATGAGTTGAAAATTTAAAATAGTACCTGCAGAAGGGTCGTTCTGGGACTGGCAGAAAACTAGAAGCAAGAGTTGCATGAAAATAAAACTGGGGAAACACAGCACTCTCATTTTCATGATGAAAAAAAAAATTGCAGAAACAGAATGTGATGTGTTTTATTGGACGCCCCGAGTAAGATGAGTTTATGAAAGTGCAACAAAACAGTTCAAGCACATGGTGCTTATATATCAGTGCAAATTATAATATCTGCCCTCAATTATTTGCAGAATTACAGTTTGAAAACACCGTATTGAAAATTTTTTTATATGCCACTCAGAACTATCGAAATTGAGAAATTACCATCCAATTTTTTAACTTCCTAATTTTGCCATCCTAAAACAGGGGTTCATTTTGTTTTTATCACTTTCTCCCTTTCTTTATTGTTTTTAGCAGGAAAAAATTAAAAATGAAAATTTCTGACCAATCTAACCCTAGTTGATTCTATTCAACCTGAACCCAATCTAACCCGACCCAGTCCAATCAAATCCATTCGACCTCATCTCCTTTCTTGCACTTCTCTATCGCACGAACTGAAGAACCCTAGATCGAAGTCACTCCACCTCTGTCTATTTTAATCCCATCGAGAATAAACCCTAGGGGTGTGTTTGGATGAGCATGGAATAAGGAATAAGAATAAGAAATTTCGGTATGCGTGCTTATCCAAATTTCTTATTCTTATACCATGGTTTTGTTAGTATAGGAATAAGGGCCCAAATTCTTTATTCTTGTGTTGTTTGGGTTGCACAAGAATAAGAATAAGCACGCATACCGAAATTTTTTATTCTTATTCCTTATTCCATGCTCATCCAAACACACCCTAGATATATAAGTCACACCACCTCTATGAAACCTAAGACATTTCCTCTACTCCACACGATGCATCGTCGTTCAGCATCGTACACCTCTGGACAATCCGTCTCGCATTCGGCGTCGTCAAGTGTCGGCCCCCAGCCCAGTCGAAGTGAAGGTTTGTCTCTCGTGTCATGCCTGGACTGTTGTGTCATCGTGAAGAAGCTTGTGGGAATAACGGAATCAAATCCAAATAGAGTGTTCTACAAATGCTCAAACAAGGTAATTAAATAGAAATTTCTGCACTTTTCCTTTTTGCACAAAATTTGTTGATGAAACACACTTTATTTGTTTCTGAAATTTAAACACAGTATTAATTACTACAATGCTGCAATGCACGTGAATATTAATGCAAAAAATTGCTTTCCCAAATAAATCCTAGATTCATAGTAAACAACTTTGATTATTATCTTGAATTTGTTATTTGTGGATCTTGTTTAATTACATGAGAGACATCAAACGGAGAGGCCAAATATCTCTTTACTGGCATGCGACAGTAATTTGGTTTTTACAAATTTCTGTCGAAACCTTTGACATAACTTATAATCAGGATACTAGGTGTGTGTACCTTATAATCAGAATATAAATTTATTTCTAAACCTTTGTAAATTGGCATGCGCCAGTAAATGTGTACCTCACTTAGTACAAATTTCTCTCTCAAAATCTGACAATTAGTACTGATATCTTGTAATCAAGATACTAGTGATTTGTATTGACAATTTCTGATAGATATAGATTCATTTATTTCTTTTCTTTTTTTTTTACAAAAGCATACTAGGTGCAAATTCTAGTTGTGAGATAATGAGTAAGAGAGTTATGCAAGCTTTTAAATTTCGGTTTTCCAGACAAAAATACACCAATTTTACAGTTTCAAATCAGAAAAATACGTAACGCGTCATTTTCGAAATAACACATTTATTTCGGCGAAAATTTTTCATTTTTGCGGAGAAAAAACGAAGAAAGAAGAGACTTTTTATACAATATAATTTTATATTACATTATAGTATTAATAATTACGATCATGTAAGCACAATTCATCATATAATCATATTTTACTACATTGCTAATTCGCAACCAGTAAAAACTAAAAACAAAGACTGCAAATGTAACAAGTCTGGTATATGATCCACAAAAATTATACAAAATATTTCTTCTATTGTGCATGATGAAGGCTTTAAATCCTAGTACCAAATAAAATTTGTATACCTAGACCTAACCTCACTAATTGTTTGTAGTTTAGTTCTAGGGTCGAACCCAAATGACGGATTAACGAATACCGGATTTGTTCTTTTTCTGAAGCTACACAATTAAAAAGGAGTGGATTTAATTGTAAAACAAACTAATTAAATAAACATGCACTAAGATAAATATTTTTGGGTGTTTTTGTGAATTAAAATAATTAAGAAATCTAAATTATTGTTTTGGTTTTTCAAATAGTATAAAAACGTCTTAGGGATCAGGTTTCGTTTTAGTTTGGACTTCTAAAACTCAAAGTTCAACACTTTCATGCAAAAACCCAAGTTTTATAGGCAAACACCTTTTCAACTCGGTCCGAGTTGTGTCCATCTCGGTCCGAGTTGAGAACTGAGGTGGCTCGATTTGACTTGGTTTGGTCTGTTATGAATCATGCAAGGATTGGTTGGCTAAACTTAGACTTACTAACCCTCAACGTTCGTTTTTTGGGCTAGGGAATGGTTTAATAACAACCGCTTCTAATCAAACTAATTAACCCACAACTTTTGGTATAGGAAAGACAATTAGCTTGAACTTGTTTAATGGTTTTCGTAAGGATATTTAGAAGTCTTTTGTACTGTCTAAAAATAACACTTTTGGTGTTAATTAATCTCCCCTTTCGGATATACGATTTATCCCATGTACTTGACTTAAACTAATCTTGTTTATCCTAACTTAGGCTTAACTAAACGTGGCCATTCATTTAGAAGTTAATTAAGAAATCACAAGCAGTTCAAACAAGCAATTAAAGACTACTCATTAAACAAATCACAAGTCATAACAAAACATCACAAGTCAAATATCACCATCCAAACTTCAACTACTCCCTTACTCCTAAGACTACTCAAACTTAGCCTAACATAATGCTAGAACAAACAACAACAAGAGTATAAATAACAAGATACAAGCCCATCAAAAATAAAGAAGAAAACATAGGAAGAATAAACTGAATACTCTCCCTCTATGCTTCAACACCGTCTTCTAGGGCAGTGGGGTGATGCAAGATGAATTCTGAACCTTCTTCTCGCTGCCGTCGCTTAGAGATTAGGGTTCCTTAGGATTTTTGTGGCTAACAAAGCTTGAAAAAGAGAAATTGCAATTGTGGAGGCTTTTCTCCCTTCTCAAGCAGAGGGAGAGCCTTTTTATAATGGTTCCATGCAAAAGGAAAGAGATATAGGGCGGTAAGGCAAGAAAAACTACCAAAAAGTATCATTTCCATGCATGAAAACTTGTCATATGAGATAAGTCGGTGTTCAACTCGGACCGAGATGAGGTCAACTCGGACCGAGTTGAAAACAGGTGAGTCAAGGCATGTGCAACTCGGTCCGAGTTGCTTCCATCTCGGTCCGAGTTGAAGTCTGAAAATCGTCTTTCGCGCTAGTAATGAGTCGTCTAGCATTCGTCTTGTGCCGGAAACCATCTAGAGCTTGTAAATCCACCAAAAACCAAGTAAAATCCTGAAAATAAGAAGAGAGACAACGACAAAGCCAATTCTTGGAAAAACATAGCATTTTATCAAATAATTTAATGGTTTGATTGTGATTTAGGTGCTAAGTATGGTCCGAATAACATCAAATAATAACAATATCAGTGCAGCTTTACACATGGGAGGAGAAAACCCATCAAACAAAGGCCACCTTTTTTTCGTCATTTTTCCACGGGAAAAACTTCGCAACTTTAAATTAACTCCGGACCGTCATACTGAAAAAAAAAACGCATTTGAAAAGCTTGGATTTATGTAACAAAAAAGCAAATGTTGTTATTCAATCTCTCGAATCTGAGGTACTTGCTACATTGGAAGCTCAACTGGAGAATTTGATGGATGAATTCAAGAGGAAATTGGAATATGATGAGTAGCAAATTAAAGCACTAGTTACATCATTGTATAAGTGCCATTGTTATTGTCACTCTTTTAATTGTGGTGATTGTTCTATTAAAATAGTGTTGTAGTGTATTATTATGGATTATTAGATTAGATTAGATTATTGGTTTTGAATTGGCTCTTTTAACTCTGGCTATTGGTTTTTCTTCTTTATGTGTCTGTACTATCTTTGGAAAAATATCTATTGAAGAAAAATATTTTTTCCTTTTCTTTTCTTTTCTGTATGTTTTGCTCCTTTTTATGTCTTGTTGCACTTGATCGATGGGTAAAGATACATGGAGTTGCTCACTGTCATAATTATGAAGTTTTTAGAATTGCTCCCTATGATATTAAATTGCAGAGGTAAATGTAACAAAATTAAAGCTGGTACCGAGTGGCTTCATTTGATCAAAAGTGTAGTATGATTTAAATTGCAGGATTGTGTTTAAAAGTGTGCTATGATTTATGCCTTTCTGTTTATTTAATCAACCAAGTGATTTACTTACTGTTTAATCTACCTGTGTTATCTAGTTTGTTCATTGCCAGCTTTGTTAGCTTTTCTGTAAGATTAACTATGTTCACAAATTCTAGAGTGGTACATATCTTAAGCTACTATGTTTGGCAAACCCATGAACTAGCTAGTTCGTGTGTAACCAAACGACCCCACGAACTAGAACAAGGCCTAGTTTGCGACCTTGTTCTAGTTCTACCAAAATCATGGAACTAGAACAAGCTTGTTCTAGTTCCCCTCCTTTGCCAAACATAGAAAGTTGGGTGTAGTTGAGGCAAAACAAGTTTGAAACATGAAGCATGCTGTTACGACTCCTATTGAACAATACTTATCCGGTTATCCCTGCACCAATCGGTACCAATCCTGATTGTTTGAATATATACACATACTTCTTTTCAATAACAAAAAAGAACTTGAGTACAGTCAAGTGAAGTCAATAAGCATATTACAATAAAGTGATGTCTTGACTGAATATATCCACGTACTCATATATGATGCGTTTCCTAGCAATTACAGTCCAGTCAATAAGCATAATACATAAAGCATAGACAACAATTACAGTCAAGACAACATTCATCCAAAATGACATCCAATAAGCATTCATCCAAAATGAGTACAGTTTGCATATTACAAAATGACATCCAATAAGAATTCATCTATAGTTTGCATATTACATAGCATTGATCCAAAGTGACATCCAATAAATATTCCCCATCCAATAAGAACATGATATCTTATAAATTTTTCCCATCCAATAAGAACAAAATGACATCTTTGTGGTGATTCTCTTCTCTTCTCACTGCAATAAATCCATAAACAAAAATTAGATATGTCAACTCTCTGTTAAGAACAAATTGCAAAATAAATAAGAAAAATAAAGTTGGTCTACTCAACTATAGTTGTCACTGTTGGCATATTCTTAGTTGCATCCTTCGTATTTGCCCTTCTCTTCTTGTTAGTAAGAACATACCGAAAACCATGAAATACAGTTACTAGGTCATCATCTGTTCTTGTTAGCGAGAAATAGAATAGCACAAACCATTAGGAAGGACTACAGTGCAATTTGTACCACTACAATTCGTACTTCTGTCCATTAGATCCAAATCTGCATTTTTTTTCAGCTTCAAGTTAAAAACCAATATTTGTTGAACAGAAACAGTAGAGGTTGTTGTAGCATGTCTCTGCCAATATGTGCTGAAACAGCAATTAACAATGTCTCTGCTAAAGAACAAAATTGAACTGAAACAAAAATTAACAATCATAAAGGACTAGAACAGAAGTTCCACATATGCTGCTCCTAACCTTCTCAAGTCTCTACCGATGCATGCTAGCCCTAACCAAAAACTATTGATTGAAATAACCTGAGTGAAAGGTTTAGTCGAGAGGAAACAGTTGAGTAGATTCAAATCAAATAGGTGCGCGACAACTTGGTTGAGTCACTCTGTGTTCGCTTCCAGTGAAGTGCGAAATCGTTCCAGAGAGACTTTGCTCAGATCGGAGCTCACAGTGGAGTTGAGAGAACGAAATTGAGAGAGGGGGAGTGAGCGAATCGCCGAATCGATCGGAGCTCACAGTCGATCGATAAGTCTAGGTTTAGGTTCATCTTTGTGAGAGAAGAGAAGAAGGGATCGATCGATTGGGTTGGGTCTGATTCGGGTCTGGGCACATAATCGACTGGAGACTAAATTTGATTGAGGGTACAATGGTCAATGGTTATCAAATTTTATTTCATTTATTTATTTATTATTTATATTACAAAACAGGACAAAGTGGCAAAAATAGGAAAAATTTTGAATTTTAAGGTGGCAAACTCACAAAGTTGAAAAATTGAATGACAATTGTTCAATTTCGCTAGTTTTAGATGGCATATAAAAAAATTCTCTATTTTTAATGATCCTTTTTCCTAACCTTGTCCTTGAATGGCCCTTAAACTTGCCGTAATTAAACAAAGTTAGGACCCTCTATTAGCTATTATTGACCAACTAATGTTTGGAAAGTTAACAAGGATGAATAGGCAGTTCTCGGACTATAATTATGAACAAGAATTAGAATGAATAGCTTGCTCATGAACAAGAAAACGTTGTTTAGATAGTTTGTTGAAAACAATAATAGTAGACAACAATATAATAATAATTGATTTTCGTTAATTTTAATACTGATCAATTATCAAAACAATAATAATAATAATAATAATAATAATCTTAATAAATTATAATTATAATAATAATAATAATAACAACAACAACAACAACAACAACGATATAATAATAATAATCATAATAATAATAATAATAAATATTGTTATTATATTAATAAAAAATGAAATAATAATAATATTCATCATTATATGGTCTTAATAACCATTATAAAAATTATTATTATTATTTTAATAAAAATTATTATTATATAAAAATTAATTATAATAATTAAAACAATAATAATATTCATAATCATAAATAATAAAAAATAATAATAATCGTAATAAAAATCATAAATGATAATAATAAATAAAATAATAATGAATTGATTAATTATAGGAAGTTTCGACGCTAACATTGTGGTTGTCCCAAATGTCAATATTTTGCTATTTAGTTATTTTTTTCAAATTTAAATGTTAAATCCAAATCATTGAACTTATTTAGTTTAACGAATGATGTGTTGTCATATAAGTTTTGTAAATGTTGGAGTTTATTTGATACTTGTTAACTATGATAGTAAAACAATGAACCTTGTGAACTATGATAGATTCATTCTAATACGTTCATATTTTAGCCTTTGATCGAGTATCAAATAAACTATAAAATTTACAAAACTTATATGAAACCAAGCTTTTAGAAAACGTGGTTTAAACGCCAATTCTTTTTCCCTAAATAACGGTATTTTGTAGCCAACCGCACGTACGTCACAGAAAAAATGATAAAATAACGTAATGCGTCATTTACGTTTTTTTCTGAAAAACGTAAAAAAGAATTGCATTTTTTCACCAATTAAATGTGTACAATATCAAAAGACATATCGTGTACTGTAAACATAGTGTATTTGGTACATATCGTGAATAAAATGCTTAGAGATGTTCAATATCGTGTATCATTGTACAATATTGTATGCCAATCTATACAGATGTAATACTGTACACAAAAATACATATGAGTTTGGTACAGATGTTCGCATATGTACACCGTTTTTCGCCCTTTTTTCACCCAAAAAAACGTTACACCGTTAAATCAACTCCGTACCGTCATACCGAAAAAACGCATTTTAAAAACTTGATGAAAAATGCATCGCTCATTAAACTAAATAAGATCGATGGTTTGAATTCAATGGTTGAATTTTAAAATTTTAAAAAATAACTAAATATCAAAATGTTGGCATTTGAGGGTAACTAAAATGTTGGCATTGGAACCATCCTCTTGTAATACTCATAACCATAATCCTTGGTTATTCTTTTTTTATTAATTTCTCTCGCTCATGACGTTGTTCTAATTCTAGTTTCAACATTTTGCTCGAACAAAAACTAGCCATGAACATTGTTCGTGAACAAGAATGCTTGTTTGGTTGAGGTTTTTTTCTACTTGATCGCGAACAAGGCTTGTTTAAGGACTTCCAAACACACCATCATGTTACTTTTTTTTGTCAGCTGATTGATGAAATGGCTCAATGGAACTAGTATCATAAGTTCAATACCTAAATGAATCAACAGAAAAAAAAAATCTAAAATTTCTTCTAATTAAATTTAATTGGGGGACCAAAATAAGAATTTACACTTTATTTGGGAGTCTTTTTCTGCTTGTTTTGTTTGTACTGCAACGCTTTTCCGCGATTTTTTTCCTTTAACTGTGTTTGGTTCAGAGGTAGCCGGTGGGAAGGAAAGAGAACGGAGAAAAAATTTTGAAAAGCCCATGTTTGGATGGAAGGGAAACCGCATGCAAAATTTTAGCGAGGGGAAAAGAATCCCTTTCTAAATCTCCGTTTGGATAGGTGTGGGAAGAAGGAAAGAAGAAAAAAAGTGGAAAGAAGTATTGGAAAGTATGTAATTTTGTAAAGAGTTTGAATTGTTTATAATTTTTTTCTTCTTCTTTCTTTCTCTTCTTCTTTCTTCCAACGATCCAAATGCACCAATTCCCCTCTTGCAAGATGGTGTTTGACAGCGATACCCTTCTTAGCGCTCGAGCTTCTTCCTTTTTCAAGCACGATCTGCTTGTTTCTACTCTCCACGTCTACTCGCTTACTCACTTCGCTCTCCACATGTAAGTATGTAACCCTTATTTCTATTGTATTTCTTTCTTCGTACTCTTGTATCAAAAGAGATTAGACTTTGTGGTTTAGCGGAATTAAAATTGGGGCATGGCTTCTACAATCCTTTACAAAATTTTAATTCTATTTTGTAATTTATTTGTATTGGTAATTAGTGTTCTAAATACGTGTCGTGCCGTGTCTTGTCGTGTCAATCACGTTGTGTCCATATCATCTTCCGTGTCGTGTCGTGTCTAAATATTTCACGTGTCGTGTCGTGCCGTGTCTAAATTCTAAGAGATGGACACGACACACTTAAGGACACGCCACGTCTCGTGTCCTCGTGCCGTGCCGTGTCGTGGTCTTCTTTAGACGTGTTGTGTCGTGACGTGTTCAGACACGTTTAACTTTTTGACATGAATATAATTTGTTTATGAAGTTTAAAATTTATGTTTAATAAAATAAGTCAAAAATTAAAAATAGACGTCTTTACCATTGAATTAAAATATAGATTAGTTTTTAACAATGGATTAATATTTTGAACAACTTTTAGTAAATATTTTACTAAAAAATAAGCCAAATTGATGAAAAGATACACAACTATTTTCAATGTCTTCTAAGAGGGCATACCGATCAACAAAGTATTTTGACCTTGCACCTTCAAACCTATGCAACTTTCAGCACCAAATTATTGCTATTCTGATTTGTTTAAAACTTTAAATAGAATGAGAGAAATGAATATTGAAAATTTGAAAAGTACAAGAGCCGTAAAAAATCATTTCAATTTTTTTAGACAATGAATAATTTATACTATCCTTATCAAAATAAAACAAATTACGACAAAAAATATTTGATTCTTTTTAAGACAAATCACAGATAGATTTCCATCTTTAATTTGCGCATGGTTTTGGACCCTTCTACTTTTATTTGCGATTTAATTATTGAATCACTCTAATTATATTGTAATTTTTTTATTTCTTATTCTAACGATTTACATGTGCTTTATTCAGAAATGAGTTTATTAATAATCATTGATTTATGATTAAATGCATCTTTAACAAGATTTATGGAAAAAATATAATATTATGTACATAATTGAGAAATCTATTGTATTTCTATAACACTTAATGTGTGTCTACTTTTCGTGTTTGGAGTATCTGTAACACAAGTCGTGTCTTTCGTGTCGAGTTGTGTCGTGCCGTGTCTCGTATCGTGTCGTGTCATGTCTTGTCGTGTCCTGACAATTCGCGTGTCGTATCTATTCCATCAAAGTTGGACACGACACGCTTTAGGACACGCCACGCGAAGTTTTCGTGTCGTGTTCGTGTCTGTATCTTGCCGTGTAGTACCACCTTCATGTCGTGTCGTGTCGTGTTCGGACACGCCATGTTTTTTTTAGAACACTATTGGTAATCGTGCCCATTAAATGTTTATTTGCTACTAGTATGTTTAGTTTTAGAAGTATTGTTAGTTTGATTTGTACTAATTGATGAGATGATTGAGTTAAAAGGTTGAAGGATAAATTAGTCAAATTAATTATTTTTCCTTCATTAAATTAATTCATTCAAACAAGAAAAAAAAAAGACCAATAGTTTTCTCTTTCCCTTCATTATTCATCGAAATATGAAAAATAAAATTATTTTTTTTTTCATTCCATCTCATCCGTTCCCTCTCTAAATTTTCTTTTCCTTTTCTCTCTCTATCATCGAAGCAAACACAGTGTTAATGAAGCAATCCTGAAATGTCATATTTCTCTTTTTTTTTTTACTTTTTTTTAAATATTCACACTGACGAGTTCCAGACAAGTACATGGTTTTCCCTATATCTATATTCTTTTACTAGTGTACTCTTAAAAAAATTTTAGCATTTTGGAATTTATCGCCATCTTAATTTCAGTATCTTACCCACCGGACAAGCTATTTATTAGAGGACCGGGACTCGATAAGGCAATCAGACGCGTCAAGACAAACATATTTATTAGAGGACCGGGACTCGATCAGTCAACCAGACGCATTAAGACAAACATATATGGATAATAATCGTAGCATCGTGTATGAGTAGCTTCCTTCCAACACTAGTCGCCATCTAAGGGTGCGTTTGGATCGTTGGAAAAAAAAAGAAGAAGAAGGAAGAAGAAGAAGAAAAAAAATTATAAACAATCCAAACTCTTCACAAAGTTACACACTTCCCAATACTTTTTTTCCACTTCTTCCCTTCTTCCCTTCTTCCCACACCTATCCAAACGCACCCTAAAGCAATTATTTAAGCTTTGATCAAAATAATTTTTATGCGGAATTTTATTTGATTTCATTTAATTAAAATTGATGTATATATTTTTTTAAAATTTTGTTGGGTCTAATAATATAAAAATTTCATCAAATGACATCAAATTCATTCATTTTGTTGAAAAATTCTAATAAAATAAAATGAAATCGATCTCATGTTAGGGTGCGTTTGGATAGGTGTGGGAAGAAGGAAAGAAGTATTGGAAAGTGTGTAACTTCGTGAAGAGTTTGGATTGTTTATAATTTTTTTTCTTCTTCTTCTTCCTTCTTCTTCTTCTTTCTTCCAACGATCCAAACGCACAAGAGACAGGAGCGAGTCCACATTCAATAAATGGGTGTCAGTGTCGCCCATTTTTTAAAAAAAAATATTATAAGATATGAATATTTATTGTTATAAAATATAATTTTGTCATTGTTTCATCCTATTTGAACCCCGAAAAATATTTATGTAAATTATATTATTGAACCCCATGCATAATAAATTTTCATTTCTAAGGTTTAAAAATGAAATCTGCTATTATATTTTAGTTGTTGATTTATTATGAACTCCATTGTAAAAATTTCTTGCCTCTTCACTGAGAAGAGTGATTCTAATAAGGACCTGATAGATTTATCGTTAATTAGGAAAGCGACACATGATTGTCCTATTCTATTCTGAAGCGGATACATTTATTAACACCTTATTTAATATAACTCTATAACATAACATAAATTGAACCTCCTGAAAGATATGTGCCGAATATTGACAATGGGTCGTGCATTCATAAGAATAAAATTTGGTCTACAGATCGACTAATATTGATTTTTCTTTTTCATATAATTTTGATCTAGTATCGTAAACAAGTTTTCTGAAAACATATCAATTAATTAGTTAGCGTCTTTGACTATATATTAAGCCGGCAAAAATATATATTCATGAATTTAGGATAACAACATGGATCTTGTGTGGTTTTTTTGCAATGTCTGTATTATCATATTATTCGTAAAATATAATTGATATATATTTTTAAGTAAATTATCTGTACTTATATTCCATGTCATAAAATATCTTGAGGTTATGGAAACTGATTTGATTTCAAACTATTAAATAAAGCACATATTAAAATTATCTGAATCCAAACTATGAGCAAATTAATGCCATAAGTATCTTTTCAGATGATGGTATAAAATAGTCAATTCAAATATTCGAATTATACGATCAACTATCCAGAAAGCAGATATAATAAGTTTCTTCTTAGGACGGTGACAGATTTTTATTTCTAATTTTCTTTAACACGTTTTGTTAAAATATATACCCTCAAATTATATATATATATATATATATATATATATACACACACATGTTATTCAAATTGACATCAATTAATATATGATTTCTTAAAAAAAGAGTTTCTTCATTTTTTTAATTTGTATTATTATTTAAATTACGTATAATTTGCCTATTGCTTATTTAGTACTATTATCATTAATTATTCATTTTACAATTATAGCGTCGATTATCTTCTCCATATATTCTTATCCATTCAGAACAAATTGGTTTTGTTTTGACATCTGCCAAACACCAACATTTTTATCCATATATATACGTGTTTAACGAAACAATAGACACAATATGATTTTGGTATTATTTGTTCTTTCATTTTATTTACACTTCTAGATTGAATTGTGATACGAATATATGCCAAAGAAAATCTAAAACTGATACTTAGGCAGAATAAAAAATGCTTATTTGAGGGCAAACATTTTGGGGATCAGCTTCTCTAGGTACGAATTTCATTAAATAGTTTCATGTAAATGTTGACAATTGATTTTCATATCCGAGGTGTAAATAAAGTCTGATGTTTTAAAAATATATCAGACATTTATAACAATAAGGGTGGAGATTAATTGACAAAAGTAAACCTTGACAGTACTATTTCAAATTGAGCTAAAAGAATAAAAAACAAATAAAAATGCTTATAGACATTTTGATTTATGGATTTATCGTGTATGAATTCTATGCAATTTAAGGATCATATAACATTCTACCAATGTCCTTTAAGTGAGGACATTTGTAAATTCAAGTATTTTTCTTTTTTTTTTATAAAACTGTAAATTTTACATTAAATTTATCATTTTTGTACATGACATACCTATAATATGGATCACAATCCAGATGCCGGAATTTGAAATTTAAAATAACATACTATTAATTAATAGATTTCCATCAAAATTTAATATATGGATTTATATATATTTTAATTTATCATTAGAGAGGAGACCAGACTCAAATTTGAAAATCTAGGCTGTTTTTTGATACAAAGAGGGATGGCCTCTGTACAGTGTACAGTAGTCCAATTTTGTTGCTATTGATATCTCCAATTTATTCTGTAGGACAGTCCAAGAAGCACTGTTTTTAATACTGTATCGGATATCAAAAAATTATGGTAATACCGGAAATGGAAATGATAATCGAAACAGGTATTAAGAGACAAAATATCAGATTCAGCCACTGACTAGTAGGATGCTGGTATAGTATTAGAAACACTGCCAAGAAGCGAGAAATGGACTACTTTACAGCTGGATATATAGGCCCCCGCGCACAGTAGCAAGTTATCAATAATTCCTCGCTAAAACACAAAAAGCATAGTTTGTTACTTCAATTCCATAAAGTACCAAAAATTTTTTGTATGATAATTTTTTATGTTGCATCTTATCTTATTTTTTAATTAATTAATTAAATTCGGTTATTTTTACCTTAATAAATATGACAGTTCCATTCACCTTTTTCCTTTTTTTTAAAAAAAAAAAACAAGAAGAACACCTAGCAGGAGTACCGCATTCACTACTACTCAATACCGCATTCACTACTACTCAAAGAGTCATAAGAGTAACAAATATATATTAAGGTTTTATTTATATATATAAAGGTTCTAGTTAATATTAATTGGTTCGCTCCCTCCTCCTCTGATTCGTTTCCTCCCTCTGATTCGTTCATCCTATCTGGACTTTCTCATTCCAGCATCCTCTCATCCTCTACTGGACTTCCAGAAATAGAATTAGCGTGTTTTGTAAAAATAGAAAATATTAAACGCGTTTTTAGAAGGATGACAGAATAATACAAAAAAAAAGATGATAGAAAGCAATTCCGATTAATCAATTAAATATGAAATTTACGTGAGCCCAAAAACGTTGATTGCTTTGCCCATCACTGTTCCTCAATCAAGATATTAATATCTGTGATTAAGAATTGCCTTTTAGCCGTTGCTTTCTAGGCTATATATTGATGTTACATTTTCATCAAACGATTAACCGAGAAATACAATACTTGTTATAGAGAAAATCTTGATTCCAATTCCAATTTAGTTTTTCATTTGCTTTGATATTACTCATAGTAATACCCCAACTTGATTTGAAATATTTTTCTAATAAATTCTGTTGGATATTGTGGAGATCTCTTATCAATCACTTCTCCGGTCATGCCCTAAGGAGTGACACCTACCCGAATTATCTTGGTTGCGGTTCTTCTTGCACGTTGAGACGAAATACGCTTAAGGACAGCGCCTAGCGCGATTCGGGTAAAAATATTTTGATTACTTATTTTATTTATTTCATACTATCCGAATTTGTTTATTTGAAATTTGCACCAACAATCTTAAGCCTATATTCCGTGATTCAGTTAGCAACTTATTGACAATCAAAGGGTTGATTTTGGTTATATTGAATTGGTTAAATTTGAGGAATTAAGTTTAATTGGTACACCGACTTTTATTTTAAACAGGAATGATAACTGCCATAGGCAGTTTTGCCATCCCTGTCATCGTTAAATATAATATACAGCAAACAAGGTGAACATATAGATAATCTAAGTGAACACTTACAAACAAATAAGTATTTTCATCATTGTTCAGAATTTTACATGCATATTCAACTTATTTTCATTGAACTTATTTGTCTGTATGTGTTCACTTAGATCAACTATATGTTCACTTTGTTTGCGTATATGTTCACTTTATATTTAGAAATGGCAGGGATGGCAAAACTACAGATGTCAGTAATCAATTTCCTATTTCAAATAATGTAAAATAGTTTTAGATTTCATGAGTGTAAATGTTTAGATTTATGAGTGTACTGAAGTTCTAGGATTATTTGAATTCAATATTTTGCTTGCATTAGTTACTTATCGGCAATTCAGCAATTTTGCTTCTCAAAACAGAAGAGATGAAAATAATGTGAAAGAAACATCTAATGCCATGATATGAATTTAAATATAGATAATCTGTCATATCCTTATTATATCTAAATGTTAATTTAATGAATTTTATTTATAATGGAGATATTAAATTGTTAGCGAATTTCTCAACTTATTTGATAATTAATATACATTGATCCTGAGCCTTGTACTTGTATCGTGCAACTACTTTGCATAATGCGATCCCTCCATTAAAATTTTCTTTGTCTATTGTTAATCCTTAATTTGTCCAAAATAATTGATTACTTGATCCATTCGACTGCCTAGTCTGCCTTATTGCTTTTGTAGCATATGAGTCTTTGTCGCGTCATTATTATGTTCTTTATTACTCAATATTGATTTGAATTGTTCTGGTAAATTGATGAATTTGTAACGTTTCAAATTTGCAACCATATGTCTCATATATTGCTCCTGGACCAGTTCTTACTCTTATAACATATTCTTTCGAGATCTTATTTGACTCTGAATTATAATTCTCTACTATTAGTGATTAACCAAATTTTTAAATTTGGGCTTTGACCAATTGATGAAAATAATCCTATTAATTTTTATTTCGATGATTGAGAGGACTCAGTTTAATTTGAAAGATAAAAGGTTTCTTTTCTTATATTTTCATTGCTCATCTTGATTAATCCCTGATCCGCTGTACCAATTAGTAATTGTATTAGTTCTGTACTTCTGTAATGTTCCATTTTGGACAGCAATGTACTTTCCCAGTAAATCAAATCAATGGCGTTTTTAATTGAGAAATTAAAAGGCTGGCCACCTTTTAATTCTTATAAACCGCCATAGGTTTAATTTATTGTTATATATCCAACTGTTATACTCCTTTTAATTTGGTGTAAATTACCATTACTTCTAGGAATGAATGAGTGTGATCAGACATGTGAACTTGATGTAGTAGACGTTGGAAGTTCGGATTAGTTAATATATCTACAATATCTGATTGTCGATCTAATATTCTGAATTAATTATTGTACGAGTTTGTGTAGAATTATAAGCTATTGGATTCTAATTATTTCCGTTGATCATTAATAAGGGTTTAATGAGAACGTTCTTGATCGTTAGATTATTAAAAAAAACTTATTAATAATAATCGAAAATGTGGGGGTATATAAAAAAAAAGAAAAATATTGTTGTGATCCATTTTGCCGATTGAGTTCAATTGTCTGATTATGATGACATAATTTGAGTATGTTTTCTCATATTATTAAGATGACATTTTTTTAATGTCAGTAATAATTCAATGATTTCATCTTTATGTGATATTTGACTTGCTGTGGTGAATTTTCATTATGATAATAAATAAATAAATAAATAAATAAATGCTGTTATTAGCATATTTGAAAATGTGGGGCTCACGTTTCAATAAAAATATGATTTGTGATTAATTGATTATTGATAAATATTATTATGTATGCGTAAATTTATATTAGCATGATGCTATTATGAAATGCTTTACGGATCATCACTAATAAAGTTTTGGAGATGTTGTTTTTGGAAGTTTCTTTACTGGAAAAAAAAATATGACTTGAGCTCAAGTATCGAAACAACTAGTGGGCATGTGAAAATGAAAAAAAAAAATAAAATAAAAATGAGATGAACTTAATGAGAAGTTTTATAAACTAGATGAAAAATTCACATATATTTCATCAAGAGGATGGGTTTTAGCCCTAAGGATCACTTGCGGGGGCAACCCAATATCTGAAAGGCAGATCCCTAGAAAGAGATTCAATGAGTAATAACAATCCGATAAGTGGTCAAAGAGTACACACTTTTTAAAAGCATAGACTCCAACCCCATCCCTATGGTGAGTGTGCTCTCTGTAGATGTAAAGTTGAGCAAATTAGCTCTTAATGAGGACCAAAATGATAATTTTTGTGGGATGTGCATCTACACACATCCTTGTCATGGACTCATCTATATGAGAGTGTCTGTATACGGCCGTGGTGCGGGGTATGGGTAAGCCCTTAAGACTCTCATGAAAAATCCAAGATACATGCGTATGGCCATTAATGCGCACCCCACGATGTCTCCGTATTACGTGTATGGTGCCGTAGAATTTGGGTCCAAGGAACGAGTTCAAGACATAAGTTTTCTCTGTCTTCTCCAAATTCGGTGCACCTATACTAAGTGAAGTTTAAGGTTTGAAAACTACTTCATAATGCGAATATAAATATCCAGCAATTTGTTATTCACCATTTGTTTGTTCCAAATTTCTAATTTTATCCAATTTGCTTATATATATCTTATGTATTTGAAAGTGATATATCATTTTTCTTTAATGAAATCCATAATATGCTTTCACATATCTCATATTTTGCTGTTCTTCAATTTTAAAATTTGCGGGGATTGTTGGATAAACTCAAAATTTCACGTGAAATTATTAGTTGAGAATTTCTTCTGGACAAACAAAGATGTTGCCCAATTGAATTAACTTTCCGTTGGAATATTAATTTCCTAATTAAACCCATTATTCTCACTACTTGTTTAACGTTTCTCTTGTAATTAATCAATTAAATCTGAAATTTATGTGAGGCCAAAAACGTTGATTGTTTTGTCCATCACTATTCCTCAATCAAGATATTAATATCTGTGATTAAGAATTGCCTTTTAGCCGTTGCTTTCTAGGCTATATATTAATGTTTCATTTTCATCAAACGATTAACCGAGAAATACAATATTTGTTATAGAGAAAATTTTGATTCCAATTTCAATTCAATTTTCCATTAGTTTTGATATTATTCATAGTAATACTCCAAATCATTCACTTCTCTGATCGTGGAGAAGTTGGAGTATTACTATATGAGTATTATTCATAGTAATATTCCAACTTGATTTGAATATTACTCATTAGTCACTTCTCCAATCGTGTCCTAAGGAGTGACACCTATCCGAATTATTTTGGTTGCGATTCCTCTTGTACGTTGAGACGGAATACGCTTTAGAACAGCGTCTAGCGCGATTCGAATAAAAATATTTTGATTACTTAATTTTATTTATTTCATACTATCCGAATTTGTTTATTTGAAATTTGCACCAACAATGAACACGCACAGTCGCACGCTTGAGCTAACAACAAGCTAAAGTCCAGACACAGTGAAGCACCAGACAACCGCGAATAGGAAACGCCATGGAAGATCGGCACGTGTTAACTGGACAGGCAGCGGAAAAGGTAGATAGCTTCGTCACAGAAGATCACAAGTGCACCAGGTAAAAGTCTGGTCTTGCCAAAAAGTAAAATAACTTTTTGTTCTTCCCACTGACTTCTTTTTTTTTTTTTTGAAAACATTCCCACTGACTCGAGTACAACAAAACAGCATTCTTTTTTTTTTTTCTCAAATGACGATTAAATTTTAAGTTAGAAAATGCTGATAATTAATTAATCTCAAAATTTTTATAATTAGTAAAAAAATATTTGTGGAGTCTATCTTTTAATATAACTAGCATACACGCCCATCCATTGTGTGGGCAAATTTGATGAAAGCTACTTTATAAAATATTTTTTATTATTTTAAACTCTAATATTTTAGTTATATTTGTTGATAAGTATCCGATTTTTCTTGAGAGATCCTTTAACTAAAGTATCGTCTTGCTATATTAGAACTTCAAACTATAGAAAATGTTTATGAAAATAGTGAGAGTTTATTTGAATTGGAAATTGGAAAGCTGCATCCTATGTTATTTGGATGCGGTTGCGGGTATCGTGTCGGATACGGTGTGGGTGCGGGGATACGACATTTTTTAAAAAATTCGAATACGGCTGTATATATAAAATAATAAAAATATATTTATATATTTTGTAATTAAAAAAAATATTAATTTATATATTTTGTAATGTGGTGTATATGATTTTTTTTAAAATATTGCACTATAGCACTAATTTTTCAATAGTTGGAAATTGATCAAATAGCTTCGTTCAACAATTTACTTTTTAATTTATAATGCTTTAACCAATTATCTAAATTAAAAAAGCATTATAATTTAAAGGGCCATTTATTAAATTAAACAAATTCGTTGTATTATAATGTTTTAACCAATTAACAGTTTGTCACTTGTTTTTTTATAAATCACAATTTACAAATCAGTATAGCCATCAACCCATTAATGGCCCAAGGCCCAGTGAGTTGTCCGGTTTTGAAAGTGGGTGTTAGTCCCACATGGAGCATATAAGTTATTGATGGCAAATATATATTGAATGAATCACGTGGGTAAACTTTTACGACATCCAATACGGCACAAATGAAGTATTAACATAGGCTGAAATAATCACAAGCAATCAATCTATGGAGACTGAAATTTCATATATACAAAATATTTTTGGCTCCGTTTGGATGGTGTGGGGATAAGAGAAGAAATATTGGAAATAAGATTAGAGAAACTATCATTGAAATCGTTGAAAAAGATATATAATATAATTAATTAATTTAATTGATTGATTAGGATAGATTTCCCTCTCAAAACTATCATTCTAAATTCTCTGAAAAAGAAAATATATCACGAGTACTGCTGCTGGATGTGCCAAAAAAAAAGCTATCTTTTCTTTATCTATGCAGATTCTGTACCAGTCACGCCTATACCAACATACTATATATAATCTGATATGAGAAGGCATTTATTTTTTAGTCTTTTCTTTTTTTTTCTAATACTTGTCAAGTATAGGATAATTACGTGGTACTTTTGATAATAATTGTCTCCACTTTGAACATAATAGGAACTTTTATAAATCAGAAACCGAAAAGCATTTGCAATATCACACTCTCAGGAGCATATAATATATCATTTCTCTCGTAAATAATATGCATGTTTATATTGTTTTATAAGTAGATAGAAGATTCTACCAGTTTTTATATAATAATGCAATCTTTTCATACAGATGTACAATATAACTAATCACTATGTCCTTGAACAAATAATTGTCTGATATTAACATAGAATTGTTTAAACCAGAAAAATAAGCAATGCAGCTGGTAATAGATGTGCCAACATAAGACAAACCCATTTGCAATGGATCAGCAACAAGAATTTTGTTGATAGCATCTCTGGCAGCACAAGATGTTGTCATAAGGTGGTGCCATCACAATCCTACAGTACAAGATGTTGTCATAAGCTATCACAACTCTAACCTGCTCAAGATCTATTACTCTTTTTGTGATACTGATAATTGAGATAGGTTAGTCTGCATCTACAAGTCGAAGAACCTCATGTACTTTTCCTGCAAAATCTAAGGTGAATACCACTCTCTTCATGTCATAACGACAAAATCTGGCTCTGCTCTTCTAGGTTCCTATATAGACACGACAAAAATAAAAATATAAATAAGTTTCAAGCAATAAATCTGCAATTTTAATGGGAGCCAATGATTTCCGTCATTGACTTTGCGAGTTTTATTCTGGACTTTTCCTACTTAGTTATATTTCCTACCACTATCATCATCATTTCAAATTATATTTTGGACTTTTCCTGCTTAGTTAATTTAGGCTTCAAAATCTGATTAAATCCTTTAAAATAATATAAAATATTTATATGGTCATACCAGTACCGATATGGGACCAACACCTAGTGTATGAGAGCCAATTTTATGATTACCTACCATCTCTTTATGTAGAAACCCTCTGGAAGCCAATCATATGAGAAGGGTACAGGTGAGTGAGGCGTTCCAATAGATACCACACCGCATGCTCGATCTAGTTATAGAAGTGCAAAAAAAATTGCTGCATATACAACAAAGTCCTTGGCAACTAAGAAAGCCTTAACTATGGCCAGAAAAAGTTGTCAACAAGAAATATAATTTTACTGGCCTGTACATTAGAGCAGGAAAATAAAATTAAAGGAGTTTCGAACATGGTTACCACTTCATGGGCTTTCTTTCCCTTGGTTTTAAGTTCAACCCTAAGCATCATATGATACCAAAGATGACTCGAAAAAAAAAAAATTGTGGCAAAGGAACTAAAGGAAAGAAACTATGATGGAAAGAAACTAACAAAGAGGAATAGAAACTATGAAGGAAAGAAACAAGAGTAACTTACTGTCAGACTGATTCTACTGGCACAAATTACTCAACGAAGCTGAATTGATTCTCGAGGAGCTTGCATGCTTCGGCCATGCGACCACCTGATGTCGCCAGCTATCTCCCTCTAGGCGCACTCGCTCACTGTCTGACACCTTCAACCTCTGATGGATCGCCGCTAGTTTGATATGTGAATTTTATGACTTTACCTTGTAAAAAGAAACAGAAAATTTCTTGTTATATTCACATTTTCTTCTCTCCAAATACTCGAAAACATTTAAAAAAGAACTATCTAAATAGAAGTCGGTGTAACTGTAAGGATGCACAAATTAAATCAATTAAAAAAGAAAAAAAAGGGTGTACCTTTATTGTCTCTGCTTCCTCTCTTTCACCATTAATACAGAAAGCAACCCTACACTATTGCACAATAGTTCACATTAAAGCCATTGTGCAAATTAGAGAACAACGGTTGATACACGATTATCATGAATTAAAGAGTCCTCAATGAAATATATTTCAAGTGTTAAAATAATTCAATACAAAAAGAAAATTTTAACAATCAAAACTCCTAATTATTGTGAATAGAATTTCATGACACTCATATAAAATTTTAGTTAATTGAATCACCTGTTACAGAACTCTTTCTAAAACTACACTACCATCTCTTAAACCCACATAGAAAGAGAAAATTTCAGAAGCAAAAGCATCATCTCTACTTCTTTTCCTTTTGTTCATTTTTTGGTGTTGGACACAAAATAAGAATATGCACTATGCAATTCCCTGTTGCACTGCTCTGGCTTGGAGTGTTCTTTTGGGTTCAAAAACTCCGTGCAACCAAATTTTGTTGCTGCAAAAGGGAGTATTGGGTGAACCAACAATTAAACCAGGACTCCAAGATACATGAGGTTTGAAATTCTTAAATGAAATCCAAAAGAAGCAAATACTGCTATCCGGTTCAAATCTGTCGGAATTCAGATCAACACCAATGATATGTGAAGCTTCTGCTAGGTGCCAGAGTAGCCAAATTGCAATACTATGTCACTTCATACTGAACTTGTCAAATTTAACAATCCAATGAAACAATAAAGAGAAGAATAAACTTAATGCCAAGCCAGCTCCCAGACCAAAAATTGTCCCAGTAGAATGGTTACCAGTAACCACATATTTGCAGCACTAAATTTGACTCTCATCCAGAGCGACCACATCACCAAAATCAAGCAAACCATGATCTCTTAAACGTACCTATTTATTATCACATCAAGAAATTCCTTCATAATAAAAAAAAAATATCACAATAAATTTTGAGTACAACTGACAGTTTAGATAGTGAGGCTCAAACAAAGAAATGAGAATTGTAAATAGTAATAAAATTAAAACCATTAATTGAAATGACAGAGAGGTTTCTCAAAGACGAATGTGGTGGCACTCGGTTATGATCTGTCAGAATGTCTTCGGCGCCTGCTTGTTCGTTCCATGCTTCAGATATAACAGCACGGCCAAAGCTCGAATCAAGAACACAAATCAACATCTGTATTTTACTGAAACAGCCTAGTAAATAAGCTTTGTGCGAATTGGAATTTACTGAAACATCTAAATCTTAAGTTACAAGGGACAAAAATATGGAAAACAGAATTTCACAAGAGAAGTTTGTATTCAGGAATAAAAGAAAAAAATCGCCAAAATCAAGATCCATTTGATATTTCAATTTAAATTAACATCGATGTTGAGAGCAAAAATCCACTCAAGAAATATCGGTTATTTCTAAAGAAATCAACAAAAATAAGGAAAAAGAACGAAGAGGTAAATTATCAAACACCTGATGACATGTGGGTCAGTGGAGAGCATACGGAGAAGAGAGACCTACGTAGAGTGTTAGGTGGGAAAGCACACAACCAGGCCTCTCAGATCAAAGTGTTCATCTCCGCCTCCAAGGCTGTCCATCAAGGATTTCGTCTCCGATTTCAGATTCGTCGCCACCAATGTTGCATTCTCGCACACACAGAGAGAGAGAGACGGCTCGATCGTGGTGATGCTAAGTCTCGCAGAGAGATCGTGAGAATTTATGTAAAACCCTAGATTCGGTTCAGACGAATCGCGGCGGTAATTCTTTCCATTTTTGCGAAATTGTGAAGGAGAGCAAACTTCTGTAGGGAGCAGTGAAAAAAAAAAAGAAAATAGTTTAGCGCAAAACGGGACTCGAACTCAGGAGGTATAGCTACGCAAAACTCAGCGCTACCGTAGCTACTTGACTTGTTTGTGACTCCTTCCTAAAAATAGTGATCCAAACCGTAAATCAATCATTTATAATGATGTTAACAATTGTGTTCAACTTCTTTTTGCGAAAATATTGATCTTGCTAAAGATGCTTTATAAGTAGTAGAGATAGAGATTTATATTATATATATATTTATGCTTATAAAAATAATGAGATTTGATGTAATTTTTATCACTCATGTTCATCAAGCAATTTTTAAATGAAAATGGTTTATAGTTAACATTTTTTAATAGAAAATTAAATGAGTTCAATTGTGTGAAATTTAACACAAAATAAATACATAATGCCAAAATCTTAGGAATAGTTTAATGTTGCGTTTTCATTCATAGAAGACTGTCCGAACTATTAACTCAGTGTCATCATATCACAAACTTTCCTCTTTAATATACAAATATATTAAATAATGTTTTATGTCATGTTTAACGATACATGCTGTTGTCTTCTGCTATTCTAAATTCTTTGTTTACATATACGCGGTCTATTTAACACGAACAAACATGTACTCAAAATCATCATTCTTGCATAGATATTCACATAAAAAGCCTAGAAAGTAAAACATGTTGTAGAGTATCAATCAGAGATGCAGTCACTTCAATAATGAATATTGAATAGACGAAGAGAAATGTAATGTTTGAGTAACACTTGGCAATCTACACAGAATATCATCATCTCTACAAGTTTGATCTATGGATACCATCATACCAATAAGCAAGGACTATCTGCACTATAATATATTTACAGAAAAAAAAAGCGTGGATTTCTACATTAGGGAATGATGAAATATTGCAAATGCAGGCATATATATTTTTTCTTTTTGTAATGCACAATCCCAGTAAATCTGAAGAGAGAACTTTAGAACATCAAATGAAAAAGAAAAAGAAAGATAAGAAAAACTGAAGCCTTTTGAATCAAAAGTAATGTGCATCACAATTCACACATGCCACAGAACCCCAATAACTTTAGAAAGATAAGACCTATAACCCAAAAAAATGAAATTACGTTTACCTGACAGATCCCATTTTTCTCTATGTACAACCATGAGGTCATCAAGAATTTTAGAAATCCCACCTTTGCAACAATACTAGTAGATCGAATTGATATCCTCTACAAAGGGCATACTTCTGATCTCAACCGTCCGATCTATGATGGGTGCCCCGTGATTAATATCAGGCCCGTCAAGATTGGTTCGGCCCATAAAAATCTACCCATCAAATTACATCGAACGGTTCAGATCAAAGGTCTGCACGGGATGCTGGTCCCTACTAGACCATCTACTCCAGAAAAACAACCCATTTGATCTTTCATGTATTCCAAGATTCTACAATTGAAGCAGCTGGATGTAAACTCCGTATACTTGCATTATCATTAATTGCCATGTTTATGACGGCTAAACTGGAGAACAATTGGAAAATATATTTTACACAATAGGAAGACTTTTCTTGCCAGTCTTAAACTACTAAAGTTACTAGTCACTACAAATCAGCCATTTTCTGAGCAGCCTCAACATACTGCTCAGCTAGCTTTTTTACCTTTTCACCCTCCTTTATTAGAAAACTTGCACTCTTATCCTTCTGGTGATATTTCATAACTTTTTCTGTAGTTTTGCCAACAGCCCATCTATATTGCCCCACACTTATCACTCCACTTTTGCAAAGAGGCCTGATATGCTCCTTCACATAAGCTTCAACCTAAATTGAATATGATCATGCCACAACAAAGAAAGAACTGAGATCGCATTATCTAAAATGAAAAAAGGAGGATTTAACAGCTAGATAGTGCAGCATAAAGTATAAACTATCTTAAACAACCTTCAAAAACGCAATATCCTAAATACCCCCTAAAACCGAAAACCCTAAACCTTAATTTCAAGATTTGGAAGGGAAAAGGGGTGAGTTGCCCTGAATAAACTCTCTTTTTTAAGAAGACTATATATAATTACCTTTTTTGATATAGCAAGTGCTGAATCAGACGGCTTTTGGTTCACAGGTCCCCGCGGTTTATCTTCTTTGGGGGCATTCTCACAGACCATTGAATGGCTAGGCGAACACGTCAATCTCTCTCTATTATGCAAAATTGACTTGCTACCTGCACAGCTCTCACCCTCTGATTCACACCCATCTTTGCAGTCATCTCTTCTACTATTATTATCATCACTATCCTTATTCACATGTTTATTCCAATCATAATTTTTTTTATCACCAGTTTCTCTAACAAATGCTGTTTTCCCATCTGCTACTTCATTCTCGGATGCCTTTACTACAACTGAATTAGTTTTTGGTATTCCAGAATCTGCCTTTTGATCTGATATTGAAGATTCTATTGTAGGATCTATATTATCCTCTAGTTTTCTTTTCCCTCTCTCTGACTCTGGGTGATCACTACCAATGCACTCAATACCGGGCTCTTTCCTTTGTCCATCTTGCATTTCCTCAGTTTCAGTACAAACCAAAGCTGTTTCTCCCTTCAATGAAGTGTTATTTTCTACACTATAATCATTTCTTTCTGGGCTATTTGGAGGTGAATCTGACAAAAGGCCAGCCATTCTCAAAGCCTTTTCAGCATCACCATCGTTAGCCTTTTCAACATCATCATTAGCCTGTTCCATATCACCATCACCATCAACACATTCGGATTTTCCAACATTTTGGATGTTTTCTACTGTGTCTAATGTGGATTTGTTGGTGTGTTGTCGCAGGGACTGAGAAACGAGATTAAGATACACAAGTTTACTATTAGATCGCTCACAGATTTCTTTTTCTATGTTAATTGCATCAGCAACTGCCAGCTCAGTTTCTGCTGAATGACAATTTGAAGGTCCACTTGCTCTTAAAAACTGTTCAGCAATTCGGTAAAGTTGTGCCTGAAAAAAATGTACTTCAATAATTGATATTGTTCACTTAGTAGTTTATATTATATTTATTATTTACTCTTATGACGTTTCTTAATTTCTGTCTAATAATAATGCTATGCATTCCAGTACCATACCACATGAAAAGATTATTCAAACAAATGGTTATTTTATAATTTATTTCTTTAATTTGCAGTCCTTTTTTGCTTTTGTTTCTCAGAGTCCTTTTTTGCTTATTCTCTATTCCTTGACACAGACGAACTGGCTGAGAGGGTAATGATGATAAATCAACATTTAGGAATTCCAAAAACATGATAGTAAGAATACCTGCCTAACTGAGACAGGAACTTTGTTGTGACGGCTAGCCATGAGCACAGGTCTCATATCAACAGGAAGTTGTGCCTACAAATTGGAATTTAATAATAATAACAACAACAACAATAATAATGATGATAATAATTAGATTAAAAATAAAAATGGTAAGAATGATTACTTTACAAGCAGGTTGGGTTAAGACAAAAGAACTCACCAGTAAAGGATAATTCCCTTTTAACAACAATCCGTCTTGACTCTTTTCCTTGTTGGCACCTGACTCTAATGAGGCATTCTTCCTGGCTAGCACTTCAAGTGCCCATTTCCTTTTGTCAACCTTTGTTTCACCAGAATGGTTCTCGTTCTTATCTTGGTTACTTAGCCCTTTTCCAACCGTAATTTTGT
The DNA here is from genome assembly GCA_028095005.1 of Rhynchospora pubera. NCBI lineage: Eukaryota > Viridiplantae > Streptophyta > Magnoliopsida > Poales > Cyperaceae > Rhynchospora > Rhynchospora pubera. The sequence goes on from CM051459.1 coordinate 87,693,047, forward strand.
TTTCTTTCTTCACAGGAACAACTCTTGATTTGTCACCATTTTCAGGTTTGTCTTGATTACATTTTTCGACTGAGGCACCACTAACATCAGACAATGGTTTTATATCATCTTTTCTTGGTAAAACTGAGGCATCGGCTAGATAAACCCTAGAGAGAATGGAATCTTTGCTCTTCTCATTTTGTCCCTGACAAAGCTCTGACCATGTAGAACCTTTTTTAAGAAGATCAAGAATTGACTGCAAATTCTCGACTTTTTCCTGATCCACCTTGGAATTACACCGGTATTTCCAAAATTCAACCTCACAGTCCCTCTGCCATGCTGGCCTCCTCCTTCCAGTGGATGTACTGTAGATCTTTTTCATTAAATTCTGCCGTGCCTTTCCTGTCTGAGCAGTGGGCCGTTTCACTCTCACAGAAGATGGGCCTGCCTTGTTTGTAGCTATAACTGTACGAACTGCCCTAAGAAGACTATCATCATTTATCGAGTCCTTTAGGGTTTTTATCTCTGTTTGTAGTTTATCAACATCAGATGGTTTCTTATCTCCTATCTGGTTCCGCATTATTGTTCTTGTTCTCACCCCTGTGTTAACTTTGTCTTTGTTTGATGTCCTAGGACTTAGCTCAGTGACTATACTCATTATATTTGTAGAGGCCAATTTGGCTTTCTTTGATACAGCCACCGGTTCCATCATACTTTCTAAGTATCTTCTTTTAGTGGTTTGACCTCGCAGTTCGCTGAAAGAAATAACAAAATATTAAGAATTATAATTGAAAACTTGTGTGCAATTCAAAAATTTGTAAACTAGTATTGAAAATAAAGTGTTGTTTGTTTAAAAAACAGAAAAATTATTCCTGTATATTTATACAGGAGATGACTTGCATAATGTGTTTGTTTGGACAGATGAGACAGATCAGAAGGGAAATGGAGAAACACCAATTTGTTTGTGCTTGGTAGAAGTTCGTAGGAGAAAGATTAGAGATTATAAGTAGAATTGACGAAAGCTATTTCAAATAGAGTTGATTTTTCTTAGTTCTACAAGGATAGAAAGATTTGTAGAGGAGATTTAAACAAAGCACTTCATGCAATATTAAAATGTTAATAATTTGGCTCTTTCTTCCCCACCTACCTACCAAATGAAGCAGTAATAGAGCAACATTCGAAACTGTTAATTTTTCTGTAAAATTTTGTACATTTGGGGCAATAGAAACACAAAGTAGAGTCAGTTCAGGGTATTTTGGTACTATACTTATAAACAATTACAAATATCATTTAAAATCATTATCACCTTATAAAAATTTTGCTAGCATAAAAAAAAAACCAAAGCAATAAAAAAAGTATATAAGAGTACCAGAATCCCTCTTATCTAGTTGTATATTTATTACAAACAAAATGATAGCAAAGTTGGTAGAATTTACTTACATGGGCTTCTGTGACTGTGAGACATTACTTAAATTTTCTCTCACCAAATTATCAGCTCTTTCCTCTGTAGTATCAACCATATCAATGTCATGTAAGGGCTCGTTACTTACAGCTGCATTATGTTACAATATGAAAGTTACTACATGATCGCCAAAAGTTCCAGTCTATTAGTAATTTATATTTATACCATTCTACAAGTACCTGGTTTACTCTCTAACGCAACTGATCCATCACAGACTTTCACTTTGATTTCTTCATTGGTTCCAGATCTCAAATTTGATTCCCCACATGCTGATTCTTCAGGAACAGGGTCATGTATAGGAGATAATACCAGGGGAAATTTCTCATCTTTTGGAAACATTTCTGACTCTTTCAAAAGTAATTCTGATTCTGATTTTCTCCCTTGCTCCCAGTTGTCCATGGATCCCTTATGAAATGACACCACAACTGCAGTTTCACCATCATCAATAGAAACTGATACATTTCCAGGCAATGATGAGGCGGCTAAATCACCAGCTTTACCATCAAAATTCGGTTTGGGGCTATCTTTTAAAATTGAAACTTGTTTTACTTGACTAGGATCAGAAGCACACCTTTTTAATGAGAAGCAAAGAACAGAAGAAAATAAGACTTAGCCTTTACACAAAAAAAAAAGAAACACATTTTACACCTGCCCTATTTAATGAGAAGCAAAGAACAGATGTTATTTGAAGATGACCAAAAAATGGAGCACATCAGCTGAAGGTTTGTAAAACTCTACAGAACCCAAAAAAAAAATTACCAGGGATTCCTGAAAATAGATCAAAATGTTGTGTTTTCTATTTGCAAAACATTTTATCAAAATCCAACCAAGCAGAGAAGAAAAGCATCTAGCAGTCTAAAACAACCAGAAATATATTATTGAGAATATCATATCAAGTAAATATCAATAGAAGAAAATCACAATTGGTGATAAGATGGACCCTAAAGTGAACAAAACCAAGCAAAATTTAAATTATAACCAGATTTAACACAAAGAACATAAGAAAACAGTTACCTTGGGCATATCCAACCTCCAGAACAATTATCATTTGGGTCAAAATCCACACATATAGCATGATACCTATATTCATAAAACATCAGTATACATTATGCGGTAGACAGGTATCTCACTGCAGAAATGTAAAATAAATGAAAACAATGTACATTAACGCTAAATTGCGAACATGATCCACATGTATTCTGATATATTGAGAAAATAAAAAGTACCAGTTCTCACAAGAATCACATGCAACTGATGTATCACTAATTGAATCACCATAGGTTGCCAGACCGCTCCTGATTTTGCACCCAGCTTCATCCAAACATTTAACATTCTATTGTAGAAAGTTAAAATTAGCACAGCTCTAATATTCTTGTTACTGAAAAATTTAGTTTGCACTGAAATATATACTGCTACAAGTATGCTGCAACTAGTGAAATAATTTTTCGATCCAAGTTTATCAGTGTGATGCCACATGTTGTATAGAAGAAAATGTCATAGAGAAGTAACAAAAACAATGGTGTATAATGTTATTACTTCTTCACTGATATAGTTAGCCGGGAAGAATAGTGTGTCAATTTCACCTTCCTTTATGTACCAATCATCACCTTCTCTGAATTGAACAAAGACAAAAAAGAAAAAAAGAGCACAAATTTAGCTTTAAAATTGAAAGAGTTCATATATTCATTATTAGTACAAATGTCAGGAAAGTTAACAAATGTTCATTCCCACATTAAAAGAGAAGATTCCCCCCCTTCTGTGCAATTGCTCGTATCATCCACCTTGCAAAAGAAATTAATATAAAGATCATTTCTATAAAAATTAGAACTTTTATTTGAAATTGCTCCATACTCAGACTTACTGGAAGGAATGTTATGGAATGGAAGTCGATTTTGCAAATAGGGCAGTGATTTGAGAAGGCTGCCCACTGCTCAATACATTCATAACAAAACCTGTTCATTCAAATAAAAATAACATGCTAAAGTTAAAATTAAATAAAAGATAAACAAACAAATTTTTACCTTGATTTCATATGAATATGCATTCAAGTCCCATTTAAGTCCAAAACTAAAATTACAATTCATTTAGCATGAGTGCAATTCAATTTTGGCTTAAAACTTGCCAATTTAGTGAAAATCATTATTCAATTACTAAAAAGTAGTGGGTGTTCGATATTTTCGTAACAACTACCTATTTCTTCGGACTTAACAGAGAATATACATGTATTGTTAGTTAGATACAGCAAAAAAATGGATTCATTAGTCAAATATCAAGCTCTCGAGAACCAGCTCTTGGTCTAGTGGCAAAGAGCAATGCATCTCAAGTGCGAGGTCGTAGGTTCGAAACCCGGCTGGGGGGTCATTTATAGACATTTTTAAAAATAAGTTGGGAGGCTTGACCCCCAATTTATCTTCAAAAAAAAAAATATCAAGCTCTCTTCAAAGTTAAATCTATCATTTGCATCTGCAAAATGCAAGATTCTTCAAATCCATAAAGTCAATTCCCTACTGTCGACAGATTTGCCCATTTGAAGTCCAATTTTCAAGTTGTTCATTTTACACCTCAGTTTATGTAGCATAAACTATTATCTTCTATTCTTGTTTTATGACCTTCTTGTAAAAAAAATAATAAGAACTTCAAATCCTGCTATTAATATTCAATAGTTCCTTTAGTTGATACAGTCACTGAAATGATAAACATTACATCAACATACTCCTATATCAATATGGTTCTCCAAGTATTTATTGGCAATAATCAACTAAGCTGGACAGTTATATCATATACTTCTATACATACCAGTGTTGGCAACAGTCCAGAACACCTCTCTCAGTCACAACACCTGTGCATATCACACAAACTTCACCATTTAAGGTAGCATCCTCCTACACAGAAATTCAGCCACACCAATATCAATTAATAAAAATAATATGATAATAACAAACAGTAAGCAATTGTAAATTGCTTCTATTAATTTATTTTATTAGAAAGCAAAAAGTGTGGATGTATTTGTGAGAAAGAAAATACTAGATCGTCCTTGGCTCCAAAAGCTACTCCAATAGATACCAAGTCAGAATTTTCTTCGAGCTCCATTCGGACACCTGTCAATGATCAAATAAAGGGACATTTAATCAAGCTGAAGCTTTTAAAATAATGGAATAAGGTTTAGAGTTATGCAAATGGGGCTCTATTATTAAACATTTCCATGCATTCTACGATGATTAAGAACTAACAGCTTCACTTCAACTAGGTAATTCAACTAGACCTAAACCATGTACACGAACAAACCAAAAATCCTGGGTGAAATAATATTTCTAAATCTCTCACTAAAATGACAAAAAAATGTTCTCCCATTACTAAAATCCACAATTGTAACTCTTCCTCTGCACAAATTTCAAGATAGATCACTCGGAGAAACATAAGAAAAATGCAAATTAAGAACACAAACACGAAGAAATTACGTGAGGATAGAAGAAAGGTATAGAGTGGGAGAATGAACAAATTACAAGGGAGAGATAATAAAGTATAAAGTCGCAAGAGATCAAAATTGAGGAATTGAGGAAGTGGTGGTGCGAGTACCTCCGGTAGGCAGATGGTGGCGATCACGCTCACGGTTCCCACTATCTACGTTCGTCGGAAGCAAAAGGGGAAGAGGGCCAGGTGAGAATTGAGAAATTGTTCCCTCACGGTTCACTGGATGTGTGAGGTCACTGACAATGGGACCAGCTAAATTACTTCTTGGGCTGATATTGGAAAGAGATTTGGGTTGTTTATTAACTTTATTCAGCCCATTAGAGAGAAATTGCAGATTATAGGCCTTAACCATGCGGACCTGTTACTACCAGTACTACTGTACTACTTTCTCATCTTCAGAGTTCACAACTTTACATATAGAAACATAAGAGTGTGTTTGGAGTTTATAATAAATTATAAGTCTTAACCATGGGAAGAAGTATTGAGAAGTGCGTAACTTTGTGAAGAATTTGGATTGTTTATAATAAATTTATTCCCTTCTTCCCTTCTTTCCACACCACATCCAAACACAGCCTTAAGAGAACTTGGCAATTGGCAGCGGCTGTCAAGAAACTTTTCGATAGAGTTAATTTCTTTTTGTCGATTTTTTTTTTTTTTGAAAGCCATAAATTACTAAGGTAAATAAAAGAAGGAAAAAAGAAAGAACAAAAAGTCATGTATACAATTTTATTCTTATTCTCGACTTTTAATAGGATCATCAACAGGATCAATCCAGCCATTAATGTCTACATCAGTTGTTTATTTGTTTTTTTTAGTTATTGAAGGCAAGATTTGCATTTTCTAATCATTTGTATGAAATCACCAATCTTACAAATATAGTGCTTTAGGGTAAGTGTAGTGCATCAAATGGAAGTGATTTAACATGCTTTAATGTAAAAAAATAGTAATAGTAGATGGTTAAATTAAATATCAAGTTTTATTAATTATTTATACTTTTTAACTTTATATACTATTTGACTTACTAATATACTACATTAGAGTGATTAATTTGATCTTTTTTTTTAATATTAATGGTACTTCATCTACTTATTTCGCTACTATCAACACATCATTGTCACCTTAAAAACACACAAAAAACCCCCCAATGTGTTAAAATCGATTTTCTGAATTAATTTGGCAATTTTGTCCACAAGAGAAAGAAAATATCCACAATTTTCGTCGGAGAGAATTGGCTTGTCCCCTATCAAAAATGCGGTCATCAAAATTCCATTTTTTTTATTTATTTGGAGTTCATATGTTCTGAAAATAGGTACCTTGAATTTTAAATCGGTGAGTTACACTTTGACTTTGGATCATTCTGATTTCACGTATTGACAGATCATCATGACTACAAATTTCATGAAAAATCTCCTTGGAAAAAACAACCATTGAGGTTATTTTCTACATAATTCCAAATTATCAATCCTTCAAAAATATCCATTAAAAACAAGTTTTAGTATATTTTAATGACTCCTCACCGACCGCCGCTATTTAGTCCAAAAATTCCTCTGCAAAAGAAACCAAATGTGTAATAGTGATTCGATCAAAATATTTTAGTCTGTTCATTTTAAAATTTTATTATTTCCCAGATTATTCAGGTTTAATTATTACATAGCGAACCGTTTCCATATGCATAGTCAACAATCTTTATCATCTGTGTGTCTAAAAAAATCAATCTTTATCATTTCACGGAGGTAGTGAGGTGTAGCAAATGCGTCAATAACTGAATCCATATTCCATTTCGCGAATGCTAGGGCCTAGGATTGATCAGAAGTCAAAACTCATTGTCCTACTCCATTGTTCTCGAAACAGGACCCACTGTCAGAATTAAATAAAACTAACATTCCAGACTACTCCTGTAAACCAAGTGCACCGAAAAAGTCTCCCTCAAAGCGCGACAATATGGCAAAGATACGGACCTACAAAGAATCTTCCCGTAATATCCCCAACTCCTATGCCCTTTACCATCCCTTCCTCAATAACATTGAAATTACCAAAAAAACCTTCATCTCTTCCCCACCTCACTCTCTCATCACGCTAATTCCTCTCACAATCGAGGGTAAAAAGTTGTCGATTTTTCTGAGAACTAAAACCCAATCGATAACGGCTTGTTCGCTAACTCCCAGTTTAGGTCTCTTTCTCTCTTTCTCTCCCTTTCTCTTCTCTACTGTGGCGATGCGGAGCAGCCATGGAGATTCTTAGCTTGAAACCCTCTTTTAGGGTTTCCTCCTCTCCACTCCCTCGAAAACCAAACCTCAACCCTAATCCGAGAAGACCCAAGTCTATTTCGACCAGACCATACTCGCCTCCCTTCTCCAAGCTCAGGTCATTCCCTCTCAAAAACCCCCGATTCGAAACCTTACAACACCAATCCAATGCAATTCCTCATTTGTGCTTCATCTTTTCGCTTCTTCAATCGCTCCCGAAGGTTCAATCTTTCCTCCATGGTGGTTTCTCTGACCCCACCAGTAGGCCTCAGTTCAAGTGCCAAGCTGGCATTGGTACTATTCTCATGAGCACAACTGCGGCTGCCATTTCCAAGTCGCGTGTCAGCCCCTTTTTATGGACACTGGCGGCCAATCCAACCTTTGTTTCCGGATTAGTAGCTTGGTTTCTGGCACAGACTATAAAGGTTTTTCTGAATTTTTTTGTGGAGAGGAAATGGGATTTGGGGATTCTGTTTAGTTCAGGTGGGATGCCTTCTTCACACTCTTCTCTTTGTACGGCTCTGACGGCGTCTGTGGCGTTTTGTCATGGTGTTAGCGACTCACTGTTTCCTGTTTGTTTGGGGTTTAGTTTGATAGTGATGTATGATGCTACTGGTGTGAGAAGACATGCTGGGATGCAAGCTGAGGTAAATGCTTCATCTATTTGTTCTTTCAAATTTCTGGTAAATTTAGTGGTGGATTATAATTAAGAAGGAGATTACGATTAGGTAACCCAAACTTCTTTATGAGGCATTTTGTCGAACACATTGTGGGCATACATTACGGGTAATATACATGTTGAAATTTTCTGTAACAACATTCAAAATTGGGCTCAACTCATCCAAAATTCCATGTCAATTAAGTTTAACTTGCTAATTGCTGTTGACTATCTGGATGGCCACAACTCTTTAGTATTTGGAAACAACAGTAAGATACTCATTGTGGTCTATTACAAATACAAAAAATGGAGAAACTTAGTTGGTCTGTTCAAAACAAATTATGGTGGTACCAGAAAACTAAATGAAAGAACATAAAAGATGAAATAAAGGACAATTTCACTGAAAACTATAAATTGACCCCAAGTAACGAAAACATTGTAAGTTCAAAAAGGGTTAATATTAGGCCTGCGACCAAACTATGTTGCTGGTTATTGTAAGCGTATATATGGTGCTAAATCCTTATGTTTGTGACAATATTTTGTATTTTTCAATTTGTTTATGTGGTTTTGTGTATTTATCTTCTTTATCTTTTTTTGAAATTTAGGTGCTCAATAAAATTGTTGAGGACCTATTTCAGGGACATCCAATAAGTGAAAGAAAATTGAAGGAGCTCTTAGGTCATACTCCTTCGCAAGTCTTTGCCGGGGCTGTTTTGGGTATTTTGGTTGCTTGGTTTTGTTGCCAAGGTTATATTGTTCCAATTTAGCTTCGATCTCTAATGCAATTCAGTACTATCTCCGAGAAGAGAAGTACAAACTTGTTGATAGAACTTGTCATGCAGGTGTAACAGAAACCAAAATAGTTTTATGTTCCATTTTTACCTTAATTTCTAGATGTAGTGATTATTTATCTATTGTTCATTTTTTTTCCCCCGGGATGGTTCTAGGCCTAATTAATTATGGGCATGAGATTTAGGACAAGTCAAAAAGCCAATCCCGCCTCGACCACACTCCTTTATTTCGAGTGCACTAGGGAACAGTGTTTCTTTCAGAATTGTACAGATGATTCTGTGAATTTTTTGGTCCTCATTTTATGATAAAAAAATTTAGTTTTCCTTTTCTTTTCTTTTTCTGGAAAATTTTATAAACTAAACTTGGACTCCTTTTCGGTCTGATAGTAAATGATGGATTAAGAAGAGCAACATATTTTAGAATTCATCTGGTTCAATACTTGTGTGTTTGTGTTGTGGCCCAGTTTGTACTGTCCATGCTTTTATACTGAAACCAAAATCTATCTTTATTTAGTTCTTTTGCAAATCTCACGATAAAATAGTACAAATAGGGAAACACCTTCCGGATGAGTTTTTCTGGCAGCAGTTGCATATACAGAAAGTTATATAGTAAAAATAATAATAAAGTCTATGGGGTGCGAAATTTCTGACCAGAAATTTGAGAAACTGACAAAATTAACGTGGCTGATGAGATCATCCTCAAGATACATTAATAAGGATAATGCTTCATTAATGAGAATCATTCCCATCATCTCCAGAGATGGGTTTTCTTTCTTTTTTTCTATTTCCGGAAAAATTCAGCGCTCATCCCCTCTAGTTCGCTCCCACCCTCTCCCTTTTGGGTGCGTTTGGATGAGAGAAGAAGAAGAGGAAGAAGGAAGATGGGAAGAAAAAAAATTATAAACAATTGAAACTCTTCATAAAGTTACACACTTCCCAATACTTCTTCCCACTTCTTCCCTTCTTCCCTTCTTCCTACATCTATCCAAACGCACCCTTTGTTTCGCTCTTCTACCTTCCCAGAACGTCATAGTTACTCCCATCCTTCTCTAATTGTCCTAGTTCTAAAAACAAATGCACTATTTAATATAATATTTGTTTTAGTTAATATATATAACTGTTTTACTTAATATAGTAACTGTTTTAGTTAATACATATAATTGTTCTGGTTGATATATATAACTGTTATAGTTAATATAGCAACTATTCTAGTTAATACATATAATTGTTCTACTTAATATATATATATATATATATATATATATATATATATATATATAGAGTTTTGCTATGGTGAGTTGCAACTCACCAAAGGGTCTGTGAGTCGGGCTCAAAATTTCGAAATTTAGTTCAAAATGATCGATCCAAACCGTCTAATATGATCTCCCAATTCAAAACTCCATGCAGACCAAATTTTATATTTTTTTCAAAATTTGTAAGTATTTTTTTTGAAATTTTAGAAAATCATTAATCTAATTAGTTCTGAACCGTTCAAAAACAACAGTTTTTAAAAATCCGAAAAAATACTTAAAAATTTCAAAAATATATAAAATTTAGTCTGCATTGAGATTTCAATTGGGAGATCGTATTAGACGACCGGAAAATTTAAAAATAGTATTAAATTAATATAATATATTAAAAATAATATCAATATAATAAGATTTTTTTAAATAGTATCACGAGATCGGAATACCAGATTCCGAACGCAAGATCGAATTCTTGGATTCCGATCTTAGCTGAGATCGGAATCCCGGATTCTGACCTTAGCTGAGATCGGAATTCCAGATTCCGATCTTAGCTTTTTAATTTTTTATATATTATTTATTTATTTATTTATTTAATTTATTAATTAGTTAAATAATTAAAAAAATAGATAATATATTGTAAAAATATTCAAAAAATATGGAAAAAATCAGTAATAATTAAATTAAATTTTATATGTAATTTAGTATTTTTTGGGAAATTAAATTTATTTTCATTTTAATTAATTTATTTAATTAAAATAAAAAATTTTATAACTTATTTAATTAAATGAATTGTACCATTTAGAAAGGATTATAAATTTTCAGAATTTGCAGGGATACAAAGGCATAATCCTTTCAGAATGTTCAAAGTTTTATTAATCATTTCTGCATTTGCAGGGATACAAAGGCATAACTTGAACATTAAAACTTTAAACAGGCATAACTTTTGATAGGAAGGTCCGTTTGGCGCAAACGAAGATGGCGACGAGATCTACACATGTTATCGGGGTGTAACCCCGTAACGACCATTTTCGAAGCAAAAAAACGCTCTTTGGACCTTCAAAATCCACTTTGAAAGTTTGCAAACCTAAAAACCACTCTAAACTACTAAAAAGGTTTTTAAAATCATAAATTAATTATTAAAAAGAGAAATGCAGTAAATCAAGTGAATTTAGTCTTTCTTCTCCGTCTCAGTAAAACATCAATCTCGTGTGCTTCCTTTCTAACGCAATCCAGAAAGTGCTTCCTTGATCATGAGACTCGATATGATTGTTTAATATATAATATGAAAATAATATATACAGAGGACGACATCCGGGACACATATCAAATGGTTGTTTCAAAATTTATAATTTTAATGTAAATTAATTAAAAATTTATACTTAATTATTTATTTTTTAATTAAATAAATTAATTAAAAGGAAAATAAATTTAATTTTCCAAAAAAATACTAAATTACATATAAAATTTTGTATAATTATTCCTGATTTTTTTATATTTTTTCAATATTTTTAGAATATATTATTTATTTTTCTAATTAAATAACTAATTAATAAACTAATAAAAGGAAAAAAATTTCCCAAAAAATACTAAATTACATATAAAATTTAGTTTAATTATTCCTGATTTTTTCCATATTTTTTCAATATTTTTACAATATATTATCTATTTTTCTAATTATTTAACTAATTAATAAATTAAATAAATAAATAAATATAAAAAATTAAAAAACTAAGATCGGAATCCGAGATTCCGATCTTGCCGTCGGAATCTGGGATTCCGATCTTGTGATACTATTTAAAAAAATATTATTATATTGATATTATTTTTAATATATTATATTAATTTAATATTATTTTTAAATTTTTCGGATTAGACGATTTGGATCGATCATTTCGAACTAAATTTTGAAATTTTAAGCCCGACTCACGGACCCTTTGGTGAGTTACAACTCACCATAGCAAAACTCTATATATATATATATATATATATATATATATATATATATATATATAGAGAAAGTTTAATATGCACTATAGTGCACTGGGCATTCCGTGCACCACGAACTTTTTTGGAAATATTTTTGTAAATTGACAAATTTAATTTAACCAATCTAATCTACATATTGAAATCTCATTTCAAACCAAAATTTACAATTTTTTAGATTTTATTACTATTTTTTTCGAATTTTTTAAAACATGTCATTTTTGGAATGTTGTACCATTTACAATATTCCAAATATGGCATGTCTTAAAAAATTCGAAAAATATAGTAATAAAATCTCAAAAATTGTAAAATTTGGTTTTCTTTGAGATTTCAATATGTAGATTAGATTGGTTAAATTAGATTTATAAATTTACAAAAGTATCTCCGAAAAAGTCCGCGGTGCACGGGATGCCTTATGCACTATAGTGCATATTAAACTTTCTCATATATATATATAGAGAGAGAGAGAGAGAGAAAATGACTATTGTCCTTTGGATATGACTTAGGTGGTTTCCTATCCAGTTTTTGGGCTTTAGATGGTGTTAAGATTGATGCACGGATCTAGATATATGGCTCAGATTTAGCCTTTAGTTAATTTGCTCTGTTATCTTTCGATCTCCTCCGTTACCTCATCTCCGTATATCACCCTTTTCTTCTCTCCCAGTCGTGAATTGCTCTCTCTCTCTTGTATTCTCCTTCGAAATAGTCAAAACCTAGAAAATTGCAAGTCTCCTCAAAGCATGCTCAACGGCACCTCCTCCAAATCGCTCCTCATAAAATCTACCATACTATGAGTTATTGAACGGGTTTGTTTTGTGAAATCTACCAACAAAATTGTCAGTAGCTGTGTATGCAAATTTGCAATGAGAAATGTACCAAAAGGAATTGAGAAAATTTTATTCTGATTTGAACAAGTAGAAATGTACCAAATTAAAATTTAACGCATTAGTTACTCAAAAGCATGAAAAATTTTATTCTGATTTGTATCTAACCAACCAAATTTTTGGAGAAAAGTACAGATCGCATTTCTATTTAGGAAACTTTTTGTACGGATGTTAGGAAAATTTTTAGGGTTTAGAAAAATTTCACAAAATTTCATAAAATTTTTTAAGAGATTACGTTAAAGGGGTAGAGGCGAGATGAAAATTAAAATTTCGTACAAATTTCTTTTGAGAGAGCTTGAGGCAAGATGACAATTTTCTTGGTTCGTATAAGGAGTTGGTCGAAGGTGCGTGAGAAAGAGATGGAATTTTTTAGAAGGAGAGACGGATTCTAGAGAGATGGATTAGTAACGGAGAATCGTGCAGAGACAAATATTTTTAACGCAAAACACAATCTCCAGCGCCTCTATCCTCGCCGCTCATCTATGATCTAGCACGAATCTTGACATCATCTAAAGGCTGAAAACTGGATAGGAAACCATCTAAGTCCTATCCAAAGGACAATAGCCATTCTCTCTCTCTCTCTCTCTCTCTATATATATATATATATAGAGAGAGAGAGAGAGAGAGGAATGATATACTACACTCTGGAGTATTGAGACCTCATACACTGAACGTCTCTGTCTTTCGATCGCTTTAAAATTTGTGCACCAGATTGAGATGAGCGGACGGGACAGAGGCGCTGATTTCTCCGAACTCTCCGTCTGTTTTAAAAAATTTTGTTTACTTTTCCGTTCGCACTCGTCTCTCCCCCTCAGACGCCCCTTCTACTTCCTCTTTCTACGAAAAATGACCTAGCTTCCTATCTTCGCCTCCGCCGCTACGAGTACCTCGATCAACAAGTAGCATCACGAATGACACCTAAGATTGTCTCTGTCGATCGAAATCTCTAGGGCCAGCTCTCTCTCGATCGACATCTCTCTGCTCTCTCGGAAGCACAACACACCTGTACGGACAACTCTCTTTAGGATGAGCTTTCTCGTGGTTCTAGTGGTTGAGCAAGATAATTGACTTAGTGCTTTCTGCCTCTGCTTAGCACTCACCCCTAAATACTAGCTTCACCAATCGGGATTGCTGCAATGGAGATTAAATTGACAATTGTGACAGGTACCATTTATAAATGGTGATTATTCTGTAATATTTTGTCAACATAGTGATTATTTTGCAATTGAGATTGAGTCAAACAATGATTATAAACACGCAAAAGTTGTACCATTTTTTATTTTGCTAGTTTTAATCTACTACACCATTGTTAGGTTTGGATTATGCTCCCATCTTTTGAAAGATACACAAATCTGGTTTTTCTATTGTGTACCAGTACTATTGATGTGAAATACCAGAAGAATTAAGGTTGATTTTTTTGTCTTATTATTATATTTCTTTGGCATATAACTTATTGGGGCTACCATTAGTAAATGATTTTCTTAATTTAATCTTATAGTTATAGTTATATTAAGTTCACTTTTTTGTCTTATTATCTCTCTTGCTTTTGCTTGGCAGGAGCATTGTGCCTACGGAAGACACAAGCGAACTATTTGTTAATAGACATAGAAATGATATCTCTTGATTTATATTTTTGTCAGAAACTGGTAGCTTGTTTATATTAGTTATGTTTATATTAGAATATGATTCATATCTTATTTATTCTAGAAGATTGGATTATAAATGATAATTACTCATATAAAGTGCAGATAATGCAATTCTAAGAATCATTTTAGTATTTCAATTGTTTTTTAATTCATTCTTAGTCATTTCATCAGAATTATCTACATTTAAAACTCATCATACTGTCTAGAATATGATTCATATGTTATTTATTCAAGAAAATTGGATTATACATGGTAATTATGCATAGAAGTTGCAACTAATGCAATTCTGAGCATCATTTGAGCATTTCAATCGTTTTTGGATTCATTGTAAGTCATTTTATCATAATAATCTATATTTAGATTCTTCATACTGTCTAGAATATAATTCATATGTTATTTATTCAAAGAAGATTGCATAACACATGGTAATTACGCATATAAATTGCAAATAAAGCAATTCTGAGCATTATTTGTGCATTTCAATCATTTCTGTATTCATTGTAAGTCATTTTATCACAATAATATATATTTAAATTCTATATACTGTCTAGAATATGATTCATATGTTATTTATTCAAAGAAAAATTGGATTATACAAGATAATTACGCATATAAAGTGCAGATAATGCAATTTTGAGCATCATTTGAGCATTTAAGTCGTTTCTTGATTCATTCTATATCATTTATCACAATAATCTACATTTAAACTCTTTATACTATCTAAAATATGATTCATATATAATTTATTTAAGAAGATTGGATTATATAAGTTAATTACGCATATAATGTGCTAATAATGCAATTATGATCATCATTTGAGCATTTCAATCGTTTCTGGATTCATTCTTAGTCATTTCATCACAAATATCTACATCTAAACTCTTTATACTCTCTAAAATATGATTCATATGTTATTTATTGAAAAATATTAGATTATACATGGTAATTACGCATATAAATTGCACATAATGCAATTCTAAGCATCATTTGAGCATTTTCGATCATTTCTGGATTCCTTCTAAGTCATTTCATCACAATAATCTATATTTAAACTCTTTATATTTTCTGGATTCATATGTTATTTATTTAGAAAAAGATTGAATTACACATCGTAATTACGCATATAAATTGCTAATAATGTAATTCTGACCATAATTTCATATTTGAGACATAATTACGCATTTCAGTCATTTCTGAATTAATTCCATGTCATTTTATCACAATAATCTACATTTAAACACTTTATACTATCTATAATATAATTCATATATTATTTATTCAAGAAGATTGGATTATATGTGGTGATTACGCATATAAAGTGCAGATAATGCAATTCTTACCATCATTTTAGTATTTCAATCGTTTCTGGATTCATTCTGAGTTATTTCATCACAATCATCTATATTTAAACTCTTTATACTGTCTACAATACGATTCATATGTTATTTATTCAAGAATATTGGATTATAAATTGTACTCATATAAAGTGCAGATAATGAAATTCTGATCATCATTTGAGTATTTCATTCGTTTCTTGATTCATTTTAAGTCATTTCATCACACATTAAAACTCTTTATACTGTTTAGAATACTATTCATATGTTATTTATTAAAGAAGATTTGATTATACATGGTAACTACACATATAAACTGCAGATAATGCAATTTGGATCACCATTTGAGCATTTCAATCGTTTCTGAATTCAATCTAAGTCATTTCATCACAATAACCTACATTAAATCTTTTTATAATGTCTCAAATATGATTCATATGTTATTTATTCAAGAAAATTGGATTATAAATGGTAATTACGCACATAAATTGCATATAATGCAATTCTGAGAATACATTGAGCATTTCAATGGTTTCAGGATTTATTCTAAGTTATTTCATCCCAACAATCTTCATTTAAAGTCTTTATATTGTCTAGAATATGATTCATATGTTATTTATTCAAAAAGATTGGATTAAAAATGGTAATTACGCATATAAATTGCAAATAATGCAATTCTTCACATCATTTGAGCATTTCAATCGTTTCAGGTTTTATTCTATGTCATTTAATTACAATAATCTACATTAAATCTCTTTATAATTTCTAGAATATGATTCATATGTTATTTATTCAGGAAGATTGGATTATATATGGTAATTATGCATATAAAGTGCACATAATAGAATTCTGAGCATTATTTGAGCATTTCAATCGTTTCTATATTCATTGTGAGTCATTTGATCTAAACTACATTTAAATTATTTATACTGGTTAGAATATTATTAATATTTTATTTATTCTAGAAGATTGGATTATACATGGTAATTACGTATATAAAATGCTGATGTGCAATTCAGAGCATAATTTGAGCATTTAAATCGTTTAGTTATTCATTCTAATTCTTTTCATCACAATAACCTACATTTAAACTCTTTATACAGTCAAGAATATCATTCATACATGGTAATTACGCATGTAAATTGAAAATAAAGCAATGCTTAGCATCATCTGAGCATTTCAATCATTTTTGTATTCATTGTACTCATTTTATCACAATAATCTATATTTAAATTCATCATACTGTCCAGAATATCATTCATATGTTATTTATTATAAGAAAATTGTATTAGACAAGGTAATTACGCATATAAAGTGCAGACAGTGCAATTTTGAGTATCATTTGAGCATTTAAGTCGTTTCTTGATTTATTATAAGTCATTTATCACAATAATCTACATTTAAAAATTTTATACTATCTAGAATATGATTCATATATAATTTATTAAAGAAGATTAGATTATATAAGTTAATTACGCATATAAAGTGCAGATAATGCAATTCGGAGCATCATTTGAGCATTTCAATTGTTTCTGGATTTAATCTAAGTCATTTCATCACAATAATCTACATTTAATCTCTTTAAAATGGCTAGAATATTATTTATATGTTATTAATTCATGAATATCGGACTATACACGGTACTTACGCACATAAATTGCAAATAATGCAATTCTGAGCATTCTTTGACCATTTCAATGGTTTCAGGATTCATTCTAAGTTATTTCATTCCAATACTCTACATTTAAACAATGTATATTGTATAGAATGTGATTCATATGTTTTTTATTCAAGATGATTGAATTGTAAATTGTAATTACGCATATAAATTGCAAATAATGCAATTCTGCGCATCGTATGAGCATTTCAATTGTTTCTGATTTTTATTCTAAGTTATTTAATCACAATAATCTACGTTTAATCTCTTTCTATTGTCTAGAATATGATTCATATGTTATTTATTGAAAGAAGATTGGATTATACATGGTAATTATGCATATAAATAGTATATAATCCAATTCTGAGCATCGTTTGCGCATTTAAGTCGTTTCTCGATTCATTCTAAGTCATTTCATCAGAATAATCTACATTTAAACTCTTTATACTATCTAGAATATTATTCATATATTATTTATTCATAAAGATTGGATTATACTGGGCAATTACGCATATAAAGTGCAGATAAAGCAATTATGAGCATTATTTGAGCATTTCTATTGTTTTTGGATTCATTCAAATTAATTTTATCAAAATAATCTACATTTGAACTCTTTATTCTGTCTAGAATATGATTCATATGTTATTTATTCAGGAAGATTGGATTATACGTGGTAATTACGAATATAAATTGCAAATAATGCAATTCTGAGAATCATTTGAGCATTTCAATCTTTTCTGGATTCGTTCTAAGTAATTCCATTGCAATAATCTACATTTTTAGACTCTTTATACTGTCCAGAATATGATTCATATGTTATTAATTCAAGAAGATTGGACTATACATAGTAATTGTGCATATAAAGTGCAGATAATGCAATTGTGCGCATCATTTGAGCATTTAAATGGTTTCTGAATTCATTCAATGTTATTTCATCAGAATAATCTACATTGAAACTCTTTGTACTGACTAGAATATGACTCATATGTTATTTATTGAAGAAGATTGGATTATATCGGCAATTACGCGTATAAAGTGCAGATAGTACAATTTGGAGTATCATTTGAGCATTTTAATCGTTCTGGATTCATTCTATGTCATTTTATCTCAATAATCTACATTTAAACTCTTTATATAGGGTAGAATATGATTCATATGTTATTTATTGAAGAAGATTGGATTATAAATGGTAATTAAGCATATAAAGTGCACGTAATGCAATTCTGAGCATCATTTGAGCATTTCAATTGTTTCTGAATTTATTAAAAGTCATTCCATTACAATAATCTACAATAAAACACTTTCTACTGTTTACAATAAGATTCATATGTTATTTTTTGCAGAAGATTTGATTATACAAGGTAATTACACATATAAAATTGCAGATAATGCAAATCGGAGCATTAGTTGAGCATTTCAATCGTTTCTGTAATCAATCTAAGTCATTTCATTACAATAATCTATATTTAAACTCTTAATATTGGCTAGAATATAAGTCATATGTTATTTATTCAAGAAGATTGGATTATACTTGGTAATTACGCAAATAAAGTGCAGATAATCCATTTCTGAGCATCATTGAGCATTTAAATCATTTATGGATTTATTCTAAGTAATTTCATCAGAATAATCTACATTTAACCTCTTTATAATGTCTAGAATGTTATTTATTCAAGAATATCAGATTATACATGGTAGTTACGCACATAAATAGCCAATAAGGCAAATTTGAGCTTATTTGAGCATTTCAATGGTTTCAGTATTAATTCTTAGTCATTTCATCCCATTACTCTACATTTAAACTATTTATATTGTCTAGAATTAGATTCATATGTTATTTATTCAAAAAGATTGTATTATAAACTGTAATTACGCATATAAATTGCAAATAATGCACTTCTGCGCATCGTTTGCGCATTTAAGTCGTTTCTCGATTCATTCTATGTCATTTCATCAGAATAATCTACATTAAAACTCTTAAACTACCTAGAATATAATTCATAAATTATTTATTCAAGAAGATTGGATTATACTTGGTAATTACACATATAAAGTGCAGATAAAACAATTATGAGCATCATTTGATAATTTCAATTGTTTCTGGATACATTCTAAGTCATTTTATCAGAATAATCTATATTTAAACTCTTTATACTGCCTAGAATATGATTCATTTGACTTTTATTCAAAAAATTTGGATTGTACTTGGTAATTACGCTAATAAATTGCAAATAATGCAATTCTGAGCATCATATTGCAAATAAATTGGTAATTACGCTAATAAATTGCAAATAAATTGCAAATATGTTTCATTCTAAGTTACTTATCACAATAATCTACATATAAACCCTTTTTACTCTCTAGAATATGTTTCATATATAATTTATTCAAGAAGATTGGATTTTGGGAGTTAATTACGCATATAAAGTGCAGATAATGCAATTCTGACCATCATTTGAGCATTTCAATCGTTTCTGGATTCATTCTTATTCATTTAATCTCAAATATCTAAATTTAAACTCTTTATACTGCCTAGAATATGGTTCATATGTTATTATTCAACAATATTGATTATACATGGTAATTATGCATATAAGTTGCAGATAATGCAATTCTAAGCATCAGTTGAGTATTGCAATCGTTTCTTGGTTCATTCTAAGTCATTTATTTACAGTAATATACATTAAAACTCTTTATAATGTTTGGAATACTATTCCTATGTTATTTAATGAAGAAAATTTGATTTTACATGGTAATTACACATATAAAGTGCAGATAATGCAATTCTGAAATGCATTTGAGTATTTCAATCATTTCTGGATTCATTCTAAGTCACTTATATCTCAATAATCTACATTGAAACTCTTTGTACTGACTAGAATATGACTCATATATAATTTATTTAAGAAGATTGGATTATACACGTTAATTACGCATAAAAGTGCAGATAATGCAATTCAGAGCATCATTTGAGCATTTCAATGGTTTTGTTATTCATTCTAAGTCATTTCATCAAAATAATCTACATTTAAACTCTTTATACTGTCTATAATATGATTCATTTGTCTTTTATTTAGAAAAATTGGATTGTACTTGGTAATTACGCTAATAAATTGGAAATAATGCAATTCTCAGCATCATTTGAGCATTTTAATCGTTTCTTATGTTATTTATTCAAGAACATTGGATTATATATGGTAATTAAGCATATAAAGTGCATATAATGCAATTCTTAGCATCATTTGAGCATTTCAATTATTTCTGGTTACATTCTAAGTCATTTTATCACAATAGACTACATTTAATGTCTTTATACTGGTTAGAATATTATTCATATTTTTTTTTTGTTCCAGAAGATTGGATTATACATGTTAAATACGCATATAAAATGCTGGTAATACAATTCAAAGCATAATTTGAGCATTTAAATAGTTTCGTGATTAATCCTAAGTCTTTTCGTCACAATAACCTACATTTAAACTTATTATACTGTCTACAATATGATTCATATGTTATTTATAAAATAAATACGATTTATACATCGTAATTACGCATATAAATTGCAAATAATGCTATTCTGAGCATCATTTGTGCATTTTAGTCGTTTCTGTATTCATTGTAAGTCATTTTATCACAATAATCTATATTGAAATTCTTCATACTTTCTAGAATATAATTCATATGTTATTTATTCAAAGAAAATTGGATTATACAAGGTAGTTACGCATATAAAGTGCAGATAATGCAATTTTGAGGATCATTTGAGCATTTCAGTCGTTTCATGATTCATTCTAAGTTATTTATGACAATATTCTACATTTAAATCCTTTTTACTCTCTAGAATATGTTTCATATATAATTTATTCAAGAAGATTGGATTTTGGGAGTTAATTACGCATATAAAGTGCAGATAATGCAATTCTGATCATCGTTTGAGCATTTCATTTGTTTCTGGATTCATTCTTAGTCATTTCATCACAAATATCTAAATTTAAACTCTTTATACTGTCTAAAATATGGTTCATATGTTGTTTATTCAAGAATATTGGATTATACATGGTAATTCTGAGCATCAGTTGAGTATTGAAATTGTTTCTAGATTCATTCTAAGTCATTTATTTACAGTAATGTATATGAAAACCCTTTATAATGTTTGGAATGCGATTCATATGTTATTTAATGAAGAAAATTTGATTATACATGGTAATTACACATATAGAGTGCAGATAATGCAATTTGGAGCATTATTTGAGCATTTCAATCCTTTCTGGTTTTAATCTAATTCATTTCATCATTATAATCTACATTTAATCTCTTTATAATGTCTATAATTTTATTCATATGCTATTTATTCTAGAAGATCAGATTAAACATGGTAATTAAGCACATAAATTGTAAATAATGCAATTCTGAGCATGCTTTGAGCATTTCAATAGTTTCTGGATTCATTCTAAGTCATTTCATCCCAATACTCAAAATTTAAACTATTTATACTGTCTATAATATGATTGATATGTTATTTATTCAAGAACATTGGATTAGAAATCGTAATTATGCATATAAATTGCAAATAATGCAATTTTGGGCACCATTTGAGCATTTCAATCATTTCTGATTTTTTTCTACGTCATTTAATTACAATAATCTACCTTTAATTTCTTTATACTCTGTAGAATATGATTCATATCTTATTTATTCAAAGAAGATTGGATAATGCAATGTAATTACGCATATAAAGTGCTGATCATCATTTGCACATTTATGTCGTTTCTTGATACATTCGAAGTCATTTCATCATAATAATTTACATTTAAACTCTTTATTATACTATCTGGAATATGATTCCTATATTATTTATTCAAGAAGATTGGATTATACATGGTAATTACTCATATAAACGGTGGATTAGAGCTATTATGACCATCATTTAAGCATTTCAATCGTTTCTGAATTCATTCTAAGTCATTTTATCAGAATAATCTACATTTAAACTATTTATACTATCTATAATATGAATCGCATTTACGCTTATAAGATGCAAATATTGCAATTCTGAGCATTATTTTAGCATTTCAATCGTTTCTTGATTCATTCAAAGTAATTTCATTCAATAATCTACATTTGAACTCTTTATAATTCATACATTATGTATTCAGGAAGATTGGATTATACGTGGTAATTACGTATATAAATTGCAGATAATGCAATTGTAAGCATCATTCGATCATTTCAATCGTTTCTGGATTCATTCATGTCATAACAATAATCTACATTTAAACTCTTTATAATGTCTTGAATATGATTTATATGTTATTTATTCAAGAAGATATGAATATACATGGTAATTAAGCATATAAAGTGCACATAATCCAATTCTGAACTGTATTTGAGTATTTCAATCATTTCTGGATTCACTCTAAGTCACTTTATCACAATAATCTACATTGAAACTCTTTGTACTGACTAGAATATGACTCATATATATTTATTTAAGAAGATTGGATTATACAAGGTAATTATGCATATAAAGCGCAGATAATGCAATTCCGAGCTTCATTTGAGCATTTCAATGGTTTCTTCATTCATGCTAAATCATTTCATCAAAATAATCTACAATTAAACTCTTTATACTGTCTAGAATATGATGTATTTGTCTTTTATTCAAAAAAATTGGATTGCACTTGGTAATTACGCTAATAAATTGCAAATAATGCAATTCTGAGCATCATTTGAGGATTTTAATCGTTTCTGAATTCATTGTAAGTAATTTTTTTTCAGAATAATCTATATTTAAATTTCTCATACTATCTAGAATATGATTCATATATTATTTATTCAAGAAGATTGGATTATACGTGTTAACTACGAATATAAAGTGCAGATAATGCAATTCTGAGCATCGTTCGAGCTTTTAAATCGTTTCTGGAGTAGTTTTAAATCAGTTCATCGCAATAATCTCCATTTTTAGACTCTTTATACTGTCTAGATTATGATTCATATGTTATTTATTTAAAACAATTGAATTAAACATGGTAATTGTGGATATAAATTGCAGATAATGCAATTATGAGCATCATTTGAGCATTCCAGTAATTTCTGGATTCATTCGAAGTCATTCCATCACAATAATCTACATTTAAACTCTTTATATTATCTAGAATATGATTCATCTATTATTTATTCAAGAAGAATGGATTATATCTGGTAATTATGCATATAAAATGAAGATAATGCAATTCTTACCATCATTTTAGTATTTCAATCGTTTCTGAATTCATTCTGAGTCATTTAAAGAGTTTAAATGTAAATTATTATGATGAAATGACTTCGAATGTATCAAGAAACGACATAAATGTGCAAATGATGATCAGCACTTTATATGCGTAATTACATTGCATTATCCAATCTTCTTTGAATAAATAAGATATGAATCATATTCTACAGAGTATAAAGAAATTAAAGGTAGATTATTGTAATAAAATGACGTAGAAAAAAATCAGAAATGATTGAAATGCTCAAATGGTGCCCAAAATTGCATTATTTGCAATTTATATGCGTAATTACGATTTCTAATCCAATGTTCTTGAATAAATAACATATCAATCATATTATAGACAGTATAAATAGTTTAAATTTTGAGTATTGGGATGAAATGACTTAGAATGAATCCAGAAACTATTGAAATGCTCAAAGCATGCTCAGAATTGCATTATTTACAATTTATGTGCTTAATTACCATGTTTAATCTGATCTTCTAGAATAAATAGCATATGAATAAAATTATAGACATTATAAAGAGATTAAATGTAGATTATAATGATGAAATGAATTAGATTAAAACCAGAAAGGATTGAAATGCTCAAATAATGCTCCAAATTGCATTATCTGCACTCTATATGTGTAATTACCATGTATAATCAAATTTTCTTCATTAAATAACATATGAATCGCATTCCAAACATTATAAAGGGTTTTCATATACATTACTGTAAATAAATGACTTAGAATGAATCTAGAAACAATTTCAATACTCAACTGATGCTCAGAATTACCATGTATAATCCAATATTCTTGAATAAACAACATATGAACCATATTTTAGACAGTATAAAGAGTTTAAATTTAGATATTTGTGATGAAATGACTAAGAATGAATCCAGAAACAAATGAAATGCTCAAACGATGATCAGAATTGCATTATCTGCACTTTATATGCGTAATTAACTCCCAAAATCCAATCTTCTTGAATAAATTATATATGAAACATATTCTAGAGAGTAAAAAGGATTTAAATGTAGAATATTGTCATAAATAACTTAGAATGAATCATGAAACGACTGAAATGCTCAAATGATCATTATCTGCACTTTATATGCGTAACTACCTTGTATAATCCAATTTTCTTTGAATAAATAACATATGAATTATATTCTAGAAAGTATGAAGAATTTCAATATAGATTATTGTGATAAAATGACTTACAATGAATACAGAAACGACTAAAATGCACAAATGATGCTCAGAATAGCATTATTTGCAATTTATATGCGTAATTACGATGTATAAATCGTATTTATTTTATAAATAACATATGAATCATATTGTAGAC
Organism: Rhynchospora pubera; assembly: GCA_028095005.1. Lineage (NCBI taxonomy): Eukaryota > Viridiplantae > Streptophyta > Magnoliopsida > Poales > Cyperaceae > Rhynchospora > Rhynchospora pubera. Next base: position 87,718,014 of record CM051459.1, read on the forward strand.
AGTATAATAAGTTTAAATGTAGGTTATTGTGACGAAAAGACTTAGGATTAATCACGAAACTATTTAAATGCTCAAATTATGCTTTGAATTGTATTACCAGCATTTTATATGCGTATTTAACATGTATAATCCAATCTTCTGGAACAAAAAAAAAATATGAATAATATTCTAACCAGTATAAAGACATTAAATGTAGTCTATTGTGATAAAATGACTTAGAATGTAACCAGAAATAATTGAAATGCTCAAATGATGCTAAGAATTGCATTATATGCACTTTATATGCTTAATTACCATATATAATCCAATGTTCTTGAATAAATAACATAAGAAACGATTAAAATGCTCAAATGATGCTGAGAATTGCATTATTTCCAATTTATTAGCGTAATTACCAAGTACAATCCAATTTTTCTAAATAAAAGACAAATGAATCATATTATAGACAGTATAAAGAGTTTAAATGTAGATTATTTTGATGAAATGACTTAGAATGAATAACAAAACCATTGAAATGCTCAAATGATGCTCTGAATTGCATTATCTGCACTTTTATGCGTAATTAACGTGTATAATCCAATCTTCTTAAATAAATTATATATGAGTCATATTCTAGTCAGTACAAAGAGTTTCAATGTAGATTATTGAGATATAAGTGACTTAGAATGAATCCAGAAATGATTGAAATACTCAAATGCATTTCAGAATTGCATTATCTGCACTTTATATGTGTAATTACCATGTAAAATCAAATTTTCTTCATTAAATAACATAGGAATAGTATTCCAAACATTATAAAGAGTTTTAATGTATATTACTGTAAATAAATGACTTAGAATGAACCAAGAAACGATTGCAATACTCAACTGATGCTTAGAATTGCATTATCTGCAACTTATATGCATAATTACCATGTATAATCAATATTGTTGAATAATAACATATGAACCATATTCTAGGCAGTATAAAGAGTTTAAATTTAGATATTTGAGATTAAATGAATAAGAATGAATCCAGAAACGATTGAAATGCTCAAATGATGGTCAGAATTGCATTATCTGCACTTTATATGCGTAATTAACTCCCAAAATCCAATCTTCTTGAATAAATTATATATGAAACATATTCTAGAGAGTAAAAAGGGTTTATATGTAGATTATTGTGATAAGTAACTTAGAATGAAACATATTTGCAATTTATTTGCAATTTATTAGCGTAATTACCAATTTATTTGCAATATGATGCTCAGAATTGCATTATTTGCAATTTATTAGCGTAATTACCAAGTACAATCCAAATTTTTTGAATAAAAGTCAAATGAATCATATTCTAGGCAGTATAAAGAGTTTAAATATAGATTATTCTGATAAAATGACTTAGAATGTATCCAGAAACAATTGAAATTATCAAATGATGCTCATAATTGTTTTATCTGCACTTTATATGTGTAATTACCAAGTATAATCCAATCTTCTTGAATAAATAATTTATGAATTATATTCTAGGTAGTTTAAGAGTTTTAATGTAGATTATTCTGATGAAATGACATAGAATGAATCGAGAAACGACTTAAATGCGCAAACGATGCGCAGAAGTGCATTATTTGCAATTTATATTCGTAATTACAGTTTATAATACAATCTTTTTGAATAAATAACATATGAATCTAATTCTAGACAATATAAATAGTTTAAATGTAGAGTAATGGGATGAAATGACTAAGAATTAATACTGAAACCATTGAAATGCTCAAATAAGCTCAAATTTGCCTTATTGGCTATTTATGTGCGTAACTACCATGTATAATCTGATATTCTTGAATAAATAACATTCTAGACATTATAAAGAGGTTAAATGTAGATTATTCTGATGAAATTACTTAGAATAAATCCATAAATGATTTAAATGCTCAATGATGCTCAGAAATGGATTATCTGCACTTTATTTGCGTAATTACCAAGTATAATCCAATCTTCTTGAATAAATAACATATGACTTATATTCTAGCCAATATTAAGAGTTTAAATATAGATTATTGTAATGAAATGACTTAGATTGATTACAGAAACGATTGAAATGCTCAACTAATGCTCCGATTTGCATTATCTGCAATTTTATATGTGTAATTACCTTGTATAATCAAATCTTCTGCAAAAAATAACATATGAATCTTATTGTAAACAGTAGAAAGTGTTTTATTGTAGATTATTGTAATGGAATGACTTTTAATAAATTCAGAAACAATTGAAATGCTCAAATGATGCTCAGAATTGCATTACGTGCACTTTATATGCTTAATTACCATTTATAATCCAATCTTCTTCAATAAATAACATATGAATCATATTCTACCCTATATAAAGAGTTTAAATGTAGATTATTGAGATAAAATGACATAGAATGAATCCAGAACGATTAAAATGCTCAAATGATACTCCAAATTGTACTATCTGCACTTTATACGCGTAATTGCCGATATAATCCAATCTTCTTCAATAAATAACATATGAGTCATATTCTAGTCAGTACAAAGAGTTTCAATGTAGATTATTCTGATGAAATAACATTGAATGAATTCAGAAACCATTTAAATGCTCAAATGATGCGCACAATTGCATTATCTGCACTTTATATGCACAATTACTATGTATAGTCCAATCTTCTTGAATTAATAACATATGAATCATATTCTGGACAGTATAAAGAGTCTAAAAATGTAGATTATTGCAATGGAATTACTTAGAACGAATCCAGAAAAGATTGAAATGCTCAAATGATTCTCAGAATTGCATTATTTGCAATTTATATTCGTAATTACCACGTATAATCCAATCTTCCTGAATAAATAACATATGAATCATATTCTAGACAGAATAAAGAGTTCAAATGTAGATTATTTTGATAAAATTAATTTGAATGAATCCAAAAACAATAGAAATGCTCAAATAATGCTCATAATTGCTTTATCTGCACTTTATATGCGTAATTGCCCAGTATAATCCAATCTTTATGAATAAATAATATATGAATAATATTCTAGATAGTATAAAGAGTTTAAATGTAGATTATTCTGATGAAATGACTTAGAATGAATCGAGAAACGACTTAAATGCGCAAACGATGCTCAGAATTGGATTATATACTATTTATATGCATAATTACCATGTATAATCCAATCTTCTTTCAATAAATAACATATGAATCATATTCTAGACAATAGAAAGAGATTAAACGTAGATTATTGTGATTAAATAACTTAGAATAAAAATCAGAAACAATTGAAATGCTCATACGATGCGCAGAATTGCATTATTTGCAATTTATATGCGTAATTACAATTTACAATTCAATCATCTTGAATAAAAAACATATGAATCACATTCTATACAATATACATTGTTTAAATGTAGAGTATTGGAATGAAATAACTTAGAATGAATCCTGAAACCATTGAAATGGTCAAAGAATGCTCAGAATTGCATTATTTGCAATTTATGTGCGTAAATACCGTGTATAGTCCGATATTCATGAATTAATAACATATAAATAATATTCTAGCCATTTTAAAGAGATTAAATGTAGATTATTGTGATGAAATGACTTAGATTAAATCCAGAAACAATTGAAATGCTCAAATGATGCTCCGAATTGCATTATCTGCACTTTATATGCGTAATTAACTTATATAATCTAATCTTCTTTAATAAATTATATATGAATCATATTCTAGATAGTATAAAATGTTTAAATGTAGATTATTGTGATAAATGACTTATAATAAATCAAGAAACGACTTAAATGCTCAAATGATACTCAAAATTGCACTATCTGCACTTTATATGCGTAATTACCTTGTCTAATACAATTTTCTTATAATAAATAACATATGAATGATATTCTGGACAGTATGATGAATTTAAATATAGATTATTGTGATAAAATGAGTACAATGAATACAAAAATGATTGAAATGCTCAGATGATGCTAAGCATTGCTTTATTTTCAATTTACATGCGTAATTACCATGTATGAATGATATTCTTGACTGTATAAAGAGTTTAAATGTAGGTTATTGTGATGAAAAGAATTAGAATGAATAACTAAACGATTTAAATGCTCAAATTATGCTCTGAATTGCACATCAGCATTTTATATACGTAATTACCATGTATAATCCAATCTTCTAGAATAAATAAAATATTAATAATATTCTAACCAGTATAAATAATTTAAATGTAGTTTAGATCAAATGACTCACAATGAATATAGAAACGATTGAAATGCTCAAATAATGCTCAGAATTCTATTATGTGCACTTTATATGCATAATTACCATATATAATCCAATCTTCCTGAATAAATAACATATGAATCATATTCTAGAAATTATAAAGAGATTTAATGTAGATTATTGTAATTAAATGACATAGAATAAAACCTGAAACGATTGAAATGCTCAAATGATGTGAAGAATTGCATTATTTGCAATTTATATGCGTAATTACCATTTTTAATCCAATCTTTTTGAATAAATAACATATGAATCATATTCTAGACAATATAAAGACTTTAAATGAAGATTGTTGGGATGAAATAACTTAGAATAAATCCTGAAACCATTGAAATGCTCAATGTATTCTCAGAATTGCATTATATGCAATTTATGTGCGTAATTACCATTTATAATCCAATTTTCTTGAATAAATAACATATGAATCATATTTGAGACATTATAAAAAGATTTAATGTAGGTTATTGTGATGAAATTTATTACAATCTTACAAATAATCTAAAATACTTGGCGTCAATTAATTTTTCATAATATTTCACTATTCATATAAAATTTGATGAAACATTTAATTTTTAAAAAATTGCCAAATAATTTAAAAATTTTAACGCAATTTACCGAAATTTGTAAAACCTAAAACCATAAGAACTGTTTTAAATATTGGGAAAAAAATCAATATCATTCGATTATGTATAATTTTGTATGCATACATATAAATTTTAAATAACACAATAAATCTAGGAAGCTCTGCCAACAACCCAACATTTAAATTACTATAATGAAAATTTATAAAAGTAAAAACTTATGTAAAATATTGCGAAATTATAAAATAAAACAATTCATTATTTTTATTTTAAAATTTTGTTATTATGTCTATAAAACTTTATACATCAAAAAAATTTTGAAAAGGTTTGGAAACAATTATATTTCTGAAATAACAGAATTAAGTCATCAGATTTATAAATTCGAAAGAAAATATTTTATAATTATATAATTATTAAATTTATATTACTGGATATTTTATTTTTTATTAAGTACATAAATATTTTATGGTCAATTGAATTAATAAATATCCTCAAATTTCAAAAGTACCACATATTTTGTATTTCACATAATTCTAAAATTATTAGATTTGTTATACTTTTGGAAGCATTGATATAAAATTTCAGGTAGAAACAAATTGTAAATTCCTTAGAATAATTAAAAACCTTATGACATTTATGAAATTATGGAGATTCAATTTATGAAATTCAGAAAATTATTTAAAATATTTTATATGTCTATAATTATAAAATTTTATATCACTAAATGTTTCACATATCTTTGAGTAATTACATAAATTTTCATAGTCAAATGATTTTTCCAAGTCCTTAAAACAATGAAAAAAATAAATCTTTCATTCAAATTAAATTTAATGAGATTGAGAAAAAATATTTAGAATATTGGAGAAAGTTTAATATGCACTACATAGGGATTTCTATGCACCACAGATTTTTTTTGGGTAGTTTTATAAATTAACAAATATAATTTAACCAATTTATTCTACATATTGGAATCTCATAGCAAACCAAAATTTAGATTTTATTGCTATTTTTTTATTTGTTTAAAACCTGTCATTTTTGGAATGTTATAAATAGTAGTTTTTTTTTCAAAAATGACAGGTTTTAAAAAATTCGAAAAAAATAGTAATAAAATCTCAAAAATTATAAAATTTGTTTTACTTTGAGATTTTAATATGTAGATTAGATTGATTAAATTAGAATTATCAATTTACAAAAATATTTCTTAAAAAATCTGGGGTGCATAGAAAGCTTTATGCACTATGATGCATTTTAAACTTTCTCATATTTTATGTCTATGATTAAAAATTTTATATCACTAAATCCTGCATATTTCTTTGAGTATTTATATAAATTTTCATATCCAAATGAATTTTAAGGGCATCTTAACAATTTAAAAACATAACTATATTTGATTTGAAATTTATAAATGGAGGCTACCATTATCAATGAAATGGAGATAATGGAACCTTGAGTGATTATGTCATGATGACATCATCATTATTGCTAGGAGACAAAAAGTTAAAATTTTAATGGTCAAGTATTATTTTAAAGTGATATACAATCAATACATGACAAATAAGATGTTCATAAATTTTTCAGTTAAATTTGGGAAATCATTGTCAAAATAGTAAAGTTAAGCTGTGTCAATGAATCTCAGTTATGAGACTTAATTATTGCATAGCAATAATTCTTCATTCTTGTGTAGCTCTTACGTACTTTAACTTCATTCTTGTGTAGTTTATTAAGGATGTGAATCTGACAAGAGTTACATAATGCCTATATTATGTAATTTGTATGTTATATATTGCACATGTACATATATATTCCAGTTTATGGATAAAGAATTGCATTGACACTATTTAGTCTTCCTTTTTTTATTTCTTTAAATGACCTCGACAGACTACTATATTTCGTTTTTTAACATATGCATTAGGCCTTTTTGCCTTACAAATTAACTTTCAGATAATATTTTATATTTCATTAAACATTTAAGTCATTTGTTGAGTGGTGAAACTTATAGTAGTTTCATCATTTTATGATCTAATGCCTATAATTAAAAGTGCAGAATTAAGATTTCAATAAAATTACAAAGAATGTTATGGTTGTCAAAATCCTCAATTGTCATCATCAGATCCAAACAAAAAATTTGTATGCTATTTTCTTAATAATTTATCTCCTCAATCATATTTTAGTGTGTGTTTATTGATAGTTAGATTTATTTCTGTGTCATGTCAGAATAGTATTCAATTAAGAACAAGAAATAACTTTTTTAATAAAACGTACGCATAAATTTTGTAAATTTTTTATATATATTTTTTTATATTATGCATATGTTCTGAACTTAATTCGGACATTTATTGACGTGCTATCGATTCGGAATAGATAGACAGAATATGTAAATTACCGGTTTTATTTGATAATAATAATGATAATTAATGATATGCAGTTTTTTCAGAGGTGAATCCCCAAAAATGTCTTTAAAAATGTACTCCCTGTATTATATCTTTTCAAAAAGTTCTTACGAAATATAATTGTATTCCAAACTAATTAGAAATTTATGCTCTATCTTGAAAATTGGCCCCAGCTTAATTATATTATTTATTGGTTCCACGAGCAACTTTTATTTATTATAATATCAATCGATAAGGGTAGGACTAGGTACTGATAATATTAATGTATCAACCGAAAAAGACAGTACCGCAGATAAATAATACTATGAAACGTAAATATAACACATATGACCTGTTCTTGTTATCTATGAAGAAAACAGATCACCAAGTCAAATTAGTAATGAATGAAGATTTATTGATAATTGGATGACTATTCAAAATAATTTAAATTTTGAGATCTGATATTTGAATGCGCTATATATATATATGTAAAAAACTGTTATAAAGTCTACATCCAAATGAGTTGGAAATTACAACGCTCAAATATAAGTCTAAGGCAATCAATACACAATCAGTTTGTAAGTCTCACAACCTGTGTGAAATTTTTTTTATCTACTTGATTTTTTTTTTACTTTAATAAGTAGAGATACAACTTTAATTACGGATGCAAGTTCCTCAAATCGTTTCCATCTAATAAACTCATCAAATTGAAATCTGAATTATAATAACATGACTAAACTGCTCCTACTACTTGCTCTTATAAAAATCAGATTTCAAGATGAGGAAGTTTAATATCCACCATAATGCATAGGGCTTTCTATGCACCAAGAATTTTTTCAGGAGTATATTTATAGATTGACAAATCTAATTAAACCAATCTAATATACATATTGAAATCTAATATCAAACCAAAATATTTTACTATTTTTGAGATTTTATTACTATTTTTTTTAATTTTTTAAAACATTTCATTTTTGGATTGTTAAGAATAGTTATTGTTTCCAATAATAACATGTTTTAAAAAATTCGAAACAAATAGTAATAAAATTTCAAAAATTGTAAAATTTAGTTTGCTATGAGATTTCAATATGTAAATTAGATTGGTTAAATTAGATTTGTCAATTTACAAAAATACTCTCGAAAATGTCCACGGTGCATAGAAAATCCTATGCACTATGATGCATATTGAACTTTCTCTTTAAAGATTCTAATACAAACAATAAATAATTAAATATTCATTGCACAGTTGCCAAAATATATATATATATAGAGATTGGCTAAAGTATACTCCAGCATAAGAATCGTCCGTATGCTGGAGTCGTTTTTCAAAATTTAAAATTCATACAGTTAGTCCAAACCATTCAAATTGTTCTCCATATTAAAATCTCATCGAAAACCAAAATTTATATATTTTTTAAAATTTTTTTGCTATAAATTATATTTTTTCAAAAAACACTATAAAAGAGTACCCTTCAATTTTAAAATAGCATTGCTTGTTTGGATGGCAAAGAATAAGCCTTCTTCCCGAAATAAACTTCTTCGTGGGAGAAGCACTCATCCAAACGGTGGGAATAAAATCGGAAGAAGTCTTTCTTCCCGGATTATCTTCTTCCAGCAAATACTTGGAATACAAATGCGGAAGAAGAAAGAAATTAATAAAATTGGAGCTTCCTTTTTTAATTCATTTTTTGTCACGGATACCTATTAAAGAGAGAGAACACAATAACTACAACTGCTTTTTTGCTTCTACGATATTCTGTTTTGCCATCCCAACTATATAAAATTGATTAGTGATTAAGCACAAGCACTGTGCTAATAATATATATTTCAATAAATGTTTGTTAATATAGGAATATCATAATAATATTCTATTAATTGTTATAAATTAAAATTTTATTATTTATTTTATTATAATATTAATTTTACTATTATAATAATTATTTTTAATTAGTAGTTAATTTATTTACAATTAAAATAACAATTTAATTATTATAAGAGGAAATATTTTTATTATAATGTTACAATTATAATTATTTTATATTAATAATAATACTATGTTACTATAATATAACAATATTAATTATTATATTATTATTGTTACTTACTTTATTAGTCTAATTATTTGTACTAAATAATATTAACAATTAATTTCATAAAATTATTAATAATTTCGTATAATAAATAAGAAAAGAATAATAAATTAAAATAAGTTGTGAAAAAATAAAGTAAATGATTATTTTATTCTTCTCTTCAATTTTTATTTTCAACTCACAATCCAAATAACATTTTAAAATATTATAATATTATAAAAATAATTATCTTTTAAATATAATTATATTATTATTATTATTATTAAAATTATTATTTTATTTTAAAATATTAAATATTAAAACAAATAAGGAAAGACTAATATTACACAAATTGGTTTGAAAAAAATTAAAATGAATGATTATTTTATTTTGTATCTTTCATTTTTATTATAATATTACATTATTAATTATTTTCTATTATAATTAATAATGTTTCTTATTTTATTATTCTAATGATTAGTATTTTTAATAAATAAACTACAACAATAAAAAAAGATAAATGATTATTTTAATTCAACTCTTTTATTCTTTATTCCTAACTTTCCATCCAAACAATATTTTTTCTTCCCAAAATAACACTCTTTCCATTCTTCCTAAATTTTTCCGAAATTATTTAATATAAAAATTCAGACAGCAAAAAATTTAATACAAAGAATTATTTATTTTTTTTTAATAAGAAGAAAGTTCCAACGCGTTTATAAACCGCGCCTCCCTCTCTCCTCTCGAACGCGTTTTATAAACGCGTTACAGGCCCTAAAACGCGTTTATAAAACGCGCTAGAAGCCTGAACTTTCGGAATAGTTAAAACGCAATTAACGCGTTTATAAAACGCGCTAGAAAGCTTTTTACTCGTTTATAAAACGCGCTAGAAGCCTGAACATTCCAACTTCTATCACTTCGATCAAACTTTAGTCATTTCGATCGAACTTTAGTCATTTCTGTCTATAAGTTTGTGAATTTATAAACGCGTTATTTGAAGTTATATAAGACTATACATTCTCGCAGAATTTAAATCGTCAACAACAGATTATCTCTTACAATTTAAAAACCTATCAATCAAATCCAAAAATGTCTACAATTACAATATATGTCAACCAATGTCCAACTTTTGGTGCTTCTTACTTCCACATCGGTTGTAGTATGCATACCACATTTGCTGAAATTCGAAATGAATTATACAGCAGGCTACAGATTTTAGAAACCCAGTACACTTTGAATATCCATGGTCGTTACAATGAAATTGTAAATGGGAGATATGAATCACTATTTCTTCCTGTAAATTCTGAAGATCAATGGCGCCTTTTTTACCACGAGACATTCGAGACGAGAGGGTTACCGATTATTGAGTTGCATGTTGATTTCATCCCCGTATATGGCACGGGACCAGATCTGAACCTAACACCCCTTGACGAGCCCGGTAGCAGTGAGCCAAACACTTCCTTAAACCTTATGTGTGGCCAGCAATCCACCCCTTACCAATACACTGGCGAATAGTCCGTTCCTACGCAAGACAATAACACATCAGGAGATGAAGTCGATGTTGCCGATGGTGATGAAGATGAGGGTCCGGCGACTTACTCCGACCTTCCTACCGGAGAAGAATATACCGATGTGGATGACTTCTCCGAGAGAGAAATGCCTTTTTATTCAAACTGCGACCAGCCATACGTTTCAGGAAGGACGGACTTGCACCATCCTGTAAGTGAATTGTGTGATATTTCCATGTTTGAGTATGCTGGTATGCCGGAGCGTAGTTTAGGGCCACAAGGCGAACTTGCTGTTGGTAAACGATTCGGTTCCAAAAAACAATTAATTCTAGCTGTCTGTGATGTTTCATGCAAAACAAATCGAGAAGTTCGAACGGAAACTAGCAATAAACAAAAAATTGTAATGGTTTGCATGCAAAAACCGAATTGTAAGTGGCGATTGTATGGTAGACGTGAGAGTTATAATACAAATTGGAAGATCTCTACCAATCCAAATGAGCATATTTGTTCGAGACCCCCGGGCCAAAAAGGTCACGCAAACCTTACAGCTAGTCTCATTGCCGAACACGTTAGGGATGAATTGAAAAAAAATTTGGGAAAAAGTGTCCAGGACATAGGAAGCCTCATAAGGGCTAGATATCCACGTATTGAACCGACTTATAATAAACTATGGCGTGGGAGGGAGCGAGCGTTGGAGCAATTGTTTGGGTCCTGGGAAGGGGCCTACAATAAACTTCCACGCCTCCTGGAGGCAATGAAGGCGACAACCCCAGGAACGAAATACACAATAGTTTCTTGGCCTACAAACGATCCTAACGTTGGCGTCTTCAAGATGGCAGCCTGGGCTTTTGGTCCGTGCATAGAAGCGATGAAATATGCCAGACCTGTTATCTCAATTGATGCTAGTTTTTTATCGGGCCGATACAAAGGTAGATTGTTCTCAGTGTGTGGTTATGATCCAGAAAATCGATTAATTCCGGTTGCATTCGGATTGGGCGAAAAAGAAGATAAGGATACTTGGGGATGGTTTATGTCTTGGGTTAGATGTGAATTTTAGGCCGGAACACTAGATACTGTGTCATATCTGACCGTCATAAGGCAATAAAAGCGGTATTTGCATCCGTAGATTACGGTTGGAAGGCACAAGGTGCGCATGCAGTAGCGATTCATCGGTTCTGCATGCAGCATGTTGCGGAAAACTTATGGAAGGAGGCTGGCGGGTCACAAGATGCTGATTTGAAAAACTTTTTCAAATGTAGACTTGCTAACAAGAAAAACCCTAGACGTTTTAGAGAGAATTGGGGAGTTCTGAAGGAAAATAACCTGAGAGCTTATCAGTACCTAAGAAATTGTGGTAAAATTAATGAAAATGACAACAACGAGCGGCCAAAACTATATAAATGGGCTCAGAGTTTTGACAAGGGGCATCGGTGGGGTATAATGACGAGTAATGGATCGGAGAGTCTGAATAATGTGTTTAGAATAGAGAGAAGATTACCAGTGACAGCACTTATAGAAGGCACGTGGTATAAATGTGCCAACTGGATGAACAAGCGAACACAAGAAGCACTTCAAAGGTTGAGTTTAGGAGAAAGATGGCCGGAAGGAGTAAAGAATAAATTGATCAAGCATGATGGAAAATCACGTAAGTACTTAAAGAAAAAGAATTTAATTCATTCATTCATTTTAATCCATTTTGAACTAACTTCATCTTTTTGTTTCAATCTCAGAGGAGTTTATGAGCACATTCGTGTTAAGATTGGACCTTGGAGAATTTCGCGTGAAAGTTCGCGAGGAGTACCGTGATGGTGTAGGCTACGATTATTCCCATTACACAGTTCAAATTCCACCCGACATGGAGCAAACCGATGTGCAATTGCCCTTCACTCGAACCACATGTGAGTGCCAAAAACCACAATTGACAGGTATCCCTTGCGCACATGTCATTGCTGTTTGCAGGGAGACAAATTACAATGTAGATCAATTTGTGGATGGTCACTATAGCATGCAAAACCAGCACATGATTTGGTCAGCAGGTCGGTTTCATTGTTACAAAGATGAGGAAGAGTGGCCAGTTTATACAGGTCCGATAATTGTCCCCGACAAGAGTTTGGTCAATCGAGGAAGGCGCAAAATCATTCGTGCAGAGATGTGGATGGATAGGATGGAAGGAAGGAAAGGTGGAGGTTCCACAAGAAAAACAAAAAAGAAAAATCAAGGTGAAGCTTCAACCAGTCAACCGCGACAAGCAGCACCCCAACCGCCATATCCGATGGACGCATTGCAATCCGGTCGATACACCAGTAGACCACCAACAAGGGCCAACAGTCCAAGAAGGGCCGCGAGTACTGAACTTACGGTTCGGACTCGTCAAACACCCATTCAACCAGGACGAATGTCATTGCATGTTGATCCACGAAGCAACAATAATCGGGAGGACCAAGGATCTGTACAACCACAGAGAAATTCTATAAGCATTGATCCACGGGTAAGAGATGTCGCATCTGGAAATATGAGAAGTGAGTCGGCTAGATTTCCAACAAGGGAGAGAGGACGTAAAGGATTGTTTGGGGGGAAATTTGGCAATATACTGTCTTTCGGTAGGAAGAAAAAATGAAATAATTGAAGATTAAGTGTTGTCGTAATTTTATATATTGTAATAGAATGTATTGTAAGAGAATTTTACAATTAACTCGTATAATATAATGTTGAAAGGTTTAGTGTTAGCATTGACAGACATGCATTCTTGTTATAAAACGCGCTAAAAGGCTTTACCTTTTATAAAACGCGCTAAAAGGCTTTACCCTTTTATAAAACGCGCTAAAAGGCTTTACCCTTTTATAAAACGCGCTAAAAGGGTTTACCCTTTTATAAAACGCGCTAAAAGGCTTTACCCTTTTATAAAACGCGTTAAAAGACTTTGTACCCTTTTATAAAACGCGTTAAAAGGCTTTGTACCATTTTATAAAACGCGTTAAAAGGCTTTACCTTTTTATAAAACGCCCAATTCTCGCATCTCTCATTCTCACCTCTGAATATCATTCTCATCTCTCATTCTCACCTCTCTCATTCTCACCTCTCAATGTTAATAAGTGCGAAATTGTAATAAGAGATTTTCCCGTGGAATCTGTTATTATGTACGAAGGTCGGCCCAGATGGACAGCTCGCTAACTTCATCATCATCTGAGGTAGACCAACACTCTGCTGCCTACGATCATGGATAATGGGCGGTAGAGTTCTGCCGACCCAATTAGGGGAGAACTCGACGACTGTCGAAGGCTCTCGCAGAATTGGGCAACCGTCCATGAGTCTCTGCAAATCGTTGTTTTCATATTAATGAGAATTATTGTAATGAACATTATTATTAATTTAAATCGTTGTTTTCATATTAATGAGAGTTATTGTAATGCAAATTTTTCTTAATTTTTATATTAATTAGTTATAAATATTAAAACATAGATAAAACATAAATTCATACAATAACATAAATTCATACAATAACATAAATTTCATAGAAAATAAAATACATAAATTCCATTATTCTAGCACAATTAAACTTTAATTTTTCTCCACTTCCTTAACCTCTTTATTCTTCTCCTCCTCCTTATTCTCACTAGAACTCTCATCTATTTTAACCCCCTGTTTGCCTCTAAATTCTGCTACACAAAATCCTAAACAATTCCCTATCTTATCACCAAAATTTCAAAACCATATAACCAAAATCTCATCCACATAACCAATGATCCAACAAAATAGCCCTGACAATCGGTCATAACGCATGAAAGGAAAACACAAAAATTCTTAAAAAATGGACGGTAAGTTAATTAATTGTGAGGAATGCCATTATGCGCCTGTGATATCCTTATAATTAATTACCAGAGTCCTAAAAATAGAAAATTTGTGGCAGCTAAATTCTTCATATTTTTATGAGGAACCATGCGAAATTTCATGTCAAATTGACCTATAGAAGGGCACCAAACAATTTTCCTGAGAATAAAGCAGCTTAATTTTTCTCAAAATTCACTCAAATGGACGGCTCCATTTTCTGAAACGAATGGAGACAAACCCACGAAATAAATGGAGGCGATTACAGGTGGGCTCTTAAGTTAATGATAAATCCTGTCTTGGGCCAAGACTGAGGGCCATTCGGATTATATTTAGGCCCAATTCAATCACAGTAAAAAAGAACTTGTTGATCCAACGGCCATGATAAATCCCTATGCTGTTATCCAAGACCAACGGACAGATCTTGGCCTAAGGTTGAAATAGCAAACGGAATTTTCTGATTGGCCGAAACAGTGGGTCCCTACACATTTCCGTTTTTACAAAAAAAAAAAAGAAGAAGAAAAGGATGGAATAGTACTATCTCTGACAAGCTTCGTGCGCCGGCGTGGGGAGAGGCTATGCCGCCGATTCACGTCGCCTCAACTCCAACCAACCTCGCCAGTGAACTGGCAATGACTTCACGACTCTGATGACACCACACACGGCGAGGTGAAGGCACTAGAAAGGAAAATACGGGAGGAACAAAGATAGGAGACCAACAAATGAAAAATATGAAATTACGCTAAGTTACTAGAAATTAGCGGAGGAGTTCACCTGTCGAAGCCTCTGACAAGCTTAGGATGATGTTTGGATGAGTTATCAAGGGCCAATTTGGCGAGAAGAGGAAATAGCGCTGTCCTCCACCACAACTATTCCGAGCTGGGTTCAAGGAACTTCAAATACACTTTAAATTAGAAACAAAGAGACGATGAAGGACACGGTCAGAAAGAAGAAGTAAATAGGAGAGATGACAAAAGTAAAAGTTACCACAACTGGAGATGCCCAGCGTAAGAGGTTTGGTGAAATTAATCAAGAACTCAAATGGAGAAAAGCTGTTGCTTACCACAGCCTATAACCTGAGAAAAGAGAGGGCTAGTCCTGCAATTGTCCTTGGCACCAGGAAGCATGATGATAGGAGGTGAACTTACCGCCTCAATTGGGACCATCGGATGTGAAATAGATCTCAAACCAACGCCAGGATGCCTCCCATGCTTTAATCACAATAGTACAATCACTAACTCACCTATACCAAGCATAGATGAGACACAGAAGAAACAGCATGCTTAATGAGAAAAATGGTGCATCCAGCCGTTGATTCACATCTCAGGATAAGGCTGAACATACATGTACGGTTTGAGATCAAGTTGCATGCTTCTCAGTGAATAGGGGACCCAAAAACATCACATTACACCTGGAGAATGAGTGAGTCATGCGTGATCCCTTTTAACTTGGGGCAAATCAGTCATTGGAAAGAAAAGGACAAGAGAATAAAGCATGTAACTAAGGAATTTGGAGCATATGTGTACCCATATTACCCCTGGAATATCCCTATGTGATGGTTGCTGAAAACACAATTTAATTAAAAGAGAAATTAAATGAGAAATACAGCATTCAAAATCACAGGCCAATGAAAACATTGCTAATCTTCTAAAATGAACAAACATCAAATTAAAACATCAGAGACAATGGAAAATTGGAGCAAAATTCAGGAAAGAGGATGTAAATTCCAAACACAAAAAAAAGCTATAGAACGTGAGAAAGAAAATTGAAATTGGAAATGCCAGCAGGCAGCTGACAGTGGCACCCCAGCACAAATAACAAATTGACACACCAGTATTTGCTATGGAGAATTGATAAAAACACAAATGGAGAGGATGAATAGTGGTCTGCTAACATGCCAGGCCTACATGCCTAGAAGCAACAGCTATACACCAAAAGAAGGTCTCCTCTCTATGCAATCACAACAATCCATAGCCCATGAACCGTTGGATGAGGAACAACACAGCATCTAGCGCCAAAACAAGGCATAACTCCTCCTCCAGGGACAGTGGGAAAGAGTGAAATTGCAAGCGCCAGGTGTCATGCTGCCATTGGATAGTAAAAGGAAGTATGAAGGAAGCAAGTGAAATAGGAATAATAAAAGTAAGGCGGCAACCTCACCTCATATCCAATCCCTTCATCACAAGATCAAGGAAGGAGATGCTGCCATGTGTCAAGGAGATGAAGCCAAGCCCTAAGGATTTCAACTATAAAAGAAGACCATCACCAAAGAAGAAAGAAGAGTTCCAGCGCTTAGTAATTTACAAGCTGAAACTCTGTTGCTTTGTTTAGTCATTTCCTGTAATCAAGTCTAAAAAAAAAACAAGTAAGAGCGATTTCAAAGAAAGGTAGGGATTCTATTGTACCGAAATTCAATACTTCAATTCCATTTTCAAAGTTTTCTTCTTGATTTCCACTTTCAGTCTCTGTGCTTCTTTTGCTTTCTTCTTTCTCTGAAGCTAAGTATTGATTGTAGAGAGGTCATCATGTAGATCATCAACTAGTGCTGTTCTAGGGCTCAGAGGCATGGGTAAGGGGTGCTTGCCAGAGAGCGCACACTTGCCTGTGTCAACGAGTCTTTTTAACATAACAAAAAAATACTAAAAAAAAAATAAAAAAATAGAGTTTTGTAGAGAGGCATGGTTTGTGTGTGGGGGGTGCTTGCCTGAGAGCGCACACTCATGCATCCAACTGTGTTTCAAGATTAATAGTAACGGTTTAAAGAGTTGCATCTAAAACTGTGTCAATGAGTCCTTTAGTATAAAAAATGTTAAAGGAGCAAAGCTCTGTGGAAAAGCATAGTTCTATGTGTGAGGGGTGCTTGCCCGAGAGCGCACACTCATACATTTGACTGTGTTTCAAACATTAATAACCAATTGTCTCAAGAAACCTATGTCAATGAGTCCTTTAATGTTTTAAGAATGCTAAAAATAAAGTTTGGTGGAGGGGCATGGTTCTATGTATGAGGGGTGCTTGCCTGAGAGCGCACACTTATGCATATAGCCATATTTCAACATTAATAGAAGTTGTCCCAAGTGTTATGCATGAAACAAAGAATGAACTGATCCGAAATTAACAAAAATATAATAGAGTAAGAAGTTAAGGGTATATATGAAAAAAAAGGAAGAAATCTGTGTCTAGTATGAAAACAAAAAAGAAGGGTCTTAACATATAGTAAATAGGGATTATTTTGCTAAAAATATGTGCTGTTGAGTTTATTTTAGTAAAAAAAAAATGTTAATTTTGCTTGAGGTATGTAGCTGTGACCAAGGGATGCTTGCCTGAGAGCGCATACTTGGGAATAGAAACATGCCCTTGATACATACATTTTCTAAGCTTCTACTATGATTTAATGAAGACACTTTGAGTTAGTAGCAGTAATGGCAATATACATCAAGGCTAAAGGTAAAATATATATATATATATATATATATATACAAAATAGTAAGGGTTGAAGTGAAAATGCCAAAAAAAAAGGGCCTGACAGGTGTTAAAAATTTTACTTCCCTCTTCAAAAGAAAACAGTATTCCATCATGATATTCCTAGGATTATCCCACCCAGTTTCAACACAAAAAAGTATATGTCTCTATGATATTTATAAGTTTACGTTTGATCATGAGTAAAAAAAAAAACTCCTTCAAAAATGGAAGAAAAATAAAAAAAGGGGAATTTCCCTGTACTTTGCTAAAAAAAAAGAGGACTTAAACACACAAACAATACATAGGTTGCATCCTTGTCAAGTAAAGCTTCCCTGCATAAGTTCAAATCTAGTCTGTGACAAATTCTTGAGGGAACAATAGAGATGTACCTTAGAAATAAAATGTCTAGTGATGTTTCAGCCCCTTTTTGTCTAAAGGAAACACATGGCCTTCTCAGAAAAGAATAAATTGTTGACATTCCTGTCATAACTACATGAAATTCAATGAGCAGAATTACAAAAAGAAAAGAGAAATTAAGTACCATCTTATGTGACAATCTGTCAAAGTGATAGAGACCCAGCATGATAATAGGAAGGCCTCATAGTTTGATTAATATAAGGATGATTACCAAAGGTAAATTTCAAAATTTGGATGCTCAGCAAGATGCTTCCAAGACCTGAGGCTTTACTGTTTGTGAAATATGAATTAATGCAATGGGGTACTAGGATAAAATGTCCACCATCAATTGTCACAGGAATACACCATGGTAGGATCGGGTACATACATCAAAATCTAAAACCAGGTTCAACGCTTAGCGAAGGTCCTGAAAGTCAAATCAATGGTAAATTTGCAGCGACATTCCAGGCTATCTCAAGTACTGAGTACCGATGTTAAAAGCATATGTGGGAAAGAAATAAACACTATTAGTCAAAAATAACTGATAATTGAAAGTTCTTTTGTGAAAGTTCAAACCAGACCTACGGGTCAAATTGAAACCAAAACTGAAATACTCATGCCCAAATTGTTGTCACTAACAACTTCGTGGAGTGCTCTTGGTGCTCGTTGAACAACCCCCAGCAAGAAATCGCTGTCAGTTATCCCGAATTGCCACTCCAATTCGTCGTCTGACGATTGACATAATGAAAGAAATACACTCCCAATGGGTGGACACAAACCAAATTGAAAACAGAATTGAAAAGAGAAGGAGGAGGTGATCCCATGAAACCTGGTTGTGCTCGAAATGGTGGTCGGAGTATCGGAGTCAACGACGACCGTTGCGAAGGTCAACAAAAATCGGAAGAGCTATGGAGGAGAGATGAGGGGGAAGAAGCGAGATGAGCCCGGTGTGTGCCTCCAAGCTTGGACCAAGCGATTAAACCAACTCCAGAACTCAGCAATACTTCTTGATCTCCTGTAACCCTCAATGTGTAACGAGTCCCTGACAAACGTAACACGAAACAGCAAAGTTGCAACCAATCAGAAAATTCTGCGAGGCAGGAAACTTCAAAAAATGAATTAAAAATAGCTAGATTATCAAAAAAATTCCATAAAATATCAAAATGTCAAGAAAAATATGAGGAATATTTTGATGTGTCATGCTAAAACACCAAGGTACAAAATACTTTAAGGGATAACCATAAGTAAAAAAAAAAAAACACATGTAACAATAATAATAATGATAAATTTATATTTACATGGTTAAAAAGAGAAAAGAAAAGGAAATAAAAAAAAAGGAAAAAGAGAAAAAATCATTTTGGATATTCTATGTTCTGGACAGCAGGTGTATTTGAACAGATTGTGTTCTGGACAGCAGGTACATTTGAACAGATTATGTTCTGAACAAAAGGCACAGTCAAGCATTAAGACTCGCAAACAAAATTGAAATAAATAAAGTCACAACTAAAAAGTCCGAAAATCTAAAACTCAAAAGCCACAACTAAAAAGTCCAAAGTCCAGAATGCCAAAATTCAAAAGTTCAAACCAAGTTCAAACTTTAAACCAAAGTCCGAAAAACCAAAACTCAAAAGCCCAACTCAAAAGTCAAACTCCAAAAGTGCTAGCTTAAAATGCAAGACTTACAAGTCAAACTCAAAAGTCCAAACTTCTAAAAATGCAAAAATCAAAAGTCAAAACTTCAAAATGACACAAAGTCTAAAAATGACACAAAGTCTAAATGACACAAAGTCTAAAAATGACACAAAGTCTAAATGACACAAAGTCTAAAAGTGACACAAAGTCAAAATGACACAAAGTCAAAATGGCACAAAGCCTAAAAGTGACTCAAGAGACACAAAGTCTAAAGTGACATAAAGTCTTAAAAGTCAAAAGTTCGTCCCTTCAAGACTGCATCGCGTTTCGCCCTGAAGGAGACACCCTCCCGATATTCAGATTGAGATAAAGGAAAAGTCAATTCTGAATTATCACTGAAGTTCCTGTCAAGAGAAGGCATAGCGCATCTGTACTCGCGACTTGAACGAAAATCCCAAAATCCCTAAGTTCCCCCAAACGATTGAGAACTGACTTAGAATACCCTATTTTCTAGCGTTGGACTCAAATCTAACGGCCTGTTTCTACAAGTTCACAGCATGTTTGACCAGAAGCAGACTGAAATCTGATACCCGGATGACCAGAAGAAAAGTCAATCAGCGGTCATCACCCAAGTTCCTGTCAAGAGAAGGCATAGCGCATCTGTACTCAAGACTTGAGCGAAATCCCAAAATCTCTAAACCTCCAAACGATTGAGGATCGATCTAGGATGCCAAATCTCCTAGTGTCGAACTCAAAAATCTCTGCGACGGCACTAAGCCTGACACAGCAAAGTAAAAGCAACCTAAATGTCTTAAAATGTGAAAATAAAGAACTAAACCACATCATTCATGTTTGCATGGCTCTGTTAAAAATAGCTGCCTTTCTGCATTGTTTTCTTCTACCATGAAACCCCCTATTAAGACACAAGACACTATCCTTTTTATTTAAAATGGACTTCAGCCACCTATGACATCTAAACTTTGATTATCCCGATCTAGAGGTGCTCTTAGCTCAGTTCGTAACTGAGTCCGGAGGTAATTAACAGTAGGGGCTTGCGCCTACTGGAAAAAAAGGACCTACGACAAACAATCAACTCTCGAGGTACTTAGAACCGCATTAGTGCCCTTCGCTCGTTTGGAATGGGCAGTAACGACGGGTCTCAAGATGCTCGAGGGGTATCTGATCCGCATTTTCTTCGCCCCATAGAGGACTATCTGATCTTCCGTGGTCGGACTGAAAAAGTGCGAGACAGGTTCTGGCACGCCCGGTGGGACATTTTTCTCCTCTCATCAGGGCATAATCAAAGTTTAAATGCAAAAGTGGAATTAAGTCTATAATATTCAAGGAAAATACTAATGGTTGACTCTAAGTTTTCTCCATTGCAGGAATCATGTTTACCTGGAGTCAAATCGTGAAAGGCGAGCGTCTTCGCAACAGGAAGGAAGCAGCAACCGGGACTCTCTATGTGCCCGTCCAAGCTGTCGTACAAATCTCTCCCGTGATGCTTGCTGGTGAAGCATCAGTGAAAGTCTCCAGGAAGCCTGCCCTTAGCACCAAGAAGGGTCAGGCAGCAACCACCCATGTCAAGGGGGCAACCGCTCCAAAACTCAAAAAGCAGAAGAGGACTAGGATCTCGAGGGCCCAAGCTCTCCACCTGGTCCAACAACCCGATATTGTCACTGACCTGTCGCTCAGCAATACCTTCGCCCCCCTGCATGTGCTTAAAAAGGGAGGTGAAGTAATGCGCCTTAGAGAGGATTGGGAGCTCCCCATGTATGCCCCAGTCTCTGAGACAGAGAAAGTGGCCCACCCAAAACACAAGGCAGTGGAGGCCATTCATGCGGCCTTCAAGATTGTCAAGAGGTCCCGCAAGTCCCGCAGGATCGTCACGGCAATCCCTGCCAACCCTAACAAGCCGTCCATCAAGGACAGGCTAAAGTTTTCGGCGCATCAAAGGCTCCGCTTTCCCTATCGCGAGGACAACCGAGAGGGAGACGCGGACTATAGCGCGTCCGAAAAAAGGACTCTGGCCCGCCCGCCTTCAGTCTTTGACCGGCTTACCTTTCCATCACTCCAACCCAACGCCCGCTCAATGAAGGCCAAAGGGAAAGTGAAGCAGGTTTGGAGGCCCAAGCAACCAGAACCCATCCCAGCTCCCAAGCAACATGCAGGGGGCACCAAGCGGTGGGTGCCAAAGGAAAAAGATACCTCTCTGGCTAGCCAGGTGGCGAGTCAGATGATGAAAAATAAAACCAAAAAGAAATATGTAATGAGGAAGAGGCGGAATGCTGATTCTGTCTCAGTATATCATGTGTCAACTGATGGTAATGACGATGATGACGAGGAAACGGCGGAAGTCCGTATGGTCGGGACAGGTTCCCAGGAACCGCCTCACTCCGAAAGTGTCCCCGTGGAAACACGAGGACAGAAAGGAAAAGCTTCAGCATCCAAACCTCCCAAACGGGTAGGGCGGCCCAGGAACCGCAGCCCGGTAGTGGAGGAAATTGTCCAACAAACCACTGATAACATTGCAAGTGATGAAGAGGATCCGAATCCGGATCATGGAAGTTCATCTGAAGATGTTGACGAGGAAATTGAAATCCTCGAGGAAATATCTGACGAGATGGCCCAGCTTCGCAAGGAGCTGGAAGAGAAAACAAAACAACTTGAGCAACTCCAAGTGGAGAATGCTCGGATAACTGCGGCATGCGCGGAAGTCCAGAAACACATAGCCAAAAAGGGGGCACGCCCAGGCTGTGCTGTTTCAAACAATGATACACCTAAATCAACCGAAACCAAAGAAATGGCTCCTAAACCAAAATCCAAAAACAAAAAGAAAACCAAGAAACCCCACTCCAAAATAGTGCGGGAAAAGGATAGCAGCTCTAGTGAAACCTCTGAAGAGGAGTTGCTTGAAAGAAAGGAAACTAATGTCATTGACCCTGAGGCCATGATGGAACGGATGCAAAGGGCCATGGATCATAAACTGCAGTCTCTAGGGATTGGGGGCACTCAACTGCCCGTCAATTTCACAGGCCGACCTTACCCTGCAAGGTTTGACCAGCTGGATTACCCGAAAGGACATATAGTACCAAAATTTAAGGTGTTTGATGGGGTTGGAAACAAAATCACCCCGAGTCAACATCTGTCACACTTCATAACCTCCTGTGGAAACACTGCTCGAAGGGAGGAATGGCTACTGAGGCAATTCTCACAAAGTCTGTCTGGGGTAGCATTCGACTGGTATGCCTCTCTCGAGGCGGACAATATCAAAAGTTGGAAAGAAATGGCAAATGCCTTTTGTGCAAGGTTCAGGACAACCCCGCATCGGGTCTCCGTTACTAATCTAGTCAATGCCAGACAAAAACAAGGCGAGTCTGTCTCTGACTACGTGTCAAGGTGGGAAACCATGTACACAGGATGCCAGTCTAACATAAGTGAATCTGAGGCGGTGCGTATGCTCTTGAATAGCATCCATGCACCAATGAAAGTATGGATGGTGGGACACAATGTCACCACCTTTGAACATCTGGTAGCCATTGTTGCCCGATATGAGGAAGTGGAACCTGAAATGAACCAGCTGTACCATTCCGCTAAGGAAAAAGACAAAGAAAAGGGAAAGAAGCTGGAAATCAAAACAACAAAGGCAGTCAAAGCCGTCACTAACCAGGCTGAAGGCACTAGTAGTACCCAATGGGGAAAGAATGGTGAGACGAAGGACGGAAATCCACAGTCCAAGGCTCAAAGGCCAACACTCAAGGAACTGAAAAGCAAGCCCTACTCATTCAAAAAGGAGAAAACTCTGAAGCTGTTTAGGCAAGCTATGGAAGTTCTCGAGGTTCGATTGCCCCAATGCAAAAGGCCCGAGGAAGAAGACAAAGTAAACCACCCTAACTACTGCGTGTATCACAGAGTTTTGGGTCATAACATAGAGGATTGCTATGTCTTTAAGGATTGGCTTGAACAGAAAATCCAAGAAGGGGCCGTTTCCCTCCATGATGACGCCAGGCAGGAACCGGCTCCTCATGCCATCTCAAACGGAGCCCCAACTGCCAGCTCTCGTCGTGTCTCGGTCACTACTGACGGAAAACCGCCCACGACATGGAGCGTATATTTGAACAAAAACACCATAAAGAAGTTGAGAGCCTTGCAGGCCGAACCTCAACTCAAATGGAAAAGCCCTATCATACCAGTGGTCCCAAAAAGACTCAAATCAACAAAAACACAACCAAAACCGATGACCCGTAACGCAACAACGGGTAATGTGAGATCTAGACAGGCATTCTGGAGGAAAACCTCTCCCGAAACCGTCAAAGATCCCTACGTTCAAGAAAAACCAACACAAGCAACCCTCGCTGATTTCATCTCCCCCAAAGTCGCTGCTCAAATCAGCGGACAAGTGTGGCGGGAGTTGAAAGGCGAAGGAAAAGAAAAGAATGAAGAAGAGTTCTGGACGGCCGCATGCCATCATGTCTCAGGTAATGAGGGAGAACGTGAAGAACCCTCTAACCAACAGGAGCCAGCACAGGCAGATACCAGACCTTCCGAAATCTCAACAACAAATGAACAAAACCCTACTGAGTCGTCATCCAGCTCAGTCCCAACCCAACATACCTGGTCGACGGTCACTGTTCAACCTATGACCCAATCAGGAAAGAAAAAGAAAGAGATCCTTGAAGTAAAGAAATTGGATAGGGGCCCTTATCCGCAAAGGAAAGAAGCCGGATCGCATGACCCTACCTTTCAAGATCAATGGTCAGGATCGTAAAGTGTTCGTAGACATTCATGATGAGTGTCTAGATTCAGAAGGCATCCCAAGCATAAAGAATCTGGGGTTCAACCTTGTCATACCAAAGAAAAAGGGGGAATCCGGGATTCCACCAGAAACCATCGCAATGCTAGCAGAGCATGTGTCTGAATTGATGAAACAGACCATTGCTGTGACTAATTTTGTAAGAAACCAAGTAAACAAAGAGGCTTCCACCTCCACCGATACCCAAAATGCCCAAGATGTTCCCGGTTTCACTGATGAGGAATATGAATGGTCTGATCCGGACCCTCCTAGCCAAGATGAAAGCTACGATTTTGGTAGCAACTTCGACAGTGATGAAGAAAGAGGAGGTGGTGACTATGGTGGGATCTCCTGCAATGCCGTCTCAACATCGGCAATAAATGCAGACCCGGAGGATAACTCGGGAGAAAAAGAAGAAAAACTCACTAAAGAAGAGGAAAAAGAAATGATCGCGCAAATAGGGGAGGCTACACAGGCTATTCTCTCTTCCGCAGTCACAAACCAAAACCTACAAGAAGATGATGATGCCTTCTATAAGGAGCTGGAGGGATGCCAACCGGCCAGTTACAGGAGGATAAAAATATACATGAAAGCAAGGGAGCAATGGAGAGACCTCTCTTACTGGTGCGGTCAAACCAACTTTCATCCCATCTTGGAAGCAGAAATCGCCTTAAACCCACTCTGGTGGATCCAAGAGCTTATACATGGTGATGATGTGGACCAATTGCTAGCATCATGGCTGGAAAATAGGTTCTGGACCAAGGAAACACCTCTCAACATCCCTAAACAAAAACCCATGAACCCGCAGAGCACTGCAGATACCTGAGCGATGCTGGGGAATCAGAAGAAGAAGCCGAGGAAGAAGGCAATGATTCACTACCACATATCTCCTTCAATGCTGTGGCGGAGTATGTGGACTTCTTGATGCAACTGAAAATTCAAGAGCCTGACCTATTCCAACAAGAGTTAGGGGTTGGTGAGGAGATAGAAAACATGTCAGACTCGGATACCTATGAGCAACAAATTGAAAATATGGCCATAAGAAAAGCCGCGGTGGATATTGTGGTGCAAAACGGATGGGACAAGAAAGACCCGGACCCAAACCACCCCACGGACTTTGAAATCATGAGTGCGCATTTAGAAAGTACGGAGGACTCGCACCTCTGGGAGAATATTGAGGTGACTGAAGCTGACCTCGCAAAATATGAAAATAACACGGGCGACCAAGCCTACCTCAACCAAAATAACCAAACTTTCCCGGCTGAGGGGGACCAGGTTGATGAATTCTCCCAGTACTTGAGAAACCTGAGAATTTCAGATCCGGTAGGTTATCACGGTATATTAAACCCCGAAAACCCTCAACAATACCAAGGATATGAAAGGCAAGCCATAACCAGGACTGTAAGAGAAATAGCTGATGAGACGGGGCGCGAGGAAAGAGAAATAAGTCCAGAAGCAACCCCACCAAGAACCACTCGACGCCGTAGATCCAGGAGGATTCGGCGCTCTAGGCGCACATCAGGTCTCAGGGCCGAGGTGACATTCCCCACCCAAGCAATTAAGACTTCCAACCAAGTCGATATTGCCCAGGGTGAGTCATCCCAGCAAGCCCCCGAAGAAGAAGAATACAATGAACATGACAGCCTGGTAGAATGGTATGT
The DNA here is from genome assembly GCA_028095005.1 of Rhynchospora pubera. Taxonomy (NCBI): domain Eukaryota; kingdom Viridiplantae; phylum Streptophyta; class Magnoliopsida; order Poales; family Cyperaceae; genus Rhynchospora; species Rhynchospora pubera. The sequence goes on from CM051459.1 coordinate 87,744,597, forward strand.
GTCTGAGCTCAGGGAATTGAGAGTCACAGATCCAAGAGCCTTCCGCCGAGCTACCCACCCCAAAGATCCAGACTTTACGGAGGAATTTGAAAGGGAAGCCATAGCAACCGTCCTAAAAGAGGTTAACAAAGGCAAAACTCCCCAGTGCTCTGACTCTGAGGATAGCGGAGGTTCTCCGCGATTCTTCTTCTGCGGAAAAACATCTGATGGAAACGCCCAAAATAGCGAATCCGATAGCAATGAAGAAGAGGCAGAAAGGGAGCCTGAAGTTGAATCTGACCATGAAGAACCTCAACCAAGCACCCTCCAAGGAAGTTCAATCCTGATGGCATCTGGGTCTTGTCCGCCAGCCGATATAACCTCAGCATTTGAAGGGTTGAATATCTCACAAGCAACCAGGATCCTCTCATACATGGAACGTCTGAGACGGGAAGACCCTGCATTCCTAAACTTCATAGCTCAGCACACCGAAATATTACAGCAACCAGGAGCGAGTTATGAAAGGCTCAGGAGAACCCATCCACGGGAAACAGCCCGTTTCCGGGCACAAATAGAAAGGTTGTACAAAATCTCAAATGATATTGACAATGATAGCGGCGATGATGACGGCTCTGAAGCTGGAAACTGCCGTTACATCAGTAGTTCAGGGTCTGATGATTCTGAGTCGAAAAATTATGATGGCCGGTCCGCCCGAATTGCAGCCTGGACGGATGATGATGAGCCTTCTTTGAAACCATGTAACCAATCCAACAGAAGAAGACAACAAGGAAGAAACGCTCGCATGACTGTTCGACCTCAACCCGAATGGGATGAAAATGCGCGGCGTGAGCTGGAACAAGCCATCGCGGAAACCGAGGCCATGACAACCAGCGAACTCATGAGAAACCTAAGGGTAGATAGTGATGATGATACTTATTGTCCCACCGAGGATGATGAAGAAGAGGTCAAGAGTCCCAAAGCCCTTAGAGTATACCAAAGAAGAAAGAAGCCAGCAAACGAGAAAGAAATAATAACCTATCAAAGGAGAAACAAAGGGACTAACAAAGGAAAGAAAAGGTTGCTCAAAGGCGAATCCTCTCGTGATGACGCCACCTGTCATCGAGTTGGCCATCATGACTCTGACGAAGGCGAGTCCTCTGAGGTGCCACAATCACAGGCCGAAACCACAGGAGAAAACCAAACTGACCCAGAGGAGATGGCATATGACTATGAAATCGTGCTAGACCCTGCTGAACAAATGGACCCTGCCGACCTGCAAGGACGGCAACCAAGAATGGTAAACCTGGATATCCATATCCCTAACATCCCGGGCCAACCTGACCTTACTCTCGAGGAGTTGAGAGAAATAGTACGACAAATGGTCAACCAGATCTGGGAAGCCACGTCCACTGAAGAGGCAGATGGGGAAAATGAATCCGCTAAACCAGGGACAGAGGAAAATGCCAGCACTGAACAGGGGGCAGCCGCTACCTCTACTGAGGACCAAGCTGAAAACACTGCCTCTTCAAACCAAAGCCAAGGAGAAAACCAAAACCAAAGCTCTGAAACATGTCAAATGATAACCATTGATGATGACTCGGACTCGGGAGAGACTGAACAAGAGGAGCTCCCTGAAGAAGAGTACCAATCCCTCGCTGACCCTGTTGGGTGGATGAATCACCTGGTCAACCGAGTGGAAGAACCCAGCAAAAGAGTCGGATGGCAAGGGAGTGATGACGAGCTGGAACCAGAACACCCTTACCTGGTCAACCTGCAACCCTTTGTCCTAGATCCTTGGCCAAAAAGGCGATTGCCCACAAGCTCTAAGCAAATTAGCGAAATACAGGCCTCTCCCTTACCATGGGTAGAAAAGATAAGGCATAACAGGTCACGAAGGGAGATATGCTCGCTGGAATACGGCCGAATCAGAAACCTGGTGTCCCCTATCGCCAATCAAAATCTGGAAACAAAAACAGAAATTACCCAACAGTTCAGGCAAGCGTCAATTGTGGAGGGTATAGAAGGTTATGAGCCATCTCCTCACTATCCCATTCCCAGTACATGGCCCAGGCATTATGCAGATGACACAATAAAAGGGTATTATGATCCCGAAGTGTTCATCAACATCCAAAAGGAAACCAACGCCGATGCGCGAAAATTAAAGAATGCCGCCAAGGGGCAAGGTACTTCTGAAAGCTGTCGGGCAATCACTATAAGCGAGTCTGACACAGATGATGAAGAGGAGGAATCTCCAAAAACCCAAGGTGACAGCTCACAAAGTGAACCAAAACTCACTCAAAAGAAGATAGCCAAGCCAAAAGAAAGCCCGCTTAAATCACGCGCGGCGGACAGCTCAAGAGAAATAGCTCAAGAAGTCGCAACAGATGGCCCCGCCCACCGCACAAGGTCAAAGCAAGCACAACCGAGCATCGCTTTGGATAGGGGGCAAGCCCAACAACCGTCAAAGGAAGATAGCGCTGCCTTTACTTCAAGGGAAAAGCGTCAACTCCTAATAGACCTGGATTTCTGCACAAATGCTCTGAGAAGAATGACCAGGCAAAATATTGAGATACAAACCTTAGTCGAAACCCTGATAGCCAGGCTAAAGACTGAGCGAAAGGAAAGGATCTCAATAGAGGCAGAACTCAAAGCATTGAGGGACCGCGCCCAGAAACAGGGGGCAGGTCAGAAAAAGGCCATGAAGTCTGGCCATGCTGCCTCAGGCAACTCAGGGAACCTCCCACAAAGAAGGAGAGAGGCCGGCATAGTCATTCAAGAAGGACAAAGACCAAAACCCAAAACTAATCATCCCCCAGGAAAAGGAAAAGGGAAAACCAATGCAGAAAACTATCACCACAAACCAAAACACCCCTGGTCCCATGATAACTCGTTCGGGGGGCCTGAAACAGGCTGGCGAGAAAGAGGTGAGAGCTCACGCACGCGGGTATGCCCTCCCATAAGTAATGAGTCTGGCCATTTGAGACACAGAAATGCTGAAACTAATTCAACCCAACAAATGAAAAATATGCAAAACCACTCAGGGCAATACCACATGAAAATGAAATTGGTTAAGCTCGACAACACCTCCCCTTACAACAAATTGCCACATAAAATCAAGATAACAGGGAAACTGAAACCAAAACATGGAAGTTCCGATGGGCACTTCCGACACAGGAACCGTACAAACCCATGGGAAATGCCAGAAGCTGAAAATGGGGCACTTCTGGCACAAACCACAAATAGACATACAAAACCACATAAAGCAAAGAAAGGAAATGATGCCGAAAGAAAGGCGTACTGCCGATACCACCAAGTCTGGGGGCACTCCAGGGAGGAATGCCTGACATGGTCTTGGAATGACAATGACCCGTCAGAAGAAGAAACGGAAGACGAAGTGTGCCGCGCCATAACCCGGGGTACAAGCTCTCAAACCTCTGACGAGGAAACCGCCTCTGAATATGAACGTGATATTGAGGGGGAACGGCAGTACAGTAGCTCAGAAGAGGAGCCTGCTGTACTGGCAATCAATCCCGCTGCAGTCAGGCCACTGGGGAGTGATACTGACCAAAGCGAAACAGGGGAAAGAGAAATCAAATCACCACCAAAACCAAACAAGGTGTCCTACCTAGTCCGGCAGGTCTCTACTAGAATCCGACCAAACATGAAAAGCCACTGCAATGTCAGTCTGAGATCGGGCACTAGGATACCTGAAAGACAACCTCCCAGAGAGATAACCAACAATGAAATAAGAAACAGAAATAATACAACAGCAGAAAGCGAAACAAGGTCCGATGGCAGGCCTAAAATGTCCGTGGGAGATTACAATGTGGTCGCTCACTTGCGAAAAATTCCCTCACTGCTCAGCATCTTCGATGCCTTAATGGTGTCTCAGGAGCTGCGCGATGCCTTGATCTATGCACTGCAGAACCCTGCCAGCTTCCAGGCCTATTTTGCCCAAGAAACCCGCGAGGAGGTGGCACAGATCGACCAGGAACCATACATTACCTTCACAGATGAGGACCTGATGGCGGGCACAGCCGATCACAATCGACCCCTATACACCACAGGCACCATCTATGGTAGGAAAATCAACAAAGTCCTCATTGATTCTGGGTCCTCAATCAGCATCATGCCACTAAAAACGCTGGTACAGTTGTCACTCAGCATCAAAGAAACAAAGAAGGACAAAATCCGGATCCATGGATTCAACCACCAATACCAAAAGGCCCTTGGTTCTACGGTGATCGATATTACCTTTGGGAACCTGGTCACTCCAGTCAAATTCTTCATCATCGAGGCTGATACAACATACAAGGCACTATTGGGGAGACCATGGCTCTACACCAACGGATTGGTTCCCTCCACCCTGCACCAGTGCATTAAATATGTCAAAGACGGAAAACAATATGTGATTAAAGGAGATGATCAGCCATTTGAGGCACATGAAGCCGAATTGGATGACGCTAAATACTACAGACCCAAGTCTGGAAAGGGGGCAGCCACCGAACAAAGAAAGCCTTCTCCTGAAACCGTGAAGGAAGCAGTCAAAAATGCTGTGCTCAAAGCGGCCATAAAGTCACAAATGCTCTTGGGTAGTGATAGTGAGACGGGATCGTCGGAAGGCACGACCGAGGACATCAACTTACCCACTCGAATGTAGCCAAATTATTCCAGTGAGGGCGAGGAGCAAAATACCCTGTCCATAGAAATCCTACCCCTAGAACACTGTAAAGACCTAACACCTCGGGAAAGTGAAGAAGTCATCCCGTTCAAAACCTTCACTGTCCCACCCAAAATAGAAGAGCTTGAAACAGGGCACGTTGTTCATCCCAGTATACAATTTGTCAAAGTGGGAGAAATCGAACATCAAAATGGAGAGTCAAACTCCGAAAACTGGGAACAATGGCTTGTAGAGGAAACCAGGAAGACGGAGATCCCTCCTCAGCTTCAAGACACCACCAACACACGGTTGATTGAACTGTTCCGTAAAGCACAATGCCTAGAGCCCATTCCTGAAAAGCGAGCAAGAATGTTCCGAGACATGTGGAATGGCTACTCTAATGAAGTCATAAAACTTAATGGGAAGGTTGCTAACACAAGGGGCCTAGGATTCAAAACTCAAACCAAGGGCTCAAGGTCAAACACTCCGCAAAGACCACGACAGCACTCTTGCTGCCGCATAACAACCACTGAAATCAAGGAGGGCGAAACAACCACAGACAAAGGGGAACCTCCAGAAACAAAACAATTCATCCTAGCAGCCAAAAATGCACCAAAAGAGTTAGAAGAAGGTGGTCAAAACACCATCGATAAATTGAAAGAAATCAACCTAGGAACAAAGGAAAACCCAAAGCCTACATTCATTAGCACCTCCCTCCCTCAGGAGATGCAAGATAAATTGACCAAATTGCTAAGGGAATACCAAGATTGCTTCGCGTGGAGCTACAGTGAAATGCCCGGGCTAGATCCAGCAGTAGCAGTCCACAAACTCAAAATTGACAAAGAGCTCAAGCCAGTCAAACAAGGACCCCGGAGAATGAGGGTCGAGTTAGAAGAAAAGGTGACAGCCGAAGTCAAAAAGCTCATCAGTGCTGGATTCATAAGGGAAGAAGAAACGCCCGACTGGGTGGCTAACATTGTCCCAGTGAAGAAAAAGAACGGACAAATCAGAGTCTGTGTCGATTTCAGGGATTTAAACAAGGCTTGCCCTAAGGATGATTTCCCTCTGCCAGTGACAGAAATCATAATAGATCACACCTCGTCCCACGGGGTATATTCCTTTGTAGACGGATACTCAGGATACAACCAAATCAAAATGGATGAGAGTGACCAAAAGCACACTGCCTTCCGCACCCCAATTGGTATTTACTGCTATAAAGTCATGCCTTTCGGCCTCAAAAATGCAGGAGCCACATACCAAAAGGCCATGACCAAAATCTTTGACGACCTCATACACAAGGTGGTAGAATGCTATGTGGATGACCTTGTTGTAAAGTCCCACACCCATGAGCAACATTTAGAGAACCTGAGGCTGATGTTTGAGCGGTTGAGACAACACACTCTGAAACTCAACCCCTTAAAATGCGCCTTTATGGTGTCATCAGGAAAGTTTCTAGGCTTCGTGGTGCGGCACCGAGGCATTGAAATTGATCCCGATAAAATCAAAGCCATTCAAGAACTGTCCCCTCCACGGACACTCAAACAACTCCGGTCTCTCCAGGGACGCCTGGCGTATATTAGGAGATTCATAGCCAACCTGTCAGGTAAAATCAAGCCTTTTACCAGGCTCACAAAAAAGGATGTCCCCTTTAAATGGGACGAAGAATGCCAGAAATCTTTCGATGACATTAAACAATACCTGCAAAAACCCCCTGTATTGGCGGCACCCATTCAGGGGAAACCTCTCGTTCTCTATACCACCGCCTTGGACGGATCTCTGGGGGCATTACTTGCCCAGGAAAATGAAGAAGGAAAGGAAAATGCCGTGTATTACCTCAGCAGAATGCTTGTGGGGGCAGAACATGCATACACGCCAATCGAAAAGCATTGCCTAGCCTTGATCTTTGCGGGAAAAAAGCTTAGGCATTACATGTTGGCCCATAAAGTCACGTTAATCTCCAAAACGGACCCATTGAAGTACCTCATGACCCGACCCATGCTTACCGGAAGGCTGGCAAGGTGGGCAGTGGCTCTAATGGAATTTGATATAACATATGCGCCCCAAAAGGCTATCAAAGGACAAGCACTAGCTGACTTCCTAGCTGCTCATCCCATACCTGATGATTCCCCACTAGCATGCGATTTCCCTGATGAGGAGGCTATGCAGGTAGAGGAAAATGAAACTTGCTGGAAGCTATACTTCGATGGATCATCCTCCATTCAACCAGCAGTCAAACCAAACTTACCAAAACGACAAGCAGGTGTAGGGCTGGTGTTTGTCACCCCAGAGAAAGGCATTCTCCGACATGCTCTGAGCCTGACTGAGCCATGCACAAACAATGAAGCTGAATATGAGGCCCTAATAGCTGGACTTGAAATTGCCCTTCAAATGGGTATTGAGCAGTTGGAAGTTTATGGAGACTCTCAGCTCATCCTGAGTCAGATCGAAGGCCTCTTCAAAATAAGAAAACCAGAATTGGTCAAATATCATGAAAAGGCCCTCGCGTTGATGGCCAAATTCACATATATTACCTTCCATAAAGTTCCAAGGTCACTGAATGGTAAAGCAGATGCATTGGCTAGATCGGCTAATGAACTCAATGACCCGAGTCAGGAAGAGATCCAAATCCTTGTCCATCGCAGGAGATCTTTGACCCCGTGTCTCCCGCAGGAAAGAAACGAGGAGGAAGAAACCTTGTTTACTAGCGTCCAAACACTCGAAAGAGAACATAAAAAAGAATGGAGGGAAATCATACAAGTCATGTCAACCGAGGGTTCAAACCAAGAGGACTGGAGACAACCCTTTCTCGACTACTTCCAGCAAGGAAAATTACCCCTGAACAAGGCCATTAGGGAACAAATCAGAAAAAGAGCCCTAAGGTTCGTGTATGTGAACAACACACTTTATTGGAGATCTTATGAAGGATCATGGCTTAGATGCATATCGAAAACCGAAGCCAATCAAGTTATGCAAGAAATTCACTCGGGAGTATGTGGGGCCCACCATTCGGGCTCTCGGATGCGAGTACAGATCAAACTAATGGGCTACTACTGGCCTACCATGATCAATGACTGCGAAAACTTCTCCAGACAATGCCATATGTGCCAAATTCATGGAGATTTCATACACCAACACCCAAACGCGCTACATCCTACAGTAGTGTCATGGCCCTTCGAAATCTGGGGAACAGATATCATAGGCCCCATTGACCCACCAGCTTCAAATGGGCACCGCTTCATATTGGCCGCTACGGATTACTTCTCCAAATGGGCCGAAGCCAGGTCATACCGTGAAATTAAAGCCTCCGATGTGGTCAGGTTCTTTACCACTCAGGTGCTTTATAGATATGGAAATCCAAGAAAAATAATCTCTGACAATGGGACAGCTTTCAAGAATGTCAAAATTGATGCGTTCGCCGATAAACACAAAATTGAATGGAGATACTCCTCTATCTATAACCCAAGAGCCAATGGACTAGCGGAGGCCTTCAACAAAACACTGATCAAGATCCTTCGCAAAACCATTGGAGATAATCAAAGAAACTGGCATGAAAAACTGCATGAAGCGTTGTGGGCATACCGCATCACCCATAAAACAGCAACCCAAGCCACACCCTATTCATTGGTATATGGGGCAGAAGCAGTCCTACCAATCGAGGTGGAACTCCCGTCACTAAGAGTAGCTATGGCAGCAGAAATCCCTCTGACTAAACAAACACAACTAAGGTTGCAAGAGTTGGATGGAATGGATGAAAAGAGACTGGCAGCCCAACAAAACTTGGAGTTATATCAAGCCAGGATGGCGCGAGCCTATGAGAAACTATCAAGACCCAGAACGTTCAAGAAAGGAGAATTGGTGCTTGTTCTAAGGCGACCTATCCTTGGCCGCCACCACGGTCCCAAATTTGCACCAAATTGGGAAGGCCCCTATGTCATAGAACAAGCATATGAAGGTGGAGCCTACCTACTCGCAGATTCAAATGGAAAACACCCTGTCTCCTCCATAAATGGGAGATACCTGAAGAAATATTATGGACAAAACTACCCCGGCGTTCCCGCGGCCCACCAAAGCCAAAGGAAGAGCAGCCAACAAACCGACTGGGCAGACAATTGCGAGGCGGTCAACCACCTCTTCACTTAGGTAAAAATCTCTCACGTCCCACCGGGTCAAGGCTCGACAGGGTACTCCGTTCTTTTGAACACTATGGGGTATCCCTGAGCCAAAACCCTAAAGTAATAAATTAACCTTTAAATAAAATAAACCTCTCAACGTTTCCTGAAAATGACCCTAAGTCGAAATCCTAAATAAAATCCAAGTCCAACAAAAAAATGCATCTTATTCCAAAGCATAAAAGCATGTGACCAAAAGAAACTAGACCAAACTAAAAATATAGCCTAAAATAAAGATTAAAACCAAACCCTCCTAAATATCCTCAAATCCCCAAATAAAAGACAAATCTCAAAGTCCAAAATCCAAAACTTTTAACTTACACAAAATATTCTGTCCCACCGGGCCAAGGTAAAAGGAGTGTTCTGTCCTTATGGACATTCATAGAGCATTTCCTTTACAAATGGCCTACATTTCAAAATACGACCCTAAGAAAAAGTCTTGTGCTTTGCCCTTAAAACAAAGTACTAGGTGCCTGTTCATCTCACCGAACTAAAGGATGAACAAAAGTTCTATGTCTTGAACTCTAAATTAAAACACAAACGGTGAAACTTACCAAACGGTGAAACTTACCATGGGATTAGTCAAAACCACATCCTCAACAGTTACAGATTGAGAAGACAACCTGTCTGCTCAAAATATAATCCTCGCCGAAACCTACCAAAAATTAATGAAGACCAAACCGAACCTAAAAGCCCCTCTGAAAACGGAGAATACCACGGCTGATGTCCGCCAACCATGTCAAGGAATAGGCCTCATAAATCCTAATACTCAGAGGGGCCCATGGTCGTGTTGGGCCTTAAACCACCGACTACGGTATGTTCCTAGCTGCCGTACCCAAAGAGCCAGGAGAAAACCCCATCTCACTACATCAAAAGAGTGATATGGAACAGACAAGTCCCGACGGTACGTCCCTTATCACCGTGCCAAAAACAACCAACAGAAAATGATGCACAAAGTCCCACTGCGTGCCGTGCTCATTGCACGCCGTACCCACTGCGTGCCATACCCAGGACGTCTATTCTACATGTCGGAGCGGTAATATGGAGCAAACAAGTCCCACCGGAATGGTCCTAGCTACCGAGGCAACAATATGGAATAGACAAATCCCACCGGTATGTTCCTTGCTGCCGTAACCAAAGAGCAGGGAGAATAACAAAAATATTTGTCCCACTAGCGATATCTAAAGTCGCTACCTGTGACAATCTAAACCAAATCACTAATAAACCTCAACAGATGTCCGTAAACCAAGATCAACATACCAAGAGTCATTAGGTCTCCAAATTGCCCTAATCAAACCATAAAATCAAAATACCAAACCTAAACCATCCAAAATCACCACAATTTGAACAACAACAAAAAAAAAGCACGAAATAAAGCAATGAAAACAACGAAACCAAATGATCAAACATCCAAGACTTCTTCATATCGGAGGCACAGGAGGCGCCTGAGCTGCGGCCATCGCCCCTGCAAAGGTCTCTAAGGTGTTATGAATTGACTGAAGCACCGTCTCGACATTCTCCAGTCGCTGATCTAGCTCCTTAAAACGCTGGTCTATGTGTTCCTGGAGTGGAAAAGATTCTTCGATGGCTGAGCCGTCTGGAGAAGGGGGAGAAGCCTCTCTTACCGGACTATACTGATTCACAGCAGCAAACCTATGAAGGATATGACTGTTCACCGGGTAGTTGGGGTCAGGGACCAGAGTGCCATGAGCCATCTCCACCCACCCAAAGGAAGTCAGATCTAAGAGTAGGTTGCGCGGATACAGGATAAACCGCTCAGTGATTGGATTCCCCCACAGCGTCTCAGGCAATGGAATCTGGGCCCGCTCCATCAAGGCCTCAATTAAACTCCCATAAGGCAAATGGCCCTTGGGAAACCTCGTGACATAATGCATGTTTTGGAGGATGAGGCTAGGAAGATTAGCTTTCCCGCGTTTGAGAAGCAATAAGCGAAGGTAGAACAAAGTCCCTGGGCGAGTCAAATCTGATAGCTCACCTTGAGGAAAGAGGATGTAGTTGATAATCAAGAAAAATAGCCTGAAAGGAACATATAAACTTCATGGTCATGAACCTATCCTTCGGTGACAAACAAAAGAAATAAAACAAAAAAAAGCAACACACAAACAACAAAATTACCGGTGAAGCGCGGGCAGATGCGTAGTAGAGACCAGTTCAGAACCTGCCTCGGACCTGGGTATCTTGAACCACTCGCGATGGCCCCGGTATGTCCCTTGCTCACGAGGCCAACTCCCGAAAGCGTAAACTGACAAGCCGTTCAAAGTATCGATGGCACCAATCAAGTCAGCCAAATCCTCAACCCCTATGTGAAAAAGCCTGCCGAAAAGATAGGAAGAGGCAGAGGGAATGTCATGATGGTCAAAGGTGACGCGGAGATTGGCATAAAATAACTTGGTGATATCCGGATGGTAAGGAGTGTCAAGCCTCGACAAGCCGTGAAGGCTCCAGGCATTAAGCCACCCTGTTATTAAATTCATATAAGGGGTGGTGAAACGCCCCTGAGGATGGAAGAAAAAGCAGGCAGAAACTTCACGCCCCCCTTCACCAATGTTACTTTGATAACACTCAAAAGCCTCGTCGTCTCGAAACAGATAACGGTTGCCTGGGTCATATGACCAGTTAGGCTTGGAAGGTGGCGCGCCTTGGACAGAGGAACTACCCTCATCTCTGGGACGCTTGGGATTCCTTGGATCTATGACGCCGGCCATGGAAAATGAAGTCCGAGAAAGAAAGTTCAGAAAAAGAAGAAAATGATACGAGATACGTACACATGATGCCTTATATATATATAAAGGAAATTAGGGCACCAGAAAGCGTACGTCTTCTCGAATTTACCCATAAATGCAAAAGATCAAGAGGCGTGGCGGTTTGCAAGGAACATGATCGCTTCGCGATTCAAGGATTTTAATGAAAAAATGATGAGCCCAATGACACCAAAATATAATATCCATGCCCATAAATCAACTACAATCGAGAGCCCAACAAAGGTCCAAAACATCACATAGGTCCAAAACATCACATAATCAGAAAGTCCAGCTGCTACAAGGTCAGGGGTGACCGACTAAAACCAAGTCTAAAACTAAAGCCATAACAAAAGAAAAGATACAAAGCGCCAACGCGCTGCATAACTCCTACTCAAAGGAAACCCATCATCAACTCAACCTCCCGAGAAGCGTCCGCCACAAGGGAAGCAAAGCAAGGAAGGGCTAACACTATACCTGCAGGAGCTCTCTCAGAATCATCATCAGAATCAACATCCCTCTGGTCAGCTGACACCCCAACTGTCGGCTCAACCAACACAGTATCTGGCGACAATGGCGGACCCGCCTCACCAGAAGGCGATAACACGGCCAGGGGAGTGGAATCAATAAGAAGAGCCTCCCACTCGGAGTAATCCAGTGGCGCCTCACCAGAAAACTCCGGAACCATGTCTGACTCAGGGAAAAGGAAACCACGGAGAGTCTGGAAGGCGGGACCGTCCGAGGGGCTCTCTCCTGAATGAAAAATGAAAAGGTTATGACAAAAGAAAATGAAATGCACATCACAATGACAAGGGAAAACTATGGGTAAATACCTGGACATGAGATGGAGGCATGATCCAGAACGTCCAGCTCCATGCCCATGACATGGCTCGTCAGCTCATCAACACTCATGAAACTCTGAAGGGACAACTGGTATAAATGGCACAAGTCCCGTAAGCCCAAAGCCCAAAACTCAATGCTAAAGGCCATCGGGATATAAGGAAGTCGACCTACATGAAACGTGATAGAGAAGATATAAAATGAAACAGAAGGGAAATTAAGGTAAAAATATCAGTGAAATAAGGTATACCTAGACCTCGAAGCACTGGAAAGATGGCCGGTGCCGGAGCGGTCTCACAGGAAGAGACGGTAACGGCAACAATCGCCATAGAATCATCTGTGACAGGGAAGTCACTTGCCTGGATAAATGGAGCCGGAGAGATCAGCCCGGGGCGCAGAATCTCCTCAAACGGCACGGCAACGGTCTCCACCTCAACCTCCTCCATCTCAATGTCCTCTGTAGTAACCGCGGACTCAGCCAAGATAGCGCTACCCCATATGCCAGAACATGCAGTCCCTGAAAAAAAATACCATGACACGTTTATAGCAAATCAAAATTAAATGGAATGAAGTCAGAAGAAAAAGACAGAAATAACATACATGAATGTGGTGTAAGGAGAGGAGGCTCCATGGAAAACCCGTCATCTGAAGGACTCTCCCTCAGCCGCCGTCGGAGCTCATACCGGGTCGCTTCTTCCTCCACCAAAGAATCCTCACGTTGCCTTTTCAGCCGCCTAGCTGCTTCCTCAGCCAGCTCATCAGGGTATTCAGGAGAAGGACAACTTGAAGGGACCGATTCCTCGTTTTCCATCGAAGGGGGGAGACTATGAACACCTGTGAAACCAAAATCATAACAATCCTACATTGGTGATAAAGTTAAACAAAAAGAAGAGAAATGCAATACCTGAGTAGATAGCCCAGCGTCTATAAGGCTCAGATGCAAAAGCTTGGGGAGACTCTCCCTCAATAGGAGAAATACCCTCTACTTTGAAGTGAAAATGACCAAAATCATATCCACCAAGACCTGCCTCGAAGAACAAATCATCATAAGAAAGAGAGAAGGTAACCAAGAAAGTGATTCAAATGAGAAAGGAAAGTAACGAACCAGGGAAATGGCCGTCAGGAAGTGAAGGAGGGTCTACATACTCCAAGGACTTCACGCCAACCGACACAAAACCATCAACTCCAAAAGAATTCTTCAGTGGTCTGAAACCGCCTTGTCTAACCTCCGGATTTTGCGGAACAATCCGAGAACGAGGGTAAACTTTCTCCTTCAGGATGGCCACGCTGACATCATGAGGAATCTTAGACCAACCTCTGAACCACCTGTCATAATCTCCAGTCAATGTCCCCAGGCGAGAAGCCGGAGGAACAATGCAACTAGTGTCGGTGCCCAAACGCACTGAAAACGCACTAAAAGCTGCACATGACGGCAAAGTGACTCGAGGAGAGTCAGGAAAGCTGAAAACTGCTGGAATAGCCTGGTCATACCCAAACTGCCAAGCACAACGGTGAGGGCTGTAAACCTCATGGATCACCCTATTCCCCATGCGAATGGATAAACAACCCGCTCTGATACTGACGGCATAGTCTCGATCCCGCCTGTGTCGAGGGGAACACAACTTAGGACAGGCCCCCTTCTGACGAGGCGCCACATCCTTGACAATGTATGGCTTCCCAGTGTCTTTAGGCCATCCCTTGTTGAATGCCTCAGGGCGATAATCCATGATAAACTGACTGCTCTGAGTAAAGCACAAATAGGCGGTAATCTGATCCGGATCACGGACGGTACAACCAGCAATATGAATCAAACCTGGCAATGACTGCCTCATGCCAGCAGAGGTCAGCGGAGTATAACACTTCTCCCAGTAAAGGTAAAACCAACCAGAAAGGATGTGTAAAGGCATAACCACTGTGGCCCTGGAGGGATCCCTCGAAGAAGTAAGCTCTCTCATGGACCTATAAAGGTTCACTAAAGCTGGAATAGCCAATGAGACCCGCTTACCGCGAGCCAAGGCATTCGCCACCACAAAGACCCCAGGGCGGATGTACCCAGCCGGCTCGTAGATAATCAAGAAATAACATAACCACCAGGCCAAAAAGGCAGTCAGGACCGTCTCATAGTCCAACTCATGGGAACAGAAATCTGAGAATGACACCCGCTCAGAAGGAATATATGTCTTGTCAGAACCCAATTTAATCGGCTCCAAAGGATTAGCAAAATGCGCAGCCCTCTTCTCAGGTATCAAGTCTGTAAAATAGCGAACCCAGTCTCTCAACGGGACATCCCTGTCCAAGCCACGCTGACCACGTGACATGGCAATCTCATAATAAATCCGGAAAACTGCCCGAAGTGATGAAGAATGCAGAGGGAACCCTTCATGATCAGGACCATAGAGCTCGAAATCAGGTGGTACCCTCTCCTCATAAACCAACCCCTCTACTGGCACCCCCATAAGGCCAGACATCTGCTGAAGATCGATGGTGGAGTCACGATCCTCTAAGGGAAAGGTATTATGAACATAATTCCAATTGGAGGCCATTGCTTTCAGAAGATTGGAACTCCATGTATACTCAAACAAAGCCAAAATCACATCTCCAAAAATCTCAACCTTATCCAATTTCTTCCCCATACTGCACAAGATATACCGGGTCCATTCAACTTGCCCAGGACTCCATTTCAAATCACCCTGAACCCTCAAATTCCCAGGAGACCAAGGAATAACATGTCCCTCCATCATCTCCATACTCAACAAGTGAAAATCAGCAGAAAAAGTAGAACGACCAGTAGGGCTCAGAAAAATACCTGCAAGGTCACCGGAGGAAACGCCACGCCGATCCCGACTGATAGAACAATGGGAGGTATAGTACCTATCTCGACGCTCCTCAGTGCGCGAAGGAGGGTCAACAGCAAGACACGGATAGTCATAGATGGCCGGTAAGGGTAAACGGTTGTGCCGAACCAAAAGCCCGTGGAAATTATCCCTTCCTCCGAGAATGGCGCGCTTCCATAAGCGATGAAGGTGCACATGAATTTTCTGAGGATCCAAATAATCACTGATGTAAGACTCAATGGCCTCATCCGAAGGACCATAGAAGCCCGTCCTGACGATCTCAAACCGAGGGACAGTATCATAAATATCATCAACCGAAGCCATAACTACCTGCGAGAAAAGCGAAGACCATGTCAAATACCCAGAAAATGCCCATAAACTACTAAGAAAATGCCTAGAAGTTGGGGACACCAGAGTAGACTGATCGATGTATCTCACAGTCCACTCTGGTGGGGGGCATTTGTTTGCCTCTAAATTCTGCTACACAAAATCCTAAACAATTCCCTATCTTATCACCAAAATTTCAAAACCATATAACCAAAATCTCATCCACATAACCAATGATCCAACAAAATAGCCCTGACAATCGGTCATAACGCATGAAAGGAAAACACAAAAATTCTTAAAAAATGGACGGTAAGTTAATTAATTGTGAGGAATGCCATTATGCGCCTGTGATATCCTTATAATTAATTACCAGAGTCCTAAAAATAGAAAATTTGTGGCAGCTAAATTCTTCATATTTTTATGAGGAACCATGCGAAATTTCATGTCAAATTGACCTATAGAAGGGCACCAAACAATTTTCCTGAGAATAAAGCAGCTTAATTTTTCTCAAAATTCACTCAAATGGACGGCTCCATTTTCTGAAACGAATGGAGACAAACCCACGAAATAAATGGAGGCGATTACAGGTGGGCTCTTAAGTTAATGATAAATCCTGTCTTGGGCCAAGACTGAGGGCCATTCGGATTATATTTAGGCCCAATTCAAACACAGTAAAAAAGAACTTGTTGATCCAACGGCCATGATAAATCCCTATGCTGTTATCCAAGACCAACGGACAGATCTTGGCCTAAGGTTGAAATAGCAAACAGAATTTTCTGATTGGCCGAAACAGTGGGTCCCTACACATTTCCGTTTTTACAAAAAAAAAAGAAGAAGAAAAGGATGGAATAGTACTATCTCTGACAAGCTTCGTGCGCCGGCGTGGGGAGAGGCTATGCCGCCGATTCACGTCGCCTCAACTCCAACCAACCTCGCCAGTGAACTGGCAATGACTTCACGACTCTGATGACACCACACACGGCGAGGTGAAGGCACTAGAAAGGAAAATACGGGAGGAACAAAGATAGGAGACCAACAAATGAAAAATATGAAATTACGCTAAGTTACTAGAAATTAGCGGAGGAGTTCACCTGTCGAAGCCTCTGACAAGCTTAGGATGATGTTTGGATGAGTTATCAAGGGCCAATTTGGCGAGAAGAGGAAATAGCGCTGTCCTCCACCACAACTATTCCGAGTTGGGTTCAAGGAACTTCAAATACACTTTAAATTAGAAACAAAGAGACGATGAAGGACACGGTCAGAAAGAAGAAGTAAATAGGAGAGATGACAAAAGTAAAAGTTACCACAACTGGAGATGCCCAGCGTAAGAGGTTTGGTGAAATTAATCAAGAACTCAAATGGAGAAAAGCTGTTGCTTACCACAGCCTATAACCTGAGAAAAGAGAGGGCTAGTCCTGCAATTGTCCTTGGCACCAGGAAGCATGATGATAGGAGGTGAACTTACCGCCTCAATTGGGACCATCGGATGTGAAATAGATCTCAAACCAACGCCAGGATGCCTCCCATGCTTTAATCACAATAGTACAATCACTAACTCACCTATACCAAGCATAGATGAGACACAGAAGAAACAGCATGCTTAATGAGAAAAATGGTGCATCCAGCCGTTGATTCACATCTCAGGATAAGGCTGAACATACATGTACGGTTTGAGATCAAGTTGCATGCTTCTCAGTGAATAGGGGACCCAAAAACATCACATTACACCTGGAGAATGAGTGAGTCATGCGTGATCCCTTTTAACTTGGGGCAAATCAGTCATTGGAAAGAAAAGGACAAGAGAATAAAGCATGTAACTAAGGAATTTGGAGCATATGTGTACCCATATTACCCCTGGAATATCCCTATGTGATGGTTGCTGAAAACACAATTTAATTAAAAGAGAAATTAAATGAGAAATACAGCATTCAAAATCACAGGCCAATGAAAACATTGCTAATCTTCTAAAATGAACAAACATCAAATTAAAACATCAGAGACAATGGAAAATTGGAGCAAAATTCAGGAAAGAGGATGTAAATTCCAAACACAAAAAAAAAGCTATAGAACGTGAGAAAGAAAATTGAAATTGGAAATGCCAGCAGGCAGCTGACAGTGGCACCCCAGCACAAATAACAAATTGACACACCAGTATTTGCTATGGAGAATTGATAAAAACACAAATGGAGAGGATGAATAGTGGTCTGCTAACATGCCAGGCCTACATGCCTAGAAGCAACAGCTATACACCAAAAGAAGGTCTCCTCTCTATGCAATCACAACAATCCATAGCCCATGAACCGTTGGATGAGGAACAACACAACATCTAGCGCCAAAACAAGGCATAACTCCTCCTCCAGGGACAGTGGGAAAGAGTGAAATTGCAAGCGCCAGGTGTCATGCTGCCATTGGATAGTAAAAGGAAGTATGAAGGAAGCTAGTGAAATAGGAATAATAAAAGTAAGGCGGCAACCTCACCTCATATCCAATCCCTTCATCACAAGATCAAGGAAGGAGATGCTGCCATGTGTCAAGGAGATGAAGCCAAGCCCTAAGGATTTCAACTATAAAAGAAGACCATCACCAAAGAAGAAAGAAGAGTTCCAGCGCTTAGTAATTTACAAGCTGAAACTCTGTTGCTTTGTTTAGTCATTTCCTGTAATCAAGTCTAAAAAAAAAACAAGTAAGAGCGATTTCAAAGAAAGGTAGGGATTCTATTGTACCGAAATTCAATACTTCAATTCCATTTTCAAAGTTTTCTTCTTGATTTCCACTTTCAGTCTCTGTGCTTCTTTTGCTTTCTTCTTTCTCTGAAGCTAAGTATTGATTGTAGAGAGGTCATCATGTAGATCATCAACTAGTGCTGTTCTAGGGCTCAGAGGCATGGGTAAGGGGTGCTTGCCAGAGAGCGCACACTTGCCTGTGTCAACGAGTCTTTTTAACATAACAAAAAAATACTAAAAAAAATAAAAAAATAGAGTTTTGTAGAGAGGCATGGTTTGTGTGTGGGGGGTGCTTGCCTGAGAGCGCACACTCATGCATCCAACTGTGTTTCAAGATTAATAGTAACGGTTTAAAGAGTTGCATCTAAAACTGTGTCAATGAGTCCTTTAGTATAAAAAATGTTAAAGGAGCAAAGCTCTGTGGAAAAGCATAGTTCTATGTGTGAGGGGTGCTTGCCCGAGAGCGCACACTCATACATTTGACTGTGTTTCAAACATTAATAACCAATTGTCTCAAGAAACCTATGTCAATGAGTCCTTTAATGTTTTAAGAATGCTAAAAATAAAGTTTGGTGGAGGGGCATGGTTCTATGTATGAGGGGTGCTTGCCTGAGAGCGCACACTTATGCATATAGCCATATTTCAACATTAATAGAAGTTGTCCCAAGTGTTATGCATGAAACAAAGAATGAACTGATCCGAAATTAACAAAAATATAATAAAGTAAGAAGTTAAGGGTATATATGAAAAAAAAGGAAGAAATCTGTGTCTAGTATGAAAACAAAAAAGAAGGGTCTTAACATATAGTACATAGGGATTATTTTGCTAAAAATATGTGCTGTTGAGTTTATTTTAGTAAAAAAAAAATGTTAATTTTGCTTGAGGTATGTAGCTGTGACCAAGGGATGCTTCCCTGAGAGCGCATACTTGGGAATAGAAACATGCCCTTGATACATACATTTTCTAAGCTTCTACTATGATTTAATGAAGACACTTTGAGTTAGTAGCAGTAATGGCAATATACATCAAGGCTAAAGGTAAAATATATATATATATATACAAAATAGTAAGGGTTGAAGTGAAAATGCCAAAAAAAAAAGGGCCTGACAGGTGTTAAAAATTTTACTTCCCTCTTCAAAAGAAAACAGTATTCCATCATGATATTCCTAGGATTATCCCACCCAGTTTCAACACAAAAAAGTATATGTCTCTATGATATTTATAAGTTTACGTTTGATCATGAGTAAAAAAAAAAAACTCCTTCAAAAATGGAAGAAAAATAAAAAAGGGGAATTTCCCTGTACTTTGCTAAAAAAAAAAGAGGACTTAAACACACAAACAATACATAGGTTGCATCCTTGTCAAGTAAAGCTTCCCTGCATAAGTTCAAATCTAGTCTGTGACAAATTCTTGAGGGAACAATAGAGATGTACCTTAGAAATAAAATGTCTAGTGATGTTTCAGCCCCTTTTTGTCTAAAGGAAACACATGGCCTTCTCAGAAAAGAATAAATTGTTGACATTCCTGTCATAACTACATGAAATTCAATGAGCAGAATTACAAAAAGAAAAGAGAAATTAAGTACCATCTTATGTGACAATCTGTCAAAGTGATAGAGACCCAGCATGATAATAGGAAGGCCTCATAGTTTGATTAATATAAGGATGATTACCAAAGGTAAATTTCAAAATTTGGATGCTCAGCAAGATGCTTCCAAGACCTGAGGCTTTACTGTTTGTGAAATATGAATTAATGCAATGGGGTACTAGGATAAAATGTCCACCATCAATTGTCACAGGAATACACCATGGTAGGATCGGGTACATACATCAAAATCTAAAACCAGGTTCAACGCTTAGCGAAGGTCCTGAAAGTCAAATCAATGGTAAATTTGCAGCGACATTCCAGGCTATCTCAAGTACTGAGTACCGATGTTAAAAGCATATGTGGGAAAGAAATAAACACTATTAGTCAAAAATAACTGATAATTGAAAGTTCTTTTGTGAAAGTTCAAACCAGACCTACGGGTCAAATTGAAACCAAAACTGAAATACTCATGCCCAAATTGTTGTCACTAACAACTTCGTGGAGTGCTCTTGGTGCTCGTTGAACAACCCCCAGCAAGAAATCGCTGTCAGTTATCCCGAATTGCCACTCCAATTCGTCGTCTGACGATTGACATAATGAAAGAAATACACTCCCAATGGGTGGACACAAACCAAATTGAAAACAGAATTGAAAAGAGAAGGAGGAGGTGATCCCATGAAACCTGGTTGTGCTCGAAATGGTGGTCGGAGTATCGGAGTCAACGACGACCGTTGCGAAGGTCAACAAAAATCGGAAGAGCTATGGAGGAGAGATGAGGGGGAAGAAGCGAGATGAGCCCGGTGTGTGCCTCCAAGCTTGGACCAAGCGATTAAACCAACTCCAGAACTCAGCAATACTTCTTGATCTCCTGTAACCCTCAATGTGTAACGAGTCCCTGACAAACGTAACACGAAACAGCAAAGTTGCAACCAATCAGAAAATTCTACGAGGCAGGAAACTTCAAAAAATGAATTAAAAATAGCTAGATTATCAAAAAAATTCCATAAAATATCAAAATGTCAAGAAAAATATGAGGAATATTTTGATGTGTCATGCTAAAACACCAAGGTACAAAATACTTTAAGGGATAACCATAAGTAAAAAAAAAAAACACATGTAACAATAATAATAATGATAAATTTATATTTACATGGTTAAAAAGAGAAAAGAAAAGGAAATAAAAAAAAGGAAAAAGAGAAAAAATCATTTTGGATATTCTATGTTCTGGACAGCAGGTGTATTTGAACAGATTGTGTTCTGGACAGCAGGTACATTTGAACAGATTATGTTCTGAACAAAAGGCACAGTCAAGCATTAAGACTCGCAAACAAAATTGAAATAAATAAAGTCACAACTAAAAAGTCCGAAAATCTAAAACTCAAAAGCCACAACTAAAAAGTCCAAAGTCCAGAATGCCAAAATTCAAAAGTTCAAACCAAGTTCAAACTTTAAACCAAAGTCCGAAAAACCAAAACTCAAAAGCCCAACTCAAAAGTCAAACTCCAAAAGTGCTAGCTTAAAATGCAAGACTTACAAGTCAAACTCAAAAGTCCAAACTTCTAAAAATGCAAAAATCAAAAGTCAAAACTTCAAAATGGCACAAAGTCTAAAAATGACACAAAGTCTAAATGACACAAAGTCTAAAAATGACACAAAGTCTAAATGACACAAAGTCTAAAAGTGACACAAAGTCAAAATGACACAAAGTCAAAATGGCACAAAGCCTAAAAGTGACTCAAGAGACACAAAGTCTAAAGTGACATAAAGTCTTAAAAGTCAAAAGTTCGTCCCTTCAAGACTGCATCGCGTTTCGCCCTGAAGGAGACACCCTCCCGATATTCAGATTGAGATAAAGGAAAAGTCAATTCTGAATTATCACTGAAGTTCCTGTCAAGAGAAGGCATAGCGCATCTGTACTCGCGACTTGAACGAAAATCCCAAAATCCCTAAGTTCCCCCAAACGATTGAGAACTGACTTAGAATACCCTATTTTCTAGCGTTGGACTCAAATCTAACGGCCTGTTTCTACAAGTTCACAGCATGTTTGACCAGAAGCAGACTGAAATCTGATACCCGGATGACCAGAAGAAAAGTCAATCAGCGGTCATCACCCAAGTTCCTGTCAAGAGAAGGCATAGCGCATCTGTACTCAAGACTTGAGCGAAATCCCAAAATCTCTAAACCTCCAAACGATTGAGGATCGATCTAGGATGCCAAATCTCCTAGTGTCGAACTCAAAAATCTCTGCGACGGCACTAAGCCTGACACATCAAAGTAAAAGCAACCTAAATGTCTTAAAATGTGAAAATAAAGAACTAAACCACATCATTCATGTTTGCATGGCTCTGTTAAAAATAGCTGCCTTTCTGCATTGTTTTCTTCTACCATGAAACCCCCTATTAAGACACAAGACACTATCCTTTTTATTTAAAATGGACTTCAGCCACCTATGACATCTAAACTTTGATTATCCCGATCTAGAGGTGCTCTTAGCTCAGTTCGTAACTGAGTCCGGAGGTAATTAACAGTAGGGGCTTGCGCCTACTGGAAAAAAAGGACCTACGACAAACAATCAACTCTCGAGGTACTTAGAACCGCATTAGTGCCCTTCGCTCGTTTGGAATGGGCAGTAACGACGGGTCTCAAGATGCTCGAGGGGTATCTGATCCGCATTTTCTTCGCCCCATAGAGGACTATCTGATCTTCCGTGGTCGGACTGAAAAAGTGCGAGACACCCCCATACTAAAATCAGGGCTCCTGCCACATCCTGGAGGGAAACGACGTACAGCCGAGACGGCCCTTCTCTTCGGAGGGCCGTATAATGGGATCCTTTTTGCTCCCACATTAGGTGTTCCCTCTCCCACCTTGGATGTTTCCTCCCCCATCTTATTATTGTTTTGATCCTTCTCCATTTCTCAAATTTCTGATTTTACGCGTCTTTTGTTTGTGATTTTTCTGATTTTACGCGTCTTTTGTTTGTGATTTTTTGATACGAAATAGGAGAACGAATTGAGATATATATAGGCAATTATTTAACCGTTTATAAAACGCGCTACAATAAAAAAACGCGCTGCTCAAACACAGTATCAGTATCACGCTGCTCAAAAAGTGGACACCACCTTTGTACGCGTTTATAAAACGCGTTGGAGGTCTCCGAACGCGTTTTATAAACGCGTACGAAGGTGGTGTCCAGATAAAACAGTAAAACAGACTGACAACCTGCGAAAGTATTGAATTCCATTAACTTACCCCTTCGTACGCGTTTATAAAACGCGCTCAAACCTTATTACATGTTTTATAAACGCGTACGAAGGGTTGAGTCTATAAATAGTCCTGCTTCTCCGCAAATTCACGTCGAAAATTCAGAAATCAAAAACCAAAACTTTAGAGAACTTACGCAGAGAAAAGAAACCGAGAAAACATAATGTCAACTAAACCACGTCATGTTTGTACCGGTGTGCTTCTACAAGGAGATGGAGGAATAAGTAAACGAGATATTCTTCGGCACGTCTACTTGCACTATCCTTCCGACAAATTTTACGTGAAGGTTTTTCAACGCGACGTTTTTGTAGTGAGAGGGCCGAAATATTGGACGGATGCAGTTAAGAGGGATGGAGGATATCATGTCCGACGTGGAGATGGAATCGTTTGGTTGCGTTTGCAACAGGCATGTCCTCCTGGATTTGAAAATCACCCTTTAAATGGAAATGACATATATCATTTGGACTGATTATTAGGTTTTCTATAATTAGATGTTTTTATTATTGTGTGTTCTATAATTATGTTTTCTATAATTAGATGTTTTTATTATTGTGTGTTCTATAATTAGGTTTTCTATAATGAGATGTTTTTATTATTGTGTGTTCTATTATTATCTGTTTTCTTTTATGTTTTAGTATATGTATTAATTCGTGTTTTAGTATATGTATTAATTCGTGTAGTATATGTGTTGTAAGTTTTATTATCTAATTTATTTTAGTTTTTATTTTATCCATTTTCATTTTTATTGTCAAATTCGAAATATTAATATTAAGAGACTTAATATTTATTTAAATTATATTAGACATTACAACTCAATGAACATTATAATAAAAAACACAACACAAATTAAAAATTACAATTTATTAAAATTTTGAACCACACAATACACAACAAAAAAAAATTACAAAATACATGATATTAAAATTTTGAACCACATAAAAAAAATTTGTAGAGGATCCATTGCTAAGGGTGGGAAGAGAAAACATCACCGCAACTAATAGACAAGAGTCGGGCGACTGATTGTCATATTGACCCCCTCTTTTTCTGAGACTTGGATGAGGATGACTGCATGTATGCAGATTCTCATCCAAGGATGTCGGCTGCGGTGTTATGGCTCGTAGACCCAGCCCAACAAACCGTCCTCTACACGTAATAACAGATTCCACAGGAAAGTTTTTATTTTAAAGTTGGTGGAATATTAATAGCCATAAGGATTGTGTGCGACTCTGTATCAGTGAATAAGTGTGCCGCATACAACCCTTATGGCTATTAGTTTCGCACCAACTAATATTATTTTGCATTCCACCATCTAACTCTTCTTTTCCTCTCATTTTTTTCTTTTTTTCAGATTTTTTTCCTTTTTTTTTGATTTTGGACGACAGAAGGTTGGGTATTTATATGGAAATTAGATCTCTCGAACGCGTTTTATAAAGGGGTAAGAAGGTTTCTTACGCGTTTTATAAACGCGTAAAATCAGAAAATAACGCCCAATGTCAGAAACTTTCGCCGCAATCACTGCAGCTTCTAGCGCGTTTTATAAACGCGTTTTAGGGCCTGTAACGCGTTTATAAAATGCGTTCGAGAGGAGAGAGGGAGGCGCGGTTTATAAACGCGTTGGAACTTTCTTCTTATTAAAAAAAAATAAATAATTCTTTGTATTAAATTTTTTGCTGTCTGAATTTTTATATTAAATAATTTCGGTAAATTTTTCTTTCCGGAAACTTTCTTCCTTCCTTATTCCTAACTCATCCATAATACATAACAAAAAAATTTGAAAAAAATATGTAAAATTTGATCTTGAAGGATATTTTTATATGGAGAACAATTTGAACGGTACGGATCGACTATATGAATTTTAGATTTTGAAAAATGACTCCAGCATATGGGTTTGATCCGTATGCTGGAGTATATTTTAGCCAATCTCTCTCTCTCTCTCTCTCTCTCTCTCTATATATATATATATATATATATAGTTTGTTATGGTGAGTTGCAACTCACTTAAGGGTCGGTGAGTCGCACTCAAAACTCCTAGACTAGTTCAAAATGACCGATCCAAATCCAAACAATCCAATATGATCTCCCTATTGAAATCTCTATGCAGAAAAAATTTTACATTTTTTTTTAAATTTTTAAGTAATTTTTTCGTATTTTTTAAAAACTACTGTTTTTGAACGGTTCAGAACTAATTAGATTAATGATTTTTTAAAATTAAAAAAAATGTAAAATTTGGTCTGCATGGAAATTTCAATAGGGAGATCATATTAGACGGTTTGGATCAATCATTTTGAACTAGATCTAGGAGTTTTGAGCCTGACTCACCGATCCTTTCGTGAGTTGTAACTCACCATAACAAAACTCTCTCTCTCTCTCTATATATATATATATATATATATATATATATATATATATATATATATATATATATAAAGTTTTGCTATGGTGAGTCACGACTCACAAGAAGGTCCGTGAGTTGGACTCAAAACTCCTAAATTTTGTTCAAAATGACCAATTCAAACCGTTCAATACAATCTCCCCATCGAAACCTTCATGATGACCAAATTTTACATTTTTTTCAAAATTTTTAAGTACTTTTTTCGGATTTTTAAAAACTGCTATTTTTTAATGATTCAAAACTAATTAGATTAACGATTTTCTAAAATTTCAAAAAAATACTTAAAAATTTTGAAAAAATGTTAAAATTGGTCAGCATGGAGGTTACGATAGAGAGATTGTATTGAACGGTTTGGATCGGTCATTTTGAGCAAGATTTAGGAGTTTTGAGCCCGACTAATGAACCCTTTTGTGAGTCGCGACTCACCATAGCAAAACTCTATATAATATATATATATATATAGAGAGAGAGTATCTATTATGAACCATGATGCATAGAGGGCTCCGTGTACCATGATTGTTTGATCGATGGTTCTGCAAATTGATAAATCTAATAATACCAATCTAATCTATTTATTGAAATCTCATAGAAAATAAAATTTTTTACAATTTTTTTTCCAATATTTTGAAGCTTGACATTTTTTTTTACTATAAATACACTAATTTAATAAAAAAATACTTAATTAACGAAATAAACTCTTCAAATTTTCATAGATAAAGTCTCTATAATGGTTAACAAAGAATATTAATCATTTTTATTATTTTACCCTTGTTATAAATAATTCAAGGCACTTAATTTGAGTTTTTGAAGCAATGTTTGAAATACCGTACCATTCCAGTCGAAATACTGCCATACTGCAATGTTTCCAACTTACCAGTATTTTGACTGGAATCGTACGGTATTGGAAACACCGCTTCAAAAACTCAAATTAAGTGCCTTGAATCATTTAAAATATGGGTAAAATTAATGAAAGTGATTAATATTCTTCGTTAACAATTAGAGAGACTTATATCTATGAAAATTTGAAGAGTTTATTTCGGAATGCAAAATTATAGAAGAAAGTTTAATATGCACTATAGTATATATGACTTTCTATGCACCACGGACATTTTTGAAGATATTTTTGTAAATTGACAAATCTAATTTAATCAATATAATCTACATATTGAAATCTCATAGCAAACAAAATTTTACAATATTTGAGATTTCATTATTATTTTTTCGAATTTTATAAAACCTGTCATTTTTAGAATGTTGTAAATAGTAGTTTGTCTCCTAATAGCATATTTTTAAAAACTAAAAAGTAGTAATAAAATTTTAAAATTGTAAAATTTAGTTTGATATGAGATTTCAATATGTAGATTAAATTAGTTAAATTAGATTTGTCAATTTACAAAAATATCTTCGAAAAAGTCCATGGTGAATAGCTACGGTGAATATTATACTTTTGATTTTGCATATAAAATTACCAAACTAAATTTGATATATCAGCAACCAATTTTTAAGATGGATGACGTATACCAAGGTTGCTAGTGATAATTTAAAAATCAGGGGCGCTTGGCCCTTCCTTTAGAAATCCGTCCTAAAATTTAGATCGGTCTGGTCTTTCGAAGGACTTACGACGAACAAGGAACTAGAAGGACCGGATTTTGAAAGGATCAGGTCTAATTTTTTTCAAATACAGATGTTGAAAGGACCGGGTTTTGAAGGGCCGGATCCGATCAAGCCCTTCAATCGTAGTGACCATTTGATCATGATGACATATTAGATATTAAAATACTATTAAAAAAATAAATGTTATTAGTATATTAGACGGACTAGAAGGGCAAAGGATTTAAAAGGGTCGGATTTTCAAAGGGCCGGCCTCATATTTTAAAAAACAAACTCGTCTAATCCGGTCCATCTCAATCCTTTTTATCAACCAGGTCCGATCTGGTCCTTCTATCAAATCCGTCAAATCCGATCTTTTGAAATCCGATCCGGCCCTTTTGCCTTTCACTAAAGGTCGCTCTCGTGCCACTTGATCGTTAGTTTAGATCTGCTGTGGCTTTTTCTCAAGTTGACCTTGTATTTTTAGTTCTAATTTCTAAGTTTCTATAGCCAGGGTCGCATCTATGCTCTGGATTATTCTGGTGACTGGAGTTCTACACAAAAATGTCAAAGACAGTGTTAATGATAAAAAAAAAATCAATTTCTTATTCCATTTATTTATTTATCCATGACGGGAGTTGAGATTTCCTACAAATATATTACAATTTCACAAGGTGACCTGACCTTGTCTTTGAGCCTATCCTTTATTTATTTATTCTTCATTATTATTATTGGTCTGTTTCTCTCTTTATTTATACTTGTAATGAATTGCTACGGAGTACGGAATTGAATTTGACTATGGTTAATTACGTAATCCGGCACTTTCTTTATTCAACGTTGATATTGATGTTTATTTCAACTTGTATGATAATACTGCCAGAAACTCACTGCCTTGACATTCCTTAATTTGTGTTCTTTCAGGCGCTTACAATTACCTATGGGGGCAATTGCCAATCGTTTTGGTTTAGCAAAATTCCAAATTAAAATGATATAACCAAAGCTAATAATTGTTAGCACGTTCGTGAGTATTCAAGCATCAAGAGTTTGAAATTAATTAATTAAAGAGACTCGTTCATATTTAGGTGACAGAAATTTATATTAAAACAAAATATATTTAAAAAATATTTTAGGAGCTAGGGATCCGCTATTCGTTTCATTCATCAGATAAACTTTTTGCCCCTCTTTTTTGGACGTAGTTTATAGGCAAAATTCCTACTTACGAAAATTTTGATTAGCCAATAAAAAAGTTTACAAGAAAACTCACACCGATTAATAATTAATAGAAAAAAACTATTACGATAATCCATAACACGTCATGTGATCACTGTCCAAAATCTAAAATCTCCACTAACAAGACTTCATCTTCTTATATTATTTTTCTTTGAATTTCAGTCCATAGAGGCACATGCACAAATTTCATCTCATCCAATGAAATTCAATCTCTAGACCAGTTCCGTATAAATTGATGTAATCTCCAACTATTATACAGCAGCGGTCGCTGTATCCTAATAATTTTCAAATTTTGAGCCTTCTTGAATTGCAGAAATTCATGTTGTTATGTTCCTTGCAAAGGCACCAGAAGATCACAACCAGCTTGTAATAACCGTGTGAACCATATCTCTCGCTTAAATATATAATTACATGTGCATTTCTTAATAGATATTATCATTTCAAATTAATGATGATATACTAATCTGTGTAAAATAATTGTAAATATTATATATATTTATATTCTTTTAAACAAAATAACCCATGAAAGGAGAACCAGTTATCATGGAAATTAAAAATAGTACGACACACAAAGAAATGACACAAAACATAACATAAGACATAAAAAAGTTCACAAATAATAATGATGGTACAAACATTTATATAATTATAGCAATTTTTACACTCATGCTTATATTATTTACATCATTTTTGTTGTCTTGTGCTACATAAAAATTTGAGAAATACTACGATCCAAACTATTTGAGCGGATAGCTCTGTCAAACTCAATTAGATCTCATAATCCAAAAGTTAAAAATGACCGACCCAAACTACGCAATGTATTATTCATATTGAAATCTCCTATCACTAAAGTTTTTTCATTAATTTGATGAAAGATTGAATGATTTAAAAAATTAGTTCAAATCTGATACAAAAAGAAACCCAGTAATTAAGACGGGTTGATCTCAATTTTTACTCCAGTGTAAAGGGCAAAGATTGGCCAGCTTTAAAATTAGTTTGTAAGCCCATGATTCCTTGAGCTGGCGTTGGAACACAACTGGCCAGTACTCAGCTGCATCGGTGTATCGTGCCCTCGTCACGGCTGGTAAACAAAAGTTCCCACTGAAGTCGATTTGGAAAATCAAAATCACACCTTCAATTCGTTGCTTTTTAATCTTGCTTGCACACAATAGGGTATTGACACAGGAACAGCTGCAAGAACGCCACATACCTTTTGTTCACGGATGTGTAATGTGCGATGAAAACATTCTTGAGACTTCAGCTCACCTTTTCTTTACCTGCCCAGCTATATAGTCTTTATGGATGCAACTCAGAAGGACGACTGGTACAGCAACAGTAACCTGTGACACCACTTGCAGACAGGCAATGGAGTGTTTATTTAGTTTGGTAAAACATGCATGTACAATTCTTTCCATTCAACGCTTGTGGCAAATACTCTTTGGGCTATCTGGCTTGAGCGCAATAACAGGGTTTTCAGGAACGAGCAAAGAACAGTTCAAGCAATCCATGACTGGATCTAGCAGAAGCAACTTTGTACAGGAGGAATTGTTAGGGCTCTGTTTTTTTCTTCAGCTTCTTTCTGTTTTTGTGCGCTTTTCTTTTGTTAGTTTCTTAGTTTCTTCTTTTTTTAACTAGACAGTCACTGTCTAGTCTATAAAAAAAAAAAAAATTAGTTTGTAAGCCGGTTCAAACCGGTAAAATCAGAAAATGGACCCTGGTTCGGTTCGTTAGTCTCTAAAATTGGGTTGTTATCGAACCACAAAAAAATGGTCGCAAACTGGTTAAATCGCCAAAAAGGTGAAGCAGACCACTGGTTCATATATCATATTTCCCCAAACTGAACCATGCTACGCGAACAAGGCCGTAATTTTTTTAAAGAAACATAATTGAAAATTTAATAGTAAACTTTGAAAATAATTATTTTTATCAATGGACATGGCAGAGCGCCCCGCGCGCCACTGCCCACTAGTACTCTGGTGCGGGTAGAGGTAGCGCCGGTCCCATTGGTGCAGGTGCAGAGGATTAAATGGCGACATTGTTCACTGGACAAGCTTTTTTCTTCTTCTGAGGTGTCCCGCAGCAGAGGGAAAGAGATGCCCATTAAAAAAATATTATACAAAACTCGGCAGGAAAAGATGTCCATTAAAAAAATATTGTACAAAAGAAAGTGCTTTGCATAGATATGAATATGATTTACGACTAGTGGGAATTCCCGCGTTGCGACGACTCATTTTTATTTTTGATAGGTTTTATTAAATTTGCAATCATAAAGCTATTTTTATAATTTGTGCAATCTCTTTATTTTTGTTTTCGTTTGCTATCAAATGATATTTATTTTGTTATATTTGTGCGTTGCGCAACAATGTTTTTGATTTTATATCAATCGTTGAATTCTATTTTTTTACTATTAGCATGTCAGATTTTCTCCTACGACAAACTACCCAGCTGACATCAGAAAAAATATTTTTGGATCATGAATAACATAACATGATAAAAAAATATATTAATGTTCAATACTAATAAACAAAAAATGTTCATTAAACATATGTTTTTTTGCATAAAATATGAACATTTTAAATATATTCAACCAGCACTCATTTGCACATATTTTTGCATAAAACAAAGGCATTCAATAAATAAATAAAAAAATAGAGAGGATATGTTATATGAACTTGAATGCACTGTGGTTTGGAAAAAAAAAATGGAAGACCACTTTCAGTGGACTCGGATCACCAAATACCAAGCATGGAATGTTGGTTGAAAAGAAATGTGGTTGACATGGATCATGTGCACCCAAATGAGGCTGCTGGGACGACGGACCACGTGGAAAGAGTGGGTTAGTGGGCTGTGACTGTGTGGAACAATGCATCCAAGTATCCAACGGAAGAGAGAATGAATCGAACGTTAAGGATGCAGATGGAAAGATCGAACGGCTAAAACACGTTTACTGTACTGAGAACTGTATTTCTACAGTACTATCGGATGCGGATGCAATTCTCTTTTGATTTGACTAGTGGTCGGTCGCGCGTTGCGCGATCTAATTTTCTTTGGTAAAGGTATAGCATTTGAAGAGATGAAACGGAGAATAATAGAAGGCAGTCTTGATAGCATTTGAAGAGATGAAATGCAGATGATACAAAGTAGTTCTGATAGTATGTACATATAGGAGTATAGATCCAACAAAAAGTTAGCTGATAGCTACCCTAGATGGTTATAGATAGATTGTAGGCACACTGAAACTGAAAGCTATGAGGAAAGAAATGCACTACACAATTAGAATGCTAGTGCATTGATTTCCAGTCCTAAGTCCAGCATATATCATGCATGGTCATATATTTAACAAAAGTAGAGGAGCTGCATC
Organism: Rhynchospora pubera; assembly: GCA_028095005.1. Classification (NCBI taxonomy): domain Eukaryota; kingdom Viridiplantae; phylum Streptophyta; class Magnoliopsida; order Poales; family Cyperaceae; genus Rhynchospora; species Rhynchospora pubera. The sequence continues at coordinate 87,776,309 of CM051459.1, forward strand.
TAGATGTTGCATGATGGCTATTTTGGCAAGGTAGGCAGATTATGAGTGTGTGAACGGGCGCCCAAGTTATATTACAAAACAATGCGCTGCTGTTGTTCTGCAGGATAAAACAAAAGTTGTGGTATACACAATGCATGAGGAGGTCGGATAGAGAGAGTCCATTCATCAGTTGGGGTTTGCAGGATCATCCTGCAACGGATCCTCTAGGCCAGCAACACTGTAAATATGAACCAATGTGTTTATATGAGAGTCTGATAAATTTTGTTTTGCAGTAGGGATATGATGGAATTTATGAAGCTTTGGGAGAGATAGGAGAGGTTGGTGTTATGTTAGTATTTTTGTCCTTTCTTTTTGCAGCACAAAGTGTATGGAAATACAGGAGGGTAAACATTTGCGAGGTTATGTACATTGACTTGCGTTTTTTCCAATTTTTATTTTAATTCACCCATGGAGAAGTGCACCTTCGGTAATACCTATTTGTTTCTTCTGATGGAGGGGATTCATATATCAGCCTCCGCCTGATTTTTGTATGCGGCTCTATCTGTGGTGCTGCTTCCTCTGGGGAGGTTCTTCATGTATTTGTTTTATGGAGGAAAAAATATAATGTGTCATGATCATATTTTCTAAATGAGCATTTACTGAGGAATGAGAGTGTAGAAGGCAGTGCAGAACATTGTACCTTTTTTTTGATATGATATCATCAGTTTGGTCTGTGCTAGTGGAAGATGGGATGATATTTTTTCCTTTGTCCATATATGGTGTTTGTGGTGCTGGTGTTTGTTCTTGTTGTGTTGATGAATCTTTGATGAGAAGGATTGGTTCTGGCAAAAGATTCATCATACTATCTGGGACTGGGTCATGCCGTGTAACAGTGTAGCTGCGGAATGTGTGCTGTGGACCTGGTTGCTTGCCTGAAATGGTGAAGATATACGCTTTGTTGATGATGGCAAGGAGTGCTTGTGGCAGCTTTTCTTTGTCATTATCATGTTCGGCTTTCAGTGTCAATGAATCAATGCCGATAATCATTTCTGCAGTTTTACCAAGAAACATAAGCTGAGCTTGATCTGTTTGATCTGCTACATGGACCCTCATCCTGTACCTGAGAGATGGTAGGCAGTTTTGATGGTGAGAAAAATAGTGTTTGACACATGATGAGGAAAAAAATTAGAAATGAAATGCAAGTACCATGGGACACTATGGCGGCGATTCATTTTGCACTCTGAACAGTAGAAGCCTTTGCCCTCGATCTCTAGTTTTCTGTGGCATTCTGTGCATGCTAAATAGTGCCAGTCAAAAGGATTGATGACTTGGATAATCCTTGCTGGGAACTGGTACAGTGTTTCCTGAAGAAAATAGCAGAGGAGAAATTAATTTTACTTTATGCACCCATGGCGATTGGTAAAAGCAACATAATATAAAGCAAACAATGTGAACAAAAGAAGATGGGTGACATATGGGTTTTTGTGCGTTGAATTTTGATGAGAGTAAGCTTTCTGATGATAAAATTTGAAGATTAAATGGAATACTGACAGTAAAATTGTCAAGGTACATGGCGTTCAGTTCTGCAACTGTTAGGTTGATGGGATCTCGTTTAGGAAGTAAGGATTGCGCCTGTGGGATACAGCCAAACATCTCTTGTGTTTCATTGAGAAGCAGAGGGCGGCCATCATAAGGCATGCTATCAAAGAAAGCACAGTATAAGTTTTGTTGAATAAGAGGTGCTATTAGTATTTGTGTGGAAAAGGAATGTCGTTTGGTTTGCAAATCATCGATAATATGAGCACAGTACAGGAAAAATCATGGTGTCATAAATTGAATCAGCGAAAAGAAAACAAAAAGAAAGAGATGATGAAAGGAGAATAGCGTACCAGTATTTGTGGAGATAGTCTGCTATTTCTTGAATGGCAGTGTCAGTATGGAATCTTGTGCCGGTATAAGTCTTCAATCCATATAATCCTGTTGCATTTGATGTTTTTATTATTAGTATGGCCACATGCATGAATATAGAGAAAATATTTTTTTGTAGCCGGATTGAATTGGCCAATTTACTTCTGTAATCTGTTATCTGAAGACCATTGCATGCAAGAACAATGGAGGAAGACTGAGATTGCTCATGCAATGCTACAATATCAAATTTGTCGATGAAGTCTCCCCATAATGCGACATCCATCACCTTGCCTCTGTCATTAGGAAATTATACGTTTTTTTATGAAATTTTTAATAACGAATCAATATTCATAAGAAAGTGGTAGGGTTATGTCTGTTTTATTGAATATCTATGACAGCAACCTTTCGTTTGTGAGATACATGGTTCGAACTCTTGTGTGTGGCTGTGTTGGTGGGATTCTAATATCACTAAAGCCTGTGAGCCTGCCTATGACATCTGTAAAAATAAGGATAAGATTTATAAAATATAATGGTAAGTACTTATATAATAGCAGATAGGATTGAAATAATATTTTTTTTTCAGTGACATTCTTATTTGCACACCTAAAATTGCTTTTTTGTATGTGATTTCAGTGCCAACATCCTCGAAACGTCGGAAATCAAAATTATAGATGGGTATTGGATATGCATCGGAAGATAGGAGGCGGATGTTTGTCTCTCTTGTTATCTTGATGATGCATTTATGAGGAACAACTTCGTAGTCTTTTGTTGAATTTTCCATGTTGAATTTGGATATCTCCACTATATTACCCTCAGCAAAAATATTTGAGAGTCTCTCATAGTCAGCTGCGGCAATGAGTCCTTGTATCTTGCCACCCTGTTAAAGAAAGAAAAAGGACATAAATATAAAATGTAAATATTATAAGAGTGTTGTACACAAAGATAACATGGATAATGGCTGATAAATATTTCTTTTTGGCTGTGATAGCAATGAAATGTTTTGAATAATGAAGTGCAGGTACAAATAAGAGGTAATGCAGCAAAATATCGAAAGATCAAATCAGATACCACATGGTCAAGTAGCAAGAAACCAAGCTTCCAGACTCTTCCATGGCGTGGATCAGAAGCTGGCCAGATCCGTACAGGCCTTGCATGGATTCTTGCTCTCTGTATGTCAGTTGTGATGGTGAGGGTCGAGACTGGAATTGGAGGATCCATTGTGAGCTGCAAAAAAAAAATGTTGGTAGGTCTGAAGAAGAACAGCCGAAAAGTAATTGCAAACAGAGAAACATAAAATTTCACATGTAATTTGAAGACAGAAGTTGGTCTGACATGATGATAAGGGAAAAAGGAAAGAATACAGTAAATCACTGTTATTTGACGATACTGGTTGTAACGCAGAGAAGATTTCTTTATATACTATATTTTTTGTGTAATTTTTGTATTCATCATCTTTGTTTGCTATGAGCATCCTAAGTCCGTTGGGTGAGGTTGTTCTTGACAGTGCAACATAGAGCTGGCCATGGCTGAAGACTGGTTCAGGGAGATAAACACCAACAACATCGAGGGATTGGCCCTGGCTTTTGTTTATGGTCATAGCATAGCATACTCTAATAGGGAATTGTTTTCTTTTCATGACAAATGAGAGTCTTTCATCTTCATGGGAAAACAATATGCGTGGTATGTGGACATTGCGGCCTCTTCCTGGGCCCGTCATGATCCTAGCATGCAATACTCGGGTCCCTAAATCTGTTATCATCATCCTAGTACCATTACAAAGGCCATTAACTTGATCCATGTTTCTAAGCAACATAACTGGGACCCCTACTTTCAAACTTAGCTTGTGGCATGGCATAGATCCAGTTGTGATTGTGTTTAATATTTCAGGTGTGAACATAGCCTGCAGATGTGGAGGGAGATTTTCTGAGCCTTGTATGCTGTCTGAGCTGTAATAATCATGCTGCTCGCCAGGGATGCATTTTAATATGGTGTCATTCAAACTATTGACAGCATTATTTTTGGGTGTTATGATAGCACGCTGCTTTAAGTATGATTCATCTTGAAATTTTTGTGCAAAGTCAGGGTACACAACATCAATAATTGCTTGTTCTGGGTCAGATCCACTGGGTATAAGGAGTTCATCAGGAATTCGAATCCAATCTGGTTCAGTACTGTTGTATAACTGCACAGTTTCTACATTGCCGTCTCCTATTGATAGAAGCCATTGTGCAAACAATGCAAGATGTTGTGTTTGTGATGATGAGTGGGGTGATGAGAGGAGTCGCATGTTGATACTGAGCTTCATGATGTGGCATGATGGCCATAAGTATGAATTTGTGATTGAAGCAGCAATAGTATCGAATCTGCTTCCATGGGGAACAACAGGTAAGGTCTGTCTAAAATCTCCACCAAGAAGCACAGTAATTCCTCCAAATGGTTTACTCTGGTTAAGTGGATACTGACCAGCGAAGATGTCTCTCATAGAACGATCGATGGCTTCAAAGCATAGTCTGTTGTTCATTGGTGCCTCATCCCAGACCACCAGAGAGGTGTGCAGTAAAAGATGAGCAAGCTGTGTATTTTTCTTAATATCACATGTTGCACCCTCTTTTAATTTGACAGGTATTTTAAATCTATAATATGCTGTGACACCTCCTTCTAGTAGCAGAGAAGATAAACCGGATGAAGCCACAGTCAGAACAATTTTGCCTTTTGATCTCAAATAGGCTGTCAGAGCTCTCCACAAAAAAGTTTTTCCAGTACCACCATGACCATAAACAAAATAGAATTTCCCAATGCGAGACATAACTGAATGCACTATTGAATCAAAGATTGTTCTTTGCTCAGCATTAAGTCCTGACAACAGACTGGGAATTCGCATTTGGAGGTCAACTGTATTGAATGAATACTGTTCTGTCAGGAGCCTGTTGTGATGATACACTGGTCGCGGATTTGCTGGCTGAGGAAGCTGGACATACTGCAATGAGTATCCTCGCACCAATAAGATATCCTCCAGTTCATATAGTATGTGATCTTTGAGAATTTCAGGATCAATGACCATGTCAAAATTGGAGTTATCTTGTCTTATCCTGTGAATTATGTCATCCCCCATGTAATTCCAACATGAGTTCCAAAGATGAGATGCATCAGCTACTCCAGAATAAAGCAAGATAGATATAAAGATCTGTCGTAGCTGCTGAGATGAGGCCACTGCTGCTGCCTCTTGCATTGTGGAGAGCCATTCAGTGTTGTCATCTAACAAACCAAGAAGATTGCAAGCCTCTTTATATGTTGGTTGGACAACATGATTTACTGTGCGCAGATCCTGAAAGGATTGTGCACCTCGAATAACAGTCAAGAGCATCCTGAGGTAGTAAATTTCACCAAGTCCTGGCGGGGCAAAACTCATACGTGCCAATCGGTATCCCTGTTGTCTGAATTCCCACATTCTATTATCAGCATGCCAGGTGTATAACCTTGTGACCTCTGGATATGTGAGTGTTCGAGCTATTGGGTCTTTGGCATTGAGTTGAAACCCTGCAGTAAGCTTTGTGCGCTGGTTCACAGGATTAGCTACAATTTCTGCCAGGCGCTGCGTGTCACGGAAAAGAACACTGTTTTCAAAGGGAAGATGGATTGGCAGTCTCTCAACGGAAGGGTAACTATAATGGATATGATACTGGAAAAGGCGCCAGATTGATTCATGTGGAGTAAGGTATCTACAATCTAAGTAATCAAGCACTTCATCAACAATATGTTCTGCCTCGCCTTGTTGGTTTGTGCTGGGCACTTGTTGGCTGGTACTGGATTGAGCATTAGGTTGTGCTCTACTGACAGAAACCCTAGCACGATCTCTACCTTTGCAAATATATTTGAAAAGGTATTTGATCATTATTGATGTGTGGCATCGTTCAACATTAATATGAGCACGGTATTTGAACAGAAGATTCAAGTTATAAGGGACAACATATCTATTGTCTAACGTAATGCCATTTTTTGTAACGGTAACTCCTGTGTCCCGTCTCCTGTACACCACAACACCATCTTCTGTCATCAATGTTGCATCATGGAAACGTTTTGGAAAACGCTTACTGCAACGGTTGTTTTGCATGCAGGGCGAACGGGGTCGCATTGCACCACATGGTCCGTGCACCATGAATTGTGAAACAACTGCATATGCATCTGGATCAGACACTGGATCAGGCAACTCAGCAGAAATCACTTGATCAATGCTGGCAGCATCAGATAAACTATTTTGGTGTGCCAACCAGACCACAATATGGACGTGCGGTAAGCCTCTCTTTTGGAATTCAACTGAATGTATCACTGTCAATAATAATCAGGAAAAGAAAGGGCTTAGCGCGATAGAAAATAGAGAAGAAAGAATACTACATATTCAATAAGAAAAAGACCAAGCGAAGTGGACATGAATGATGATAGCTCAACTGATATGAAATAAGAAAGAAGAGATGACATTTGAAAAATTCAACTCACATCCAGAGATGGGTCCAAAGAAAACACCACTATGCAGATCACGCATCATTTGATTGCGTTTCATCCTAAAAACACGGCATACTAAGTCTGGCCTGTCACTCGGCTGTTGTCCTGGAAACATGTTACGACTGATCTCTGGCCATGCAGGATTACATGTGAAAGTAATAAATAGATGAGGAGGGCCAAGGTGCCTGCAAACAGCAATGGCATCTTGGTAATTCTGAAACATGTACCGCGGGCTCCCAACATGTGATGCTGGCAAAATAATCCGCCTTCCTATACTTTGCCCAAACACATCATGATTAAGGACAGCATTCCTAACATTTGTATATGTGTCAGACCGTAATGATGCCTTGTTCTGATGAATATACCAAAGGCGCGATTGGTCAACACATGCAAACATGTCCACTGAAAGCTGCTGGAGCAGCCGCCGAGACTGCAAAATTATGTTGGATCCCATAGCACGGACATGCAATCGATGACAATAATATTCATTCATTGTGACATGCTGCCGCCCACTTGAAGAACTTGATGAATCAGGATTAGCACACTGTATATCAAGCCTAAAACCATCCTCCCCACGCACAAATAGAAGAGGGTACTGGAATGGCATGTAGGAAGGATGGAGTGAGCTGACACATTCTAGTGCTCCCGAGCGCCGCTGCATAATCAGATCACGGTCAAAGTGCTGTCCGTCAATATCGCCTACTATCAGACCAACAACCTCAGGTGCAACAGGAACAGAATACTGCCTTCCATCACCAGATCTTTGTGCGGTGATCCTGAGGCGGAGTGTATCACTGGTATCACCCAACACACGCTCACGGACAGACCTGAATGCTTGGACATAAGGATTATGTTCATCAAGCATCTGCATAAGAATCTGCACTATGTGCGGACGGGGCGCAGAGGAATGATCAAGTGCAGGAAAGGAATTGATCCGATTAACAATCTCATTATGTGTGTCATACATATACAACTGAGCAAAGCGGGGGGGGGGGGGGGTCCTCCTGAGCAGGAAGTAAGGACCCAATGAGATGACAGACCTGACCTGACACTCTAAATACATATGGGCCACGTCCTGAATTGATCCCCTCATCAATCTGAACTCCCATTGAAGTGAATGCAAACATGGAATTGTAAACTCGGATAGACTCAAGAAAATGCCTTGAATCAGGACCATTTGAAGGATCGAGGAGCTCTGAAAGAGGTGATGGTGTTGGTCCCAGAGATGGCAGATCAACACGGCCACCTCTGCAACAAAGATTGTATACAGGTGCACCCACTCGCGATGCTGATCGACACCGTTCTTCATACCAGTAAAGAGCGTAACACTTAGGGCACATCTCAGTCATATCCCCAAAATCATCATACACTGGCCTTTCACCTAGCCAACAATAGGCAGTAATAGAGAATTGAAAAGAACAATGATAAGTTGTCGGGATGAAAGAAGAAGCTCGCAACAAAACACAGCATATGACATTGATAGAATGAAGGAAAGAAACAAACAAACAAACAAACCTATGCCCACAACAGGAATAGCTGGCGGTGTTTGTGGGAGAGGTGATACTGGCGGTGTAGGGTATACTCCAATGGAAGCTTCGTATAAGGACGAATGAGAATGGTAATCAGATGTTGATGCAGATGCTTTGCCTTTTGAGAACGAAACGAAGGATAAAAAGAGGAGAACATCATACATTATTAAAAAGACACCATAAGAAGAAGAGAAACAACAAAGATAATTAACTATGAGGAAGAGAATCCAGAGAAGGCCCACGCAAAAGAGGGGATCACTCAACTGTGAGCAAGATATCCAGATAGTGTCATTTCCTAGATTGATGAATCTACAGAGGAAGATGTGGATGAATGTTCACCAGAGAGATGCACCGCGGAAGAAATTGAGGAGCTTTGTGCTGGATACAAAAAAGGCACACTCTAAGTAACAAAGAAAACAACTGACAGAAAGAAGAAATAGGAAAGAAAATGAAAGAAATAGCCCAGGGTAAAAAAGAAAGAGCAACGATCTGTAAGGTGCACGCATAAACTGGCAGACAGAAAATGAAAGATTAGCAGGGAAGAACCTTGTGAATCTGTATGTTGGGAAGAATCATAATGGGATGCTGAAACAGACATAGCACCATCATTGATAAGCCTACGGCGCTGTGCTGTGCGGTGATGACCTTAGAAAGAAAAGAATAAAGTAATAATAAGCTAACATATGAAATGAGGAAACAACACCAACGAAAGAACATGAAGAGGAGAAGAGCAGACCAAATGATAAAGAAGCAATAGGAAGGAAGAGCGGCTGCAAGCACGGGCAACAAATGCGCAGTAGGAAAAAGCAGTGTAACTCAGAACACAAAAAGTTGTATAGGGTGTCGCATGACGAAAAAGCACAGGGAACAAAAGCAAGGCAATCCACAGATGTTAGGGTATGGAGGATGACCAAAGAAAGAAAGTGAACAATGGTATGAAAAATAGAAATAAACTATCCAACCTAAATCTCTGAACGGGACTGAGGCATGATCTGTGCTATCACATGACTGATCTGGGATGACACCATCTCCATGAAGAGAATCAAGCAAGATCCTTGTGCTACGGCGCATGGTATAACACAAAACTGACGTCCAACAATTGCTCACAGGGGAGAAAACACGAAACTAATGTGAAGAAAGATTGCGAGTCATAACAGACAACCCACAAACTAAGGTTCACTATAATCGCACCTAAGAATGAAAAACTGACACAATAAGTATCAGTCGATTAATCTAAGTTGACGCATAACACACTAAATCTATGATGGGTAGGAATACTATTTGATACAACCCAGCAAAACATAATGAGTGTGTACTGTAAAATTGCAAGGGAATAGAAAAACGGTACGAAAAAAAACTATCCTATAAAAAAAAAATTTACCTAGCAGCAGATAAAACAACCGGCAAACAACAACACACAGCAGCAATAACTAAACAGAATGACCAGCCGAGATGCTCCTAACCTGCAGTGCACCAGGGAAAAAAAATAACAACACTGGTCAGCAACAGAAGTAACAAAGAACAGCGAAAAAATAATGAGGAAACAACAAAGAAAGAAAGCAATGAAATAACAAAGGAAAATGACAACACAGAGAAACAAAGACAAAGCACTATAACGATCAACACCAAGAAAAGAAGGAGATGATGAGGGGACCGACATAGGAATTCCATTTTTATATAGAATAAACATAACGACGACGGAACAAAACTAACAAAACCTGACACAATAGATAGATAGAAGCGAAAACACAGGAAGGCAATAAAAGATGAACAATAAAATGGCAGCAATCAGCACAAAAGTATCCCCAGAACAAAAACATGGTCAGGGCATACGCATTCCATGCAAGAGAAAAATTAGAGCCGGCATGCCAAATAGAGAAATAATGAGGAATTAAATAACCAACCTACCAGTACTGAACAATGCAAATAACAGTATAGAACAGACAACACAGGCATGGAAATCTAGGAACAACAAACAAAATCAAATCAGCCAAATTAAAGAGCAGACAGAAAAAAACGATCACCTTGTAATCCAGAAAGAGGAAGACAGAATCAGTACCGCAGAAAAAGAGAACAGACCAGCCTGCACACCTGCAAAACATACAACAAAAGAAAAGATCGAAGTGAGATCAAGATGCACAATAAGAAAAATTAGAAGAAAAAAAGGAAACACTGCAATTGAAAGAAAAGAAGAGTAGCAGAGGACCAGAGCGAAGCACAGTAAAGTTCAGAGCAGGCAGATCGCACAGGAGAAAGCGAGAATTGATAGACATATACCCAGAGCCAACAGAGCACACTGCACGAAGGACACAGTCTGAGCAGGTAGGGATAGTAATCGGAAATCGAAGAGCAAGATCTAGAGCACAGAACCGCAGCAGGACTGACCCACCTGACAGACAGACGGTCCACCAGGCACAACACAGTGCGAAATCGAAAGAAAAATGGGGAGAAGCAAACGAAATGCACCAACACCAAGCACCAGAACAAAAGGGGGGAGCGGAAAGGCACAATAGCACACACACCGCGACCACGCAGCCAATACTGACAATACACATGCCACATGGATGCTGCGATTCCCATAATCCACAGAGCCACGTCGCGAGAGAAAAGGTGGAAACGACATGGCAAAAAGGAGATGGATGTCAATCAGGGAGAAAGGCAGAGAGAGAGGCGATCGAAGGGGCAAAATGGGAGCTAACCAATCAGACGGGCGGGATGGAACGAACCATAACGGACGACCTAGATGGAAGAACTGTCGGGAGAACTGTAGAAATACAGCTGCGCAGCCAACTGCGGAATTATGTATTGTCTTTTGATTTTGATTATTTGCAAGAACTTTTGTAAATATTTTAACTAGTGGACTAATATGTGGGCCTTTAATTTAGGGCTGTGTTTGATGGTTCATAGAGGTGTACGTATTTGAACTAGGTGTAGAATGAATTCAGATCTGGTGCCGCGCGACATACCGTGTAGCGCGGTATTTTAGCCGTCTGATCAAGATTCAATGGACAAGGGAGCCCCGTGCATGTAACCTAGATTGATAGGCCCGTAAAAAATGAACCGTCCGATCAAAATCAGACGGCTCGTACGCACGCTACACGCTGTCCCGCGCTACAGCGGATTCGGATCCGTGTAGAATGCACTCCCACAAACATTTGTTTAATTTTTCCTTTCTTCTCATTACAACTGGCAACACATATGGAAAATAAAAGAGCTTCTAGCCTACGGGCTATGTTTACTTTCAAAAAAAAGAAAGAAAATAAAAGAGCTTCTGGGAGCAAAAGAGGGTGCCTATTTTCATTCGATTTTCCGACCGTCCATCCCATCACCACATCATTTGACCATGGATTCTTGCTGTCCTTGTTAACGTTATCGTGATGAGTCTGTAAAGACCTCTCTTGATAGGTTTTTGTCCATCGTGATTTCTCCGGAAAGAAGGAGCCCAGCGTAGACGGAGGAAGTTGCCGGACCCGCCCTACTGCCACTGGCGCACTCGTGGCGCGCTGCCACTGCCCCTGACATTTTGTAATGTTTAGTGTCAAAATTATTCATTTACATGTTTAGTATTATATTAAACTTTTCAGATATGTTTGTTAAACAAAATTTACGGCGAACAAGGCGAATCACGCTCCCACAGCGTAAAAATGTTCTTGCGCAGTTGCGCCTACAGGATTCGCGTGTGGTGTTATCTACCAAAGCAATGCAAATATACAATCAACCATCGGTCCACCGCACCAGGAAAGCCTTTCGATTGATTAGGCGGCCTCTTTTTTTCTCTCTAAAAAGTAATCCCTATATATATTTTCTATTTTCTTCCCAACATTAATACAAAAGAAATGGCACTAGAGATAGGTGAGAAATTACTCTGATCTTTTGTAATTTTATCTTTCTTTACATTTACCGACGTCATTACATGGAGGGGAAAAAAAAACCATTCCTAGTTGAGTTTTTCTGACATCAGTTGCACATAAATTATGTATTTAAAAAGAAACGCCTGCCTTGGGATGCCAAGTGCGCGCACAGGAACATGGAAAACAAAGATAATAGGAGGACTCGGTGAGGAACACTGAATTCTATCTATGCAACCAAAATTGCATCGACTCTTCTCAAACATACTGTAATATCAGATCATATTGCTGATATTTTAAATTCCGGTCCAATTTTTGTTTTTCCCAAGTTAACAGAGGTTGAAAACCTCTTGCTCTAAAGTAATCAACCGTACTTGTACAACCGAACCTAAGTTGGCAAAGTGCATAATTTTTTATCATACGGTTCAAGCGAGATCTTCAATTCTGTCAGTGCATAACATTTTTTCCGTTTTAGACAGAGAGATTTATGCACAATTTAGCACTTCTGATCCATATTCAACCAAAAAACCAAAGAAAAAAACACACAATAAAAAAGTCTTATCACAAATCAAAAGCTTCATGAATATAAATCACACTAATGAGGATTCATACTCAAAAGAACAAAATGATTACTTGTTTGCAGAACAATCTTCAAGCACACTCAATCCACAAACAATCAAAGACGTTGGCCAGCTACATATGGATAGTGAACAACCCATGTATACTTATCTTGAAACAGGGGCAAACGAAACACTAGGACTTTGGGATGTAGAGATGCTGCCTGAATTCAAGTCTGATTTCTCACTTGGTTCTAGTTTCCCCCTTTTACGGTGCTCCTCAATTTGCACACAATCCTTCAGGTGCACCACAACATCAGCCATGGTTGGCCTGTTAGCTGACTCATCTCTAGTGCACACCATCGCCAATTCCACGACCTTCCAAACTGCATTTGTGTCATATTCGCCTTCGAATCTAGAATCGACCACATCTTCTATGCTCCCTTTGGATAGCAGTTGTTTCACAAGCTTGACTATGTGAATCCTTTCTCTGGCATTTAATATGGGAGGCTCACCGGTGACTACTTCCATCAGGATCACTCCAAAGCTGTAGACATCGCTTTTTTCATTAAGCGTGAAAGTTAGCTGGTACCTAATGTGGAAAAGTAGTCTTCACTTAGAAAAGTATACATGGTATCTTATTACATTAATTACATAAATGCATAGTATACCTATTTAATTGCCGTATCATACTATATGCTTGCACGTACTACCAGTAAGTATCGTCTAAAAGACCAATCTTATGCTAACAAAATTACCAACAAATTAAATTACCCCATAAGCATTGTATTTATCATTTAAGTATTATGTACAGAATGTACGTCTTGACTAATTTTTCTTTATGTAATGGGCCATTTATGGCATTACTTTCTGCTTACATATGTATGGTAATTTCCCTTCACACTGTGAGTTGGATGAGGACGGTTAGAAAAGCATTGTTAACCAAAATTTGTTCGGAATTATTTTTAGTTTGTATAATAGATAGTGATAATCAAAAACTTACTCTGGATCCATATAACCAGGGGTCCCGCTTAAGCTAATTACAGAGTTCACATCGGCACTAAACATCCTTGACAGGCCCAAGTCTGATATCTTGGCCTCAAAAGTTTTGTCCCAAAAGAATGTTGCTGCTTTTCACATCCCTGTGCACCATTCCACATCCTGTATGCAGATAATCCAAGGCTACACCAAAATGAAAAAAATGGATAGTTCAATACTCAAAAAGAATCAAATCTATAAACAAAACTACTATCTTTAAAATAATATATCTACAAACAGAACTTCTAATTTCGTTCTTTCAAACCTTGAGCAGCTTCAAGAACAATGTTCAGCCTCATCTTCCAATCCAGAGCAGAACATGAATCTTTACCTATAAGTATAAATCAGAAAATAGAACAGAAAATCAAGGAAAATAGGCACCGATACAAATTAATGGACCAATATTTCATATATTGGACATCACCTGGATCACACTTTCCTTTGCACTTAATTTGAATGTCCACTTGATTCTTGAGGTGCCATGTTTTATAATTTAATTTGTATATAAGTGAGGAAATGATAAAATTGTTTACATAGAAACCTCTTAAGTGATCAAAGAGACTTCCTCGATGTAGGAATTCATACACAACAGCAAGGTTAACTCCATCCTTGCAGTACCCAACAAGTGTAACTAAGTTCTTGTGGTGCACAAGTGATAAGCTTTTGACCTGTCCAATATTCAATTCAATTAGAGAAAATTGGTCAGTATTTACTAAAATTCTCAGACTCTTTTATAAAATATCAGAAACAGTCTTGCACCAAATTAAATAATATTGGATATCAAAGTCTATTAAAAAATTGTAAAAGCCTCTATACTGATTGCTCTTCACAAGTAACTAAAAACAGAAATGCCGGTTCATACCTTGCCAGTTAGCATTATGAATAATAGAACTGACAGATTAGAAAGGTGAACATGAGTCTGGGCCAGATCATGCCAGTAATCAATCTCACAGTAAGAGTATTGCTGTTTGATCCTAGTAGGATGCAATGATATCACAAGTACATGTACCCAGGAAAGAATACAATATATAGTGTGTTACCTCAGCAAGAAACTGCTTATTTGCCTGATTTGGTTCCAGAGAACAAACTTTCACGGCAACCTCTGTTTGATTTTCAAGATGACCATGATAAACAATCCCAAATCCTCCTTTACCAATTGTTCGTGAAAAGTTATTAGTTATGGCCTTTAACTCCTCGTGAGTGAATATTTTCAGCTCACTGTGGATTTGTGTCTCTTGCTCCACACTTCCTATATAATGTTAGAAGAACCATTGAAAGTTCAATATGTGAGTAAGTAAAAAGTTATTCAAAAGTAATTTAGTATATAGATGGATGAACCACAATAGAAATAAGAGGATTCCTTGAATCAGATTTTTGTGCCAACAATGATTTCTGAATAAATAATCCCGAACCACAGGGGCTGAGCTACAAAAAAACTTCATTTGGTGGGTGGGGTGGGGGGGGGCGGCGAATTGCACTATTTATACATTATTTTATGAAATTTGACTTAAAATTTAAGGTTGATTTCACATGACAGGGGGACAAAGCCCGTTGTACTACTTGTACCCCCCCTGGCACTGCCAAACCCAAATAAAGATAGCAATTTCATGCTATTAATGTCCTTCTATAATAACAAGTAGTGATGCTTGCACATACAACATCTGTTAAGTTTCAAGGCAAATTATGAAGAGTACCTCCTCTTCTTCTCCTTCTATCTAACATCCGAAGAAAAAGCAATCCCATAATGACAGCTAGAACCATAACCACAACAGCAGCGACCACAATGATGATTATAGTACTTGGGCTTCTTTTGCTGTGGCCTTCACAATTGGTGCAAGAGTCAACCCTACCACGTTGGAAATATACAACTTTTAAACTTATACAATGATTTTAATGAAATTAATTATAATTACAAGAAATAGGCTACATACTCTGATAAGTTTTTTTTTTTTTTTTTAAAAAAAAGCCTCTCAACACAGAGTGGCCTGCATTCTTACTGATGCAAAGAACATACTCTGATAAGTTAAATTTTAGTAATGGATAATTATCTTTTTTCCGCCCATTTTAGCGCTCAAGGCATGATGAACAAATGTATTGCAAGAGTTTTCCCTAGAGAGCAGTGGCGAAGCCAGTGGGGGACTGGCGAAGGCCGGTCCCCCCTATTAATCTGATTTTTAATTAATTTGTTAAGTTTTATTTAATTAAATTGATAGAATTGGTCAACATGCCTCGTCCAAGTCCAAAATATTTAAGCCTTTCTATCAAAATGTCTTCATCTTATTCTTTTTCCAAGTAATGCAAACATGCTAGTATTGTCTTTGAGATAACATTATCATGTTATTTTATCTCACTTAATTTTTTTCTTGATTCTTATGGTTTTCAATTATGTAATTGTTTCTCGGCCCCCACTATTGTTCAATTCTGGCTTCGCCACTGCTAGAGAGTGACAAGATGTTCACTTACCATTGCATGATAAATTGAAGCACTGTTTGCTGTTCATATACATCCCTAATTAAACAACCAATTTTCCACACTAGACATCAAATTTATTGTAATAATAGCTTGACTAATTTCTGGTTTGGTATTTTTAAATCCATTGTTGGAGAAGAGACGCATACAGTAATAGAAGAATCCCAGAATTGTTCTTCTTCATAAGAGCTTCGGGGACATGCGCATTCAAGTGATTTCCTGATAAGTTCCTGAAAATTCCATCTAAACATTTAACTTTGACATATTTTTATTTAATTATCTGTTTGGATAAGTGCTATGAGTTCTTACAATACTTGAAGTTTTAACATTGATGCCAATGAGACAGGAATATCTCCGCTTAAGTTGTTATGAGATAAATCCCTACAAAAGAGAGAGAGAGAGAGAGCTCAACCCATTGTCTGGTTCCATACTTTGGTGTAAACATATATTTTAAACTGATAATGCGCGTGAGCAGAAGCTACAAAGTACAATAATAACTTGCTTAGTGAAATATCTGCTAATTAATGAATCTTCAATTTAAGATTGAAGTTCTATGATCATTCTGAATTTTAACTATAATATTCAGAACATACAGGTGTGTAATTGACTGAAGTTTTGCAAAGGAATCTGATATTTTTCCGCTTAAACCCGAATAGGACAAGTTTCTGCACAAAGTTATTAAGTATACATCAGTTTCAATAATAAATGAGATATAATAAAGATATTTCAAAAAAAAAAAAAAGGCTCACAGTGAAGTAATCTGAGGTGGTTCCTCTGTGTTACAACTCACACCATGCCATGAAAAATTTGCTGGCGAACAAGGATCACCATTCCAATTTCTCACAATTTGATAATCAGCCTTTACAGCCATGACGCCACTGACTGATTTGTCCCAACACAGAAAGAAATTGGACGCAAAAAAGCAAAAATCCAAATATTAATTCTTAGTGTTGACAAAAGTAGAATATACATATTTTTTTTTATCATATTCTCTGTTTCCATATTATATGGGATTTGTTGGAGAAATACTGAAGATTAATAACTTTACCTGACAATTTCAGCTTTCAGTTCTAAAAAAATGACGTTGACTGATACCTTTTTTGAACTATCTTAGAGTAAAATAAAAAGGGAATATTCTACAGTTAAAGGAGAGGACTTGGATCTTACCATCACTGGCACTAGTCAATTGATTGGCCTGCATGGTCATTGGCCAATAGACCTCCATCGCATTAAAAATTGGAGGAAGAGTGGAGTTACTCAACTGTACAAAAGTGTACACATATTGACTATAATTGTCAGGCTCACTGTTATAGATGTATGCTGCCTTGCAGCATGGGAGCTCTGCAACGCTATACCACTTCCAGTCATTTAGATAGATATCGAACTGTCTTGACTGGTTGCCAGAGAGTTTTTGCAGCTCTGTCAAATGGAGAACCATATAATATCCTGGGAAGTTTGGGATGTACGAGGGAGCGTCGTAAGAATTTGTTGTTAGATTTGTGGAAGAGACTGGAGTGATTGCAGTCTGGAGAACAGAACTGGGCACCTCATAGTTGTCAACCCCGTAACGTGTAATATTTGCTGTTGTATTGATGCTCTTTACGATTGCCTTGTCATATTGGTACCACGGCCAAATCCGATCATACGGGTCATCGGGATACCTGCAACATAGTAAGAATAGTTATTTCGATAAGGAAATAGAAAACTCTCTCTAATATGAGTAATATCTGATTGACCGGAACATGAAATAGTTAACCAAGGATCAAAAACCCTAGCACGAATATTGAGGCACCGTTAGACGATTATTCGCGATCCCTCAGGTTCTCCCTCTCCCACCCCTCTCTGACCTCGGCGATCCCCCGTCCTCCGCCGCTTGCCTAGATAATCTGAAAACCTTAGGCGGGCCCCGCCACATTCCCTCCTTTCTACGGCGGCCTCCCCGCCACATCTCCCTCCTTTCTTCCTTTTTTTTCTGTTTTTTGGTTCTATTTCGTCTCTGATGGCATTTGTGCCGGGTGAATCTTGGATTCGATCTTCTCTGACCTTTTCCGATTTGGTGGTGTGTCGTAAGTGTGTGGCCGACGAATGCAGTGCCTCTATGTGTGTGCTGCGGCCATGGAGAACCAGTGGGTTTAGCCGTTATTATGGTGTTGTCAGCGATGCGGTACAGCTGACGATGTGGTCGTGGAGAACCGACGGGTTTAGCCGTTGTTGGTGTGGTCGACGAAGCGATCCTGGTGTGGTACGGCTGGCGATGCGGTCATGGTGTTGTACATTCGACGATGCAATCAAAGTGCGGTACAACTGGCAATGCGGTCATGATAAGGTCGTGGTGCGGTACAGACGGCGATGCGATCAGGGTGCGGTACAGTCCGTGATGTGGTCATGGTGCGACACAGCTAGCGGATGTACTGTTATTGTGGGTCTGGGTCGTGGCTGTGCGATGTAGTTGAAGAGAGTTGTGTCTCTCTTTGCAAGTAGACCGTAGGTGTGGTGTGACCGACCGGTGGTGTTTGGTTATGGTTGTGTAGTCGTTCTGTTGTTCAGGAGGGCTAATAATTTTCGGCTAGGTTTCGGGTGAAGTTTAGCATTTAGTGGTACGGATTGGTACCGGCTTGGAATGTGAACTTTTAAGTTTACTTTTTTTTTTTTTTGAAGTTCGTACCGGTTTTGGTATGAACTTGGAGCCTTTTGTTTCGAGACTTCTGTAATCCTTTTCTTTTTATTAATGAAAATTGCTAGCTTTTGCTAGCCCTAAAAATTGACCGACGGAACAATAAAGAAGTAAAAAAGATTGAAAATTATTGTGAAGGGTGCACATATATTCAGTATATATTATTTCTGTCCAGCCAAAGCTTCATTTTCAAATGCTGTGTCCCATTTACTCTCTCTTCATTATTCCCATATAATTTATTTGTGCCCACTCTCTGTTGCTGTATCTGTTCCATTTGTTTCCACATATAAATACTCTCTACTCACTGTTTCATTTTGGTAACTTATTCTTAAGCAATTATTAAATATTTATTTTATATACCTCATCTTATTATTAATTTTTTTTAAAATAATAACTTTTATTTGTCTAAATGATATCAAGACTCTAATAGTTGTACAACCTTTCAGATAGGAATAAATACTGACCTGATTATTTTGTTTTCTGTTGGTCCATAGTTGAACCGGAACAGAATTGCACTGGATTGGTTTTGGTATGCATACGGATAAAGATTGCTCTTCAGTGGCCTTAATTCCAAAGCAGAGATAAAAGGAGTTCCCATACTAATATTTACTAGACATACCCATATAAAATTATTTGTTGCGACAGTCACAACCTCATAAGCATATTCACTCGAAGCATCAGTTATATTTACCCTTCGCCAAAAGCCAACATTTATATACAGGTCAAATTGGAGAGGAGTGCTACTTTGGGCTGTCTGCTTTCCATCATAATTTCCATACAGAAATGTAGCTCGCACAAGATATTTTGCATCTTTAGTAACATTCCATAATGTGTAACAATTGCGAGTTTCATTGGGGAAGCTTCTAAGTGTCGACGCTTGATTCGATGTGCTTGTGTACTTTGTAGTTTTTCCCTGTGTCTATGTATGAATCATCCGAAACATACAATATCCCTCTGCTATCTTCATAGCTAGTACCACTTGTCGCACCGCAATCAATGCTAATGAAACCTAAAATAGAGAAAAACGTTACAAATTATAATAAAATGCTACTTGAACAAGAACGTGATACAGACACATTTGGAAATATTTCAAAGGAAATGAAAGGTCAAACTGATAAAACCATCTTTCATAGAGATGGAAACAGGTTCATTGTCATACCACCGTCAGCGAAGAAGAAACTAATATAAGTTTTTTATACTGACTCGTGTTTTGTAATGTGACCATATTTTGTCCTCATTTTCTTTAGATAAAGATAAGAGTCAGCTCTCTCAATTTTAAATATCATAATTGGTTCTCCTGTCGAATTTTGAACTCGAATTCTCCACTCAAAAAATGTTTTTCGAAGCCACTAGATCAAATTGGTTCGTAAATCTTATCCATATTCAATTGTGCAACTGAGATGATAAAAGAGCACATGTTGAACAAAATCATAAATAATGATAATAACAACAACAATGCTACTAATAAAGTTATGATGGTAATGATGATAATTTGATTGACAATACTTGCAAGAAAAACTTGATATTCAAAATCTCCTCTTGAATTATCCTTTTAATGATTCAGAAGGTTCAGTTAACTGGTCTTTGGATTCTAAAAGAGTTTACACTGTTAAGTCTTGCTACACTTTGATGAATAATGGAGGTGTTCAGACTAACTTAAGAGATTCGATTTGGATCGCTAAGGTACCTTTGAAAATTAAATTATTCTTGTGGTTAGTCTTGAAAAACAAAATTCTAACACAAGATAACTTAATGAAAAGAGGATGGCACAGACCAAACAAGTTTCTCTTCTATAATGATTCTGAATCGATTGATCATTTATTTGTTCATTGTGTCTATTTTAAGAATTTTTGGGATATTTTTAATAATTTCAATGGAAAAGGGATTGTTTTGCAGTATCTTGACATTTCCTCTTTATGGAATAGTTGTTTGTCTCTTCCTAAGGATCTAAAGGTTTTTGCTTTTAGTTTTTTAGCCGTGTCTTTTTGGACTCTTTGGCTGGAAAGAAACAGGAGAGCTTTCAATGAAGTTAAAGGTTTATCCTTCTCTTCTTTAGTTTATAATTTAATTAACAATTTTCAAGTTTGGTCAGGTTTTCAAGCAAGACTGGATAGAGGGCTGCAGCACAGAACTGACAATACACTCCTTCAGAATATTTCTGCTGCTAATGAAAGAGCTACAAGGGCTGATCTGAGAAGAGCAGAAGTCTCGGAGGAGGTGTCAGATGAAGACTTACTAGATTGATCAGTTTGATCAGTTTGACTGCGGCATTCTCTGGGCTGTTTTGTTTTTCTTTTTTTTTTGATGTTGTAACTCTGGTGATTAGTAGAGTTTAGCTTTAAGGTTTAGTTTTTTAGATGGCTAAGGTAGTAAATTGGGCTTTTGTTTTTTTTTTTTTTTTGTTGTTGTGTCTTTTCTAGTCACTATGTTGTGACTCCAAACTTCTATTAGTATTAATGCATTTGGTATCCTGTTTGGGGTGCTTTCTTCCAAAAAAAAAAAAACCAAAAAAAAAAATACTTGCAAGTTTCCATGGCATTGATAGTGAATTTCTTGAACTCAAGTCAAACTGATACAAACAATTTGAACTTTTTTGTTCATTAATTAATTATTTTTCCGGATAACTTTGCAACTGAGCAATTATTTATCAATATGAATTGAAGAGTACGAGGAGGTTTTTAAGCGAGAGGTTGAAGTGGAAGGAGGAAAGAGTGTTCGCGAAACTTTGCTGTGTGTTCAAAAGAAGAGATCGCGTCATAGAGCTGTTGGAATCCTTACCGTTTAGACAGATCGGACGATCTAAGATTAGTAAATAGTGACTTGACTGACCATCCATCAGCTAGGACTGTCAATGGGTACGGTACGATACGGTAGAAGATATTTTCATTACCGTATCTGTTAAAATTTTTTTTACCCGTACTCTATCCGTAAAAAAAACTTTACCCGTACCTTACCCGTATCCGTTAAGAATTAACGGTACGGATACGGTAACGATAAAAAATAAATATAATAATAATAAAATTTGTACACTCTGTATAAATAAATTATATCAATAAGTATATTAATAAAGTGCAACAATGGTGGCGAATATTTTAGGTTTATACTTTTTTATTTTTTCGTACACTAAATGGAAAGAATTATAAATCTTAAATAAAATCTAGCAATATTTTTTTACCAATCATGCAATATAAAATGCCATATGTATCATGTAATTGTATCTTTTTAATTGTGGTAATTATCCGTTATGAAAACGATACGAAATAGTTTTTACCCGTATCCATATCTGTTAAATTAACGAAAAAATTTCCTTACCCGTACCCGTACCCGTTAACTTAACGAAAATAAAACTTTACCCACACCCATCTTATACGGTACGGTACAGATTGGATAAACGGATAAACGGATTTCATTGACAGCCCTACCGTCAGCTATCAGAGACGATCCACTCAAGTGCATTAATTAAATGATTCGGTACAATCAACCATACACGTGTCACTGAATCAACGCACGTATCTCAGCACAATCCGTAAAAACCGGGTCACGATCGGTCTCTGACAACAAAATCTAATCTGCTCTGTTAAATCTGCAAAAAAGCGAGTCATGTGGAGTTCAGATCTGGTACCGCGCGGCACACCGTGTAGTGCGGCATCGTAGCCGTCTGATCAAGATCCAATGGACAAGGGAGCCCCGTGTATGTAACCTAGATTGATAGGCCCGTAAAAAATGAACCGTCCGATCAAGATCAGACGGCCCGTACGCGCGCTACACGGTGTCCCGCGCTACACGGGATTCGGGTCCAGTCATGTGCTGTTTGAACTTCGAAGTACGAAGATATCGGTATCCTGAATTCCTGATATTACTTGGCTATTGTAATATTTGAGATTAATTTTAATTGAGATATTTAAATATAGTTAATAAAATTAAAAAAAATTGTCATGTATTATGGATCATTTGGACGAATATTCTATTGACAAAATCCGAAAAGTGTATAATCCATCAAATTCTTTAAAATGTTTAATAATGCGATTTGATAAGAAGTGGCATATCAACTTTTTTAACTTAACAGGTCTCATTTTCTTTTAAGGCTGGATGGCAACTGCCATGTGGCAAATTTTATTAAATACATATAGTAATTAACTAATATGTAATGCTAGAGTCAAATATGTTTTACAAATTTTAATTTTAAATTATTCTATTTCATCACCTATGTAAAATCTTGATGACAAAATTAATTACTTAAGTTGTTTCAGTAAAAAAAAATTAATCATAAACTTTGAAAACGACCTGGTATACAATAAAAAAATAAAAGAAGGCCTTCATAAAAATAAAAGAAAAGATAGAGTCAGCGTGTTAATTGTGTAATGTTTTTCTTTTGGACTATACCAGCCCTTAAAATCTATAGATGTATTTCACGATCACCACATAAGACCTAGTTATTTGCCAACTTGTTCTTTCCCCCCCCCCCCCCCCCCCCTTGCGAAAGAAATTATTTTTGCGGTGATTTTTCTTTTTTTTTCTTGCTAAAGAAATTAAGAATGGTGATTTACTTACCATAATTATGCATTAAATTGAGGTTCTAAATCATGAACTTCGGCAATTTTTTTATTTTTTTTTGGCAAGATGGGTTATGTCCTTCTACCTATTTTTAAATTTAAATGTTAAAAAAAAAAACTCTCCGGTTAGATTTCGAAGTACCTCGTCAATGCTTAGCATTGAAAATTTTTATCTTCACTAAAATTTTCACTGTGGTTCCGTTTGGATAACTTCTTTCCGGAATAAGGAATAAGGAATAACCACTTTTTACCAATAAATTTATTTCTAACCATCCAAACTCTTCACAAAAGTTACACACTTCCCAATAAATTTATCCATTCCCAATAAATTTCTTTCGTTCTTCCTTCTTCCTACCTTATTCTCAACGCATCCAAACGGAGACCCAGCTTTTGTGAATTTGTAGGTTGACCAAACAAAATTTAAATGTAAATTATGGCAAGTTGATATATATACATCATTTCAAATGACCAATAACAAGTTTTATAGTTTTATTTTCATGCTAAAAACTGTTTATGCATGATTTATATTATTTTGGGATGAACTTTCAAGAGGCAGTTCCCGAAATTATTTAAGTTACAGTGCCATAAAACTACAATTAATATTTACATTTCACCACAAACCAGTGCATTTTTTTTTACTATGTACAAGAATATGAATTTTATCACGGTGAACAAATTAACCCAAGCTTGTAAGTTTTCAAGTGACTAACCTTGCGTACTGGGTTGTCCTTCAATTGTTCCTGCGCAAATGGCTAATAACAGAATTAGAAAGCACCATAAAACCTTCATCTTTGGAAGAACTCTGCTATCAAATTTTGGTTGGATAATAGAGGCAAATTAGCATCGATCTTCGCTACCAATATCAGCTCATTTGTTTGAACACAAACATGATGTGGAAATGAAAGAGAACTTGTTATGGTTTTCATGAAACCTCGTTGGTGCATAATATAATTAAGTGGAAGAACAACTGAAAGAAGAAAAAGAAGCATTCAGGGTTAGGTCTCTTGATAATGACCATCAAATAATTAAATTAAAAAAAAAGTAAAATAAAGTGAGGTTTACACATCACAGGTATAACCTGCAAATTAAGTAATTCAAAATTATGAATGATTTTATGACTTATATGGCTAAGAGGGAAAAAAAAAAGTCTAAATGGCCAAGTTTCAAACCCAATAGAAAAGGCTGATGCAGAGGCTATAAGTGAAATATTAGTACTCTGTCTACGTCAATCAATTAAAAAGTAATTAGAGCGATTTAATATCAAGGGTATGTACATAATTCTTTTCAGATTCATTACCCATAATAAAATTAGAGATGCTATTTTTTTCATTTGTTTATCAACGGTGTACATAAATAAATAAAGTGTTGACTTATCTTTATCTTTACTACTTATAAATGCACCAATTCAAAGGTCTATCCAAAATTTGAACCCAAAGGAGCAAACAATTGTTTACCCAATGCAATATGAACAATTCAATTTTGCGATTTGATCAAATCAGTGGTGTAGATTTAATAATGAGATAAAAGATTTAAATCTTTTCGTTTAGACCGTGTTAACATCTGCTCAGATGATTGTTTCATTTTCTATTTTTTCTTAATTTGTGCGCATAGTAAAGAAAATCAACCATCTCTTATCATACCAAAATTGTCATATAACAAAATCGCCTCAAATTTTCTTTCTTATTCTCACACATTCGGATGGGCTTGTTTGCTAGTGAGATAAAAAAAAACCGAGTAAGAGCGATTCGATATCCATCGATATCTTCTCCGTTGCAACTATCATTGCTATGATTTTTACCATGTTGCTAAGCGATCCATTGATATGGCTCAACTCGATAAAACATTACCGTGTTTTCTGAAATTTAGCTATTAAAATTTTTATAGACATATTGTTTGCCTTATGGATTGTTTATCAATTTTTTCTACAATAATTTAAATTTCAAATAGTTGACCAAATATCGTTGCAAAAATTTAAAGTTTTTTTTAAACTTATTCAAGTGCTTTTTATGATATTATCCACTAATCCACATGCTCTCCTTTATCGGTAAACTTATTCATGTGCTATTTATTTGGGCTACATCGATATTTTACATGTTTAAATTTGATAATAATTGGTATAGAGCTTTTCAGCGCGCGGCCCGGGCCAAAAAAATAATAATAAAATTAAAATAAGTTTAGAATAAACAATACTTTTGGTACTATTTTTTTTATCAAAAAAAAATTTAGAAAACATGCTTTGTGGTCAACTCTGCATGGCCAATATTTCTACAGACTACAGCTAGTGGTAGTGGGACATTATCCGCGCTGGATCCTTCTGGTACTGGAGTTCAATACAAATATACTACAGGAAAAGAAAATGTCAACAAAAATTTTGCATTAGCACAGTGACATCGTTAATAATAGAAATTTCCAAATTTTACTATGTTTATTTATTTATGACGGAGGTTAGTATGTCACAACTTCACAAGCTGACCTGACATTGTCTTTAAAGATTTGTTTAATTAATTTTTTTTCCCCCTTTGTTTCTCTTATCGTGCTTGCTAGCTGTGAAAATTTGGAGAGTTTCAAGTAAACGGATCGATCTATTAATCAAATTGTACACAGTGTGCTTGCTTGTCTCAGCAGGAATGCAAGATAGTGACACAATCACACAACTCACTTGAAGCCGATTGCATTTTCAAATTTGAGTGCTGGAAAAGTCTTTCTTTTTAATATGCAATCTGACCGTGTCTTTCTTATTAAATTATAGGACCGTTGTATCCTTCATCCTTCATCGTTGCCCTTCTATATTTGTTTTTTTTTAAAGAACCTTTTGGTTTTGCATACTTAATAACACTACGCGAAATTTCGGCTTCTGTAACGGTTAATAAAAAACCTTTGTAATAGTACACATAACGTTACAGTAGCCCCCGTTACAGAAGGTCTAATAAACGTTACAGATCTATAACGGTTATTAGACAATAACCGTTACAGAAGTTACAGAAGCCAGTCTTCTGTAACGGTTATTAGGTAATAACCGTTATAGAAAAAAGCTTCTGTAACGGTTATTATCTAATAACCGTTATGGATATTGTGGATACGGAATTTGGTACGGCTTTTGGAGAACATCTGTAACGGTTATTAGATAATAACCGTTACATAAGACTGGCTGTGCTTTCGGTGTAACGGTTATTAAACATATCAGGGAAGGTGTCGATTAAGGAGAATAAATTAATTGAGATAAAATCACATGATTATCACGCCTTGTTGACCCAATTACTTTCGGTCACAATTCGTGAAATTCTCAGTGAAGAAGTGAGGATGACAATCACTAGGCTGTGTTTTTTTCAATTCTATTTGCTCCAAGGTGATCGATCCAAATAGTTTGGACAAGTTATAGAACTAGGTTGTATTGACCCTTTGTGAGCTTGAGATGTACTTTCCGCCATCATTTTTTAACTCCATGGTACATTTGACTGTTCATTTGGTTAGAGAGATAAAAATGTGCAGTCCAGTATTTCTATAGTACATGTATTCTTTTAAAAAAGTAATGGGTCAATTGAAAGGTCTCATTCGGAGCCGATCTAAGCCCGAATGGAGCATAGTTGAAGGATATGTTGCCGAGGAAGTTATTGAGTACTATACTGATTATTTGAATGATGTTGAACTTATCGGGTGATGAACATGAAAATGACATGGTATTTATGTCGGGTTAAGCCTAATTATCTTCCTAAATTATGTCCTTTTCACGTTCATTTTATATCATTTGGTTCATTTTGTAAGAAAGAAAGAGATATTGCCATTTTGTTGTTTTGTTGCATTTCAGGTTTGAGGGTGCACCCGCATCTCAGGGTGCATCCTGACGCAGACTAGGAAATGATGTGCTACAGACTTGATGATGCACCTGCATTCCAGGGTGCACTGCACCCTACGCGCAAATTTGGAAACTGCGCTGTTTCTCAAGCGACAGCCAGCTGTTCCTCTCAGATCCGATTTTTCTTATTGCAAGGGCTGAAATGGAAAGAGTTTAAAGGCCTCCAGGCTGAAAAAGAGAAAATCAAGGAGGAGATGAAGGAATATTGATGAAGGCAACATAAAAGGATGTTAAGGGCTGCTGTCAAGGGGATGACTCTCACCCTTCTCAATTCCAGATCTACTCTTCCCCCTCTCTCTGGTCGAATTTTGACCTAGGGCTTCGGCCCTGGTCTCTCTTGGAGGCGTGGCTGCATCTCTCTTGGTGACAGAAAGGAAAAGACGTGCAACACTCAACCCTAGAGATGAAAGTCAAGGAGATTGGTTGCATCATTATCGTTTTCTCTCTTGTGTTATTTTTGTTCAATCTTGTTGTTTGCTTTTATTTTATTATGAGTAGCTAAACTTTAATTAGGGTTATGATGTAACAACTGAAATGCTTTGATTATTGAATGCTTAGTTTATTTTATATCATGGTTTGTTCTTAATTCTTCCTATCTTTTGCTAAATTGTGTAGTGCGATTTATTTGATCACTTGCACGCTTGTCTTAATATCTGTTTGGATTTATCATTGAGTAGCTAGACACAAAGGTATAATTGATTTTCTGTCTTTCTAGCAATCCACTTAAGCTATTTGATTATAGTTTGAGTAGACAGATTCAAGAGGAAGTTAGAATAAATTATTACCAAACGGTCCGCTCAAGGTTAATGCATTTCAGAATTTACACAAGTAGATATGCACAAAAGTACTTATAAACCACTTAGTAACACTCACCTATTAAGCCATGTGAATACAATAAACAAGTTTCATTAATCCAAGCATTACAAAGTTGTGAAGTCATAGCCCTAGTCCAAAAACATATAAATACATTCAGTTTTTATTCGAGTCTTTTCTGTCAACCCTGCATCCAGTCTGAACTAGTTACATCTGCACCTGTATCCTACTTCAACACTTCACCTGCATCTCTGGTTGCACTCAGTCTAGTGCGACTACATCACTCCCCTGCATTGTCTTTAATTTAGTTATTTACTTTACTATTTTACCCCAGTAGTTTAAATACCAATCCAACTATTTGCCAGGTCTAGATTACCCAAAGTTGTTAGTCCGGTAATTCTAAACCGCCTCCCTGTGGGATTGACCCCTAAGTACTACGCGGTAGGATAGTGCGCTTGCATTCCGACCAAATAGGATTAGGATTTTTAATTAGTCTTGTGTACCCTAAAAAGCACACATCATCGGGCTTCCAAAATTTCGACATGAGGGTATACTTTATGGAAAAGGAACAATTGGATCCCATACTTGTGTACCAGATCTAAATGTGAGAATAAAAGAACATATGAAAGTCTTTCAACACCTTACTGTTGTGGAACCTTATATCAACGAGCATCTATTCGAGTTGCATCAACAATACCCGACTTACAACGAAAACCTGATTAACATAGGGCACAAATTAAATTTTGTGCAATGGTTTGAAGCAAAAGTAGAGTCCCAATTATCTGAAAGTTGATGTCGACGAAACCGTAAAATAGTTATCCAAACATCCTGATGTTGCGGTTCAAACCTATCAAGGATATGACTTAAATGGATTCACTTGGAACACAAATAAATAATAAATAAGATGGTAAAAGCACCATGCAAAATACTGAAGTCTCAGTTGTTCCTTTATCTAGTACTAATGGAAGGGCTGATATTTATTACAAGTGGATTAGGAGATTTAAAAATTATATTACATTAAATTCAAAATTTCCTTATTCAAGTGTGCATGGATAGACAACAATCATGGCAAAGTAAAAAAAGACAAAATGGGGTTCATAACTGTTGACTTTAATAAAAGTGCTTATCGAGACAATCCTTTTATACATGCAAATAAACAAGCAATGCAAGTTTTCTACATTCAAGATCCGACGGATAAAAAAAGGCAAATGGTTACTTTAATAAATATGTATGTTCACTTTATTAAGTACAAATGTTCACTTAAATAAGTATGTATGGTCACCTTATTAAGCAAACATGTTCACTTACATAAGTATGTATGTTTACTTTATTAAGTACAAATGTTCACTTATAATAGTATGTATGTTCACTTTATTACGCACAAATGTTCACTTACATAAGTATGTATGTTCACTTTAGTAAGTACAAATGTTCACTTACATAAGTATGTATCTTCACTTTATTAAGTATGAATGTACTCACTTACCTAAGTATATGAATTTCCTTCGAGGAAAGAGATGTATTGTCGGTGTTGGAGATATCGCGAACGAAGAAGTATATGACCACTTTGAGGAAATACCTCCATTTTTCACCGGTATCGATGATACATCACAACCGATATCAATCAGTAAACGACGTTCAGCTAACATCAAAGGAGTGTGGGTCAATACGAGTCGGAAAAGAAAGAAAGTAGCTACATA
Organism: Rhynchospora pubera; assembly: GCA_028095005.1. Lineage (NCBI taxonomy): Eukaryota > Viridiplantae > Streptophyta > Magnoliopsida > Poales > Cyperaceae > Rhynchospora > Rhynchospora pubera. Next base: position 87,805,730 of record CM051459.1, read on the forward strand.
ATTAATGTGAGAGGTCGGAGAGAGAGTGTGTGTGTGAGAGAGAGGCTTTAAAATCCAGTTTGTATTTGTGCCTTACACTACAAAAAAGATGGCTTTTACATAGATTTCATAGTTAGACTTCTTTTTTTTTTATCTATGTTGGTTATTGTTCTATTGCTAGATTTATTTGATGCATTAAATCTAGCAATTTTTTTAGCAAGACTTAATTTTCTATTAATAGCTCCTTAAAATTCTAATAATTTATTTTTTATCGACTTTTCGAATCTTATAATATCTAATGTAGCAATAATAAATTGGTAGACTTTTTAAAATTGCTACACTAGATATTACAAGATTAGAAAAGTCTAGCAAAAATAAATTGCTAGATTTTTAAAGAGATATTAATAGAAAATTGTGTCTTGCTAAATTTTTTTAGATTTAATGCATCAATTAAATCTAGCAATAAAAAAATAAACCTAGCAATAGATTAATGTCCAACATAAATAAAAAAATCTAGCAATAAAAATCTATATGTAAAAACCATCCTTCTTATAGTATTAGCTAGTTTTAGAATTTTTAATGGACGGTTTTCATATGCATATTCCAACCGGATTTAGGACTTAATTTCATTGATTTATATGTGATTTATGGCCCTAATCTTTTAATTTATTATTTTTTTTTAGAGAACTAGGTAGTGGCTACCAAGTAGTAATCTTTTAATTTAAGGCAGAAACTATGTTAATTTAGGGAAGAAATTAGATACTGCTATGGCTCCCTTCATTTTGTACAGTATCTATGAGATCTGGCTAATCGAGACGACGAAAAGCCGAGATATGAACATGATTGGTGATCCACCCACCTGATTGGTGACCCACAGAAAGCACAACAAGTAACAGATGAAACTTGCGACACAAAAGATTCCAGCGGACCGTTGGATTCGACAGAGGGCCGCTGGGAAAGAAAAAACCGACTGTGAAATATAGCACAATCAATTTTGCAGCCATCTCTATACGTCGTCATTTATTTCTAGACCCTCAATTGCACGACTTCCACCTTTAGAGAACCGTCCATGTCAGCTATATAAACACTTGAGCATGATTGAAGAGGGTTCATAAATTAAGAGTTAATCAGCTACGCCTAAGTGCGGCGGAGGGACCCTGGGGTGTACTAGCGGGTCGCCCCGCCTTGGTTTTAATTAGGTTAGCTGTATCTATCGATCTCCATCAAAATATAGGTACGGCTTCATGTCTTTGTCTTCTCAACCTAATTAATTAGCTCTATCTGCCAACTACACCCTCATCATTTTCAATCCACATATAGGAATTTAAGAAGAAAGGAACAAACAAAAAATCCACCTACGTACCAATAGTCCTATTACCAATTTACCATACAGGGCACATGGCAAAATGAACCACAAATTGCATCAATGTCCCTATATTTTGTCCTATAAATACCAAAGAATAGAAACCTATCTGAGCCAACAAAACAAGCACATCTCGACTACATATTCAATCACAGTATCACAATGGCATCTCCTTTGCTTTCTACCAGTAATCTTTTGATCCTCTCGGCAACTCTTGCCTTTCTCGCTACCTCTTCCTTTGCTGATAATGTCTTGTACTCTGGCGACACCATGTATGGAGGCGAGTCCCTCATATATGGGAGCTACAGACTTACCATGCAGACAGATTGTAATCTGGTTTTGTATGATAATGGTACGGCCGTATGGGCGTCCAATACCTTCATCAAAGGTTCCAATTGCGCCCTTCAAATGCAGAAGGACGGTAACCTTGTGATCTATGAATATGGAGTTCCTGTCTGGGCTTCTAACACCGCAAGGGAACTAGGTGACTATGTGTTGGTACTCCAACGTGATCGCAATGTCGTAATCTATGGTGATGCGATCTGGAGCACGAAATCAATAGCAGTCGGCATTGCCCCTGTCATCATATCAGAAAATTCAACTCAGCCTGCTGTAGTGGCTGGGGATGGAATTACCATGGTCACTGGGAAGTAATGCATGTTGCTGCAATGCTACCTATTTATTCATATATGTGTGTGTATGCACGAGAGAGGTTGCAGCCATTCACCTCAATAAATTCGGAAGTAAATATATATATCCAGTTGTGCTTAACATAATTTATAAATGCATGTATTGAATAATAATGTCTCTTTCGGTTACGAGATGTAATTGTGCATGCAATGAGTTTAATGCATGCATGGTTTATATCGTTACTTTGTTGTGGCTGGTCAGTTAAATTTGCCCAGAAAAATTGGCAGAAAAATGCCGAATTTAATTTATTATGAGGTAAAATTTTATGATTACAAAATAAAAACTCAAAAAGTAGGAGAGACGTGAAATTTTTTTTTTAAAAAAAATCCCGAATTTAACCTAGCTGAGACATTTTTTGAGGGATGAGACTTTTATGAATTAAAGTACTCTTGGGCTTTTTATAAAGTAACTAGTGGGTGCTCGCGTGTTGCACTATATATTTTTTATTTTATTATTATTGTTAGATTAATTTTTCTATTATGTATGCATACTTTCGAGCATTCTGTGATTGCTCCTATGCTGAAACAATAATTAGGATTGATACATGATATATATTTCACGATGGGAATAATCGGATAAAAATTAGCTTACGGGAAAAATTGTGTTGATAAATCGACATATCCAAACCAATTTATGTGAGTTTGAATCCAAACAATATGATAAGACATAAGGAAAGCTAAGCTCAGAAGTTAAAATTACTTCTGCAAATCCAGCAAACCATTATATTTGTATCAATCCTCGTATATTTTGTCCAAGGGAAGTTGGCACCTGGCCAACTGCAATTTTAATAAAATAAATTAAAATACAGATTTACATAAATAGAATAATCTCTCTCAAAGTTTAAAATCCAAGAAAACGAACAAAATTGTTGGCAATTGTACTAAGATGAAAACCTTGAATCCAATCAACATGAAAATTAATGAGAGACCTGCAATCCAAATAAGTGTTGTATAAAACTGGTCATCTAATCTTACATTATAACAAACCACCTTAATTGAAAAATAAATGAAGAGAATCCATGAATGGACATAAAAGAAGAAATTATTTGCAGGTACCTACTATCGAAAGGTGCACAGCTGGTGTTTCTTTCAAGCACATTGGTACCAAATATAGCACAGAAAACTTTAATCCTACAAAATCAAGTACCAGTATCCATGCTGTAACCAAATGTTTCTTCAAATATCATTAACCTATACGATGAAGCAAAATCCTCCAGACATAACTATAGCTTTATCTTTACCTTAATCTGACTATTACTGTTGATAGTATTATCAGATACAAACAAACAACAAAGGTAAAGTTAACTTTCAAAAAGACAAAAACATATGACTGACCTAAAGAAGATGAAGGAAAAAGGTACAGGAAACAACAGCATAACACAGTAAACGTCCACAGAAATCAGAAAGACATAAACAATCATTTAGCCTCCAACCAAGAAACCTGAAATTGAAGGGAAAATGAAGACGATTAGACTGAGATTGAAGGGAAGTTGAAACCCATGGGAAAAAAATAGCAGAGGAGATTTGTAGCAAATTGATGAGCATTAGTATAAGTTAATAACGCCATCCGAAATCCAAATTTAACTGAATGTCTTCAAAATTAAATATTTTTCAAAGATCCAACTTTTTATTGACAACAATATATAGTTCGCAGCTAAATGCCTAAATTGCGGCAAATTATGCTCTACTTGAAAGCTCCAGGACTATATAGAAAGAAAAAGGAGTCAATCTGAATGATTATATCAATACTACTGTACATGAGGAATGAGGTGTGAGAGGAGGGATCAAAATAGAAGAGTGTTTTTTTCCCTCTCTATGACAATAACGTACCCTTTGATTGTGTTAATGCTTAACAGTTGTTAAGTCAAAAAAGATTGAAAGACCATAAAAAATAAAATGCGCACAGGGTTACCTGACAAAAGAAATTAATAAGATGATCCAAAAGTAACCAAATAATGACTTACTAAATCACAATAACCAATAAATTGTGCACATCATATCCAGACAGTACTTAATAAAATGGTGAGAAGGCATAACTTCTTGTAGCATTCCGGTTGTACTATTGCATGGACCAGAATTGTGATGATGCAGCTTGACCACATTGATCATAATTGTAGTTACTGGAAAAGAATTTCGAACATAAGTCAGATACTAAAAATTTATTAAGATGCGTCATTCTGGAAAAAATTGTATGTTTAAAGGATGATCCAAAACTTATGACGACATCACATAAATCAAAATTGAAATACTTACTATGTTAATTACTTTTGTCAGATCAAGGTCTCAGAAACTAGAACGAATACCAGTAAAACAAGAAGAGAAGAGAAAGAATTTTTGTGGTGCGTTAAAAAACTACTACACCTTTTCTGATTTTTCTCATTACTTATATTAACTGTTACATGGTAATAAAAAAATATCCTATTACAATTCTTAACTAAAATAACAATAATCAAGAACAGAAATAAATCGCTGCTACAGCTGATATGTAAATCTCTAAAACAAGAAAATAAGTATCTTACTAAAAACTTGAAACTAACAAAACAATACACCCTTTTGAGTCGGTATACCATCGCATCAAATAAGATATGTCAGTACTCTGACACGGCTAGCTTAAAACAACATTCACTTCCCTAAGCTAGTCGTGTCACCTTTGACTGTGCGTAGTCCAATCCTCTCTCTCATTTCCAGAAACTTTAATCTTCCTAATGGCTTTGTCAGAATGTCTGCGAGTTGATCTTTTGTCGCGATGTGCTCGACCATAATCTTTTCTTTTTCTACACATTCCCTTATGAAATGAAATCGTGTGTCAATGTGCTTAGTTCTGTCGTGTTGCACTGGGTTCTTACACAGAGATATGGTAGATTTATTGTCAATGTTGAGCAACACCTTATCTGGCTTTTGATTCAACAAATCAGCAAGAAGAAACCTTAACCAAACTCCTTGACATGCAGCAGAAGCTGTTGCAATATATTCTGCTTCACATGATGAGAGTGCCACTACCTTCTGTTTTCTTGAAAACCAACTGATGATGCTTGAACCCAAGAAGAACACAACCCCTGTTGTACTTTTTCTATCATCAACATCTCCAGCCATGTCACTATCGCTATATCCCAGCAAGCATGACCTTGTTTCTGTTTTTCTTTTCTCATAATAACAGCCCTTTCCAAGAGTACCTTGATGTATCTCAATATATGCTTTACAGCAGCCATATGATCAGTTCTAGGAGACTCCATGTATCTACTCACTATTCCAACTAAATAAGTTAAATCTGGCCTTGTATTCGTGAGGTATCTCAAGCTACCCACAATACTCCTGTACTCGGTTGGATTCACCATTGGCAAAGAGCTTCTCTTAGTCAGTTTCAGTCTTGCTTCCATTGGTGCTTGAGTTGGATTACAATCGGCCATACCACATTCTTCAAGAATTCTTCGGGCAAATGCCTCCTAACATATTGAAATACCATTTGGCAATTGATGTACCTTTATGCCAAGATAGTAACTCAACTGACCTAAATCACTCATCTTTAAAAAATCTTTCATCGGTTGCTTAAACATTGCAATCACGTCTTCACAATTTCCTGTTATTATTAGATCATCCACATAGACACCAACAAGCAACAAATCATTCCCTTTATTCTTCTTGTATACAGCATACTCAACTGAACTTTTCTCAAAACCGAGTGAAATCATTGTTTTGTCCAGCTTTGAATTCCAAGCTCTCGGGGCCTGTCTCAACCCATAAAGGGCCTTATGCAGTTTCAATACCTTATGTTCGCTTCCCTTCTCCTCGAATCCAGGCGGCTGCCTCACATACACTTCTTCTTCTAACTCCCCATTTAAGAATGCCGATTTGACATCCATATGATGTAGTTGCCATCCCTCTTGTGCTGCAAGAGCAATTAACAACCTCACTGTTTTCATTCTAGCCACTGGCGCAAATACTTCCTCAAAATCAACTCCTTGTTTCTGCACATAGCCCTTCGCCACTAGACGTGCTTTATGTTTCACCACTTCTCCATTAGAGTCCTTTTTTAATTTGTAAACCCATTTCAGTCCAATGATCTGCTGTCCAAACGGAGGATCTTGCAAACTCCATGTTTTATTTGCTCGGATAGAGTCAATCTCTTCCTGTATGGCATGTCTCCAACTTTCCTCATTTTCAGCATCTTGAAATGTATTCGGCTCTTCTGTACCCAACAAACATAAATCACTGAAATTCAACTCTATTGGCTCAGTTTCTTCATAAAGTTTCTGCAAACTGCGCATTCGTACTGGTGTTTCTGTTGCTTGTTCCTCCAATTCAATCTGCTCACTTTCCACTTCATCTCGAGTTATGGTAGTCGGTGTCATCTGTGACTCATGTTCACCAACTCTTTCTTCACATGCAACTTCATAACTTTGTTGGCAGGGAATATGAAGTACATCTTTGTAAGATGCTTGCGTGGTCTGTGCTTCATTCCAGTCCCATGATTTTCCTTCCTGAAATACAACATCACGAGTTATAGTTACCTTCTTAGTGATTGGATTATATGCTCGATATGCCTTAGAACCATTCTCATATCCAATAAACACCATTGAAGAACTACAATCAGCAAGTTTCTCCATATGACCTTTCACCTCCTTCACGTGCACAAGACATCCAAAAGTACGCATGTGATGAACTGTCGGCTTCCGCTTGTGCCATTCTTCATAAGGTGTCATTCCAATCACACTTTTGGTTGGTGCTCTGTTCAAAATGTATATCGCGGTTGTCACAGCTTCTCCCCAAAAATATGCAGGCATATTCATACTCTTCAACATGCTACGTGCCATACCCATAACCGTCTGGTTTCTTCGCTCGACTACCCCATTTTGTTGAGGAGAATAAGGAGCAGTCAAGTACCTTTTGATTCCCTTTTGTTTACAAAAATTAGTAAACTCATCTGACCTGAATTCACCTCCATGGTCAGTGCGAAATGCTTTCATTCTTTTGTTTGTTTCTAGCTCAACCGCTGCCTTGATTTCCTTGAAGGCTTCGAAGGCTTTGTCTTTTGATTTCAGCAACACAATCCACATATATCGGCTAAAATCATCAACCATCAATAAAAAATATTTGTTGCTAGCAGGTGTTGATGGAGATATCGGGCCACATAGATCTCCATGAACCAGTTCTAGCACTCCATTTGCTCTGAATTGCGAAGCCTGCGGAAATGTTGTGCGCCGCTGTTTTCCAATGACACAGCCATCACACACTTGATCTACATGCTTACTTAGCGGAATGCCTTCAACCAAACCCTCCTGACTTAGCTTATGCAGTGCTTGAAAATTGATATGCCCATAACGTGCATGCCATCTCCAAGCTTCATTGTCAAGACGCGCCATCAAGCACACAGGTTGTGCAGTATTGATATTAAGAACATACAATCTATTTCTCGCTCGTTCTACTCGAATCACCAGCTGTCCATTTCGATCAAACACACGCAGGTATCCATCTTCCAACACAACTCTACATCCACTCTCCTCGAGTTGACCCAAACTGATTATGTTACTAGTTAGCTTTGGAATATAATACACATCAGCCAGCGCTTTGTGTTCACCTGTGCGACTGTTAATCAGTACATTTCCTCGACCTCCAATTGACACAGCAGAGCCATCACCAAATCTGACCTCTCCTCGAACAGATGTGTCTAGTGTCGTGAAGTGCTTCTTGCAGCCTGTCATATGATTGCTAGCACCAGTGTCAAGGTACCAAATATTCCCTACATTTGTTCTATCCACTCCAATTTGGAGTTGTATATTCTTCTCAATTTTTGTTCCAACAACAGAATTTTTCACCTTGTCTTCCATCAATTCGCTTACTTCTAACATCAACAGAGCTGGCTCTTCATCCTCCTTTTCAGCCACATATACCTTCTCCTTCTTAGGTTGGTCGCATTCCGATGCAAAATGACCATATTCTGAACAATTAAAGCACTTAATTTTTGCTTTGTCGAATTTCTTATATGGCCTTTTTCCTTTTTCATTTCCACGACCACTACCTTGGTTATAACCAAGCCCGCTACCAGAGCCTTCACTAACCTTCTTGTCTTTTAAAGAAAGTGCTTCCCATTGTGCACGTGTGAGCAATACTTGTTCTGCCTCCTCTTTGGATTGTCGCCGCCCTTTAAGACTCTCCTCAAATACTCTTAACCTCCCTATCGCCTCGGTAACAGACATAGTTGACATGTCTCCCCATTGTTCTATTCTACCAATGATAGGAAGGAATCTATCAGGAACAACCCCAAAAAGTTTCTCAACAACAGATCTATCCTTCAATTCTACTCCAAGTGAATGAATTTCACTTACTGTGCCGGTGAGTTTCTGAGAGAAAGCATGGATATTTTCAGAATCATCCATGACCAACCGATCAAACTGCCGCTTTAGGACTTGTGCCCTTGCCTTCTTGACACGATCCTCGCCTATGCTCATCTCCTTAATTGCCTCCCATGCTGCCTTTGCTGAATCCTTCTCTGCAATCGCCATCATCACTTCATCTGGCACGACTTGAGAAATTGCAGCCATAGCACCATAATCCATCTCTGTATCGCTAGATGCATTACCATCCACTGCTTCCCATACACACAGGGATCGCATGATTATCTTCATTTTTATGGCCCATAAACCATAATTCTCTTTGTTCAACATAGGATACTGAATTGGCATCCCACCTCCTTTCACCACTGCTTTCAATGGTGCAGTCTTCTTTGTCTCGTCGTCACTGTTTCCCATATAAAGTAATAGTTTTCTTTTTTATTGTATAGAACATAATGACCTAAAACAAATTAGGGAGATTGTTATTATTTTAATTAGATTAACTATAATATTAATAGTAACATAAATGATAATTATAATAATTATAGTAACAAAGCTAAAGTCTAATACATTGGACGAAGGTGGAACTGACAAATGCGCTTGTTTTTGAATTTTGAATCGCAAACGATCAATCTAAACTATATAATGTGACCTCCATTTTAAAATTAGTACAAGATCAAATTTATATTTTTTTTATTTTTCAGTTTTTTAGAAAAATCCAAATAAAAGTTAAAAATTTCATAAAAATATAAAAGTTACTTCCGCGTTAGATTTTAATATGAATACTACATTAAACGGTTTTGATCAGTCATTTGAGACTCCAAATTTAACGACTGCATTGGATGGACCCCTTCTATCCAATGCATTGTACTTGAACCTTGCTCTAATTACAATAATAAAAAGAATATGAAAAATATTCATTATACTTTAACTTGCTTTAATTACGACAATAATAAAACTTCTAAAAATAGCATATGTTGTGCAAGTATTGTGATGCACATATAATATTTTGTCATTATGAAACAAAATTGAACCCAATCGGACCCTTAAAAATCTTACATTTAAAATTATAAATAAATGATATATTTCGATAATTTTTTTGTACCTCATAGGAAATGTGATAATATTTGTAAAAAGAATAATGTGCAAATTTAATAAAATTCAATTTATACCATTAAAAAATATTTATCATTTTTCATGTATTTATTTGCACATCTTCCTAAAATTGATAAAACACTTTTTACTAGACTGAAATACCATCAATGAATTGAAAATATTACAATAATGATGATATCTCTGAACAATATTTTCACTTAATTAGGGATATTTTTGTTAGAGTTATGTCCTAGAAGTCAATAATTTAATGACTTAATTATTAGTTTATGTTTTGGATGATATTTTATTATTTGTTCCTAGGTTTATTATTGACAGATCATTCAGGTTGAGGATCTGAATTGTAGATCTCTGTGGATCATTCTTTGGAATGACAATAATAAATCTAAACGGTCCATAATCTTGATAATTAACAAGGAACATTAATTATCATATAAGATTAGTATGCAAGTTAAGTGATGATTAAGTTCTACAAATCATAGGTAAAGAGTTACCAACTTAATTACATATGTGTATGTTATGGAACATAGTACAGGACTTGACCCAACGAAATAAATATATAGATTGTGTTATATGTCATTATTTATTTCGTTATGATTTTGGTTCTAAGTTTGAGATGATTATCTTTTCCACATGAGGATAGGTTCTATAAATCTCGTCTACCGCTGATTCCCGTTAAGGGCTGCTATACGGACTTGATTTACGTTCTCTTGAATTGTACGGGGAAAAGCTAATCATCAAGAAAACCATATGTCCCTCATTAATTCTCTTAGTGAGTGACGATATCTGTTTGGGCCCCTTGATGGAGTTGGATCGTATGCGCGCAACTAAGCGATCAACTCTAGATCAAGAAACGTATAATCTGCAAGAATGACACATTCCTCTCTTGGATTATACGATGATATCATGAGACATAAGAATCAAAATAGAGAAACATATTTATTCTCTTATGCAGGATTGAAATATTGTAGCAGTACACTATTTATGCGACTTGGGAATCATAACGTGTTGCTAGATACCGCTTATGATTATTGGAATTAAATAACGATTTAATTTCATGACCAACATAGCATAAATCCTCAAAGGGTCACACAAATAGAACATTAATCACACAGTGCATTATTTATTTATTCGCAGCAGTAAGTACTGTGAAAATATGATAAGATTGATTAATTAATTATATACCGTTGCGAACCGTTATAATTAATTAAGTCAATGGATCATATAGAAATAAATTAATGCATTAACTAATCCTAAAATAATTATTAATGAGTTAATAATTAATTTAGTTCAACACTTTTTAATATAAATGGTTATATTAATTAATTGGGCCGTTATTTGGTAGCAAATAGATAGTCCAATTAAAGAGCAAATAAATGAGGTTTTAATTAATAGAATTGGAGACTAAATTGAGTGGATTAAGTGGCCCATATAGGCCCATTTCGTGGCTGTCCAATATGGTGGTAGGTGGGATGACATAGTTGTAATTATGCAAGAGGTCAATTAGGTTTTGTGCTCTATATAAGGACCACTTATGAGAGCCTCCACTTAGTTTTTTCTCTCCTCTCATTCCTCCCATGGAGTCCGCCACTTCCATCCTTTCTTTTTCTCTTTTGTTCATGTGTTAAGCTATTTTCTGTCCACTAAATCAAGGTTGTTGATTGATGCAAGATAGAAAACCATAAGGATTAGGCTTGTTCTTTGGGTACGCTAGCACGTACCTTGTAGAACGTGATTAATCCTCCTTGGTGGACTCGAGGGTGGCTACTAGACGTGGTGGAGACGGTGGAGAAGGCACGCCATCGATTCTCATGCCTTGGTCGAGCCCCGCGAATACGATTTTGCGGGAGGTACAAATTTCCACCCTTTTCTCTTTGTGTTAATTTGGCTTTTGTGCACGATCCGTTGTGTGTGATGTTTAATTGCTTAATTAAATTGTAATTGGCGTAAAAATTTAAAATTACACACTTCCTAACAGAGGTATCAGAGCACATGGTCGTACTTAAGCTATTTTTATACTTAATTAAGAGAAATTAGCTAATTAACGGATTAGTAGAGATGATGTGTTTGTTTGCTGTCTGGAAATGGTGTTTTCTGTATTGTTTCGCGTTTTCCGCTATGATAAGTTCTCTGGAAGATCTTTACATCTACATGAAAATTGTAGATCTGTGGATTGTGATTCTTTTGGCGTTAGATTAACATTTTTCTGAATTAGTATGGATTTATTGTGAATAAAACGGCGACGGTGCGCAGAACCAGTTTCTGCTCGCACTGTCCTGTTTGAATGGCTTGAAAGATTTATATTTTGAATATAAGTACCAGTGTTATATGCCTAGAATCAAAGAGAACTTGAAACTCTTTCTGAGCATGTGTAGATTGTTGCATGACTCAGATTAATTTGTGGGTTTTCAAGTATGAAAAAGAAGATCTTGTCAGATCCAGTTTATTCAGCAAATCGATTGTTCTAATAAACTGTACCAACTGAGAACTCCTTTAAAAATTCTGTTTAAATGGAGTTGTTCTATTTTGAGTTAGGATTCCAGGAAAATTAATTTTATAATTTTTCATGGAAGTTTGGACCTTCAACTGGGTTAAAATATTTCGATCGACAGTCTGTTCCAGTACTGAATTTGTTGATTGTTTAGTATGTAACTCGTTTGAACTGAAATTGGTTGTTTTCTTTTCATGGATGGTTAGCCTATAGTCTAAACAAGTTTTTTTATGTATATTGTATATATAAAAACTAGATAGAAGGTGGTCTAACAGACCAAATGGTTGAGAGGATAAGCTGAAAATCTCATAACGGTGTTTCGTGCACTTGTAAGAGATTTGTCTTTTTTTATTCTCCCAGATGGTTTAAGATCTCTTCTTGAAATTTTTACTGGTAATCACAATTATGATAAGGAGCTTAAGTAATTTATTTCATAATTTGTGGAGACCTAAAACTATTGATTTTGTTGGATTCCATTAGTTACGTTTTTTGGTAAATTACTGTTTTTCTAATTATTCAAACTAGTTGAAAACAATTATAATACTCCTTGTTTGATCTCCTTTCAGTTATGAGATGTTGAAAGAACTTTCTAAATGAATTTAAACAAGTTTGGTTGTTTAAAATTGAGAATTTATGCATGGAATTTGCCTATGGCAAACAATACGCAAAGATGCTTGAAAATCGTTAATTGGAAACAAAGTGCTTGTATGTCCTAACTTTGTTTTGTAGGTGGAAATTGGGTTTAGTATGGCTCATGACTCAATGCCTTGTGGTTGTAAATGAATGAATGTGTGAATGTTTGTAATGCGGCCTTTAGTGCCATTAATTAATTAATTTGTTGATTAATTTTAATGTAACTTGTGTGGCTTGCATGCCCCTAAGGCTAGGATGGGAATAGGATATTTTCACATGTATTTTTGTTCCTTTATTTTATATAGGATTTAGATCCTTATAGAATTTAGTGGGAGGGACAAGGATTAGATTAGTTTTGCTTCATGGACGATGTGGATGAGATGCTTATGTGTGATTGCTTGTGATTGCTATGAATTGTCATAGGCTAGGTATGGGTGTATGCTTACATGACCACCAAACAAGTGTCATTTAATTGATTGTCCCAAACAAAACATGATTAAGTTAAAATCGCCCTTCTTCTCTCTATCCCCTTCTAACGTGGTATGATCGTTCATTGATGCATTCTCGCCGACGCGGGACATCGTGTTCCATCATTCGTGTCGGGATGTAAATCGGATTTACTAGGAGCAAATAGAGAAAGGTTACTTAACGATGTTTTCTAATTGGATTGGACATCGGGGCGAAGTTTGTGGATGTACATGTGATATTTCACAAACCAAGAATCATATGGAATGATTGGTTGGAGAACCTACCTTATCTAGTTGGTTTTTTTGTGTCACGCCGACACTAGCACCATCTCAACGAAAATAGGGATCTTGGAAAACCTACTACATTTGGGACATTAAATAAATGTAGTGGGAGTTTTATTTGTTATAAATAAAACAATTGCATAAACTAAATGACCATAAATTGATTTTGTTATAGATGTTAAAATTGTTAATTTTGTTGCGATCAATCTTTGAAAAATGAACAAACTCGTTTCTAAAAGGCAGTTACTTGAAAGAGTAATACCGATTCCTAAGACACGATCTTAGTGAAGAGAAACTTGAGTATGTCAATTCCCAAAACTTTCCTCAAACTACCCGAACGTAGCATCGCGATGATTGATTGACTTTTGGCGAAAAGTTATTCAATAAAGCGTATGGCTAATATCCTCATTCAAAATTTCTAGACCTTTGAATTAGAGAATTCATATGGACTAGATTTAACTCGTACGCTCTCATTCGCTTACTCAAGAAAGTGTTCTTGGAGAAAGTAGATATTTACTCCATCATTTATGATCGAGTATAAAGAATATGAGTTGACGAAGAGATTCTTCTTTTATAAGAAGTAATATGAATGTTTCATTGGCTTATAAATCGAAAGATTTAAGTAGCTAATTGACAACTAGAGATATTAATCTCCGATGTCAAGGATTGTTGATATTGTCATACGATCTCTATGGAATTAGAAGGATATAATATTACCTTTATGCATGCTTGTTGATGCAAAAAGGTGATTGGTTAAGTATTCAAGAAATACTTCACTAAGGTATGAGTTGAAATTTCGAGACTCTCATTTATGACCATGTGTCACATGAGATGTTTCATTTGCCGTTTTATGGGAGGCATTTGAAAGGTTGTCCGAAGTACCATGATTGTGACGATTAGAAATATTCTAATCCTAAAGTGTATTTGTCATTTCAAATTATCTCACTATCTCTAATTTACACTAGTAACTTGATACTAGTTCATATGCTCGCATTTAACGAAATGTGTTGACAATGAAGAATAAGAGAATGTTCGAGAGATATAAAGTAAACTCCGTATATTAAATGACTTGTTCGTTTAAGTCATTACCATTGAATACGTAGAGTTATCTTTATTAAGAGTTTGTTTAGGAATTGAAGGTTGCATACCTTAATTCTAAAACCTCTCAAAAATATCTCCATTTCATATTCAATGATGGATGATTATGTTTTGTAAAAGAAAAGATCTTTTATTATGGATTTGTTTATATGATTTCATGCATCTTGATTGAATTTGTTTGAAATAGATAAACAATTTTTGAATGACAAATAGGATGCGTAAGACTTGACATAAAGTATTTGACTTTCATGTTATATGACCGCTTAGTCACATACATAAACGAGAATCGCATTACGAGAGTCTCCGTAACGTAGAGCTCGTAATTCAATTCGATTTCAAATCGATTGATATGCGAATCACGTTTGTTAAATGACAAAAGCGCCTTTAACCTACAAAGGTTTAAGGACAAGTGACTTGATTAGGACTTATACATATCGATGTATAAAGACCAATAAGTACTTGTGCAATGAAAGGTTGTTGATACTTTACTACTTAACCAACGATCATTGTAGATATTAACATATCTATTTGATAAGGTATAAGTATGAACCTTTTGACTAGTTCAAAGGAGTTCAAGAGTGAAGTTTAAAAGACCGTTCAAGAAAAATGGAAGTCTTACAATTAATTGTGGTAAATAAGTAGTTAAGTCATATGATTTGAAATATTATCTAAAGAGTATGAAAGTAGTTTCACAACTCGCTCCATGAGGAATAATATGTCCAAGAATGGAGATATCGAACAATATTTTGTATAGTTCGATCGGTAATAAATCAAATGGACTTATTCGACTCGTATTAGGGAATTATGTTTGAGGATGATGAAGGTCTTTTGTACCTAGGATATCAAATAAATTTATAACCTAGAGCTAACCTCACTAGTCGTTTTAGTTAAGCTTTAGGGTCGAACCCAAGGGACGGTACAACTGATTACTAGACTTTACTTCCTCACGAAAGCTAGACAATTAATTTTTGGAGTTTTATGATTTAAAAAGACAATTATCTAAAGTGCAATTAAATAAATTATTTTTGGTATTTTCTGGACTCTAAATAAATGCAAGGATGTCCTAGGGTTTCGTGTTCAATTAGTTTAGCTCCAAAGCACCTTTGTCTACAATTTTCACCGAGACATAGGCATATTTCGGACCGAAATGTATGGATTTCGGACCGAAATCCATACTGTTTCTGTCCAAAACTTACTTTAGACCTCTTGTTTCAACTTGATATCTTTACACAATGTTATGTGAAGGCTACTGGACGACCAGACCTAAGTCCTAACCTCAGCTGTCGCGATTTCGGTTCTGACTTGACTTGGAAATCGGTTTTTGCCACATAAACAACTAAACCTATACTTTCGTTCTGATTTAGCTATTTAAGTATGTTTAGTTGGATTTCTAGAGATATTTAAAGTCCTGTCGGATCAGTAAAAGTTACACCTCTCGGTCGTGAACTAACCTCCTCTTTCGAGCGATTGGCTTACCTCAAGTGCTTAAATAACTAATTATTTGTTCTAGTTTAATGTCCTAATGGTGCTGCAGTTCATCAATAGGTAAACAATCAAACAAACAATTAAATTAACCAAGCACGATATAATTCTCAACAACACATATCACGTATCATAATATAAATCAATCAAGTCATCACAAAATACTAAACTAATCTACTAACTACTACTAAGACATCATTAATTATCCTAACATGCAAGAAAAATAAGATACAAACTCCATCAAATCAAAATATCAAGAGAAAAGGAACGAATAAACCAAATATCGCTTCTAACTCAAGATATCGATCGTCCGAAGTCGTGGTTGGATCGGTTCTACCGCTGTCGCGTCCAGAATCGCTCCAAAGTTGCTGCCATGGACGTGCTCCGCTGCGAGAGTTGGAATCCCACGCCTTTCGGCGTGAGAACGGTGGTGGAAAAGGTGGAAATTATTGTATGGAAGGTGGCCTCCCTTCTCTGGTCGAAATTCGTTCTTAAATACATCAAGGGAAAGTCTAGGAGGCGGCTAGGGCAAGAGATCTCCTTTCCTTCTCCGAAACTTGCCAAATTTCACTTTCCATACATGGATTTCGGACCGAAATCCGTACATTTCGGACCGAAATTCCAGAATCGAGCACTGATAGTATTTTGACCATAATTTCTTCATCCGGACTCCGATTGAGGTGATTCAAAGATCGTTGGAAAGCTTAGGATGAGCTCTACAATGCTATGGACTCCTTTCAGTCATTTTCTTCTTCAAAATCCACCATTTTATGCAATTATTGTGTCCAATCCACCAAGTTCCTACAAAACAAGTCAAATTCCACGGCAGTGTCCAATCTTGCAAAATATAATGCAAAAGTGCAGTGAATATCATTGGTTTGGGTAGTATTTTGGTGCCAAGTATGGTTAAAATATATATATAAATAAGAGATATCAAATCCCCCCAAACTTAAACCTTTGTTTGTCCTCAAACAATATCCTAAGTTTAAAGGAATTGACCATACTTAGACTTACAATCAAATTATCTCAAACCAAACAATGCCATGAAAAATTGATCATTCAAGTTTACTCAAAAGTTTCACACAATAAATTAAAGCAAGCTCAAAAATTTATTTCAAGGACGTGGGTTTAGTTTTCTTTCAAATTAAATTTGTGCATTTCTTAGCCCTAATGAATTTCATTTTTCAAGTCAAGAATCCTAGCTTCTCTTTGTCAAAACAATTGCAAACTCAATTTTATTTGCCCGTTCTTTTCCATGTCTCGCAAAAATTTGTAAAGAAATTTTATCAAAGTCGAAAATTTCATAATGAATCCTTCTCAAAGCAATTTAATTTCACCAATTTAATTTGTGCAAGTCAAGTCGTGGGGCTTTACACCCTAGAGGATATAATGCGGTGTCATTGGCCTTAAGTTTGCTACTAGCACATGTCGCGCTAGGGAGGTTGGACGGGTGTTGCTCGACTATGGCCACGGTACACTTGGGCCATAATACTCAACAACTCCTTTACCAATGCTTTCGCACCAAGTCCGATAGAAATTAATTATAAACTACCCAATTATACCTCGAGATCTTTGAGTTATAATTCCTGACAACTTATAATTAACTCCAATACCCTCCAATTTGTGGCTAAGTTGGTGGAAGAAGGCCTCGGTGCATCCTCGTTTTCACAACTATTTAAATTTTTGTCAGTTTAAGTTTTGCTCGTTGGTGATTCAAGCGTTCAATAACATCCAGATTCATTTTATAATTTTCAAAGTTCATAAAATTTCTTTTTAAACAAAAGTTTGTAAGATACGAAATCGTTCACTCGAAAAAAACTTGTGAGATTTGACTTAGATCATTTTGACAATTTTCAAGCATCCAAATTCAGATTCTTAACTCTAAAACTAATTTCCAACTCGGTCTATTGGTGCACAAATTAATTTAAAACTTTTTAAACATCAAAAGTCCTTGAGAAAATTTTCAAAATGCTTTTTAAAATTCAAACAGTGTGAAACAGTGAGTAATTTTTATCAATTGAAACAAAACAAAGATCAAGCATGCATCAAAAATTAATTTCTAAATTTTCAAACAAAGTTTTCTCAAAATTCAACATTCCAAAGACAAATTTCGGACCGAAATAGTCATATTTCGGACCGAAAAAGGAGAAAATTGTTTAAAAATCTCATGAAACAGAGACGAATTATCACAAATTTTTTCAATAAGTCCAACTTTTTATCCTCCTATTCCCCCCCAAACTTAAATCAAGCATTGTCCTCAATGCAATCACAGAGATCAAAATTAAAAAGGAGGAAAAGAGAAACTAACCGAATCAAGTCATGAATTTCCATATGAATTCGTCTCTATTTGGAGTGGGGCAGCAGCGCTTTAGCGTGAGTAAATCGTGGCAGCAATGTAGGAGTTCAGAGGTAGCAACAGGACAGGTTTTCTTGTGGCATGCAACTCACATGAGGTCGTGCGTGGGTCGTGTGGCTTTTTGTTGCTTGACCCGTGGTGCTCTAGCGCGAGTTGCAAGTAGGACATCCACAATCAATCAAAACCTGTACATCCAAAAATAAAATCCAAACCAACCATGAGTGTTTTAATAATAATAATAATAATAATAATAAGTAATAAATAAATGAAAGATATAATATCTAGTCTCTCGTTACTAAAGTAAATTCTAATATCAACACCGTCCCCGGCAACGGCGCCAATTTGATGAAGGCGTTTTAACCTAGGTATCAAATTTATTTGATAACTCAAGATATCGATCGTCCTCAATTTGATGAAGGTATTTGAAACCTAGGATATCAAATAAATTTATAACCTAGAGCTAACCTCACTAGTCGTTTTAGTTAAGCTTTAGGGTCGAACCAAAGGGACGGTACAACTGATTACTAGACTTTACTTCCTCACGAAAGCTAGACAATTAATTTTTTTGAGTTTTATGATTTTAAAAGACAATTATCTAAAGTGCAATTAAATAAATTATTTTTGGTATTTTTATTACTCTAAATAAATGCAAGGAATGTCCTAGGGTTTTGTGTTCAATTAGTTTAGCTCTAAAGCACCTCGGTCTACGACTTTCATCGAGACAGAGGCACATTTCGGACCGAAATGTACGGATTTTGGACCGAAATGGATACTGTTTCGGTCCAAAACTTGCTTTAGACCTCTTGTTTCAACTTGATATCTTTACACAATGTTATGTGAAGGCTACTAAACAACCAGACCTAAGTTTCTAACCTCAGCTGTCGCAATTTTGGTTCGAACTTGGTTTGGAACTTGGTTTTTACCACGTAAATAATTAAACCTATACTTTCGTTCTGATTTAGTTATTTAAGTATGTTTGGCTAGATTTCTAGAGGTATTTAAAGTCCTGTCGGATCAATAAAAGTTACACCTTTCGGTCGTGAACTAACCTCCTCTTTCGAGCGATTGGCTTACCTCAAGTACTAAACTAATCAATTGTTTGTTCTAGTTTATTGTCCTAGTGGTGCTGCAGTTCATCAATAGGTAAACAATCAAACAAGCAATCAAATTAATCAAGCTAGATATAATACTCAACAAAACATATCACATAATCATAACATAAGCAATCAAGTCATAACAAAATACTAAACTAATCTACTAACTATTACTAAGACATCATTAATTATCCTAACATGCAAGAAAAATAAGATACAAACTCCATCAAATCAAAATATCAAGAGAAAAGGAACGAATAAACCAAATATCGCTTCTAACTCAAGATATCGATCGTCCGAAGTCGTGGTTGGATCGGTTCTACCGCTGTCGCGTCCAGAATGGCTCCAAAGTTGCTGCCATGGACGTGCTCCGCTGCGAGAGGTGGAATCCCACGCCTTTCGGCGTGAGAACGGTGGTGGAAAACGTGGAAATTATTGTATGGAAGGTGGCCTCCCTTCTCTGGTCGAAATTCGTGCTTAAATACATCAAGGGAAAGTCTAGGAGGCGGCTAGGGCAAGAGATCTCCTTTCCTTCTCCGAAACTTGCCAAATTTCACTTTCCATACATGGATTTCGGACCGAAATCCGTGCATTTCAGTCCGAAATTCCAGAATCGAGCACTGATAGTATTTTGACCATAATTTCTTCATCCGGACTCCGATTGAGGTGATTCAAAGATCGTTGGAAAGCTTAGGATGAGCTCTACAATGCTATGGACTCCTTTCAGTCATTTTCTTCTTCAAAATCCACCATTTTATGCAATTATTGTGTCCAATCCACCAAGTTCCTACAAAACAAGTCAAATTCCACGGCAGTGTCCAATCTTGCAAAATATAATGCAAAAGTGCAGTGAATATCATTGGTTTGGGTAGTATTTTGGTGCCAAGTATGGTTAAAATATATATATAAATAAGAGATATCAAATCCCCCCAAACTTAAACCTTTGTTTGTCCTCAAACAATATCCTAAGTTTAAAGGAATTGACCATACTTAGACTTACAATCAAATTATCTCAAACCAAACAATGCCATGAAAAATTGATCATTCAAGTTTACTCAAAAGTTTCACACAATAAATTAAAACAAGCTCAAAAATTTATTTCAAGGACGTGGGTTTAGTTTTCTTTCAAATTAAATTTGTGCATTTCTTAGCCCTAATGAATTTCATTTTTCAAGTCAAGAATCCTAGCTTCTCTTTGTCAAAACAATTGCAAACTCAATTTTATTTGCCCGTTCTTTTCCATGTCTCGCAAAAATTTGTAAAGAAATTTTATCAAAGTCGAAAATTTCATAATGAATCCTTCTCAAAGCAATTTAATTTCACCAATTTAATTTGTGCAAGTCAAGTCGTGGGGCTTTACACCCTAGAGGATATAATGCGGTGTCATTGGGCTTAAGTTTGCTACTAGCACATGTCGCGCTAGGGAGGTTGGACGGGTGTTGCTCGACTATGGCCACGGTACACTTGGGCCATAATACTCAACAACTCCTTTACCAATGCTTTCGCACCAAGTCCGATAGAAATTAATTATAAACTACCCAATTATACCTCGAGATCTTTGAGTTATAATTCCTGACAACTTATAATTAACTCCAATACCCTCCAATTTGTGGCTAAGTTGGTGGAAGAAGGCCTCGGTGCATCCTCGTTTTCACAACTATTTAAATTTTTGTCAGTTTAAGTTTTGCTCGTTGGTGATTCAAGCGTTCAATAACATCCAGATTCATTTTATAATTTTCAAAGTTCATAAAATTTCTTTTTAAACAAAAGTTTGTAAGATACGAAATCGTTCACTCGAAAAAAACTTGTGAGATTTGACTTAGATCATTTTGACAATTTTCAAGCATCCAAATTCAGATTCTTAACTCTAAAACTAATTTCCAACTCGGTCTATTGGTGCACAAATTAATTTAAAACTTTTTAAACATCAAAAGTCCTTGAGAAAATTTTCAAAATGCTTTTTAAAATTCAAACAGTGTGAAACAGTGAGTAATTTTTATCAATTGAAACAAAACAAAGATCAAGCATGCATCAAAAATTAATTTCTAAATTTTCAAACAAAGTTTTCTCAAAATTCAACATTCCAAAGACAAATTTCGGACCGAAATAGTCATATTTCGGACCGAAAAAGGAGAAAATTGTTTAAAAATCTCATGAAACAGAGACGAATTATCACAAATTTTTTCAATAAGTCCAACTTTTTATCCTCCTATTCCCCCCCAAACTTAAATCAAGCATTGTCCTCAATGCAATCACAGAGATCAAAATTAAAAAGGAGGAAAAGAGAAACTAACCGAATCAAGGCATGAATTTCCATATGAATTCGTCTCTATTTGGAGTGGGGCAGCAGCGCTTTAGCGTGAGTAAATCGTGGCAGCAATGTAGGAGTTCAGAGGTAGCAACATGACAGGTTTTCTTGTGGCATGCAACTCACATGAGGTCGTGCGTGGGTCGTGTGGCTTTTTGTTGCTTGACCCGTGGTGCTCTAGCGCGAGTTGCAAGTAGGACATCCACAATCAATCAAAACCTGTACATCCAAAAATAAAATCCAAACCAACCATGAGTGTTTTAATAATAATAATAATAATAATAATAAGTAATAAATAAATGAAAGATATAATATCTAGTCTCTCGTTACTAAAGTAAATTCTAATATCAACACCGTCCCCGGCAACGGCGCCAATTTGATGAAGGCGTTTTAACCTAGGTATCAAATTTATTTGATAACTCAAGATATCGATCGTCCTCAATTTGATGAAGGTATTTGAAACCTAGGATATCAAATAAATTTATAACCTAGAGCTAACCTCACTAGTCGTTTTAGTTAAGCTTTAGGGTCGAACCCAAGGGACGGTACAACTGATTACTAGACTTTACTTCCTCACGAAAGCTAGACAATTAATTTTTTTGAGTTTTATGATTTTAAAAGACAATTATCTAAAGTGCAATTAAATAAATTATTTTTGGTATTTTTATTACTCTAAATAAATGCAAGGAATGTCCTAGGGTTTTGTGTTCAATTAGTTTAGCTCTAAAGCACCTCGGTCTACGACTTTCATCGAGACAGAGGCACATTTCGGACCGAAATGTACGGATTTTGGACCGAAATGGATACTGTTTCGGTCCAAAACTTGCTTTAGACCTCTTGTTTCAACTTGATATCTTTACACAATGTTATGTGAAGGCTACTAAACAACCAGACCTAAGTTTCTAACCTCAGCTGTCGCAATTTTGGTTCTAACTTGGTTTGGAACTTGGTTTTTACCACGTAAATAACTAAACCTATACTTTCGTTCTGATTTAGTTATTTAAGTATGTTTGGCTAGATTTCTAGAGGTATTTAAAGTCCTGTCGGATCAATAAAAGTTACACCTTTCGGTCGTGAACTAACCTCCTCTTTCGAGCGATTGGCTTACCTCAAGTACTAAACTAATCAATTGTTTGTTCTAGTTTATTGTCCTAGTGGTGCTGCAGTTCATCAATAGGTAAACAATCAAACAAGCAATCAAATTAATCAAGCTAGATATAATACTCAACAAAACATATCACATAATCATAACATAAGCAATCAAGTCATAACAAAATACTAAACTAATCTACTAACTATTACTAAGACATCATTAATTATCCTAACATGCAAGAAAAATAAGATACAAACTCCATCAAATCAAAATATCAAGAGAAAAGGAACGAATAAACCAAATATCGCTTCTAACTCAAGATATCGATCGTCCGAAGTCGTGGTTGGATCGGTTCTACCGCTGTCGCGTCCAGAATCGCTCCAAAGTTGCTGCCATGGACGTGCTCCGCTGCGAGAGGTGGAATCCCACGCCTTTCGGCGTGAGAACGGTGGTGGAAAACGTGGAAATTATTGTATGGAAGGTGGCCTCCCTTCTCTGGTCGAAATTCGTGCTTAAATACATCAAGGGAAAGTCTAGGAGGCGGCTAGGGCAAGAGATCTCCTTTCCTTCTCCGAAACTTGCCAAATTTCACTTTCCATACATGGATTTCGGACCGAAATCCGTGCATTTCAGTCCGAAATTCCAGAATCGAGCACTGATAGTATTTTGACCATAATTTCTTCATCCGGACTCCGATTGAGGTGATTCAAAGATCGTTGGAAAGCTTAGGATGAGCTCTACAATGCTATGGACTCCTTTCAGTCATTTTCTTCTTCAAAATCCACCATTTTATGCAATTATTGTGTCCAATCCACCAAGTTCCTACAAAACAAGTCAAATTCCACGGCAGTGTCCAATCTTGCAAAATATAATGCAAATCATTGGTTTGGGTAGTATTTTGGTGCCAAGTATGGTTAAAATATATATATAAATAAGAGATATCAGAGGACAATATTGTTTACACTGAATAATGTTCTATCAAAGTCTATTGAAGAAGATATCTTACGAGATTTTGATATCTAAGTATAATACTTCTCAAGATTTGGTGTTAAGAAGCTTATTTCAAGTATTGTCGACTTGTAAGGTTAAACCAAATAAGACACTATAAGTTTGTAGGATATCTTAACTTAACCGAAAGGTACTACTTCTACAAACATGATAAGAACAAAATAGTTGTTGCTAATCATAACGTAATCTTGTAGAATGATATTCTCAAGAAGAAGTAGTGGGAGTAAAGTGAGCATTAAAATAGTTTATGCGTCACTACAAGAAGTACTTTTATAGGAAACTTGTCACTCCATACATAGTGCTTAGTGGGAGTTGAGCGGAACTTCATTCACAAGTTGTTTTGAAAGAAGTTTGATAGTACGCTCCTTCCAATGAGGACTCAACCATCTCACGAGTTGATGATGTTCGAGAAACTCATGTAATATATGAGGAGTCAAGAACTCGTTCAACAAATCATTGTAGAAGAAGTTCATGAACCTCAAGTACCAATCCTACAAAAGATCAACGAAAGTTGATTGCCTAAGCCGTTTGGTGCATTGGCTTCACGACATTCTCAAATTTAGCATATGAGAATCCGTTGATAAACAAGGAAATGATGGAACGATCCGATTCTACATATATGGTTTGAATTCATATGATCTTTAAATAAAATCCATGTATAACAACAAGGTATAGACCTTGGTTGATGTTCATGAAGGAGCAATCCATCAAGAACGTTTAGATCTTTAAAAATAAAGATTAACATGGATAACAAATCGACTATGTACAAAGTGCGGCTTCTCGCTTGTAGCTATGTCTAAGTCGATGGCAATTTGACTATGTACAAAGTACAGTTTTTCGCTTGTGGCTATGTATAAGTCAATGAAGATCATTCTGGCAATAGTTGTATTTCATATATGCTGATATATGGAAAGACACATAAAACCGCCTTCTTCGAATGAATGAAAGAAGATGTTGTGCATTTGACACAAATCGAGGTTTTATTTAATCTATTGCTAAAAACATACGCATGCTTCAAGGATCCATAAATGGATTAAAGCAAGTGTTGTGGAGATTGGAATAAAAATTTTGACAATGAAGTCAAGGAGTTGAACTTCGTCAAAAGTATCTTGTATAAACAAGATATTCAGTGGGAGCATAATTGTATTACTTGTATTGTTCAAGATAACAATTCATTAATTGGGAATAATATTAAGAAAATGAGTATTGTCAAGATCTCTTTGGAGAATGCTTTCTCAAATGAGAACTTGGACGAAATCACCTAATCCTAGGAAACAAAATCTATAAAGATAGATTATGATGGATGTTAGGTTTGAGCAAATATGCATATATTGACGAAGTGTTCTAGAAACACGAAAGTTACACTCCAAGAAAAGATGTCTAACTATACGTCACATGGCATGACTTGAGTGTTTTAACTCGGTCTATTGCAACTCAATTCAAGAAAGTGCATGAAATAGTTCAAGCATTCTTTCATGATGAGTTTCATTGTGTACGCCATATTTATGCATATGCCCCAATGTGTAGTATCCAAAGGATATGACAAACAGTTGTCAAATGAATACAAAAGAGACACATTTGGACGATAGTCAAGGATATCCTCGAGTACCTTATGAGAAAGAGTGATATAATGTTTCATCTCTTAAGATGAAAGAGAGCTCGTGTAAATTAATTACACTAATGCTAGTTTTTCGAAAGATTAATATAATCACAGTTGAACTACATATTTTGCTTAAAGGTGGTATTGTAAGTTTAGAAAGTGTTCTAAATGGAATATTACAACCGTTTCCGTCACCAAAGCAAAATACATAGCAATTTGTGAAGCAATAAAAGAAGTTTATTTTGGATCGAGTTCTTAGTCGAGCTATTATGGTTCTATGCATCTCGAACCACAACTTACTCCTAAAAAAAATGTTACATTGGAGATTCAAATATGATCTATAACGATATCACTTGATATCATATGATGATGATCAAGAATATATATATAGTAGTATATATATATAGGGTTGAACAAATTTGGATAGGTTCGCGAACACAGCGAACACTCTAGCATGACCTCTACCTTGAGTAGTATACGAGATGCAGTTATGCATCCATACGTGGTGGACGTATGAGTAACTAGCTTTAAGCGTATTATTTATTTTGAGGTCCGAGACATGTATATATGTAGATATATGACATTGTTCTCAATTCTTCGTTGGCTAGAAGTCACTACTGATTGACTCTAGGCCAAGTGGGAGATTGTTAGAGTTATGTCCTAGAAGTCAATAATTTAATGACTTAATTATTAGTTTATGTTTTGGATGATATTTTATCATCTGTTCCTAGGTTTATTATTGACAGATCATTCAGGTTGAGGATCTGAATTGTAGATCTCTGTGTATCATTCTTTAGAATGACAATAATAAATCTAAACGATCCATAATCTTGATAATTAACAAGGAACATTAATTATCATATAAGATTAGTATGCAAGTTTAGTGATGATTAAGTTCTACAAATCATAGGTAAAGAGTTACCAACTTAATTGCATATGTGTATGTTATGGAACATAGTACAGGACTTGACCCAACGAAATAAATATATGGATTGTGTTATGTGTCATTATTTATTTCGTTATGATTTTGGTTTTAAGTTTGAGATGATTATCTTTTCCACATGAGGATAGGTTCTATAAATCTCGTCTACCGCTAATTCCGGTTAAGGGCTGCTATACGGACTTGATTTACGTTCTCTTGAATTGTGCGGGGAAAAGCTAATCATCAAGAAAACCGTATGTCCCTCATTAATTCACTTAGTGAGTGACGATATTGTGGCGGCTTTTTCGTCATTATTCTCCTCGAAGGAATTTCTCGAAGAACAATGGAAACATAGCCTTAGATTCACCTCCCTTAAGGTTTCGATCCCTATGGCGGGTATCTCTCGACACAAGAGAACCCTATAAAGAATCGCTACTTAAAGAAGTTTCTTGATTTAGCGGGTTCTTTCTTTCCAATAGGCGCAAGTCCCTATTGTTAATTACCTCGTAGTTGCCTACGAGAACCTCTGATTAAGGGATGTAAAGGATGTTGATGTAATGGGCTAAGAAAAGAGAGATTTACGGAGTGCTATTAAGGAGGACTTAATTGATGGTACCAAACCTAGTCGACGGGACCCAATTAAGGATCTCTGAGTTTCTAAAGGATTTTGGCTTAAGGGATGGTTTTTATTTGAAAAGAAGAGCTCTTCATTTGGAGTCGTTTGAAGGCCACTTGATAAGAATTCTATCTAAGTCATCTGAGGTCGATCTCAACCCCAACGAGAGACTTTTCCTCAAATGAAGAGGTTTTGGCTTTGATTTCGAGTTTCGTGTTTTGACTTTTAATTTCTTAATGTTCCGCTAGGCATATTGGTGATTTTTATTCACTTTGGCATTTTGTAACTTTGACTTTCAACAATTCTTTTCTATTTAGAGAATATCAAGCTTAACGCCATTTGTATATTGAAAGTACTCAAATTCCTTTTTAAAAGATATTTAGTAATGTTGACTAATTTAGACTTTTCATATTTGTGAAAATATATTTTTATTTGAAAATACTTGATTTCGAAGATATCATATTTCGAGTTTTTATTTCAAAAGTATTTAGTTTCAGTTTTAGAATTTTATAAATGGGTTTATTAATTTTCTAATATTTATAAAATTTATTTTTAAAGTGAAAATACTTCAAAAATACAAAGGCCGCTACTTTGTCACAATTACATATCAAAGTATCAGTGAATTTGGTTTATTTAGATTTTTAGAATTTTATGGATATTTTATTTATATTTTCCTGAGTTTCTTATTATTTTTAATGAATTTTTGAAGTTTCTGTTGATTTGGCATTTTCGGATTGGTCCACGTGTGCGAAGAGGCTGATGTGGCAGTTAATTTGGTCTGACTGGGCGCTGATTGAGCTTGCTGACGCGGCAGGGCGCTGGCATTTCTCGTTTGTTACATGTAACGAGTTATAACCATGTCTGTGACCCGCTACACAAGATTTGACCATAAAGGATCAACGGAGAACTTGGCGCTGAGACTCATTGAAGGAGACGGAGTTTTGCATTGGAGCCCCTGGACTTATTTTATTGCCGATGTGATCCTTTTCCGACGGGGCTCCGACGATCTAGGGCACCGCTGATGACGAGATTGGGTCTGCTGTGCTCATGGGATTGAGGAGAATACAGCGGTGGTCTCTTCTTCTGTTGCGTCACTCCCTCTTGGCCGGAAAACCATGGATTTGTATTGGATGTACTAAAGTTTTCTTCAATTTGGTCCCTGCCTTCTTAGAATTTAGTTTTCCCACGATTGGGGCCACCTCAGTCATCCATAACAGGTCCGTTAGGGTCACGACAGAGAGAAGGACACGAAGACGGCCTTGGTTTGGGTTGCGTTGCTCTAATTCTATGGGAGAGTCACGACACTGGTACGGGTCTGGAAGTGTTTGGTACCACTACTCGATGGGGTACTGGGTTGGGTCCAAACCAATTCTAGGGGTCACAGAGTTGTTTACTTAGTCTAACTCTTTAGGCATTACTATCAACTTTGATACTTCACGTGCATTTAACCAAGTCAGTATATCATTTCATGCATACATTTTCTGTTTTCTGTTTTTCGTGGTCAAGTATATGGAATCAAGAACAGCCTCATAGTCAGTCAAAGTGTTTTACGCATTACATGTTTTATTCCCGTAATTTACATTACTACAAACTTGCACGGCATATGCTTTGGTACTTATAAACAAAACGTTCTCTATACACATATTGCGTTCATGGAACGCATCCGCATCCTCGACAGTCCTTTAAAAGGACTGTGCGATGCTGTCAAATGATGCGATCCGTCAGATCTCGATCGAAGGGTGCGGGACAGATGCGGAAAATAAACCTCTTTCCAACCTGCCCGCGATTAAACAAGCTGCCCGATCGACTCCACTGCACGATTCAATCCAATCTCCTTTTTCCGCTTCCTCCTCTTATCGGGTTTGCATTTTAATGAATTTAAACCCGTTGAGGTCTCCGATCAACTCCAGCCACTGCAAGGCATGAGAATACATTCTATAGCTTCCTGGGATTGAGGGGAACACAATGAAGCAGTTAGTTTTCACCGCGTCGTCCTAGGTTGATTGGAACATCGAGGTGTTGGTACAGTGCTGCGGTACCGGTGGGTTTCTGAAGGTATAGGATGATAGCTGAAAGCAGTTGTGTAGCACCAGGGTGGTGAGGAGAGAGGAGTACAATGTTCAATTTGTCATGGGAGGGTATCATTTGGAAGGAAAGTCAGTGGCTAGTGGTGTACGGAATCAATATAACTTCTATTGGTTAAACTTAAACCTTAAAAAGCTCAAATTGAATTTTGTACTGACTAGTTAACATGGATTTGTCAATAACATTAGCTTGCTTAATAGATAATCAAGGGGTTTTTTTTATATCTTTCATTAATTGGAAATATCATGAAGTATTTGTGAATTAATGATAGTCAGGTTGAATTTGCTCTTACGGCTCCTGGCAGTACTTTACAGTGACGTCTCTGGTTCTTTTTGCATTCATATATTGCACTGACAAGACTGCCTTTGCAGTCTATTGCTGTAGCGATTGAGAGGCGAAACTCGAGGTTTTACCTTCTGTTCGAGAGAGGAGAAGATTGATCAGAGGCGGACTTGATGCGATAGGCGAGATGGTTGTTTTTTTTTTGTGAGAATTCTACATTTTGGACAGGCGAAATCGCTGCTGTTTTGAAGAGGACTGGCAGGGACGGGCAGGGAGGGCTACTCGAGAGGACTGGAGATACATGATAAATTTGACTACGTGCCTTTCGATCGAAATCCGACGGATCACACCATTTGACAGCACCGCACAGTCCTTTTAAAGGACTGTCGAGGATGCGGATGCTTCATGGAACTCCTTGACATTTCCTATATCTAAACATGGTTTTATTTCACGGGGTGCTTGACAAAAATAATAATTATCCTATCTATATTCATGGGTTTTTAGTATATGATATCATTTTGGTTATTCCATGCTATCAGCTACTTTTTCATACAATTTCATTTGGCTGGACCCTAATTGCATAGTCTATTATTCATATGCTGACAGTACACAATAATTGAGACACTTTTCTCCTTCTCACTCATTTTTACAAGGCCAGAAGATCAATTCACTAAGACAAACTGAGAGATGGTACAGTACTTGATGAGCATTAGAAAGTCATAAAACTGACACAATCCTAATTTGCATGTGCTATGCTAATGTTGAAGCTAATCACATATCATCATCATTGTCATTTGAAAACAAATAATCACCCTATTTTATTAACCTATGGACAACTTCTTTGATAACTATATTTAAACATTTCAGTCCAGGGAGTTTAAGTAATTACATTTGTCATTGTCAGAGTCCATATATCAAATCCTACTTTGCATATTCTGGTCTGACAAGGCGAGAAATTTATACTAAAGTCCAAGAAACTTCAAGTATCACCTACTACCATTCTAGTTCATCTTGCAAGACATTGATTTAAGGTCCAGAAACAATTTTAATTGCAAGATTCATACTGACATACTGTCTTTAAGCGTTTTGGTCCAGAATTATACACAATTTCAATTCTAATGGAATTTTGGCAGCATTTCGGTTTACAATTGACGGATATGGTTTCTCTCACAATGGCTCAAGGCCATTGGAAGAAAAAGCTACCTGGAACTGGAGAAACTCCAGTCGAGGTAAAAGAAGCCAGGGACTGAGGAAACCACAGCCGAGGCATTGTGAAGCCAGGGATTGGAGAGACTCCAACCGAGGCGTGTTGTTGTGTGTGTGTGGAAAGGGAAAGGGAGGAAAGAAAGGCAGATATCACATCAGATTACTCAATAAAGCTTCAATTTTAATCAAGAATCACCATGAAACCTTAAGTAAAAGCTGCAGATAACAAGTTGGATCCAAGATTTCAAAGATCACAAATTTCTTGATCAAGACCCGAATTCATGTTACAAACTTGCTCCTTACCTCTGCCTCTTACCTTTCTTTCAATTACAATCTGAGAAATCCTTTGGATGTCGCCTATTTTTTCTATTCTCAACTTGCTAACTAAGTGTTTGATGAAATGCCCTTCCTCTCTCTCTCTCTCTCTCACTGCATATACTAACAATGGAGAATCTGTTTAGCCTATTCCTTGTGTGTGTGTGTGGGTGTGTCTCCTGGTGTCGAAAGGAATTGGAGAAGAAGGGTCTGTGAAGTGGGGGGAAGAGAGGTCCTTTCTTCATCTGTCAAGGTGGTATATATAGACCTCAAGGCCTGGTTGGCTTCTTCAACAAGCTCCAATCTTCAGTTGATCTCAACCATCCATTCCAGGGCACACGGATCGACCCCTGATCCAAGGGCAGAGAGGGTATGACTCTGTGTTTCTTTTAGGTGGTCAACAGAAGAGAAGGGGCAGGTTTGACCATGGTGGTTACGGGTCTGTTACTGCTCCCATCGATCCCAATCGTCAATCCTTTGAGCCTCGATCCAACGGTTGTTGTCGCGTCGCACTGGGGCCCGCTTCAGGAGAGACTCGAACGGAATCAGTTAGAGGAGGTTACGGCAGCGCCTCTCTCTTCCCTTCTTCGATTTTCTTTCTTTCTGTTGGGGAAGAAGACCTCTTCATCTGGGCCCCACGCGTCAGATTAAATGAGATACAGAGGTAGTGCCCCTCCTTCTCTCGTTTTGAGTGGGCATGGATTACCATACACCAATCAAGTCTCAGCAAATTTTTTATATGTGGTGCATGAGAAACAGGAGCACCTAGACTGCTACGCATAGGAGGGAAAGATTGAAGCAGCAACTACTTCGTCTCCATTTTATTGAACACTGCTCTTCTCCATTTTATTATTTAAATCAACTTTCTTTTGTTGCTGCAACTAAACAAATTGTTTGGATCCCCTCCTTGTTGAGTTTCTCTATGAAATTTTATACACGGCCCCATAAAAATATGTAGAATTTTATGAAATCCAAAATTTTCTGAAAAGGCCTCTCCACCTATTTTATTTAATTTCTCCAAAATTATGGACCTTTTGCATAAAATAGGGATTCTGTATCTCCTCTGTCCAATCTGAGGACACCATAATTTTCTTCATGCTTCAGTGTATTTTTGAGTAATTTTCCATGATTTTTGGGATCCATTTGATATTATTCATGAATTTTCTTGAGCTTTTTGATGAAATTATCCAATTTAATTCATGAATTTGGCACCATATTTTAGGGTCAAACGGATATCTGTTTGGGCCCCTTGATGGAGTTGGATCGTATGCGCGCAACTAAACGATCAACTCTAGATCAAGAAACGTATAATCTGCAAGAATGACACATTCCTATCTTGGATTATACGATGATATCGTGAGACATAAGAATCAAAATAGAGAAACATATTTATTCTCTTATGCAGGATTGAAATATTGTAGCAGTACACTATTTATGCGAATTGGGAATCATAACGTGTTGCTAGATACCGCTTATGATTATTGGAATTAAATAACGATTTAATTCCATGGCCAACATAGCATAAATCCTCAAAGGGACACACAAATAGGACATTAATCACACAGTGCATTATTTATTTATTCGCAGCAGTAAGTACTGTGAAAATATGATAGGATTGATTAATTAATTATATACCATTGCGAACCGTTATAATTAATTAAGTCAATGGATCATATAGAAATAAATTAATGCATTAACTAATCCTAAAATAATTATTAATGAGTTAATAATTAATTTAGTTCAACACTTTTAATATAAATGGTTATATTAATTAATTGGGCCGTTATTTGGTAGCAAATAGATAGTCTAATTAAAGAGCAAATAAATGAGGCTTTAATTAATAGAATTGGAGACTAAATTGAGTGGACTAAGTGGCCCATATAGGCCCATTTCGTGGCTGCCCAATATGGTGGTAGGTGGGATGACATAGTTATAATTATGCAAGAGATCAATTAGGTTTTGTGCTCTATATAAGCACAACTTATGAGAGCCCCCACCTAGTTTTTTCTCTCTCCTCTCATTCCTCCCATGGAGGCCGCCACTTCCATCCTTTCTTTTTCTCTTTTGCTCATGTGTTGAGCTATTTTCTCTCCACTAAATCAAGGTTGTTGATTGATGCAAGAGAGAAAACCATAAGGATTAGGCTTGTTCTTTGGGTATGCTAGCACGTACCTTGTAGAACGTGATTAATCCTCCTTGGTGGACTCGAGGGTGGCTACTAGACGTGGTGGAGACGGTGGAGAAGGCACGCCATCGATTCCCATGCCTTGGTCGAGCCCCGCGAATACGATTTCGCGGGAGGTACAAATTTCCACCCTTTTCTCTTTGTGTTAATTTGACTTTTGTGCACGATCCGTTGTGTGTGATGTTTAATTGCTTAATTAAATTGTAATTAGCATAAAAATTTAAAATTACACACTTCCTAATAAATTTTTTGTCTAAAAAGAGTGTTTTATCAATTTTAGGGGTGTATAGGGATATTTTAGTTTAAAAAGAGTGTTTTATCAATTTTAGAGTTGTACAAATCAATTCCCGGTCTACCAATTTTGAGAGTGCAAATGAAGTTAAGGTAAGTTAAGAAATTAATTAAAGAAGTTTATGGAAACTTTATGCGAAATAATTGCAGCGAGGAAATTGACAAGACCTATGAGGGCATGAGGCTATGACTGCTTGTTTTATTTAAGAGGGACATATGTGTCCAAAATAAATTCAGAGGAATGCTCCAAGAAGAATTTTGTGTGTCCAAAGCGCCTCCCATCGATTTAACATCCGTTATTAAAATCATTATTGTTGAATATTAAATTTAATATTTTTCTCAAATTAAGCTAAAAAAATATTTGAACATGCTATCTTCCTTGTAGCTTGATCGATTGAAGATTGTTTTCACACACATTTATAATTTTAGTTCTAACTTTGCCAGTTGTCGGTAAATTTTGAACCATTGTAAATTTTTTAACTCGTTTGATGAGGGATGAAACTTGTATTAAATTTCATCATTTATTTTACGAACATGATGTGCACAAAACATAGATTATATTTTGTTTCTTCTGGTAGTCAAATTTCCCAGTATTTGTCAACAGATCGCAAAATAAAGTTTTGTATGCTACTTTATTCATATTTTATGCACGCAATCTTGTAATAAATATTTTGTCAGATGCTCGGAGTCATCTATGCATCATGCCACAAAAATATTCAATTATCAACAAGACCCTTTTTAAAATCTCAAAATTAAACTTTACATTTAGTTATTATATTATTCAGGTTATATATGATTAGATCGATATATTACGCAGCCTATGATTCAGATGTTTAAGTTTTGTATTATGTTCATTGGGAAAAAATAAATCTGAAAATATACTTATTATTCTAGATATATAATAGTAAATTATTCTCTATGCTTCCGTTTGGATGCGTTAAGAAGAAGTAGGAAGAAGGAAGAAGGGAAGAAAAAAAATTATAAACAATCCAAACTCTTCACAAAGTTACACACTTCCCAATACTTCTTCCCACTTCTTCCCTTCTTCCCACACCTATCCAAACGGAGCCTATTGTAAAATTATTTTTCCTCTTCATATATTATTTTTTGACTCCACAAGTTGAGAATATTTAACCATTACAGTATGAAATTAATTAAAGGGACTCGTTTATAATTTAAAGACATAATTTAAATTCAAATATAAAATCTATGTCTTTTTTATTTTTTTAATCAAATGTCATGTCAAGGAAAACAAAAATCTTAATGTCGATACAAAATGGAGGATTGGAAAATATGAATTTCCAAGAAGTTGAGTGATGAATTGACCTGAACCCACTAGTCTAGTTGCTAGAATTGTCACCGCAAGAGCCAAGGAACCGCCTAGTGTGGTCTGTCCTCCGGTCAATTTAATTACGTACGTCACTTCCATTTTTTACTGCTTGTAGCGTGTGATTAGATTGCAAATCTAAGGGGAAAATTAATTAATGTTATCTATATATATATATATATATATATAGAGTTTAGCTACGGTGAGTCGCGACTCACGGACCCTCCGGTGAGTCGCGACCAATACTCCTAGATCTAGATCAAAATGACCGATCCAAACCGTCCAATATGATCTCCCTATTGAAATTTCCGTGCAAACCAAATTTTTTATTTTTTCGAAATTTTTTAAGTATTTTTTTCGCATTTTAAAAAACTGATGTTTTTGAATGGTTCAGAACCAATTAGATTAACGATTTTCTAAAATTTCAAAAAAATACTTCAAAATTTCGAAAAAATGAAAAATTTGGTCTACATGGAGATTTCAATAGGGAGATCATATTGGACGGTTCGGATCGGTCATTTTGATCTAGATCTAGGAGTATTGGTCGCGACTCACCGGAGGGTCCGTGAGTCGCGACTCACCGTACCTAAACTCTATATATATATATATATATATATATATATATATATATATATATATATATATATATATTTTTGCGCGAATTTTGAAGTAACGTACACGCCCACCTCCGAAAACAGATCCTGTCCGTTGATTGTATGAAACAGATCCTATCCGTTTAGGTTTTTCTTTTCAATCTCTCACGGTCTCGCCCCAGCGTTTTTCCCCATTGCCTCTCTCTTCCTTCTGTGAATTCTGTCCCCGCCTCCTCTCCTCCGCCCCAACCTTACTTTTCCAAGCCCATGTCTCCCCTTCGCCGCCTCTCCATCCCATTCACCCCTGCTGTCTCTCTACTCATCCCATTCTACGACAACAATAAAATCAAGCGAGAAGACATCGGAGTCATTTTGATTCCTGTTATAAACTATGTGATTGAACCTGTATCATTTATTTTGATTGGTTTTGGTCCAAATTCGACCCCCTTTATACCAACTCAGCAAGTTAGGTCTCTCCTTTTTCTCCCTTTTCGTTGATTTATTTTGATTTAAATTGCCGATATTTGATATATAATATTAGATTTTGCTTATTTTCATTTTTTCTTAATGAAAAATTATATTCATCAAGATATTTGTGGTTGATCGTCACGAGAGTAAAGTCGCCAAAGGTAGTATATGAACTATCCTGTTATTACGGCCTTTATTTGTGGTTGATCGGGTACAAATTTCCTGCAGCTCCTGCCTCATCCTTGTCTAGCCAAACGCACAGTTCATGCACAATGACTTGCAGATCGTCATCCAAACCCTAGCAACTCAACAATCTATCCGGTATGCAATTTTAAATTATTTGTGCTTAAGAGTTTCTTCATCTTCTTTATCCGCTTAATTAATCTAAAATCTCAACTATAGAGATCTATTTTTGTTTTTGTTATAGCTTATTGTTTGTAGCGGTTCTATGAGGTTAGATGTTTTTATTATTTATTCAATTAATCTAAAATCATTCTCATAGTACTTTACCTCGCATACAACATATATGCAGTACTTTGTTTCATGGAATAAAATCAATAAAATCAGTAGTTTGTTTCATGGAATTAGAAATAAATAAATAATTTCGAAAATTGAAACTTATATTCAGGTCTTGGTTAATTTGAAAGTCATATATTCAGAGCCAACTTCTTGATGTATCAGCATCATAAAAAGATGAAATTAAATGCCATTGATAATTCAAAAGCTGGTCAATTAAGAAGTAAATTTGACAGTTTTGGCAACATAAAAAGCAAAATTTCACAGACTGATATGTATGGGGATTCAGTTTTACTTTTCTATTGATTTGCTCATCAAATGTTGCCGTTTCATATTAATTTATTACTGCTGGCGTTTCAATTGTACTTAATAGCTGTTGGTCCTTCACATTCATTGAGTTATTGCCCATTAATCTCTATTTAAATAACAAATTTGGAAACTCAACTGTCATACGTTTGCATTCTCAATTGATTTAGCTATATATATATATTTATATGTGTGTGGGTTCTTCTGCCAATACAATTATATCTCATTCCTTCTTACGTTACTATTATCAATTAATATTAAAAAAATCTATTTTTTAAAATTGCGATTCAGGTTTTGGCACTTGACAAATTTTCGATCAGCCATGAAGAAAAGAGATGGCTATTGGCGCGCTCTTTATTTCTCCCTTCTTCTGCCATTCTAAAAAATCGGGCTACAAACTAAGGTACTTCCATTTGTGTTCATTGTTGCTATTAAGCTTTCCTTAACATTTGATTCAATAGGAGTCCTTTTTTCGTGATCTTACCACGTTAGCTGTACAAATGTCCTACTTTTTTTTCTCATTTCCTTTCCAATTGTGCTTCAAGTGCGAATTCAAACAGAATTAATGTTATGGTCCAATGAAGTTATTTTGTGTTCCATAAATTGATTTTCTTATGCATATTGCTTTTGTATGTTTTTCCTCATATATATAGGATAGTTGTTACATAACTATTGAATCTGATTGATTCATACCTGTAGTTTACATCATCAATGTGTACTGACACTTGACCAAACTCATACAGAACCCAGCCTATTACATTCTGGTATTAATAGTAATAGGGTACTTGAGAGTCTTGATATCCTAAAAGCTCTGCTAAACTGCAACATATTTCCAAAAAAAGAAATGAAAAAACTGAGACATGGATGGCATTGTACCAGTATTTGATATTTTTTTTGTTGACGCTCCTTCATTTTCTTCTCCATGAGTTTAACTTATGCAGTACATTTCTAATATTTCTAATATCCAAACGTTTGCTTAATTATTTTTCCTAAAAGCTGGCGATGAATATATCTTGCAACTAATTTCCGCCATGGTTATCTGCAGCCAGACCCGCCACAAAGAATCTGGTTGAGTCGATTTCCAAACAGCATGAATTTGTTAACATCAACTCAGATTTGTGATAACGAGACAGATCTCTCTTTTCGATCTTAGGCGAAAGAAGAGAGATGTCCATACCCTCTCCTGTATTCTCTCATCCAGCAGCGAGGTACTTTTCCAATTGTAGCCCTCATATGTTTAGCCTCTGTGAAGATAGGTTTTTCGTTATAGAGTTCTGTTCTTATTTTGGTTGTCTGAGGAGCCAAAACCACAAAATTTAGCAATTTATTTAGTTTTTTTTTTGGCTATTTGTTTAAACAACATAACCCAATTATCTATGTGGACAAGAAGCTAAGGGTAACAAGGAAAAAATAAGACAGTATGGTCGAATGGATATTAGAAGTGCCCTACAAATTTATCTTAAATTGAGGCATTGTCTTTGTGCAGATGAGTGATTTCATAGACATTGCCAGAGACACATAAAGAAGATAGTAGATTTGTGGAAAAGACTGTAAAAAGATAGTAGATAGTTAATTGTTCTTAATTTTCATTACTATAACGAGCGTTACCTCAGGAACCTACATGCGAGGTATGACATGGAGGTATGACATGCCGCCAATTTAATCCCCGGGTGTTGTAATTGACCAATTAGATTTTAATCATCATGTGTTAATTTGACGGTACAAGCTGATGATTGATTTCTTTGTTGATTCACTGTATATATGGCATTTATTAACCTATTGTGTTTTGACTCTTGACTGATATAATTTCACCTTAATTCAAGATGTATTCGACCTAAAGGCTGGGACGCATTTGTATAATTTATATTCTTGCTATATTACGATTTTTCCATTTGTTGAATTTATAGATTGCTTTATTAAATTGATTTAGTTATGTAATTTTGATTATGTTTGTATAATATGGATAGAAATAAAAAGATCCAAATTTTATCATAAGTTCATAACTAAAAGAAGTGATATATTAACATGAAAGTTAACCAAAAAAGAAAGAAGAAAATTGTAACCAACACGTTGCAGCAGATGATGCATAGAGTAAATAAATACTAAATATTAGCATATGCTAAATAAAAGAATGTCTCTACCAATATTTCATGGGTCCAATTCTATGGAGCTATTTGATGTCAAACGAATAGTAATATTTCATTTTAAATATATATAAATATTATCAGACTCGCATAAAATATTATATATTTTTTTAGATCGAGCGAAGCTCGATGTCCAACCCTAGTTGCTAATAACAAAGTGTTGAGTGGCAACTAGACTGGACTGGTGGTTTAAGGTTAATCATTAACGAGATTTTGGAATCTCATACTTCCAATTTTTCGTTCCAAAAATATGTTTTTTAAAAGTATTACAATTCGAGCATTTCTTATTTCATTGTTAGTGAGTCCAATGAATTTATTTAATAAAATATGAGAATTTTTTTCATGGATACAAATTCTGAACCGATCTTTCTTCAAACAATTTATAAAAGTTAATACGGGTACATAAATAGTTAAGTGTGTATGTTTACTTGAAATTTAGAACATAGTATAAAGCGTAAATGAGTAGTGATATTGTTGTTCATAGAGAATGGATAAAAGGAAAAAAAAAATCGATATGGATATTTTCGAACAAGAGGGTTTCAGCCCTACCTTTTAGGATGTCACAAATATCACAGTTCTTATATTTTATTTTTTATTTTAAATTTTAAAATTGAAACATCTGATCCAAATAGTTGAACTCGTTTATATTAATGACTGATGCATTGTCATAAAATATTTATAATTTTTAGTCTATTTGATACTTAATTTATTGGTTGAAAATAAACAAATCTAGTACTAAGATAGATTAGTTTTAATAAGTTCATTTTTCTACCTAAGAATAAAGTATTACATGGACTTTAGAAATGATAAATTTTTTGTGACAGTGCATTCATGTTAATATGAACAAGATCCAATCAGATCAGATGTTTCATTTTTCAAATTAAAAATAAAAAAATAATAAAAAAAAAGTTATAATATTTGTGACACCCTAAAAATATGGCACCAAAACCTCCTCATTTTCGAATACCAACAGCTCTCTCTAAAATATCCCCGTACATATATCCGGGAAAAAAAATTTGAAATCAGTTATAGCGTGCTTGCACAGGTAGCAGTGATAGTTATCGGCATTGCTACTTAGTAAAGTTCTGTTAATTATTTCTGTAGAAAAGATTGGATGACTTCTGTACTTCCCATCTTTGTCACAAAAAAATAAAAAATATAACATGAAAATCACTTATTAGCAAGCTAAAATATCTTCATAAGACTTTTACGTCCCAATAATACAAGTCATCTTATAAATTGGAGATTCCTTTCCTTGTCTAGATGCGACGACCAGCCTGTTGTCCCTTGTCCGTCAACTCATATCATTTAAAAGAATAAGAAAAGAAATATTAGAAAGTGTGTAACCTTATGAAGAATTTAGATTGTTAATAATAAATTTGGGAGTAGGAAGAAGCTATTTTTTTATTCCTATGCTCATTCAAACACAGCCAAAGTCGTTTGCATGG
The DNA here is from genome assembly GCA_028095005.1 of Rhynchospora pubera. Classification (NCBI taxonomy): domain Eukaryota; kingdom Viridiplantae; phylum Streptophyta; class Magnoliopsida; order Poales; family Cyperaceae; genus Rhynchospora; species Rhynchospora pubera. The sequence goes on from CM051459.1 coordinate 87,845,819, forward strand.
GATGAGAATAAGGAAGAATAGCTTCTCCCTAAGCATCCAAACAAATTAGAAATAAAGAGAAGAATAACTTCTTCCTAGAAATATCTTCATCTTTAGGAATAGCTTCTTCCAACAATAATATATACATAATTTTAACAAAATTAATTAAATACTAATATCTAAATAAAATTTTATGTGTTCTTTAATTAATATTTTATTTAATATTAAACTAATATCTTTTAATAATTTATTTAAATTAATATTAATTTTCTTATTACTAACTCATCACATCCAAACAACATTTCTTATTCTCGAAATAACATTTTTTTCACATTTCCCAATATTTTTTTCTTAAAATCCTTATTCCTTCTTTATTTTCATACCATCCAAACGAGCATCTATTCCTTGGGTTTGATGAGTGGTGCCTTCCAAGTCTAGGGAGTTCAAAGAAGTATTAAAATCATGGATATTAAAGTAACTTTATCATGGAATTTTTTTTAATGGATTTAAATTTAAAGCATTCATTTAAAATGATGATAGATTATGATTTGATAACAAATTGAATGAAGGATTTAGATTTGAGCTCATGTAAAGAAATATATACACAGACGCGATAGAATTACCCATTAAAATAATATAACAATCATATAGGAAAAATAACAAGAATATAAATATAAATAAATAAATTTGGCGTGCTTTCTGGGACGCGTGGTTTGTAAATTTTCGAAATTGCTAATGGATACTTCCTATTTCGAAACTTCGTCCTAAGGAAGAAACATCTTGATATGATATGATCCGAGATGAATGATTATACTTAATTTCTTTTTATGAACGCTGAAAATACTTCTATACTACACAGGTTCCGTTTAGATGGTGTAGAAATAAGAGAAATAAGAAAAAAAGAGTGGAAAGAAGTATTGAAAATTATGTAATTTTACGAAAAATTTGAATTATTTATAATAAATTTATTCTCTTATTTCATTATTCCTTCATTCCCACACGGCCACACGCCCACACCTCATCTAGAGAGAAGTAGAGAACGCATTACGCCCGAAATTTTAAAAAATAATATTAAAATATTATAATCTATTAAAATTAATATCAATATAATCAGTTTAATATAAATAGTATCGTAAGATCGGAATCCTGGATTCCGAACGTTAGATCGGATTCTGAGATTCCGATCTAACGTTAGATCCAAATCCTGGATTCCGAACAGCGCAGTAACAGGAAATTTTGTCGTTTTTCATGGTTTTATTGTGCTTCTATTATAAACATTAATTAAATATATAAAATTTTAATATTAAATTAATATATTATGAAATTTTAGTAATATATTTTGAAGATAAAATATTAAATTAATATATTTTATTTTACTTCTATTATAAACATTAATTAAATATATAAAATTTTAATATTAAATTAATATATTATAAAATTTTTGTCGTTTGTTTAGAACCGGATTTTTGATATTTTGAAGAATGTTAATATAATATAATTCAATATTATGAATAATATTTTAATATTTAAAGTTTTGATATTAATTTTATATGAATGGTTTTATTTTTAATATTAAAAATTTTCAATTATGTTAAATGTTGTACATAATAAGTACATAATACTTTATGTAATAATTTATTTATGGCAATAATTATAATATTAACTTATAATTAAATATTAGATTTATTTCATTTAATTCATAATTTAAAAATACAGGAATTATAAGTGTCATCATCGGCAAATATACCATCCCAGCCATCGGTAAATACAAAGTGAACATATACCGTAAATAAGCTGAACATATAGACGATCTAAGTGAACACTTACTAACTTATTTTTATAGAACTTATTTGTTTGTATGTGTTCACTTAGATCGTTTATATGTTCACTTTGTTTTATATATATGTTCACCATTAGAAGAAGAATTGAATTTTGTAACCATAATATAGATTAGCACACTAAAATAAAAGAAAGGGAAAAATACATGAAAATCATAATATAATTTAGCACACTAAAATAATAAAAAAAGGAAAAATGTACATAAAAAACCATAATATAAATGAACACACTGAATTTAGTTTGGTACTTAAAAACAAATTAATAAATATACTTAGAGATCTTGATCATCTACATGTTGCAGAATTTCCTCCCACCAGAGTTGATCTTCTTCCGCATTCATTTCTTGTTGATTACTGACACCATGGTTGTCGGCGAATTGAGTGGCCTCATTCCAGAAAGCGGCATCAGGTTGTTGTTCATTACTGGCACCGTGGTTTTCAGCGAGTTGAGCTGCTTCGTTCCAAAAAGCATCATCATTTTCTTGTTGATTATTCGCAGCCGGGTTGTCTGCGAATTGAGCGGCTTCGTTCCAGAAAGCTACCTCGGCTTCTTGTTGCTCAATCTCAGCCATTCTAGCTACTGCAATTTTGCGTTGTTCATCTCTCTTCTTGATCTTTATTAGAATCTCCTTAATTTTTTTTTCAATTTTTTCTTGTTGCAACCTCCGGCTCTCTTCGGCGGTCTTTTCTTCCATTCTTCTCCTTTCGAACCATTGTTCTTTCACTCTGAATCTCTTTACAATTTCATCCCTCTCTTCTTGTTTTTTGTGCTCATCGTAGTGGTCACGCAAAATGGTATCTTTGAAATTGAAAACCTGACCACACTTTGTACAGCTCACTGTGTGGTCTCCACGAAAATCGTAAATGCTTTCGTAAACAATCATGGGTGTAGGATCTGGTTTCCACGGTTTGAGTTCCGGCATCGGTTCAGGTTCTATGTAGTACTTTTTATACCATTCATAGTTGCTGGACTCAGGTTTAGTCAGGTAATGTCGCAATCTCTCCATGCGGTCTCTTTCTGGGCCACCATGAATGTGCCACTGATAGTGGGTGTATAATGGCCACTCGCCACCATATTGCGAATGGATATTGTAGTCGAATTTGCGGTAACATTTATTACATATCGCATGATAATCTCCTTTTTCGATCTCATTTGGATTGGCAGGGGAATGTTTGTAATTTGGCAAGTACTCATGTCGAGTAGATGGCCATTCCCGCACTTCACTGTTGGAGGTATTTCATTTCTCCATGGTAGTGAATGTTGAAGAAAGAAGGATTGAGTGGGTGTGACATATTTTTGCTGAGGAAGAATAATTTTATAGATCATTTTAGACTTGCAATTATTTATAATTAATAAATATAATGTGATATCTTTTCAGACTTTATCAGAATACGTTTGTCATTTTGCATAGCTTAGGTAGGCATCAGTATACTTTTGAGCTTTTATCAGAGCACGCCTGTACTTTTGCAGTCCTTAGGTAGGCATCAATATACTTTTGAGCTTTTATCAGAGCACGCCTGTCCTTTTGCAGTCCTTTTCCAGACTTTATCAGTTGCATGAATTTAATGACATTAAAAATTAATTAAATAAAATTATTTAATAATTTGACTTAATTTAATGAAATAAAATCTTATTTAGTTATTTGAAGTAATTAATTTAATTTAATTTCATTTAGTTAATTTAATTTGATTGAGCTAATATTTTTTTTAACTACTTTAATTTAATTTACAAAACAATATAAATTAATAATTTAATTGTACAATTATAATTAAAATACAAATATTAATTTACTTAAATTGTAAACAATAAAAAGAAAAAGAAAAAGTATTGATTTGATTGTGCGTGGATTCCTCTGACAAATGCTAAGATCGGAATTCTGGATTCCGATCTAATTTATTTTAATTTAATTTAATTTAAATATGTAGCTACTGAATATGGAATAATTTAATTTAATTTAACTAATTTAATTTCACTAATTGAATTTAATTTCATTTAACAAATTTAATTTAAAAGATGGAATAATTTAATTTAATATAATTTCATTTAACTAATTTAATGTAAGTAATTATATTTGAAAAAAATGATTTATTTTAGGTAATGAATTATTTTAATTAATGAATATGATAAAATTAAAATCAATTTTAATTAAAAAAAATAATACCTCAAGAGTAACGGTCATCTCGCCTACGCGGGGAAAGTGGAACATGTGGGTCTCGGGCCTCCAGAACATGGCTAGACCCTGTATCATGGAACGATCCAATGGCATGTGACCTAACTCAACGAAATGAATAAGGCCCAATGTCACAAGACGCTGGTCCACCTCCTCGGTTCGTATCATTTTTGCCTTATGCATTTCGGGTGTCCACGCCTAAATAAGTTAAAAAAACATATTATTTACTATATATACTTTTAACTATATACAAAAATTAACTACATAAATAAAAAAATTTTATTATTTCCTTAAACCCTAAACCCTATACCCTAAATAATTAAAAAAATAAATTATTTTCTATATATACTATTAAAATATATATATATATATAAAAGATTTAACTATATAAATAAAAAAAACTTACTCGTACGCCTCGAAGCTCAGACTGACTGAGATGCAGAAGCTGATCAGCAGGAGGAGGAACGGGGGGGGGGGGGGGGCAGCAGGGGGGGCAGATGAAGAAGCGCCAGGATCTCCTCCTGATGTAGATGCGCCAGGATCTCCTCGACGCCTCGTGGATCGACATGGACCCTCTGGTATTCTTCTTCGCGGTGGCATTTCGACTGTTACTGCAATTAAAATTTAATAAAGTATAAAATCTATAAAAATTTCGGCAGCATCTCCCCTGTACCGGGAGAGTTTTCCAAAAAATCTGAACCCAATTACAACCCAATTTCAACCCAATTTGAACCCAACCCAACCCAATTTCATTCCAATTTGAACCCAACCCAACCCAATTTGAATAAATCATTCAAATTTTACAATCATTGCATTTCACAAACCATTTCACAAGTATCAATGAATCAATAATTCAAACATTGCATTTCACAAGCATTTCACAATTTTACAATCATTGTATTTCACAAATTTTCAAACAATCAATCAATCTACAAGCAATTCACAAACATTTCTATTCAAACAATAATAAAATAAACATATAAAAAAGCTAACCTGGAGTAAAAAGGAATTGACTCTCTTCTAAACAATTTTTTACCTACATTTTTAATTAATACCATCAATTATTATCATTTTTCTAATTTTTCCCATATTTAATTATCAAAATCTTAATTATTAAAAGCAAAAAAATAATAAATAAATAAATTAATTACACATAAATTTTCATATGAATTTTTCTTATTTTTCCATATTTTTAAAATAATTTTACAATTTATTATCTATTTTTCTAATTAATTAAGTAGTGAATAAACAAATAAAAAGACAAAAAAAAATACAATATAATTAATAAATTACATATATATTTACATTTTATTTTTCCTGATTTTTTCAGATTTTTTAAATATTTTTTCAATATTTTTTCTATTTTTAAATTTAATTAACTAAATTAAAAACTAATAAGCTAAATAAATAAAATAAAAACTTACTGTGCTCGCGGAAAGGAGCGTCCAAGCGAGAGCGAAGGCACCTTCTCTAGATCGGAAACCCCTATATATAAACTAAACGTTAGATTAGAATTCAGGATTCCGATCTAACGTTAGATCGGAATCCCAGAATCCGATCTAACGTTCGGAATCCAGGATTCCGATCTTACGATACTATTTATATTAAACTGATTATATTGATATTAATTTTATTGGATTATATTATTTTAATATTATTTTTTAAAATTTCGGGCATTACGCATCATGATGTAGGCTACATTCAAACTCAAAAAGGCCCATATTGTCGGCCCACTAGATTCCTCCGCTTCAAGATCCGAAATTACAAACCAACCCGTTTACAAGGTCCCACATCCTGTTAACCATTCTATGCTTTTAGCACTTTTCTCCTCACTTGACTATGACTAGTGTTCAAACCAAAGGCGCCAAATAACCTCTCTCTCTCTCTCTCTCGTCGTCTTTCTCTCTCTCAAAGAAACCAAGATCGGCCATGAGAGAATCGGATCAAGCCCTTGGGAGATACGTGCTACTCCGCCTCATCCTCTTACTTTGCGTCTTCTTCCCCATTGGATCATCTTTCTCTTTTGGAGGTGAATTTCAGCTCTAATTCGTTTCATTAATCGAAATGTTGTTCTTTTTTTTGTTTCAGAATTTTCTCTTGGATCTTCCTTTTGATCTTTGTGCAAGATTCTTGTTAATCTTGTGTTGAATTGGAAGTTTTTTTGTTCAAGTCCGGTACCTGTTTGTGAAAATGCTGCTTACATCCCTGGAACCTTTTGTTCAATTTCGTCTTCCTTTTGTTTTATGTAAATAATTTTGTATGTATCTTTACTTCATAGAAAATAAAGCAAGAAACTACAAGTACATGTGAAATCTCTAATTTGTACATTCATCTTTCCAATTGAAAGATCTATTATTCTGTTCAATGTGAAGTTTGTAGTTAGTATCATAAACATTTTCCTCCATTCTTTTCATGGTTATATATTCAGGTCGAGGAATTGGAATTAACTATGGCAGATTAGGAAAAAATCTCCCACCTCCTGACATAGCTGTGAAATTGATCACCTCATCCCGCATAAAACATGTAAAAACCTTTGACATGGATCCTGTTGTGATCCAGGCTTTCACCAAGTCAAACATAACTCTATCCCTTTGCATCCCTGATGAAGAACTCCCAGCTTTAGCCTCAGATCCGACAAGAGCTGACCTCATTGTACAAAGAAGCATTCTGCCATTCATCCACACCACCAAAATATCTTCAATTTCAGTGGGGAATGAGGTCTCAATGATGCCAGACCTTGCACCTCATCTCCTCCCGGCCATTAAAAATGTTTACTATTCTCTCAAAAAGTTCAAAATTCATAAAAGAATCAAAGTCTCAACAACCCATTCAGTGGCCGTCTTAGCAATTCGATCCCCTCCTTCACATGGCATTTTTCAAGAGTCAATAGCAGGTCCGATTATGAAACCTGTTCTGCGGTTTCTTAACAAAACCCAATCTCCTTTCATGGTGAACCTGTACCCATACCTAACCTACAAAGAAACCAGTGAAGTTCCTCTGGACTTTGCATTATTCACAGCAAAACCAAACCTTTACTACACTGACCCGAACACTAGGTTTGTCTACACAAACCTGTTTGATATCTTGGTGGATGCATTAAATGCTGCTGCTGCTTCTCTGGGGTTCAACAACCTTACCTTGGTGGTGACCGAAACAGGTTGGCCAACTAATGGGCATGAAAATGACTATGCAGCTAGTTTGCAAAATGCAAAATTATTTAATCAAGGGTTGATCAAGCATGTGATGCGGGTACCAGTAGTAGGTACACCCATGCGACCTGGTGTACCTGTTATGGTGTATCTGTTTGCGCTTTTTGATGAAGACCTGAAGGTGGGAGAACCGACTGAGAATCACTGGGGTCTGTTTTATGCTAATGGAAGCAAGAAGTATGAGCTTGGACTTCAGAAGCATGGTGTTCTTCATAGAACAAAATTAGCCAATGGTGAAAACAAGTTTTCTCTCCTGTAACAGCCACATCCATTTCACTTTCAGGTATCTTTGTTTTTTCACTGTTGAGTTAATTTCCCCCAGTCATTTGATCAATGAATAGAGTAATTTCATTTCATACACTTTAGGGTGTTCTAAAGGAAAATAGGTACTGGTCACAGCAGAAAAGGTATTTGCACCAAGTTTGGGCATGAAATGCTCCTGATAAATTGATAATTCTGGAACATTGGCAGTGAATCAGGATGGTACAGTACTGATCACTGTCATCAAGCATATGATTACTCAACCCACTAGTTTTGCTACTGGCATGCTTTAAAGTAACTGTTTTGATGACATGCTGAGGAGCTATATATATACTGCTTATATGACTCAATAAACACTAACTTGATTACTGAACCCACTAGTTTTGCTTATATGACATCAACATGTGCTCTGCCTTATATCAGCTTAGTTACATTTTTATTTAATTTAAATGAATGCACTTACTTTCTAACTATCTTATTTTAAGTTCTATGATTTATGATTTGCTTGCAGGTGTTCAACTGCTGCTGCACTAGAAAATGCAACCAAGAAGTAGAAGGGAAAGGAAAGAAAATTAAGTGCACAAATGAAGATTTTTCTGATTCCTTGTATTCACTGGAATGTGAATAAGAAACTAGAATTTGTAAATATTTCACTTCTTCAAACTCAGAAGAATCTATAGGATACTTTTATACATTAGATTTTTTATATTTTCTTTCTGAAATCAAGAGTTTAATGTATAGCATTATGTTCTGTATTGCACAACTTTCCTGAAAAGCATCTGGATCCTAATCTGATCTACAGCTAAATTCCATTTATTAGTTTTATACCTTTTTCCGATTGTTTTTTTCTTAAAAGAGAGTAATAAAATACTGGATAATACAATCCCAATGAGGTACAGCACGCCCGATTTAAAGCTCGGCACATCCCAATTCCCTAGGTACCAGAAAGGTACATTAATTTAGATTAACGACGCTGATATAGGCAAGCGGCGCTATATTATAAGAAGGCCTAGTGTGGTCACAAATTTATTTTTTTCAATTTGACATTCTTAGTTTTATATGCCAACTTGGATTGCTATCAGGTGAGAATTCGTAAATGTCGATCTTCACTGTGAGCTCCAGTGGCGAGTCTAGACTTATTTTAAGTGTGGGCACACAAGAAAATGAATTTGATTTCGTTCAAAGCAATTAGACGGAGCAAATTAGATATCAATTTCAAAGTATTTAAGTGACCGATTGAAACCGCTCAATGTGTTCTTCATATTTAAATCTCCTTGCCGACTAAATTTTATATTTTTTAAAATTTTTAAGTATTTTTTCATATATTTTTTCATGGTTCGCTTATATTTAATATTTCTAAATTTGAGATAAGGTCAGATTGATAGAACCATGTCCATATCGCTTATATTTAATATTTCTAATAAAATATTAAATATAGCATTAAAAATAAATTTATAGAAAAGTGTAATTTTAATTAAAAATTATTTTAAAAACTATTTAAATATGTTCTATTACAAAATGCAATTTTTTTATCCGACCAACAAAAATATAATAATTATAAAATTTTTCCCAAACGTTATTCAACACAAGCAATGATTATTGCAACAAATGTATAGTTCAAATGTTATATAGTTTTCTCATTATATATCTTTGAAAACAATATGTAATATGGAGATCATTATAGTTTATAGATTAATTTGTTGATTAATTATCACAATACAAGCTAACCACATAGAAAAAATTGTAGGCAATTCAAACTCTATTGTTCTAATACCATGCATATTTTTTTATAATTAAATCCAACACAACTGCTAAGCAAAACAAAAAATACATGTATACCCTATCACGTGAGTGTTACATCTTTTATAGATGGTAATGAGTTCACATTTTATACAGTTTGTATAAATTAAATCAATTTATAATTATCATTTGAATCACTATAAAAATTTGAACAAGCCTAGGCACCAGGAAATATCAAGTCTAGGCACCCTCATCAATCCATAACACTTGATATTTGATTTCTAAAAATCAAGCCTAGGCAAGTGCCCAGGCTTGCCTTAACTTAGTCTCGCCACTGGTGAGCTCTCAGAACAAATTCATCTTTAGAGAGGCTGACATAAATGGCGTGTTACGCCACACGTCTTTTAATTACAATTTTGCATATAGTGTTTGACAAAAACATAGATGACTTCATCATCTTCATTTCTTTTTATTTCATCCAAGATATATCAAACAAACTGCCACTGTATGACTGAAGAGCAGTATATGAACTCATAAGAAAAAGTCTATTTCATGTCTCTATAAAACCATGACTCTTTCATCTCATGAAGATTACCTTCTAACCATTTTAAACTCAACATTTCCATATACCTACTAAAAGACCATTATGGCCTTATTTATCCAAAATTCATCAACAACCTCTGGGAACAAACCCAATTCTCTCTCTATCTGCATCAAACACAACTCTAAACCCCTGTTGCTGTATATTACCTATAATAGAAACACCACTATCAGTACGGGCAAATGCAAAGCAGAATGTTCCCTGTGTATCAACTGGTATAAGGTAATTCTCTGGTGGAAGTGCCACAACAGCACCACCCGCAAAATGCATTGCCAATGTTGGAACTTTCACCTCTGAATGGGCAGAGAGATCATAGCATGTGTCGAATAGAGAAAACCCACCAGCTGTGCGCTTCAACCCAGCTGTACCAGCCCGAAATGCATCACGTACCGCCACATACACGCCATGGGCTAGCCTTGTGACGGAAGTACCAGAGTCAACTATCACACCCCCTCTTCCAGTTTTCCGGTTGAGGCGCAGATCAGACTCTGCAAATCCTGAAACCGGGGCCCCACCGATGCTGATGCCTATCAACTGAACATAGTAAAAAGTTGCCAATTTAGGGTTTCTGACCATAGGGGTGAAGGCAATACCAGCTGATACTGACCCTGATCCAAAAACAATTGAAGAAGGTTTTGGTGGTGCACCAGAACTGGTACGATCAACAAGGCAATACGAAAATTGGCGTCCATATCGGTGTGCTAGTTGTGAGGGAAAGGACAGAGATCCCCGACCCAGACCAACAAGCCCGGCTGCCGCTACAAACAACCCCTCATTGTCATGGCCACAACCAACTACCACACGACCAATGCGGGCACCACCAGAAAATGTCAGAGTTTCTGTCGACAACTCGCCAGTTGTGACCGACCCATCACCATAGGACACCTCATACAAACACTTTTGCCGACGTTTGTCACAGCCCGGCAGATCGAGACGATGACACAGTGGTGCTGTACACGGTACTGAGCGGTACGACCGAGACTTCCGTGGGTTGAATATGCGACCAGTCTGGTTGTAGCATTGTCGGCATGGCGCACACTGTACCCAGACAACATCACTCCCGGTATCAAGCACAAAGAGAGATTGGGTTGGCGGCGTACCAATTCCAATCCTGGTAAAGTACTCTCCACTTCCATAAGAGAGACCCGACACAATCGGAGAGACAAAGGAGCGATTGGAATGGCGAGGAAGGCCAAGAAGGGAATGAAGAGAGGAAACACGGGAGGAGTCACGGTTCAGGCGAAGGAGAAGGAGAGAAGAGGAGGTGAGGTTGGAGGTGAAGTGGAGGGAGTCATGGTGGGAAATGGGAAGGTGGAGAGAGGAGGGATCGGAGGTGTGGGTCAGGGTTTGTTCGAGCAATGGAGTGAGTGTTGGGTAATCTTGGAGAGGTGTGGAGATTAGGGTTTGGTGTGAAGGCGTTGAGGTGGTGGTAAGAGGGAAGAGGAGAAGGAGGAGGAACAGGGAAGAAGCCATGGAAGAGTGAAGGTGGTGTGTGGGTAGCACGTGAGTAATAATAACGAGTTGAGAAAGAAAATGTTTTTGAATAACGAGGAGAAAATGTTGGGACCGAATGCAGAAAAGGAGTTAAAGAGACGCGGTATTTTAGGAATCAAGATAAGGGTTCTCTTTCTCTACAATTTACAAAAGTACAATGGCCTAAGCTGCTGCTAGCTTGGCTGGTGTTATTGTCTACGAACTAAATTTCAAAAGTTTGCAAGAGGGATGTAAGATTTGGCTGCATATGTGCATTTGATAGTGACTAATAAATTTTTAACTGACGAAAAAAAAGTAGTTCTTAAGCTAATTAATTTTATAATTTTTGTTTTTTTAATTTTAGATTAAATTTTTTATATAATTTGATTGAATTGTAATTTCTATTTTTTTTTTTAAATAAATGCACCTTCATGCACTCTCTATTTATCTCAAAACAAATTCGCATACTACATATGTACATTTCACATATCACAGATGGTATTATTATATATGCGTTAAGTAATTTTTTTAGATATTTCAACACTGTGCTAAATGATTATTGGACAATTAGTCCAAAATATTAATTTAAGAGATATATCATCAATTCATCATACATTTGACAATAGTTTTTTTCAATCCTAAATGACTAATTAATAATCAGTATAAATTAATTGCCGACTAGTATTTTGACGGACTAAAAAGAATGAACTCCCCTCCTATGCAAATTCTATGAAAAATAATTGTTGGAAGTCGTAACCGCATTAAAGAGGAAAGAAACGGCGAATTTGAAATGAAAAAACAAAAAAGTTGAAATAGGAAACCGACAACGGTCATGGTGGACTTACCGTACGTTTCATAGTGCATCAGGACGGTACGGATTGTCTTGAGATTCGTGTAAAAACCACGTGCCCTTACTAACGGAACTCCTAGGCCAGCTTAAGATGAGTTATCAGTTATGGACTTGTGGCCCGTTCTCATGGATTTTTATGGGTGCGTCACACTTTTTTAATTCCACAGAGATGGTGAATTGGTGACTCAGTGTGAACTGTGAACTGAACTACGACGAACTCACATCCGCACTTTTCATCCCGACCGTCTGATCTAATCTGAACGGCCCAAAAAAAATACCGGATTGATAGACTCGAAAAAACTGAACCGTTCAGATCAAATGGGACGGCTCGTATGCGAAATGCGACTGTGCTGCGCGGCAGAGGATACGAATCTGAACTACTACAGGGAATGTTAATACTTAATAGGTCGGTCAGATTCGGATTTAATGGATATTATCTTTTCCAAAATAGTGAATCGACATTATTTTAGGGGTGTTTTTCCTTAATTAATGCATCGATTTAGGGGTGTTTTGTGACTTTGTCCCGAATTCAAGTCATTTTAATTTTACAAATTAAAAAGACCGTTTTTTTTAAAAAACATAATTACCTCATTATATAAGACTTCAAAAAATTACCTCATATTATATATGTTTAATTCAATTTCAACTTTGGATCACGATATTTTTATCCGACAATATTGGATTTTATTATAAACAATATATGAAAAAAATTATCTTTATTTTTCAAGTCGATAAATGATTTTAAAATGAGAAGATTTTTAATAAAGATTTTAGTGGAAATGATCCCATTATAAAAGTATATTTACTGGTGTAGTTGTATTGGTTCCATTGGATAATATTTTCCATCACAGTCATTGTCTGATATTTCTATAGATTGATTTTCTCCATAAAGCATTGGTTGCACTGGTACCATACATAAAATATTGTTTGATAAATGCATGAAGATGTGCATTGAGAAGATGCAATCAATAGGTGCCATGAGCAGATACGATGAAAAGGTGCTATGGGTAGATGTCATGTGCAAATATCATGAAAGGGTGCTATGACCGGATGCCATGAAAGGATTCCATGAGCATATGCATTGAAAGGTCTTGATGAAAATATATGTAGTCTATAAATAAGTAGGGAATTATTGAAATTGGCTTAATAAATGTGTGATTGTGAAGAGCTGCATTGAGAAGATGCGATGAAAAGGTGTCATGGACAGATGCCATGTAAAAATGCCATGAAAGGGTGCCATGAGCGGATGCCATGAGCAAACTATTTGTGATTGTGAAGAGCTGCATTGAGAAGATGCAATGAAAAAGTGTCATATACAGATGCGATGAAAAAGGTGTCATGGACAGCTGCCATGAAAGGATGCCATGAGAAAACTGTTTTTTTTTTATAAAGAAAAGAGCGTTATTTATAGATAAAATGTCGATATCTTTTGGTAGAGGCATATATTTGATTGCATCATTTGGCGAGACATCCCTTAGATGATACCTTATGGTCACCATGTCAACCTATGCACCTTTGCAATCACACCTTTTAAACCATCAATTTGATTGCATTCTTTGGTGAGATATCTTTCAAATGACACTCTATAAACTATATATTAAAATAGACACATTTTCATTCGCACCCTTTGAGACTATTCACACATCTTTATTATATGTAAGATTACAAATCAATCCGGTTAGACTCTTCAAACATAATTAATTCTTCATTGTTTAATTATTTATTTTACCAAAAAAAATATATATCTTAAAAGTATATTGAAAAACACAATTAGTTGTAATGTCAAATCCAATTAGTAAGTATTTTACTCACATTAATGATCTAGTTTTTCTCTGACGTTTCAGACCAAATGGGAATTCTATCAAATATTTAAAGTCATGCGAATTTTTCAAAGTTTTTTTATTACCCGAAAGATAAAGTTCCTTATTGTATTGGATATATATCACTTTGTATGATTGTATCACATAAATACTGTTCGTCATATAAATCTATGTGAATATGTAATGTACTTCGCAAACATATCGATGATTATATATAGTTAGTTTTGCAATACATTTAGGATGCGAACAAAGTCATATGAGCCGTTAAAACGAGAAGAAAACGAGATTTTGGCGTCAAATTTTGGAAAAACAATTTAATAAAAAGATATTGTTGTACGGGATTCGTAGCAAATTAATAGCCCCTTTTTTTAAATTTTTACTTCTAGGACAAACCATAAAATGTTTGGGCGCTAAATTTAACTCCTAAATCTTCCAAAATCAAAAGCAAATTAATGTTCCTGAAATTTGTACCTTAATATTTATGTCCAATTTCGTAACCAAGATATGTGCCTATTTGTTATAATGTATAACCAAATTTTGCAACTGATATTATATATATTAAATGAAAGTTTAATATTGTTGTACTAAACGTCTCTAGGTTTGTCGATTGCAAAACAACATCATTTGGCATTTAACAATCTTCTTTGAGTTTTATAGGAAGAAGATACAATTTATGAGGACTTGGATAAAAAATTTAAGAAAGATCAAAATCAAGTCATTAGAGAGCTTGTAGGCTAGTTTAGACTAGGATAGAAGGTATACTTTAGTCCTTGTTTATCCTTAAAATGGTCTAGATAGCGAAAAGCTCAATAAACCAGCAAAATCCTGTTTTCTGTGACCTAGCGTCGTACAACGCTAGATAGAGTTACACAACGCCAGAACAGCTAAATTCATACTTTTGTGAATCAACGTTGCACAACGCTATATAGAGTTAGGCAACGCTGAGTCACAACGTTGTACAACGCTCAGTAGAGTTGTACAACGCTGCAGATTAAAAACTTGGAAAATTTCCTGAGTACCATCGTACAACGCCATATAGCGTTGTACAACGCCACATAAATTCCAAGTTAGCTGTTCCATGTAAACAGTCGTTTTTACATGCAAAGTCTCTGGAGACGTTAGCCAACGTCTTTCAGCGTTGGGTAACGTTAGCGTTGTGTGACGGCATATAGAGTTGTACAACGCTCTGTTGAATCTGTCAGAGTTGTTCCTTTTGTCTCCCTTTAGCGTTGTGTAACGCCATTCAGTGGCAAGCAACGCTCTGACAATTTCCAACGGAATTGTCGGAGCTTTTCTTTGGTTTTACACTCCTGCGTTGTGCGACGGCAAATAGCGTTGCACAACGCTCTGACAGACCAACGGCTATATTAAAGAGCCGTTAGAATTTACAACGGTCATATTCCAGCGTTGTATAACGCTATTCAGCGTTGTACAACGCTGTGGCCTATATTTGCTGGGGAACTGCTCATTTCGAGCCCTATATATATCCACCCCTTGTTCTCTCTCATGGGTGAGCCTCACTTTGCAAAATTAGACCAGAATTGAGCCTTTGAGCACATGGATACTCTCCCACTTGAGCTTTTCATAGCTAGACCATCTTGAGAGATTTAGTAGCCTCAAACACCACCGCCCCGACATTGTCGCTAGGTGTAGGTTGGAATAGGTTGAGAGCTCTTCTCCTTTGAGGCCGTTGTGCCATTTGAGTTAGGCCGATCCACCTCGAGTGTCATTGTGACGAGGTGATTCGGTTCGAAGTTGTAGTCCCGTTCTTGTTGGAATTGAACGGAGCGCACCCTTTCGTGGTAGCGGAACTCCCGGAGACGTACGACTAAGGCTAGCTTCTTCTAGCGGGTCGGAACTCCGTAATCATACCGAGTGTTCAATTTCTCTCTCTCTTTTTCTCTTTATTATCTTGCTATACTTGAATTGCTTGTGTGCTTGCTTGTATTGGGTACCAATTGAATTGTGTTAGGATAGTTCATACCAAACCGGTCCAAAACCTTAAATCGCTTCCGCTAAACCTTGATTAAGCCGCCCCCTTTAGGGACAACAAATATATCTACCGTATCAATTGGCACTCGTACCATTACTGGTAATTCTAGTTTAAAACAATATATAACATATAGATAACACGATTGTTACCAATTATGTTATTTTATTTCAATCACCAAAAACCTGCTTAGGGTTAGGGCCGGAACTTTCACACTGGGTTGTTCAGCAAGTTAAAATAAAATAGAATAAAAATACAAGAAAATGAAATAAATACTGAATACAAAAAGAATAATGCGGTATAAATGATGTTAGAATAAAAAATGTTTCCGATTAAAAATATATAAGGCACCGTTTGGATGCGTTGAGAAGAAGGTAGAAAGAAGGAAGAAGGGAAGAAATAAATTATAAACAATCCAAACTCTTCACAAAGTTACACACTTCCCAATATTTCTTCCCACTTCTTCCCTTCTTCCATTCTTCCCACACCTATCCAAACGGAGTCTAATGGAAGAAGTTATTTTTTATTTTGTAAGAACGAAAATTATTTCATTCTTACCGAACACAAGTGAAACAAAAAAAAAAAAAAATGACCATTTCCTATAACTCCCACTCACACTGTAACTATATCTTACTGATCGTTCAACCGTACCTAGCTCCGCAATATATCTACGAGCGTAACATTGCATCCGACTTGTAATTTTTTTTTTTTTTGAAAAAAGGCTTTAAAGCCCAGTTTCATTGCTGAAACAAATGTTACAATTACATGTACTAATGCTCAACTACAGCTAACAACTATCTACTGCCTGATATGCCCAACAAGAAGCATGATTATCATCTATCTAGCTAATTCTATATCATCTTGTTTACTAAAAAAATTACAAAGAACTAAAAACTCTATTACTACTCACTAGTTGCTTCCCCAAATTACCCAGTCCCCTAGTGGCAGCTCCTCTCCTCAGTAAAGATGAATTCCACTAAAATTAGCCATTACACCACTATATACTTTCTATCTAGAATTCTAGATTTAATCCATACCAGAACTGACCTGAATATAACACAATTGTCATCTTCACACCACAATCATCATGTCCTAGTCTCCTCCATATTCGCGTCCCCTGCGAAATCAGTCCAAGACCCATCTCTTGTATCTCTAGTGTGTGACAACAATCTTACCCTCCATGCAACTCATAATTTTCGAAATACCAACCGCCCTTGATCATCTTCAGTGAGAAGCCATTCCATCTGATTCTCTATTTTCTTCTTTTTCTTGTTCTTTTCTTTTTTCACCTTAATTTTCGATTGTCCCTCCACTTTATCTTCAATTCCAATTTCCTTGCCACTGTTCTCCTTTTGAGCTTCTTCATTTTCTTTGTTTTCTTTCTGCCCCTCATACAAGTCATTTTGTGCTTCTTTTTGTCCTTCTTTCATCACCCCACTATATGACATCACATTCCCTTCACTATTGTCTACTTTTTTCCCTCCGTACCAGTCATATTCATGGTTATCGGCATCTCAATCATAGTTTTTGTTACGGCCCCACTCACTTCTTCATTACTGTCCTTCTTGTCCTTTCCCTTTGCTATGTGTCCCTCACTTATATTATTTTTCTTCATACCATCTGATGTAATTTTCTCTTCTCCTTCTAGGACCACTCCTTGATTAACACAATTTTTATGTGATTGGTCCTCCTTCCGCTTCCAAATCCATTGAGAATTTTTTTCTTGATAATCATTCCCTCTCCCAACATGAAAATTCACAGTAAATGAGATTACCTTGTGGTTGTTATCAGTATGAGGTTTATGTTGATAGTTCAATGAATCTGCAAGCACTTTACAATTTCTCGACTTGTGACCATGTTTCTCACATGCAAAGCAAACAATTGATCTATTACACTGGTTTGCATAGTGCCCTTCACCTCCACACCTGAGACACAATGGGTGTGCATATGTTGATTCAGATAGGATGCGCCGCACACGCGCTCGAGCTCGATCAAGTGGGGATATGTTAGTTTGTCCCTGTTCTGAACCTTCATCTCTTTGCTTCTCTTCTTGACTAAGCTCTATCCAACTTCCCTCTATTGCTGAAGTCACGATGCTTGTAAGGGTTTCAAGCTCCCGTTTGATTTCTCCAACACCAAGGCTTGAGTCGTTGAATCCACCGTTGCTGCTACGAGGCTTGTTAGAGAGGCAATTGCTTGCTTGATTTCTCCTAATCGAGTCTGCTCCATCTCAACTTCGATCTAGGGTTTCATTGTTGCAGCTTGTGCAAGAACGAGATGAGCCAAATCAAGAACAGAAAAGGAATATTTGTGGATTTTAGAAGATTATCTAATAGTTTTCGTGGAATTTTGGAAGATTATTGTAGATTTTTGTGAATTTTTGGAAGATTAATCGAAGAATTTCATGGATTTTTCAGCGGAAGAGAGATCGCCATAGTTTGTTCCCTCGTAATGTTAATTTAAAAAAAAAAACAAAAAACAAAAAGCCGCGAGCTGAGAACTACACAGCTTGTTGATCAGAATCGTAATGGCATTATTCGAGCTGCAATAACAAAACCGATGTGATGGTATCTATTGGAACAAGTAATTATCCTCCAATTTCTTAAAACTTAAAAAAAGTATTTGGAACAAGTTGGTTTCATTGTGGCTTACTACGCCTAATATATATATATATATATATATTTTCTTTTGAGGCCTATTAATAAATCTTGTTTGCTTGATATATATAATTGCTCGGTGAAGGTATTTTCATTCCGTTTCAAACAAATGTTAAAATGTTTATCATTCCAAAGCTATTTAGTATCAAACTTATTAATTTGATAGCATAAGATTTTAATAACTTATGTTGCAATATTTTCTGTACGCCAATTAAATGATTACATTAAATAATTATACATAAATAATTTTTTTGCCAGCATTATTCAAATATTGGATATTCAACAATATTAACAAGGGCATGCATGCAGTAGTTTGCAACTTACAATTTTCTGTCGGATTTTCCTAATATGAATTTCGCATTTATCTGTCATGCATCTTTTCGCCCAATATATGGTCCTACTTTTTACCGTGAGTTGTTGATTAATGTTTTTTTGCTGTATCGTTATTGTCGTTCATTTCAACACTATTAACATGGGCATGACATTTACATTCGTTTGGTGTCAGTTTTCTTAATCCTAATTTTGCATTTGTCTCTCATGTATCTCAATTATTCGAAAGTAAAATTTTTATCTTATCTTAATCCTAATTATAAATTTATTTTTTTTATCATATTATCACTTCAAAATATTTGACCTGGAGTTAAATGATCAATACTCAATTAATGTCCGCTACTATACATGCTTCAAGCAGATTTATATGCAGAATAAGTTAACATATCTTTCGAAGAATTTGAACAAGTAAATATTTCAAGTCGTCTTATATCATGTTTGAATTATAACAATAATTTTTTTTGTGATCTTATGACTTTTAATGATGCTAGAATTACCCAAAATGATAACCAACCACTCAAAAAATAAACTGTAAATATATTTTATATGCACAAATACAAACTGGTCAGTGGTCACTAATGATAAAAGAATTACGTAAAGTTTTATTATTGTCCATCACAGATCACAACGCGCGTGTCACGCCAGTGACCAACGATTTAAATGTAAAGGATTCCATAATAATTTAGTAAAAAAAAAAAAAGGGAGCTTGTATCTTGATTAAATAAAGATTAATTACAGAACGACATAAAAAAGAATTTTCCAATTCTATCATTGATGAATTCTCAGTTGAGTGGAAATGTATTTTTTTCAAATACATCTTAATTAATTATTATATCAGGATACCATCATATTAATAATAACAAATTATCTTATCAACTCGCGTCACTACTACAGAATTTCCGTTTTATGACTGTTAATTTAATCACTTCAGCAACTGTACACATAAGTTGTAGATGGGGGAGTTGCAAAAGGGAAAATAACAGTCACTAAGATAATGACTGTTATTATCTAATAACAGTTGTAAAATCCAGATTTTTAATGACTGTTTTTTATTAATAACGGATGAAAAAGAAATGACTTGTGACTGTTATTTCATAATAACAGTTAATTAAAGTATTTTTTTCTCTTTTAAATTGGCGCGCTGTGACTGTGGAAACTTAATAACAGTTGCTCAAGTGTTTTTTTTCCTTTTTTAATTGATTCGACCAAATGGGAGTACAACTGTTCAAACATAATAACGGTTGCTGATTAGATACTTTTTTTTTTACCAGGCTCTTTTTGGGAGCTAGCCCAGAATCGCTACCGTACCAATTGGTACTGGTTAATAACAATACAAACAAATCCATAACATACTAACACATGCATATAACATAACAAAAATGTAATATTTGTATTAAATAATTAATCCAACAAGATATTACAATTATAGCAACTCCCTGTCAGCTACACACATACAAATTTCAAGTAAAAACACGCTATCCTAAACTGCTTCACTATGAACTGCCATGCTAGTGCACTATCACCTCATAACTATTATTTCTTGTCTCTATAATATCAAATGAGTTCCAAGCATATTAAATCCAACACACATATAATAGAGAAAGAGAAATACGAATTATATATTCAGAAAAGTTGGAGTTCCATAAAGTCCATGAGTTCCTTCACGACTTTTGCAATCTCTTCCTCTGAATAGGGTCTCCTGACCGACTCAATCCTCTATATTAAGCAATCCAAGACATAAAATTAATCATATTTATTGAAAAATTTTATTTTATTTGAATGGAGCAGATGCTTTTACAACTTTTATGTGTGTCATTGTCAGTTCAAGCCCTTATCCAAATTAGATGCCAGTTTTCACAAATGCAAAAGAACAACTTATGAATGATCAAATCCAGTATATGGTTTCATCCAAATGTTGTGTTCCTAAGATGTATGATTATAGATATTTTTGAGCTATTAAAAAAAGAAGAAGATATTGCATTTAAAAAAAATGTTGATAATAAATGTAATATTTGAAACAAAATTAATTTTCATACCTTTGGTAAACGGTGATTCTCGTCTTCAAAAATAGCTGTAATTATGCCCTTCATGTATAGCATGGAGAAAAAGCCGCATTCGAAATCGCCCTCTTGACCATCATCGAATCGCCTATCTGTGCTAAAGCATGCTTACCCAGACAGAGAATATCAAGCTAAGAGAATTGGATGCCATGGAAATCAGTAGAGACAGCACCACAAGAACAGACATTTTGTAAATATGAAATCGAGACCGTTATTTTGCAGATTACATAGTATTAGTAAGTGTTCTTAATACCATATTGTCCCGTGAAGAATATATATAAAACCAGTAGAATGATGAGCGCGACAATATGCAGTAGAACGAAAAAAAAATACTTAGAAAATATCGAATTTTGATCGTTGGCAGATAAGGATTCCAATGTTTTTATTAAACACATTAGTATTAGTCATCCTCCAATATCTTTAATGCAATACGCGTATGAAATTTGTTTCACCGTGGTTTAGTTATTTTTGTACATACAAAATGCTGCAGGATTTATGCAAAGAAAAGACGCCTGCCTTTTGGGCTTTATGCTTCACATGAATGTTGTGGTCACATCGTTGTTAAATTGTCTAACTGAAATGTTTATTTGTATTATTGTATAGTAACATATGCATGACGATAACTTTGGTAATGCATTTAAATCGGGGGCGGAGCCAATGGGAGTATTTGCCTAGGAAAAATTGGATATAACTCCCTCAAATCTTTTCAATTTGGATATAACTCCCTTCAATTTTTGAATTTGGACAAAACCCCCTCTAATCACAGTGGATTCGGATATAAACTCTTTTAATTAAATTGTATTAAATTTTAAATAACAAAAATCAGATCTAAAAAATTAAGACCAAAATGCCCTTATCCCTTCCAAGCCCAAGAGCCCTTTCGTCTTCTTCTCTAACGATACCAAATGATTATAGGGGGTTTATCCAAATTTAAAAATTAGAAGGGGTTATACCCAAATAGAGAAGATTTGAGGGGGTTATATCCAATTTTCCCTTCCTAATATTTGGGCTGTTTTTTGCTCTCCCCCCCTTAATTTTTGGCCCAAATTAAAGATTTATAACCAACAAAAAACAAACTACTTGTTATTTTTTGTGTAACGAGTCATAGCAACATATATATATATATATATATATCTTCTCGCTACACTAAAGCAAATCTTAATATAGCTTTTGTAGATCGCAACCATCATTTTCACTTTTCACGCGTTCCTACTTGACTACTTCTCTGGAATAAAGTATTAAATATTGTAGATGTTCTCAAATATTACAATGATACTTATTTTCAAAAACAAATATTGCCACGATAGTCCGTTAACTTATATTATAGTGTATGTATGCTATTGTTTTTTAATTTTCGAGCTTTATTTTTATTATTTTCCTTTGAGCTAAAGCTGTTACGAGTTATCCTTTCTAGGAATAAAACTTTTTTCAAGTGTTAATTTTGCTAGATGATCAGAGGTGATCTGGCATTGAAGTTTATGCTGGTTTTTTTTTTTTAAATCAGCTGGTATTTTTTTTTAAATCCAGTCTTCTATTATCTCTTGGATTAAACTAAGAGATCAATCTCTTGATGGATGCCACAAAATTAGAAGGATATTTTCATGCGAATGCTATCTGCAGATACTCCACTGCCAAGCTCAGGAAGGGGATGTTATGTCGACTGGAATACATATGGGGCAGCTTACATAGGTTCAGGGTTGATGCAATCGAGGAGCAATACACGCTAAGTAGCAGCAGGGAGAAAACAAATTATAGAGATGCGATTGACTGTTTGTTTTCATAATTAAAATTTTAAAATAACTTTGACTGTGGATGTTGTTGTTCTTAAGTTTTTTATATTGAATGATTGAATCCTAACATAATAAGAAGGGTGTAGGGTATGTACCAGCAGCATACTGGATTGATTCTGGTATACTGAGCGTTCATAATTTTGGAATACTAAATAGGAGGAGAAGTCTCTTTACACTCCATAGTCCATTGTAATTTGTATTAGGTTTCGTTTTTAATAAAATGGGGTGGAAAATATCATTTTTCAAAAAATAAATTAAAATTTATGTGTATATGTGCAAGGGAACCAGTAATGCACACAGTCAGAATACTACCATTGGAACCAAAGGCATCCAGACTCCAGAGATAAAAAAGAAGAAAATCAAAATGACAAACTGATTTGAGTATAAAAAATAAAATCACAATGATCAATATTTGACGGTCTATTGACATACCGAACACTTTTTAACATAAGAAAACCTCTATATGTATCCCAGTTTTCCCAAAAGACAAATTTAAAACAATTTTACTATACGAGAAATGATAACAGAGACGCCAGCACCGCTCCAGCCAGCAAACACGGAATTCCAATCCAAACAATCATAAATAAAGTCCGTGAGGCCGCCGGTACGTACGTACATAACTTAAGACCTATAAAATGCGCTAAGTCATAATGAATCCCCCAAATTAAGGTAAAGAACATTTCACTGCACAAGGGGCCTATCAAAATAACCGAAAAAAACAAATAACAATACTATTCCATCCTAAATAAAATCCATAGCAAAAACAAGAAAAAAGAACGCAAAAGGACCCAGTATCCTCGACTAAACATTCTCGCACTATTTTACTTTGCTTGATAAAGAATGAAATACCCATCATGGCATACATCGCCAATGCCACATCGACTGAAATGAAGTAAACAACGTATGAAACCCACAGTGTTACCCACTCTAACCATTCTCGCGCTTCTTCCCTGTGCTGGCTCAAGAATGACATGCCCATCTCAGTAATCTTCCCGACAACAGTCGTTGCAACAGTGACTGCAACGAAAGACACAACGGACCGGACCCACCCTAGCATCTTGATGTTATAAATCTGCTGTTCTGTTCCTTCCACTGAGTAAGTTTTTTTTTTCTCAGTAAGATATACTCAAATAGAGATTTTTGACTGGGAAACGGAAATTGAAGACTAGTGGAGAGAGAGAGAGAGAGAGAGAGATGAAAATTGAATTGAGAAACAGAGATTGCTAACTGATTGTATCTGTAAATAAGATGAATAAAGCGCACTAGATTTAGATTTGATGCTGCAAAAAAGTAGCGAAAAAGTCTAATAGCTAGAGCTCCAGAGAGTTGACTTGAAACTTGGAGACTAGTGGCAACAGATCCACAGAGATAGAGAGATGAAAATTGAATTGAGAAACAGAGATTGTTAACTGATTGTATCTCTCACGAAGATGAATAAAGCGCACTAGATTTGGATTTGATGCTGCAACAAAGTGGTGAAATTAAGAGTCGAATAGAAACTCTATGGAGATGACTTGGAAGTTAGAAGTCAACAAATCAATGTCCTACATTAATCTCAACCCAGATACCGTGTGGTATTGACAAGTAGAGACGGCCATTATAGCCCGAAAAATTAAAAATAATATTAAAATATTAACGAATTTCGAAAATAATCCAAAAATAATCGGAATATTTTAACTAGTGTCAAGATATAGGTTTTCGTGATACCAGCCTTTTTTTATTTTAGTGATTTATAAAATAAAATATTGATTATATTATTATTTTAATTAATTTAAAATAAATAATAATATATTTTATTGATGAAAAAGATTATATATATTTGTTTTGAGCATATTTATAACAAAGATAATACATATTATTTATTGTAATAATTATTTGTATTTATGCTTTTGTCTAAATGAATAGTTTCTTAGAAGTGATTTGTTAAATATTTTGGTGATTTTTTATTTTTTTTTCTCTATTAGGAGTTAGATTATCAAAATCATAGGTGTGAAAGTAGAATAGCTAATTTACACAAGGTGATTTTTTTCTGAATTTTTTGGAACAATTTTTCAGGTAGTTTTTCAATCCTGAAAAGTAAAAAAATTACAAGAATAGTTTTTCAGAATTGATTTGTTAGGTACTTTGGCGATTTTTTTTCGTTCAGACTTAGATTACGAAAATTGCATGTATAACTTCAAACATGTATAACCCGAAATTATTTTATTTAAGAATTTTGACCCAAAAAATTTTAATACAAAGAATTAAATATTTTTTTAATAAGAAGAAAGTTCGTATGCGTTTCATAAAAGCGTACAGTATCTCTCCCTCGTACCCGTTTATAAAACGCGTTCGAAACCTTCGTACGCGTTTTATAAACGGGTACGAAGGTCGTCTCTTTTCAAAACCGAGTTTTAGCCGTTTTTTTTTCTTCGTCTTCACACTCGGCCAGTACACAGAGAGAAGAGAGAAAGAGAGAAAGAGAAGGAGAGAAAGAGAGAAGGAGAGAAAGAGAAGAGGAAGGCGATTGTGGCAGCGAGGAGAAGCGTTTGGGGCAGCGAGATACGCGTTTGTGGCAGCGGGAGAAAGAGAAGAGGAGAAGCGACAGCGGAGAACTTCCGACACGGAGGTTTTATTTCGAAAACTATTTTGGATAATTAGTGCAAATAATAATTAGTAATTAAAATAGTGGATTAAAATTGTGTTAAACCGAAAATTGTAGATTGAAATTGTGGATTGAAATTGTGGATATTAATTACGATGAAATTAATTAATGGAATTGTGGATATTATTTTAATTATGCACATTATTTAAATTGTTAAAATTATGGATATTAATTACGATGATTATTGAAATTGTGGATATTATTTGAATTGTGCACATTAGTGGATATTATTTAAATTGTGTGGAATTTGTATGCAATTAGTGGATATTATAACTTTTAGGGATGAAAATTAGTGCAATTTGTATGCAAATTGTGTATTGATTTTGTATGAAATTAGTGGAATTTGTATGTAATTAGTGAAATTTGTATGCAAATTGATTGTGTAGGGATTTTGTATAAAAAATAAGTGGAAATATTGAAATTTTATTTTGTGGAATTTGTATGCAAATTAATTGAAATTGTGTATGAAAATTAGTGGAATTATTCAATTTTTTTGGTGGAATTTTTATGTAAATTAATTGTGTATAAAAATTAGCAGAATTTTTGAAATTATATTTTGTGGAATTTGTATGCAAATTAATTGAAATTGAGTAATTGAAATTGTGTATGAAAATTATTGGAATTATTGAAATTTAATTTGGCGGAATTTGTATGTACATTAATTGTGTAGGGATTTTATATTAAAATTAGTGGAATTATTGAAATTTTATTTTGTGGAATTTGTATGCAAATTAATTGAAATTGAGTATGACAATTAGTGGATTGAAATATGCACGATTGAAATTAGTCAATGTTGTTTAATTTGTTTAAAAAAATTGTGTAATTCATTGTTGTTTTAAATTTTGTTAAATTATTTGAATCAGATGAGTTCAACAGAAGACGAGGCTGGTCCTTCTGGTGCTTCACCACCTCCCACCGAAGCACCCCTCACCGAAGCACCTCCCACCGAAGCATCCCCCACCCAGCCTCGCCAAAAAAGACGTAGGAGTCGCGCAGTCCGTCCGAACGCGTTCAATGTCAATCCACCAGTGCAACCAGCCAACGCAGAAAACCAACAAATTTTGTTTGTGTGGCACCCCAAAACCGAGTACGCCACAGTCGCCGCGAGTGCACGCTACCATCCGCACACCCACAAGGCTTAACTTAAACTAATCCATTAAAATATTACATTTAAAGTGTTTAAACTACAAATTTCTACAAACTTTCATCAAAGTATGTCAAAGTAAGAATTATTGATATCATGTACAACATCTTAAAGAAAAGTCCAAGTGGACATGTTACACAAATTACTTAGTTCATAACCAGAATAACAATTGGCCTACAATATATCGATCTTCTCGCCGCTCGATCTAGAACCTGGAACCCACAACCCAATGTGGAAACAATGCAAAAAGCAGAGCATGAGAAATTATAAAATTATCTCAGTGCGGTATTTAGTACCAGTCACACAAATCCTAAGATACATGATCAGGAACTAACTACCGGCTGAGTTTCAACCTCATCTTAATACAAAACATGCAATGCATTATGAGCACAGTAGTTACATCCTTCAATAAGGAACACAAATACAATATGACATTTCAGAAACCGGCTCAAGTTGGACAATACATAAAATGCAAGTCTGGTTATTGATCATTACGACTTCATTCACAGATTTTATAGTCCGTAGACTCTGCCTTTTATAGTCCGTAGACTCTTCCTTTATAGTCCGTAGACTCAGATTACCACAATTCAGACAAAACAGAATATCAAAAAGTACTACCAGAGAGAACATTGTCAGAATACCGATCATAAGCGCTTATCTCTCGGGGCTCAAGGAACGGGTCATGACTCCGTCCTCAAGTCAACCAATGTCTATTCAATCACACAATTAGCACAGACCTTTTGAAGTCACTCAATCGGAAACCATTCATCATGTGTAACATTCATACAATAATATTAACATATGATACAGATACAAATATGCATGCAATGAATGAGTAATTCAACATGATGCAATTTCTATAGTTAAGTTCATAAAATGTAATCAGAGTTTGTGTGCATCCGCACCTGAAAGCAAGGCACTTCATAAGCCCTAATTACCATCGATAGTATCGGCCTCCTTGAGTCTCGATACTTTTTTATCCAAATCTACATAATAAAACTATTCTAAGTACTTACTCAAGTAAAGAACACAAGAAACAAGTAAGAAAAACTAAATACAAACTGCAATTGTGACTCATTATGTGGTTGGGTTAGGGTTTACCACGACTTAGACATGAACGATGATTGTACAAGTGAATTTAAGGTCTAAACTATACTTTTATAATTTCTAATGTATCAAAGGACTTTATGAGGTTGTAGAGCTCTTCAAGAGCTTTCGAATGGGCTTTGAATCACCTAAAACGGACTCCGGATGACAAAGTTATGACCAAAAGAAAATCTATTTTCATTGGGAACAATCCGGACCGAATTGCAATTGATTCGGACCGAATTAAAGAAGCTGTAATGTCTAGAGAACACAATCCGAACCGGATTATAAGTAAGACCGGATTCCAGTATTTGGCCGAAAATACTGCATACGGACAGAATTTGGTACCAGTTACTAAATGGCTTAAACCAAACACATAATGCACTATTCAAACCTTGCATGCATACCAAAAACTCAGCAATAAAACCCAAATTCCACAAATGTACCATGCATGCAACTATACTCCCTTTTGAAATCTGGTTTAATGCACAAATCAATTAAACAATTTCAGAAATTTATTTTAAACTCGAAACTTAGTTCATGCATGACCAAAATCACACAAAAATCGAATAAAATACTAAATGCACTTAATATTACCTTGCATGCAACTAAACCTAACATAAAACTCTATTTCAAACTCTAATTTAAACAAAAACTTCAAAAATTACTAAAAAGTTCAGAACTTCATTTTAGAACAAAAATAACTTTTTGCATGGAACCAAAATTCAAGAAAATATAAAGTACAATACTAAATATACTACTAGTGTTTTGCATGCAACTAAATCCAATAGAAAACCTTAATTTAAACCTTATTCAAGCCCCAAATTTCAGAAATTACTCAAAACCAAAATGATTTAAGGTTCAAAGAAATACTAACCAAAGAGAACTTAAATCCAAAAATATAGGGGCTGCATGTACTCTCCTTGCCTTCCTCCCTTCAATTTCGATTTTTCTCAGAATTTAGAACGATTTTAGGTATTTTTAATGGAGGGTTTGCAATAGACTTAAACTTGGAGTTGAGAGAAGAGAGGGAGAAAAGTTCTCTCTGTAGAAGAAGGTGGGAGAGAGTAGAAAGAGAGAGAAATTCTGTGGAATGGTGTAGTAAATGTGAGTGGATTTTCATTTTGCAAAAGAGCCCCTACTTTCTTGACAAATTAGAAGTACCTCAAATTTTCAGTTTTGAGCCTTATAAAATTTCAGAAATTCAACAACGATTACATAAATCGTTTACCATTAATTTTAGTACAAAATATAATATTTATACCATACTAAAATACTAACAAAAAATCCGAACAATCAAGCATGAAATTTTGGTCCGAAATTCGAAAATTTCAAAACAATATAAAATTAACACACTAATACCTAAGAACTCAATAAATTAAAAACGTAGCTATTACAATTCTATGAAATTATAATAGTTTTATGGTATATGAAAATCATTTGAACAATTAAAAATTAAACACGTAAAAATCAGAATTTAAAAATACTGGGTTTCACAGTTTGTTACGGATAACGGCCATATCGTTGGTTTGTCTTTTGAGGAGGTAATAGACTGTTCTATGTTAATTTAGATTTTTTATTTTAATAATCTAATAATTTAGATTTCTTAATAGACTGATAATATTTTTGTGTTAATGCTTATTATAAATTGTATTAAAAAATTAATTCAAAATAATTTATTTAATTGAAAAGTTTAATAAAATGTTTTATGTTTTGTGTTAATGCAGCGTGAAAAAAATTTGGAGATGAGGTCGCACAAGAGAACGATTGAGGTGGACGATCAGATTGAGGGAAGACTGATCAAACTGGGCCTGAGTCACATTACGAAGGTGAAGCATGTCAACGTGGACATGCCATTACTGAAGGCAATGGCCTTGTTTTGACGTCCGGAGACGCATACTTTTCATTTTCCCGTCGGAGAGATGACTGTTACTTTACAGGTAATTTATTTAAACTTGATATTAAATATTTTTTACAATAATTTTCGTATTAATTTTCACATTTAATTACAATTTAGTTTAATATTAAAATTGTAAACTTTTCACATAAAATTTCATACAAATTTTTGCATTATTTAAAAAAGATATTCCAATATTAATTGTGACATTAATTTTTGCATTAATTATATTTAAAATTCAAATTTGAATATTAATTTTCGTAATAAATATATTTAAAAAAGACATTGCAATATTAACATGACATGTATTTAATGTATTTTGTAATTGTCATCAGGATGTTGCCTTCTTATATGGTTTGCGCTCGACGAACATCCCAGTTAGATCCAATACGAGAGGGCCCTGGGAGGAAAGATTTGTGCAAATCTTTATCCTGATGAAGATTTGGGAAACTGGCACAGAGAAAGGAGGAGCAGGGAGTAAGGGTCTGATCGGAATGGCAAATTAGGAGCGCAAACGTCAATCTGAATTGACGGGAAACGTATTTTTCAGATCGGAATGGATACAGACCCGAGATTTCCAGTGATTTAGCGAGATTTCGACGGAAAAATTAGGGCTATCGAAATCGCGTGAAAAAGCAAGAAATTTCCCACGATTTCGCTGGGTGAAAAGAGGCGGCAAAATTTTAGACTCTTGTACCCCTCCCGCGCTCTCTCTCGCGATAAAAGCTCAACCCTTGTGTCTATCATGTCAGCGCAGTCTTTGCTTTCGGAGGCAAGCAGAAGAGCACGTGACGAACCTACCTCCGTAAGGTATAACATTTTTTGTCTTCTTGCTATTTTCTATTAGTCCCATGGTGCTTGCGATTAGTCTTTGCTATTTGCTATTTGCTATTGTTTGTTAGCTGTTTCTTTTCAGATTTTTCTTTTTTACTTTGGTTGGTAGCTGATCGGGTTGGGGGAAGAAGGAGAGTTGTGTTTTGGGGAAGATGGGAGTAGTCAAAAGGGGCCCACTGTGTAATGAATGTTTTAGTTTTTATTGGGAGGCTAGGCGTCACTATTTCGAAAAAACAATTGTGAGGTTGTACTGAGCAAACTAGGTTTACTGGTAATTAATGTTGAGGCATGTTAACTTTATATCATGAAATAAATCAGTAACTTAGACCAATTTTCATTTCGGTTTTGTACCTCATGATGGTATATCAATTAAGAGATGAATTTTTTGTTTGTTTGTATATATCTAATATCAATCTGATTTATTAATGTTTTATTTATTTTGGCTATTCATTGAAAGTTGATTTGCTTTGCTTTCAGGTAATGATGAATGATTTTGAAGCTTATAGAACAATGTTTGTTGCGGTAATGACCGCATACATAGGTTATTTAATTGTTTTGATACATATAGAGAATCATAAGAATCAGATTTTAGAAATAAGGACTGAAGCTAAAATTGCACGAAAAGAAGTTCGTGATAAGTTGATGAAAAAATTAAGAGATGTAGATAAGTGTCGTAACGTCATCCGCATGGGACCACATGCTTTTGAAAGACTCTGTGCTATTCTTCGAGGAACAAATCGTCTTAGGGATAACAACTATAGTTGTGTCGAGGAACAAGTGGCTAAATTCCTACATATTTTATCACAAAATACGAGGAATCGTCTTCTTAGATTTTACTTTGGACGATCTCTAGGAACTATTAGTAGCCATTTTCATAGGGTTCTGAGAGCATTACTTTCACTCGAAGACAAATTTTTATTACAACCAGCAGATGATTGTGCAATTCCTAATGAGATCATGTTAAGAGGAGGAAAATTTTATCCATATTTTGAGGTAATGTTCTTTTTATTTTTTTGTTGTTCAAACCAAAGCAGTTTAAGTATAGTCTTTTAAGTATATTAATAAGGCTAATGTGGCTTATATTGGCAGAAATGTGTTGGCGCAATTGACGGAACTCATATCCGTGTCAAAGTTCCGGCGAAGGATGCAAAACGATACAGAAGTAGAAAACAATTTCCCACGCAAAATATTTTAGTTGCTTGCAGTTTCGATCTCAAATTTACGTATGTTTTAGCTGGATGGGAGGGCTCAGCACATGACTCAACTGTACTTCAAGATTCCCTAACCCGAGAAGACAAGTTGAAGATACCCCAAGGTAAAATTATATTAACCAATTCTCTTTTTTAAATATTAAACTTTGATCTCCAGTATTAATTATCCTCTTACATATTATTTTTGTAATGTGCAGGCACATATTACCTAGTAGATGCGGGATATGCCTTGTCGCCATCATTCATTACTCCGTTTCGTGCTGTAAGATACCATCTTAAGGAGTACTCAAATCATTCTCCTGAAAATGAAAAGGAAATGTTCAATCTTCGTCATTCATCCCTATGAAATGCAATCGAGAGAAGTATCGGTGTTCTCAAAAAGCGATTCCCAATTATAGCCAGTGGCAATGAGCCAACTTATGACGTGGTCACCGTGACAGATATATTTCTTGCTTGTTGCATCCTTCATAACTATTTGATGGGAGTTGATCTTGATAATGCTTTAATTGCTGAAGTAGATAGTGAGTTTATGCATGGCGAAATAGAATCGGCCACACCGTTGATGTCAAGAAACGATCGTTATAGGCAGGGTGAATTAGTTAGGAATAATATTGCTAGAAATATGTGGCATGATTATGTTGCCAATAGTAGATAGATGCTAGTTGCAATATGATAATAAGGAGTTTAATGTACTGCCGATGTTGTATCATTTTATTAATTATTTTCAATCAATATTCTACCATTTGCCATTTTATTTAAATTATTTCAAATGTATTTCGTTAAGATATTTTAATTTTTTCTATTATTTAATTTATTTCCTTTGAAACAGACTATGGAATCGGATGGCTTATTTGGAGAAGAACATGAAGGTAATGAGACGAATCATGATGAAGTGCAAGGTGGTGAAAAAACATTGGATGCATGTTACTTTACATGGACAAAGATGATGGACACATTTCTCCTTGAAGTTCTCCGAGAGCAGCAGCTGAAGGGTTTAAAAAATGATAGGAGTTTCCAACCTGAGGCATACAGAGTTGCTGTCAAAGCCCTCAATACAAAATTCAACATGAAAATCACCAGAGAAAAGATCGTCAACCAATTAAAAACATTGAAGGAGAACATGCATCTTGCTGTACAAGCACTTAAGAAGAGCGGCTTATCATATAATCCAAGCACAAAAAAAGTTGAAGCAGGCCCCCAAGTATGGGACGAACTAATTACGGTACTGTAAAATTTCTTCACATTTGAATTTTGCATATACTAAAGGGATTCAACCACATATGCTGTCATAGAAAAAATTATCACTGACTTATATTTAATAACTATTTATTTTGTCCAGGTATTAATTAATTCTCAACCTAACAATCAAACTGGTACGAGCAGTGCCATGTAGACAATGACAAGGTTGTCAAACTGGAAGTCTTTTATTAATAGACTGACCATTTTCATTTATTTAGGCAAATTCTAAAATGAAGCGTATTCGAGATAAGGAGATATGCAACTTTGAACTTATGTGTGATATTTTTTATATGGACCGAGCAAAAGGTGGCATATCTACAACTTGCAAGGAAAGACTTCGACAATTGAAAAAGGATGCTATTACCATAGATGATGTAGATCGACTCCAAGCAGACAATGTGGTCATCCTTGACAATATGGAGAATCATACTCCTGGTGGTCATCTTGAAAATACTGATGGCGTTTCACCATCTACTAAATCCATGAAAAGGTCTTCCAAATTGGGTGTAAAGAGAAAAATTCAAGATGTTGACACAAACAACACTGATTCAAAGAGTCCAGGTAATCAAATGGAGGAAGGTCTAGAATCGGGTGACTAATTCAATGTCTGATATTGCTCGAGCACTTCAAATGGCAAATGAGAATTTTATTAAATCAAATTCTAGAGTTTATTCACCTGAAGAAATTATCGCTGAACTTAAGAAACATGGAATAAGTGGTGATGGATTGCTTGATGCTGCAGATCTCCTCATGTCTGACAATAAGAAGGCCGGTCTCTTTTTTGCTTGTCCTGATGAACTCAAGGGCCGATGGCTAGAGCGAAATGGGTTCGATGGCTGATCATTCATTAAATGTTTTATTGTTTGGGAATGGGGTAGCAAACATTTTAAGTCGCATGAATAATATTTATTTTAGTCCAATAAAAATAAATCTGATATATTATGGTATGTATGTCACCAGTAATATTTGAATTATATCAGTTTCTGGTTTTTTTACCTTAATTTTATATTTAATGTTATGATCTATTGGTGTTGAGCGCTTGATTTCATTCTGTCTTAAAAGATGCAATTGTACTTCTAGATCGTTCCTATCATTTAGATTGGAAGTTTGGAATTGATACCTTCAACTTATGTACCGTCATCGGTATGCTTGGTTGTTATGGCTTTTTAAATGGACGGACAACCAGCAGGTATGCGCAAAGAGTTACAATTTTATGCACCAATCGTGTATGTATCAGTTATGGACTTCTGGTATGGTCTCAGTACTAGTCACTACTCACTAGGCTCAACTCCAGTATAGGATCAGTACAAAGGCAGTACTGTTTCAGAAAGACAGCATGAAGTTTTTATACGTGTCCTTATTCTCTGGTTGGGGCACATATTAGATAGTATGTTTCATGTATTTTTATACATGTCCTTATTCTCTGTCTATATTGTTCTTTGACTTTGGGTTTAGATGAT
This sequence comes from Rhynchospora pubera, assembly GCA_028095005.1. NCBI lineage: Eukaryota > Viridiplantae > Streptophyta > Magnoliopsida > Poales > Cyperaceae > Rhynchospora > Rhynchospora pubera. The sequence continues at coordinate 87,880,103 of CM051459.1, forward strand.
ATTTGTTGCAATAAATATCAATTGTCCAAGATAAGGGTAAAACAGTCAATATTAAAGAGCTGAAATCATTTCCTCTTGATTTTTTTATTTCATATTGATCACAAATTTCAATTCTATTCAATTCTTTTAATTTTGGTTCCGATCATAAATTTTATTTTGAAATCATCTCTATTGAACTCTATTCTATTGAAATGAATTGAATTCCTCTAAAGTATCATTCCGATCAGAGCCTAAGTGAAAAAAAAGTTGTATATTGATTTTTCTTATTCAGTATATGCATTGCTTACTTGTATTGATTATTTTAAATTTTTATAATGCAGGGGCGGTGTTGTTGGCAACAACATCAAGTTGAAATGGTTGCAGCAAAATTGCGGGTGGGCGCCACAGCCAGGTGCTACTGATGAGGAGCTAGACCGATACATTCGTGCAGTGGCTCTAGAGGTATTTTGGGACATTAACGCTTTCCGATATTTCTCAGAATTCCGTCCAAGCATACTATTTGGAGCTCGTATCGGTATAATTTTCTTAACTTAAATAATATTTTTATTTTTTTCCTATGATATTAGAATTCAATATTAGAAATAAAATTAATATTGTTAATATTGTTTAGAAATAAAATTAATATTGTTAATATTATTTAGAAACTTAATATTGTTAATATTGCACTGTTAAAATTTAAATTTTGCACTGTTAAAATTTGATATTGCACTGTTAAATAAACTTAATATTACACTGTTAAAATTTTAATTTTGCACTATTTGCATTGTCATAACGAAAATAAATATCAATTCGTTGTTTAATTTATATGCAGGGCAATTTGAATGAAGTTCCGAACTTCAATTGGGGAGCTGCCACGCTTGCTAGTCTATATCGTGCTCTCGACCGTGCCTCCATGCGTTTCAAGGTTGTGACTGGACCTTGGATGCTACTATTGTTTTGGGCATGGTCATACCTTCATGTTTGTCGCCCAGAGGTTGCTCTTATCGGCGGATTAGGACAGCCTAACATAGATTCATGTGTGCCATTTGGGAGGTAATAACTTATAATATTTTCTCAAACTATTCTCATATATAATTTTCTGTAAATTACACCACATAAATGCTAACGTTCAAAATTTTCAGGAAATGGGGCGAAACTCGGTCTTTCTTACGGAGCCAGCACCGTGGGGCAGTGGAGAACGCACGGGACTACATAGCCGTGTTGAACGTTGAAGACGTCAACTAGTTTCCTTATGTACTGGACATGGCTTTGATGCCACGGCTAGCACAGAAGGGTTCCATAGCGGAGCATGTTCGGTTGCCGCTCATTTTTTACCACATAGTCGCCTACTACTACCCCGACCGTTGTAGGCATCAGTTTGGACTGTACCAGATTACTCCTCCCCCGCTACCTGTGGTACGTTTATTATATCTTTTCAATTTATAATATGTTCAATTTCAATTCAAGTAGACTAAAAACCTATAATTGAAGTAATGAGTTCATTTGAACAGAGTTGGGACGTGACAGAGAACCTGCTGGGTTTCCAGCACGGTACTTATCGAGATCGCCCAGATTTTGCTACCATCTTTGCGGGTGCATATGGAGAGTGGGCTGACGAGACATTAGCTGCACGCCAGCTGGAGACTAGACCCTGGGGTGTTACTGATACCTTGCGGTATTTCCGCTGGTTTTGGCGATACGGGGCCTCCGATAGATACACACCACGAGAGGATGCCGAGGCACGTCTCCAGCGCACTCAGCAGTTGCCTGTCGCTCAGAGGCAGTACACAAACATGGGATCCAGACTTCGCAACACAGTACGTTTTTTTTTATTTTTTTTTATTAATGAATGTTTGATTGGTTAATATTTGCAATATGTCATTAATGTCGGAAATTGTAGGGAAACTCTGCGCTGAAGAATGCACTTCATGCATTGGGACTGGTTGTGAAGAAGGGGTGCAGAAGGGTGGGAAAGACAATTCTCGCCAACTGCCGTTCATAGCTGGACGATGCATTTATGCCTTTGAGGTAATTCTAAATTATTTAATTTTCTAAATGCGTTTTTGCACATTAAATTCAACCTTTATGGTTATGTCATTGTTCAATAATTTGTAAATTACAGGTTGGAGGATTTGTTGGAGCAGCGAGGACTTCCTACAAATATTGCGGACATACCAGATTCTGGGGACGAGTCTTCTCTACACGTCCGACTGTACCCATAGACCTTCAGGCGGAGGATCTGATGCATGAGGTTAGTATTTGTTCAGATGCAAGTTTCAATTTTAAAAACTAATTTATTTACATTGACATTGTTTTTTTTTAATATTATAGGATGGTCGATTGAATACCGGACGATTAGATGATATTTTAGGACCGCGCACGCTATTTCCTACTCAGTTTACAGCCTCAGGTCCTACTCCTTCCATGCATAGTGCATCAGCATCGACCTCGCAGTTTGCTAGCATTTCTCAGGATCCCACTAACATTTTCACTGCCCACATGCCAGCATATCAGTATCCTCCACCTTACTCCTTTGCGTCATTTGGTATGCCTTCCTCTTTTCCTCCATTTACTGTTCTGTCAGTGCCTACGCATTCTTCTATTCCATCATTTGGCACTCCGTTGGGTAGTATGGGAGGGACAGACTCATTCAACACATTGCTACGGACGGCCGCATATGAGGAGGGAGACTATGTCCCTTTAGCGACTCCTCATGAGGCTGGGCAGACCGTTGAGTTTGGACCCATACAGACGCCTCAGGAGGACCAACTGGATGAGGGCGATGGGGATACAGATTCGAGTGAGGATGGTGATGACCTTACTGTCCCGCGGAGACGAGATAAGTGTGCGGTGAGGGTGATTGACAGATTTTCACCTTCAGGACCTAGGAGGAGGCGGCGTTAGTGATTTGTATGTATCATGTTTTGGATATGTTGGTTTTTATGGACTTGTGACTTGTTTATGACTTCTGATGGACTGATTGTTTTTTTTTGTTTATGACTTGTGATGGACTTATGATGCTTATTACGTATTGACTATGTTTTTTGAATTCGTACGACTGATGATGGACTTGTGTATTATTTATTGTGATTTTCTTTATGTGTAAATCAATATGAAAAAAAACAATGCAAAGCACTACTTGAAACATAAACGTTTATGCATTGAAACGTCAATAAATGAAATACTCCAAACAACAACGTTTATCCATTGAACGCCAGCACATTAAAACCACAACTTATAGTGCAAAGCACTACAAAAAAATAAGGAAATATAAAAAAATAACCATAAAAATAAAACGTTGCATTAACCATTACAACTAACCTACATAAACAACCATAATAATAAAACACGTAAATATTATAATGAAATAAATACTTAGAGATTTTGGCTATCTACATATTGTAGAATTTCATCCCACCATGGTTGCTCATCTTCGTCATTCGGCTGTTGTTGATTACTCCCACCGGTGTTGTTAGCGAACTGAGCGATTTCGTTCCAAAAAGACGCATCATCTTCTTGTTGATTACTCGGAACAGTGTTGTCAACGAATTGAGCGGTTTCGTTCCAAAAAACCGCTTCAGTTTCTTCTTTTTCTATCTCTGTCATTCGGTTTGCTGCAATTCTTCTTTGTTCTTCTCTCTTATTCATTTCTCTCATTATTTGTTCACTTTTTCTCAACCTTTTTTTACTTGCCTCTTCTTCCCTTAGTTTTTTTGACGATGCATTTCTTCCTCTCTTTCTTTAATAATCATCTGTGTCTCTCTGTCCCGAGCTCTTTGTTCGTTCTCGTCGTGACGTTTGTGCTCATGGTAGTGGTCACGCAAAATTTTCTCTTTGTAATTAAACACTTGAGCACACCTTGTACAGCTCACTGTGTGGTCTCCACGAAAGTTGTATATTTTTTCGTATACGCTCCAGTGTGTTGGTTCAGACGAGAAATAGGATTTCGGTTGTTGTTGGGGGATGAGTTGAGGTTATGTGTAATATTTTTTGTAAAAGTCATATTTTTTTTTCTCGGTTGAGATTCTTTTCATACTCCCGCAAGCGCCGCTCAAGGTACTCTTTACGTTCCCATTACGTCCCACCATTAATGTGCCATTGGTAGTGTATTTTTAACTCGAGCATGTGGCCCTCTTCAGTCGTGTCTTCATGGATGCTGTATTTCAAAGTGCGGTAACAAGAGCGGAAAATTGTCTCATATTCTCCATTTTCTGGTTGATTTCTATTGGCAGGGTAATGGTAGAAAGTTGGCCAATACTCAATTCGGGTTGTTGTTCGATAGTTTGGAACATCATTATTTGAGTTAGAGCTATTTCCTTTCTCCATTGTACTGAAGTTTTTAAGAAGAAGGAGGTAGTGGGTGTTTGTGCATTCTAATTCTACAATAGCTGGTTTTATAAATAATTTCACAAGGTCAAAGATGACATTGTAAAATCAAATCTTGTCATACCTTTTGCAGTCTTTAACTGACATGCTTGTACTTTTTTTCTGAAATAAAATAAGAAACGGTAATAGCTCGGTCCTGGAACCCTTCGTACCCGTTTATAAAACGCGCTGGAAGGCTTCGAGCGCGTTTCATAAATGGGTACGAAGGTCTGACCTACCTCAAAAGGAGTGAACGAAGCCTGGTGTTATCTCTCCTTCATACCCGTTTATAAAACTCGTTCGAAGCCTTCGAGCGCGTTTAAAAAACGGATACGAAAGAGAGATATTGTACTCTTTTATGAAATGCGTACGAACTTTCTTCTTATTAAAAAAATATTTAATTCTTGGTATTAGAAATTTTTGGGTCAAAATTCTAAAATAAAATAATATCGGATGTATAACTTTTGAAATAATAAAAATTATTAACACAAAAAATCTTATGAATTTGTAAATTATTAACACTCAAAATTATTAACACAAAAAAATTATTAACACTCAAAATTATTAACACAAAAAATTATTAACAAAAAAATTATTAACACAATAAAATAATTTTCAAATATTCGGATAAAAATTATTAACAAAAAAATTATTAACACTTAAAATTCTTAAATAAATTTTTTTGGGTCAAAATTCACTTTGAAAGTTTTTAAATCTGAAAATAATAGTAAAACTACTACAACTAGTTTTTTATTAACACAAAAAATTTATTACATAAGAGAAGATAGTAGAAATGTAGAGATGCTTATTTAATATTGAAAACAAATGAGCATAGTAAAGGAAAAAAGAAAGATAGGCTAGTATACATAGCATAGAGGAGATAATATGAGTTTTTCTATGGTGAGGTTCGTGAGGCGCGTTTAAAATTTCAAAATTTAGTTCAAAATAACCGATCCAAACTGTCTAATACGATCTCACTATTGAAATCTCCATGCAGACCAAATTTTATATTTTTTCAAAATTTTTAAGTATTTATTTCTAATTTTTAAAAACTGTTGTTTTTGAACTATTCAGAACTAATTAGATTAATGATTTTTTAAAATTTCAAAAAAATATAAAATTTGGTCTGCATTGAGATTTCAATAGGGAGATCGTATTAGACAGTTTGGATCAGTCATTTTGAACTAAATTTTGAAATTTTGAGCGCGACTCACGGACGCTCTGGTGAGTTGCAACTCACCCTAGAAAAACTCAAATTATATATATATATATAGAGGATTGCTAAAATGCTATGCATAGCACGGATGGCCTTCGTGCTATGGATTCGTTCTTGCATTTCATACTTCAAACGACCGATCCAAACCGTTCATTATCTTCTACATATTGAAATCTTATTAGAAACCAAATTTTACATTTTTTTTGAATTTTTTTACTATATTTATCAGATTTTTTAAAATACTTAATCTAATAAATTCTGGACCCTTCAATAACAGTGATTTTAAAAAATCTGAGAAAATAGTAAAAAATTTGAAAAAAATGTAAAATTTGGTTTCTAATGAGATTTCAATATAAAGAAGATAATGAATGGTTTGGATCGGTTGTTTGAAGTATGAAACGCAAGAACGAATCCGTAGCACGAAGGGCATCCGTGCTATGCATAGCATTTTAGCAATTCTCTCTCTCTCTCTATATATATATATAGAATGGCTAACGCGCCATCGATGGCACGTGCCATCATTTTTCTATCCACTCATTTTTTCGAGATCCAAAATTCAAACGATCAATCTAAACCGTTCAACTTGATCACAATATTGAAATATCCTTAGAGACCAAATTTTACATTTTTTTCAATTTTTTGTGCTATTTATTATGATATTTTCAATTTGGAGGGCCTGAAATACTCAAATCATAACGTTTTTAAAAGTAGCATAATAAATAGTAAAAAAATATAAAATTTTGTCTCCAAGGATATTTCAATATGGAGAACAACTTGAATGGTTTGGATTGACCATTTGAATTTTGGATCTCGAAAAATGACTTGATGGCACGGGACCCTTTGTGCCATTGAGTCATCCTATATATATATATAGAGAGAGAGAATAGCTATACTACTATTCATATGTAAACAGCTCTTGTAGGCTAATTTTCTGGACCGTTAGATTGTTTCAAGATCCGCACAAAGATGATAAGGAGTGGCTCAGATTTTTGCGCTGTGCTCTCCTTCATTTTAATTTTTCCGTCTTCTCTCACTGTTAAGTCTCCGTTCTGTCTCAATGTCTCATTAAACCATCCTTTCTTTGTGCTGTTACCATATCGCTCGTTCCCAAAAAAAAACGCGATCCAAGCACAAAATCGTCTCTTCTGGGTTGGTCGGGGGTGAGCTTGGTTGACTCGCCTCCGCTCGCTTCTCTCTACTATACATCACGAAGGTAATTCAATCCGAATCCTGTGCAGCAGAGACCGTCCAGCGCACAGAGGATGGCTTATCGGGTTGGATCCCTTCAAGTACCGGATCCGAAATAGAGGAGATGCGAATTTCTGATGCGATTTGCTGCTGGAGAGCCACACCTCCGTTCCCGTATCCAGCGATATGCTGCGATTTCTTTTAAATTTCTCCTCCGAAATTAGCAGGAAACTTCTCCTACGAGCACATCAAACAAAGCCACACCTCCGTACCCGAAAATTTCTTCTTGCAAATTTCTCTTCCGAAATTTGAAATTTGAATGAGATATGTTGTTCTTTATGAGCCTGAATCACAGTACATAGTGAATTTCTTATTGCCAGATCATATCAGCAGATTTTCGGGCGGTTTGCTTTTGTATTGTGGTGTTACTAGAAATCTAGATGCAAAAGAGTGTATGAGGTTGCAGCAATTACAAGCTGAGATATTGGCTCTACAAGCTGCAGTACAAGCTGTTGGAAGAGTAAATTTCATACCATGCGTTTTCTATACTGACTGCCAAAGCTCATATAGGGTAATAGAAGGGGTTGAAAAAGCTGATCTGTGGATTGGCGAGTTTATAGATATCTACTGAACATTGTGTATGAATTCAATGAGCGTCAGGATATATGCTGTAAGTTCATTCCTAGAGAGGAATGGCACACCTACGGGTGGTTTTCCAAAAAAAAAAGTTCACATGTATTTTAATGAGTTACAAATATATGTCAATCGGCCTGATACCTGTCACTTATATTTTAAGCAACACAAGTACACCTATAAAAATGTACCAATATGAAATATGGAACAATACAGTGATTTACTGGTAATGGCTTTTAAGTTCTGAATATTTCTGATGAAGGAACAATACATTGGACTAGTACAGCTTTAATAAGCTTTCAACGCTAGACTTTCTCCTGATAAAAAAGTGTACCGAAGCACTGAATTACCTATACGAAATTAAACAAGTAAAGCAATGAATTTAAAACACTGAATTTTAAGTATAGTAAAGCACTGAATTAACACCAATAAAGCTTTTGTTTACAAAATGAACACTGAATTAAAGGCCAGTAATGCTTATTTTGTGCTGCAATTGGAAGTGACATTTTGTGCTGCAATTCGAAGCTACAGCTACAGCTTGCAGAGATTACAATAAATATCTAGTACAGCTCAAGTAAACATCAAGTACTGAAAATACATTGCAAATTAACAAGCATCCATTACAGCATTCATTGCAAATTAACAACCCAACAACTTGGAGCTTACATTAGAGCAGTCATCATCCTAAAGCATACATGACTAACATACATCATTTTTTGCGTTGCAACACCAAATTAGAAATCTCATTTACATCATTGACAGATTGATACCCATAATACCCCTGGAGAGCATTGATAGATTAAACACAAAAGAAGAAAAGGGACATTATGAAGCCTCAATTGTTAAATATTCCATACCCAAGCAAGGTACAAAATCATCTTGTTGTTCTTCCGTATCCTTCACGAAAGTAATAGATAAGCAATTAGAAATTTGATTGACATATTGATTGGGCTGTACCAGGGATAGCCTAAGACCCCCAAAAAAAAAAGGAAAAGTAAATTAATGTACATCGGTTTTTTTTTTAATCAAACAGTAGACTAAAGCTGAACGAAATGAAGAATATAACTTGAAAAAGTAGGGAAAAAGAAAATAATGTTAATTGACGTATTGGTTAAGATGGAGGCGCTGAAACTCTCCTTCCAATTAATGTGCATGAGAATTTATAAATCTGACAACGATGCTGATTACTGTTCTTCAGCTCGCTATTATTATCCCAAAATCAGTTCAAAATCAGACCAAAATCAGTTGAAGTTATCCCACGTCTGGTCGAGACCTTAAATCCATAATACATATGTAGTTTATAACTATAATTTTGCACAATTTATAACTTGAATTTTGCACAGATGTAAAGAGAGATGATTCTAGGGTTTCAACGATGTGATAGAGAGAAGTCTTACCGAGTCGAGTAGAGAGAAAAGGACAACCACGCAGTGATAACTCTTGCGATTGAGAGCGTCGACTCGACCAGGCGAACTGCGAGCAGATCTTGGTCTTGCAATTTGAAGCTTTTCAGGCGATTGAGAGGTTTATCTTTAGTTTTCCTTTTTTTTTTTTTGAGATCGACCATGTGAGGAAGAGAGGATTTCATAAAAGAAAACGCTGAAGAGAGATGGGAAAATAAAGGCGACGGACGATTTAACAGGAGAGAACGGAAAATTTTAAGATCCTAGCGTCTCTATCTGAACCGCTCTTTCATATCTTCGCACGAATCTTGAGGAGATCCAACAGTCCAAAAAACTAGCCTACAAGAGCAGTTTACATACCGATAGTAGTATAGTCATTCTCTATATATATATATATATATATATATGAGATGAGATAAGACGAGAGTAGAGAAGATGAGATGAGAGATATATATAAGAGGAGAGGAAAGAAGATGAGATGGGATATATATATAAAATGATATGCGATGAGATAAGAGTAACAAGAAAGTATGGTAAAAAATTTACATAAATATTTAATATACTTAAAAAATTTATTGAAAAAATTTTATTTTTATGGTGGAAAAATAAGGTACGGTGGAAAATATATGTACACAACATATTGCAAAAATAACATAAAAATAATTTAATAACATTTCAACATAAAAACAATACATTTCAAAATATCTAACCATTCAAATATTAAAATAACATAAAAATGATTTACAATATTTAAAATTTATTAATAAAATATTTAAAATATTAAAAATATATTAAAAAACACTCAGATTGCTAGTATAATTCTTTGAATAAAAACATTAAAAAAATAATTATTATCATAAATAATATATATTATCTTTGTTATAAATATGTTCAAAACAAATATATATTATCATTTTCATCAATCAAATATATTAATATTTATTTAAAAGTAATAAAAATAATCATTATTTTAATTGAAAAACCGATATCACAATAGCATTTATATAATTACGATTATTTTTTAATTATTTCTAAAATTCGTGAATATTTTAATATTATTTTAAATTTTTTCGGCTGCCTGTGCCTGCCTTAACCTGGATCATAGAATGCAAGGCCTGAAAATGAAACAGGTAAGATATGGCCAGGTTTTCCAACAGAACAAGCCATACACAAGGGTTACGCGTGCCACCGTAGGCACCTTGTTGCTTCTAAATGTATATTTATTGGACTATTTTCTATTTAAAAAAAATCAAAATTCAACTGTCTTTCCCATTAGCCCTAGCCGCACCATCCCGGCATTAGACAGTGCCATGGACACCCTTATTGCTTTATTGACAGCACTGTTACAATAATGTTGATTTTTCTTTAAATTAAGTTTTTTCTGTTATGTTTTGAGCCAAAATGGACAGATGAGAAAACTAAGATATCAATCCCTAGATGGATGCCACAAAATTGGAAGGATATTTCCATCGAAATGCTCTCTCCTGATGCTGCACTGGCAAGCTTGGCAGGCAATGACATGTGATCTGGATCGAATATGGCCATATGGGGCAGCTTACATTGGTTCAGGGGTGATGCAATCAAGGAGCACCACCAGCAGGAGAAAACACGTCATAAAAATGTGATTTACTGTTTGTTTGAAGGATTAAAATCGCTTAGACGGTGGATGTTTAATTTTCTTAAGTGTTTTTTTGTTAAATTGATTGGGCGCTAAATTTACTTCCTAGTATCACCCAAAAAAAAAAAAAAAACTATCTTCTTAAAAACTTGTACCCTAACGTGCCTTTGATGGCACAGCCCCCTCTCTGTGCCATCGAGTTTATGTCCGTTGGATTCCTTTAATATTCGTGTCAGCGATTTAGATATGAGGTTCAAATTGAGGCGCTGGGATAGATCGCTGAGGGGCCGTTTGGATACACAAGGAATTTGGGGAATTTCAAATTCCTACACCCAAATTTATTATAAACAATCCAAACTTTTCACAAAGTTACACACTTCCCAATAAATTTATACCTAGAAATAGGAAATTTCCTAAGGGTGTGTTTGGATAGGCCGGGAATAGGGAATAAGAATAAGAAATTTCGGTTTGCGTGCTTATTCTTATTCTTGTGCAATCCAAACAACACAAGAATAAGGAATTTGAGCCCTTATTCCTATACTAACAAAACCATGGTATAAGAATAAGGAATATGAATAAGCACGCAAACCGAAATTTCTTATTCTTATTCCCTATTCACGACTTATTTCGTTGCATCCAAACACACCCTAAATTCCTCAAATTTTTAAGCGATCCAAACGCCCCTGAATTATTTGCTCCGTTAAACCCCTTTCTCCCGCTAATGTTCCGTCCAAATAGCGACCAGACTCAATCCGAAATATCGCTCCTTGTGCGCTTAGAGCGAAAGTTATTTCAACTACTCGATTCTCTGAGGGAAACCCTAGAAGAACGATGAATCCAAATTTCATCTCAGCGCACTTCTCCATCAATCCGCACTCCATCGGCTCCATCTAGTCAGTCGCACACATCGCACACACTTATCCATCTTTCCGCGATTTTACGTTGCTTATTTTTGCTTTATTTTATTTTTTCTTTTTTTACATGAATCTCGGTCATCCTGATTAACCATCGAAAGCTTCCAAGCAACAAACTATCTGATTTTGGAATTTTAATAGTTTCTTTGAACTTTAACTTAATGCCCTCGATCGGACTGGTACAAGCTATTTATATGTGATTGGAAAATTTTTCGTTAGCCATTCTCTATATTAAATGATAGTTTAATCATTTAAATTTGTACCGTATCAATTGGCACTCGTACCGTTACTGGTAATTCTAGTTTAAAGCAGCAATGAAGTTTTTTGTTGCTAATTAAATAGTCAACCATAACATTCATAAAACGATTGTTACCAATTATATTATTTTTATTCCAATCACCATCTGAAATCCTGCATAGGGTTATGACCAGAACATTCACACTGAGTTGTTCCGCAAGTTAAAATAAAGTAGAATAAAAATAAAAGAAAATGAAATAAATACCGAATACAAATAGAAAAATGCGGTACAAGTGATGTTCAAATAAAAAAGTTTTCCAACTAAAAATAATTGAAGATGTTAGTATTTATTTTGTAAAAACGAAAATAATTTCATTCTTACCGAAAACACAAGTGAAACCCGAAAAATAAAAAAGAAAAAATTTTCCATTTCCTATAATAAACTCCCACTCACACTACGACTATATTTATTTAATAATGTAAAATGCTTACTGATCAGTTCACCCGTATACCTGGCTCGGCAGTTTCTACGAACGTAGACAGGACAACACCAATCATAACGGCTTTGGTTTCAAAAGTGAAAAAATGTTTTAATGACATCCGACTTGCAATATGAATTTTAAATTTTCTATTGAAAAAACAAAAGAACCGCGAGCTGAGAGTGTTGATCAGAATTTTAATGGCATTCGAACTGTAATTAACAAAATCGATGTGATGGTATCTGGTGGAATACATGATATTATTTAATTATCCTCCAATTTATTAAAATTTAAAATATTATTTGGAACAAGATGGTTTCATTGTGGCTTACTACGCCTAATAATATGTAGTTTCTTTTGAGGCCTGTTAATATATAAATCTTGTTTGCTTTATATATATATATAGAGAGAGAAAATCTATGGTGCATACTAATGTACGGAAGCTTCGGTGCATACTGATCCGAACCCTTGAATCTGCTTCAAAATGACTGATCCAAACCGTCCAATATGATCTCCCTATTGAAATCTCCTTGCCGACCAAATTTTATATTTTTTCGATATTTTCAAGTATTTTCTTCGGATTATTAAAAACTGCTATTTTTGAATGGTTCAGAAAAAATTAGATTAGCGATTTTTGAAAATTTGAAAAAAATAATTAAAAATTTCGAAAAAATATAAAATTTGGTCGGTAAGGAGATTATAACAAGGAGATCATATTGGATGGTTTGGATCGGTCATTTTGAAGCAGATCCAAGAATTCGAATCAGTATGCACCGAAGCTTCCGTACATTAGTATGCACCATATATTTTCTCTCTCTCTCTCTCTCTCTCTCTCTCTATATATATATATATATATATATATATAGAATTTTGCTATGGTGAGTTGCAACTCATAGGAGCTTTGGTGAGTCGCAATCCAAACCGTTCGTTTGCCTTCAATTTTCGTGCAGATCTGCGTTGTGATGTGTCGCTGAGCGATTGAAGTTTTCGCCGTTCCGTCTGTTTTCTCTCCGTCTCCTGTCTCTTCCTCTGTACGCTTCGCCTCTTTCTCTCTCTTCCAATTCGAAACAGAAACAAGTTAGAGCAAACCTAGAAATCGGAGAGGATGAGATCGCCTCCGTACACCTTCCTCCTTCGATCGCTTTCTTCTATCTTTCCTCCTCACGATCTGTGTAGTTACCTCCTTACGATCTCTTACCTTATCTGATTTGTGCAGCAGAGAAAACCTAGATCGGAGAGTTTAGTCGGGCCTTCAATTTAGCCAGGTTCTCCTAATTTCATGCCAGGTTTAGGCATTTTCTTTAGTTAATATTTTCTTTGGTTATATAAGGTTTTGGGAATCTAATTGATTATTTCTGTCAAGCTTGCATTAGAACTGATTTTGGGGATTGGGGATCAACAGCCAACAAATAGTTAGTATGAGCCAGGATACATAATTTTTTTTTAGAAATTTTGCTAAAGCCTGGATACAAAATCAGATTTGGAGCCTCATTCGTGGGGTCACTCACCAAATCTTGCTGTTGTTTACCCGGACTCATCAACTGAAGAAACAAAGTGCAAATTCTACATTATCCCTTCCAATAGTAAGGTAACTTCGACAAAGTGGTTAATATATACTTAGTATTTTAGATTAATAGATGGATATGGGACTATGGGACATCAATACCAATTGGTACCTGTCTTTTTCTCTATACTGGTACGGATTTAATATTAAGAACTGCTTTGAAAATAAATTTTAAACTTCATGGCATAATTGAATAAATTAAACAACAATCAAAGTTTGTCAGAAGGCAAATTAAATAAAACCATAGGACGTTGCTAGAAAAAAAAAAATCAATCAGAATATCATATGATTTCAAATTTTTTCCTCTCTTCTCTCATTTTTAGGTTTGCAAGAGCTGGAGAAATGAGAGCATAAATGCTACAAAGGAATTTGACCTATTATCTTCTTGTATATGAATAATTTTCATTTAGTGCACATCTTCTCTGGACTTGATATTTCTAAACCAAAATTTGCTCCAAGCTAACTAAATTGTGAATTGGATCAAAGAATTATTTTCATTAGGTAAGGACTTATGTTTGAAAATGCTCTCGGTTGCTCACTGGTCATTTGAACCTCCTAAAAGCATTTTTTTGGTTATTTCGTTTCTAGACAGGGGCGCCGTTACGTTTGCAGAACAATTGAAGACGACGCACCTCATCATTGTCCCGGCCATGGATTGGGGATCAACAGCCAACACTGGTGCTAGTTCTGTTGCAAGGGGTGTTAGACATGGAGTTTTCACTCTGACTAGTATGGGTGCAGGGGGTGCGAGGCAGGTAAAAGCCGCTCGGACTGGACAGGCGAAGAAGATGCGGGGCTCCGCTGATCTAGCTTCTATGATTTAGTTTTTAATTTTGCCGTATGTTAGTTGTGTTTTTTCGTTACTTAGGATTACTTTTAGGCTTGAGCTTTTGGCTCCGCTGATGTACATAACATTTTTCTTTATACCATGCTTTTATACTTAGAATTACTTTTAGGCTTGAGCTTCAATGATTTAGTTTTTAATTTTGTTTACTTATTTCTGTGTACCATGCGTTTTATAATTTGTGCATAAATTTCTGTACCATGCTTTTATACCGTGCAACATGCTTACTGGTACACCTTCTAGGCACCAGGGATGAGATTTGTATAAATATATGTACCATGCTTCTAGGCGCTAGGGATGCTTATCATGTGTGTAGTTGCTTATGAGAGATTTGTCCATCACAAGCTTATACTATAAATTATAATTTGGATAGCTTCTAAATGAACTTGTTAATTGAAATGGTACCAAGCTATAGCAAGCAATTACATAAGCTATAAACTGACATGGTACCAAAACTTAACTAGGACTACAAGCAATTACAAGAACATCATAGTATATCACAGTAACGATTATAAGAATAACAAAACTTAACTAGGACTACATATCACAGTTTAAAAACAATGCTTCCAAGCATGGTAGAGCTTTCAAATATATCATAGCATCAACTTGCAACATAAGGTAAATAGAACTTCAATTACAAAACACTCTCTAGAAACAGAAACCGAAATAATATCTTAACACAAGAAGCATCTTAACATACAAGCAAGCATATGACATAAAACAAACTTAGAAACAAAATAATATCTTAACACACATGCAACTACAATCCACATGGAACTAAAATTAAAGCAACTACAATCCACATGCACCGAATATTACCAACAGAAGCCCAAATCCATTTTTGCTTAATCTCTTTTCTTTCTCCGTTGCCTTGCCTCCTCTACACAGTTAAAAGAACAACATTGTAAGTTGTTGTCACAAAATTTAAAATTATATCGCCAATTAGAGTACATGAATGGTAGAGCTGTCTTGCAAAATCAGTTCTAATGCAAGCTTGACAGAAATAATCAATTAAAGTCCCAAAACCTGACAGCCCAAAACCTTATATAACCAAAGAAAACATTAACTAAAGACGATTGCCTAAATCTGGCATGAAATTAGGAGAACCTGGCTAAATTGAAGGCCCGACTAAACTCTCCGATCTAGGTTTTCTCTGCTACACAAATCAGATAAGGTAAGAGATCGTAAGGAGGTAACTACACAGATCGTGAGGAGGAAAGATAGAAGAAAGTGATCGAAGGAGGAAGGTGTACGGAGGTGATCTCATCCTCTCCGATTTCTAGGTTTGCTCTAACTTGTTTCTGTTTCGAATTGGAAGAGAGAGAAAAAGGCGAAGCGTACAAAGGAAGAGACGGGAGACGGAGAGAAAACAGACGGAACGGCGAAAATTTTAATCGCTCAGCGACTCATCACAACGCGGATCTGCACGCAAATTGAAGGCAAACGAATGGTTTGGATTGCGACTCATCAATGCTCCTATAAGTTGCAACTCACCATAGAAAAATTATATATATATAGAGAGAGAGAGAGAGAGAGAATGGATATAGAACACTAATGTGCATATGGACCTTATGCACAGGATTTCTATACTATCGGATCAGCTTTAAAATTCGTGCTGTGATCTTGATAGACGACTCTGATTTGAGCGCTGAGGGCATGAGTCTCGCCGTTTATTCTAAAATTTTCTGTTAATTTTCCGTCGACTCATCCTTCTCTCTCGTGCCCTGTACCTGTGGACCTCCTCTCTCCAGTCGCAAACCAAAAATAAAATTTCCTCCTCCCTCGCTCTCTCTCTAAACTTCTTGCTCTCTCCAAAGCATTTCTGCCTTGAAGCACCTCTTTCTCCTCTCTAGCTAATCGTTAGATCAACAGATTTGCCTCCGCCTCCTCTCAAAGCAACCCGATCTACACCTTTGCCGCCTCCTCGTCTCATTGCCTCCTCTTATTTCAGCAAAAAGAAAAAACCAACGTAGCCTGATCTGCATCCTTTTCTTCCAATTGAGTATTAATTTGTTCGGCTTGGTTTGAAATTATTTAATTTTGTTAGTTTTCTTCCTCATTGCTTCCTATCTCCTTTTAGGCCCATATTGGAGAAGTATACAAAGGAGGATGTATCTTTTGGCGCATGGATTGGAACTATTTGATTTTAGTTTCTTAAATTCGGCCTAAAAAAGTAGCAAATATTTTGTTTTGTGTTTGCTATGTTAGCTTAGATATTGCTTGTCCTTATTATTGCACTTACTAATATTGCATATAAGAGGACAACTACTATTTTTTTAGACGCGGAGACTGCAGATAAAACAAATTGACACATTTTTTTCACCATGATTGAGCTAGCTAGCTCTTGTAATACATCAAAAATCTCTCGGTTGCTTTATGTTTCTTTATATCTTTCACTAACTTGTTATGCATAAATGATGAGGAGAGTTCCAGGGTTAGACTGAATTGGCAAAAAATTATTCCCAAATTGAAAAGAAATTAACCCCAAATATTATGAAATATAAACAGAAATTTGTGCACATGAAGAGAGAAAAAATTTCAAATTCAACCAAACTACTGAGATGAAGAGAGAGATCCGGAAAACCTACGTTTCTCTAGAAGAAGATGAAGAAATTAGAGCTCGGCCTGCGAGCTTGTCCTCAGCCTATGTCCGATCGAGAGATAGCTCCGTGTCAGAGGTTAGGGTACGGCGGGATCGTGGAGATGGGAAGGTAGTGAGTTAGAGATCAAGATAAGCACCGCTCAACAACTTGTCAGAGATCGAAGGAGTACGGAGGGATCGAGGAGGTCAAGAGGCGGAGTAGTGGAGCTTACGGTTTTTTGTTCGAAGGAGGCTGCTCGATTCTGAGGAGAGAGAAAAGAGGCACAAAGAGACATTGAACGAAGGGGCAAACGGAGAAAGCAACAGAAAATATTAGTGTTCTAAAATCTCAGCGCCTCAATCCGAACCCTTGATCTAAATCTCAGCACGAAATTTAAAGTCGATCCGACAGCATAGAAATCCTGTGCATAAGACCCAAATACACATTAGTTTATTTTATCTATTCTCTCTCTCTCTCTATATATATATATATATATATATATATATATATAGAGTAATAGAGAGAGAGAGAGAGTAAATCTATTGTGAACCATGATGCATAGAGCGCTCCGTGCACCATGACCGTTTGATCGGTGATTTTGCAAATTGAAAAATCTAAATTAACCAATCCAATCTATATATTGAAATCTCATAACAAACAAAATTTTACAATTTTTAGAAATTTTTTACTATGTTTTTCGAATTTTTTAAAACTTGCCATTTTTGGCTTATAAATTAGTATATTTATAGTAAAAAATGGCAAGTGTTAAAAAATTCTAAAAAATAGTAAAAAAATTTCAAAAATTGTAAAATTTTGTTTTCTATGAGATTTCAATATATAGATTGGGTTTGTTAAATTAGATTTTACAATTTGTGAAACCACTGATCAAAATGGTCATGGTGCACGGAAACTTATATGAACCATGGTTCACAATAGATTTACTATATATATATAACTGCTCGGTGAAGGTATTGTCATTCCGTTTCACACAAATGTTAAATGTATATCATTCCAAAGAAATTTAGCATCAAACTTATTAATTTGATAGGATAAGATTTTAATGACTTATGTTGCAATATTTTCTGTACAAAAATTAAATGATTACATTAAAATATTATAAATAAATATTCTTTTTGCCAGCATTTTCAAATATTGGATATATATTCAACAATATTAATATGGAAGTAGTTTGCAACTTTGCAATTTTATGTCTAATTTTCCTAATATGAATTTCACATTTATCTGTATGCCAATTAAATGATTACATTAAAAAATAATAAATAAATATTTTTTGCCAGCATTTTCAAATATTGGATATTCGATAATATTAACATGGGCAGTAGTTTGCAACTTTGCAATTTTATGTCGAATTTTCCTAATATGAATTTCACATTTTATCGGTCATGCATCTTTTCGCCCAATATGGTCCTACTTTTACCGTGAGTTGTTGATTAATGTTTTTTTTGCTGTATCGTTATTGTCGTTCATTTCAACACTATTAACATGGGCAGACATTACATTCGTTTGTTCTCAGTTTCTTAATCCTAATTTTGCATTTGCCTCTCATGTATGTCAATTCTAATGTAAAATTTTTATCTTATCTTAGGGTGCGTTTGGATCGTTGGAAGAAAGAAGAAGAAGAAGGAAGAAGAAGAAAAAAATTATAAACAATTCAAACTCTTCACAAAATTACACAATTCCCAATACTTTTTCCCACTTCTTCCCTTCTTCCCACACCTATCCAAACGCACCCTTAATCCTAATTATAATTTTTTTATCATATTATCACTTCAAAATATTTGACCTGGAGTTAAATGATCAATACTCAATGTCCGCTACTAGTATACATGCTTCAAGCAGATTTATATGCAGAATAAGTTAACATATCTTTCGAAGAATTTGAACAAGTAAATATTTCAAGTCGTCTTAATTATATCATGTTTGAATTATAACAATAATTTTTTTTTTGTGATCTTATGACTTTTAATGATGCTAGAATTGCCCAAAATGATAACCAACCACTAAAAAATAAACTGTAAATGTATTTTACATGCACAAATAAAAACTGGTCAGTGGTCACTAATGATAAAAGAATTACGTAAAGTTTTATTATTGTCCATCACAGATCACAACGCGCGTGTCACGCCAGTGACCAACGATTTAAATGTAAAGGCTTCCATAATAATTTAGTAAAAAAAAAAAAAGAACAAATGGGATCTTGTATCTTGATTAAATAAAGATTAATTACAGAACGACATAAAAAAGAATTTTCCAATTCTATCATTGATGAATTCTCAGTTGAGTGGAAATGTATTTTTTGTTTTCAAATACATCTTAATTATATAATGATACCATCATATTAATAATAACAAATTATCTTATCAACTCGTGTTTCACTGCGATGTTGATCATCATGGAATCGCCTATCTGTGCTAAAGCATGCTTACCCAGAGAATATCAAGCTAAGAGAATTGGATGGTATGGAAATCAGTAGAGACGACACCACAAGAACAGACATTTTGTAAATATGAAATCGAGACCGTTATTTTGCAGATTACATTGTATTAGTAAGTGTTCTTAATACCATATTGTCCCGTGAAGAATATATATAAAACCAGTAGAATGATGAGCACGACAATATCCAGTAGAACGAGAGAAAATACTAGAAAATATCGAAATTTGATCGTTGGCAGGTAAGGATTCCAATGTTTGTATTAAACACATTAGTATTAGTCATCCTCCAATATCTTTAATGCAATACGCGTATGAAATTTGTTTCACCGTGGTTTAGTTATTTTTGTACATACAAAATGCTGCAGGATTTATGTAAAGAAAAAATGCCTGCCTTTTGGGGTTTATGCTTCACATGAATGTTGTGGTCACATCGTTGTTGAATTGTCTAACTGAAATGTTTATTTGTATTATTGTATAGTACCATATGCATGACGATAACTTTGGTAATGCATTTAAATCAGGAGCGGAGCCGATAGGAGTATTTGCCTAGGAAAAATTGGATATAACTCCCCTCAAATCTTTTCAATTTAGATATAACCCCCTTCAATCTTTGAATTTGGACAAAACCCCCTCTAATCATAGTGGATTCGGATATAAATCCTTTTAATTAAATTGTATTAAATTTTAAATAACAAAAATCAGATCTAAAAAATGAAGACCACAATGCCCTTATCCCTTCCAAGCTCAAGGCTTTTCGTCTTCTTCTCTAACGATACCAAATGATTATAGGGGATTTTATCCAAATTTAAAAATTAGAGGGGGTTATACCCAAATAGAGAAGAATTGAGGAGGTTATATTTAATTTTCCCTTCCTAATATTTGGGCTGTTTTTTGCCCCCCCCCCCCCTTTTTGGCCCAAATTAAAGATTTATAACCAACAGAAAACATTCTGCTTGTTAATTTTTGTGTAACGAGTCATAGCAACATATATATATATCTTCTCGCTACACTAAAGCAAATCTTAATATAGCTTTTGTAGATCGCAACCATCATTTTCACTTTTCACGCGTTCCTACTTGACTACTTCTCTGGAATAAAATATTAAATATTGTAGATGTTCTCAAATATTACAATGATACTTTTTTTAAAAAACAAATATTGCCACGATAGTCCGTTAACTTATACGCTATTGTTTTTTAATTTTCGAGCTTCATTTTTATTATTTTCCTTTGAGCTAAAGCTGTTACAAGTTATCCTTTCTAGGAATAAAACTTTTTTCAAGTGTTAATTTTGCTAGATGATCAGAGGCGATCTGGCATTGAAGTTTATGCTGGTTTTTTTTTTTAAAAAATCAGCTGGTATTTATTACTTTTTTTTAAATCCAGTCTTCTGTTATCTCTTGGATTAAACTAAGAGATCAATCTCTTGATGGATGCCACAAAATTAGAAGGATATTTTCATGCAAATGCTATCTGCAGATACTCCACTGGCAAGCTCGGGAAGGGGATGGCATGTGGACTGGAATACATATGGGGCAGCTTACATAGGTTCAGGGTTGATGCAATCGAGGAGCAATACACGCTTAGTAGCAGCAGGAGAAAACAAATTATAGAGATGCGATTGACTGTTTGTTTTCAGGATTAAAATTTTAAAATAACTTTGACTGTGGATGTTGTTATTTTTAAGTTTTTTATTTTGAATGATTGAATCCTAAAATAATAAGAAGGGTGTAGGTATGTACCAGCATGCCAGAGTGATTCTGGTATACTGAGTGTTCATAATTTTGGAATACTAAAGTAGGAGGGGAAGTCTCTTTACACTCCGTTGTAAATTGTATTAGGTTTCATTTTTAAGAAAACAGGGTAGAAAATACCCCTTTTTCAAAAAATAAATTAAAATTTATGTGTCTATGTGCCTGACGCAGCTATCTCATAGAAGGAAATTAAAACTACAGAAGCCATCCGTAACTCGTTAATATATACTCCTCTCGTATAACTTGTTTTTTACTTGTGGGACTAACTTTACTTCAAAACCGGACGCACGACTCAATTTATGAGTCACTAAACAAAGCTAACATTGGGCCTTTAATGGATCAAAAGGTGATTTGTGATGGTGAAGATTTGTTAATCAAATATACGTCCAAAAAGTCCAAAGATATTTAATGGCCAATGGGATTGATGTCTTGTCATTGTCAAACGCCAGTTTTAAACTATAATGTTTTTTTTTACTTTAGATATTAATAGAAGTACTATAAATTTAAAAAATAAATTGTTGAACTAGCTAAGCTCAATTTTTAGCTACTAAAAAAATCAATACTATATAGTTCAATCCGTTAAAAAAAAGTTATATACACCAAAATATTTCCCATTAGTTTTTTTTAATTACAAAAATATATTAATATTAATATATATTATTATTTTAATTATTTTATATATACAGCCGTATCCGAGCTTTTTGAAAAATACCGTATCCCCGCACCCGCATCGTATCCGATACGATACCCGCACCCGCACCCAAGTAACATAGTTGGAACCAAAGGCATCCAGAGATAAGAAAGAAGAAAATCAAAATTACAAACTGATATGAGTTATAAAAAATAAAATCACATTGCGACAATTAAGTTGATTTCTTGCAGGCATAAAATATTTGGCGGTCTATTGACCTAGAGAACACTTATTAACATAAGAAACACCTCTATATATATGCATCTCACTTTTGCCAAAAGACAAATTTAAAATAATTTTACTATACGAGAAATGATAACAGAGACGCCAGCACCGCTCCAGCCAGCAAACACGGACAACAAAGCCAAATTAAAGTCATTAATTCCCGTACATATGTCGCCTCGCCTTTATCTCTAATGAGATTGAGTAATGCAATATAATTACCCCAAATTAAGATAGAAAAATTCTCAATGTACATGTGTGCACCTACCAAAATAACCGAAAAAAAACAAATAACAATATTATTCCATCCTAAATAAAATCCTGAGCAAAAACAAGAAAAGAAAAAGAAAAGGCAAATGTACCCCACAGGGTGGACTAACGAATATAGCAGCACTTCTTTACCGGGCTTGATCAAGAATGAAATAAACTTCATGGCATACATCGCCAATGCCACAGTAACTGAAATGAAGTAAACAACGGATGGAACGTTTATGCCCCTTAACCATTCTAGCGCTTCTTCAATGTGCTGACTCAAGAATGACATATAAACCGCCTCAGCAATCTTCCCCACAACAGTCGCTGCCACAGTGACTGCAGTAAAGGAGACAGCGGACAGGACCCACCTTGGCATCTTGATGTTATAAATTTGCTGTTCTGCTCGATTTTTCCTCCTCAGTAAGAAATACTCAATTAGAGATTTAATTGGGAAACGGAAATTGGAGACCGGTGGCAACACTGATCCACAGAGAGAGAGAGAGAGAGATATGATAATTGAAATGAGAAACCGAGATTGCTAACTGATTTATCTCTAATGGAGATGAATAAAGCGCACTAGATTTAGATTTGATGCTGCAAGTCTGCAACAAAGTGGTGAAAGAGTCGAATAAAACAATTGGAGATGACCTGAAATCTTCAAATCTTCTACATTAATCTCAACCGAGATACCGTGTGCCATTGACAACACTGTTACGAACCAACGAAAAGCTTGTTGGTAAACAGCGGCTCAGTGAGACATAATCCGCCACATTGTTACTAATTAACCTATTTTGGTATTCGCAGAGCATTTGTTCCTTTTATTTTCAAACTTAATAAATTAAATAAAATCATTTGACCAAAATATTTTTAAATAGTAAAATATTTTTCTCTAACTTCATAGCAAGCTGAAACAACAAAACCATTACAAACTCAGTAAGACATTGCGTGTACGCAAACATTTATAATTGCAGCCAGAAATACAATTTTACAGAAAAAGTTTAATATGCACCATAGTGCATGGGGTATTGTAAGCACCGCGGACATTTTCAGGACTATTTTTGTAAATTGACAAATTTAATTTAATCAATCTAATCTACATATTGAAATCTCATAACAAACAAAATTTTATAATTTTTGAGATTTTATTACTATTTTTTTCGAATTTTTTAAAACATGTTATTTTTGAAATGTTGTACTATTTACAATATTCCAAAAATGACATGTATTAAAAAATTTGAAAAAAATAGTAATAAAATCTAAAAAATTGTAAAATTTAGTTTGTTATGAGATTTCGATATGTAGATTAGATTGATTAAATTAGATTTGTCAATTTACAAAAATATCCTGAAAAAAATCTGCGGTGCATAGAAAGTCCTATGCATTATAGTGCATATTAAACTTGAAAATTAAAGACTAATTCAATTGAAAATTTTTAAACTTGGAAAAAAAATATTGAAAATGTTTCAATAAAAAAATGTACAATACTTGAGAAAGTCAACCATTATTTGGATAACACGAATTTTACAAATTGTTTTTATTTTATTTCAATCACCATCTGAAAACATGCATAAGGTTAGAGCCGGGACATTCACACAGGGTTGTTCATCAAGTTCAAATACAGTAGAATTGTTTTTTGGAATAAAAATAAAGTAGAATTAAATAAAGAGAATGAGATAAATACTGAATAGAAATAGAAAATGTGGAATAAGTGATTATTCCAAAAAAGAAAAAGTTTCCCAATTAAAAATAATGGACGAAGTTAATTATTACTAGCTATAATTTCGCGCTCCGCGCGATATATTATTGTCTTAAGCTGTTGTTATGATTATTTAGAAATATTACATTGTTAGATGTACTTTTTACTTAATTAGATAATAGTATATTTAGATGATGAATTGGTGCCGTACAAATGAGCAAATACAAATATAGTTCTCCAATCTAATGTGATATGATACCATATTGAGATTACTCATACTATAATCATTCTAGTGACATTCAAAGCACACTATCATTATAATTACATCAAGGCAAGCATCTAACTAAGTCTGGTCATTGAAATCCTTTGTAGATCTTCCTCGCTGAATTGAATAGCATGGAGAGCCAAAGATGTCCAAACCAAGTAGAAATCTTTTTAAATGTCACCTCTACCAAACCATGCTTCACATTTACCACCTAATAAATAAAAGGCTGAGCATTAATTCACAGTTTGAGTTTGCCTCACAAATGCCATTTTCCGCAATAATTGAAATAATGTTGCTTTTTGGGACTGACCCTTTTCCTATCAATATTTCCATGGCCAGTACATATAATAAAATACACCACAACATTTAGATGAATCTTAAGACTGGTTGTCAGTGGGGTGGTAGTCATAACTGAAACAATTCTATGTTCAGGTGCACTCCATCTATATGAATAGCACAACTGACGTATCATGGAGCTAAAGATAGCAGTTACTTTAAAACAACATAGCTATATGGCATTCATAACCACATATATCGCTAATATCATTGCTGGAAACAAAAATGGTATGAATAAACTCGTACATGCCACTGCTATATGATTAAAACAATACTTCTATCTAGTAATTAAACCATTGCATACTAAAACAAAATATATGTACATACCTAATATTCTTGATATAGCACTATATCGAGTCCTTTATCAATGTATGGAGCCGGGTATTGTCTCCTCCTCTTTCTCTCTCCACGGATCCCTTCTATTATCTTAAAAGCATCCTGCCTTGGCGCAAATCCCAGACACCAGAGAAGCAGGAGGCATCACACAAACACATCCCAACAAATTTGCAAGTTCAGGTTTGTCATTGCTCATTGGCAACCCAATTCAGTACCTGAATCCAGCAAAAGGCCATTCATTGATATATAGAAATCACTAAAATCTTAAGGCCTCCTGATGTAACAAACGATTCAATGGCCCTTATAGTCTTATAAATTTTACCTCTAGAAGAAAATGATAGCATGCAAGATGTTGAAGCAAAGATCCTCATGCAGTCAATTTCACTTCCTTTTGTCCTCTCAGAACCCTCATTTTTATGCAAAATTCAGAAAAGAAAATAAGGAAAAAATAGCAATAAACAGAAAAATGGTACAAACCTTGCAAAAAAAATAGCACCAATTGTACCTCGCCTCAGTTTCGATATGAAATAAAATGTCAAGTTAGGAAACTGAGTCAATAATTCCTGAGATTTGCATACCGAACTGGCGACTGTTATTCTTGAGATTTCCTGTTATAACTCGCACTTTCCATCTCCTTTGACCACTATTATTCTCTTGGGATTCCCCAATTTTGAAAGCAATCTAACACCACCTAGTCCAATTGAATGTGCATAATCATGAGTCATATGATTTAATAAGGCATAAGTCAATTTACTCTTTTTAATTCGATCCCATAGTTCATTAACATCATTATGGCGCTTTCTATTAATTAATGTTAAAAGATCAAACACTGCACATTGTACAAATTAAAGCAAGTTTTTGTATCAGTTTTGCAAGACTATGACATCTCATCATCACAACTAAACATGACTATGACAGTAAGTATGAGCTCAATTACCTTAAAAAAAAACACCATAGCACCAGTAATTTTTTTTATCACGCATTGCTTAGCAATACCTATATCAACCAAGAGAAATTAACAATCAGAATATAAGAGGCATAAAGCCATCAGTCATTTCATTCAATTAATCTTTTTGATCAAGGCATGGTAATAACATAAATCAAGCTTTTAAAAGGACAGTAAATTAATAAACAATACTAAGACATCAATTGACTCTACAAAGCATGGCAGAAAACCAAAAAAAAATAAAGGTTAAATTTAATATCATGTTTAAAGCCTATATCAAAACTGCAGAGATACATATGTACCAGTGGATTCAACTGCAAACTCAGTTAATCTCCTCTCTTCATCATGCAATTGTGCTCCCAAGCACATATTTCCAACAAACATATTGCTCGTCACACCACATTTGAAGTGTAGCTTTCTAAGAATACCAAAGATGAAATCCAGATAATTTATTAAAATAGTATATGGACACAACCTATTTAAGCTACCAATATTTAAGCTACCGATTGAAATCGATCTAATCATGCGAGCCCCAAATCCAAAACAGGCATCAATAACACTGTAGAAAAGACTCCTGGAATTGGAGTATTTTTTTTTTATTATCTCATATTACACTTATTAGATAATGAGAAAGGCTAATTATTTTTAGGGGCGAAAAGTGAACCAAAAATCAGGCATTAGTTCCTACTTCCTAGTAAGATAAAATAGCATTGATATTCGGATAAAATAAAAAACAAAATTCTATTTTTGAAAGAAAAATTTCTATTAGAAACGATTAGTTAAAATACCGTGTGAAAACATTTTTGCCTCCATTTCCATTCTCGACTCAGGTTTGATTTAAGGTTTAAGTTGTCGTTAGAATCATCACCCCATATATCTTCTGGATTATCTTCACTGATATTACCTGCGAAGAAAGGACGATAAGTTTTATAATAAAGTTATCGATTTGTCAACTCTGACTTGAAAAAGATTTCTAAAAACATACTTAATTTTGCATAACTTGAGTGACAGTACCACAAATTTAACAGTACACTAATTCCAAAGAACTACTGTACCTGGGCATTACTAAATTCTCATTTTGCACTCTTAGAGTAAGTGATGCCATGATGAAATAATGAACCATAAAAAAAAGGTCAGATTGAAACTAAAGAAATTAAAAGGAGCAAAACCAACTTAAGAATTTCCAAATTCAATTTCATTATCATATTATAAGTATTCAATTTCAAAGCTTCATTTTACTGTAGAAAGAGCTCAAATCGCAACGGTCCGGCTTACTGTTTATCTTGCGATGGATTGAATCTGGTCCTTCCGTCTCCACTGTCTCTGTCTAGCACCTGCTCCTTCCGCTTTTCTATTGCCGTTTCTTTATTGTTTCCGTGCGTTGCTTTCTTCTGTACTTCGTGCGCATTCTTTCTGCCATATCTGATCTAATCCATCTCTTTTCCGGACTGGCCATTGGGGTTTCTATGTGCGAGGATCACATGAACCAAAGAAGGTGACTAGAGGAGAGAAGGCACGCTATGCGTGCTCCAGGTGCGCTTGGTGATTTGTTCAGGAGTGCTTCTAGCTCCTTCTCCTGGCGTGTTTCCCATACCATCCCATTTGCTTTACACGGAGAAAGAAAAAAAGAGACCAGGGAGGGAAATGAGAAAAGGCTGGACAGGAGGGGGCTGTGCTAGGTGACCTACGATCGGCATCGGCAGGGGGCTGTGCTAGGTTTTCCCTTGGTTTTTACTGATTTTTTGCATTTTTCTTCTTCTTTGTTTCTCCAGACCAGAAACTGAGCTTCTATGCTCTTGAGCAAGCGATCTCCGTTCTTCTTCGACTATCTGTCAACCTAGATTCTCATCTGTTTAAGGCAAAGCTTAGATTCTCTTGCGATTTTGCGGTTCCATAATTTTGGACTAATTTCTTTTACCTTTCATTCTCCTGCAGCTTGCATGATTTTGACCTGATTTCGAGTATGCGCTTTGTCCATAAATGTCTAGATGGGACTGTTCTTCTGCGAGGGTTTCCTTTCCAGCTCCTCATACTTCCTCTCTTTCCTGCGGCCTCTTCTTCTTTGGTGCGTTTCCTGTGCTTTCTCCATGATTTTTTTTCTTTTCTTTCCTCTTTCGCTGTTGCAGCATTTTGTTTTTTTGTTATGCGCTGCTTTGGGTTGTCTGTGGGAGGGATTGGATTTTCTTCTTTGTCTGCATTGGTGTTGGAGCTTGGTTTATAAAACAATAGGAAACTGAGATAAAACTTGACACGAAACTCTGTTTAGTGCTCAACTCCCTTACAATTTCCTGTTGTTTAATGCTTGATCTGATGTGGTTAGCACGACTTTTCATCTCAGTTTTTACAGGTTTTTTTTGTGATTTTTTTACATCTTGGCCTGTGGGTGGGTAGTGCGCAATAAAGCACAGAATTAACCAGATGAGAACTTAGATTGGCTAACGATTTAGCAATTTCTCTTCTTTCTCAGCTAATCTAAATTCTTAGCTGCAGACACATGTCTGATTGGAAAATCTGGACTATTTCAGTGAGGTTAATTTCATTAATTTTATAGTGTTATATTTGTTGATTACAAAATTTGGCTACTCGATTATTATAGATTTTACTAGAGCCAGTAGAATAATAAATCATAACAAATCAGTGTGAGAGCCCTCCAAATTTGCATTGGAAGGTTATAAGCCATAAAGTTTGGTGTTGTTTTGTTGTGGATTATGAAAAATTATTTTTGAGTTTTTGCTTTTATTGTGTTGTCTACGGTGGCATGTATGTACTTTTACTTTCTTGGTTTATTTGTGCAGGTTTCTGTTCTGGATGTTCCGGAAAATAATAATCTTCTTTGTGGCAAATGGAAAAATTAAGACATCAATTTAATTTCGACCAAGTTCCAGTTCGGTGGAGGTATTCGATTAGTTGTGCCATCCTTTCTAATTTCCTCTCTTTTGCGTCCTATCTAGGTACATATTCATAGTTATAAATTATTGTGGCATCATTTGTTTATTTTCACTTAATCCGATATATCTATTGCTTCCATATATGCTTATTTAATTGTTTTTATTTTTCCTACTATTTTTACTATCATGTTTGGGTATGAATATTTTTATTTTTTTTCCTTTTCCATGCTTCTACTGATTTTAATTCACGAAATGAAAATTTCGAAGGAAGCTTTTCTGCAAAAAAAATTAGAAATAGGATCAATTAGGCATCAAAGAGGGAACGTAGACACTTCATAAAATCTTGATTTTAGTATCTGCAAAGGAATGTATAGTGGGACTATTTCTAGAATAGAATAAAGATTTTTAACGTCATAAAATGATAGAATGAATAGAGATTTGATTAATGTGAACATGAATGTGATCTTTTAGTAGCCGTGTAGACTCAAACTGAAGATTCTTTAATTAATTGACAAATCATGAGTTTTTTTAATAATTTGAATGACATTTACTATAAGTCTACAGGATAATAAAATGAGGGTCTCACTGGTGAAACATTGCAAATAACTTTGTCCAACATGAAGATTATAGCATATCTGGTCAGTTTAGTTTTGACAGAGTTTCAACAGTAATGTTTAGGAAAATGTTAATAATATCAAGTGCAAGGCTATTTTTAGGAAAAAAAATGGTTCAGTACTGTTTCTCTATTTTGCCTTACTAATTTTGATCCACACTTACTAATTCAAAAAATATTTTTACCTACCTTCGTGCCTATGAATAGTTTTAAAAAATTCAGCAATACTGTTGTTTAGATTATTGTTTGACTTTTTTCTTATTCTTGCAAATTAAGGTATTCAAGATTATGTTGCCAGTTCGTTGCAGTTTTTGCTGAACCCATAGAGCAGCAAGGACAGGCCTCGATGGAGAACTATCTATTCAAATTGAGGTTCCCGGATCTTATTTGCTTTCTAATCATATTCCTCAAACTTTAGTTGTGTTTTCTTTCAGTTGCTTTAGTCTCAATTTTGGAGAAAAGTGAAATGCCATTCTCCATGCCAATGGCTATCATGCTCTTTTTTTCTTTGGCGAAATTTAGAGTCTTTTTATTCTCCATGCCATTCCCTTGATGTTTTTGACATGAATTTTGAGATAAAACTTATTCATCTTACATGATTATAGCTCATTCAGATATTTAAACTTCATATATAAAAAAAAACTACTTTTGAAGTCGCCATCAAAAGAATACACTGTAATGGTAAAGAGAAAAACAAATTCAGTAAGTATATTAATAGAGGGGGAAAAAGTATATAGGATATCTTTTAAGACGTTTAGACTTTAACGTGGAGCCCAAATCATTTATCGGTTGTTTTACTTTTAAGTTATTTCATAGGCTGATGCATACTTGGAATGAGGCTCATAGCATCGAAGCTGTGGAACAGACTGACCATAATACTATAATGGTATTTTGCATTATCCAAGGCAAAAGATTTAAAAGTAAAAGATATGTATATCATTACATATTTATTCTTACATTGAACTATTTCTCTAATGGTCTGATTTATCTATCTTGAATTTTAATTTTAGGTGTTTGATGGGTAAGATGAGGTTAGTTTTCTACCAAAGTGACACTCTAAACGTCAGGTTTGTTCAAAACATAAAATCAAGAATACTTTTTGGAAATTATACTTCATTTCTTTCAATCTTCTCAAGGAAAGAACTTGAATTATTATCTGCCTCTGATCCTTCATGTAGTCTGCGCATACTAACATGGAAGATATAAAAGGAAGGCTAGAGAAATGCTAGAAGAAAAGAACATCTCTTTTTGGTACTTTACTTTTCAGCTTTGATTTTCAAATAAAAGATCTCTCTGAATCAGAATTCTATATCTCATGCAGTATTAAGATAATAAATTATTTTTTTAAGTAAATTAAAGTAGCATATGCTTTGTAGATAATATTTACAATGACATGTACTACCATGAAAAAGCTTGAGCTAATATTGTGTTTCTTGATTTTAACCATATATAGGCTCAATGTTGGGTACCTATTCAGAGTTGCTCAAAATACTAAAGAGGTACCTATTGGTGAGAAGATCATGAAAAGAAAATTGCTACCTTTCGATCATCTAGACAACCTGAGGGTTGCTTCAGGTACATCCATTTACTGAGTTGCTTTTGTTTTTCCTGCCACTATACCAGTATGCATCATCGCACTAATATGACCTTGGATATTCAAGTTTATTTCTGGTTTTGCCTTTCTATATATATGTAAATTGAATCCAAGTGTTCCAGGTAAAAATATTCCTTTTAGGAATATAAGAGAAAACGAAAAAAAAAATGAACTGCAGTTGTATAATCTAAATACTTCTTTCTTTGCTCATGTAGGTAAGGTTTTAAAAATACCATTAGGACTATTTAATATTCCAAAAATCTGCTATCCAGCCAGAAAACTTACTAAAGAAATTATTTAGTATTTTTTTAAATATATAGATTTTGAATACCCTGCTAATTGGTTACCTATTACTTGGTTTACAGAAATTGGCTTCACGAAACCTTTCATTCTCTAGCCCTTTAATACTAAGATTTTGCCCTCATCTAAGACCTCCCGAAATGAGTAAAAAAAATACCACAGGCCATAGCCCCTGCCATCCTTTGTCAGCTCTATTTAGCTATTCTTAGCCTGCTCGATCTATTTAATTACTGATGAAACTCTTCAATCTATCTATTTAATTAATGCCTCTTTTTTTTTACCATACAAAAAACTGTCGAACAAATAGAAAAATATATATAAAAGAACAAGAGAACGGCCACCGAAAAAGGTAGGTAACCAAAACGTTCCCGTATATCACAATTTATATACTTTATATTTAAAGGCCATAAGTAGTATGCTCAAAATATTCTATTGACAATAGAAAACATGTCATATGAAACATGCCAGTTTAAAACTTAATGAAAACAACTAATGTACTAAAATAAACAATATAATCGTTTTAAATTACTCTTACGCGCGATGCATTAGCTAGTTCAATTTCATTATCATAGACTAATATCCAGTACATAAGCTATCCACTATTTTGGGTTGTTCAACTTAGTGAGCGCTGAAGATGGCTCCTTGTTCTATTAGGGTTTTTGGCTTTCTCATGATTGAAATTGTAAGTCAAATTTATATCGATAAGCCAATCACTTTTGCAGAAATTTCAGGAGAAAAATTAAGAATAGCTATAAGCAATATTATTGAATTTTTTAGAAACGATGGAACCTCTTGAATACATAAACAGAAAAAGAGGAAAAATAGACAATAATTTAATTCAATTCGCACTGTCATCAAACTCAATTAGTAGGAGGAAGAGTGAGCATACCAGATGAGATCAGAGGGCAAGTTGGAGGGATGAAGCGCTTAGCTCCGAACTCCGAAGAGGAGGGAGATGGGAGAGAGGGGCGCACTGACAATATCCCTCTGATTGGAGTTCGGAGTGTCGCCTTTTGGCCCGAAAAGAGGGGAGCGCTGATGAATATCCCTTCCGATCTGGAGGAGGAAAAAACACAGGTGGATAGAGAGAATAGCAGATAGGGACGATGAGAAAGAAGAGATAAGAGAGAGGCTCCTCTCTCTGTACACAACCTACGTGAATAGAAGAATCGAGAGTGTCGAATCCAACGGATAGAGGTGTCTATATGAGTAACTTCTCCCCCTCTTCTGCCGTCTTTGTCGATCGCTCTCTTTCTCCAATCACTCTTTTATTTTGCTTTTGTTTTGGTGGAGTAAAGGAGAAGAGACATTGAGATGGAGCAAATGAGAGAGACGGAGGAGGCTCGAGAAAGAGCGCGGCGAGCAAATGAAAAGAGTTGAAATTGAGACAATTGAAAGAGAGAGTTCTTTGAGCGTATCGATGGCGGAGAAAACAACCAATCTGATCGATAGAACGGACCGCTGAGATCGATTGATGACGTCATCAAAAACACTGTAGAAAAGATCCCTAGAAATAGAGTATTTTTGATGATTTATTTAATAATAATAAGAACGAAACCCATTTCATTCTTAAAAATAATGGAATATTGTTAACATCGTTGTGATATTTGTCTAACTAAAATGTTTATTTGTGTCGTAACATATGCATGATGATTGGTTTGGCAATGCAGTTCAAGGTGTCCACTGAATAATTATGTCCGAAAATGAAAACAAACAGAAGATTTTTGATATGGAGTGATTGGCCACACAATTTCTTTCGGTTCTCTTAGATTCTAATTCACATATATATATTATGCATCTCCCTTTTATCTGAATAAAAGGACTTTTAATTTGAATTACTTGAAAATTGTAATATATATTGAATAGTACAATTGTACTGTACTCTTGCTGGTTCATATACAAGGTACCAAAATTGTTTAAAAGAAGAGAGAGAGACATATACAAGAATATGAAGAAAAGAAGGTACTAAACTGAATAATCTACATGATTGTAAAAATATAGGTTGAATTATAAAAACAATAATTTTATGTTTGAACTCGCAACTGGGCCAGTAAGGCTATTACTGGGTCATTTATCGATTATAATAGGCCATATATAATCTGTAAAATCATCAAAAGTTTTTAATTTTGACTATTAGAAATGTCGTTGAGTTTTAATAGTTACAAGTATACTTATTATATTCTTATGGAAATTGATTACTGCAATATGCAATTTTACCATCGTTTGTCATCGTTAAACAGTAAATAAACATATAAAATAGACAAGGTGAACATATATAATGATTAAAGTGAACATATACAAATAGATAAGTTAATAAAAATAAATGAGAAATGCTAGTGTCCTATATATAGGACGGATGGGTCCGTCCAATATGATCGTTTTCACATTTTTAAATTTCAAATAACCGATCCGAACCGTTCAATATATTCTTAATATTGAAAACTTGCAAGAAACCAATTTTTACATTTTTTCAAAATTTTTTACTATTTTTTGGTATTTTTTAAAATTCATGATATAAACATTATGGATCGTCCAATAACAACGCTTTTCTAAAATACCAAAAAATAATAAAAAATTTTGAAAAAATGTAAAAATTGGTTTATTATAATTTTTCAATATGGAGAACATATTGAATGGTTCGGATCGGTTATTTGAAATTTAAAAACGTAAAAACGATCGTATTGGACGGAGCCGATCCGTCCTATATATTGGACACTAGCATTTCTCAAAATAAATTGAATATAAATATAAAAATCTGAATAATAGATGACAAAAATTATTTATTTATAAATGTTCACTTTGATCATATATATGATTATCTTATATGTTTTATGTGTTCACTTTATATTTAATAATGATAAGTGATGATAAAATTGCAAATGACAGTTATTATTTCTGAATTACTAAGCCGAATAACAATAACACACTGAGTTGTACCTTCTATACATCTTTGTCCGCCACATCGAGTTTTCCTTTAAGCTATCATGGTTAGCGTTAATTTGCTATTCTGACATTATCATTTTTTTTGTAAACCAGTATTTAATACCTAATTTGCTATGTTTTACTGATAAAGAGAGTTAGAAGATAGAACTTCAATGGAAGGACGACAAGCGGTTGAATTTAAATTTAGTCTTTCATCAATCGCGTAGAGAATTGTTCACCGATGTGTTGACTAAGTCATACAAGAAGCCATGCCACATCCGAGCTATTATTATACGGATACCACACAGCAGCAGAAGGGCCAAGTTTAACCCAATGTATTAGTTTACGAATTAACTTGATTAAACCAAAAAAAAAATGAAAAATCTTTAGACTTGATCGAATCAAACATAATAGTTCGAGGGCCACAACAAATAAGTCTTTACTTCTAAATTAAATGATCACAACGCACTTGATGAAAATCATTCACATGATTACCATGTTGGGACACGCTCTCAAGTGCCAAGGCACAATGATAGCCAAGTGAACAATGATGTAGTAATTTCGACAAATACATATCGGACATAAAACAAAATCCGCTAGAACAAAGCTATGATGGTACCACTTGAAAACCAACAACAATAGCACAATCAAGCACAAGAAAATAAAAAAGAGACACAATATTTTATGTGGAAACCCGAAAGGAAAAAACCATGGAAGCGATCGGTGAAAATCCACTAAATCAAGAGTTATCTTATAAGTACATGGAGATCATCAAGCTATCAACCTTCCTCTCTCTCTCACTCACACTCTCACTCACAATTTGAGGTGGAATTAACAGAGACGCGCACAGAAAGAGACTCGATAATCCTCTCTGTCTCCGTAACCCCTCTTCAATTCATTTCCGTATGGGCCTTCATGGGCTCGGCCCAAATTTTGTTTTCACACTATTCAACAATCTCCCACTTGAAGACAAAACTCCCACTTGATCACACAAGTATACATCATGTACCTCTCTCCAAACACACCCGAGTTACTCAACCAACCCGGATTGCCTCCTACAAAACATTACCTTGTCGGGAGGCACCACCTTCGTGAACATGTCGGCAACATTCTCCTTCGTGTATATCTTTCTCATGACTAGTTGCCTATGGTCTAGAACATCACGAATAAAGTGGTATCGCACATCAATGTCCTTAGTTCTTGAGTGATATGCCGCATTCTTTGAAAGATGTATGGCACCTTGATTATCACAATGCACCACATACTCCTTTTGCTTCAACCCAAGTTGTGCAAGCAACATTTTCAACCAAAGCATTTCCTTCACCGCCTCGGTCAATGCGACATACTTCGATTCCGTGGAAGACAAAACAACAATGTCTTGTAATCGAGACATCCAACTAACGGCTCCACTACCGATAGTAAAGACATAGCCCGTCGTGGACTTCCTTGTCTCACTACAACCCGCATGATCGGCATCAACATACCCTTCAATTGTCAATTTAGAATCTCCTCCAACGAGTGTCTTTCAAGTACCGAAGTATCCACTTTACCGCTTGCCAATGCTCCCATCCCGGATTAGACATATATCGAAAGACAACTCCCACTGCATGTGCAATGTCCGGCCGTGTGCACACCATAGCATACATTAAGCTACTAACGGCCGATAAGTATGGAACCTTTTTCATCTTCAATCTCTCTTGAGCATTCTTTGGAAAATTGTTTTTAGACAACTTAAAATGACCGGTCAAAGGTGTAGTCATCGATTTGCAATTCATCATGTCAAACATCTCAAGTACTTTATCAACATGCTCCGTTTGACTTAGCCAAAACTTATCTCTCCCCGATCTCTATGAATCCGCATGCCCAATATTTTTCTCCGATCCCTGTCTCGACAATCTTCTCCACAACAGTATATGCCACAGTGATTGCGAAGGAAAAAGCCGATGAAACCCAACTTGCCATTTGCCTTCTTCAAAAGTAAGTTTTCTTCCTCTGTTACTTATTTTTCTTAATTTTTCTGCCTTCCTGATCTCTAGCACAGAATATTATTATTATTATTTTGACTTTCGATAACAAAGAATGTGCAGAAATTGGGTGGAGATATCGGATTGAGATATGAAAAAAAGGAAGAGAAAGAGATTGTTGTTTAACAGAAAATCGAGAGAGAGAGAGAGATTAGAAAAATAGAGATTTGAGAATCAGAATGGGAGTTCAGTGGCAACAGAAGAGAGAGATGAAATAAGTGACAGAGATTGCTAACTGAATGTAGGTGTAAAGGAGATGAATAGATCACACTAATGCTTATGCTGCAACATAGTGGCGAAAGAGTTAAAATAGAGCTCTAGAGGGTTCACTTGAAGATTTCATAAGTTTCGATGTTGCTTCCTCCTTCTCGCATTGTCGGTTCCTGAGTGTTTCTGATAGACTTTGGATTCAATTTCAGAGTGAGGATTTTTTATTTTCTTTTTTTGTTCGCTTTAGATTTCGTTTTTTCAAAAATAATCCCAGTGTTTTTTCCCTGCTTGTTCATGAGAAGCTTTTTAATTCTCGCCTATATATCAAGATGACGTTGTGAATATGGTTGATTGTGGAATTTTGACGAAAATGGAAAGCCCCCAACTAAATTATAGGACGATAAAAATAATATAATGAATAAATTAAATAATAAATTTGTTAATATTTTATTTAAGGGTGATTTGGATTTATGCCACTACAAATATTTAAAATTAGTAATATGCGATCACTAAATTACAAATTATTTTTATGCCACTATAAAATCATAAAAATTAGTTTTATGTCATTGAAAATTGATATGACAATTTTACCCTTTTAAATATGTCACTATAAAACTAAAAAATTAGTGATATGCCATCACAAAAGATAAAATTGGTTTTATACCATTAAAAATCTATAACAATTAGTTTTATGCCACTGAAAAATAACAAAATTATTCTATGCCACTGATGCATAAAACTAATAAGTTATCTAACAATGACATAATTCTTAGTTTTTCGAAAAAAAATATTTTTTGCTGATTATTTTTTCACGTAAGTAATTATGGACCATTAAACTTTAATGCTTTTTTAGACTTTGTTATTTTTACCATCAATAAACCTGTTGTGGTTCAATATAATACTCATGACAAAAAAAAACTTGTAAGTTTGATAATTTATTACAGGTCAACAAAAACTCATGACTTTCATAATTTCGTTCAGTCACAGTTACGAGGGCATCAAATTTCATTCAAATAATCTTTCTATGTTCATGAAGTTGTTCTTGAATCTTTCTTTTTTATTAATTTTGATGAAAACTGTACTTTCGATTCCATTAAACAAAATAATTACTGGTATATATACCAGCGAAGTCTGTTTTTTCTTTTAAAGATTTTTAATGAGGGATAATTTGGTCATTAAAAAAATAACGACAATTTTGGTAATGGTATTTTTAGAATTTAGTATATTTTTAGAAAAATAATGGTATAAAACTAATTTTAGCAATTTTGTGATGGCATAAATTTAGTTAGTCATTTAAGAGTGGTATTTTTCTAATTGACAAAATTAACGGTGGCATCAAACTAATTATCTCTTTATTTAACAATTAAATAATATAATAATTGTTAATATAAAAAAAGGCAATTCGAGACATGCCACCGCAAAACAACAAATTGGTTTTATGCCACTACAAAACAATAATAATTAGTTTTATGCCGTTGATTGATTAAAATGACCATGTTATCCTTTTAAATATGCCACTACAAAATATGAAAATTTGAAATATGACATCCAAAAATAACTAATTGGTTTTATTATGTCGCTACAAAACAGCAATAATTAGTTTCATGTCATCTACAATATAATTCAGTTCATATTTAACCACATAATGCAAAATAATCCATTACGCTCATAAAAAGTTACGTAATTTGATTTTTTTTTATATGTGATTCTGTTTCTCCTAATTTATTAATTGTCTAATTAATTTGATCCTTTTATAAGATTATATCCTATTGGAGATGCCTTGAACACTAATAAAAAAGGAACAAGAAATAATTTTATAATCTGAACTAAATCTAATAAAGTCTATTTTGCATTTTGTACTTTCTGAAAAGGAAACTAACAGCGATATTTCCCCCCCCCCCCCCCCCTTTGAACAAAATGGCACGCTATGTACTACATGTTTCATTTATGGCTCCGTTTAGATGAGGTGTGGGAATAAGGGAATAACTTTATTATAAACAATTCAAACTCTTTACAAAGTTACGGATTTTTCAATACTTCTTTCCTTATTCCTCTTATTCCCACACCATCCAAACAGAGCCTATAATAATGAAACAATTGTGATTTGTTACAACCCATAATTAATGCAATCCCAACACTTTCCAATCTATTTACCAGTAAATACTATAGTACCCTTATTGGTCTCAATTGTCGGTACCCTACAGCGGCAACTGTAGCAGGATCTCTAGCTATACCGGGTCAAGTTTGCCACAGATCTCACTCAGAAACCTCTTCCTAGAGGGCCCCACCAAAACCGGCACATGAGCAAACCCAGACTGAATTTCTCAATCTATCCCCTAACACTCCGCCAATTGGAAATTAATTCCAAATCATGCTCACATTTATTTTTGATAACCCAATAATACCTGGGTCAGTTGTCAATCTCTCAGCAAATGGGCACCAATGTCGACAATATATATCAGCACCTTCTGAAACCAAGGACATGAAATGTGTGAGACAGTATCCCCCACTTCTAGAACTTCCCGCCAATCGCCATTACTGAAACTGTCAGGTGCGAGATTGAGAATTCCCATGAATATGTGGCTCTTTTGATCAGTCAACCAATTGGCCTCCCAACTGTAATATCCATTTTGTTAAAAAAAAACTGTAATATCTATTTTATCTCTTCATTTCCAAACAAAGATTTAAGATTCTCCCCTTAATTTACCCAAAATTAATATTGAAAGCCCATTTTCCATTTCAAAAGAATAATGCCATGCCGAAACTGTGCCATTTTCCACACATGAGCTGACCCGAATAAATCTATCATATTCATATCAAAAAAGGGTTAATACGTACCAAAAGGCCTCTCCCAAGTTCTTTTGTGCGGTACAATACAACGATTCATCAGGTCAAATTAAGGCCTATCTGAGATTCTTTCATGAGGTTCTTAAACAAGCAGTCTTGGTATCCTACAGTTTATTTAACGTTTCCACAGGTGGTAGTTCACCATCGCTGTCTCACTAAGCAACAAAAATATGCAGAGGAAATAACTATCAGCACTTGGAACTCAGATTATAGTTACTAATATATCATTTGCTTGATCCAATAGAGACACGTAAACTAAATAGGTAGGTATTTAACTTTAACATCAAGTTGATATAACTTCATCCTCGGATGATTCTCTACAAGCCAGATTAAGCACCAGTAGAGTATCAGCATTTACCAGGAGGTACTCTCCTCATAATAGCTGCCTTTATCATATCCCTTATGGATGCTTATTGGCTTACTAATGCCTAGCTGAGGATTTGAACAAAGATTGAGGTTTAATATCTTGTGAACATATAAGATTCGGTCAAAATTTCAACAGAAATCCTTCAGCAGATTTCAGGCATGCTAGTATCATTTTAAATTAATTGTAAGCAATATCAAGAATTTGAAGGGATTGAACAAATACTATTCTTATCTTCAAAACACGAACTGTCAATGAGCAAATAAGAGAAAACAATAACCAATAAGCAGAAACAAAAAAAAATGAATCATATGATTGCGTGTCGACATAATAGAATTACGAGCAAGAAAAGCATGCCTTTATAAAACTAAATTAATCTGATGGTTTGTTAAGAAATGGTAGGATAATTAAATTAAAGTTTGATCAATTTGTCATTTGCGCACAAGGTGCTATTTGACACAATGTCAGAAACAGTTTGGTATATTGGTGGGTGTATGCAAGGGATTTAATCGCTGCCTTGATATTTTTCTTCATGTTGATGCAAGATGAGTTTTGAAAAAAAAAAAAAAGAGAGAGAGAGAGAGAGAGAGAGAAGCAGCTGTAAAATACCAAAACAAAGAGAATGAAAAATTACTAACTGTTGTACTACCATAATGCATATATGCGTAATAATTGTTGGAAAGAAGAATGAAATACTTATTTTTTCTTAAAAAAAAATACATAATGGTTGTAACCTTGAGGGGACCAAATTTGTAAATTCCATACTTAGTATGTGCAAAGGACGAAGGAAATTGGTAAAGCCTTCGTAGATATGCTTATGACAAGTTATTGTGAAGACAACAAGCTAGAGAAAATCAGAAAACTACCTAGTTAATGGGGATTCATTTATATATCTTCTAGGAGATCATGGAAGAATCAACTTTCTACAAGATCTTACTATATATGTGGTGAGTTGCCAACATTTGTGGTGAAACTGAATGGTGTTTTATGGTATGTGGCATATAGGGATCCATCAGGTGAACAGATCTTCACAAATGGAATGTGCTCAAATTTCTGCCACTCAGAACTGCATACTCCTAGGCTTGTAATCTTTAGAAATAGCTCCCTTGTACACCAAACTGTTAGTTTCTTTGGCTCTGTTTTTCTCAAGTATTCTGGAAGAGTTTTCATTTCGTCATCCGCTAATTCCATTCTATAACAAGACTTAAGGTTCTCCAGTATTTCTAGCTTTGGACATTTTTGGATTCTAAATGAGAGGTTTGGTAAGTTTGATATCCTCTCCAAATTTGGATTACGAAGAACTCGAAGATCAATGACTGACTTTAGATCCTCTATAGATTTTATGTTTTCAGCAACGATAATAGCCAGGAACTCCAAGGAAGTTGCATGGTGTGAAAGACCTTTTGGAAGTGAACTCAACTTAGGACAAAATGTAATGAATAATTTTTTTAGTTTAGACATTGCCGGTTGTCCCTCTTCCCACGACCACTCTAACCAACACGGCATTCCTTCAAAGGCTAGATGATTTAATTGGGAAAATGGAAGAATATTACTACTTTTAGTTTCATGAAATAGAAATTCTTGTCCGATCGTTACAACTGATATTGCACCTTTTATAGGAAGATATCTAAGATTTTTAAATTGTGAATTCTTCTCCATGGACCAGTGAGGAAGAGAGATGGACTTAGTGACTATAGTTATCCAGCCATGATCATCTTGGATGACGAATTTTTTGCATACTTTTCTTGAGTCTCCTATGGACTTAAGGCTCCGTTTGGATAGGTGTGGGTAGAAGGGAAGAAGGAAAGAAGTGGAAAAAAGTATTGAAAAGTGTGTAACTTTATGAAGAGTTTGAATTGTTTATAATTTTTTTTCTTCTTCTTCTTTTTTCCAACGATCCAAACGCACCCTAAGAGATGTGATGCACACAAGACACCTGATTTTATCATCAAATAAGTTTTCACAAAGAGCTTGAATGTACGATCGAAATTGTCAAGTGATGGCATCTTCGCATCAAAGAGTGCTTACTTATTGTTGAAGGATCTGGATTTGAGATCCTCTTATCATCAGGGGGCGGATCCACCACTAGGGCGGGTGGGACTAGAGTCCCACGTAACGCCATCGAGTCCCTGGAGTCCCTCTTTAGCCTCAGCGAATTTTTTCTGTCATTGGAGCACTCTAAGGTGGGGCTGAAGAACAGAAAAAGAGAAACCGTTCGATCAAATAATTCATTGAAGCACTCAGCCCCACCTAAATATTTTTTTCTAGATCCGCCATTGCTTATCATACTCATCTTTGGAAGACGAAAGCACCCTTGAAAAAAAAATTATTATTGTAGTTGGCTATGAAGAATAGATTACTTACACGGGACAACATGTACCAAAAAGGATGGCAAGTGGATAGGAATTGTGTTATTTGCTAGAATGCCTCATAGACCAGTATTCACTTCTTTTTTTTTTATCCCTTTGCGAGTAATCTTTGGGATTGCTTTCTCCGTGGAGTGCAAATTAGGATGTTAGATAAATTGTGGAAAGTATGGCTACTAAACTGACACTTGTTGAAGATAGTATAGTATACCAGGATAATTACAACACAGTCTGGATGGATGACATGTTGATTATCTGAAAGATGCGCAATGTGACAATTTTCGAAGGCACACAAATAAACCTACACGAGACGGTTTTGAAAACAATCCAAAATACCAAAGCCTGGATTGCACTGCTAATAGTTTTTTAAACCTTTGGCTAGGACTTTTATTCCCTGACTTGTATATAGTGTTAAAACAACTTATATATGTGGTTGTGTGTGCTACCACACATGATCAAAAACACACCATTCGACTGTGTGTTCGGCTTGGGTCCAGTCGAATGGCCAGCCGAATGGATGCGTATCGTGCAATAAAAGAAAACTTCAAAGTGTCTCTAAGTTAGGAAAGATTGCTAGCACGTCCAGAGATGTGCTTTCTGTGTGGGGTTGGTGTTTCCTTATGTAAAGATGTAAAATTGTAAAGAAAAAAAAATAATGTAAATTAATAGGAAAGAGATGTGGGTCTCGAGAGATGAGTTTCTATTAATGTCCTATCTCCTCTGAGGCATGTGTGCGTGAGGACGTAGGTATCAAAATTGGTGCTGATTAAAATTCTATGTTCAAATGTCTTTATTTTCAATTTCTAACAATATAGTTTGTTAGCGCATTTTCGTTTCTTTATAGTTTATTCTTTTTATATCGTACGAAACTTTTTCGTTCAATATAATTGTAGGAGAGATAATCATCTCCCTACCTTCAAAAAAAATTATTTCATTTATTGCTTGCATAAAATGTTACAAACTTACAATGGGTAAGACTTGCTGAAGTGTTGAACTACCTCACACTTTTTAACATCAGAAACTCCTCTATATCCCAAAATATAGATTTAAAACAATTTTTCTACGAGGGACCGCAGACATGATAAAAGAGATGCAAGCCCTCCTCCAAACAGCAAACACGGACAGCCAAATAGTATAGACATGTAAGTGTCGAACCCTGTCTCCAAAGTTGTACCTACAAAATTAGCTATATAGAGACCTAAATAAAATTGCATTGAACAAATTGTGTCTATATAGCCGATTCTGTAGACTCCAGGACCATAATAAATGGGTGTCAAAAGTACTATCGAAGGAAAACAAATAGCAATTACAATAGGATAATTTAATCCTAAAAAAACCCCAGAGCTAAAACAGAGAAGGAGAAACAAATAGGGACCCAGGTCCCTCCTTAACCTGTTTACCATTTCTTCACTATCGTTTGGCCGCATATACTTGCTGAAGAATGAAATACCCGTCATGGCAAACATCGCCAATGCCAC
Source organism: Rhynchospora pubera (assembly GCA_028095005.1). Classification (NCBI taxonomy): domain Eukaryota; kingdom Viridiplantae; phylum Streptophyta; class Magnoliopsida; order Poales; family Cyperaceae; genus Rhynchospora; species Rhynchospora pubera. The sequence goes on from CM051459.1 coordinate 87,923,685, forward strand.
AGTGACTGAAATGAAGTAAAGAACATATGAAAACCACCTTAACCATTCTAGCGCTTCTTTACTGAGCTGACTCAAGAATGAAATAACCGTCTCGGTAGTCTTCTCCACAACAGGTCTTGAAATACTCATCTCGGTAATCTTCTCCACAATAGTCGTTGCCACAATGATTGCAACAAAGGAAGCAGCGGACCGGACCCACCTTGGCATCTTGATGTTATAAATCTGCTGTTCTGCTCCTTCCACAAAGTAAGTTTTCTTCTTCTCAATAAGAAATACTGAAATAGAGATTTAATTTGTAATAAATCTGCTTTTTTTAATAAAATTTGTGGGCGTGGTGATTGCCACCTGACCTTCAAAAAAAAAAAAATAGAGATTTAACTGGCAAACGGAAATTGGAGACCAATAGCAAGTAGCAACAGATCCAGATAGAGAGAGAGAGAGATGAAAATTGGAATGAGAAAAAGAGATTGCAAACTGATTGTATCTGTAAAGGAGATGAATAAAGCGCACTAGATCTTGATCTATAGGTTGGATGCTCCAACAAAGTGGAGAAATAGTCGAATAGATCTCCAGATAATTGACTTGAAACTTTCAAATCTCCTGCATCAATGTTAACAGAGATACCGTGTGGCATTCACCACAATGACAAACCATCTATAAGTATTTTAATTGGTAATCGGTGACTCAATGATACATAATTCGCCACACTGTTACTAACCTATTTTGGTATTCACAGAGCACTAGCTGCTTTTATTTTCAGACTAAGTAAATTAAATAAAATAATTTGACCAAAATAATTTTCTCAAACTTCATAGCAAGCTGAAACAACAAAAACATTTCAAACTCAGTAAGACATTGCGTGTACACAAACATTTATACTTGTCGCCCCAAAAACAATTTTATATATAAGCCAGCAAAAGCTTGCCCGTTATACGGAGAATTTAATTATATCTATACAAAAACTGTAGTTATTGAACATTAAAGGCTAATCTAATTAATTGAGAATTTTTAAACTTAGAAAAAATATTGAAAATGTTTCAATAAAAAAAATGGTACAAAAAATGCTGTTTTGTTGCAAAATAACTGATAAAGTCGACCATAATATAGATACACGAATCTTACTAATTATTTTTATTTTATTTCAATCGCCATCTGAAAACATGCATAAGGTTAGAATTGGGACATCACACTGGGTTCTTCAGCAAGTTCAAATAAGGGAGTAGAATTATTTTTTGAAATAAAAATAAAGTAGAATTAAATAAAAGAGAATGAAATAAATACTGAATACAAATAGAAAATGTGGAATAAGTGATTATTCCAACAAAAAAGTTTCCCAATTAAAAATAATGGAATAAGTTATTATTTATTTTATAAGAACGAAACCCATTTCATTCTTTTTTTTTTTGAAGATAAATTGGAGGTCTAAGCCATCCAACTTATTTTTAAATTAAATGTCTATGAAACCCATTTCATTCTTAAAAAATAATGGAATAGATTGTTAACGTCATTGTGATATTGTCTAACTAGTTTATTTGTGTCGTAACAAATGCATGATAATAAGTTTGGCAATGCATTTCAAGATGTCCACTGAATAATTCTTCTGACCGAAAATGAAAACAAACAGAAGATTTTTTATATGAAGTGATCGGTCACACAATTTCTTTCGGTCCTCCTAAATTCTGATTCACATGTAAATTTTATGCATCTCTTTCTTATCTGAATAAAAGGACTTTTAATTTGAATTACTTCAAAATTGTAATATATATTGAATAGTACTATTGTACTGCACTCTTGCTGGTTCATATACAAGGTACCAAAATTATTTAAAAGCAGAGAGAGACATCGACAAGAATAAGAACAAAAGAAGGTACTAAACTGAATAATCTTCATGATTGTAAAAATATAGGTTGAATTATTAAAACAATAATTTTACGTTTTTAACTCCCAACTGGGCCAGTAAGGCTATTACTCGGTCATTTATCGATTAATTAATAGGCCATATATATATATAATCTGTAAAATCATCAAAAGTTTTAATTTTGACTATTAGCTAGAAATGTCGTAAAGTTTATAATAGTCACAAGTAGACGTATTATATATATTCTTATATAATATTTATAACAAATTTGTAGACACATCTTAATAAAGACATTCATCCTTAGTTCTAGTTACTAAGCCGAATAAGAATAACGCACTGACATTATCATTTTATGGAAACCCGTATTTAAGCCATTCGTAGTTAGCGTTCGCTATTCTGATATTATCATTTTTTGGAAACCCGTTTTAATACCTAATTTGCATGTCTTACTGATAAAGAGAGTTGGAAGATGGAATTTCAATGGAAAGACGACAAGAGGTTGAAAGTAAATTTAATCTTCTATCAATCACGTAGAGAAACAGTTCACCAATATGTTGACTAAAGTCGTACATTAAGCCATGTCGCATCAGAGCAATTGAAAGTTTGTAACCATACAGCAGCAGAAAGGCCAAGTTTAACCAAATGTATTAGTTTACTGTCTTGATTAAACCACAAAAAAGAAATTCTTTAGAGACTAAATCGAACCAAAAAGATTATATTGTTCGAGGGCCAAAATAAATAAGGCTCACTTCTAAAAGATATCACAACGCACTTGGTGAAAATCATTCACATGTTTAGCAAAACAAAAAATTACCGACTAACAGAAAAAATTAAGGCATGAAGCGGATAATATCGACTAGAAGAGAGCAAACAAAAAATCAAGAACTCTACTAAACCAACTGTGCTTGTCTTGGTTGGAAAGCCCAGCCAAAGTTTACCATTAATAAAGACAGAATTTTACTCTAATTCATGCCTAGACCATCTTGTAGAACCAACGTACACTAGCATAAAAGTATTATTCTTAGAAAGGATAGTTTCTCCTTTATTTTGAAATTTTTTTCAGACTTTATAGCCAGTAAGAGTAAAGCGTAATTCCTTCAAACAGAATTATGTTGATTTTTCTATTAATTAATTTAATTCAATCTTCTGTCATGTTTTGGGCAAGATTGGCAGATGAGGAAACGAAGACCCTGATCAAAATGGTAATTTTTTAACATGGGATTTCATTTCATTAGAAATTTCTTTTATCAAAATGCATGGATTTGATGTCATTTGGTCGGAATTTCCATCTTATTAGACCCAATGAAATCTTGAGAAATCAATTCCATTGAATTGAAATGAATGAAATTCCACGTAAAAATCATTTTGATCAAAACCTAATAGATCCCATTCCTAAAATGGATTCAACAAGTTGGCAGGAAATGACATGTGAAGTGGATCTAATATATATGGCCTATGGGGCAGCTTACATTGGTTAAGGATTGATGCAATCAAGGGGCAATACACGCTAAATGGCATCTCGAGAAAATGCATCATAAAAATAAAAAAAATGTGATATACTGCTTTGTTTTTAGGTTTAAAATCGCTTTGACAGTGGATGCTGCTGTTCTTAAGTTTTTTATTTTCAATTCTAGCATTATGAATAGTGTGTAGGTAAGTACCATCATATATCTTCGGTGTTGAGGATATTAACAAATAAAATAAAACAGAAATAATTGTATTTTAGGAAGAAAAGGGGAAAAAACTTTTTTGTTATTTTTAGTATATGATCGACCGTACTTAAGTGCCTAATGTGATACCAATGGTAAACTAGTGTAGGCAGTAGGACATTAACACGCCTATAAAATGCCTACTATTAATTATCCCAATGTACAAATGAGATACTCAATAAAAAAGCTCAATTTATAAACCAAAATTCCTGTCACAAAATCTAACATGCATTCCGGTATACTGAGATTCATAATTTTGGGGTACTAAAGTAGGAGAACTCCCTTTACACTTCGCTGTAATTTGTATTAAATTTTTTATTTTAATGAAACCGGGTAGAAAATATCCTTTTTTTCAAACAATAATAATAATAATAATAATAATAATAATAATAATAATAATAATAATAATAAATTAAATTTATTTGCATATGTTCGAGAGAACAAGTAGTGCACACAGAATACTACCATTGGAACCAAAATCATCCAGAGAGAAGAAAGCAAAAAAATCAAAATTACAAACTGAAATCACTTACAAATTAATAAATAAAATAAAATTACATTGCGATAACTTGATCACTTGCAGGCATAAAATGTTACAATGGGTAAAATTACATTGCGACAACTTGATCACTTGCACGCTTGATATAATGAGAAATAAACAATTTTACGAGGGTCCGTAGATATGATAACAGGGACGCAAGCACCGCTCCAAGCAGCAAACACGGAACGCCAAGCAATAATAACCATAACAACGAGGCCAACCCTAAGTTCCCTACCTCCCGAGGACACACTAATTTCAACAAAATATATACTAAAACATTTAATAGAAAATGCATGTCAATAATAAACCTATAACAAAATGCACTAAACTTGACGGATATTATCAAAACTATCAGGAAAAGCCAAAAATAAGTACGATGATCTAATCCAAAATAAACTCCAAATTTAAAACAGAGAACTGAAATAGAATCCGGATCCGTGTCGCTCAACCTGTTTAGCTCTTCATATACGCATGGAATTATATGTTGTCTCGAGAATGAAATACTCACCTCGACAATCTTCTCCACAACAGTACATGTCGCAGAGACTGCAAAGACTACGAAGGAAAAAGCGGATGAAACCCAACTTGGCATCCTGATATATATCATATATATATACCGGTTCTTCCTCAAAAGTCAAATGTATGTTTTCTTCCTCTCTAGCTAGTACAGAATATTATTATTATTATTTCAATTTTCGAATAACAGAGAAGCAAAAAATTGGTAGAGAGATGGGATTGAGATATGAAAAGAAGGGAAGAGAAAGAGATTGTTGTTTAACAGGAAGTCGAGAGAGAGAGGAGAAAATATAGATTTGAGAATCAGAATTGAATGAGATAGAGATGAAATGAGAGACAGAGATAGCAAACTGAATGGTGTAGGTGTAAAGGAGATGAATAGAGCACTAATGCTGCAACATTGTGGCGAAAGAGTTAAATATATAGAGCTCTAGAGAGTTGACTTGAAGACTTGAAGCTTTCTAAAGTTTCGATGTTGCTTCTTCCTTCTCGCATTGCCTGTTCCTGAGTGCTTCTGTTAGACTTTGGATTTAATATCAGTGAGAGGTCTTTTTTTTTCTTCTTTTGTGCGCTTTAGATTTGGCTTTTTCAAAAATAATCCCAGTGTTTTTTTCCGGGGAGTGCTTTGTGCTTTGGGCATTCCGTGTCCGAAGCACTCCCCGTTTTTTCCCTGCTTGTTCCTGAGAAGCTTTTTAATTCTAAAATTTTAAATTTGAAAATAATTTTGAAAATTTCAAAATTTGAAATTTTTCTGTCAATAAGGGTACTTTGGACATTATTCAAAAGTTAGGATGACATTTTTCTAATAAGAGTGACGTTTTTCTAATTTTGACAAAAAAAATTAATGGCATAAATCTAATTTTAATCATTTTGTTGTGACATAAAACTAATTTTCAATTTCAGAGTGGCATATCTCTAATTATTCATTTTTCATGGTAGCATATATTTAATTATTCCTTTTTTCCAAAAATGCATAACAAAATTTTATATAAAGAATTAAAGACTAATATTATATGATATCGATTCTAATTGTCATTGCAAACTATTCGGTGATTACCGTTTGCTATTATCGCATTATCATCTTTGGGAAATTGATACAACACAGCAGACTGCAGCAGTACAATTTAAATCAAACAAGTCACGCCGCATCAAAGCTATTGATACAACAAAGCAGACTGCAGCAGTACAACTTAAATCAAACGTAGTAGTCTACTAGTAGATAAGGAACTTGGGCTCCGTTTGGATGCGTTGAGAATAAGGTAGGAAGAAGGAAGAAGGGAAGAAATTTATTGGGAAGGGGTAAATTTATTGGGAAGTGTGTAACTTTTATGAAGAGTTTGGATGGTTAGAAATAAATTTATTGGTAAAAAGTGGTTATTCCTTATTCCTTATTCCGGGAAGAAGCCATCCAAACGGAGCCTTGATTGTACCCCAAAAGAAAAATATCTTTAGACAATTGATCGAACCGAACACAATAGTTGGAAGGGCCGAAACAGACTTTCCTCTCAAAGATATGATCACATTACGCTCGATAAAAGTCAATTCATAATTTCAACAAACAAACAAATTACTGACCAAATATACAGGGCTTTAAAAGAAGAGGTACAAAGCTTATAATATCGACCAATGAGAGGAAGAAAACATCATGTGCTTTATTAAACCAACCGTGCTTGTCTTGGTTGTAAAACCCAGCATCAAAAATTTTATCATAAATTAAGACAGAATTTCACTCTTCATAGAATTCAATGCCAGATCAGCCCCCTGATCATCTAACAAAATCAACACTAACAAAAAGAACAGCATAAAGTATTATTCTTAAAAAGGATAATTTCTCCTATATTTTGAAAATCTTTTCAGGGTTTATAGCCAGTAAGAGTGAAGCCTCTTCCTGCAATCTCGCCCACACAGTACCAGCAGTACAGCTCGATTCCAAGCAAAGCGGCTATACCAGCATCTTCTACTTTGAGCTCCTTGCGGTTTTTCCAAAGGCTTTTTACACCATCAAGCTCCTTCCAGAAGGCCTCGTACCTCCCAGGAAGGCTAAAGACAGATAAAAGAACCAGAGATTTATAATATTGGATTATAATTTCAAAGAAAATTTTACATGATGGAGCTATACAACGCAAACAGATCTAAGGACAGCATTGTATCAGTTTAGAAGTTAAACTGTTAGAGTGCGTCGACTGACATTTAAGGGGGTTTAATTATGTAGAGTTTCTAGTATTGAACAATGTAATTCTTCACAAAGTTATAAATGATATGAATGCAAGTACCAACATGTACGAACAGCTTTCAGTTTAGTAACTGCACAAACAGCCTTTTTGCCCCAGTGTGCCACTTATTAATGATTTTTAACTTGTAACAACATATGGGACCTGTTTAGGGTTTAGTACTATCTAAAGTTGATTTTTAACTTGTTATAATAATATGCCTGTTTAGGGTTTAGTACTATCTTAAGTTGATTTTTAACTTGTTATTATAATAATATGGAACCTGTTTAGGGTTTAGTACTATCTTAAGTGTTAAACAACTAATACCAGCTCCAAGTTTGGTTTTATAATTGGTTAGTTTAAGTGATACATTTTGATCAAGGAATCTTAAACAAAAACACAACAATTTAATTCCACAAAAGAAAGTTAATTTATCTTGCAGCAAGTACGAAACAATCTACTTTGGTTTTCCCTTAAACCCACATAAAAGTTAAATGTGGCTGGGTTAATTATTATCAAAATAAGTGTAACAACAGGTACGAAACAAACTACCTTGGTTTTTCCTTAAAACCACATAAAAATTAAATGTGGCTGGGTTAATTATGATCAAAATAAGTGTAACAAACTAATTAATAAGTTGATCCTTTTTTCTTATAAAAAAATACAAATCTTTTAGCATAGGCATTACCCATCAACTAAAATTATATTCAGTATGTCTCTACTGTCCTTTTGCTGACCATAATTGATTGAATACAATATATGCATACTCCCCATTGGAGTACTTTATCTATTCTATATACACATAAAGTAAAACCGGAGGACCAATAACAGAAATCATATGAAATCTACCTAATAGAGAGACAATCAACTATATTTGAGCTTGAATTTCTTTTTAAAAAATTTGAAGTCCATTACAAAATCAAAATGCACGGTATTTAACTCTATATTAAAACTATATATATGAAACCTAAATCTTTAAACAGAAGCACAAAGCACATTGTATTTCAATTTGCTCACTTGCTCTGAAATTGCTCTTTTCTAAACTGACAATTCAAAACAAGTAAAATTTCTTTAATCAGTCAGCTAATTAGACCTATCAAAGCCCCAAAGTCAAAGATGGCACACAACTCCCGAGGAATTTCAGATCCCAAACACAGACATTAGCATATCTAGAAATCAACTACTGAAATTCTGTAACTTGACACAAAATTTTTCATCTAGGATTGAAACCCTACCACACTATCACAGAAAATGTAAAAAACAAATCGATCTAGGTAAGGCATGAAATTACCTCCCAAGACGAGTGTAGAATAGCTGCTTGGAGAGCTCCTGGCACTTCTCGATGGTGGGAGGTTGCACGACATACTGCTTGTTCTTCTCCATCAGATCCTTGTAATACGAGCATCCATGCTTGGACACGAATTGAGAGACCTCAGATGCCTTAGATCGAAGCTGATTTAGCCTCGCTGCCATCTTAAAACTAAATCAAGCAAAAGAAAGAAAGAGAGAGATTAAAGAGCGAGCAGATTCAACGAGATCTGATCGGATAGCTTCGGAATTGGATTGGAATGTGAAGCTCGAATAGAGAATTGAAGAAGAAAAAGGGAGAAGAGGTTGTATACCTTGTTATAATTTGAAGAACTGGAAGATGTGCGCAGCTGCAGAGGGAGAAGAAGGCGGCGTCGACTTGGTAAGGGGTATTTTGGTAATTTTATGTTCGTTTAGGTATCGTTCTCAGTTCTCACCCGTGGTGACTGGTTAGCGTTAAACTTAAAAAAAAAGGAGAGTAGAGGTCTCTTTTTATACGATAGTCCTTGCAATTTTACTATATTTATAAAGCCCACAGTGCACGAACATTGATGGGCCTTGAAAAACCAAGTTGTATGCATCATCGACTCTTTTGTTCATCAAGTATTGCGATTTACAATTTTGTGAGAGAGAATCAGCATTGAAAGACACAAGAGAGAGAGTACTCAATGGTTGATTTCGTTTCATCCATTAATAAAGCGGAAGCATACTTGGGTTGCCTTTACCTAAACCCTCCAAAGATGTTTTCTCAAAATCTACTACGAAAGCATGCATCCATTTACTAAAATGTATGGTGAATAATAGACTAATATGTTCGTTGCCATCAGTTTTTATCCATAGAAACAGTATCAAGTATCAACTGAAATGGGATTATAGATTGCATCACTTGTCAATGGACCAACAATTTGAGCTTCTTCCATTTAAGTTCGATTAAGATTCAAGAACGTTCATTCAACAATTAAACAAAGGCCTACAACTAGTAATGGATTAACACAGTGCAAATAAACAAGCGCAGTAAGCCAGCAATAAAATAAAGCTTATTACAAGCAATATGAATCTCTAGTTATCAAAAGCAAACCAAACTCAACCCCATCAAGCTTCTCTAGTTACAGAAGACCATATAGTGTCTTACAAGATTTAAGATCCTCGTCCCATCCGAAGACAATTTAAAATTAAAGCACGTATTCAGTTTATTACATGAAAAGGGCACAATTGTCCACAAAAAAGGTGCAGTACAGAAATAACTAACACTCCATCCATTTTACTTTTGCCACCAGAGAAGGAAGTCTTTGCGGCGGTTGATCTTCTTCTGGAGTTGAAGTACACCATAAAGCAGGGCCTCAGCAGTTGGGGGGCAACCCGGCACGTAGATGTCCACAGGGACAATGCGGTCGCATCCACGCACAACAGAGTATGAGTAGTGGTAGTAGCCACCCCCATTTGCACAGCTTCCCATCGATATCACCCACCTCGGCTCTGGCATCTGGTCATAAACCCTAAAAATGCCAACAAAAAGTAAGAATTTAACATCTCTTGTTCCCTTCTCTGAAATTTTTGCTCTTTAGTTTGCTAAGCTTTTCTCTTCATATTTCTGATGGTCTTTTCTGGTTAACCATTATCAGGATTCACGATGAAATGTAAATTGCCAAAAATATAATGATAAAAGAAAGCCATTTTACAACAGTGTTGCTTGAAGCAATGATAACAACAAGCAGCCACAGATAAAGATGCATGCATTTAAAATTTTAAATTATAGAAGTCCAGAAAATCACAAGCAAGAGTGTGTGAATAAGATATAAGTGAATTGTGAGCCTGTTAATTTACAGGTGGCACTTTATTCAGAGAGCAAAGGCATAGCATCAAATTTGTGTTATTGTTATTCTTATTATACTATACTATTTAAAAGAAAATTTTACAACAAGAAAACAAAACAAATAAGCTCGATATCTGGAATGTAATAAGTGCTATTATAGTTCACACTGTTTCCTTTCAGTCAATTTCACAACTGACAAACTCCTTTTTTAGTATTGCAAAATTTTCAAACTATATAAGATTCAAAAAAAACTTTGAATTGAACAACAAGAACTAATTTTCAATTCTTTTGTCTAAAGCTTTTTGCAACAGACAATCCCACTTAGGTTATTTGTGAATACTACAAAATATTAATTCCAAAATAAGTTGAGCCAACAAGATTTTTCATCTCACTACTTTTGAAGATGATAAAGCCTAATAATTTCCCCATGCCTACACAAACTAGAAACCCGAATCTTATCTCTTAAAATTGAACTTGGCCAAATTTACGGAAAAAAAAAGATGCAAGGAATATAAGTTAATGCATTTAAATGTTGCCGCAGGAAGAAAAGAAGCTTTACATTTGATAAAGACATGAAAGCCTTTGTGCAGGGCTGTTGAACCATATTTTGGACAAATACTACCATGTACATATCTTTTTCTTACAAATTGCAATGAACAAGGGCCAACCATACATAAATCTTATGCTAATGCTGCATTAACAAAGGTCAACCATGCAAAGACTTGTGTTTTTGTCTGGTGATAGCAAGCCTTGGTGTGGTGCCGTGGCAAGCCAAAGCCTTTCCCTTTGATAAAAGGTATAACTTATGGAAAGAAGAAAACTCTACCAACATGTAACTATATGAACAAAATCAACAAGCATGATGTGAGAAATACATAGTTTTTTCCTCCAACTACGTATGAAATATGGGATCCATCTTAACCCTAATAACTAGCTGAGCAGATATATTTTACCAAAACAAATTCAGGATAACGGTTAACTCAAACTCAATGTTAATGCAAGCTAAAAGTTTTGAGACCTGAGCTCATATGATACAGACCTACACAAAAGCTAGTTTTTAGCTCATGGTTCTAACCTATTCATATACAGCAAAATAGCTTGGTCAACAAATATCCTAGCTGAAACAAAAATGAGCACCAGGAGGGTTGTCTGATTGTCTCTCTTAAAGCTACTCCACACAAGCAAATTTATAGACAGCTGATCACATATATTGATGAAGGTTTCCTCAAATCTAGCTCTCAACTTAGCTCAGCAACCTAGCAACTACTGAAACATCCCAATAATCAAATTAGACCTAATCTCCCACTCATGGAACCCAATCACCTAATTGACAGGCTTTCTAATAAAAATCTAATTCTCTAGTAACCATCCAAAACATTCCACCCAAATTAATCTCAAAACATAAACAGATTTCAGATCCAGTACCAAAATCAAAACCCTTACTTGCGCAGAGCAGGAGCCATCTTATTAGTCAAAGTACCAGCAACAATCATACAATCAGACTGGCGCGGACTGGGTCGAAAGATGACCCCAAACCGATCGAAATCGTACCGAGATGCACCGGCGTGCATCATCTCGACAGCGCAACAAGCCAAGCCAAAGGTCATAGGCCAGATAGAACCCCTCCTAGCCCAATTCAAGAGATCGTCGACTTTGGAGATCACGAACTCGACTGCCTTGGGAAGACCCGTGGGAGAAGTTGCCGATGGAGGCGGAGCTCGTGCGTAGGTCGCAGGAGAGGACGTGGAGGTGGAGTAGGGAACCAAGGCGGTGGTGGCGGCGCTTTGTTGCGCCGACAAGAGAGCGAGGCGAGCTGTGCGAGGGAGAAGCGCCATTGGAGAGGTCTAATCGGGTCGGATCTTGAAAACGAGAGATTTGGAGTGGAGAAATGGAGAAATGGTGAATGGGTGAAAGGGTCAGGACTCAGGGTTGGTATATTCTGAGTTGAGTTTTGAGAGTTCTGGATTGATCGACGGTGGAGAGGCGGTGACACGTGGCGTGTTTTCTGACCGCTGATTGGGTCACGGAAGTGTTTACTCGGCCATAATGAGTTGGAATTTGACACTGCTTAGACGGTGTAGTGTGTAGAAACTAGGAAGAGTATGCATTTTCCATGAAAATATAGCAACAACTAGATTTTGTAAATTAATTTCTTTTTTGTAAAATAAATATTAGTTTTAATAGCAATTGATCAATCGGTATTCACCAAATCTTAAAATTGTGCAAAATTTGATATATAGCTTCTTTGTATGGTTAAACAAAACGCAAATAAAACATTCTTTTTAGTTTTCGATTAATTCTAAATTAGTACCATTGTAATATTACCCAGTCGACATAACACTTTTCATAGAAACCTATAACTTGAAAAATAAAAATTTGCTTACAGCTTACCAAAAGTTAATAATGAAAATATGCTACCAACAAATTGTAAAGCAACACTAGGGCAAATGAATATATCAGTTAAGAATATGCGAAAACAATATACTATAATCAATTAACTATAATCTTAACACAGTAGCATTAGACAGACAATTCACTATTATACGGTAATAAAATATCTTCAATAGAGACGACAATAATGTGACCTATTCAATCCATTTTCTGAATGATAATCTCTGAATCAAACTTAGCGTAACAATACTTCCTCATCATTGTCAATTTGTCATCAAATTAAATATCTATACAAGTACCCGACATGGCACTTACTCACTTAGGGGCCTCGTTTGGATCGCTTAGGACTTTGGGGAAGTTACAATTTCTAGGAATAAATTTATTAGGAAGTGTGTAACTTTGTGAAGAATTTGAATTGTTTATAATAAATTTATGGTAGGAAGATGAAATTCCTCAAATTTCTTGGAGAATCCAAACAGCCCCTTAGCTCAGGAGTTGGGCTATGGCCCATGGGGATTACCTCAGTTTCTCATAAAAAGTAAACAATATAACAAGAAAGCTCATCGGGCCTATAGATCAAAATTTCCAAACATAGTGCAAGGCCTTTAGGCCTTCTCTATTATATAATTATTAAGAGATGTTGGCCCATTTTGGAAGCCTGTCTAAATTGGACCCTTCATAGAAAAGGCTCTTGACTACTGACTAGTAACACAAATATCCTGACTGACATCCATGTCATCCTGGACGTCATCCTGGACATTTCTTAAATTCGGAGCCCATAATTAAGTTCAGCATCCAGCCCAACACTTTTAATTTCATTCTATCACCGTCTATTTTCTCTCCACCCTCTCTCACTCCGTCCCTCTTTCACGAAAAACAAAAATACCAATTCAAACTCTGAAGCTTGGTTCTCGTATTATAAGTTAAGATTGAAAGCTATGAGATTGATTTTTTTTTTGCTCCGAATTCTCTCTTTTGATTACTATAGTTTGTGCAGCCACAAGAATTATAGTCGCAAACGTCCTGCTATCAATTTCGATTTAGTCTCGGTAAATACAGCCACAAGAATTACAGTCGCTAACGTCCTACTATCAATTTCGATTTAGTCTCAGTAAATAAAATATTCTACAAGCAATATAAGTTTCTGAAAAAAAAGAAAGAAGAGAAATGTATTTCGCTCTTTCATTTATTTTTTATTGGAGTACGTAATTTATGATAAGAGAATAATTATTTATTTTTAACAAAGTATAAAAGTTTCATTAAGAGAGTATCTTTCCTTTTGTCCAAAAAATACCGTAAATGAACAATAAAATCGTCGATAGAAATCAGTCCTCTATCACATCTAAAGGTGAGAAAAACTATGTTTAGCAGGAGGCTTTTGCTCTTAAAATGGTTAAGAACGGCGGAAATATAGAATAGAATGAAAAGGATACGGATCCATGGTTAACAAATATGTTATCCTTTATCTTTAAACATGGGAGTCGTAATTTATGATAAGAAAGTAATTAATTATTTTTAAAGAAGTATAAAAGTTTCAAGTGTCAAATATGTTTTCATTTATCATTAATTATGGAAGTACGCAATTTGTGATAAGGGAGTAACTATTTTTTTTTAAGGGAGTATGTAAGATTGATTAAGACAATGTCAAAATTTATTTATTTATTTTATTATAGAAGTACGTAATTTATGTTAAGGGAGTACGTAAGATTAATTAAGGGAGTGTCAAATACATTTTCATTTATCTTTTATTATGGAAGTACGAAATTTATGATAAGGGAGTAATTAATTATTTTTAAGGGAGTACAAAAGTTTTATTAAGAAAATGTCAACTATGTTTTTTTATTTATCTTTAATTATGGAAGTACATAATTTATGATAAGATAGTAACTAATTATTTTTAAGGGACTATGTAAGATTAATTAAGAGAGTGTCAAATATTTTTATTTATCTTTTACTATAGAGGTACATAATCTATGTTAAGTGAGTAACTAATTATTTTTAAGCGAGCATGTAAAATTTATTGTCTATGATGTTTTATTTAAGTAATTTGTAAAACATCAAACTTAATAAATCTTATTTAAGTAATTTGTAAAGAGTATTTGCGCAAACATTTTTTTTTCTAAACTTCAAACTTAATAAATCTTACGTACTCCCTTAAAAATAATTAGTTACTTCCTTAATACAAATTACCTACTTCCATAATAAAAGATAATTGAAAACATATTTGACACTCCCTTAATAAATCTTACATACTTCCTTAATACAAATTACCTACTTCCATAATAAAAGATAGTTGAAAATATTTTTAACACTACCTTAATGAATGTTACATACTTCCTTAAAATAATTAGTTACTCTCTTAATACAAATTACGTACTTCCATAATAAAAGATAATTAAAAATATTTTTAACACTCCCTTAATGAATCTTACATACTCCCTTACGTTTAATTAGTTACTTCTTTATCACAAATTACGTACTTCTGTAATAAAAGATAAATGAAAATATATTTGATGCTCACTTACATACTCACTTAAAAATAATTAGTTACTCCCTTATCATAAATTATATACTCTCTTAATGATATTTAGATACTCCCTTATCATAAATTACGTACTACCATAATAAAAGAATTAAAACATATTCGATGCTCCCTTGATATAGTTGAATTTATTGTATATGATGTTTTATTTAAGTAATTTGTAGAGAGTATTTGCAGTATTTTTTATTTCTCTAAATATTTGGTTCCATGTTTGAGAAGTTTATGATAAAATATGTACTCCTTTATTGTTTGCTTTCATAGATTATGGTTTCCATAAATTTTCAACTTTCAAGAGTGCATAATTAATTTTCAACTTTCATAGATTATGTGCATAATAAATAACGGACCAGTTAAATCCAACGAACTATTTTTAGGCTTTGTTAATTATCCAGCGTCAATATTGTTAGGCCAGCTAAATCTAGCACCCAGTCCATTAATCACATAGGTTAGGGTAGGATGGTAGGGATGTCAAATAAGTGGGATGTCTCATATCAGCTCCGGTGAAATTTCATTGGTTTCACTCACCACACGGATTAGCCACAGTGTATGAGTTACAATGAATCGGGATTCATTTCCTTGGTTACCTGTAGTCGTTGACAAGGAAACCATACCGGCTGACTGTATGTTTTTATTAATTTGGCACGCTACTTCACGCTAATTGGTTTTGTTTTGAGAAACAGAGTTGTTATATATTGATTCCTTTCATATATTGGCCAAGTTTACATAATTATTGTTAGCCTATATTTTGCAGGGCCAGCAGATGAAAATATGCAAGAGTCTAGGAGGAATATTCATAGTTCAGCAAGCGTTTTATTTAAAACAAAAGAATTGCACCAATGATAGATCTTATTTTACTTTGGACATATCGCCATTTTATTTTTATTTTTATTTTTATTTTTTATTTTTATTTTTGTTTTGGACAACACAGATGTTTTTATTTCTATTGCATTATAACTTTTTTATCTTTACATGTTAGACCTATCATTTTGGATAATTATGAGAAATGCTTACAAAATAATAATAATAATAATAAAACTAGATTAACTTATATATATAACTGAAGTTTGTTGGGGCAGTAATATTTTGAAACTATCACATCCAATCAGTCATGGCTTGTTCGCACAAAATCTTATTAATTTGTATGTTCTTAGGTACTGCTAATTCTGTGCATAGTAAAATCTTTCGTGCTCGATTGAAGATGAAAACTTAATAGGTGGACAACAAGAAAATATTTATTTTCAATAAAAAAAGGGAGGATATTTTAAAACATTTTAAATAAGAGGAATATGAGATAATAAATACCAAAAAAAAAAAAAACATCATCCATAGTTCGAGCTAGAAGAAGACAGATTAAAATTTTGTACAGTATTAAGCGCCTAGCCATTTCTGCTTAATTCTATTAAGTTTCATTTATAAAAAATTAAGCGCCTAGCCATTTTTATTTAAGATATTTGGGGGAAAAAAACTAATGACATTTATTATTATGAAACATGTTTTGATCTATGTTATATACATTCTGCTACATCAGATCTCACCTATTTTGTTATATGAACAGATTATGCTCTTTAATTATTAGATCAACTGTTGCCGGCCGTTATCTGGTTTAATCTTGTAACAATATAGTTTGTGACGTCTACGAGTGTGCTTTGTTGAAAGTTTTTGAGTATTTTTTTCTCCTTAATTATTTTGAGATAAGGTAACATGAGTTGGATAATCTTTTTACACTGTTTCGATATTAAATTTATGTTGTAAAGCACCTATAACGTATAAACATTCAAATATTAATGTGCTTGTGCCATCATGAATCTTAGACTAACAAAAACTTAGATTTATGATGCAAACATCTTACTTGCGGAGAGCTGGAGCCATTTTGTTGGTCAAAGTTCCCGCAACAACCATGACGTCAGATTGGCGTGGGCTCGGCCGAAAGATCACCCCATACCGATCAAAATCGTACCGTGGCGAGCTACAATGCATCATCTCGACTGCACAACAAGCGAGGCCGAAGCTCATGGGCCAGACCGATCCCTTCCGGGCCCAGTTCATCAGATGGTCAATTTTCGAGATGACAAACTCCACCGCCTTTGGCAAGCCTGTCTCTGACGATGTCGATGGGGAAGGTGCCCGCGCATAGGTGGCAGGGCTTGAAGACGTGGAGGATGAGTATGAGAGCATCGTGCCTGTTGAGGCAACAGTTTGTTGAGAAGAGAGGAGCGCAAGGCGCGCAGTACGAGGGAGGAGCGCCATTGTTGTGATGGACTGATGGAGGTGGAAGAGAGGAAGTTGGAAGGTGTGTTTATCATGAGGTGTGTGTGAGTTTGACGAGAGGGGGTTGAAGGAAACCGGATTCCATGTTGTGTGTTTCTGACATGTGGGTCCCCAAAGTTACTGAATATGAAACAATTAATTTATGATCAAAGATGGACTAAAATATGTGGGTCCAAGCTGTCATTGTATTGGCGTCTAGCAATATACTAGTATGGTGTTCTGTATATTAATGGAAATCAGGATGACAAAGGAAAAGTTTCTGGAAGGTTTGTTTTTCAATTAGATCTGATAACCTTTTAAATTAGCCGTTAGTGAATGTCACCTTATCAACATCAGTTGCGTCTATATGTGGATTTAATTTATGTCAAAAAAAAAACAAAAAGAAGGCTTATAATTTATATTAAAAATGAAAAAAAGGAAGAAAAAAGTTAAAGACCCATTAGTGAAATATCGTTCACAGAGCTGTCCAGTAAAGACTTTTTATCATTTACTTAAGGCCCATGAGGATCTTCATTCTTATTTTCTCTCGAGTGATTGTTGTTAGTTAGTTTTGGTATCTTGTAGCTGTAGATCGATTATTCATTATTGCACTGTACAAGGCTTTCATGCTAAGCGAAATATAAATGGATTTAAAAAAAATGAAATATAAAATGTTTTACCAGATATATATACTCTCTAAAGAAGAATTGAATTAATCGTCATTTGTATGTGCTTCGAAAACACAAAACTGAAGAATGAATGTGATTAATCATACTGATACATAACTTTGTTCAACATAATTTGTTGATAGCTGAAGTAAATGGTATAAACTACTCAATGCATGGTCCATTCAAGTGCGAAATAATATATTATATATTTTTTCTTTTTCTTTAACAATAAACAAGACTCACAAAGTTCTTATTACTGTGTAATTTACAGAGACATGAAATAAATTGTTAAAAAAATAGTCTAATAATTTATCACTTAAGCTATTAATTGGGTTCAAAATAGAAAATTCTCTTGATTCTTTACGATCAAAGATATTTCTATTGTATAGTGGATTAAAGTCAAGATTTTCAATTAGAATTTTTAGCTAATTAAGTTTGTAGCATATGTGTTAGTTCATAACTTGATGTGTATTTATTATTTATATTGTTCAATTTCACATGTATAGTTAATAAAAACGTAGAGTATTTTATTTAATTTTTAGATTTTAATATTTTTGCTTGTAATTTTACAAATTTAATAAAAAATCAAACATTTCAATGAAGAGACATTAGACATTAATTATAGGCTTATAGCTAAAGTTAATTAAACTATATGACGTTGTTTTCTTTCGAAAATTTGATATTGTTATGGTACATAAGGGCAAAAAGTTCGGTGTACAATTTGGAAAAACATATTAGCAATTAGCTTATACTTCTCGTATCAATATCAGTACGCAAAATCTTAAAAATAAATAAACTAAAATTTTTTAAAGAATTATCACTTTATAGTTTTATATTTACCATAAAATAAATCCAAGTAAAAACAACAATAATCGTTCAAAAAAATTACATACTACCTAAATTCATTGCTAGATGGACACCTTAACTTATAGACAATTCACACACGCAAGCAATCAAAATAAGTAACTAAAGAGAAGAAAGAACACGCAAACTTGATTACGAAGTTTTGACTCGCTATGTAAGTTATCCTTAGTTGTAGGTCTTCGGTAGTTTCGCAACAACAAAAAAAATGCGCTCTGTTATATTCTAGCACGAACGGGACTACAACTTCGAACTAAATTGCCTCGTCACAATAGACGTTGAGGTGGATCGGCCAAACCAATACAATGATCAATCCTCATACAAACTAAGAGAATGATGCTCACAATCAAAACACTCGAAATCTAGCTATAACTTGATGTGGTGATTGATTGAGGCTAACTAATCTCAAGGATTTTGGAGTTATTTATTAGAAGTCAATATTTTAATAACTTAATTTTAGTTTATGTTATTGATGATATTTGATCATTTGTTTCTAAGATTTATTATTGACAGATCATTCAGTTCAGAATCTGAATTGTAGATCTCCGTGTATTATTTATTAGAATGACAATAATAAATTTGAATTGTCCATAATCTTGATAATTAACAAGAAACATTAATTATAAAAAAAATTAGTATGCAAATTAAGCGATGATTAAGTTCTACAAATCATAGATAAGGAGTTACCAACTTAATTGCATATGTGTATGTTATTGGAACATAACACATGACATGATCCAATGAAATAAAGATATGGATTGTGTTATGTGTTAATACGAAATGAATAGTAAAAAATTTGTATGGAACAACAAGAAATGAATAGTAAAAAATTTGTACGGAACAATATTATTGTACTAAACGTCTCTATGTTTGTCGATTACAAAATGTTGGTTAAACATTTTCTCTCAATTTGTCGATTTGCAAAACAACACCAAAACCCTAAAACTAACATTTCCTTTTAGTGTTTAATAGCTAGATTATTTGAAGAATGGATTAAAGCAAGTGTGGCACAGGTTTTGGAGCTTCAAGAGATTGCATTAAACTAGTTAGAGTCAATAGTTTATGTATAATTAAACCCTAAACTAATATCAATCAATTTGTTGGTAAAATGCTCAGTTTTTCTGTCAAACGTTATACAAAGCTATTTGCCGTTACACAACGCGAAGGAAATTCGCTCTTAAATTACAAATTTTCTGACAAAATTGGAACAGTACACAATATTTCTGCTTCTATGTTGTGCAATGTTATTCAGTGTTGTACAACGGTGGTCTGGAGCAGGCAACTTTGCACTGCAGGCAAGCAAGTTGGTATTTTTACATGCAAAACTGCAGGTTACGTTGTCCAACGCTAAATAGCGTTGAGCAACGTCAACGTTGTGTGACGCTTTACAGCATTGCACAACGTTAGTCTGAGTCATGCACTTCAACATTGCTCAAACATCGCTCAGACATCGTTCAGCAGTGCTGCTGCATGCATGACCCATGTTCCATGCATGCAGCACGCAAGTTGTTGGCATTTTTGCATGCAAAAGTGCAGGTTACGTTGGCCAACGCTGAATAGCGTTGTGCAACGCCCACGTTGTGTATCGTCAGTCAGCGTCATATGACGTTCTGACAATGTTGTTTGAGTTGGTCAAAACTGCCTTCCTTCTTTTCAATCCTCTGTTGTGCAACGCTTCTTAGCGTTACACAACGCTCTGACAAGTTCCAACGGAACTGTCAAGCATCTGCTTTGGACTTTTGCTAAAGCGTTGTGCAACGCTGTAGGACGTTACACAACACTCTGACAACTCACAACGGCATTGTCTGTGACCGTTTGATTTTTCAACGGCTAGTTTTGCGTTGTACAACGCCATATAACGTTGTACAATGGTAGAGTCTGTTTTGACTAGTTTTTGGAGCTGTTGGCGCCCTCTATATATATTGGGCCTCTTGAAACTGTTTAGACACTTTTGAAACCTTTTAAATTCCTCCTTTTTGAGCTCCAACCAGTTATACCATATTATCTCTTGTGTTTGAGCATTGAAATAGCAAAATCATTGAGATTAGAGTGTGTCAACCAATCCACTAGTGCTAATTGTTAGATTTGTTAAGTGATTTGGTTGGAGCCTCAATCCTTTGAGTGTTTGTGTTTGTTTAATTGAGTTAGGCCAATCCACCTTGAGAGTTCTTGTAACAAGGTGATTTGGTTCGAAGTTGTAGTCCTGTTCGTTGTGGAATTGAACGGAGCACGCCCTATTTTGTGGTTGCGGAACTTCCGGAGACGTACGACTAAGGATAGCTCTTCCTAGCGGGTCGGAACTCCGTAATATATCGCGTGTCACTTCTTTCTCTCCTCTCTTTACTTTTCTTGCTTTGTAAATTGTTTGTGACTTGTTTTGTGTTTAGACCAAACTTAAATTGAACCAAATATTGACCATACCGGTTTAGAAAATCGATTTTGTGCCTATTCACCCCCCCTATAGTCCTTTCTTTAGGGACAACACAAAACAATATTATTTGGCATTTAACAATCTTCCTTGAGTTTTATAGGAAGAAGATGAAAAGTTTGAAGACTTGGATAAAAACTACGAGCAAGATTAAGATCAAGTCTTTAGAGAGTTTGTAGGCTAGCTTAGACTTAAATAGAAGGTTTATTTTAGTTCTTTTATCCTTGAAATGGTCTAGATAGCAGAAAAGCTCAAGAACTTTCTAAATCTCAGGACCAGTGCGTTGTGTAACGCAATATTGGATTATACAACACACCAGTGAGTTGTGTAACGCAATATTGTTTTGTACAATGCACCACTTTTGTGCATAATTTTCTTAGTCTCAGGACCAGTGCGTTGTGTAATGCAATATCGGGTTATACAACGCACCAGTGAGTTGTGTAAAGCAATATTGGGTTATACAATGCACCAGTATTGTGAAGAATTTCTCCATTTCTTAAATTAACAGAAACAGTGCATCACACAACGCAACAGAGGATCGTGTAACGTGTTAGTTGCATCATACAACGCAATTCACCCGTCGTGCAACGCAATTTTCTCAAGTCAAGCCAGAACGTTGTACAACGTACTAAAACGTTGTACAACCTTCCTTTGGTTTCTCTCTGGCCTTGTTCACTCGTATTTGAAGCAAAATTTTGATCATTTAATGGTATTTAATGTTGCGTTGCACAACGGGTCGTTTGGGTCGTATAACGCACCTGACAACTCAAACGGATAATTCATTCGTTTTGTTTTATTATAACGGTCGTCCAGTGCGTCGTACAACGCAATATTGGGTCGTATAACGCACTAATAACGGATAGTTTGTTTTCTTTGTTTTTTTATAACGACTATTTGTGCATTGTGTAACGCAATATTGTATTGTGTAACGCATAACAGCAAGTTGAGTTGTCTTGCAGCTTTTGACGAGCTCTATATATATCCACCCCTTGTTCTCTCTCCACGGAGAGCTTTTCCTTGCAAAATTTGACCCGAATAGAGCCTTTGAGCACAGGAATACTCTCCCACTTGAGCTTTTCATAGCTAAACCATTTTGAGAGATTTAGTAGCCTTAAATACCACCGTCCCGACTTTGTCGTTAGGTGTAGGTTGGAATAGGTTGAGAGCTCTTCTCCTTTGAGGCCATTGTGTCATTCGAGTTAGGCCAATCCGCCTTGAGTGTCCTTATGACGAGGTGATTCGGTTCGAAGTTGTAGTCCCGTTCTTATTGGAATTGAACGGAGCGCGCCCTTTTGTGGTAGCGAAACTACCGGAGACGTACGACTAAGGCTAGCATGTCCTAGCGGGTCGAAACTCCGTAATCACATCGCTTGTCATCCCTTTCTCTATTCTCTCTATTTACTTTCTTGATATACTTGAATTGCTTGTGTGCTTGCTTGTATTGGGTACCAATTAAATTGTGTTAGGATAGTTCATACCAAACCAGTCCAAAACCATAATTGCTTCCGCTAAACCTTAATTAAGCCGCCTCCTTAGGGACAACAAATATGAACAAGAACTTATTTTTAACCTTATTTTGTATTTTTAAAAAATCGCTCCTAGAACTTATATGGAACAATACGAAATGAATAGTAAAAAATTTTGGAAAAATATGAAATTTAGTTCCGTACAAGTTTTTAATATGAAGATTCAATTTAACAGTTTGGATCGGTAGTTTGAAATTTCATACGCGAATACTGTTCAATTTCACATGTATAGTTAATAAAAACGTTGCGTATATTATTTAAGTTTTAGATTTTAATATTTTTGCTTGTAATTTTACAAATTTAATAAAAAATAAAAAATAAATAAATAAAGCAAACATTTCAATGAAGAGACATTAGACATTATAGGCTTATAGCTAAAGTTAGTTAAACTATATGACGTTGTTTTCTTTCGAATATTTGATGTTGTTATGGCGCATAAGGCAAAAAGTTCGGTGTACAATTTGGAAAAATATATTAGCAATTAGCTTATACTTCGTATCAATATCAGTACGCAAAACCTTAGTAAATAAACTAAATTTTTTTTAAAGAATTATCACTTTATAGTTTTATATCTAACATAAAATAAATCCAAGTAAAAACAACAATATTCCCTCTTATTCATACTCAGTGGCGGAACTAGGGGTGGCGGGCGTGTGCATGTAGCAAAATTTATTAGAGAGGTTATAGTTTGGCCTACGCCAAAGGTCCAAAGCTGAAATAAATGAACTCATTTGGTCTAGTTAGTTGTCTAAGTAGAGGCTCCATCTCTCTCAATTTAAACACCTAGAGACCAATCCATCTCTCTCCACGGCTGCGACAGACGGTGCTATTTTTTACTCCACGGTCGGCTGATCGGCCCATCCTATGTCGGAATCCTGATTCCGCCCCTGTTCATACTTATGCTCATCAATCACAAGTTAAGGAGTGCCAAAAAAACAACATAACTTTCTTAGTTTTGACAAGCCGTGAGTTGCATAAACTATTTAATGTCAAATTACAACTTAATTAAAATATTTTTTTACCTAGAGAGTTAAAAGTTCTCACTAATTATCAAAATCCAACTTCTGAACTTGTTTTATTTTCCTTCTTAACCATATGCGCACATTTTTTTTTAAAAAAAAAAAGAGAAAGGAGGAGAAAAGAAAGCGATTGGGTTTTGGATGAATGGAAAATCGTGCGCTGTCTGAAAATGGAAATTGGGATGGTGAAAATTTACTCACTTTACTTTTTTTGTTCTCATTCAAACCTTTGAATGTTTTAAAGAAAAGTGCTAACTTTAGCAAAAAAAAATAATCTACTAAGAATACTTCTATATATTTTGATGGGTCCAACTAATAACATAGCGTATAAATTTAATGGGTTCAAACAAATACACCTATACAATTTTTCATCATAAAAGTACATATTCTTATATGTTAGATGTGTGTTTGGAATAAGTTCTAAATTTCTTATTATTGCGAAACTCAAACAACACAAGAATAAGAAATTTGGGCCCTTATTCATATTCTAACAAAACCATGAAATTAGAATAAAAAATTTAGACAAGCACGCATTTTAAAATTTTTATTCTCATTTCTTATTCAACCCCTCATCCAAACAACTTGCAATTTTTTTTTAAGTGGGGTCAATTGACCTCTTCCTTCCACGTATCTCCACCACTGGTTATGTATATCAAGGAAAGTCAGGCTGACAAAAGAAGAGTTTCTGGAAGGTTTGTTTTTCAATTAGATCTTATGACCTTTTAATTTTTTTCTTTTTAAATAAATGGTATAAACTACATCTTTCCATTAATCCGAAAAGAAACTCATTTACAATGTACTCCGAGATAAACCCAACAGAAAAAAAATCATCAGTACCCTTTTATCTAACATACCAGTGTATCTTTGTTATCTAACATCAATCAATCAAATCAACTGACCCTATCTAAATGCAATAAAGCATCTCAATTCCCCATCTACATGCAACAAAGCATCCCAATTCAAAGCAATAAGAAAAACAATTTCAACAAAATCAAATGTCATAATAGAAACTAATTACACCCCCCAAACAACCCTCAAAATCATCCTCCTACATTGTCAGTGCTCTCCACTGCTGCTAGGATCACATAAAAAGTTTTCGAAAATTTCAAGCGATACATCGGTGCTTCGGTAAATTTGAAACACCAAGCATGCCAGAGGTATTTGCCCATAGTTGGGATCCACAGTGCAATGAAAAGGGCATCATGTAATCGTCACGTCGAGCACAAGTCTAGGGCGTTGTTAGCCCTGAGCCAATTAAGACGATTGTTAATCCAGTCGAGCACCCTCGCGCCGGAGTTGGTCACGGTGTACGCTACCGTCTGCCTCCATTTCCAACGACAATCTCATTTTCCATGAGATTGAACATGGCTATTCTCAGGTTAAGGTTTAGAGAGAAAAAGACTTTGGATTGGGGAGCTAAGGAGCTAAAATATCGTCGCCATGTGAGAACTAGTGTCATTAGTACTCCAAACTTCTTAGTTCTCACCAACATCTCAAAATTGAAATAATTGAACCTAGATTGATCCTATTTATTTTTCTTTTTTCCTGTTATTCACTCTAAAACCTAATCGTCCCCAAAATGACGTGCTTTGGATCTTGCTTAATTCCTAGTCGTCGTTTCTCCTTTGCATATCTCTAATTCTCGTTGCAATCACCTCTAGGTATGTTGTTTGGCGGTTTCCAAATTTTAACTCCTTACCAGTAATACTTCCAACACCTCTCAGTTCTAGATTTCTAACTTTAATTAATAGCTTAATTTGTTTAGCAACTATTTAATTAATTATGATTCAGAATGTACAATAGCAACAGCCTCATTCAATTAACATATTTTCTTAATTTACAGCCGGAAAATAAAAAAGAAAACGGCTAATTCTTGATTATAATTTTCTGCTTAGCATTAAATGTTGAGATATTAGTTTCTACAATCCTTTTCAGCAATCAGCATGTGAGGACTGGTGCGCGCATCCTTTAATACACTATTTCATGTCTTATGCATTGTGGGCTGGCGAAAGATAAGTTGAAATGTGTGTTTATCATGAGGTGAATGTGAGGTTTAACAAGAGTCATGTAAAAATCCTGATGTCATGTTTTTTGTTCCTGACATGTGGGTCCACCCTGTGTGAAGTTCCATTCTCTCCCCTGACCTGAGGAATCAAGTTGAGGAAGGGTTTCCGAAGCTGCCAATTGGGTGGTGTATATTTCACTGAAAGATTAGAGACACACTTTAACTGAATAATCCATTGTGGTGTTTTAATACGACAATATGTATATATGCATATAGCCACATGTATACATGCATTTCATTTTCTGATTGTTCACTCGGAAAATAATGTTTACCATAGTTTATATAGTAAACTTTCCATTCAATTGGAACATAAAAATTCAGGTCGTAAGTTTAATTCTTAACGCAAGATCGAATTGTGACTTGATTTCTGATTGACTGCAGCAGGCTAGTTTAAATTTTTTTAAAAAAATTAAGAATTGCTCAAACAGTTTTATACTATTTTAAACCAAATTCACCTCGAATTGTCGGTCAAATAACATGAGATAGTCTCCGTTTTGGATTCAAATATTAGACATTCTAAACAAATTTATTATGACAACAACTCAATATTACTAATTTCGGAGTTTCACACAAAAAATAATAGTTATTTTATTCGTCAATATAATATAACTTAAATATTAGTACTTTCCGAATTAACCCATCATTAATATGAAAATGACAATCAAAATTAATTCGACACATCAACACTCTATATATCGTTAATTAAGCATAATATTGATAATATATAATACAAAATTGTTTTGCATAAAAGCCATGTTTAATCAAGTGATCCAACAATAACAAGTTCAATATTACACAGCAACAATGATGATACAAATCATTTCAGAAGCTATGTAGCAAAACAACCAAAGTTAATTACAATGACAGCATAGTAAATCTAAAGCTTGCTTTGCAACATTAACGAGTAGGCATAGATATGCTACTCAAATTTCTTAATAAGAGAGAGGTCCTGCAGCATCTTCTCTATTTGCTCATCATCATCTATTCTTCCTTTGGTCTGAAGCGAAGAAAAAAAATATTAAAAAAAGAGAAAATTGGAAGAAAAAACAAATAAGTTACGATTGCCACACTATGAGAAAGAGAAATATAGTGCATGTTTATAAATTAGTATGCCAATGCGAATTTTTGTTTTTTTTTCACTTGTTAGATAAATTAGTACCTTCATAGAAGGAACCATTGCAATAGCTTCATCTGGTGTTTCTGGACACAGATTGCCAAGCACACACAGCTGTATCACATAACAATTTTCATATGAAATTAGACCCTGGCAATTTTCTTTTTCACAAAAGTTGGAAGACATTTTTGCTGGGAATATGTATGTATCTCTACTTAATATTTGAAAATAAAAACATCATGATTCACTATTTCTGTCCCATGATTATTAATATGAGCACTGGCTGGTGGCTTTTGAAACAAAAAATATATCACTTAATAAAACCATTAGGTCTTTAATCTTTAATCCATTTAAATACCATTCAAATAAACAAAAATGATAATCTAATCAACTTTCTTTATAAACAAACATCTATCATAATCAATGCCCTCCTGTTCTCTTATCTCCTCTCTAATCTTCTCTTGTTTATTCCTTTTAGCCCTTCAAAATATCAGAATATCAACACTCCCCACCCCCTCTCCCACCAATGGGCAGTTGAGAAAGAAATAATAGCTCGAGTACTTTCAAACAATATTTGGAAAGGTAAAAATGGGAGATTGAAAATAACAGATGATGTAACAATGTAACATGAATTTGTTAAAAGTATTCCTTTTCAAAGAGATTTCCTAAAGGAAAAGCTGAAATTCATACCTCAAATTCAGCAAGCTGGTACCTGCTTAAAACTCTGAATAGAAGCAGATTAAGGATCAACACAGACAATTCAAGGATGTATGCAATCTCACAAAATCAAGCTTAAATTTACAACATATGTGCAAGAGAATCATAAAGTCTGAGCCTTTTATCCCAAACAAGTTGGGGTAGGCTAGAAATGACACTCCGACCCTGGTCATTTCTTGTATATATGGCTGAGTTTTTACGCTGGCTCGCCAAGCCTATCGCAAGCATGCGGGCTTGAACCCTGAACCTCTTAGAAGAGGGCCAAGTGCAAGAGAATCATCTAACCAAAAAAACTGATTCAGAACCAAGGATTGTTATATAAACTGGGGAGCCCATACAGCAGTCCTACTTTGGTTTATTGCTGCTTGCTAGTACCATTAGTAATTTCATACTAAAAAAACTACATCCAACGTGCAAGATAAGTTGGAAAGAGAAGGTATTAAATCTTCATAGTATTCTATTGAAAAAATTGTGCACATAAAAGGATACTCTCTAACTTGCCGGACAGAGTCAGGATTCTTGTACCGGCTAAAGCGCTTCACATACTGCAGGGATTTCTCGAAAACCCTAATAGCACAAAAATAATTGAAATGGATTTATAATAAACTTAAAATATCTCAATAGAAATTGCTAAATCAAGTTTAAATTATTCAAAATCACATGTTTGTTTTTGTTCTATTTTCAATAGACATTTCAAAATTTACAAATGGATATTTCCATCTATTTTCGTTTATTCTTTCGTCAGACGATGTAATCTGAAGAAGAAAAGGACTCACTGAGAAACTTGATTGGCTGCATCATCAGACATTTGCTGGAGTTGTTCATACTTGTGATCCAGAATAAGCGCCACTTCACAGTTCATGAGACATTTTGCCTTTAAGAACTCTACACAGGAAAAAAAGAAAACAATTATGTCTTTGAAACAGGAAGGGCTGCTGTGAACTTCTGTTTTTGTTCACTCAGATAACAAGTCTTAATGCAACATTTCATCAAATTGCATTTGCAAACAACATTTTTGAAAGCATTCTATGAGAGAAAATTAGTGTTTTGTGTTGCTCAAACTCTGAGTAGTGAGTACAACTACAAATTAATATAAAAACCAAACAGTTTACCATATCATATAAAAGTTCAATTTCTACATATATAATCCTTTTCAATTAAAAATCTTGGGAAACAAAAACCTAGAAAAAGGCAAATTTATTCAGGACTGATTCATAATTTCACTTGACAAGAGCACAAAGGAAAAAATTTTGACCAAATTGGACGAAAACAAAATCAAACCCTAAACCCCAAAACGAGATATCGCTTTAGGGTTTATTAGTGAATTAACTCAAATCAACTAAGGAATGAATTTGAGGAGATTATTACCATCACCAATCTTGAGCTCAGCGGCGTTCTCTTCTTCCTCTCCTGACATCTTCGCTGTTTCAGTCCCATAGAAGGTTAGAAAGGTTCGAAAATATTACTAAAAAGTTAAATAACAACGCTCGAAATTAGAGAGAGAGAGAGAGAGAGACACCTTTGATGTAGAGGTTTGGTTTTGTGCTTTCGACTTGAGAATTTTACTAGAAACTGAATACCCGATTGAAAGTAGAACGATAGAGAAGAAACACAAACACCTCGATCCTGCGACTGCGAGAGAGAATTAGAAAGGATGGTAATTGGTGAAGCCGAAATTTTAAAAAATAATATTCAAATAATATAATCTAATAAAATTAATATCAATTTAATCAGTTTAATATAAATAGTATCGTAAGATCGGAATCCTGGATTCCGAACGTTAGATCGGATTCCTGGATTCCGATCTAACGTTAGATCGGATTCTGGGATTCCGATCTAACCTTTATATATATAAGGGGTTTCCGATCTAATTTCGCTGCCTTTTGCTCTCGCTCTCGGACGCACTTCTTCGACGAGAACAGTAAGTTTTTTTTTATTAATTTAATTATTTATTTATTTAGTTTATTAGTTTTTAATTTAGTTAATTAAATAAAAAAATAGGAAAATATTGGAAAAATATTCAAAAAATCTGAAAAAATCAGAAAAAATTTGTATGTAATTTATTAATTATATTGGATATATTTTTTGTCTTTTTATTTGTTTATACACTACTTAATTAATTAGAAAAATAGATAATAAATTGTAAAATTATTTTAAAAATACCGAAAAATAAGAAAAATTCATATGAAAATTTATGTGTAATTAATTCATGCCGGAACTCAAACCGTGGAAACCAAATCCTACACCCATGATTGTTTACGAAAGCATATACGATTTTCGTGGAGACCACACAGTGAGTTGTACAAAGTGTGGTCAGGTTTTCAATTTCAAAGATACCATTTTGCGTGACCACTACGATGAACACAAAAAACAAGAAGAGAGGGATGAAATTGTAAAGAGATTCAGAGTGAAAGAACAATGGTTCGAAAGGAGAAGAATGGAAGAAAAGGCCGCCGAAGAGAGCCGGAGGTTGCAACAAGAAAAAATTGGAAAAAAAATTAAGGAGAGCCTAATCAAGATCAAGAAGAGAGATGAACAACGCAAAATTGCAGTAGCTAGAATGGCTGAGATTGAGCAACAAGAAGCCGAGGCAGCTTTCTGGAACGAAGCCGCTCAATTCGCAGACAACCCGGCTGCGAATAATCAACAAGAAAATGATGAGGCTTTTTGGAACGAAGCAGCTCAACTCGCTGAAAACCACGGTGCCAGTAATGAACAACAACCTGATGCCGCTTTCTGGAATGAGGCCGCTCAATTCGCCGACAACCATGGTGCCAGTAATCAACAAGAAATGAATGCGGAAGAAGATCAACCCTGGTGGGAGGAAATTCTGCAACATGTAGATGATCAAGATCTCTAAGTTTATTTATTACTTTGTTTTTAAGTACCCTGGTGTGTTCATTTATATTATGGTTTTTTATGTACATTTTTCCTTTTATATTATTTTAGTGTGCTAAATTATATTATGATTTTCATGTATTTTTCCCTTTCTTTTATTTTAGTGTGCTAATCTATATTATGGTTACAAAATTCAATTCTTCTTCTAATGGTGAACATATACATAAAACAAAGTGAACATATAAACGATCTAAGTGAACACATACAAATAAATAAGTTCTATAAAAATAAGTTAGTAAGTGTTCACTTAGATCTACTATATGTTCAGCTTATTTACGGTATATGTTCACTTTGTATTTACCGAAGGCTGTGATGGTATATTTGCCGATGATGACACTTATAATTCCTGTATTTTTATATTATGAATTAAATGAAATAAATCTAATATTTAATTATAAGTTTATATTATAATTATTGCCATAAATAAATTATTACATAAAGTATTATGTACTTATTATGTACAACATTTAACATAATTGAAAATTTTTAATATTAAAAATAAAACCATCCATATCAAATTAATATCAAAACTTTAAATATTAAAATATTATTCATAATATAGAATTATATTATACTAACATTCTTCAAAATATCAAAAATCCGGTTCTAAACAAATGACAAAAATTTTATAATATATTAATTTAATATTAAAATTTTATATATTTAATTAATGTTTATAATACAAGTAAAATAAAATATATTAATTTAATATCTTATCTTCAAAATATATTACTAAAATTTCATAATATATTAATTTAATATTAAAATTTCATATATTTAATTAATTTTTATAATAGAATTACAATAAAACCATGAAAAAGACAAAATTGAGTAGTTACAGCACTGTTCGGAATCCCAGAATCCGATCTAACGTTAGATCGGAATCCCAGAATCCGATCTAACGTTCGGAATCCAGGATTCCGATCTTACGATACTATTTATATTAAACTGATTAAATTGATATTAATTTTATTGGATTATATTATTTTAATATTATTTTTTTAAATTTCGGTTGGTGAAGTGATTCATGCGGGCTCTAGGGCCGAAAATCTTGATTAAGTTTATGGTCCTCTTAATTGGAATATTGGGCCCTTAGGCCCGTTCGAGCCAGGCTCCAATTGGTCATGTCTAACTAAATTGAGTTTTAGAACTCTTCAATACAATTATACAAAATTGATGTCATCTGTGATCTGTTAGCAGTTAGCTTTAAATTTACGTCGTTCCTACAATTATAAACATGAAAATATTATTTTAATATGCAACAACACTCATGCAGCATTTTTTTTATATTTTTAAATATTCGTCCGCCAATATTGCAAGTATCATATTTATCTTTCTAAAATATAACTGATATAACTGACATGGCGATGTTTGGTAGTAACTAATATATTAAGTCATCTTACTCCTCTAAAATTAAGTAGTGCTTGGTATGAAATACAAAAAATAATAAGAAATAAAAAAATAGACGTGATTTTTAAAATTACATTTATTTACCATGAAAATTACCGATCATTAATTAGAAGGATCGATTCAACACAACCTATTAATAAAGCGTATCTACGGTAATTTGATTAGGGATTTATTAAGCAACACAATGGAACTAAAGATTAAGGTTCCGTTTGGATGGTGTGGGAATAAGAGAAATAAGGGAAGAAATAAAAAAGAAGTATTGAAAAATGTGTAACTTTGTGAAGAGTTTAGATTGTTTATAATAAATTTACTTCCTTATTTTCTTATTCTCTAATTCCTATGACTCATCCAAACGAAGCCTAAGGAAATAGTGAGCCTTTTAAACAAACTCAAATCCAATAATTTTTTGGTAAGCATCATCTCCTTAGATGAAAATACTCATGCGAGTACATAAAAAATAGACAAAATTTCGTGTCAATATTCTCTTGCTTTTCATCAAGCTTCACCAACACAAATCCGAGGTATATTCCTCTTCAAATCCTAATCTACACAATCCGTACATTGATATCAACTTGGTTACCGACCAATTTTGACTTAGTCAAAATCCTCACCACTTCATCCCAAAAAAGAGACAAAATAGAAAAAATGGTTTCAATATATCTTCTTTTCCTCAATCAATTCAATTAGGGACCCTAAGAGCAAGGCGAGTGAGGCCAGCATTCTGAGACAGAGGAATAGTTTCGAACTTGCATTCGGCCGAGAGCAATGCGTTCACGGCCACCTTGTTAATGAGTTGTAGCAGTTTTCTGGCCTGATCTTCGCCGTATGTCCATTCGTGCACCTCGGCTTTCAGCATGTGTGGGTTGCTGTTTATCAATTCCCACATAGGATAGTATTTCCTCGGCATGACAAAGTCCGATTCGCTGAGGTGGAGGGACGGGCAATAATCACCCTTCCCGTCGCCTAGGTAGATGAAGCGTTTCTTCCCGTCGGCACTGGCTGAGGTTATGATTCGCTCTAGAATTTTGCTCTGTAAAGTATGATATGTATCAGAATTGAAAGTAAATTTTAGAAAAAGAATGATAGTGAACTAGCTGTTTGTACAGAAATAACAAAAAGAGAATGTTTTGTTTTTCGTTTTAATTGATTGCGACTCTCTTATTTTTTAATTTTGTAGGAATCTCTTAGTTACATTAATTGTTTAGTGTGTTGCACGTGGCAATTGCATATGTAAATAACAAATGGCCATTATTTGATACGCTACCTTTCATATCCAGAATGACCAAACAACTTATATATGATTTTTCTCCACAACTTAATGCATATGTTTTTTTTGTGCAACCAATTATAGGTACGTTTATCCGAAAATTAACATGCTTCCCTTTTAATTTGTTCAACATCTAACAAACCCACTTTCAATTTGAAAACATTATATTCATCCTATCAATGCAACAGCATCTTTTTTTCAAAATCCTGAAAAAAAAACAACTACAATCTTACCTTGCACATGTTAGGCGGGCACAAATCGCAGCCGTGGCTCGACTTGTGGAAATCATGGTATGGAAAGATCCTAAGTCGGCCTTCGGCATCGACATATCCAGGATTGGTGTTGATCTCAGTGAAGTAGTCCTTGAGGCCATGGTGCCTCAGAATGGTTTCAATGAAGAATTGATTGGCATCGCTCACGACACGCAAGTCGCACCCGAGTGCATATGCAGCTTTGATCATGGTTATCACATTCGGGTCAATTGGAGCTGTTTTCAAGGATTCTTCGATGTCTTTGATTGTCTTGCCATTTGCATGTAATTCGTTCATCATCCTATCCTGTAATTATTTAAATTGTATAGTGAGGCTCAGTGCATGATTAAAATTGTACTTAGATTGAATTAATTAGCAGATATTATAATTATGTGAAGTAATTATTCTTTATTCATTAGGAAACAAGAGTATGTATGTATTTATGAATTATGATGACATCCGTTTTAATTTGCCAAAATTAAGTGAAGGTCATGAAAGAAAATAGATAAAAGAAGACTAAAGGGAGAAACAATGTCCGGAATAAATGCATTGCCTTTAAAAATATAATTCAAGTAATCATATATTGTGTATTGATTTAGTATATTCCAAAATCCTTTTTTTAGAAAAAAGGTATATTTCTAATATAAGTTCTTCCACAATCTTATGAGAATTACGTTTATTGCAGCATTTTAAAGAAAACAAGTGGAAATAAAATAAAAAAAAGTGATGAAGCAATGCATTGATCATAATGAAAAATTTACCATGAGAGTGTTCCATGGCATGGTGGGGAGAAGCTCCTCAAACAACTCAGTAAAGCCAAGCTCATCAATTACCCAATTATCACTGTCACAATCTATAATGGTCTTGTCAAAATCAAACACCACTACTACACCGGCCATTGTTATACTAATTGAAAAGGTTTTTAGAGAAATTTGGGAATTAGGTTTGGAGAAGGATTTGAAGTTTGGGTTGCTCTTGCTTTGGTGGCAAATGGGGTTTTAGAGAAGATGCTTATATAGCAGCCAGATTGCCAGAAGATGCCAAGGGAATATTACTTCTTCCTTTTTTTGAATAATGGAATATTACTCCCAAAAACGAGTACATGTTTTCACGAGAAATTAAATTTAGATACTATTTTGATTTACTTTGCCTATTTCTATATGATATTACATGTAACGAATGCTTTTTATTTAACAAGTTGATCTGCACAAATTATTATATTAAGGTTGTCACATAAATTCAAAGTTAATTAAGGTAAGAGAGGTTACGCCTTCTATTGTGGGGGCTGTGTTTAGAAATAACGAGTAGTGGAAAATATTCGGCGATTATTCGAGAAAAATGCAGGAATAGACGCACCGAGAACAAGCAGCCTCTAGAGAGCCTAGAGGCCAAGATAGGAGATTCCGGGGTTTGGAGGAATAAGAGCGAATATTCGTATCTTATTCCAATTTCTGGTGGATAACACGCGGGAACTGATTTTAGGAAATCAATTTTTAAGGGAATGGACATCTCCATTGTCCTAAAACAGTGGTGAGGTTTAGTAATTACTACAGTTACTAGTTTACTACTACCTCTTCCACCAACAAAATAAAAAAAAAGAGAGAAAAATAAAATATTACTACCTCACGGATGTTTCTTTTCGTCAAATGATATGAAAGGAAAATTGTTTAAGATTGGAAACATTAGATTTTGATTCTTGCTCTAAAAAAATATTTAATTAATTTGCATTTTGAGCTCTAATTTACACTAAATCAAATCTTATATTCGTGCACTATATTACGTAGAAAGTCATCCAATCAAAATTTGATGGTTCGTACGGAAATGAATTTTCAACTAAGAATATCAGACGTAATCTAATTTTTTAATAAAATACATAATGA
The DNA here is from genome assembly GCA_028095005.1 of Rhynchospora pubera. Lineage (NCBI taxonomy): Eukaryota > Viridiplantae > Streptophyta > Magnoliopsida > Poales > Cyperaceae > Rhynchospora > Rhynchospora pubera. The sequence continues at coordinate 87,958,924 of CM051459.1, forward strand.
AAAATTAGATTACTTGATTTTATCATATGACTCATGAAAACTATGACAGCAAATTCTCGTCTTTAATTGTAACCAATTTTGACTAAAAAGGATAATTATTGTTATCTTTAGAGAATTTCAAAGATTTTACTAAATTTTAGAAACTATATTAATTTCTTTGGAAATTTGAAAAATAAATCTTTTTTAGTTAGAATTAATTTTTATAAAACTTTAAGAAGTAAGGTGCAAATAAAAATTCACAAACAATATACATATTAACTCAAGGAAATTAATAACTCAATAATTCATTTATTTTATTGATTAAATATAAGAAAGATTTATCAGATATTAGAAAATCAAATATGGAACTAGAAGATATGGGTTGCCGCAATTCTGTGGCTAATTGGGCAATGGATGAGTCCAGTTATTTGTAAAAAGGAATTTATGCGATGGTAATTTTTAGATGATCAAAGATGCCGACCGCCGTTGGTTGGAAGTTGAAAGGAATCTGATATTGGAATATTCGGTTTATACGCGAGGAATCTCCCGTGACCAGACTTTTGCAGTTTTGCAGTTGTAAGGATGAAGTTTTGCAATTGGAGGGTAGCCTAATCTAATTTTGGATTCGATTCTTCTGCAGATGCATTATTAAAAAATTTATTTTATGCCTAACAATTTTGCTTAGTTCTCAACTTCTGATTATACGAATATAGACAATGAGTGTATGACGTCGCGCTGTAACATATGAAAGAAAACTTATTATTATTATTATTATTATTATTATTATTTATTGTTTTATTAAGATAGGAATATCAACTATATATACAAGATATATAACACGATTTTAAAAGTATCAGTATACTAGGGTCATTTGTTTATCGGATTTTATTAAATATAAAATCAGATTTTGATCTAAACCGTTAAATTTTATTAAATATAATTCAGAACTCTCTAATAAAATCTATACAATTGAATATAGGCGTGAAAAGTTTTTTTTTTTTTGCAACTAATTAATTTGGTCGTTGCATCAATTCGCCAGTACCTTCATATGGACCATTTCCATGAAAATAACAAAAGTGTCCAAATTCAAACAAATTGTGTAATTTATATTTCTGGAATTAACTAATTCCAGAAAGCATCCCAAAATTAGTCCATACATGATACATATTTGAGTGGCCATTGGAGGATTGATAATCACATCACCTTTGCCAAATATGGAGGGTACAATAGTATTTTGGTCACAAACATATTGTAAACTAGACAAAATGGGAATCCATTCATCCAGAAACAAACACGTGTTGTCATGTTCACACTTCACACAAAAAAAAAAACAAAGGAAAAAGGCCAATGAGTATTGACTTTATTGCCATGACTAAATTGTATTTATAAGAGTAATTTTGTTGCGGATAAATACACATGTATTCTAATATTTGTGAGTGACAGAACCTTAATTTTCCAGTTTCAAATGGCTACTCTACATTTCTTTTTCCTTTTTTTTTTTAAAAAAAAGGAAAGAAAAGAGATGGTACATATTTTGCTAAACTGAGTACACATTGTTAATGCAACAAATTAAACAAGTTTTAAGCATATTCATATCAGGAGTTTTCTACATTTAATCTATTCTCTGTTGCTCGTTTTGACGCTGATTCTATATTTTAATATTACAGGTCGCTCTTAATTGACCAATTTTGAATTGGTTTCGTATACGAGTTGGACAGGCCGACTTATCAATTTATATTATTTTTTCAGTTGAAGCAAATAAGTAAGTAATAATAAAAAAAAAAACCTCTGATCATCTAGATGTGACAGAGGAGATGATGATATATATGATATCAACGTACCATGTGCCATTATTTTTTTGGTTTCAACACTTACGGGGACGTTTCTCCTCGCCTTTTTTTAAATTTAATTTTGTTAGACATTTGACTCGATCTTGACCTTTTGATCTTAGAGTTGTTGGCAATTACATCACATTTTTGTACTTAACTGCACGTGTCATAGACAAAAATCATGACATTAATAGACGGAACTACGAAATCATGAGCATTCTAATGAGTCTTTAAAGAATATGCTAATTATTATGCCAGTCATGACTCTTTTAAACTCAATTTTGTGTCTGTTTATTACACTTTTTATACGATCACCACTAATTGTTGTTATAATTTGTTTTTAGAAATCTTTTTTATTGCTTGCCTGATCAACGAGAACCACGAGGCTCACTATGTATATATTCGACCTCTAGACAAAACTTACGAAATGTCGCTTTTAGTGCTAAAACGAAGGGCATTTTTATGTTATTTTTTAGGAGCAAATTAGTTACAATAACTTTTAATGTTATGCTTTTTTAAATCAATGGTTGTTGCTAACTTTCATCGGTAAAAGCTAAAAATCATTACTAAAGACAAAAAAGAGGAAATTATAAATTGCTGGTCTTACATCGTTATCACTTTTTTTCACTAATAATTCATATTTAAACATTGAAATTCTAATTGGAAATTACAAATTGCTGGTCTTGTTTTGTACTTAAATTAGTATAACATTTTCATCAAATATCGCAAAATTTGGGTTTCATGTTATATAAGTTTAAAAAATATATAATTTCATCACAAAGATCGTTGATTAATTGATTGCTTAATTTTGTACATAATAAATTCCAAATTGTCTATTTTTTAAAATTAAGGTAAATTAATTATATCTCATGTTGGGATTTATATTTAAATTATTAATGATAGAGGTCTCTTGTCACGAGGGAGTGTCAAAGTTATGATGATTAAGTTGCATCTTTTATTATGAGAACGAAACTCATTGGACTCTATCGCAATTTTGAGTTTTAACGAAATTTATGCGATTGAATATTGATGCCAGTAATTTTACATAATATGCAAAGCTTACAAGACAATAAATTATCCCTAAATATAACATTGTCGCTTTGATTGTCAATCATTTCAGTCATTTAATTCGTATAAGTTTCATCCACTCTAATTTTCTAATCTATATCAAACGCATTCAGGAATTCTCTTTTAGCTGATTCGTGTAACAAATGGCATCTAAATAAGAACCAAACAAGCGTCCAAAGTACTAAAAAAATTATGTAGATTAGAAAATAAGGAGGGGAGGAGTCGAGGATTCACGTATTGATTTGTTATGCTTTTAAAGGGGGCAATTCAATAAATAAAAAATTTAAAATTTTTGAGGGGCTTATTGAAATTTTGGGATTCCGAGCCTGCGCAGGTCCCCTTAGTTCCTATTGGCCTCTGTTTAACAGTTTGATGTTGAAGTTGAACAACTGAGGAAAGGAAACTGTTTGCAGATTGGGCCAAGTGGCTATGCTCAGCGGGCATAAATAAAATATTAACATATAATTTCCGGAAAAAAAAATATAGATTGGAACAGTGACCTGATATAAATATTTCAAAATTTTCAATTACAGTGGATACAGGCGGAGTTAGGTTCTGTGGCCACTGGCTAGATATGGATGAAAGCGTAAAGTGATTTAAAATAATGGCCACTAATTGTATCCTTGCCATGTGCGGTGTGCCTGGAGAGTACCAGAATGCCAACAATAGAACAAATTTTAAATCAACAACAGACAGGTACCAAATTAGATTGTATCCAGATGGATATAGATTCACAAGGAAAAAATTCGCTGATTACATAAGCACTTGCCACGTAGAGTGCATTTGTTATTATTATAATTGAGAAAATTTTACAGATTAAAATAATTCAAATCTTGCAATCAATTGAAGTATTAAAAAAAAAATTCCCTATGTATATTTTATAGGAATATAAGACTTACCTTTAAGTCACATTTCCTAACACCTTCAACTATTTTAAGCCATCCTTTCAGAAAAATCCGAAGAGGCTTGGATACTCGGATAAAAATACTCTAGTGTTTTGAATCATTTGTTAAATGTGTATAGTACTATAATGCAATTTTGAAAAATAATTTGGGAAAATTAGGCAGTTGTTTGAAAGCTCTTAAGGTATACTTTGACTTGATCAAAACCACATGACTATCGTCAATTTTTTTATCCTAGTATGTATCAACAATTGAGTAAGAAAAAAATGGAAAATTCTAGAGAGTGATCACAATGCACTAGGTTGTGTCATCACGTATGGATGGGAAAGATAATAAATCAAATAATAGCCATTTGTCACTTACATATGCAATTGCCTCGTGCACCACAAGGAATGTGAGAAGACTATGAATCAAATAATAGCAATTTGAATTTGTCAATTTCATACGCAATTTTTACTAAGAACATCCTATAAAAAAAGTTCAAGCAATGAACATTAAAGGATGTTCTTAATAAAATATTCCTTTTTTTCTCAATATTCTCAATACGCGTGTATTTTCTTTAAAAAAATTATTTTCAACCGTCTAGCACTCTTAATTTCAAAAAGTTCTCAACCGTCCAGAAATAATATATTTCTACTTTCAATCACTAATTCTAGTTTTATAGTAAGCCGTGGAGGAGTAAATAGTTACTTTACTTTACTCCTCCAATTATAGATCATGTTTGGTATGAAAAGATAGAATAAATATAGAATAAGAGTAAATAAAAATAAAAACCATCTCTTAATTTCATGAAGTAACTTTACTCCACCTAAAATGGTGGAGTAATTTACTCATCTTTACTCCACATTACTCCAAATTTAAATCATATTTGTAGGAGTAAAAGTGAGTTAAATGAGTTATTCTACCTTTAATCCTCTACCAAACATGGCCAATCTAAACTTTGAATAAAAAAAAGTAAACATTCGAGCACAGGGAAGCTTTACACTAAATCGATGCCTGCCTATGATGGACAATACCGCTATGTACATTTTGCTTTGTCCAAATGCCATATACAACCAAAAATACAAAAAAAAGTTGCTGTTCAGATATATGAACTTAAATATATTTTGCTACGACATAAACTTAAATTGAGGTCTTGCTAATTTTATTTGAAATATACCCTAATAATTAGTAGCCCCTTTTTCTTTTGCTTTTTAACCAGAATGGAAAAAGAACATAAGAAAAGTAAATAAAATTACGACTGAGCAAAGCTTCTAGCTCTAGCAACAGACTTCTGATAAAGCTCTTCATACTGTGACGCTGATGATTCCCAGCTGAAATCCATGTTCATAGCTCTTCTTGTCAGTTCTTGCCATACCTCAGGTTTTTGTTTGTAGTAATTGAATGCCCTCTCTATTGCACCACTTAAACTCTGAGAGAAGAATGAAATAGTTAAACCTCCTAAAAAGATGATAACAAAATTCAACAATCTGAATAGAAGTAAAATTGTGTACCTGCTCATCAGCATTAAAAAAGGTGAAGCCATTTCTCGATTCTAACGGTACCGAGTTATCATCAAGATCAAAAACACTGGAGGATTAAAAAAAGAAAAACAAAAATCATTTCCAGTTCAACCAAATTTTACATCAATTTATCTTTCAATATGAAATTTGTCTCCCTCAAGACTGATCTGAGCAGTGAAATATCCTTTATCTTATACTGTTTACCTCGACATTAAGTCAATTGATTTTTGCCTGATGTTCTTTGATTATTGCAAGTAAATTGCAGATATAATGTGCGCCAAGACGTAAAGAAAAAGGACTATACAAGATTGTAACAAAGTATTTAAAACAAAAAGTCAACTAGTAACAAACTTGACCTAATGTAAAATCAATAACCATCAAGAAAAATTACATCATTGCCCATACCTGTCATTCAGTCCCCCAGTTTTTCTTGCAATGGGAATGGACCCATATCGCATTGCTATCATCTGTATGACACAAAGAAGTGCATAACACAAAAAGTTATATTGTATAGAGCTGGTATTAGTATATTGTTTCTTCAATATATAGTTTTCCTATTTTTACTCTTTTATTTGTTTTTAATTTATATTCATGCATCTTCAGGGATGTTGGAGAGGTGTTACCTGAGTAAGACCACAAGGCTCAAAAATAGAGGGAATGATAAACATATCAGAAGCCGCATATATCAAATGTGAAAATACATCATCATATTTTAATATAAGTCGAATATCAGCATGGCTCTTGAAAGTCTCCGCGATTGACTCAAATTCATGCTGTAAAATACACAAATGTTAACATAATAAATTGTTGCTAAGTAATAATTTTCTTATCGGGTAAATACAAAACAAAAAATGTAACCTGTATATGTGGAACTGGGCTCGAACCAAGAAGAATAAATTGACCTCCCAATTCCAATGTTTTGTACAAGGCATGCCTTATAAGGTGCACGCCCTTTTGTGGCACCAGCCTTGTTATGCAACCAACCTATTTCAGACTGGGTAAAAATGTGCAATAGAGTCCAAAAGTGCACCAAAAAAGAACCAAATGAAAAAAAAAATAATAATAGAATTAAAAAGAGAGAGAATTACAAGTGGTTGAGATAAATCACTAGTAGAGAGACCAAGGTGCTTTCTGATATAATCTTTGTTAATAAGCTTCCCTTGTAGATCATCATAACAATACTGAGCCTCAATAAAATTGTCAGTACTGGGGTTCCATGTATCCGTATCAATTCCATTTAAGACACCAAAGAATTTTCTGGAGTGAGTTTTCAGAGCATTATGCAGACCCCTTCCACCCTAAATATAAAAAACAAAATAAGCACAAAAAGGCAAATAATTTTGAAAATGTAAATATATTCAACACTTCAGATTATTAAAATTTTGTTACCTGAGGAGAGCGAACCTCTTGAGCATAGGTTGGCGACACAGTTGTCACAATGTTAGAATACACAATAGCCCCCTATTAAAAAAAAAAAAAAATCCAAAGATGAGCAATGCATAACCTAGTATCAATCAATCAATAAATAACATAAATTCACATCATTTATCTAGATGCTTTCAGTGATTACACCCTTGTAGCAAGTCAAAAGATATTTTATGCGCACATCAAAAGGAGTAAAATACATGTATTACCCTACGATATATGGAACTAACATCTATAACCCTCTCCCAATAATAAGATGAACAAACTATCTCATCAGTGGTTTTTGTTTCTGTACCAAATGAAAATCAAACGCAGTATGTTTTGTATTTCAGCTCAACAAACAAGAAGATGGCGATATAATATACATATACTGCAAAATCATTTTCTCTGTAGGCTCACAAACTTTCTGATTAAATAGGGGAGATGAGATTTCTACAGTATTATATAGAATATTATATTGTCTGACCTTAACAACATTGATTCTACCATGCGATGAATCATCTTGCAACCTATCAGGTCTATCCAAGTGTTCCACATCAAGTCCAGAAGGTGCCAGATCATGAGCAGGAGCTGCTCCTTGGTGCTCAAAATTGTGACATGTAAAACATATCCTAGCTGAGTTCAATCCTCTATTTGAAAATATATCCCAGTAAAGAGGGGCCTGAAAAAAAAAAAATCATACATACAAAACCAAACTGATTTATAAATACATCAAAAGCTGTTATTTGAATGAACAAAAAAGCATTACTAAACCAACAGGTATATCTACTGAAAAAGGTACTGATAATTAGCAGATAAAGAAAATAATTTATATTGACTACAAAATTGATACATAAAAGCAAGCATATCACCCACGGTAATGTTGATTTGGACCAGACAGTCAACCTAATCCTTAGTAGTCTGTTAGCCTAGCTATTTATGATTTCCTAATCTGCTGACTGGTTGAGTTTGCTTTAGGTTAGCAACTCAACTTAGTAAACCACTTCCACTGGGATCAGCGGCAGAGCCAGATAATGTTGTAATGGGGTTCAATAAATTCATAATATCAATATTAAAAAAATTAATTAAAGTCTAAGCCTTTTATCCCAAACAAGTTGGTGTAGGCTAGAAATGAAAAAACAACAAAAAGGGCCCAACCGGGTATCCATACAAACATTCATGTCATAAAAGTGTATTTCTTTTTCCATATACAAGGCAATATTTAGTACGGTCAGTTGAACCCATTTGTTGAATATAGCTCCGCCAATGATTGGAACGACAGAAAAAGAAACACTGCAATCATAATTTGCAGAAAAAGTTTCTTATTTGAAAGTGAGTCTGACCGAACATGACCACGCTAAGGTTGATTGAACACTGCAAATAAAACTCCAAGCATATCAGACTGCATATCATGACAATAGGTTCCTCTAAATTGAATCATCTACTTTCCCTTTCTTCTCCTTCCGCATTTTTTTTCAATCTATTTAACTGTAATCCGATTCACTCTGAAAGAAAAACAGCAATGCTTCTGGTATTTGGCAAGCACAATGAAGGCGGCAAAGTAGAAAAAGGTGACACCGCATATCAACTTCAAATAATACTTGACCATTTAGAAATGAGTGCTTCTGTTTTAGACTAGCAATTGGGTGCATTCTGAAAGTTAGACAAATAGGAACGCCTTTTTGCAAAAAGAAAACAATTATGTTATAACCAAATGTCAAGTTAACTTTTTATGTCTGTCAGTGGAGAGCTTACGATAAAAGCAGTCTGCCAGTCATGACAGTGTATAATGTCAGGTCTCTTCTTGGACTCAAGAAGCAATTCAAGCGCTGCCCGGCTAAAATACATATATCTTCTAAAATCGTCTCCATCTCCATAGAATTTTCCCCTTGAGAAATACTTGGCAGGGTGTAGTGGCTCTATAAAATACACTGGTAGCCCTGAAATTTAAGTCCTAATTGTTACCCTTCAATATACTATGTTGTTGTTATCAGCATGCATCCAGAAAACACAGTATGCTTTGGCATATTATGATCTACTTATTCCCCCAAATTAATTTAACGGCAACCACATACCTGCAAAATGAAAAGTATCTTGTGTTCTTCAATATTCCCAAAAAGAATTTGGGAATTACTCCAGTCAAAAGATGGAGTCAGGCAGGGTTTTGTAGGGAACATGCCCCCCTCCCACATGATTTACACTAAAGACTATATATCAAATAGAATAGCTACAATTGACCCCATCAAACTTGCATTGTCTCTTAGCAATTATGTAGATGAATGGCGATCTAGATCAGAGTTACAAAAGACGTTACACGCTTGGTGGACAGTTCAAAACAACTTTGTGCAGAAGTAAAGATGCAGAAGTAAATAGAAATGTTAACTTAAACATATGATAGCTCAATAATTATATTTACAAAGTCTTTGGAGCTAAAAATGCTCAGCTATCTGTACAAAAAGAATAATGAAAAGATTCTCATAAACCTTCGACTGTGCCGACCCAAATCTTGTTTCTGAAAAGCTTGCCTTCAAAATACGACTCCACAGTTTCATCTAATACCTGTATCACCAATGCTTGATGTTTTTCAGTAAATATAATCTAATTTAAACTATCTACATGAATTAAAATCGCAAAGCTAGGACCTTGAGATCACGAATTCGGCCATGGTCCATGCAGTCATACTTTGGTAAGATAATTTCCACCAGGTGCCCCTTTTGCTGAAGTGCTTTACTCAGTCCAGATACAACATCACCTAACCCACCAACCTAAAAAGATGGCAGACGAAGTTTTTCATCGGTTTCATATACATTTTTGTCAGTAACATTTTCATTCATCTAATGATGCAGTAAAGATATGATCAACAAAATGTTAGGTACTTAAAACTTCAGGTAATACAAAAATGCTGTAGTTGTAACCTTTGCAATTGGAGCCATCTCTGCTGCTATGTGGACTACATGCAATCCAGAACTGTGAATTTTTTTTTACAAAAATTGAAGTTACTCCAACATCTCCATTATCAAATAGTACACATTTTCTTTTTTTTAATATTGTATTATCAGAAAGTATAATTTCTTTCATGTCCCTACAAAAATTGAAGTATCACCTGTATGCTCTAAAAGAAGAAAATGATCTTATATACTGCTATGAAACATTAGTAAGTACTGCTTTCATAATTTCTACATAATACCCAAGAATCATTATTCTCGTGCTCACTTGTTTAGAAGTTAATATTGAGACAGGAGAGATTATCGGGGTACTCTTTTGAAGTGGAGAGAACAAAAAGGTGATTGCTTCCAATTTGTCATTATTCGTGCCAAATGATAGTTGATCATTTTACGGGCATGCATGATATTTGACATTATTTAGAGATATATGAAATTACCCCAACGGCCCAACCAAAAGAAAATCATAGAAAAGAAGGAGAGAAAACAAGCGTACCTATCCCTTGGTAGAGTAAGCTTCAAAAACCTGGCAATTATTTCACTTTCACTCATCCCCTTGCAAGACAAATATGTGTCTCTTAAGTTCAAATCTCTATTAAACACCAGCTCCCTAAGATTCTCTGCGTCCGCAACTGAGATCTTCTTCTCAAGCAACCAACCATCAACCAGGAGGGATAAGGAGCTCCAAAATTCCCAGGTAACTTCCTTCGAGTCTCGATCTGACTTCTCAGTCTCCTCTTTTAACTTGTCTAGTGTTGTCTGAAATTCCTTCACTGATTCTTCATACAAGTTCATGAGAGCATTTATCTCCATATCTGAATCCCTGAGTTGTTCCTCCAATGTTTTCACCTTTTGTTGCAATTTTTCATTTAATTTGTTCTCACTTTCTTCAGTTTGCTCAGCTCTAGCTTGTAAGCCCTTAATGGATGCTTCCAATTCAGATTTCTCTCTCTCTAGAATCTCTACTCTCTTCTCTTTTTCTTTCAGTATCTCTACTTTTAACTTAAGTACAGAATTTTCTACCCTCAGAGCATTAAGTTCACTGAAACGAGACGAATCAATGCTGGTAATGGTACTACCAGTACCACCCAAAGAAGAGATTTGACTTTCAAATTGCTGCTGTTGCGATTCCAAAAGCTTGATGTCAGCCTTGCTTTGATTGGCAATTTTTAGGTTTGAATCAGTTTCGGCTAATTTTGCTTCCAAATTTTTTATTTCTGATTGTAAAGCCTCCTTTTCAGAGAGAACTTTATCTACTTCTTCTAGTGCTTTAACACGGGCTTCATTCAACAGGAGAATATCTAAAGATAAAATGATAGTTACTATAAAATTTTATGTAATAACAGAAACAAAGACCAAAAGCATGCAACAGGTTTATAATAAAAGAAGAAAAAATAACATACTTCTCTCTGCATTTCTGATCATTTTCATTAAATCCTGAAGAGGTGAGCTGTTGGCCTCTGATGTCTCTTCGTCTTTCAGAGCCTAGTACAGATAAATGTGGACTCAATAACAATGCATAAAACCAAAATTAAACACGGATTACTGACTGCTAAACAATTGTACCTCGTTTATTTCATCTTCTCCAGCAGAGACTGTGCCATTGGTTGTTTTGCTGTCATCAACATAGTTATCAGTCTCACTGAAAAGTGGATCCTTGTCAGCCCTTAACTGTAACTGACAAGGCGGGGCCCTACTACCTTGCCTCCTTCTCTTTAAACTGTAAACATATTTAAGGCCAGTCAACCCAAAGGCAAATTAAAGATGGTCACAGAAATAACAGATACTGTTGTCAGATCCTATATTCCAACAATCAGTCTCTCTACTATCCCAATAAACAGTCAATCTCACTGATAGATACAGCACAGAAAATCTTACTGAAATCATAGTATACTTTGTATTATACTACCAATTCCAGTAATATAACTATCTTTCTTCACAATTTATGAATAATTAACCACATTCACATTAACAACATTTTCAGTGTTTCACCATCACATTACAATTTCTACAAAATAAGAAAAACAAGGCAACATTCATGTCTGTTGTTTTCTTAAAAGAAAAAGGAAAACGAGGAGATCACTTTTTCATCTCATCTCGCCTATGGTATATGATCACAAAGCCATCAAAATTAACCAGTCTCTCTCTCTCTCTCTCAGAAATGAAAATTGAACTATCTAAAATAAGTTAACTCGTCTGGTAGTATACTTACACAGAGAAAGAGAGAAACCTCAGTTTCCTGTTTCGCATCTTACAAGAGGCAGCAACAAAGCGACGAGAGACGCCAATTGGAGGAACAACGCTGCAATTTCTGGGGACATGGCTGAGAAATAGAGCGCATGCTTCCGATGCCATCGCCATGGGGAAGGTGCGAGAGCTCTCGATGAAGAGGTTTACACAGAGATGAATAGAGAAGAGAAGGAGAGGGATGATGGATCAGTAGCTCTAGCTCGCCATCAATGGAGAACTCCAACGCTTAGCGTGTCACGGTTTAGGCGCGACAAAGTCACAAAGAAGAAAAGGCGAAAATGATAGAGATCTCATAATCATTGAATCTGGTTCAATTGATTAATGAGCCAAATTTGGGCTGAACGTTTGATGCATGTAGGCCCAGTAACAAATATAAGCTCAATATTTATTGGGTCTATTTTATTATTATTATTATTTTTTCTGATGAAAGATGATATTTATTAGGGGTATTATTTATCAGTGACTTGTAGAAATGTATGAGAAGGAGTAGGAAGAAGGAAGAAGGGAAGAAAAAAATTATAAACAATTTAAACTCTTCACAAAGTTACACACTTTCTAATACTTCTTCCCACTTCTTTCCTTCTTTCCTTTTTCTCACACCTATCCAAACGGAGCCGAAGAGATAGTCAATGGATATTAATATTTTTGTGATTATTTAATTATATTCCATTATTTTGTGATTTTCAATGGATTATAAGAGCTCCAGTTCAGGTATCTAGTAATAAGAAAAGATTTTGTTTCCGGGTTCAAAATTAAATGAACATATGGTTTCCACTTCTAATCATGTCGCAAAGGTGAAACCGCACATAAATCACATTTCTCATTCAATGACATTTTAAGCTACAATAAATTTCGCGAGGACATAAATAAATTTTCAGGATCTCATGATGATACTTGAAATTAGTTTTCTTGCTAATGTGGATCTGTTACTTAGCGTCGCACAAACTCGAGTAACCAAGAATAACACATAATTTTCAGCATAATATATTAGAGAGAATAAAAAAATGATAAGTTTTCATCGTTTGTAAACCATTATCGCATTTCTCTAACTAGATTTGTTGTAGGAAAATTACATCTAACAAACATTAGATGGGTGATAAGCAGGGAAAAAACACTTATTCACCTAATCTTTTGACAATTATCCTTTGTTGTCAAATCTAACTTTTGTTTCATAAAATTGGATTAGTTAGACACAAAATAGAGAGGTTTTGGTGGGAATGGGATCTGGAAGGACTAGAGGAATGCAGTGGCGGATCTAGAAAAAATATTTAGGTGGGGCTGAGTGCTCCAATTAATCATTTGATCGAACGATTCCTCCTTTTCTGTTTTTCAGCCCCACCTTTGAGTGCTCCAATAACAGAAAAAATTCGCTGGGGCTAAAGAGGGACTCCAGGGGCTCGACGACGGTAGGTGGGGCTCTAGCCCCACCCGCCCCAGCAGTGGATCCGCCCCTGGAGGAATGGAAAAGGTCTCAATTGGAGCCATCTGTTTCCCTTCTTTTATTAATTCCAATGAGATCGAATGGTCCAAATTGTTTAAGTGATCTAAACTTAAAACATAACTAGAATTAGTCTAAAAACTGATCCAAAAACATAATAAAATTTTATTTTTTGTGCGATATGATTTTAAGTGATACATTAAGGTAATCTAATAAACTTATCTTCATCAAAATTTATGTTTTATACAAAATATATTTTATTAATTATGAACTCTCCATCTAATTATTTTTTTATAAATTTTTTTGAAAAATTTAAAATGTCATGGCTACTTTGATAATTATATTATTTAATGAAACTAATTAGTTATTGTTCTAAATTAATTAACACCTAATCAGCTATTAACAGATCAAACAACAAAAACAAGCCAAATTGAAAAGAAAAGACAAGGAGCTTCCTGTTGATGTTAGAAATTGTAAAATTTTGTGCTAAGTAGTGCACTAACGTTACAGAAAGTAAATATTGTACATTTCTAGGATGCCATGAAATTTGTTTAATGGACTTGAGTGCATCTCCCAGTTATCATATGCTGAAATTATTGTCACAGTGATGATACGCTAAAATTAATGTCACTTGTGATGATTGGAGGTGCAATGAGAATGTTGTAGCATTTTGATATATGTTTGTATAGAACACAAGGGAAATGACACACAAGACCGGACAGTGTGCAATGACACAGAAGATCCCACAGTGAATCAAGAACCCACCTCAAATAATTAATTTAAGAATTAGATTACAGTCAATAAAATATTTTCTTCATCCTTCTGTTTCTATCTCTCTATTTACCAGTAAACTGAGATTACATACAGTTTGAGAGGCAATCATTGTGAATTTCTCCGTTAGTTGTTTTTTCCCTTTTTTAATATTCAAGTATGATATGTCTTCATAGTTCATATGCTGTGCTATTCAACAGTTATATGGTAGTTTTTTTTTTTTTTTTTTTTTTTTTGCACAGGGACTAGGATAGGATAGGTACTGACATAATTTCTTGGCTTGCTTGAAAAAGAACTAAAAAGTTCTAAAAATAAAGTATCGATGTTTAAGAAATTGCTTATTTCAAAATAATCTAAATGCCACGTGTGAACCTTAAATTTGATAGCATTCAGATCTTTTGATCAAGTTTGATCGGAAGCAGTGTATTTACAAATATTAATTGGTGTATTTTCAATGATTTTCTCACTCCTGTTCTTGTATTTCGCTTATCAAAATGATGCTAAAACATTAACCGTTAAAAGTTAAAAGTTAAAATTGATTTGTACAGCACGTAATTTTCTTATCCTGCGGTACAATAATATATAATTAAGGTAAAATTAGAAGGTATAGATCGATTGACAACAAGTAGAAAATGCGGTTCCTTTATGAATATTGAAGTTATAACATTTATTCTTCATCTTCATAATAATGAAAATATCTGGACGCCGGAAATCCTCTTTCCTTTTTCCATTTTCACGTTGACTCTATTCATTATCAAGAATATTTCCAATTCACTACAAAAATCTGGACGAAAGTCGTTGTCGTTGCTTTAGTACCTGTAATGAAATAATCTTTTTTATATAAAAAAAAGGACCACGACTCATTAACTAAATTGCGGAATGCAAATTTCATTTCCTGATTCAATAAACAATTAAACTAAGACTAGTCAAGCAGGATTCACATCAAGCACTAGAGTTCTGACAAGCCCCAATGTCATTTTTATACAAGGGGCCCTCATGCCTTTAATTATTCCCATGAAATACAACCTAATAATTTACTTTAAAACAGAAAAACGAGATCAGAATTATCATCTACCATGCTTCAATTTCGGACAAAATGCAATAAAAAGGTCACAAAATCACTGAACTGAAAACTTCAATTCTTTCTCAACAAGAAGTTTCAAATTTACTAGCATCGACCTCCTCTGGATCACCTCTATACTCTGAACAATACACTCACCTTCTCTTACAGTGATATCCTCTTCTCCTTTTGCTTTTCCTTTTTCCTGTGATTTTTTTAAACAAAAAAAATCCAAATTTTTATTTTAATAAAAAACCTGGGACAGAGGTATTTAGAAGAACAAACATGTCAGTGCGCAGGTGGACTGCGCGGGTTCTGACCACGCCACTGCCACTGGCGCATGCGTGCCCGCGTCACTGCCATTGGCGCGGGCAGTCCTGTCAGAGAGGCAAATACGATTTTTTAAACACAGTTTTTAGGAGAAAGTACTACCCGCGTCAATGGCAGTGGCGCGGGCACGCCTGCGCAGCCCACCTGCGCACTGACATGTTTGTTTCTCAAATTTGAGAAGTCGCATGTTTTTTTATTAAAATAAAAAATTGAGTTTTTTTGGTTTAAAAAATTCACGGTCCTTTTTCTATGCCTATCAACTATTTGTAGAAATGCCCCTCTCATCACTCTCTTTAAATTTATCTTTTTTTAGCATGGAAAATGTTCTTTGGAAAAAGGTCCCGAATTCTCCTTTCTCTCTTCCATAGGGTGCGTTTGGATGAGAGAAGAAGAAGAGAAAGAAGGAAGATGGGAAGAAAAAAATTATAAACAATCCAAACTCTTCACAAAGTTACACACTTACCAATGCTTCTTCTCACTTCTTCCCTTCTTCCCTTCTTCCCACACCTATCCAAACGCACCCATATATAGGCGATAGAGAGGCCTCCTTTTCAGTCTTCCCTTCCACGGAACATGTAGGAAGCCCGGGGGTTACAGATTCTTCCCGCTCCAGCCATTTCTGTTTCGGTCCTCTCTTCTTTCTTAACTTTTATTTTTGGCAGATCTAGGTGCATCATGAACCTTCAAACTGACAGTAGGCCCTACAGCTTCTGTTTGTTCCCTTCTATTGTACTCCGCGTGTCCTTATCTCCCTTTAATGAAGGGGTCGAGATTTAGCCGAAACGCGGGGAATTGCTGGAGCAGAGTGCCCATCTCTCAACGTGGATCGTCCGATCTAATTGAACGATTAGATATAGAACGAAGCTTTTATCCCTTAAAAAAAAAAAATTGTCTCCTCCCATCTGGAACTGGAACAGAACAGAAAACTTAACCTTCGCCTTCGCTTCTTTTCTCCTCCTCTCTCACTCGCACAGCATCTCGGCCTCCCTCTCGCTGCCTCTCTCGCTCACTACCCATCTCTCCCCTCTCCAGCTCTCCTTCATCGAGCACCATTGGCGACCTCAAGAAGCTCATGGCCGACGCCACCGGAATGCGCGACTTCAACATCAGTGATGGTGCGCGAGAAGGGCCTCCACGAGAATTGGATTGGAATTAGAGATGATGATGGGGAAATTTAGGAGAATTTTAGAGAAATTTGATTGTTTGAAGAAAGAAGTAAGAAGGCAAAAAAAAAAATTTTTTTAAGGGATAAAAAACTCCGCTCTATATCTAACCGTTCAATTAGATCTGACGATCCGCGCGCTGAGAGATGGACACTCTGCCCATCTTTATACGGTTCCGGGAATTGCTTGCTACACTCTTTGCGTGCAAACTCACAAAAATAATTTCGAGAAAAGACCCTCCAGATTATTTTATTCATTTTTTGCACCAGCAAGGGCTTTTTGCTATTTTTTTTATTTCTCCGATCGCAAAATTTTAGGGTCAAACCCTCTTCTAGCTAACACCTCAAATAATGTATGAATAAATCTTCTCTGTAATTCGTATTGTAAGCAATGATTATACTACACGGTGACACATGGTTCATAGAGCAACCATACAGTTTTATACAAATATGAGAATCAAATGATGGTAATATCTGAATTTGAAAAAGTTAATAGTTTATCTAAATTTTACGTCGAATAAATGCTATTAAAGCCTAGCCTTATTATTAGGCCTGATTAACGTGGTAAACGGGCACGGAATGGGGTGTTCCGTTTACCGTGCCGTTAACGAAACGAAATTGATTTCACTACCGTTTACCATTCCACTTACTAAACGAAATGATTTCGCTAAATGGCATGTATAAAAACACGTTAAAACACGTTAAACCGTTTCATTTTATGTGCCGTTTACCGTTTCGTTAAGGAAATGAAACAAATATCTCTACCGTTTACCGTTCCGTTTCAGCAAAACGAAACGGCATAACGGTTTACGGTGTGCCGTTGGCAGGTCTACTTATTATTAATTTTTTTTCGATTTTGGAACTACCAACAAGCAATATATAACGTGGCAAGTGAATTGTTGATGTATGACGACTCAATAATCGCAATTAAGATTGTTTCGAATACTGTGAACTATTATAGGAAATTTCTGATGTAAAATTTGTGAATTTTTTTCAACAATTCATGCTTTACTAAATATTAAAGAGACAAAAATACGTGCTAACTGCAGTATAACATTCGTATCATGGTTGGATGCGTAATAAAAAAAAAAACAAAAAATTCTCTGCAGTGTTTCAAAATAGATACTCTTGACCATTGGATATAGTTGGAAATTCGTATCTACTTCATATGACCCGCATCTTTGCAATGCACAGCTTAAAACCAATGATGGAACATACTTTTAGTTTATACAATCTGATGGCTATCCAACCAAGTATACTTTCAGTTTAGGTTATTCCATTTTAACAATTTTGATTTATTACTTTATTTAAATATAAAATATAATGAAAAAGGTTTTTTCTATAACTTAATTTGATACCAAACATAATGCAATTTTAAAGATAAATCATTCATATGTAGAATAATTTAGCAATTTTTTTTTATTTGAATAGTTAATTTTTCATTGACAATAAATAAATTCAAATTACACTAAATTTCATCCTTAATATGTTTAACATATAGAAAACTTGCTTACAATTTAAATTTTGTTCATTTGATGATTTTGGTGCTGGCCATCATGGTTGGGAGTTGGAACACAAATTCAAAGCGAGTTTTGGAATTCCAAAAATTGAAACCAGAATATCTTAAAGGCAAGCCAATTAATGGTTTACTGTAAAATGTACAAGATATTTGATGACGAGAGGATTTACAATAGTAATTATTACCAAAGGGTGCGTTTGGATCGTTGGAAGAAAGAAGAAGAAGAAGGAAGAAGAAAAAAAAATTATAAACAATCCAAACTCTTCACAAAATTACACACTTTCCAATACTTCTTTCCACTTCTTCCCTTCTTCCCTTCTTCCCACATCTATCCAAACGGAGCCAAAGAAAACGAAAATACACCGAAAGATCAATAGAAATCTTCAGGACGATATATGCCTACATCTTAGTAATAAGAACAAGAATATTGGCAATAAGATTCAACAATTTTGAGAAAACCTTGTTGTTCTGAAGAATATTGTATGGAAAAACAGGCCTTTACACAAGAAGAGACGAAAAGTACAGAAATGATGACCCTGCACTCTCATCTTCGATTTTTTAGTAACGAGCGTCTCTGTTACCAGGTCTCTTCCCCAACTTCAGATCCATTGACCCCATCTCCATTAGACAGGTGAACAATGCTTATCCTAAAATAAATTTGAAATTTGAAATTATGCGTTCTAACATAATAGAACAAAATATAGTACGAAAATAACAAAATAAAGGTTTAATTTAACCCAAAAAATTAAGAAATTGCTCTCTTAAATCTTGAAGGGTCATTTTGGCAAAGTGATTTACTAAATAGATTAATAGAACTAAAATCATTTAAGACATTATTTATCACTGTTGTATGAAAAATTTGTTGAGAGTTATTTATGAATAGACCGAAAAATTATGTGCCGGTTGCAAATGTATGAACCACTCACCAAAAAATGAAATCACTTATTCTTATATATATATATATATATATATATTTTTTTTTTAAGATAGTACCTTTCCATAAACAGAAATCCCAAGAATTAAACATGGCTTCTCACTAATAACGCCCTCCATGCCGACGGTTGGACAAACTGGCCAACTTCTTCTAACTTCAAATCTTACACAAATTTGATTTTCTCCAACATCTGATATTAGTATATTCTTATTAGTTAAATTTGAATCCAATGTCGCTGCATAAAATAAACTAATTGCAATATGAACTACAAAAAAGATGACTCTGAATAAGCCTCATAAATAAGCATATCTAACATAATAACGGAAATTTATTCACACCTATTTGTTCTTCGCATGATCCAGTATGTTAATTAGATGAGTCATACAATGATCGTTGGAAGATATATAAACAATGGTGTAAATTTAAAGAGAATGAAATAGCTGCAAAAATAGTGTGAATGAACATAAAACTAAAATAATGTAATCTAAATATGACAAAAAACAAGCTTGAAGAAATACGAAATCACTTAATTAATTTGCAAATATGGCAACTTATATAGCTCTCGCAATATGCTGATTTGTTCATACTATGTTACCATATATTTTGATTACAAGGTTTAATTTATCAAAAGGTTCAGAAATTACCCCATTGTTAAATATGATTGTTGTTGTGACTTCTGAATAAATGCTACAATATAAACATAATGAAAAGTTCACTAAGATGCCTTCAATATAGATATCTTAAATCGATCTAATTATGACAAATATCTCGAAAATAAACTCTATCTACAGAAAATATGCTTCGTAGCAGAAAACGCAATTTTATTTTTTCTAACATAACATCAGAAACTTCCATGTATGTTTAAGTTTAAAGCATTATCTGGATTTAACTAAAATGTGTCTAATTTGATATTCATTTTGTACCTAGAAATGAAACTGAGTATTTGGAAATAATTTCGATTTAATTTAAAAATTACAGAACAATATGCGTATATTTAAATCCAATGAGGATGCTTTTATAGTTTTAAGATAAGATGAGATTTGTTATTCCGTTTCTTCAAATTTTTGTATCCATCGCAGAATCACCCTTTTTGTTATGTTAGTACTTTTTTTTTCCTTCGATTGTTTTCCCAACCAAAAGTGTCCTTTCTTCCTCTTTCTTTTCATGTGGCTGATCCTGATGATAAAAATTAAGTTTTACTTCGTTTTTTTAAACCGTTGGATCATTCCAAGATCTGTCCTAGATCTGATCAGATTCAGATTGAAGCGCACGCCTCTTGCTCTGGAGTAGGGATGGGCAAAAAAATCGTAACTCGTGAATTGATCGAACTCGCCTCGAAAAAAACTCGGATATGAGTCGAGTTAAAAAAAATCGAGTTACTATAACTCGAGTTAGGCCCAACTCGAAATTAAACGACGTGATTTCGAGTAAGGCCCAACTCGATCGGCCCATAACTCGATTTATCTGTGCACAGTCCATTAATTCAGAATATTGTCGACTCTAGCCCAAAATGACTATGCTGGTCATAGTTTTTGCCGCTGACCTAACCTAGCACTAGAGAACTCCGCCGCTCTACTCCTTACTCTTCGCTCAATCTCTCTCAGTTCCTCTCAGACTCGTTAATCTCTCTCAATCTCTCTCAGTTTCTCCTCTCACTTACTCAGCCGCTCACTGCCGCTCACCACCTCTCAGTTCTCACTTCTAACCGTCGTCGCTCAGTTCTCACTTCTCACCGCCATCCAGTTCTCTTCTCAGTTCTCACTCTCTTAAAGACTCAGACTTTCACTCCCTCAATGCTTCAATTGCAATTGAGGAGAGCCAAAGTGTTCATTTACAAGAAGAAGAAAAAGACGATACGGTTAATACGGTGGATATAAAAGACCTTGGTTTGTCAAAAGCTGGACGCAAGAGGAAGTCACAAGCATGGAACCATTTAGAAGAAGAAGATTATACGACTAATGCAGTAATGCTATTGTTTTAGCTAGATTAAATTTGCCAGTATTCACTATATTAAGCTGTGTAGAAATCTTTTTTTTTAAATTGTTGCAAATTTTTCTTTTTGAGAGTATGTAATATCAGACTATCAGTATGACAGTATATGACTTTAGTTGATGCTTCTGGCTAATGTGCCATTTTTCTTATTTTTTTCTATAATTCTTTCAATTTTTGCGTTGTGTTTGTGTATAAATGTATTTGACATTTTGTTATCTTTGCCTGTTCAGCTTCTGTGACTTGACATTAAGGGCTGGGCAAATATATATTTTATCATTTATCCTGGAATTACATTGTGTATAAGTATAATCGACAACAGTATACTGTATAAGTGACATACTGGTCAAATTGTCTTATTTTATTATTTACTCCAGGAATTTCGAGTAAAATTATCGAGTTACGACTTAACTCGAGTAGTCACGACTTGATTTCGACTAACTCATAGGAATTCGAAATTGTCTTACGATCGAGTCACGAGTTAACTCGAAATGGAACGACTTGATTTCGAGTAGGGTATAACTCGGTCGCTACTCGACTCGAAACCACCCCTACTCTGGAGCCTTCATAGTTTTAATTTTAAACCCTTGCATCGAGATCTTTTTCCCTTCGCTCGAGTCGTTCTCCGATAGGTTCTCTCTACTCTGACTCTGACTCCGCCTTCTTGTGACATCTTCGGTCAGACTGTAGTCTTCCAATAATGTTCTTAAATTGAAGTATCATTGTCATTTTTTATGGTTAGGTCCTTTATTGCTTGCTGTGGCACGAATTAACCCATTTTCAGTTTGACTGATATGAGCCAAACTGTCATAAAAGTAAAGCATAGGAGGCCCAAAAGTGAGTTCCTCTTTTTTGTTGTTTTTACAATGTATCTGGCAGTATGCATAATCAATGCATTATCTATCAGTTTGAGGTCATATATTTTTGTTTTTTGTTTAATTTGGAATTCCAAAAATTCGAAACATAATATATAAAAGTTATTAAAAGGCAAGGAAATGGTTTTCTGTAAAATGTACAATATACATTTTATGACAAGAAGATTTATTACATATAATTCTTACAAAATAAAGAGAAAAATGAAAGATAACTCAGTATATCAACCTTATGGATGATATGTGCCTACATCTTAGTAAGAAAAAGAATATCGGTAATAAGGTTCACCAATTTGAGAGACCTTCTTGTTCGTATACCATTCCTATGAGGCTCTGATCATCATTGTGATGGAAAAACAGGCCTTCACGCAATAAGAGATTAGCAGCAGGGAGATAACAACTTTGCATCCAGAACTTCGATTTTATCTCCAAGCAATCAGCATATGCTCTTTTACCAGATCCCTTCCCAACTTCAAACAAGTTGACACTGTCTTCAATGAACATGTGGCCAATGTTTACCCTAAAGTAAATTGAAATTTTAAATTATGAGTTCTAATTATATAATGTTGAGGATTGTTAAAATACTACGGAAAAGTAAAAATAAAATTAAGAAATTGCTCTTGAGCCTCGAAAGGTTTTTTTTTTTTTTTTTGGAAAATTGATTTAAAATCGAACTATCATCAATGTTACGGTTACATTTTGTTATCACATTCCTGTGAAAATTTATTGAGATTTATTTATGAATAGACCGCAAAATATGTGCTGATTGCAAATATATGAACCACTAACCAGAAAATGGAAAAGTTCCGAACGAATTATTCTTTAAAAAAATATTTGTAATATAGTACTTATATGTTATCACAGATGCCAACAAGTAAACATGGCTCCTTACTAATCATGCCCCTCATACCGGCGGTTGGATAAACCAGCCGACTTTCTAGAAATTCAAATCTTCCACAAATTTGATTTTCTCCAACATCTTATATTAGTATAATCTTATTAGTTTAAAATATGAATCTGATGTCACTGCATAAAATAATTCTCAATTACATTATGAATTACAAAGACGATGACTCAGAATGAGCCTCATAAATAAGCATATCTAACGTAATAATGGAAATTTATTCACACCCATTTGTTTTTTGCATGATCAGGGTGTTAATTAGATGAGTCATACAATTAGCGGTGGAAGATATCTAAACAATGCTGTAAATTTAAAGAGAATGAATTAAGCTGCAAAATAGTGTGAAGTTAACATAAAACTAAATTGATGTAACCTAAATATGACAAATAACATGCTTGAAGAAATGCAAAATCACTTAATTTGCAAATAGACAACTTATATATAACTGATAATATGCTGATATTTATTCACACTATGTTAGCATATATTTCGATTACAACACTTATTTTATCAAAAGAGTGAGAAATTACCCCCCCCTTTATTTATAAAAATGATTGTTGTTGCACATATGCTCTCAAGATAAAAATCAAAATTTATTTTAATATTATTTCAAAACCGGGAAATAAAAAATTAAAGATATTTTCTATTCAAAAGTCGAGCAGTTAACTCTTAAGAGAAAAATCACGAAACAAAAATGTAAACAACTTGGATTGAACTTGTCAGACAGAGTGTGGAGAAAAATGGATGTTTGGCTCGGTCCGAGTTGGGCCAAACTCGGACCGAGTTGAAGCACACCTCTTCGGCTCGGTCCGAGTTGGCCTGAACTCGATCCGAGTTGGACCTTCTGAATTTCCTTTTTATGATTTTGCACATATGGAAATGTAATAAAAAGAAATATTAGCCTACCTATTATAAAGGAGGCGTCTTTCTCTTCCTTTGGGACATATCTTCTTCCCCAATTCTCTCTTGTACTCCATTATTATTGAAAAAAAATAAAAAGTGTGGTGTGTGTGAGTCGTGGACGTAGGTACATATTGTACCGAACCACGTAAAATCTTCGTGTTCTTTTCTGTGATTGCTTTTGTTTACATGGTATCAGAGCGGTAGGTTCTGAGATCTGTGCATTATTATCGTTTCTGTATCCCTGTGCGAGTTACTGCACAGTCGATTCCTCGTTGTGCGAATTACTGCACAATCAGACCTGTTCTTCTCGACGAGATCTCACCGAGTTACTGTGTGAGTTTATTCCTTGCGTGAGTTACTGCGCAGTTGATCCTTCTTCCTTGAATTTTAACACTGAAACCGACCCCAAATCTCTAACAACCAAAATACCAGAAACCATGACTCATATCCAAAACCTAAACGATTGTTGGATTATAGATTCAGGGGCAACCGATCATATGACTTACAATAAGGACGACTTGATAAGAGAATCTCATCCAAGGAGGACTGAGATCGTCAATGCAAATGGGGAAGTTTATCCAGTCACAGGGGCTGGAGATGTTCAATTTTCCTCTTCTCTAACTCTTTCAAATACTTTATTGGTTCCTTCTCTTTCATCAAGACTATTGTCTGTAGGTCAATTGTGTGAAGAACTGAACTGTGTTGTACTCATGTATCCCAGATTTTGTCTCTTTCAGGACCTTATGACAAAGGAGATTATCGGTCGTGGTATTAAGAAGGGAGGACTGTATCATTTGGAAGACATAGCTACTGGAAGAGCTCACATATCTGCTGGCTCGAGTTCAAGTAGGAAGTCTTCAATTTGGATGTGGCACAGACGTTTGGGACATCCTTCATTCGGGTATCTCAAGAAACTTTATCCAAGTTTATTTTCTGGATTTGAGAACGAATCTTTTGAGTGTGAGGTATGTATTAAATCTAAGAGTCATCGAGCCCATTTTGCTAAGAACTTGGATAATGACAAAACCACTCCTTTTGACCTGGTTCACTCTGATGTATGGGGGCCTTCCCCAGTTGAATCCCTAGGTGGTAACAGATGGTTTGTGTTATTTGTTGACAATTGTACCAGAATGACATGGATTAATTTGGTAAAGCATAAAAGTGAGGTACCACTTGCCATCAAATCTTTCATTACCATGGTAAAGAACCAGTTTGATAGAAATGTTAAAATTTTCAGAAGTGATAATGGAAGTGAATTTGTCAACAAAACAGTAAGAGAATTTTTTAACACCAATGGGATTATACATGAAACAAGTTGTGTGGGTACTCCCCAACAAAATGGTATAGCAGAGCGAAAGAATAGGCAAATCCTAGAAATGACTAGGGCAATGATGCTAGAAAACAATGTACCCCATTCTTATTGGGATAATGCAGTTACATCAGCAGTTTACTTGATGAATAGGGTGCCTTCTGTGGTACTTGACTTCCAAACACCCTTGCAAGTACTTTCAAAATACTGCTTAATTCCCTCTGTCCTTACAATTCCACCAAAGATATTTGGGTGTATTGCCTATGTTCATATACAAAAACATCAAAGGTCAAAGTTGGATCCTTGTGCTGAAAAATGTGTGTTCATAGGCTATGGTCAACATCAAAAGGGCTATAGGTGCATGAATCCATCCTCTAGAAAAGTCTATACCACTATGGATGTGACATTTATTGAAAATGAAGGGTATTTCTGTAAAAACCAGACTCATTCTCAGGGGGAGAGTGTGATAGACAATGAACTCTGGTTCGATGCAGTAAGAAATGATGTTTTTGATTCGAAATCTGAGATTTGCCCAAATGAACCTGTTCAACTCGGTCCGAGTTGGACTCATCTCGGTCCGAGTTCGACCCATCTCGGTCCGAGTTCGACCCATCTCGGTCCGAGTTCGACCCATCTCGGTCCGAGTTCGACTGAATGTGAGCATTCGAATCTAGAAATGGACCCATTGGCTAACTCGGGTCCATCTGAAGAAGGTTTGGAAAGTGAAGATGAAGAAATGATACAGTCTCCTACTTCACCACATGATCAATTTCCTGAGTCAGAGGTAAGTAATTCTGAACATGTTACTTCTGAATCTGTTACTACTAATCATGGTTATCAATTACCTTTCAGAATCAACAGAGGCAGACCTCCTAAGAGGTATAGACCAGATGAGGTTGGTGAGGGCAGGTATGCAATGGCAAACTTTATGACTATGTCTCACATGCCATCTTCTGTGAAAGAATTTGATAGAACCTTGTCGTCAGTTCACATTCCAAGAAATCTGAATGAAGCACTCAGTGATCCCAAATGGGTGGATGCAATAAAGACAGAAATGGATGCACTTGAAAAGAATGAGACATGGGAACTGGTGACAAGACCAAAAGACAGAAAGGCAGTAGGCTGCAAATGGGTATTTACAGTCAAATATGGGCCCACTGGAGAAATTGACAGGTACAAAGCAAGACTGGTAGCAAAGGGCTATTCTCAAACATATGGAGTAGACTACCAGGAGACTTTCTCTCCTGTAGCAAAACTGAACACTGTGAGGATCTTATTGTCCATTGCAGCAAATAGGGACTGGCCTTTACATCAATTTGATGTGAAGAATGCTTTTTTACATGGTGACATTGATGAAGAGATCTACATGGATATCCCACCAGGATACAGTCACTCAAGCAACCAACTTCTTGTGTGTAGATTGAAGAAAGCATTGTATGGTCTGAAACAATCCCCTAGAGCTTGGTTTGGAAGATTTTGTTGTGCTATGAGAGGATATGGATACACTCAGAGTGATACTGACCACACTTTATTTTTCCTCAAGAATAAAGGTAAAATTGTTATCTTGATAATCTATGTTGATGATATGATAATCACAGGTGATGACTCTGAAGGAATCCGGAATTTGGAAGAAAAATTATCTAAAGAGTTTGAAATGAAAAATCTAGGAGGGTTGAAATATTTTCTTGGAATCGAAGTTGCACGCAATAAGGAAGGTATTTCTTTGTCTCAAAGAAAGTATGTGCTTGACTTACTTGCTGAAACAAGTATGGTGGACTGCAAACCTGTTGACACACCAACCAAACAGAACACCAAGTTGGGTGTATTTTCTGATCAGGCACCTGCAAATAAGGATCAATACCAGAGATTGGTAGGGAGACTCATTTACTTGTCACATACTCGGCCTGATATCGCTTATGCTGTGTCTGTGGTGAGTCAATTTATGCATGCTCCCAGTGAACAACATATGGAAGCTGTCATGTGGATTTTAAGGTATCTCAAGGGATCCCCAGGACGAGGTATCTTCTTCAAAAGGAATGGTCATCTTCAGGTTGAGGGATATACAGATTCTGACTGGGCTGGAGATGTGACTGATAGAAAATCCACGTCTGGATATTTCACATTTGTTGGAGGTAACTTGGTTACTTGGAGGAGCAAAAAGCAAAAGGTGGTAGCTTTGTCAAGTGCAGAGGCAGAGTTCAGAGGAATTGCTAAAGGTTTGCAAGAATTACTGTGGATAAAGGGAGTACTCAAGGATCTTGGTCTCTATGATAACAGGGAGATGAAGTTGTTCTGTGACAACAAGGCAGCTATCGCAATATCTCACAATCCGGTGCAACATGATAGGACCAAGCATATTGAAGTGGATAGGCACTTTATTCGACAGAATTTAGAAGATAAAGTCATTAGCATTCCTCACGTGAAAACTGATGAGCAATTGGCAGATATACTAACCAAAGGGGTATCATGTACCATTTTTCAGGGAGTGATTTGCAAGTTGGGCATGCAAGATATCTACCTGCCAACTTGAGGGGGAGTGTGGAGAAAAATGGATGTTTGGCTCGGTCCGAGTTGGGCCAAACTCGGACCGAGTTGAAGCACACCTCTTTGGCTCGGTCCGAGTTGGCCTGAACTCGGTCCGAGTTGGACCTTCTGAATTTCCTTTTTATGATTTTTGCATATATGGAAATGTAATAAAAAAAATATTAGCCTACCTATTATAAAGGAGGCGTCTTTCTCTTCCTTTGGGACCTATTTTCTTCCCCAATTCTCTCTTGTACTCCATTATTATTGAAAAGAAATAAAAAGTGTGGTGTGTGTGAGTCGTGGACGTAGGTACATATTGTACCGAACCACGTAAAATCTTCGTGTTCTTTTCTGTGATTGCTTTTGTTTACACAGAGATACGCTTTATTCCGGCCGAATATTACAATCCAAAATGGAGTTTTACTGGCACTTTTTAATAACTGTTGGATCATTCCAAAGCCCATGCTAGATCTGATCAATTGAGGCGCGGATTCATTTCTAATTTCTCTCGGGAGAGTATCTTCCAGATGGTTTAATACAACCATCCAGTGAATATTTTTTGATCTGAGTCGTCCGATTTAATTTTAACGGTTAGATTTTTTCCGGGTTTATCAATCTCAGTATTTTGCACGGGTATCTATAGCCGTTGAGATTAAATCGGACGGCTGAGATCGAAAACCATCCGTAGATGGCCAGATGCATTTGAGGATGGAGTTCCATTTCGGGGCACATCCCTCAAGCTCTTTTCTCCTCTCTCGCGCACACCTCTTGCTCTCTCCTTTAAACCCTCGCGTCGAAACGCTAGGTGCCTCACTCTGACTCTGCCTTCTTGCGACATAACGACTTCGGTCAGATACTGTTAAGTACGGTGCTCTTTTACTGAAACATGCTTTATTTACTTTTGTGAATGGCAAATTACCCATTCTGAGAAGTTAATTTCGACATGAAACAGTAGAAATTAGTGCTCTCTTCTTCAAGCGACAGTGTCTCTGTGTGCTCATTTGGCATCTGCAGCGCAGAAGAGAGATCCCTTCCCAAGAAGAAGAGGTGGTGCTAATGCGTGGTTCATTGCCCCCTTCTAATTGTCAGTATTTAAAGGCATATATCTTCTTTTTCAACCCTCCTCTTATTCATAATTCGTGGTTATTCTCCAAATTTTAAATGATGGTTTTTACTCGGTGCTACCTTTAATTTGTGCTCATACAGTAATTAGGGACTAAGCCAAAAACACACGAACCTCCTAATCTGGCATATTGTAGAGTAAGCGAATCAGCTAGTATTCTTCTCCGTTCTCAAATTTTAATTATTGGTTTGGCAACAAGGATTCTTAGCCCTTTCTTTTTGAGTTTGAGTTGCCAAAAAACTCGTGAATTAACTCGTATGCCATTTTATTTGAAAGTTAACTTTAATTTGTGTTAATTTAGCACAGAACCAGATATATAGGGTATACGTTCTGATAAGTTTACGGTTTCTAACGAATTTGGGTGTCAGCTATTTTCCAGTAATACAGAAAAGCTTGTCTGACTCTGATCTATTACACGTGTTTTCTAACTAATTTGCTCTACATCAGGAACAAAACACCTAATTCTCAATCAATCATAGCTGTTCTGTTATTCTTTTCTTGAATGACGTTGGTCATATATCAGAAATCAATATCGATTTGGGATTCTCTTCTCTTCCATCTGAATGAAACTTGTGTAGAGAATCAAATCACTATAATTGAATTGCAATTCAACTTTCTTTCTTGAGTTTTAGTTTGAAATTTCATTTCATTCTACCAAATGCCTCTTGAATCAGTACGGTTCTGTTAATGTTAAGTTATTAACATGCCAGTGCCATCCAGGTTTTTTTGATAAAATGCAGAAGCAAAGCTAGATGAATCTCAAAGACCTGACTCCTGCAGCCTCTAACCATTCGATAAAGTTGGAAATTCGTATCTACTTCATATGACCCGCATCTTTGCATGCTTAGTTTAAACCAGTGATGGAACATAGTTTTAGTTTATAGAATCTAATGGCTATCCAACCAAGCTTCAGTTTCGGTTTTTTCCGATTTAATAACAATTTTGATTTAATACTTTATCAAAATATAAAAGATAATGAAAAATATTTTGTTTTTTTAACTTAATTTGATACCAAACGTAATGCAATTTTAAAGATAAATGATTCATATAAGAATAATTTAGCAATTTTATTATTTGGTTAGTTAATTTTGCATTAACAATAAATTCAAATTACACTAAATTTCATCCTTAATATGTTTATCATATAGAAAATTTGCTTACAATATAAATTTTGTTCATTTGATGAATTCGGTGCCAGCCATCATGGTTGGAAGTTGGAACACAAATTTAAAGCGAGTTTTGGAATTCCAAAAATTTAAACCAGAATATCTTAAAGGCAAGGCAATGGTTTACTGTAAAATGGACAATATATTTGATGACGAGAGAATTTATAACATAGTAATTATTACTAAAGAAAAAGAGCGTACATCTAATATATATGACTATATCTTAGTAAGAAAAAGAATATTGGTAATAAGGTTCACCAATTTGAGAAACCTTTGTTGTTCGTATCTCATTCCTCAAAGGCTCTGATCAGCATTGTGATGGAAAAAACAGTCCTTGACGCAAGAAGAGATTAGCAGCTAAGATACGTCACCTTTCCACCCAGATCTTCGATATTAAGTAAATCGAAATTTGAAATTATGAGTTCTAATTATATAATGTTGAGGATTGTTAAAATAGTACGAAAAAGTAAAAATAAAATTAAGAAATTGCTCTTGAGCCTTGAAAGGGTCTTTTTTTTTTTTGGCAAAATGGTTTACTAAATCAAACTATCATCAATGTTACGGTTACATTTTATTAATTATCACATTCCTGTGAAAAATTATTGAGATTTATTTATGAATAGAACTCAAAATATGTGCCGATTGCAAATATATGAACCACTAACCAGAAAATGGAAAAGCTAAATTCTTTAAAAAAATATTTCTAATATAGTACCTGTGTGTTATCACAAATGCCAACAAGTAAACATGACTCCTTACTAATCACGCCCCTCATACCTCCGGTGGGATAAACCAGCCGACTTTCTAGAAATTCAAATCTTCCACAAATTTGATTTTCTCCAACATCTAAGGCTCCGTTTGGATGGCTTCTTTCCGGAATAAGAAATAAGGAATAACCACTTTTTATCAATAAATTTATTTCTAACCATCCAAACTCTTCACAAAAGTTACACACTTCCCAATAAATTTACCCCTTCCCAATAAATTTATTCCCTTCTTCCTTCTTCCTACCTTATTCTCAACGCATCCAAACGGAGCCTAATATTAGTATATAATCTTATTAGTTTAAATTATGAATCTGATGTCGCTGGATAAAATAATTCTCAATTGCATTATGAATTACAAAGACGATGACTCAGAATGAGCCTCATATATAAGCATATCAAACTTAATAACGGAAATTTATTCACACCCATTTGTTTTTGCATGATCAGGGTGTTAATTAGATGAGTCATACAGTTAGCGGTGGAAGATATCTAAACAATGGTGTAAATTTAAAGAGAATGAAATAAGCTGCAAAAATAGTGTGGAAGTAACATAAAACTAAATTGATGTAACCTAAATATGACAAATAACATATTTGAAGAAATGCAAATCACTTAACTTGCAAACATGACAACTTATATAACTGCAATATGCTGATATTTATTCACACTATGTTAGCATATATTTCGATTACAACACTTAATTTATCAAAAGGGCGAGACATTACCCCTTTATAAAAAATGATTGTTGTTGTACACATGCTGTCAAGATAAAAATAATTTATCAAAATTTATTTTAATATTATTTCAAAATCTGGATATAAAAATTTATAGATATTTTCTATTAAAAAGTTGAGCAGTTAACTCTCAAAAGAAAAATCACAAAACAAAAATATAAAGAACTTGGATTGAACTAGTCAGACAGAGAGACGCTTTATTCTGGCTGAATATTACAATCCAAAATGGATTTTACTTGGCACTTTTTAACCGTTGGATCATTCCAAAGACCGTGCTAGATCTGATCAATTGAGGCGCGGATTCATTTCTGGTTTCTGCCCTTTAATTCTTTTTTTTGCTGGTTAACTCTTTCCTTTCCTTCGGGAGTTGGGACCCAATGACATCTTTTATTAATGAGCCGTTCGATCTAATTCGACGGCTGGATATGAATCTCTGAGGGATTACCTTGTTTTTGGCGTTAGTTTCTCTTTAATTCTCCGTCTCTCCGTCTCCTCTTCTTCTAACCTCCGCTCAGAACTCTGAAAACCTATACAAGCACGGACACTTCTCTCCTCTCTCCTTCCAATTTTTTTAATTTCACAATTTTCTTTCTCAAATTCTGAACTGATCTCGATCGGGATCTCCTCCGTGGAATAGTTTTCATTGAATATTTAGTGAATTATCTTTTTCATGAGCGTGATTTGTGTATAATGTAAGGTTTGCCATTCTTGTGCTAGTGTTCTTCTTTTCTTCATCGAAGGTTAGTAAGTAGGAGAGGAGAAGAAAAGGAGCATAGATGTTGAGTTCAAGGAATGTGGACAGCGCAACTGGTAAACTTTTACTGAAAAAGTTTCTTCTGTTTCCTCATAATTAAGGTGAGTGATAGAAAATAAAATCACTCTAGTTGGGGTCAATAATGTCTATTTAGAGGTGTTGGTTTAAAAATAATTAATCAATTTTGTATAATTCTAAAGCAATTTTGCAAAAATTGACTAATTTTAATCCCACTGTATCCACTTTAACCCATCTGAAGAGAAACTATGTACACAAATTAGTTTCTTAGTTACAGTTGGATTTTAGATAGCTGTGGCCAATATTTTTTGTATTAAAACTATAATGTTTCTGTAATAGACTGTTTTAATAACTTTTGCAGAATAGTGATCCCAACAATATAATGCAATCTTACTAGGTAGCCTCTGCCTAGTTTCTCCAAAAAAAAAAAAAACACAATATAATGCAATCAGGTTTTTTTTCCCCTTTGAATTATGGAAGCCTTTTCATTGATAGTTTATACATTTTTAAGTATCTTCTTTTGCAGGTGGGACCTAACAAGGCAGAACAATTTGTTAGGGCATTTCGAGATGCACATAAGAAACCTAGAAGCAATATGCTGTTTGTACTTGCATTAAATCTGCTTCTATCTTGCACTGAGGTCTTCTTCCCTTCTCTCAGTCGCTCTCCAGTAGCCTGTGCCTGACTCTAACTCCACCTTCTTTGTGACATATCGTCATATTGACTTGGGCCATATACTGGTAAGTACAGTACTTTTTTACTGAAACATTCTTTATTTACTTTGTAAATGGCAAATTACCCATTCTGAGAAGTTAATTTCGACATGAAACAGTAGATATTGATCTTCCCTTCTTCAAGTGACAGTGTTGTTGTGTGCTCTCAGTTCACTTGCCTCCCATTTGGCATGTGCAGCGCAGAAGAGAAATCCCTTCCCAAGAGGTGGTGCCTAATTGTCAGTATATAAAGGTATATAACTTCTTTTTCAACCTTCCTCTTATTCACAAGCTCTTGGTTGTTCTCCAAATTTTGGAGTAGTTATTGAAGGGTGTTAAGGAAAATTATAGGAGTAATTAGCGACTAAGCCAAAAATACACCAATCTCCTAATCTGGCATATTGTGGAGTAAGCGAATTAGCTAGTGTTCTTCTCTGTTCTCAAATTTTAATTATTGGTTTGGCAAAAAGGATTCTTAACCCTGTCTGTTTGAGTTTGAGTTACCAAAAAACTCGTCAATTGACTGGTATACCATTTTATTGGAAGGTTAAACTTTAATTTGTGTGAATTTTATCACAGAACCAGCTATATAGGGTATACGTACAGAAAAGCTTGTCTGATCTATTACACGTGTTTTCTGACTAATATGCTGTATCGATTGGGTACAAAATACCTAATTTTCAACCAATCATAGCAGTTCTGTTATTCTTTTGTTGAATGGCATTGGTCATATATCAGAAATCAACATCGATTTGGGATTCTCTTCTCTTCCATCTGAATGAAACTTGTGTAGAGAATCAATTCACTATAATTGAATTGCAATTCAACTTTCTTTTTTGAATTTTAGTTTGAAATTTCATTTCATTCTACCAAATGCCTCTTGAATCTGTACGGTAATTTCTGTTAATATTAACATGCCAGTGCCATCCAAGTTTTTGATAAAATGCAGAAACAAAGCTGGATGAAGCTTAAAGACCTGACACCAGCAGCCTCTAACTCCATCAATGCAACAGTTATCCTAGTGGAGAAAGGAAGTACCATTGAAGAAGGCAAGGAGAAAACAAAAACATGTGTTGCTCTTGTCGCAGATGAAACCGCTTGCGTGAATTTCCAGATGTGGGGGGCTGAGTGCGAGGCCTTTCATCCTGGTGACATCATCCGTATCAGTAAAGGGATTTTCTCCAGGCACAAAAACAAGTTGTTGTTACGTGCTGGTAAAAGGGGTTCAGTTGAAAAGGTTGGGGAGTTCACAATGTTGTTCGTTGAGTCGCCCAACATGAGTGAGATGCGGTACGTGCCTGATACCAATCTGCCTTCTAAGCTTGTCCCTGAATCACAACTCACCAAACCCTAGTGAATTTTCATCAAGTTTACACGCTAGGTCTAGCATGTAAACATGTGTTTTTGCCATTCGATCAATTTGATTTGTGGTTGGATATTAATCGACATACGAAGTAACAATATATTTTGATTTTCTGTCTAATAAAGAAACAAATTAAATAACATATCTGTTTGTATCGATGCTAGATTAAATAATATATTTTTTTCTTTATTTGTCCACATACGAGAAGGGCATTTTAAGCTGGTTTAAAATAAAACATAGGAGGACACAGATTAGAAATCCGATAGAGGTTTTCTTTATGAATATTAAAGTTATAATATTTATTCTGTTCTGCATAATGAAAAAATATGGACGCCGTAAATCCTCTTTGCCTTTTCCATTTTTACGTTTCTGTTTGACTGTTTCATTATCAAGAATAATAATATTCCCAATTCACTAAAAAAATGTTGATGCAACATCGTTATTGTAGCTTTCGTATCTTAATAAATTTTTTTTTTTAAAAAAAGGCAACGAAACATATATACAGTTTGACATAAATCATCTCTCCAAGATAGCTGCTATCTAGATTATCAAAAAAAAGAAATTTAAATCAGCTTATTTAATCAATAAGCTGATTTTTTTTTTCTTTGTAGAGAATAAGCTCATGCTTTTTGTTTGTTAAAAAAAAACACTGATGCTTTATCTAAAGGATAAAAATACCCTAGTCAACGGTGGTTCGTAGAATAACTTTTTGTGCTTATTTCTCGAAATTGAGCTTGTTGCTGTGAAACCTGCCCTTTGGATAACACTGCATGTATTGCTATTTTAATAATGCATTATATATTTACATAAATATTGCACCAGTGTTTTGTTGTTTTGTTAGTTTACATAAATATTGTACCAGTGCATAGTTTACTTTTCTCGCTTTTTTTTTTTTTAACAATGTAACCAGTCATCCAGACGTATAATTATCTATCAATCTTAAGATCATACATTTTTCTTTTTTTCAAGTTTAAGGTGAGTTTTGGAATTCCAAAAATTTTAACCAGAATATCTAAAAGACTAGGCATTGGTTTTCTGTAAAATTTACAATATATATTGGAATAATAAAAAGGAAACTGAAAGATTATTAGAATGATATATTACATAGATCTTATTTAGAGGAAGTCAGAACTCAGATTACAAGATTGGCAATTAGATTCAGTAATTTGAGAAACCTTATTGTTCTTATTCCATTCCTCTGTTCAGCATTGTTATGGAAAAACTGGCCTTTGCAGAAGAAGAGACAAGGAGCACAACAATGACGATTTTGCACTCAAATTTTCCAATTTGTGTCCAAGTATTGAGCATCTCCTCTTTTACCAAATCCCTTCCCAACTTGAGATCCATTGACCCCGCCTTCGTTAAAAATGTGAACGATGTTCATCCTAAAGTAAATTGGAAATTATGAGCTCCAGTTATATAATGTTGACGATTGTTAAAATACTATAAAAAGTATAAAAAAAGGTTAATTTAAAAAAAATAATAATACGAATTGAAATTGCTCTTAGTCTTGAAGTGTCATTTTGGCAAAATGATTTACTAGATAGGACTAAATAATCAATGTTACGGTTACAGTTTATTATTACGTTCGTATGAAAATTTATTTATGAATAGAACGCAAAATTTTGTACCACTTTCGAATATATTAACCACTGAGCAGAAACTTGAAAAGCCCTTAAGGAATTATTCTTTTAAAAAAATATTTTTAAATAGTACCTTTATAGTAACAAAAATGCCAGGAATTACACATGGCTCCTTACCGATTACGCTCCCCATGCATGCCGACGGTTGGATAAACTAGCCAACTTCTTCAAAATTCAAATCTTACAAAAATTTTATTTTCTCCAACATCTGATATTAGTATATTCTTAATTATTAATTTATTAGTCAAATATGAGTCCGATATCACTGCATAAATTAAATATTAATTGCGATATCAATGACAAAGAAGATGACTCTGAATGAGCCTCATAAATAAGGATATATAACATAATAACGGAAATTATTCACACCTATTTCTTCTTTGCATGATCCAGTGTGTTAATTAGATGAGTCATACAATTAGCGATTGAAGATATCAAATGAATGGTGTAAATTTAAAGAGAAGGAAATAAGCTCAAAAAATAGTGTGAAATAAACATAAAAACAATGTTTTAAATTGCAATTTGTGCAGTTTGACAGTTAGGTTGTGATTTAGCATTTATCGATGATAAAATAGTAATAAAGCGGCAATAAAATAAAAAAAACAGAGTTTTTTAAAAGTTTGCATAAAATTAAATTAATTGTTAGGTTTCTGCATGATAATTAAAATAAATATAGAAATCTAACATATTAATTGTTATATAGGATTAATTGGTGTTATGCCAATGTGAAAATTAGCTAATTAGGGATATGCCATTGTTAGATTACAAATTATATTTATGCCATCATCAAATTATGTAAATTAGAAATATGCCATTATCTCATTCCAAAAAAATTAATTCCAAAAATACCACCATGAATGCTCTTAATATTTTTCTAAAATCCCAAATTACCCTTGTTAATAAACTTGTGTGCTAAGCCTATCTCCAAACTTAGTATGTATTTTGTATACCAGCTAAAAAATGTTTGGAGATTTGCACACTAAAATATGCTAGAATATTCTGCGTAAATCTCCAAGCTTTTTTTCTTATTTTTTTTTTAATTTTGAAACCGTTCTTAGTATGTATTTTGGAAATTTTTATTAATTAACCCATGATTAAGTAACCATACTAGTCGGTATTTTTTTATTATGTATTTTGATTTTTACAAATTTATTGCAACATCTCAGCTATTTGCCTAATATTTTATTTCTCATTAATTATACAAGTTAATGATATAAGTAAAGATGGATAAAATTTAATTTTACCGCATTTTTGTTGTTAATAATATAAAGTTTTATTTTATGCCATTATTGAATACACTAGTGGTATATATCTAAGTTTTTTATTTTTGCAACGACGCATTACTCATTTTAATTAATTTGTAGGGGTATAAAACTAATTTGTCGTATAATGATGGCATTTCTCTAATTTTAAAATTTCAAAGTGGCATATTTAAAAGGGTAAAATTGACAAATCAATTTTTCAATGGCATAAAAATAATTTGCTCTATTTCATAATGGCATAAAACTAATTTCTCATTTAATGATGGTATTTTTCTAATTTTAAATTTTCACAATGGCATAAATCTAATTGTTAAATCTGACAGATGTTTTTCATATTAATATTTAAAGTTTTTATTAAATGAAGTATGAATATTTAAACTGCTTAGAAAATTGAATTGATTTGCACGCCCAGTATTGATATAACACTCCTTTCTAGAACAAAATTACCCTTAGTGAATTGAGAATATTACAATGATGACGGTTTCTTTGAGCAATAGTAGTACTGTCATTCGATTAGGAAAATTTTAGCCTAAAAAGAAGTACTTTATCAATACATCAAATTTGAAGGTGTGCAAATCAGTTCACACATTTTTATCTACAAGCATTTAAAATGACATATTAATTGTTAAATTTGTGTAGGACTATTTTAGATTAATTTAAAATAAAACATGGAGGACACAGATTAGAAATCCCACCGAGGCCAGGTTTCTTTATGAATATTAAAGTTATAATATTTATTCTTTTATGCATAATGAAAAAAAAAATCCTCTTTCCTTTTTCCTTTTTCCATTTTTACGTCTCTGTTTGACTGCTTCATTATCAAGAATCTTTCCAATATATTCACTAAAAAAAAAATACTGACGCAACGTCGTTATTTATTGTTCCTTTCGTATCTTAATGATTTTTTTTTTTAGAAAAAAAGGCGACGAACATATACAATTATACATATTAACTAGCGGGTCTCGCGCGTTGCGCGATCTATTTTTTCATATTTTTGTTAGATTTAGTATTGGAGAGCTATTTTGATGACTTTTGTTTTCATTTGAACAGTGCTATAATTAATGATTTATGAAGACGAAAAATTAGATTTAGCAACTCTGATCATCAAATATAAATAAACAATCAAGAAACGACTAATGCTGAAAAAAATTTTATTTTTTTTTGTAATGATGAAAAAATTAATCCATACAATTCATGCAAGCTGCAACGATACATATAGTATAGGAAGAAATAATCTTTCGCATGCATTACGATTTTTTGGAGACAGAGTAGATCAGATGCTCTAATTAAAATCAATGTCTCCACTTTGAAATTTTGTGACCAAAATGAAAAGTAAAGGAAAACTTGTATATTAAAATCAAAATATGCTGGAGTTACTAATAGAAGAATTGGTGAGCACATAATATCACCACACAGGTATTGACCAAAAAAAAAAAGCAAAACTTGCATATTAAAATTATAGACACCAAATATTAAATAGTGAACTGATATGAAATTGGTACACACTCATAAGACCACATGAAAAATATCTCTAATTGACTATTGTTGTATATGAAAACAAAAAAAGGGTGCCTAATAAGATAGCCACAAAGAATTATTGGACTGATAAGAGCCAAAATCATAGAAAATTTTGACAAAAAAAAATTTTCACATGTTTATTTGTAGCTTATATCTTTACCACTTAACCCCATCAATCATTATCTTAATGCCAATTTTGCAAAAGTCAGTGCAGCTTCATGTTGACAATTTTGCTCTGCTCATCTACTTTGGTTCAGCATGGCATGAATACCATACTGGTAATGGTCTATTAGCAAAAGTTAATTATTCCTATAGCATATCAATAAGCATAATTAAAGCTAGTAAGACATTATTGTATTTATATTTCTCTCTAGATTAAGGTTATCTCTCAAGCTAATCTAATCACCGTGTAAAGCACAACAAATCAAGGAACATATATACAAAGCAAACATATAATTTGAGTTGAAGCATAGAAAAATAAGTTTCAAATTGAGTTGTCTAAACTGAAATGGTCAGTGTAATATGTTTTCTAAATGATGAGTTATATATTTAAAAAAATTACCCTATATTTCAATGCAGAAAATATTAGTTTACGATGAGAGTGATATTGGAGAGTGAAGGGCGAGATAAACCTGTTTGTGTAGGTTGAGAAATTGTTTGCTGTAGACATGGCTTGCGCATTCAGACAGGAGAAAATGATAGCTCCATATGCTACATTAAACAAAAGATCAAAGATTATTAAGTGCATAGTTCCATATCTAACATTTGCTATTCATCCATTAGCATCAAAAATTAAAAAAGGACAGAATATAATGAAAGTGAAATGCTGAGCTATAGAATTTATCAAGAAGCAATTCAGATACGCTCGTAATTTCATAAATGACCAATGACAATCCAACTTAGGTTCCAAATGTCAGTCATAGATTTGTAGGCCTGAATAAGCAATGGAGATGATGACTTCATAAATCTGAAGTTTCTACTTTGTGTGTGTGTGTGTAGAGGAAATTTAATATGTATTGACACCACCATACTAAAGAACAAAGCGACATCATAAATTTAAAGGAAATTAAGTGATATGGACATGAAAGAAAAAAAAATTGGTAGAAACAAACAACGCTAATTGTATGTTATAAGTTTGAACCAGTACATTTATTGATACCACTCTTTGCAAAAAAAAAAAAAAACAAACCACACTGTGAGATGAGAATTTGTAATTATCCAAAATATACCTCAATGATACCTCATATTTTCAGAGCAGCCCATACATCCACTAATTTGACTTAAATGTGGAATCATGACTAAATTTGCAACACACTCCAGCAACGTTTTTCAAATTTTTATCAAAACTAAATTTCACAATTAAAAGGAGGAATATACCTGATTTTCTCTTCAACCTAAGACACTCAGGGCTAGAAGCTTACTGTGAACTTCAAATCACAAATCAGGAAGAACGTGTGTCATCTGAAAATCAACATAATAGTGGAATCACAAAATCCTTTATCATCAAATTTAAATTGTATTGCTGATCTTATGAATGAATTATGACAAATATAAGAAATTTCATGATAAATTCTTTCAGAAAAAATAAATTAAAATAAAAATTTGTATTCATCATGTTAACCATATATAACATCTAAAATAAGGCCTCGCCTTAAGAATGCATCTTGAGGGTTTCTTTCTAATTTGGAATTGCATTTAACATAATTTGAGGGTTTATTGTCTTTAACATAATTAAACATATAACATGAATTGCATTAATTGAGCAGTTACAACATACCTGCCGTTGGGCAGCCTTTCTTTCCCAAACTTGCTCCTTTACATAATTCTGAGAAAAATACAAAATAAGAATTCAACTGCAATATAAAAAATGTTTTGTAAATACAGGTTTGAACTGGCAAAAAAGAATTTCAAAATTGATAAAATGTAATTTTGTACCTTGAACTCATCCTTCGTATCTTCAAGAAGGGTCTCATTCTCAATAAGATCCTTAAAAATCCTCAAAATATAAAAAAATCAGGTTATATAAAAAGAACATATGATTGTTTTCACGTAAATTGCCCACAGACCACAGTACCATAATCTTTGTTTCAGAGAAAATACCTCCAGCCTCCAGGTCATCGAGTTCCTAGCCAAAATGACAAACAATCTGCTACAAATAGAAGAATATAACAGGAATTATTAGCTAAAAAAATATCTTCCTAAACATATTTAAACAGAAAATTCAGTAAGGATCTCGAGCAGCATCCTCACAACAGCACCCCCCCACCCCCCCACCCCCCCCCAAAAAAAAAAAAGCCACACACCCGACAAAATAAATCAATATCAACTTTATAGAAAATCCCAAAACAAACAAACATGTACCCACCCACAAACTCTCTCAAGAGAGAACAGAAACATATCCTTTGAGATTTTACACTACGGAAATGATCAATACAATATATTACACAAATTTCCTATACTGGTGAAGAATGTAGCCTCTTTTGATATGAAATCAAGGATATACACAAAAAGATAAAATTCAAAATTATCTACCGATGAAGATAACCATTTAGGAAATTTGACAAACTTCTTATGTGCACCAAAGTTCACTTATACAACATGATTCATCAAGGGACTATCATACTGTACCAATTTTGTTTACATTCACGGTGACAATTATTAAGGTAAACCATTGCACCTTTGGATTTTGTTGCTAGTTCATAGGCAAGGATGTTCTTCTTGATGTGCCGTGACTGATCCTTGATCTAATTAGATCCTCACCTACGAAAGCAAAATTAAAAAGTTGATATTGAAAGAAACGAAGCAACAATCTTAATAGATCTAATTGATCTAATAAACCAAAAGGAGAGCCATTTGATTTCCAAATTAGCTATATGCCACATGAATTCAGTCGAAACTGAAGAGGGGAAAAAAATCTAAAAAAAGCAAAGAGATAAAGCAGCATACTGAAATAAAACCTAAACTATGAGCATCCCAATTTCTCAAATTAGCAGGAGATAAAAGCAAAGAGAAATCTATGAAATCAGAAAGAAGAAAGAAATCAGAGAAGAAATAAAAAAAAGATAAAACTGTCAAATAGCATCAGGAGAAGGCAAGAGGGGCAGGAAAGACCGAACAAACCAAATTAAGAAGAAATCCCCAAATCAAAAAAGAGAATCCGGAAGGTAAAATTATAAGTAATGATGGAAATAAAATAATATTGTGAAAAAGGAAACGGTCTAAAAACATATAGTTCTCCCAATTGCAATATGAATAGCTGAGTACGGGCGAGTCTACTGCATGAACCCAAAATCTCTAAAGGAAATTCGTGAAACTCGAAATACAAAACAAAAAGAGAGATAGAAAAGAAAATGCGATAAACTCAGCGCAAAAATAGTAGGAGAAGGGAGAAGCCACAACAAAATAATGATGGAAAGGAGGAAAGAGACGAAGCTGAGATTAAAAGCTAACCTGTCGCAAACGAAATAAGGCCACGGCGCTCCAGAAATCGAAGAGGCAAATTGCTGCGCCATAATCCCTGGACCAGTAGCAGAGGAGAGCAACGAAGAAGAGGAGGAAACAAAGTCGAGGGCTCACAGAACCAAGAGCACATGGCGGATGGGTTTCCGTACGCAACCTACATGGCGCATCGATCAGACCGGTAGCAGATCGAAGCAATAGACCAGAATGAGAGCACAGAAGAACAGCAGATCCCAAATAGAGGAAAGTAGAGAGAGCGGTGCAGAGACCACGACCATTTGTCGAAGAGAAGCCGTACGACAACCACATGGAGAGCGCCTGAGATCAGAGAGATTGTACTTGGCGAAGCAAATCGAGGAAAGCAAGGAAATATCTCGAAAGAGAACTGATCAAACGGCCAAACAAAACAGCATCAGACGACCAGGATGAACCCAACCCAACGGACGGCCCGGATGAAACAACTGTTTGCCAACAGTGTTTAGCTACAGTAATAGATCCGGATCTAAATACCCGAGATTAATATATGT
Organism: Rhynchospora pubera; assembly: GCA_028095005.1. NCBI lineage: Eukaryota > Viridiplantae > Streptophyta > Magnoliopsida > Poales > Cyperaceae > Rhynchospora > Rhynchospora pubera. The sequence continues at coordinate 88,001,564 of CM051459.1, forward strand.
TTCGATGGTTAAGTGTTGCAGTAGTCCTCCTGGTATATATGCAACAGAAATCTAACATCTTCAATATATGGCATGAATGAACCCATTTTCAATTTGACAGATGTGAGCCAAACTGTCCCACCCTCCCACCCTCCCAATAAAGCATTGGAGTCCCAAAAGTAAAAAGTTTAAAGCATTGGAGTCACTTCATATACTCTTCTTCATTTTTAAATTTTTTTTTTTAACAATGTATCTAGACATATAATTATCTATCAGTCATCATACATTTTTTTTTTCGAATTTAAAGTGAGTTTCGGAACTCCAAAAATTTTAACCAGAATATCTAAAAGGCAGGGCAATGGTTTTTTGTAAAATGTACAATATATTTTTGATGACGGAAAGATGTATTACATGTAATTCTTACTCCAGAAAAAAGAACTGAAGAATGATATATGTAGTTGTAATTAGAAGATTGGCAATAAGATTCACAAATTTGAGAAACCTTGATGTTCGTATAACATTCCTCAGACCAGCATATTATCCTTGGAAAAGCAAGCTTTTTCACATGTGAACATCATCTTGCAATTTTGTCTCGCTATACGTAGCACGAATCCAGATCCTGTGCCGCGCAGGACCGTCCAGCGCACAGGATCTGGATCGTTAGCAAAATCCGAGGGTCTTAAATCTTTCCTCTCCTCTCCCACGCGGTCTGGCCTTATCGGGTTTTATTTCGGATCCGTTCCTCTACCTGCTTCTCCGACGGATCCAAAAAATATCGAATTCGAAGGATGAAGGACCTTTCTCCTCCTCGCACTCCCTCGCACACCACCTCCATCCCCTTTCTCTCTGCTTCTCTTGCTCTCGACCCCACAAGCCCCTCCGTCGCCCCTTTCTTCCTTTCCCCCTCGATACAGAGAAACATCTCTCCTCTCTCCCCACCCTCTGACTGCCTCTCGCTCACCCTTAGCCATGCCACTGGCCTCTCTGCACCGGATCGGCGCTCCTATCTCACTCCTTTTCAAGCACCAAACCTTCAGAGTTCAGACCCACCTCCTCCTCCGCCTCCGCCGGCGACGTCTCACTCCTCCAAAGTCTCCGATCGGATCGTGCACCTCTTCTCAAATTCAGCAAATTCGTTCCTTCGTATATCCATCACCTCCAGAGAGACCAATGATACTTCAGTTAATACTAGTTCTATACCGGTACATTGTCTGGTCGATGTTCAATGCTCATATTTTCTTAATTAAAGGGCTAAATTGAAACATTGCAAATAGAATTAGCGTGGCAACAATATATTTTTGCTACAAGTGTTTATATTCTCGTATCTTTCTACGTGCTTATTTGACAAATATTTTGAGATATCGCAAGATACTGGTACAAACCAGTATACGGAAGATAGAGATGCTGGTATAAACAAGTATGTAGAGTGTAACTCAAAGTTTAATTGTAACTTGCTTATATATATAGACATGTACTTGTAACTCTGGACTTAAAAGTTCAATAAAAAAAAATCATTTGTACAACTCAGTGTTTACTTTCTTTCTGTCTTCTTCTACTGGTAAATTGAGCTTCTTTAGCGTTGCATTTTTTTTTCTTCTTTTAATTTCTCCTTTTTTTTCTTTTAATTTCTGTTGTTTTGTTTGTACAAGTTCAAATGGTATATAAATTCAGCAGGGTCGTTATAGTAGTAGCAAATACTTTGTGTTCTTTTTCTTTTTGCTAGGTCAATACGGCAGGTTTGTTAACTTATAATAGCAAATGATGTTATATGAAGAATATGTTTGATGTTATCAATTTTTGTTGTTTGGATGAAGTTTTTTTTATTAAGTTGATTTGGTAATTTAGATAAAATTATTTCAAATTAACATTGGTTTTTTTTCCTTTTTGTGAATAAATTGATGTTTCTTTTAGAAAAAAATGCAATTCCAATTTGGTGTCAATTTAATCTGTCTAGAACTACAATATTTATTGTTCTTGTTTTGTGCTACAATTTGAGCCAACTCGTTTTGTTCAAATGTGCTCCCTAGTTAGCTGGTCTAATATCTATCTTATTCGGCTTCAAAGGCATGTAAAATAGCATCGAAAACATATATAAAAAGACTAAGTTTAAGAGTCTAATATCAAATATGAATAGTGAAATAGCAAACTTGTAAGTTCCAAAAACACCCCAAAAGTTAGTTAATCATCAATCATGCACCACCAAAACTAGCATCCACGAATCCAATATACATTCATTTATTAAAATAGCACGCATTAAGCTAAAAAAGGGGCAAAACACATTAACAACAACAATTTTACACTAGAAACCTTGCCTAATAAAAAAAACTGAGGTCCTATATTTTCAAGCCATTGTTCTTCCTAGTTCCCCTTCATGTCTTCTTTCATATGCCATGTAATATGAGGAACCATGTCTACTTACATCAAAATTAAAAAGTAGTCATTGAAGAATTAAATTAGCAAACACATACAACAATGAAATTTAATATATAGTATCATTCATGTGCAAAATCATTTTCTACTGCAATATGAATCCTTCATGTGACCTGCATTTAATCTTCTCCTTCAGTCTATCCTTGCATCTGTAAAGAAAAAGAAAAATTACATAACTGAAACAATTAAGTATTATCAATTACCATACAAGACATGTAAATAAATATGTTCATTTTACTAACTAAGAATGTCCATATACTGAAACAAGAACTTTATTAAACTAACAAAAAAGTTCCAAGTTTGAGTACTATTGCATTTAATTAGCAAATTTGATCCTGTACAAAGATTCTGTACATATTGGGCTAATTAGCAAATTTGGTTTGTTGGTCTAGATTTGTATAGCACTTAAATTGGATAATACAGTACTCATACAAGCAGTACAATAATAATAGCCTAACAAGGCCTGTATCGTCTAACAGCCATCAAGTCTGACAACATCAAAATCTCTAATTAAATAACAATAAGAAGAAAACCAGAAAATTGAACTTGCAACTAAATAGAGCAAGCATTCCTTTACAGTTGGCTTATCCTCTGTAGTCTCTTTCCCTAATTAGTGACCCAAACTTTGCACAATAGACGTTGTAGTTTCCAAATTCACTTCCTCAGAAGAGATGCTTAGCTCCTCTCTCCTGTTGTTATAGCTCCATTCTCGAGGGTCAACTAATTATGAGATCATTAGATTAGAAACTAACAGAGAATATAAAATAAAATACTAAAATCTTTAACAGTTTATAATCAGTTGCTCACCTTTTTTCTATTTAGAACGAACTGCCTTTTACTAAGGAATTACCTGCTTGAAAAAACTACTTGTTGAGAAAGTGAAATAATAGAAGTGAGACAAGTTTTAGCAGTCAAAGAAGTAAGGGAGTACCTCATTTGCTGGACTGCCATCTGCCATCTGACATACACTAGCACCAAGTGTGATTCTGAGAGAGCTAAATTGCAAAAGTAACAAATCCTTACATCAAATCATTTTAATCATTCCAAAGTAAAAGTTCTAGTTAAATTATGCACTAACTTGAAGAGGGGATGGCTGAATCAGATTGTTCCTCATCAACCTGCATTAATCAGATTGAACACAACATGCCATGTTGAACAAATCTCTAGACTGATACACGAAATATGTCTACTTATTCTAGACTCAAAATATAGAGGATTCTCAGAACAGAAAATAAATCAAATAGAAACAAAAAGAAGAACAAGTAAAAGCTTTCAAAGTGAAGGGGCGACGGAGGGGATTATCTGTGTTGAGGAGGAAGCAAGAAGGGGCGACGGAGGGGCTCTTGTATGGTCGCCTTTGATGCTCGAGTGAAGGAGAAGGGAGAGATGGTGAGGTCGAGAGCGAGAGAGGTAGATAGAGGGAGTCCGGAAACTGGGGTGGTGTGCGAGTGGGAGGACTGGAGGAGGAGAGAGGTCATCCTTCGAATTTGATGTTTTGGATATGTCGGAGAAGCAGGTAGAGGAACGGACCCGAAATAAAACCCGATAAGGCCATATCGCGTGGGAAAATAGAGGAAAGATTTAAGACCGTCAGATTTTGCGAACGGTCCAGATCCTGTGCGCTGGACGGTCCCGCGCGGCACAGGATCTGGATTCGTCTCCGCCGTTAGCAGATCCCTTCCCAGCTTGAGACACATTGACCCCGCCTCCATTGAACATGTGAGCATTGTTTACCCTAAAAGTAGATTTGAATTTTAAAATTTTAAATTATGCGTTCTAATTATAATGTGTTAGGATTGTAAAAGTATTACAAAAAGTAAAAAAAAAGAAGGTTAATTTCAGAAAAAAAAATAAGAAGAAGAAATTGCTCTTGAGTCTCGAAGGGTCTTTTTGGCAAAATGATTTACTAATAGAAATAAATCATCAATTTAACGAGCACATTTTATTATCATAATATTCCTATGAAAATTTATTGAGATTTATTTATGAATAGACCGCAAATTTATGTGCGGATTGCAATATATGAACCACTAACCAGAAAATGGTAAAGCTCGGAAGAAATTATTAATGCTTTAAAAAGTTATTTCTGAAATAGTACCTGTCTGGTATCACGAATGCCAACGATTAAGCACGGCTCCATACTAATCACGCTTCTCATACAGGCGCCTGGATAAACCAGCCTCCTTTCTTCAAATTTTAATCTTATAAAAATTTGGTTTTCTCCAATATCTGATATTAGTATTTTCTTATTAGTTTAAATTATGAATCTGATGTTGCTGGATAAAATAATTCTCAATTACATTATGCATTACAAAGACGATGACTCTGAATGAGCCTCATAAAATAAGCATATCTAACATAATAACGGAAATTTATTCACACCTATTTGTTCTTCGTATGATCCAGTGCGTTAATTATATGAGTCATACAATTAACGTTGGAAGATATCTAACAATGGTGTGCAAATTTAAAGAGAATAAAATAAGCTGCAATTTTATATAAAACTAAATATGACAAATAATATGCTTGAAGAAATGAGAAATCAGTTAATTTGCAAATATGGCAGCTTATATAGATCTCACAATATGCTGATTTTTTACACTGTTACCATACATTTCGAATAAGCGGTTTAATTTATCAAAAACTTCACAAATTACCCCTTTTATTAAGTATAAACATGATTGTTGTTGTGGCTTTTGAATAAATGCTGCAATATATAAACACTATAAAAAGATCACTAAGATGCCCTCAATAGATATATTTATTTTATAACGATAACATAATAAATATCTCGATATCTCGAAAGCGAACTCTATACACAGAAAATATATATCGTACCAGAAAACGCAACTCTATTTTCCAACACAAAATCAGTACTTCCATATATGTTAAAATATTATCTAGATTTAAAACATGTCTAATTTTATATTCATTTTGTACCTAGAAACTGAGTAATTTAAAAATAATTTCGATTGAGTTTAAAAATTAAATTACAGAACAATATACGTATTTAAAAATCGAATCTCGAGTCTCTGCAAGGGAATGAGGATACTTTTATAATTTTAAAGGCGCCTAACTTACCTTCTTGTACTTGCAAGATTTATTCAAATTCTTTCGACATTTAAAATTTACCATTGAATTTATATAATGTACCTTTTATTAGTACCTTTAGTGTCAGTAGTTTTTCCCACCAAAGTTTCCCTTCTTTTCCTTTTTCTTTTTTTTTTTATCATGTGGATGATGATGTTTCTTCACGAATATTTGAACTTTTGAATTTGTTTTTCCCGTTAGTATTTTACACAGTTGATCTATAGATGTTACAATAAAAATATAAATACCGTGCTAAAAATCTGAGTTTTGCTCGAGGAGAATTATTTAATCACTCTATAACAGTCTCTTTTGGTACTGCAAAACCTCTCCTAGTATTTGCATAAGGCTCTACATCCGTAGAATAGTCACTGGACTTGTTTAGTTCATCCATAACTAAAAGTGATCCCTTCTCGAATTCAGGACTATTAGGGATCCAAATTCATATTCAGTTTCAGATCCTGCCTTCAAATTTGATAATTTCGTAAAATATACCAATCACAATTTAGTAAACATATTCAATTAAATCAAACGATAAATTAATCAAATCAATCAATCAATACTAATCAAATTAAATATAGTGAAGTTCGGTTATATGATAGAACGGTCCATAAATCACGAAGAATCAGAACACCGACTGCACCATAGAACTCGATTGGATCGGAGTTTCAATCGGCTGACCAATCAAACTATTCTATCAAGTTTTGAAAATCTTTTGTTTGATCTTAATATGAATGGGTTTATGCCATTAAGTAACAGTTGGAGGATGCTACGAAGGATACGGAGGAGTTGCCATTTTTTTTTTCTTCCATTTGGGCTGCCGTAAAATAAGAACGGGAGAAACGAGCAAATATATCAATTGATCATCGATGCCCATGCGAATGGGATATGGGAAATAGCCACGTGGACATATGGGGGCAGGTAGCAAAAATTTCAGTCGGCAAAATAAATTTGATCATTTTCATTATATTGGAGATTGGTCAAATGGTGAAACGAGTCAACTGTAGTCAACGTCGGGTGGGGTATCACAAAAATAAATTAAAGACAACTTCGTTAGTTCTTAAGTGCGGCTATAAAGAAAACGGAACGTGCTTTTCCAACTTGCAAATGCAATGAAGTACGCGATCATCCTTGCATATATAGTTGCATGCACTTACGGCTGTCAAACGTTTACAACGGCAACGGAAATATACATTTCCGTTATCCGTTACATTTGAATAACGTTATAATTAAAATTTTCGTTGGATGTTACGTTTGAGGGACGAAATAAAATTTGTATTCGTTGAACGTTCCGTTATGGTAAACGTGCATAACGTTCAACAATCTGTTCCATAAGTTGGCTACTGAATTGTTTCACATATGAACGAAAAAAATATAAATTAACATAACAAAACAAAATTAAATTGTTTCACACATCATAATCTAATTAATAACAAGTGTTGCAAAACATAAACACACATTGCCTTCCAAAATAATCCAAAAACCCTAAATACATAACACAAAGACTCACTTGGACCACCAAACTAATTTCTCAGATAACCTTTCTCAGCCATTTGAGCTTGTAAACACATATATCAATATATCATCACAGAAACTCACTGTTTGGGATCCAAGGAGCCAAAGAGATAACTAGTGTGACTAGAACTCCAGACTTCTCACTTGAAAGCAACACAACTACACGTCTACACAAGTACTATTGTATCAAGGCAATACAACTACAAAAGAGAAGGCAACACAAGCACATCAAGTATCATTGTATCAAGGCAACACTGCCAAGACAACTACAAAAGAGAAGGCAACACAACTACATCAAAGCAAGCAGCAAGGCAACAAAATAAGCTTACTATTGAGACACTTGTCACTTTGTCACAAATTGTGAGCACGGCCACAAATTGTGTCATCATTAGAGATAGTTCCATCACTTGACCATATAACATCTCCAAAGATTCCACCATTTTCTGCAACCAATGCCACATGATTTAATTATCTTAAATGAAACGTTCGATGAAATAATAAATTTAAAAGAGTGTTAAATTGAAAGTATTTGCCTGTAACAGAAGCTCTCAACCAATCTTGTGCACATATCAAAGCTTCTAGACTCTCATCATTTAGACTGCTTCTAATTGGACTCAAATTACCACAACTGAAAGGATATTCATGTGCAACAACACACTTAGCAAGACTTCTTCTACACTTTCTTTGATCAAACACCCAAGCAGCAACAGTGGCCTGACCAGCTAATAATTGGAACATATCAACTATTAAAATACGAAATAAGTGTCAACATAATAAAAATAACTTATTAAAAAGCATCAGGCTTGAACTATTACCTTCATCTCGACCAGCCTGCAATAGTTTTTGTAAAGCATCAGGCTTGTGCCTTTTTTATGGAGGCATTTTCTGACATCCCCTCTTAATATGGTGTCGCATATTGCCGGTACCCCTTTGGCAACCCATAGGATACACATGCCCACAATAGAGACAAGTGGCAGTGTAACTACCATCATCTTGAACTTCACCCTTTCTAAAATGAGCCCACACAGCTGCCTTTAGATTTTCTTTTGTCCTTCTCTTATTAGTGGTTTTTTTAGGCCCTTCAGGACCAGCTTGTGGTTCAGCTCTAGCATCATTTTGAATTTTTTCTATCTCCTCAGGGGTTTCCATGTGCAACCCAGGCCCCATGCTAAAATGAAAAGAACAATACATGCAAAAATGCATTACAAGGCATTACATGCATGCATAAATGCTATTTTAGTTCAATTTAAATGCATTACAAGCATTAAATGCATTACATGCATGCAAAAATGCTATTTATCAGAAATTAGTTTTAAATAATACAAAAATAATTGGTTAAATGCTTTGAAGCTTTCAATTAATAGTAATTATGTACAAAAAAGTAATTATCAGAAAAAGAAACAGTAATTATGTACAAAAAAGCTTTAAAATAAATGCTTACACGTTTTCAAGAATTAAAACAGTAATTAACTCATCCCAGCATCAATCAATGTTAACTATTAAACCATCAATGATTGTTACATTAAAGCATCAATCATTTCAATCATTTAATACATTTAATCATTGTTACATTAACTCATCCCAGAATCCAGATACTGTCTCAATTTCATTTAATACATTTAACTACATTTCAAGCATTTAACCACTGTCTCAACAAGCATTTACAGATACTGTCTCAATTTCAATCATTATCGCATTAAATGCATTAAACCACATACTGTCTCAACAAGAATTAAAGCATTTCAATAAATGCCAACGAAATAAGAAGCATTAAATGGATTATATCAAAATTCAGAGTTTATAAAAGTTACTCATCGCTTGACAAGTCAGGCTCAGAAACTTGCTCCTCTACCATCCTTTCAACCTCAATTCCTCAAACCCTTCAAAATCATAAAAAAGAGGAAAAAATATGAGACGAGTAGAAACAGAAATCAACTCTTAATCAAGGAAAAATAAATAAAAAATTAACTAGAAAAAATATAACCTTTTTTTCTTTTTCTTCTTCCTCTCTGTCTCAGCAGCTCAGCCTCTCTCTCACTCTCAGCAACTCCCTCTCTCTTTTCTCTTCCTTGAAATAGGCAATATATAACCGAAAGGATCATCATTTCTCTGACCCAAACAGTACCTGTTGCTAGCTGTCGTGCCTTGACCCTCAAATCTGTCACCATTTCACACCATTAGGCAAGGCGCAAGGGGCTTAATAGGCAGCAATCTGTCAACTCAGTCACAAATCTGAGTATATAAGTATTAGTTTGGTGGAAACATGTGACAAATCGACAGCCAAAGGCCTCGACAACCACAAATAGGTAGGGATTTATAGGGTATTGAAATCAGAGATAATTATTCGGTTTCGAGAGAAGGAAGCAAGAGTACTACGCATGCAAGGTTGAGAGATTGAGATTTGAGTCGCTGAGAGAGTGAGAGACTGAGGAAATCGAGGTTATTCGGCGCCATGACGAACGCAAAAGGGAGGAAATCAGGGAAGGAAAGAGGGAGGAAAGAGAGGCGGAAAACCCTAGGCAAGGCGAAAGGGGCTCAGCTCAGCTGAGAATTAATGAGCTATACTCGAGTGGTCTGTGGTTGAGTGTCGACATCTCGAGACATAGCTGTCCCTAAATCCTCCTCTGTTATAATATATATTGTAGACACATACAATTTTGAACGGAATGAATACATAACATGCACGGAACGTCTCGTTCCGTTTCACGTTCCGTTCATATCAACGATACCAGACTGTATTCCGTCCTCCGTTCCACTATAGGTCACGAAATGGAAATCCGTTCCGCCACTCGTTCCGTCCCAACGGAACGTCGACGGAAAACGTCGAACATTATACCGTTGACAGCCCTACATGCACTTGCATATGACCCCTAAAAATAAGTATCGTGAATTATGTTCTCAGCAGACTATAGGCTTGAAATAATGCGTCTTAAATTAAAGAATCATTGTCATTTTAATGGTCAGATCTTATATGCTTGGTATGGCATGAATTAATTAACCCATTTTCAGTTTGACTGATATGAGGCTAAACTGTCCTACCAGTAAAGCATAGGAGGCCTAAAAGTGAGTTTGGAATTCACTTTACATATTCTCAATTCTTCTTTTTCTTTTTTGTTGTTTTTACAGTGTATGTGCTTAATTAATGTATTATCGATCATTTTGAGGTCATACAGTTTTTCTTTTTTTCAAGTCTAAAGCGAGTTTTGGAATTCCAAAAATCTGAATCAGAATTTGTAAAAGGCAAGGCAATGGGGTGAAACTAAATGGAGGCAGCGTTCGGCACGAGCTTGGAGACTAAGAGGTGATCGAAACAATCCTTTTTTTCATGCGATGGCATCTCAAGGCAAAAGAAAAAATTGGATCGAATCAATTCTGGTTGACGGCGCCAGTGTGTGTGAGCACAAAGAGAAGGCACATGCATTTCACTCCTTTTGCAGTCTCATGGGTGCCGCACCTATTGATTCGGGAATGTTAGACACCATTGAGTGGTCTATGCTATATCCAAGTGGCTATGTTTTTCTTGCAGTCCTTACAGAACCAATCACTGATCTAGAGATAAGACAAGCTATTTTGGATTGGCCGTCGAACTAGTCTCCGGGACATGATGGCTTAACAAGGGAATTCTACAAGTTTTTCTTGGAGGAATTGCTTCCGGACATCTCGCGGACTTTAAACGATGCACTTACGTCTGGATCCTTGGCACCGCTGAACTCCTCCATTATTGCCCTTTTGCCAAAGATTGAGGGGCCAAGAACAACGGCTGACTTCAGACCAGTCAGCATTATTCATTCAATGCAGCGGCTACTTTCCAAATCCTAGCTTCCCGTTTCACTCCTCATATTGATCAGCTAGTGACACAATCACAATCTGGCTTTATTCTTGGAAGAAATATTATGGAGAACTTTCTTTATGCCAGCAGATATTCCATTTTGCGAACAAGGAAAAAATTCAAGTAGGAATACTAAAGGCAGATTTGTTTAAGGTCTTCGATACATTGAACTAGAGTTTCATACAGAAGGTGCTCTCAGCAATTGGCCTACCACACCAGTTCGTCAGGTGGATCTCAAACTGCGTTCTTCAAGGTAACTCGAGGGTAATCGTCAATGGAATAGCGAGTAGGCAAATAAAACCGAAACGCGGTGTTAGATAAGGTGACCCATTCTCACCTTATCTTTTCATAGTTGCATTCGATTTTTTCTCCAGATGGCTCAAGTTCTTAGCTAGCTCTGGTGCTTCAACTTTAACCTTCCCTCAAATGCAACCGGCCTTATTTTATGCTGATGACTCCGTTATCTTTTTCAAACTGTGCGTTCAACATGTCGGTTTCCTAAAAATGATCCTCTTAGCTCTTCAGTTTATATCGGGTTTATCATTAAATAGGACTAAGTCGGACCTGCTGGTTACTTCTGCAAATGAAACTGTGGTTGCAGCAATGGCACAAGAAATGGGATGTAGGCCTGCCCAATTTCCAATCATTTATCTCGGGTTGCCGCTTTTAGATAGGAAATTGAAAACTACTTCCCACTTGTCGCCAAAATAAGAAGAGGTTGAATATGTGGACAACACCTTTTCTCTCTTCAGCGGGACCCTTGGTACTAATTCATTCTTGCCTAACTTCGATTCAACTTTACTTCATGTCAGCCTTTCAATTACCGCAATGGGTGATTAGGGAAATTGACAGGATTCGAATGAAATTCTTTTGGCATGGCACCGCTTCTAACCAGAAAAGATTAATCATGGTCCCTTGGGATACTATCTGCACTCCCAAAAAATCGAATGGATTGGGGGTAATCAATCTGAGTGACATGAACAAGGCACTGATTGCAAAATCTGTGGAGTTCTCTAGCCGCAACCCTCCAGAATAACATAATTTCATTGGTCCCGTTTCTTAGCCCTTTTAAAAAGGAATTCCAGTGCATTGCTTTTCTTTTTGTTCATTTGCTCACGGCTATTCCTGGTGATGGCAATGATATTTTGTTTTGGCAACATAATTAGGGACAAGTAACTTTGAAATTTCTCTTTGAAGACCTCTTCAGCTTTGCTCTTGATCCTGACCTAACCTTATGTCAGTTTGTGACGGATTGGAACAACCACATCAGACTCTTCAGACCTTCACTTCACAGCTCCTTCTCGGCCTCATCACAATTGCACTCGCTTGAACAATTGCTCCTTTCGAGTCAAACCTTTTTCCTTATAGGAAATAGAGATTGTTTCAGATGGAATTTGAACTCTACTGGCATATTCTCAGTCAAATCAGTTTACAATTTTCAAAGAACATTACCAAAGCTCGAGTCCAATCTTTTCCCCTTGTGGAAGCTGAACATTCCGCCGCGCATGAAAATCTTCACTTGGTAAATGGCACTCAACAAGATTGCGACAATTGACAATTTGAAAAAAAGAGGATGGCAACTGGCGAGTTTTTGCACTATTTGTGCCTCTGATGAGGAAACTATTGGCCACCTGTTCAATTCCTGCAAGCTGTTCAATGAAGTTGTGCTTCTAGCAAGACATTCCTCCTCACTCTTCACCGACTTGGACTTCTCGTCAAACCCAGGATTTCTTTTAGACACTTCTAAACCACTGGTGCAAAGAGAGATTATGGGAATTTTGTGTTTTGTAGTTTGGAGAGAGAAATGCAACAGAATCTTCTGTGAGTCCTTGCCAATCAATGTGCTGGTACACCAAGTCCTCATCGAATGGGAAGCACTGCATTCTTCTATTGAGAGCAGATTACATCCTTAACCTCTTCGATTTGTTTTAGTCTCCTTGTTGTTATTTTAATTTTATTTTTTTTCAGCGTTTTTATTTGCTTTGTTGTTTAGCCGCTGGCTAAAATCTGTACATGCTCTTTTTTAATATAAAGATGGGGACACTGATATCCATTTTTTCCTAAAAATGGTTTACCGTAAAATTTACACTATATTTAATGAAGAAGATTTATTGCATGTTGATTCTTACTATAAAAAATTAAACTGAATGATAACTCGGTAGAGATTTTCAGGATGATATGATGTAGTACAAAGAACCAAAATATTGGCACCAGGATAATATAAGCCTACATCACTAGTACTAAGAACCAAAATATTGGAAACAAGATTTACCAATTTGAAACCTTGTTGGTATAACATTGCTCTGATCAGCGTTGTCACGGAAAAACCAGTTTTGACACAAGAAGAGACGAGGAGCACAAAAATTATAACTTTGCACTGTGATCTTTGATTTTCAGCCTCTTCTCTTTTACCAGATCCTTCGACAATTTCGGATCCTTCCTCCATTAGACATGTAAATAATGCTAATCCTAAAAGTAAATTTGAAATTTGAAATTGTGCAAAATTATTAAGAAATTATATAATGTTGAAGATTGCTAAAATGCCATGAGAAGCATAGATGGGTTAGTTAAATAAAATATTAAGAAATTGCTCTTGAGTCTTAAAGGTTTTTTTTTTGGCAAAATTATTTACAAAATGGAACTAAATCATCAATGTTACGATTTATTTGTCAAATTCATCTGGAAAGCTATTGAGATTTATTTATAAATGGACTGCAAAATTATGCGCAACTGAACACGAAATGGAAAAACTCCGAAGGAATTATTCTTTGAAAAAGTATTTCAGAAATAGTACCTGTATATGGCTCCTTACTAATCACGCCACCCGAGCCAATGGATGAGTATTAGTATATTCTCCAACATCTGATATTAGTATATCAGATCTTACACAAATTTGATTTTCACCAACATCTGATATTAGTATATTCTTATTAGTTAAATATGAATCGATGCCACTGCATTAAAAAAATATTTTGTTACAATATGAATTACAAAGAAGTTGATTTTAAATGAACTTAATTTATATATATAAGCAGATCTATCATATAATAATAGCGGAAAAATTATTCACACCATTTACTTCTTCACATGACCCAAGGTGTTAATTGGATGTGCAATATGTTAGCGGTGGAAGTTATCTACACAATGGTGTAAATTTAAAGAGAATGAAATAAGCTGCAAAAATTGTATGAAATAAACATAAAAACTAAATTGATGTAACTTAAATATGACAAATAACATGCTTGAAGAAATGCGAAATCACTTAATTTGCAAATATGGCAACGTATATAGGGTGCGTTTGGATAGGTGTGGGAAGAAGGGAAGAAGGGAAGAAGTGGGAAGAAGTATTGGAAAGTGTGTAACTTTGTGAAGAGTTTGGATTGTTTATAATTTTTTTTTCTTCTTCCTTCTTCTTCTTCTTTCTTCCAACGATCCAAACGCACCCATTGATTTCACAATATTCTGATTTGTTCACACTAGTTATCAACTTATCATGCATTTCGATTACATGGATTAATTTATCAAAAGGTTCAGAAATTACTCCTTTAATAAAAATGATTGTTGTCATGGCTTTTGATAAATGCTACAATATAAAGATAATGAAAAGTTCACTAAGATGCCCATCTGAATCGTAGACATAAATAAAGTATTAATTAAATTTCGTGGGTGTCCTGGACCGTTATTTTTTTGGATATACGACACGGTAATCTAACCGTTCATTTTAATCTCCGTATCTATTCTCTCGGGCGTTGCTTCTCACACGGCGCTACTTTGCAATACACGACAAATTTTATTAAATGACGAAAGATTTCTCCTAAATCCTAAGGCCTTGCTCCAGAAAAAAGTACAGGAGGTGGAGAGAGTAAACTGATCAAACTCTGCCCTGCCCAGTGAGATTAACCTGCTCCCAATCAATAAAATTTCAGGAGTAACGGAGATGAATGGAAAAGAACTAGGAGACACTATGTACAAAAACAATGAGAAAACTTCACCCTCAAATTTGAAGTTTATTGACGTTGTCCTTTTTCTTTCCCATTCTTTCCCTTTTCTTCTTCCTTCTAATTCTGGAGCAAAGCCTAATATCCTAGATAGTCATGGCCTCCGTTCAAGCCTTCGGAGCCCCCGAGAAGACAGATACGAGACCACTGGTGGTTAGTTTACAAATTTTAATCATTTTCGATTCTCTCTCTCTCTCTCTCTCTCTCTCTCTCTCTATTTTGCTGATTTACTCTTCAATCCCGTACAGAAGAGGCACTCCTTTATTTTGCTGTCTCCTCCTCGACAGTTCTTTGTGCATCTCCTACCTCCTCCGTCAAATTCCCCTCACCCCCAACAGAAAGGCATCTCTCCGTGGCCTCCTAAACCTCTCTCCATCTCCTCCAAATGGAAAACTGATGCGAGGCAGATTCGCCTCTCTCCACCGTCTCCCAAGTCTCTCTTTTTCGCCTCCTAACAGACAATGAGTTGAGACGGATCCCTTCTCGCGATCCATGGCAAGTCGCACAAATCCTAGGTTTATGAAGTTTTTTCTTTCAACAGTCCATTTTTTTCCCAATGATTTGTGTGATTTCAAGTTCTTTGTGCTTTAATTTTGGAGCCAGCATTCAAGTTTTTCCCTTCTACAGTCCCTTTGGGATACAAAAATCAGCAGTTAATTATCAAAAATGTTAGATTAATACAATAAACTAATCTTAAATTTCTTAATTTAAACACTTTGAAATTTTTTTATGATATTTTTGTTGCTTCATCTCTCAAATTTGTTTGATTCTGATAGGTCTTTTAAAACAATTATGACAATTTTCAATTTTGTTTTGTTGATAGCAACAATTGCTAAACACAGTTTGCTAATTTTTCATGCTTCATCAATAGAAAAAATAATACCTATAATTTTTTTTTGATAGTTATCAAATTTTACTTCATCGTAGGAACACGGTTTGTGTGCGCACAAACTGTTTATTGAGCTTTTTGCGAGGAAGCAAAAATGAGATGGTCTGATGGGCATTCATGCAAGAAGTGTACGCAAAAAAATTGTCTCAAAATTCAAGTAATTCTTTTGGGTTTCTCCAGGTTATTTTATTTTTTATACAAGTTATTGACATAGCTATTGTTGTATATGACATTTTTTAAATTTATACATTTATTGTTATATGGTTCTAGCTGCATATTATTAATTTAGTCTATAGTCTATAGATAATTAAAATTTGAAGAAGTAAAGGTATAATTAGCAATCTCAGAAATTGCACAACATGGCCATAAATAGATCATTACTCCCCGTTAAGGGCATCTGTTTTAGGTATTAAAATTTACCACCCTTTTCTATTTTTTGATTTGCTCAATTAATCATCTAATGTTATTTGCTTTACTGAAGTATTTTGGGTTTATTACTTTTTGAGTAAGATAATTGATGCAAAAACAAAATGCTGCAACCTCTTGATCTTGAATTGGGTTAAGAAATTGCAATAAGAAACCATAATATTATACCTCCATAGCTTCAGGCACTGATTAGCCTTTCAAAGCTCAATTTTGTTTTATATTTGGGCCATAGATGGAGGGTATTTTTGGAAATAAGTTGGAGACTGAAATTCAGATGTTAATACTTGGCTGTTCAGTGCCAAGTATTATGGTACCTTTTGATATGATACCTTTTATACAGAGATTTGTCCAGTAACTATCTCACTGGATCTGTTCCTACAGCTGTAATGGAAATCGCAAGATGGCACACTAACTTTTAAAGTATTTTTTTAAATACTTGTACCTACCTATGTTAGATAAAAAATGAAAAGAAGAATCAAAAGAGTACATCTGAAGATTACTTACAACCATACAAATTTGGAAGTGATTCAGACTCCTCGTTGTCAAAATATTCCATATTATGTTCAAAGATGTTTGATCAGTTGTAATTACTAGCTGTGTATGCAAACTTGCAATAGAAGGAAATTGTTCCACTATATCAGCATAACAGAGTGTAGATCTTCTTAACAACATATAATACAATAAGTTCCATTCTCTAATTTCGAACCTCACAAAAGGTCCGAATACGAGTAATGCTTTAGTTACTGTAAGAAACTGCCCCACCGTTTTTATAACAAGTCGAATCAACAATTTAATATCTGATTATGTATCAAACAAACTAAATGACAAGATTGGACACACAAATATACAGCACAGTACTGTTTTAAGTGATATTTATCTTGCCAAAGGACCATAATCAGGTGGCTGCATATCGTCAACACGTGCCATCTCAAGGTTTCTGCTATGGACCTCACTAACAGTAGGATAATCGTTTTTGCTATACAGGCATATGTCCACTGAAGCCACACTATTTATTTCCATGGTATACATTTCTAGATTTAGGGTTTCCTTGAGGTCTGTGACAACTGCTGTCATGTCAGGCCTCTTGGCAGGGTGGTTGGTGCACGAGTGTTCTAGGTCAGCAACCTTCCAGATAGAGTTTATGTTGTATTGGTCCCCCATCTTTGGGTCCACTATACTTTATATCTTTCCTTTTGATAGACTTTGATGTACAAATTGATTCAAGTGCTGGTCCTCTTGAAGGATGGGGGATTTCCCTGTTATAATTTAAAGTAGAACAACTCCAAAACAATATACGTCCATTTTCTTTGTGATTTGTGAGGTAGAAGCATAACTGCAGGAAGTAAAAAAACAAGGTATGCAAATAAGCAAATGAGTAAGCAATCACTTGACAATGTTGACAGCATTTTCTTAACTAATATACCTTTTTGTTGAAGCATTTTAAAAGAATATTTTAGTTTCTTCATGGGTAGTTGAAATATATATATTTTTTGCGTGTGTGTGTTTGGTGGGGGTGGGGGGGGGGGGATTCCAACTTTTGACTACAATAATCAAAATTCTGATAGAAAATATGGCTACAACTGGTTCATTTGGTTTAAAGAATAATGGCATTGGTATTGGACTATTGGTTATATCTACTTGTAGCAGTATGTGTTTTGTGTGTTTCATTGACTGGTTTCATTTGGTAGGCAAAGCTTTCAGGAGAGCAAATAAACCTTGGACCCTCTCATCAATTTCTAAATTTTTAAGTGGACAAAACAAAACTTTTCTTCCCTCGGCAGCTGCCTCCGTGGCTCCATCAAGGCGATTCTTCTCTTCTTCAAGCTGACATCTCTACCGTTGAATCAACATCTGCGGCTGAGATTACAAGCGACACTGTCACTGAGCGCTAGTGTCAAGCTGTTGAATCAACATTTGGGGTGTGCAGCCTACAAGAGAAACTTCTTGTTCAATCCCTATTCTTACTCACAGGTTCATGATTGTTCTACAAATTTTGGAACAGTAATTAGAAGGGGGTAAAGGAAAATTAGTGTTTAGTTTTGGCAATTAATGTTAGCAAAGTTGCTAGCATGCCTCTTTCATTATCGAATATTTTAAATTTCTTTGGCAATTAGGATTGTTAACCCTGTCTGTTTGAGTTTTTTACTTCTTACCAGAAAACTCATAAATTAACTATTATATTGGGTAAACATGCTGATGGGTTTTCACATGCATGCTTTCTAACTAATTTGGCCACCAACTATTTTCTAATAATACAGGAAAGCTTCTCTGATCTATTACACGTTTTTTCTAACTAATTTGCTGTTAAACAAAGCACCTAACCTATATTAACATCAATTTGGGATTCTCTTCACTTCAACTCAATGGAACTTGTGAAGAGAAATCTAATGACTGTAATTGAATTGGAATTCCAAATTTCTTCCTTGAGTTTCAATTTGAATTTTCAGTTTATTCTAACAAAAACATGTTGACTCAGTATGGTTTCTGAACCTTTAACATTAACATGCCAGTGCTAGGCAGGTGTATGATAAAATGCCGAAGCAAAGCTGGATGAAGCTCAAAGACCTGACTCCTGCAGCCTCTAACTCCATCAATGCAACGGTTATCCTTGTGGAGAAAGGAAATACCATTGAAGAAGACAAGGAGAAAACAAAAACATGTGTTGCTCTTGTTGCGGATGAAACAGCTTGCGTGAATTTCCAGATGTGGGGGGATGAGTGCGAGGCCTTTCAACCTGGCGATATCATCCGCATCAGCAAAGGCATTTTCTCGAGGCACAAAAACAAGTTGCTGCTGCGTGCCGGTAAAAGGGGTTCAGTTGAAAAGGTTGGGGAGTTCACTATGCTGTTTGTTGAGTCGCCCAACATGAGTGAGATGCGCTACATGCCCGATGCCAATCAGCCTTCTAAGCTTGTCCCTGAATCACAACTCACCAAACCCTAGTGAATTTTCATCAAGTTTATTGTGCTGTACAATGAAAATTACTTGTTTTTTTACAATGAAATTGGTTCTGCAATAGCCTAGCTACTGATCGTACCAATTATATAAAGACTGATTTTATAATCCTCAAGGTATCTCTGCGCTGTAACTATAAATTAGGATTATTTGTTTGCTGATAGTTCTTATTCGCTTTTACATTCCTTTAATCAAGATTTTCTTTCTTATTAAAGGCTGTAGCCATTTTATTACCTAGCCATGTATCAAAATAAAACAAATTCATCAGAAGTGCTTAGCTCTTCTAAGTATTATATGCGATATTAAATTTTCTGGGATCCAGTATTCATATTTTTGTATAGTGTGTCCAGCTTAAAGGGCTAATTAGTCGAGTTCTACTTCCCAAAATCTTTTTCGTTTCCTCTCTTTCATTAATCGTTTTTAAGGGGTTTCGAAAACGACTTGCGTAAACAGGACGATCCGTACAGTATATTTTATCGATCTTCTATATATTTATATTGAAAAAATAGCTCGAACGCTAGTATATAAAATAAGGTTTTAAGAGTCTAGAGCTGTTTCCTACAAATTATATTTATATTTTTTAAAATAGAAGTGGAATACGTGATGCAATAGCCATACTTTGGTATACTAGATTAGGCTCTAAAACCTTGAAGGGGTTTTTTTTTTTTTTTCAATTCTTTCTGTGTGTTTGAGAGAGAGAATCACCCTTCTATTTATTTCCTTTCTAACTAAAAACTACTAATCATTTCTTAAACAACATCTTTAAAATTTTTACGTTTTTAAAAGTGCATGTTTCGATACACACTTGTCTATTTATGTTGATTAATACTCATGATATTGATCGTGCGTTTTGAACCTTGGTATATATAGAGTAATAAAGAAAATATTGATAAATATTATTGGTATCAATGTGTCTTTTGGAAAATTAATTTAAAGAAAAAAAGAAATAATTCTTTAGACGATAGATAACCGAAAGATACCTAACTTTATATTGTAGAACAAGAAAACTACTCTTTGTGTATTCATAAAACAAAAATCATTAATTTTTTAATCACATTTTAAAAAATTCAGTTCAATTTCCAATTTCCTTTATTTTTAAATTAACAACTGTTTTACTAGATATATCACGCAGATAAAAAATAAAAATTAAAAATTATAACCCATACTTGACGGCAGCTAGAGTCTAGACGCTCCTTTGTTATGGTTCAATTTTGTATTGGAGATATTTTTAAAAATAGTTTCCTTACAAAGCGATCAACAGGACGAAATCATTCATCTTAATCCAGACTCAAAAGAACATAAAATCCATTATCGTCCACATGCATTGTAACAGAAGTCAGATACTCAGATAAAAGTAAAATGACAATATTACATATGCAAACCTCAAAATATTGCACTTCAATTCTTTCTTCTCAATAACTACATTTTTTTCATCCAATAACATGATTCATTCTCCATAGCTGATTATCAATACAAAATAGCAAATTACTCATCGCCACAGATAAATAAATCTCACACTGTAGCTCGCACAAAACTGTACACAAGAGAAGAGAAACAACACGGTCATATGCATATCATACCAATCCTTTCCAAACTTGCTGCTATATGACATAACTACTCCATTGTTCAATGAACGAGGTATGATCCATGGTCTCTCCCGGAAACACATCGCTTTCATTCCTCACCGGCTCGCCCTCATTATCCCGTCTAACCAATCTCGCTGGATTTCCAACAGCTGTTGTCCTATCTGGCACATCTTTCAAAACCAATGACCCCGCCCCGATCTTGGCACCTTCGCCTATGATGATATTACCTAAGACAGTGGCCCCTGCACCAATCAACACACCATCAGCAATCTTGGGGTGGCGGTCGCCTTCATCTTTGCCAGTGCCACCAAGTGTTACGTGGTGGAGGATGGAGACTCTGTTGCCAATGACAGCTGTCTCACCAATCACAACACCGGTTGCATGGTCGAGGAGAATGCCTTTCCCAATGCGTGCTGCTGGATGGATGTCGACAGCGAACACGTCAGCAATGCAAGATTGAAGGGCCAGTGCAAGTGGTCTGCGGTTCTGCAACCTGTCATAAGGAGAAATGGTAACTTAACAAGGTAACAAAATTTTTGAAATTGGAGAACTGAAAAGGTAAAAATGAATTGAAACCAAAATGCAATCTTTATGGTTAATCAAAATAAAAAGTAAACACGTAAGGTGAAAAGCCAATGAACGAACAACCCATCTCTCACCAGAGCACATGAGAAATCCTGTAAGCCTGAATTGCAAGAAAACCCTTGTAATTCAACAAACAATGCAAGATAGACACGCAGGCAGGATCCCTTTTCTCAACGGCGAGCAAATCGGCCACGACAGCAGATCTGAGAGTGGGATGCATGGTGAAAGAGGAGACGAATAGGTCATACAAGAGGGTTGACGATAGAGTGGAGGAGCCAAGTTTGTTGGCGAGATGGAAGGATAGTGACCGAGGCAGAGACGAGTGAGAGAGGACGGTGGCGTAGAGGTAAGAAGCCAAAGCAGGTTCGGAGTCTGCATCACGGAGCGCTTCTGCCTTGATCTGATACCAGACCCTTGACTCGTCGTCGGATTGAGATTCGGGTGGTGGGAAGGTCGGAAACACTTCCGCTGGGGGGTTGTGGACGTGGTTGTGGTTCGATTGACCGGAAACCATCCTGCCTGTGAGCTAGGATTGGTGAATGAAAAGAGGTGTCAATATTTAATCAAATGCGAGGAGATGCATGGTTTATATATAAAGGAGCAGCTAGCGTAGGTTTGCTACTAGGTGTGTAGTGTGTGGTTTGTGGAGAAACATCGGCGAAAGGTGAGGTGATGACGTGGAATTCTGTGGGGGAATAGCGCCGGAGATTAGAACTCTCCCCCGCTGGAAAGAATAGTTCCATTGCGAATTTGAATGAGGTACTATACAAAACTGTATATAAATTGTAAATTAATGGTTACGAGAACAAGGTAGAATATTTAAGTAATTATGTACACGGATCCTTAGACATAAATATAGCTGTCTAACGTTGTTAAATGGCACGGAACGAGGTGTTCCGTTTGCCATTTCGTTAAGAAAACGAAATGGATTTCGTTGCCGTTTACCGTGCCACTTAATAAACGAAATGATTTCGCTAAACGGCATGTACAAAAACACGTGAAATCACAGTAAACCGTTCCATTTCCTGTGCCGTTTGCCGTTTCATTAAGAAAACGAAACATTTTGCTATGCCACTTACCGTTTCGTTACCGTTTCACGTCACGGCGAAACGGTCCAACGGTTTCCGTTGACAGCCTTAGACATAATTCACAGCAACGAGTGCAATCTTTAAGAAATTAAAACTAAAAATGATTCTATGACTTGTACAGTTGTACGTACTATTGCTAGCCAGGGTATTTCATCCTACATGCTTTTCTTTTTGTTTTGTTTTTTTAATAAGTTGACGTAAATCTTTCTTCAACTCTATGAGTTGTTAAACACCTGTTTGTTATATCGTCCTAAAACAGCACATCAGATTTCTTTCTTTTTTTTTTAATAAGTTCTTTCAACTGATTGTGTATTCAGTATTTTCGTTACGGGTACTAATTAAAGAAATGACAACGACTTTGCGGCAAAAATTTTTATTGAATTAGACTGTTTGTTTATAATGAACGTAGACGTGAAAATGGAAATATGATAAAGGGGAAAATATTAATATTATTTTAATTCCTTCTAGATAAAGATGAGATCAAACTCTTCATCTTTCAATGTTTTCTAAGAAAAGTTTAGTCCGATTTTATATTAATCCTTATGCTCCATATTTTATTTTGAACCAACCCAATACTATATCCCGTAAATTATAAGATAATTTGCACGTAAAATTTCTTTTTAAGAATCCGCTGTTTTTTTTTTTTTTTTTTGAGGGTCAGGCGGCAATAACCAAGCCGACAGATTTTATCAATAATAAAAAGTTACAAAAGCTTAAGAATCCACCTGTCTTATATATATAGTTGAGCCATCTTTAAAATTTACCCAGTGTAACAATAAAAATAAATTACATGTCTTTTGAACTACATTTGGATAGATCGGCCTATATAGGTCAATATTCTGTTTAATCGTGCATCAGAATACAATTAAAGATACGTTAATTATTTGAAAACATTTGATAGATAGTCAACAAAATTATAAACTATGACAGATATATATGGGTCTTGCTAACATATTTCCAAAAGATTTAATCTGAAATACTTAGTAAAAAATATATAATTTTTGTCTGTGAAATGTCGATCCAATTTTCTCAATATGATATGCATATGTATAAGATCAAGCATCTTCTACGAAACCAAGCTTTATTACTATTTTTTATAACTATAATAATATTTTTTTCTTTTCATGTTCCTCAAACATGGAGTTTTTAAAATTAATTTTCGTAATCATCTTTGAATAATTAGAAATAATAGCTCTTAGTTTTTACAAAATTGATAGTTAGCTCACATTATGCTATTTACATCGACTATTCAAACACAAAAGAGTGTTCTTTAACTAGAGCCATATATTTTCTATGAAATAATTATGGAAGCAAAGTAGCCACACTGCACAACTATATGTATGCTTTAGTTTATTTTATATAACAGTTAAATGAGACGTCCATAAAACAGAATGTGGAAAATCTCAAAAAAAAAAAAAAAAAACATATTCCAATTTCTCGTTGTTTGATTTTTAACCTTTTTCCAATTTGTTTACTGGAATTCGTCGATAGTAATGGATAATTCCAGATAACCTTTTACTGAAGAGCACCAGATTAAGCCTAACTTGATGAACTTTTGTTTGTTATTATGTTTTATATATATAGAACTGTTCATACTTACAAGTGGGTTCTGATTCAATCTGAGCGATATCCTCGGCTTGTTATGCTTATAAGCCCATGTCTATACAGACAGGGAAGAAGCCTACGGGCGTTAAAATTTCAAAAAAGAAAGACAGGGAAGAACTATACTTTTAAAATTTGAACTTGAAAGAAACGAACAAATGATTTATGTGAATTGTTCAAAATATAATATTGACTGACTATTCCGTCAAATTTAATGATTGATGTGCTGGATTTGTAATCAACATGTTCAAATCATTTCTTCACTTTTTTCTGCTATATAATTAATATTCAATAATTTATTTGCAATTGGAATCGAGCTGAACAGAAACACGACACCATCATGCCACATCTTAAATGAAAATTGGATTACAGTGGCTCCGTTTGGATGAGGTGTGGGAAGAAGGGAAGAAAGGAAGAAGTATTGGGAAGTGTGTAACTTTGTGAAGAGTTTGGATTGTTTAATAATAAATTTGGGCCCTTCTTCCCTTATTCTCTTCTTCCCACTCCAATCCAAACACAGCTAGTATGTTTAAAAGTAGCTCACTCTGATATAAAATTTGACTTTTGGGACCTTGAGATGTTCTCCTCAAATTGTCATCATCTTTTGTGTTTAATTGCTAATTTGAAATATGTAATTGTTAGATTGCAAGTTAAATTTATGTTATAAAAATTATTCAAATTAGTATTATGCCATTATTTTGACCAAAAACATAGTAAATTCTAAATTTTGCGCTCGTCTATCGTGTTAGTACATGGTTACTTATTGTGTAAATAGAAACTTGTTCATTATGTCGTTCAGTCTGCTTGATTGTTAGTATAAAGAGCAATCCAGGTTAAATTAGTTCGATAAATAATATTCAGAATAATGTTTCACTTATCTTCAAAACAAAAATAAATAAATAAAACTAATTTAAGTGTGTACAAGGAAAAAAAAAATTGCAGCCGATACGAGCAATTATACGGACCTTAATTCTTCCCTCCCTTTATACTGGTTCAATTTTAAAAAATAGTTTTTAGAAAGCGATCAAAAAGACGGTTCAAATTCATAATTAATCTGAAGTCAACAAAACGCATAATCCATTCTGGTCCAGATGCATTTGAATAATATCAGTCAAATAATGATCAATAATTCTTGAGAAATGCTAGTGTCCAATATACAGGACGGATCGGCTCCGTCCAATAAGATCGTTTTCACGTTTTTAAATTTCAAATAACCGATCCGAACCATTCAATATGTTCGCCATATTGAAAACTTATAAGAAACCAAATTTTACATTTTTTTCAAAATTTTTACTATTTTTTTGATATGTTAGAAAATCGTTGTTATTGGACGATCCATAATGTTTATATCATGAATTTAAAAAATACCCAAAAAATAGTAAAAATTTTCAAAAAAAATGTAAAAATTGGTTTCCTGTAAGTTTTCAATATTTAGAATATATTGAACGGTTCGGATCGGTCACTTGAAATTTAAAACGTGAAAACGATCATATTGGACGGACCCATCCGTCCTATATATAGGACACTAGCATTCTCATAATTCTTTATCAAAAATGCAGAATACATATATCCCAACAATAAGTGTTCGTACAAATGTACAATGTCCTTATTGCCACTTACAAATGATAATGCCTTGGTTGTTTTCATAATGCCTTCTGTGTGTTTTCCTCTCAAGGGCAGAAGATGAAAGTAAAACACCATACAGTGCTTTTCATTTCTTTGTTCTCAATAACTTTACTTTTTATCTAATAAGCATCATTCTCTATAGCTGATTAAGAAAATATCAGTGCTTATAATGGCAAATTATTGACGACAATATAAATAGCCTCACACTAGCACAAAACTACACAATGTGAAGAAGCAACATGGTCGTGCCAATCCTCTCGAACATTCACTATATAATATAATCGCACCATTGTTGAATGAACGAGGTATGATCCATGGTTTCTCCAGGAAACACATCGCCTTCATTCTTCACCGGCTCTCCCCGGTTATTCCGTCCAATCAATCTTGCAGGATTTCCAACAGCTGTTGTCCTAGCTGGCACGTCGATTAAAACTAACGAGCCCGCACCGATCTTGGCACCCTCGCCTATCTTGATGTTTCCCAAGATGGTTGCACCAGCACCAATCAAGACACCATCAGCGATCTTGGGGTGGCGGTCACCAACATCTTTACCGGTGCCTCCAAGTGTAACATGGTGGAGGATGGACACATTGTTGCCGATAACAGCTGTTTCACCAATCACAACACCAGTTGCATGGTCAAGGAGAATGCCCTTGCCAATGCGTGCTGCTGGATGGATGTCGACAGCGAACACATCAGCAATCCGAGATTGGAGCGCGAGCGCTAGCGGTTTGCGGTTCTGTGACCTGAGGTAAAGGGAAATGCTTCAGTTGTTCCAATGAATATAATATTCTTTGGTGCGTATAAATGACTGGAGTCTGGAGATTGGATAATAGATTAGGCAATGAATGATATCTATGAGGTGAAGTACAAACTCAGATCAGGACAAATCCTATATTGATTCAACAGATGGTACCAGTTTACACCAGTGCATTATCATATTCATACCGACATAAGCTGGTAAAGTGGTAAGACATACACACCTGTACCTTAATAAATGTTTCAGAGACCGAACTTATGGTTTCTTTCTTTTAGCAAGATGCTAAAAGGGAAAGAATTAACAAACTAACGGAAATTATATTAAAAAGTCTCAAGTAATAAGATTCAGATAGATAAATGAACTACTATTCTGCAATCCGCTTAAAATTTCCTATATTCAGTATTAAGAACAGGTAATTATACCATGAGCTTCCTATTTATTTATTTTATTATTATTATTTTTTTTTGCATTTTCTTTTTTTTACCCCAACACCCCCTTTGGCTCCATACATCCCTTAACCCTTTTTTTATGTACTGTATGTCTGTATCTTTATATGTGGTTCAAAGTCAATTTTTCTGTTTGAGATCAAAACGAATTTTTAGACTAAGACCTGGTGACATCAATTGGTGCAATCAAACTTTTAGACTATTGTCAATTGTGAAAGATCCAGCTTTCATTCCTTAAATTTTGTCTTCCTCAAAATTTAAAAAAAGCAACAGAGACTCAGAGAGAGAAGGAAAAAATGATGAACTATCCAAATCATCTCTCTTACCAGAGCACATGCGAAACTCTGTGCGCCTGAATAGCAAGGAACCCCTTATAATTCAACAAACAGTGGGAGAAAGACACACACGCAGGATCCCTCTTCATAACGGCTAGCAAATCAGCCACGGCCGCCGACCGAAGCGTCGGATGCTCGGAGAAAGAAGCGACAAAGAGGTCATACAACAGGGTCGACAACAGAGTGGACGAGCACAGCTTGTTGGCGAGGTGGAAGGAGAGAGACCGAGGCAGAGAAGGGTGAGAGAGAACAGTGGCGTAGAGGTAGGAGGCCAAAGCGGGTTCGGAGTCTGCGTCTCGGCGCGCCTCCGCCTTGATTTGAGACCAGACCCATGATTCGTCGGATTCGGATTCGGGCGGAGGGAAGCTCGGAACCGCCTCCGCCGGTGGGTTGTGCTCGCGATTGTTTGTGGCGGAGATGGTGTCGGAGTTGGAATTGGAGTTGGAGTTGGATTGACCAGATGGCATGATGTGGTGTGGCGTGGAGATTCGTGCGTGCGAGGTGAGGATTGGTGGCTTGGTGCGTGTGGGAAATTGAATGTGATTATGTGAGGTGAGGTGTTTATAAGGAGCAGCTGAGGAGGTGTGCGACTTGGCGTGTGTTCGTGTGCCAGTGTGTGGTGTGTGGAGAAACATCGGTGATGACGTGGCATTTATTTTGGGGGTGATGATGGGGAATAGGATCAGAGGTGCTTGAATGGATCCAGCGTGGAATGTCGATCTGAACCGTTATGAAGTATCGAGATTCGTACTGATGTTTATCTTGATGTGCTGCAACGGTCTAGATCTGCACTGATATGATTCCCGGTAGAAGCGAACCAGGGTAAAGAGTTGTACTTTAATTTTTGGGGCGGCTAAGTGTCACCGGTCAATGGATCCATGTAATTCCTTCGATTAATAACATAGTTTTGCATGTATCA